>CM061540.1:143749012-148749012 GCA_030864215.1 Capsicum pubescens
AGTATCTCAGTCACATGAAGATAAGATTTGACCTTGTGACCCTCCAAATTGCTGAGAGTCCTTTTTTTTGGTTGGTGTAGTTTGTCTAGTTAGCAATTTCACTATTTTGATTACCTTCTTAGGATATACATATAGTACATGTGAAAAACCTTGCTTTAGCCATTATGGTCCCTTTACCCCTTTGATGGTGATAACCTCAGATATGGACATAATTGTTTATCACCTGCCTGCACTAGGTAATTGTTTAAATGGTGTAAATATGACTCCCCTTATTCTAATGCTAAGTTTTCAAAATAGTCAGCTAATTGATTTCCTTCTCTTAGAATATGCTGAATTTCCACTTGATTGGTTGAAAGTGATTTCCATATTTGATTGAACTTATATGCTATACTCCACGGACTCTCCCATTCCTTATTTATTATTTTTTGCATTGTTAAAGAATCCATCTGAATGACCACTTTGTCCTGCTCTGATTGATTACAATGTTTAGCTGCATGTAGTATTGCCATAGCCTCTGCTTCCATGTCATTAGTATTTTCTATGATTGCTCCTTCTGCATATAATAGATCCCCATGTATATCTCTCAAAAAGAATGCCCATGAACTTTTCCCTGGATTTCCTTTTGATTCTCTATTAGTATTGTACTTAACCCAGCCTGCCCTTAGAAACTCCCATAAAACTATAATGACTTTATTTTTAGGCTTCACTTGTTTAAACTCATGTAAAATTACTGTCCATGCATATGAGATATATAACTTTGGCTTTCTAACTTTTCTAACTTTTAATAACATCCTTAAGTTCCTTGTAATATTAAAGATCAACCTTTGTACATTCACCCGTTTTCCTTCATGTTTCAGTGCATTTCTTCTTTTCCACAATTCCCACAGAATGATGCTTGGTAGTGCTCTAAATTATACCTTTTCTCTTTGTTTGTTTTATCTGATCATCCCACCATGCACATATTGTATCTCTTAAGCCCAATTCTTTAATGTTAATTCCTGCAAAAGAAGAAAAATAGGACCAAGTCCTGTTAGCAGTATAGGTCGCAGTAGCACATGAGACGTAGTCTCTTATGCTGGATATTGACAACACCAGCATTTGGAAGGACCTTCCACTCCCCATGTTTTTGTAGTATCATCCACTAGAATCTTTCCCCTCCACATTCTCCACATAAAGAACACAATCATAAAAGGAAACCCCTTAATCCATATTTTCTTATAAAAATCATTAGTCTCTTCTGTATGTATCATATACTGCCATGCTAATTTAACCGTGAACTTTACTCCTACATCAACACTCCATATTTCTCTATCTTATTCCGATGATTTCTCTGGAGGTCTTACTTTATGAAGTATATGATCCACCAACATAGATTCTTCATTTCAGTTTCTAGTCCAAACTAAATTTTAAACATATTGATATCTGTCATCCCATTCTTTACTATCCTACATAATAGAGTAAATATCTTTTACTCTAGTACAATTTTCAAACCAAATATGTGCATCACCTCTTCTAACCTTCCACTTTATAAGATGATCAACAAGATCTCTTGCTTGCAACATCTTTTTCCATACTTGAGATCCCCCTCCTGAATTCCACATTACCTCCTTAGGATGATATTTTCTACAATATTTATTATGAATATATTCAATCCAAATAGACTTCTTAGTTCTAAAATTCCACCATAATTTACAAAAGAGGGCCGTGCAAACATCATGCAACAACCTGAACCCCAAAACCCCTTCCCCTTCTGGCAAACACCTATCTTCCATGTCACCTAATATCTTCCTCTTCCTCCTATAGTACTACTCCGAAAGAACTGAGCAAATATTTTTTGAATAGTATTTAACACATTCTTAGGAGGGTTTATAAAAGACAATAAATAGGAATGCTTCGCAATACATGCTTGATTAATACCGCTCTACCTCCAAAAGAGAGTAATTTACCTTTACATGCTTGATATTTGTTGCTAATTCTGTTCCTAATCTGCTGATAGTACACCTTTTTCTTCCTCATGTAGAATACAGGACATCCCAAATAATTAAAAGGGAATTCCTGTCTCAAGATCCCAGTTGCTACCTCTACCATTACCACTACACCATTAGACACACTTTCATGTAAATACAAATCACTTTTCTCCTTATTTATGTTTTGGCCAGATACTGTTTCATACTTCTCCAATGTTGATTTGACCAACTACAATGTACCTAATTTGGCCTTACACAATATAATCATATCATCTGCAAATGCTAGATGATTGATTTTTGAACAACCCCAAGGCATACCAAAGAGTTTGAATTCTTTCTTGAGCAGTAAAGCATTCAAACTTCTTGATAATACCTCAGCTTCAATGATGAATAAAGTAGGTGAAAGTGAATCCCTTTACTTTAGACCTCTAGAGGATTTTAAAAAATCCTTTAGGTTGACCATTTAGCAATGTAGAATACCAATTATTTTCTAACAATCTGAATACCATATCAATGATTTCTTCATAAAATCCAATCTTTCTCAAAACTTCAGTAAGAAACAACCACTCTACTCTATTATATGCTTTCATCATATCCTGTTTCATCACCATGTTTGGAGGTTTTCCCCTTTTTCTAATTTCAGACACTATTTCCTGAGACACTAATATATTCTCAGCTATACTTCTTCCTTGAACAGGCCAACTTGTTATTCTTAAATAATATCTGTTAGAATACACTTAATTCATTCATGAATAATTCTAGAAAATATATTTTTTTCACAAAATTACTAAGTAAGATAGGTCTTAGATTTGAAAAACTATTCACGACTAACTTTTTTTGTAGAAGAACAAAATTAGTAAATGTAATGAACCTTGGGAGCTCATATCCACAGAAAAAGAAATAATCATTTGATGAAGATCCTTGGCAATAATATTCCATGCATCTTGATAAAAATAACCAATCATACCATCTAGACCTTCAACACTATTTCTATTCATCCCCATAACTGCTATTATTACCTCCTCCACTGTTGGAACCCTCTTTAACTCTCTATTCTGAGATTCTGATACTATTGTAGGCAGTACATCTAACATTGAGAAGTCCTGTGTGTCCTCCTACTTTTCATATTATTGTAGGAAGAATTTAGTTGCTGCCTCTACAATTTAATGCTGACTTTCCAACCAACTCCTTTCTTCATTATAGATTCTTTTAATTTTCAATCTTAACCTTCTTCCTTTCACTACTACCTAAAAAAATCTGTTGTTCCTTTCTCCATTTTGAACCATTTAAAACCTGCTTTCTGCTTCCAAAAATCCTATTCTCTTCTCAGTTACATCGCTAATTCTGCTTGAGCTTTTACCAAATTAGTTCCATTGGCCCCTCTAGATTCTTCTTCAAATAGTTTCTCTCTTATTTTAATCACCTCTTCTAAAGTATAAATCTCTTAAAATATGTTCCCAAAAGTTTGCTTACTCTAAGAAGCCAATGTAGCTTTTTTTTTTAGCTTTTGATGAAAATGATAAAAGGATTACCTTCTATGTCAGCCTTCCAATTTATCTTAATTACCTCCATGCATGATTTGTATTTCAACCAAAAGTTGAGAAATCTGAATGTCTTGAATACCTGCTCACTTGTTCTGCTAAACTGTAACAACATTGGAGCATGGTCTGAATTACAACATGTCATTGTACAACACCCTATCCAATCTTGTAAATATAAACCCCACAACAGTCCTTCTATTCCTCCATGTATTTTTCCTTCCCTTAAAACTACTTTCTTCTAAGTTACAAGTGTTAATACAGTGATTAAAATCCTCTATCTCATTTACTATTACTGAAAAACCTCTAAGTTTATCCTCATCACTTCTTATCACATTAAAATCTCCACCCACTATTCATGGATTTTGAAAGATTGTATTTATTCCTATAATGCTATTCTCTCATTTTGATTACACTTTGCATAAACCAGTGTACCAAACATAACTACTTTTGCCTGTTGATTTTCTAGTTTCAAGGTATGTTGTTTTTCCTCATCCCTAATGACACTGTGCTCCATTATTGAGTCCATGAAATCCCAAATCTTACCTGATCTATTTACAACTACATGCCGCATTCCTTATCTTCTTTTATAATCATCAATGTTATGGCTTTCCTAATGTGGTTCCATGAGATCAATGAACCAAAATTGATGTCTTTTATGCATTGTTATTAACCTTGTACATGCTTTCTGTGTATTAACTGATCTGGCATTCTAAATCAATGCATTTATTTTAATGTAGATTTTGACATATGACTCCTACTCTGCATTGTACTTTCACTTGTATTTCTTCTTCACTTATGTTGCTTTCCATGCTTTGCATTTAAATACTGAATTTGTTTTGGAGAAAAATTTTCTTCATCTGCACCCTTATCTATATTATCTTTGAAATATTCATTAACTATATTTTTATTCTTTTAATTAACAATCTTTATTAGATTCCCTCCTTCAATTGCTAATGGTAGAATCTCCTCTAATACTATTTCTTTCTTGTCAGACTTATCTTGTTCCAACATCATTAATTCTTTTATTGTGTTTTGAGTATCCTCTCCTTCTTGCCTTTCTTGATGAACATGTGATTTCTATTTCATATTATCCTCTCCCTACTTTGCTAGTTCTTCTCTTTTTTGTGTATTATTATCATCATTGGTATTATCAACTTTACATTGCTCAGTAATTTTCTCTTTTATGGTCTATTCTTCTGGTACTACTTCCTCTTTTGATTTGCCAAAACTTTTGTTAACCCAATCCTTTGTACTCTCCTTCTTATGATTATTGGTTTTTTCTTCTTGCAGTTCATTCTTCTATTGATTAAAACATCAAAAGCATTTGATATATGAATTCCCTCTGTCTTTTCATCAACTTCTCCTAAATTATGACCATACTTATCTCTTCTATATTTATTTCCTCTTTATAGCCATTGATGTTTGTTATTGTAAGTTGTTGATTCTCTAACATCTTCTTTCTGCCTTTTATTACCATCCTTAGTATTATCTTTTTCTTTTTTTTCTCTTGTAACTTAGCAAATATCTCAGTATGAATATTCCAACAACTTTCTTAGGCATGTAGTCGTATTGAATCTGAATCCATTTGGATTTTATTTCCCCTATAATATCATCCTCCTCATTGATTTCTACTCCATGAGGTAATTTAGCAATGTGATCTACCTCTATCTTCACTCTGGCACAGCTAGGCTTTTTATGATTCCTTGTAGCCATGTCTACCATTAATAGCTTTCCTACTACAGAAGTAATAGAAAAATTGGCTTCCTTAGCAAAAAATTTTAGTGGTAAGTTAGGCATTGATATCCATGATATGCCAATTGTGGTTTCAATATCCAGTTCAAACCAAAGATCCCGTTTAAGTTTTCTCTTCTTCTAATACATTCCTTGGCCTTAATGTAATAAGCTAAAGTTGATAGTAATTACACATAGTCTTCAAGTTGATTCAATCTTATCAAGATATGCCTTGCATCCATCACACCTATGTTATAATCCCTCTTTTTTCCACATTGAACAAGAATTGATTTATGTAATTCTATAACATTAGGTTTTGCATATGAAAACTTACCAATAATTGCATATTATAAATTCTCTTGCACTATCAATTTTTTACCTACGAGGATTTCCATATAACACTTAGTTCCCCATGTATCATTATTGCTGGTTTTAGAGGAACCCTATTAGTATCATACACGTACGTCTTATTATTAATAAGTTAACATATTCTAGAGCAGCACAATTCAACTTTATCTCCCTTTTCTTGTACTTCATTGAAGATTCCTTTGGTCGGTTAGTCCTACCAAAAGAAGTAGCCATATTGATTAAAAAATAGTCAATACTTTAGGATTTTTTCATGCGCCATCATTGGTGACGAAGTTGACTCAGAAAAGGGTGAAGTTCTTCTGGTCTGATGCCTGTGTGGGTAGCTTTGAGAAGTTGAAGGATAAGTTCACTTTTGTGCCAGTTTTGACACTACTCGAGGGTATTGATGGTTTTGTTGTATATTGTGATGTGTCCTGTGTGTGACTGGGTTGTGTGTTGATGCAGCATGGTAAGATGGTAGCCTATGCTTCCAGACAACTTTAGGTTTATGAAAGATATTATACAAATCACGATTTGGAGCAGGAGGTTGTGGTTTTTTCTTTGAATATGTGGCGCCATTATTCATATAAGGTGCACGTGGATATTTATTCAGATTATAAAAGCTTGCAGTATAAGTTCATGCAGAAGGAGTTAAATCTCAGGTAGAGGATGTGGCTTGAGTTACAAAAGGACTATGATATGAGTCTTCACTACCATCCAGATAAAGCTAATGTTGTTGCTAATGGTCTTAACAGGTTTTCCATAGGGAGCTTATGCTATGTAGATAAAGATAAAAAAGGATTTGTAAAGGATATTCACTGGTTGGCTAATTTGGGAGGTCATCTTTTGAACTCAGAGGATAAAAGAGTTATTATTTAGAAAGTGATCAAATCATCTCTAGGTATCGAGGAGAAGGAAAAAGTGGTTTTGGATCCTATTCGTATGCAAATTAAGGATGATATGGGATAATAAAAGGTAATGGCCTTTGAGATTGGTGGTGATGGTATCTTGAGGTACCAAGGAAGATTGTGTGTTTCTAATGTTGATGGGCTACGGGAAATGATTTTGACTGACGCTTATAAGTATAAATATACAGTTCATCCTATTTCGACCAAGATGTATCATGGCTTGAAGGAAATCTATTAGTGGAACAACATGAAACAAGATGTGGCTAATTTTGTGGCCAAGTTTATCATCTTTTAACACATCAAGGTTGAAAACTTGAGGCGCAGTGGCATAATTAAAGAGATAGAATAACCTGTGTGTAGGTGGGACATGATCAACATAGATTTCATCATGGGTCTTCTATGGTCTCGTAATTAATATGATTCAATTTGGGTCATTATATATATGATGACTAAGTCTGCTCAGTTCTTGCCTGTGAGGACTACCTACTCAGGAGAAGACTATGCTATGTTGTTCATTCAGGAGAATGTGAAGCTGCATGGAGCATCAATTTCCATTATTTCAGACCAAGGTACATTGTTTACTTCTCACTTTTGGCATTTGTTTCAGAAAGGTTTGGGGACTAAGGTGAACCTTAGCACCGCTTTCCACCCTCAAATGAATGGAAAAGTGGAATGAGTGTTCATACTTTGGAAGATATGATAAGGGCTTGTGTGATTGACTTTAAGGGAAGTTGGGTGGATCACTTACCCCTTATTGAGTTTATGTATAATAATAGTTATTGTTAGAGTATTCAGATGGCTTCTTTTGAGGCTTTATATGGTATGAGGTGTAGGTTTTCTATTGGGTAGTTTAAGGTTGGTGAGACTAGGTTGTTTGGTCCTGACTTAGTTTATCAGGCCATGGAGAAGGTGAAGATAATAAAGAATGACTTAAGACTGTAGAAAGTTGCCAAAAGTGTTATGCGAATGTGAGGTAAATGAAGTTGGAGTTTGAAGTAGGTGATTGGGAGTTTTTTAAAGTCTCTCCTATGAAAGGAGTGATTGTATTTGGGAAGAAGGAAAACATCAGTCCCTGTTATGATGGTCCATATCATATTTTGAGGAGTGTCTATAGTATTGCTTATGAGTTGGGTTTGCTTGTGAATTTGGGTTCTTTTCATCCCGCATTCCATGTGTCAATGTTAAAGTAGTGTATGGGTGATTCTTCCTTGTATGTATCTGTGGAGGATGTGGGTATTTTAGATTCCTTATCCTATGAGGAAGTCCTAGTAGAGATACTGGATAAGCAAGTTCATGGGTTAAGGACTAAGGATGTAGCTTCGTAAAATTATTTGGAGGAATAAAAAAGTAGAAGAATCTACTCGGGAAGATGAAGAGGACATAATGTCCAAATATCCTTCATTTCCCCATGTTGGATGAAAGTGCTTGAGGTATGATTTCCATTTTTTTTCTTATGGCCTTTTGAATTTATTGTAAGAACATCTATGCATTCTTTCTTTTTATCGTGCTTGTGGATGCCTTGATTTCTTATTTAGGGATGAATGATCTGGGGGGGTGATAACGCTCAATCTACAGCTCTCGTTTGAGTGTAAAACGGTCGTTAGCAAATATAGAACCCAACCTGGGTTGGGTGTCGATCCCACAGGGAATAGCTTGGCCAACAAGTAAGTAAAATTACTAAACTTTTGGTGCAAGTCTCGTAAGAAGGGGGGATTCTTGTTTTGCAAGTAATGTAAACAAAAGCTGAAAATAATAAAGTAAAAAGAGAGAGATTGTTACGTTGGTTGTAAACAATGAGAATTGAAGCGTTGGGGTTATGTCCACCTTCTGAGGTATACGTCTCTATTGGCTATGAGTGTGTAGAATTCTGACATGCAATTGCTTATAGAGGATTGTAGTCGATGGTAAATCCAAGCGTCTCTCGACCTAAACAAGGACTATTTCACTTTAAATCTCTCGAGCTTAAAGCGTGTCTAACGGTACGAATTCTCCAAGAGGTTAGTCCAGTTACGGCACTAGCTTTTTAATAGGAAAGGGTGTCCTACTACCTTGACATTATCTCTTTTCCAGACAAATAACTTTTCTCTCGAACAAGTTAAATGTTAGACTAGCGTATTCTTGCGTTTGCAACCGCAAAGAATGTAGATTAAGATGAAGAGAATAATGATATAAGCAATATACGTGCCTCGAACTCACAAACTCACAGCAATAGATAGTAACTCATTCGGCTTCCATAACCCCAACAGAGAAGTTTAGTTACCCATGAATGCGAAGGAAATCACGATTGACATTGTTATTATATCACGATATTGAGTAATGGCGTGTAGATCAAGTGATAGGCGTGAGGCGTGATTCCTTAGCAAGTAACGATTCTCTTGTTGTGGAGTTTAAGAATAGAAGAGTAGATTAGAAGTGTTTGTAGTGGAAGATGAGAGGGATGGAAGAAAATTAATTGTTGAATGATGAATGTCAGATTCATAAATCTCTAGCATGATAGGGTATTTATAATACTCATATCCTACTCCTACTAAGCTAATGAAATGCTTAACCAAATCCTACTAAGCTAATGAAATACTTAACCCAATTGTACTAGGTTAATGTAACATTATCATAATCCAAATAAACTAATGAAATACATAACCCAATTGTACTAGGTTAATGTATCATTGTCCAAATCCAACTAAGTTACTGCAAGTCCCCAAAGTCTTCAGAAATGTTGTTTTAGCCCGGGACAGATTCTCCATGCAACAGTTTTGGTCCTTTAGGCGTCCAAACTCCCTTTCCTTCCTTCGTGAGCTTTCTTTAGCGTCAAGTAAGCCATAAAATGCTGAATTATGCATCATTTATACCTGAAACTTTACCAATCATGTTCGTTAGCTCATTTACAGGAAAAAGGACTAAAAGTGCATGAAATATATAATTTTTTCTCAAAACTAGGCTAAAATATGGGCAAAATATATTGATATAGGCGCGTAAATTCGCCTATCATCAACACCCTACACTTAGAGCTTTGTTCATCCTCGAACAAACTATCATGTCCTTCTAAATATCAACTTAGGGTTTTACAGCAACAACACAAAATATTCCTCAAGACAAACACAACAATTATCAACAACGAGTATCTTTTCGATTATAAGTAGAAACAGTTTAACCTCTAGCATAGACTCGTGATGGTGCTCAACTCGCATGCAAAAGTTAAGGTGCATAGAATCATATACGACTATCCAAAACTCATCAACCATGTGTTTCTCACAATATAGCATATTCAACTCACAAATATAGCATATTTTTCAAACATCAGTATCAAAATATCCTTGCTCTCACTCTCACAAAGAGTTCATATGTAGCAACTGATGACCATAGGCTTGCCCTTAATGTAATACTCTACTAAATGTCAGAATGCTAAGCTTAGGATCAAGTAGGTCTTTTGATGGTTGTAATGTAGGCTAAGGGACGAGTAGGATCAGCTATTTCTGGCCAGAATAGTGACTATGTTCCTAAGCGCTTAATACATCACATTGTATCATTAACACTTTTTCTTTCACACAACCTTTCTTCTTTCTTTTCTTCTACCACCCTTTTTCTCCTCTTTTGTTTTTCACTTTTAAGGATGACTCACTTTTCAGCTTTCTTTTCCTTTTTCTTTTCATAACATACCTCTTATGATAGCACTTTCTTTTTCATAACACATTCAAGCACCCTTACAATTTAAATCATCATACTTACCCATTTTCCTCTTATGTCGTCACATTACTTTTCACTTTAAAGCACTTAGGAATTTGGATCAAATTACGGTCTTGAACAAAATGGATTAGGCTTACATACAAGGTTGTCAAAGAAATAGGCTAAAGGCTCAAAAGGGTTTAACTAGGATGATGTCCATGGGTAGGTAAAACTGAAGGTAAACAAATATAGGTTGCCAAAGAAATGCCTAAATCATATCCTAAACTTACACTCCTTATTTTCGCTTTGCATACACACCAGGCAAGTTCTAGCATCAGCCACACACATAGAATATACGATTATCTCACACACACAAGGCACATGGTCGACTTGCTTGGAAGTAATATAGACTCTCGACCCAACAAGTGAAGGAATTGAACCACACAATATCACATAATGAGTCACAACTAGAGCCTAAACGTCTCAATAGTCACAATTGTAGCACATACTCTTGTTATAATCTCATGCTGCCTATCAAAATAATTTCATGCGAAGCTAGAAAAAACAACAAAAACAAAAATAAAATAAAAGCAAACAAACATAGATGCGAGTAGAGAAGTATAGCATGCAATACCACCACCCCACACTTAGTCGGTACACTGTCCTCAGTGGAAAATAAATAAGAAGAACCTGGTTAGTCAGACTCATCCTCTATGTCTGGGGTCATACCCCTTGCATTGGAATCATCATCAGAGTCATCATCCTTAGAAGTTCCTCATAAGTATCCCACTTAATTCCAAGCGTGAGTCGAGGTATTTGCAGCGAGGAGGGTTCTCCTTGCTCCTTGCGGCCTCTTTTCTTGCTCTTTTGGGAAGTGGTAGCCTTTTCTTTGCCTTGTCTTGCTTTGGGTGCCATTGTACCTGAGACTTGAAATAGTGTTAATGGTAGCACAATCCCAATGGATACAATCTATACACAAGTAGTAGGGGTACCATCCCACACTTAGTTTGTTGCTACAAATTAGTGAAGTGAAAGTGGTCGATTACTTAGACTTCATCGACATGCGTTTTAGGAGCTATATTCCAACGAGAAAATCAGAGATATATCACTTCTTGCAACCTTTGCAATACTTTCATGTTAGGTATAACAAGACTACTACATAGGGATTACATCATGGTGTCGTTTCTATCAATAAACTCAACCTCCTATGTCGGTAGGCAGTTATAAGTCTTATTCCGATGAACGGGATATTCTAACATGTAAGTATTCAAGTGACAAGATTATGCAATGTTCATTACTATAGCAATTCTGCAAGTAGTATAACAATGCATCAAAATCAAATTCAAGTCGGACATAAGTTAAGAGCATCCTAACGTACATGTTCACTCACTTGGTTTTGTATCAACAATTCAAACACGTTCACATCACCAATACTTTTTCAAGATTTAGCAATTCATAATAGGTGTAGTAAAGTAGTACTTACAAAATATAAATGAAGAACAAAGTAGTACTTACTTGGTTGAAGCCTTTGTATGATGTTCTTGTGATGAAAAAGAGCAAAAGGAAACATTTTGATAGGTTTTGGAGACTATAGGTGGTGCATAAGCTAGGTTTCCAATGTGTTTTTGGTTCAAGACTAAGTCTCATATTTATAAGAAAAGGTTGGGTCGAGTTTTAGCCCATTAAAATCGGATTTGGAGACCAAAAGTGACCATAGGTGGTGCCTAATGCTTTGCCTAGTTGAGCAGAATGCCATAGCATATGCCATGCATTTATTTAAGAATGCCATACACTATGCGGCGCATTGTCTATGGCATTTAGGGACATATACGGCGCATAGTGTATAGCATTTGAGATACTGAGACCTAATGCTATATCATAGGCGGCGCATAGTGTATAGAACACTTAAGAATGGGCGGCGCATAGTGTATAGCATACTAGATTCCGAGGCCTTAGGCTATAGGATAGGTTTTGCAATGTTCGTGGCCTAGTTTTACCTAGGCCTAGCCTTCCTTGATGCCTATTTTGGCATGAGTAATTCTCAATCCGTAGCCTTATGCATCCTTATGCCTAACTTACCACCTTTACCATTCAATACATCCAAATCGTCATTTGAAACCAATCTCCTCATTGAATACCTATTGCACCTATATTTTCTCAAACAATAAAAACGATTAGTACGATGGGTTGCCTCCCACCAAGCGCCTTAGTTTTGGTCGTGGCACGACTCTTATTTTTGGATTTTCATTAATTAAAAACAAATCAAGTACTAGAATGAAAGAAAACGATAAACAATAAATGAAAAATGATAAACGATGGGTTGCCTCCCATCTAGCGCCTTATTTATTGTCGTGGCACGACATGGTTACCTCGAGTACTCAGACTTCGTCGAGGTAAATGGTGGATCATTTTCTAAAAGGATTTAGACGATAATGAGGCTTACCTGTGGGCATGCGATCTTTTTCGAGATGGCTCATACATTTCCCCGGAGAGTCACCAATTATATCATCAATAGTCCAAACCATAGCTCTCTTGTATCTCTTCAGATCAGAGATGAGAGCTTCTACGTGCTGTTCACTTAAATCATTTTCACTCTTCGAAAGTATATTTCTACTTTCCAAGAACACATACCTTAGATAATCGGGGAGCTCTTGCGATTTTAGTGTTGGTGTCTCGTCAATGGGAGTCTTCGCTGTTGGTTGATTCTTGAGATCACAATCCGGTTGCTTTGGAGTATAAGACTCTATTTCTGTTAGAGCACCCATAAGTTCTTCATAATCTTCATTATCCTCATGCTCAACTTTCAGTGGCGCAGCAGACAATGGCTCAACAGTAGGCTGTTTCTCTATAGATAATGCTTTCATATCCTCATGATGAACATCAGCTACAGATAACTCATTCATATCGCTGGGCTGGTTCATGGCTTTGCATATATCAAAGCGAATCACTTCGTCATTCATTCGAAATAAAAGCTCATTATTTCTCATGTCAATAAGCACACTTCCAGTTGCGAGGAAGGGCCGTCCCAAGATTATGGGAACCTTACGAATCCACCTCACAATCCAGAATAACGAAGTCTGCAGGAAAGATGAAGGAAGAAACCTTCACCAACACATCATTCAAGATACCCACAGGTCGTTTTACCGACCTATCAGCCATCACGAGCCTCATATTGGTTGGTGTCGGATCGCCTAACCCCAACTTCCTGTAGATGGATAGTGGCATCAAATTGATGCTAGCACCCAGATCGCACAATGCCTTGGCAAAATCCAACGATCCAATCGAGCAAGGGATAGTGAAAGCTCCGGGGTCAGCCTTCTTCTGAACTATTAATCGGGTAGCGATTGCGCTGCAGTGATGGACATCATCTTTCAACTCATAACTTGCTTCCCGCTTCTTTGTCAAAAGATCCTTCATAAATTTCGCATACCCAGGCATTTTTTCAAGTGCTTCCACCAATGGAACATTAATGGTCAGTTGCTTTAACATAGTCATGAATTTGCTGAACTTCGTATCATCCGCCACCTTCTTCAATCTTTGGGGAAAAGGTGGTGGTAGGTATGGAATTGTTCTCTCCACGACTTTCTTCTCCTCTTGCTTCCGTTTTTCAGCTTTTCCAGGCTTCACGTCGTGAGGAGTGACGTTAAGGACATTATGATCGGTTATTACGGCATCTTCCCCTTTCGCCTTATTATCAATTTCCGCCTCTTCGTCAGCCACTTGCTTGTTTTTTTCTGAAGTTTTCAGCACCTTACCACTTCTGGTAGTGATGGCCATGCATGACCCATCATTCCTTGGGTTTTGCACAGTATCGCTAGGTAAAGTGCCAGCCATCCTTTGATTGAGTGCTGCTGAAAGTTGGCTTAATTGCTGCTTTATTTGCTTGATTGAAGTGGAATGAGAATCAACTAGTTGTTTCATGGAGGACAAATCATTAATTACCTCAGTAACTCCCTCTCTCGTTGCTTCCACTCCTTTCAATAATTTAGCCATCATGTCTTCCATACTTCCAGAATTAGATGTGGTGGTGTCACGTCTTCCAGGGGGAACATACACACCACTATTTTCATTCTTGTTCTTCCAACTACCTTGGTCCTTGTTTCCAGATTTCTCATAGTAGTTCCGACCTTGGTTTCCTTGGTCATTGCCTCGAAAACCCCCCTGATTATTCAAGTAGTTGGCTTCTTCTTCCGTATCAGCTTCGTTTCTTCCATGTGCTACAATGGCTTTGATTTTTTTGGTCTTCCCTGATAATAGATGCTTTGTAAGAAGATCCACTTGTGTTCTCATGTGCGCCATATCTTGGTCACGTTCCTCTTGTCTACGCCTCTGCTCTGTGGTCGTGCCAATAGATAAAGTGGAGCTTTCTACCTCAGAATCCCTGGTATGCCAAGCTCTACTTTGCTTCGTCATACGATCTAGCATATTGCTTGCTTGGCCAAAGGTGAGGTCCATGAATGATCCTCCAGCCGCATTATCCACCACTGGTTTAGTTATTGAATTCAAGGCTCTGTAAAGTATCTCCATTAGGTGAACATTAGTCATGTGATGGTTTGGGCACCTCATTAGCTTCGTCTTGAACCTCTCCCATGTTTCATGAAGGGCTTCAGTTGGAAGCTGACGAAAGTTGCTGATTTCATCTCTCAATTGTGCTCTTTTGGATGGCGGAAAGAATCTTTCTAGGAAAGCGTCTCTCAATTGCCTCCAATTTGTAATAGAATCAGGAGTCAGCCCATTCAACCATAGTGTTGCCTCCCCCAGACAGAGACAATGGAAATAGACGTAATCGAATTTCATTCTGACCAACACCAGGATTGTCAAAAGACTTGCATGTAGAAATAAAGTTGATGAGATGCATATTCGGATCATCGCCTGCTAGTCCACCAAACAATCCCTTGAGTTGCAATAATTGAATCATGGTGCTTGTGATGTTGAACTTGGCTCCGGGCGCTAATGGTGGAAGAATAATGGCTCCAGTGGCACCAGCTCCATCAAAATCATCATCATCATCGAATGGTATTTCACGTTGTGCATCCATTGATGTACTGAACAAAAAACCTGCAGTAAACAAAAACGAAAACTAAAAGTAAAAGTACGAGAGTCTTTGACCAAAGGGTCTAGTAATTATTACGAACTTAATTGACACTTGTATTCCCCGGCAACGGCGCCAATTTTTGATAACGCTCAATCTACAGCTCTCGTTTGAGTGTAAAGCGGTTGTTAGCATATATAGAACCCAACCTGGGTTGGGTGTCGATCCCACAGGGAATGGCTTGGCCAACAAGTAAGTAAAATTACTAAACTTTTGGTGCAAGTCTCGTAAGAAGGGGGGATTCTTGTTTTGCAAGTAATGTAAACAAAAGCTGAAAATAATAAAGTAAAAAGAGAGAGATTGTTACGTTGGTTGTAAACAATGAGAATTGAAGCGTTGGGGTTATGTCCACCTTCTGAGGTATACGTCTCTATTGGCTATGAGTGTGTAGAATTCTGACATGCAATTGCTTATAGAGGATTGTAGTTGATGGTAAATCCAAGCGTCTCTCGACCTAAACAAGGACTATTTCACTTTAACTCTCTCGAGCTTAAAGCGTGTCTAACGGTACGAATTCTCCAAGAGGTTAGTCCAGTTACGGCACTAGTTTTTTAATAGGAAAGGGTGTCCTACTACCTTGACATTATCTCTTTTCCAGACAAATAACTTTTCTCTCGAACAAGTTAAATGTTAGACTGGTGTATTCTTGCGTTTGCAACCGCAAAGAATGTAGATTAAGATGAAGAGAATAATGATATAAGCAATATACGTGCCTCGAACTCACAAACTCACAACAATAGATAGTAACTCATTCGGCTTTCATAACCCCAAAAGAGAAGTTTAGTTACCCATGAATGCGAAGGAAATCACGATTGACATTGTTATTATATCATGATATTGAGTAATGGCGTGTAGATCAAGTGATAGGCATGAGGCGTGATTCCTTAGCAAGTAACGATTCTCTTATTGTGGAGTTTAAGAATAGAAGAGTAGATTAGAAGTGTTTGTAGTGGAAGATGAGAGAGATGGAAGAAAATTAATTGTTGAAAGATGAATGTCAGATTCATAAATCTCTAGCATGATAGGGTATTTATAATACCCATATCCTACTCCTACTAAGCTAATGAAATGCTTAACCAAATCCTACTAAGCTAATGAAATACTTAACCCAATTGTACTAGGTTAATGTAACATTATCATAATCCAAATAAACTAATGAAATACATAACCCAATTGTACTAGGTTAATGTATCATTGTCCAAATCCAACTAAGTTACTGCAAGTCCCCAAAGTCTTCAGAAATGCTGTTTTAGCCCGGGACAGATTCTCCATGCATCACTTTTGGTCCTTTAGGCGTCCAAACTCCCTTTCCTTCCTTCGTGAGCTTTCTTTAGCGTCAAGTAAGCCATAAAATGCTGAATTATGCATCATTTATACCTGAAACTTTACTAATCATGTTCGTTAGCTCATTTACAGGAAAAAGGACTAAAAGTGCATGAAATATATAATTTGTTCTCAAAACTAGGCTAAAATATGGGCAAAATATATTGATATAGGCGCGTAAATTCGCCTATCATCAGGGGGGTAATGTAATACCCTAGGTTTTGGCCTCTTAAAATTTTCTAACTTTTGTCATCAATGCTAAGGTAACGACTCAGGTGACGAGTCATACCCACTCGTCACGAGTCGTAGGGCCTATTCATACTCATAACTGTAAGGTTGCCTGATGTTTTGTCTTGATAACGACTAAGACCCCACGAGTCATAGGGTCTTTTCATGACTCCTAGGGTATTACTCGTGACCATAATGGTAGAGGGTTAGGGTTTGGGGTCCTAGACTACGAATCCTTGTGACGACTCATGACCAGTGACCACGAGTCGTTACAAGACCCATAACGCCTGGGAGTTGTATTTCTGCATGATTTCATCAAGGGAATTCTGGTCTTTCCTTTCTATCCCACTACTTTCCATGAATTAAAAACCTTTCATAGCCCTATTTCCACCCATAAACATAACATAAACACCCTCTTGTCTCTCAAATTTCCAAAGCGAGAACAATTAGTGTTTTCAAGGAAATGGCCATCTAAGCTTCCAATTGGGGTTTTCTCTCTGAATTTCTTGGTGTCTTCAGGCATGTATCTCTTCCCTAACTTAGTTTTATATAAAATCATATTCTTAATCATGGTTTATGTGAATTTAATTATTGGGTTTTAAATGATGGGTTGAGGGTTTCATATAATTACTACTTGGTTAGTTTTCCCATGGTTTTGGAATTGTTATTTAGGCTTTAACTTGTGGTTCTTTAACTAATTGGATGCATGGGAATTGTGAATGGGACGCGGGCCGTGGATTCCCCCAAAATTTATGGTTTTTGGTTAGGAATTGGTATTAATCTCAAACCACTGGCATAATTTATTTTAAAAAATGGACAATCACATAGTTTTGCTTACTTAGCTAAACTATTGCATTGTATTAGTGTCTAAATGGATAAAGATGGTTTTAAAATTCCTCGGTGGCCATGGATTGGTTTCTAAATTGGAACTTTGGAATCAATTTGTCTACTTGGTAATGGAATTGGCTTGCAAACTTAACTTTATTTCATATGATGATACCAATGGTAAATGGATAATCAAAGACTCTTTGATTAATGAATGGGAATATGTAAAAGGTTTTAATTTAGGCTAAATGGGGTTTGGGTAGATTATCATGGAAGGTGGAGGTCCCGGGAGAGACCAGTACTGGAAATCATATTTTTCGGTGTGTGGGTCTTGTGACTGTGTGCATAGTTCACACTTATATATATATATAATGGAATCGTTGAACATCGGTGGCTTTGTCCCTTTCTCGGATTTTTCCTAGTTCGTGTGGCTAACACACATTGGAACCCTTTCAATAGGAGAAGTTAAACCCATATAGCCCGTGGGTTCCCTTAGGATGGTTAGAGCTACACAATCCAAGTTAATGGCATTTAAATCTCATGTTTAAACCCAGTACCCTATCTCGACTTCTTATATATATGTATATGCATGTATGTGATATAGTGTAGGGGTGCATGAGTCTTCATTTTGTGTTACTATTGATATTGTTAGGTCACATGAGGACCAAAATCTTGTTGTAGGTACAAAAGAACTAGTTGATCCTTTAGATGACAAAATTGATTCTCCTCATGAGAATGATATGTGTCTAGCTGGTGCTAGCACTTACAACTTGACTAAGGTTTCATTACCAAGTGACGAGAGTATTTACACACTATTTGAACCTTGTGAAAAACAAGGTGAGTCTACATTGGTATGTGAATTGCCAACAACTAGTGATGGTGAGCAAAATGATCAATCGGGCATAGATGATCTTAATTTTCTTGAATATTTAGACACGAGTTGTGATTGTCTTTGTGAAAATGATTTTGATTGTGGTCCTTTGTCTTCCCGTGATGGTTTGTACCTATGTGAGGACAACTCTTGTGAAAGACAAGGTGATATGTGCTTAAAAATGCCATCTACTTCGTCTTTATATGTTTTTTATGTTGGGCATATTCCTAGTGGAAATTTTGAAACTAGTAGTAAGTGCATGCATGGGAACCCTTTATTTGAAGTTGACTTATGGAACACCTTTCTCAACCCTCTTTTAGTTCATGATATTTTCAATAGTGATAAAAAGGGCTTCCTTAATTTCGAGGATGTCACCCTAGGGGAAAGTGAGAGTGGCCGAGACCTAAGACCTTGGTTACGTCTCCCATTCGATCCCGGTAACTTCTTAGGGTGTGAAGGATGGATAGTTGTTGTTCGTTCCACTTGTTTGAGTGATATTGTTATATGTGTTAGGTTGACTTTACTATCAATTAGGACACCACCCCTTAATGGTGATTCCTTTCGCCAACTCCTTTGTAATTTTTTTCTAAGTCCCTCATGATTATAACGAAGGACGTATGGTTATATATCAAGTGTGTACCTCCTTGGAATGTTTATTTCTTTTATTGTACTAACTCTAACCCTCATTTCATGAGGATATGGTACTTGTTTGTCTTCTCTTTGTTCTTGCAAGGTTTGGATTTAAGGTCGAATCCTTTTTAAGAAGGAAAAGATGATAAAATTCAAATGGCCATCTTAATTTTTGAAGACATGATTGGAGGTCATCATTTAAAGGCTCAAGACTTGGTCACCCCGAGGGCACAAGAATATGCAAGAAAGACCCGTTTTGAGCACAAGCAAGGAAGTATGTGGAAGATTGCTTTGAGCATCAAAGACTTGAGGAGTCACGGTTTTGGAAAACACTTAGTCAGTCGTGATTTGGTCATCTTCATTAAGGGTATTTTGGTCACTTCATTGGGTCCAAAGGCACTCCATGGCCAGGCATTGTTGTCATTTTGCCTTGTCTTGTAATAGAATATAAATAGAATATTATAGGTCTTTTTCTCATTATTTGTTCATTGATGTAAGACTTGGAACATGAAACACCTTTAGTTGTAGGGCTTGGAATAGACATCACACCAAAATGAGGGCAACAAGTGTGGATATCACTTGTGTTGCAATGTTGGCTTGAGACGTTGGTGTTTAGAGGAGGTAAAGTTCCACTTTTATCAATGTAGGAGTTAGGTTAACTATTGTTTATAGTGTTAAGGGTCCATGATTACCATATTTTTGGATTCTTAAGATTATACCGACCAAGGTCTAACTATCTATCCATTTTATTTCTGTTGTAATCGTTTGTTTGTGTTCTTATAATTCAAATCCATGACTTGTTGTTCTTGTTCAATTGTTGTTGTTCTTCATCTTGTTGTTGTTAACATAGTTTGTTGTTAGCTGTTTTTAGGTGATAACCACATTAATGTATTGTGTTTTTGTTGTTGTTTGTTGAATCCGAGTGTGGTCTTCAAAAGGGTCCTCGGATCTTTGATCTTGTGGACTGATTTTGAAGTGTGTTTCGTGTTGTCCTTGTAATTCTTGTATCACTGGGTGTGATGAATACCTTTTCTAAGATATCCTTTAACTTCTCTTTCAATTCTCTAAGTTTTGCTGGTGCCATTCTGTATGGCGGAATAGATATAGGCTGAGTATTTAGTAGAAGATCAATGCCGAAGTCTATTTCTCTTTCGGGAGGAATTCCAGGAAGATCTTTGGGAAAGAAATCTGAATATTCATTCACTACTGAGACTGATTCAAGACTGGGAGTTTGGGAACTAGTTTCCATAACTCGAACAAGATGATAGACACACCCCTTAAATATTATTTTCCGGACCTGAAGGTAGGAAATGAGCTGACATCTGAAAGCTGAAGTACTACTCTTCCACTCTAGGACAGGTTCATTCAGAAACTGAAATTGGACAACTCTGTTTCTGCATTCGACTGAGGCATAGCAGGAATGAAGCCAATCTATGCCGAGAATGATATCAAAATTAGTTATCTCTAATTCGACTAAGTCTGCTGAAGTGACTTTCTGAAATATCATAATTGAATAGTTATTGTATACTCGTCAGGCTATAATTGTTTTACCCACTGGGGTTGAGACTGAGAAGGGCTCTGCTAGAATTTCAGGACTGACTCCAAAATCAAATGCTATGTAAGGAGTAACTAAAGACAAGGAAGCTCCTGGATCTAGCAAAGCTTAAACGTGTACATGAAAGATCTGTAATGTACCAGTGACTACATCAGGAGAAGTTTCCTGATCCTTTCGGGACTGAAGAGAATAAAGTCTATTTTGGGCGTTGCCCACTAGTAGCACTGGAAGTGGCACCCTACTGATTTGTTTGATCGGACTGGGATGAGGAATGGTTCTGCTGACCCTAATAACCTAACTGGGGACAATTCCTGACTCTGTGGCCTTGCTTGCCACATCTAAAGCAAACATCACTACCATCTCTGCAGGTACCCGGATGGTGCTTTCCACATGTCTAACAAAGAGGATGCGTGCAGGCACTGCTAACACTTACTTGAGACTTAGAGCCTGACACTCTATCTCTATTACCATCTTTGAACTTAGGAGCTGGAGCACTGGCTGAGGAAGGAGCTAGAATAGATGACTTTGGCTAGATCTGAGAACAGTTGCCACCCTCTGACTTAGGCTGAGCAAAGTTGAAACTACCTATCCTTGCTCTGTTATTCTGCTTCTCCCTCATTGTAATCTTTTGCTTTTCTATCTGCTGATCATGGGACATAGGCCTGGCTATGTTCATGTCACTATTTAACATCGTGGACCTGCACTCATTGACCGTACTATCATTCACCCCAGAAACAAACATATTCATCTTGGCCCTACCATCTGCAACCACATGAGGAGCATATCTGGCTAATTAAGTAAACTTAAGAGAATAATCTTTCACCATCACGTTGCCTTTCCTGAGGTTGATAAATTCTAACACCTTAGCTTCTCTTGCTCTAGGGGAAAGAATCTATCTAAGAATTCAGTGATAAACTCCTCCCATTATATGGATCCTGCATCAACTGACCTCTTTGACTTCCACTATTTTAACCAAGTGTGAGCAACATCCTACAACTAATACATAACTAGCTCAGGACTCTCACTAGGAGTAACCCCCATGATGTCTGTAACCTTCTGAACCTGGTCAAGGAATTCATGAGGGTCCTCATCTGACTTAGACCAAAAAAATGGAGGATTCATTCGAGTGAAGTCCTGAATCCTGGTTGTAGCTAAATTGGCCACTGGGTTGGCCAGAACAATAGCTGGACTCTGCATGAGAGACATTTTCACCCAAAGGATCTTCGGGCTGAGGGGCTGACTGATTTCCAGTTCTCTTCTTAAGAGGCATGTTCTGTAATGGAAGACAAAAGGATTAGACTAGGAGATTAACTTGATATTATGCTCACTGGAATGACATGAATACTAAAAGAAGGGAAACTATTCCTAAAACATCTCATAGTCTCCTGTACATAAATGTGGCTCACAACACACCCATGTACAAGACTCTACTAGATGCGACTGTTAGACTTCCTAGGACACTGTTGAACCTTAGTCACTAATACTAAGTCTGTAATTCCTCGAATCTGACATCAAGAATGCCACATGGTGCTTATGACCTCGAAGGACCTCAAGCTAATCCATGACTGATATCTATACCTGAGCACTACATAATATACTGTATAAATGCGGAAATAAAGGCTGAAAGGCCATAAGGTTCAAAACTGATAAAACATAACATCTAAAAGTATGATATATCAATACCAAAACAAACTAAAACAAAACTATCTAAATATATTGTGGTCTGAAAAGCCTTTAAAGTTGAACTGTCTAAATAAAAAGTTGATAGGACATGTCCCCAACTAACTCCAACTACTAAAATAAACTAAATAATAAGGAGATAAAGTAATGATCATGTCCTCGAAGGATGAGGACTCACTACTGACTCTGACTGCTGAGACTGGAATGCTACTGATGCTCTGGAGCTCGTACTTCTAAACCTATGGTATAAAAACACCATAGCGCAAATACATCAGTATGATTGAATGTACTGGTATGCAAGTGAGGTAGGCTTAATGTAAAGGGTTTAAATGCATGAACAATGCCAACTGACTGTATAACATGAATGTGAGAATACATGCATAAATGAGTGACTGTAACTGAATTCGAGATGATACTGACTACTGAGTCTGAATACTGATAACATAAGTTACTGATAACTGATATAACTGATACTAAGCGACTGTGTCTGGCAGTCTAGGTTCTGATAGAACTAGCTGTGTTCCATACTGTACTAAATTGACTGTAGCTGACAGTCCTAAATTTTGTAGAACTATCTGAGTTATATTACTGAGATTGAGACTGATACTGTAACTATGGGAAGTAGTCATCTAACCTACATGCGCTAAATAACGCATTATCGCTTAGTTGGCATCCAATCTGTAACCCTAATTGGAAGGGTGTCAATACCATGCCACTGCTAAAGACAGGCTATAGGTGACTCTCATCTGGAAGTGTCCCCAAAAAAGAATGGTGGGAACATCATCTGATAGTGTTTATCCACCTCATCAACCCTCCTCTGTCAGTGTTGATGTCTCAACCTATGCTGGCTACATAGTTCTGGAATGCAAGGATTGCTTCTAGGGATCACACTCTCAACTGTCAGTGTGTGACCTCATCCTTGGGTTCACTCGGTGTTAAATCCTACTCCCATCTGAATGGACACTGAACATGATTAACTGAACTGAACTGGACTGAGTTCATTGATTAACAAAATACTACTGAGATTACTGGGATTACTGAGTTTACTGAGCTTTCCTGAGTCACTTGACTGACTGATTTCTACTGAACATGGCTTGATTGAGGATATCATGAAAACATGACACTGGCTCTAGGCACACAGCTAAATTATTGGGTACAAGTTTCCCCAGGACTCGATCGAAGGAAAATAACAAGGTATGACATTCTTGAATACATGACCAACATCAACTATCCATAATACAATAAGTTAGGGATTTAATGAAGTACATGGTTATCATAATCTTGTACATGAATGGGAAAGCATATAAACATGTCATAATTTCATCAACTAGTCTCATGAGCATTTTATAAAACATTTATAATGCACAACAATATCATAGAAGTCATTTTGATCATAAGGGTAAAGGACACTCTTATCATTTGGGTCACAATTGAGCTATGATGCATAATTTCTTGTCCCTTAGGCATTTTATCAAATACCTTGCATGCACAACTTAAGGCATAGGCATAATCATCAAATTATCACTTCAAAACTCTATGAATCGACTAAACTTATAGATTTCAAGCCACACATTAACATAGTTTCATGAACAACACATAAAGTTACCATATTGGGAATCACATCATCATAATCTCATGAACATAATCAACCCACAACAAAATATTCACAATACATGATTTAAAACTTGATTATTGAACTTCATGGATGGAAGTAATCCACGAATGAACATTATGCATACCTTAGTTCTTTATTCTACGAAGTTTGACGGTAGAATTTCCTTGAATTTGAATCCCTAATTGAAAACCCTAAACTTGTTCTTGAGAAAAATTGAGAGAAACTAGTATATTTTGGGTGAAAAATTGCTATATTGGAGTGGAAAATTGACCTTTTTGCCCTTTAAAATGAGGATATTTAATGACTGAAATTGGGCATCGACGCGATACCCGATGCATCACGCCATAATCGCGCCAAGCCTTTGGAGTTTCAATGGTAATCCCTGAAATAATGTTATCCAACGCGATAGGTGACGCAACGCACCAAGATCACGTTAGTCCACTATTTTGGGACACCAAACGTGGTCTAATAGAGGTCTAAAAAATCCAAAACTTGTCTGAAAACACCTTTTGACCTCTCTGATCATGAATTAACAAACATACTGACCACTAAAGGACATGGAGGTGGGGAAATGAGATTTCCAACTTTTGAAGGCCAAAATAAGCTAAGTCTAGGAAGTTAGCTAGAGTTTTCTATGACTGGAACCCCTTGAAAAGCTTAAAGGACTGAATTAAGCTTAGAAATTTTGTGGGGCCTTACAACTGGTTAGGGAACTGTCTCTGTATCTATCTCCTTAGTTGTCTTTATATGTTCTTTTTTGAGCTCTTTACCACCCTTCAAAGTTATTGCAATTAATTATTTAAGAGGTTCAGTATTACTTGGAAAACCACCTTGAGGCCTGGAATTTTGTGCCTACTATATTCACCCAACCTGCATCTTCAAGTTCTTGATAGCCACTTGCTGGATATTTATATTTTCTGCCAATTGTACTTGAGCAGCTAGAATTTATATCAGCATCTTTTCCATATTGCTAGTTTGAGTCATGGCCTAATTCTGCAGCTGCTAAAACTGCTGCTATTGGTTGTTCCATAATGAATTTAGTGGCTGAGTCTTCCACTTTAGATTGTAGTCATTCCCATAATTTGTCCTTTGAGCATTGCCTACAAACATCACTGACTCAGGATTTGCACCATACATTGATGAAAAATGACCACTATTTTCACAAATCTCGCACCAAGTACTCGTATAATGAATTATATTCACTATTTCTACAGTTTGTGTAACCCCTAATTTCACATTGCTGAGTTGAGTAGTTAACTTATTTTATAGTGCAACAATATGAGCGGATATAAAAGTAAATTGGTTTGCCTCCAACACACCTACAACCTTGTTTGTAGAACTTCTTGAGTCAGAATGACAATAAGGATTCCCTTGTGCAATCCGGTTCAACAAGGTATACAACTCATCATACATCAATTCAAATGCTTGACCACCTAAAGTTGAATATAATAAAATTTTGGTGTTGTGATCAAGTGAATCAACAAAAATATGAGCTAGTACCTCATTGGACTGCTGATGATGTGGACAGTCCTGAAGAAGAGCTTTGAACCTCTCTCATGCATGATATAAGTTCTCATCTAGCTTCTGTTTGAAGCTCACAATCTTACTGTGTGGTCTCATAGTCTTGCTAGATGGAAAGAATCAAATGAGGAATTTTTGGGCTAAGTCATCCCAGGTTGTGATTGAACTTACCGGCTCAGCATTCAACCACTTAATTTCTTCCCTTAACAGTGAAAAGGGGAATGTGTCAGCCTAACATAATCAGTTGACATACTCATAGGGATAGATGTGTCACTGATCTCTAAGAAATTCCATAGATTGACTTATGGATTTTCATGTGAAAGTCCCATAAATTTTCCATTGCTGATCAAAAGCTACACCATGTTCTATTTTAGCTCAAAGTTACCTCCAACAACTAGTTTTTAAAAAGGGGAGGTCAAATTTGTTGGAATTGGGATTTCCACTTCGCGCACTGTCCTACGGGCTGGTTGATCTTCAGCCATAAAAACAGGATTGTCTTGTTCATCTTGAATTTGTGGGATACCATAGAGAAGGACTGCTTCTCTCCTCAATTGATGAAATCATTGCTCGGGTTTGGGGCTTGGTTCAACTAATTCCCTATCCCTCGCCATCTTACTAGTTTGTAAACTAATTTCCTACAAATTCAATATCAAGACCAAGTGTACAACACCAAAGAGATCTAAAAAGTAAAACTAAAAATAAAATAGTTTCCAATGTACAAGCCCCCCAAAATAGAGCTAAAAACTTATTGCACCCAAGCACACACACAAGTGTACGTGGTCTCACTAATTAATATAGTGTCCTTAAATAAAGATGAATATCGATCCCTTAGAGACTTGTGTTAAGTAACTATCCAATTCTCATTTAACAATTGAGATTAACTAGTGCAACGTAGCCATACGAGTTTTGAAAGTGTATAATTAAAAGTAAACTAAAATAATGCGGAAGAGTAAAAACTTTGGAAATCAATGGATGAAAACCCAGGGTTAAGAACTACCAAAAATCATACTACGCTATTGAACTTCATTCATTAGATTACTTATTGTGGTTTTTGATTCACAGGTTTATCATATGATCATTGTCTCCCAACCTCTAACCTTCTACCTAACTGGACATTACAAATAGATCGTTGAGCGGGGATGTAATAATCCATTTACATGCATTAAGATGTCATCCTAAAAGTGAACCAATCAAGGCTTATAGGTATATCCCTATCCTAGATACTAATTCAAATTTCTTATTTTATAAAAGAATACGAACCATACTCTACTTATCTCCACATTCTATCTTCTTATTCCACCTCTCGGTCTTACAAAGTCGACAATATATGTATTCTAAGGGTCGAAAATCCTTAAAGTAGTTAAAAAAGTATAAATGAAAAATCAAATATGATAAGTAACTAAAAAAATCAATTCAAAGAAAAAGTAAACATGTTCTTGGCCCTAACCCTGAAAAGAGGGAGTTTAGCCTCTAATGGACATAATCGTAATCACGATGAAGGAAAAATATTATAATCCTTTAAAAAACTAAATTAAAGCAATAAAAAACCTATTTGAAGTGTTTATCATCCCCTATCCATGATTCAAAGACATCCAAAAGTGTCCAACAAAGTGTTTGAGTGTCCTATTTATAGGTGGAGGACTTTTGGCCATTGAGAGCATGGTCCGCAACGTGCCCCTTGTTCCCATGGACTATGGGTCATGATGAAATGCTTATTAAATTAAATTAAGGGTTGCAGTGAAATTCTTAGTCCATTCAAGTAATGTTCGTGATGCCCCTCTATTGCGAGGGCTCACTGGAAAGGCCTATTTGACGTTTAAACTTTGCCTTGCACTTGTCCTTCCATCCCAAGACTTATGGTGTTATTTACACTTGATTATCAGTTTTTATATCCTCCATATATCATAAAAATAGACTCACCAAACATCCTATACAATCAAACACCACAAATTAGAGCTCAAAAATACACAATATCAAGAACGATGAACTAGAAATTCAAGCTAAGAACTAGTGTCGTCCTATTAATCTTTAGCTTAGTGTTTTGACTCTTGGATTACTACAATTGCACTTTAAAAATTATAAACAAGTTTTTACACACATAATTACACTATAATAACCTTATGAACTCATTAAACACGTTAGAATCCATCGTGATCAACTTGAACAACACCTAGCTCAAGTTAGTAACACTAGTTTTTTTCGTTTAAACTCTAAGTGACCAAATTAAGCCCAAAATAGTCTAAAAGATACCTTAAACTTTTTAATCACATAGTTAAACACTTATATTCTCAATTATATAATCATTAACATATTAAGAACACAAGTTATCACTAAAACAAAGCTAACTAAGCTAGGATAACAACACTAACATGCACAAAACCACCTCAGCTCAGTATTCTCTTCTCTCCTATTATTCCCACGAATTAGAGTAGAAAATTTGGTTCTATTTGTTAAATTAAATTATTGAACCCGTGAAATCTATATGTAAAATTGAGATTAGAAAGTACATCTTGGTGTAAACCTGAGGAAGTCTTGAGTACTCATCTGTTATTTTTAATAGTTGAAATAGTTTATACACTCTAAGTATTTGTTTTTAATCTCAAGGCTATAAAACTAGATACCTCAGTGATGAAAATACGAGGCAAGACTATCCATTTTTGTAGATTAGGTGATAATTAGGGTTTATGGTTTGCCAAATTTTGACCATTTAGAGTTCACTACAAACGATCATGGTCTAGGTAGTTGGTTAGAATCTAAACATTGTTTGAGTAGAAGTATGCCTTGGTAAACCTCTAAAATAAGGATCACTTCAAAAGAGTTCATTACCAAAGTAAGGCCTTGGATTTCAATCATTTACAACCATTCCTCTACATGTGGTAATGTGATAAACATCTCAGTGATGAGGGCACAAATGGCTATTTGTATTATAGACAATGTTCTGATGGATATTGGACATTTTAACATTGGAGATCCATGAGTACAATTTACAAGATATCCCAATTCTGATGTTCTCCTCATTGATTTCTGAATTGTGCAAGCGGGATAGAGTTGATGAGTACCTAGAGGATAATTGGGTAGAACCAAGGGAACTAATCTACCCATTAAAAAAGCATAGTGAAGGCACTGTAACCAAAATAAAAGAGAGGAAGATTAATATAGGCAAGTTTGTTTTAAGGTATTGATAGATGAGTTGAGGATGGTCTAAGAGTTTGTATCTATACTCCACATAGGGCCATGTAAGACATTTGTGGGGCCTACCTCTAATTTCCTAAAGAAAGACAATGATAAGTTCTTGAAAGATAAAAAGAAATAGGGGGACCGTAATTTGAGATTATAGAAGGCGTACACCAACTTGGATAAGTCCCAAAGAGAGTTGAGTGAGTCCTATGAGAAGATGATAAATATATAGAGAAAGAGAGACAAATTCTTCACTTAGACGTGGAAGGGTGTGAAAGGGTTGTGGAAGGTTTTGATGCCTACAGATCCATTATGCTCTTGAGTCAAGAAGAGGATGATAATATTATGACATAGTGGTCCAATAATAACTATGCTCATGCTAAGGGTATAGATGATGAGGAGACCGAGGGTAATAGGTGTCAGTTATGCAGTTTTAGCTAGCCCCTCTACTTTCTTATACTTTTATGTTATGAAGTGAGGACACTGCAATTTTTTTGTATTTACATGTTATGTTTTGTTTGGATATTTGTGTTGTTTTATATTGATATTTGTGTACCCTTTTGGGCCTTTGGATTATGTTTATTTGGATATTTTTATGCCCTTGCCTGGCTTAACTTTTATTGTTATGGATGTTGTATGCCCTTGCCAGGCATGAGCTTTATTTATTTACTTTTTGATTAGTCATTCTTTAGGAAGTCATTTTGGGTGATTTCTTCACGATGATAGATTCAGTGACAACATTCTTAATGAAAAATCATCATTTTTGGGTGTTGGTGTCATTTGTGCAAGGGAATTTTTAGTACCCAAGCATTGTGAATTACGGTTGTGATTGTGATTATGGTGAAGTCTGAGTAGCCAATTTATGTGGTAAACTTTGAGTAGTTGTAGTATTATGTCACAACCCGAGGCTACCCCCTAGTCATAACACGGTGCTTAAGCCACAAGTGACCCCAAACTAACCTATGATTTGGTACCTTCTACGAGCACTGAATGAAATGATGATAAAGTATCATAAGAGAAAGTTGATCTGATATAAATACCAACATGCTGATATTTATTATAAATGAAACTAAAAAAAAATCTAAATATCTGAACATATAAAAGACTCTATGACATGAGGAGTTGATTAAAAAAACCCTCAACTATCTCTGACTGCCTGAACAGAAAGTAAAATGCTGAAAGTAACTAAAAATATCCTATCTTCGATGGATGAGTACTCACCACTACTGCTTCTGAGAGGAATTCAGCTGACTAAGGGCGATCGGAAAACTGAGCGTCTGAACCTATATTGTTAAATCAATATAGCACAAAAGAAAGTATGCAATCAGAGCTTTAAATATACTGGTATGTGAGATAGGGACTAACAAAAAATACATATGTATACTGAACATGGATGCATGGACATGGCAAAAGAATGCAAGACCAAGTAAAACATGCCCTGAGATAATCTATAAAACTGACAGACTGAATAGCTGATAAAATGAATACTTGGTCATGCAAACCTATAATGATATAACCCGAGTACTAAACAAAAATTATTGGAGCTATCAGGTAACCAACATTTTCCAATTTGAGCTAAACATGGTCCAACTTGCAACCCCAGTTGGAAGGGTATCAATACCTTCCAACGGGTACTGACACTAGCTATGTGGATCGACTAATCTGTAGTCTCAAAGGACTAGGGTTTCACCCTCTAATGGTAGGTGCCCTTAAAAGAGTGTCAACCCTCATCTAGAAGGAAGACCTTTCAAAACCTACATTGGCTATATAGTTCTAGAACTCAGGGACTTTTACTACAGGTCACACCCTATACTTGCAGGTGAGCCCTCATCCCTGGGTTTACTTGGTGCTAAATCCTACTCCCAATTGAACTGACACTGATTTTGACTAAAGTCAACTAGACATCACAACTAATAATGCTCAACATAATCATAGCAAACTGAGTATGATAATAGAATCATGATTGACTGACTTATTACTTGAAAGTCTGAAACAAGTGTAAACATATAGGTATCAGGTGTTCATAATCTGTTAGCACTAAATGACACTCTAAACATTATAACATTATCTTAAGAACTATGAGGAAATTCAAGATTCAAAGACCAAAACATTGTACCTTTCACTAAACTTATGAAATCGAAGAATTTGAATATTTGGATATGTTAAACTTGGGAGGACAACATGCTCACATGGTTTAATTCATAACTTGCTAACTTAACATGGTGTCATCTGAATATGATATAGGTGATCAAAATTCTAAGAATGTAATAGCATAATTCACATGGGGAAACATATTGACATGATTGAATTTAAAACTACTAAGAAATCATTATATAAATTCAACCTTAGCATCCGAATTTCATGAAAAGATGATAAAGAATTCATACTTGAATAAAAAGGGATTTTTGGGACTCAATGGGTGGAAGAAACCCATTGATGAATACCCCACATACCTTAATTGCTTGAATCCTTGATGAAAAAGCTTGGAATTAGAACCATGAATGGTTGAATCCTTGGGAAGAAATCTTGAAATTATGTTCTTGGGAATGGAGATGGTTTTTACGTAAGATAACAAATTAGGAATGGGATACTTGATGCCCCTCTAGGGGTTTTAATTTATTAATTAAGTGTTTGGGAAGAGAGGAAAAGACCAAAATGTCCTCTTGGACTTTAATTAAAATTGCAGGAAAATATAGCTTCCATTGCACGGAGGCTATAGAAGACACTAGCCTCCGTGACTCAGTGTGTATCGCAGAGCTAACCTCCGTGACACGCCGTGTATCACAAAGGTCCATCCTTCGTGACACGCTGAAATCATGGAGGCATTCTACCTCCGAGGTCCAAAAAAACCCCGAACCTATTACAAAAATTCTGAAACTCTCCTGGATGACCCTTTTAAAACCCCTAAACACATTTCAACTCAAAAATTGACATTTCAAACTCGGGAAGGCCAAAAATAAAATGCTCGCATTATTAGGGTCTTAAAATGGCTAAGTATTTTGTACTTAGTGTGAAATTAAATCCTTGAACCCCTTTTAACATGCAACTAGTAGATGAAACGTGTCTAAAATCTTATGGGGTATTACAATATCTCCCCCTTGGATCATTCATCCCCGAATAAAACTGTTTAAGTTGATATACTAAGAAAACTGAGATCATACACTAAATACTTATGAGCCAAATCATGATTAAATAACTAAATCTGAAACATAATACATTGACTGGACTAAATTCATGAATGCATGCTATGAAATGAGGATGGTCATATATGTAAGATAGAAAATGAGAGAATCACCTAAGAAAAACCATTACCTCATGCTGGATTTGAATTCATAGAGAAGAGATGGGGATACTTGGCTTACATATTTGCTTCATCTTTACACGTAGCTCCCCCAACGGGCTGATTTTTCCATAGAACCTTAACCAAAGGGACTTCTTTATTCCTCAACCTACGAGTTTGATGGTCAAGGATCTCAATTGGGACTTCTTCATAGGAGAGACTATATTTCACAACCACACTCTTTAAGGGAATAACATAAGCTAAGTCACCAATACATTTCTTAAATCAAGAGACATGAAACATTAGATGCACTGATGCCAAATCTGCCGACAACTCTAGGTCATAATCTACCTTCCCAAAACGGCTTAAAATTCTATATAGGCCAACATAGCGGGGACTGAGCTTCCTCTTCTTACCAACTCTATTCACCCCTTTCATAGGAAATTTTTTCAAATAAACCAAGTCAACAATTTTAAACTCAATATCTCTTCTCCTCACATCTGCATAAGATTTCTAGTGACTTTGGGCTGTCTTTACCCTTTCTCAAATTAACTGAACTTTCTCCATCACCTTATACACTAAATATGGCCCTATCAAAGAATCTTCACCTACTTTAAACAAACTAATATGAGATCTACACCTTTCTCCATCAAGAGCCGCAAATGAAGCCATCTGAATACTGGAGTGATAGTTATTGTTGTAGGAAAACTTGATCAAAGGTAAGTGGTCATACCAACTACCCTTCAAGTCAATAAAATAAGACCTCAACATGTCCTCTAAAGTATGAAGGGTCCTCTTTACTTGACCATTTATCTAAGGATAAAAAACTGTACTGAGATGAACTTGGGTACCCAGACCTTTTTGAAAAACCTTCCTAAAGTGAAAGGTAATCTGAGTACCTCTATCTAAAATAATGGTATATGGAACCTCATGCAACTATATAAACTCCCTAATATAGATTTTATCACAATACTTATCTAAATATAAAGTATGAACTGGCCAAAAATAGGCTGACTTGGTCATTCTATCTACAATGACCTAAATCAAATCATGTTGACAACGCATATGAGGGAACCTTGTCACAAAGTTCATATTCACCACTTACCACTTCCATATAGGGATGTTAAACTCCTGAATCATACCACTAGCCCTTTGGTGCTCAACCTTAACCTACTGACAATTCAAACACTTAGCCACAAACTCCATAATATCTTTCTTCATACCACTCCACCATTATATTTCCCAAAACTCCCAATACATCTAAGTGGCTCTTAGATGAATAGATTGTCACACACCATGCACTTTATCTCCCTCTTGGGAGAAAACCTCAACCTTCTAATCCCTAATTGCCTCTTTTAATTTGACAAAAATAGGTTCCTATCTTGATTTCCTTTTACTTCAGTATCCAATGAAGATTCCAAACAATTCTGAACCCATATAATACCTTTGGTTGAATAAACCAAACAAATACCCACACTAGCCAGCTGATGAACCTCACAGACTAACTCTTTCTTATCATCCTCAACATACGCAACACTTTCCATAAATAGTCTACTAAAGGACTCAACCACTACATTGACCATACCCGAGTGATACATCACACTCATATCATAGACTTTCAATAATTCCAACAGCCTTCTCTGATAAAAATTTAGGTATTTCTTTATGAACACATACTGCAAAATCTTATGATACTTAAACACTTTAACATGAACCCCATAAAGGTAATGCCTCCAAATCTGTAAGGAAAAGAAAATTATTGCCAGCTCAAGGTCATGGGTTAGGTAATTCTTCTCATGGGGCTTAAGATGTATAGAGTCATAGGCTATGACATTACCTTACTGAATTAACACACAACCAAGATAAACTCTAAAAGCACCACAATAAACTACGAACCCATCTGTGCCATCTAGTATAGTCAAGACTGGTGCAGAAGTGAGTCAAGTCTTCAACTCCAAAATATTCTCATAGGAGTCTGATCACTAAAATTTGACTTTCTTTTGGGTTATTCGAGACATGGGAGAAGCAATAAAATAAAACCCTTCAACAAACCATCTGTAATAGCAAGCTAAACCCAAGAAACTCCTAATGTCTGATGAGGGATGGGTCTAGGACAATTTCTTACTAAGTCAGTCTTTTAAGGATCGACTTGAATGCTATCACCAGAAATAATGTCACCAAGGAAAGCTACTGATCTCAACCATAAATTACACTTACTAAACTTAGCAAAAAATTGATGATCCTTAAGGGTTTGTAATACAATCCTTAAATAGTCTGTATGATCACCTTCACTATGAAAATAAACAAGGATATGATCTATAAATACTATGACGAACATGTCCAAGAACTGCTTGAACAACCTGTTCATCAAGTCCATAAAAGCTGCAGGAGCATTCATTTTTCCAAAAGACATAACTAGGAATTCAAAGTTACCATATCGAGTTCTAAAAGCTGTCTTCAGGATGTCACATTTCTAACTCTAAGTTGATGATAGCCGAATCTGAGTTCTATCTTAGAGAAATAGCTTGCACCCTAAAGTTAGTATAACAAGTCATGACTTCTGGGGAGAGTATACTTATTCTTGATTGTGAATTTGTTCAACTGACGGTAGTCAATGAGTATTTTGAGGGAACAATCTTTATTGCACACAAAAAGGATTGGAGAACCCCATGGAGAAACAATAGTACTGATAGAACCCTTATCTAAGAGATTTTTCAGCCGTTCTTCAATACCTTAAGCTTGCTGGAGCCTTTCTATAAGGTGGAATTCAGATAGGCTGGGTGTCTGGAATAAAATCAATTTCGAAGTCAATTTCTCTTTCAGGAGGGACTCCGAGTAGATCTTCAGGGAACACTTCTGGAAACTCATTCACTACTGGAATTAACTCCAGACTCAGAGTTTCAAAATTTGAGTCCTTGACTCAGACGAGATGGTAAATACATCCCTTGGATATCATCTTTCTTTCCTTAAGATAGGAAACAATCTGACCCTTAGGCATTGAAGTACTACCCCTCCATTCAATAATTAGGAAACTAGAACTAAAAAATTCTATTTCTAAAATTAATTTAGGCATAGCATAATAGAACCAATCCATGCCGAGAATGACATCGAAATTAGTTATATCTAACTCTATAAGATCAACTGAAGTAACTTTCTAAGACACTGTAACTGGGTAGTTTTTGTATACCCATCTAGCTACAATAGAACTACCCACTAGGGTAGACACTGAGAAAGGCTCTGCTAATATTTTTGACTGACATCGAAATCTACAGCTATATAAGAAGTCACAAAGGAAAGTGAAGCTCTTGGGAAAAACAATGCATAAACATAAAGATGGAAGACTTGTAACGTACTAAAAACCATATTAGGTGAGATTTACTAATCATGTCGAGTTTGGAGAGCATAAAGTCATTCCTGACAATACACACTGGTAGCACTGGAGGTGGCTCCCTATTTAGTCGGGAGAACTGTTGGATCTGATGAAAAGTTAGGCTGGCCTTGTTGAAGAACATCCTCTCCCTTTTGGCATACTATGGGGCATCCCCTAATCTTGGGTCCTGGCTTACCATATCTAAAACACACATCACTGCCTGCCTTATGCTCTTTCTAATGATTTTTACTACATTTCCTGCAAAGAAGATTGGTACAACAATTGTTTAATCTGCCCTAGGACTTAGAGCCTTGTACTTTACCTCAATTGTCCTGCCTGAACATAGGCACTGGAGCACTGGTTGAATATTGGGATGGAGCTGAAAATTTCAGGCAGAACTGAGAAGGATTACCACCTTCCGACCTTGGCTGAGAAGAGTTGAAGCTACCTATTCTGGACCTCTTATTCTCCCTTTCCTTCTCCCTATACTTCTCTTCCTCAATATTCTAACCTTGGACCATCAACCTAGACAAATCAATCTCCTTGATCAACATAGCTATCCTACACTCCTTAAACACTTACTCAAAAATTCTCAATACAAACTTACTCATCCTGGACCTAGAATCAGCCACCATAGTCGGAGAATACCTTGCCAACTAAGTATACTTGAGTGAGTACTCTTTTATACTCATGTCACCCTACTTCAAATTGATGAACTCCTGAACCTTAGCCTTTCTCAACTATAATGTAAATAAACTATCTAAAAAGGCTGTGGAATACTTCTCCTACTCTATAGGTCCTACCTCAACACCTTCGTACTTATTCTATTGCATAAACTAAGTGTAATCTACTACCTGAAATAGATAAGCAGCTAAGTCAGCACTCTCACTCACAATGATACCCATAATGCCAGTCAACTTCTGCACAAAGTCTAGAAATTTCTACGGATCCTTCTCAGACTTTGATCTATAAAATAATGGAGGATTCATTCAAGTAAAGCCTCAAATCCTAGCTGTAGATATATTCATCACTGGATTGGATGTGGCAACAACCTGTTATTATTTTGAAAAACCACAGAAAAGCTATAAAAGTGGCCCTGAATTTAGCATGAAAAATATGTTCATTAAGAGGATCTTCCTTAACAGGCGGTGGTGCAGACGGATCCCTACTTCTTCATTGTTATTTATTCTTGGAGACATTTTCTATAAATAGATGAAGGACAAGTTGGAAAAGGAATTAATAGAGCTCATGCTCTTTCGCATGACATGAATACTGAAAGAAGGGAAAATTTCCTAAAACATCTCATAGCGTCTTTCCCATAAGTATGTCGTGCTTCATACCCATGCACAAGACTCTACTCAACATAAATTTCAGACACCATAGGACACTTTAAAACCTTAGTAACTGATACCAAGTTTTGTTATGACCCAAGGCTACTCCCTAGTCATAACACGGTGCTTAAGGTCATAAGTGACCCCAAGATAACCCATGATCTGATACCTACTGCGAGCACTAATTGAAATGATTATAAAGTATCATTTGAAGAAATTGATATGATATAAATGGCAACATGTCTAAATTACTAAAAACTAAAATTAAATAAAGGAATATCTGAATATCTAGTCTAAATATTTGAAATGCTCTAAGACATGAGGAGTTGATGGGACAAACCCCCAACTAACTCTGAATGATTGAACATAAAGTAAAAGACTGAAAGTAATTAAAAATATCCTATCCTTGATAGATGAGGACTCACCACTACTTCTGCTGAAAGAAACTAAGATGACTAAGGACGATGGAAAAATTGAGTGTTCGAACTTATATTGTGAAATCAATATAGCTCAAAAGAAAGTATGCAATCAGTACTTTAAATGAATTGGTTCGTGAGATAAGAACTAATTGAGAATACATATGGATATTAAATGTGGATGTATGTACATGTAAAAAAATGCAAGACCAAGTAAAACATGTACTGATATAATCTATAAAATTGACTGACTAAATAGCTGATAAATTGAATACTTGGTCATGCAAACCTATTCTGATATCACCTGAGGAATAAATTGAAATTATGGGAGCTATTATGTAACCAACATCCCTCAATCTGAGCTAATTGGAGTCCAACCTATAACCCAGTTTAAAGGATGTTAGTACCTTACCACGGTTACTGACACTGGCTATGTGGATTGACTAATCTAATGTCCCTAAGGACTAGGGTGTCATCCTCTACTGGAAGGTGTGCCTAAGAAACTGTCAACCCTTATCTGCTAGGAAGATCCGTCAAAACCTACGCTAGCTACGTAGTTCTAGAACTCAGGGATTACTACTAATGGTCATACCCTCTATTGGTAGGTGAACCCCCATCCTTGGGTTGACTTTGTGCTAAATCTTACCCCTAGTTGAACTAATACTGATTATGACTAAAGTTAATTGGACATCACAACTGACAATGCTCAACATGATCTGTAATGACCCAATTTTCTAGAACCAGAATTTCACACGGTGCTCATGATCCCGAGGAACCACAAGCTAACCCTCTACTGATATCTATACCTGAGCACTGCATAATATGGATAATAAATGTGAAAACTGGGCATAAGGTTCAAAACATCTAAAAATACTCAAAGCTAAAAATTGAAAACTGATACATCTATTCGAAAAGCCTCTAAATAGTCTGAACTGTGGAGTTGATGGGACATGCGACCAACTAACTCCGTCTACTATAAATAAACTAAGTCTGATGGGATAATAAAAAAATAAGGATCATCCTCAAATGAAGAGTACTCACTACTATGTCTACTGCTGCTGATAGGGACTGAGCTGCTAGAGGTACTCTAGATCTTGTGCCTCTGAACCTATGGTGTCAAATAAAACACCATAGCGCAAATACATCAATACAGGAATATACCAAGTATGAAGATGAGGTAAGGCTAAATGTAAGGGCTTATGCTTGAACAATTACTTAACTGAATAACCATGAGAGTACTGAATGAGAACACATGCATGAATGCACAAATCATAACTAAAATCATCGTGACTTGAAATACTGCAACTCAGGTACTACTTTACTAACATTTGAACTCACTACTAATACTGAGATACTAAATAACTGAATCTTCTGATATTGATAACTGAGTACTGAAGTTGAGATCAGTCTTATATAGCGAGTGATCTAAAAAATTGATGATACTAAAACTGATTAACTGAATCTACTCACATTAATGGATGCACTCTGAGTTTGATACTCTTAACTAATTGAATCGGAGATCAAACCTCTCTAACGGATGATCCCTGAATCTACTATCAATAATAAGAAAAGATTATGTCTGAGATCAAACCTATGTAGCATAAGATTTTTGAATCTGTTAATGAGAATACTCAACTGAATCTGAGACTGAGATCAAGCCTATCTAACTGGTAATCTCTGGATCTGATAATGAGATTACTCAATTAATCTGATATTGCTATCAAGCCTATCTTATGAGTGATCTATGGATCGGATAATGAGATTACTCAACTTAATCTAAGACTGAGATCAAGCCTATCTAACGGGTGATCTCTAGATCTGATAATGAGATTACTCAACTAAATTTGAGACTGAGATCAAGCCTATCTAACAGGTGATATCTGGATCTAATAATGAGATTACTCAACTGAATATGAGATTGAGATAAAGCCTACCTAACGAGTGATCTCTGGATCTGATAATGAGATTACTCAACTGAATCTGAGACTGAGATCAAGCCAATCTAACGGGTGATCTCTTGATCTGAGATCAAGCCAATTTAATGGGTGATCTCTAGATCTGAGATCAAGCTAATATAATGAGCGATCTCTGGATCTGATAATACTGATACTGAATATCTTTATGCGAGACCATATCATTATAGCGGGTGGTCCATGAATCAATGGAACTATCTGAGTTCCTTACTGATATAGGTGACTGTATCTGACAATCTTGATTTTTGAGTTCTACTCTGAGGACTGATACTGAAACTGCAACTGTGGGAGTACTTACTTAACTAACATACCTCGAATCTGAACTGGTGGGGTCCAACCTATAACCCCAGCTAAAAAGGTTTCAATATTGTGCCATGGGTAAAGACCTCTCTGGTCAAGCCTTTCTAACGGGTGAACCTTACAGAAAGTCAATCCTAAGGCAGTATAATAGTTAAGCCTTTTTCTAACGGGTGACTCCTGCATCCTGCGCTGGCTATGCAATTCTGGAGTTCAAGGATTGCTCCTAACCACTCTGCCTCTCTAACAGGGAGCCGCCATCCCTGCACTCGCTCGGTGCTAGCTTCTACTCCCAACTGAAGGACTCTGAACTGATTCTCAACTGAACTTAAACTGAGCTGAATCTGATAATGATCATGTTTCTCGAATGATCTGACTGAGTTAAGCTAAATTTACTTGGTTTCGTATCTAATGGAATACTACTGAATCTCGTCATCTGACTAAATGATACTGATCTTGGGATAGATTACTCGAATACTATAAGGACTGAACTGAACACTTGATTACTACTATATCTGAGTTGAGTACAGAGCTGAGGCTAGAATACCAGTGATACTAAGATTATAGAGATTACTGAGATTACTGTGATTTCTTAAGTTCTGTATCTGTCTGAGAGTACAGAGTTCTATAACTCGCTAAGTTCTGAGAATCATTGCTTGACTTAGATTATCATGAAAAATGACACGGGCTCTTGACTGCAGCTAAATTTTCGAGTATAAATACCCCCAGGACTCGATGACATAAAAGTAAAATATAACCATTCTTGAATAATCAAGACCATGGACAATCATTCACCATCACAATCACTAAAGCATCTCTTCAAGCATTTAGGAATCATAAACATATGATAATATAGGGAGACATGCTATCGGCTTATACTCTATTCAACAAGGTTTTACCTCAAACACTTAGCATGTATTAAAGTCTTAGCATGTATCAAGAACACATAATTGGGGAATTTTATGCTATCATGTCACAATTCATTCACTAAGGCTTTTCAACAAACACTTGCCATGCATGAGCTTGCACAAAATTGGGGATTTCTAGTCAACATGCCCTAATGGCTCTAATTCCTTCACATAAGCATTTTATCAAACATATGGGGAGCATGGTTTGCCTATTCAACAATTTCTACACTTAATTGACATAACACATCACTTAGCAAGCAACTTGAATAGGATTTATCATGAACATCACATGAATATCACATACTAGGGCCAAAGCTTTAAAACCTTGTAAACAAACATGAATCAAAACTAAATAATAGCATGTACATCAATTTTAACTCACATAAATTATGAAAACTTATAAACATAAGATCTTTGAAATTTAGAAAAGGATTCTTGAGCTTCTTGGATGAAAGAGACCCAAGAATCAACATCTGCATACCTTATGAAACTCTTTCTTAAAGGCTCTTGGAGATATTCTTGATTTCTCTTGATTTTTCTTAAATAAGAAAGAAAGGTTTTGATTTTGTAGAAACCCTAGTTTCTTATGTTAAAGATAAAGAATGAAATTGTGAGCCTTGATCGGATATAAATAGGGGCTGAAAAGAGTGGGAAAAGGACCAAAAAGCCCTTTTAAAATTGAGTTAAAAATGCTAAACGGGGGCTGCCACGGTCCGTCGCTTAGTCTGACGGTCCGTCGGATCATCCATCGTACATCGGTCAGCAAAATAATACACAGCCTTGATGCTACGGTATCAACGATGGTCCATCGCAAACTCGACATTTCGTCGGATCGTCCGTCGCACATTGGCCAGGATGAGGCCACACTGCCTCAGCAGCGACGGTCCTAGTGACGGTCCGTCGCAGCCTTGATGGTCCGTCATCCTGGACATCACACTTGGGATATAAAAAGGAGTTACTGCCTTAGTTGCGATGGTCTGGGCAACGGTCCATCGCAAGCTCGACGGTCCGTCAACCCAGCCATCGCACCTGGACGGTTCCGACTACTTTCTATAAAACGACCATAACTTCCTCATCTGATGTCAGATTATGATGAAATTAGTATCGATTGAAAGATTATTCAATGCTCTATATGATAAAAATTTGATATTAGGGAAATTGTACCTGGTTCAAAATATTTCTCACTTGGGAATACACTTCTCAACCTTTTAGAGCCGGATTTATACTTCGCTGAACACGCTCTAAGGCTCAGACTACAAGAGAATTTTACGGGGTTTTACATGATCATAGAAAACTGAGTATGATAATAGAATCATAATTTGACTGACTTACTACTTGAAAGTCTGAAACATATGTAAACATATAGGTATCGGGCATTCATAATCTACTAACACTGAATGACACTCTAAAAACCATAACATTATTTAAAACACTATATGGAATTTCAAGATTCAAATACCAAAACATTGTACCTTTCACTAAACTAATGAAATCAATGAATTTGAATATAGAGATGAGTTAAACTTGGGAGGATAACATGCTCACATGATTTAATTCATAACTTGACAACTTAACATGTTGTCAACTAAATATTATATGGGTGATCGAAATTCAAAGCATGTAATAACATAATTCACATAGGGAAATATATTGACATGGATTGAATTTAAAACTACAACAAAATCATTAAGTAAATTCATTCTTAGCATTGAATTTTATGATAAGAGGATAAGAAATTCATACTTAAATAAAAAGGGTTTTTTGGGACTCAATAGGTGGAAGGAACCCATTGATGATTACCCCATATACCTTAATTGCTTGAATCTTGGAAGAAAAGCTTGGAATTGGAACCTTGAATGGTTGAATCCTTAGAAACAAAGCTTGAAATTATGTTCTTAGGAATGGGGATGGGTTTTACGTATGATAACTGACGGGGAACAGGGAAATTAGTACCCCTCTAGGGGTTTTAATTCGTGAATTAAGTGTTTGGGATGAGGGGGAAATACCAAAATACCCTCTTGTACTTTAATTAAAATTGCAAAAAAATACAGCCTCCATGGTACAAAGGCTATCACGAGAGACTATCCTCCATGACATGATGTGTATTGTGAAGGCTAACCTCCGTGACACGCTGTGTATCACGGATGTCCAGTCTCCGTGACATGCCTAAATTGCAGAGGCATTTTTCCTCCAAGGTCCAAAAATACCCCGACCCTATTTTGAAAATACTAAAACTTTACCAGATGACCATTTAAACATCCCTACACATTTTAACTCAAAAATTAACATTTCAAATGCGGGAAGGCCAAAAATAAAATATTTGCATTCTTGGGATCTTAAAATTTCTCTGTCTTTTGTACTAGTTGTGAAATTAAAGCCTTGGACCCTTTAAACTTGTGTATAATGGATAAAATGTGTCTATAATCTTATGAGATATTACACATTATTGTCCTTGTCAAAGCTAAAATAAGAGGTTGTGACTTGTTTGGTAATAATAATTGTTGGTCTTGCATTGTGAAATGTAAAATGTGCATACTCCTTTGTTATAAATTTTTGTAAGAAATAAGTCCATTGAAGTGAATGATGTTGTGACAACGATTTAATCTTTCTGTGTCTCTTAATTCTTTAGGTTGTGGTAATGTGAAAGATGACTCCTTTTGTTTTTGATTGGGAAATAAAATCAATCCTTCTAGAGTAGTTTACATGACATGTGTGGTGAGTCTTTGTTGGGTAACTCTTGTGCTTATTTTCATAATCTAGAACTTTCCTTTCTGGTCTTTCAATGCTAATTTGATTGTATTTTGCTGATGAAATGATATTAAGTCTTCTTTGAGACTTTTAGAAACCACTTGAGGATTAAGAGCCTACACGTGCATGAATGTATCACTAGTTACCCTATTTGAGCCTAATAACCTTTCTTTGGCAACCATATTACAATCTTTGAACCTTCTAAAGAACTTTTCCCTCTCTCGAACCCTACCCACCTTGAACGTAGAATTTCTAAGTTGAGGCTAAAAGCCTAATTTAGAGGTTTAGTGGAACTTGAAAGAGGTGATCATTTGTCATGATTTTATATGTGAGTACCTTTAAAAAAAATTATGATTTAATTTGATGGAGGAAAAGAAGGAAAAAAAGAGAAAAAGAAAGAAAATGCAAAAGAAAAAAAAAGAGTTTTCAATATGTGGGTGAGCTAGAATAAAGAAGACAGGCACTTGTGTTGGATGAGAAATGAAGTGGCCAATGATCAAATTTGATTTATATTGTCTTTTGGGAAGTTCAATGAGGGTGTAGTCACTTTTATCCTAAATACTTATCCTACCTCACCCCAAACTTACATTACAAGCTAGAAAAAGTCCTTTGAGATCTCCAACCAAGTGCATTTGAGTTAGCAGCGATCGAAAATAAGGGAAAAAATCTGGTATGATACTTGTTTGCATTAGAAGTTCTTTGTGATAGTGGGTGTTTGAGAATTTGTCCCATGTTAAGTGTTGTAAATATTGTGTGTTTGTGGGTCTTCTTTCCTTGTGAGGGAATGTAAATTATGATAAATTGGTGAAGTTGATAGATTTTGAAAATAGGGAAAAGAAGAATGTTTGCTTGACTATTCATTATGAGTCACTTCTTGAGAATTAGTTTTTGTTACTTTATCATTCTTGAAATTCCATTGTGCTCTTGAATATAAAATTAAGATCGAGAGAGTTGTTTGGGTTGAAACTAACATGCTTATTGATAAATTGTTAGTACCAATCAGAGTTATAGTCTTTATGCTCATGTAAAGTGAAAATGATGACTTCGAGCACAACTTCCTTATCCTTCGAGGGACCTCTTGATGGGTTCAATTTTTTATTCTATTAGCGGGCCTCATAGGCCCATTTTGACCTAAATTTTGACCCGATCCATTATATGGCAATATGGGTATCATTTTAATCCTAATAATGCATAGATTATGATTTTAATAATGTGATGGAATTTTGGGATCGTGGTGTTAAGATGAACTATTTGGGCATGATTCAAGGATTTGCGGTTCGACGTCGAGGTAGATTTTTGTCTACTTTTCTTCACAAGATGATGTATTCTATATATTACATGTGAATTTAAATATTAATATAAATAATGGGTAAGACACCATAAATTAGTCCTGGTTATTAAAGTTTGGGGATAAGATGGGTGAATTAACCCTTAAGGTGACTTACTTGTTATATTTCTAGGATCCTATTATCTTCTTCATAGATTGAGCTAATTCATAGAATGGTTATGATATAATACTAGATATGGGATACAATTTTATGTTAGAAGCGTTCTTAGGAGGATTAACCTTATTTGGGCGATTTTACTAATCTTGAAATCGTAATTTAGGTAGAGTTGACTTAATTGATCACGTTCTATGTGGAATTCCTATCTTAGGAATGATTATGGCTTATGTACCATCTAAAAGTCAATTTAGATACATTATACTAGACCAGGGTATAAAATACTTAAATATGGAACTTAATGATTAGAAATGGGTTCCTCTAGTCCACCTTAGGCCAAGACTTTTTTACGCATGTTAGACATAGTTTAGACTATTGAGCCTTTAGTATAAGGTTACTTTGTGACTTGGTGAATGATGATGGTTATCTCAGATTATGATTTATGACTTATAGCTATGATATGCCTTTTAGACTTGATTTATGATATGGTCCATTGACATGCTTAATCATATTGGCATAAACATAGCTATGGTATATGACCTATAGATATGAGATGCCTTATTGATATGATATGATTCATTATTGATGTGATATGACTCATAGTTATGATATATGGCCTATAGATATGAGATTCCTTATAGATATGATGTGCCTCATAGTTATGATATCATGGCCTATAAATATGAGATGTCGTATAAGTAAGATATGTCTCATAGATATGATTTAGATCCTATACATAAGATAGTCCTTATGGATATGATATGTCTTAGAGATATGATATGCCACATAGATATTCTATGCCTTATAAATACGAGATGGATTACAAATATGATTATTGATATGGGTTCAAGATATGTATATGGGCCTATGGCCATGATTATGATGTTGTAATTATTCCTAACACATTATCGGGCCCAATATCGTGTTTTGATATCAGTTGGACACCCGGGAAGTGTTTACCCTTGTAAAGGATGTGGTTGTAGTTTATTGGTATATTGATGCTTATGGTTTACTAGTGACGACATACATATATTCGGTACATTCATGATCATTAAAATGGTAAATGATACGATACCAGCTAAAGTATGATTTTATTACTATTTTTCCTAAATGGGGGTCAAAGCCCACTTTTCACCTTAAAAATAGTTTTCTTCATAACAATAACTGTTTGTCTTAATGAATAACCTATGTATAAAGAGATTGAAAATGATGTTTAAAAGATTTGACCAAGGAAAATTTTGGTCTATGATTCCGATACTACTTTTTACTCCAGTCGTGAGAGATTTCGACCCTTTCTACACTTTTATAATGATTTAGTCCCAAAGCTTACCCCAAGCAATGGATTTATGAATTTACACTCTTTTCAGACATGACTTAGTTCTGTGCACCTATTATATATCTATATACACCTCTCTCTTGTATGGCATAGAGAAGGATCATAGCATTTATACTATGAATTCTGGGTAAAACATGATGATAGATTATAATATTGATGTTATATAGTGTTGATGATATACTTATATACCCGGCAAGGCCGGAGAATGATTATGATGTTATGCTTATATACCCGGCAAGGATGGAGGATAATTATGATGACATGCTTATATACCCGGCAAGGTTTGATATTGAAATAAATTACAGAATAGAAACTAAGCTAAGAAACAAAGAAAACCAAGATAAAGATAGATAGATAAAACAATAAGATAGACACAAGAAGGGAATGGATAGAAAACAAAGGGTATATCAAACCTTTAATCCTTTATTCAATATCCAATCAAGCACCTAAATCTTATATATACCTCAAGGAAATTGGATTCCCAAGAAACCCACATTTCTAAATGAAAGATCAACATAAGGGATTCCATGCTTTCCATAAGCTAAGCCAAGCTTGCCACTCATTCACAAAGCAGTAATTAATCATAATTCATTAAAGTATAACTAATAAATGAAAGAAAGGCCTTATTTATAGTGTAGGGTTAATTGTTACATAATATGGGCCCAAAAGTGACATATTTCGGAAACTCAAAGCATAGAAGCCCAATTGGCACCCTTTGATAGTACCAAGGATTCATCAAGTGCCTGTTAACCCATAAGAATCCCCTCTAATAATCTAAAGGTTATTTGGATTGTCTCATCCTTTCCTTCTAGAAGAGGATTTATCCTCGAATCTACAACCTTGAAATACAAGAGAAAAACACACAAGAATTATATTCTCAAAGCATGAGGGTTAGAACAATAGCTTATATAAAAATGTCTATGCTAATGAGGTACACATTTGACATACATCCAATTATCAAAATGGTGAATTAGGGGTATGTAACCCCACAAAATAAGAAATACTTGGCTACTCAAGAGATTTAGACAATGGGGAAGGCTAGAGGAACATGGTAATCAATCTATGACTCATGAAGGTTCACATGTGTTCCATGTCTTAATAGGCAGATAACCCCTTTAAAACTCTTATCTTTGTTAGAGATCTTCCCCTTACACAATATAGGTCCATCAAGTGGATTATGAATCCACAAGAAAGACTTTTCATCATAAGGAAGGATGCCAACATTCTCATTCATACTTTGCTTATCATCTAAACCAAGCATTAAGTTGGGTGTATGGAAATCACCACATCTTATTAGGTCACCAGTGTCAAATGAAATAATTCACCAAGAACATCGGTCATGGAAATACTCATTGACATGATCCAAACCATGGTCTTGTCGTAATGGGCATCCTAAGTCTAACCAGGACTTGAGACCACCCTCATTACCCAACCCAACCATCCAACATATACCCTGAGTCAGATGAATTTTGACCATATAACAAGATAGTCTTATTATGTAACCCAAGACTGTGGGGTAGGTCTATAATCAAGACGACCCATAACAGCCCAACCATCCCAAACCTAACCGATAACCATAACCAAACCAAAAACATAAGCCAAAAATGAAACAACAAACAAGTTCAATTCCATAACATAATATAAAAGGATGGAACAGTGAGAAATTTAGTCAATCGGTATCAGCCCCAATACCAATGTCAATACTAAGGATGACACTCCTACCAATCCCACCCATAACAACCCATAGTAGTTCCACAAAACGCTCTAACCAAGAGAAAACCAATATCCAATTGGGACATTCCCCCAATGATAGCCAAAACTAATATCCATAAAGTATCTAAAATAAATACAGATGACCATGATATGAAATAAAGCCTTCCAGAATATGGAATCTCACCACTTCAATCTAATCGAGCTGATCCCAAAATCAGATCACTAAGTAGGAGAAGTAAAATGGTTGATCCCTGTATCGCGTAAGGATATAGCTTCCCAAGGATGGGTTAGCAGGTGAACACTAGTAAGTACTCAGGATAAGGATAAAAAAATGCCATCTAGTAAAACCAAATAAATCAACCACTTGCATACAAACCATACATATAATATATATATCTATGCTGGGAAAGGGAACCAGGTTTAGTATGTCTTTAAAACCATTAACCTGGGTATGTGTAGCTTAACCATCCTAAAACCACCCACAGGCTATATGAGCCTATTGTAACACCCGAAACGAGACCCAATATGTGTAGCCGCATGAACCTATAATGCCCTGAGTCTGTACCCCAAGTGCTACACGGTGTTCGTAATCCCAAAGGACCACAAGCTAACCCATGACTGGTACCTGCTGCATTAACTGAATAACAATACTGTAATTATGTGAAAATTAGGCAAAAACTTGCCATAAGGTTCAAAGCTGTAATTAAATACTGAGTACAGTACATCAATACCAAAACTAAACATCTTTCTATAAATAATCTATGTCTAAAAAGCCTCTACTGTCTGAACAGGAAGTTGATGGGACAAGTCCCCAACTAACTCCGACTACTGAAACAAACTGAGTACTGAAATACTAAAATAATAAATCTATCCTCGAACAATAAGGACTCACCACTAGTATGCTATTGATGGATCAGGCTGCTAAGTATGATCGGGAGCCCGTGCATCTGAGCCTATGATATAAGACATCATATCATAAAAGAAAGGTATGGGTTAGTACTTTGAATGTACTGTTATACAAAGTGAGGTAGGCTGAGATGCATGGTTTCATATAAATGAACAATACTAACTGAATAACATGAGTATAACTGAATAAGAGAACATACATGAAATACATAAACTGTAACTGAGGGCATGGTAACATTGGATACTGCATTCAGAATTACTAGTTTACTGATATTTGAGTTTACTAATACTGTATTACTGTTAACTGAGTGACTAGATCTAACAATCCTAATTTTGTGGAACTATTCTAATTTCCATAGTGAACTGAGTAATTATCTTAGACAGTTCTGGTCTCTATAGAACTGAACTGAGTTCTATTCTGAAGACTAAAACTGAGACTGTGGGAGGTAATCATCTAACCGATATACCTATTTTTGAATGAATTAGGATCCAACCTGTAACTAGTTGGAAGGGTGTATATATCATGCCACGGGTAAAGACAAGCTGAGTCACCCTCATCTGGAAGGTGCTCTGAATGAGAATAGTGGTACCCTCAACTGGCAGGTAGGACACCTCATCAACCATCAACTGGCAGGTTAATGTCTCAAACTATGCTAGCTATGTAGTTCTTGAACACAAAGACTATTTCTAAGGATTACACCCTCTGCTGGCAGGTGAGTCACCATCCTTGGGTTCACTCGGTGCGGAATTCTACTCCCAACTGAATAGACACTAGAAAAAATTCTAAACTGTCTAGGCTGTACTGATCTGTTACTAATTTATACTGTCTAACTGAACTAAACTGAGTTCTCTAGAATCCGCTAACTGATGGAATACTACTGAATTCTTTTAATTGACTGAACTCTACTGTGTTTTGAACTGATTACTAAACTACTGATCATGATACTACCGAGTCTATTCTGTAGCTACTATAGCTCTAGGTAAACAACTGTATTTTTGGGTATTAAATACCCCCAGGACGTGATAGCATAGACTATAAGACGTAGCACAATCTTGACACGTGATAACTAATTACTTGATCACCATTCATTCATTGAAGAATTTTGACAAACACTTGCATAACATGAAGTTGTATATATTCTAGTATGATGGGACTTAACTATTCAACTCACATGAACAATCCACCAAACACTTGGAGGGCTAATTTTAACATTAAATTCCTATTCGTATCTTTCTCTTTATTTTGCTCTTCTTCTTCTGTTGTTATACTACTAAATTCTTCTCTTATAGCTATTTCATATTTTTTCAATATTTTTATTGGTAGTATTTTAGTAGGTATTGATGTTCCTTCTGTTTTATTATCAGATCTTAATACTTTTTTACTTTCTTCGGCTAGGTTTAAAAATTATAATTTTACTGTTCCTATTAATGTCTTTTCTATATATTCAGGTGTATTTGTTGTATCTATTTTATTATCTAATAATTATTTTGACATGTATCCTACCCATAGTTGTATTATTTTATTTGTGTCTATTACACAATCTAAATCTAAAAACTTATAATTAATTATTTGTTTTGGTGTCCATTTATTATATTCATCCTTTGGATTATATCTTTTAAACTTATTTTTGTAATTATAGGTTGGTTTTGATGTACTAAGCATTCTATTTTTATCTAGAGTATTTATTTCTGTATTTATTAGTTCTAGGTTTTCTTTATTAATTACTTCTTGTTTTTCATTAATTTCTAGTTTTCCTATGTTTTCTAGAATTTCTGTATATGTTTCACTATCTTCCGAATCATAATTATCTGTTTCTTCAACATCTATTATATTTATTTCTAATTCACTGGTTTCTAGTTCTTTATTTTTTATTTCTAATTTTTCTTTAAATTGATTTATCTTGTTTAATAATTTTTGTTCTTTAGTTTTTTCTTCTTTTTCTTTCTGTCTCTTTTCATATAAATCTTTTAGTATTTGTAGTTCTTTTTCTAATTTAGCAATCCTACTATTTTTAGTTTCTTCTATTTTTCGTATTTCTTCTGTGGTTTGTTGTTTTATTTTATCTATTTCCTTTTTTCTGTCTATCTCTTCATTTTCTCTTTCTATTCTTACCATGACTGTCAACTTATCTTATAATTTTAATTCTTCTGTATTTTTGTGCTTTCGGTATAAATGGTTTTTCAAATATCTTATTCATGTTCATGTTCTGATATCTAACTCTTTTGCTTGTACCTGCAATTGTAGATTGATAAACGTTATGGTTTTTATAAAGTGTCCCAACGTCTCCTTTTAGCTCTAGAATTTTAATGTCTTCTGATCGACATAGCTCTGCACACTGCTGAGTTAGCTGATTTGTAGCTTTAGGCTTCAGTTTAACTTCATTAGTCTTTACTGTCCACTTTCATTGAAAGCGTAGTTAGGGTTTTGAGTATCTATTCTAAAGCATCATCTTCTATTATATCAGTCTGTGTAGCTTTGTCTTGACATGTAATCTGCAATAACATTTTTTTAGTACTAATTACTTCAATTGTAAATGTAAAATTTAATATATTCAATACTAGTCTCCGAATCTCTTTTGTTGTAACTGAATTTTGTATTTTCTTTGTTAGCCACCAGCGAACCTGGGTATTATCGGTTCTCACAATAAATTTGTTATATACTATATATGGTTCAAATTCTAATAAACATTTATATAACAAATATAATTCTTTTCTATTTATTTCCCATTTTATTTCTGTTTCATTAAACGTACCTAAGTAGTATCTGCAATGATGTTCTAATTTTTCATTTTCGTACCTATATTTAAGTACTCCTCCATAACTATATTTACATGCATCTGCTTTTACTATTTATATATTTTTTTTTTATCTTCGTATGAGAATTGTAATTTTGGTAATTCTTTACAAAGTATTTTTATTTTCTGGACTTGTTTTTTATCTTCTTCGTTGTAATTATATTCTACGTCCTTTTTAAATTTTTTTTGTAAAGGCTTTAGGTTTTCTGCTAATTTTGGTATATATTCTCTTACTTGGTTTACTAATCCTATAATTTCTTTTTTGTATCTAATTCTTCTTTTGAATTTATTATTTTTTGTACTATATGTTGTTGTATTTTTACTCCACTTTTATCTATTTGTATTCCTAAAACTCTATCTATTTTTTCATAATTTCAGCTTTCTTTTCACTTAAACTTATTCCCGATTTTTCTATTATATCTATAAATTGTTCTAATAATTTTAAATGTTCCTCTTTAGTTTTTGTATATAGTAGTATATCATCTATGTATACTATACAATTAGGTAATTATTTAAAATAACTATACATAAAATGTTGATATCAAAATACCTGATTTTTATGCAAATAAACGACTTATTGGACTAGCTACAATTATTCAAGAATTAACAAATAATTACATCAATGGAAACCCATTATGGAGCTATTATTCAAGAGATCATCAAATGATTTATTCAAATTCAAGAGAGCTCGACAAACAGCTATGGAAGATGTTAGACAATGGATAATGACGTTACTTAACCCAGAAAATAATCTACTGGAAGAGCAATTAGGAAAGGATTTATTTCAGACAGATTATTAACAAGATATTGCAAGATAATTGGACACAAATATCTAGACCATCAATGTTCGAGATGTAATGGAGGAGATAATATTATCCCAAAAGTCCAGCTAGAATAAAAGAAAAACTCAACCAAGAAGATAAGGACGCCATCTAGAAGATAACAAAAGATCAATAACGGAAAAAATAAAAGACAAGCTATTAAATCATGAAAGCGACATGTAGATAGCTTTCTTGATTTCCTTTACGTAAATAATGTATAGGAACTATTGACTTTTTAATTTTGTTTACCTTTTGGCACTTGCCATAATTGCCTTTTTGTCTTTGTAAGACTTTTTGTAAAGATGTAATTATTAAGTAGGAGACGTGTAAAGATATATAAGGACAAGCATAAAGTAAAATAGTATACACACTTTCATTCTTAGGTTATAAATAGACGAGCATTTTGCTCAGTTAGAGGCAAGTCTTCATATGTTGAAGCAACCCTCCTTCTTTGTAAACAAAAAACTTTTGAATATTTAATAAAAAACAGATATATTTCTAAGCAAAAGTTATGGATGAACAAAGCCCAGAATTATCAAACCTACCAGAACAGGTATATTTATTTATGATTATGAATAGCTAAATTCATAAATTCCTAACAATCATGATATGATAAAATAGGTTCATGTTAGTTACTTTATAGTAGAATTATTCAAAATATAGCATGTTAAGAAGTTTATTAGCAAAGTGGAAAAGGAGAAAAATCCCTAAGAACTATGCCATCCTAAAGGTGAAACCGGTGAGGCAAGAAAGCCGTGATAGGGGAGTAGCCAGAGTAGAGGTGCTGTTTAAGGGAAAAGTATCCAGATTACCATGCTAATAGTGACCGAAGAATATGTTATTTAAGAATAATCTAGTATATAGTAATCTAAAATGATCATATTTTGTTATGTAAGATTGAAGGGAATATTTTGAAAAAGCATCATATGAAAAATGAATACTTATTTATCTGGCGAAATGGTAGATAAATTTAAAATTCTTGTTTTGTATGTACTTAAGGATATAAAAATTGTAGATATAAGGAAAATCATATTGGAAAAAATATTTGATAAATATTTTATGACTAGGATAAATTACATACCTCACCTACCTAACTACTCTTATAAATACTTACATACCAAACCTACACATCAACCATGATAAATTACGTATATTTAGAGTATTGGAAAATGGATATGAAAAATATACAATTAATAGAAAAACTAATGAAAACAAATTTAGAAGAATATATGAGAACCAAAGATATAAAATATATAGAATATCTTAATGAAAATATAGAGGAATTAATAATATTAAAACAAACAACTAAAGAAAATTATGAAAAAACATTTAATTAACCCACCTAAATTACAGATAATTTTGAAGTACTAGTTTTATACATACTTAGAAATATAGAAATTATAGACGTAAAAAAATAATATGAGAAACAATATTTAACATTGAAGATGAAGAGTTAGATATAAATAAGATAGAAGATGAGTTAGGAGAAATATACATAAGTGATGACAATCACTATTACTACCTAGATAATCATTCAGATGGATATTATACAGATTAAGAAATGCTAGAATATATTCAAAGAGTTAGAGAAAAACAAAGTTTGCTATAGGAAGAAATTAATTATAGAAACCAGCTTAGAAAAGGAAGAGAACAATTAAAAGAAAGATTAATTTGGATAAACAAAACCATAACACAACTAGAATTTAAAGACAGTTTAGAATTTTGTGATTGTCATTAAGTGTTAGTGTATAATGTTGGGTTTGAAATCGAGAGAGCGTTATGCGGAAGCAATTAGTTATAAGCCATGTGGTGACAATGCAGAAGACACATAAAACAATACTAAAAACACAATATTATTATATGATTTGGCCAATTGGACTACATATAAAACCTAAAATTTAAAACATAGAAACTAATGAGAGAGAAAATCTCCCCCTAAACTTGACTCTTAAATGACTACATTGTAGATGATATTGTGTTATGGTTTACTATTTATAGGAGTCCAAAACCTTTCTCATTAGAAAGAGGTTAGCCAAATATGAAATATTTTTATATTTTCCTTTTTAGGAAAAGTAAAAGTAATTATGTTATTACTTTTATTTTCCTTCTTAAAAAAGTAAAACTTAATTTCGGTAAGAAAATCAGGGCAAAAATCCTAACAAATCTCTCTTTTTTGGCTTAATTTTCTTGCAAAATATTCTCAATCCTTCTTCACGATCTTCATATATCACTGTTGCTTACCATGATTAAAAGTTGATCTGGGTTGAAAATTGGAGACCTATGCATTGAAAATAAATGCATGAGTTAATATTATTGGAGCCCTGTGTTATAAGTAAGCAGGGTTGAAACTGGAGCCTTGTGCATTGAAAGTGAGCATAGGTTAAGTGTGAAACTCATGCATTAAAAGTAAATGCACGAGTTGAAAGGAGCCAAGCGTTGAAAGTAAGCAGGGGTTGAAAGTTGGAGCCCATAAACGTGGGTTGAAAGTTGATTTGGTTTTAAAGATGGATTAACAACAGGATTGTTGAAATATTATTTTAAACTTTTCTCCACATGTAGTTTTTGGATATATATCTTCATTATCATTAAATTTTTTGCAACTTTGATTTTGAAATCACTTTGAACCTGTTTAATCTCATCTGACCACACCATTGGACCATTGAACCATAGGCTCTGATACCATTGGTTAGGTTTGAAATCGGGAGGGCGTCATGCGGAAGCTATTAGTTGTAAACCATCGTGGTGACAATGCAGAAGACAAATAAAACAATACTAAAAACATAATATTATTATATGATTTGGGTAATTGGCCTACATATAAAACCTAAAATTTAAAACATAGAAACTAATGTGAGAGAAAATCTCCCCCTAAACTTGACTCTTAAAAGGCTACATTCTGTATGCTATTGTGTTATGGTATGAGAAGGGTCTTCCTATTTATAGAAGTCCAAAACCTTTCCTCTTAGAAAGAGGTTAGCCAAATATGGAAAAAATTTATATTTTCATTTTTAGGAAAAGTAAAAGTAATTATGTTATGACTTTATCTTTTTTCTAAAAAAATCTAAAACTTAATTTTGATAAGAAAATCAGGAAAAACCCCTAAAATATAAGCCACACAAGTAGGGGTGGAAATTTCAACCCATGTTTGTAAAAAGAGTCCATTTAACCCATATTTAGTGAATTGGATCACTCATATTTCAAATGGGTAAATATGGACTTCAACTCATTTTAAAAGCTCATACAAATATGGACAAAATGGGTAAAATATAGGTACCCATTTAAACACAGAGATCACCCACCTATGCTTAAAGTTTCAGTTTTTTTTTCTTTTCTAGTTTCTTTTCTTTTTTTTTTCTTTCTTTTTTTCTTTAATTTACTTTTTTTATTTTTTATTTTTTTTACTCATTCCTTATAATTTATTTTTTTCTTTCTCATTTTTTCATTTTTTTTTCTTTGTATTCTTTTTTTTTTTTGCTTTCCCCTTTCTCATTCTTATTTCATCATTCGTATTCGCTTGAGACTTACATGAGTTAATAAATGTAGGCTTCTAATTATCCCATTTAGCCTATATAATTCATAACATCTCTTATCAATTAAATATAATCCACAGTTTCACTCATTTATTATTATTTTTTCTATCTTTTATTTCTCTTTCTTTTTTTTTTTGTTTTTTTTGTTTTTTCTTTCTTTTTTCCTTTGATTTACTTTTTTTTCTTTTTCATTTTTTCACTTATTTTTTACTCGTTTCTTACACATTTTTTCTTTCTTCTTTTTCATCATTTTTTTCTTTTTCAATTTTATTTCTTTGCATTTTTTTTGTATTTTCGTTTCCCCCTTTTTCATTCTTGGTTCGTCATTTTTGTCATTTTTCTTATTTTTTTTATATTCTTTTCCTCATCTTTTTTTTTGTCATTGCATTTAATATTTTCTTACTTTAAATTTATTTTTATCATACTATATATTTCAAATAAATTTATTATTTGTATTTGAAAAGTTTAGTTGTCAATATGTGTAATTTATCATTTGTATTTATATACAAATAAGTATATGAATTAAAATCAACATGGGTTGCGGTGCAGTGGATGGGGCTACTCCACCCTTAATCAGAGGTCGAGGGTACGACCCTGGTTATGGAGAAAACACTGTTGGGAGCGCTGCCACCTTAATGGGCCCTGAAACACCCAATCTGGATTAGTCGGGACTCCAATGCAGGCACCGAACACCGGATAAAAAATAAAAAAAAAGTATATGAATTGATTGTATTTTCTTGAGACTAAAATATATATGGCTGAGGATCCACATAGCCCTCAAATTATAAATGTTGGGCGATATATAAATCAATATGCGCTTATGGTATTTTCGTTATCATAAAAAAAGAAGGAAACCAAAAATAGAAAAAAAAAGTAGAATGAGAGGTAGAAGTTAGAGATACAAGAGAGAGAGAAAAGCATAAAGAAATAATTGAAGAAAAAAAGTACAAAAAAAAACAAAAAGAAAAAATAATGAAAAAGGAGAAGGAAAAAGAAAAAAGATGATGGTGAAAATAAATATACTGAGTGGTTACGATATTTTAGTCATCATTCATAATTTGTACTCGACTTAACCATGTTCTTCGAAAATAGAAAAATATAAAACATAAAATAAAACCAAAAAAGAAAAAAATGAGAAAGAAGTAAAAATAAAAAAATATAAAAATAGAAAAAAAAGAGACCAAAAAGGAAAAGGAAAAAAAGAAAAAATAAAGAGAAACAAAGGGTAGAGATAGAAGACACAAAAAAAAAGAAATGATAAAAAAATAAAAAAGTAAAAAATAAAGAAACTGAGACTACATATAGAAAAGAGACAAAAAAACTAAAAAGAAAAAACTAAAGAAAAATAAATGGAAAAAAAGTCAAGTTGATATGATATAAAAGTTTTAAGTTTTTGACTTAGGAGTTAAAGTAGGTTGAAACCATTTTTACCCAATCCATATTTGACCAAATCCATATTTACCCATATTTATATGGGCGGATTGCATTCCAAACCATTTTTACTCGATCCATATTTAACCCATCCAAATCTAATCCAATCCACCCGTTTGCCACCTCTAACCAAAAACAAACACTAAAATACATGCTCTTTGTAAAATAATAATGAGGGAGGTGTAACACGCCTTGGGCATAAGGGAAGGCGAAGAGAATAACTCTTGAAAGCCCGTAATTGATTATCTTGATGAAACCCTAGCCTTTGACTTGAGAGAGATTTTGGGAGGGATTTTAATTGTGTTTGATTTATAATAATAGGTTAATGAAGTCCCAAAAGGTGTTTTATGTCATGGTATCAAAAGGAGTTACAAGGGGAAAATGTCCAGAATACCCCCAAAAGGTGTCTTTAGCTACCTTTTGAGCTTTTTCCATTTCCCTCCATTCGGATTTAGAATAAGATAATAGCTTACCAGTATATCAATTAATGATATCCTATACCCCTTCAGAAGTAGGGGTAGGTACAACATCACAAACCCCTTCACAAAGTTCATCTCTTTAAGGCTTAGACATCCTACCAGTTGTTTATGGGATTCTCTGGATTCTGATTTAGTGGGAAGAAGGGATTGCCTCTACTCCTTGTTCTACGAATACACCGACATATTCCCAACTAAGAGCAAAAATAAAATTCCAAAAACTGTAACAACTTCAAATCACAAATCAACAGTGCCTTCCCCAACATCGACACAATTTTTTTATGAATTCCAAACAACACTTTCTATTAGATGATTATACGATCACAGTAAAAATATAGTTATCCAATATAGGTTAGGATCGAATCCCAAGGGAACATGTGGCTTTGCAGATCTAAGTAGCTGTAGTCAATGGGTAGAACAAGAAAAATAAATAGGGTGTTTTGATATAGTAAACTTAAGCAAGTAACTATATTGAGTTCGGTTGTAATTAGCGTAAGTGAACACTAAGATTGTGTTCTTCCTAGATTCTCAACTCCGTAATCTTATCGTGCTTCACTGAACCTACCCAATACTTTTCATGTAAAATCAATAAGTTATGTTACTTCTGCAGTCTTTTGGACGAGTAGAAGGATTTTACCAATTAATTTATGAGTCTCAGGATATCGCGTTACTAACCCTTATCTTGGTCCCAGTTTATCTATTAACTTTTGAGTCTCTAGTTACTGGATGATACCTAACTATCTTACTAAGATAGACCACATAAGCATAGATTGACAGTTGAACTCCAAATTACTGTTGCCTTTATCATTTCCTCACTGCTCCTCTTTTGGAGTAAGCAAAAATATCTAGGCCAGATCTTAGTGTGTTCGACCATTAAGAAAACAAACACAATAAAGATAGAGCAACAATACATGGGTATTAATTCAGAATAACAAAATCACTTCCCCTACTTCGTCAATCATCCAGGGTTTCCACAACCCTAGCTATGGGTTTTAGCCGATCATGTTTGTGATGAGATCAATAACATTTATATTTGAATGCATAGATTAAATAATAATGGTAATACACATAAAGGTATTTACAGTACATAATCTAACCTTAAAACCAATGCCTAAATAAAATAAGAGAGAATGGGGTTGGTGGCTACTTATGGTCCATACTCGCAGTCTGACACTAGGTATTGGTAGTACCAATGGTCTGTAGGTCCTACATGTTGCTACATATTGACTTGGTAAGTTTTCGGAGTCATCTTTTCAGCTCTTTTTTGATTCCCAAACATACTTTGATCACGATCAAGCTGAAAAACATCCCAAATAACCATAATTTCTCCAAAATAGCCAAAACACCTTTTTCCACCTTTTCATAAAATTATCATCTAAAACATGGTTGTATGCAAAACATACCCAAACGGCATCATATCAAAGAAAATAACCTCAGAAACTTTTATCTTTTCCTAGTTTTAAGCATTGAAAGTTCTATATTTCTATAGCACATAAAGTACCCATAGTTTTGGTACTAATACTATATTTTACGCCTTTTTGGTGTAGATCTGAGTACTAGTAGATTTCATTGACATGACGTTCATGATAAGTTGATTTTATAGATATGGTGAGCTCTTGAGGTTGGAGTTTCCCCATTTTTATTTTATTATCTATGTCTCTTCGTATATTTTCTGAGATAGATTGTATTTGACTATTTTAATACTTATGTTAAATTTGTAGTAGATTTTGAACTAACAGTACTAGGTCGTGGGATGATTTTTGATTCTTTATCTATCTATTTGACTATTATGACTTTTTTATCGCTATTATTAGCCTTTAGTTATTGATTTTAGACTTTTAAGGCCATTTTCGAGAAATTTAGCCCATTGTTTATAGCTCTGGGCTACAGTTTGTCTTACCTACTGATAGGATAAAATATGTGCCATCATAACTCATAAATTTTATGACATATTGTATCAGAGTCTAAGTTCACCAACATCAGTTGTATAAGAGCAAGTGTCTAGTAGTGTCTCATGTTGATGACTATTTCTTATCTTTACGAGGATATGAGACATTCTTAGGAGTTCTTTAATTCTTTCACTTATTTTGTTCCAAGAGTCTGAGTTGGTTTGTAATTAATTTTTGGTCACTCTTTTGCAGATGGCTAGGACACGTGCTATTGCTATGCGAGATTAGGGTCTCGAGACTGATCCTAGGGATCCTATTGTTATTCATGGATGACCTAGATTTTGTAGATAGGACAGGTATGTCTCCCCAGGTAAGGTCCATGCTATATGAAGTATTGATGATGAGAAACTAACTATAAGGGACCAAGTCCCTGGATGTGCAAGATATAGTACAGTTGGCACCCATAGTCTGCATAGTGTTGTCATTTTTTGTAACAAACTTGCAGGTGCTATTTTGTACTGGTTAGGACAGTTGGTGTAATGATCTTTTGGACCTAATCATAATCAACTATTAAAGTAAATAGAGGCCTCATCATCAAACAGTTTTTTACATAAATCTAAAGAATGAAGAAAGGTAGCAAAAACTTATTTCAACACTGCTCAAGTTTATTGCTTTTTATGTGAGCTTAAATTAAAATTGTTCTTTAGTGAGTACTAATTTGTAATCGAACTACACATGCTATAAGAGTAGTTTTCTCTTATGAGTGCTTAGGTAGAGTAACCTAATTCAGTTGCTGATTAGAGGTAAATAGTAGAGAGGTCCTTGGTAGAGTTACCAAGATGAGCTTGTAGTAGAGTTGTTATAAGAGAAAAGATCCTAGAGGTAGGCTAAAATCTAGATTATAATGAGGAGGTTAATTATAGTAGATTTCTTTAGTTCTTGTGAGGTCAAGCCATGATATTTATCTTCCTAGATTTCTACGTAAGATTCATTTTTTTTACCTTCCTCCACTGCATTTGTTTTTCAATCACCTTATAGTTGCTTTACTATTCTATTGCTTGTAATCGACTTAGAGAGACCTGGTCTCTCACTATGTGGTGAAACCCCCAAGGGTCCCAAAAATTGGTATCAGAGATAGTTAGTCTAATAGGTTCACACCTAGAGTATTCTAATTGTCAAGACTACTTTAACTGAACTAGGGGTGGAAAGAAAGGAAGCAAAAAGGTAGAAATTCCTAACTTCAAAAACTCAAGAGTCTGACCTAGGTAAAGAAAACGCTGATGTTGCACTTCTTGAAACCAGTATTGTTTGAGATATTAAAGGGGTGGTCATCTTAGAAAAAATTTGATCAAAATCCTGTAAAATCAAAAAGAAAAGATACAACTAGTTGTATAATAAAGAAGGTGTTTACTGCATAGGAAGACTCCTTAAATAAGAATGAGAAAGACAAGGAGGATGGAGATGATTTCATGTTGAAACATGGTAAGAACAAAATAATATAAGGATCCTTTAGCTCTCTAATGGCCACTACTGAAAAATAGAGAAGAAAATATGGTAGAAAAGGGGGATGACAACAAAAAATGGTTTATGTATAGTCCTTGTTCTCGATACTTCACTGGGAGGGTTGATTGTTTTCTCTCTCAAGAAACTCCAAGGGGGAGGTGTGACTTTTGGAAATGGCAAAAAAGGTTACATCCAAAGTGTTGGAAAGATTGAGATATCACCTCATAAAGTAATAGAAGATGTGTATTATGTGATTGGGCTAAAGTAAAGTCTTCTAAGTGTATCTCAAATAAGTGGAAAAGAAAATGAGGTAAAATTCTCATATGCTGGATGCACTGTATCAAGCATAAAATCTGGAATGATTATTCTCAAAGCCAAAAGGATCAAGAACCTGTATATAGTTGATCTGGAGTCTGTGGATGATGGGGAATTAACTTTTTTTTAGTGTACAAGGTTAAGATATAAATTTATGGCATAGAAGATTATGGCATGTGAGTTCCTCTTTGTTAAACAAACTGATTTCAAGGAATCTGGTCCATGTCCCGCCAAAACTGAAATTTCCAAAAAGCAAAGTCTGTGATGCTTGTGTTAAAGCTAAAAAGACCAGATCCTCTTTCAAATTAAAGAAGCAAGTAAGTACTTCCAGACCTCTTAAAATACTTCACATAGATTTATATGGACCTATAAAAGTCAAAAGTAGAGGAGGGAAAAAATATGTATTGGTTATTATTGATGACTATTCCAGGTTCACCTGGACAATGTTTATAAGAACCAAAGATCAAACATATGGGGTTCATTTGTCTTTCTCCAACAAAATCCAAGTGAGGCTAAATTGCAAAATTATAAAGTTTAGGTTTGATCATTAGACTAAATTTGAGAAGTTCCAAATTGTTAAATTTTGTACTGAGCATGGAATAAGTCACAACTTTTCTACACCCAGAACTCCACAAGAAAATGGAGTTGTTGAAAGAAAAAACATCTCACATAGAGATTACTAGGACTATGCTAATTGATAGTGGTCTTCCAAAGAGACTTGGGCTGAAATAACGTATACTGCTTGTTACGTGACTAACATGTGATTGATTAGATCACTTCTGAATAAAACTCCATATGAGTTGGTATTCAATAGAAAGCCTAGGATAGATTACTTCATACCTTTTGGATGAAAATGTTTTATGCTAAACAATGGGAAGAGAGAATTGGGAAAATTTTATTCCAAGAGTGATGAAGTTATGTTTGTAGGCTACTCTTCAACTATCAAGGCTTACAGAGTGTTATATGAAAGAAGTCTGTATGTTGAAGAAAGTATTCATATGATCTTCAATGAGTCAGGAAGTGAAATAAACATTGGAGATGGTGAAAGTTCAGAATATAAAGAAATCATTCCTGTTCAAAGGGGTGCTATTACTAAAGATGATGATCAAAGGATTATTGATGTAATGAGAGTGATGAGAGTGATGATGATCCATCATCTCCATCACAAATTCCAGCTCCAGTTGAAGAACAACCAGTGGAAACTAGTTAGAACTTAGAGGGACTAGGTTCTAGTGGTATCAATCTAAGAAGGCAAAATTGGAGGAACAAATCCTCTTATCCTCTTTTCAGCATTTTACCCCAAATTGAGCCCAAAAATATAATGGAGGCCCTAAAAGATGTTGATTGGAATAATGCAATATAAGAAGAGCTTCATCAATTTGAAATAAGAAAAGTCTGGTAGTTGGTCCCTAGGCCCGTTCACAGAATAATTATAAGGACCAGATGGGTGTAAAGGAATAAGCATAATAAAAATGGAACTATCAACAGAAACAAGGCAAGGTTGGTTGTTCAAGGCTATAACAAGGACAAAGTTATTGACCATGATTAGACCTTTGCCCCTATAGAAAGAATACAGGAAATTCAAAATCTTGTTACATTTGTTGCATACATTGGATTTAAACTATTTAAAATAGATGTCAAAAGTGCTTTCTTGAATGGAAACCTGAAAGAAGAAGTATATGTTAAACAATCACTAGATTTTTAAGATGCAAATTTTCCTCATCATGTACTTAAATTAGATAATGCTATTTATGGTTTGAAACAAGAACCACTGTCCTGGTATTCCTTATCATGTACTTAAATTAGATAAAGCTCTTTATGGTTTGAAATAAGCACCAAGGGACTGGTATGAGAGACTCTTAATAGTTCTCTTGGAAAATGACTTCAAAAGAGGGAAAATAAATAATACTCTATTCTTAAAGACCAGAGGTAGCAACCTATTACTTGTCTTTAATACTTGGAGAAACTTCTGAATACGTATGTTAAGAGTTGCTAAACAAATGGGGAGTGAATTTAAGATGAGTATGATGGGTGAATTGAGCTTCTTCTTAGGCCTGTAAATCAAGCTAACTTCTAAAAGGACAATGATTCGAAAAGAGAAGTACATCAAGGAGAAACTGAAGAAGTATAATATGCGGGATGTCAATCCAATTGATAATTCAAATTGGAACCAACTCAAAATGGACAATGATGATTTAAATCATTCGGTTAATGAAACAATGTATAGAAGGATCATTGGATCCATTTTATATCTCAATGCAAGTAGGCTTGCCATTATTTTTAGTGTAGGAATGTGTGCCAAATTTTAAGCATGCCCAAAGGAGTTCCATTTGTATGTTTATAAAGAAGTCTAAGGTATCTGAAGGGGACAAAGGACCTGGTCCTATACTATACATCGGGAGATTGTTTTGAATTTTTAGGCTATGCTGATGATGACTATGTTGGATATTTTGAAGATAGAGAATTCACTGTGGGAATGACACATTTTCTTGGATTATCCTTAATCTCTTGAGGGATTAAAAAGCAAAACTCAGTTGCTCTATCTACAACTGAGGTGGAGTATGTTGTTGCTGCTTCTTGTTGTGAACAACTATTATAAAACAAACGACAATTAAAAGATTTTAGCATTGTCTCAAACACTATCCCTCTAATATGTGACAACACAAGTGAACTAAATATGTCCAACAATCCAATACAACACAAGAGGACTAAGCACATTGATGTGAGGTATCACTTCCAAAAAAATAATGTAGAGAAAAGAAGAATCAACATAAAGATTTACAAGACTGAGGATTAAATAGCATATATATTTACTAAGGAACTTCACAAGGAACAATTTATGAAGAAAAAACTAAAGTTAGGCCTGATCCAAATCAGCTAACCTACTATATGAATCAATAGTTCTCCATAAAATGTCTACGATCAGGAGACAAGTATCCTTGGTAAATTATGTATTTATTAGTCTAATGCAGTATCATTTCACTGTAGATATACCCCCATGGGAACAACTCAGTATCATATAATAGAGCTGACTGGGCATCATTGACCTGAGATTAGGCACCTTGTTCCCTATAACCATGACCACTCTAAAAATAACGATCTCCAAATGACATTAGGTAAGGTGAATTAGCCATTGAATAGAAACCATTGAATAGGAACCCAAGTATCCCTACTTTTTCTTATGCCATTTCCCACCATCTTTTCCACTTTGTTGCTGACCTCCACCCTGATTTGAATACCAAAATATCTTACTTTATCTCTTTTCTACCTCTACTTGCTTTTTCTTTTCCTTCTCAACCTGCAACATATACATCACCTGTCGAGAGATATCTATATCCTTGTTTAACAAGGTAGAATATTTCTCAAAAATCAATTCATGAGACAAACCAAAAGGTACTTTCCAAATTCTAGCCCTCATGCTAGACACTAGCACATGGGCATATCACAACAACTGGTGGAACTTCAAGGCTTGTTTCTTCACCATCTATCTGTCTTGTATTAGATTTATAAACTCCTAAACTTTTGCCTCCCTTAACTCTAAAGTAAAAAGGCAATAAAAAAAGTACTAAAGAAATCATCCGACAAAAGGGACTCAACATTATTATCCCTAAGCCACTCACAATCTTTGTACTATTGGTATGCTATATCCTTCAATTTATAAGCAGTGAATTCCATACCTTCTACCTCTATAACATGCATAACCTAGAAGAACTTATTCATCTTATCAATAAAGACTGGAGGATCATCCTTAACCTTAGTACCAGTGAAAGTTGGAGGGCTCAAACTTATAAACTGACCAATACTAGTGGCCTTAGATGAACTCCTAACAATACTAGTATAACCCGTCTAATATGACTGAGATCTCACTAACTGGGTAAAAAAGTGAAAGGATTTGTGAAACTCAACATTTGTAGTATCTCCATAAGCTGACTGAGTACAGGTGTAACTAGATGGTGGAGGATTAGGGGCAACAAGTGGAACTCCACGGGCCCAATCAGAAGCAACAACACTAGACTTAGTTTATACCCAATAAAGTTGATGACATCTATTCATGTTGTCCTTAGGCAGAATAGATGAGTCTCCATGAGCTTTAGATCATTTGGGAGGCATAATCTGAAAAGTGAATAAATAGGAGTTGGAGGAATCCAAGACTTTAGAATCTATCACCCAAAAATAATACAACAAAAAGAAAAACATTCCTAAATATCTCGTAGTCTCTCTCTTATAAGTGTGGCATACTATAATCCATAAAAGAGACTCTACTTGACATGAGTTTGTAGAATCTCGACCGACCATGTACCTAGGTTTTGATACAAACCTTGTCATGATACAAACCAGGGCTTGGCCTTAATGGGAGCCTCAAGTCCATCGAGGACCGAAGAACACACCCTTAACCTAGTCAACTAGATTTCAATACAGCATAACAATGAAACTCAAACTTAAAATGAGATAGAAGAATATGATTCATACTCAAAGAAGTCTATAAGTTCAATAACCAATCCCATGTCCACATTACTTGTCTAATAAAGACTCTAACAAAACCAAATATAAATTTATCGAAACATTCTCCCGACCATAGCTAAAAACTAATCCATGATAAAAAGTCAATACCTAAAAGGAATAAAAAACATGAAATGGGAACTTTTGAATGTTGAAAGCTCACCACTTTAGTTTGACTCATGAGCTAAGACACGATCACCTATTCTCTCTGTAGGGGGAATAAAAGTATGTCCAGTTCCTGGATTATGTAGGGATATAGCATTTGATGATGGTTAGCAGTTAGAGCGCAAGCATCGCACTTAGGGATGTAGGATAACATAATGTCATGATCAATAGTTCAAAATAATTTAAATTCTATGAACATAATAAAATGCATATATACATATATATATATATCATATGCCAGGGTAGGGAACAAGGCTTAACATTCACTTTAAAACCTTAACCTTGATTGTAGCTTAACCATTATATAATAGTACCCACGGGCTATGCGGGATTTATCTCTCACCCTCTGGTCTATCCCTAGTATGTGTATACATACAAACCAGAGAATAATATCATATGTATATGCATAGGGGATTTGAACCTCTGATTTGAGGTGGTTATATCAGCCTTAGTGCAGTTATTCTAGCTCATTTAGCCTTGTTTTGAGGATAACTTGTGTTCTTAATGAGTAAATAATGATTTAAAGAAGAATATAAGTGTTTAAATATGTAATTACAATGTTTAAAGGTTCTTTTGGACAAGTTTGTACTTAAATTGGTCACTTAGAGTCTAGACGAGAAAACTAGTGTTACTAGCTTGAGCTACGTATCGTTCTAGTTGATCTCGATGGATTGTAATGTGTTGAATGAGTTAATAGTGGTTTTATTGTCTAAATATGGGTGGAACAACTTGATGATAGTGTTAAAATTTTAATTGGATCAAGAAAAGTGTCAAAACAATAAGTTAAAGATAAACGTGGGGAAGCCTAGTCTTAGCTTGAGTTTCTAGTTCACCGTTCTTGATATTGTGTTGTATTGATATCTTATCTGTGATGTAAAAGTATGTAGGATTATTTGTGAGTTAAATATGATGATATATGGAAATTGAAAAATCTGGAAATAAAGATAAAACGACCCCACAATCATTGCGTTTGAAGAAAAAACGCAAAGGATAATTAAGGAGGAAAATAGCACTTTCTAGTGAGGCAACGCAATAGAGGGGTGACACAGACCTTTATCCCATGAAATAATCAAACACCCTACACCTTTCTCCATTTAATCAATCCATGCAATGCGCCACTCCCTCCTATGATCTAACCAATGCGCTGTACCCCTTAGTCCACACACGACCAACTTCTCCTACTATAAAGACAACTCTTGCACTTTATTCTAAGGAATTTTGGACGTCTTTTGATTTGGATTGGTGCGTATCAACACTTCTTTAGAGTTTATTTCTCTTTAATTTATATTTAAATGGATTATATCATGTATTCAATTATTTGGAGTATGGTTATGGCCATTAGTGTCTAAACTCCCCCTTTTTGGGGTTATGGCCATGAACATGTTTACTTTCGCTTTGAATTGAGTTTGTTTGGATTTCTTATCATATTTGGTAGTTTTTTCATCTTTTTTTTTCCAGTTATTTAAAGGTTTATCTAACCTTATAATACATATATTGTCATCATTGTGATCTTGGGTGGGGGAATAGGAAGATAGAACATGGGGATGAATATATTAAGGTTCTTATTCTTTCATAAAATGAGGAATTTGAATTAGTGACTAGTATAGGTATATACCTAGAAGCCTTGTTTGGTTAACATATAGGATAATATTTTAAAGAATCTAAATGGATTATTACTTACCTGTTCAATGATGTAGTTGTAATGTCCAGTTAAGTAGAAGGTTAGAGGTCGGGAGACCATGATCATATGATAAGACCTATAAATCAACAACAAAAGCAATCTAATGAATGAAGTTTAATAACATTGTTTGATTGTTTGCAGTGCCTTAACCATGGGCTTTACATTTAGTTTATAATTTTTGGAATACTATTGGTTACATTTACACTAATTTAATCTTAATAGTCGAGCTAGGATAGGATAGTTATTGAAAAAATTCGTTGAGGGATCGATATTCGGATTTATTTATGGCCACTGTATTACTTGCTGAGACAACATACACTTGGTGTGTTCTTGGGTGCAAAAAGTTTTTGGCGCCGTTGTTGGGGACTGGTAAATTAGCAACTATTTTTGTTTTAGTTTTACTTATTTTGTTTTTCTGCTTCCTTACTCTTGGACTTGGGATTGATTTTGCAGGAAACATATTTATAGACTAGTAAGCTAGCAAGGTATAGGGATTTGGTTGAACCAAGCCCCGAACATGGGTAACGCTTCTATCAACAAATAAGTGAAGCAATCCTTGTACCTGTATCCCACAATTTCAAGAGGAACAAGACAATCCTGCTCTCAGGACTGAAGATCAACCAACTCATAGGACAGTTAGAGAAGTGGCAATCCTAGTTCCAATGAATTTGACCTCTTCTTTTTAGAAACCGGTTGCTTGAGGTAACATTGAGCTAAAACAAAACATGGTGCCATTTTTTATTAGCAGTGGACAGTTTATGGGGCTTTGACATAAAGATCCAAAAGTCCACCAGCCAAACTTTTGGGAGATCAGTGTCACATTTATCCCTACAGGTGTGTCAACTTATTATGTTAGGCTGACACTATTACTTTTTTCACTATTGAGGGAAGCAAAAAAGTAGTTGAATGCTAAGACAACAAGTTTAATCACAACCTGGGATGACTTAGCCTAAAAATTTCTCATCCAATTCTTCCTATCTGGCAAGACAACGAGATTTCTTAGTACGATTATGTGCTTCAAATAAAATCCAGATGAAAACTTATATCATGCATGGAGAGGTTCAACACTCCTTTTCAAGACTGTCCAAATCATCATTAGTTCAATAAGGTATTTGCTCACACTTTTGTTGAGGCACTTTACAATAACACAAAAATTTTGTTAGATTGAGATACAGGTAATTAAGCTTTGGAAGTGGCGTATGATGAGTTGTATACCTTGATGAACTAGATTGCACAAGGAAATCCTGAATGGCATTGAGACTCAAGAAGGGCTACAAATAAGGTTGTAGGTATGATAGATATGGACCTATTTACTACTATATCCACTCAGATTGTTGTATTACAGAATCAGTTAACAACTCAGTTTAGCAATATAAAGTTGGGGTTACACAGCCTACAACAATAGTGAATGCAATTCAGCAGACAAGTACTTGGTGCATGCTTTGTGGTAATAGTGGCCATTCTGTAGATATATGTGTTGCCAATCCTGAGATATTGATAATCATAGGCAATGTTCAAAGGATAAATTATGGAAATGCCTACGATATAAATTAGCAGACCCATCCACCAAATCAATAATGGAACGCCCAATAGCAGCAGTTTCAACAACTATATGCTCAAGGAATTCAGGCCACTAGTAATATAGAAGATATGCTAAAACAAATTTTGGTTGCTCAAGCACTATTGGAAGTAGATATAAAGAGCCAGCGGGAATATATGAAGAGCCAACAAACAGCTACATAGAACTTGGAGTTGCAGATAGGTCAGATTGCACAGGCACAAAATCCCAAGCCTCAAGTGGTTTGCCATGTGATACTAAAAATCCTAATCAAGTAATAGAAATCACTTTGAGGTATGGTAAGGGGCTCAATAAAGAACCTTTATAAAAAACTAAGGAGGTAGATATTGATTTTGCTCCTAAACTAGTAGATAGAGTTGTTGAAAATTCGAGAAAGCTGAGTACTAAAAAGCAAAAGCTACTGAAAAGGTGAAAGAGAGACCATCAATAACTTTCCCACAAAAGAATATAAAGGAAAAGGATGATGGACGCTTCAAAAAGTTCATTGACACATTCAAAAAGCTTCATATTAACCTTTCTATTTTAGATATTTTGCAGGGAATGCCAAGTACGCTAAGTACTTGATGGATGTCATCGCTAACAAAGTTAAGCTATAGGTTTTTGAGATAGTATCACTTACTAAAGAGTTCAACTCTGGGGTGATGCAAAAGATGCCTCAAAAGCTCAAAGATCTAGGGATATTCACCCTCTCTATTAAAATTGGCAATAGTGAGGTGGTCAACACACTTGGTTATTTGGGAGTGAGTATAAAATTGATGCCTCTATTTTAGTTTAACTAGATGGGACTGGTAAAACTAAGACCTAGCAGTTTGATACTTTAATTGGCAAACCAGACACTAGCCCATCCTGAAAGAATTATAGAGGATGTTTTTATCAAGGTCAGTAAGTTTATCATTCCTGCTGACTTTATTATTTTAGATATTTAGGTAGATGAAATAGTGCAAGGCATCTTGGGATGTCCATTTTTTGCAATGGGAGAAGCGCTGATAGATGTGATAGAGGGAAAGCTCACAATGAGGCTAGGTAATAAAGAGACAATTTTCAAAATGTACAAACCACTTAACACACTATCCCACTAAAATAATTTGTGCCTGATTACTATGCTTGGAGGTGATATGTGTGGGTTGGTGGATTTAAGTCCACTAAAGACCTCTACAGACTCCTCATTGAGTAGCCTAAGCCACAAATACCTTATCCTAACATGATACAAATTTATGAACCTAAATATGTTATTATCGAGAAAGATGTTGACCTTGGGAGTTCACACTTAAAAAGTACGCTAGAAGATGGCATCTGAGTGTGAGAAAGAGGATTAAGAAAAATGGATGATTTGTAAATTAGGTTGTGTCGCGACACTAAATTAGGCACTGCTTAGCAGGCAACCCAAGTTAAGGTATGTTTTATTTTTATTATTTTAGTTTTTACTTCATTATTTATTTTTGTTAAGTCACAGATTGATGGGAAGTTTGAGTATCGAAAAACCTGAGCTAAGGACATGGTGAAGACTATGTGTGGTGTCCCCAAACCCTCTTGCTATATAAATAGGATACTAGCTAGGCCTAGAGGCTTCAGAGAGTATTTCTATCTCTACATTTAAAGTATACTTTGGTGACAAAGTATATTTTTAAGTGTAGGGTGGGGAAATCACATTAAATATTTTTTGTGTTAGAAATAAATGGGATATTCTTGTTGGTGCTATTTTTGACTGCATGATGCAATTTTTTTTGTTGTAAAAACATGTTGATAGTATGAAATACTACTCTTTAGACTCCTAAGATCATGATTATGACTTTTATACTTTTTGGCTTTATGTTGAATTCATGCTATTGTTTGGTTGAGAGTCTATGATGATCTTGCTTGAGTCAAGCATGTGCCATGTATGTGTAAGGTGTTCATATATTCTTGGTTGCATTTGATTCTAGAATTTGCTAGGTGAGTGTGAAAAATAAAATAAAGCATGTGGGTTTAGGAGATGATATAGGCATTTCTTTGATAGATAGGTTTCATACCATTTTTTTACCTACCCTTATGCATAATCTTAGCTAACCCTATTAAGCCTTTAGCTTTTTATTAAGCAGCCTCATTGTAGCCTAATCCCCTTCTTTGATTGTCATTAATTTGATCCAAAGGTCCTAAGCGCTTAAATGTTCAATTAATTGAGTGAAGAGTTAGAAAGTCAAGTAGGAGAAAGGTAAAAGTTAAGCCCCGAAGTGATAGCTATTGGTGTTAAGAAAATGATATGTGTTCTAGTTGGGAGTAGAGTAATGTAAAGAATTGTTCAAATTGAATAAGTTGTGAGTAGACAATACTTCCACCATGGTGTATGTGAGTGATCATAATGAGATGGGGTAAAAATAAAATATAGGGGTAAACAAAAGTGGTGTAAAGTGGTTGTTAAAGGTGAGTTTATTATATAATGTGATGTTAAAGCGCTTAGGGAAGATAGTCACTATTGCTGGCCAGAATAGTTCCTACCCATGCCTTGGCCTCTATTACAACCCATAAAGACGTATTTGATCCTAAAATTTAACATTCTATCATTAGTGGAGTACTACACTAAGGGAAAGCCTATGGTTCATCATTTTTAATATGTGAATTCTTTGTGAGAGTGAGTGTGATCTGATTCTTATACCCCTTCAATTATAAATTATTTTATTCTGAGTCAGGGTAACTCTCTTGCTGTTAGGGAAATGTTCGATAAATGTAGGGTGAATTATATGATGTCTTTGATTAAAAAATATGTATGAGTTTTCCAACTAGGTGAGTAAATTTTTGAGCCTAGGATGTCTTGGAGCAGTGTTCTTGAACTTTCAATTGTGTACATCATATGCTTAGCGTAGAAACTTGCATTTTGTCTTTTCATTGTAGTACTAGATTAAGTTCCTTGACTTTAGTAGAAGTGTAGAATCTCATCACCTTATGATGCTTAGAGTAAAGAGTTGTTAGAGGACGAATAAGGATTTAAGTGTGGGGTGGTGATCTGAGGTTGTTTTATGCGCCTTAGTGTGGTTATCCTAGGTCATTTAGACTTGTATTGAGGATAAATTGTCTGTTTAAAGAGTAAATAATGATATAATTAAGCATATGTGTTTAAATATATGATTACAATTTTTAACGGTGTTTTCAAATAATTTTGTACAAAAATTAGTCACTTAGAGTCTAGACGATAAAACTAGTTTTACTAGCTAAGGCTAGGTATCGTTCTAGTACATGTCGATGGATTCTAATGTATTTAAAGACTTACTAATGGTTTAATTATATAAATATGTGTGTAAAAACTTGTTTATAGTTATCAAATTTCAATTGGTTCAAGACAAGAATCATAGAAATAAGTTAAAGATCAACGTGGGCAAGCCTAGTTTTAGCTCGAGTTTCTAGTTCACGTTTTCGATATTGTGTAGTTTTGAGCTCTAATACGTGATTTATGATGATGTAGAATTATTTATGAGTTTATTATGATGATATATGGACATTTAAAAATCTGTAAATATAGCTAAAATGACACCACAAGCATTGGATTTGAAGGAAAAATGCAAAGGACAATTAAGGAGGCAAATTATACTTTCCAGTGAGGCAACGCGATAGAGGGGAGACACAGACCTTTCTCCCATCAAATAAGAAACACGATTCACACATATATCTCCCTTGAATAAATACATGTTACTCTCCACTCCCTCCCATGATCTAACCAATTTGCCATACACCTTAGTCCACACACAACCAACTTCTCATACTATAAATACAACACTTGAACTTTATTCTAAGGACTTTTGGACGTCTTTGGCTTTGGAGAGGGGTGTTTCAACACTTATTTTAGGGTTTATTTATCTTTAATTTAGATTTTTAATGAATTATATCATTTATTCAATTATTTGGATTATAGTTATGACCATTAGTGGCTAAATGCCCCCTTTCCGGGGTTATGGCCAAGAACATGTTTACTTTTGATTTGAATTGAGTTTTTTTGGCGTTCTTATCATATTTATGATTTTTTAATCTTCTTTTTAAATAATTTTGGAGTATGTAACCTTAGAATACATATATTTTTGACCTTGTGATCTTGGGAGGGTGAATAGGAAGATAGAACATGGGGATGAATAGAGTACGGTTCTTATTTTTTTTATAAAATAAGGAATTTGAATTAGCAACTAGGTCAGAGATATACCTAGAATCCTTGATTGGTTCACATGTACGATGACATCTTAATGCATCTAAATGTATTATTATATCCCCACTCAACGATGTAGTTGTAATGTCAAGTTAGGTAAAAGGTTAGAGGTCGGGAGACTATGATCATACGATAAACCCTATGAATCAACAACCACGATAAGCAATCTAATGCATGAAATTCAATAGCATCGTATGATTGTTCGCAATTCCTTAACCCTGGGCTTTCTTCCATTGATTTTCCAATGTCCTTACTTTTACGCACTATTTACTTTACATTTATTTTATTACTTTCAAAACTCTTTTGGTTACGTTTTCACAAATTTAATCTTAATAGTTGATATAGGATAGGATAGTTGTTAAAACAAGTCTCTGAGGAATCAATATTTGGCTTTATTTAAGGCCACTGTTTTACTCGGTGAGACCACGTACACTTGTGTGTGCGCTTGGCCGCAACATCCTCTCAATCATATACTAAGGTGACTTAAGCATCTGATTAAGTAAGGTAATATGGGGGCCTCGAACTTCCCTATTCAATAATAATTTGGACATGAACCACCTGGTCATAAGTTAAGGGATTCAAACCCTCAAGCCATTTAGACCTCTGCATCGGCAAATACGACTTCCAATGTTAGTCCCTCTGTATTGCCACTTTCATGACCTAGCTACACAACCATATTTTGAGCCCCATTAAATAATTTATCTCATATTTCCATTCATTGAACCATAATACATATTTAGGCATACAATGTTGGAATCATCATACCAACTACACTTGCAAGGTAACATCAACATCCCAAACTAATTATCATCCCTTTGGGAAATTCACAACACTTTTCTTGGTTTGACTATACATTAGCATGGGAAATTTTATAACCCCATTAGGTTCAATTAAAAATCACTATGAGTCATTAGCTTTTCACATTGTGCAATAGTTCAAGAGTAGTTCAATGTTCATACTTCTCATATTTAAAACCAGTTTCACTATATGGGATTGAGGCCATTATCACTTCAATAGTCAATATTCATAAATTGGGAAAACCACAATACCCTATTTTATTCACCATAGCCATGCACCCCACAAGTTTAAAACTATGAATAAAACATGAACAAACATATAGAAACCATAGGAAACATTGGTCAAAAGCAAACATTCAAAACCTCTCAACCCATGTTCCAATACCAATATCAAAACAACATGATTTGTAATTTAAAACAATTGCTTTTACAAAATAATAGTTAGGGAAGAGTAACATGACTTAAACACACAAATATTAGTGAGAAATTGAGAATTTAGAACCCGAATGATGAACATACATTTTAACCCTTATGCTTTCTTGAGGTTTTATGTTTGAGAATGAAATAATTCATGTTGTATTATGAAAACTGATGGGAATATGCTTATGTAATGTTTAAAAATCATCTCTAGGAGAAAGTATCACATTAGCCCACATCCCAATTAGATAAAACAAAACAATTGCATTTTTACATTGGTTCGTGGCACAAACCTTATTGTGGAGTCTAACCTCTACACTGTGGACCATAATGCATAGACTAGCCTTCGTGTCATAGAGGATATCGTAGAAGCTAGCCTCTATTGTACATCAATATCATGAAGGCTTACTGCCTCTGTGACTTAAAACCACCCCAAATCTCACCCTAAAATTTCAGAACTCCCTTAGGACACCCCTTTAACATACCTAAGTACAATTTAAGTCAAAAATAGATGTTTCAATCCCAGGGAGGCCAAAAATAAAAATGCTCAAAATTTGAGGGTGTTATATTATTTTCATCAACGACATCCTAATGTATTTGAGGAATATAGAGTAGAATATGCAACATTTGAGGATTGTGCTCTAGACATTTACAGATCAGAGACTCTTTACATATTTCTCTAAGTGTGAGTTTTATCTTGAATATATGGAATTCGTTGGGCATGTGGTATCTAAGGATGGGAATATTGTAGATCTATAGAAGATTGAGTCGATTCGTGATTAGGCTAGGCATATATCTCCATGAGGGTCATAGCTTTATTAGTTTAGCAGGTTACTATAGATGGTTCATTTAATATTCTTACTCTATTGCAGAACCGATGACTAGATTGACTTGGAAAGAGGTTCCTTGCTGATGGTCCTAGGAGTGATAGTTGAGCTTTGGAAAACTCAAGGGATTTCTCACTTCAACTTCTATATTGTCTCTTTCTATTGAGGGTGTGGGATTCACCATGTATTATAATGATTTAGGTGTTGGTAAAGGTTCTATGTTAATGCAGCAGGGTAGAGTTATCAATACCCTCCACAATGATACAATCCAGTCACAGTCTAATAATAGTAACCTAAAAGAGGTTGGGATCGATCCCACAAGGAATAGGTTTAATGTCATTCATGAATCTGTTGAAGTTTCAGGAATTATGAAGGAAAAGTAAATAGGGTTTTTTGATGTTCTATAGACATATAGCACTTTCAATGCTTTAAACAAGGAAAATATGAAAGTTTTTGATGCCTTTTTGTTAGTAATAATCTATTTTGGGTATGTTTTACAGGAAACCATGATATGGAATATATATTTATGAAAATGGTGGAAAAGGTATTTTTGGCCTCTTTTGGAGTAATTATGGATGATTGAGATGTTTTATAGCTTGATCATGATCAATGCATGTTTGATATTCAAAGAAGAACAGTAAAACTGACTCCCGACACCTACTAAGTTGACCTATAGACCGTATGTACACCTAAAAACCACATAAAGACAAAGAAGGTTCTTGAAATTAAAATCCTAAGAGCTGAGTATTGTAGGATTTTTGCTTCTACTACCAGCGCCTTGTGCCTGGGCCGTCGGTAGTACCTACACCCTGCCAGATTACAGGTACAGGGACTAGGTGGCCACTGAATCTATTTTCTCCTATTTCATTTGGGCTTAGTTCTTAGGGTTTCTCTTGTATTATAAATACACCTTATGTACTTTTTAGTGGATGTTACACACTTTTAACACTTAGAAACATATTTTGATTTCAAGATCCATATTTGATATCGGGATTTCATTGTATTGACTTTGATTTATTATTCAGTTTAAGGTTTTGGGTATTCTTCATCTTATCATTATGATGTCATATTTTCTTTCCAATATGGATTTTATTGATTTCTTCAAAATCATGAGCAACTAAAACCCATAGCTAGGGTTGTAGAAACCTTGGCGAATTGATGAAGTAGGAGAAGTTTGATTGTTGAAAGAAACCAATACCCATGGAATGTATTGCTTTATATTTGATATGATTTATTTCTTAATGGTGCATACATTAGGATCCCTCCTAGATATTGCTACTTACTCTAAAAATGGAGTACTGACTATGAAATTATTAAGGCAACAGTAATTTGGGAGTTAATAGTTGATCTATTGCAATAAAATGAAATATCTGAATGATTATTATCTTTCATGTAATAACTTGAGACTTAAAAGGTGATAGTTAACTATGAATATGGTAAGGTTTAGTAATTAGACACCTTAAGAATCAAAAGGTAAAGGGTGAAATACTCCTACTTCTCCAAAAAACTGTAGGAGGTACCTAACTTATCGGTTTTGCATGCAAGGTATTGGGTTGGTTCCACAATGCATGATAAACTTATAGAGTTGAGACGCCATGGGGAACACAATCCTAGTGCTCACTTATGTCTGATCTTCAACAAAGTTAATATTGTTCTGTGTTCAAGACGACTAAAATAAAATACCCCCATTTACCTACTTTTTTTCCTGTAGACTATAACTACTGAGATTTGTCAAATCACGTGATCCCTTGGGATTTTAGCCCAACCTTATTTGGGTTACTATATCTTGACAGGGATCATACCATAATCTAAAAGGAGGTATATCTTGGAAGTCATCAGTTTTGCTGTGAAAATAGTGAAGTAGCAATAAGTCTTGATTATTTTAATTTAAATAAATCTGATATGAACACTAAAGTATTCCCATTTTCTTACTAATAGGTTGATCATGATTAATTCGGATATCTCAATTCCATACATGCAAAATTTAACAAGTTAGGTATCGTCAACTGTCTTATGAATGCTTTATAAATTTTATTTTCACCTTGTAAGTCTAAAAGTGTCGCCTTTGAAACCCTTTTCTTTGATCCTAGTTTAAATCTTACCTCGTGAGTGTCAAGTTATAGATGGGGGTTGGTAGCATCAAATCACTATTGTAATCTTTCTTTCAAAATCTCAATCTCTCTTGTGAAGATAATCTCAAATACAGGCAAGTATTCAAATAATGTAAACAATCTGAAGATCACAATGCATGCATAAACAATAATTTGTAAGAACCTCAAACTTTCCCTACTTTGTTATTCTACCAAGGTTACCAGAACCATAGCTAAAAGGTTTATCCGCTTATAGTTGCAACAAACTCTATGGAATTCAATAAATAAAGCATAAGATGAATCTCACAACAATTGGAGAACAAAAACAAAATTCTCAAATTAATAATCAACCAAGAAATCATTAACAACGGATTCCAAGACCTAAAGTCAAATCTTGAAACTAATATATGTCTATAGATGTACAATGTGCGTAAACTTAAAAAAGTATCCAATGAGCATTTATAGTTTCTCAAAAGTAGATAGAGAACCTAAAATAAATAAAATAGTAAAATAAGGTAGGCAGTTGCTACGCCTCAAGCAACGAGTTGTTAGGACTGACGATGAGTCATTATCAGTATCCATTATCTCTCTTCTGTACTTAGTGATAATGGATCATCATAGGACCCTACACATCGTATAATAAACTATTTTCATTCCAATGGAATTTAATATTTTAGAACTTTTTTCGCTATTGTCAGAACGGTTCACCTATATGATTCATAGGATATCATTATGACTCGTAGTCACCTGTCGTTCCACTGGGTCTCCACTTGTACATCATCAAAAATTTGGCCAATTATTCTTTGAACAACTTCATCCTAAGACTTTTAGTCGATACCTTTGAGTTGTAGCCTACATTCAATTTACTGCATAACTCTACAGCTCTTACTGGTCTCATGACTACTTGGTCTACGAGTACTATAGTCACCCAACGACTCGTAGTCCACATAGTAACTTCAGTTTTTAGAGTTTTTTCTTCCTATTTTTGTCCACTTCACTTCAAACCTAGTTTTCCTACAACATATAGAAAACACATATCATATCTAACAAAATGGCCTAAGTATTTGCATATTTTCATAGTTTTAAGCATCAAGAGTTCTATGAGACCATGGAATATCAACACCCTTAACTTAGAACGTCTACATTTCCTTAGGTAGCAAAAAACACAAAAAAAAACATGATTCTTAACCAAGAGAAACCTAAGGTACCTCCGATAGTCAATCTCTATTTTAGTTCAAAAACAACACCCCTCCTACTTTTAGTTGTTCAAAAATGACTGTGTGGATCTATGTAGACCAAGCATGTGACACAAGGTAATAAATCTATGGGATTACATTATCAATAAAAATCAAGCATATGTACAAATTATTCTACCCTTATAGATAAGCAACGAGCAACACAACCCATGTGCCCTCATAATTAAAGAAGTCCCACTCTCACAATCTGATTACGCATGTCAATAATAGGAGATAGGAGACACTCACACTCAAATAAAGAAGTTCCAAATTATGTTCATAGAATACCATAGGATTGCCCTTATTTTCTTTACGTTAGTATTCAGACAGTCCGAATAGGATCACTATAGGACTTGACTTGTAACGTAGGCTTGGGGGTTGGAATGGTACATTTAAGAATTTAGTGACAGAGCCTCCTTAGCATTACAATTACTATTAGGGTCCACTTCTCAAATGATTTTTATTTTATTCCTCCCGTATTTCTCTTTTTTTTTCTTATTATTTTTTATTCAGGTTGGGTGCAGTTTCTTTTATTCTTTCTTTTGCCAATTTTTTTCTCCCACACCTAACCTTACTTTCTCTTCTCTTATTTATACCTTTCTTCATAGAAACATCTAATAATGCACACCTATGATATCCACCCTCAACCTAAGTGATTTTCCTAAGTTGAAGTGCATAATGTCCAAGAAGGACCAGGGAAAAAATAGGTTCATTGTAACAAAACTAAGAAGGTGAAAAGTAAAAATAAGAAAATAGTCTATGTAGGCTCAAAATAGGGATCAAGGGTTTTTTATTCTCATTTGGAAGGTTATTTAGGCTAAGAGTAGACTAAATAAACAATGTAATATGATCACTTCCTAACTGACTATCCTATGATCTAGGAAAGACTCACCAAATATGTTCTGGATTTAATAGACAAGGGGAACTGAGTAAGCATCTCACACACTCATGGAAAAGAGTTGTATTACAAACTACTACCTATCCGGTTTAGGTAAATTCTAGATAGGATTATTATGTCCCTAATCCTAATTCCATAACAAGTTTCACAACATTCACACATACAATCACACCACACAATTTAAAAAATAATTTTTAGAGGGGTATCATTTTTCTCAAAAATACTTATACATGAACATACTATGTCAACTGCCCTTAGGTACTTATTTTCCTCCTAGTTAATCATAATAAATACAAAAAAACATGAAACAAAACATAATACATCTTAAATATGTCGGTGTTCTACTATGATAGCACAACCAAAAGAAAAAAACACGACAAGAAAAACCCTCAACTGTGGTACACCCCACCCCAACTAAAGATTATCCTTTGTCCCCAATACATATACAAAGTAAAAATAAGAAATAAAGACATACCTGGGAACACTAGGCATCGACTCATGAAGTCTCAGTAAGAGGGGCCCAAGAATAGGCAGCATTCTTAATAGTAATGGTCGCAGTGGTGGCTGAAACACTCACATTAATAGTGACACCAATATAGTCAGTGCGCTCAATGGTGTCTATCTATTGAAAGGTTAAATAGTAGTCTTACTCAATTCTTCTATAGTTGCATATGTCATGTTAATCACTCAAGAGCTACTAGCTCCCGCCCTCATTGCATGGACCCTCATCTGATGGTCTTGTATAGTTTGCATACTAGCCACCTTGGCTGGTTCAAAAATATCCTTCTTATTTCTTCTCTTTAGATTATTCTTTAGTATTTTACCACCTACTTCATCAATAGTCTTTTCATTCCCATTGGTTCCCCAAATATCTGGCACATCATCCACATAGTTCTCTTAAATAATAGGGTAAGTATGGAATAACCTCGAATAAATATCCTCTATTGCAGCCCAAAGGGTGTCCAACTCCTCATGCATACTCTTCAGATATGGGGCATGAACTCCATCTTACTTTTTGATAATTTGTCACTCGAACCCATTAAAATGGGTCAAAATACCCCGAATCTCACTACTGATCTTATTATTTACCCACAACAACACTCTCTATTTAGTGTTCATTGTGCTAAGCTCAATTGTGCCCAATCTATTAAACACATTAGTTAGGAATTCTTGTGGAACTAGAGTATGAACACTAGGGAGTTGTCTCGATGTAGGTTGTCTTACAATAAAGGATAGAGTCAGGGACTGAGAATAATCAACTAAATCTATAGAGGCCTGAGTCTCAAAGTGTGTTGTCTTAGTGGGGGCATTAAAAATCATCAGTGAACCATGGAGTATCAACTTCACCATACCCCAGCCTGAAATGCTACCTAAAATAAAGTAGACACCACCTTAGCCTTTGAAATAGGATTTCCATAATCTCTGATCAATCCTAAGTCATTGGTCCTCCAGATTGTTAGAAACTAATCCATACCCAGAATCTCTGAGACACTATCTTCCAAACAAATATAAGTCAATAAACATAGGAAATGTAAGGTAATATCTATACTCACCACCCAATTGTGGATATCTCTATTAATGATCTTGGAAATATTGATATTATATCCCACCATATGCCCACAACCATAGTGGATTGGTCAGGAATCAACATATAGTCCCTTTTGTAGGATTCAATCTATGATGGATCAGTATCCACTAGGCCTTTGTAGTGAAATTCAATATTCCTTTTGTGATTTGTATTGAAGGACCAACCACCCAAGTCACCTCTTCTTGTGTCATATAAATAATTCCAGTCATCAACCTGAAATGGGTAAACTTATCCTCTTACCCAATCTATTCAATTTTTGCTTTTTGCATTTTATCTATATGGTGATCTCAACAGTGTTGGATAGTAGCTATAAATTTGGTCCATGAAGGAATTATGAAATCATCTGTGTTTAGATGTTCACATGAATACCTCATATAATAATAGAAAACACGTGATCACCACCCTTCCACAACATCTCCTGAGGATAAAATCTTCAACTTCATTTGGTAAGCAGTATAAAATTCCCAAACTAATGTCTGGTTGTTTTGTCATGGAGTCGTAGTCATGCACTCAAAATTATATAGTTGAAAGCAAGCTTCAAACTATGGCAACTCATACATGCCTATTGAACTCACTTTAGTTTCCAAGTAGAATCCTTTTTTTTGCCTTTGGGTGGCAGGGGTGACAACACCATCTCTCTTATATAATTCCTGTATCCCTGGGTATGTCCATATTCTGACAATGGTCATCGAGGTAGGTGGAATTTGTAGTGTCTCAATAGGTGGGAGAGAAGGTATCTTAAACTTGGCTATCACAAGACTCCTCCTCCTTGTTTTCCTTATTATTTTCCAAGAAGGCATTCTTAGAATCTTCATGTTTACAACTATTTTCTGATGTATTCTCATCCTCATCATTTAATCCTCATAACTGAAATCGAACACCCCTCTACTTACAACTTAAAGGGGAGTGGGATGGTGACAGACTAGGGTTTTTTATTTAGGACCTAGCTTTTAGAGGCAATTAGCTCGAGTGATAACCCTTGGTGCCTTACAATAATATTTTCCTTTGTTCCACCCCCTCTACAAGTAGATATTCTTTGATGGAGCTACTTAACTCATCATTTGTGGCTTCATCCCTCAGGGAAAGATGGGTTTTTAATTATGTGTTTACTTATTAGAATCAACTTTGGGTGTCATCTTTCCCTGTGAAGACACACACATTGGTTAATCCTAGGAAAAAGAACAAAAACAAAGAAAAAATTTCAAGTGTTCAGCAGTGGGTGGGCACCCTATGAGTCAGGGTAGGACTCATTGCTAGAGGGTATGAGTCATCCTAAGACTCGTAGGGTGAATGGATAGAAGGGAAAAATAAACTGGTCACCCTATGAGTCCTCCTAATTAGTCATTGGGTCACATGATGACACATCACCAACACTCTTAGTATGACAAGAAACTCTTCCCCAATGACATTCGCTGCCCAGTCAATATGAGTCCATACTATGAGTCGTATTCTTAGAAAATGACTTGTATTGTCATTAGTAGTATTATCAGAGAGTAAGCACCCATTTTAACCTATGTTTCCAATGCCTATGAGCCACGTAACGACTAGCTAGGTCCTCTTACGTATCACTATAAGTCCCATAGCAATTGTAACAAGGATGCTTAGGTTTTTTGGTTTTTGATATCATCTTTCTAAGGGGTACGCAGACTCCCCCCATATAGTTAACACCTAAATTACACTTCTAACTCATCCCAACATCACCAATTTTGTCGATTATCATTTTTCTATGATTCTTATATTTTTCAAGAACAAATTTATAGGTTTTTTCCCTAAGGACATAATTAAACATGGAATCCAAGTGTTTTCACCGCAATTTTATATCAACTAAGGATATAGAACGTGAGAGTATAATACTTACTTGGATAATTAAAATAAATTTTCTTGGATTCTTAAAAATTTTTAGGTGTTGCCTTTCGTTCTTTAGAATAGAGATATTAGAGATATTGGAATTTGATTTTAATGTTGAGGAATGAATTGAGAATGTATTTTAAGTGTCTATAGAGCTGTCTTAGGAATAAAGGGATTCACGCATGTTTGAAATAGAAGGTGGATCAATTGTGGGGTTTTATTTCATTTTAAATACTGCCAATTGGGCTAGGTCAAACCGTTAGGTAAGCATTGTCAAGACCAATGACGATTCATGGTGACGACTCTTAACCTATGGATATGAGTCATATAGTCCATTAGTTTAGACTGGAACCTTACCTTTTTTCTCCAGTTATGATGACTTAAGGTGATGAGTTATTATCGCTAACAACAACTTATTCTGAGACTTTTCTTGTCTCTAGAGAACTTTTACCTGAGAGTATTCTAGGATCCTACTCCATACAACCTCTAGTGATGAGTTGTAGGGTATCCTATGACTCGTAAGGTCCCTCGTAAGGACCTGGGCCCTAATTTTTTTTGATATTTTTCTGCAAGTTACCCTATAATGTAATAAGTTCAAAAGATGGGTTTCCTACCATGCAGTGCTTGAGTTAATGTTGTGGCACAATGTAGATAGGTTAGATACTCGAACTTCACCAACTAGACCATGGGTTTCCTCTGATGCAGTGCCTAATTTAATATTGCGGCATGAACTAGTTCCCTTGGTTACTCAGACTTCACCAAGGCTCATGTCAATACTTACTTTCACCTTATCAAAGTTTTACATATAGTGCTTCATATGCTACCCATTCATCTTGAACGAGGATTCACCATCATGTTTTAGCTCAATGGTCCAATGTGGGAACACCCTAGCAATAGTGAATGATACATACCACCTAGAATTGAGCTTATGAGGAAATAAGCCAAGTCTCTAATTATTTAACAAGACCTTATCAATGGGATTAAACACCCTTTTCTTGATTTTTTTGTCATGATACAACTTTATCTTTTCTTTGTACAAAGATGAATTCTTGTAAGCCTGGAGCTGAAATTCATCCAACTCATTGACCTTGCTTATCCTTAAATTAGCTACACTATACCACTCCAAATTAGGCTTTTTAAACGCCCATAGTTCCTTGTGCTCAAGTTCGATCGACAAGTGCCATGCTTTGCCATACACAAGATGATATGGATAGGAACCTATGAGGGTCTTAAAATCTGTCATATTGGACTACAAAGCATTATATAACTTTGTTAACTACTAAGTCCTGATATCATTCATAGTCTTTGCCAATATGGACTTGATATCACGATTAGAGACCTCAACCTGCCCACTCGTCTGAGTATGGTAAGGTGTTTCCACCATATGCTTCAAACCATATTTTTTGAGGAAGGCCTTGAAATAACTATTAAACAAGTGAGACACACCATCACTAATAATACACGTTGAGTTCAAAATCAAGAAAATATATTTTTCTTCAAAAATGCAGTGACACTTATGCCCTCATTGTTTAGAAGTGCAACTTCCTCCACCAATTTAGAAACATTGTCAACCTCCAGTAGAATATAATTTATACAATAGGATCTAGCAAATGAACCCATGAAATCAACTCCCCATTTATCAAACAACTCCAACTCAAAGATAGGTGTCAAGAAAAGTTCATGTTTCAAAGAAATATTACCTTGCCGCAGATGCTATTCACAAGCTTGAGAAATGTCATGACCATCCTTGTATATATTTAGCCAATAATACCAATAATGCAAAATTTTGTAGGTTGTACGGGTACCACAATGATGACCGCCAACTAGCACTGAATGACAAGCCTAAAAAATGCTCATCATTTCTATTTCAGGAATACATCCTAGAATAACTCCATCCGAAGAAATCCAAAAGAGATAAGGGTCATCCCTAAAAATTTTCATCAACTCATGCAAGAAATGTTTATATTGCCAGAATAACAAATCTTATGGAATAAAAACACTTTCCAAAAACCTAGCAAAATCAGCGAACTAGGGAATTAAGTCTTGAGATGCATCCAAGACCCACTCATTTAGAAAAGTCTCATCTATATAAAACTCATCAACTAACTTCTGTATTTTCTCCTCCCCGAGGCAAGATAAATGATCTGCAACCTAGTTCTCTATCTATTTTTTGTCGTTCACCTTAGAGTCAAATTCTTGCAATAAGAGGACCCAATGATTCAACCTCGGTTTTGGATATTTCTTCAACATCAGATACCTCATTGCTAATGATCTAAGTCACAAAGCTTCCTAACTCATACCAAGAATATTATATAAAGAATAAATTCTAACAAAATTAACGATAGTCATATTTGCGTTATTGGTTGGTAAAACCTACTATCACATCCTTTAGCTTTTGTAGCTGAATTGTAACACTTGTGATATCAAACTTCATCCCCTGGGTCAACTCAAAAGGAATTATAGATTCTATATTTATGGGCTCAGAAAATCCTATGTCATCCTCTGGATCATTATGTGCTTGCACGTTCTAATAATTTAGGAGTACGGGATCTCTATCACTTTGATCCCTACTGAGTTCTACTCAATGATCAACTTTTTATATCTGCCTCTACTCTAGAGCTACATGATGGGCAACCTTATTATCCCTTTTTACATTTGCCTCTACAAACAATGATGCAGTGGTTTGCTCGACTATCTCATGAATACCATGCGGAGACGGGGGAGACAAGTTGTGTTGACCACCTCAAATCTCCTCTTGATGAGCTTACATCCATGTTCTGACATCCTATAATTCTATTATAGGATTCTTTCTGTCTTTGATCAAATAGGATCAAGGGATTACCTTGACTCCTAGTATTGGGAATACGTTGATGTATGCCCTAAGAAGAATAGAAAAGTAAAAGACAAAAAACATAACAAACTCTTTCAATTAATTTGTAACTGTATTCCCTAGAAATGGTCCTAAAATTTGATATCAAAAGAAAGGGTTTACATAACTCTAAAGGATTTAATCTTTGGATAGAGGGTAGATTCCTTAACCGGATCAACCCATATGAGATTATAGTTGAATTAATACTATGTTCCTTAAGTTTGAAAGAATTAAGGGATAAGTCACTCATTTTGGTTGAGAAACTGATGGGTAAAACCATAGAATTCAATTACTCTTGCAATAAGAATTGTTTATTGGGAATCCAAAATAGTTCACAATCTTAGTTGCTGAAGCATCTTAGTAACCATAACTCTAGTTTGACTTCTCTTATGAAATTACTTGTAGCAATTTGACTTACAGTTGTATTACTTTCCGTGACAAACATTTGAATATAATTGATAAATTAAAATACCCCTCTATTCTGGAACTTTTGATCAACAGTCTAGTAACAACCACAATACTTAGTGAGCACAGTGTTCCCTATGGGATTCGACACCCAACCTAGTTAGTTTCTATATTTGACAGTGATAGATTTATCTCTCGGTAGAGAGGTGTAATTTGGGCGTATTAAATTTTGGTGCTATTGCCGGGGAATTTGGTTGTCGATTAAGTTTGTATTTGTTCATTGACCTTTGGTCAAGTTTCCTAAATTTTACTTTTGTTTGTGGTTTTTTTACTATGTCGGGGAGTTATTGTGTATGCCAAGTACATGGAGAACGGGTGCACCATTATTACCAATACATCCGGAACTGCAACTAATTGGCAGAATGGCAGATCCGCAAGATTCTGAAAGACTAGCCGCTTTGGCTAGAGCTCAACTAAATCAGTAGAATGATGGTCAACAGGCATGTCATCCTAATCCTGATGAAGATGATTTAGGGGATGATGACTTGCTAGATCCTGTTATCCAAGGCATGTAGAAAATATGGCTGCACCAGTGAATCGGAATGTCAACAGAAATCGCCCCTTTAAGGCAAGGCAAGAACGTAAACCAGTGCAGTTTAATCTGAACGACAATGAAGATGGAATGGATCGAGTAGTTTCAACTGGAGCTATCATTCCTCTACCTCTAGAACCAGGATCTAAATTTAATATTACCAGTACGATGATTCAATTTTTTCATCTTAAGGGGTTGTTCGGTGGTCTTCCTGGAGATGATCAAAATATAATTTTGGTAAATTTTGTAACTATTTGCAAGTCCTTTGATAATCCAGGAGTGGGTCAGAATGCTATCCGTATGCATTTGTTTCCATTGTCTTTGTCTGGGGAGGAGACACTATGGTTGAATGAACTAACTCCCGACTCTATAACCAACTGGAGGCAGTTGAAAGAGGCTTTCCTAGAAAGTTTCTTTCCACCCTCCTGAAGGGTACAGTTGAGAGATGAAATTAGTAACTTTCGATAGCTTCCCACTAAAGCTCTTCATGAGACCTGGGGGAGGTTTAAAAAAAAGCTGATGCAATGCTCGAACCATAATATGATGGATATTCATCTAATGGAGCCTCTTTATCAGGCTTTGAATTCTACTACAAAGCCAGTCATGGATAGTGCTGCAGGAGTGTCATTTGTTGATGTTACTTTCCCAGAAGCCTCAGATATGCTTGATCGAATAACCAAACAGAGTAGAGCTTGGCATATCAGGGATTCTGTGGTAGTAAGCTCTACTGTGTCTGGTAGTATGGCTACAGAGCAATGCAAGAAGGAGGATGAACGTGAATAGGATATGGCTCACTTAAAGACTCAGATGGATTTGTTGACTAAACATCTATTGTCTGGAAAAAATAAAGAAGGTGAAAGTTATTCCATCCCAGGAAAGAGATGATTCTGATTCGAAAGACGAGGAAAATTATCTAAATAATCAAGGGGTTTTATCAGGTAGCAACCAAGGAAATCAAGGAACTATTACGACAAAGCTGGTTACAAGAATAAAGATCAAGGATATTGGAAAAGCAAAATTAATAGGAGGGAACTATATGTACCTCCTAGAAGCAAAGATAATGCAACAACTAGCTCTGAAAAAATATCCATGGAGGACATGATGGAGAAATTATTAAAGGAAGTTGAGACTACCAACTCTGGGTGACCACTATAAAGAGTGACTTGTCTTCCCTGAGACAGTTGGTAAACTTACACTCTACTTCTATCAAGTAGTTGGAGCAGCAAATGAGTCAACTCTCAGAAGAATTAAATCAGAGAAAGAGCATAACTTTACCAAGTGATACAGTTTAGAATAAAAAATAATGGATCCTATATAGCAATTACCACACAGAGTGGTATGGTATTAACAGGCCCATTTGTGGGCAAAGATGTGATTGTAGAGGTTATTGACCATGAAGAAACTTATCTAGTAGAGTATGAAAAATTGGATGAAGTTACTGATAATACACCATCCAATCATCAGCAGGTTGATGAGTCGAAGAAAAGCAAGGGAAATGAGACTAAAGTGGTGGTTACTTGTAAAGCCCTAAAATCTGGTACCCGGAATGCTACACGGTGCTCATGACCCTGAAGGACCACAAACTAACCCATGACTGATATCTGTATCTATATACTGCATAATATATTGAATAATGCAAAAACATGAACTAAAAGTCCATAAGGTTAACATAACTGAAGTAAAACATAACATCTAAAAGTGTATGAAATGCCCAAAACAACTGAAATAACTATTCGAACATAATAGTCTGGAAAGCCTCTAACTGACTGAACTGTTTGAGTAAGGAGTTGATGGGACATATCCCCAACTAACTCTAACTAATAAACTAATTCATGAGATAATAGGGAAATAGTCATGTCATCGAAGGATGAGGACTCACTGCTAACTCTGACTGCTGATATCTGGAATCTACTGCTGCCCTGGAGCTCATGTCTCTGAACCTATAGTGTACGACACCATAGCATAAATGCATCAGTATTTTGAATATACTGGTATACATGTGAGGTAGGCTGAATGCATGGGGTTCATATGCATGAACAATACTGGCTAACTGACTAATATGAATGTGAAAATGCATTCATGCATACGTAGTAACTATATATGAAATCATGATAACATGAGTATGCTGATGACTAACATGACTAATGACTGAATTTTGATAACTCATAAGATGAGTGACTGTAGCTGACAGTCCTGAATCTGATGGAACTAGTTGAGTTCCATACTGTTTCTGAGTTAACTATATCTAACAGTCCTAAATTCTAAAGAACTATCTGAGTTCTTTCACTGAGACTTATACTGAGACTGTGGGAGGTAGTCATCTAACCGACATGCCCCAAATAATGCATTACAGTTGAATTGGGTTCCAATTTATGCCCTGATTGGAAGGGTGTCAATACCGCGCCACTGGTAAGAGCAACATGTGAGTGACCCTAATATAACAGGTAACTCTAGTGAGAATGGTGGGAAACCTTATATTGCAGGATAAGACACTTCATATACCCTCATACAGTAGGCTATGATGTCTCAACTTATGCTGGCTACATAGTTCTGGAATGCAAGGATTGCTTCTAAGAATCACACCCTCTTATAACAAGTGAGTTCCTATCCTTAGGTTCGCTCAGTGCTAATTTCTACTCCCATATGAATAGTCACTGAACATGATTTACTGAAATAATCATGGACTGAGTTAATGGATTCCGTTGACTAACAGAATACTACTGATATCTGACAACTAACTGAGTTCATGAGATCATGGAGATTTCCTGAGTCATAAGACTGTCTGAAGTCTAAGGATCATAGATTGACTGAGAGTATCATGAAAACATGACATGGATCTAGGCACACAACTAATGTTTCGGGTACAAGCACCCCCAGGACTCGATTGAAGGGAACTGACAAAGCATGACTTCATTAAGTACAAGACCCACATCAACAAATACATAATTTAATAAATTGTGGATGTCACAAAGTACAGGGTTATCATACCATCTAACATGGATAAGAATGCTGATAATCATATCATAATCTCATTTTCTAATATCATGGCCATTCCGACAACATACACATTTCACAATGATAGCATGTAAACTATTTAAACATAGGAGGATGACAAGCATGTCACATTTAGCTTATGTCTTGATCTATAAAGGATGATTTCTACCTTTTTCAAGCATTTTATAAAACACCTTGCATGCAAAACTTAGGGCATAAGTGAATTCATCAAATTGCACATCATAAGCTACTAAATTCATGGATTTAACTTGCATGGTAACTTAATATCATGATAAACACACAAAGATTCAAACTTTAAAATTAATAAACATCAACAACATGATTACAAATAACCCACAACATAAATACCAGGATTTATAGATAAAACAAGGTTCTTGAGATTCATGGATGGAAGGAATCTATGCATGAACACATCATATACCTTAGTTCGTGATTTTGTGAAGATTGACGGTGAAACTTTCTTGAAATTTGATCTTCTATGAAAACCCTAGCTTGTTCTTGAGAGAAACTTGAGAGAAACTAGTATATTTTGGGTGAAAAGTGGCTTAATCACATGTTAAGGTCTTAAATTGGGGTGGGAAATTAACCCTTTTAACCCTGGATACGTCAATTAATTTCAGTGAAAATTTCCCGAATTGGACACTTGGCGCGATGCGGAGCCATCGTATTGCCCCTATTTTTTCTACTTGGAACTTTGGCGCGACACAGAGGAGACTAGTGATTTATTATCCATGCCCTTGCGTGTATCTACTCCTGTAGGTGATGCTTTAGTAGTTGATTGAGTATTCAGATCATTTCTTATGATAGTTAGTGATGTTGATACTTGTGCTGATCTTATTATTTTGGGTATGTTGAATTTCGCTGTGATTCTGGGCATGGACTAGTTATACCACTATCATACGGTCATGGATTATTTTGTCAAGACTATTACCTTAGCCATGCCTGACATACCCTCAGTTGTGTGGCAGAGAGTGATTAGCTGCAAGCCGATGGGGATTATTTCTTATGTTTGTGCCAGATGACTTATATCGAGGGGTTACGAGTTTTATCTCGCCTATGTATGTGATACCCGTGTAGAAAGTCCGACGCTTGACTCAAGTTTTATTGTGTGTTATTTTCCTGATGTGATTTTTGCTAATCTTCATGGTATTCCCCCTGACTGTGAGATTGAGTTTGCTATTGACCTTGAGCCTAACACCCGACCTATTTCTATGGAACCTTACCATATGGCTCCTGCTGAGCTTATATAGCTGAACTCCAAGCTCCAGGATCTTCTTGGTAAGGGTTTTATTAGACCAAATATGTCCTCGTGGGGAGTCCCTGTCTTGTTTGTAAAGAAGAAGGATGGGTCGATGGGAATGTGTATTGATTATAGGCAACTTAACAAGGTGACGGTGAAGAACCATTATCCTTTGCCTCGTATTGATGATTTGTTCGACTAGTTTCAGGGCACAGTTGTATTTTCCAAGATAGATTAGAGGTCCGATTATCAGCAGGTGAGGATTTGGGCTAAGGATATCCTGAAGACGACCTTTAGGACCCGTTATGGTCACTATGAGTTTTTGGTGATGTCGTTTAGGCTGACTAATGCCCCAGCCGCGTTTATGGACTTGATAAACCATGTGTTCAGACCCTATCTAGAGTCCTTTGTTATTATGTTCATTGATGATATTCTTGTGTATTTGAGTTGTAGTAATGAGGATGCGCATCACTTAAGGATTTTGCTCCAGGTCTTGCAAGAGCATGTGCTTTTTGCCAAGTTCTCCAAGTGTGAGTTTTGGCTTGAGTCTGTATTATTTCTTAGAGATGTGGTGTCTAAGGCGGGTATTATGGTACCCCCGACTAAGATTTTAGCAATTTGTGATTAGGCTAGGCCTACGTCTCCGACTGAGGTTCAAAAATTTATTGGTATGGCTGGTTATTATAGGTGATATATTGAGAGCTTTGCTACCATATCAGCTCTTATGACTAGATTGTCTCGAAAGGAAGTTCCTTTCCGATGGTCCGAGGAGTGTGAGTTGAGCTTTGGAAAGCTCAAGGATTGTCTCACTTCAGTCCTGGTGTTAACCCTTCTAGTTGAGGAGGAGGGATTCACAATGTTTGGTGATGCATCTGGTGTTGGTATTGGATATGTTTTAATGCAGTAGGTTCATGTCATTGACTATGTTTCTAGACAACTTAACGTGCATGAGCGCAACTTCCCCACTCATGATTTGAAGTTGGCGGCGTTAGTTTTCACGCTCAAGATTTGGAGGTATTACTTGTATGGTGTGCATTGTGAGATTTTCACCAATCTTCGTAGTCTTCAGCTTTTTATGACCCAGTGAGAGCTTAATGTTCACCAGTACAGATAGATGGAGTTGCTAAAGGACTACGATATTTCCATCTTGTATCATTCGGGTAAGGCAAATGTGGTGGCTGATGCCTTGAGCCGTAGGGCAGTGAGTATGGGTAGTTTGGCATGTATATCAGTTTCTCAGAGGCCCTTGGCATGGGATATCTAGTCCTTATCCAATTTGATGGTTCGCCTTTATAGTTCGGATCCTATGGGGATTTTGGCTTGTATGGAGGTAAGGTCCTCCCTATTTGAGCAGATTCACAATCCTCACTTTGAGGATAGTAAGTTGTGTCTTCTCCATGATCGGGTGATGAGTGGTGAGTCTAGGAGACAGACAGTAGATTTCGAGAGTATTTTGAGGTTTTAGGGTTGTATTTGTGTTCCCCGACTTGATGACTGGATTTAGTCAATTCTGCATAAGGCTCAGAGCTTCAGATATTTTATTTATCCCGATACGATCAAGATGTATAGAGATTTGAGGTACATTTATAGGTGGGATGGTATGAAGAGTGATGTGGTAGACACCCTACACTTAAAGCAATTGCTTGTCCTCAAGCAGCTACATGACACCATACTACGATGCTTAACCAAGAGAAACATAAGATACCTATGACAGTTGATCATCAATTTTAGCTCCAAACACATTACACTCTCCAAGTTCAATCACTCTAAACCCAACTATGTATATCAATGAAGATCAACAATGCAACACAAGGGAATCAAGATATGGCATCAAATTACCAATAATAACTATGCCTCTATACAAATTACACTTCCCAAACAAGTAAGCAACTAGCAATGCAACTGATGTGCCCTTACAATAAAGAAGTCCCTCCTCACTCATATGTGAACTCAAGCATGTCAATAAGGGGACGGAAGAGACATTCACTCTCAGAAAGAAGTTCCAGTTATGTATGCCAAATACCATAAGCTTTCTCTTATTTTCATTACCGAAGCTTTTAGACAGTTAAGTTAGGATCACTATAGGACTTTTCTTCATCTTGTAATGTAGGCTTTGGGATGGTATGATACACAAGGATATTTAAATTAACTAAGCCTCCTTGGCACTACACTATTTTTGGGGTCTCACTTATCAACCTTTACCTTATTTCTCCCTTTCTTGATTAAAGTACATTCAAGCTGGGTGCAGTTTTTATTTATTCATTTTTTTTCACAACTTTTCTTTTCTCATTCTTTTTCTACCACACCCATCATTGCATATTTTTTTTATTACCCTTCTTCATACTCACTTTACATCACACACCCCTATGATAGCCACCCTCAATTTAGGCTATTTGCCTAAGTCAAAGTGCACAATTTCCAAGAAGGACCAGGGCAAAAATAGGTTCATTATGATACAAATGGGAAGGTGTATGGTATAATAAAAAGAATAGGCATTAAGTCTAAAAATTAGGATCAAGGGATATTATTCACACATGGAAGGTCATTTAGGCTAAAATTGGACTAATATCAACAACGGCCTATGATCCTTTCCTAACTGCTATCCTACAACTAAGGCAAGACCAACCGAGCACGTTCTGGATTTAACACAATGGGAACTAGGTAGTATCTCACACACACATGGCACAAAGGTACATCACAAGCTACTATCCATTCGGTTCATACAATTGTTAGCAGTGATTATCATATCCCTAGTACTAATGCCATAAAAAGATTCACAGTATTCACATATAGATGCACATCACACAATTACCAGATAGACAATTGGAGAGGTATTTATCATTCTAAGAAAAATAAAAAAAAATATGTCAACTGTCCTAGATACTTATTTTCCCCCCAGTTACCTACAACACATCACAAAAAAAACACAATAAGCCTAAACATGCCGGCTCTACTAGGAAAAAGACTCAGGGGAAAAGAGGCACAACAACAAAAACCCAAGGAGGACATCAACACCCACAAGTATCCCCACCCTCAACTTAAAATAATGCAATGTCCCCAATGCATCAAACCAAAACAAGAGAGTTAGAAACATACCTGTGGCACCGTGGGTGCGAAGATTTGATGTCAATCACATAATACAAATACAAACAACAAAATACCTTGGGTTGCCTCCCAAGAAACGCCTAATTTAGTGTTGCAGCATAACCCAACTCAGCTTTTTCCTCCACCTTGAGGATATGAATTTCACCCCCAAATTAGAGTCTATCTTCTTTCCTTGCTCATAGGGGGTGGTACAAAAATTAAGAAGTCGAGTAATGGATTGAGAGTGGTAAACCTCTTGGCCTTAAAGTGTGGTATGTTTTTATGTTTCTTGTCTAATGTAAAATCAAGAATATAGGATTCTTGTTCCTCATCTTCACACTCTTCTACTATTTTAAATGATTCCACAGACAAGATATCATCTAAACATAATGTAGAAAAGTTCTTTGAATGAGGCCCAATCAATCCTACTTCAAAATTTACACTATATACTACACACTCACTTTTATTCACCTTCTCGACATCTTCATTTCGAATTAGGCTAGAGTCTTTATTAGAGATTTTCTTGGTTTCTTTTTTTTCCTCTAGCATTATGTGCTCAATCTTGGCATCATCTCTCATAGTTGGTTCGGTTGGTTGAGAAATCACTGAGGGTTGCTCAATATCAAGCTCAACATCAATATAGGGTTCTTACTCGTCATCTTCACACTGTTCCATTATTTTAAATGATTCTATAGACAAGATATCATCTAAACATAATATAGATGAATGCTTTGAATGATTGACCTCTATATCCATCTCCTCTTAAATGATTGGCTTCATGTCTTGACCATTCAACATACAATATCATACGTTTCTTTTTGGAGATCCAACATTCGTTGAATTATAGCTTCAATGCCACTCTTACCGGTGCTTAGTTCTTCCTTTTCTTGACCATAAGACCTATCAAACTCATTAGAAGAACTAAAATTTGGGTTAGCACAATAGGGGGAGGGGGAATTTGGGCAATCACTACAATGTCCATCTTGACAACCACATAAAGAAGAATCATACTCCCGGTAGGATGGAGATGGTGCACACATCTCTCTCTAAGGAGAATATCTATAATCTTTCCAAAAGTAAGGTCCATCATAATATGGACATGGATCATCAATATAAGATTTCCAACCACCAAGCTCATGTTCATTCCACGATGCCATAGTAATAAGTAAACTAAAATAAAAATCTACCTAACACAAGAAATAAAAGAAAACTAAAAAAAAATATTTACAAGTTTGAATTCAAGCAAGTAGGTTAAAATTCCAAACCAACTCAATACGCCAAATTGTTCACCGGTAACGGCGCCATTTTTGATAACGCTTGACTTACACGTGAATTTAGTGTAAGGAGGTCGTCGAAAATATAATTACCCAACTTTGGAGTCAGGTTCGAATCTACGAGGATCAATATGAGTGGCGATTAAACTAATTTGAAATTATAGCAACATGTTAACTTCAAACAAATGATACAAAAAGATAAAATGGTTTTTTTAATGGTTGATAAAAGTTTTGACTTGCTTCAGAACTCAAAGCTAAAATTTCAATGGTTCAAGTCAATGAAATATCACTATGATTATTAACACCTCATTGAATAATAGTTGTAGTACTGGATTCTCATGACTTGTGAGAAACACCAAATTTTCAGTTTTGACAGTCTATCTAAGTGTTTCTCAACCTACCTAGATGTTGAACATCCTAATTCTCTCGAACTTAGGAAAACATTCTATTCATACTGATTTTTTCTCGAGTTGATCAATCTTGTTATAGAATTAATCATTAGATGAGAATTTAACCTTCCCAAATCATCGTTGATAATTCGTTACCTTTTGTTTATTTCTCAATTCGAGCAAATCAACACAAGGCAAGATCTATTGTTTGCAACCAATATCTAACTATCATTACAAAGGAATTATTAAGATGTCCCCACAATCACTCAAACCCTAACAAATTATTAAATCCATTAAGGAATAATCATAGATCCCACAACCCCAGTTGTGGGTTTTAGTACCACATGATATAGAAAGAGATAACAACAATTGTATTCATCATTCAAAGAAATTAAACTTACTAAAGATGAAGTTTGAGGTTTGTTCTCTTCCAAATTCAAGAAGAAGTTCCTACAACCCAATCACAGAGTTGAAAATTAAATTCTAAGTTAAGAGGCCCAAAAAGAGGTAACTTTGACTTTGGAATAAGTTTTAGTTGTTAATCCCTCCTCAATGAAACCCTATAAGCTTCTATTTATATCCGTAACTTAAGAAAAAATTGAAATTAAAAATTCCAATTCTTTTCCTTTGCTGACGACATGTCTGACGGCTTATCAGAGATTTGATGCTTATCAGACCATGTCGTCAGACATGATTCCCTTTTATTTTCTTATGCTTATGTGTGACAACATACCTAATGACTTATCAGAGTTCTGATAGCTTATCAGAACATGTCATCTGGCATACTTTAAACTTTTGCCTTCTGCTTTGGAGTGATGACATGCCTGACGGCTTATCAGAGATATGATATATTATCAGGACATATCATCAGAAAATCTTCAATTTTCTTGTTCTCTACCTATGTGTGATAACATAGTCTGATAACTTATCACAAATCTAATAGCTTATCAGACCAAGTCATAAAAAAAATCTTCAGAATAGAATTTCTTACATCTATTACCAAAAATCATCCTTCTTGACGTAGCTTTCATGTATTTTCATGCATCTTGACTTTCCTACAAATCACATGAAATATCATAAAAAAAAACTATATTTACTTAAGAACTTATAATTATTCTGAGTTAAAAGCCTTAAATATGCTAACAAAAAGCTAGCACATCAATAGAATTTGTAGCTCATTTTCTATGTTGTCAGCAGGTTAAGGCCGAGCATCAACATCCAGACGGTTTGACTCAAAGGTTACCCATTCCCGAGTGGAAATGGGAAAGGGTTACTATGGACTTTATTAGTGGTTTACCTCGTACTTCCCATGGTCACAATGGTATTTGGGTTATTGTGGATCATTTGACCAAGTTAGCACATTTTATTCCTATTCAGATGACCTTCATTGGTGAGAGATTAGCCCATATTTATGTTCTTGAGATAGTTCATTTTCATGGGGTCCCTGTGTCTATTATATTAGATTGTGGTTCTGTATTTACTTCATGATTTTAGAGAGCATTTCAGGAGGAGTTGGGTATTCGAGTAGATTTAAGTACAACCTTTTATCCACGGGCAGATGGTCAGTCCGAGCGGAATATTAAGGTGCTTGAGGATATTCTTTGATCCTATGTTATGGACTTTGTAATATAGTGGGATTAACACTTAGCATTGGCAGAGTTCACCTACAATAACATTAACCATTCGAGTATTGAGATGACGCCTTATGAGGCTTTGTATGGTAGGAGATGTCGTTCTCCTATAGGATAGTTTGAGACTTTTGAGGTTAGAACCTATGGTACATATTTTCTTCAGGACTTATTGGATAGAGTCAAGGTGATTCAGTATAGGCTTAGAGCAACCTAGAGTAGGCAGAAGGCCTATGCCGACCGTAGACTCCATGCCTTGAGATTCAAAGTTAGTGATCGAGTGTTCCTTCGTGTTTCACCTATGATGGGTGTGATGAGATTTGGGAGGAAGGGTAAGCTTAGCCCTCACTGTGTTGGTCCTTTTGAGATCCTCTATGTAGTAGGCGAGGTGGCCTATAAGTTAGTTTTACCTCAAGACTTTACCGCTGTTCATTCGGTTTTTATATCTCTATATTGTGAAAGTATATTTCAGATCCTTCTCATGTTCTTATATGGGACTCGATCCAGTTAGACGAGCAATTGACCTTTTTGGAGGAGCTCATACTTATTTTGGCTAGTGATGTGATGTGATTACATTCTAGAGAGATTCCGGTAGTCAAGGTTCATTGGAGGCACCGCCTATTAGAGAAGGTTACTTAGGAGATTGAGAGTGAGATGCGGGCCCAATATCCTTATTTTTTTGAGACTTCAAGTATTTTTTTCATCTTTAACTTTCGGGGATAAAAGTTCCTTAGTATTGGATATTGTAATGACCCTTCAGGTCATTATCCGTATTCTTTCTTGTTTTCACCGATAGAGCTTCTCCATAGCTTCCCCAAGTCATTTATGACTTGCTGGAAATGATATTTCAGTTACCTGGCAGTTCATTTGTTTTTTACCACTTTCCTAATTTGAAGTTTGTTTTTCTAATTGATCACCTAGAGAAAACATCAGTAAAACAACCTTAAATGCAAAATCTAACTTCACCAACGCATCCAAAATGTCAAAATCTATGTGGTTAATTATCTTATTTTCTCAAAACAGACTCTGGATGCATCTCAAGGCATTGGCCAAAGCCCGAAACCAAGTTCCCATCTTCAACTATAGCCTAGCATAGAGGGAGATACCGCGACTGCATTGGCAGAGGTGCGAATGTAGTGCCGCAACTGCAGCCAAGCGGGGTCTGTGACCGCGCTACCCGACGCCTATGCAAAGCCTATTTAAAAGATATTTTACCCAAAATTTTTGCTCTTTTGTGCCTTATTCTTGAGATCTAAACCCTAATAGAGTGTAAAATCTTCAAGTTAGTCTAGTGGGTTGATTAGGAGCTTGAATAACTTGTGTAATCTATTTTTACTACAAATCCAAGGTAAGATTCCTTCAAGTTTGGTATTAATTTCTTGATTTCTAGACCCAAAACCCCAAATGGGTTGAGGCTCAATTTTAGCCACAATTGTGATTGATTTACTCAAATTTCTTCAGGGTTATAGCTCCCTAATAATAGTTGAGCAATAGGTGGGTCTCGAAAACTCATCTTTTGAAGATAGGACCCATTTGGGGGTTTTGTGTCATTTTTTGACCATGACACAATGGTACCATAAAAGGGTATTGTCATTCTTGTATTGATGCTTAGATTGTGTTGTGATAGCTTGGCTTGTGGAAGAAGCTTCAAAAAAAAGAAAGGCAAAGCTCGTTAGTTTGTGAGCAATTTTGACTTAAGGTATGTTAGGCTTAATTGTAGTATAATTTGATATCTTGTGAGATTGGGCAGGGTCTTATATGATAAATGAGTGAATGATGGTACTTGGGATTAGTTGATTCTCGTAGGCTATTAAACTTTTAAAATGTGATGCTTGACTATAGCCTAGAACCTTGGATAGTTCTACTTGTAGTCTCATGAATAGTATGAGAATACTGTAGTTGCTCTAATAGAGGAGAATGATGTTGTTGACTAACCTTAAAATTATGTGGACCTAGATATGACTAGCTATGAATTGGCCTTAGTGTTTGGGGTGACTTAGAAAGGATACTTGAAGAAGATTTTTTCCTTATAGGCCTAGTAAGGATTGATAAGCCCTTATGGTGTGATTTAGATAACCTAGCCTAATTCCGGGTAGAAGTTAGTCTTGTATAAGTGAACTTTTGCATTATTGGGATTTAGGAGTGGGACTTGACCCATCTTAAGCTTGAACTATGAAATTCTTTAGTGACCTAGATACTTGAGGAACGTCTAAGTTACGTTATCGAGGTTAGAATGGTTAAACCCGATTGACGGATATTCATGTGGTCGATGGTAGGATAATGTGTATACTTGATTGATTATCTTGTTTTCATGATGTGGATAGCCTTCGAAGTCTTGTAAATTAAACCTATGGTTATGCTATCACTTGGCCTATTGATGAGTTCACTAAGTGAACCTCTAATTACGTTACCACTATTGCTATGATCTAAGACTAATGATTAAGCTAATGTTTATGTGAATGATTTTCCTTTGGGGTTAGTATGGTGAAAAGTGGGAGTAAAAGAGGCATCTAGAGAGTATGCACTTGACTTATAATTGACTTGCTAATAAAAATGTTAACTTGGAAAAATGGTGATTGCATATATCATTTAAATACTCATGCTCATACGTCTACTTATATTATGTAGTGATGATTAATAGTAAAGTATGATGTTATGTGTTACCTTACATCACTTATACTCTATCACTGTGGGTTGTATATGCTTATTGATTTGACTACATATGTATGTGTATATCGTTGTCTTGGAGGATGTGTTAATGTTATGATGATGCCCGGTGAATCTGGAGGATATAATAATGTTATGATGATGACCAGTGAATCCGAAGGATATAATGATGTTTTGATGATGCTCGGTAAATCCGAGGATACAATGATTTTATGATAATGCTCGGTGAATCTGAAGGATATAATGATGTTATGATGATGCCCGGTGAATCCGTAGGATATAATGATGTTATGATGATGCCTGGTGAATCCGGAGGATATAATGATGTTATGATGATGCCTAGTGAATCCAGAGGATATAATGATGTTATGATGATGCCCGATGAATTTGGAGGATATAATGATGTTATGATGATGCCCGGTGAATTCAAAAGAGGTAATAATGATATGATGATGCCCGGTGAATTCAAAAGAGGTAAAGATGTTATGATGATGTTATGTGTGGTGAGTATATATGAATACATGGATGTATGTGAGGTTATGCCATGTGTGTCTAAACCCATTTGTGTACTTGGGACATAATGTCTTCCTTGGTAAATTTTTATCCATTCTTTGTCATTAGTCACTAGATAAAAGGTGTGACCCTTGTTAACTCTAATTAGTAACTAGAAGTAGATTATGCCGAGTATTGAGTTAAGGATAATTGATATGTGTAATCTTGTGTAGAACTAAGGGCTCACCTAGTAAATCTAGTTGACTTGGAAAAATGGTTATGTTATGGAATTTCACCTAGTAAAGTGGCTTATGTGATAACTAGTTGTCTCTAATAAATGACTATTACTTGTAGTCTAGAAGCCTAGTGAATTAGTTGGTGTACCTTACTTATCTAGAATATGGAAACTATTCATTAAAGTTGTGACATGCTCAATGATAATAGACCTAGTATTGTATGATGAGTGGTTAAGTTGACATCTAGTATGTGATGCCGTGGTGGCTTAATTGATGACTTATATAATTAGGAGGTTGACTAGGAGATGGCATTGTGATGGGTGAATAAATAATAGTGTTGGTAACTTGTAGCTTTTCCTTATTTGATGACTAGTAAACTATAAGACTTGCAACTAGAGGCTCGTGGAAATGAAGGATAGCTAATATAGACTAGGCATAGAGTTAATAATGAGCTAGAGATTAAATAACTATAAATATGTTATTGTGATATCGGCTTCGTTGTGTCAAATTACGTTATTGATGATGATTGTAGACCTCGGTAAGAGTCCATGTCGGGAATGTACAACTCGTGGATTTGGTAAGTTTCTTGTGTAGTTGTGCCTTGATATGTTGATAAGTTGATTTTTTGGTGAACTCTCCGGTGGTATGGGACGCCGTGACGAGTTCTTTGCTTGTTTTCCTTGAGTGTACTTCCCGGTGGTATGGGACGTCATGGAAAGTTCTTTTTCTTTATACTCTAATGATGGTAGTTGTATTGATTATGGTAATTACATTATTGTTATTGTGTATATATGTGGCTTTACTCTTCCAAAATAATTACTCATGTTGTATGAAAGTTATGGTATATGTGGATACGAAATGTCGTACTATTGTTCTAGTTGATTAGTTATTTAGACAGTGATACCGAAGAAGATTCAGGTTCGATTTTGTACCTTGACTTTAAGGTATTGTCTTACTCTATATCATCCTTATATTATAATTTAGCTCAGTCGGCCGACAATGCCAATTGAGTACTCGTGTTTTAGTACTCATACTACATTTCTGTACCTTTTTGGTGCAGATTCGAGTTCTAGTTGCCACCGTTGAGTCGAGATCATACGGTGTTGATCATCAAGAGATAGGGTGAGCTCTTAGAGTTTTAGTTACCATTTTTCCCTTCTATCCTTATTCTCTCTTTTGTATTCGAGACAAATGTATAAGACTATTTAAGACTATTAGACATTGAGTTGTAATTTCTATTGTCGAATATAGAGATGCTTTTGTACTAATACTATCAGGTCATAGGATTGGTATTCAAATGTCAGTTGTTTCTTTGTGGAATGTCGTTGTTATATTGTGTTCCCATATAGGATCCATGTTGGACGTTCCTACCATGTTGACCCATTGCATTAGCTCCGGGTTATGGTGTTGTCTTACCTACTGGTGGGTTATGGTAGGTGCCATCATGACACAAAAATCGGATCATGACAGTCGGTCTGGGGTAAAATGCTATATTAAGGTCAATCCGAGTACCCAATTCCTCCTAAAATGCCTTCCAAAGTAAGATGTGAATACTAAACCTTGATTCAAGATGATAGGAGACAACACAACATGAAGGCGGACTATCTCACGAATATGGATATGGTCCAACCTCTCAGAACTGAAGGAAACTTGAACCGAAATAAAATGGGTAGATTTGGTCAACTAACCGCGATGACCCAAACACTATCAGAACCATGAGAAGTGCAAAGCAACCCAGTCATAGAGTCCATAGTGATCTATTCCTATTCCTACTCGAGAATGGGTAACCTCTGAAGCAAACCACCAGGTCTCAAATGCTCGGTCTTCACCTACTGGCAACATAGGCAACGAGCTGCAATATCCGCTCCATCCTTCCTCATACCACCCTACTAGTAATCCTGTCTCAAATCACGGTACATCTTAGTCACTCCTGGATGAAAGGAATACCTAGAACAATGAGCCTCCTCCAAAATTAATCTAATCCAATCACCCATTCTCACCACACAAACTCGGCCTCTAATCCTCAAAACACTGTCTAAATCAGGTGAGGCTTCCTTAGCCTTACTACTAAAGACCTTATCCCGAATCACTCTCAACCCAACATCATTTAACTGATGAGCTCGAATTTTCTCCATCAAAGAAGACCTAGCCTCCATGAATTCCAAAACACACCGAGGTGTCGAAATGTCAACCCTGACCATATGGTTAGCCAAAGACCAAACCTCCAAGGACAAAGGTCTATATCGAGTCAGAAAATGTGCCAAGCTACCCGTGTTCGTCGACTTCCATCTCAAGGAATCCGTAACTACATTAGCCTTGCCTGGATGATAGAGAATAGTCAAGACATAATCCTTAAGCATCTCAAGCCAACGACACTGCCTCAAATTAAGATCTCGCTGGATGAAGAAATATTGAAGGCTACGATGATCTGAGAAAATATCACAATAGACTCTAAAAAAGTAGTGCCTCCACAACTTCAAAGAAAAAACAACACCGTAAAACTCCAAGTCATGAGGAAGGTAATTCCTCTCATGGGGCTTCAACTTACAAGAAGCATAAGTAATCACCTTCAACACAACACCTAACCCAACACCAAAAGAATCAAAGAAGATGGTAAAACCCACGCCTTCCTTGGGCAAAGTCATGATAGAAGATGAAGTCAACAAATCCTTGAGCTTTTGAAAGCTCGCCTCACAAGCATCGGACCACTGAAAGAAAATCTTCGTCTGAGTCAACTTGGTCAATGGACATGCAATAGATGATAAACCTTCAACAAAACATCGAGCCCGCCAAACTAATAAAACTCCAAATATCGGTAGGAGAAGTAGGCCTAGCCCAATCATGAACCGTTGCAATCTTAGCCGGGTCGACCATAAAACCATCCTTAGTCACCAAATCACCCAAGAAAGTGAGACTCCAACCAAAACTCACACTTAGAGAAATTATCATACAACTTCTTATTCCTCAGTATCTAAAGCACAATCCATAAATGCTCCTCATGATCGACCTTACTCTTAGAATAAACCAATATGTCATCTATAAATATAATAATAAATGAGTCGACATACGGTTGAAATACCCAATTCATCAACTCCATGAGTACGACTGTGGCATTAGTCAACCCAAAGTACATGACTAAGAACTCATAATGACCGTATCGAGTCTGAAAATCTATATTTAGAATATCCAAAGGTCTAATCCTCAATTGGTGATTCCCGAACCTCAAATCAATCTTTAAAAACAACGAAGCACCCTGAAGTTGGTAAAAAAAATCATCAATATGAGAAAGAGGATACTTATTCTTATCCCTTCACCTTATTCAAGTACCAATAATCAACACACATACACATAGACCCATCCTTTTTATTCAAAAACAAGACGGGCACACCCTAAGGTGATATACTATGTCGGATGAATCCCTTATCTAACAACCCCTTTAACTAATCTTTTGAAGTCCTTCAACTCTGTTGGGGAAGTTCTATAAGGAGGAATATAAATAGGCTTGGTACCTAGATCAATATCAATAGCAAAGTAAATATCACGATCTGGAGGCATACTAAGCAAATCCATAGATATTACATCCATGAACTTATGGACAACACAAAGAGAATTCAAAGAAGGAGGTAAAGCAACATTAGTATCATGAATACAAACCAAATAAGATAAACACATCTTCTCAACCAAGCAATGAGCCTGAAGTAAAGATATAACTCTGTTGGGACTCGAATGAAGTACACCCTTTTAAGCTAATCTTGGCACACCTAGAAAAGCTAAAGTCATGGACGCAGTATAAAAATCTAGGATAATATGATTAGAAGATAACTAATCCATACAAAAGATGATATCAAAATCTACCATATTAAGGAATATCAGGTCTACCCAAGTATTACGCCCAGGAAGATTCACAACACAAGATTAGTGCACCTAATCCCCCACTAAAGAGTCTCCTACGAGGGTAGATACACAGATAGGCACGTCAATAGACTCATAAGAAGAATCAAAACCCAAAGAAAAATATGCAGATACATAGGAGAAAGTCGATCCCCAATCAAATCACATAGATTCTAATCTAAAAGAAACAAGGATGATACTTGTGATGATAACATCAGAAGCCTCTGCCTCTGGCCTGGCGGGTATAGCATAACACTGATCACATCCACCCTCTGACTAGCTAGTTCCTTGAACACCACCACTGTCTCTACCTCTCGCACCCCTAGTAGAACGTCTACCACTCATAGTCGATATAGGAGTAGCTTGTAAAACACGGTGGGGATAGTCTCTTGTTAAATAACTAATCTTATCACACATATAGCAAACCCTACAGCTTATCTCAATGGAATGAGGTACAACTGAACTAGGATGAACACTCGAAGCTGCTAAACCAAATGATCCACTACCTGAACTCTATAAGCTTCCTATACTAGTCTACCATGATACCCGTGAAAGCCTCTAGAATCTCTACCTTAAGAAATATGACCTTTAAACTTACCTTGATATTGCACCTTCTTGGTGCCTCCCTCAAATGCTCAACAAATAGACTCAGTCATCTTAGAATAATCCATAAAACTCTGAAATAATGCCCCATACACTAGAATCAAGAAATATCCAACCTCTTCACAAACTTTTAAATCTTTTTAGACTCAGTAGAAATACTGGCATAAAAATATTTAGACAAGGCATAGAAACGTGCGTCATACTCTGCAACAGTCATGGAACCTTACTCCAAGCAATCAAACTCATCTCTCATCTGATCCCTTAAGCTGAAAGGTATATACATGTCCATAAAGGCCTCAATAAACTGATCTGAAGTCATCTCTACGAACTAAAAGGTCGACAACTAATAAGTGACCTCCACCAATCTCTGGCTACATCCCTCAACTAATAAGCAGTATAAGTAACCTATGCGACTAAAAAAAACCAAGGTTATGCAACTTCTCATGAAAATCCATCAAGAACTTATTGGCATCCTTACCTACAACACTGCCGAACCTAGGCTAACCCAAATAAGTGAATTTCTCAAACCATTTTTGATCCTTGGAAGACATAACTATATTCACAATAATAGGATGCATAGTAAATATGGATGGCTAAGAAAAGATATAAGAAGGCATCATAAAAGAAGTCTAAACTCTAGATCTCAAAACACCATACTCAGATATAGGTACTGAAGGAAAAGCCACACTCAGATTCTTTAAAGTACCATAAGAAAATGTCGATACAGTAGGAGGATCCATACTTAAAATTGAAGGAACACCATAAGAAGACTCTGGAACAAATGGAGGTACAATACTTAAAGCTCAAGGAATACTAGGTGCACTCACAGAAGTACCCTCCAAATGGGTTAACAACTGAATCAACAACCCCTCAAAGTTTAGGGAAGAAGAACTATATGGGATCAAAGTAGTCCCCTATAACTATAACATGCTTAACCCAAGGATTGGGGAGAGTCCCCTAGTGCTATCTCTGGATTGGGCAGATGTAATACCCCATACTTTTCCTAGCTAATTTTATCTCAAGAATGTTTAGTATTATCTTTTAAATTGAATGAAGGTTATTACATGAGGAATTTTTAAGATTTTAACTTTTTTCATGTGGGAAATTCAATAATCTTTCCATCGATATAAGATTCGACAAAATCCGATAACCGGGTCAGAAGTAACGACTATTTCAAGTTCCCGTCATAAAACAACGCCATATTAGTCAATGGCGTGCCACGCCACAAGAGGGAATGACATTTGGAAAATTCTAGTAGGGGTCCATGATTATGGCGCATCGTGACATGGTCCAAATTTAGAATTGTCTTTTTCTAGTGTCTTAGCACAATTTTCTATACGTCGCGCCAAAGTTCCAGGTCGCAAAAGAAGGGGCAACGCGATGGCTCTGCATTGCGCCATCCCTCAATTTCCTAATTGTCAAATTATAGTGACACAACGCGATATCTCCACATCACGCCAGGGGTTCAATTCGGGAAATTTTTACTGAAATTACAAGACTCGTCCAGGGCTAAAAGGGTCAATTTCCCACCCCTATTTAAGCCTTTTAAGACGTGATTCAATCATTTTTCACCTAAAATACACTCTCTTCTCTCAAAAACCTCTCAAGAACAACCTAGGGCTTTTCATAGATGATTCAGAATCAAGAATTTCCTTCGTCAATCTTCACGAAATCATAAACTAAGGTATGCGTAGTGTTCTTTCATAGACTTTTTTTGTCCATGAATCCCAAGAATCTCTTTTCTAAGTTTAATTTTATGGATTTCTTTATGAATTTCATGTTGGGTTTGTTTTGTTTATGTTGAGAATGATCAATTGAATTCAAATCCATATTGGGTGATCAATTTTATGTGGAATTGATTTGTATAGATGTATATTTATGTGAACCTATGAAAAAACCCTAGATGATGAAATTAGAGATGAATCATGATGATTATTGTTGTATAATATTGTCTACATGTGCTATACCTACCATGTGTTTGATTAAATGCCTAGATGAAGGAACAATGCCCAACTAGTATAATATCATGAAATACCCATGTATGTACAAGTTATGCCTACCACATATTTTGATGGAATGCTTCTATAAATGTATTATGGATTATGATGTTATTTTTATGTTCAAGTAAGTTATGCTTGGTCAGTTTTCCTTCCATCGAGTCGTGGGGGTACTTGTACCCAAAATATTAGTTGTGTGCCTAGATCCATGTCATATTTCCATGATACTCTCAGTCAAGCTATGAATCCTTAGACTTCAGATGGTCTTATGACTCAGGAACTCTTCTTGATCTCATGAACTCAGTCAGTTGTCAGATATTAGTAATATTCCATCAGTCAACAGAATTCAGTAACTCAGTCAATGTTCAGTTTAGTAAATTTGTTCAGTGTCTATTCAGATGGGAGTAGAAATTAGTACCGAGTGAACCCAAGAATGGAAACTCACCTATTATATAAAGGTGTAATTCTTAGAAGCAATCCTTGTGTTCGAGAACTATGTAGCTAGCATAGGTTGAGACATCATAGCCTACTATATGAGGTTAGATGAGGTGGCTTAGCCAGCTATTTAAAGGTTCCCACCATTCTCACTAGAGTTACCTGTTATATTAGGGTCACTCACATGATGTACTTACCAATGGAACAGTATTGACACCCTTCCAATCAGGGCATAGATTGGACCCTAATTTAGCTATAATGCATCATTAGTGGTATGTTGATTAAATGACTACCTCCCAGAGTCTTAGTATTAGTCTCAGTAAAAGAACTCAGATAGTTCTTCAAAATTTAGGACTATTAGATACAGTCAACTCAGATACAGTACGAAACTCAGCTAGTTCTATCAGATTCAGGACTGTCATATATATTCACTCATATTATCAGTTATCAAAATTCAGTCATTAGTCATGTTAGTCATTAGCATACTTATGATATCACGATTTTCAAATATAGTTACTATGTATACATGAATGTATTGTCATGTTCATATTAGTCAGTTAGCCAGTATTGTTCATGCATATGAACCCAATGCATTCAGCCTACCTCACATGCATACAAGTACATTCAAAGTACTGATGCATTTGCGCTATGGTGTCTTATACCATAGGTTCAGAGACATGAGCTCCAGCTCAACAGTAGATTCCAATTTTAGTAGTCAGAGTTAGAAGTGAGCCTTCATTATTTGTGGACATAATTATTCCCTATTATCTCATTAATTAGTTTATTAGACGAACTTAGTTAGGGACATGTCCCATCAGATCCTTACTTAGATAGTTCAGTCAGTTAGATTGATTTCTAGACTATCATGTTTTAGACTTTAATATTTTTAGTTTTATTTTGGGTATCTATTACCTCACACAGATGTTATTTCATTCAGATTATGTTTAGTATGGAACCTTATGGCCTTTCAGTGCATGTTTCCTCATTATTATGTCATATTATACAGTGTACAGGTACATATATTAGTCAGGTGTTAGCTTATGATCCTTTGGGGTCATGAGCACCGTGTAGCATTCCAGGTACTAGATTTGGGGTGTTACAAACTTATTAATAGAGCCTAAGGTTCAATAGTGTCCTAGGAAGTCTAAAAGCCGTATCTAGTAGAGTCTTGTACATGGGTGTTTTGCGCGCCACATTTATGTATAGGAGGATATATGATGTTTTAGGAATAGTTTCCCCTCTTTCAGTATTCATGTCGTGGCAGTGAGCATAATCTTAAGTCAATTTCTCAGTCTAATCCATTCTCCATTTATTCTACAGAACATGCCTCCTAAAAGAAGAAATAGAAACCAATCAGCCCCTCAACCAAAAGATCCTTTGGGAGGTCATGATTCTCATGCAAAGTTTAGGGATGCATTCACTACTATTTCTTAGTTAGTTGCCGCTCAAAATGTATGGCCAACAGTCATTTCGGCCAACCCAGTGGCCAATTCAGCTGTAGCCAGGATTCGGGACTTCACCCGAATGAATCCTCCATCCTTTCTTGGATCTAAGACAGATGAGGACCCTCAGGAATTTCTAGATTAGGTGCAGGAGATTACAGACACAATGGGGGTTACGTCTAGTGAGAGTGCTGAGCTAGTTGCATATCATTTGCAGGATGTTACTCATACTTGGTTCAAGCAGTGGAAGTCAGAGTGGCCAGACGATGCAGGGGAAGTTGAGTGGGAGGAGTTTGCTTCAGCATTCCTTGATATATTCTTTCCCCTTGATCATAGAGAAGCTAAGGTGCTAGAATTCATCAACCTCGGGCAGGGAAATATGACAGTGAAAGAGTATTCTCTTAAGTTTACTCAATTAGCTAGATATGCCCCTTATGTGGTTGCAGATATTAGGGCAAGGATGAGTAAGTTCATTTCAGGGGTGATGATAGCATGGTTAATGAGTATAGATCTGCCATTTTGAATAGTGACATAACATTAGCCAGGCTCATGACTCATGCTCAGTAGATATAGAAGCAGAAGGTCAATCAGAGGGAGAAGTAGAATACGAGAGCTTGGATAGGTAGCTTTAATATTAGTCAGCCTAAGTCAGAGGGAGGCAATCGCTCTCAGATTTGTCCTAAGTCATCAGTTCCTACTCCTTCTTTAGCCAGTGCTCCAGTTCTTAAGTTTAGAGAGGGTAACAAAGATAGAGCACCAGGCTCTAAGTCATAGGGTATTGTTAGTAGTGCCTGCACTTATCCTTCTTTCCATACTTATGGCAAGCACCATCAGGGTATTTGCAGAGCTGACAGTGGTATTTTTTTTGGATGTGGCAAGCCAGGCCACAGAGTCATAGAATGTCCTTATCTAGGTCCTTAGGGTCAACAAAATCACTCCTAAGCTCAGTCTGGTCGCCCAAATTAGCAGGGTGCCACCTCCAGTGCTACTAGTGGCCAACACCCAAATTATCTCTATGCTCTTCAGTCCTGACAGGATCAGGAAAATTCTCCTGATATAGTTACTGGTACATTATAGATCGTTCATGTGCATGTTTATGCTTTGATAGATCCAGAGGATTTTTTATCTTTTGTTAATCTCTATATAGTAGAAAATTTTGGAATCAGTCCCAAAATCCTAGCAGAGCCCTTTTCAGTCTCTACCCCAGTAGGTAAAACCATCATAGCCCGGCGGGTATACAGGAACTGTCCAGTTTTGATATATCAGAAAGTAACCTCAGCAGACTTAGTTGAATTAGAGATGACTTCTTTTGATGTCATTCTCAGTATGTATTGGCTTCATTCCTGCTATGCCACAGTCAACTGCAGAAAAAGAATAGTCCAGTTTCAATTTCAGAATGAACCCAACCTAGAGTAGAAGGGTAGCGTATCCACTTTCAGAGGTCAACTTGTTTCCTACCTTAGGGCACGGAAAATGATATGTAGAGGATGTGTCTATTATCTTGTTTAAGTTAAGGACACTATTTTCAAAACTCCCAGCCTTGAATCAGTTCCAATTGTAGGTGAATATTCAGATGTTTTACCCGAAGATCTTCCATGAATTCCTCCTGAAAGGGAAATAGACTTCGGTATTGATCTTCTTCCAAATACTCGGCCTGTCTCTATTCCGCCATATAGAATGGCACCAACAGAACTAAGAGAATTGAAAGAAAAATTGAAGGATCTCTTAGATAAGGGATTCATCATACCTAACATTTCTCCGTGGGGTGCTTCAGTATTATTCGTGCGCAAGAAAAATGGTTCTCTTAGGATGTGTGTAGACTACCGTCAACTCAATAAGGTCATGGTCAAGAACAGGTATCCTCTTCCCAGAATCAATGACTTTTTTGACCAACTTCAGGGTGCTAGTTATTTCTCTAATCTAGACCTCAGATCCGACTATCATCAGCTTAGAGTTAGAGAATGTGACATTCCAAAAACAACTTTTTGTACTCGATATGGTCACTTTGAATTCCTAGTCATGTCATTTGGTCTTACCAATGCCCTAGCCGCTTTCATGGACTTGATAAACCGTGTGTCAAGCAGTACTTGGACATGTTCATTATAGTCTTCATCAATGATATCCTAGTCTATTCCCACAGTGAGTATGATCATGAAGACCATCTCAAAATAGTACTTCAGACTCTCATAAATCATTAGTTGTTTGCCAAATTTAGCAAGTGCAAATTTTGGCTAAGGTCAGTAGCATTCCTTGGTCACATCATTTCAAGTGATGGCATTAGAGTAGATCCTCAAAAGACCGAAGCAGTAAGAAATTGGCCTCACCCCTTCTCTCCATCAAATATTAGGAGTTTCTTGGGTTTGGCTGGCTATTACAGACGGTTTGTTAAGGGATTTTCTTCTATTGCATCCCCTATGTCTAGATTGACTCAGAAGAAAGTCAAGTTTTAGTGGTCAAATACATGCAAGAAGAGTTTTCAGGAGTTGAAGACTCGACTCACCTCAGCTCCAGTCTTAGCTCTCCCAGATAGTTTAGATGGGTTCGTAGTGTATTGTGATGCATCTAGAGTGGGTCTAGGTTGTGTCCTCATGCAGTATCGTAAGGTCATAGCCTACGCCTCCATACAAGTTAAACCCCATGAGAGGAATTATCCTACTCATGATCTTGAGTTAGCAGCCGTAGTCTTTGCCTTGAAGATTTGGAGGCATTATCTCTACGGAGTTCATATAGATGTATTCACAGATCATAAGAGTCTTCAATGTATTTTCTCAGAAAGATCTCAATCTTCGTCAGAAAAGATGGTTAGAGCTCTTGAAAGATTATGACATGAGTGTACTTTATCATTCGATCAAGGACAACGTACTGGCCGGGGCTCTCAGTAGACTATCCATGGGTAGTATTTCTCATGTTCAGGACAATAAAAAGAAGTTAGCTCATGAAGTCCATCAGCTTTCTAGACTAAGTGTTCACTTAGTCTATACAGATAAGGGTGATATATGGTTTCAGAGTAGTTCAGAATCATCTCTAGTTTTCGAGGTAAAAGAAAAGCTAGATAGAGATCCCAGCCTTATTAAGTTGAAAGAGTCAGTTCAGAATCAGAAAGTAGAGGTTTTCTCCCAAGGTGGAGATAGTTTTTTGCATTGTTAAGGTTATCTCTGTGTTCTAGGTGTAGATGACTTAAGGCAACGAATTCTCACAGAAATGCATAGTGCGCACTATTCTATTTATCCGGGGGCCACAAAGATGTACCGCAACTTGTGGGAAATCTATTGGTGGAGTGGTATAAAGAGAGACATTGCAAAGTTTGTGGCTAAGTTCTCTACATGTCAGCAGGTTAAGATAGAGCATCAGAATCCTAGTGGGTCCATGCAGGAGTTCAGTATTCCTACTTGGAAGTGGGAAGTTGTGAACATGGACTTCGTGATGGGTTTGCCTCAAACTCATCATCATCATGATTTAGTCTGGGTTATTGTAGACAAAATAACCAAATCAGCTTATTTCCTTCCAGTTCATACCTCTTATTCAGCCAAGGATTACGCCAAACTCTACATCAAGGAGTTTTTCAGATGACACGGTGTTCCATTGTCCATTATCTCAGACAGAGGTACCCAGTTCACCTCTCATTTCTAGAAAGCATTCCAAAAGGTTCTTGTTACCCAAGTTTATCTCAGTACAACCTTTCATCCTAAGATAGATGGTCAAGCAAAAAGGACCATTTAAACATTAGAAGATATGCTAAGGGTATGTGCAATCGATTTTAAGGGAAGTTGGTATGACCACTTACCTTTGATTGAGTTTTCATACAACAACAACTATCATTCCAGTATTTAGATGGCTCCATTCGAAGCTCTCTATGGTAGGACATATAGGTCTGCAATTGGTTGGTTAAAAGTTAGTGAGGCCTCAGTTATAGGTCCTGACTTGGTATTCTACGCCTTAGAAAAAGTCCAGTTGATTAGAGAAAGACTCTGGGCTTCTCAGAGCCGACAGAAGTCTTATGCAGATATTCTTAGAAAAGATCTCTAGTTCAAGATTGGTGACTATGTCTATCTAAAGATCTCTCCCATAAAGGGAGTGAAGTAGTTGGCAAAGAAAGGGAAACTCAGTCCCCGATATGTCGGTCCCTTTAAGATTCTCAGTCGATTCGGTAAGGTAGCTTATGAGCTCAAATTACCTTCAGATCTAGCCTCAGTTCATCTAGTCTTTCATGACTCTTTGCTTCAGAAATACATAGGTGACCCATCAGTTGTAGTCCCTATTCAGATAATTGATGTTCAGAACACTCTCTCTTATGAAGAAATCCCAGTCAAAATCTTAGACTATCAGACTCATATATTAAGAAACAAAGAAGTCCCTCTAGTTAAGGTTCTTTGGAGAAATCAGTCCGTCGAGGGAGCTACTTGGGCAGCAGAGGCATATATGCATATCAAGTATCCTCACCTCTTCTTCACCAACTCAGATCAATCTCAAGGTAACAGTTCTCCATAAGCTTACTCATTTTCATGTTCGGTGTTCATCACAAAATTGGTATGCAGCTTCATGCTCATGTTTCCATTAGAAACTTGGTATCAAGTACCATTGCATATTCAGTCATGCACCCATGTATCAGTACAATTATGTAATTATGTATCAGACATGCATTCTCATTGTGAGAAACTTAGTTCTTTAGAACACTCAGTCATGCATTCATGAATCAGTTAAACATGCATCAGATATGCATGTTCAGTATTATATGTTCATCTTGTCAGTCATGCCAGTCATGAGATCATGTTATAGTTATTTATTTTCAGCATGTACGTCAGTTGTCTTTTCTCCCCTCTCAGCCAGTCTCATTCGAGGACGAATGTTCACAAGGGGGAGATATTGTAATACCCCATACTTTTCCTAGCTAATTTCATCTCAAGAATGTCTAGTATTATCTTCTAAATTGAATGATGGTTATTCCATGAGGAATTTTCAAGATTTTATCTCTTTGTCATGTTGGAAATTCAATAAGGTTTCCATCGATATAAGATTCGCCCAAATCTGATAACCGGGTTAGAAGTTATGACTATTTGAAGTTCCTGTCATAAAACAACGTCATATTAGTCAGTGGCGCGCCGCGCCACAAGGGGGAATGGCATTTGGCAAATTCCAGTAGGGGTTCGCAATTATGGCGCATCGCGCCAGGGCCAAATTTAGAATTGTCATTTTCCAGTGTCTTAGTGCGATTTCCTCCGCATCGCGCCAAAGTTGGGGCATCACAATGGCTTCGTGTCGCACCATCCCTCAGTTTCCCAATTGTCAAATTCTAGTGACACGGCGCAATAGCACCGCGTCGCGCCAAGGGTTCAATTTGGGAAATTAATACTAAAATTACAAGACATGTCCAGGGTTAATAGATTCAATTTCCTACCCTTATTTAAGCTCTTTAACACGTGATAAAGCCACTTTTCTCCCAAAATACACTCTCTTCTCTCAAAAACCTCTCAAGAACAACCTAGGGCTTTTCATAGAAGATTCAGAATCAAGAATTTCCTCCGTTAATCTTCACGAAATTACTAACTAAGGTATGCGTAGTGTTCACTCATGGACTCCTTTCATCCATGAAGCCCAAGAATCTCTTTTTTCAGTTTAGGTTTATGGATTTCTTTATAAATTTCATGTTGGGTTTGTTTTGTTTATGTTGAGAATCATCAATTGAATTCAAATCCATGTTGGGTGATTAATTTTATGTGGAACTGATTTGTGTAGATGCATATTCATGTGAACCTACTATAGCCAAAACCAAATCCAAAAGAAAGAGTAAAAACATAAGGAAACCCAAAGCATGAAATGGGGTCTTCCGAATGGCGGAAGCTCACCACTTTAGTCTGACATACGAGCTGTCCCCCAATAACCTAGTCACTGTGTAGGTAGAGTGTATGTATAGCCAAACCCTGCATCGCGTAGGGATACAACATCCAAAGACAATTAGTGGTTGGAGCACTAGCATGTAACTTAAAGATACAGGATAAAATAATTCCATCTTTTAAAAACCAAGTCAAGCCAATGCACAGGTACACATCTATGCATATCCATATTTATGTATATATATATATATATAAAAGATGTTGAGGAGGGAATAGGGATTAGTATGAACTTTAAAACTTTAGCCTGGATTGCGTAACTTTTCCATTCTAAAACCCCCCATGGGCTCTATAGGTCCAGTTGTAACTCTCAGGTCAGGCCCTAGTGCATGTTATCTGCACGAATCGGGGATATAATGGAAGGCCGATGTCACGACCCAATTTCTCAGGTCATGACGGGGCCTACCATAACCTACCAGTAGATAAGCCAACCCATAGTTTGAAATGGATAGTAACAGACTACTCAATAAAATAAGAAAAGCAATGTGGAATAAATGAAACAAAGATCAATACATAATAAATTCCCAAAACCTGGTGGTATCCATAAAAGAGCTTCTAATATAATAGGAGTACAAAGTGAAATATTTGGAGAAATACACTGATATGACTTATTTCCAAATACAACATAGAGACTAGTCTAATACATAAGAGAGAGATAAGTAATACTCTGAATGTCAGGAGCTCATTCTAAGTCTGTGAACCATGGCTGCTCCACATGATGCATACATCAACCTCGATGTCCCATACTATGTTCTGCAGTCTACAAAAGTCTAGTATGAGAACCAAATAAAGGGTAATCAGTAGGCAACTGCCAACAAAGATCCAAAGATAAAGCAGATAAATACAATATATAAACAGAATGGAAAGTACACCCAAGGGTCCAAAATGATATAACAAGTCAATAAGAACATTAAGCGACAACTATACTGTTTATATCCAACGGACCCACATAATAAGGCAAAAGAACTATCAGGGTGAACTATCCTATATCACCAATATTCAATATCGGTCAATACTATACTGTATATCCCAGGCCAATTTAAGAAAAAAGAGAGAAAGAAAGATACATAGAAATATATAAGGCCAAGAAATGAATATACAATACGATCAAATGATGGAAGGGATATACGGTAGTGCCATAGCTTCATATAGAAAGATATATATATATATATATATATATATATGGATGTATGTATGTATGTATGTTTACATATAAATATGAGGCCATCTCAAAGCATAACCTAGATCATCATACCCTTATTCTAAGACCTCACTATAATACTATATGGATTTAATACTATCATGCTCAGGGTTTCTAATCCATACTAGATATGAAATAATCGTGCATAATAATTTCATCATAAGATCGTAGAGTTCATAGACATACCTCAAATCTTAATACAAGATCAATGACAAATCTTTTATAAGATATCCATGATAATGATCATAACAATGATAATAAAAATATCAAAAATAGCATGAATAACTAGATACTCCAGACAATCAAATACCTAGTCGAGTTATGTGGGGTGTATTTATGCACATTAGCGTTGCTATTCTAGCTTATTTAGCCTTCTTTTGAGGATGATTTATGTTCTTAGTAAGTGAATGGTGATATGAATAAGAATTTAAGTGTTCAAGTATGTAATTATAGTGTTTATGAGTGTTTTCAAACAAGTTTGGACTTGAATCGATCAATTAGTGTTTAGGCGAGAAAACTACTTTTGCTAACTTGAGCTAGATGTTGTTCTAATATATCGTGAGTATTCTAAGGTGTAAAATAAGTACCTAATGGTTTTAATGTGTATTATTATGTGTAGAAAATTATTTGTAATGTTCAAAGTGTAATTGAGTCATGTCAAGAGACAAAATAATAAGTCAAAGATCAAGTGAGCAAGCCTAGTCTTAGCTCGTGTTTCTTACTCGTCGTTGTGAATGTTAAATTTTTTTGAGCTATAATTCATGGTGTATAATGTTGTAGGATGCTTGAGAATTTTATGTAGATGATATTTTGATGTTGAAAAATTTGGAATTGGAGGCATAATAACACCACAAGGCATGGATAAATGGAGGAGAAACTAACACTTAGAGAAAATTTCGCTGGCGATTTCTAGTGGATGCACATGATTAGCATGCGTTGCACCTTCCATTGTAGTGCACCATAGAATTATCCGCTCCCTCCATTTTAGTGCATCCATGCCCGCAATGCATGCTCTATTCCACACATCGCAAAATTTGCTTCAACCTATAAATAAATCTTGTATACTTTATGTTGCACATCTTGGACGTCTTGGACAAATTAAGGAGGCTGCTGTACTTTGTAATTTATGTTTTCCATTATTTTATTTATCTATTAATGGTTTTATCATTCATACAATTTTTTAGATGAGGATTATGATAATTAGAGGCTAAAAACTCCCTTTTCGGAGTTAAAGCCAAGATCATGATTACTATTGTTTTGAATTGATTTTGTTAATTTGCTTATCATATTATTATTTTTTTTAATTATTTTAAGGGTTGATCACCCCTAGAATACATATATTGTCAACCTTGTGATCTCAGGAGAGGGAATAGGAAGATAGAACGTGGGTATGAACAAAGTAGGATTCTTATTATTTTATGAAATATGGAATTTAAAATAATGTCTAGGACAAGGATGTACCTAGAAGCCTTACTTGATTCACACGTAGGATGATAACTTTAAGCACTTAATTCAATTATTACATCCTCGGTCAATGATGTAGCTGTAATGTCAAAGTTACATAATGATTAGAGGTCGGATATCATGATCACGTGATTAGCCCTATCAATCAACAACCAAGATAAGTGATTCAATGAATGAATTCCAATAATGTAGTATAATTGTTAGAAGTACTTTAACCCTGGCTTTCTCCTATTGATTGTCTCAAGACCGTTATTTTATGCATTGTTTTCTTTATTTTAATTTACGCATATTCAAAACTCTCTTTTGGTTATGCTTGCATCAATTAATCTAAATTGTGAACTAGAATTGAATAGTCATTAGAACATGTCCCTATGGTATCGATATTCTTCTTTCTTTAAGGCCAATATATTACTTGGTAAACCATGTACAATTGCGTGTGTGCTTGGGCACTTTCGTTGAGACTATATGTACCCGTACCATCCCAATCTTTGAAGGTTCAATCAATATACAACACAAGGAATATTATTCACCCATATCTATGTAACCGCCCCATACCAACTAATATACATAGGCGCATACTAGTGGTTGACGATGCACATGACGGAATGAATACAAAGTAGATATCCAATATTAAAATCTCATAATCATAACCATCTCTAGCATAACTGTCATCATCAAGTCCATCTTCAGCATAATCGATCTCCAACCTTGCAGTGTATCAATATATCATCGCAGTATCCTCCAGCCCTGATAACTATCTATATATTATCACAGTATTCTCTGGCCTTGTCAGGTATCAATATATCATCATAGTATCCTCTAGCCTTGTAGGGTATCAATATATCATCAAAGTACTCTCTGGATTTGTTGGGTATCAATATATCATCACAGTATCCTACCGAGTATCAATATATCATCATAGTATCCTCCGATAATACCAGTTATTAGTATTTTATCACAGTATTCTCTGGCCTTTCCGGGTATCAATATATTATTATATTATCTTCCATCCTTTTAGGGTTTTAATATATCATCACACTCATCTGTACTTTCCAGGGACTTTTAATTTGGCAACTTTTTTATTTTTAGTTTTACTTTTTTGATTAATTTGGTGTTTTACGCTTGGTCTTAGTTTTGTATTTGGAAAAAATAGGTGTTCAAAGTAGTAAGCTGGTAAGGGATTAGTAATTGGTTGAACCAAGCCCAAAACCTGAGCAACACTTCCATTAATGAAGGAGAGAAATAATCCTTCTCCCCTATATTTGTCAAATCAAAGAAGATCAAGAAGATCCTGCTCCAATTGCTGAATAATAATTAGCCCACAGGACAGTTAGAAAAGTGGAAATCTTACTTCCAACAAATTTGACCCCCCATTTCAGAAACCGGCTACTGGAGGTAATTTGAGCTCAAATAGAATATGGTTGAAGCTTCTGATCAGCAGTGGACCATTCACATGGCTCTCATAGGAGGATCACAAGTCCACCTGCAAAACTTTCTAGAGATCAGTGACACATTCATCCCTTCGGGTATGTCAACTGATTATATGAGGCTGATACTATTCCCCTTCTCACTATTAGGGAAAGCAAAGAAGTGGTTGAATGTTGATCCAGCAAATTCAATCATATCATAGGATGACTTAGCGTGGAGATTCCTCATATGATTTTTCCCATCTGGGAAGACTTCACAGTGAGATTGTGTGCTTCAAACAGAAGCCAGATGAAAATTTATATCATGCTTAGGAGTGTTTGAAGGCTCTTCTACGAGACTGTCCACATAATCAATAGTCCAATTAGGTATTACCTCATAGTTTTTTTGAGGTAGTTTACCATAACATAAAGTTTTTCTAGATTTAGCTGCAGGTGGTCAAGCTTTGGAGATTACGTAAGATGAGTTATATACCTTATTGAACTTGATTACATAAGGAAACCCCTTATTGGTATTCAGAATGAAAGATTGCTACTAAAATGACTACTGGTGTTTTGGAGGTGGATCAATTTACTGCAATATTTTCTCAAATAGCTGCATTACAAAATCAGTTGACTATGCACCTCAACAACATGAAATTGGGTTCCACATAAACTGTAAACACAGTAAATACAATGTAGAAGACAAATACTTGGTGTGTCGTATGTGGAAATAGTTGTCACTCTACAACTATGTATGCTATAAATACCGAGTCAGTTGGTTTTGTGGGCAATGTTTAAAGGCCTAACTATGGGAATGCTTACAATATGAAGTGGCAGACTCATCCACTAAATCAATAATGGAACAACCATCTACAACAGATTCAGTAACCACGGGCTCAAGCAAATTAAGCCATAACTTAGACTAGCAATATGGAAGAGATGTTGAAACAACTTATAGCCGGTCAAGCACAGTTGGTTGAAATTAGTAAAAGTCAATAGGTAGAAATAAAAATCTAGCAAACGGCTACAAAGAGCTTGGAGTTACAGATAGGATAGATAGCAACAACACAAAATACCAGGCATCCAGGTGGGTTGCCAAGTGATACTGAATATCCAAAACAAGTTATGGAAAACACTTTAAGGAGTGGTAAAGAGATTAATAATAAAAATCTAAAGTTAACTAAGGTGGTAGATATTGATGTGATTACTAAATAGGTAAAAGACCAAGTTGCAGAAAAGTTGAGAAAGTCTGAGTCCTCAAAAGAAAAAGTTGTTGAAGAAGTGAAGAAGATCCCACAACTACCTTTCCAACAAAAACATATAAAGTAAACGGATAATGTGTGTTTTAATAATTTCTTTGACATGTTCAGAGAGCTTCAAATTAATTTACCTCTTTTAGATATTTCGCCGGGAATGCCCAAGTACGCTAAGTATTTGAGGGATGTGGTCGCTTATAAAGTTATGCTATAGGATATGGAGGCGGTAACACTCACTAAAGAGTATAGTTTTGAGGTGACTCAAAAGATGCCCAAAAAGCTTAAAGACCCTAGGAAGTTCACCCTCCCTATTCAGATTGGTAACAACGAGGTGGTTCAGGCACTTAGTGATTTTGGGGGAAGTATCAACTTGATGCCCCTATATTTTTTCAACATATTGGGCTTGGTAAAGCCTAGACCAAGCTCTGTTCTACTACAATTGGAAAATAGGACCATAACCCATCCTGAAGAAGTAATAGAGGATGTTGTCATAAAGGTTGGTAAATTTATTATTCCTACTGACTTTATTTGTTTATATTTTTAGTCAAATAAAAGTGTAACAGTCATTTTCGTACGTCCATTTTTAGTAATGGGAGGAGCTTTTATTGATGTAAGAGAGGGTACGCTCACAATAAGGTTGGAGAATGAAGAGATAATTTTTAAAGTGTACAAACCGTTTAACACACTATCCCACTACAAAGACTTGTGTATGATAACTGTGATTGAAGGGGATAAGTGTGGGATGGCAGAGTCTATTCCACAAAAGACCTCTTCAGACACCCTTTTGAACAGTCTAAGCCACAACCACCTAAGCCCGACATGATGCCTATTGATGAGCCTGAAAAGTCTATAGTTGAAAAAGTTGTTGACCTTAAGATTTCACACTAAAGAGGCCAGAAATGAATAAGAAGATAGCCTCCAAGTGTGAGGAAAAGAATGAAGGAATCTGGTTAAGCTGAGTGGGGTTGTGCTGCGACACTAAATCAGGCGCTTCTTAGGAGGAAACCCAATTTAAGCAGGTATGTTTTATTTTTAGTTCTTTTGTAGTTTTTATCGAGTCACGAGTTGATGAGAAGTCTGAGTACCGGAAACTTGAGCTAATGAGCATGGCAAAGACTGAGTATGGGGTCCAGTAGACTCCCTTGATATATAAAGATGCTACTATCTTGACCTAGAGGCCTCAGGGAGTATTCTATCACTACTTTTAAAGTATACTTTAGGGACACAGTAGATTTTTAAGTGTGAGGTGGGGAAATTCCCATTTTTAGGGTAAATTTAAAATTTTTTGTGTTAGAAACAAGTGGCATGTTCTTGTTTGTGCTATGTTCGACTGCAGCATGCAAGTGTATTAGTTGTAAAAGTATGTTGATTGTGTGAATTTCTACTTTTGAGACTCCTAGACTAATTTTTATGACTCTATTACTTGTAGGCTTAAAGTTGAATTCATATGATTGTTTGGCTATGAGTCTATGAAGATCCTACTTGAAGTTGAGCATGTACCATGTGCGTGTAATTTATTTGTATATTCCTAGTTTCATGTGATGGCTAGAACTTGCCTAGTATGTGTGCAAAGCGAAATAAAGAATGTGTCTTTAGGAGATGATATAGACATTTCTTTGAGAGCCTTGTTTTATACATTTTTTTAGCTACCCTTGAGCATAAACCTAGTAAGCCCCATTGAGCCTTTAGCTTCTTCTTTGGTAGACACATGTGTAGATGAAACCCTTCTTTGATAGACCTTAATTTGATCCAAATCTCCTAAGCACTTTAATATAAAATTATTGAGTTCAGGAGTGTGAAATTGAAGAAGGAAAAGTTGAAATTGTAGCCCCTAAATGTTAGCTATTGACGTTCAAAAGTATTGTTATATGTTGTGATGGGGAGTTGGGTAGTAAAAACAATAAACTTTATTCAAATTTAATGAGTTGTGCATAGAATACTGCCACCATAGTGTTGAGAATGATCTTAATAAGATGGGGTGAAAAAAAAAGGAATAGGGTAGACAAAAGTGGTGTAATCTGGTTGTTAGAGTTGAATTGAATGTAAAAAGTGATGTATTCTTGTCCAAAATAGTTCCTACCCATCCCATAGACTACATGATAACCTTTGAAAACCTATTTAATCTTAATCCTTAACATTCTGATATTAGTGGAGTACTATACTAAGGGAAATCCTATGGTTCATTATGTGTAACTTGTGAAATCTTTGTGAGAGTGAGCGTAACTTTATTTTTGTACCCATTCTGTTATGAATTGAATTTATATGAGTGAGTATGAGTAACTCTCTTGTTGTGAGTCCACGTGTTTGATGAATGTCGGTGATTTGTATGATGCCTTTTATTGAAAAGTGAGCATGAGTTTTCCAACTAGGTGAGACAATTCTTTAGGCTAGGATGTTTCTAAGTACGGTTCTTGAACTTTCAATTGTGTATGTAACATGCTTAATGTAGAAACTTGCATTATGTGTAGTCATTATAGTACTAGCTTGAGTGTCTTGCATGTAGTAGAAGAGTAGAGTCTCCTCAGCTCATGATAATTAGAGTAACGAGTTTTTTGAGAACGAACAAGTCTTTAATTATGGGGTGGTGATGTGGGGTGCATTTATGCACATTAGTGTTTCTATTCTAGCATATTAAGCCTTGTTTTGAGGATGATTTGTGTGTTTAATGAGTGAACGCTGATATGAATAATCATTTGAATATTCAAGTATGTAAATATAGTGTTTATAAGTGTTTTCAAACAAGTTTGGACTTGAATCAATCAATTAGAGTTTAGGCGATAAAACTACTTTTACTAGCTTGAGCTAGGTGTTGTTCTAGTCTATCTTGATGGATTCTAAGGTGTGAAATGTGTTCCTAATGGTTTTAATGTGTAATATTACGTGGAAAAACTTTTTTTTAATTTTCAAAGTGTAATTGACTCATGTCAAGAGCCAAAATAATACGTCAAAGATCATGTGAGCAAGCCCAGTCTTAGCTTGTATTTGTTACACATCGTTATGAATGTTATGTTGTTTTGACCTCTAATCTATGGTATATAATTTTGTATCATTCTTTAGTAGTTTATGGATATGATATTTTGATGTTTAAAAAGCGGTAATTGGAGGTAAAATAACTCCAAAAGGCATGGATAAATGGTGAAGTACCTAACACTTAGACTAAAATTTGATGGAAATTTCCAATGGTTGCCCGCGATTAGCATGTGTCGTACCCTCCATTACAGTACACTACTATATGTATCACACCGTCCATGGAAATGCATCCATGCCGTCAATGGATGCTCTATTCCACACATGGCAAAAGTTACTTCCACCTATAAATAGATCTCGTACACATTATGTTACACATCTTGGACGTCTTGGACAAATTAAGGAGGTTGCTACACTTCGTAATTTAGGTTTTCCATTCTTTAATTTATATCTTTGTTGTTTTTATAATTCTTACAATTATTTGGATGAGGATTATGAATATTAGTGGCTAAAAACTCCTTTTCCGTGGTTAAAGCCAACACCATGATTACTATCGTTTTGAATTGATTTTGTTTAATTTGCTGATCATTTTGTGGCTCTTTTATTCTTGTTTTAATTATTTTAAGGATTGATCACCCATAGAATACATATATTGTCAACCTTGTGATCTCAGAAGAGGGAATAGAAAGATAGAACGGGGGGCTGAACAAGGTAGGATTCTTATTCATTTATGAAATAAGGAATTTGAATTAGCATCTTGGATAGGGATATACCTAGAAGCCTTACTTGATTCACACGTAGGATGATAACTTTAAGAACTTAATTGGATTAATACATCCCCATTCAACGATGTTGTTGTAATGTCCAAGATAGGTAACAATTAGAGGTTGGGATACCATGATCATTCGATTAACCCTACGAATCAACAACCAAGATAAACGATTTAACGAATGAAGTCCAATAACATAGTATGATTGTTCGAAGTGCATTAACCCTGGGCTTTGTCCTATGGATTGTCTCAAGACCTTTATTTTATGCATATTTAACTTTATTTTAGTTTACACATATCAAAAACTCTATTTAGGTTATGCTTACATCAATTAATATAAATTGTGAACTAGAATTGAATAGTTGTTAAATCAAGTCCCTGTGGGACTAATATTCGGCCTTCTTTAAGAACACTATATTACTTGGTAGACCATGTACAATTGCATGTTCGCTTGGGATCTTTCATTGAGCCTATATGTACCACTACCTCCCCAAGCCTTGAAGGTTCAATAAACATACAACACAAGGTATATTCTTTACCCAGATCTACGTAACCGTCCCATACCAACTGATATACATAGGTGCATACTGATGATAGGTGATGCACATGAAGGAATGAATGAAAAGTAGATAATCAATATCACAATCTCATAATCATAACCATCTCTTTCATAATTATTGGCTTCAGGTCCATCATCAGCAAAATAAACCATCGGCCATGATGGGTATCAATATATCATCACGGTATCCTCCAGCCCTGTCTGGTATCTATATATCATCATAGCATCCTTCGGCCTTGTCGGGTATCAATATATAATCATAGTATCCTCCGGACTTTTCGGGTATCAATATATCATCAATGTGTCCTCTAGCCTTATCGGCTATCAATATATCATCACATAATCCTACTGAGTATCAATATATCATCACAGTATCCACCGGCCATGATGGGTATTAGTATATCATCACAGTATCCTCTAGACGTGCCGGTATCAATATATCATCATAGTATCTTACGGCCTTGTCAGGTATCAATATATCATCACAGTATCCTCCGTTCTTTCCAAGTATCAGTATATCATCACAGTATCCTCTGGCTTTTTTGGGTATCAATATATCATCACAGTATCTTCCGGCCATGGCGGTATCAATATATCATCACAGTATCCTCTGACCATGTCGGGTATCAATATAATTATAAACATTAATAAACATATATTTATAGACATATAATAGGTGTACGGTATCAAGACGTGGCTAAAATAAGGTTAAATTTACAAGCCTATTGCCCAAAGTGATCTTCGGGGCTAAATAATTATAAAAGTTTAGAAAGGGTCAGAATACCCCACGACCAAAGAAAGTGATAGAGTTGAATCATGGATATGTCTTCTGATTATTAGCATAACCATTTCTTTATGTAATCATTATTTACTTAATATCCAATATCTAGCACCTAGTAAAGATTCACCATTGGTCAATAATCGCTAATTAACAAATGTTCATTTCTAACCATCACAATCTCAGTAGTCATCATCTATCAAAAGACCACTAACCATCATTTAGAAACTTTGTGTATCTATCCACTAATATATCTTATTATCTAGTATCATTAATACACAAATCCTATTTTAAAAACTAATCAGCATCTTAAACATGGTCATCAATAGAAACTAATCTTCACCAATGCTAAACATGTAATAATCCATAGCTAGCATATTTCACTAAACAAGGTTCATTAACTAGTACATTAGATTTCTAGCCGTCAAGTACTTTAGCCAGTTAATAGACAACTAGTTCCCAAATAGCCTAAACCTTATTTAGGAATAATAGACATAAGATCGTATTTCAACTAGAATCACACCAAATACCAATATAATAATCATGAATGTACCAAATCTATGCATGCCATCACTAGTAACCAAATCAATAAAGTCGTAAGCAATATACCGCATCTTCCTCCGTCCAGTACTAGATAGATATGTATATAAACATATATATGTATATTCATAAACTACAAATGTATCCTTTACAAGGATCATTACTTCTCTGATTTCCATTCGATAACATAACATGACCCTTGACTCAATTATATATCCGAAATAATCACAACAAAATAATCATGGCCTTAGAACCATATACATATCTGAAACTCATATAGACAATCATATTTATAAACCTTAGCATATCTATAATCATCTTACATATAGGAGGCATCTCACATCTAGGAAGCGTAATATCAATAAGCATATAACATCTATAAAACCTCTCATATGTATAAGTCATAATCATTACTATGAAGAATATCACCCCTCTATGCCAGTTATCGTATCTAAGAGGAATATTATCTGTATAGACCCAATAATCATAACTAAGAGGAATACCATCTTTATAGGCCCAATAATCATAACTAAGTGGAATATAATCTCTCTAGGCCCAATAATCATAACTAAGAGGAATATCATCTCTATAGGCCCAATAATTATAATTAAGAGGAATATCATCTCTATAGGCCAACAATCATATCTAAGAGGACAGTCACCTCTATAGGCCAAGTATCAAATCTAGGAGGAAATAGTGTCTCTATGGGCCCAATATAAAGTCCAAGAGAAAACAACATCTCTAAGGGTCCAATATAGAGTCTAAGAGGGAATAGTATCTCTAAAGGCCCATTATCATTTCTATATGGATTAACATATCCATAACTTATAAGTCATATTCCAAGGAACATCATTATAATTTACCAAGTCACGAAGTTACCATATTCTAAGGTTTACTCACCTCAACTATGCCTAACATCCGCAACTAGGTCCATAAGGCTATCATAAGTCTTGGCCTAAGTGGGCCGCATAATCCCACTTCTAATCCTCAATATCCATATTTAGGAAAACTATGCCACAAACTAGGCTAAGGTATCTATTTCAACTTCTAGATGTCAAGTAAGACATAACCAATCCTAAGATAGGAACTTCATATAGAAACAAGGGCATTTAAGTCAACTCTACCAGAATTATGATTTCAATACTACAACGCTAGCCTAATAAGATTAAATATACTAATCATTCTTTGAATGCTAAAACCACATCACAAACCTAGCATTATATCGTATCGATGCTATAAATTAATCCAAATTAGGGATAAGGCAATAAGATTCTAAAAGGTTATAAGCATACCATCTTATGGGTCAAAAACCCTCATCTAATCTCCAAACATCAATAATCAAGGCTAAGTCATTCTATGCATAATCAATCTTAACATTGACATTCACACGCAATATATATATCACACATTATATATAAGAAGAATAGACAGAAGCCTACCTTAAATCCGAACTGCAAAACCTCACATCATACACCACATGCTAGTCTTTACTTTATAATCACCAAAATGCTATCATGCTGTCAAAAACATAGTCTACTCATCAATACAAGTCTAATGATACCCATATTGAACTATTGTGATTCGGGTCCAAAAATGACACAAAAACCCCAAGTGGGTCCCACATACGGAAAATGCATTTCCAAGGTCAACCCAATGTTAATACATAAACAAGGTATGATAACCCTAATAAATGGGTGCAACCAAAACTAAACTTTGGGCTAAAATCAAGCCCTAAGCTAAATTTAACTTTTGAGTGCAAACCAACAAAGCCAAGTATGAATTCAAGGGATTCATACCTTAAATTGGAAGATATTCACATTAAAAGACGTTTAGCAAGCTCCAAAGTCATCCAAAACACTCACTTTTGAGTTATTATACCTACTTAGGGTTTTTTATTCTCAAATGTGAATAAGAAATGGCCAAACTCACGACTATGGGGTCTATTTATAGACCCAAACCTGCAGGCAAGGTGATGTCGCAATTGTCTAGATGCGGGCCACGTTTTTGATGCCACGATAACCATGGACTTGCTGCGATTGTCAAGCTATGATCACCTTCTATATGCCGCAATCGCCATCTCACCATGACCAACAAAACTTTGAATATTTCCAAGATTTCAACGATGCCTTGAGATTCATTCAGAATCTGATTTTCACAAAAGAAATATGTAACAACACTAAATTCAATGTTCCAGACGCATTGGCGAAGTCGGATTTTCAATCCTATGTCCTTCAGACCAAATATGGGTCCCACACCTAAACTTTCCAATTTTCAAGTTTCCAATTGATTGGTCAAAATGAGCTCGAGTGCATTGGGACCCAAACCAAAGGTCTACCTAGACTAAAATCGATATTCCGAATATGTTGGAGTAGTTGGAGTTTGCATTCGAGATCATTTCAATGAAGTTTTCACCCAGTGGACATTTGGAACCAGCGAAGACTTCAAAATGGAGAATTAGTTCTAAAAAACAAACGAACTGCCCGGTAATCGAACCGTCAATCCCAGTAAGTCATAAATTACTCCAGGAATCTAAGGAGAAGCTCAAAAGACGTAAATAAGAAGCAATGTGGAAAATGATCGAAATGGTCATTACAATATCCACTACTAAAAGAATTTTCATCCACAGAATTCAATGGATAGAAAGAATCTCTAAAGCTCAAAGGGATGAGGTACTAGGCCACATGCCTAGAGTATAACTTCCTAGATAATCTCAACGAAGAGAAAATGGTTCTAAGGGATTTTATCACAGGTATACCCTTTTTAGCAAGCACTCTCATTCTACTTCCAAATAGCCAAAACTCAACTTTACCGCTAACTAGCCTCAAACTGAACCAAGAAGGTTGATGCACGCACATATGAACCACAACACGCTGATACTATTTCTATATCCATATAAATAAACAAAATCTTATCTGAGCCAAAGACTACTCAAGTCATGAGTCATGCCACCAAATCCAACTATACACTCGCTTTACCATTTTGCACCTGTTATCAACTCCAAGCCAGGAGAAAATCACCTGTCTTACCCACAGAGTCTCATCACGGAGAACTCAAAGAACTAAAGTTGACTCACTAAAAGTCCATATGATAAACATGAGAATAAGTTATAAGGTTCTGCAGGGGCACATAAATGAAGATAATCGAGGAATACAATCCATGCCAATGCTGCAACCAGTCCGGATGAAAATCAAGTGAAATCTCAAAATCCAAGGTATAATTACTCATTACTGAATATTCCACTCCAAGTTATTTCATCCACCGAGAATGAAGTCATACTGATTTCAACTCGAGTGTATTATTCCTATAGAGTAAATCATCCAAAGTTCCCAAAGAGAACTAAAAGCTCAAGGTCAAAGAGGAAAGAACCAATAACGGGTCCATAGGCTATCATCTGAATACTTATCAACCATACTCCAGCAGAAGTTGAGGAGACCAAATAGGTAATCTTTGGAGTAGGCTCAACCAGTCGATAAATGAAATATGAATTAAGACAAATCTAAAATAAAAGATTGAATAAACCTCTACAACACAAAGCTAAAATCCCAACACAAAGGCTGAAATACTTAGTCTCAACCCCCAAACCTAAACGAAAGACGGGTAGGCATTCATATTCTAAATTTATCATACTTCCAAATCTCCATTCCAAGGAGTCAAATAAAAATTGATACAATAAGGCTATATTAATGTAAACTATCTCAATCGACTTTATTATCAAAATCTATCATATCCGAGATAAATCTTGCCAAGCCACAGTCGAAACATATCTAAAGAACAAAAATCACCACATGGATAACCATCTACTAAAAATGCAAGAAACCAACTCTATATCAGCTGGAGGGTATGAAATATAGCCATAAAATAGGACTCATGCCAAAGGACAAATCATTGGTTGAAAATGTATATAACCCACTCCATATCCGCTAGAGGGCATGAACTATCAAAACATACTCAAAAACATCCCAAGGATGAAAACCACACCAGTATTAGAGAAAACTCTAGCAAATCAGAGAAATAAAATTTAGCCGACAACTAATCATTTAACACTCTATCTCAGCAAAGAATAGCCACAAGCACATATCATCGAGGGAAATCACTCCTCACGCCTCACTAGGACAAACAAATGCTGAAATGGGGCTTTATCACCACTCAATCCATACAAGAATCTAATAATCATAGAAGAAATATAACAATCTCAAAATCAAGCTCGATGTCAAGACAACTACCAGAAAATAAAAAAACTCAGGATAAAGAATTTCTAATTAGCTAACTTAAGAAGTGATCAAAAGAAAGGCCACATGTTGCTAACTCTCTAACTCCATTTAAGGAAAAAACATATCGTAGGAAAAGAGCATCAAATCTGTACACTAATAAAAGGGCAAACCATCACAAGGGAATGAACCCAATAAATCTAAGAGGTGAATCCATGACATCTCATCTCAAAACTACCATCAGGAGATAAAATAGTTACAACCAAAAAATAGACCTTGAACTAGTCAATCTCATACATGAGCTATGTAGAAAGGGATAGCCAAAGTGAAAACCTTCTCAACACTAGAGGGAAGTTAAAGATTCTCAAACTCAAGAATGGGTGATACAACCAAATTGCTGACCCTAGAATAATATATGAACCACAAAAGGTCAAATTTCCTTTTATATCATAATACTTCCTCGAATCAATCTAATACAGCTAAACAAGAGGGAGTACACTCAACCTCGCTGCACTAGGGGAAAGAAATTATCAAATCGGGCTATATATAATAAAGCCACCAAATAATATTACAAGAAAATGAAAGTATAACTAGATAAAACTAGTCTATACAGCTACCCAGTGAGGATCAAATTCATCAAGTAACAACATCAAGTAATAATATCATGTAATATCAATAACTTTATGCAGTGGTAGCGGTAGCAACAACAATATCAATATCAACATATTGAACTGGCGGTACCAAAATAAAAATCAATATCGTGTACCACTCTAGGACACAATAAGGTTGATGCGCCAAGATAAAGGGGACTCAAACCCAAAAAACTACACCCATTGGGGAAATATCAACACAGATCTACTTCATCCACTACTAAACAAAATAAACCACAAGGTAGCAACATAATCATGAATTAAATAATAAGGCAGATATTGACCAATATCAATTCATCAAGGCAAATATTCATCAATGGGTATGAAAACCCTAATACACATAATAAAAGATAAATATGGGAAATAAAAGAAAACCAATTGTGGTGACATTCTCAACCAGATGCCTGATGGGTATCGAGAAAAATAAAACTAAATAGGTACAATGCAGATCGACCGACTAAATCATCAACTGAGTTCCACAAACTATCTCTAACTAAAAATGCCACAGCATCACGAGGTTAATCTAAATAAGTTGAATAATTGGAAATTCCATGTTGGAGACACTTCATAGACTAGTAGTCAGTCTCTCTGCAGTCGTAGCAATTCCTAAAGCATGAATATTAAGAGAACACAAATTGAGCCCAAATGGTTGACCAACTGACGTTCAGAGAAATTTGCAAAATTATGTCCATACTTTCAAAATCACAACCTGTCTCAGGAACTATAGGCTGGCGAGGATACATGCTAACTCTAGCCGATCATTTATATCATACCTGGGGCATTCTCTAAACTAGTGTCTCATTACAACACAACTACACTAAGATCCTAGAATACCTTAAGATATTGGGCCTCATAATTTAGAATGGTCTCTATGGCCTAAACAACCCTACCACACTCCACAAGTATGATGGGGACTCTGTCCATTATGATCATCATGATTAATCTGAGAAATACTTATAGTAATATTTCCTGTGTAGAGTATATGGGTTGCAGGTAAAGATAAACTCTACCAGAAGGATCCTCACTCTCGAACAAAACACCAAAAACACTATATTGATGGAATAACTCTTGCCTCTATTCCCATAAGTCTCAATACTTATGCTCTCTATGGTCATATCCTAATCAACATCCTGATAGAAAGAAGAATCAGTTTCTATCCAGTGCTCTATCACCTAATGGGCTGACAATATGAAACCTCTAATAAATCCATGCACCAATGTCCAGCTTAGAAGGATATAGCATAGGAATAAGTCTGGCCCACTCGAGAAATCTATTCACATACTCAAAACTAGTAAGGAACACTGATTAACACCAATCGACCTAACTCTAGTCTAAAACTGATCAATGAATCGAATGTCATATATGGCTGGTAGAAATTTGCAACATGACTTATATTCCCATTGTTGAACCTCCAAGTTCTTAAGTATTCACGATCTTTACTAAAGCCTAAGCTAACCCAAATCCTTTTTGGTTGCCGCTGAAGATATTTTATATCCATCTCTAGTTCTGTAGCCCAATGCTTCACTAAAACTCTCAAAATGCATGTTGAATTCTCGTCATCATATGTCGATAATATCTCATCGTCTTTTGGGATCGAATAAAGTCAAAAAATGTATTTGAGGTTCATAGAAATAGGGACACATGATAAGGAGTCAAGAATTGAATTTCCTAAAATGTTACTATAGCCTCTCAAAGATAGGTTACGGATGTCTCCGCACCAATACGCAGGACTCTACTAAACACTTAGCTCATGCACTAATACACCAATGACACCTAGGCTCTAATACCAATTTATGACAACCCAATTTCTCAGGTCATGATAGAGCCTACCATAATCCACCTGTAGGTAATAAAACTCGTAGTTCAGAATAGCTAGTAATGGACTACTCAACAATATAAGGAAAGGAATATTAAATAAATTAAATTGAGATCAATACATAATAAAATTCCAAAACCTGGTGGTATCTATACAAGAGCTTCTAATATAATAAGAGTACAAAGTGAAATATCAAGAGAAATACGCTGATATGACCTATCTCTGAATACAACATAGAGACTAGTATAATACATAAGAGAGAGATAAGTAATAATCCAAACGTCATGAGCTCATCCTAAGTCTCTGAACTATGGCTGCTCCGCACGATGCAAACATCAATGGAGATAACCCGTACTATGATCTGCAGGTTGTAGAAGTGTAGTATGAGTACCAAAGGAATGGTACTCAGTACACAACTGTCAACTAAGCTCCAAAGAGGAAGAAGATATATTCAACTTATAAATAGAATGGAAACTACACTTAGGGGTCCAGAAATAATATAACAAATTAATAAGAACGAAAATGGATAGTTATCCTTTTCAGGTCCAATGGACCCATACAATAAGGCTAAGGAAGTATCAGGGTGAACTGTCCTACTTCAGCAACATTCGATAGACGATAATACTATAACGTATAGCAAAAGAGAGAATAAAAGATACATATCAATAAACAAGGCTAAGAAATTAATATACAATATGAACAAATGAAGGAAGGGATATATGGTAGTGCCATAACTTCACACACACACACACACACACATACATATATATATATAAACATGAGGTCATCTCAATGCATAACCTAGATCATCATACCCTCATTCTAAGAGCTCACTATAATACTATCAGGATTTTATAGTATTATGCTCAGTGTTTCTAATTTACTTGAATAGACATAAAATAATTGTGCATAATAATTCCATTATAACATAGAAGAGTATGTAAATACCTTAAATTTTGATACTAGATAAATGACCAATCTTCCATAAGCTAGCTACAATAATGATCATAATAATGATAATAACAATATCAACAACTACATGAAGAATCGGCTACTCCAAAAAACCAAATACCTAGATAAGCCTATATGTACCCCTACCTTCCTAGGCTCGGAAGGTTCAATCAACATACCATACAAGGCATATTATTCACCCATATCTATGCAACTGACCTATGCCAACTGATATACATAGATGCATACTGGTGATAAGTGATATGCGTGTAGGAAAAAATACAAAGTACATAATCACTATCACAATCTCATCATCATAACCATATCTATATAACTATCATCACTATGTCCATCATTAGCATAATCAACCTCTGGCCTTTCCCGATATAAATATGTCATCGCAGTATCATCTGGCCCTGATGGGTATCAATATATCATCACAGTATCCTCCAAACTTGTCGAGTATCAATATATTATCACAGTATCCTCCGGTCTTGCCGGGTATTAATATATTATCACAGTATCTTCCGTCCTTATCGGGTATCAATATATCATCACAGTATTCTATTGCTTTCTCGGGTATTAATATATCATCAAAGTATCCTCCAACCTTGTCGGGTATCAATATATCATGAAAGTATCATCCGTCCTTGCCGGGAATTAATATATCATCATAGTATTCTTCGTCCTTGTCGGGTATCAATATATCATCATAGTATCTTCCATCCTTATTGGGTATCAATATAATTATAAACATTAATACCCATATATTTATAGACATATAATAGGTGTATAGGCTCAAGACGTGGATAAAAGAAGGGTAAATCTACAAGACTGTTTCCTGGAGTAATCTTTAGGGCTAAATTATTATAAAAGGTTAGAAAGGATAACAATACCCCACGACCGAAGTGATAAGGTTGAATCATGGAGACGATCTCTGATTATTAGCCTCATTATTTCTTCATGTAATCATTATTCACTAAATAACCAATATCTAGCACTTAGTTAAGATTCACCATTGAACTATAATCACCAATAAACAAATGCATTTCTAAACTTCATAATCTCACTATTGATCATTTTGCAAGAAACTACTAGCCATTTTTTAGACATTGTGCTTATCTATCCACTAACATCTCTTATAATCTAGCATTATTAACACACAAATCCACATTTAACAACTAATCAATATCTTAAACATAGTCATCAATAGAAACTAATCTTCACCAACGCTAACCTGTCATCCTTATTAGCCATGTATTAGCTATAATTGCTAGCTACCATATTTCACTAGACAAGGTTCATTTACTAGTATATTAGATTTCTATACATCAAGTACTATAGCCACTTAATAGACAACTAGTTCCCACATAGCACTAACCTTATTTAGGAAGAAAAAACATAAGATCATATTTCAGCTAGAATCACATAAATTACAAACATAATAATCATGAATGTACCAAATCTATGCATGTCATCACTAGTATCCAAATCAATAAAGTAGTAATCAACATACCGTATCTTTCTCTGTTTCTTACAGGAGACATATGTATATAAACATATATATGTATATTCATAAACTAGAGTTTTATCCTTTACAAGGATAATTACTTCCTGAATGTCCATTCGACAACATAACATGATCCTTGGATCAATAATATGTACGAAATAATCATAACATTATAATCACGGCCTTAGGCTTATATACATATCCAAAACTAATATCGATAATCATATTTATAAGCCATAGCGTATCTATAATCATCTCACATATATGAGGCATCTCACATCTAGGAGGAGTAATATCAATAAGCATATCACATCTATAAATCATCTCATATCTCAAAGTCATATATCATGACTATGAAGAATATCACCCCTCTAGGCTAATTATAGTATCTAAAAGGATTAACATCTCTATAGGCCCAATAATCATAAATAAGAGGAATATCATCTCTATAGGCCTAATAATCATAAATAAGAGAAATATCATCTCTATAGACCAAATAATCATAACTAAGAGGAATATAATCTTTATAGGCCAATAATAATATTTAAGAGCAAAAGTCACCTCTATAGGCCAAGTATCAAGTCTAGGAGAAATAGTGTCTCTATGGGCCAAATATAAAGTCTAAGAGGAAACAACATCTCTAAAGATCAAATATAACATCAAAGAGGGAATAATATCTCTAAAGGCCCATTAGCATTTCTATAAGTAATAACACAGCCATAACTCTCAAGTCATAATCTAGGGAACATCATTACAATTTACCAAGTCAAAAAGTAACCTTATACTAAGGTTTACTAGTCTAAACAATGTCTAACATCCAAAACTAGGTACACAAGGCTAACACAATTCTTGTCCTAAGTTGGTTAGACAATCCCACTTCTAATTCTCAATTTCCATATTTAGGAAAACTATGCCCCAAACTCGACTAAGGTATCTAGTTCAACTTCTAGATGTCAAGTAAGTCATAACCAATCCTAGGATTGGAACTTCGTCTAAAAACAAAGGAATTTAAGTCAACTCTACCCAAATTATAATTTCAATACTACCATACTAGCCTAATAAGATTAAATATACTAATCATGCTTCCAAAGCTAAAACCACATCCCAAACCTAGCATTATATAGTATTCATGCTACAAATTAATCCAAACTAGGGATTAGGCAATATGATTCTAAAAGGTTATAAACATACCATCTTATGGGTCAAAAACCCTCATCTAATCCCCAACATCAAAAATCAAGGATATGTCATTCTATCTATAATAAATCTTAACATTCATATATACACGCAATATATATATGACACATTATCTATGAAGAGGAGTAGACAAAAGCCTACCTCAAAGACAAACCGCAAAACCTCACATCATACACCACATGATCGTCTTCACTTCACAATTCCCAAAATTCCATCTTGCAATTAAAAACATAGTCTACTCATTAGTATGAGTCTAACTATACTCATTTTGCACTATATTGCTTTAGGTCCAAAACGACACCAAAAACCCCAAGTGGGTCCCACGTATAGAAAACATGTTTTCGAGGTCAACCCAATATTTATACATGAACAAGGAATCATAACCCCCAAGAAATGGGTGCAAAAAAGCTACTTTGTGCTAAAATCATGCCTTAAGATAAATTGGGGTTTTGGGTCCAAACCAACAAATACAATTATGAATTCAAAGGATTCATACCTTAAATTGGAAGATATTCACATTAAAAGATATGTATCAAGCTCCAAAGTCAACTACACCTCTCAATTTGTAGTTATTATATCCATTTAGGATTATTGACTCTCAAAGGTGAAGAAGAAATGGACAAAATCGCAACTATAGGGTCTACCCCAGGCAAAGAGATTTCGCGACAGTCGAGACATGAGCCATGTTCATAATGTTGCAATCATCGTGGATTTTCCACAATCACCATGCCATGATTGTCGTTGCACTGCAATTGCGGTGTTGCTATCGCCTCCTCCATGCTGCAATCGCCGTCGTACCAAGACCAACAAAACTTCAAAAAATTCCAAGTTTTTAATGATACCTCGGACTCATTTGGAATCTGATTTTTGCAAAAAAGATATGAAAACAGACTAAATTTGACATTCCAAATGTGTTGGCGAAGTCAAAATTTCAATCCGAGGTCGTTTCGACCAAATGAGGGTCCCACACCTAAACTTTCAAATTTTTTAACTTTTCAATCGATAGGTCGAAATGAGCTCGAGTGCATGGTACCCGAACCAAAGGTCTACCAAGACTAAAAACGATACTCCAAATCTGCTGGAGCAGTCAGAAATTGTATTCCATATTGTTTCACTGAAGTTTTCACCCGATGGCCATTTGAAACCAGTAAAGACTTCTAAATGGAGAATTGGTTAAAAAAAACAAACGAATTGTTCGTATAACAAAATGTCAATCCAATAAAGTCATAATAGACTTGGAGCAGCTATGGAGAAGCTCAAATAGCGTAAATTACCGGAAATATGGAAAATGACCTAAAGGGTCATTGCAGCTAGGGATTCCCTTGTACCCTTTTTCAACCTTGTTACAATATATATACACTTGGGGGATTCCTTAGTACCCCACAAGCACATGGTCATCTAGACCAACCCTCACGTAGGAATACATGAGTTTTCAGTATCAGTCCTTTGGGACTCACATTTTCACGGCCAGCTTACAAAATCCTCATTAATCCTAATTAAAACATTTAACACCTAACCCATCCACCAATTTTGGTAGTCAATTATTAAGACATTAGGCATTGTTAAGTGGTATCATCACACCGAATATAGATTGCAAGCAATGCCATTAGCCAATACTTTTTGGATTCCTTCTTACCCCCAAGAATCCATCATAAGAATCACTTGGGCGATTCCCTCTTACCCCACAAGATTTTCAAGATCATTAACATTATCATCCAATTACCCATTTATGAGATGCATTTATTTCAAAGAGAATAAGACAAACCAAATGATAATTTACATTCCAAAATTAATTATGCAAGTGGGTTGAGATTATTATCAATTTCCATACCAGAACCAATTATTTGGGGATTTCATTGTACCCCAATTACCATAGTTTATAAATATGGAGAATCCATTGTATCCCTATTCCATCTACTATTCCCTTGCATCCCAATGAGTGTACAAACCAATAATTCAATGCATAATAGTTCAATAGTAATCATGAGAAATTATTCAAACTGTTTATATCCAAAACCCTCAACCCATAGTTTAAACCCAACATCAAAACCTTGTGAATAATTAACCAGTTTCTTGCCATCAAGAAAATACAAGTATAGGGAAAAATATAAATGCCTTAGACACACTAGAATCGGGAAGTAATTTGGAACTTGAAACCCAAAAGATGAATGTATGATGAAATACTTAGGATCTCTTGGGGTTTTGAGTTTGAGAGTTGAATTGTGTATTTTAATCTTTTCAAAATAAAAAGAATAAGCTTACAACATGCTCAAGGGTCGTACACAAGTGAAAAGACCAGAAATCCCCTCATCCCAATTGAAATAAAACAAGGACTGCATGACTTTAACATATCAACGTGGCACACTGCCTATCGCGGAGGCTAACCTCCGTGCCATGCTGCGTATCGCAGAGATTATCCTCCGTGACTTATTTTTTATAGCAAAGATCATTCTTTGTTAAATGCTAAAAATGCAGAGGCCACTACCTCATAACTCCTAAAAAAACCAAATCTCTCCTAATAATTTTGAAACCCATCGGATTACCCTTTTATCACCCCTAAGCATATCTCAGGTCAAAAATTGATGTTCAAACAAAGAAAGGTCAAATATAAAGTGGACGAAATTTTTAAGAGTGTTTCATTACCACCACCACCCCTATAGGATCATTCATCCCCGAATGATGAGCTAGAATACTATTCGCATAACAATAGTAATATTACACTAGAATTAAATGATAAACCCTGATGGTAGCAAAGGGTAAAATGAAATTCATACCTTAAGAACATTAAACTAGAATGGGTAATTAGACTTCATATCTTCTTCAACTTCCAAAGTGGCTTCTTCCACCTTTTGGTTCCTCCAAAGGACCTTTACTGAAGCTACATCTTTAGTCCATAATCTACGAACATGTCTATCCAAGATCTCCAATGGGATCTCCTCGAATGAAAGGGAATAAGAAATACCAACACTCTTAATAGGAACCACCAAGGAAGCATCACCCACACATTTCTTCAACATAGACACATGAAACATATGGTGAATAAAACCCAAACTTGTAGGCAATTCTAGCTCATAGGAATTATTGCCACTCTCTTCAAAATCAAATAGGGGACAACATAACGGGGACTAAGGTCCCGCTTCTTTAAAAATTGCATCACACCATTCATGGGATACACCTTCAAGAACACCCAATAACCTACATCGAATTCCAATTCCCATCGCCAAATAGCAAATAGGACTTTTGTCGACTTTTCGTTGTCTTAAGACAAGCCCGAATCACTTTCAATTTTTCCTTAGCTTGATAAACTAAATCAGGACCGAACAACCTTGTTTCACAAACTTCGAACCACCCAATATGAGATCTATACCTCCTACCATACATTTTCTTAAACAAAGCCATACTAATGCTAGAGTGATAGATGTTATTATATGCAAACTATATGAGAGGGAAATGATCAACCCATCCACCACAAAAGTCAATCACACAAGACCTTAGAATATCCTCCGAAGCATGAATAGTCCTTTCCACTTGTCTATCCATCTAAGGGTGAAAAGAAGTGCTAAGGTTTACCATAGTTCCCAAACCTCACTGGAACGATCTCCAGAAGCTGATGAAATCTGAGTACCACAATTAGAAATGATAGAAACTAGAGCACCATGTAACTTCATGATCTCCTGAATGAAAATTTTAGAATAATTATTAGCCGAGAAATTATTCCTCACAGGCAAGAAGTGAGCAGACTTACTTATCCTATCTATGATGACCCAAATCGAATAAAATCGACTATGAAACCGTGGAGGACCAATAACAAAATCCTTATTAATCACATCCTATTTTTACACAAGAAACTTAAAATTTTGGGATAGCCCATCGGGCCTCAAGTGATTCACCTTCATTTATTGACACACAAATAAACTTTCTTCATGTTATGGTATATCATTGTCGAACTAGGATGAACCATATATCATGACTCATGAGCTTTGGGAAAAATTAAAACTCATAGCCCACCCACATTGGGAACACACAACCTCCTTTTGTACCTCAAGATAACCTGACCACGAATCTTAAAAGTCATCACCTTCTGCTTTCCTACATCATCCCTAATTTCTATCAAGATAAGATACAATACCTTCTTCTCTTTTGACTCATCACCAAGAGATGACTTCATCACCTCTTGCACAAACATACCACCATTCCCCAAAGTTATGAGGAAAACTCCAAGATTACCCAAATAGTGAATATCCTTCACCAAATCCCACTTCTCTTTATTCATGTGAGATAAGATCCTCGTAGATAACCTTCTAAGAACATCAACAACCATGCTAGATATACCTGAGTGATAGTGGAGACTCATTTCATAGTCTTTGAGTAACTTAGGACATCTCCTTTGCCTATAATTCAACTCTTTTTGGGTGAATATATATTGCAGAATCTTATGATCAGAATAAATGTCAATATGGACCCCATATAGATAGTGTTGCCCAATCTTCAATGCAAATACCACAACCAACAACTCTAAATCATGAGTCGGATAATTCCTCTCAAAAACTTTCAACTACCTAGAAGCATATGCTACCACTTTGCCATGCTAAATTAACACACAACCAAGTCCCACACGAGATGTATCGCAATAAAGCATAAAGCCACCAATACCCTCGAGCAAGGTCAAGATTTGAGCAGAAGTTAATTTATCTTTCAACTTCTCATAAATTCCTTCACAAATATCCTACCATAAAAATTCACTTTCTTCTGAGTTAATTTCATCAACAGAGCAGTAATCGAAGAGAAGTTCTCCACAAACCTCCTATAATAACCGGCTAAACCCAAGAAGCTCCACATATCGATTGGAATGGTGGGTATAGGAAATTTATTCACTGCCTTAAACTTCTATGGATCCACCATAATCGCTTCACTAGAAACAACATGACCCAAAAAAGTTACTGCATTAAACCATAACTAATAGTTAGAAAACTTCACATATAATTGCTAATCCTTAAGGGTCCGGAATACTTAATAGAGGTGATCAACATGATCTGCCTCACTCTTGGAATACACTTGATTATCACCAATAAGCACAATGACGAATAAATCCAAAAACTGATCAAACACCCGATTTATCAGGTTCATATATGCCACTGGGGCTTTGGTCAACCCAAATGACATAACAAAGAACTCAAACTGTCCATACCAAGTATGGAAGGCAGTCTTAGGGATATCTGCCTCTTTAATATTTAGCTAATGATAACACGATCGAAGATGAATCATAGAGAAATACTTAGTGCCATGAAGTTGGTAAAATAGGTCATCAATTCCAGGAAGAGGGTACTTATTCTTCACCGTCAGTTTATTCAACTAATGGTAATCAATAAACATCCAAAGAGAACTATTCTTATTACGTGCAAAAAAAAATAGATACACTCCATAAAGACACACCAGGGCGGATAAAAACCTTGTCAAGAAGATCCTTCAACTTCTTCTTAAGTTCCTTCAACTAAGATGAGGCCATTCTATAAGAAGGAATAGAGATATAATGGGTGAACAGAAGAAGATTAATCCCAAAACAAATTTCACTATCGAGAGAGACACTAGAAAGGTCATTAGGGAAAACCTTAGGAAATTCCTTAACAACCGATATGGATTGTAAAGAAGGACCCCCTGATTTAGAATCTTTAACCTGGACTAAATGATAAAGACACCCCTTGGAAATTAATTTTTGGGCTCCAAGATATGATATGATGTGAACCTTCCCTTAGGCACAGGGGAAATATTTTCCCATTCGATAACCAACTCATTAGGAAATTTGAAAATGACCTTACTAGTCCAACAATCTAAAGAGGCATTACATGAATGCAACCAATCCATCCCAAAGATAAAATCAAAATCTAGCATGTCTAATTCAATCAAATCGACCAAAGTTTCCTTGCCACAAAGATATACCACACAACCTCTATAGACTCTTCTTGAAACCACTGAGTCACCCATCTAGAAATATAAAATCAATCCGCAATACACTTAGGACTGAAACCAAAATGCACAATCCTAAATAGGGTCACATAAGAAAGGGTAAACCCCGGATCAAGTAAATTGCACAAGAGAAGAGTTTTAACATACCAGATATGACGTCAGAAGATACCTCAGACTCCTGATGGGTAGTGAAAGTATATAGATGATTTTGGTCAGTTTTTGGTACTGGAAGTGGCACTTTTTGGTGCAAGAGCTGATGACGTGGCATTTAGAAATTTGTTAGCCCCCGAAGTGACTTTACCTATAGGATAATTTCTCAGTGTATGTCCCAGCTGACAATAGTTGAAACACTAGTTCCTTCCCTTATTATAGAAACCACGATAAAACAGACCACAAAATCTGCCAGGATGATATGATGGAGCTGACTGGGCTCTATTGGCCTATGATTAAGTACCCTATGCCCTAGAACCATCACAACTCTAAAATTAAAGGTCTGTGGATGTATTTTGATAAGGTGCACTAGCCCTCGAATAGGAACTAGAGTCGCGCCATATCTTCTTAGACCATTTCTCACTATCTTTTCACTCTGCTGCTGACCTCCACCCTAATTTGAATATGAAATTTTTTTAATCTACCTCTCCCCCAACTATGCTTTCTTCTTCTATTCCTCGTCAACTTATTGTATATACATTACAAGTTGAGACATATCCATATCCTTATTTAATAAGGCAACCTTGCTTTCTAAAACAAAATCACAAGAAAAACTAAAAGAAAATTTCTTTATTCTAGTCCTCATGCTAGACACTAGCTTAAGAGCATATTGGGAAAACTTGTGGAAATTCAAAGCATATTCCATCACCGTCATCCTTTCTTTCTTCAAGTTCACAAACTCCTCAACTTTTGCCTCCCTCAACTCCTGAGGAAAGAATCTATGAGGAAAAGAACTAGAAAAGTCATCCCTCAAAGCGGACTCAACATCATCACACCTAAGCAACTCCCACTCCTCATACCATAGGTGTGATATCATTCAGTTGATAAGCAACGAACTTTACACCCTCTACATGACTAGTATTTATAACCCAAAAGATCTTCTTAATCTCATCTATAAAACCTTGAGGATCCTCCTCAACCTTAGTACCAGTGAAAATTTGAGGGATCAACCTCATAAACTGGCCAACTTTAGTGGTCCCAGATGAACTCATATCCGAACCAGTAGAAATCGACCGGCATGACTAAGATATCACAAAATCGGTCAATAGATTAATGAATTGGAAAAAATCAATATTAGTAATATCTCCCCAATGTGATCGAGAATAAGTGTCACCAGCTGAAGAAGGATTAGTAGTGACATGGGGGAACTCTATGGGGGTAATCAAAAGCAAAGATCCTTGACTGGGTCTTGTAAGACCCCGCAAAATCCTTAGATTAATTTAGTCCTTTAAGCTTGCCAAGGGGGTCCCGGACTTAGAATATTCTAGCTAAGTATTCAGACTTAGTGTCATTCTATCCTTAGAGAGTTGGAGATCTTATTTCATGGCCTCTGCATCCCTTAAAGGTTGATATTTAGGTTGATTCATGATCAGGAGTGTCCATAGGTGTTTTCGGATTTTTCGTACTTCATTTGAAGCTCTTTTAGAATCCTAAAATAGTGGATCAATACTATCTTGGCGCGCTGCATTGACTATCACGTCGACAAATATTTTCCCCAGTTCCAGTGTCAATTTCAAGTGAGTCGATATAGACTTGACACAATTCATTAGCTATCATGTCGATACCAATGATGCAGTGTGTCGGTCTGTGCGTTGATGGTATAGTTTTTAAGTCATTAAAAACCCACATTCTTGGGGGTATTTAAGTCTCTTTCTCTCAATATTCAGCCTCCAAAACATGAAATTAATCACTTTAGGGAGCAGATAAACTCAGTCTTTCTTAAATTTGCTCAAGAACAAATCCCTAGAAGCTTTAATTTCAAATCAAGAACTCAAGGTTTCACCATTAACTTTTAGATATTCAGGTACTAAGGTAAGTGAAGTGTTCATCCAAGTGTTCCTTCCACCCTTGTAGCCCAAGAATCTCTTTTGAAACTTTATGTAGTGAATTTTATGATTTCCATGGTTGGAATTAGAGTGTATTCATAATTTTTATTTGGAGTTGGTTCCTTATTCATGTTTTATTACATGTTTCATGTGGAATAGATTTTCATGTGTGTAAATACATGTTAAACTCTTGAATTATGAAATTTGGAATTCAATCATGATGCTCACTTATTGTTCAAAGTTATGTGTATTTGTTATATTCACCAAGTGCTTGATAAATTGCTCATGTGAACTAGTAAGATAAAGAAATCATGTCAAGATAGCTTATGTGCAAGTGTATTATGCAAGTGTTTTTTTTAAATTCCCTAAATAAATGAATGATGATCAAGTACTTAGTTTACATATTTCAAGTTTATTCCATGTCTCTTAATTTAAGCTTTCGAGACCTAGGGCTACTTGTACCAGACAATTTAGCTGTTTAATTAAAGCCATGATCAGTCATAAGATAGAATCAGTCACGTATAATCAGTAGTACTCACAGTCAGTTATAGAACTTAGGAAAAAATCAGTAAATTCAGTATTCAGTTCTGAACTCAGTAAACTCAGCCAACTAATAAGAATTCAGTCGTTTTCGTCAATCCACAGAACTCAGTGAACTTAGTTCAGTTTAGTTAAATAGTATGATTAGTAATAGCTCAGTCCAACCTAGTATAGTGTAGAATTAGTCCAGTATATATTCAGTTGGGAGTATGATTTAGCACCGAGTGAACCCAAGGATGGGGACTCACCTGCCAGTAGAGGGTGTGATCCTTAGAAGCAATCCTTGTGTTCCAGAAATACTTAGCCAACATAGGTTGAGACATCAAACCTGCTAGACGAGGGTTGATGAGATATTTTAACCTGCCAGTTGAGGGTTCCACCATTCTCATTAGAGTACCTTTCAGATGAGGGTACCTTTTTAGTGTTTTTACCTGTGGCACAATACTGACATACTTCCAACTAAGGTTACAGGTTGGACCCCAATTCTATTTAAAGAAAGGGCACGTTTGTTAGATGATTACCTCCCACAATTTTAGTTTCATATTCAATCTCAGTATAAAGCTCAGTTCAGTACGGAACTCAATATAGTTCCATAGAAATAGGACTAGCAAATACAGTAAACAAACATTAGTGAGGTGGTATCAGTAAACTCAGTATAATTAGTAGTTAAGCATTCAATCTCAGTATTCTGTGTTATCATGATCTCAGTACCATTTATGTGTTCATGTGTATACTCCCATTCAGTCTTACTCACGTTATTTAGTTAGTATTATTCATGCATATGAACCCATGCATTCAGCCTACCTCACTGAGCATACCAGTATATTCAAAGTACTAAAGCATGCTTTTTGCGCTATGATGTCTTATATCATAAGTTCAGATGCACGAGCTACAAAACACCCTTAGCAGATCAGATTTTCAGTAGTCAGAGTCAGTGGTGAGTCCTTATTGTTTGAGGACATGGTTTATTTCAATATTTCAATATCATTATCACTAGTCGGAGTTAGTTGGGGACTTTTTTCCATCAAATCCACAGTTCAAATAGTTTAGAGGCTTTCTAGACTAGAGTATTTTCAGAAAATTATTCAGATTTCAGTATTTCATTCATGTTTTGGTACTTTGATAAATATTCAGATTTATCATTTTAATTTGAACCTTATGGCAGTTTTTTTCATTTATCATAAATATATTATGATTACAGTATTACTATTATTCGGTGCTCATAGCAGGTACCAGTCATTGGTTAGCTAGTGGTCTTTCGAGATTGTTAGCACCATGTAGTGTTCGGGGTGCAGACTCAAGGCTTTACAAAATTGGTATTAGAGACTAAGGTTCAATAGTGTCCTAGGAAGTATGAAATCCGCATCTAGTATAGTCTTGTGCATAGGTGTGAAGCACGCCACACTTATGGATAGAAGGCTACGAGATATTTGAGGAACAGTTTCCCTTCTTTCAGTTTTCATGTCATGTGAGTGAGAATGAGATCCAGTTACAGTCTCTTTGTAATCCTAGCTTCTCTTATGTTTATAGAATATGCTTCCAAAGAGGACTTAGGGAAGAGGAATGGGAGACCATTCAGCCCCTAAAGCCATCCATCCAGATCCTTTGGGCGAGCATGTCTCCCACGCGGAGTTCAGAGCAACCTTCACCGCTCAAGCTCATTCTGTGATAGCCTAGAATGAGCGCCCAACTATTTTTTCATCCAATCCAGTAGCCAGCACTACTTCTTCCAAGATTCGGGACTTCACCCAAATAAACCCTCTATCTTTTATCGGGTCTAAGTCAGATGAGGATCCTCAAGAATTTCTTGATTTGGTGCAGAAAGTTATTGATATTATGAGGGTGAAGGCTAGTGAGAGTGCTGAGTTAGATTTATACCAGCTATAGGATGTGTCTCACTCGTTGTTTAAATAGTATAAAGTAGAGGGAGCCACAGATGAAATGCCCATAGAATTGGAGGAGTTTACCACTACTTTTCTGGATAGGTTCTTCTCCCAGGAGTTAAGGGAAGCAAAGGTTTTTGAATTTATTTATCTGAACCAAGAAAATATGATGGTGAAAGTGTATTATCTAAAGTTTACTCAATTAGCCAGATATGCTCCTCATGTGGTAGAAGATAGTAGGTCTAAGATGAGCAAGTTTGTGTTTGGAGTGAATGATAGTGTGGTTAAGGAGTGCAAAAATACGATGTTGGTTAGTGAGATAGACTTGTCAAGGATAATGGTCCATGCACAACAGATAGAAGAGAAGAAGAATAAGGAGAGAGAGAAGTAGAATAAGAGAGCTAGAACAGGTAGTTTCAACTTTGCTCAGCCTAAGTCAGAGGGTGGGAATCATTCTCAGTTCCGCCTAAAATCTTCAATTCCAGCTCCGTCCTCAACCAGTACTTTTGTGCCAAAATTGAAATACGGAAACAGAGATAGGGCATCAGGCCCCAAGCCTCAGGGCAGTGTCAGCAGTAGTTGAACAAATCCTCTCTGCCAACAGTATGGCAGAAACCATTAGGATATCTGTAGGGAAGGAAGTGATGTATGTTTCAGATGTGGAAAGCTAGGCCACAGAGTCAAAGATTGTCCCCAGTCAGGTTTCCATAGTCTGCATAACCGTCCTCCAACTCAGTTCGATCATCCAAATCAGCAAAGTGCCACATCCAGTGACACCAGTAGGAAGTGTCCAAACAGACTATATTATTTTCAGTACTGATAGGATCAGGAAAGTTCTCCTTATATGGTCACTAGTATGTTACAAGTTTATCATTTACATGTTTACGCTATGCTAGATCCAGGAGCATCCTTGTCCTTTGTTACTCCTTATATATCAGTCAATTTTGGAGTTAGTCCTAAAAATCTTACAGAGGCTTTCTCTATCTCTACCCCAGTGGGTGAATCAATCATAGCCTAGCTAGTATACAAGAACTGTCTGGTTATGATATCTCAGAAAATCACTTCAGCAAACATAGTCAAATTAAAGATGATCAATTATGATGTCATTCTCGGCATGGATTATCTTCATTCCTACTATGCCTCAGTCGACAGCAAAAATAGAATTGTCTAGTTTTAGTTTTTGAATGAACCTTTCCTAGAGTGGAGGGGTCGTACTTTAACACTCAAGGGTCAGCTTGTTTCTTACTTTTGGGCTAGAAAGATGATATCTAAGGGATGTGTCTACCATCTTGTTTGAGTCCAGGACTCTAGTTAAGAAAACCTTACTCTTGAATCAGTATCAGTAGCATATGAATTTCCAAATGTGTTTCCCGAAGATCTTCCAGGAGTTTCTCCCGAAAGGGAAATTGATTTAAGAATTGATCTCTTCTCAGATACTCAGCCCATATCTATTCTTCCATATAGAATGTCTCTAACAGAACTCATAGAATTAATGGAATAGTTAAAGGATATGTTAGATAAGGGGTTCATCAGATCCAGTGTGTCCCTATGGGGTGCACCAGTTCTATTTGCGTGTAATAAAGATGGTTCTCTCAGAATGTGTATTGACTACCGTCAGTTAAACAAAGTCACAATAAAAACAAGTATCCACTTCCCAGAATCGATGAATTATTTGACCAACTTTGAGATGCCAGTTACTTTTCTAAGATAGACCATAGATCAGGATATCATTAGCTCCGAGTCAGAGAATGTGACATCCCAAAGACACCTTTCTGAACTCGGTATGGTCACTTTGAATTCTTAGTCCTTTCCTTTTTTCTTACCAATGCCTCAGCAGCTTTCATGGACTTGTTGAACTGTGTGTTCAAGCAGTACATAGATATGTTCATCATAGTCTTTATAGATGACATTCTTGTCTACTCCCATAGTGAACTGGATTATGCAGAACATCTTAGAATAGTACTGCAGACCCTAAAAATCATTAATTATTCGCTAAATTTAGTAAATATGAATTTTGGATAAGGTCAGTAGCTTTTCTTAGCCATATCGTTTCTAATGATGGCATTAGAGTAGATCCCCAAAAGACTAAGGCAGTGAGAAACTATCCCAGACCCATCTCTCAATCAGATATCAGGAGTTTCTTGGGTTTGGTCAGCCATTACCAATGATTCATTGAGGGATTTTCATCTATTGCATCCCCTATGTCCAGATTGACTCAAAAAAAAGTCAAGTTTTAGTGGCCAAATTCTTGTGAGAAGAGTTTCCAAGAGTTGAAGACTCGCTCACTACAACTCTGGTTTTGACCCTACCAGATGGTTCAGATGACTTTGTGGTGTATTGTGACATATCTAGCATCGGGTTGGGTTGTGTGTTGATGCAGATAGGTAAGGTTATTTCCTACTCCTCTAGACAGATTAAGCCCCATGAGAAGAACTACCCTACTCATGATCTTGAGTTAGTAGCAGTAGTATTTTCCTGAAAGATTTGAAGGCGCTATTTATATGGTGTACACGTTGATGTGTTCACTGATCATAAGAGCTTACAATATGTATTATCTCAAAAAGATCTTAACCTCCATCAGAGAAGGTGGTTAGATTTGTTGAAAGAATATGACATAAGTTTTTTGTACCATTGGAGCAAGGCCAATGTAGTGGCTAATGCTCTCAGTAGAATATCTATGGGTAGTATTTCCCACGTTTACAATAGTAAGAAGAAGTTAGCCCAGGAATTTCATCAGTTATCCCGACTAGGTATTCTTTTAGTTGATTCAGCAGAAGGTAGTGTATGGGTGCAGAGTAGCTCATGAATCATCCCTAGTTTCCGAAGTAAAGCAAAAGGAGGATAGGGATCCTAGTCTAGTCTAGTTGAAAGAATCAGTCAGAAATCATAAGGTAGAGGTTTTCTCCTAAGGGGGAGATGGTGTTTTGCGTTGCTAGGGTCAGCTATGTGTGCCAGATGTAGATGACTTGAGGAAGTGAATCCTTGCAGAAATACATAGTGCACGTTACTCTATTCATCCAGGGGCCACTAAGATGTACCGTGATTTATGGGAGATCTATTAGTGGGGTGGGATAAAGAGAGAAATTGTAGAGTTTATGGCTAAGTGCTCAACATGTCAGCAGGTTATGATTGAACACCAAAAGCCTAGTGGGTCCATACAGGAGTTTAGTATTCCCACCTGGAAATGGGAAGAAGTGAATATGAACTTTATGATCGGTTTGCCTAGGACTCGTCATCATCATGATTAGATTTGGATCATTGTAGACAGGATGACCAAATCAGCTCATTTTCTACCAGTCCATACCTCTTAATAAGCTGAGGATTATACCAAACTCTATATTAGGTAGTTGGTCAGATTGTAAAGTGTTCCGTTATAATCATCTCAGATAGAGGTATCCATTTCACCTCTCATTTTTGGGAAGTTTTCCAAAGGGATTTTGGTACCTGAGTTTATCTCAGTACAACCTTTAATCCTCAGATAGATGGTTAAGCAAAAAGGATGATCTAGACTTTAGGAGATATGTTGTGAGCGTGCATGATAGATTTCAAAGGTAGTTGGGATGACCATTTTTCTTAGATTGAGTTTGCATACAACAACTATTATTCCAGCATTTAGATGGCTCCATTTAAGGTGCTCTATAGAAGAAGGTGTAGATCTTCCATTGGTTGGTTTGAATTTTGTGAGGCCGCAGTGGTAGGGCCTAATTTGGTGTTTGATACCATAGAGAAAATTCAGTTGATCAGGGAAAGGTTTAAGACAACTCAGAGCCGACAGAAATCATACGTAGATGTGGGCAAAAAGGATCTCGAGTTTGAGATTGGTGACTATGTGTACTTGAAAATATATCCCATGAAGGGAGTGAAAAGATTTTCCAAGAAGGGGAAACTCAGTCCCCGATATGTCGGTCCTTATCGAATTCTCAGTAGTTTCAGAAAGTAGCTTACTAGCTTGAGTTACCTTCAGATCTGTCCTCAGTTCATCCAATGTTCCATGTCTCCTTTCTAAAGAAATACATAGGTGACCCAACAGTCGTAGTCCCTATTGAGGGTATAGATGTTCAGAACAACCTCTCTAATGATAAGATTCCAATCGAAATCCTTGATTATCAGATTCGTAGACTCAGGATCAAAGAAGTTCCTCTAGTCAAAGTTCTTTGGTAGAACCAGTCCGTTGAGGGAGATACTTGGGAAGCATAAGCAGACATGTGGATCAAGTATCCTCACCTCTTCTCTGCGAATTCAGACCGATTCTAAGGTAATAGTTTTCCTTAACCTTATTCATTTTCATGTCCAGATTTTAGTTACAAAACTTGGTATTAGTTAACATTTCATGTTCAGTTATACGTTCATAAGCCGGTTCAGTCATGTAACCATGCATCAGATATGCATGATCGATATATAAACTCAGCTAATCAGTATTCCCAGTCATGCATTCATGAATCATGATTAGCTATGTACTCATGCATCAGATATGGATGTTCAATATGATAATTCAGTGTAGCAGTAATCTCAGTCATGAAACCATGCTTCAGTTGTGCATACCCAGTATCTAAGTCCAGTATCTCAGTAATTTTAGTCTCCACAGTATTATTCATGAACGGATGTTCCCAATGCGGAGATATTGTAAAACCTCGCAAAATTCTTAGGTTAACTCAGTCCTTTAAGCTTGCCAAGGGGGTCCAAAACTTAGAATATTCTAGATAAGTATTCAGACTTAGTGTCATTATAGCCTTCAAGAGTTAGTGATATTATTTCATGGCCTCTGCATCCCTTAAACATTGATATTTAGGTTGATTTATGATCAAGAGTGTACGTAGGTGTTTCCGGACAAGTTTCGGATTTTTCGGACTTCGTTTGAAGCTCCTTTGGAATCTTAAAATAGTGGATCAACGCGATCTTGGCACACTGCATCGACTATAGCATTGATAAATGTTTTCCCATGCTCCCATCATCAATTTACAGTGAGTCAATGTGGACTCAATGCGATGCTTTGGCTATTGCATCGATACCAATGACATAGCACATAGCGCATCGATGGTACAGTTTTTCAGTCATTAAAAGACCGCGTCCTTGGGGGTATTTAGGTCTTTTTCCCTCAACCTTCATCCCCCAAAACACAAAATTAATCACTTTAGGGAGAAAATAAATTCATTCTATCTTAAATTTTCTCAAGAACAAAACCTTAGAAGCTTCAATTTCAAATCAAGAACTCAAGGTTAGACCATTAACTTTCAAAAATTCAGGAACTAAGGTATGTGAAGTGTTCATCCAAGTGTTCCTTCCACCCTTGGATCCCAAGAATCTCTTTTGAAACTTCAAGTAGTAAATTTTATGATTTCTATGGTTGGAATTAGAGTGTATTCCTGATTTTTGTTTGGATTTGGTTCCTTATTCATGTTTTATTACATGTTTCATGTGGAATTAATTGTCATGTGTGTAAATCCATGTTAAAGTGTTGAATTGTGAAATTTGGAATTCAATCATGATACTCGTTGTTCAAAGTTATGTGTGTTTTTTATACTCACCAAATGCTTGATAAATTGCTCATGTGAACTAGTAAGAGAAAGAAATCATGTCAAGATAGCTTATGTGCAAGTGTATTATGCAAGTGTTTTTTTAAATACCCCAAATGAATGAATGATGATCAAGTACTTAGTTTACATGTTTCAAGTTTGTTCCATGTCTCTTAATTTATGCTTTCGAGTCCTGGGGGTACTTGTACCCGACAATTTAGTTGTTTACTTAGAGCCATGGTCAGTCATAAGAAATATCAGTCACGTATAATCAGTAGTACTCACAGTCAGTTACAGAACTCAGGAAAAACTCAGTAGATTCAGTATTCATTTCTGATTTATGTAAACTCAGCTAGCTAACCAGAATTCAGTAGTTTTATATCAGTCCATAAAACTCATGAACTCTATTCAGTTTAGTTAAATAGTATGATCAGTAACAGTTCAGTCCAGCCTAGTACAGTTCAGAATCAGTCCAGTGTCTATTCAGTTGGGAGTATGATTCAGCACCGAGTAAACCCAAGGATGGGGACTCACCTGCCCAGTAGAGGGTGTGATCCTTAGAAGCAATCCTTGTGTTCCAGAACTACGTAGCCAACGTATATTGAGATATCAAACCTGCCAGATGAGGGTTGATGAGGTGTTTTAACCTGTCAGTTGAGGGTTCCACCGTTCTCATTAGAGTACCTTCCAGATGAGGGTACCTTTTTAGTGTCTTTACCCGTGGCACACTACTGACACCCTTTCAACTCGGGTACAGGTTGGACCCCAAGTCTATTCAGAAAAGGGGCATGTTGGTTTGATGATTAGCTCCTACAGTTTTAGTTTCAGATTTAGTCTCAGTATAAAACTCAGTTCAGTACGGAACTTAGTATAGTTCCACAGAAATAGGACTGTCAAAGACAGTAACACAGACATTAGTAATGTGGTATTAGTAAACTCAGTATAATCAGTAGTTCAACATTCAATCTCAGTATTCTGTATTATCATGATCTCAGTACTGTTTATGTATTCATGCGTATACTCTCATTCAGTCTTACTCACGTTATTTACTTAGTATTGCTCATGCATATGAACCCATGCATTCAGCCTACCTCACTGATCATACCAGTATATTCAAAGTACTGAAGCATGCTTTTTGTGCTATGATGTCTTATATTATAGGTTCAGACGTACGAGCTCCAGAGCACCTTTAGCAGATCAAATTTTCAGTAGTCAGAGTCACTGGTGAGTCCTCATAGTTTGAGGACATAGTCTATTTCAGTATTTCAGTATCAATATCACTAGTTAGAGTTAGTTGGGGACTTGTCCCATCAACTTCACCGTTCAAATAGTTTAGAGGTTTTCCAAACTAGAGTTTTTTCAGACAGTTATTCAGATTTCAGTATTTCATTCATGTTTTGGTACTTCGATACCATACTCAGATTTATCATTCCAATTTGAACCTTATGGAAGTTTTCCGCATTTATCACAAATATATTATGATTACAGTATTACTATTATTCAGCGCTCACAGCAGGTACCTGTCATGGGTTAGCAAGTGGTCTTTCGGGATTGTTAGCACTGTGTAGCATCTGGGGTATACACTCGGGACGTTATAGGTCTGTACCTCATAACTTGGATGAGATCCATCCACATTGTCCTCTGGCGGTACAAGTGATTTTACCTGAGATTTAAATAATCTGAGAGGTATGATCTGAATAGTGAACAAATGGGAGTTAGAGGAATTCACGGTCATAGACTCTATAGCCCCAAAATAAGACAACAAGAAAGGGAAATATTCTAAAATTCCTCATAGACCCTCCCTTATAAGTATGGGTCGTGTCTCGACCAGACTATTTTTGGATTTGTTAAAGGATTTCATGGACATTGTTGTGGGAATAGGTATTATGGTTGGTTATCGGTATTGGTTATTGGTTAATGGTTTGATACGAACCGACCCCGGACCATGTTGTTATGGGCATCCTAAGTCCAACTAGGACCGGGGACCACCCCTATTACCCAAGTAAACCGCCTATTCCATCCGTAGATGGCTGAATTTCAAACATATAACAAGATAGCATAATAGTTCTCATTAAGACTTTGGGATAGGGTCACAATCATGGCCAACCCAACCGAGTCCAACCGCACTGCACCAACAGCCCAACCATACCAAACCAAACCATAGACCATAAACTAAAGGGAATACCAAAACATAAAATGAAAATCAATCCCAACATGTAATATGATGGAACAGTGAGAAATTATGTTCGATGATGCCATCCTATATATCAATAAAAAATATCAATAACAATGCTAAGGCTGACATCTCTACCGATATCGCCCATACCAAACCCCAGAAGTACCACAAAGCCTCAATCCAAAAGAGTAAACAAATCCGGTTGGGACATGTCCCCAACCATGGGAAAGAATACTATCCAAAATAAGAGAAAACTACCTAGAGAAATCCATATGATAAAACGATGCCATAGGAAAGGATGGAAGCTCGCCACTTCAATCCAAATGCTAATACTAAATCCACGTGCTAAATGAGAGGAGTAGAATGGCCAGTTTCTCCATAGCGTGGGAATACAACCGCCAGTAGACGGGGTTAGCGAATGACCGCTAGCATGAATCTCAGGATAAGGATAAAATAATGCTAGTCATAAAACTAAGTAAAACTATCCATAATGCATACAACAATACATATCTAAGTGCTGGGAAAAAGGATTGGATTTATCATGAACTTAAAAGCTTTTCCTGGGATGGGCTGCTTTGCCGTCCTAACCACCCACGGGAGAAATGGGTTCAGTTCCCCTTACTGAAAAGGTCGCAGTGAGTGTACCCATACCACAGGACAATATGCCATAAGATGAATAGTAAATCCCTCCAATATAAAACATGACACTTGCACGTGGTCATCAAGGACCCCTTATATCGGAAGGTATGAATTTTTTGTTTTGGTCCCCACGGGACCGCCACCTTCCACGGCATAATTACACACATTGCCATTAATCCCCAATTAAAACCATGTCTAAATAATCCTTTGAGAATTTTTTTAACCAAGTCCAATATTGGTGGTACTGCCATATCACCCCTTACTTGCAAGTAATATCCATAGCAAAACCATGTAGGTTAAGGGGACCTTAGGTTCCCTTACCATATACCATATTAAATACACTTGGGAGACTTTCATGTTCTCCACAGGCATAACCATTAAGCCTTTATTCTTTTCAAAACATTTAAACCATGCATAAATCCTTTATCTAGTTTAAAACATGCATGAGTTCCATTAAAATAAGTCAATGCAATGAACATATCTTTATAATCATTTCTTCAAACACATTGGGGGAATAATATAACCAAAATCAATTCCAAAGACCATTAAACCATTACCATGCAATCCAATTGTCCAAAACCACCATTAATGCATATAAAAGCATGATTAAAACCATCGAAAACCCATAACCAAGTATTAAATATCAAAACACCTATAATAGTTGAAAAACCAAAATCATAAAATAGTAAAACAATGAAATTAATTATATAAACCATGCCTTTAGCTAAAATTACAATGAGGGAAGAGAATCATGCCTTATATCGAAGAATTGATGGAAAGAAATCACCAAAGCTAGCCCCAAAGAAATCTCTTAGTTTAAATCCTGGCTTCCTTTCCCCAAAATCACATAAGTTAATTATGAGATATTTTCGAATAGTTCCTAAGTGTTAATGAATTGAATAATAGGGTAAATAATCACCTAACTATAGTAGAAGTTTTGGGTCCTAATAAAGGTAAGTAGGGAAGTGTCCATAATACCCCCACTTAAATCCCTTAAAAAACCTGTCACAAAGATACGACAGACCCATACGAGTCATACCCTTCTGTATGATCGGTATCCACCACTCGTATCCCAACCTCATCCCTTGGATGAAATATTATCCAGTATACGAATCATCCAACTAAATCGTAACCACATCATACGATCCGTATCCATGACCCGTATCCCTGGTAGAATAAAACACCAAGGGAATTGAACTCTATTTACTATACAAGTCCTGGATTTGACTCGTAACCTGGCTTACGGCTCATGGTGAGCCACTCGTACTCAAATCAAACCTAAGTAACCAAGTCTAAGATTAAGTTAATGAAATAAACAACCTGTAACCCCTAAGTCGTATTCATTCCAGTAACCAAAACCATCCCACCAACTAACACTGGTCAGTCAATGGGTCCGAAGAACGGATTACAAACAAAATTTTCTATGGGTCAAAACCTAGGATGTTTCAGTCTCCCCCAATAGGAACATTCATCCCCGAATGATGGACAAAGTAGGGGTAAGCACACAAAGAGTCATTTGCATTGTCAAACATCCCTTTAACAATGTTTGAAAACAAATAGGTAAAGAAGTTAATCTTTCCTTTAACAAACTCAAAAAATAAAGATGTGTTCAAGAACACATACTTTCCGCACAAATCCCAAGAGCATAAAACAAATACGGATACTTGGACTTTATGTCCTCTTTTTCTTCCCAAGTAGCTTCTTCCACCTTATGGTTCCGCCATAGAATCTTAACTGAAGCCACATCCTTGGTCCACAACCTATGAACTTGCCTATCTAATATCTCAACCGAGACTTCTTCATAAGACAGAGAATCCAAAATGCTCAATCCTTCCAATGTAACAACCGAAGAACGATCACCATGACACTTCCCCTACATAGAATCATAAAAGACCGAATGAACTAAACTTAAGCTAGATGGCAACTCCAATTCATAAGCAATATTGCCAACTCTACGAAAAATCACATAAGGACCAATGAACTGAGGACTGAGTTTCCATTTTTTGCCAAACCGCATCACTCCCTTCATGGGGGACACCTTGAGGAACAACCTATCCCTGATCTCAAACTCCAAGTCTCTACTCTTAGTATCCACATAGGAGTTTTGGCGACTTTGGGAAGCTTTAAGCCTATCTTGAATGACCTTCACCTTCTCCATTGCCTGATAAACCAAATTAGGATCAAACATATCCGCTTCTCCAAGCTCAAACCACCAAATATGAGATCTATACCTCCTACCATACAACGCCTCAAAAGAAATTATAATAATAATCAAATGATAGATATTGTTGGAATAAAACTCAATCAAAGGCAGATGCTCAACCCAATTGCCACCATAATCAATCACATAGGCCCAAAGCATATCTTTCAATGTCTGAATTGTTCTCTCTACTTGCCCATCCGACTTTGGATGAAAAATAGTACCCAGACTAACCTTAGTCCCCAACCCTTTTCAGAAAGACCGCCAATAGTGAGATGTAAATTGTATACCACATTCACAAATAATCGAAAAAGGAACCCCATACAGCTTCAGAATTACTTGAAGATATAACTGGGCATAATTCTCTATCGAAAAGGTAGTCCTCACTATTAAGAAATATGCAGACTTAGTCATCCTATCCACGTTGATCCAAATCAAATCATTTTGATTCCGAGATCAAGGAAGACAGGCAACAAAGTCCATATTGATCACTTCCCACTTCTATACAGGCAAATAAATTTGTTGATACAACTCTTATGGCCTCAAGTGCTCAACCTTAACTTGTTCACACACCATGTACTTGGCCACAAATTCATCCATATCCCTCTTCATGCCATTCCACCAATTAATCTCCATGAGATCATGATAAATCTTAGTCGAGCTGGGATGAATAACTTAGCGCGACTCATGTTCCTTAGCCAAAAACTTTTACCACAACCCATCGACATCAGGAATACACAACCTCTCTTGGTTCCGTAAAGTGCCATCACCACTGATCTCAAACACCACTACCTTTTGCCTACTAACGTCACCTTTGATTTTCATCAAGATAGGATCTAGCACTTTCTTCTCTTTAATCTCCGCACCAACAAATGATAGAACCACATCTTGCACCATCACACCACCATCCTTAGAGTCTAAGAGACGAACTCCAAGATTAGCCATGCAGTGAATATCCTTCACCAATTCCCACTTGCCTTCCTCTACATAAGCCAAACTCCTCATGGATAACCTGCTAAGAGCATTAGCAACAACATGAGCCTTACCTAGATAGTAGTGACGACTTATATCATAATCCTTGAGGATATCAAATAACCTCCTCTGCCTGAGATTAAGCTCTTTTTTAGTGAACACGTACTGAGGACTATTATGATAAGAAAAGATATCCATGTGAACACCATACAAATAATGCGGCCATATTTGTAAAGCAAACACAATCGCCAAAAACTCCAAATCATGAGTAGGATAATTCCTCTTATGTACCTTCAACTTCCTAGAAGCATAGGCAATCACCATCCTAAGGTATATCAAAACACAATCGAGCCCTACCCGAGATGCATCACAATAAACCAAAAACACATCATTGCCCTCTGGTAAAGTTAGGATTGGAGACGAATTCAACTTATCCTTCAACTTCTCAAAACTCCCTTCACAAGAATTTGACCAAGAAAACTTAACCTTGTTCTGAGTCAACTTAGTCAAAGGAACAACTATTGAAGAAAATCTTTCTGCACACCACCAATAATACCTGGCCAAACCCAAGAAGCTTTGGATATAGAATGGAGTTGTGGGCCTAGGACACCTCTTCACTACAACAACCTTCTGCGGATCCACCATGATCCCTTCACTGGAAATAATATGACCCAAGAAAGTCACAACGTTCAAATAGAACTCACACTTAGAGAATTTGGCATACAACTGTTGTTTCTTTAGGGTCTGCAACACAACACATAGGTGATTAGCATGATCCATCTCACTCTTCGAATAAGCCATAATGTCATCAATAAACACAATGATGAAAAAATCCAAATACTGCCTGAATACCCTGTTCATTAAGTCCATAAATGCTACCGGAGCATTAGTCAACCCAAATGACATCAATAAGAGCTCAAAATGCCCATACCGACTAAAAAAGTCATCTTAGAGATATCCACCTCCCTAATCTTAAGCTGACGGTACCCAGACCGAAGATATATCTTAGAGAAAAACTTGGCACTCTGTAACTAATCAAATAAATCATCTATCCGAGGAAGAGGATACTTCTTCTTAAACGTCACTTTGTTCAATTCTTATAGTCAATGCACATTCGATGGAACCATCCTTATTCAATATGAACAACATCTGCGCACTCCACGGAGAAACACTAGGATGAATAGACCCTTTATTAAGAAGATACTTAAGTTTCTCCTTAAGTTCCCTCAACTCAACCAGAGCCATTCTAAACGGAGGAATAGAAATTTGACGAGTGTCCAGAAGAAAATTAATACCAAACTCTATTTCCCTATCCAGAGGAACACAAAGAAGATCATTTTGAAAGACCTCTGGAAACTCATTAACCATAGGGAATAAAGACTAAGAAGGACCTTCCGATTTAGAATCTTTAACCCGGACCAAGTGATAAAGACAACTCTTAGAGATTAACCTCCAGGCTCTAAGATAAGATATAAATCTCCCCCAGGAGCTAAGGAACTACCTTCCCACTCAATAAACAGTTCATAATAGAACTTAATGATAACTCTACAAGTCCGAAAATCCATAGATACATAGCAAGAATAAAACCAATCCATACCTAAGATTACCTAAAAATTAATCATATCTAACTCATACAGATCCGCCAAGGTCTACTTTCTACAAATAGATACCATACACCCTTTATAGACTTTCTTAGCAATAACCTAGTCACCTACCAGGGTAGAAATAGAAAAAGGATCTGAGATAACTTTTAGATCAAAACAAAATGACACAACCATATATAGAGTAACATAAGAAAGAGTGGACCCTGAATAAAGCAAACTATATAAATCACAAGACAAAAGCTATAAAGTACTAGTAACGACTCAGGTGATGCCTCAGATTCAAACCAGGACACCAAAAAATACAACCTGTTCCGATCAACACTAGAAACAAGAGCAGTAACAGAAGTAGATACCACACCCCCAAGTATAAGAGCAGAAGATGAAGCCATATGCATCTTATTCTCCCCTGTAGTAACCTTATTGACCGAACAATCCCTGAGTCGATGGCCTACTTGGAAATACTTGAAGCACTTATCTCTTCTTTCCTCATAATTACCCCTATGAGGATGACCATAGAACCGATAAGGAGGACACAAAGAAACTGATTGACCTCCACTAGCTTGATATTGGGCAGCCTATGCCCAAGAAATGACACCACCTTGATGACGCCTATTTCCAGACTAATAAGGAGCGCTAGAAGAAAATAAGCCCAAACTCCCCCACTTCTTTTTCTACCACTTGCCACCATCTCTACCACAATGTGACTAAGCACATCCCTAATGAGAAAATCTGCTCCTTTTTCTATATCTATCCCTAAACTCTACCTTCTTCCTTTTCACATCCTCAACCTGCTGCATATGAACAATTAACCTCAAGATGTCCATATCTTTAATCAGCAAGGTAGTCTTTCTCTCTACAATAAAATCTCTATTCAACGCAAAAGTTAACTTCCTCATTCTCGACCTTATATTGGCCACAAAATTAAGATCTTACCTTGATAGATGATGGAACTTCTGAGCATATTACTTTATAGACATCCTCCCCTACCTGAGGTTCACAAACTCCTCTATCTTTGATTTCCTCAACTCTTAAGGAAAGAATCGATCTAAGAAGGCACTATAAAAAGCCTCCCACAACCTTTCCTCTTACATATCATCTCTACCCCTATCCCACTCCTCATATCATTGATAAGCAACATCCTTGAGCTAATAAGCTACAAAGTTAACCCCCTCTATATTAGTAGCCTACATCATCCGAAAGATCTTTGCTATCTCATCTAAGAAGCCCTGTAGATCCTCCTCCACCTTCACCCCAGTAAAAGTTAGAGGACCCATGTTCATAAACTAATCAACCCTCATGGCCTCAGTAGACAAAGTCCCAGTTGAACTGTACTTGACCTCTGCAGTAACTAATTGGCAATGACATGTCTAGACTGACAAAATTCTATATTTGTCATGTTGCCTTGAGGGATCTGAGAAGAACAATTTGAAATAGGAGAAACTCTAGAACCATCAAGAATAGGACCATGATATCGAATATGTGCTCCAAATATAGGACATACCCCTTAAGGATTATCCCCAAATGGGACTCATGAATTTTATTGTGTTCCAAATCTAAGAGGCATGATCTAAAAGATGAACAAACAAGGATTACAGGAGATTCCAGGATTGAGAACTCAATCTTGAAGATAGAATATCAAGAAAGTGAAACATTCTTAAATGTCTCGCAACCTCTCTCTCATGAGTTTGGCGCACTTCACACCACAAAAAAAGACTCTACTCGGTACTACTTTATGGACTTCCCAGTTGACCATGAACCTAAGGCTCTGATACTAAATTAACATGACTCAACCTCGAGCCTTATCATACTGGGCATCCCAAGTCCAACCAGAACCAGGGACTGCCTCCTATTACCCAAACCAACTGTTTATATCCAACCTTAGATGGGCTGAATTTCGAACATATAACAATATAGCATTATTGTTCTCATTATGACTCTGGGATATGGAAACAACCGTGACTGACCCAACTAAGTCCAACCGTACCACACTAACCTCTCAACCATAACAACACTAATTCTTTTACCATAAGCCAAAGGGAATACCAAAACATAATATGAAAATCAATCCTAAAATGAAATATAATGGAACAATGAGAAATTATGTCTGATGATGCCAGCCTTAATATAAATCCCAATGATAAGGTTGACACCTCTACTAGTCCCTCCCATACCAACCTCTAGAAGTATCACAAAGCATCTATCCAAAAGTGTAAATAATTTTGGTTGGGACATGCCCCCAACCATGGCCAAAACCAATAACGAAAATAAAAGAAAAGTGTCTAGAGAAATCCATAACATGAACTGAAACCTTCTGAAAGATAGAAGCTCACCACTTCAGTAGAAATGTTGATACAAAATTTTCATGCTAAATAGAGGGATTAGAAAGGTCAATTCTCGCATAGCATGTGTCTACAACCGCCAGTAGATGCGGCTAGCGAATGACTACTAACATGAATCTCAGGATAAGGATAAAATAATGCTAGTCATAAAACCAAATAAAGACATCCATAATGCATACAACCAGACATATATAAGTTCCAAGAAAGAGACTAAGTTTAGCACGCACTTAAAAACTTTACCTGGGTTGTGTAGCTTTGCCATTCTAAATATCCACGGGTGATATGGATTCAGCTCCCCTGCTGAAAAAGTCCTAGTACGTGTAGCCGCACGACTGGCCAATATCCTATGGGATGACTAGTACATCCCTCCAATATAAAATATGACACTCACACGTGGTCATCAAGGACCCCTCATATCCAAAAATATGAGTTTTTGGCTTTGGTCCCCCTGGGACCTTCACCATCCAAGGCTTAGCTACACACCTCGCCATTAATGCCCAATTAAATCCATGTCTAAAAAATATATTTAGCATTTATTTAACAAGGACAATATTGGTGGTATCGTCATACCACCCCTTACTTGCAATTAATATCCATAGTAAAATAATTTAGGTTATGAGGACCTTAGGTGCCCTTTCCATATACCATATTAAATCCACTTGGGAGACTTCCATGTTCTTCACAAACATAACTATTTAGCCTTTATCCCTTTCAAACCATTTAAACCATGCATAAATCCTTTATCTAGTTTAAAACATGCAAGAGTTCCATTAAAAGAAGTCAATGCAATAAACGTATATTTATAAGCATTTCATCAAACACCTTGGGGGCATAATATAACCAAAACCAATTCCAAAGACCATTAAACCATCACCATGCAATCCAAATGTCCAAAACCACCATTAATGCATATAAAAGCATAATTAAACCTCAGAAAATCCATAACCAAGCATAGAATATCAAAAACCCTAATAATAGTTGAAAAACCAAAATTATGAAATAGTAAAACCATGAAATAAATATATAAATCATGACTTTAGCTAAAATTACAATGAGGGAATAGAATCATGCCTTATATCAAAGAATCAATGGTTAGAAATCACCAAAACAAGCCAAAAAGAAATCCCTAAGTAGAAACCCTTGCTTCCTTGCCCCAAAAGCTCTTGAGAGAATTATGAGATATTTTGGAATAGTTTCTAAGTGTTAATGAATAGAATAATAGGGTAAATAACCTCATTAATTTAATAGAAGTCATGGGTCCTAATTAGGGTAAGTAGGGAAATGTCTAGAATACCACCAATTAAATCCCTAAAAAACCCATCACACGGATACGACTGACCCATACGATTCATACCCTCCTATTTGATCGGTATCCACAACTTGTATCCCAACCTCATCTATTTGATCAAATACTCTCTAGTATACAACTCATTCAACCAACTCAGAACCACAACATACAATCCGTATCCATGACCCGTATCCCTAGAAGAATAAAATAGCTAGGGAATTAATCACTGTTTACCATTTGAGTCCTAGGTATGACTCATACCCTGGCTTATGGATCATAGTGAGCTACTCGCACTCAGATCCAACCTAAGTAACCAAGTCTAAGATTAAATTAAGGAACCAAATGACCCGTAACCACCAATATGACTCGTACCCCTAAGTCATATTCATTATAGTAACCAAAACTATCCCACCAACAAATACTAGTCAGTATAAAAAATAACTATACCAACCATACCCTAACATACTGCTCGTACCCATGAGTCATAGTAGATCCAGAGAATGGATTTCCAGGAAATTTTCTAAGGGTCAAAACCCAGGATGTTTCATGGTTGTTGGATATTGATCTATCATAGATTCTTTGAGCCTTTCTATCTTTTTCTATTATATGTTCGAAATTCATCCACTGCTAGGTATATGTGGTTTTATTAGATTAGATTAAGGGGGTGGTTATGGTCCATGGTGGACTTGAGATACCCCTTACGGCCAAGACCTTGTTCAGGTCATGACATCCCAAGATCAAAAGTCAATCTTGGAATAAAAATATGTTTGTTAATAGTATGAGTGCATAAAAACTAATAAAGTGACTAAAAATGTCAAAAGAAAATTTATAGGTTACATAAAAAGCCTAAAAATTCTAACCAAAATGAACTGGGAAATTAAGTTTTTGGATACCTACGATGCCACTTACGGATAGTAGGTGGCACCTACGCCCCCCGTAGCAAACAAAGTTTTCATGTAACTTTAGCTTCTCTGGATCTAATTTTTATGTCACCTATGCCTTATCACCTACACCAGGTAGGTTCCAACATAGGTAACTATAATACCCTAAACTTGCAAGCTCTAGACCCTTTAAAATATAGGCCATTTAATTAGCTTTTCAACTCCACAAGTTTTGTCTTGATCCTACATCATGGAAAAGAGTTATGGAAATTTTCCTCCAGGAGTCTGTTAGCTACCAGTGATCACAAAAAACTTGATGACTCTTAAAAAGACATTACAAGTCATTAAAATGAGTCATAGTCATAATAGGAAGGGTCTTAAGTTTTAGCCTAAGCCCACGACTCCACTCTATAATTTGAAATCAGACATTATAAGTCGTTAAAAGGGACTTGTAGTCTCAATAGCGTTAAGCTAAGAATCATTTCCTGTGCTATGAGTCTAGTATACGACTCATAGTGAGACATTATGAGTCATTGGGTGGACCGGTAGCTTGACCAGTGTATAATCCAAGGACCTAGTCTTAGACTATGACTTTACCCAACGACTCATAATCAGTCACAACGAGTCATTAGGTGGCGGGTCGTAGTCAGATCAGAATAAACCTTGGATCCTCGGATCCCAGGTTACGACTCAGACCATGACTAGTAACATGTCTTAACAACTCAGGATGTGTTTCGTAACGACTAGGATCAAGTTTTCCTACATATTTTTTCAGGGACTTTTATGTTCTTTCCCACTTGCTTAAAAGCCAAACCCATGTCGTTTTGACTTTCCAAGGGGTGGTATAAAAGACCCAAAAGTCACAAATTCATCAGTTAACCTTATTCCACCCAAATGATATCAAAGAGGTGATTTTTCTTTTTCTCTCAAATAGACTAGGGTTTCACAAGAGCAAGATCAATTCTAAGTAATTCCTAAAGTTCTTACTACCAGGTATGTGGTATATTCATTTGTGGGTCCCTTCAGCCTATTGAGTACCTTGAACTCTCTTTATTTTTAAATGTAAAACTCTTTCGCTTTTATGGCGTTGCAAGTTATCTAATAATCTAATTAATCTTCTCTTAATTATTTCGATCATAAACCATTAATATATACTCCCTCATGAGAAATTGTGTTTCCATATGTTTGATAATGCAAATTTCTACTTCATGATTAGTTATTGAAATCTTGGGTGTTATTCAAAATTATCCCATGATACGCCCAAATTACACCTCTCCTATGAGAGAGTAAGAAGTCGCTATCAAATATAGAACCCAACTTGGTTGGGGTCAAATCCCATAGGGAATATGGTACTAATTATGTTCTATGTAGATTAGTTGACTTTTAATCATTCGTTTCCATAAAAAAATAGGAGGGATTTGATTCAGTACACAAATTAATGGTTTCAGTTTAACAAGATCAGATATGTGTAGTAGTATTCGAATTCAAAGAAATAGCAAGCTAGGGTTATGTCTACCTTGTAGTTTTCAATACTTTATAACTATGGGATTTACGAATTCATACATCTATCATGCTTACACAGAAACATATTGTATTTAATAACATAAGCCTAGTGTTTCTCAACCATCAAGGACTAATTCACTTCAGTTCTCTCAAATCAAAAGTGTTTACAAAAACAATACAAAATCTCCAAGTAGTTAATCCTGTTAAGGGATTAACATATGAAATAAGGGTTGCAAATCCTATTTTCTTGTCACTACTCTCTTTTCCAAATCTCAACCTTTCTATTGAACAAGTTGAGTTTTAAGGCACATCCTCTATGTTTGCAACCACGAGAATTCAAGATAAATGAAGAGAGTATGATATAAGCAGATCAATACATGGTGAATTCAAAAACCCAAAGTAATAGATTATATGTTCTAAGGCTTCAAAAACCCTAACTAATAAACTTAGCTACTCATGAATAAAATGGAAATCACAATAGAAATATTCATCATACCAAAACCAGAAGACGATCTTGGTGTGCAAATAGTGAAAATAAGAGAGAAACGTTTTCTCTCTCCACTCTAAGCCATTATTACCTTGTTCAAAATACTAAAAAATATTGAATAATGACAAAAAATTCAGCATCAAGTCTTTTTAGTAATTTTTTCTCTCATAATTTCCTTCTAAGTCTCTGAACTAATTATAAATGATAAATTAGTTTGGACATAGTTTCTAGGCTCCACATTTGGTCCAGACTGCTACTCTCTCTTGTATCATATGACATCCACATTTTATAGTCCCATTATGTCTCCATTTACCTCATTAATACCTGAAATCATGCTAATCACATCGGTTAGCTCAATCATATTGAAGTAGAGTAAAAACATTCAAGACTAGGCACTTTGTTCTCCAAACTTAGCTAAAATATGGGTAAGTTATGGTGCTTAGGTATATTAATACACCAAAGATCACCACCCCACAATTAAAGCTTTGTTCGTCCTCAAACATCTTATCTATTTCTGCATACTTCATATTTCTTAACACCCACAAAGAAAAAAAAAATGCTCAAATAGGCTAACACCACAATTATTAACAAGAAGTAGATTCATGAATCATTACCTGAGACAACCTACCCTCAAGAATAGACTCATTAAGTTGGAAACTTCATGCATACTATTTAAGCAAAGAAATCATATAAATTACCAAACCTTCATCAACCATGTGCCTTCACAACAAAAAGTTACCCATAATCACTCACAATCATGCAATTTCTAACAAAATGGGTACAAGAATCAAGTTGCGCTCACTCTCACAAAGAATTCTCAAATTACAACTGATGACCAAGTGCTTTCCCTTAGTGTAATGCTCCACTAATATCAGGATGCTAAGATTATGATCAAATAAGTCTTTTACGAGTTATAATGCAGGCTAAGGGATGGGTAGCACTATTTTGGACAAAAATAGTGAATATCTTCCCTAAGAACTTTAATACACTACATTATGCAATTGAGCCCAATTTCTAACAACCAATTTACACCACCTTCATCCACCCATATCTTTTGTTTTCACCCAATCTCATTAAACTCAATTAATAACACTATGGCGGGAGTATGCAACTCTTTAAAATATTTTTTCGCACCCATTTCACATTATGCACCCCTATGATAGCCACCCTTAACTTAAGTGATTTGCTTTAGTTGAGTTGCACAATGTCCAAGAAGGACCAGGGCCAAAATAGGTTTATTGTAACATATCTAGGATAAAATTTGGAACTTTTTCAATAATTTTTTCTACTTCCAACCACATCAATTTCACACGCCAATAACTAGCCTTTGGGGAATCAATTTCACCTTTTTCCTCTTATTGTCACACTCCTAACTCAAATTGATTTTACCTTAAAGCTCTTAGGAGTTTTTTGGATCAAATTACGGTCTATTAAAGAATGGGTTATGCTACATATGTGGCTAAAAAAGAACAAGCTAAAGGCTCAATGGGGCTAGCTAAGATAATGTACAAAGGTAGGTCAAAAGAAGGAATGAACAATGGTTGTCAAAGAAATGCCTAAATTATCTCCTAAACTCACAATCTTTATTTCGTTTGCACATACACCAGGCAAGTTCTAGCATCAGTTGCAATAAGGAATATACAACAGTCTTACATACTCATGGAACATGGTCAACTCAATTAGGAGCATTATATATTCTCGACCCAACAATTACATGAATTCAAATAAAACCAACAATCACAACAAGAGTCACAACTAAAGTCTAGGCATTTCAAACGTAATGATCCATCACATACTTATGTTATAATGTCATGTGATCTACAAGAAAAGTTACATTCAATTAAATGACTAATTTTCTCTTATGACGGTCGTCATCCATCCATCATCGAGAAAAGCACCTAATTAAACAAACATCTAAAAAGAAACAAAATAAACAAAATAACCAATCCTATCAAAGAAGTATACTAAGGAAAAGGTCCCATTTTTTACAAAAAAAAGTATCAAAATAACCAGCCACCCCACACTTAAGCTAAGCACTATCCCCAGTGCAAATAACAAGATAAAGAACCTGGCTAGTAGTACTCCTCATCCATATTAGGAGTCATGCCACCTGTATAGAGATCATTATTGGAGCTATTTTTCCTGTATTCATCACATCATCCATGTCAGCCACACATAATGAAACTAACTACAATTAAGATGAAGGTGGTGAAGTCACAACCCCACACTTAATTTGTTAGTATAAACCAATTAAGTGTTATTGTCGGGTACTCAGACTTCTCCAACATACACTTTGACATGGTGCACCAACATTAGTCACAATATAATTCACTCACTTCAATTCCACCAATTTTACTTCAATGAAATAATTTTGAACAAAGTTATGCCTTAGAGCTTCAACATATCAATATATACGAAACACCATCACTTTCACATGATTTAACCAACACCATGTTCCATCAAGTAAGTTGTGAAATAATGGCTACACACTAAACTACGTTAGTCATGAATAATTCAATCACATGAAAAAGCTCAAAGTACTACAACAATGGCATATAACAATGATGTTTATTTTCCCAAGATGCTCAAAACCTCTCTTTGACCTGGCCATAGCAAGAATTTAATCTATAACCCTTAAGAAATCAAGTAACTATACATAAAGTCACAATAACTAAGGATTAAGAAAGTAAAACTTACCATTAAAGATGGAAGATTTTGAAAAGAAAGGGAAAATTCTTGAGATTGTTAAGCAAAAATTAATCTTGAAGGACCAAGAGAATGGTGAGAGAGAAATCTTCCATGGATTAGGGGTGAAATAAGGATTAATTTGGGTATTTAGGGTAAGGAGACTTTTAAAGAGTGACATACAGATCGGATTGACCCAATTAAAAGTCGGGTACTAAGCTAAATTGGTAAGGGTATGCGACGCACAAGGGAAGGAAAATATTTAAGTGTGCATCGTATTGGTCATCGCATAAGTGAAACAGTGAGCATGTGCGTTATGATTTGCATCACACATGTTATCGCACAAGGGTAAGTGTGCGCCGCACAAGGTATCACACAAATTAGGTTAGGCGCCACATAGGTAGTCCCATAATAGAAACAGTGAAGGTGTGTGGTTGGGTGTGCGACGCCCAATACATCACCAAAGTTAAGGTGTGTACCACATAAGGTATAGCATATGTGAGGGTAATCTTAGGCTATGTCTTAGGCGAAGCCTTTTTCATGGCCTATGTAAACTTGATCACCACACACCCTGTAGTACACTTAAATTTTGATGCCATGCACCCCATTCTTCATATAAATCATTGAGAAAGGTCCATACCGCAGGGAATTCTCCCCTTCACCCCATCAATGCTAGTATTGGACTCTGAGATTGGTCCTATCAGCTCGATCCATACTCTACCACCACAGACCTTATTAAAAATTACAAAATAAAGTCGCACTGCAAAACTTTGGGGGGCGGTTTAACATAACTTGGGTCACAACACTAACACGAATCATGAATCTAGCCTTAACATTTGACCACTCCAACTTACCTGTAATGTACTCGTTACTCCTAACTTACCACCATTGATATGGCTCAATTCCAAACCAAATTTGGTACCAATCACCTCCTTAGTACTTCATACACCTATACTTAATAAAAAACACTTAAAAATGATTAGAAGGATGGGTTTCCTCCCACCAAGCGCCATGGTTTTGGTCGTGGCTCGACTCTTATTTTTACATTTTTGTTTAATATGATATAATTAAAATAAAATCATGGGTTTCCTCCCATGCAGTGCCTGATTTAATGTCGCGGCATGACTCAATTATCTTGACTACTCAGACTTCCTCAAGATACAATGATGATACCATTTGTACCTCATCTTCATAGAATGCATCAATGATTGAGAAAACATTTATATCTTTTTATTGTTTCATGGATTTACACACTTCAAAACTAACCTCTTTCCCATTGAGCCTAAATTTTATCTCATTCAACTCTAGGTCAACTAACACTCTCGCAGTTTCTAAGAATGGCCTGCCTAAAATTATGGGTACTTCAAAGTCCACTTCGTAATCAAGAATTACAAAGTCGACAGGAAATATAAAATTGGCCACCTTTAGAAGTACATCATGTAGAATCCCAACCGGCCTTTTCACCGATCTATCCACCATTACAAGTCATATTTTTATGGGTATGGGGTCTCCCAAACCCAACTTCTTATAAACAACTAGTGGCATTAGATTGATGCTAGCTCCCGGATCACATAAGGACTGAGCCAAATCCAGAGACCCAATCGTACAAGGGATGGTGAATTCTCCTAGGCCTTCCTTCTTCTAAACCAGTGACCTTGTATAAATAACACTACAATAGTGTAGATTATCCACCGGTTCATAGCGTACCGCTCTTTTCTTTGTCACAAGATCTTTCATAAATTTAGCATGTCCTGGCATCTGCTCAAGTGCTTCAACTAAAGAGACGTTCACTGTCAATTGCTTCAACATAGAAATGAATTTTTTAAAATTGCCTTCATCTTTTTTTTCTTTAATCATTGTGGAAATGGGGGTGGTGGCCTTGGGATTTCAACTGGAGAAACTGTTACCTCATTTCTTATACCTTGCTCTATATCACTAACATGATTTGTCTTAGGTGGTTGTTCCACTTCCAAACTCTTCTTTTCTGAACCTCCCAACTCCACAGGCACCACTAAAGATTCATCAAATATCTCCCAATCTATTTCGATCGCATCAGTATGAGAGAATGCTCCCAATCCTGGACTAGATAACATCTTACTGCTCCTAGTTGTAATAGCCATACACGATCCATCAGTCCTCGAATTCTGAACTATATCACTTGGTAGAGTCCCATGATGTCTTTGGTTGAATGCTATGGATAATTGTCTCATCTACTACTCCAGTTATTTAATAGCAGTTGAGTGCAGATTTCTTAGTTGACTCATAAAAGATATGTCACTCTTCATCATAGTCACCCCAGAATTGGTCACCTCAACTCCCGCTAATAGTTTCTCCATCATGTCCTCCATGGATATTTTCTTGAACTGGTTGCGGCATTATCACGGCTTCCAGGAGGTACATACAGTCCACTCCTATCACTTTTATTATTCCAATCTCCTTGGTAGTTCCAACCTTGGTTTCCTTGACCACAGATCAAAAAATCCCCCTGGTTATGCAAGTATTTATACTCTTCCTCGGTGTTTGATTTAGCTCCCTTACCATGGGACCCCACAACTTTTACCTTTTCTATATTCCCTAATAGCAAATGTTTCATGAGCAGATCCATCTATGTTTTCATATGAGCCATATCCTGATCACGCTCCTCTTCTCTCCTACGCTGCTCTGTTGATATTATACTAGACCCAGTATTGCTTTCTACCACAAAATCTATGGTATGCCAATATCTACTTGTCTTAGTCATTATTTCAAACATGTCCGTAGACTCAATAAAGGGGAGCTCCATAAAAGCTCCTCCTGCACATTATCCACTATTGGCTTTGTAAGCGAGTTCAAAGCTCTGTAGAATTTTTCCATCAAGTGTTCATCAGTCTTCTTATGGTTTGGGCATTGATTCAACTTCTTTTTAAACCTCTCCCAAGTCTCATGCAAAGCTTAATTAGCCAATTGCCTAAATTTGCTGGTCTCATCCCTCAACTTTAATATTCTGGAGGGCAGAAAGAAGCTTTCTAGGAAAGTTTCTTTCAATTTGCTCCAGTTAGTTATATAATCAGGAGCCAACTCATTCAACCACCTAGTTTCCTCTCTAGACAAAGACAGTGGGAACAATCTCAAATGAATAGCATTTTTTCCCACTCCAGTATTATCAAACAACTTATAAATATTGATGAAATTCACCAAATGTAGATTTGGATCATCACCAGGTAATCCACCAAAGAGTCCTTTCAAATTTAGTAGCTATATCATAGTAATGGTGATGTTGAATTTCACCCCAGGAGCTAGTGGTGGTAGAATTATTGCCCCTGTATATCCATCTCCATCTAAATCATTCTCATTATTGTCAATATCAAACTGCACAGCTTGGTAGTCTAGTCTTCCTCTGAATGGATGATTTTGATTTACATGTGCAACTACTCCCGCTGCACGCCTCCTATTAGCCGGGTCAATTAAATCATCATATCCCAGGTCCTCTCCATCTAGATTACGTACCCGACCTGGGTTATCTACATTCTATTTATTTAATTGAGCATTACCTAAAGTAGCCAATCTTTCAGCTTCTTATTGGTTAGCCATTCTTTTAATGAGATGAGGTTCAGGATTGAAGGGTAATAATAGTTCTCCTGAACTTTTGGCTCATGGCATAATCAACAATGAGCCTGTAACGAACAAAAACAACAAATAAACGTCAAATAAGAAAACTTTACTAACAGTCAATTAACACACATAAACTCAATCGACAATCGTATTGCCTGGCAACAGTGATAACATTTGATATACCCAAATTACACCTCTCTTACGAGAGAGTAAGTGGTCGCTGTCAAATATAGAACCCAATTAGGTTGGGGTCGAATCCCATAGGGCATATGGTTCTAATTATGTTGTATGTAGATTAGTTGACTTTTAATCATTCATTTCCATAAAATAAATAGTGGGATTTGATTCAGTTCACAAATATGGTTTCAGTTTAACAAGATGAGATATGTGTAGTAGTATTTGAATTCAGAGAAATAACAAGCTAGGGTTATGTCCACCTTATAGTTTTCAATACTTTCTAACTATGAGCTTTATGAATTCATACATGTATCATGCTTACAGAGAAACATATTGTATTTAATAACATAATCCTAGTGTTTCACAACCATCAAGGACTAATTCACTTCAGTTCTCTCGAATCAAAAGTGTTTACAAAGACAATACAAAATCTCCAAGTAGTTAATCCTATTAAGGCATTAACATATGAAATAGCGGTTGGAAATCCTATTTTCTTGTGATTACTCTCTTTTTTGAACCTCAACCTTTCTATCGAACAAGTTGAATTTTAAGGCATATCCTCTATGTTTGAAACCACAAGAGTTCAAGATAAATGAAGAGAGTATGATATAAGCAGATCAATACATGGTGAATTCAAAAACCCAAAGTAATAGATTGTATGTTACAAGGCTTACATAACCTTAACTAATAAACATAGATACTCATGAATAAAACAGAAATCACAATAGAAATATTCATCATACCAAAAACTAGAAGACAATCTTGGTGTGCAAATAGTGAAAATAAGAGAGTAACGTTTTCTCTCTCCACCCTAAGCCGCTATTCGCTTGTTCAAAATACTACAAAATATTGAATAATGATAAAAAATTCAGCATCTAATCTTTTTAATAATCTTTTCTCTCATAATTTCCTTCTAAGTACCTGAACTAATTATAAATGAAAAATTAGTCTTGGACATAGTTTCTAGGCACCACATTTAGTCCAGACTACCACTCTCTCTTACGTCATATGCCATCCGCATTACATAGTCCCATTATGTCTCCATCTACCTCATTAATACCTAAAATCATGCTAATCATATCGGTTAGATCAATCACATAGAAGTAGAGTAAAAACATAAGAAACTAGGCACTTTATTCTCCGAACTTAGCTAAAATATGGGTAAGTTATGGTGATTAGGCGTATAAATACACCCAAGATCATCCCATACCATGGATTTTTCAATATTTTCCAATATTAGTTTGCATTAGATAATACTGGTGGGTTATGCACATCGATACATAAATATTCATGTATGTCATACATGTTAGGTTACAAGTCATTGAGAGCATACTTGTATGATTAAATTAAGAATTCCATCATGTTGAGCATATGTAAGTATTAATCATTCTAAGACTTTCATCTGTATCAGTTTCAGTTCAATTTAGAAAAGGACTTAGCACTAAGAAAACCTAGGGATGAAGGCCCACCCGCTAATAGAAGATTGAGACCTTTAATAGAAGTCCCTAAGTTCTAGAACTATGTAGCTAGTGTAGTTTATGAGAGGTCACTGGACAGTTAGGACTTACACTCTCTTAGGGGTCACCCACTAGTAGAGCAATGCCACCCTAGTCCTTTGAGACACCAATTTAGTGGATCCAAACAGCCAGTCTTGGTACCTTTGGCAAGGTACTAACACCCTTCCAACTGGGTTACAGATTGGACCTCGATTAGCTCAGATTGGGGAATGTCAGTTAAATATTATCTTCCATAGTTTTAGTTTAGTATTTAAGTTATATAATTAAAGTTTGCATAACCAAGTGTTCAGTATATAAATTATTTAGTTATTCAAATCATTTAAGTACATGTTTACGCTTGGTCTTGTATTTTTTTTACATGTTCATGCATTCATGCTCGGTACCTATTTGTATACTAATAAATTTCTATCTTCCATACTAGTACACTAAAATTACTAATCCCATACTCTATTTTGCGCTATATTGTCTTATAATATAGGATCAGATGCTCAGTTCCCATATCACATGTAGTTCATTCCTGTTCTACTTAGCTGTAGTATTAGTGAGTCATCATCAGTAGAGGACTAGTCATATTGTTATTCCTGCTTCCCATTATTTTGTTTCATGTTATTTCAGTAGTTATAGTTAGTTGGGGACCTATCTCAATAACTTATCATGTTTAGATTCTTTTAGACAATAACACAGATAGTATATTTTTCTATAATGATTTTTTGTACACTTGAATTTGTTTGATATTTTATTAAATAAATTTTGCACAGTCTTTTGTTATCTTTCTTTATTATTGACAACTTATGCTAGATCATGTTAGCTTGGGGTATCTTGTGGCCTTATGCTCCATATTACGACTAGGGATAGTCTCAAGTTATGAAAAACTTAGTATCAGAATAAGAGGTTTAAAGTTTTGTAGGGTGTCTTAAATTCACGTTAAGTAGAGTTTTATTTATGGGTTTGAAGAATGCCTTACTTATGAGTGAGAGGTTACGAGACATTTTAGAAAAGTCTCCCTTATTTTTGTATTTATGTTATGAGATAGAGCATGAGCTTTGTTAAATTCCTTCTTTTAATTTTTGTATCTATAATTACATAAATTCCTCCGAGAAGGTATAATGGAAGGAAAAATGAGGACCAGCCCACACTAATTATTCTCTAAGACCCTCTGAATGAGCAAGTCTCTAATGCCAAATTTAGGGCTTCCTTCATAGTACTAGCCCAATCCATGGCTACCTAAAATAACCAGTAGGTTGTTGCCCCAGCCAACCCCATAGATTAATCAGCAACAACCAAAATTTTGGACTTCACTCAAATGAATCCTCTAATATTCTCTGGATCAATGTCTGAAGAGGATCCATAATAGTTTTTGGATAGTATGTAAAAGGTAACATATATCATGGGTGTTACTCCTAGTAAGAGTGCTAACTTAGCTACTTATAAATTATAAGGAGTAGCTCATACTTTGGTAAAGCTGTGGAAGGAGGACAGAGGTGTCGCTACAGGGCCTATAGAGTGGGATGAGTTTTCTAGTGCCTTCTTGGATAGGTTCTTCACATTCGAGTTAAAGAAGGACAAAGTACAGGAGTTTATAAATTATGAAACATGAGTGCGAAAGATTACTCACTCAAGTGTACCTAGTTAGCAAGGTATACTCCAACCATGGAGAAAAATTCTAGGGCAGAATATGTTAAATTATATTGGGAGTTCCTAAAGATATTGTCAAGAAGTGTAGGATAGATATGTTGATTAAGGAGATAGAGCTTTCTAGATTGAATATTCATGCTTAAAAGATTGAGGATGAGAAGCTCAAAAAGAAGGAAAGGGAGAATAAGAGAGCCTCAATGGGTAGCTTCAACCTCTATCAACAGAGGTCTAACGACAGGAATCGTTCTCAATTCTACTAGAAATCTTAAGCTCCCGCCCTATCCTATGCCAGTTCTCCAGTGCCTATGTTTATATAGGAAAATTAGGATAGAGCACCTATCTTTAAGCCTTAGGGAAGCATGAATAGTAGTCGCACCAACCCAGCTTGTAGGAGATTTGGTAAGAACCACAAAACTGAGTGCATGAAAAGGAGTGTAGGTGTTTTGGAGGTAGAATGTTCGGACTCTAAATTTTGGATTGCCCAGTGGTTGACAAAAGGAAAATACTTTATTAATAAAGGTTAGTCTAACTTCTCATCAGCTCCAGCAGGTCACCCAACTCAGCAGGGCGCTACCTCCAGTGCTACTATTAGGTAACTTTAAAAATTACTCTATGCCCTCTAGACTCACATGTTTCAGGAAAGTTCTACTGATATTGTTACTAGTATGTTACAAGTCTTTCACCTTCATGTTCATGCATTATTATTTCTCGAAGCTTCACTTTATTTTGTGAGTCCTTACATAGCAATGTATTTTAGCATTAGTCCCAAAATTTTTATATATCCCTTCTTAGTTTCTACCCGTATCAGTAGTTTTATCTTTGCCAGATGGGTATACAGAAATTGCTCCGCCACAAAATCTTAGAAATTTGTCGGAGTACACCTTATAGAATTAGAGATGACTAATTTTGATGTAATTCTCATAATAGATTAACTCTATGCCTCAGTTGATTGTATTAATAGAATAGTCCAGTTCCAGTTTCCTAATGAGCCAGTTAAAGAGTAGAGAGAAAGTACCTCAGTGCCTATAGGTTGACTCATCTCCTCCCTTAAGGAAAAAAGATGATATCCAAGGGTTGTATCTATCATTTTATCTGAGTCAAGGACTCAAGTTGGAAAACTCCAAGTCTTGAGTCATTTCATGTAGTGACTGTGTTTCCATAAGTGTTTCCTAAAGATCTTCCTAAAATTACTCTAGAAAGGGAACTCTACTTCGGAATAGATATCTCCCTAGATACCCAACCTATTTCAATTCCACAATAAGGAATGGCTAAGATGAGATTAAGAAATTGAAAGAACAACTGAAAGATCTCTTAGATATGTATTTAATCAGGGACAGTGTATATCCATGGGGCACTCTAGTTCTCATCGTACACAATAAAGATTATTCTCTCAAAATATGCATCAACTATCTTCAGTTGAACAAAGTCACTATCATGAATAAATCCTTTTCCCAGTACTAATGACTTGTTTAATCAACTTTAGGGTGCAAACTATTTCTCTAAGATAAACTTCAGATCTAGCTATCACCAGCTCATAGTCACACAATGTGACATTCTGAACACAACTTTCAGAAATTAATATGGTCATTTCAAATTTGTATTTATGTCTTTTGGACTAACGAATGCTCCTGCAGCTTTCATGGACTTGATGAACAGACTGTTCCAACAATATTTAAACACATTCATCACAGTCTTCATAGATGACATCCTTGTCTATTCTCATAGTGAAGGTGATCATGTATACCATTTAATGATTATTTTACAGCCCTTTAAGGATCACTAGTTATAAGTTAAGTTTGGGAAGTGTGAATTTTGGTTGAAGTCAGTAGCTTTCCTCGATAACATCATTTCCAATGATGGCATTAAAGTTGATCCTAAAAATCCTAAAGCAGTAAGAAATAGGCCTAGACCCATCTCTCCATCAGATATTAAGAGTTTCTTGGGTTTAGCCTTTTACTACAGATGGTTTGTTGAGGGATTTTCATCCATTACTTCTCTCATGTCAGGACTAATTTAGAAAAAAGTCAAGTTCCAGTGGTTTGATTCTTGTGAGAAAAGTTTTTAGGAGTTGAAAACTCGACTCATTTCTACCCTAGTTTTGACTCTACCTGAGGGTCTAGATAGTTTTGTGGTTTACTGTGATGCTTCTAGAGCTGGTTTTATTTGTGTGTTGATGCATTGAGTAAATTTCATAGCCTATTCCTCTAGATATATAAAACCTCATGAGAAGAATTACCCTACTCATGATCTCGAGTTGGCAACAATTGTTTTTGCCTTAAAAATTTGAAGGCCTTACCTTTATGGGTTTCATGTGGACGTGTTCACTGATCACAAGAGCTTACAATATATGTTCATATGTAAAGATACAAATCTTTGTCAGAGCAGGTGTCTTGAATTATTGAAAGACTATGATCTGAGTCTTTTGTATCACCCGGGTAAGGCCAATTTGTGGCCGATGCCCTTTGTAGATTGTCTCTATGGAGTGTTTCTTATGTGGAGGATGATAAGAAAAAATTAGCCTATAAAGTTCATCAACTTAGTAGATTGGGTGATTGGTTGGTATATTCAGCCTAAAGTAGTTTATAGGTTCAAAATGGTTCAGAATCTTCTTTAGTTTCTGAGGTAAAAGAAAAGAAAGACAAAGATCCTATTTTGGTTAAGCTAAAAAAGGTAGTTAAATATAATAAAGTTGAGTTTATCTCTCAGGGTAGATGGTATGATTCATTTTTAGGGAAGGTTATGCATTCTAAATGTTGATTATTTGATGCAAAGAATGTTAGAAAAAACACATGGTTCGCGATATTCTATTTATCTAGGAGCCACTAAGATGTATAGTGATTTGAAGGAAGTCTATTGGTGGAATGATTTGAAGAATGATATTTCAAAATTCAAGGCTAAGTGCTCAAATTATCAACAGGTCAAGGTGGAGAACTAGAGACCCAGTGGTACACTTTAGGAGTTCATCATTCCCACTTAGAAGTGGGAAGTGGTGAATATAGGTTTTTTTATAGGGTTACCCTATATGCATCGTCAACATGATTCTATTTGGGTCATTATGGATGGAATGACCAAGTCATCTTATTTATTGCTAGTTCATAATTCCTATTCGGCTGAGGATTTTGATAGACTCTATCTAGGGAGGTGTTAAGTTTACATGGGGTTCTATTGACCATCATATCATATATAGGTACCCAATTTACCTCTAATTTTTGGAAGGCTTTTAAGAAGGGTCTTGGTACCTAAGTTCATCTCTGTATAAATTTTAGTCTCCAGACAGATGGTCAGGTAGAGAGGACAATTTAGACAATGGAGGACATGTTGAGGGCGTGTGTAATTGATTACAAGGGTTGTTGGGATGAACACTTACCTTTTATTGAGTTTTCCTACAATAATAGCTAGCACGGCAGTATTCAGATGGCTTCGTTTGAGGCCCTTTATTGTAGGAGGCATAGATATCATATTGTTTCATTTTAAGTTGGTATGGCTGCTTTAATATGTCCACATTAAGTATACAAGTCAATGGAGAAAGTTTATTTGATTCGATAAAGGTCGAAGATAACCCAAAATCATAAAAAATCCTTTGTAAATGTGAGAAGAAGAGAGCTTGAATTCAATTTTAGAGATTTTATGTATTTGAAAATTTTCCCCGTGAAAGGCGTGAAGAGATTTGGTAAGAAAGGGAATCTTAGTCCCCGTTATTTTGGACAATATAGGATTTTGATTCATTTTGGCAAGTAATCCTATAAGTTAGAATTGCCTACAGAGTTAGCAACAGTGCATCCGGTGTTCCATGCCTCTTTGCTAAAGAAATGCATTGGTTTTCTAGATTTTGTCGCCCCATTAGAAAGTGTGGGCGTGGAAGATAGCCTCTCCTATGAATAAGTTCATCTGAAATCCTTGACTGCCAGATTTGTAGGTTGAGGAATAAGAAAGTTTCCTTGGTTAAGGTTTATAAGAAAGTCCGTTTAGGGAGCAACTTAGGAAGTAGAATCAGATATGTGAGCCAAATATCTCAATCTCTTCTCTACAAATTCATATTCAACTTGATATTATGGTTCTTTAGGTTAGTTCTCATGTTTTCTATCTCAGCTATCCAACCATCCTCATGTACTAACATACATTCATGAATTCAGTTTAGTCCAAGTATCATGTTTCAGATTCAAATATTGTCATGAGTCGACCCGTAAGTATTCCGTGCATGATGTCTGTCTTCCTAGTATTCCAGCTCGGCTAGTTTCATTCGAGGATTAATGATCTCAAGGGGGAGATATTTTAATACCCCAAATTTCCAAGATCTAGACCCCTTAAAAGATAGGCCATTTAATTAGATTTCCAATGCCACAAGTCTTGACGCGATCCAACATCGTGGAAAGAAGTTATGGAAATTTTCCTTCAAGAGTTTGTCGGCTGCAAGTGATCATGAATCATTTAATGACTCGTAACCAGGCCCTATGATTCATTACAAGGAGTTGTAGTCATAATAGGAAGGGTTCTAAGTTTCATCCTAGTGCCCAAGACTCCACTCCATGATTCGTAATCTGATATTCTAGGTCGTTGGGAGGGACTCATAGTCTAAATAGTGTTCAGCCAAGAATCCTTTCTAGTGGTTACAAGTACAGCATACGACTAGTAGTTAGACATTACAAGTCGTTATGTGGACCCATAGCCTGACAAGTGTATGGTCCAAGGACCCAGTCTCAAACTATGACTTCACCAATGATTCATTGTCTGTAATAATGAGTAATTAGGTTACGAGTAATAGTCATACCCGAATAAACCTAGGATCCCAAGTTACGACTCAGACCATGACTCATAACCAGTCGCAATGACTCGTGAGGTAAGTAGTAACGACTGGGAGTTTGTTTTCCTATACATTTTTTTAGGGACTGTTATATCCTTTCTCACTTAAAAGCCAAACCCATGTTGTTTTGGCATTCCAACGGGTGGTATAAAAGATCCACAATCCCCAAATTCATTAGTTAACTATATGCCACCAAAAAAATATCAAATAGGTGATTTTCCCATCTGCCTCAAACAGACTAGGATTTCTCAAGAGCAAGGTAAATTCCAAGGAATTTCCCAAGTCTCATACTACCATGTATATGGGAGATTTATCAGTAGGTCCCTTCTGCCCATTACGTCCCAAGAACTCTCTTTATCATAAATTGTAAACTTCTTTCCCTTTATGGGGTTCAAAGTTATCTAAAAATTTAATGTATCTTCTCTCAATTATTTTGATCACGAACCATGAAATATACCCTCTCATGAGAAATTGTGTGTCCATATGTTTGATAATACAAATGCATACATCATGATTAGTTATTGAAATCTTAGGTGTTATTCATGATTTTCGCTATACCATGGATTATTCAATATTTTCCAAGATCAGTTTGCATTAGATAGTAATGGTGGGTTATGAACACCTAATACCTAGATATTCACGTATGCCACAGATGTCAGGTTACAAGTCATTCAGAGCATACTTGTATTATTAAATTCAGAATATGACCTTGTTGAGAATATGTCTATATCAATCATGTTAAGCCTTTCATCAGTATTAGTGTCAGTTTAGTTCGGATTAGGACTTAGCACTGGGCGAAACTAGGGATGAAGGTTAACTAATCAGTAGAGGACTGAGACCTTTCGTAGAAGTCCCTAAGTTCTAGAACTGCGTAGCCATCTTAGGTTATGAGTGGTCACCTACTAGTTGGGGACTGACACTCTCTTAAGGGTCACCCTCTAGTAGGTGATTGACAACCTAGTCCTTTGGGACACCATTTTAGTAAATCAACACAGCCAGTGTTGGTATCCTTGGTAAACTACATACAACCTTCCTAATGGGGTTATAGGTTACACCTCAATTAGCTTAGATTAGGGCACGTCAATTAAATGTTAGAACCTACAGTTTCAATTCAATAGTCAGATTATATCATTTCAGGTGTGCATGACTAAGTTTTCAGTATATCGGTTATTTAGTTAATCTGATCGTTTTAGTACATATTTATTCTTGGTCTTGCATTTATTTTGCATATTCATGCATTCATGCTCAGTACCAATATGTATAACAATAGATTCCTATCTCACACACCAGTGCATTCAAAGTACTGACTGCAACTACTCTTTTACGCTTTGTTATCTTATTACATAGTTTGGGGCGCTCAATTTCCATATCCTGCTTAGTTCATTGTTGTACAACTCAGTTGCAGCATTGGTGAGTCCTCATCAGTAGAGGACTAGTCATATTGTTATTCTGGCGTCCCAGTATTTCATTTTATTTTATTTCAGTAGTTAGAGTTAGTTGGGGACCTGTCCCGACAACTCATCATGTTTAGATGCTTCAAGACAGTAAGAAAGATAGTATGTTTTTCAGTAAAGATTTTCAGTACACTTGACTTTATTTCTCTATTTTATTAAATAGCTTTCGCACAATATTTTGTTATCTTCCATCAGTATCTACAGCTTATGCCAGATCATATGTTTGCTTGGGGTGTCTTGTGGCCTTAAACCCCATGTTATGACTAGGGGGTAGTCACGAGTCATGACGGTAGCCCACTTTACAGCTTTAAACTTCTTTTCTTTGGTTTAGCTCCAAGAACCTAATTTCCTACAAAATAGACACAAAACAAATCATATTTCCCAAAATAGGCTTAAGTACTTGCATATTTCTCAGTTTTAAGCATCGAAAGTTCCATGAAACCACGATACATCACAAAGTCATGGTGTTTTGTCCATAATCACATCTTAAAATCCTTATCTAACATGGTATATATATATATATAATACACTATCCCGTGAAGATGAGTAGTCATAAACCTACCTCAATGCATAATCATAAGTCCTTGAATCATCCAAAAATTATTAGCCTTTTCTCCATTCCCCATATGCTGCCACACCATCAAAAGAGTAAATTAAATGTCATTAAGAGTAAAACAAGAACGATATTGCTATATAAAGGGTTACGTCAAAGTTTGAGTGAAGAACAAGCTTGCGGTGACCAAATATGGAATCCAAACTAGAATTTGCTGCGAGGTCCCTTGAAGGACAAGAAATATGTGCTTAAACATTGAGCACAAATGATGCATGAATCGGGACCCAAATCAGCCCATAAGGTTTAAGGATTAAAGACCTAATTTCTAAGAATTTACCATCAAATAGGATGAAAATTGATGGGGAAATTAATAGGAAATGACCAAGGAGTGTTAGGCTAGCTTACCTTAGCTTCAATGGATGATTGTCCTCTTTTTTCCCTCTCTTAAAACTCTCAAAAAGGTGTAAAAATTGTGAAAAATAGTGAAGAAAATTGGATGAAAAAGGGTATTTCATATCCCGCAAGTGCTGTTAAAACGACTACAGCTTAAGCAATATAAGTTTGATAAAGTGGTCCCTATCCAAATGGCTAAGACCGCTAAAGAGCTTGCCGCAAAAGCGTCTCCATGACCGCTAAAGATGTCATACCAGATATCAGACACCAGATTTAGTAAAGTTCAAAATTGGACTTTGACCAGGTGCTCGATATTCGTTTAGAACCCTGTGCATGCAAACAAACTATACTACTATACAAAATTTGACAATTTGAACTCAATGGAACCGTCAAAACTTTCATCCGAGATTATTTTAACAAAATCTTGGGTCCAAATCTATAGTTCAATTTTTCATATAATCCACTCAATAGCCAAAAAAATAGTCTGGATGGCTCGGGACGTAGACCAAGGGTCCCCCTATCCTAAAATCAATGTTACAAAGCTGATGGCACTGTCAGAATTCTCATCCGAGGTTATCTCCTAGAAATTTTTATCCGAAATCAATTGCTTAAAAACAAAAACTCCGAAATAGAAAATGAGCCTAAAACCCAAATAAACCATCCAATAATTAAAGAGACTATTCCAACAAGTCACAAATGACCTAGAGTTGCTATGGGAAGGCCTAAAATGCTGAAAATATGCGTAAATCTAGGAAATGACCTAGAGGGTCATTATAATATCCATTAATAAGAAGACTTGTTCAAAAAATTCAATGGATAGGAGGAGCATAGAAACTCAAAGGAACAAGTTACTATACCCGCATGCTCCAAGTATGACTCCTCGGATAACTTTAAAAAAGAGACAACACTTCCAAGGGATTTCTCCATAGGTATCCTTGTTTTCACTTAATATTCTTTCTTAACTTTCCAAAAACCAAAAACTTAACCTCGAGAACCAACTGGCCTCTAACTGAACCAAGGAAGTCTAATGCACGAAAATCCAAACCACATTATTCTAATACTATATCGATACAAACACAACCAAGTGACAACTCAACCAAGCAGAATTGATCTAAGGCATGGGACACTCGACAAACTCTAATACCTAAATATACCTTTCATTTATCTTTCCAAACCTACTATCCACTATAAAGCAAGCAAAATGTCCTCCAAGGCCTATTCGCACAATCCCATCACACCAACCTTGAAGAACTAAGGTTGATCCACAAAAAATCCATAATGACAAGTATGAGAATAATCATGTAAGGCGCTACCCAAGAATACAAATGGTGATGAGTAATGTTTACAACCAACTATCAAAGATATAACTAGTCTAAATGACCATCAAGCTGGTGGCCAGGAGTCTGATGCACAAACACTCACCATTAAACAATCATCTCTAGGATGTCCCACCAACTAAGGATGAAATGATGTTGAATCTTAATCTTTCATACTACTCCTATTGAGTATAGCATCCAAATTTTAGATGAAAACTAAAAATCGAGGTTAAGAGCGGAAAAGAACATCCTAAAGTGCAAATAGGCCACCATGTGAAGATCTATCAGCCCCAATCAATCTGAACTAGGGAAGACTAAATATATAGCTAAGAAATTTGCCGAGCAAACCTATAGATTATACCCCAATTAAAAAAAATCCAAAAAAATGTTGTACCAAACCTCTACAACTCCCCGCTGAAATCTCAACACCAAGGCTGAACCACTCGATCTCAACTATCTAAACCAACCTTGTTGATGGGTAAGCATCCATAATCCAAATCTATCATATCCCTCAAGCCTCCATTCCAAGGCATAAAATACAAACTAAAGTCTATAAGTCGAAACTATGGTGAAATACCCAAATTGAACTTACCATCCAAATCAAACCTATCCATGTTCCTGCTAGAGTTGATATCGAATTGTAATTTAGAGCAAAAATTAAAAAAAGGAAAACCACATGCTAAATACACAAGCGATCAACTCTATATTTACTGAAGGGTACAATGCCCAAAGGCATACCCAAAAACTCACAAAGGTTGCATCCAGTACTAGAGATAATCAAAACTCTAGAAAATAAAAAAAACAATCATAGGCAAAAACTGAACCAAATGAATCAAGATAACAAATTCTCAATTGGCCAACTCAAGAAGAAGTTTTAGGAAAAGATCACCTATCTCCACCTCTCTTAAATCCACTAAAACAATAACCACTCATAGAAAGAACAAAGTATCCAACACTACATTAATAACAAGATCAAACTATCACTAGAAGAGGAACTAAAAGAACCATAACTGAAATACCAAGACCTCTGGACACTAACATCAAGACCACTATCGGGCGATGAACCATCCAAATTTGAAGAATGGATTACAAATTGGTCAACCTCAAAATTGAGCGATATAGAATGATAACCAATGCTAGAGTCTTTGAAAACTAGGAGGCAAGTCGTAGAATCTCAACTCAAAATCATGAAATATAACCAAATTGCCAACTCCAAAACTAGAACAGAACCACAGAAGGATAATTTACCTTTATTTCCATAACCCACTCAAGAACCAATTTAACCTCATCACCATAAGAGAAGTATGACCAACCTTTTCTCACAACAAAAATGAAATCATCCAATTGAGTTACTGTCTAGGTCAATGAACAGAAATCTCAGGGAATGAAGTTCTAGCTAGAAAATGCTAGTCTAGCTTCTAGTCAAGTAAGAATTAATCAACGTAAAATAATGACAATAATAACAACAAGAATAAAAATACTAGTACAAAAAGTAGGTGGTACCAAAAATGAAAATCAATAATAAGTTTCACTTTAGGGACATAAGAAGGCTAATATGCTAAGGTAAATGGGACTCAAACCCAAATGCTACACCACTAGGGAAAATATCAATACTGATCTATTTCATTCACTACTAAGAGAAATAATCTATGGGGGTAGTTGTATAATCATAAACTCTACACTAAGGCTCACAACAATTAACACAAACCTACCAGACACATAATCATCAATTGGTACGAAAACCCCAATATACCCAAATGGAAAAATAAAGGTAAAAAATAAAAAGTGCACCTATTATGGTGGAATTCGAAGTCATATGCATGATATTCCTGAGGGAGTATGAATCTGAGTAGGTCCAAACTTAGACAGACTAAATAACTTCTAAGTGCACTGCCTCTAGCTGAAGGTGACACAACACTATAAGACTGATGTGGACAAGCTGAATGACTAATAATCCTGTATCGAGGATACTCTTTAGACCAGTAACCAATCACTTTGCATTTGTAGCAAACCCAGAAGCTCTAACCTAGTAAAAAATTATGGGCTAACCCCAACTAGTTCACCGACAGATGCTAGGGACACTTCCTACTAAGATAATCATCTCCCCAGCAATCATAGAATACCTCAAGAGTCCTAGGATGGCAGAGAACACATGGTAACTCAATCTGAGCAACTGACTCACATTTGGGGAATTCTCTAAAATAATGACGAATCTCATTGCACCCATAAAATCACCTAAAATACAAAAAGGTACCACCCACACTCAACCAAAATGGAAAACACAATCTAAAGACCCATACTGAATACTCTACAAGGCCCGACGAGAGCTTTGTCTATTGTGATTACCAAGATTGATTTGAGAGCCATCTATAGTTTGATACACCATTAGTGTAGAACTGATAGGCTACAAATGAAACTGATTTCATCTAGGATGATCTCACTCCCAGATAGATTACTAATAATATTGTACTAATTATATGGCCTATTATCTCTACCTTTATAAGTCTTAATACATGCTCTTTCTTTGGCCCCCGTAAGATCAACATCATGAGAGAGAAAAGACCCAGTTACTATCAAATATTCTCACACCAAATGGAATGGAAAAGCTAATACTATAATAAACCCACACACCATCTCTTTCTCCAAACAATATAGAATAAGAAAATGTTTAGCCTACTTAAGAAATCCAATTTTAGACTTTGAGACCGACAAGGAACCCCACTGAACACCAATAAGACCAACTCTAGGCTATGAGTTGCTGGTGAATTAGTTCTTATCTCTGGCTGTGAGATATTTACAAAAAGGCTCAAAATCAACAATATTGAATCATGAAAAGATAAAGCTATCAAAAACCCTATCTGATCTTGGGTTATCCGGAAATCCTCTGATCGACATTGAAGATCTTTGATGCTAACCTCTGACTCCCTAGTCATTGCAATAATACTATTGAAATGCATGTGATTACCTCATCCCTATATATTGATAACCTCGTATCATCCATATGGAATGGAATAGAGTTAAAGAATGTATTAGAGGCTCATAGAAATAAAAACATGTAATAAAAAGTCAAGAATAATATTTCTTAAGAATGCTTTGCAACCTTTCAAAGATAACATATGAAAGTCGTTGCACCAATCTGCCAAACTCTACCAGACACAAGGCTCTTGTACAATCACATTGCTAAACCTAGTCTATGATACAAATTTTTCATGACTTAATTTCTCAAGTCATGATGACATCTATCATAACCCCACTAGTTGGTAAGCCAACCTCAAGTCTGAAACTGTTAGTAATGGAATATCAAGAAAAAAAATGAAGATAATGGAATAAATATGATAAAAGAATATTGCATATAAGATATCCCCAAAACCTGGTGGAATCAGTATTAGAGCTACTAGCATAATAAGAGTACAAGGTTAAAATACTAAAAATATATATGGGTACAATCTATCTCTAAATAGAACATACAGATCAGTCTAATCTATAAGAGAGAGAAAAGTAACATTCTGAACTAGGAGCTCACCCTAATCTCTGATCCATACCTGGTTGGCATGATGCATACAAAAATGGTGATAACCATACTAAATTTGCAGGATGCAAAACTGTAATATGAGTACCAAACACGTAGTACTCAACAGGTGACAGTCGACTGAGCTCTAAAGATAATGAAAATATAGATAACTTGTTGCCAGGAATGTAAACTACAACCAAATAGCTTAGAATCTAACATTATAACATTTGAGAGAAAATAACTATGAAATATCCTATTCTATCCATATTTGGGAAATAAAGCACTATACCTTATATTACTGGACAATATAAAAATAAGAGTAAGAAGAAGAATATATACAACAGTATACAAGGCTAAGGAATACATATACAATACAAATAACAAGGGAGGAGATGGATATACAGTAATATAATAGCTAGATATATGTATATACATATAGGTATACATGACTAACTTAAAGGGTATCACCTAAGGTAGTCAACCAAGCATCTAAAGGCATCCTGATCAAGTACGAACTAATGCTAGCATAATCAGGGTCCCTAATCAAATATCTAACCATGATTTAATTGCCGTAATATAATAACTATAAAAAATAAATCCATATCGTACCTCTAACCTCAGTATTAGTCCATCATCAGCCTTTTATAAATTAACCATTATAACTACAATACACTAGAAGGATCGTCTAGACTATTAATACCAAAATTAGGCCCCATTACCTAGAAGGTTGAATCAACACACAACACAAAACAAACAACACTAATAACATATACCTGTGCAACCTCACATAAGGCTGATAGATATAGGTACCAAACATTATACTGGTAATAGGCAATGAGCATACATGAAAGAATATAAGTAAATCCATAATTCCATAACCAATAAAAGTGCCATAACATAACCTAACGTACATACCTCCTTCAACTCGACGACTCACAAAAGAAGGACCTATATCAACCTCTCTTATATACATGATGACTCACATATTAAGCATCCCCTAGGGTGTTCAAAAGTATCTACATACACCAACTTGGTTCTAATCCATAATTTCTAATAATCATCATCATCATCAATCTACTCTGTCCACTATCGGAGAGATGTATATATATACATAATAAATGCACGGACTTAAACCATGGACAAAAATGTGTAAGTTTGTAAATTCATTGTCCAGGGTCAACTCTGAGACTAAATCATCAGAAAAGTGCAGAAAAGGTCAAAGTCTATCTCGACCAAAGTAAATAAGAGTGGTAAAACCATAGATCAAAATTTATCTCAGACAAATTTCTAAAACATTATTTTTAGTTCCATAAGCTCATAAATCTTCCATTAAGGTGGTATGACTTCCACTATGAATGAATCTATTTAAAAGTGAAAAGTGGGAATAAATCCCCTTTCAGGAAAACAATTGCAAAACCATATTTTTAGTTGGAATTATACCACTAAGTAAGCATGAACGTATCTAATCTATGCATAATATCACCAATATCCAGATAATACAATGATAATCTTATAAACATACATATACTGCAATTACACCCTTTAAAAGGATAATTCTTTCACTCAGAGTTCAACTAATATCATAATCACGCCTTGGGCCCACTAATATATAAATAGCATAACTATAATACCATGGTTTGGGAAACCATGATAATCCACCGAGTCATGTAGTAAACCTTATAGTAAAGAGTCCTTAGCCTCAACTGTGTCTAACATGCTACTAACTTAGGTAATAGGATCCTATAGGCATGACTAGGATTCATCTTAAGAGTCGATTCACTCTTTTATCCCTAAACTTCTAAATTAGTCTAAGTCATGGTGTTCTAACCATAATCATATATTAACATCCTTACCTAACATTTAATATATAAAATACTCTATCTCATGAAAAAGTGTAGGCAGAAGCCTACCCCAACATTGAACCGCAAGTCCTTGAATCATCCATAAATTATCCTCCTTTTATCCATGATTCCAAATACTTCCACGCTATAAAAATAGTAACTTACATGCCATTACGAGTAAAACAATACCCATATTACTATATAAAGGGTTGGGTTATAATTTGGGTCAAGAACAATCTTGTGGGGGCCTACAAATGGAATCGAAAATTAAATTTGTCATGAGATCCCTCGAAGGACAAGGAATGCGTACTCAAAAGTTGAGAACAAATAGTGCTTAAATCAGGGACCAAATCATCCCCTAAGGTTTAAGGATTAAAGACCTAATTTGTAAGATTTTACTATTAAATAGTATGTTAATTGATGAGAAAATTAATAGAAATAACCAAGGAGTGGTAGGCTACCTTACCTTAGCTTCAATGGATGATTCCCTGCTTTTTTCCCCTCTCTTTAAGCTCATAAAATAGTGTAAAAATAGTGAATAATAATGGGGAAAATGGTATTAAGGAAGGGTATTTAACATCCCCTAGGTATCACCATAACATTTCCTCAATATAGAAATATGAAAGACCGTATGAACATAACTTAAGCTAGATGGCAACTCCAATTCATAAGCAATATTGCCAACTCTATCCAAAATCACATAAGGACCAATGAACTGAGGACTGAGTTTCCCTTTTTAGCCAAACCGCACCACTCCCTTCATGGTCGACACCTTGAGGAACAATCTATCCCCAGCCTGAAACTCCAAATATCTTCGCCTAATATCCACATAGGACTTTTGGTGATTTTGGGAAGCTTTAAGCCTATCCTGAATCACCTTCACCTTCTCCATCGCCTGATAAACCAAATTAGGATCAAACATATCCGCTTCTCCAAGCTCAAGCCATCCAATAGGAGATCTATACCTCTTACCATACAACTCATTAAAAGGAGCCATACTAATACTCGAAAGATAGATATTGTTGTAAGCCAACTCAACCAAAGGCAAACGCTCAACCCAATTGCCACTATAATCAATCACATAGGCCCGGAGCATATCTTCCAATGTCTAAATTGTTCTTTCCACTTGCCTATCCGACTGTGGATGAAAAGTATTACCCAGACGAACCTTAGTCCCCAACCCTTTCTTGAAAGACCACCAAAAGTGAGATATAAAATGTATACCACGATTAGAGATAATCGAAACAAGTACCCCATGCAGCTTCACAATCTCTTGAATATACAACCATGCATAATCCTCTACCAAAAAAGTAGTACAAACTGGAAAGAAATATGCAGACTTGGTCATCCTATCCACGATGACCCAAATCAAATCCTACTGATTCCGAGACCGAGGAAGACCTGTAACAAAGTCCATATTGATCACTTCCCACTTTAATTCAGGTAAATCAATTTTTTGTAATAACCCTCATGGACTCATGTGCTCAACCATAACCTGTTGACACACCATACACTTCGCAATGAATTCATCCATACCCCTCTTCATGCTATTCCACCAATATATCTCCTTAAGATCATGATAAATTTTAGTCGAGCTGGGATGAACAACATAGCGTGACTGATGTGCCTTAGATAATACCCTTTGACACAACCTGTCAACATCAAGAATACACAACCTCCCTTGGTACTGTAAAGTACTATCACCACTGATCTCAAACACCACTATTTTTTGCCCAGCAATATAACCCTTGATTTTCATCAAGATAGGATCTAACACTTGCTTCTCTTTAATCTATGCACCAAGAGATAAACAAATCACATCTTGCACCATCACACCACTATCCTTATAGTCCAAGAAATGAACTCCAAGATTAGCCATGCAGTGAATATCCTTCACCAATTCTCACTTGCCTTCCTCTACATGAGTCAAACTCCACATGGATAACCTGCTAAGAGCATTAGCAACAACATTAGCCTTACCTAGGTGGTAATGAAGACTCATATCATAATCCTTAAGAAGCTCAAGTCACCTTCTCTGCCTGAGGTTAATATCTTTCTTAGAGGACACGTATTGAAGACTCTTGTGATAAAAAAAGATATCCACATGAACACCATATAAATAATATTTCCATATTTTCAAATCAACACAACTGCCAAAAACTCCAAATCATGAGTAGGATAATTCCTCTTATGTACCTTCAACTACTTGGAAGCATAGACAATCACCTTCCCAAGTTGTATCAAAACACAACCGAGCCCTACCCGAGATACTTCATAATAAACCACAAACGCATTATTGCCCTCCAATAGAATAAGTATTGGAGTCGAATTCAACTTATCCTTCAACTTCTCAAAACTCCCTTCACAAGAATTCGACTAAGAAAACAAAACTTAACCTTGTTCTGAGTAAACATAGTCAAAGGAGCAGCTATTGAAGAAAAGCTTTCCATAAACCACCAATAATACCTAGCCAAACCCAAGAAGCTCTGGATATCGAATGGAGTTGTAGATCTAGGCCACCTCTTCACTACAACAACCTTTTGTGGGTCTATCATGATCTCTTCACTGGAAATAACATAACCTAAGAAAGTCACAATGTTTAACTGGAACTCACACTTAGAGAACTTGGCATACAACTATTGTTCCTTTAGGGTCTGCAACACCACAAAGAGGTGATTATCATTATCCAGCTCACTCTTCGAATAAACCATAATGTCATCAATATACACAATGAAGAAGAAATCCAAATACTGCCTGAACACTTTGTTCGTCAAGTCCATAAATACTACTGGAGCATTAATTAACCCAAATGACATCACTAAGAGCTCAAAATGCCTATATTGAGTATAAAAAGTCATCTTAGGGATATCCACCTCCCTAATCTTAAGTTGATGGTACCTAGATCGAAGATCTATCTTAGAGAAGAACTTAGCACCCTGTAACTGATCAAACAGATCATCTATCCAAGAAAGAGGATACTTGATCTTAACCATCACTTTGTTCAACTTTTTGTAGTCAATGCACATCCGAAGGGAACCATCCTTCTTCCAAACGAATAATATCGATGCACCCCATAGAGAAATACTAGGATGAATAGACCCTTTATCAAGAAGACCCTTAAGTTGTTCCTTAAGTACCCTTAAATCGTCTAGAACTATTCTTCACGATGGAATAAAATTTTAACGGGTGTCCAGAAGCAAATCAATACCAAACTCTATTTTCCTATCCATAGGAACACAAGGGAGATCATTCAGAAAGACCTCTGGAAACTTATTAACAACAGGGACTAAAGAAAAAGAAGGACCTTTCGAGTTAGAATCTTTATCCTGGACAAAATGATAAACACAACGCTTAGAGATTAACCTCTAGGCTCTAAGATAAGATATAAATCTCCCCTAGGAGCTAAGGAACTACTTTTTCTCTCTATAACCGGTTCATAATGGAACATAAAGATAACCCTACGGGTCTGACAATCCATAGATGTATAGCAAGAACACAAACAATCCATACCTAAGATTATATCAAAATCAACCATATCCAACTCATACAGATCCGCCAAGGTCTACTTGCTACCAATAAATACTACACATCCTTTATAGAATCTCTTAGTAATAATTGAGTCACCTACTAGGGTAGAAATAGAAAAAGGATCTGAGATAACATTCGGTTCAAAACAAAATAACACAACCACATAAAGAGTCACATAAGAAAGAGTGGACAGTAGATCAAACAAATAATATAAGTCACAAGAGAAAAGTTGTAATGTACTAGTAACGACATCAGGTGATGCCTCAGATTCATATGAGCATGCCAAGGAATACAACCTATTCCGATCAACACTAGAACAAAGAGCAATAAAAGAAGCAGAAGCCACACCACCAAGTGCAGGTGTAGAAGATGATCCTATATGCATCTTATTCGCCCCCGTAGCAACCTTATTGACCGGAAAATCCCTGAGCCAATGGGCTATCTTGACACACTTAAAGAACTTATACCTTCCTTCCTCATAATAACCCCTATGAGGTCGACCATAAAACCTATAAAAAGGACACTAAGAAACTAATTAACCACTACTCACTTGAGATTGGGCTTTCTATACCCAAGAATTGTCACCACCTTGATGACGCCTATTTCCCGACTAATAAGGAGCACTAGAAGAAAAAGATCCCAAACTCCCCCACTTCTTTATCTGCCACTTTCCACCATCCCTACCACCATGAGACTAAGCACATCCCCGATGAGAAAATTTGCTCCTCTTTCCTTATCTATCCCTAAAGTTTTCCTGCTTCCTTTTCTCATCCTCAACCTACTGCATATGAGTCGTCAACCATGAGATGTCCATATATTTAATTAGCAAGGTAATTTTGCTCTCTAGAATCAAATATCTATTTAATGCAAAAGCAAACTTCCTCATTCTCGACCTTATATCGGCAACCAAATCAAGAGCTTACCTTGATAGCTGATGGAACTTCAAAGCATATTACTTTATAAACATCCTCACCTACCTGAGGCTTACAAACTCCTCCATCCTTGATTTTGTCAACTCCTGAGGAAAGAACCAATCCATGAAGGCACTAGAAAAAGCCTCCCACAACCCTTCATCTTCTATATCACCTCTACCGCTGTCCCACTCTTCATACCACTGATAAGCAATATCCTTGAGATAATAATCTGTAAAGTTAACCCCCTCTATAGTAGTAGACTGTATCACCCAAAAGATCTTTTCTATCTCATCGAAGAAACCATATGGATTCTTCTCCACCTTACCCCAATAAAAGTTGGAGGGCCCATCTTCATAAGCTAATCAACACTTGTGGCCTCAGTTGACAAAGTACCAGTCGCACCTGGCTCGGCCTGTGCAGCAACCAATTGATCAATGATATGTATAGACTGATGAAATTTTACATTCCTTGTGTTGCCTTGAGGTATCTAAGGAGAATTATTCAGAATAGGAGGAACTCAAGAACCATCAATAATAGGACAATGAGATCGAAGATGTGCCCCAAACATAGTACATATCCCTTCAGCATTATCTCCAGATGGGATGGTAGAATTTTATTGTGTTCTAGATCTAGGAGGCGTGATCTAAAATACGAACAAACAAGGATTAGAAGAGATTCCAGGATTGAGAACTAAATCTTGAAGATAGAATACCAAGAAACTGAAACATTCCTAAATGTCTCACAACCTCTCTCTCATGAATTTAGCGCTCTTCACTCCCCAAAAAGAGACTCTACTCGACACTACTTTGTAAACTTCCCAGTTGACCAGGAACCTAATGCTATGATACCAAATTAACATGAATCGACCTCGAGCCTTGTTATAATGGGCATCCCAAGTCCAAATAGGACCAGGGACTGCCCCCTCTTACCCAACCCAACTGCCTATATCCAGCCTTAGATGGGCTGAATTTTAAATATATAAATATATAGAGTTATTGTTCTCATTAGGACTTTGGGATTGGGTAACAACCGTGATTGACCCAACTAAGTCCAACCATACCGTACTAACCATCCAACCATACCAAACTAATCCATTTACCATAAACCAAAGGGAATACAAAAACATAATATGAAAATCAATCCCAAAATGAAATATGATAGAATAATGAGAAATTATGTCTGATGATGCCAGCCTCAATATCAATACCAATGCTAAGGCTGACACCTCTACTAGTCCCTCCTATAGTAACCCCCAGAATTACCACAAAACCTTTATCCAAAAGTGTAAACAAATTTGATTGGGGCATGCCCCTACAATGGCCAAAACTAATATAAATTTTTTTAAAAATGTCTAGAGAAATCCATAACATTAACTGATACCTTCTGAAATGATGGAAGCTCACAACTTTAGTCCAAATATTGATACAAAATCTACATGATAAAAAAAGGGATTAGAATGAGTGATTCCTGCATAGCATGGGTATACATTCGCTATTGGATAGGGCTTGCAAATGACCGCTAACATGAATCTCAAGATAAGGATAAAATAATGCTAGTCATAAAACAAAATAAGGCCATCCATAATGCATACAACCATACATATATAAGTGCCGGTAAAAGAGACTATGCTTAGCATTCACTTAAAACCTTTACCGGGGCTGTGTAGCGTTGCCGTTCTAAATACCCATGGGCAATATGGGTTAAGCTCCCCATGATGAAAGGGTCCTAGTGTGTATAGCCACACAACCGGGCAATATCACATGGGATAACTAGTACATCCCTCCAATATAAAACATGACACTCACAAGTGGTCATCAAGGACCCCTCATATCGACAAATATGAGTTTTAGATTTTGGTCCCCCGGGGACCTCCACCATCCACGGCTTAGCTACACACCCCGCCATTATTTATAAATTAAATCCATGTCCAAACAATACATTTAGCATTTATTTACCAAGTCTAATATTGGTGGTATCATCATACCACCCATTACTTGCAAGTAATATACATAGTAAAATAATTAAGGTGAAGGGTACCTTAGGTTCCCTTTCCATATACCCTATTAAATCAACTTGGGAGACTTTTATTTTATCCAAAAGCATAACCATTTAGCCGTTAGCCTTTTCAAACCATTTAAACCATTGATAAATCCTTTATCCAGTGTAAAACATGCAAGAGTTCTATTAAAAGAAGTCAATGCAATTAACATATATTTATAAGTATTTCATCAAACACCTTGGGGGCATAATATAACCAAAACCAATTCCAAAGACCATTAAACCATTACCATGCAATCCAAATGTCCAAAATCACCATTAATGCATATAAAAGCCTAATTAAAACCATAGAAAAACCAAAACCAAGCATAGAATATCAAAACCCCCAATAATAGTTGAAAAAATAAAAACATGAAATAGTAAAACCATGAAATAAATATATAAACCATGCCATTATCTGAAATTACAATGAGGGAAGAAAATCATGCCTTATATCGAAGAATCAATGGAAATAAATCAACAAATCAAGCCCTAAAAAACTCTTAGTTGAAACCCTAGCTTCATTGCCCCGAAAGCTCATGAGAGAATTATGAAATATTTTGGAATAGTTTCTAAGTGATAATGAATAGAATAATAGGATAAATAACCTCCTAAGTTTATTAGAAGTCATGGGTCCTAATTAGGGTATGCAATGTAATGTCTAGAATACCACTAATTAAATCCCTACAAAAACCCATCACAGGGATACGACTAACCCAAATGAGTCGTACCCTCATATTCGATCGGTATCCACCACTTGTATACCAACCTTATCACTTTGATCAAACACTCTCTAGTAGATGACTCATCCAAAAATCTCATAACCATAACATACAATCCGTATCCATGACCCGTATCCCTAGAAGAATAAAATACCTAGAGAATTAAACACTATTTACTATTCCAGTCCTGGGCACGACTCATACCCTGGCTTATGGATCATGGTGAGCTACTCATACTCATATCCAACCTAAGTAATCAAGTCTAAGATTTAGTTAAGGAACCAAATGACCCGTAACCACCAATACGACTCGTACCCCTAGGTCATATTTATTCTAGTAGACAAAAATATACCACCAACAAATACTTATTAGCATACAAAATAACTATACCATCCATACCCTAACATACTTGGCGTACCCATGAGTCATAGTGGGTCTGGAGAATCGATCTCTAGGAAATTTTCTAAGGGTCAAAACCCAGGATGTTTCATGGTTGTTAGATATTGATCTATCATAGGTTCTTTGAGACTTTCTATATTTTTATTTTATATGTTTGGAATCCATCCACTGCTAGGTATATGTGGTTTTGTTGGATTAGGCTAAGAGGGTGGTCTCCTGTAATACCCCAAACTTTTTCTTAAGCCAAATTTTATCTCTAGAAGGTTAAGAAATGACTTCCTAAGTGAGTAACATTTAAACCATATATAGTTTCCCTAATTTCAAATTTTTATCATGTGGAAAATTTAATTAGCTTTCCAATGATATAAGATTCGCCCAAATCTGATAATCGGGCAAAAATTTATGGCTAATTTAAGTTCTAGTAGTAAAACACTGTCATTTTAGTATTTGGTACGTTGCAGACAGGGTCTATTTAACAATTGTGAAATTCCAGTGGAACTCCATGATAGTGGTGCATTACGAAGGACCCTAATTTCCCAATAGTCAATTTATAGTGGCCTAGCGCAATTGTGATGCGTCACGCTAAAGTTCCAGGTCCCAACTAGTGGGACAACGCGATAGCTCCGCATCGCGAGGACTCCCTGATTCCCATTTGTAAGTTTTTAGTAATCCACCATGATAGTGGCGCATCACAGTGGCCCATAAAGTCAGGTTTTTAGTTTAAATATTTCTAGCTTCGTACAGAAGTTAAAATGGGCACTTCAAACTTTTTCCTAGCCTCTTAAACCATAAAAACATCAGAATTAAGGTCACTACAAGTGTCATATGAGATTTTTCTCAAGATTTTTCTCAACCAAAAACCCTAAGCATCCAAATCCTCTTCCAAGAATCTCAAGGGTTCACCATATATTTTCTAAATTGAGTCAAGATTCAAGGTTCCCAAGTCAGAAGCTTCAAGAACCCTCATTCAAGAGTAAGAATAGAGTCCCAAAATCTAGAGTTCATTCAAAGATTCTAATACAAGGTATGTGGGGTTTGAACAACAATAATCCTTCCATTATTGTGCCCAAAACTAGATTTTTACTATGGAAGCTATTTGATTTTATATGTTTCCCTATGAAATTGAAGTATGGACTTATAACCTATGTTATTGTTTCTTGACATTATGATGGTTTCAATGTTTTAGAAATTGAAGTACATGAGCATATTGAGATTATAATGCATATTTCTGAAAAAATTGCAAATTTCTATATGATTTATGAATGTTTATGATATCGAGTATGAATTTTTATATGTCTTAACCTGATATTGAATTATGGGTCATTAACCCCTACTTGAGATTGTAATTTTAAGAATTTTGGTGCTATAAGCACCTATGAATTGAGTATTTTGAGATTATTTAGAAAGTATTGACCTTGATGGTCATGGTAGCTTTGAAATCCACTTTACTAAATGAGATCACAAATTTTATAGTTAGGTTCTTTATGAACCATGAGATTATTTTAAAGTGGATTTCCATGAGATGAGTGTAGCTAACTAAAGGGAGTAGTATTTAGCACCGAGTCGGGTAAGTTACAACAATTTCATACCCCAGAACTACATGTAACCATAGGATTGAGATCTATGGGCCCGAGGCCGAGATAGTGATCACTGAGTTGAGGTTATACTCCCTGGAAAGAGTATGACGCCTCTCCCCAACGTGAGGTTTATTTCGTAGGAGGACAAAACATTGGAATCCATGTAGCTCGCATGGTGTATGTCGGTTAAGAGAACCTCCCTGCTAGTAAAAGTAAATAATCAACTTTTGAGTATTTTTCCCTACTTGTAAGAGTAAATGATTAGTTCCTAAAGTAAAGTATGTTCCTTTGAGACGAGTTATTGTTCCCTAAATGTAAAGGCTCGCAGACTTATCCAAATATTGTTTTTACCTTAGATTTCAGTTTTAAAGTTATAGACTTAGCTTCCAGATACAGAGGTGCACATTGGATCACTTAGTCTATATGTTTTGAGGAGGCAATAGAACTATAGATTTCTAAAACAAGTATATGAACTCACGAGATTTATAATATGCATTCTATTATTCATAATTTATGAGATTTATATTTTTAAGTTACTCAAGCAATGTGAGTCAGTTATATCAGCATGCATGATTTCTATAAAGGTTGATGATATTATTGGTTTAAATATTGCATACACCCCTATATACTCAGTACATCCTCAAAGTACTGATCCACATACACGTCTGTGTACTACATTGTCTCATAATGTAGGTTAAGGTGCTCAACCCCAGCGGTGATAGTGATCTCTGAGCATCTCATCTACATCTTTATCCTTGGTGAGTCCTCATGGTTCGAGGACCTATATCTGTAGTTTTCCCACTTTAATAGTGTTTTGAGTATTACTTTCAGACCTGTTCAAGTCAGTTGGGGGTCTATCCCAATGGCTTTCCAGTTTTAGTAGTAGAGGCTTTGTCAGACTAGACTATTAGTTGTGTTTCATACTTTTTAGTATTTGTTATTCAGAATATATTTTCCAGTTATTTCAGTTTTGATTTGACGTGATACAACATTATTTCTTGATTATCCATCTTAAAGTTAGTGTTAGATGTAGTGGTAGGCTCAAAGGGTTAGCTTAGGGCTATTAGTAGCCTTAAATACCGCATGACGTCTCGGGATGAGATTTTAGGGTGTTACTTCTCTAGTTCGTGATGGACTTGAGATACCCATCATGGCTAGGCCCTTGTTCAGGTCGTGACATCCCAATATCAAAAGTCAATCCAGGAATAAAAGATATGTTTGTTAATAGTATGAGTGCATAAACACTGATAAAGTGACTAAAAATGTCAAAAGTATTTATAGGTTACATAAAAACCCTAAAAATTCAAACCAAAATGAACTAGGAAATTAGGTTGGTGGCTACCTACGATACCATTTACGAACCTTAGGTGGCACCTACGGGTCATAGGTGGCCCCCCGTAGCTAGCAAAGTCTTCATGTAACTTTAGCTTTTCTAGATCTGATTCTTATGTCACCTATGACTTGTCACCTACACCAAGTAGGTGCCAACGTAGGTAACTATAATAACCTAAATTTGCAAGCTCTAGGCACTTTAAAATATAGGCCATTTAATTAGCTTTTCAACACCAAAAGTCTTGTCTCGATCCTGCATCATGGAAAAAAGTTATGGAAATTTTCCTCCAGGAGTCTGTTAGCTAACAGTGATCATGACACACTTGATAACTCCTAACAAGACATTTGAAAGACATTAAAAGGAGTCACAGTCATAATAGGAAGGGTCTTAAGTTTTAGCCTTAGCCCATGACTCCACTCCACAATTCGTAATCAAAAATTACGAGTAATTGGAAGGGACTCGTAGTCTCAATAGTGTTAAGCTAAGAATTTTTTCCTGTGCTATGAGTATAGTATATGACTAGTAGTGAGACCTTACGAGTCATTGGGTGGACCGGTAGCCTGACCATTGTATGATCACAGGACCTAGTCTCAGACTACAACTTTACCCAATGACTCATAGTCAGTCATAACAAGTCATTAGGTGACGGGTTGTAGTCAGAGAAGAATAAACCTTGGATCCCAGGATCCCAGGTTATGACTCAGACCATGACTAGTAACATGTCTTAATGACTCATGACGTGTGTCGTAACGACTAGCAACGGGTTTTCCTGCATGTTTTTTTAGCAATTTTTATGTTCTTTCCCACTTGCTTAAAAGCCAAACCCATGTCGTTTTGACTTTCCAAGGGGTAGTATAAAAGATCCAAAAGCCCTAAATTCACCAGTTAACCTTATTCTACCCATCAGAGATCAAAGAGACAATTGTTCCTTCTTTCTCAATTAGACTAGGGTTTCACAAGAGCAAGATCAATTCTAAGTAATTTTCCAAGGCTCTTACTACAAGGTATGTGGGTTATTCATTTGTTGGTCTCTTCCGCCTATTGAGTCCCGAAACTCTCTTTACCTTTAAATGTAAAACTCTTTCTCTTTTTTGGGGTTGCAAGTTATCTAATAATTTAATTAATCTTCTTTCAATTATTTCAATCATGAACCATGAAAATATACTCCCTCATGAGAAATTATGTTTCCATATATTTGATAATGCAAATTTCTAATTCATGATTAGTTATTGAAATCTTAGGTATTATTCATAATTGTCCCATACCATAGAATGTTTAATATTTCCCAAGATTAGTTTGCATTAGATAGTGCTTGTGGGTTATGCACATCGATACCTAAAAATTCATGAATATCACAGATGTCAGGTTATAAGTCATTACGAGCATACCCGTATCATTAAATTTAGAATACCATCATGTTGAGTATATGTCAGTATCAGTCATTCTAAGACTTTCATCTGTATCAGTGTCAGTTCTATTTGGAAAAGTACTTAGCACCAACCGAACCTAGGTATGAAGGTTCACCCGCCAATAGAGGATTAAGACCTTTAATAGAAGTCCCTAAGTTTAAGAACTACGTATCTAGTCTAGTTTATGAGAGGTCACCATCCAGTTAGGACTGACACTCTCTTAGGGGTCACCTTCCAGTAGAGCAATGACACCCTAGTCCTTCAGGACACCAGTTTAGTGGATCCACATAGCTAATGGTGGTACCTTTTGTAAGGTACTGACACCCTTTAAACTGGGTTATAGATTGGACCTCGATTAGTTTAGATTGGGGAATGTTGGTTAAATGTTATCTCTCATAGTTTTAGTTTAGTATTTAAGTTATATAATTCGAGCTTGCATGACCAAGTGTTCAGTATATAAATTATTTAGTTATTCAAATCATTTCACTACATGTTTACGCTTGGCCTTGCATTTTTTTTACATGTTTGTGCATTCATACACGGTAACTATATGTATACCAATAAATTTTTATCTTGCATATCAGTACATAAAATTACTGATCGCATATCTTTTTTGCGCTATGTTTTCTTATAACATAGGATCAGATTCTCAATTTTCAGATCACATGTAGTCCATTTTTGTACAACTCAGTTTTAGTATTAGCGAGTCATCATCAGTCGAGGACAAGTCATATTGTTATTCATGCTTCCCATTAATTTATTTTATGTTATTTCAGTAGTTAGAGTTAGTTGGGGACCTATCCTAACAACTCATCATGTTTAGAGGCTTTTAGATAGTAAGACATAGTATATTTTTTTATAATGATATTTTGTATTCTTGAATTTGTTTGATATTTTATTAAATAACATTTGCACAGTATTTTGTTATCTTCCTTTAGTATCGACAACTTGTGCTAGATCATGTGTTAGATTGGGGTGTCTTGTGGCCTTAAGCTCCATGTTACAACTAGGGGGTAGTCTTGAGTCATGACAAACTTGGTATCAGAGCACAATGTTTAAAATGTCATAGGGTATCTTAAATTTACGTTGAGTAGAGTTTTGTTTATGGCTGTGAAGAACGCCTCACTTATGGGTGAGAGGCTATGAGACATTTTAGGAAAGTCTCCCTTCTTTTTGTATTTATATCGTGAGATAGAGCATGATCTTTGTTAAAATCCTTCTTCTAATTTGTTCTCTTTCTTTTACATAAATGCCTCCTAGAAGGGCTAATGTAAAGAAAAATGGGGACCAGCCCACACCAACTGTTCTCTAAGACCCTCTGAATGAGCAGGTCTCTCATACCAAATTTAGGGCTTCCTTCACAGATTTAGCCCTATCCATGGCTACACAGAATAACCAATAGGTCGTTTCCCCAGCCAACCCCGTAGATAATTCAGCAATAGCAAAAATTTGGGACTTCACTCAAATGAATCCTCCAATATTCTCCGGATCTCTTTACGAGGAGGATCAATAATAGTTTTTGGATTGTGTGTAAAAGGTAACATATATCATGGGTGTTATTCCTAGTGAGAGTGCTGACATATATACTTACCAACTGTAAGGAGTATCTCATACTTGGGTGAAGTAGTAGAAGAAGGACAGAGGTGTCAATACAGGGCCTATGGGGTGGGATGAGTTTTTTAGTTCCTTCTTGGATAGGTTATTCACACTCGAATTAAGGGAGGACAAAGTGAAGGAGTTTATAAATTACTAAACATGAGTGTGAAGGAGTACTCACTCAAGTTTACCAAGTTAGCAAGGTATGCTCCAACCACGGTAGAAAATTCTAGGGCTAGAATATGTTAATTTGTCTTCGGAGTTCCTGAAGATATTTCCAAAAAGTGTAGGATAAATATGTTGATTGAGGAGATAGATCTTTCTAGACTGATGTTTCATGCTTATAAGATTGAGGAGGAGATGCTCAAAGTAAAGGAAAGAGATAATAAGAGGGCCAGAATGGGTAACTTCAACTTTTATTAGCAGAGGTCTAATGACAGGAATCATTCTCAATTGGACTAGAAATCTTAAGCTCCAGCCCCATCCTCTGCCATTTCTACAATGCCTATATTCAGATAGGACAATTAGGATAGAGCACCTAGCTCTAATCCTTAGGGAATTATGAATAGTAGTCACACCAACCCAGCTTGCAGGAGATATAGTAAGAACAACAAAAGTGAGTGCATGAATGGCAGTGTAGGTGTTTTGGGGGTGGAATGTTGGGCCTCTAAGTTTTGGATTTCCCAATGGTTGTCCAAAAGAGAAAAAACTTTCGTCATCAAAGTTAATCTAACTTCTCATCAGCTCCAGCAGGTCACCCAACTCAGAAGGGTGCCACCTCTAGTGTCACCATTGGGTAACTTCAAAATCGACTCTATGCCCTCTAGACTTACCAGGATTAGGAAAGTTCTACTGATATTTTGACGCCCCGAAGTTTTTACTAGCTAAATTTTTTCCCTTAAATATCAAGCATTGGATTCTAGAATGATTTATAATTTTTCCCTGGTGGAATCCCTTAGATTTCAACTTTCCATTTCGTAGATGATTGAATAAGTTTTCTGTCGACATTAGATGCGTCCAAAACGGACACTTGGTGAAAGAGTTATGGTTAATTTAAGTCCTAGTCGTAAAACACCATCATTCCTGTCCTTGGCGCATCACGGAGAGGGTGTAAATGATGCTGGTCAATTTCCAATGGGACTCCGCAATGGCAGCACATCGTGGAGTAGGCCAAATTCCCATTCGTCAATTCCCAGTGAGCCACTGCGATAGTGGCGTGTCGCGGTGGCCCATGAAATTGGACTTCCAGTTATATTTTATTATCGGTCTTATTAAGGGTATATTGGGTATTTTCCCACACCCTTATCAGTCCAAACACAAGATTTCAACCCCAATTGAGCATATTACTCATACATTCACCAAAAAGATTCAGAAACACTCTCTAGGGTTCCATATTGATAATCCAAATAAATAGAGATTAAACCGTGCATTTTCAAAACAAATTAAAGATTTGGAATCCCCAAGCCGTGGGCATCAAGAAGCATCCTTTAAATTTCTAGATAGAGGCACGTGGGATTTATCCTAAAAACTACATAGGCTTAAAACCATTAGATTATGATTTTTAAATTTTTATGCATGAATTTCAAAGAGGTTTTGGAATCTATGTTCTAAATTACATACTCCGAATGTTTTAATGGTACTATTGTTTTGACCTTGTGGTCGCATCCCCTAAATTGATTTACATGTATATGTATATGTATGGAATTTGAGATTTAAGATCGTTGAGAGCATAAATTATGAACTCCCTCTCATGTATTGAATTAAAGATTATGGTTTTGTGATTTGAAATATGTTTTCACAATATTATAGCATTTGAGCATGATTTGAAATTGTTGAGAGGGTGTTTTTTGATATAAATGTGTTCTTGAATTTGAGAGAAAGAATTGCATGTGAATTGAGATCTTTGACATGACCATCGTGTACTGTACTACTGAAATGCTTGACAAAGATGAGTTCCTTGCATATGATTACATGAGGTTTGAGAAAAAGTTTCTTTGAATTGAATTATTGAAATGGTGGTCCCAAAACTTGTGTTTTAAAAACAGAGATTTACGATAGACTAGTAATGGCTCAGGGAAGTGACTAGCAAGTCAATGGTATGACGATACCATATGTATTTATGCCATAACAGATTATGTTTTCAGAGCATGTTTTCAGAGTATGTTTTCAGAGACTGTATATTTTGATAGACTTTTAAAAAAGGGCTTAAAGAGGGTTAGGTGGTTACCTGAAGAAGGCATAAGTTCAAGAAACTCTTAGCCTAAAACCGTATTTGCCGATACGGGTAGATTATTATTGTGCGCTGGCGACGACCGTGTGGCGTAGTAGATTCAGAGACTCTGACCCTTGCGGAACACTTGGGTTAGGGGCTTCGCGGCTGAGTTAATGTCAATTTTCATATAGCCCATGGAATTTTTCAAAGTTGTAGGGTATACCACTTAGCGCAGAAGTAACACAGATTTCTCAGAGTTGAGATGATTTTTACATAGTCTTTAAAATGCTCATGTAAATTCTTACTATATGATATACTTATGAACTGTTTTAAATTGCTCTCATATATGTTGAATAATAAATGATTATTTTGGATATGCTCTTCGTACCAGTACCTATGCATTGACCCCCTCTCCCCTATCTCTCAGGTTCTGAGACTCAGTCTAGGGGTCCAGATAAGCAGTAGATAATTCAGACAACTGATTCAATTGTGCAGTGGTGAGCCTTTTCTATTCTAGAAGTCCTGTCTTTTTAGATTATATCATTTATTTTAGTTTTGGTCTACTTGGGGCCTTGTCCCAGGTTCAGATAGTTGTTAGATTTTCATGTAGTAGTTATTTTGCAGACTGAGTCAGATATTATTTAGATGTAGTAGATTTACAGTTCCATACTTATGTTGAATTCAGAATTGACCATGTTTCCATAGTAGATTCTGTTTCCGCATCTTCTTTTATTATATGAATGTTGTGCATGATTACCAGATAGAGAATGGTATTCCGTACATTCATGGTTCGGGATGTCCGTTACGGCCAGGCCCTCGTTTGGGTCGTGATAAACTTGGTATCAGAGCATGGTTCATGGTCCCAGGGTGTTTGCAAAATTACGCCGGGTAGAGTCTTAGTTATGGGTGTGTAGCGTGCCACACTTATAAGCAGGAGGCTACTAGGAATTTAAGAATGTTTCTCTTTTTTGTGATTTATTTCATGCTTCAGAGTCTAATTTGTCCCCTAATTAATGACCTCTTGCTTTTCAGACAACCAACGATGCCTCCCCATCGCACTAACGTTAATGCTCGGGATGATGAAGTCCATCCCACCCATGGGATGTGGACCCATAATAGAGCTCATAACCTAGAACCTGTTCCTACTTTGGGAGTACCTCCTATACCGACCAGTCCTCCCAGAGCTCCCCGAATAGGGGCCAATCGCACTCAGCCTCGTGAAGGAGAGGTTTCTAATGCTGAATTCAGACAGTCTATTCACATGCTGGAACAATTTGTAGCCGTACAGACTCAGAGGTTGGAGGATACTGGGTCTGATTCTGTTACTTCTGAAGTTACTAGAGTGGGCCAGTTCATGAGAATGAACCCACCCAAGTTCTCTGTCGCTAAGGTAGAGGAAGACCCGCAGGAGTTCGTAGATAAAATAGAGAAGATTTTTAGAGTAATTCATATTAATCAGGTGGAGGGTGTTGATCTAGTAGTATACCAGCTAAAGGATGTAGCTAACCAATGGTACAACAAGTGGGAAGATGCAAAGAGTGATAGTACTGAGCCCACAGTTTGCAACAAGTTTGTGGAAGCTTTTCTTGACCGATTCTTTCCTCTAGAGCTGAGAGAAGCTAAAGCAGAGGAGTTCATGAACCTTAAGCAGGGTATGATGAGTGTTCAGGAGTATACTTTAAAGTTTAACCAGCTGGTCCATTATGCTCCTAAGATGACGAGTAATATGAGGGCCCGAATTAGGAAGTTTGCTTCTGGCCTTTCAGATGATCTGGTGCTTGAATGTCAGGGAAATATGCTAAACAGGGATATGGACTTTACTAGTCTGTCATTCCATTTGTAGAAAGTGGAGGAGAAGAAGAAGAAGATAGCTGAATCTAGGGAAAAGGACAGGCAGGCAAAGAGAACCAGAGCGACAGACCAGAGTTATAGTCAGTAGCAGAGTGGTAATTGGGGTGGAAAATGGCAAAATAATAAGAAATGGGGTAATGCACAGTCAGCAGCTAGTGCTCCAGTGTCCAGACCCACAATTAAGTAGCGCACCTAAAATTTTCAGTCTAGTCAGGGGCCGAGGATGCAGGGTACGCAGTTGCAGGGAAGCGTATCCCAGACCTCTCGACCCTATCCGCGCTGTGAGAGATGAGGAAGGAATCATCCAGGGAGATGTCAATTTGGTGCTTTAGTGTATTATTCATTCGGCCATCCAGGCCATATCAAGAGAGACTGTCCGACAACAAAGAGTAATAGTGGAGGAGCCAAATCGTAGGTAAATTTATCTGCACCACCACCTCAGAAGGGTGCCACTTCAGCCACCGAAAATGGTCGAAACTGGTTGTATGCTTTGACCTAACGCCAGGAGTCAGAGGCCTCACTATATATAGCCATCAGTACATTGCAAATCTTTTCTCATGATGTGTATGTATTACTTGATCCCGGGTATACCTTGTCTTTTGTGACCCCATACGTGGCTATTGGTTTTGGGTTTGAGCCTGATGTGATTGCTGAAACTTTTTTGGTTTCCACCCCAGTGGGAGATTTTTTTGTGGCTAGGAGGTGTATAGAAATTGTGTTGTGTCTATTTTCATCTTGGATACTGAGGCAGATCTCATAGAGCTTGATATGGTTGATTTTGATGCCATCTTAGGGATGGACTGGCTCCATTCGTGCTATGCCACCTTGAATTGTAGGGCCCAAAGAGTCAACTTTTATTTTCCGAATGAGTATGTGATAAAATGGGAGGGACATTCTCTAGCAATTAGAGGTCACTTCATATCTTATCTCAGGGCCCGTAATCTTATTTCCAAAGGTTGCTTTATCATCTTATTTGGGTTAAAGATTCTAGTGCCGAAAGTCTCCCTCTTCAGTCTGTCCCCGAAGTAAATAAATTCCTGGAAGTTTTTCCAGATGATCTCCAAGGAATACCACCTGATAGGGAGATAGATTTTGGTATTGATTTATTGCCAGATACCCATCCTATTTCTATTCTGCTATATAGAATGGCTCCTGCAGATCTAAAAGAGTTGAAAGAATAGGTAGCAGATCTTCCAGATAAAGGTTTTATCTTTCCCAGTGTGTCTCCCTGGGATGAACCTATACTTTTCATGCAAAAGAAAGATGGTTCCCTTCGTATGTGCATAGATTACCACCAGTTGAATAAGGTCACAATTAAAAATAAATATCTTCTTTCTAGGATTGATTATCTTTTTTATCAACGTCAAGGTGCTAAATTTTTTTCAAAGATAGACCTTCATTCGGTATATCACCAGTTGAAAGTTAAAGAGTCTGATATTCCCAAAATAGCTTTCCAAACTAGATAATACCATTATGAATTCTTAGTCATGTCCTTCGGGTTGACTAATGCCCCTACAACTTTTATGGATCTAATGAATAGGGTTTTCTGTCAGTTTTTGGATTTGTTTGTCATTGTATTCATTGATGACATTTTGGTATATTTTATGATCCAGGAGGATGATGATAGGCGAATTTACACGCCTATAGTGCTATATTTTACCCATATTTTAGCCATGTTTTGAGGACAAATTATATAATTCATGCACTTTTAGTCCTTTTTCTTGTAAGTGAGCTAACGAACATGATTAGAAAGTTTTCAGGTATAAATGATGAAGAATTCAGCATTTTATGGATAACTTGACACCAAAGAAAGCTTCACGAAAGGAGGAAACCAAATCTTGGACGCCAAGGACCAAAAGTGGCGCATGGAAAATCTGTCCCGGGCAAAAACAACAATTCTGAAGACATTGGGGACTAGCAGTAACTTATTAGGATTAGGATAATGATACCTTAACCTAGTAGGATGGGTTAAGTAATTTATTAGCTTAGTAGGAATAGGATATGGGTATTATAAATACCCTATTTTTTTAGAGATTTTAATACTTCGAATTACAATTCTAATTCTACTTTTCAATTCTTATTCTACTTCCGTAAGACCTTTTCTATTAATTCTACTTTTTATTCTTCTTCTATTCATCTAATCAATTCTTAATTTCCGCAACAAGAGAAACGTTACTTTGCAAGGAATTCACGCCTAACGCCTACCACACTTTGCTACACGAAATATTTATTGTGGTATAATAACAATGTCTATTGTGATTTCCTTCGCACTCATGGGTAACTAAACTTCTCTGTTGGGGTTATGGAAGCCATATGAGATACTATATATTGCTATGAGTTTGTGAATTCATGACACGTATATTGCTTATATCATTATTCTCTTCATCTTAATCTAAATTCTTTGCGGTTCCAAACACATAGAATACGCTAGTATAGCATTAACTTGTTCGAAAGAAAGGTTATATGTCTGGAAAAGAGATAATGTCAAGGTAATAGGGTCCCATCCCCTATTAAAAAGTTAGTGCCATAACTGGATTAACCTCTTGGAGAATTTGTACCGTTAGATACGCTTTAAGCTCGAAAGAGTTAAAGTGAAATAGTCCTTGTTCAGGTTGAAAGACGCTTGGATTTACCATCGAGTACAATTCTCTATAAGCACATGCATGTCTGAACTCCGCATAACTCATAGCCAATAGAGACGTACAACTCATAAGGTGGACATAACCCCAACTTCTCAATTCTCATCGTTTACATCTTACTAAACATTCTTTCTTTTTACTTTGCTATTTACATTTTTTCTCTACTATTTGGTTACATTACTTGCACAACAAGACTCCTCCCTTTTTCGAGACTTTCACTAAAAGTCTAGTAATCTTCGCTTACTTGCTGACCAAGCTATTCCCTGTGGGATCGATACCCAACCCAGTTGGGTTCTATATTTGACAAACGACCGCTTTACACTCCTACAAGAGCTGTAGATTGAGCGTTATCAAAAATTGGCGCCGTTGCCGGGGAATACAAGTGTCACTTAAGTTCGTAATAATTACTAGACCCTTTGGTCAAAGATTCTCGTACTTTTACTTTTAGTTTTTGTTTTTGTTTACTGCAGGTTTTTATTCAGTGCATGCCCCATACCCGAAGTTCTGGTCAACCGTTATTACCTATCAATCCTGAACCACAACGTATTCGCAGAATGGAGGCAAAACACGCAATTGATAGGATGGCTGCTCAACAGGAACAGGCGAGACTAGTTGCGCTAGCCGTCGTTCAAGTGCATCAATAGAATATTCATAACCCTGGGCGAGCAACAAATCCTGACGATGAGGATCTAGGTGATGACGAGCTACTAAACCCTAGGCATGCCGCTGAGATCGCAACACCTGCCAACAGAAGAGATCGTCAAGCTAGGTTTAGGCCTGAACGCCAAGCTATGCAACCAGCTTTTGACGATGATGATGATGATCTTGATGGAGCCGGAGCCACAGGAGCCATTATTCCTCCACCATTGGCACCTGGAGCCAAGTTCAACATCACAAGCACCATGATCCAGTTATTGCAGCTCAAGGGATTATTTTGTGGACTAGCAGGCGATGATCCGAATATGCATCTCATCAACTTTATTTCTACATGCAAGTCGTTTGACAATCCTGGAGTTGGTCAGAATGCAATTCGATTACGTCTATTTCCATTGTCTCTTTCTGGGGAGGAAACTCTATGGTTGAATGGGCTAACTCCTGATTCTATTACAAATTGGAGGCAATTGAGAGACGCTTTCCTAGAAAGATTCTTTCCGCCATCCAAAAGAGCACAAATGAGAGATGAAATCAGCAACTTTCGTCAGCTTCCAACTGAAGCCCTTCATGAAACATGGGAGAGGTTCAAGACGAAGCTAATGAGGTGCCCAAACCATCACATGACTAATGTTCACCTAATGGAGATACTTTACAGATCCTTGAATTCAATAACTAAACCAGTTGTGGATAATGCGGCTGGAGGATCATTTATGGATCTCACCTTTGGTCAGGCAAGCAATATGCTAGATCGTATGATGAAGCAAAGTAGAGCTTGGCATACCATGGATTCTGAGGTAGCAAGCCCCACTTTATCTATAGGCATGACTGCACACCAAAAGAGAAGAGAAGAAGAACGTGATCAAGATATGGCGCACATGAAGACACAAGTGGATCTTATTACAAAGCATCTATTATCAGGGAAGACCAAAAAAGTCAAATCCATTGCGTCAAAAGAAAGAGACGAATTTGATTCGGAAGAAGAAGCCAACTACTTAAACAATCAGTGGGGTTTCCGAGGTAATACCCAAGGAAACCAAGATCGGAACTATTATGATAAATATGGAAACAAGGACCAAGGTAGTTGGAAGAACAAGAATGACAAAAGTGGTTTGTATGTTCCCCCTGGAAGACGTGACGCCACCACATCTAGTTCTGGAAGTATGGAAGACATGATGGCTAAACTACTAAAAGGAGTGGAAACAACTAGAGCGGGAGTAACAGAGGTAATAAATGATTTGTCCTCTATGAAGAAATTAGTTGATTCATATTCCACTTCAATCAAGAAAATAGAGCAGCAATTGAGCCAACTTTCAGCAGCACTCAATCAAAGAAAGGCTGGCACTTTACCTAGCGACACTGTGCAAAATCCAAGGAATGAGGGATCATGCATGGCTATTACTACTCGAAGTGGTAAGGCGCTGGAAACTTCATCTATGGGTAAACAAGTGGTCGACGATGTAGCAGACATTGATAACAAAGCAAAAGGAGAAGCTGCCGTAGAATCCACCCACGACGTCTATGACGGTACACCGAGTATGTTGCAGCCTGAAAAGGATGAAAAACGAAGGCAAGAGGAGAAGAAAGCCGTGGAGAGAACAATTCAATACCCACCACCACCTTTTCCTCAAAGATTGAAGAAGGTGGCGGACGATACAAAGTTCAGCAAATTCATGACTATGGTAAAGCAGCTGACCATTAATGTTCCATTGGTGGAGGCACTTGAACAAATGCCTGGGTATGCGAAATTTATGAAAGATCTTTTGACAAAAAATTGGGCAACAAACTATGAGTTGAAAGATAATGTTCATCACTGCAGCGCCATCGCTACCCGATCACTAGTTCAGAAGAAGGCTGACCCCGAAGCTTTCACTATTCCTTGCACTGCTGGATCTTTGAATTTTGCCAAGGCATTATGTGATTTAGGAGCCAGCATCAATTTGATGCCATTATCTATCTATAAAAAGTTAGGGTTAGGTGATCCTACTCCAACCAATATGAGGCTCGTAATGGCGGATAGGTCGGTAAAATGACCTGTTGGGATTCTATGTGATGTATTGGTAAAGGTTTCTTCATTCATCTTTCCGACAGACTTTGTTATTTTGGATTGTGAAGCAGACTCAGAAGTTCCCATAATCATGGGGCGCCCTTTCCTTGCTACAGGAAGTGTGCTTATTGATTTGAGAGCTAATGAGCTTTCATTCCGAATAAATGACGAAGTAGTTCACTTTGATGTGTGCAAATCAATGAAGAAACCCAAAGAGCTGAACGTATTCTCGGTGGCTGATGTTTACTTTGATGATGAGAAAGAACTACTTGAAGAAGAGCAAATTATTGACGACGCAGTGACGGTTGTTCTCATGAATGAAGAGAGTAAGGATGCTGAAAATTGTGAAGAAGCTATTTGTGCTCTATCAGGATTAGGGACATATCGCCATACTCCCAAGAAGTTGGACCTCGATCTCAAAAATCGACCCACACCACCAGCCAAGCCATCTATTGAAGAGCCACCCACATTAGAATTGAAGGAGCTGCCTAGTCATTTAAAGAATGCATTCTTAGGAATCGGAAACACACTTCCAGTCATTGTGGCAGTAGATTTGGGTGAGCAACAAGTTGCAGCTCTCATTTCTATTCTCCGGACGTATATAAGAGCCATTGGTTGGACCATTGCTGATATTATTGGTATTCCACCTGGGATTTGTACACAAAAGATTCAGCTTGAAGAAAATTGCACACCCACCATTGAGCATCAAAGGCGTCTCAATCCACCTATGCAAGAAGTGGTAAAGAAAGAAATTATCAAGTGGTTAGACGCAGGAGTTGTGTATCCAATCTCCAACAGTACATGGGTAATCCTGGTACAATGTGTTCCCAAGAAAGGAGGCATGACTGTGGTCGCAAATGAAAAGAATGAGCTTATTCCACTCAGACCCGTCACCGGATGGAGAGTATGCATGGACTACAGAAAGCTGAATTCTTGGACACTCAAAGATCACTTTCCAATGCCATTTATGGACCAAATGCTAGATCGATTAGCGGGGAAAGGATGGTTTTGTTTTCTAGACGGTTATTCAGGCTATAATCAGATTTGTATTGCCCCCGAAGACCAAGAGAAGACAACGTTCACATTTCCATATGGCACGTTTGCCTTCAAACGTATGCCATTCGGGATATGTAACGAACCAGCCACCTTTCAACGTTGTATGATGTCCATTTTTTCTGATATGGTTGAAGATACTTTGGAGGTATTCATGGATGATTTTTCAGTCGTTGGTGAGTCTTTTGAAGCGTGCTTGGTAAACCTAAGTATGGCATTGCAAAGATGTGTAGAATTCAACCTAGTGCTTAATTGGGAAAAATGCCATTTCATGGTTAAAGAAGGTATTGTTCTGGGGCATAAAATCTCCGAAAGAGGGATTGAGGTTGATCGAGCAAAAATTGAGGTTATTGAGAAGCTACCACCACCAATTTCCGTAAAGGGAATTCGTAGTTTCCTCGGTCACGCAGGTTTCTATCGGCGGTTTATCAAAGACTTCTCCAAAATTGCTAGTCCATTGTGCTAACTCTTGGAGAAAGATGCAAAATTTGACTTCAATGAAGATTGTTTGAAGGCATTCGAACGCCTCAAAGGAAAACTAATTGAAGCCCCTATCATGGTTGCACCAGATTGGTCTCTACCGTTCGAAGTCATGTGTGATGCTAGTGGGGTAGCCGTGGGCACTGTACTTGGCCAGAGGAAGGAGAAATTATTCCATCCTATCTACTATGCTAGAAAGGTCCTGAACGAAGCCCAAAAGAACTACACTGTCACAGAACAAGAGCTCCTAGCGGTTGTGTACGCGTTTGAGAAGTTCCGTGCTTATTTGTTGGGGACCAAAGTGATCGTTCATACAGACCATGCAGCTCTAAGATATCTAATGACAAAGAAGGATGTGAAACCAAGACTAATTCTATGGGTGTTGCTGCTGCAAGAATTCGATTTCGAAGTTAAAGATAGAAGAGGTTGTGAGAACCAAGTGGTTGATCATCTATCTAGACTCGAAAATGAGCATATGGCGTAACCTGAAATCAAGATTGATGATGCATTACCTGATGAGGAGATCTTAGCAACGATAATGGAAAAGTTACCATGGTATGCCGACTTTGCAAATTTTGCGGTAAGTAATGTGATACCTGCAAACTTATCTTACCATCAAAAGAGGAAGTTTATGCATGATGTAAAACACTACTTTTGGGATGAGCCATATTTGTTTCGACGATGCACGGATGGTGTTATCCGACGATGTATATCCCATGCAGAGGTGCCTAATATATTGGAAGCATGCCACACTTCCCAAGTTGGGGGACATCACGCAGGTAATCGAACAACAAGAAAGGTATTGCAAAGCGGATATTATTGGCCTTCGATATTTAGAGATGCCTACGACTTTGTTAGAAGATGCGACCAATGTCAGCGACAAGGTGCTATTTCGAAACACCATGAGATGCCCATGTCGAAAATCCTTAAAGTAGAGCTCTTTGACGTATGGGGTATTGATTTCATGGGTCCATTCGTAAATTTGTTTGGCATGAAGTACATCCTAGTTGCTGTAGATTATGTCTCAAAATGGGTTGAAGCAGTAGCATTGGCCGACAATGAGGGAAAGCGTGTTGTTGCATTCTTGAAGAGAAATATCTTCTCTCGCTTTGGAGTACCACGTACTATCATAAGCGATGGAGGATCCCACTTTTGCAACAAGCTATTCAAATCCGTGTTGGCAAAATATGGTGTCAAGCAACATAAGGTAGCCACACCTTATCACCCACAAACTAACGGCCAAGTAGAGGTTTCCAACCGAGAGATCAAGCAAATCCTTGCTAAAATGGTGAATGCTAATAGGAAAGATTGGTGTAGGAAGCTGGATGATGCACTATGGGCGTACAGGACTACATTCAAAACACCCATTGGCATGTCCCCGTACCAACTAGTTTATGGGAAGGCTTGTCACTTACCCATTGAGCTTGAGCATAAGGCATTGTGGGCGTTGAAGCGATTGAATTTGAATTGGGATGATGCAATAAATCTGAGATTGGAGCAACTGAACGAGATGGATGAATTCCGTCTCCATGCTTATGAAAGATCAGACCTATACAAGGAGCGGATGAAAAAGTATCATGATCAGCGGATTGTTCGACGAAACTTTCAAAAGGATGATATGGTCCTTCTTTTCAATTCCAGACTGAAGTTATTCCTAGGTAAGTTAAAATCTAAGTGGTCTGGTCCATACAAAGTTAACCAAATCTACTCGTCTGGAGTAGTAGAGTTGGAAGACAATAATGGTGTTGTCTTCAAAGTGAATGGCCAACGAATAAAACCCTATATCGTCCTCTTGATTCGATAAATTATATTGCCCTCACTTATCTCGACGAAGTCTAAGTACTCGAGGTAACTATGTCGTGCGGCGACAATAAATCAAGCGCTAGATGGGAGGCAACCCATCGTTTATCATTTTTCATTTTTCCTTTCGTTCTAGTACGTGTTTTGCTTTTGATAAATAAAAATCCAAAAATAAGAGTCGTGCCACGACCAAAACTACGGTGTTGGATGGGAGGCAACCCATCGTTCTAATAATTTTTATTGTCTTTGAGCAAATGTAGGTGCAAGAGGTGTAAAATGAGGAGATTGGTTTCAAATCTCGATTTGGACGTGTTGCATGTTAAAGGTTGTAAGTTAGGAATGAGGAAGCAAAAGTTTATGGATTGAGCATTGCTCATGAAAATATAGGCATCAAACAAGGCTAGTCCTAGGTAAAACTAGGCCATGAAAAAGGCAAAGCCTATACTATGTCCTAAGATCTCGGAATCTAGTGTGCCATAGCATAGGCGCCGCCCATGCCCAAGTATGCCACAGCATAGGCGCCGCCTATGCTAAAGCCTTTTGTCTCTGAATCTCATATTCCAAGCTAAAGGCGCCACCTATGCCTAGGAATTCCATGGCATAGGCGCCGCCTATTCTCAACAATGATATGCAAAAGGCGCCGCCTATGCCAAGCATAGGCAAAGCAAAATGCGCCGCCTATGGTCACTTCTTGTCTCCAAATCCGATTTTAAATGGGTCAAAACCCAACCCAACCTTCTCCGATAAATATGAGACTTAGTCTTGAACCAAAAACACATTGGAAACCTAGCCTAGGCGCCGCCTATAGTCTCCAAATCCTCTCAAAAATTTTCCATTTGCTCTTTTTCTTCACAAGAACATCATCCAAAGGCATCAATCAAGTAAGTACTACTTTGTTCTTCATTTAAATTCCGTAAGTAATACACTACTATGCCTATTATGAATTTTTAATTCTTGAAGAAGTATTGGTGATGTGAATGTGTTTGAATTGTTGATATACAACTACGTGAATGAACGTATACGTAAGGATGATCTTAACTTATTTCCAATTTGAATTTGATTTTGATGCATTGACATACTCTTGCGGAATTGCTATGGTCACAAAAATTGCATAATCTTGTCACTTGAATACTTACATAATGGAATGACTTGTTCATCGGGAGAAGAATTATAGTTGCCTACCGACATAGGAGGTTGTGATTAGTTAGATACTATACCTTGATTCAATCCCTATGTAGTAGTCATGATATATCAAACATGAAAGCATTGCCAAGATTATAAGAAGTATGACTGCTCTGATTTTATTGTTGGAATATAGCACCTAAGACGTATGTCGATGAAGTCTGACTAGTCGACCACTTTCACTTCACTAGTCTGTACCAACAAACTAAGTGTGGGGGGGTACCCCTACTGCTCGTTTATAGATTGTATCTATCGAGATGATTCTAACATGAACATTATTTTAGTCTCAGTTACAATGGCACCCAAATAAAGACAAGGCAAAGATAAGGCTACCACTTCACAAAAAGGCAAGAAAAGAGGCCGAAAAGAGCAAGGAGAATCATCCTCGATGCAATTACCACGCCGCATGTTCGGAATAAAATGGGTTCTAGAGGAGGAAGCAAAGGAATGGTATAGGAACAAAAAAGAAAAAAAATATGTTCATGTGGACTTGATAAACAAGGAAATCCTAGCAAAGAAAGAACCGCGCATGTTGGCCAAGATCATGGCATTACATCTGGATTTCATCTTTCGATACATGGGAGAATGCAATCTCGATTTAACAACAGAATTCTATGCCAACTGGTCACCGAAAACCACAGGAAGCGAGGTCAAGATTCGGGGTTAAGTTTTACAACTCAATGCAGATTTCTTCAACTCCTTTCTTGGCTTGCCTTCGGTCGATCCATCACCATTCAAGGAGATGTACAGGAGACCTCCATATAGATCTATTCGACACACACTCTGTGGAACAAGATCCATGGCACGGTGGAGTAGACACACGGACACTGGTCGACACAACACCTTCCCATATGCTCCTTTGAATAGGGAAGCAAGGATATGGTTGCGCATAGTCAACTCTTGCCTAATTCCAGGGACTCAGTACACCAAGATAACAAGAGATAGAGTGTTCTTGGTATACACATTGATGATGAATGTCCCTATCAACGTCGAGGCAATTATTCGTTCCATAATGCGGAAAGCTAGGCTACACAAGAGGTCCCACTTCAGTTTTGGCAACCTGTTGACTGCAATACTAAGGAAAGAAGACATCGAAGAGGAATCGGCTGATCACAAACTCCCACACAACACAAAGAAGGTTGACCTTATGAAGGTTAAAGATGCTGAAACCACTCATGGAGTCAACCTTACCACTTCAGAAAGGCATGCTCGCGATGAAAGCTTCTCCCGCCATTTATATGGCATGATGAAGTTTACCATGATGAGCGGGGGTCGTGTTCCAACTTCTGCAGAGCTCCAACAGTTGGATTATGACTACCCAATGAATGAGCATGTGAGGGCGATGTGTGGAGAAGGTGTATATTTTGAGGAACCTCTTGATGAAGACATGCCAACCGATGATGATCGACAAATGCCAGACTCCGACGTGGAAGAGTACTCTGATGACGACGACTCTGATGACGATTCCGATGCAGGGGGTATGACCCCAGACATAGAGGATGAGTCCGACTATTCAGGTTCTTCTTATTTATTTTTCACTGAGGGCAGTGTGTCCCGTCTAAGTGTGGGGTGTTGGTATTTGCATGCTATATTTCTTTATCTGCATTTGCATTTATTTATGTTATTTATGTTTGGTTGTTTGATTTAGTTAGTAGTCGTAGATTTTTTTATTTTGATGCATGAAATTGTTCTGATAGGCGGCATGGTGTTATGACAAGAGTTTGTGCTAGAATCATTACTATTGAGACACTTAGGCTCTAAGTGTGACTCACTGTGTGATAATTATATGTTTTAATTCATTCATCTGTTGGGTCAAGAGTCTATACTGCTCCCAATAAAGTTAACCATGTGCCTTGTGTGTGTGAGATGATAGTATATTCTGTGCTTGTGACTGATGCTAGAACTTGCCTGGTGTGTGTGTAAAGCAAAATAAAGAGTGTGAGTTTAGGAGATGATTTAGGCATTTCTTTGGCAACCGATACTTGTTTACCTTCATTTTACCTACCCGTGGATATTATCCTAGTCAACCCCTTTGAGCCTTTAAGACATTTTCTTTGACAACCTCATATGTAAGCCTAATTCATTTTTTTTCAAGACCATAATTTGATCCAAATTCCTAAGTGCTTTAATTTGTGAAGTCATGTGACAAAATAAGAGGAAATTGGGTGAGAGTGATGCCTTAGAGTGTATTGGTACTTGAATTTGTTATGAAAAAGAGTGGCCATCATGGAGGTGTGTTATAAAAAAAAGAAAAAAAAAAGAAAGAGAAAAGAAAAAGAAATAGAAAAACAAAAAGATAAATTGTGTTTATGATTAAATAAAAAGATAATTATTCTTGAATGGCAAAAGTAGGTGAAAAGGGGTGATAGATGAAAGAAAGGTAGCAGGGTTGATTAAAAGAAAGTGTTAATGGCATAATGTGATGTATTAAAGCGCTTAGGAACATAGTCACTATTTCTGGCCAAAATAGTCCTACCCGTCCCTTAGCCTACATTACAACCTATAGAAGACCTAATCTTAGCATTCTGATATTTAGTGGAGCATTACACTATGGGCAAGCCTATGGTCATCAGTTGCAACATATGAATTCTTTGTGAGAGTGAGAGCAAGGATAATCTTATACCCATGTTCTGAAAAACGCAATATTTGAGAGTGATTATGGATAACATCTTATGTGAGAAACACATGGTTGATGAGTTTTGGGTGGTCGTGTAAGATTCTTTGTGCCTTGACTTTTGAATATGAGTTGACCACCATCACGAGTCTATGTTGGAGGTTGAATTGTTTCTACTAATGATCAGAAAACTACTCTTTGTTGATAATTGTTATGCTTGTCTTGACGAATATTTTGTGTTGTTGCTGAGAAACCCTAAGTAAATGTTAAGAGGGACATGATATTTTGTTAGAGGATGAACAAAGCTTCAAGTGTGGGTGTTGATGATAGGTGAATTTACATGCCTATAGTGCTATATTTTACCCATATTTTAGCCATGTTTTGAGGACAAATTATATAATTCATGCACTTTTAGTCCCTTTTCCTGTAAGTGAGCTAACGAACATGATTAGCAAGTTTTCAGGTATAAATGATGCAGAATTCAGCATTTTATGGATAACTTGACGCCAAAGAAAGCTTCACGAAAGGAGGAAACCAAATCTTGCACGCCAAGGACCAAAAGTGGCGCATGGAAAATCTGTCCCGGGCAAAAATAGCAATTCTGAAGACTTTGGGGACTAGCAGTAACTTATTCGGATTAGGATAATAATACCTTAACCTAGTAGGATGGGTTAAGTAATTCATTAGCTTAGTAGGAGTAGGATATGGGTATTATAAATACCCTATTTTGCTAGAGATTTTAATACTTCGAATTACAATTCTAATTCTACTTTTCAATTCTTATTCTACTTCCGCAAGACCTTTTCTATTAATTCTACTTTTTATTCTTCTTCTATTCATCTAATCAATTCTTAATTTCCTCAACAAGAGAAACGTTACTTTGCAAGGAATTCACGCATAACGCCTACCACACTTTGCTACACGAAATATTTATTGTGGTATAATAACAATGTCTATTGTGATTTCCTTCGCACTCATGGGTAACTAAACTTCTCTGTTGGGGTTATGGAAGCCATATGAGATACTATCTATTGCTATGAGTTTGTGAATTCGTGACACGTATATTTCTTATATCATTATTCTCTTCATCTTAATCTAAATTCTTTGTGGTTGCAAACGCATAGAATATGCCAGTATAGAATTAACTTGTTTGAAAGAAAGGTTATATGTATGGAAAAGAGATAATGTCAAGGTAATAGGGTCCCATCCCCTATTAAAAAGTTAGTGTCGTAACTGGATTAACCTCTTGGAGAATTTATACCGTTAGATACGCTTTAAGCTCGAAAGAGTTAAAGTGAAATAGTCCTTGTTCAGGTCGAAAGACCCTTGGATTTACCATCGAATACAATTCTCTATAAGCACATGCATGTCTGAACTCCTCATAACTCATAGCTAATAGAGACGTACAACTCATAAGGTGGACATAACCCCAACTTCTCAATTCTCATCGTTTACATCTTACTAAGCATTCTTTCTTTTTACTTTTCTATTTCTATTTTTTCTCTACTATTTGGTTACATTACTTGCACCACAAGACTCCCCCCTTTTTCGAGACTTTCACTAAAAGTCTAGTAATCTTCGCTTACTTGCTGACCAAGCTATTCCCTGTAGGATCGATACCCAACCCAGTTGGGTTCTATATTTGACAAACGACCGCTTTACACTCTTACGAGAGCTGTAGATTGAGCGTTATCAGAGGACCATTCCAATCATCTCTGAATGACCCTTTAGACCCTTAAAGATCATAAGTTGTATGCAAAATTTTCCAAGTGTGAATTCTGGTTGAATGCTATTGCGTTCTTAGGGCATATTGTGTCTAGTGAGGGGATTAAAGTTGATCCCCAAAAGATTGAGGCAGTGAAAAAATAGCCCAGACCCATGACTCAAGCCGATATTCAGAGCTTTTTGGGTTTGGCGGGTTATTACAGAAGACTCGTCGAGAGTTTTTATTCCATAGATGCACCACATACTAAGTTGACTCAGAAAAAGGTGAAGTTTTTGTGGTCCGACTCTTGTGAGAATAGTTTTGAGAAGTTGAAAGACAAGTTGACTACTTTTCCTGTTCTGACTCTTCCGGAGGGTACAAAAGGTTTTTTTGTATAGTTTGATGCATCCCGAGTGGGACTTGGGTGTGTTCTTATGCAACATGATAAGGTAGTGGCTTATGCATCTTGGAAGTTTAAGGTGCATGAGCGGAACTACCCTACTCATGACTTGGAGTTAGCGGTTGTGTTTTTTACACTTAAGATCTGGTGGCACTATTTGTATGGGGTACACGTTGATATATTTACTGACCACACGAGTTTACAGTATGTTTTCTCGCAGAAAGAATTGAATCTCATGCAAAGGCGGTGGTTGGAACTTTTAAAAGACTATGACATGATCCTTCACTATCATTCGGGAAAGGAAAATATGGTAGCCGACGCCCTCAGTAGGTTATCTATGGGTAGTCTTTCTCATGTGGGGAAAGAAAAGAGGGAAATGGTGAAAGATATTCACCAACTTGCAAATCAAGGAATGTGACTTTTGGATCCCAAGGATAGAGGAGTGGTTGTTCATGAGATAGCTAAATCTTCCCTTTGTGCAGAAGTCAAAGAGAAGCAAGTTGAAGATCCCATCTTGATGCAGATCAATAAAGATGTGGGTCAACAAAAGGTATAGTCTTTTGAAATTGGTGGTGATGGTGTTTAGAGATACCAAGGTAGATTGTGTGTGCCAGATGTAGATGGTCTGAGGAAGAGAATCCTTGACGAAGCTCATACGTCGAGGTATGTTGTTCACCCTAGCTCTACTAAGATGTATCAGGATTTGAAAACCATTTATTGGTGGAATAATATGAAGCGTGATGAGGCTAACTATGTTGCCAAGTGTTTGAATTGTCAACAAGTTAAAGTGGAATATTTGAGGCCAGGTGGTTCTTCTCAAGAGATAGCTTTGACTTTGTGGAAGTGGGAGATGATTAATATGAACTTCATTACAGGACTTCCGAGGTCCCTAAACCAGTATGATTCTATTTGGGTGATTGTAGATAGGTTGACCTAGTCAGCTCACTTTCTACCTGTCAGGAAAAATTATTCGGGAAAAGATTATGCCAAGTTGTTCATTGCAGAAATAGTTCGTTTGCATGGGGCACCTGTGTCCATCATATCTGACAGAGGTACATAGTGTTCTTCACAATTTTTGAGATCATTTCAAAAGGGTTTAGGTACCTAAGTGAATTTGAGCATGGCTTTCCACCCTCAAACAGATGGGCAAGCTGAGCGCACTATCCAGACCCTTGAGGATATGTTGAGGGCCTGCGTGATTGATTTTAAAGGTAGTTGGGTAGAGTACTTTCCATTGATAGAGTTTGCATATAATAATAGTTTCCATTCCAATATTAAGTTGGCACCTTTTGAGGCATTGTATGGGAAAAGATATAGGTCCCTGATAGGATGGTATAAAGTAGGTGAGACGCAGATATTCAGGAATGATCTTGTTCATCAGGCAATAGAGGATGTGAAAGTCATTAGAGAATGACTTAAGACAGCTCAGAGTCGTCATAAGTCCTACGCCGATGTTAAGAGAAGAGATCTAGAATTTGAGGTTGGAGATTGGGTGTTTCTTAAGGTTTCTCCCATGAAGGGAGTAATGCAATTCAGGGAGAAAGGTAAGATGAGTTCTCTCTATATAGGACCATATCATATTGTGAGAAGGATAGGTGGAGTTTTGTATGAGTTAGAATTTCCAGCTAGTTTGGGTTCGGTTCATCCGATAATTCATATATCTATATTGAAGAAGTGTATTGGAGACCATTCTTTAGTATTGCCTGTCGAAGAAATCAAGGTGACAGACTCCTTATCCTATGAACAAGAGCCTGTAGATATTTTGGATCGCCAAGTTAGAAGATTGAGGAACAAAGAGATAGCCTCAGTTAAAGTGTTGTGGAGAAATCAGAAAAATAAAGAAGCGACTTGGGAATCAGAAGTTGACATGAGAGCTAGATAACCAAACCTTTTTTATCCAATGTATGATGAAATAGAAGGTATAATCCTTTCCTTATTCTTTCTATGCCTTAGTATGCTTGAAATTATACTTTTCTGTATCCCGCATCAGTAGTCGGGGATGAATGTTCCCAAGGGAGGGATATTGTGACGCCTCAAAGTTTTTCTTAGCTAAATTTTGTCCTTAAAATATCAAGCATTGACTTCTAGAATGATTTATACTTTTTTTCCCGGTGGAATCCCTTATATTTCAACTTTTCATTTTGTAGATGATTGAATAAGTTTTCCGTCAACATAAGATGCATCCAAAATGGACATTCAGTGAAGGAGTTATGGTTAATTTAAGTCCTAGTCGTAAAACACCATCATTCCTATCCTTGGTCCATTGCGGAGAGGGTGTAAATGACGATGGTCAATTTCCAGTGGGACTCCGCTATGGTGGCGCATCACGGAGTGGGCCAAATTCGCATTCATGAATTTCCAGTGAGTCACCACGATAGTGGCGCGTCGCGGTGGCCCATGAAATCGGGCTCCCAACTATATTTTAATACCAGTCTCATTAAGGGTATATTGGGTATTTTCGCACACCCTTATCAGTCCAAACACAAGATTTCAACCTCAATTGATCATATTACTCATACATTCACCAAAAATATTCAAGAACACTCTCTAGGGTTCCATATTGATAATCAAAATAAATCAAGATTCAACTGTGGGTTTTCAAAAAAAATTAAAGATTTGGAATAACCAAGCCGTGGGCATCAAGAAGCATCCTTTAAATTTCTAGATAGAGGTACGTGGGGTTTATCCTAAAAACTACATGGGCTTAAAACCATTAGACCATTTTTTTTAGATTTTTATGCATGAATTTCAAAGGAGTTTTGGAATCTATGTTTTAAATTACGTACTCCGAATGTTTTAATGTTACTATTGTTTTGACCTTGTGGTCCTATCCCCTAATTTGATTTACATGCATACGTATATGTATGGAATTTGAGATTTAAGATCGTTGAGAGCATAAATTTTGAACTCCCTCTCATGTATTGAATTAAAGATTATGGTTTTGTGATTTGAAAGATGTTTTCGCAATATTATAGCATTTGAGCATGATTTGAAATAGTTAAGAGGGTGTTTCCTGATATAAATGTGTTCTTGTGTTTAAGAGAAAGAATTGCATGTGAATTGAGAACTTTGACATGACCATCGTGTACTGTACTACTGAAAAGCTTGACAAAGATGAGTTCCTTGCATGTGTTTACATAAGGTTTGAGAAAGAGTTTCTTTGAATTGAATTATTGAAATGGTGGTACCAAAACTTGTGTTTTGAAAATAGATATTTAATATAGACTAATAATGGCTCAGAGAAGTGACTTGCAAGTCAATGGTATGACGATACCATATGTATTTATGCCATAACAAATTATGTTTTCAGAGCAAGTTTTCATACTATGTTTTCAGAGACTGTATGTTTTGGTAGAGTTTTAAAAAGGGGCTTAAAGAGGGTTAGGTTTTTACCCAAAGAAGGCGCGAGTTAAAGTAACTCTTATCCTGAAACCGTATTTGCCGATACAGGTAGATTATTATTGTACGATGGCAACGACCATGTGACGTAGTAGATTCAGAGACTCCGACACTTTCGAAAAACTGGGGTTGGAGGTTTCTCTTCCGAGTTAATGGCAGTTTCCTTATAGCTCATGGAATTTTTCAGAGTTGTAGGGTATACCACCTAGTGCAGAAGTAACACAGATTTCTTAGAGTTGAAATGATTTTTATAGTGTCTTTAAAATGCCCATATGAATTCTTACTATATGATATACTTATGAACTATTTTAAATTGCTCTTATATATGTTGAATAATAAATGATTATTTTGGATATGCTCTGCATACCAGTACATCTGTATTGACCCCCCCTCCCCTACCTCTCAGGTTCTGAGACTCAGTCTAGGGGTCCAAATAAGCAGTAGATAATTTAGACAGCTGATCAGATTGTGCAGTGGTGAGCCTTCTCTATTCCAGAACGCCTGTCTTTTCAAATTATGTCACTTATTTCAGTTTTGGTCTATTAGGGGCCTTGTCCCAGTTTCAGACAGTTGTCAGATTTTTATGTATTAGATATTTTGCAGGCTGAGTCAGATGTTATTTAGATATAGTGGATTTACAGTTCTATACTTATGTTGAATTCTGAATTGACCATGTTTCCGTAGCAGATTATGTTTCCTCATCTTCTTTTATTATATGAATATTGTGCATGATTACCAGATAGAGAAAGACATTCCTGGACTTCATGGTTCGGGATATACATCATGGCCAGGCCCTCATTCGGGTCGTGATAGATATTGTTATTGGTATGTTACAAGTCTTTCACCTTCATGTTTATGCATTATTAGATCTCGGAGCTTCACTTTATTTTGTGAGTCCTTACATAGAAATATATTTTGGCATCAGTCCTGAACTCTTAACAGAGCCCTTCTCAGTTTCTACCCCTATCAGTATTTCTATCTTAGCCAGACAGGTATACAAAAATTGCTCGGCCAAAGTATCTTAGAAAGTTCCCTTAGTATACCTTGTAGAATTAAAGATGACTAATTTTGATGTCATTCTCGTAATAGATTAACTCAACTCTTGCTAGGCCTTAGTTTATTGTATTAATAGAATAGTCAAGTTCCAGTTTCCTAACGAACCAATCAAAGAATAGAGTGGTAGTACCTCAGTCTAAGACCCCGCAAAATTCTCTCGTAGTCTGAGCCTTAGAGCGTGTTCAGTAGAGTGTAAATCCTACCCTAAAAGGTTGAAAAGTGTATTCCCATGACATAAATATTTAGAACCGTGTAGAATTTTAACAATATTGACTTTTTGTCATGTAGAGAATTGAATAATCTTTCCATCGATACCAATTTTGTCTAAATCCGGCATTGGACGAGGAAGTTATGGTCGTTTTACTGAAAGCAGTCGGAATAGCCCAGATGCGATGACCGGGTAGGTGGAATCCACTGAACACCAATAATCCTAACTCTAGAATGAGAGTTTCTGTTGAATCAGTTCTTATTTCTTGATGTGAGGTATCTATAAAAAGGCTCGAAATCCATAATATTGAATCTTGAAAGGACAAAGTGGTCAAGAACCCTACCAGATTTTGGGTTGTCCCAAAATCCTCTGATCGACATTGAAGATCTTTGATGCTAACCTCTGACTCCCTATTTTGGTGCTCCACTAATACTTTTGAAATGAATGTGATAGCCTCATCCGCATATATTGATAACGTAGTATCATCCATATGGAATGGAATAGAGTTAAAGAATGTAATAGAGGCTCATAGATATATAAGCACGTAATAAAAAGTCAAGAATAATGCTTCTTAAGAATGCTTTGGGGCCTATCAATAAAAGACATAACAGTCTCTGCACCGATCTGCAAAACTCTAACAGACACAAGGCTCTTCTGCAATCACAATGATAAACCTAGGCTCTGATACCAATTTTTCATGACTTAATTTCTCAAGTCATGATGACACCTATCATAACCCCACTAGTTGGTAAGCCATGTGAAACTGTTAGTAATGGAATATCAAGAGAAAAAATGAAGATAATGGAATAAATATGATAAAAGAATATTACATCTAAGATAACCCCAAAACCTGGTGGAATAAGTATAGTAGCTACTAGAATAATAAGAGTGCAAGGTTAAAATACTAAAAAAATATATGGGAACAACCTATCTCTGAATACAACATAGAGATTAGTCTAATCTATAAGAGGGAGAATAGTAACATTCTGAACTAGGATCTCACCCTAATCTCCGATCCATAGTTGCTTGGAATGATGTACACAAAACAGTGACAACCATACTAAATTTGTAGGCTGCAGAACTGTAATATGAGTACCAGACATGTAGTACTTAGCAGGCGATAGTCGACTGAGCTCCGAAGATAATGCAAATATAAATAACTTGTTGGCAGGAATGTAAACTACAACCAAATATCTTGGAAGCTAACATAATAACATTACAGAGGAAATAAGTATGAAATATCCTATTCTATCCATATTTGGGAAATAAAGCACAATACCATATATTACTGGCCACTATACAAATAAGAGTAAGAAGAAGAATATATATAGTAGTATACAAGGCTAAGGAATACATATACAATAAAAATAAAAAGGGAGAAGATGAATATACGGTAATATCATAGCTAGATATATGTATATACATATAGGTATACATGACTAACTCAAAGGGTATAACCAAAGGTAGTCAACCAGTATCAAAAGGCATCTTAATCAAGTACGAACTAATGCTAGCATAATCAGGGTCCCTAATCCAATGTCTAACCATGATATAATTGTGATAATATAATAACCATAAAAAAGGAATTCATATCGTACCTCTAACCTTAGTATTAGTCCATAATCATACTTTCACAAATTAACCATAATAACTATAATACACTAAACGGATAGTCCAAACTATTAATACAAAAAATAGGCCCCATTACCTAGAAGGTTCAATCAATATACAACACAAAACAAACAACACTAATAATCTATAGTTGTGCAACCTCCCATAAGGCTGATAGATATAGGAACCAAACAACATACTGGTGATAGGCAATGTGCATACATGAAAGAATATAAGTAAATCCATAATACCATAACCACCAAAAGTTCCATAACATAACCCAACGTACATACCTCATTCAACTCGATGACTCACAAAAGAAGGACCTACATCAACCTCTCTTATCAACGTGATGGCTCACATATTAAGCAGCCCCTAGGGGGTTCAAAAGTATTTGTATACACCAACTTGGTTCTAATCCATAATTTCTAATAATCATCATCATCATCAATCTACTTTTTCCACTATCGGAGAGATGTATATATATACATAATAAATGCGCGTACTTAAACTATGGACAAAAGAGTGTAAGTTTGTAAATTTGTTGTCCAGGGTTAACTCCGAGACTAAATTATCATAAAAGTGTAGAAAGGGTCAAAATCTATCTCGACCAAAGTAAATAATAGTGATAAAACTATAGATCAAAATCTATCTCAGAAAAATTTCTAAGACATTATTTTTAATTCCATAAGCTCATAAATCATCCATTAAGGTGGTATGACTTCCACTATGAATGAATCTATTTAAAAGTGAAAAATGGGAATAAATTCCCTTTCAGGAGAACAGTTGCAAAACTATGTTTTTAGTTGGAATTATACCACTAAGTAAGCATGAACGTATCAAATCTATGCATATTAGCACCAATATCCAGATAATACAATTGTAAGATTATAAACATACATATAGTACAATTACACCCTTTAAAAGGATAATTCATTCACTCAGAGTTTAACTAATATCATAATCACGTCCTTGAGCCCACTAATATACAAAAAACATAACTATAATACCGTGGTTTGGGAAACCATGATAATCCACCGAGTCATGTAGTAAACCTTATACTAAAGATTTCTTACCTTCAACTATGTCTAACATGCTACTAACTTAGGTAATAGGATCCTATAGGCATGACTAGGATTCATCTTAAGAGTTGATTCACACTTTTATCCCTAAACTTCTAAATTAGGCTAAGTCATGGTGTTCTATCCATAATCACATCTTAAAATTCTTACCTAACATTTAATATATAGAATACTCTATCTCGTAAAGAAGAGTAGATAGAAGCCTACCCCGACGTTGAACTGCAAGTCCTTGAATCGTCCATAAATCGTCCTTCTTTTATCCATGATTCCAAATACTGCCATTTTATCAAAATAGTAACTTACATGCCATTACGAGTAAAACAATACCCATATTACTATATAAAGGGTTGGGTCATAATTTGGGTTAAGAGCAAGCCTATGGGGGCCTGCAAATGGAATCCAAAATTAAATTCATCACGAGGTCCCTCGAAGGACAAGGAATGTGTGCTCTAAAGTTGAGCAAAAATAGTGCATGAATTAGGGACCAAATCATCCCCTAAGGTTTAAGGATTAAAGACCTAATTTCTAATATTTACCATTAAATAATAGGGTAATTGACGAGAAAATTAATAGAAATGACCAAGGAGTGGTAGGCTACCTTACATTAGCTTCAATGGATGATTCACTGGTTTTTTCCCCTCTCTTTAAGCTCTCAAAATAGTGTAAAATGGTTAATAATAATGGGGAAAATGGTATTAAGAAAGGGTATTTAACGTCCCTTAGGTATCGCTAGAGAGGGTACTTATTCGCTTAAGAGGTACAAGTCTGCTAAAACAGTCCTACACCAGGGTTGTCGGTACTAATTAAGCGATTCTGGCTACTAAAGCAGTCCTTTGCCAAATGGCCAAGGATGATAAATAGGATCATGGGAACTAAAGCTCTTACCGCTAAAGTATCTCCATGACTGCTAAACTGGTCATACCCGATATCAGGCACCAAATTTTGCTAAGTCCAAAATTGGACTTCGACTTTATGCTTAGGATTAATTTAGAACCCATATGCATAAACCAACTATGCTACCATACCAAATTCAATATTCTAAATTCAAAAAAACTATCAAAACTTTTATTCGAGATGTTTAAACTAGATGTGGGGCCCACACCTATAGTTTTATTTTTCATAAAATCCACCAAATAACCCAAAATGAGTTGAAATACTTCGAGACCTGAACCGAGGGTCTCCCTAGTCTAAGATCAATGTTTTGAAGCTGATGGCGCTGTCAAAATTATTATCCAAGGTTATCTAGTTGAAGTATTGGTCTGAGGCCAATTTCTTAAAAATAAAAGCTTTGAAATAAGAAAATGATCCTAAAACCTAAATGAGCTATTCGATAACTGAAATGATAGTTTTGACAAGTCATAAATGACCTATATCCATTATGGAAAGGCTTAAATTGATAAAAATGCAACTAAGTTGAGGAAATGACTTAGAAGGTTATTATAATAATCTATTGCTTCAGCTCTTATCCTATGTTTCCCTTCTAAGCATAAACCCTGAGAGTTTTGAATCCTTGTCGTTTTCATCTTTTTCTCTTCCCTTTGACCATACTATGAAAGGTCTAATGTTTCTAACTGCACTTTCAAACCATTCATACCTTGATTTTTGTTGCCAATAAATTTCATCAAAGTAAAGATATTTATTATTTTCAGTATTGGCTCTCTACATAACAACTCTATTCTTACCTATGGGGTTCTCCTCAAACACCTTCTCTTTTATTCTAGATATCCTTCCTGTTATGATTAACTGCTGAAAGAAGTACCTAAATATTTCCCTACTCCATAAAGATAGATCTATTTTTCTCTTTATCACCTTTCTTTTAAAATCTTAAAAGGATTAGAAGAGCATAAAAAGTCCTAATTCAAAATCACTACATCCTTACAAGTCTCATGCTCTGTCCAAAACTTTAGAAACATGAAAGGTTTCATTTCGTTTGAAATTATGTCTTCATAATTAAGGAGTAAAGGAGCATGATCTAATTATTTTCTAGGCAAGTTATCAACCTTCAAATGTGAAAATCTACTTGTATATCATAATTAATCAGAATTTTGTCTAGTGTTTAAATATACAATTATTTCCAGTCCTACCATTTGACCTTGTAAATTAACTCCCCTTAAATTGCACTTGATCTAGATTACAAAATTCTATACAAGACATAAAATCATCATAATCAGTAGGGACTAAAGGTAGAATACTTATCTTTTCATCCTGATTAAGTACAACATTAAAATCATATCCAATCAGTCATGGTTTATTTATCTCCTAATATAATTTATATTTGCCATCCCAAAGCTCCAACCTCTGATTATAATTATAGTTAGTATATACTATGGTTACATAAAAACTAAGTCTAGTAATCTAATCTTGTAACGAAATAGTGAGTTATTGATCTATGTTACCCACTACTAAAAAAACAAAGCCATGATTAGTAAACACCCATATCTTTCAATTGTAATTATGTGTGACCCTAAGCATCCTCAATTTTCTTCTATATATATTGATGTATCTAATAGGTTAAAAAGGCTCTAGAAAATAAAAAATACAAGCTTGTGAAAGTTGTGAAACATTTGCACCCTCTAAAATTCATGTTGAATCCTTACTAACCTAATATTCCACAAAAGAGCCCTCATTTATGTTTTGAATATTGGGAGAAAATCTATTTCTTTAGTTGAACTTTTAGAGGCTGAGCTGATTCTCCATCTCCCTGCTTCTTATCCTTTTTATCTGACTTAATTACCCTTGGAGACAGATCTACATCATTATATATCTTCTCTTCATTAGATTCTAACATAGTAGCACACTCAACCCCCTTAATCTCTGCTAAATCCACTGTCTATAAGTCTACTAACTTGTGTATAAGACATAGCAATATATGGAGATTCAGTAGCAACTCTTATCACTTGGCATTCATCACTTTACAAAGGTGTAGAAACTGCAATAACTTCTCAACAATTATTATTTTTATCTTCACATTTATTCAGAGTTGTGTTATTTTTGCTACACTGTTCTTTGCTTGAACTGTTGTCCACATTAGCATTATTTTCCCTAGTACTTTTAACTCAATCTTGGATATCAAAATTATTATGATTTACTAGACCGTTTAAGCATTGACCTTTACAAAAAATGAAATCGATAATGTCATAAATGATGCAGAGGTGGTTTAAGCAGATTTAAAGCATTTGAAACATCAACAATTTCTATGATATTTTAAATTTCTCCATCTTCAGTAATCCCATGATTTATTGGATTGTTGAAGAACTGATATTTTGAAACCATTGACCCCTCCATCACTTGATTCTCATTACCAGTGATTAGCGGTTGTTTGATAACATTAATAGTTGTTGATTTTACCTTTGCATCTTCCAAATCATTAACTATTTCCTTATTTTTCTTTTTAATTCTTTGCTTATCTGTATTCTTCTCTTGATTGTTGCATAAAGGGTATGTTGAATCACTGTTAATTTTCCTTCTTTAGTGTTATGTGAAATCCCCTCCCCCTCATTAACTTCACTACTTCTTACACCCACTTGTTCATCTAATCTTATGTCATTTTTATACAAGTTCCTTGGTTATCTATGAAAGATAATCACTATTTGTTGCTTCTGTTAACAAAGAAAACTGTTGATCATGACCTAGTAAGTCTTGCCTAAATGCTTTTGACACCCATTCTTTGGCTAAATTTTTCTCCCATTCTTTCCCTTTTTCTTTTGATTAGTTCTCATCTGCTTGTTCTATTTATTTTTGTAATAATTTTCTTGTTAGTGTTGTTCTTTGCTTGATTGTCCTCTTAATGATTAAGGGCATTAAATTTATTCTCTACCATGGTAGTTAATGGAGGGGTCTTACTTACTTCCCCCTTCTATCCCTTACCACATTCCATTTTCCCTGATCTCCTACCACCTTCCCACTTGTGAGTATTCTAGCAACTACTTTTTGGAATTTATGAACTTGAGAAATTCATGGCTTCAGAAGCACTTTGTCTTTGATCTACTGAGGAATAAGCACGTCATTATACCTAGTATTGCGAACTTTACAGCTTTCCTTATTGTGACATTGCATTCTACATTCCTGGCAGTACTCGGGGACATAATCATAATGAGTACGTAACCATAATAGACCTTATCTCTACAGATTCTACATTCTCTAAATTTATTTTTACTGCTTTCGAAAAAACACCTTCAAGATAAAGCATCACTTTCTCCCTTGCACCACTCTATCTTGTCTTATTGATAGTAGCTCAATCAAGATGATTAGGTTTGCGCATTGCCGATGCTAGGGGAAAACACACTCCTTAATAAAGAAAGGTGGACAATAGGTCAGTAAAATATATCCAAGCCATGTCCATTGATGTTTCTTTGTTAACCCTAAGTAAAGAATCATATATCAATGTACTCATTAGATATGAGTAACCACATCCGCCTTTCACTTCACATTGTTGAGAGATGATTTTCCTCAGTTCTTAACGTTCCAATCATTCATAAGAAATTTTCCCTATCACAACATATTGTAGTTCATCAATATGGTTCATTCTTTCTACAATACGTCCTACCATAGCGTTATCCTTCCATAGTGATTTTGTTTCTAGTGAAACTTACTCCTCTATCACATACATTATGTCTACATAAGATTTCTCATTGATTAAACTAGGGTTGATGGTGTTAGGTTCTTAACTCATAGAAGGAAGCGATGGGAAATAAATGTTTGATAGTTGTAGCCTAGCCCCCAAAGAAGGGTGGCCTCCGACCAACAAAGTCATAGGTAGGGTTAGACATCCATTTTAGGAGAGAGAAGATAATTCTAGTTTTTTATTTCATTGTACAAGTTATTTGTATTAGATCTTATTATTTTGTCCAATCAATTTGCAAGTCCTTTAACCATTTAGAAGAATACAACTGTACCATTTTATGGGTAAAAAAATTATGTCAAAATCTACTTGTTCCGTACCCAATAGGCATCTTGTTTTTGTGTAAAAATCATGATGGATCTAATGTATCTCTCTCCAGTGTATGATCATTCCAGGAAGAGAAGGTACTTAAGTCCCTATCTATTAGTTGAAAGCATCTAGATAATGTGTCATATTTATATGCATCTCCATTTTCACCACTTGTGTGTTCAATATTTAAGTTGTTTTTTACCATATATGCCTTCTCTAATTAAAATTCAAGAACCTACCCTTATAGTATTCTTTTTTCTTCTATTTTCTCATTCAAGCATACTATGTACTAATATATGTTGAACTAACTAATTACATATGCCATTATTGCAGAAATTTACCATAGAAAATATTATTGAAGAAAGAAACAATTGACCAAACCACTTACAACTTCTGATTTTACATGACATTAACTGCTAGGACTGGGACATGGAGAAATTGGAATATCAATAATTCCTTCCTTGTAACATCTGTAATACTTTCTTCATGGGAGGACAAGCTACTGATTCAACCTTACGATAGTAGATCACCATAGAGATCATTCCCTCCAAGGTCTTCTTGTCTGCTTCTTCACATCGAACAAGCCTGTCTACAGAGGCAAACTCAGGATTTGAACTCCAGGGGTGCACCAGTATTGTCAAAGGTGCGCATAAGTTCTGAATAAAGACTCAAATTTGTGTTGATTGCTCACATTGTTTAATGTGCAGTTTAGATTCTAATTTATAAGATATACTTTTCCTTCTCAACGAGGCTTTTCTGGAGATACAAACACTAAACAATTGATATTTAACTTAATCAAAAAAAAAAATTTGTGTTCATATATTTGTCATTCATGCTTATATTATTAGTTTTGAACTAGACATATGTTTATATTTTTTCTCCTTTATGCCTTTTTTTGTTAAATCTCACGCTTTATTTGTAATTTGTACTTAAATATAATGGACCTTGAAGCTTTTTTTTTACCCTTTTTTTGCTTTTGATAAGGCGATGAGAATTGTCTTTAAAACTAGAACTTGGTTGAGGAGAATAATATCTATCCATTTCAATTCACAAGAATCAATAACAAATTCCTACAAAATAAAAAATTCATCAAGAATATAAGTAAAAATAATTATTTATTTATTTTTAATCAAATCCCATGAACTTAAATAGAAGCAAGAAAAAAGAAATAAATAAATTTTACACACTAACTTTCAAGCAACAACACTAACTTTCAAGCAACAAGTAAATATTAAAAGCAATTAACATTACCCAAACTTGAATAAAAAGATAAAAAAAAATGAAAGGAAGAAATGTGTACATATTAGCATCAAATGGAAAATTGCTCCTGCCTAGCTGGTGACATTTAAATGTAAATAAAGGACACGACGTCGGGCTAGAAGGGCGTCAGCATTTGAGTTCCAAACCAGTGCACCCACACAAGTTTTATTATTGAGGGTGCACAATTAAATATATTAACACTTTCGTAGAATATATATACGTATAAATACAATTTTTTTTAAAAATTACCGGGTGCACGTGCAGCCTCAAGGCACCACGTGGGTCCGCCTCTGCCTGTCTACTTCATTTTCTACAAGGCAACTATATGCCCATTTAGAAAGTTAGATTTCTTCTATTTTAGTCACCAGAGACTTCAATGTATCTTCTGTTGTAGATGATTTCTATCAATACAATACCATAGTTATAGACATCAACCTTGAAAGAGGTGAGGATATTTGTTTGCAATTCTGGTGTCAAATACCCTCACATCCCTCCTACTCCAGTGAATTTTGTTTGATCAAATATTAGCATATTGTCCAGCCCAAAACTTGAGATTTTAGCTATCAAGAACTTATCGAGTAAGATGTTTTGTGGCTTTATATCACCGTGGATAATTGGAGATTCACATTCTTCATGAAGGTAAAGCATTCCCTTGGCAATATCTAGTGCAATTTTTACTCTTAGGTTCTAATTTGGGAGAGTAGGTCCTCGCAACAAGACATTTTCTAAGCAGCCATTGCTCAAATATTCAAAAACTAGAGCTCTTATTGAGCTTTTAGCACAATAACCAAGCAAACGAACCAAGTTTCTGTTTCGAGTTCTACCTATGACCCTCATTTCTACTCTGAACTTTCTTTCACATTAGTCGACTACCTTCTTTAGCCTCTTCACTACCATAAGGTTTATACCTCTGTCTAAGTTTCCTTTATAAACTTCTCCAAAAGTATGCTTTCCTAGTTCCTGTTTTAAACCACTAGTTCCCCACTTTAGCTCCCGATAAGAGCAAGTTCCCAATATGAAGTCATTCATTAAACCTGTGGTCCTTGTTTGAAGTAGCTTCCTATAATTTATTATTTTGAATTGGAAGATATAAAAGACTTAAAATGCATGAGCAGTACCATAAAATATAACAAAACTTATTGATAAAATCAAGATCACCACCCATGGTTGCTTCACTGAGTCTATTATTAGATTTTGCACTGCTAGATTGTTGACTTTGAAGAAAGCAGTGCAAGATCCTTCACGAGCGCCTTTGACATACCTCATAGGCACCTTGTATTTCATAAACTACCAATCTCATTGAATAGAGCAGTATCACAACCACAGTCCTCCAAACAAGATTTACCACAATCTTCTTTTCCTAGAAAAGTTGTTACAAAGTAATGAAGATCCTCCCAGGACAAATTGGTTGTAGTAGATATTTTGTTGATACTTGTATCTTCATTCCCATTAATGCAATTTCCTCTATTGAAGTTCCTTTGAGAATCACCAAAGCATGGATCATTCTCTCTCAAGTATGGCCCTAGTAGACACATACAAGAGGGTGCATTGTGATCATTTGTAACATAATAGTTGTTAAGGACGCAGAAACCCTTCACTAGATAAAGATTATCGATCCCCTTTCACCCCACTACCATTTCAGAGTTACCATTGGAGTCTAATTCATAAGAATAGAATCGAAAGTTCCCATAATAATCTAGTGTGTTTCGATAAATAGTTCTCTTTTTCTGTATAAGTGGAGTGCATAATTGTCGAATTACTAAAGAATCAGTGTAATTGATAAGCAATGATGCCAGTTCTATTAAGCAGAACATGATTTTTTCAACCAGTACTGTACATTTGTGAAGCCCAATACGTGTCCAATAGCTGATTCAAGTTTCTCAGATATACAACAATGTTCCCGTCATTCTACACCATGAGGAAAAATTGCCCTGAGGAGTGATTCATGGTGGAGAAACGAGAAATCTATTTACCCCCACTTGGTAAATTCTGGCCTCCTAAATTTCTATCAGTAGAAAAATGGAAATACTCATAGATAGCTTCATGATCTTGATTGTAAAGCACAATGCTATCGTTACCAAGAAAGTTGGCATATAAAGTAAATTCTGATGAACCAACAATAATCTTATGTGTGTTAGCCTCCTATATCAAAGTAATATTTTATTAATTACAAACTAATCTATTGCTTATTTGGAGGATACCCCAAGAAAGAAAATCAAGGCAATAAAAGATCATCATGGAAATACTCATAATCCTGGATACGAAATTAATAACAGACCCTCAAAAGATCCCATCAGATACCAAGATACAAGGAAGTAAATCAATAAGATCGCAGAGCAACATGTAAAGAAAATCACACCCTCTTCATGGACATATGTGATATAGATATAAATGGTAGTAATGAAAGGAAAGCAGCCTAGCATATATGGGTATATCAGATATGGACGTATTACCCTTATTAAAGGAGACAAATCAAATCCTTGATTGAGAAGAAATCCCTTGGGTTTCCTTTTGAAGCAGTGCAACAGTATCAACAGAACAATATAACAAGAGTAGATTGAAGGCTTGAAGCTGTCACGGCACGATTTCCGAGTCATGATGGCACCTACCACATCCCATAGGTAGGTAAGCTGATACCGTAACTCGGGGCTATTGCAGTGGGTTACCTTGGTAAAAATGTACAACATGGACCCTATATAAGAACACAATATAAAAAATAACATTCCACTACCTAAGACAACGAATATTCAAATACCAATCCCATGACCTGATAGTATTAGTACAAGAGTATCTAGATTTGATAATAGGAATTTAAAACTCAAAGTCTAAAATATCTTAAATAATCTCATACATTTGCCTCAAAAACAAAAGACAAATAAGGATAGAGGGGAAAGAGGGAAACTCAAACTCCAAGAGATCACCCTATCTCCAAATGGTCAATGCAATATGATCCGACTCAACGGCAACAACTAGAACCTGGGTCTGCACCAAAAAGATACAAAAGTGTAGTATGATTACCAAAACACGTGTACTCAGTAGGCATCATCGACCGACTGAGATAAATCGTAATATAAAACGACATAAGGTAACACAATAACTTAAAGTCAAGGTGCAGAATCGAACCTGAATCATCTTCGATACCACTATATTGAATAACTAATATACTAGGGTAATAGCAAAACGTATCATATCAATACATACCATATTCATCCTACAAATGAGTAATCATTTCAGAAGAATAAAGCTACATATATACGATAAGAACAATGAATTTACCATAGCCAACACCAACCTTCATTAGAATATAAAGTACAAGAACTTACCACGACATCTTATGCCACCGGGAAGTACACATAAAGAACATAATAAAGAACTCATCACGGTGTCCCATACCATCGGAGAGTAAACCAAGAGATCAACCAACAATACATTAAGGCTATACTACACAACAACTAACAGAAGCCGCGGGTAACACAATCCTGCCATGGCTCATTTCCGAGGTCCACAATCATTATCAACACCCCACTTTAATAAAAACAAAAGAAATATCGACATACCATAGTTGTATAGTTACTTATTCTCTAACTCATTAATAAACTTCAAGATTAGTCTATACTAGTTAACCTTCCTTTCTATAAGCCACAAGATTACAAGTCATACAGTTACTAGCCATCACTTAAGGAAAAAGATACAAGTTACCAATGTTATTAATTATTCACCCATTACAAGGCCATTCTCGAGTTGGCATTCTAATTATATAAATCCTCAATCAAGCCATCACGATATCACATACTAGATGTCAACTTAACTATCCATCGTACAATACCGAGTCTATTATTATTGAGCATGTTACAACCTTAAGGCCTAGTTTTCATATTTTAACCAAGTAAGGTCCACCAACTAGTTCACTAGGCTTCTAGCCTACAAGTCATAATTATTTAATTGAAATAACTACTTATCACATAAGCCACTTTACTAGGAAAATTTCCATAACATAACCATTAATTCAAGTCAAGTAGATTTACGATGTGAGCTTTTGGTTCTACACAAGATTACATATACCAATTAGGCTTAACCCAATGATAGGCATAAATTACTTCTTGTTACCAATTAGAGTCAACAAGGGCCACACCTCTTATTTAGTGAAAAAGGACAAGGAATGAATAAAAATTTACCAAGGAAGATATCATGTCCCTTATACATAAGCAGTCTGGCCCCATAGGGCCTCACCTCACTATGTATTCAAGAATTTATGTAAATTTGTCCCTCACGACATCATAACATCTTTACCTCTTCTAGACCTACCGAGCATTATTATAAGACCAACATATCTGCTGGATTCACCGAGCATCATCATAACATCAACATATCCTCCGAATTCACCGCATATCATCATAACATCAACATATCCTTTGAGTTTACCAGACATCATCATAACATTAAAAAATCCTCTGGATTCACCGGACATCATCATAACATTAATATATCCTCTGGGTTCATCGAGCATTATTATAAGATCAACATATCCTTCGAATTCACCGGGCATCATCATACCATTCACATATATGGTCAAATTAATAAACATATACAAGCAACAATAATAGAGTAATAGGGATGTAAGGTAACAAATACCATCATACTTTACTATTAACCATCACCACATAATATGAGTAGAAGCATGAGCATGAGTATCTAAATGATATACATAATCACCACTTTTCCAAAGCTATCTATATCAGGACCACAATATAATCAATCAAGTATATAAATTATCAAACCATTAACCACATGCATAAACTGACAATTGGGTTTTACCATATTAATTTCAATAACATAATTTAGACGTTCATCAAGTATCTAGGTCTCTAAAGTATTTCATAGTTCAAGCTTAAGGCAGGTCAAATCCTATTCCAAAATCCCAAGAATTCCAAAGTTAAATATCAGAAGACTAACATCTACCCGGATTTAGGCTAGTTATCTAAATCATGACATAAGGGCTTTTCATTTCTTACTAAGCCTATTAGGGAAATATTCTTCAAGTATTCTTTCTAAGTCAACCCAAACACCTAGGCCATTTGCTAACTAAGCAATATCGAGGTTAAAAACCCTTAAGGTTAGGGAGCAACATCATTCTCATCTATTAGAGCAACAAAAGTGTTCTCCTCCTATACATAAGACTACTAGTAGAACTATCCAAGGTTCTGGGCTAAGGATCAAGCATCACCCATTGCATGCTCACTAACCTAAAAGAATAAACTAATCCCACCGGAGAGTACACTAAAAGAATACAATATAAAGAACCCATCACGGTGTCCCATACCACCGAAGAGTACACAAAAAGATCTACCAATAATACATCAAGGTAATATTACACCACAACGAACCTAAGCCGCGGGTAACCCCGCCATGGCTCATTTTCGAGGTCCATAATCATCATCAATACCGCAATTTAATAAAAACGGAACCAATATCGACATAACATAGTTATATAGTTGCTTAATATCTAACTCATTAATAAACTACAACATTAGTCTATACTAGTTTACCTTCGTTTCCATAAGCCATTAGATTACAAGTCTTATAGTTACTACCCATCTCTTAAGGGAAAAGCTACAAGTTACCAATGCTATTATTTATTCGCCCATTACAAGGCCATTCTTGAGTTAGCATTCTCATTATATAAATCCTCAATTAAGCCACCATGACCTCACAAACTAGATGTCAACTTAACAATCCATCATATAATACCAAGTCTATTATTATTGAGAATGTTACAACCTTAAGGCCTAGTTTCCATATTTTTACCAAGTAAGGTCTACCGATTAGTTCACTAGGCTTCTAGCCTATAAATCTTAATCATTTATTAGAAATAACTAGTTATCACATAAGCCACATTACTAGGCAAAATTCCATAACATAAACATTAATTCAAGTCAAGTATATTTACTAGGTGAGCTTTTGGTTCTACACAAGAATACACCTACAATTCATCCTTAAACCAATGATAGGCATAAATTACATCTTGTTACTAATTAGAGTCAACAAGGCCACTACTCTTATTTAATGAAAAAAGGAGAAGTAATGAACAAAAATTTACCAAGAAAGACATCATGTCCTATGTACATAAGCGGTTTGGCCTCACCCAGCCTAACCACACTATGCATTCAATCATTCATGTAAATTTATCCCATACGGCATCATAACATCTTTACCTCTTTCAAAGTTATCGGGCATTATTATAACATCAACATATCCTCTGAATTCATCGGGCATTATCATAATAGAAACATATCCTCCGAATTCACCGGGCATCATCATAACATCAACATATCCTCCAGATTTACTGAGCATCATCATAACATCAACATATCCTACATATTCATAGGGCATCATCTTAACATCAACGTCTGCTCCAGGTTCACCGAATATCATCATACCATTCACATATATAATCAAATCAATAAACATATACAAGTCATAATAATAGAGTAATAGGGATGTAAGTTAACATATACCATCATACATTACTATTAACCATTACCACATAATATGAGTAAAAGCTTGAGTGTGAGTATCTAAATGATATACATAATCATCACTTTTCTAAGGCTATATATATTATTACCATAAGATAATCAATCAAGTATACACATTATCCCACCATTAACCACATACATAAACTAAGAATCAGGTTTTACCATAATAATCTCAATAATGTAATTTAGATGTTCATCAAGTATCTAGGTCTCTAAAGGATTTCATAGTTCCAGCTTAAGGCGGGTCAAATCCCACTCCTAAATCCCAAGAATGTAAAAGTTCACTATCACAAGACTAACATCTACTTGGATTTAGGCTAAGTTATCAAAATCACACGATAAGGGCTTACCATTCCTTACTAAGCCTATAGAGGAAATCTTCTTAAAGTATTCTTTCCAAGACAACCCAAACACCAAGACCATTTCCTAACTAAGCAATATCTAGGTAAACATACCCTTAAGGTTAGAGAGAAATATCATTTTCATCTATTAGAGGAACTAAAGTATTTTCCTACTATACATGACACTACTAGTAGAACTATCCAATGTTCTAGGCTAAGGATCAAGCATCACCCTTTGCAAGTTCAATAACCTATAAGAATCAACTAATCCCAAATATCACCATTCAACTATTTATCATCTAAACCCTGTCCAATATCAAAAGATATCAATAATTATAGAACAATTAAGTTCAATCTAATTACAAGTAAGCCAACCTACCTTGAGTCCATGCAACTCACGAACTGACAAAATTTGCTTTTCCTTTTCTTATAACTTCTTCTCCCACAAGCCAAGCTATTAATAATACAATCTAAGCATTACAATAATAATAACAATACCCATTATAGCACCAAACCCCCAAGTGGTTTCCACCTTTGAAAGATGATTTTCTGAGATCAACCAATTGTTCAACTATCATTAGGGAGTTATAAACCTCAATTAATATGAGTAAATCAATCACATTTAGGGATCAATTTAAGTCTCAAGGATTTGGGGGTTTTGGGTCTAGAAATTAACAATTTAACATCAACTAGAAGAAATCATACCTTAGATTTGTAGCAAAATTTGATTACACAAGTTCTTTATGCTCATAATCAACCCGCAAGACTCGGTTGGAAGATTTTACACGCCACTAGAGTTTATAGATTAAGGTGGAGGCACAAAATGGCCAAAATTTTGGGCAAGGCAACCCTTAAATAGGAATGCAAAGCCCTCATGTCTTGCGTTTGCGCCCTCTGCCTAGCAGCAGTCATAGAACAGTGGTCGTACCCATATCACCGTGGTCACGATATCTCCTCCTATGGCAGGCATGGCTGAATCTTGAAACTTGGTTTCGGGCTTCGGCCAATGCCTCGAGATGTATCCGGAGTCCTATTCGAGCAAATAAGATATGTAACCACATAGATTTTGTCGGTCCAAAACATTTAAAGTCATTTTAATAGAGGATTTTCTTGGTGGTCAATTAGGACAAACAAAGACTTCGAATTGAGAAAGTAGTTCTAAAATCTAAACGAACTGCCAGGTAACCGATCTATCAATTCCAGCAAGTCACTAGCGAAATAGAGAAACTATATCAGAGAAATAAGTAAGAATATGGACAATGACCCGAAGGGTCATTACAACATCCACTACTAAGGAACTTTTATTCCCGAAAGTTAGACTAGAAAATACCTAAAGTCTTGAACAAATAAGGATACTGGCCCGCATCTCACTGTCAATCTCCCAAGTATCCTCCTTTACTGGGAGATACATCCAATAAACCTTGGCTATGAAAATATCCCTAGTCCACTGTCAACTCACATCACTAGCAAAAATCAATACGGGCTCCTCCACAAAGGTCAACTAATCATCCAACTAGACCGAGCCCCATCTAAGCACATGAGAAGGATCAGGAATATACTTGTGCAACATAGAGACATGGAATACTGGATGAATAGTGGAGAAGCCTGGAGGTAAAGCCAAATCATAGGCTACTGTGCCAACTACACGAAGAATCTCAAAACGACCAATATAGCGAGGGCTAAGCTTACTCTTTCTTACAAACCTCATCACACCTATCATAGGTGAAACAATAAGGAACATAAAGTCATCAAATCTGAATTTCAAGGTACAGAGTCTACGATTGGCATAGGCCTTCTACCTACTCTGGGCTGCTCTTAGCCTATCTAGAATCACCCTGACTCAATCCAATGAGTCCTAAAGCAACTATATACCACAAGGCCTAATCTCGAAAGTCTCAAATCATCCTATAGGAGAATGACATCTCCTACTATAAAAAGCCATATAAGATACCATCTCAATACTTGAATGATAATTGTTATTGTAGGCGAACTCTGTCAATGCTAAGTGTTGATACCACTGACCTCCAAAGTCCATAACATAGGCTTGGAGCATATCCTCAATTACCTAAATAGTTTGCTCAGACTGACCGTTTGTCTGCGGATAAAAGGTTGTACTCAAATCCACTTGAGTACCCAACTCCTCCTGAAATGCCCTCCAAAACCTCAAAGTAAACACGAAACTACAATCTAATATGATAGACACAGGACCCCATGCACAACTATATCTCAAACATAAATTTAAGCTAATCTCTCAGTACTGAAGCTCATCCGAATAGAAATAAAATATGTTGACTTGGTCCAACAATCCATAATAACCCAAATACCATCGTGACCAAGAGAAGTATAAGCAAAACAACTAATGAAGTCCATGGTAATCCTTTCCCATTTCCACTCGAGAATGGGTAATCTCTGAGTTAATCCTCCTGGAAACTGATGCTCGGCCTTAACCTACTGAAAACATAGGCAACGAGCTACAAAGTCTACCATATCTCTCTTTATACCATCTCACCAGTAAAGGTGCCTCACATCTCTATACTTCTTATCTGTACAGGGATGAATAAAATATCTAGAACTGTGAGCCTTAAAAAGAATCGATAGAATAAAGTCATCAAGTCGGGGAACACAAATACAATCCCTAAATCTTAAGATACCTTCAGAATCCATGGTGTGTCTCGCAGACTCACCACTCACTACCCAATCATAGAGAAGGCACCACTTACTGTACTCAAATAGACGATCACAAATCTTCTCAAATAGGGAGTACCTCATCTCCACACAAGCCAAAATCCTTACAGGATCCAAAATATTAATATGATATATCGAATTGGCTAAGGAATAGATGTTCAGTGCCATGGGCCTCTAATAAATTGATATACATGCCAAACAACCCATACTCACCGCCTTGCGACTCAAGGTATCTGCCACAACATTTGTATTACCTAGATGATAAAAGATTAAAATATCATAATCCTTTAGCAATTCCATCCACCTACACTGGTGAGCATTAAGCTCTCGCTGGGTCATAAGATGCTGAAGATTATGATGATCGGTGAAAATCTCATAACTCACAACGTACAAGTATGCCTTTAAATCTTGAGCGCGAAAACTACCAACGCCAAATACAAATAATGAGTTGGGTATTGTGCGCATGCACCTTAAGCTGTCTAGAAGCATAGGAAATGACATGAACATGCTGCATCAAAACACAACCAAGAATAATAACAGAAGCATCACAAAACTCTGTGAATCCCTCACCTTCAACTAGAAGAGCTAACACAGGGACTGAAGTGAGACAATCCTTGAAATTTCCAAAGATCAATTTATACTCCTCGAACCATCGAAAGGGAACTTCCTTCTGGGTCAATCTAGTAATAAGGGCTGATAAGGTAGCAAAACTCTCAACAAAGTACTTGTAATAACCGTCCAAACCAATAAAATTGCAAACCTCAGTCAGAGATGTAGGCCTAGCCCAATTACAAATCACCAAAATCATAGTTCCATCTACCATAATGCCCGCCTTGGACACCACGTACCCAAGAAAAAACACTGACTCAAGCCAAAACATAAACTTGGAGGACTTGGCAAAAAGCATATTCTCTTGCAAAACCTGGATCACAATCCTCAAATAATGTGCATGCTCCTCACTACGCCTCGAATATACAAGAATATCATCAATGAACACAATAACAAAGGATTCTAGATAAGGTCTGAACACATGGTTCATCAAGTCCAGAAATGCGGCTATGGCATTAGTCAGCCCAAAAAACATCACCAAAAACAAATAGTGACCATCATGGGTCCTAGATGTTATCTTTGGAATATCCTCAGTCTGAATTCTTAACTGATGAAAATCAGACCTCAAATCTATCATAGAATATACAACTATGCCTTGAATCTAGTCGAACAAGTCATCAATGTAAGACATAGAATAACGGTTCTTCACTACTCCTTGTTAGGCTTCCTATAGTTAATACACATCTACATCGAACCATCTTTTTTCTTTACAAACAAAATAGGACTCTCTAACTTGGTCTAATGAACCCCTTGCCAAGAAGGTCTTGGAGCTGAGAGTTCATCTTCTTAACCTCTCCAGGAGCCATACGTTATGGTGCCATAGAAATAGGTCGGGTACTAGGCTCAAGGTCAATAGCAAACTTAATCTCACAGTCAGGAAGGATACACGATATATCGTCAATAATATATTAGGAAACTCACAGACAATAGGAACAGAGTCAATCGTTGGACTCTCTACAAGGGTATCATATACATAGAAGAGATAAGACTTGGAACCCCTCGATATAAGCCTTCTGGCACAAACATAAGAAATAATACCCATCAGCCCATGGCTAATCGCTCCTTGCCACACGACTAGGGATACGTCAGGAGTGTCTAAGGTAAAAGGTCTTGGCAAAAAAATCCATGTTTACATGATAGTGGGACAACCAGTCCACGCCCAAAATTATATCAAAATCCAACATATCTAGAATAATAAGATCAGCAGAAGTATCAACATAACTAACTATCACAACACACAATCTGAATACCTGATCCTCTACTAAAGAATCACCTACGGGAGTAGATACGTGCAATGGCATAGATAATAAATCATCGGACAAGTCCAACCATGGTGCATAATAAGTAGATATATAAGAATAAGCGGATCCAGGATCAAATAAAAAAAGGCTGACTTGCGGCAAAACCAAAATCGTACCTGCAACTATAGCATCTAAAGTCTCAGCCTCGGGCCTAGCAGGTACTGTATAGAACTGACCACACCCACCACCTGACTGATTTCCTGCCTTGCCTGCCTAAGTACCACCTTGAGAACCCTGGTAACCACCTCTACCTGAGGGAAGAACTGCCCTAATGGGAGTAGCTCCCTTGGCTAAAACAACTATTTCCCAGTGACTAGGGCATTCTCTAGAGAAATGACCAGGAAGCCCACAAGTAAAACAAGACTTATGAGAAATACCAGAAATCACAAATCTGACTGATTTGGCATAGCTACCATGCCTAGCATGGCCCACAGATGAACCCCTCAAAGATTGATCACCACTCTTACTAGGGAGATTGCTAACAATAAACTGATCCCCGTTAGTAGTCTGAGAAGCTGCCTGAACTGGTCGACTAGTCTGACTTTGAGGCTAAAAAGATAGACACAGAGGACGTCCAGCATTAGAAATACCACCCCTAAATTAGGAACTACTATGGCTACCAAAAAATCTACCCTGATACTTGGGCCTATTATTATGGCTCTCACGCTACATGTCCTCTATCACTCTAGCATGATCAACAACCTCAGCAACGGTACCACCCACAACAACCAAACTATGAGTAGCTATCAAAATAGGAAGTTACAATCCTCTCAGAAAGCAATGAACTCTCTCATACTCAATATTTAAGATAGAAGTCGCATATATAGTAAACTTATGGAAACGAGCCTCATCTCAGCGACTATCATAAAATCCTGCTCCAATATATAGAATTGATCTCTCAAATGATATCTAAGGCTATGTAGCATAAACTTCTCAAAGAACATCTTTGAGAACTGGGCCCAAGAGAAAGGGGAAGATCCAATTGGTCTAGAATTCACAAAACCCTTCCACCAGTGTCTAGCAGACAAATCCAACTGAAATATGGTGTAGTCCACACCATGAGCCTCAACAAGGCCTAACACATGAAGCCTATCCACACAAGTAGTCAGAAATTCAAATGCATCCTCTCGAGGAGCACCAAAAAATCTAGGTGCAGTCAACCTCAAGAATCTACCCAACGTCTTCGGCTCCTCATCAGACATAGCCGGTAGGGTCACATTTGGCTGAACAATAATTGAAATAGGAGGAACCTCAACTCTAAGAGCTGCAGCTGCAGGCTGTACGCCATCCCCAGTAGACTTGTAACTATCAATAATACCTAATAGATGAACCAAGGCATCCCTAAGCAAATAATAAAGGATAAATCCTGGTAAAGCCAAGGCTAGTCCCTAGCCCACCGCTGCTGAGGTAGAGGAGTCTCTAGCTCAGGTACAGGAATAGGATCCTGGGGATGTACACCCCGATCTCTAAATGGGGGCACACCATGAGTTTGGGTCTTAGGATCCCCCTCACCTATTACTAAAGTACGTGTCCGGGGAATCTATAAAAGAGTAAAGTCAATAAAATATCCTACAAACTAAGACTCATAGCACGATATGAGTGAAATAAGTGAAGGACTCCTAAGAATGTCTCTTAACCTCTCAAACATAGGAAACAAATGTCAACGTTCCGATCCGCAAGACTCTATTAGACACTTTCTCTTTTATTAATAATATCGATGAAACCTAGGTTTTGATACCAATTTGTTATGACCCAATTTTTGAGTTATGATGGTACCTACCACATCCCACCAGAAAGTAAGACAATACTGTAACCTAGAGATAATGGAATCGGTTACCTTGGTAGAAATTTCCAATAAGGACTTTATATAAGAACACAATAAAAACAATAACATTCCACAATCTAAGACAACCGATATTTAAATACAAATCCTATGACTTAATAGTATTAGTACAAGAGCATCTAGATTTGACAATAGGAATTTACAACTCAAAGTCTAAAATATCTTAAATAATCTCATACATTTATCTCAAAAACAAAAGACAAATAAAGATAGAGAGAAAAGTGGGCAACTCAAACTCCAAGAGCTCACCCTGTCTCCAAATGGTCAATGCGTCATGATCCGACACAATGACGACAACTAGAACCTGGGTTAGCACTAAAAAATGTATAGATATGTAGTATGAGTACCAAAACATGGGTGCTCAGTAGGCATCATCAGTTGAGTGAGTTAAACTATAATATAAAGAGATATAAAGTAAGACAATAACTTAAAGTCAAGGTACAAAATCTAACCTGAATCTTCTTTGAGACCAATGTGTAAAATAACTAATATACTAGGTTAATAACATAATGTATCATATCAATACATACCATATTCGTCCTACAAATGAGTAATCATTTTGGAAGCGTAAAGCCACATATATACAATAACAACCATGAATTTTCTATAATCATCACCAATCTTCATTTGAATATAAAGCACAAGAACTTACCATTATGTCCCATACCGTCAGGAAGTACACGTAAAGAACACAACCAAGAACTCATCATGGTATTCCATACCACCGGAGCATAAACCAAAAGAATACAATACAAAGAACCCATCACGACATCCCATACCACTGAAGAGTACACAAAAAGATCAACAACAATACATCAAGGCAATACTACACCACAACTAACTGAAGCCACGGGTAACACAATCCTGCCATGGCTTATTTTTTAGGTCCCCAATCATCATCAATTCCATAATTTAATAACAACGGAACCAATACCGACATAACATAGTTATATAGTTACTTATTCTCTAACTCATTAATAAACTTAAAGATTAGTATATAGTAGTTATCCTTCGTTTCTATAAGACACTAGATTATAAGTCATATAGTTACTAGCCATCACTTAAGGGAAAAGCTACAAGTTACCAATGCTATTTTTTATTCACCTATTACAACGCCATTCTCGAGTTAGTATTCTCATTATATAAATCCTCAATCAAGCCACCACAACATCTCTTACTAGATGTCAACTTAACTATCCATAGTATAATACAAAGTCTATAATTATTGAACATGTTAAAACCTTAAGGCCTAGTTTCCATATTTTAACCAAGTAAGGTCCACCAAATAGTTCACTAGGCTTCTAGCCTACAAGTCATAATCAATTATTAGAAATAACTACTAATCACATAAGCCACTTTACTAGGTGAAATTCCATAAAATAACCATTAATTCAAGTCAAGTAGATTTACTATGTGAGCTTTTGGTTCTACACAAGATTACATATACCAATTAGCCTTAACCCAATGATTTGCATAAATTACCTCTAGTTACCAATTAGAGTCAACAAGGTCCACACTTCTTATTTAGTGAAAAGGGATAAGGAATGAATAGCAATTTATCGATGAAGACATCATGTCCCGCGCACATAAGCAATTTGGCCCCACACGGCCTAACCTTACTATGTATTCAACCAGTTATGTAAATTTACCCTACACGGTATCATAATATCTTTACCTTTTTTGGACTTACCGGGAATTATTATAACATCAACATATCCATCGGATTCACCGGGCATCATCATAACATCAACATATCCTCTGGATTCGCCGGGCATCTTCATAACATCAACATATCCTCCAGATTTACCGAACGTAATCATAACATCAACATATCCTCTCGATTCACAAGGTATCATCATAACATAAATATACCCTCTAGGTTCATCGAACATCAGAATAACATTAATATATTTCCTGAATTCCTCTAGCATCATCATTGATAACATTCCACTTACACGTCAATTTAGTGCAAGGCGGTCTTCATCAATATATTTACCCAACTTTTGGAGTCGGGGTTGAATCCAAAGGGAGCAATGTGAGTGGCGATTAAGATAATTTGAAACTATAGCTACAAGTTGAATTCAATCAACTGGCATGAAAAGATAAAATTGAGGTTTTAGAGATTAGCCAATAATTGTTGGTCACTTTAGTTACAGTGTTCGTAATCAAAAGTTTATGAAAAACCAGAATTATGTTCACTAGGGGTTTTGGTACTTGATAGATGCTACTAGTGGTTCAAGATTCTCACGGTAGGTAGGACAAAAAGTTATCTTTATCAAAGTTATGCTTAAATGTCTCTCGACCTACTTAAGCATTTAATTACCTAATCCTCTCGAACTTAGGGAATTTATATTCACTGCTCAGATTTTACCACAGGTTAACCAACCTTGTTATAGCACAGATTATTAAACAGAAGTTTAGTGTTTCTAATTCCCTATTGATAATTCACTTCCCACTAAATTTGATTTCTTTAACAGGCAAATCAAAGCAGCTGTTATCTATCGTTTGCAACCAACAGAAAATAATTAAAACATCAGAATTATCAAGAAGTCCTACCACCTTTTGAATCATAAACACTCAGTACCTTATCAAGACCTAACCCTAGATCCCATAATTCAGGTTAAAGGTATTTAGCCGCTCTTGATGTAATAATCGAAGTAACTAGATGAATTCATGCTTTGAAAGATAAACTAACCACAAGACGAATAGAAACTAGAGATTCTTCGATTAAATCACAAAGGAAATCCCAAAATAATGATTAAATTCTCTTCAAAATAATTGCTTTTTCAAGCCAAGAAGTTAGAGAGAGAAAATATCAAAGTATCATGTCTCAAAACTCAAGGTTCAAAACTCTGAAGAAAACCCTAAACAAGGCTTTAAATAGTTCACCCTAATTATGGAGAAAAATAATAAAATTTAGAAATTCCTCGGATTAGGTGACGCCATTAGTGATAGCCTATCAGGAGGCTAACGACCTATCATAAATGTCGTCAGCTTCCTTTATGCTTTTGGTACTCGCTGCCTAACGCCGACGACAACAGTGACGCTATAGAAGATCATTGATGACCTATCACAAATGTCGTCAAGGCTTTTCCTCAGCTCTCATGTTTGGCCTTAGGCTGACGACAATCTTAACGACTTATCAGCTCCTTGACGTCCTATCACAAAATGTCGTCACAAATTTTAACTTAGGACAATTCTCTGTCTACTGTTAATGATAAAGTTGATAGCTTATCACAGGGATGACGACTTATCACAAATGTCGTCAGCCACACTTCGCCTTTATTAACTTCAGATTTCAGCTCATTTGCTTTCATTTTTGTTAGTTCTCTAACATCGTAGCTTCTACTGCAAAATCAAACATAAAGCAATTAAAAAAGACAAAAGTTTCTTAAGACTTTGCAATTATTCTTAGTTAAAAACCTCTAATGTGTTAGCATTAGCTCACACATCAACACCCTCAACTTAAAACAATTGCTTGTCCTCAAGCAACTCAGCACAACTAAGAGAATACAATGCACATTTGGCAGTCAATCATCCATATCATCTCAAAACACTTTCACCATCTCCAAAGTCAGTCAATTTAAGTACAATGAAGAACACCAATGAAACACATAAGAATCAAGATATGGCATCAATTCAGCTATAACAACCTTACATAGACCAGTTTTACACTACCTGAATAGGTTAGTAACTAGCAATGAAACCAGTGTGCCCTCACAGCAAAGAAATCCCTCTCATCTCATATCAATAATTATATATATAACCATGGGTACAATCAAAACATTCACTCTCAGAATGAAGTTCCAATCAGTGTATGCCAAGTACTATAGGCTTGCCCTTATTTTCATTACCCAGATCTTCAGATAGGTCAGGTAGGATAACTATAGGACTTCTCTTAGGCTTTTAATGTAGGCTAGGGGATGATATGATACTCGATAGTATTTAAAGTGACTAAGCCTCCTTGACACTACAATAGATTATTGGGGTTTCACTCATTAGCCTTTTTCTCTCTTTTCTTTTCTTGATTACATTTATTTAGGATGGGTGCATTCTTTTCTCTATTACTTATTCTTTTTTACAATTTTTCCTTTTCTTGCTCTTTTCCTCTGCACCCAACTTTTTATTGTTTTTCTTTATGCTACCTTTCTTTATACTCATTCTATATCACGCACCCCTATGATAGCCTCCCTCAACTTAGGCGATTTGCCTAAGTCAAGGTGCACAGTGTCCAAGGAGGACCAGGGGAAAAATAGGTTCATTATGATATAAACTGGAAAAGTGACAGGTGTCATAAAAAGAAATACGTTAATCAGGCTCAAATCAGGGATCAAGGGATATTCTACATACAGAGAAGGTTATTTAGTCTAAAAGTGAGCTAATATCAAAACACCCTATGATCATTTCCTAACCCCTATCCTTCAACCAAGGTAAGACTAACCGGGCAAGTTAAGGATTTCAACATACAACAGGAACTGAGTAAGATCTCACACACACTTGGCACACAAGTATATCATAAGATACTACTCATTCAGTTCATGCAGCTGTTTAGCAATGATTACTACATCACTAAAACTAATGTCATACAAAGATGCACAGTGGTCATAATCAGATACAATTCACACAGTTAAATACTCATTCCATTAGAGAGGTACTCAAAAATCATTTAAAAAATGTCAACCGCCTAAGGTACTTCTATTTCTCCTAGTCAACTACAATATTTTACAACAAATCACAATACGCCGAAACATGCCGGCTCTACTAGGAACAAAACTCTGAGGAAAATAGGCACGATAATAGAAACCCCAAGAGAAAATCAACACCCACAAGTAGTCCCACCCTCAACTTATAATCATACATTGTCCCCAATGCATCAAACCAAAACAAAAGAGTCAGAAACATACCTGTGGCACCATGGGTGCAAAGATCTAATGTCAATCACATAATACGAATACAAATAACAAAATAACTTGGGTTGCTTCCCAAGAAGAACCTAATTTAGTGTCGCGGCACGACTAGGTTATCTTGACTACTCAGAATTCATCAAGATACCTTAAAAGTGCTTCATACTTTATCCCTCTACTTAGAAGATATGAATTTCACCCCCAACTTAGAGTCCATCTTCTTGCCTCGATCATAGGGGGTGGTACAAAAAATAAGAAGTCGAGTAATGGATTGAGCATGGTAAACCACTCGGCCTTAAAGTGAGGTTGGTTTTATGTTGCTTATCAAGTGTAAAATAAAGAATATAGGATTCTTGTTCCTCATCTTCACACTCTTCCACTATTTTAGATGTTCCACAGACAAGATATCATCTAAACATAATGTAGAAAAATGCTTCGAGTGAGGGCCAACTAATTCTACTTCAAAATTTACACTATCTACTACACATACACTTTTATTCACCTTCTCAATGTTAGTCTCAAGATCAAGATTATAATCGAGTGGTTGTGATTCTTGAGTTTTCTCCTCAAATTGGCTAATATTCCTCTCATATTCTTCTTTGTTTAGCCACTGTAAACATAGTGTGAGTGGTAACTCTTTTAGCTTTGCCCACAACTGTTCTTGATTCTCTAAGATTTGTTTCATTAATTTGTTCGCTTGAATCGTGACATCACATATATCTTCAGTATGATCACTTTGACCACAAGCCAAACACCAAGTTACAGTAAGTAGGACAATATCCACATCATAATGTGAAAGTCCCATCCATTCACTTCTAGGTAAATTTGTACAACAAGCCTCAAAATATGATCCCCCATAATAATAAAAATAATCATCACAAGAATCGTCATCACTCAAAAACCATCTATCCAGGCTGACATCTCAAGAAAGGTGTGAGAAAAATAAAAATAAAATAAATAAAATAAATAAATAAATAAAAATAAACTAAACAAATATTTACAAGTTTGAATTCAAGAACGTAAACCAAAATTCCAAACTAACTCAATACGCCAAATTGTTCCTTGGCAACGACGCCATTTTTGATAACGCTCAACTTACACGTTAATTTAGTGCAAGGCGGTCGTCGTCAATATATTTACCCAACTTTTAGAGTTGGGGTCAAATCCATAGGGAATAATGTGTGTGGTGATTAAACTAATTTGAAACTATAGCTACAAGTTGAATACAAATAACTGGCACAAAAAGATAAAATGGGGGGTTTTGGAGATTAGACAACAATTGTTGGTCACTTTAGTTACAGTGTTCATAATCAAGAGTTTATGAAAAAACAGAATAATGTTCACTAGGGGTTTTGGTACGTGAAAGATGCTACTAGTGGTTTAAGACTCTCACGGTAGGTAGGAAAACAAGTTATCTTTATGGAAGTTATACTTAAATGTCTCTCGACCTACTTAAGCATTTAATTACCTAATCCTCTCGGACCTAGGGAATTTGTATTCACTGCCCAGATTTTACCTTAGGTTAACCAACCTTGTTACAACGCTGATTATTAAACGGAAGTTTAGTGTTTCCAAGTCCCTATTGATAATTCACTTCCCACTATATTTGATTTCTTTCTCAAGCAAATCAAAGCAGGTGTTATCTATCGTTTGCAACCAACAGACAATAATTAAAAAATCAGAATTATCAAAAAGTCCTATCGCCTTTCGAATCCTGAACACTCAACACCTTATCAAGACCTAGTCCTAGATCCTCTCATTCAAGTTAAAGAAATTTAGCTACTCATGACTTAATAATCGAAGTAACTAGATGAATTCATGCTTTGAAAGATAAACTTACCACAAGATGAATAGAACTAGAGATTCTTCGATTAAATCAAAAAGGAAATCCCAAAATAATTATTAAATTCTCTTCAAAGTAATAGCTTTTTCAAGCTAAGAAGTTAGAGAGAGAAAATATCAAAGTATAGTGTCTCAAAACTCAAGGTTCAAAACTCTAAAGAAAACCCTAAAAAAGTCTTTAAATAGTTCACCCTAATTATGGAAATAAAATAATAAAATTTAGAAATTCCTCGGATTAGGTGATGCCATTTGTGATAGCCTATCAGGAGGCTGATGACTTATCATAAATGTCGTAAGCTTCCTTTATGCTTTTTGTACCTGTTGCCTAACGCTGACGACAACGGTGATGCCCTATCAGGTCCTTGACTTTCTATCATAAATGTCGTCAAGGATTTTCCTCAGCTCTCATGTTTTGCCTTAGGCTGATGGCAATCTTGGCGACTTATCATCTCCTGACGCCCTATCACAAAATCTCATCACAACTTTCAACTTAGGCCAATTTTTTGTCTACTGCTGACGATGTAGCTGATAGCTTATCACAAGGCTGACGACTTATTACAAATGTCATCAGCCACACTTCACCTTTATTTACTTCAGATTTTAACTCATTTGCTTCCATTCTTATTGGTTCTCTAGCATCTTAGCTTCTACTGCAAAATTAAATATAAAGAAATCAAAAACAACAAAAGTTGTTGAAGACTTCATAATTATTCTTAGTTAAAATCCTCAAATGTGTTAGCATTAGCTCACACATCAATCATACCATTAACATATAAAGTCAAAACAATAAACCTATACAAGCTACAATAATAGAGTGATAGGTATGTAAGTTAACATATTCCATCATACTTTACTATTAACTATTACCACATAATATGAGTAGAAACATGAGCATAAGTATCTAATTGATATACATAATCACCACTTTTCCAAGGCTATATATATCATGACCATAAGATAATTATTCAAGTATACAAATTATCCAACCATTAACCACATGCATAAACCGACAATTGGGTTTTACAATAATAATCTCAATAACATAATTTAGAAATTCATCAAGTATCTAGGTCTCTAAAGGATTTCATATTTCAAGCTTAAGGTAGGTCAAATCCCTTTCCAAAATCCCAAGAATGCCAAAGTTCACTATCACAAGACTAATATCTACCTAGATTTAGGCTAAGTCATCTAAATCATGACATAAGGGATTTTCATTCCTTACTAAGCCTATCTTTAAGTATTCTTTCTAAGTCAACCGAAATATGAAGAACATTTTCTAACTAAGCAATATCTAGGTCAACATACCCTTAAGCTGTGTCACAAGATTTGAACATCAAAATAAGTTTTAGAACTTGTTTTCCATATCTGTATTCTGGATTTACTTTGAAGGACATAAATGAAACTCTTCAAACCCAAGGGAACTGGAAATAGGCAACACATTGGTATTCCAAACCAGGATAAATTGTTGATATTTTTTACTTTACATACATACTTATTTATCTGCATAATTAATCATTTCTTTGTTCTATTGAAGTGTATCTGCTTGCAGGGGAGTCAACTATCAAGACTTATTAGTAGACTCAAGGAAGTTTTAGTTCACCCCCTTGATTTTCAATTGATATCAGAGCAGGTCTCACTAATAGTATTGTTTAACCGCACATGAGCAAAAGATCCAATGGCGAACTATCATATTCCAGGAGCTCTTCTTCAAGACAACCATTCTTTCACAAGACCACCATACTTCAATGGATAACACTACTCCTATCAAAAGAATAGATTAAAAATATTTGTTCAATCAAATGACTTCCAAGCATGGTTTGTAATTAAGAAGGGTCCAAAGCCCATTCCAGGACTCAAAGAAAAATAGAAGGACAAGGAATACGGTAGTACTTACATGGAGGAATAGGAAAACTTTGAAGTCATCAAAGAACTACAAGAGGTAATTTAAACTAATGCAAGAGTTATAAGTTTACTCCTTTATGCAATGACCGGAGAAGAATGCGATAAGATATCAACCTTTGAAACCAAAAAAGAAATGTAAGACCAATTAGAAGTAACCTATGAAAGAACCAACAAAGTCAAAAAGGAAAAAATTAGTGCTATGGTGAATGAGTACGATCTTTTCAAAGTGGAACAAAATTAAAGCATGGAATCAATGTTCATCGAATTTAGTAAAATTGTATATGAGTTGAAATCATTAGGGTTGATCTATCCATATAGATGCACATCCAGAAGTATTTAGGACCTTCCTTAAAGTATAGAAAATCAAAGTTTCCATTCTAGAATATAGGGACCTCCACAACATGACATACGGTAAATTATGAAGTAATCTCATTACCTGTGAATAAAATTATATCAACGAGTACAAAAAGGAAGAAAGAAGAATCTAGTGTCCTTCAATGCTGTAAAAACTTGAGAAGACAAATCCCTAGAAGAGCCTAACAGTGAAGGAATGGCTCTTGAAAATTAATAAGTAAGGCAGATCTTGAAACAAAGACAACACAGACCCGAAGGAATAAAAAATAATGAATTTACAAGGAATGATGATCATTGTTATTACTATGGGAATCTCGATCACATTAAACAAAATTTTCCATAATTGAGAAGAAGATCATCCAAAAGAAACAAAAACTTTAGGGCTTGGAAATATGAAGATGAAACTGAAGAAAAAATAGAAGCAGCCAATATGTACTTCTTGGAAAATGGTGAATCAAGTGAGGTAAGACCCTACAATTATCATAATTGCAACATTCTTTATACAAATCTTGATATGATTACTGATGAGCTTCAAAAAGTTATTGATGAATATAATTAACTTGCTCAAGAAAAAAAAACTGAGAAGCTCGGTTGACACAAAAACTTGATGAGAAACAAAGAAAATGGAAAGTTGAACTTGAAGCATGTCAAATGAAAACTGACTTACTTCAAAAAGAACTTGATGATGTAAAAATAAAATTAAATAGAATTAGAAAATCACCATGTCACAGTTCCGTAAGATCAAATTCTTTTAAAATAAGTAAAGTTCCTCATCAAGTTCGTTTTAGTCAGCCAAAGCCTCTTTCTCTTTACATGGACCAGTCTGCTATACATGCGGAAAAATAGGGCATAAATCTTAAACAACAAAAGCTGTAAAATAAGGAAATGAGCCTAAAACCAAAATGAACTGTTGATCATCGAATCGACAATTTCGTCAAGTAGTAAATGACCTATAGACTTTATGGGAATGCTCAAAAAGCAAAAAATGTACGCAAATCAAGGAAAGGACCTAGTGGGTCATATCAGATATTTTTACGTCATTTGTTACTATGCTGATTGGTAAAATAAATGATACTACTTTTTACCATAAATCAGTTGCCTCTCCTCATATGACCCCATCTGAAGGTATTTTTTTTACATACATCCTCTTATAATGGCAAAGATCATGTTATAGTTTGAAATGGAGAATTGCTTGATATTAATAAAATTGGATACTATCACATACCTACAACTTCTCATCCTTTACATTTATGCTCCACCTTTCATGTACTCAATCTTAGTCATAAATTAATTTTTGTTAACAAGTTTTGTTCATACAATAATTGTTTCATCACTTCTGACTTTCGTTCTACTTCTGTTAAGGACAAAGTCATGGGCCAACCTCTTCTTAAAGTTTCAAGTAAAGGTAATATTTACCCTTTGTCCTCTACATCTACACATTCCTACCCTCAATAATTTATTTCTTTGTGTCAACCAAGATATATATTGTACCGTCGGCTAGGACATTATGGTTCTCGTGTCTTATATAGTCCTTTGAAAACTAATTAAACTAGTTTGCTCTATTCCTTTAGCAATAATTGTGTCTCTTTTCATCTTTGTAAATCCTAATGGTTGTCATTCCATTTAATTGATCAATGCAGTTTTTCACCTTTGGAAACTATTCATTCTAATTTCTAGCAATCACCTATATTATCTAATTTAGGCTACGAATATTAAGTAATATTTGTGGATGATTTTTCTGATTTTACATGGCTCTATCCAATGAAAAATAAGTTCGACGTCTTCACACATTTCTGTTCTTATCAAAAATTGGTGGAAAATCTTCTTAGTAGTAAAACCAAAACATTTCAAAGTGATGGGTGCAGAGAATTCAATAACAAATCCATGTTTTTGTACTTTTCAAATTCAAGAAATTTTTTTCACTAATCATGTACAGACACTCCTCAACAAAATGGGGTTGCTGAATGGAAACACAAACACTTAATTAAAATTATGAGAATTATTCTCACAAATGCAAAACTTCCCTCTCAATTTTAGGTTGATGCTTATTTCTATGATGTGTACACTATTAATAGGCTTCCCACTCTTATTTTTTATGGAATTTATCCCTTTGAAAATATTTTTGGGAAACCTCCATATTATTCGTTTCTCAAAGTATTTGGATGTGAATGTTTTTTGAATATATCTATTTGTGTTTCTTATAAGCTCGATCCACACTCCATACAATATGTATTTTTAGGATATGTTTCTAATTATAAATTCTATAGTTGTTTAGATCCTAAAATTAGTCATGTTTTTATTAGTCGACACATTCTTTTTCATGAACTAATATTTCTGTATTTGAATCTTTGTAACCCATCTGTTATGTCCATCCCTCTTAAGGCTTCTTTCGACCCACTGGTTGTTATGCCATATTTATATCCTAATACTTCCACTTCATTATTTGCATGCGAAATATCTCCTACTATATCTACCTCATCGATTGTATCATCTATATCTATTAGTCCCAATAATCCTTCTAGTGAGCCTAATTCCAGTGCTTCTCTTACTCCTTCTAGTCCGCACGTGTCATCTACTGGTGTAACCCCATCGATAGCGTTGCCTTTATGTAGTGATTTTCCCACCATTTTCTACCATTTAAATCATCCGATACAAACTCATTTAAAATTTGGACTCACTAATCCGTGTCAATTGGTTTTCTTAAATTCAGTCACTCATGAAACTTAGCTATTTTTTTCTCTCAGCCTGTCAAAAATCCAAAATAAAAGCAAGCAATGGCAGATGAATTTAATTCATTTTTGGATAATAAAACTTAGGTGCATATTTCTTCTAACAATAACATGAACTTTATTTGTTGTAAATGGGTGTATCATATTAAATATAAATCAAATGAGTCTATTGAGAATTACAAGGCTCGCCTTGTAGCACAAGGCTTTCACTGACAATCGGGTATTGATTATCATGAGACTTTTAGTCCTGTTGTTCGGACAACTATGGTATGTATTGTTCTTTCCCTTAACGTTTCTTTTTCTTGGCCTAGTAGACAACTTGACCATAAGAATATTTTTCCTCATGGTGTTCTTAGTGATGAAGTCTTCTTGAAACAACCTCCTAGTTTTACTTATCCAGACTATCCCTATAATATTTTCAAATTAACTAAGTCCATTTATGGTCTAAATCAAGTACCCCATGCTTGGTTTTATCGCTTTAGTACATTTCTTCTTACTCGAGGTTTTGTTTCTAGTAAAACTAATACATCTATATTTATTCTTCTTTTTCTTACGTGAGGTTTTATTTCTAGTAAAATCTATCCTTCTATGTTTATTCTTTGCTCTTATTCTGGTATTCTTATCTTATTGCATTATGTTGATGATATTATTTTAACTGGTAGTCATTCACATCTTCCTGTTCAATTCATAGATCTCCTTTTTCATTAATTTGCAATGAAAGATCTAGGTAACCTTTAATATTTACTTGGTGTTCATGTTGTCTACACCACACATGGTCTTCATTTGTCTCAACAAAAATATATTGTTGATTTACTACTTAATTTTTATATGCATACATGCAATCCTATTAGTAGCCCTATTGCATCTCGTACTTGTATAACTTTTGAGGATGGTAACTTACTTTTGACCTAAGTGAGTATAGAAGCATGGTTGGTGCTCTTCAATTTTTGATGATGACTCATCTTTATATTGCCTATGCAGTAAATATTGTTTCTCCATTTACGTATGCTCCTCAAATTATTCACATGCACTATGTCAAGTGTAATTTTAGATATTTGTAGGGTGCACTTACATATGGTCTATTTTCAGAGCCTCTTCGTCAAACTCTATGTCCATTACCTATTTTGATGTTGGTTTTGTTGTTTGTCCTAAGACTCAATATTCTACAATAGGCTTTGCAGTGTTCTCGAGATCTAACCTAATTTCTTAGTGTGCAAAGAAGGAACCAATTATTTCTAAGTTTTCTATAGAGGCCGAATACAGAGCAATTCCTTACACAGTTATTGAGACTACTTGGATTCATCACATTCACATTCTTTAGGATGTTGGGCTTTATTTTTGTCAACCAGATCATGTATTTTGTCATAATGTCAGTTCTACATATATGTGTTAAAATTTGGTGCTCCATGATTGTTCAAAACATACTGATGTTGATTTTCATTATATTCATGATAAAGTATCTCAAGGGGATCTTGTTTATAAATATGTCCTAACGCAATTATAAACTGCTGACATTCTAATGAAAGGTTTTTTCTCCTCTCATAGTTGCTTTTATGTGAACATCTATTTGTTACTCCATCTCATCCAGATTGAGGGGGTGTATTAGGACTTTTATATTTATTATGTTTTAATCTTGATATTGTATTAAGACTTCTAGAATATAATGTATGACTTATATACACGACATTATCATGTATTAGGATTCATATATCTCTGTATATAAATATGTATAAAGAGAGCTCTTGGCTTATCTAGCAATTATCAAAACTTTCTCACACCTTTTCAATTACCTAAATAGACCTTAGGATTCCTATTGGGATTTTATGCTATAAAGCCAAGGTGAATTTGGTGATGTTCACTCAGTTTTCATAGGTCTTACTCCAAGAGGCTAACCATTTCAAAATGTTAGTAATGGTTTTTGTTTCAAAGTGATTACCGTAGTGAATAGCTCTAAACAATCATAAATCAATAAGGCAGAAGTAATTTATCATGCAATTCATATTGTTGATGGGATTTTTAGGCTTTGTACACACAACATTGATAATCGATTGTAATACCCCACACTTTTTCCTAGCCCAATTTAGCTTCTAGAATGTAAAGGGTTAGCTTCAAAATACATATAGAATTTTTCAGTTCTAGACCCTCCAGTGTGTTGAAAATTGATTTAGCTTTACAATGATACCAATTTTGTCTAAATTCAATTCTCGATTGAAAAGTTATGGCATTTTTAGTAAAGCAGTGTGGCAATTTGACAAGCACCATGTCTCAGTGAAGGCCAAAATGATAATTCTCAAAATCCAGTGGACTACCATGAATGTCCTGCATCGCATTGAAAGTTTACTTCTCACTAGTCCTTTTCCAGTGAACCGATGTGATTTTATCCCATTGCGTTGAGGGACAAAATGGGGCTTGTCCCTTTTTCAGTATCCTGACGCAATTTCACCGCGCCGCACCATCACCCAAAATGGCGATGGTACTTTTTCCAGTGACCTACCGCAATAGTGGCGCATCGTGATGGCATACCAAAACGGGATTTCTAGTTTTCCGAGTTAAATTTTAAAAGGTTAGTTTGATATTTTCTGAATCCCCAATCCTTGTAAAACATGAGATTAAGCTTATTGTAAGCACTTTATACCCATTTTTCATCAATTCTCTCCCAAGAAAACCCTAGAACCTCAAAACTTACTCACCAAGAAATCCAATTTCCTCCATTATTCTCCCAAGATAGCTCAACATTATGGATTTCCAATTTAAGAACTTCAAGAATTCATCTTCATAAGCACAAATAGGAATCCAAAATCAATTCTTCTCGTTAATTTCATCAATTAAGGTATGTGGGGTTTATGAACAAGGAGATTCTTTCATCCTTGTGCCCAAAACTTGTTTTTAATTACAAATTTACCTAATTTTGTATGAATATAAATGACTTTCAAATTAGGGTTCATACCCATTATTGTTACTTGCAAGATTATGGGATTTCAAGCTATTTAGAAGTTGAATTGTATGTCAATTTTTCGTATTTTCATATGTATTGCAGTAAATTCCAGATTTTGAGTTGAATTATCAATATTTACATTATCAAGAATGAACATTGTGATGTTTTAACATGAATTTGATGCATGGGTCATTAAGCCCTAATTGAGTATTGCTAGTTCAAGACTTAATCTGCTATAAGAACCCTATGACTAGATTATTTTTAGATTTTAAAAAAGATTTAATCTTTTGATCTCAGCTTAGATAAGAAATCCACTTTACAATTTCAGATTACAGTTTAACTTGGCAATTATACAGTTGGTTTTCATAATAAACCATTATACTAGATTTTTAAAGTGGATGTCCAACAGAATGAGCATACAAATTAAAGGGAGTACTATTTAGCATCGAGTTGGGTATAATCTCATGCCCCAGAACTATGAGCCAATGTAGGTACAGTTTATCAGATTATTCCCATTTCTATATGGATGTCAAATGCAGATGTGATTACTTAGATTAGGTTATACTCCTTGGCAAGAGTATGAAAACCCTCCCCAATGTGAGGTTTTCCCATAAGGGAACGAGATGTTAGACTCCATGATGGTAAGATTCCTTAGGTTCCTAATAAACTCCTAGAAATTAGGGCTTTGGATTATAAAACTTTAAGGGATGATTTAAGACCCAATTTGTTCTTCGATTGTGCTCAACTTTTGCGCATAACTTCTTTATCTTTCAAAGGACCTCGTGATGGTTTAATTTTTGATTCCATTTACAAGCCCACAAGCCTAATTTTTTCCCAACATTTGACCCAACCCATTTTATGGCAATATGGGTCTCATTTTAGTCCTAATATTGCGTAGATGACAAGTGTGGTGGCTTTTGGAAATTGTGGAGTAAAGATAGATGTTTTGTGGATGATTCAAGAATTTTAGGTTCGGCATCGAGGTAGGATTCCTTCTATTCTTCTTTACAAAATATGTGTTTTATATGTTGCATGTGAATGTGAATGTTAATATTGATTCTGGGTAGAAATGGTGACTTAGTCTTGATTATTGAAGTTTGGGGATTATATGGGTGAATTGACTCGTAAGGTAAAATACTTAGTATATTCCTATCAACCTATTTCCTTCTTCTTTGTTAGATATGGGATCCATAGTATGATTTTGTTATTATTCTAGATTCGGGTATGAGTAGAATAGTTTGCCCTTACTATCTCACTAGCTTTCTTTTGTGGTTTTTGGACAGTTGGTTTTAGAATCTATTTTATTTATATGTTGTATATATCTGCATTAGCTTTGGAGCTCAGTCGATATTGGTACTCATACAATACTTCTATAGACTGCAATTCATAGTACTAGTTATCACCGGTGTTGTGTATATCATGTGGAGGAACCATGGTCCGGAGACATAGAGTGAGCTCCTGATGTTTGAAGAATTGCTTTCCTCCCTCTTATGTACTAGAATAGTCTTTATGTTGTATTCAGAGATGGTTATATCTGTATATTTATTTTGTACCCCATTTGTATCCTCGTTGATAATAGAAGCTTTTATACTGATTTCACTAGGTTTTGGGTTTATCTTACATATGTTAGTCCTTTATTATGTCTATTCCGTATTCTTCCCTTTATTCTTTTGGTCGTGTCTATTACTAAGAGTTTCGGACTATGAGATTGGCTTGCCTAATTGTGGGATATAGTAGGAGCCATCATGACCTTAGAAATTAGGTCATGACAAATTATTATCAAAGACTAGGTTCACTAGGGTATTAGTACAAGAGCTAAGTGTTTAGTAGAGTCTTGTGGATCTGTGTGGAGATTTCTGTAACCTATCTTCGAGAGGCTACATGACATTCCAATAAAAAAAATTTCTTGACTCTTTGTCGTGTTTTCGTGATGCTATGAGCCTCAAGCATATAATTTAACTTTATTTTTCCTAAATAGATGATGTGAGATGGTTGATAGATGCGGATGAGACTTTAACACGTATTTTTAGTGCTTCAGCGTATCGTCAGACTAAAGAGTCAAAGATAGATATCAAAGATCTTTAGGATCAGCCAAAGAATTTATGGCCAGCTCAGCCTCCAGTTGAGCTCGTGACTACTTCAGACCATCGAGGTTCAATATTAAGGATCCCAAGTCTTACTATTGATACCTCACAGTCAGGGATGACCTTCGGTTCATCGAGTCATTTTTAGAATGAAGTTAGCTCTATTGATGTTCATCAGGGTTCTTTATCATTTTATGAGTATGATAATGGGTTTCTTGAGTGGGCCATGCATATTTTGATGCTATATACTTTTGAGCCGGACATGGTGTGTGGATTTATTAGAGGATTAGCATTACCAATCATTTTGGCATCGGAGCACTTGATAGTAACTACGTCTTCTTTCTCTAAGGTTGTTGATTATTTAATTTCCAAGATAGAGCATGCATTGAGACTTATGGAGGTGGCAGTAAGAGACCATGCCATCAGTATAGTGCTAAGGTTATTTCATACGAGAGTGAGGATCCTTTCAGTAGAGGTCACCTTCACTTGGAGCCTATCTGTTCTATGTAAATAGTGTTTCATATTATGGGTGGCCCTCTTATTAGTTATGGTGATCACAGCAGGTAGAGTTCCCATAAAACCTTGCGGAGTTTTCAATATGGGTCTTCAGGCCATGGAAATAATTCTACAATAGAAGAACCAGTATCTCAAAGTATTTAAGGAGCTTGTTTTGGTTGTGGAAATATAGGACATTAGTTTAGAGAGAGCCCTAGGACATAAGTTGATCAGATAGAGTTAGCATGTACTCCCCGCCAGCCTAGAGTTCTTGAGGTAGGATATAACTACGGGAAGGATGATCATGGCAGTAGTGAGTGCTCTCAGCATTAATTGGCCTTATATTTAGGCCCAGTTTGTGTCTCGATAACGCTCAACCTACATGTTAATTTAGTGTAACGCGGTCGTCATGAATATACTTACCCAACTTTAGAGTCTGGGTCGAATCCACGAGGTATAATGTGAGTGACGATTAAACTAATTTGAAACTATAGCTAAATGTTAAATTCAAATAAATGATATGAAAATATAAAATGGTTTTTTTTTAATGATTGAACAAAAGTTAATAACACTTTAATTTACCTTAGAACTCAAAGCTTAAACTGTAATATTTCAGATCAATGATATAGAGAAACTAGAGTTGTGATCACTATGATTAGTAATCCTCCATTGAATAGCAGTTGTGGTATTGGATTCTCGCGACTAATGGGAAACTCCAAATTATTAGTATTGACAGTTCATCTAAGTGTTTCTCAACCTACTTAGATGTTGAGTTCCCTAATTCTCTCAAACTTAGGAACCTTCTATTCATACTGATTTTATCTCGAGTTGATCAATCTTGTTATAGCATTAATAATTAGATGAGAACTTAACCTTCCCAAATCCTCATTGATAATTAGCTACCTTTAGTATATTTCTCAGTTCGAGAAAATCCACATAAGGCGAGATCTATTGTTTGCAACCAATAGATAACTATCATTACAAAGGAATTATCAGGATTATCCCACAATCACTCACACCCTAACCAACTATTAAGACAAAACAGGAGTAATCATATATCCCACAACCCTAGTTGTGGGTTTCAGTTCCACATGAAATAGAAAGCGATAACAATAACTGAATTCATAATTCAAAGTGATCAAACTTACAAAAGATGTAGTCAGAAATTGATTCTTTTCCTAAATTCAAGAAGAATATCCCACAACTAAATCAAAGAATTGAAAATTGAAATCCAAGTTTAGAGACCAAAGAGAAGTAAAGTAGTCTTTGGAATAATTTCAAGATGTTAAGCCCCCCCTCAATGAAACCCTAAAGTTTCTATTTGTATCCGTAACTTAAGAAAAAATTGAAATTAAAAATTCCAATTTTTCTCCTTAGCTGACGACATGTCTGGCTGCTTATCAAAGATTTGATAGTTTATCAGACCATGTCATTAGACATGATTCCCATTTCTTGCCTTCTTCTTATGTGTGACGACATGCCTGACAGCTTATTAGAGTTCTGATAGCTTATCAGAACATGTCATCAGGCATGCTTCTAATTTTTGCCTTCTGCTTCTGAGAGATGACATGCCTGACGGCTTATCAGAGATCTGATAGCTTATCAGGACATGTCATCAGAAAATCTTCAATTTTCTTGCCCTCTGCCTATGTGTGACGACATGGTCGGATAGCTAATCACAGATCTGATAGCTTATCAGACCAAGTCATCAGAAGAAATCTTCAGAACTTAATTTCTTCCATCTTTCACCAAAAATCATCCTTCTTGATGTAGCTTTCATGCATCTTAACTTTCCTACAAAATCACATGAAAATCATCAAAAACAACACTAGTTACTTAAGAACTTGTAATTATTCTAAGTTAAAATCCTTAAATGTTCTAACAGAAAGCTAGCACATCAACACCCTTAACTTAAAGCAATTGCTTATCAGACCAAGTCATCACAAGAAATCTTCAAAACTCAATTTCTTGCATCTTTCACCAAAAATCATCCTTCTTGACTTAGATTTCATGTATTTTAATGCATCTTGACTTTCCTATAAAATCACATGAAATATGATAAAAAAAAACAATAGTTACTTTGGAACTTATAATTATTCTGAGTTAAAAGCCTTAAATGTGCTAACAGAAAGCTAGCACATCAACACCCTCAACTTAAAGCAATTGCTTGTCCTCAACCAACTACATGAAACCATACTACGATGCTTAACCAAGAGAAACATAAGATACCTATGACAGTTGATCATCAATTTTAGCTCCAAACATATTGCACTCTCCAAGTTCAATCACTCTAAATCCAACTGTGTATATCAATGAAGATCAATAGTGTGACACAAGGTAATCAAGATATGGCATCAAATTAGCAACAATAACCATGCCTATATACAAATTACACTTCCCAAACAAGTAGGCAACTAACAATGCAACCGATATTCCCTTACAATAAAAAAGTCCCTCCTCACTCATATGTGAACTAAAACATATCAATACGGGGAAGGTTAAGAGAAAATCACCCTAAGAAAGAAGTTCCAGTCAATGTATGCCAAATACCAAAGCTTGCCCTTATTTTCATTAACGAAGCTTTCAGACAGTTAAGTTAGGATCACTATAGGACTTTTCTTCAGCTTGTAATGTAGGCTGGGGGCTGGTATGATACACAAGGATATTTAAAGTAACTAATCCTCCTTGGTACTACACTATTTTTGGGGTCTCACTTATCAACCTTTAGCTTATTTTTCCCTTTCTTGATTAAAGCACATTCAAGCTGGGTGCAATTTTTATTCATTCATTTTTTTTTTCACAACTTTTCTTTTCTCATTCTTTTTCTACCACACCCAGCATTGAATATTTTTTATATTACCTTTCTTCATACTCACTTTACATCACGCACCCCTATGATAGCTACCCTCAACTTAGGCTATTTGCCTAAGTCAAAGTGCACAATGTCCAAGGAGGACCAGGGAAAAAATAGGTTCATTGTGATACAAATGGGAAGGTGATAGGTATAATAAAGAGAATAGGCATTCAGGCTCAAAATCAGGATCAAGGGATATTATTAACACATGGAAGGTCATTTAGGCTAAAAGTGGACTAATATCAATAACGACCTATGATCCTTTCCTAACCCCTATCCTATAACCAAGGCAAGACCAACAGGGAAAGTTCTGGATTTAACACACAACGGGAACTAGGTAGTATCTCACACAGATATGGCACAAAGGTACATCACAAGCTACTACCCATTTGGTTCATGCAACTATTAGCAGTGATTATCATGTCCCTAGTACTAATGCCATAAAAAGATTCACAGTAGTCACATATATATACACATCATATAGTTACGAAATAGACAATTGGATAGGTATTTATTATTCAAAGAAAAATCAACAAAAATATGTCAACTGTCCTAGATACTTATTTTTACCCCAGTTAACGACAACACATCTCAAAAAAAAACATAATATGCCTAAACAGGCCGGCTCTACTAGGAACAAGACTCCGTGAAAAGAGGCACGACAATAAAAACCCAAGGAGGACATCAATACCCACAAATAGCCCTATCCTCAACTTAAAATCATGCAATGTGCCCAATACGTCAAATAAAAACAAGAGAGTTAGAAATATACCTGTGGCACCATGGGTGTAAAGATCTGATGTCAATCAGATAATACGAATAGAAACAACAAATTCTTTGGGTTGCCTCTCAAGAAGCGCCTAATTTAGCATCGCGGCATGACCCAACTCATCTTTTTCCTCCACCTTGAGGATACGAATTTCACCCCTAACTTAGAGCCCATATTCTTGCCTCGTTCATAGGTGGGTGGTATAAAAATTAAGAAGTCGAGTAATGGATTGAGCATGGTAAACCTCTCAGCCATAAAGTGAGGTATCTTTTTATGTTGCTTGTCTAATGTAAAATCAAGAATATAGGATTCTTGTTCCGCATCTTCACACTCTTCTACTATTTTAAATAATTCCACAGACAAGATATCATCTAAACATAATGTAGAAAAGTTCTTTGAATGAGGACCAATCAATCCTACTTCAAAATTTACACTATTTACAACACACTCACTTTTATTCACCTTCTCGACATTTTCACTTCGAATTGGGCTAGAGTTTTTACTAGAGAATTTCTCGGTTTCTTCTTTTGCCTTTAGCACCATGTCCTCAATCTTGGTATAATCTCTCAAGGTTGGTTCAGTTGGTTGGGAAATAACTGAGGATTGCTCAACATCAAGCTTAACATTAATATAGGGTTCTTGCTCCTTATCTTCACACTCTTCCATTATTTTAAATGATTCCATAAACAAGATATCATCTAAATAATAATATAGAATAATGCTTTTAATGATTGGCCTCTATATCCATCTCCTCATAAATGATTATTTTCATGTCTTGGCGCATATCACATACGATATCATACATTTCTTACTGGAGATCCAATATTCTTTGAAACATAGCTTCAATGCCATTCTTACCGGTGCTTCATTCTTTCTTTCCTTGACCATAAGACCTATCAAACTCATGAGAAGAACTAGAATTTAGGTTAGCGCAATAGGGAGAAGGAGAATTTGGGCAATCACTCCAATGTCCATCTTGACCACCACTTAAAGAACAACCATACTCCCGTTCGGATAAAGATAGTGCACACATCTCTCTCCGGGGAGCATATTACAATCTTGCCAAAAGTGAGGTACATGACAATATGGACATGGATCATCAAGATAAGATTTCCAACCACCAAGATCATGTACATTCCACAATGCCATAGTAATAAGTAAACTAAAATAAAAATCTACCTAACACAAGAAATAAAACAAAACTAAAAACAAATATTTACAAGTTTGAATTCAAGAAAGTAGGCTAAAATTTCAAACCAACTCAATACGCCAAATTATTTTCCGGCCACGACACCATTTTTGATAGCGCTCAACATACATGTCAATTTAGTAGAAGACGGTCGTCGTCAATATATTTACCCAACTTTAGAGTCGAGGTCGAATCCACGAGGAATAATGTGAGTGGCGATTAAACTAATTTGAAACTATAGATACAAGTTAAATTCAAATAAATGATATGAAAAGATAAAATAACGTTTTTTAATGATTGAATAAAAGTTATTAACACTTCAATTCGCCTTAGAACTCAAAGCTTAAACTACAATATTTCAAATCAATGATATAGAGAAACTAGAGTTGTTATCACTATGATTAGTAATCCTCCATTGAATAATAGTTGTAGTATTGGATTCTCGTGACTTATGGGAAAATACAAATTATCAGTATCGATAGTTCATCTAAGTGTTTCTCAACTTACCTAGATATTGAGTTCCCTAAATCTCTCGAACTTAGGAACCCTCTATTCATACTAATTTTATCTCATGTTGATTAATCTTGTTACAACATTAATCATTAGATAAGAATTTAGCCTTCCCAAATCCTTATTGATAATTTGCTACCTTTAGTTTATTTCTCAGTTCGAGAAAATCTACATAAGGCAAGATCTATTGTTTGCAACCAATAAATAACTATCATTATAAAGGATTTATATAGATGTTCCCAGAATCACTCAAGCCCTAACCAACCATTAAGACAATACAGGAGTAATCATAGATCCCACAACCCTAGTTATGGGTTTTAGTTCCACATGAAAGAGAAAGAAATAAAAATAACTAAATTCATAATTCAGAGTGATTAAACTTACAAAAGATGTAGTCAAAATTGATTCTCTTCCCAAATTCAAGAAGAATATCCCATAACTAAATCAAAGAATTGAAAATTGAAATCTAAGTTTAGAGACCAAATAGAAGTAAAGTAGTCTTTGGAATAAGTTTAAGATATTAAGCCCCCCCTCAATGAAACCCTAAAAGCTTCTATTTATATCCATAACTTAAAAAAAATCTGAAATTAAAAATTTTGATTTTTCTCCTTAGCTGACGACATGTCGTATGGCTTATCAGAGATCTGATAGCTTATCAGACCATGTTGTCATACATGATTCCCACTTCTTGCCTTCTTTTTATGTGCGTCGACATTCCTAATGGATTATCAGAGTTCTGATACCTTATCAGAGTTCTGATACCTTATCAGAACATATCATCAGGCATGCTTCAAATTTTTGTCTTCTGCTTCTGAGTGACGACATGCCTGACGACTTATAAGAGATCTGATAACTTATTAGGACATGTCATCAGAAAATCTTCAATTTTATTGTTCTCTGCCTATGTGTTATGACATGGTCTAATAGCTTACAACAAATCTGATAGCTTATCAGACCAAGTCGTCAGAAGAAATCTTCAGATCTTAATTTCTTGCATCTTTCACCAAAAATTATCCTTCTTGATGAAGCTTTTATGTATTTTCATGCATCTTGAATTTCCTACAAAATCACATGAAATATCATAAAAAACAACACTAGTTACATAAGAACCTACAATTATTCTAAGTTAAAAGCCTTAAATGTGCTAATAAAAAGCTAGCACATCATGTCTCTCTCCAGGTAAGGGCTTTACGAGTTTTCTACGACTGTAGAAAGATTGGTCGTTGGTTTAAAGAGTGTCCCTAGCATGGGATTACTAGTCATTCAACTTATATATATCAACCTCGTGAGGTTGTGGCACCTTCAGTTAGAGATAGTGCACTTGGTGGCTTAATTGATGATTCAGTCAGTTGGTCCGAGTTTGGACCGTTCACATTTATTCTCCCTTGGACAGCCAGACATGTGATTCCAGATTTCACCGTGATGGGTGTGCTTTTATTTCACGTATTTTCCTTTTTTATTTGTGTGTATTGGGGTTTTCATACCCATTGATAATTATATGCCTTGATAAATTCATAATTGTTGTTGTGTGCCTTGTTATTCCGTAGATGATTTCTTTCAGTAGTGGATGGAGTAAATCTTCATTGATATTTTACCCTATGTGTTTAGCATTTTGGTTTGAGTCTCATTTACCTTGGCATATTAGCCTTATTCTGTCCCTTTAGCAGTACTCTCTATTGATTTTCATTTTTGCACCGCCTACTCATTATATTGATGATTATATTACTGTTGTTATTGCTTGATATTATTGATTTTCGTTGGGTAGATATTTAGACTAGTGTTATCTAGTTAGAATTCCATACTTTGTGATTCTTATTCATTGGCCCGGGCATCTATACCCCGAATGGATAATTTCTTTTCTATAGCGAGGTAAGGTTGGTTCTTTTTTTCATTTGTTGGCTATGCTAAATTGATTATGGATTGGATATGGTATTAAGGGTAAGTTCACCTTCTATGGCTCTGTTATGATGCTAGAGTTGGAAATTTAATATATTGTATAACCATAGGATGCTCCCCCCATGCTTGATTTAATGCCTATGTGAAGGAAAAGTGCCATAGTAGTATGATAATATGAAATCTCTATTCATGTACAAGTTATGTATATCAAGTGTTTGATGAAATGTCTTAGCCAATGGATTATGTGTTGTTGATGTTGGTTTTGTACTCAAGAAAGTCATGCTTTGTCAGTTTCCTTCTATCGAGTCCTGGGGGTACTTGTACCTGAAAAATATAGTCGTGTGCCTAGAGTCTGTGTCATGTTTTCACAATATCCTCGGTCAAGGCATGATCCATAGAACTTAGTCATTCATGTAACTCAAGAAAGCTTAGTATTACAGTAATCTCAGTACTATTCCATCAGTTAATGAAACTTAGTTAATTTAGTCCAGTTAAGTTTAGTAATCCATGATCAGTATCTAGGAGTAGGAATTAGCACCGAGTGAACCTAAGGATGGTAACACATACTGTCAGATGAGGGTGTGATTCTTAGAAGTCATCCTTACATTCCAGAACTATGTAGCCAGCATAGGCTGAGACATCAACACTGTCAGATGAGGGTTGATGGGGTGTATAAGCACTGTCAGATGAGGGCCCCACCATTCTCTTTTAGGGAAACTATCAGATGAGGGTCACTCACAGCTTGTCCTTACCAGTGGCGTGGTATTGACACCCTTTTAATTGGGGTTATAGATTGGACCCCAACTCATCCATAATGGCGTATTATGGGCATGTCGATTAGATAACTATTTCCCACAGTTTCAATTATAGAATCAAGACTGTCAGATACAGTTTTTTAGTCTCAATAATAGAACTCAGATAGTTCTACAGAATTTAGGACTGTTAGATACAGTCAACTAAAAGAACTGAACCCGAAAGGGAAATAGACTTCGGCATTGATCTTCTTCTAGATACTCATCCTATATCTATCCCGACACACAAAATGGCACCGATAGAACTCAAAGAACTGAAAAAGCAGTTGAAGGATCTCTTTGATAAGGGATTCATCAGACCCAGTGTGTCCCCGTGGGGTGCACCAGTCTTATTTGTGTGCAAGAAAGATCATTCTCTCAGAATGTGCATTGATTACCGTTAGCTCAATAAAGTCACCAGTTTCATTTGATTTAGTTTGCATACAATAATATCTATCATTCTAGTGTTCGAATGGCTCCATTCGAAGCTCTCTATGGTAAGAGATATAGATCTCCAGTTGGTTGGTTCAAAGTTATTGAGGCCTCAGTTATAGGACCTGACTCGGTATTCGATGCCTTAGAGAAAGTCCTGTTGATCAGAGAAAGACTTCGGGCTGCTTAGAGCCGAAATAAGTCTTATGTAGATATGCGTAGAAAAGATCTCGAGTTCGAGGTTAGTGACTATGTCTATCTAAATATATCTCCCAGGAAGGGAGTGAAGAGGTTCGGCAAGAAGGGAAATCTCAGTCCCCGATATTTTGGTCCCTTCAAAATTCTCAATGGCTTCAGCAAGGTAGCTTATGAGCTCGAATTGCCTTTAAATCTAGCCTCAGTTCATCCTGTCTTCCATGTTTCTTTGCTCAAGAAATGTATAGGTGACCCAACAGTTGTAGTCCCTATTCAGAGCATAGATATTTAGAAAAGCCTTTCTTATGAGGAGATTCCAGTCAAAATTCTAGACTACCAGACTCGTAGATTAAGGAACAAAGAAGTCCCTCTAGTCAAAGATTTTTGGCGGAATCAGTCCGTTGAGGGAGATAATTGAGAAGTAGAAGTAGACATACATACCAAGTACCCTCACCTCTTTTCCGCTGACTCAAATCAAGCTCAAGGTAACAGTTCTCCTTAAGCTTTCCAGTTTTCATGTCCAGATTTGAGTTACAACTTTGTATCAGCCTCATGTTCAGGATTCCATTTTTAAACTTGGTACTAAGTACCTTTGCATATCCAATTACATGTTTATGCATCACACATATATTTTTCTCATGATAAGACTTAGTTATTAGAAATATCAGTGATTTAATCAGTTCTGTCATGTATTCACGCATCAGATATGTGTGATCAGCTTATCAGTACTTTGAGTCATGCATTCATGTATCATCTCAGTCTTGAAATCATGCATCAGATATACATGCTCTGTATGAATCTCAAAAATGTCAGTTATGTAGTCATGTTTCAATGTTCATATTCAGTACGTACTTTGGCTTATCGTTTCTCCTCTCCCAGTCAGTTTTATTCAAGGACGAATGTTCCCAAGGGGGAGATATTGTAATTCCCCAAAGTTTCCTAACTAATTTTGTCTTAAGAATGCCAATTATTAGCTTCAAAATTGAATTATGTTTATTCCATGGGGAATTTTAAATATTTTCACTTTTTTTCATATGGGAAATTCAATAAGCTTTCCATCGATATAAAATTCACATAAATCCGATAACCAAGTAAGAAGTTATGACTATTTTAAGTCCCCATCGTAAAACAGAGCCATATTGGTCAGTGGCACGGTGCGCTACAAGATAAATGGAAATTTTCCTATCTTCAGTGTTCCAACGCAATTTCTACGCATCGCTCCAATCTTCCAGTTCACAAATGAAGTGGCAACGCGATGGCTCCGCGTCGCGCCATTTCCCAATTGTCAAATTCCAGTGACACAGCGCGACAGCGCTGCGTCACGCCACGGGTCCAAGTTGGGAAATTTTCACCAATTTAAAAGACGCGTCCAGGGTTAAAAGGATCAATTCCCCCCTTTTAAGTCCTTTAACACGAGATTTGGCAATTTGGAACCCAAAATATACTAGTTTCTCTCAATTTTATCTCAAGAAAAAGCTAGGGTTTAAATTGGGGATTCAATTTAAATAAAGTCTCTCCATAAATCTTTGCTAAATGAAGAACTAAGTATGTCATGTGTTGATTCATGGGTCTCTTTCACCCATGAAGCTCAAGAATTTCTTTTCAAAATCAAAGATATGTATATTTACGAATATTCCTGATTTGATTGAATTGAAAAGTGATGTTCATGTTGTTTTTTGGTTTCATTCCATGTTATAGACTATTAATTACAAGAATTGATACTAGTATGTGAGGAATTACGTATTCATGATAAACCCTTCAATTCAAAAGTTGATTTATGTATCCTTGATTATTAGATGTGTTGATGAATGTATAACCATAGCATGCTCCCCCCATGTTTTATTAAATGCCTATGTGAAGGAAAAGTATCATACTAGTATGATAATATGAAATCTCCACTCAAGTATAAGTTATGTATATCAAGTGTTTGACGAAATGTCTTAGCCAATGGATTATGTATTGTTGATGTTGGTCCTGTACTCAAGGAAGTCTTGCTTTGTCAGTTTCCTTCTATCGAGTCCTGGTGTACTTGTACCCGAAAAATATAGTTGTGTGCCTAGAGTCTGTCATGTTTTAACGATATCCTCGGTCATGCCATGATCCATTGAACTCAGTCAGCCATGTGAATCAGGAAAGCTCAGTAATACAATAATCTCAGTACTATTCTGTCAGTCAACGAAACTCCGTTAATTCAGTCCAGTTCAGTTCAGTAATCCATTATCAGTGTCTATGTAGGAATAAACACTGAATGAACCCAAGGATGGGAACACACACTGTCAGATAAGGGTGTGATTCTTAGAAGTCATCCTTGCAATCCAGAACTACGTAGCCAGCATAGGTTGAGACATCAACACTGTCAAATGAGGGTTGATGAGGTGGATAAGCACTGTCAGATCAAGGTCCTACCATTCTCTTTTGGGACACTGTCAGATGAGGGTCACTCATAGCTTGTCCTTACCAGTGGCACGGTATTGACACCATTCAAATTGGGGTTACAGATTGGACCCCAACTCATCCATAATGGTGTATTAGGGGTGTGTCGGTTAGATAACTATTTTCCAAAGTTTATGTTATAGAATCAGGACTGTCAGATACAGTCATTCAGTCACAGTAATAGAACTCAAATAGTTCTACAAAATTCAGGACTGTTAGATACAGTCAATTCAGAATCGTACGGAACTCAGCTAGTTCCATTAGATTCAAGACTGTCAGATACAGTCACTCATGTCATCATTTATATCAGTCATCAGAATTCAATTATTAGTCATGTTAGTTATCAGTAAATTTATGTTATCACGATCTCAGATATCGTTACGATGTATTCATGCATGTATTCTCATGTTCATATTAGTCAGTTAGCCAGTATTGTTCATGCATATAAACCCCATGCATTCAGCCTACCTTCCATGCATACCAGTACATTCAAAGTACTGACGTATTTTCGCAATGGTGTCTTATACCATAGATTTAGAAGCACGAGCTCCATTGCATTAGTAGCATTCCAGTCTCAGCAGTCAGAGTTAGTAGTGAGTCCTCATCTTTCGAGGACATGATAATTTATTTATTATCTCATTAATTAATTTATATGTTGGAGTTAGTTGGGGACATGTCTCATCAACTCCTTATCCAGACAGTTATGTTTTAGACGTTTTTCAGACTACAGTATGTTCATACAGTATTTCAGTTTTGGGTATTCTATTACCCCACTCAGATGTTATATTTTATCAGTCATGCAGTTTTGAACCTCATGGCCTTTCAGCCTCCATTTCCACATTATATTTGGTATGTTATATAGTGTACAGGTACAAATATTAGTCATGGGTTAGCTTGTGGTACTTTGGGGAGCACCATGTAGCGTTCTGAGTACCAGATTCGGGGCTTTACACAACCACATAATAAAGCTAGTGAGATAGTAAGGGAAAACTATTCTACTTATATCTAGGAACTTAACATAATTAGTCTAAGGAATTATTATGGATGAACAATCATGTTCCAACCATACTCGGAAATCTTAACACTATACATTATATCACCGGCCAATATACGAATAAAGGGTGATAGAAGGATGTATAATAGTATGAAAGGACAAAGAATAAATATGCAATCTGAATAAATAAAGGAAAGAAAGGATATACGATCTTACCAAAGCTATATATAAATAGATATACATACATGTATGAACAAGGTCAATTCAAGGCACAACTTAATTCATTAGACTAGCATATTAAGACCTTGTAATCTTAACAAGAACTAGTGCTAGCATACCCAGGGTTTCTAATCCATACGTCTAATTATGAGATAATCATGCATAATAATATAATCAGAAGGTAAAAGAGTTAGAAATACACCTCAAATCTCAATACCGGATCAATAACAAAGTTGCCAAAAATTAGCCATAACAATAATCATAACAATAATAATGATAACGATAGAAACAATAATGCAAGTAACTAGCTAGCTCGGATAAACAATACCTAACCGAGCCTTTCACGAACCCCCACTACCCCAGGCTTAGAAGGTTCAACCAACATACAACACACCACAATCCATACTCATCACCCATACCTATGCAACCCCCTATAAGGATGATAGATATAAGCGCATACTAGAGATAGGTAATGTGTATACAATAATGAATGCCTAGATACAATCCGTAACATCATGACCAATCCAAATATTATAAGAAATAGAAGAACTCAAATCGGTAAATATAATCCATAGATGAACTTGAACCGGTCAATATAATTAGTAGACTTAACATCATCAATCATTTTCCAACCATGGAAGGCATATAGGAATTCCATCATAATCATCCTCCTACCTTGCCGAGAATATAAGCATATCATCATAATTATACACTGACCTACCAGGTATATAATCATATCATTATAATCATTCTCCGCATTTTTGGGTATATAAGAACATTATCAATGTATATATATATAAGATAAATACTATAATCTATCATCGGGTTCTACCAAAAATTCATATCATTAATATAATCATCCTCCCCCGTCCCATACCGCGGAGATGTGTATATAGATATATAATGGCGCAAACAGTTAAAGTCATAGCTTAAAAGAATGTAAATCCATAAATCCATTCCCCAGGGTAAATTTTTGGACTAAATCATTATAAAAATGTAGAAAGGGCCGAAACCTCTCAAAACAGGAGTAAATAGTAGTATCAAAATCAAAGACCAAAATCTCTCGATCAAATCTTTAAAACATCATTTTCAATCACTTTACACTGAAGTTAGTCATTAAGATAGTACAATTATTATTATGAAGAAATTAATTTAAGGTAAAAAGTAGGCTTTAACCCATAATTAGAAAGAACAGTGATAAAATCATTCTTTAGTTGGAATGGTAAGATTACCGATTTAATGATCATGAATGTATCAAATCTATGCATGCCATCACCATTATTCAAATAATGGAACCATAAGCATGAATATATCTATAAACTACAACCACATCCTTTACAAGGATAAACACTTCCCGGGTGTCCAATCGATATCATAACACGGACTTGGGTCCAATAATGTGCCCAAAATAATTACAACATCCTAATAATGTCCTTAATCCCACATACATATTCGAACCCATATCAATAATCATATTCGTAAGCTATCTCATATCTATAAAACATTATCATATCTATAGGCCACATTATTTCTATAAGACATCTCATATCTATAGGACATATATCATAACTATGAGACATATTATTTCTATAAGGCATCTCATATATATAGGCCAGATATCTTAAATATGTCTATGACTATATTGTTAAGCATATCGATAGACCATATTATAAATCACATTCAAAAGCCATATCGTAGCTACAAGCCATTAATTATAATCCCGGAAAACCATCATCATTCACCAAGCCACGAATTAACCTTATACTAAAGGCATAAGAGTATCAACTATGTCTAACATGTGTACATAAGTCCACAAGGGATAACATAAGTCTTGGCCTAATATGGACCGGAGGAACCCACTTCTAATCTTTGAATTCCATACATAGTCAATTTCTACCCTGGACTAGGCTAAGGTGCCTATATTGACTTCTATATGTTACATAGGCCATGATTATCCCAAAGATAGGAATTACACATAGAACATAGGCAGTTAAGTCAAATCCTCCTAAATTAAGTTTTCAAGGTTGCTAAATAGTCCATAAAAAAGATATTCTTACTAATCACGCTTCCATCACTTAAGTGACATCCCAAATCTAGCATAATACCAAAATCATGCAACGGATCCCATATCTAACCAAGAATAAGGCAATAGGTTGATAAGAGTATAGTAAGTATTTCACCTTACGGGTTGATTCACCTATCTAATCGTAAACTTCAATAATCAAGAATAATTCATGGTCTTATATGCATAATCAATCTTAACATTCACATTCACATGCAATATATAAAACATATCATCTTGTGAAGAAGAGTAGATAGAAGCAGACCTTGCTACCGAACCTTAAAATCCTTGATTCATTCACAAAATATCTGTCTTTATACCATGATCTCAAAATTCCACTGTACTATCAAAATTGTCATATACGCGTTATTAGGAGTCAAATAAGAATCATATTTACATATAACGGGTCAGGTCAAATTTTGGGTCAGGAATGGGCCCGCGAGACCCATAACAAAATCTAAAATTAAACCCATCACGAGGTCCCTCTAATGACAAGGAAGTTGAGCTCAAAAGTCAAGCACAAACATAGCACAAATCAAGTCTCAAATCAGCCCTTAAAGTTTAAGAATTCAAAGCCCTAAATTTCTAGGAATTTATCAAGGAATCGAAGTAATCTTACCATGAATTAGAAGAAAAATCATGAAATATTTGATAACTATGCTCCCTAAATAATCTACAAGCTTCAATCCCACTTAATATCACTATTTAGGGTTTTAGATCTCAAGAGAATCGGTGAGAAATGAATAAAATTTCAAAATAGGGGGTCCATTTATACCTAGCCCAAACACTCAAGTTCCGCGCTTGCAGTTCGGGGCTTGAGATTGCCATATCTTGTGGCTGCACATACTGGTTGCAATCATGACCTGCACACTATAATTGTATTAGTTCCCTTCCAAGGGTATCACGATCACGACCCTTGGCTCGCAATAGAAGCAACACTAATTGACAACTAAAACTTGGATTTTTTCCAAGTCTCTGCCAACTCCTTAGAATCTATCCAAAATCCCATATATGCAAATGAACTTCGTAACCACACCAAAGTTGATATTTTGAACTCAATGACACAATTGAAATTTTCAACTGAGGTTATTTTCATGAAATATGGGTCCCACACCTAATTTCCAATTTATTAACATTCCGACCAATAGGTCTAAATGAGCTCGGGTGCCTTGGGAAGCATGCAAAGAGTAAACCTAGCCTAAAATCAATATTACAGAGATGATAATGCTGTCAAAATTCTTATTCGAGGTCATCTATTAGGAGTTTTAGTACGAGACCAAATCCTAAACATCAAAAGCTCCAAAACAGGGAAATGAGCCTAAAATCAAAATAAACTATTTGATCGCCGAAGAAATAATTTAGGAATGTCATAAATGACCTGTAGCCGCTGTGGGAAGGCTCACAATGTCTGAAATTAATGCAAATCAAGAAAATGACCTGGAGGGTCATTACAATATCCACTACTGAAAGGACTTTTATCTACAAAAGTAAATGGATAGAAATATCTCAAAAGTTTAAAAGGATGAGGTATTGGGTCCGCATGTGTCAAACATGACTTCCTAAATAACCTCTAAGAAGAGAGTACACTACCAAGGGATTTTGCCACAAGTATCCCTTTTTCAACTAGCTCTCTCATTTAACTTCCATAAATACAAAACTTAACCTCCACCACCAAATAGTATTGAACTAAACAAAGGAAGGTTGATACATGCAAATCCAAACCATGACACACTAATATCATCTTGATACTTACAAAATAAAAGAAAGGATTATCCAAGCCAAAGTCAAACCAAGGCATAAGTCATACAACCAACTCTAATTCTAAATAAGATCATCATAAGTATTGTTGGACCCTATCAAACGATCCCTCCCATTGTTCTGCTAATTTGCACCCAGCTCAAAATTTCTAAATTTTATGCTTTGTCTCTTTCCTGTATCTACTTTCTTTTTTTTCTTATCCTCTGCTCGTTGCATATAAACCACAATCCTAGATATATCCATATACTTATTCAACATGGTAGCCTTACACTTTAACACCAAATCACGGGACAACCCAAAAGCAAACTTACTCATTCGAGACCTCATATTAGATATCAATTCTAGAGCATAGCGAGATAACTACTCGAATTTTAGAGCATACTCCTTAACAATTATCTTACCTTGTTTCAAGTTCACAAACTCCTCGGCCTTAGATTTCCTCAACTCCTTATAAAAGAAGTGATCAAGGAAAGCACCTGAAAACTTATCCCACAGTGTTTGTTTAAGATCATCACCCCTCATTGATTCCCACTCCTTGTGCCACTGGGAATCTACATTTTATAACTGATAGGTAGCAAACTCCAGACCCTTTGAATCAGTACCATGCATCACCCTAAAGATCTTCTCCATCTCAACAATAAAATCCCGAGGATCCTTCTCAATCTTAGAGCTTGTAAAGGTCAGGGCATTCAACCTCATAATATGTCCAACCCGAGTGACCTCAGTTGAACTAATAGCAGGACCAACATGATCAAACATATGGAACTATGATACAACTAGTTGAGCAAGCATATGAACAGACTGATAGAACTTTATATTAGAGATATCTCCCTGAGGTTACTGGACATAAGTGTCACCAGCACAAGAATCCCAAGAAGGACTAGTTGGGACTTATGGAACTCCATGTGGAGAAGTACAGTCAAGAGCAGGGAACCTAGATCAGGTCTGCACTCCATGAATAGGGTGAACTCCCTCCATATATTCCTCAAGTAGGACAGAGAGTCCAACAAAGTTTCTACGATCCTCAAATCTTTAGAGAGGCATGATCTAAAATATGAGTAAGCCAAGAGTTAGAGAAGTTTCAAGATAACCGAACTTTTTATCCAGAAATAGAACGTAAGAAACAAAATTATTCCTAAATGCCTCATAGTCTCCCTAATAAGTGTGGCGTGCTATATAACCAATAATAAGACTCTACTCGACACTACCTTGTGGACACCCAATGACCTTGAAAAGTGCTCTGATGTCGAGTTTGTCATGACCCAAACTAGGGCTTAGCCATGATGGGTATCTCAATCCCATAGTGGGTCGAAGAACACCCTCTTAGTATTACCTCAAGAGATCATAAATATAAATAACAGAAGTAAAAAAAAATAGCAATCAGAAGGTTAGATAAATTAAATGTAAACTCTAAGAATCAGAACAAAATAACCAATCCCATACTTGTCCACAATAGCCTCTAAAACCATAAATACCAACTAATTCGGGTGATGCCCTGAATATGAACAAAAATCCAAAATAAAATACTAATATAGTACTAAAAGTAATGAAATATTTGGGACTTTAGAAGGATAGGGGATTACCACTGCACTGCAGATCCACAAGAAGACCAAATCATCTAACACTGCACAGGAGTAATAGAAAACCCTTTGGACCCTACATCATGAAATAATGTAGTAACTAGGGATGGGCTATGGGTAAGTACTGGCATGTAACTCAGGGAAAGTGATAAAATAATGCCATTTCCAGAAACCAGTCTAAAGCCATATGCACAACATTTTTATACATATATATAAGATATTGGGATAGGGAAAAGGGTTATGAACATGAGAGTTTAAATAATTAGCTTGAACTGTGTAGCTCACTCTATCCTATAAAGGCACCCATGGACTAATGGGTTCAAATCCCCTTGCTAAAAATGCCCTAGTGCATGTTAGCCATATGAACCGAGAAAAAATTGAGGAAAATCTTAATACTCACACATGCACACACATATATATAAATATATGCACCAAGCACATGATCACACAGACCCCCTACGCCGATAAATGTGGTTTCTAGTGTTGGCCCCTCGGGACCTAAACCTTCACGGCGAGCTACACAATTTCCTTTAAGCCCAAATTAAAACACTTTGCGCATAAACCAACCCTTAACTTAGGAGTTATTTATTAATATATTTACCAATTTGTTATCATCATACCAATAATGTTTGCAAACTAATTTTATTATTCCAAATCAATCCATATAACCAAACTAACTCCCAAGTTTTATTTAAAAATCCAAGCCATGGCCACCAAGGACATCCATATCCATTTATATCTATTTATCCTTCAATGCAATGCAATGGGTTCAAAGTACAAGTTAAACCATGAAATTATCCATATTCAAAATCAAGTTTATAAAATGAATTGAGGTTAATGCCATTATTAAGCCAAAATTCATACAATTTGTAGAAACCCATGTTCCCCATTCCAACCATTAAAACCATGCACTAATTCAGTCCTAAAAACCAATAATTAAATCTTAAATAATTCATTTAAACCATGAGAAAAGTAATTCAAGTAATCACAATCAAAACCCCTCAACCCAATTTAAAATCCATCACTTAAAACATATGAATATTGATTAAATAGATGCCACAATATAAAAATACAAGTTAGGGACGAGAAACATGCCTGAAATATAGAGCAATTTGAAGAGAACTCGATGTTTAGGGACAAGAAACATGCCTAAAATACAGAGAAATTTGAAGAGAATTTGATGTTTGGAGATTAGATGGTGAATTAATTGTAAAATCCTTGAGCTTTCTTGAGTTTTGAGTTTAAGAGAGAAAGAGTGGAATTTGATCTTTGAAAATTGAAGAAAAAAGGGTCAATTTTATGTGTAATAGTCGTACAGGGGATAAAAAGATCTAAAACCCCATACCCTAAGTGACAAAAAATCTGGGTGAAATTAACATATGAGCATGGCACAAACTTGTCGCGGAGGGTAGGATTGTACCCATACAGTTCTTGGACAGCATATCAGTTTATCACTCGAGTACCTCGATTATGTACCCTCCTGCACCCTTACAGTTCCATCACCTATAAGATACTTAAATCATATATCAATTGAGATTGACTGTACAAATTTTATTGACAATGTTAATCCATTTAAACATACCAAATTAGTTAGTTTTATGCACAATACTTATTGCTAATTTAAGATAAAACCTACTTTATTTCTTTGATTTAACAATTGATAATATGAGTAAGTCACATAAACAGAGTCACAGAGCTATCAGAAATGAGACATTAACATTTATAACTTTATTTTATACCCCTCATAACAAAAAAAATCATCAGGCATAAGCATAAGTATATATATTTCAATCGTAGTATCCTCATGTTATGCCTCACATTAATTCAGTTTCTAAACAACCTATAATCTATTAGGATTTCTTAAAGGACAAAAGTTAAAGACCTAGAAAAATTCATGTACTTTCAAACTCATTAAATGTGATTTAAACAACGATACTATTGTTAGCTGCTAACTTGTTCTTTTGAGAAACAAAGTATTTTGTAGGATTGGGGAACGACAAAAGGTATAATCATAAATATATCCATTTCAAAAGACCTAAAAACTTAAATAACATTTGATTTTATTCATTAAACATAAAAAATAATTGAGTAACACATATATGCATTGCATCTGTTTTAAAGTTTGTTCTTCCTTGTAGAAGTATTCTACCATTATGGGATCTCTTCCACTACACATGAAATTAGTTGCATATACATTATACTAAATTATTTACATACCTTGTATCTATTCTAAATTTTCTTTTATTATCGGGTCAAAAATCTCAAAATTAATAATTAAATCACATGTTTTCTTTGAAGATTGTCATGTAGGATTATAAAACCAAATGTATATCTGATAAACAAAATAAACATATATATGCAACGGGATTTAGTAGATATATTTCAAACATAATGGTGAAATATAAAAATTTCATAAAACATTTATCAATTGCAAGAAAGATACTATTGTTGTGGTTTTGATGTTTGTCACTGGAAATCAGAAATATAGACGGTACATGAAAATATAATTATGTAACTAGTTGGTTGTTCTTAGATTGGATTCTCACTGTTAATAAGACACATAATACTTCTCATCTAAAGCTTGTTTATCTAGTGTTTAACAAATTCATTCATGTAGCATTCACAAATCTTAGCTATAACATAATACGTGCTATGTTAATTAGGCAATGACAGTGAAGTAAAGGCATGAAAATGTTTCTATAGAATTGTATAATTAAAAGACTGGGACAAGTGTAGATTGGAGTTACTGATAATAAAAGAAGTTCTTGATGAATGTTTCCATGAGAGTGATGTGTGTTAGGGCCTTTTTCCTGACTTTGTCTAAACAAATTTAAGTTTTACTTCTTTTAGAAGGAAAATAAAAGTAATATCATAAATACTTTTACTTTTTCTAAAAGGAAAATATAATTCTTTCCATATTTCTCTAACCTCTTTCTTGGAGGAGTGGTTTTGTACCTCTATAAACTTAGGATCCCTCTTCTCATACCATAACACAAAATTATCCACAATATAGTCATCAAAAGAGTCTTGTTTAGGGGAAGATTTCTCTTAATAGGTTTTGTGTCATTTCAGTATTAGTATTCAATATTTACATCATTTGTATAAACCATATTAATAATATAATTTTATTATATTTTTCATTTTCGTCTGAATTATCACATCTATGATTTGCAAACAATTATCTTATGCATGTCTCCCTACCAATTTCAAACCCAACAGTGGTATCAGAGCCTATGGATCAAAGGTCCATTAATTCAAATTGAAGACATTTTAAGATCAAAGTTACAACCAATTTGACTATAGTGAAGATATTTTGTCCAAATTAAAACTACATGTGAAGATAATTGTCATGTTGAGGATCCTTATTTTTTTCTACAACACAATAGCATTCACAATGTAGTCCTTAAAAGAATCTGATTTAGAGAGAGATTTCTCCCAGTTTTTTGTACTTTTTCAATATTAGTTTAGTAGTTTATAATATGTAGGTCGTTTGACCAAACCATATCAACAATATTTTTTTAGTATTATGCTTTTATTTCTCGTCTAAATTATTGCCCTCATGAATTGCAACTATTAGCTTCCACATGAAGCCCTATTGATTTCAAACTCAACAAGTGGTATCAGAGTTTATAGTTCAAAGATTGTGGGGTGAGATTTCCCTAGGTGTGGTTCTACTAAGATATACCTTTACTGTATTGGTAGATTCGAGCTGAGGATATCCCAAAAATAATTTTATAACCCCTTATGGTCATTATGAGTTCTTGGTGATGTCTTTTGGGTTGACTAATGCCCCAACCACGTTCATGGATATGATGAACCGTGAGTTCAGACCCTATCTAGACACTTTTATTATTGTGTTCATGGATGACATCTTTGTGTATCCAAGGAGTAGTGAGGAGCATACGCATCATTTGAGGATCGTACTTTAGACTTTGAGGGACCATTTTATCTTTTTCCACGTTCTCCAAGTGTGAGTTTTGGCTTGAGTCGGTGGAATTCCTTGGACATATGGTGTTGAAGGCTGGTATTGTGGTAGACTCTGCTAAAATTGAGGTGATTCGTGATTGGGTTAGGCCTATGTCTCCGATTGTTCTTTGAAGCTTCATTGGTTTGGCCGATTATTATAGATGCTTTGTTGAGGGTGTTGCGACTATTTTAGCCCCTATGACTTGATTGACTCAGAAGGAGGTTCCTTTCCGATGGTCCAAAGAGTGTAAGTTGAGCTTTGGAAAGCTCAAGGATTTCCTTACTTCAACTTTTGTGTTAGCTCATCCTATTGAGGGTGAGGGTTTCACCATGTTTTGTGATGCTTTGGATATTGTTCTAGGTTGTGTTTTAATGCCGCAGGGTCGTGTTATTGCTTATGTTTCAATAAAACTTAAGGAGCATGAGAAAAACTACCCCACTCATAATTTAGAGTTGGCGGTGATAGTTTTTGCGCTCAAGATTTTGAGGAATTATCTATATGGTGTGCATTATGAAATTTTCACCGATCAGCCTAGCCTTCAAAATTTTAGGACCCAGCGAGAGTTTAATGCTCGACAATACAGATGGAAAGAGTTGCTTAAGGGCTATAATATATCTGTTTTGTATCATTCGGTTAAGGTGGATGTGGTAGTTAATGCCTTGAGTCTCAAGACAATGAGTATGGGTAGCTTGGCCTTCACATTAGTTTCTCAGAGGCCTTTGATATGGGACATCTAGTCCTTATCCAATCTGATGATTCACCTTGATATTTTAGATCTTAGGAGGATTTTCTCTAGTATGGAGGTGAGGTCCTCACTATTTGAGCAGATTTGTGATCGTTAGTACGATGATGGCAAGATTAGATCCTTTCCTGATTAGGTGTAGAGTGTTAATTCTGAGAGGCACACTATTTATTCAGAGGGTATTTTGAAATTTCAGGGTCGTGTTTGCGTTGCTCATATGGGTGACTTGATTCAGTCTATTATGAATGAGGCTCACAGCTTTAAATATTCCATTCATCCAGGTACAAAAAAGATGTATAGAGATTTGAGACAACATTATGTGTGCAACAACATAAATAGAGATGTGGGAGACTTTGTAGCTTTTATCCTTTGTTGTCAGCAGGTCAATGCCAAGCATCAGCGCCCTGGGGTTTTGACTTAGAGGTTTCCCATTTGAGAGTGGAAATGTGAGCGTATTACTATAGCTTTCATTAGAAGGTTGCTTGGTACTCCCCATAGTTTCGATGGCATTTGGGTTATTGTTGATTGTTAAACCAAGTCAGCATATTTCATTTTAATTCAGATGACTTCCAGTTCTGAGAGATTAACCTATATCTTTGTTCGAAAGATAGTTTATTTACATGGGGTGCCCATTTCTATCATTTCATACTATGGTTTTTTGTTTACTAAAAGGCTTTGGGGAGCATTCCTGGTGGAGGTGGGTACTAGAGTGGATTTGAGTACAACCTTTCACCCGTAGATCGATGGTCATTTCGAACGGACTATTCCAGTGCTTGAGGATATGCTCTAAGACACTGTTATGGATTTTGGAGGTTAGTGGGATCAACATTTAGCCTTGTATTACTTCACGTACGACAACAATTATCACTCGAGTATTGAGATGGCGCCTTATGAGGCTTTATAAGGGATCAACTATTTAGGGGAGTACCTAAATAGTTGATCTTAATAATAGTGCATACTTGGTGCTCTTACCGCAGGGTAGAGAATCAAACCTAAATTGTCTTTGTCATCACTGTATATAATAATTAATCAAATCGAAACAATAATATAAGATAGCACATCATCACATGCCAATATCATCGTGCATAACAAATAAATGATTCTAAATCACAAAGCACTACAAGTCCAATAGCAAGAAATACAAGTACAAAGTTGGCGCCCACACACGAACTAGTGCATAGAGTAAAGGAACCCATCACTACATCCTATACCACTATAGAGTACACCCAAGGAAATAATAATAAAATATTAACCAACAACATATCCAAATCTCATCATCGTTCAACCATATTCCACATTTATCATCAATCGAACATTTTACCAAACTTCCAATTGATATCAACATTGACCATAGGTCCATATTGCACATAATTATCATCATTATCCATGTATTTATCCTAATCTCTAACTAAAATAATTTATCTATACACGGGTTATTAACTAGTTGATTAAATCTCTAGCCATCAGGAGATATAGTCATTTGATAGATAAAAAGACCCCACAAAGCTTATCCTAATAGCCAACATATCATAATTAGCCCTTATTTGATACTAGCATTACTCACTAGGTGACTCCTCATTCTACAGCTACTTCACTCTTAATAACAAGTATTGATTCATTACTTAACCATATAACCATTACAACTCTCTAACTAGCATTACCCATTAATTACTTTACTTTATAAGTGTTTAACACTGGTGAACTAGAATCGGCACCCTAAGGTAAACATCATAGCCTCATTACACCCACGGATACATACGTATAAAAGCATGCATACATACATATACATACACACACACACACACATATATATATATATTCCATAAATAGGGCTAGACATACTAGAATCGGTAGACATACTCATAGGAACATCAATAATCATCTTCCAACCTTAATGGGTATCATCACATCATCCCCATATCCTCCTACCTCACCGAGAATTTCATATCAGCAATATATCCTCTGGCCTATCCAGGCATCATCGTACTATCAATATAAACTCTTTCCTTACCTGACATCATCAGGTCATCAATATATCTTTCGGCCTTACCAGGAATCAACACCATATCAATATATCAATAATAAAGGACAAGTCTTATAAGGGATAAAGTAAATGACAATACCCACAATGGATAAAGTAAATAACAATCCCTAGAGGGATAAAGTAAAGTGCAAGTGCCTCAATAGATAAAGTAAAAGGGAGCCAAGAGAAGCATACCTTTATATCTCATCATTTGTCTTTATGGAAAATTTATCCATAAATATATAAATATATATATATTTCATAAATATTACAATGAATTATATAACTTTTCATGTATCTAATAAATATACCATCCACAACCCTTAGTATCATGACCCACAATATTAGCAACAAGAGGGCTTTCTTGAATAATCACTAGTTTGGTTTCTAGATAAAAGCATAATATGAGTAACATCATAGACCAAGTCCGAAATAGTAGTCTATTCAATAGTCCACATGATAAAATAGACATGGTATTAATTAATAGAATAAGCCATAGCTACTCATAGCATTAACGCTAACTTAGTAAACAACCATACATAACACTTATAGCATAATGACTATAATTCATCTATCAAGATTATCCAACTTACCCCCAAGGGCATTCTTTAAGCATTTAACAAATGTCTAAGGTTTTCAATGGAACTACATAAGTTCAAGATTAAGGTGGGTCAAGATCCCACTTCTAATTCCCCAAAATACATTTCAAGTCTAACTTCTACTCAGGACTAGACTAAGGTATCTAAATCAAGCCTTAGATGTTTCTCAAGTGGAAATAGTCCTAAGACAAAGGTCTTTCACAAACACTACTCTTAACTCATTCATGACAACTAAGAAAATTTCACAAATATATGCAACTAGGTAAAACTTACCCTTAATATAAGTGACAAGGTCACTCCCAACTAACTAAAGCAACTGGAGCCTTCTCATGCTATCCATGAGACAATAAGTCTAATTGATTGAGGTTCTAGAGGACAAGTCAAGAATTCAAACCTATAAGTTAAAATTACCTAAATGATTCAACTAATTCCAAGTACTACTGTAACGCCCCAAAAATGGGTCCCGAGACATCACATAGTGCTCAAAACTAAAAATAGCCTCAAGCTAACCCTATAAGCCTTTTACTAAATCTGGATACTCATAAATAGAGAAATATGAACATAATATCAATACAGAAGTCTGACTGATCTAAGCTAAAATCATCTGAACATAATATCCAAAAATATTAGACTCATATTCTGGTAAAGATATACTGAAAATATGAACTATGTCTAGCAGTTTGAAAGCCTCTACTACTAAAAACTAGAGAGCCACTAGGACAAGTCCCCAGCTGAATCGAACTGACGGAAAAATACTAAATCAACTACTATAAATAACTACAAAATCTGAATGACTGGGTCCCCGAACTATGAGGACTCACCAACTATTGGGTTGTAGATGAAGATGCTCAAAATACCTCACGCTGCTGAAACTGAGCACCTGAACCTACAATATGATACAATGTAACAAATAGACATATATGTGGATCAGTACTTCAGGATTGTACTGAGTATATGGAAGTGAGTACATAAGTAAAATAATATCCCAAAATTAGTGTAAATTAGCAAAAGAATGCATGCTAAGAGTAAATGACTCACAATATCTTTAATAACTAAAAATTGAGAATCATGATCATGATTGATAAAACATGCAATATGAAACTACTTAATCATAACACTTAGTACTAAAAGATGTACTTGTATTCTATCTTGAAATCTACCATCAAAGTGTAGAAAGGACTCACATTTATATCGTAAACTTAAAGATGAAATCTAGTAGCTACTACTTATATAAAACAATATCTAATTAAAATTGAGAGCCCTTACACTTACTTTCTAAAAAATTTTCTGCTATTCTTTGTTCTTTTTCGTAAGTTGTAGGGAGGTTCTTTTAACCGACCTACACTATGTGAGCTATCATAGTGTCCAACATCTAGTTCCCTTATGGGAAAACCTCATGTTGGGGAGAGGTGTAATACTCCTACAAAAGAGTACAACTTAATCTAAGTAATCACATTTGTAATTGTCATCCATATAGAAATGAGAATAATTTGATAATTTGTACCTACGTTGGCTCATAGTTCTGGGCCATGAGAACATACCCAACTCGGTGCTAAATACTACTCCCTTTAATATGCGTGATCATTCTATTGGAAAACCACTTTTAAAACTAGCATAAGGGTTTATAATGAAAACCAATTATGCATCTATCTATTTCAAACTCTAAGCAAAGCTAATCTATTTTCTGCAAACTGCAATAAAATTGTAAAGTGGATTCAATATCTTAACTGAGGATCAAAAGATCAAATCTTTATTAAAATCTAAAAACAACTATTCATGGGATGCTTAAAACATAGTCATTCTTAAAATGTCAACATTCAAACTAGGGCTTAAAAACCCATGCCTCAAATCCAAGTCAAATCATCATAAAGTTCATGTTTGATAATGAAAATATTGATAATTCAATTATAAATCTGGAAATTACTGCAATAAGCATAAAAATATGAGGGTAGACATACAATTCAACATTTAAATCTCTCAAAATCTCATAATTTTCAAATAGTAATACGTGGGTATAAACCATAGACTGAAATTCATATAATTTCATATAAAAATTCAAATTTAAAACTAATTTTCAGCACAAGAATGAAACAATTATCCTTGTTGAAAATCCCACATAATTAATTGGCAAAATTGATAAAGAAACTTAAACTTGAATTCCTATTTGTGCTTTTGAAGATGATTTCTTTAATATAATGAATTGGGAATCTTGAATTTTGGGTTATCTTGGAAAAAAAAGTAGTAGAATTTGGATTTTTTGAGGTTTAAGATTTGAGTTCTAGGGTTTTCTTGTAGAGTAATTTTGATGAAAAGTATGCATAATGTGCTTAGGATAGGTTAAATTCCTTGTTTCTCACGATTTGGGGCTTGGGGAATGACTAATTTGACCTTTTTAATTTTTTACTCAGAATTGGGAATCCCAAGTTTGAGCCCCACCGAGATGCGGTCATTGTAGCTCACTAGAAAAAGGACGAGTGCCATTTTGCACTCCACCACGACGTGTTATCTGTTCAATGTGGAATTCTCACGCGATACAGGAAAATCACATTAAGCTACTGGAAAGGGATGAACGAGAATTGGAACTTCTCCATGACGTAGGCTAATTGCGGTTCTCTACTAGAACTCGGACAATTTCGACTCTGCACCTTACCGCGATGCGGTATAATCGCGGTGCCCTACTACTTTTCACTAAAATCTCCATAACTTCTCAACCGAGTGTCGGGTTGAGGCAAAATTGGTATCGTTGAAAATCTGGTTCAATTATCTACAACTTGGTGGGTCGATAACTAGAAAATCCTACTTGTATCAAGGGTTATATAATTTTAAAGTTGCCCCTTAACATTTTAGGAGCTAAACTGAGCTCAGAAAAAGTATGAGGTATCACAATATCTCCCCCATTGGAACATCCATCCTCAAATGAGAATAGTTAAACTAAAAATACTGAGGAACTGAGGCTATATGCTGGCATGCACAACTAAAATAAATTGCATTACTGAATCTAAATCATATTGAGCGATTGAACTAATCTGCGAGTGCATGAATTTACATGAAGATAACTATATAGATGAATCTGAGACTGGAAAAGAATTGAATTAAAGAAGACTGTTACCATCGGCTAATTTCGAGAGTGCAGAGAAGAGGTGAGGATATTTGGACCGTGTGTCTTCTTCTGCTTCACAAGTACCACCCTCAAAGGACTGATTTCGCCACAGAACTTTGACCAAGGGAATTTTTTTGTTCCCTAGTCTACGGATCTGATGATCAAGTATCTCTACTTGAACTTTTTCGTATGAAAGGCTATTATGAATATCTGTGCTTTCTAGAGGGACTACAACATCTAAATCGTCTATGCACTTCTTCAATAAGAACACATGGAACACTGGGTGAACTTGTGACAAATCTACAGGTATCTCAAGCTCATATGTTACCTTCCCCACTTGATTCAAAATCATGTAGGTACCCATACATCGGGGACTAAGCTTCCCCTTCTTGCCATATCTCTTCACCCCCTTCATGGGTGAAACCTTCAAGTACATAAGATTATCTACTTCAAACTCAAGATCTCTCCTTCTTACGCCTGTATAAGATTTTTGATGACTCTAAGATTTCTTCGATCTCTCTCTAATCAACTAAACTTTCTCAATGGCTTCTGACACAATATCTGGCCCAATAAAAGTGGCCTTACCCACTTAAAACCAAGCGACTGGTGATGTACATATCATCCCATAAAGAGCCTTAAACGGGACCATCTAAATACTAGAATGGTAACAATTATTGTAGGAAAACTCGATCAATAGAAAGTGGTCATCCCAACTGCCTTTGAACTCAAGAATACATGCTCTCAATATATCCTCTAAGGTTTGAATGGACCTCTCTGCCTGACAATCTATCTTCAGATGAAAGCTTAACTGAGATAAACTTAGGTACCAAGACACTTCTAAAAGGCTTTCCAAAACTCAGATGTAAACAAAGTACCCTTATTTGAGATGATGGACAAGTGAACTCCATGCAATCTAACCAACTCTCCGATATACATCTAAGCATAATCTTCCGCTATGTAGGACGTGTCAACTAGCAAGAAATGGGATGATTTGGTCAATCTATCTACAATAACCCAAATTGAATCATGCCAATGACGCGAATGGCGTAATCCAGTCACAAATTCCATATTCACCTCTCCCCACTTCCATGTGGTAATACTAAATTCCTGCAATGTTCCACTAGGTCTTTGATGCTCTAGCTTAACCTGTTGATAAGTCGCACACTTGGCTATAAATGCTTTGATATCTTTTTTCATACCACTCCACCAATAGACTTCCCGCAGATTGTGGTACATCTTGGTGGATCCTGGATGAATGGAATAACGGGCACCATGCATTTCTTCCATAATTTGTTGCCTTAAATCGTCTACATATACCACGCATAATCTACTTTGTTATCTCAACACTCAATCTACCCTTTAGGAGAAAACCTCTACCTTTTAGTCTTTATCTGAACCCTTCAGTTTGACTAAACTAGAATCCTTGTCCTGCTTCTCTTTTACTTCAGAAACTAGAGAAGATTCTGAACTACTCTGAACCCAAACATTTCCTTTAGCTGAGTCAACCAACCTCACACCCAATCTAGCTAACCGATGAACTTCCAAATCTCACTCTCTCTTATCAGTCTCCACATGAGCAACACTGCCCATAGACAGCCTACTAAAGGTGTCTTCCACTATATTGGCCTTGCCTAGATGATACAACACACTCATATCATAATCCTTAAACAATTCTAACCATATTTTCTAACGAAGATTAAAGTTCCTCTGTGTAAACACATACTGCAAACTTTTTTGGTCCATAAACACATCAACATGCACCCCATAAAGATAGTGCCTCCAGATTTTCAAAGCAAACACCATAACAGCTAGCTCAAGGTCATGGGTAGGGTAGTTCTTTTCGTGAGCCTTAAGTTGTCCAGAGGTATAGGCTATAACCTTACCTCTCTATGTCAAAACACAACCTAGAACGATTCTAGAGGCATCATAATAGACAACGAACCCATCTGACCACTGAAAAATCCTAAAACCTAGGGGATGCAATAGAAGAAATCTTCTAATAGAAATCTACTAAAAACTCTTCTCAAAGAAATCTGACCACTGAAACTTAAATTTGTTTTGCGTTAATTTAGACATAGGTGATGCAATAAAAGAAAAACCCTCAACAAAGAATCTATAATAGCCAGCTAAACCTAAGAAACTTTGGATGTCTGATGGAGAGATAGGTCTAGGATAGTTTCTTAATGCATTTTTTCCAATAAGCACTCACTAAGATGATTCTTACCACACTTAGCACATGGAGGATAACTGAGTTTTCACTCATACTATTCTAAGATCTGTACATAGAAGTCTTACCCCACTGCTCTTGCATAGCTCTGGGAGCAGGAGCACTGGCTGAAGATGGTGCTGGCATAGATGAACGATTCTAAAACTCAAATGGTTTCCCCTCCAAACTTTGTCCTACCATACTCAAACCACTCAATTCTAGCCTTTTTATTTCCCCTTTCTTTTTCCTTTAACTTTTCTACCTCAACCTGTTGGGCATGAATTATCAACCTAGTAAGATCCATATCCCTAATAAGAATGGAAATCCTACACTCCTTGACCTCAAAACTAGATACTCCAGTAATAAACTTACTCATACTTACCCTAGGGTCAGCCATTAAATCAAGGCATACTTAGAAAACTGGTTGAACTTAAGGCAGTACTCCTTTACTATCATTGAGCCCTGCCTCAGGTTCACAAACTCCTCTACCTTAGCTTCTCTAATTTCACACAGAAAGAACCTCTGAAATACTTACCAACTTATAGGAGCTACATTCTCACCTTTACCATTATTCCATATAACCACCCAATCATACACCATATCCTTTAGCCTATAGGATGCCAACTCTACATTGTCTTCCTCAGTAACATGCATATTCTGGGTGATCTTTCTTATCTCCTTTAAATAAAGTAGTGAGTCCTCACCTACTTTTGACCCAAAGAACTTAGGTGCATTTATTCTTATGAAGTAACGAATTTTGGTTGCTGCTTAATCCTCATTCTACTGAATTGGGACTACTGCCTGATGGTTTCCCTTAATATTAGCAGTCACAGCTTAGGCTAATGACTAAAAGGCAGTCCAAAATTCAACATGGGATACATTCTCATTCAGAGGGTTAGTGGGCTGGGGTTGATAGTTATCATTTCTATGTGCATTAGCTCACTGAGGAGGCATATTCAACTGTCACATAAGAGCATGAGTTAAAAGAAGATAGAGACACTGTTAGCACGATAGATCATGAAAGAAAGAGATGATTTCCTAAAAATGTCCCATAGCCTCTTACTCATAAATGTGATGCACTTTACATCCATGATCAAGACTTTATGTAACGTGACTTGTCTAACTCCTTAGGACTCATATAACCTTAGGCTCTGATACCAAGTTTGTAACACCCAAAAATGGGTCTCGAGACATCACACGGTGCTCAAAACTATAAGTACACTCAAGGTAACCCTGTAAGCCTTCTACTAAATCTAGATACTCATAAATTGAGAAATATAAACTTAATATCAACGCGGAAGTTTGTTTGATCTAAGATAAAATCATTTGCACATAATATCTGAAAATATTAGACCTAAATTTTGGTAAAGAAATATGAAAATTTGAACTATGTCTAGCAGTCTGACAAGCCTCTACTACTTAAAATTAGAGAGCCACTAGGACAAGTCCTTAAATGACTTAAACTGATTGAAAAATATTGAATCAACTACTGCAAATAACTAGAAAATCTAAATGATTTGGTCCCAAAACTATGAGGACTCACCAAATATTGGGATATAGATTGAGATTCTAAAAATCACTCACGCTGCTGAAATTGAGAACCTAGACCTACATTATGACACAATGTAGCACATTGGCGTATATGTGGATCAGTACCTCTGGATTTTACTGAGTATATGCGGGTGTATGCATAAGTAAAACAATATCTCAACATTAGTGTCAATTTGTAAAAGAATGCATGCTATGTGTAGATGACTGACAATAACTTGAAAAAGTAAAAACTGATAATCATGATTATGAGTGTTAAAACATGCTATATAAATCTAGTGAGTCATAACACTTAGTTCTAAAAGTTGTACTTGTATTCTATCTTGAAATCATATCGTCTAAGTGTAGAAAGGACTCACTTTTATATCAATAAATTGAAAGCTAAAATGTCATAGCTAATGACTTATATAAAACAATATCTAAATAAAATCGTGAGCCTTTACACTTAGTTTATAAAAGTTTTTTTGTTATTCTTTACTCTTTTTTGTAAGGTGTGGGGAGGTTCTTCTAACCGACATACACTATATGAGCTATCATACTATCCATTGTCTAGTTCCCTTATGGGAAAAACTCATGTTGGGGAGAGGTTTCATACTCTTGCCAAGGAGTATAACCTAATATAAGTGATCACATCTATAACTGTCATCTATATAGAAATGGGAATAATCTGATAATCTATACCTATATAGACTCATAGTTTTGGGGCATGAGAACATACCCAACTCGATGCTAAATACTACTCCCTTTAATTTGCATGCTCATTCTATTTTAAATCCACTTTTAAAACTAGCGTAAGAGTTTATAATGAAAACTAATTATGCATCTATCTATTTCAAACTATAAGCAAAGCTAATCTATTTTTTGTAAACTGTAATAAAATAGTAAAGTCTATTACATAGCTTAATTCAGGATTGAAAGATCAAATCTTTATTAAAATTTGAAAATAACTATTCATGAGATGCTTAAAACATAATCATTCTTGAAATATCAATGTTCAGACTAGAGCTTAACAACCCATGAATCAAATCCAAGTCAAATAATCATGAAGCTCATGATTGATAATGAAAATTTTGATAATTCAATTCTAAATTTGGAAATTACTGCAATACACATAATAATACGAAACTAGACATGCAATTCAACATCTAAATCTCTCAAAATCTCATAATCTTTAAATAGTAATAAGTGGGTATAAACCCTAGACTGAAATTCATATATTTCATACAAAAAATTTAAAACTAATTTTGGGCACAAGGATGAAAGAATTATCCTTGTTGAAAATCCCACATACCTTAAAAGGTGAAATTGATAAAGAATCCTGAACTTGAATTCCTATTTGTGCTTTTGAACATGATTTCTTGAATATCTTGAATTGAGAATCTTAAATTTTGTGTTATCTTGAAAAAAGAATAGTGGAATTTGGATATCTTGAGGTTTAAGATTTGAGTTCTAGGGTTTTCTTGGAGAGTAATTTTGATGAAAAGTATGCATAATGTTCTTAGGATAGGTTAAGTTCCTTGTTTCTCATGATTTGTGACTAGGGGAAAGACTAAATTTCCCTTTTTAAAATTTTACTCAAAACTAGAAATCTCATTTTTTAGCCCTACCGCGACGTGGTACAATCGCGGTGGCTAATTGGAAAAAGGACGAGTGCCATTTTTCACTCCACTGTTACACGTTGTCTATCGAATTAGGAGTGGTCAAGGTCAAGGTCCCTTCAAAATATTCAAATCTTAATAGAAGAAAAGGTCAAGGTCCCTTCTATCCAAATCTTAATAGAAGAAAAGGTCAAGGTCCCTTCAAAATATTCAAAAGGCACCTCCTATTCAAAGACACTTGTAGAGCAGATATCAACTACTGAACAGGTAACATGTATTAGTGTATAGACAGATGTTATAGCATATAGAAAGATGTAAAATAGATAGAATTTCTTAGATATTAGTTAGTACTTTTTAGGATTATTTAAAGCTTTCAACTTGTTATAGCGGAGAGCATTCTAAATTTCCACAACTCAAAAAAACTCTCCACCACTTCCTAAATTTTCATCCTCCCTTTATAATCTCTCTACATTTCCCAAATCAATAAAAAGTTTTTTGTAAGTATAAATTTCTCTATTTATCTACTTTTTTAATTAATTTTTATTTATATTTATTTTATTTTTATTTTGTTGTTCTAAAGTTAATTTCAAAGTTTAAAGTACTTTGAAAGTATAAACTACTTTAAACTGTCCCACATATTTTATATGTATTTGTGTGTATATATATATATGTATATATATGGTATTGGACAAAGTGGATTGATGATGATGATGGTTATTCGATATTATGGATCAGGACCATGTTGGAGTATGTGAGTACTCCCGAACCCCCTAGGGGCTCTTTCATTTGTGTGCCATCATGTCAAAGAAGAGAGGACACCGTATCTCCTTCTATTACAAGTCATCAAGTTGGAGAAGGTATATACACATAGTTACAAATTGTTATGATGTTGGGTTATAGATTGTTATTAAGAATTTCTTGAGTTTTTTTATAGTTTTAGCAATTTATATGAATTATGTTTCTAATATAATTCTAAGGGGACTTCTCAGACCTTCGTGGTTTGGGATTCCTATTGTGGCTAGGTTCTTGGATTGGATTATGACAAGCTTAGTATCATAGCATAGTTCAGTGTCCCAGGGTGACTATGAAGTTGTGTCGCGTAGAGTTCTTCATATGGGTGTGTAGCGTGTTACACTTATAAAAGAAGGATATGAGAAATTTATGAATATTTCCCTTTCTTAATCATCTAGTTTATGATAGATATTCTTATTGTAATCAAATTCTTCTAAATCCATACTTTCCCACATTTAAGGTAATGCCTCCACGGAGATCGAATGGTCAGAGGAATTTGGTCAGAGCCTCCATCCAAATTGGTATTTGGGAGTAAAAGAACCTGCTCAATGAGAAGATAGTTTAGCAAAGGTGCTGACTTGGTCAAACGATTAAGTACCTAAATAGTTGATCCCACTAGAATAGTCGATTCCTTACCAGTAGAACATTAGGAGTACCTCGAATATAAATACCAAATCAATAACTAATCTTCCATAAACTAGCCATAACAATGATCATAGTAATAATAATAACAATATCAATAACAACGTGAGTAACCAATTAGTTCGGACAACCAAAAACCTAGTAGAGCCTATCATGTACCTCCATCTCCCTAGGATCAAAAGGTTCAATCTACATTCAACACATCAAAAGGTATAGTCATCACCCATACCTATGCAACTCATTCCCCCTTATGGGATGATAAGTATAGGAGCATACTAGTGATAGGATATATGCATGCACGGATGAATGCAAAGTATATAATCAATATATCAATGTCATAATCATAATTATCTCCATCATAACCATAATCATCATCATGATAATAATCATTATCATAATGGCCCTCCGACCATGCCAAGTATATAGTTACCATAAATAAGGCTAGCCGAACTCGAACCGATAGATGTACACATAGGCACATTGATATAACCATCTTCCAGCCTTTTCGGGTATCAATATGATCATCACAATATCCTCTAGCCTTGTCTAGTATTAATGTCTCACCATAATATCCTCCGGCCTTGCCAAGTATGTAAGCATATCATCATAGTCATCCTCCGGACATGCAAAGTATATAATATGTATCATCATAATCATCAAGGAACATATATAAAATCAATACTAAAATTTTTCATTGGGTTTTACCCTAAATTTATATCATTTGTATAGCATCTTTCTCTGTCCCATACTGGAGAGATGTAAATACAGATATAATAGGTACAGGGACTCAAGATGTGGGTAAAAAGAGTGTAAATCCATAAATCCATTACCCAGAGTGAACTTCAAGATTAAATCATTATAAAAGTTTAGAAAGGGTCATAATCTCCCATGACTGGAGTAATTAGTAGTACCAAATCATAGAACAAAATCTTTCTCAATCAAATTTTTAAAACATCAATATTAACCGCTTTTACATATAAGTTATTAATTAAGATATACAATTATTATTATGAAGAAATGTGTTTTTAAGGTTAAAAGAAGGTTTTAACCATTAATTAGGAAAGACTGTAAAAAATCATATTTTATATAGAATCACATTATTTATCGATTTAATTATCAAGAATCAACCAAATCTGTACCTACTATCCCCAGTATTCAAATAATGGGACCATAAGTATCAATATATATAAATATAAATATATATAAATATAAATATAAATATATATATATATATGCATAAACTACTACCTTATCATTTAAAAAGATAAACACATCTCAGATATCATAAAGAGGCCTTTAGCCCAAAAATGTAGTTGCAATAATTACAACATCATAATCACGACCTTAGACCCACTACATATATAAAACTCATATCAATAACCATATTAGTAAATTATTTCATATTTATAAGTGTAACAACTTGAAAACTTGATGAAATATGTAAAAGTGTATTTCTATGTGATTTGACTATTTTACCCCTCCTTATAGTTGCATTGTGGAATTTCTAGGGTGTGGGAGTGATTGGTATGGTTCCCGATGCATTTTTGTGCCTTTTGTATGATATTGTGTTTTTGGTGGCTTCGAGAGCCTTAGTATAGACCTATGTTTATCTTTTGATCCATGCGACGGATGGTTGAACAGATCTAGAACATCGATTTTAGGGTGGTAATATATTTTTGTTTATTTTACAATTTAAACATCATTTTTACCCTCGGTTTAAAAATTGTGATTTCAAGTTTCAGCTGTCAAATTTATGAAAATGATGTCTTTTTGAAAATCCCACTTTTGTAATGAATCCAGATAGTTGAATTTAGTGGGGTAACTAAGTTAATTTGTGTAAATTAGACTACTAATGAATCCTGAGGCCTTAGTGGAAGCTTATATCTTGTGTCGAAGAGGATAGTGTGATCACACAAGGTGTGATTATGATTACAATGCCTACTCCTAAGGTCAGATAGTGCAATTACACACCACAAAGTGCAATAGCACTACTTGGATACTTGGTATGGGAATAAATAGACCCTTTAGATTGCGATTTTGGTCATTTTCTACCTTTCCTCTTGAGAGATAAATCCTAAAATACTGTGAGAGCTTAAAAGTGAAGCTTTTGAGTACTTGCAGAGCTAGATTAACCTCTATTTCTTGATTTAATTATGGATTTAAGGTGAGATTTCATCCTTTTCTTAATATAATTATTGATTTATTATTCAAAACCCCAAAACCTTATTACTTGATTTATCTCCAAATTTCACTCTTTTTAACTTGCGTAATGTTTCTAATCCAATAATGACTAGATTTTCCTCAATTTAGCCTTCAAACATCTTCGATTCTTGGATTTAAAATGGATTTCAAAGGATTTACCTGATAATAGTTAAAAATAGTTTTCCCTCAATTTAAACATTATTTTTAACTCGATTTGATTTGATTTTTCAACTGTAGATTCTTAACGGTATGGGAAAGTCATTTTTGAAGTAAAGTTCTGATTTTGCCCTTCCTTTTTGAAAATTCATTTTAGGGATCTATTTTGACCCAAACTAAAAGTAGGAAATATGGGTATCGTTGGCTTTGATTTGACATATAGATTTTATATTTCTTGGTTTTAGTTGATTTTAGGGTCGCTCATGAGAAATAAGTTCATGGATTTAAAGTATAGTAGGTCAATTTCAGCACTTGAGATAGTTTATGGCTTAACTCTTCAAACTGGGCTGGATAGTAAATTTTTATATCAAAATACATGTTAAGGGTAAGAATTAATCATGAAAAATGGATATCTAAGTGTTGTACCCATGTGGGGGCCTATATGTGGTTTAATCATTATTTTTTAAGATATTATGTGATATGTATGACTGATGGGGTCCATGTTATATTGATAACTTGAAATACATATTGATTATTATACTGTGTTGTTGAAATTCCTATTGTGTTACCATTGATGTATTATTTTATATTCCTATTTTATTTGCATATTAATCATGTGGAATATCATGGATGATGGAGATAATGAGTAGATGTTGGCTCATGTGGTGGTGGAAATATATTATTATGGTTGGTTGTGAAAATATATCATGTATTGTTAAGTGATGGGTTTGAAATTGGGTTGATGGGTTTTAATTGTGATTACTTGAATTTTTTTTTCCATTGTTTAAATAGATTATTCATGATTTAATTTATGATTTTTGGGACTGAATTGGTGTGTGGTTTTGATGGTTGGAATGGGGGACATGTGTTTCCCCAAATTTGATTAATTTTGCCTTAAAAATGGGATTAACCTCAACTCGTTTTGTAAACTTGGTTTTGAAAATGGATTATCGCATGGTTTAACTCGTATTTTGAACCCATTTCATTGCATTAAAGGATAAATGGATATAAATGGTTTTGGATGGCCTTGGTAGTCATGTCTTGGATTTTTAAATTGAACTTGGGAGTTGATTTGTTTATATGGACTAGCTTGACATAACTGAATTAGCTTGCAAGCAATATAGTATGACGATACGAAATTGGTAAATGCCTTAATAAATGACTCCTGAGTTACTGGTTGGTTTATGTGGAAAGTGTTTTAATTTTGGTTTAAAGGAAATTATGTAGTTCACCGTGAAGGTGTAATTCCCGAGGAGGCCAACACTAGAAACCATATTTATCGGCGTTGGGGGTCTATGTGAATATGTGCTTGGCTCGCACACTATATATATATATATTGGGATGGTTATAGCCTTGATATCTTTAGCCTTTCCAAGGTCGTTCCTCAATTTGTGCAACTAACACACACTGGAGCCCTTTCAGCTGGGGTAGTTGAACCTATATAGTCCATGGTTGCATTTAGGATGGAGAAAGTTACACAGTTTAGGCTAAGGGTTGATAGCGACCTACAAAGTTTAGACTAATGGTTTAAACTCTCATGTTCATGACCCTTGTCCCTTTCCCGGCATCTTATATATTTGTACATAAATGTTTTGTGTGTGGTTTTAGACTAGTTTCTGGAAATGGCATTATTTAATTAGTTTCTCTGAGTTACATGTCAGTGCTTTGCCCACTTACCATCCTTGTGTAATGATTCTTCAGGTCATTTTCCATATGTCTGATTATTTTCACCATTAGAGATTTTCCATAGCTTTCCCAATTTATTTTTGACATTATAGAACTAATATCTCGGTTACGACACAATTCATTTGTTTTTTAGAGTCTTTTCCCAATTTAGAAGTCTTTGTTGGTTCCAAATAGCCATAAAACAAGGTGTTTAGTAAGATGATCCTAGATGCAAATGCTGACTACACTAGCAGCTCCGTAATATTAATTTTAGTCTAGGTAGACCTTTGGTTTAGGTCCTATTGTAACCAAGACCATTTTGACCTATTGGCCTAAAAGTCAAAATATTAGAAGATATGAGTGTGGGGCCCACAATTAGTATAAAAGAAATTGGACTGAACATTTTGCTTGACCAATGTGTTTGAAACGTCAAATTTAGTGCGGTTACATAGTTTATTTACAAAAATCAGAGTGCGAATGAGTTTTAGAGGTCGAAAACTAGTTTTGACTTTGCTTTACTGGTGCCATGGCAATCGCGGCCAGGCTAATGGTGATCACGACATGACGATTGTTTCCTAATTGAGGGCAATTTCGGCACCTCAAAGCCTAGAAGGGCTATAAATGGCCGCTTAGTTGCAAATTTAGCCATTTCCACTTCTCCTTTAGACCCAGAAACCTAGACTGATGTGTTAACTTCAAATTGAGTCTTGGGTACCTCTTGAGAGCTTGGATAACATATTATTTTGTGATTAATAATGGATTTGAGGTATGAATCCGTCCATTTCATTCTTTAATTACTTGAAGTATTGACCCAAACCCCAATTAGCTTAGAGGCTTGATTTAGCCCTAATTAAGCTTAACACTCACCTATTTCTTGAGGGATATTAGAAACAAAAGGGCTTTCTAGAATAATCACTAGTTTGGTTTCTATACAAAAGCATAAAATAAGTAACATTAGAGCCTATGTCCGAAATAGAAGTCTAGTCAATGGTCCATATGATAATATAGACATGGGCTTAACTAATAACATACGTCATAGCTACTCATAGCATTAACACTACTTTAGTCACCAACCATACATAACACTTCTAGTATGATCAGCATAATTCATCTATCAAGATTAGCCAAAATTCCCCCAAGGGCATTCTTTAAGCATTTAAAGAATGTCTAAGGTCTTCAATGGAACTACATAAGTCTAAGCTTAAGGTAGGTAAAGATCCCACTTCCAATTCCCCAAAATACATTACAAATCTAACTTTTTCTCGAGACTAGACTAAGTTATCTAAATCAAGTCTTAGATGTTTCTCAAGACGTAATAGTCCTAAGATAAAGGTATTTCTCAAAAACTACTCTTAACTCATCCATGGAAACTAAGGTAATTTCACAAATATATGGAACTAGGGTAAACTTACCCTTAACATTAGTGACAAGGTCACTCCCAACTAACTAAAGTAACTAGAGCCTTCTCATGCTATCCATGAGATAATAAGTCCAATTGATCAAGGTTCTAGCCTACACATCAAGCATATAAACCTATCAGTTCAAATTACCTAAATGATTCAACTAATCCCAAGTGCTACTATCTATCAATCAAACACCTAGAACCTTTCCTAATCTAATAAGATATAATGATTATACTATAGCATAGCTCAATCTAACAAGAAGTAAGCCTAACCGATCTCAAATTCAAAGAAAATTCACGAAATACTAAACCTTCATTTTTCCATTTAGAGAAGCTTCTTCAAGGTGCCAAGCTATCAAAAACACAATCTACACATTATAACAAGAACATTGATACCCATATTGCACTATTTTGCTTTGGGTCTAAAACTTCACCAAAACCCCTCAAGTAGATCCCACTTATGGAAAATATAATTTGGAGGTCGACCTAATGTTTATACACCATCAAGAAGTAATAATTCTCATGAAATAGGAGAGGGTAAAGCTTAATTTGGGCAAAATAAAGACTCTAAGCTAATTGGGGGGTTTGGTCAAGAATTCCAGAAATTAAAGCATGAAATGGAAGAATTCATACCTCAAATCCATTGTTAATCATGAAATAACATGTTATCCAAGATCCCAAGAGGTACCCAAGACTCAATTTGAAGATAAAATATCAGTCTAGGGTTTCTAGGTCTCAAGGAGAAGTGAAAATGGCCAAATTCGCGACTAAGTGGCCATTTATAGCCTCTCCAAGCTTGGAGATGCAACCATCACCTTTAATTACCCCACAATCGCCACACTGTGATCACAATTAGCCTAGTCGTGATTACCATGGAACCAATAAAGCAAAGTTAAAACTTTTTTTTGACCTCTAAAACTTATTCGAACTCTAGTTTTCGCAAATGAACTAAGTAAACCCACTAAATTTGATGTTACGAATACATTGGTGAACTTAGTGTTCCATCCAAGTTTGTTTATACCAATTATGGGACCCACACTCATATCTTCTAATATTTTGACATTCTGTCCAATAGGTAAAAATGGGCTTGGTTGCAATAGAAACCGAATCAAAGGTCTACCTAGCATAAAATTGCTATTACAAAACTGCTGGCACAGTCAGAATTTGCATTAGGGATCATTTTACTAATGTTTTTTCTCAGTGGCCATGTGGAACCAATGAAGACCTCTAAATAGGGAAAATACTCTAAAATCAAATGAACTTCCTGGTAACCAAGCTATTAGTTCTAGCAAGTAAAAAATAACATGGGGAAGTAAAGAAAAGGCTTTAATAATGAAAATAATCAAAAATATGGAAAATGACCTAAAGGGTTGATAACGCTCAAACTACACTCCTGAATGGGTGTAAGCGATCGTTATCAATAAAAAACCCAACTAGGTTGGGGTCGAATCCCACAGGGAATATGATGTGAACTCAAGATGTTTATGGTTTAATTCACTGATAGTTTAATGTCTCCTGAAATGGGGGTTTATGTTTCACAAATAATTGTTTGACACTTTGATTTTGATGATTGTAACCAAGATTTTATGAAATATCCAGAATTATGTTCACTAGGGCTTACGGTACATGAAAGATGCCAAAGGTGAATCAAGATTCTCATGGTGGTTAGGATAATAAGCTATCTTTATCGATTATATGCTCAAATGTCTCTCGACCTATTTAATTCTCTCGGACGTAGGGAATCACTATTACTGCCCAGATTTTACCTCAGGTTAATCAACCTTGTTACAGTGCTGATTATTAAATAAAGTATTTCTGAGTCCCTATTGATAATTCACTTTCTACTATTTATGATTTATTTCTCAAGAAAATCAAAGTAGGTATGCCTATTGTTTGAAACCAACAAACATTAATCTCCCATGACTGGAGTAATTAGTAGTACCAAATCATAGAACAAAATCTTTCTCAATCAAATTTTTAAAACATCAATATTAACCTCTTTTACATATAAGTTATTAATTAAGATATACAATTATTATTATGAAGAAATGTGTTTTTAAGGCTAAAAGAAGGTTTTAACCCTTAATTAGGAAAGACTGTAAAAAATCATATTTTATATAGAATCATATTATTTATCGATTTAACTATCAAGAATCAACCAAATCTGTACCTACTATCACCAGTATTAAAATAATGGGACCATAAGTATCAATATATATAAATATGAATATATATATATATATGCATAAACTACAACCTTATCATTTAAAAGGATAAACACTTCTCAGATATCATAAAGAGGCCTTTAGCCCAAAAATATGGTTGCAATAATTACAATATTATAATCACGACCTTAGACCCACTACATATATAAAACTCATATAAATAACCATATTAGTAAATTATTTCATATCTATAAGTGTAACGACTTGAAAACTTGATGAAATATGTAAAAGTGTATTTCTATGTGATTTGACTATTTTACCCCTCCTTATAGTTGCATTGTGGAATTTCTAGGGTATGGGAGTGATTGGTATGGTTCCCGATGCATTTTTGTGCCTTTTGTATGATGTTGTGTTTTTGGTGGCTTCGAGAGCCTTAGTATAGACCTATGTTAATCTTTTGATCCATGCGACGGATGGCTGAACAGATCTAGAACATCGATTTTAGGGTGGTAATATATTTTGGTTTATTTTACAATTTAAACATCATTTTTACCCTCGGTTTAAAAATTATGATTTCAAGTTTCAGTTGTCAAATTTATGAAAATGATGTCTTTTTGAAAATCCCACTTTTGTAATGAATCCAGAATGTTGAATTTAGTGGGGTAACTAAGTTAATTTGTGTAAATTAGACTACTAATGAATCCTGAGGCCTTAGTGGAAGCTTATATCTTGTGTCGGAGAGGATAGTGTGATCACACAAGGTGTGATTATGATTACAATACCTACTCCTGAGGTCAGATGGTGCAATTACACACCACAAAGTGCAATAGCACTACTTAGATACTTGGTATGGGAATAAATAGACCCTTTAGATTGCGATTTTGGTAATTTTCTGCCTTTTCTCTTGAGAGATAAATCCTAAAATATTGTGAGAACTTAAAAGTGAAGCTTTTGAGTGCTTGCAGAGCTAGATTAACATCTATTTCTTGATTTAATTATGGATTTAAGGTGAGATTTCATCTTTTTCTTACTCTAATTCTTGATTTATTATTCAAAACCCCAAAACCTTATTACTTGATTTATCTCAAAATTTCACTCTTTTTAACTTGCGTAATGTTTCTAATCCAATAATGACTAGATTTTCCTCAATTTAGCCTTCAAACATCTTCGATTCTTGGATTTAAAATGGATTTCAAAGGATTTACCTGATAAAAGTTAAAAATAGTTTTCCTTCAATTTAAACTTTATTTTTAACTCGATTTGATTTGAATTTTCAACTTTAGATTCTTAACGGTATGGGAAACACATTTTTAAAGTGAAGTTCTGATTTTTCCCTTCCTTTTTGAAAATTCATTTTAGGGATCTATTTTGACCCAAACTAAAAGTAGGAAATATGGGTATCGTTGGCTTTTATTTGACTTATAGATTTTATATTTCTTGGTTTTAGTTGATTTTAGGGTTGCTAATGAGAAATAAGTTCATGGATTTAAAGTGTAGTAGGTCAATTTCAGCACTTGAGATAGTTTATGGCTTAACTCTTCAAACTGGGCTGGATAGTAAATTTTTATATCAAAATACATGTTAAGGGTAAGAATTAATCATGAAAAATGGATATCTATGTGTTGTACCCATGTGGGGGCCAAAATGTGGTTTAATCATTGTTTTTTAAGATTTTAAGTGATATGTATGACTGATGGGGTCCATATGATGTTGATAACTTGAAATGCATATTGATTATTATACTGTGTTGTTGAAATTCCTATTTTGTTACCATTGATGTATTATTTTATATTCATATTTTATTTGCATATTAATCATGTGGAATATCATGGATGATGGAGATAATGAGTAGATGTTGGCTCATGTGGTGGTGGAAATATATTATTATGGTTGGTTGTGAAAATATATCATTTATGGTTAAGTGATGGGTTTGAAATTAGGTTGATGGGTTTTAATCGTGATTACTTGAATTGTTTTTCCCATTGTTTAAATAGATTATTCATGATTTAATTTATGATTTTTGGGACTGAATTGGTGTGTGTTTTTTATGGTAGGAATGAGGGACATGTGTTTCCCCAAATTTGATGAATTTTTCCTTAAATATGGGATTAACCTCAACTCATTTTGTAAACTTGGTTTTGAAAATGGATTATCGCATGGTTTAACTCGTATTTTGAACCCATTTCATTACATTAAAGGATAAATGGATATAAATGGTTTTGGATGGCCTTGGTTGTTATGACTTGGATTTTTAAATTGAACTTGGGAGTTGATTTGTTTATATGGACTTGCTTGACATAACTGAATTAGCTTGCAAGCAATATTGGTATGACGATACCAAATTGGTAAATGCCTTAGTAAATGACTCCTGATTTACTGGTTGGTTTATGTGGAAAGTGTTTTAATTTTGGTTTAAAGGAAATTATGTAGTTCACCGTGAAGGTGTAATTCCCGAGGAGGCCAACACTAGAAACCATATTTATCGGCGTTGGGGGTCTATGTGAATGTGTGCTTGGCTCGCACACTATATATATATTGGGATGGTCGTAGCCTTGATATCTTTAGCCTTTACAAGGTTGTTCCTCAATTTGTGCAACTAACACACACTGGAGCCCTTTCAGCTGGGGTAGATGAACCTATATAGTCCGTGGTTGCATTTAGGATGGAGAAAGCTACACAGTTTAGGCTAAGGGTTGATAGCGACCTACAAAGTTTAGACTAATGGTTTAAACTCTCATGTTCATGACCCTTGTCCCTTTCCCGACATCTTATATATTTGTACATAAATGTTTTGTGTGTGGTTTTAGACTAGTTTCTGGAAATGGCATTATTTAATTAGTTTCTATGAGTTACATGCCAGTGCTTTGCCCACTTACCATCCTTGTGTAATGATTTTTCAGGTCATTTTCCATATTTCTGATTATTTTCACCATTAGAGATTTTCCATAACATTCCCAATTTATTTTTGACATTATAGAACTAATAGCTCGGTTACGACACAATTCATATGTTTTTAGAGTCTTTTCCCAATTTAGAATTCTTTGTTGGTTCCAAATAGCCACAGAACAAAGTGTTTAGTAAGATGGTCCTAGATGCAAATGTTGACTACACTAGCAGCTCCGTAATATTAATTTTTGTCTATGTACACCTTTAGTTTAGGTCCTATTGTAACCAAGACCATTTTGACCTATTGGCCTAAAAGTTAAAATATTAGAAGATATGGGTGTGGGGCCCACAATTAGTATAAAATAAATTGGACTGAACATTTTGCTTGACCAATGCGTTTGAAACGTCAAATTTAGTGTGGTTACATAGTTTATTTACAAAAATCAGAGTACGAATGAGTTTTAGAGGTCGAAAACTAGATTTGACTTTGCTTTACTGGTGCCATGGCAATCGCGGCCAAGCTAATGGTGATCACGACATGACGATTGTTTCCTAATTGAGGGCAATTTCGGCACCTCAAAGCCTAGAAGGGCTATAAATGGCCGCTTAGTTGCAAATTTGGCCATTTCCACTTCTCCTTTAGACCCAGAAACCCTAGACTGATGTGTTAACTTCAAATTGAGTCTTGGGTACCTCTTGGGAGCTTGGATAACATATTATTTCATGATTAATAATGGATTTGAGGTATGAATCCATCCATTTCATTCTTTAATTACATAAAGTATTGACCAAAACCCCAATTAGCTTAGAGGCTTGATTTAGCCCTAATTAAGCTTAACCCTCACCTATTTCTTGAGGGATATTAGAAACAAGAGGGCTTTCTAGAATAATCACTAGTTTGGTTTCTATACAAAAGCATAAAATGAGTAACATTAGAGCCTATGTCCGAAATAGTAGTCTTGTCAATGGTCCATATGATAATATAGACATGGGCTTAACTAATAACATACGTCATAGATACTCATAGCATTAACACTACTTTAGTCAACAACCATACATAACACTTCTAGTATGATCAGCATAATTCATCTATCAAGATTAGCCAAAATTCCCCCAAGGGCATTCTCTAAGCATTTAAAAAATGTGTAAGGTCTTAAATGGAACTACATAAGTCCAAGCTTAAGGTAGGTAAAGATCCCACTTCCAATTCCCCAAAATACATTACAAATCTAACTTCTTCTCGAGACTAGACTAAGTTATCTAAATCAAGTCATAGATGTTTCTCAAAACGTAATAGTCCTAAGATAAAGGTATTTCTCAAAAACTACTCTTAACTCATCCATGGAAACTAAGGTAATTTCACAAATATATGGAACTTGGGTAAACTTACCCTTAACATTAGTGACAAGGTCACTCCCAACTAACTAAAGTAACTAGAGCCTTCTCATGCTATCCATGAGATAATAAGTCCAATTGATCAAGGTTCTAGCCTACACATCAAGCATATAAACCTATCAGTTCAAATTACCTAAATGATTCAACTAATCCCAAGTGCTACTATCTATCAATCCAATACCTAGAACCTTTTCCAATCTAATAAGATATAACGATTATACTATAGCATAGCTCAATCTAACAAGAAGTAAGCCTAACCTATCTCAAATTCAAAGAAAACTCACGAAATACTAAACCTTCACTTTTCCATTTAGAGAAGCTTCTTCAAGGTGCCAAGCTATCATAAACACAATCTACACATTATAACAAGAACATTGATACCCATATTGCACTATTTTGCTTTGGGTCTAAAACTTCACCTAAACCCCCCAAGTAGATCCCACTTACGGAAAATATAATTTGGAGGTTGACCTAATGTTCATACACCATCAAGGAGTAAAAATGCTCATGAAATAGGAGAGGGTAAAGCTTAATTTGGGAAAAATGAAGCCTCTAAGCTAATTGGGGGGTTTGGTCAAGAATTCCAGAAATTAAAGCATGAAATGGAAGGATTCATACCTCAAATCCATTGTTAATCATGAAATAACATGTTATCCAAGATCCCAAGAGGTACCCAAGACTCAATTTGAAGATAAAATATCAGTCTAGGGTTTCTAGGTCTCAAGGAGAAGTGAAAATGGCCAAATTCGTGACTAAGGGGCCATTTATAGCCCCTCCAAGCTTGGAGATGCAACCATCACCCTTAATTACCCCACAATCGCCACACCGTGATCACAATTAGCCTAGTCGTGATTTCCATAGAACCAATAAAGCAAATTTAAAACTTGTTTTTGACCTCCAAAACTTATTCGAACTCTAGTTTTCACAAATGAACTAAGTAAACCCACTAAATTTGATGTTACGAATACATTGGTGAACTTAGTGTTCCATCCAAGTTTGTTTATACCAATTGTGGGAACCACACTCATATCTTCTAATATTTTGACATTCTGGCCAATAGGTCAAAATGGGCTTGGTTGCAATAGAAACCGAATCCAAGGTCTACCTAGCATAATATTGCTATTACAAAACTACTGGCACAGTCAGAATTTGCATTAGGGATAATTTTACTAATGCTTTTCTCAGTGGCCAGGTGGAACCAATGAAGACCTCTAAAGAGGGAAAATACTCTAAAATCAAATGAACTTCCTGGTAACCAAGCTATTAGTTCTAGCAAGTAAAAAATAACATGGGGAAGTAAAGAAAAGGCTCTAATAATGAAAATAATCAAAAATATGGAAAATGACCTAAAGGGTTGATAACGCTCAAACTACACTCTTGAGTGGGTGTAAGCGATTGTTATCAATAAAAAACCCAACTAGGTTGGGGTCGAATCCCACAGGGAATATGATGTGAACTCAAGATGTTTATGATTTAATTCACTGATAGTTTAATGTCTCCTGAAATGGGGGTTTAAGTTTCACAAATAATTGTTTGACACTTTGATTTTGATGATTGTAACCAAGATTTTATGAAATATCCAGAATTATGTTCACTAGGGCTTACGGTACATGAAAGATGCCAAAGGTGACTCAAGATTCTCATGGTGGTTAGGATAATAAGCTATCTTTATCGATTATATGCTCAAATGTCTCTCGACCTATTTAATCCTCTCGGACGTAAGGAATCACTATTACTACCCAGATTTTACCTCAGGTTAATCAACCTTGTTATAGTGCTGATTATTAAAAAAAGTATTTCTGAGTCCCTATTGATAATTCACTTCCTACTATTTATGATTTATTTCTCAAGAAAATCAAAGTAGGTATGCCTACTGTTTGAAACCAACAAACATTAATTAACATCTCAGAATTATCAAGAAATCCTGACACCTATTGAATCTTGAGTATTTAGCACCTCTTCATGACCTAACCCTAGATCCCATAATTCAGGTTAATGAGGTTTGGCCACTCATGAAGAAATAAACAAGTACACAAATTGAATTCATAATTGGGAAGATTAACTTACAACTATGATGAAGATCAAAAAGTATAACTTAAATTCATTCACAAGACAAAACTCCCAAAAAATTGGTCTAGAGAGAGAGAGAGAAAAAAATTGTTTGTCCAAAGTATGTTGATTGATAAGTTTTTGTATATCTAGAAAACCCTAAAACAAGTCTTTGAATAGTTAACACTAAATAAGGAAACAAAATAGAAGTTTTAGCTTTTTCGTGGAATAAACGACGATGTTAGTGACGACTTATCACAGATATCGTCAGCTTCTCTGTATTTTTGGATTTTGTTGCTTAAGGCTGACGATGAAGATGATGTCCTATCACCATCTTGACGACGTGTCATGGATGTCATCATAAACTTTCTTCAATTTCCATCTTCTAATTAAGTCTGACGACATCCTTGACAGCTTATCACCAGGCTGATGACGTGTCATGGATGTCGTCACAAAACTGTCTTTAACTTCCATCTTCTGTTTAAGGCTGACGGCATCATTGGCAGCTTATCACCAGGCTTACGACGTGTCATGGATGTCGTCAGCCACACTTAGTCCTTTATTTGCTTCAAATTTTAGGCTTTTTGCTTCCTTTATTGGTGATTCCCCTTCATCTCTATATTTACTGCAAAATCAAAGTAAACTAATAAAAAACAACTAAAGTTGCTTAAGACCTGGCAATTATTTAGAGTTAAAAGCTTCAAATGTGTTAGCATACGCTCGCACATCAACACCCTCAACTTAAACAATTGCTTGTCCTCAAGCAACCATAACATAACTAAGAGTATACAAAGTACAATTTGCCAGCTAACTACTCATATCAGTTCAGACTACATTCACCATCTCCAAGGTCAGTCAAATTAAGAGCAACTATCTCAATCATTGAAAACAACTATGAAACTCACACGGATCAAGATATGGCAAAAACTCAGCAATAACAACCAAGTTTATACCCCAATAACACTATCCGAGCAAGTCAGTGATTAGCAACATACCTAGTGTGCCCTCACAATAAAGAAATCCCTTTTTTACTCATATCAGAATTCACGTGTATAAACACAGAGATAAACAAAAGACTCACTCTCATAATGAAGTTCCAAACATTACATGTCAAATGCCATAGGCTTGCCCTTATAGTCAGTATCCAAGTCTTCAGACAGGTCAGTTAGGATCACTATAGATCTTTTCTTAAGCTTGTAACGTAGGCCAAGGCCTGGTATGATATTCATGGGTATTTTAGAGTGACTACGCCTCCTTGACGCTACACTAAACTCTCGGGGTTTCAACTCTTAACCTTCTTTTCTTTCTCTCTTTTATTGGTCATACATGCTCAAGATGGATGCGGCCTTTTCACTTATCTGATTATCTTCTTCTGCTTCACAAGTACCACCCTCAATGGACTGATTTCACCACAGAACTTTGACCAAGGGAATTTTTTTGTTCCCTAGTCTACGGATCTGATGATCAAGAATCTCTACTTGAACTTTTTCGTATGAAAGGCTATTATGAATATCTGTGCTTTCTAGAGGGACTACAACATCAGAATCGTCTATGCACTTCTTCAATAAGAACACATGGAACACTGGGTGAACTGGTAACAAATCTACAGGTATCTCAAGATCATATGTTACCTTCCCCACTTGACTCAAAATCATGTAGCTACCCATACATCGGGGACTAAGCTTCCCCTTCTTGCCATATCTCTTCACCCCCTTCATGGGTGAAACCTTCAAGTACATAAGATCATATACTTCAAACTCAAGATCTCTCATTCTTACGCCTGTATAAGATTTTTGATGACTCTAAGATTTCTTCAATCTCTCTCGAATCAACTGAACTTTCTCAATGGATTCTGACATAATATCCGGCCCAATCAAAGTGGCCTTACCCACTTAAAACCAAGCGACTGGTGATGTACATATCTTCCCATAAAGAGCCTTAAACGGGGCTATATAAATACTAGAATGGTAACAATTATTGTAGGAAAACTCGATCAATGGAAAGTGGTCATCCCAACTGCCTTTAAACTCAAGAATACATGCTCTCAATATATCCTCTAAGGTTTGAATGGCCCTCTCTGCCTGACGATCTATCTTCAGATGAAAGCTTAACTGAGATAAACCTAGGTACCAAGACACTTCTAAAAGGCTTTCAAAAACTCAGAGGTAAACTGAGTACCCTTATTTGAGATAATGGACAAGTGAACTCCATGCAATCTAACCAACTCTCCAATATACATCTTAGCATAATCTTCAGCTGTGTAGAACGTGTCAACTAGCAAGAAATAGGATGATTTGGTCAATCTATCTACAATAACCCAAATTGAATCATGCCGATGACGCGAATGGCGTAATCCAGTCACAAATTCCATATTCACCTCTCCCCACTTCCAAGTGGTAATACCAAATTCTTGTAATGTTCCACTAGGTCTTTGATGCTCTATCTTAACCTGTTGATAAGTCGCACACTTGGCTATAAATTTTGTGATATCTTTTTTCATACCACTCCACCAATAGACTTCCCGCAGATTGTGGTACATCTTGGTGGATCCTGGATAAATGTAATAACGGGCACCATGCACTTCTTCCATAATTTGTTGCCTTAAATCGTCTACATATACCACGCATAATCTACTTTGGTATATCAATACTCCATCTATCCCTTCGGAGAAAACCTCTACCTTTTAGTCTTTAACTGAACCCTTCAGTTTGACTAAACTAGAATCCTTGTCCTGCTTCTCTTTTACTTCAGAAACTAGAGAAGATTCTGAACTACTCTGAACCCAAATATTTCCTTTAGCTGAGTCAACCAACCTCACACCCAATCTAGCTAACCGATGAACTTCCTAATATCACTCTCTCTTATCAGTCTCCACATGAGCAACACTGCCCATAGACAGTCTACTAAAGGTGTTTTCCACTACATTGTCCTTGCCTAGATGATACAACACACTCATATCATAATCCTTAAACAATTCTAACCATATTTTCTATTGAAGATTAAAGTTCCTCTGTGTAAACACATACTGCAAACTTTTGTGGTCCATAAACACATCAACATGCACCCCATAAAGATAGTGCCTCCATATTTTCAAAGAAAACACTATAACAGCTAGCTCAAGGTCATGGGTAGGGTAGTTCTTTTCGTGAGCCTTAAGTTGTCCAAAGGTATAGGCTATAACCTTACCTCTCTATATCAAAATACAACCTAGAATGATTCTAGAGGCATCATAATAGACAACGAACCCATCTGACCACTGAAAAACCATAAAACCTAAGGGATGCAATAGAATAAATCTTCTCATAGAAATCATCTCATAGAAATCTACTAAAAACTCTTCTCATAGAAATCTGACCACTGAAACTTAAATTTGTTTTGCGTTAATTTAGACATAGGTGATGCAATAAAAGAAAAAGCCTTAACAAAGAATCTATAATAGCCAGGTAAACCTAAGAAACTTTGGATGTCTGATGGAGAGATAGGTCTAGGCAAGTTTCTTACTACATTTTTCCCAATAAGCACTCACTATGATGATTCTTACCACACTTAGCACATGGAGGATAACTGAGTTTTCACTCATACTATTCTAAGATCTGTACATAGAAGTCTTACCCCACTGCTCTTGCATAGCTCTAGGAGCAGGAGCACTGGCTGAAGATGGTGCTGGCATAGATGAACGATTCTAAAACTCGAATGGTTCCCCCTCCAAACTTTGTCCTACCATACTCAAACCACTCAGTTCTAGCCTTTTTATTTCCCCTTTCTTTTTTCTTTAACTTTTCTACCTCAACCTGTTGGGCATGAATTATCAACCTAGTAAGATCCATTTCCCTAATAAGCATGGAAATCCTATACTCCTTGACCTCAAAACTAGATACTCCTCTAATAAACTTACTCATACTTAACCTAAGGTCATCCATTAAATCAAGGCATACTTAGAAAACTGGTTGAACTTAAGGAAGTACTCCTTTACTGTCATTGAGCCCTACCTCAGGTTCACAAACTCCTCTACCTTAGCTTCTCTAATTTCACACAGAAAGAACCTCTGAAATAATTACCAACTTATAGGAGCTACATTCTCACATTTACCATTCTTCCATATAACCACCCAATCGTACACCATATCCTTTAGCCTATAGGATGCCAAATCTACATTGTCTTCCTCAGTAACATGCACATTCTGGGTGATCTTTCTTATCTTTTTTAAATAAAGTAGTGAGTCCTCACCTACATTTGACCCAAAGAATTTAGGTGCATTTATTCTTATGAAGTAACGAATTCTGGCTGCTGCTTAATCCTTATTCTACCAAATTGGTACTGTTGCCTGATGGTTTCCCTTAATATTAGCAGTCACAGCTTAAGCTAATGACTAAAAGGCAGTCCAAAATTAAACATGGGATACATTCTCATTCAGAGGGTTAGCGGGCTGGGGTTGATTGTTATCATTTCTATGTGCATTAGCTCGGTAAGGAGACATATTCAACTGTCACATAAGAGCATGAGTTAAAAGAATATAGAGACACTGTTAGCACGATAGATCATGAAAGAAAGAGATGATTTCCTAAAAATATCCCATATCCTCTTACTCATAAATGTGATGCACTTTCCATCCATGATCAAGACTTTACGTAACGTGACTTGTCTAACTCCTTAGGACTCATATAACCTTAGGCTCTGATACTAAGTTTGTAACACCCAAAAATGGGTCTCGAAACATCACACGGTGCTCAAAACTATAAGTAGACTCAAGCTAACCTCTAAGCCTTCTACTAAATCTAGATACTCATAAATTGAGAAATATAAACATAATATCAACGCGGAAGTTTGTTTGATCTAAGATAAAACCATTTGCACATAATATCTGAAAATATTAGACTTAAATTCTGGTAAAGAAATATGAAAATTTGAACTATGTCTAGCAGTCTGACAAACCTCTACTACTTAAAATTAGAGAGCCACTAGGACAAGTCCTTAAATGACTCAAACTGACTGAAAAATATTGAATCAACTACTGCAAATAACTAGAAAATCTAAATGATTTGGCCCCCAAACTATGAGGACTCACCAAATATTGGGATATAGATTGAGATTCTAAAAATCACTCACGCTGCTGAAATTGAGAACCTAGACCTACATTATGACACAATGTAGAACATTGGCGTATATGTGGATCAGTACCTCTAGATTGTACTGAGTATATGCGGGTGTATGCATAAGTAAAACAATATCTCAACATTAGTGTCAATTTGTAAAAGAATGCATGCTATGTGTAGATGACTGACAATAACTTGAAAAAGTAAAAACTGATAATCATGATTATGAGTGTTAAAACATGCTATATAAATCTAGTGAGTCATAACACTTAGTTCTAAAAGTTGTACTTGTATTCTATCTTGAAATCATATCGTCTAAGTGTAGAAAGGACTCACTTTTATATCTATAAACTGAAAGCTAAAATGTCATAGCTAATGACTTATATAAAACAATATCTAAATAAAATCGTGAGCCTTTACACTTAGTTTATAAAAGTTTATTTGTTATTCTTTACTCTTTTTTGTAAGGTGTGGGGAGGTTCTTCTAACCGACATACACTATATGAGCTATCATACTATCCATTGTCTAGTTCCCTTATGGGAAAACCTCATGTTGGGGAGAGGTATCATACTCTTGCCAAGGAGTATAACCTAATCTAAGTGATCACATCTATAACTATCATCTATATAGAAATGGGAATAATCTGATAATCTATACCTATATAGACTCATAGTTCTGGGGCATGAGAACATACCCAACTCGATGCTAAGTACTACTCCCTTTAATTTGCATGCTCATTCTATTTGAAATCAACTTTTAAAACTAGCGTAAGAGTTTATAATGAAAACTAATTATGCATCTATCTATTTCAAACTATAAGAAAAGATAATCTATTTTTTGTAAACTGTAATAAAATTGTAAAGCTATTACATATCTTAATTTAGGATTGAAAGATCAAATCTTTATTAAAATTTGAAAATAACTATTCATGAGATTCTTAAAACATAATCATTCTTGAAATATCAATGTTCAGACTAGAGCTTAACAACCCATGCATCAAATCCAAGTCAAATAATCATAAAGCTCGTGATTGATAATGAAAATATTGATAATTCAATTCTAAATTTAGAAATTACTGCAATACACATAATAATACGAAAGTAGACATGTAATTCAACATCTAAATCTCTCAAAATCTCATAATCTTTAAATAGTAATAAGTGGGTATAAACCCTAGACTGAAATTCATATAATTTCATAAAAAAAATTTAAAACTAATTTTGGGCACAAGGATGAAAGAATTATCCTTGTTGAAAATCCCACATACCTTAAAAGGTGAAATTGATAAAGAATCCTGAACTTGAATTCCTATTTGTGCTTTTGAACATGATTTCTTGAATATCTTGAATTGGGAATCTTAAATTTTGTGTTATCTTGAAAAAAGAATAGTGGAATTTGGATATCTTGAGGTTTAAGATTTGAGTTCTAGGGTTTTCTTGGAGAGTAATTTTGATGAAAAGTATGCATAATGTTCTTAGGATAGGTTAAGTTCCTTGTTTCTCATGATTTGTGACTAGGGGAAAGACTAAATTGCCCTTTTTAAAATTTTACTAAAAACTAGAAATCTCATTTTTTAGCCCTACCGCGACGTGGTACAATTGCGGTGGCTAATTGGAAAAAGGACGAGTGCCATTTTGCACTCCACTGTGACACGTTGTCTATCCAATTAGGAAATTTAATGCGGTACAGAGAAATCTCTTTGATCTACTGGAAAGGGATGAATGGGAATTGAAACTTCTCTACGACGCAAGCTAATCATGGTGCTCTACTGAAAATTGGACAATTTTGATTTAGCACCTTACCGCGATGTGGTACAATCGCGAAGCTCTACTGCTTTTCACTAAAATCATCATAACTTCTCAACTGAGTATCGGATTGAGGCAAAATCGGTATCTTTGGAAAGCTAGTTCAATTATCTATAACTTGTGGGTCTATAACTGGAAAACTCTACTCGTATCAAGAGTTATCTATTGCCCCTTGACATTTTAGGAGATAAACTGAGCTATGAAAAACTACGGGGTATCACATCTATCATCTATCAATCCAACACCTAGAACCTTACCCAATCTAATAGATATCACAATTATACTATAGCATAGCTCTATCCAACTATGTTGTAGACTTTATATTCTTATTGATTTATAGGTTTGTAGGGTTCATCTCAAGAAAAATTTAGTTTTGTATAAATTAGAAAATATCGAGTTATCATTAAAAGGAAATTTTATGATATTATGAGTTATCAATATTTTAATTTTACAAAGGGAGAAATTCTCTCCCAAAAATTTTCTACAGGGAAATAATGAGACCCAAAATACTAGGAACAAGGTTGATGCCTCCATTTTAGTTTGTTCGACCAAAAGAAAAAATGAAAAGCCCCTTCAATGAAGAAGATAAAAAGTCAAAAAATTGATCTTAAGTCCTGGCAGAATTTTCATCCCTGCCAAAGCCTACCATTCCCCTACTATCAAAAGATCCATTACCAGTTTACCCAGAATGAAACCAGTTAAACAAATATTTAAATAAAAATACTCCTCAACTAATAAAAATATTGTTATCCAAACCAAATATAGTTATGCACTGAAACCACCGAAGACATACTCACAAGAAGTCTCTCCGGACACCCCACAAAAGAAGGAAGAATAGAGTATTCGTGATAAAAAATGATTTGAGATAATAGATTTGCAAGTGCAGCCAATAATGGCACTTTATAAAAAATACGATAATTTTTTAGTACCAGAGTTGTTAAAACCTTGTTGTTCAAATTGAGAATATATGGAGACATATGATTCTATCAAGACACAAAGGTGTTATGAGTTTATATTATTAAATACTGATTCATGGAAAATTGAGCATAAGTAAGAAGATATAAATGATCCCAACAGTATTCAATACTCAAAGATTACAATTAAAAGGATATTAATCCTATTTGAATGGTGTGTAGATCATTTACATACACTTATTCCTCTGTCAAGAAATTATCAACCTCAAACATATAATAGATATGATTATAAGGCATCCTGGTACCATTTTATATATGTTAGACCTAACACTCACTCCTAGCTTGTTAAATACTCGAAGCAAATAAAGACCACCATAATCCCCCAATGATTCTACGATTGGTCGGGCCAATTTTGAAGGAAATAAATAAGTATTGTCAACCCAATTTCAAAAGTAGTTTGAAAAGTTCTAGGTAGAGTAGAATATCTCTACATTACCTAAGAATGTTAAGTGGTATAAATATTTTATTCCAAAAAGAATTTCATATATTATCTATTTGTCCTTTGATATTCATGAATTTGAAAGGATCAAATACTTAAGTAATACCATCAAGATTAAGGGATGGAGTCTATCAGAAAAAAACAATAAGTTCACCCTCACGAAAGAAATCACACCCTTCCGAAGAAGAATTAAAGAGAAGACTCAAAGAAGCCTTGTCAAATCTGGATAATGAGAATGATTCAAAGCAGATAATGAAATTATTAGGTACTACATCTTCATATGACAATGAACCTAGCAACAATGACATGATGGATCCGCAACAGATAGCACATGCATACCTCCTTAGTTAAAAGAAAGGTGCCAATAATCCTTCAAAATTTGAAAAGCTACTTGATGAACCCCACAGATAAAATGAAGACTAGAAGACAAATGGCACAACCCACAGATAAAATGAAGACTAGAAGACAAATGGCACAAATATTTAGTGAAGGAAAAGCCAAAATTTCTGCAAAATCATCAAAAGACACACGTTCAGGATAAGTATTCCTGATCCAGTCCCCAAAAGCAAAATAACAGTTTAAAGTAGTTTATATTTTAAAAGCACTTTAAACTTTGAAATTATCTTTAGAATAAAAAAATAAGAACAAAATAAATGTAAAGAAAAATTAATTAAAACAATAGAGAAATAGAAAAATTTATACTTAAAAAAAACTTTTTATTGATTTGATAAATGTAGAGAGATTACATAGGGAGAATAGGAAATATTGAAGTGGTGGGGAGTTTTTCTGAGTTGTGGAAATTTTTGAATGAACTCTGCTATTACATGTGTCTTTCTTTCTTTATTTGACTGTCTTTTTATCTTGAACATGTTCCTTTTAATGATTTTGAGAATATTTTTTATTTTTATTCCCTGAAGATATGTGTCATTTGTCTTCTAGTCTTTAGTTTGTATGTGGGGTGTATCAAGTAGCTTTTCAAATTTTGAAGGAGTATTGGCACCTTTATTTTAATTGAGGAGGAATGCATGTGATATCCCTTGAGGATCGATCATGTCACCATTGCTCAGTTCACGGGAATGTGAAGATGCACTATCTAATAATTCCATTAGGTTCTTTGAATCGTTCTTATTATCTAGATTTGACAAGGCTTCTTTGAATCTTCTCTTTAATTCTTATCTAGAAGGATGTGATTCTATAATACCCCATAGTTTTACCTAGCTTGAAATCCTCCCAAGAATATTAGAAATTTACTTTGAAATATGAGTCCATTTTTTGTACATGTTGAAATTTTAAGATTTTCACTTTTTATCATGTGAAAAATTGAATTAACTTTCCAACGATACCAATTTTATCCAAATTCGGTATCGGAGTAATAAGTTATGGAAGTTTTTCTTAGAGCTGCCAGAATGATCCAGGTACGATGGCCAGGTTGACGGACTGTCGATCTAGTGACGAAGCGTTGCATAGACCATTGCAGCCAAGGCAGTGAGTTAACCTTCTATTTAAGGTGAAACAGATAGGTTGACGGACCGTTAAACTTGTGGAGGACCATAGCCCAAGCCATCACTTTAAGGCAGTGAGTCTTTTTTTGGTCCACGATGACAGTTGAAACGACGGACCGCCGAGCCAGTGACGAAAAGTCACACGAGCCATCGCAAGTCCTGTTCAACAAATTTTAAGTCATTTTTAAAGGGTATTTGGGTCTTTTACACCCATTTTAACCCCTAATTATATCAGAACAAGGCTCATAAGTTCATTATTCATTCACAACATCAAATTAGGGTTTCTTCTCAAAGATCAATCCCCAAAAACAAAAAACCCTAGGGGTTTAATTTCAAGTCAATGATTCAAGTCTTCCTCCATCAATCTTCAAGAAATCATCTACCCAGGTATGTCATGTGTTGATTCATGGGTACCTTTCACCCATGAAGCTCAAGAATATCTTTTCAAAATCTAAGATTTATGTAATTATGAATGTTCATGATTTAAATTGAATTGAAATTCATGTACATGATGTTGTGGGGTTTTGATTCATGTTTGAAATTACATATTCCAATGATTGATCGTAGGATATGGTGATTTGCATAATAATTATGATAAACCCTTCAATTTGCACGTTGATTGATGTATCCATGATTATTATATGTGTTGATGATTTTATAACCAAAGCATGCTCCCCATGCATTCGATTAAAAGCCTATGTGAAGGAGAAGTGTAATACTAGTATGATAATATGAAATCCCCATTTATGTACAAGTTTATGCATGTCAAGTGTTTGATGAAATATCTTAGTCAATGAGTTATAGATATATGTGTGGCCATTGTGGTGCTTTAGAACTTCTACTTCATGAAATCTCCAACTTATTGTATTATGGATTATGATGTTGGTCATGTATTCAAGAAAGTCATGCTTTATCAGTTTCCTTCTATCGAGTCCTGGGGTACTTGTACCTAAAAATTTATCTATGTGCCTAGAATCAGTGTCATGTTTTCAAGATACTCTCAGTCAAGCCATGTTCACAAAAATTTAGTCAGTCATGTGACTTAGGAAAACTCAGTAAACTCAGTAATCTCAGAAACCTCAAAAATTCAGTAATCTCAGTAGTATTCCGTTAGTCAACAAAACTCATTTAACTCAGTCCAGTCAGTTTTGTTAATCATGTTTAGTGTCTATTCAGATGGGAGTAGAAATTACCACCGAGATAACCCAAGGATGGGAACCCACCTGTTATATGGGGGTGTTATTCTTAGAAGCAATCCTTGCATTCCAAAACTACGTATCCAGCGTAGGTTGAGACATCATGTCCTGTTATATGAGGGTTCCCACCATTATCACTAGAGTTACCTGTTATATGAGGGTTACTCATATATTTTCCTTACCAGTGGCACGGTATTGACACCCTTCTAATTAGGGTTATAGATTGGACCCCAACTCATCCATAATGGCGTATTAGGGGCATGTCAGCTAGATAACTACTTCCCACAGTTTTAGTTATAGAATCAGGACTATCAGATACATTCATTCAGTCTCAGTAATAGAACTCAGATAGTTCTACAGAATTTAGGACTGTCAGATATAGTCAACTTAGAATAGTACGAAACTCAACTAGTTTCACCATAACCTAGACTATCTGATACAGTCACTTAGTATCAGTTATTTTTGTTATATAGATATCAGCATCTCATGTTATCAGTACTCAGACTTAGTAATCATGTTATCATGAACTCAGTTACGATTATTATATATTCATGCATGCATTCTCACATTTATGTTATTCATTCAGTTTGTATAGTTCATGCATTTGAACCCTTTGCATTTATCCTACCTCATATGCATACCAGTACATTCAAACGTACTGACACATTTGTGCAATGGTGTTTTATACCATAGGTTTAGAAGCATGAACTACAGGGCATCAGTAGTATTCTAGTCTCCGCAGTTAGAGTTAGCAGTGAGTCCTCATCCTACGAGGACTTGACCATTACCTTATTATCTGATCAATTAATTTATTAGTTGGAATTAGTTGGGGACATATCCCATCAACTCTTTTTTCAGACAATTCAATCAGTTAGAGGTTTTTCAGACTACAGTAGTTCAGAAAGTTTATTTTAGTTGTTTTGGGTATTTCATACCCCATCCATATGTTATGTTTTATCAGTTATGTTACAGTTTTGAACCTTATGGCCTTACTACCTTTATTTTTCATTTATACAGTATATTATATAGTGATCAGGTATAGATATCAGTCATGGGTTAGATTGTGGTCCTTCGAGGACATGAGCCCCGTGTAGCATTCCGGATACTATATTCGGGGCATTACTGATTCCTTTTGTGAGGATGAACTTTTTGCTGGTTTTTCTATTGGACTCCATCACTTAATATTGATGGTCTTACTTAAGTATTTGATCCTTTCAATTTTCTGAATATCAAAGGACCAATAGATAATATATGAAATTCTTTTTGTAGTAAAAAAATTTACACCATTGAAAATTATTCGGTAGTATAGAGATACTCTACTCTATCTAAAACTTTTCAAACTACTTTTAAAATTGGGTTGACAATACCTATTTATTTCCTCCATATTGGCTTCACCAATCGTAGAACCATAGGGGGATTACCGATGTCTTCATTATCTTTGAGTATTTAATGAACTAGGAGTGAGTGTTAGGCCTAACATACATAAAATTATACCTGGTCGCCTTATAATTATACCAATTATATGTTTGAGGTCGATAATTTCTTGACAGAGGAATGGGTGTAAGTAGATGATCTACATACCATTCAAATAGGCTTAATATCCTTCTAATTATAATCTTTGAGTATTGAATACTATTACGATTATTTATATCTGCTAACTTATGCTCAATTTGAAATGAATCAATATCTTCTTAGATGAACTCATAATACCTCTGGGCCTTGAGGGGATCATCTGTCTCCATAGATTCCCAATTTTTATAAGAAGGTTTTAATAACTCTGTACTAAAAAACTTTGTATTTTTTATCAAGTTCCATTATTGGTAGTTCCTGCAAATCTATTATCTCAAATTACTTTTTATCAGCAATACCCTGTCCTTCCTTGTTTTGAGGAGTGGCTGGGGAAACTGCTTATGAGTATGTCTCTGGTGGTTTCATCATATAACCATCTTTGGTTTGGATATCAATATTTTTATTAGCTGAGGAGTATTTTTCTTATAATATAAGTATAAGTGGTTGCATTCTGGGTAAACTGGTAATGGATTCTTTTGATAGAAGAGGAATGGTAGGCTTTGGCAGGGATGAAAATTCTACCAGGACTGCAAATCTATTTTCTGACTTTTTTTATCTTCTTCATTAAAGGGTCTATTTATTTTTTTTCTTCTGGTCGAAAAGGAAGATATGGAGGCCTCATTCTTATTCCTGGTGTTCCAGGTCTCATTATTTCCCTATAGAAAATTTTTTGAGAGAAATTTTCTCCTTTTATAAAATTAAAATGTTGACATCTTTCGTAAAATAGTTTTGACTGTTTTTTAAAGAATTTTGAAATTTGATAACTCACAATATCATAAAATTTCCTTTTAATGATAAATCAATATTTTCTAATTAAATGGCTCTAGAGCGAGAGGTTTTCTCCAATTTTCCTAATGCCTTTTGGGAAAGAAAAATGCATTTTATTGAATTTCCCTATATTGATGGATTTGACGAAAGGATTATTCCAAAAAAAGCAAGACCCATTCAAATGAACCACGAATTAATGGAATACTGTAAAAAGGAAATTAATAATTTATTAGATGAAAAAATTATTATACCTTCTAAATCGCCCTGGAGTTGTTCGGCCTTTTATGTCAATAATAGTGCTGAAAAAGATTAAGGATTCACACGACTAGTTATCAATTATAAGCCTCTTAATAAAGCATTAAAATGGATTAGGTACCCGATACCTAACAAATGTGACCTTCTAAAAAGAACATACAAAGATAATATTTATTGCAATTTTGAAATGAAACAGGATTTTGGCAAATACAAAACACAGAAAAAGAAAAATATAAAATAACCATCAATGTTTTTTCGGTCAATATGAATGGAATATAATGCCTTTTGGACTAAAAATGCTCAATTTGAATTTAAGAATATTATGAATAATACATTCAATCAATATAGTCATATATCTATAGACTATATAGATGATGTTTTAATATTTTCCGAATATATTGACCAACACTTTAAACATCTCAAAACCTTTTTAAAAATTGTCAAACAAAATGGACTAGTAGTTAGTGCAAATAATATTAAATTATCCCAAACCTCTATTAAATTTCTTGGCCATGATTTTTAGCAAGAAACCTATAAACCAATATGTAGAGCCATACAATTCTCCTCTAAGTTTTCAGATAAATTAACTGATAAAACTCACTTTCAAAGATTCTTAGGAAGTCTCAACTATGTTGCAAATTTTATTTATAATATTAGACAGGTTTGTAAGCTCATTTATCACCGTCTTAAGAAAAATCCCATACCTTGATGAATAGAGTACACTAATACAGTTCAAAAAATTAAATCAATACTTTAAAAACTTCCATGTTTAGGGATACCACATCCAGAGACTTGTGATTGTAGAAATTAATGCCTTGGACATAAGATATGGAGACATCCTTTAACAAAGAATTTTCATAAAGTCTACTAAATAATTAGTAGATTCACATCGGGAATCTGGAATAATACTCAAAAGAATTACAGTAGTATTAAAAAAATTGACTATAGTATTATGTATTACTAAATTTCAAGAGGATTTTATAAACAAAGAATGTTTACTAAGAGTAGACTGCAAAGCAACCAAATATGTTTCACAAAAGGATGCTACAAATTTAATTTCTAAACAGATATTTTCTAGGTGGCAAGGTTTATTATCTATTTTTGATTTTCAAATAGAATTTAAAATGGGGAAAAACAATTCTCTCCTAGATTTCTTAACTAGAGAATTTGTACAGGGAAGTTATAAGACCGGAAAAAATAAAAATAAAATCATTAAGGCCCCCATTTCAACCTGAACATTAAAAGATATTCAATATTGAAAGAATTTTCATCTCTGCAAAAGAATCCATGACTAGTTACTACTATTCAAATAAGTTTTTATCAATAAAACTGTTTTTACCAAGAAACCTATTTTACAAAAATTAATTTTAAAAAATAACTTCGCCAAATTATGGAACTTAATAAAATATGAATTCTTTAAATATCATGGTAAAAAATCCTTTTAGAAGCTATAAATATTAACTCATATTATGAGATTTCATTAAATCTACTAGTTAACTTATGAATAGATAACTAAACTTTTTAGTTTTCTAATATATAAAATTGTATTTTGTCTATTATTTTTCCATAAAAAGATTTGATGAAAATTTACTTTTGCATTTATCAATTAAGTATGACTTAAGCAGATAAAAAACAATTTTGAAAAGTTTTAGGGAGAATATCTCTATGCTATCGAAAAAGGATTAAATAGTTTTCATATATTGTCAGTCCATTTTCAAAGTCAAAATTAAAGGATAAACACCATCAGATAAATATACATTAGGTTCTCCCTCAAGAAAATAATCCCACCTATCAAAGAAGATAATGGAGTCAATAGATACTGAGCCAGCAATAAAAAACATGAAGAATCATTAGTATATCTCTGCAGTAAAAAGCGAGAAGAGCCAAAACTTGTTCTACATTTAAAAAACATAATACAACAAAAGAAAGAGGACCCCACGTCTGTACCCAAAAAATCATATAACTACAGGACAAAGAAGCACAATTCTTCATATCACAAAAGGACAAAGACACAAAAAATAGCAAAAGCACAAATCTTCATATCACAAAAAGAAAAGGATACAAAAAAACTAGCAGTTATGATATTCATAAATTTTTTTTGGCACAAATCTTAATAGAAGAAAAGGTCAAGGTCCCTTCAAAATATTCAAAAGACACCTCCTATTCAATGACACTTGTAGAGCAGATATCAACTACTGAACAGGTAACATGTATTAGTGTATAGACAGATGTTATAGCATATAGAAAATGTAAAATAGATAGAATTTCTTAGATATTAGTTAGTACTTTTTAGGATTATTTAAAGCTTTCAACTTGTTATAGCGGAGAGCATTCTAAATTTTCACAACTCAAAAAAACTCTCCACCACTTCCTAAATTTTCATCCTCCCTCTATAATCTCTCTACATTTCCCAAATCAATAAAAAGTTTTTTGTAAGTATAAATTTCTCTATTTATCTACTTTTTTAATTAATTTTTATTTATATTTATTTTATTTTTATTTTGTTGTTCTAAAGTTAATTTCAAAGTTTAAAGTACTTTGAAAGTATAAAGTACTTTAAACTGGCCCACACATTTTATATGTATTTGTTTGTGTATATATATATATGTATATATATGTGGTATTGGACAAAGTGGATTGATGATGATGATGGTTATTCGATATTATGGATCGGGACCATGTTGGAGTATGTGAGTACTCCCGAACCCCCTAGGGGCTCTTTCATTTGTGTGCCGTCATGTCGAAGAAGAGAGGTCACCGTATCTCCTTCTATTACAAGTCATCAAGTTGGAGGAGGTATATACACATATTTACATTATGGTACTTGATTGATTTTTGTTTTATGGACTTTCTTGTCATTCATTCTTGTATATGCATTGCCTATAACTAGTACTCCCTATACCTTTTAGCCTTGTGGGGGGTTGCATAGGTATAGGTATGAGTACTGCTTGCAGTATATTATGTGGTGCTTGTATCTATCAATCTTATGTGGGTTTGCATAGGAATAGGTTCTGAATGTTGTTTGCCGAGTGTTTTTCGGATGTTTCTTAATTCTGGTTAGAGGTTTTTTCAAATAATTATGGGCATGGGTGGTGTCAATATTAGTGTCAACCTTGGCATTGGGATGATAAATAGTTGGTAAATTGGTTGTGGATTTCCACATTGGTTTTATGCTGACTATCATGTCTTTAAATTTATATTGACCTATTTTATCATATGTTTAGGATTTATTTCACATGGGGTGTTGGGTGTTAACGACAGGGTATTGGGGGGTGATAGTCAGTATGGGTTAGGATTGGGATACCCAACATGACTAGGCCCTGGTTCGGATTGTGTCACACACCCAAGTGTTATTTTTCTTAACTTTTGGTCAATATCTCGAAGTAAGTCTAAAAGCCTTGGGACCCAAACCAAAGGTACACTTGGCCTAAAATTGATGTTCCAAAGCTATTGGTACTATTAGAATCAGCATACAAGGTCATTTAACTAAAGTATATTCTAGGTTGTCAATTTCAACCAGCGAACACTTTAAAATAGAGAATTGGAACTAAAACAAAATGAACTACTCAATAACTATGCTATCAGTTTAGCAAGTAATAAATGACTTATAGTGGCTATAAGAATGCTCTTAATAGTAAAAAGGACAAAAAATACAAAAATTACAACAATCTAGCTCAAAAATAAAGAAGCCATAATAAACATTTAGCCATCAAACCTTTATTGAAATCCTCATAATGTATTTTTATGACTAAATGTACATTTATGGTGAATTAAATTTAAAGCATACATTGATTTATTATTATTTCTATTATCATTATCACTATTTTTTGGCCGTTCCACATTCCAAGTATTTACCGTCCTTGGGCAGCAGCATTGTATCATAATGTAGGTTCAGTGGCTCAGATTCGTGGTCAAACACAGTAGTAGAATCTCCAAATTTTCATAGTTGGTGATACATCCATCTTTCAAAAGGCATTTTATTTAGATATTCAATTTCTTTCAATTTTATGGTCTTGTTGGGGGCCTTAACCTGGACTAGAGAGTTATTAATTAATAGAGGCTTCGTAGACTAGATTAGATAGAGTTATTGTTATAATGTTGGGTTATAGATTGTTATTAAGTATTTCTTGAGTTTTTTTTATAGTTTTAGCAATTTATATGAATTATGTTTCTAATATAATTCTAAGGGGACTTCTCACACCTTCGTGGTTTGGGATTCCTGTTGTGGCTAGGTTCTTGGATTGGATTGTGACAAGCTTAGTATCATAGCATAGTTCAGTGTCCCAGGGTGACTATGAAGTTGTGTCGCGTAGAGTTCTTCATATGGGTGTCTAGCGTGTTACACTTATAAAAGGAAGGATATGAGAAATTTATGAATATTTCCCTTTCTTCATCATCTAGTTTATGATAGATATTCTTATTGTAATCAAATTCTTCTAAATCCAGACTTTCCCACATTTAAGGTAATGCCTCCACGGAGATCGAATGGTCAGAGGAATTTGGTCGGAGCGTCCATCCAAATTGGTATTTGGGAGTAAAAGAACTTGCTCAATGAGAAGTTAGTTTAGCAAAGGTGCTGACTTGGTCAAACGATTAAGTACCTAAATAGTTGATCCCACTAGAATAGTCGATTCCTTACCAGTAGAACATTAGGAGTACCTCGAATATAAATACCAAATCAATAACTAATCTGCCATAAACTAGCCATAACAATGATCATAGTAATAATAATAACAATATCTATAACAACGCGAGTAACCAATTAGTTCGGACAACCAAATACCTAGTAGAGCCTATCATGTACCTCCATCTCCCTAGGATCAAAAGGTTCAATCTACATTAAACACATCAAAAGGTATAGTCATCACCCATACCTATGCAACCCGTTCCCCCTTATGGGATGATAAGTATAGGAGCATACTAGTGATAGGATATATGTATGCACGAATGAATGCAAAGTATATAATCAATATATCAATGTCATAATCATAATTATCTCCATCATAACCATAATCATCATCATGATAATAATCATTATCATAATAGCCCTCCGACCATGCCAAGTATATAGTTACCATAAATAAGGCTAGCCGAACTCGAACCGATAAATGTACAGATAGGCACATTGATATAACCATCTTCCAGCCTTTTCGGGTATCAATATGATCATCACAATATCCTCTAGCCTTGTCTAGTATTAATGTCTCACCATAATATCCTCCGGCCTTGCCAAGTATGTAAGCATATCATCATAGTCATCCTCAGGACATGCAAAGTATATAATATGTATCATCATAATCATCAAGGCACATATATAAAATTAATACTAAAATTTTTCATTGGGTTTTACCCCAAATTTATATCATTTGTATAGCATCTTTCTCTGTCCCATACTGGAGAGATGTAAATACAGATATAATAGGTGCAGGGACTCAAGATGTGGGTAAAAAGAGTGTAAATCCATAAATCCATTACCCAGAGTGAACTTCAAGATTAAATCATTATAAAAGTTTAGAAAGGTTCATAATCTCCCATGACTGGAGTAATTAGTAGTACCAAATCATAGAACAAAATCTTTCTCAATCAAATTTTTAAAACATCAATATTAACCGCTTTTACATATAAGTTATTAATTAAGATATACAATTATTATTATGAAGAAATGTGTTTTTAAGGTTAAAAGAAGGTTTTAACCATTAATTAGGAAAGACTGTAAAAAATCATATTTTATATAGAATCACATTATTTATCGATTTAATTATCAAGAATCAACCAAATCTGTACCTACTATCCCCAGTATTCAAATAATGGGACCATAAGTATCAATATATATAAATATAAATATATATAAATATAAATATAAATATAAATATATATATATATATATGCATAAACTACAACCTTATCATTTAAAAGGATAAACACTTCTTAGATATCATAAAGAGGCCTTTAGCCCAAAAATGTGGTTGCAATAATTACAACATCATAATCACGACCTTAGACCCACTACATATATAAAACTCATATCAATAACCATATTAGTAAATTATTTCATATCTATAAGTGTAACGACTTGAAAACTTGATGAAATATGTAAAAGTGTATTTCTATGTGATTTGACTATTTTACCCCTCATTATAGTTGCATTGTGGAATTTCTAGGGTGTGGGAGTGATTGGTATGGTTCCCAATGCATTTTTGTGCCTTTTGTATGATATTGTGTTTTTGGTGGCTTTGAGAGCCTTAGTATAGACCTATGTTTATCTTTTGATCCATGCGACGGATGGCTGAACAGATCTAGAACATCGATTTTAGGGTGGTAATATATTTTGGTTTATTTTACAATTTAAACATCATTTTTACCCTCGTTTTAAAAATTGTGATTTTAAGTTTCAGTTGTCAAATTTATGAAAATGATGTCTTTTTGAAAATCCCACTTTTGTAATGAATCCAGATAGTTGAATTTAGTGGGGTAACTAAGTTAATTTGTATAAATTAGACTACTAATGAATCCTGAGGCCTTAGTGGAAGCTTATATCTTGTGTCGAAGAGGATAGTGTGATTACACAAGGTGTGATTATGATTACAATACCTACTCCTGAGGTCAGATAGTGCAATTACACACCACAAAGTGCAATAGCACTACTTGGATACTTGGTATGGGAATAAATAGACCCTTTAGATTGCGATTTTGGTCATTTTCTGCCTTTTCTCTTGAGAGATAAATCCTAAAATACTGTGAGAGCTTAAAAGTGAAGCTTTTGAGTACTTGTAGAGCTAGATTAACCTCTATTTCTTGATTTAATTATGGATTTAAGGTGAGATTTCATCCTTTTCTTACTATAATTATTGATTTATTATTCAAAACCCCAAAACCTTATTACTTGATTTATCTCCAAATTTCACTCTTTTTAACTTGCGTAATGTTTCTAATCCAATAATGACTAGATTTTCCTCAATTTAGCCTTCACACATCTTCGATTCTTGGATTTAAAATGGATTTCAAAGGATTTACCTGATAAAAGTTAAAAATAGTTTTCCTTCAATTTAAACATTATTTTTAACTCGATTTGATTTGATTTTTCAACTGTAGATTCTTATCGGTATGGGAAAGACATTTTTGAAGTGTAGTTCTGATTTTGCCCTTCCTTTTTGAAAATTCATTTTAGGGATCTATTTTGACCCAAACTAAAAGTAGGAAATATGGGTATCGTTGGCTTTGATTTGACATATAGATTTTATATTTCTTGGTTTTAGTTGATTTTAGGGTCGCTCATGAGAAATAAGTTCATGGATTTAAAGTATAGTAGGTCAATTTCAGCACTTGAGATAGTTTATGGCTTAACTCTTCAAACTGGGCTGGATAGTAAATTTTTATATCAAAATACATGTTAAGGGTAAGAATTAATCATGAAAAATGGATATCTAAGTGTTGTACCCATGTGGGGGCCTATATGTGGTTTAATCATTGTTTTTTAAGATATTATGTGATATGTATGACTGATAGGGTCCATGTGTAGATGTTGGCTCATGTGGTGGTGGAAATATATTATTATGGTTGGTTGTGAAAATATATCATGTATTGTTAAGTGATGGGTTTGAAATTGGGTTGATGGGATTTAATTGTGATTACTTGAATTGTTTTTTCCATTTTTTAAATAGATTATTCATGATTTAATTTATGATTTTTGGGACTGAATTGGTGTGTGGTTTTAATGGTTGGAATGGGGGACATGTGTTTCCCCAAATTTGATGAATTTTGCCTTAAATATGGGATTAACCTCAACTCGTTTTGTAAACTTGGTTTTGAAAATGGATTATCGCATGGTTTAACTCGTATTTTGAACCCATTTCATTACATTAAAGGATAAATGGATATAAATGGTTTTGGATGGCCTTGGTGGTCATGTCTTGGATTTTTAAATTGAACTTGGGAGTTGATTTGTTTATATGGACTGGCTTGACATAACTGAATTAGCTTGCAAGCAATATTGGTATGACGATACCAAATTGGTAAATGCCTTAATAAATGACTCCTGAGTTACTGGTTGGTTTATGTGGAAAGTGTTTTAATTTTGGTTTAAAGGAAATTATGTAGTTCACCGTAAAGGTGTAATTCCCGAGGAGGCCAACACTAGAAACCATATTTATCGGCGTTGGGGGTCTATGTGAATGTGTTCTTGGCTCGCACACTATATATATATATTGGGATGGTTATAGCCTTGATTTCTTTAGCCTTTCCAAGGTCGTTCCTCAATTTGTGCAACTAACACACACTGGAGCCCTTTCAGCTGGGGTAGTTGAACCTATATAGTCCATGGTTGCATTTAGGATGGAGAAAGCTACACAGTTTAGGCTAAGGGTTGATAGCGACCTACAAAGTTTAGACTAATGGTTTAAACTCTCATGTTCATGACCCTTGTCCCTTTCCCGGCATCTTATATATTTGTACATAAATGTTGTGTGTGTGGTTTTAGACTAGTTTCTGGAAATGGCATTATTTAATTAGTTTCTCTGGGTTACATGTCAGTGCTTTGCCCACTTACCATCCTTGTGTAATAATTCTTCAGGTCATTTTCCATATTTCTGATTATTTTCACCATTAGATATTTTTCATAGCTTTCCCAATTTATTTTTGACATTATAGAACTAATAGCTCGGTTACGACACAATTCATATGTATTTTAGAGTCTTTTCCCAATTTAGAAGTCTTTGTTGGTTCCAAATAGCCACAAAACAAAGTGTTTAGTAAGATGATCCTAGATGCAAATGCTGACTACACTAGCAGCTCCGTAATATTAATTTTAGTCTATGTAGACCTTTGGTTTAGGTCCTATTGTAACCAAGACCATTTTGACCTATTGGCCTAAAAGTCAAAATATTAGAAGATATGGGTGTGGGGCCCACAATTAGTATAAAAGAAATTGGACTGAACATTTTGCTTGACCAATGCATTTGAAACGTCAAATTTAGTGCGGTTACATAGTTCATTTACAAAAATCAGAGTGCGAATGAGTTTTAGAGGTCGAAAACTAGTTTTGACTTTGCTTTACTGGTGCCATGGCAATCGCGGCCAGGCTAATGGTGATCACGACATGACGATTGTTTCCTAATTGAGGGCAATTTCGGCACCTCAAAGCCTAGAAGGGCTATAAATGGTTGCTTAGTTGCAAATTTGGCCATTTCCACTTCTCCTTTAGACCTAGAAACCTAGACTGATGTGTTAACTTCAAATTGAGTCTTGGGTACCTCTTGAGAGCTTGGATAACATATTATTTCATGATTAATAATGGATTTGAGGTATGAATCCGTCCATTTCATTCTTTAATTACTTGAAGTATTGACCAAAACCCCAATTAGCTTAGAGGCTTGATTTAGCCCTAATTAAGCTTAACCCTCACCTATTTCTTGAGGGATATTAGAAACAAAAGGGCTTTCTAGAATAATCACTAGTTTGGTTTCTATACAAAAGCATAAAGTAAGTAACATCAGAGCCTATGTCCGAAATAGTAGTCTAGTCAATGGTCCATATGATAATATAGACATGGGCTTAACTAATAACATACGTCATAGCTACTCATAGCATTAACACTACTTTAGTCAACAACCATACATAACACTTCTAGTATGATCAGCATAATTCATCTATCAAGATTAGCCAAAATTCCCCCAAGGTCATTCTCTAAGCATTTAAAGAATGTCTAAGGTCTTCAATGGAACTACATAAGTCTAAGCTTAAGGTAGGTAAAGATCCCACTTCCAATTCCCCAAAATACATTACAAATCTAACTTTTTCTCGAGACTAGACTAAGTTATCTAAATCAAGTCTTAGATGTTTCTCAAGACGTAATAGTCCTAAGATAAAGGTATTTCTCAAAAACTACTCTTAAATCATCCATAGAAACTAAGGTAATTTCACAAATATATGGAACTAGGGTAAACTTACCCTTAATATGAGTGACAAGGTCACTCCCAACTAACTAAAGTAACTAGAGCCTTCTCATGCTATCCATGAGATAATAAGTCCAATTGATCAAGGTTCTAGCCTACACATCAAGCATATAAACCTATCAGTTCAAATTACCTAAATGATTCAACTAATCCCAAGTGCTACTATCTATCAATCCAACACCTAGAACCTTTCCTAATCTAATAAGATATAATGATTATACTATAGCATAGCTCAATCTAACAAGAAGTAAGCCTAACCTATCTCAAATTCAAAGAAAATTCAAGAAATACTAAACCTTCATTTTTCCATTTAGAGAAGCTTCTTCAAGGTGCCAAGCTATCAAAAACACAATCTACACATTATAACAAGAACATTGATACCCATATTGCACTATTTTGCTTTGGGTCTAAAACTTCACCAAAACCCCTCAAGTAGATCCCACTTATGGAAAATATAATTTGGAGGTCGACCTAATGTTCATACAACATCAAGGAGTAATAATTCTCATGAAATAGCAGAGGGTAAAGCTTAATTTGGGCAAAATCAAGACTCTAAGCTAATTGGGGGGTTTGGTCAAGAATTCCAGAAATTAAATCATGAAATGGAAGAATTCATACCTCAAATCCATTGTTAATCATGAAATAACATGTTATACAAGATCCCAAGAGGTACCCCAAGACTCAATTTGAAGATAAAATATCAATCTAGGGTTTCTAGGTCTCAAGGAGAAGTGAAAATGGCCAAATTCGCGACTAAGGGGCCATTTATAGCCTCTCCAAGCTTGGAGATGCAACCATCACCTTTAATTACCCCACAATCGCCACACTGTGAACACAATTAGCCTAGTCGTGATTTCCATGGAACCAATAAAGCAAAGTTAAAACTTTTTTTTAACCTCTAAAACTTATTCGAACTCTAGTTTTCGCAAATGAACTAAGTAAACCCACTAAATTTGATGTTACGAATACATTGGTGAACTTAGTGTTCCATCCATGTTTGTTTATACCAAATATGGGACCCACACTCATATCTTCTAATATTTTGACATTCTGTCCAATAGGTAAAAATGGGCTTGGTTGCAATAGAAACCGAATCAAAGGTCTACCTAGCATAAAATTGCTATTACAAAACTGCTGGCACAGTCAGAATTTGCATTAGGGATCATTTTACTAATGTTTTTTCTCAGTGGCCATGTGGAACCAATGAAGACCTCTAAATAGGGAAAATACTCTAAAATCAAATGAACTTCCTGGTAACCAAGCTATTAGTTCTAGCAAGTAAAAAATAACATGGGGAAGTAAAGAAAAGGCTCTAATAATGAAAATAATCAAAAATATGGAAAATGACCTAAAGGGTTGATAACGCTCAAACTACACTCCTGAATGGGTGTAAGCGATTGTTATCAATAAAAAACCCAACTAGGTTGGGGTCGAATCCCACAGGAAATATGATGTGAAATCAAGATGTTTACGGTTTAATTCACTGATAGTTTAATGTCTCCTGAAATGGGGGTTTAAGTTTCACAAATAATTGTTTGACACTTTGATTTTGATGATTGTAACCAAGATTTTATGAAATATCCAGAATTATGTTCACTAGGGCTTACGGTACATGAAAGATGCCAAAGGTGACTCAAGATTCTCATGGTGGTTAGGATAATAAGCTATCTTTATCGATTATATGCTCAAATGTCTCTCGACCTATTTAATCCTCTCGGACGTAGGGAATCACTATTACTGCCTAGATTTTACCTCAGGTTAATCAACCTTGTTACAGTGCTGATTATTAAATAAAGTATTTCTGAGTCCCTATTGATAATTCACTTCCTACTATTTATGATTTATTTCTCAAGAAAATCAAAGTAGGTATGCCTATTGTTTGAAACCAACAAACATTAATTAACATCTCAAAATTATCAAGAAATCCTGACACCTATTGAATCTTGAGTATTTAGCACCTCTTCATGACCTAACCCTAGATCCCATAATTCAGGTTAATGAGGTTTAGGCACTCATGAAGAAAGAAACAAGTACACAAATTGAATTCATAATTGGGAAGATTAACTTACAACTATGATGAAGATCAAAAAGTATAACTTAAATTCATTCACAAGACAAAACTCCCAAAACATGGTCTAGAGAGAGAGAGAGAAAAAAAAATTATTTGTCCAAAGTATGTTGATTGATAAGTTTTTGTATATCTAGAAAACCCTAAAAAAAGTCTTTGAATAGTTAAACCTAAATAAGGAAACAAAATAGAAGTTTTAGCTTTTTCGTGGAATAAACGACGACGTCAGTGATGGCTTATCACAAATGTCGTCAACTCCTCTGTATTTTTTCATTTTGCTGCTTAAGGATGACGATGATGATGATGTACTATCACCATCTTGATGATGTGTCATGGATGTCATCAAAAACTTTCTTCAATTTCCATCTTCTAATTGTCTGACGACATCCTTGACAACTTATCACCAGGCTGACGACGTGTCATGGATGTCGTCACAAAACTATCTTTAAATTCCATCTTCTATTTAAGGATGATGGCATCATTGGCAGCTTATCACCAGGCTTACGACGTGTCATGGATGTCATCAGCCACACTTAGTCCTTTATTTTCTTCAAATTTTAGGCTTTTTGCTTCCTTTATTGGTGATTCCCCTTCATCTCTACATTTACTGCAAAATCAAAGTAAACTAATCAAAAACAACTAAAGTTGGTCAAGACCTGGCAATTATTTAGAGTTAAAAGCTTCAAATGTGTTAGCATACACTAGCACATCAACACCCTCAACTTAAACAATTGCTTGTCCTCAAGCAACCATAACATAAATAAGAGTATACAAAGTACAATTTGCCAGCTAACTACTCATATCAGTTCAGACTACATTCACCATCTCCAAGGTCAGTCAAATTAAGAGCAACTGTCTCAATCATTGAAAACAACTATTAAACTCACAAGGATCAAGATATGGCAAAAACTCAGCAATAACAACCAAGCTTATACCCCAATAACACTATCCGAGCAAGTCAGTGATTAGCAACATACCTAGTGTTCCCTCACAATAAAGAAATTCATTTTTTACTCATATCAGAATTCATGTGTATAAACACAGAGATAAACACAAGACTCACTCTCATAATGAAGTTCCAAACATTACATGTCAAATGCCATAGGCTTGCCCTTATAGCCAGTATCCAAGTCTTCTGAAAGGTCAGTTAGGATCACTATAGATCTTTTCTTAAGCTTGTAACATAGGCCAAGGGCTGGTATGATATTCATGGGTATTTTAGAGTGACTACGCCTCCTTGACACTACACTAAACTCTCGGGGTTTCAACTCTTAACCTTCTTTTCTTTCTCTCTTTTATTAGTCACACATGCTCAATATGGATGTGGCCTTTTCACTTATCTGATTATCTTTTTATAATCTTTTACACACCTTTCTCTTTTTCTTATTCCTTTTTTACCGCACACAATTTTTTTTATTCATTTCTCTTATTCTTCCTCTCTTCATACTCATTTTGCATCACGCACCCCTATAATAACCACCCTCAACTTAGGTTGTTTGCCTAAGTCAAGGTGCACAGTATCCAAGGAGGACCAGGGCTAAAATAGGTTCATTGTAATGTAAATGGGAAGGTGAGAGGTGTCGAAAAAAGAAATAGGCTAATTAGGCTCAAAATAGGATCAAGATATATTCTTCACATTGGAAAGGTCATTTAGACTAAAATGGGCTAAAATCAAACACGGACCATGATATTTTCCTAACTCCTATCCTATGACCATGGCAAGACTAACCGAGAAAATTATAGATTTAATACACAATGGGAACTGAGTAAGACCTTACACACATATGGCACACAAGTATCTTGTATATCACTACCTATCCGGTTTATCTACTTTTTTAACAAAGGTTATTCAGTTGCTTGACTAATGCCACAAAAAGATGCACAGTGGTCACAAATGGATGCAATTCACACAGTATACAATATATCAGACCACTGGAGAGGTACTTAAAAATCAAAAAACAAGCTAACTTCCTTGAGTACTTGTATTACTCCTAATTATCTACAAAATATGCTACAACAACAACCTACCCTACATCCTCAACCTAAAATAAAAAATAAACTGCCTTAAGGGTTAGGGTATACCTGAAGGCAATCAAGCACATGGATCCTGGGTCTCCGACCCTACTACTGCATTATCTGTTGTCTTCTCTCCATTAGGACAATCTATCTTTGTAGTAGATGGAGCCCTGCTTGATGATGCACCTATAACCCTAACTTGGATGGCTGCCTCCCATTTCTCGTTATCAACTAAGGACTCAATTTCTGCCCTTTTTAGCTTCTCCTTCTCCTTCTTCTTTCTTGACCTCTCTCTATTTTTCTATCTTTATAACTATCGGGCCTTTCTCTCTTATCTTTGCCCTTCTTTCCTCTTTTTTCTTTCTTTTCTTTGGGGAATCATCAGTGAGGTCAAGCATTGGGATGTCTTCCTCAGATTCATGCATGGCTGGACCTGTTGGAATCATAAATTGGTGTTGCTGTAATACCCCAACATCTTTCTTTACCCTATCTAATGCCTCTCTAAATTTAGAAAGATCAGCTCCTGCCATTTCTCATGCCCGTGCATCAAATCGGTTCTCCAAATCTGCAACTCGCTCAGGCAAAGTCACAAAAGGCTCAAGGGCATACATGATTCTCTTGTCCACTACAACAGTAAAATTTTTGGAAAAAGCATGTAGCTTTGCCTCACACCACTTGGATTGCTTAGCCACTTTTTTTATATCAACTGGATGAAATGCAAACCCTGCTGCTGCTGTAGGAACTGAGGGGTTTTGCACCCTTTCAGGGACTGAACCTGCCTGTGCTGAGGAAGTTGGTTTCCCAGTATACGAATCTTACACTTCAACCTAAGGTGTTGCTCCTACATCTGTAACTGGAGGGTCTGCTGCTACCTCTACACCTCTATCAAGTTTTAATCCCGGCTAATTCTCATCAAACTCTATGGGGTTAGGAGTATTTCGAGCAGGATCATCATCATCAATTCCTACAATCTTTAGCACATTAGTATCATGGAATAACTCTGTGATAAAGACAAGGAAAAGGATAAGTAGTGTCAGTTCTCGACATCCTAATCTTCATCTCATCCGCAATGTTTTCCCCAAAATTTTAGGGAAGATTTTGCACAATTATCGCAACTAGAATAGCTAGATCATCACCCAAAATATTATCTCCATCAGTGGACATCAGCCAGACACGCACTATACCCAACCAAAACTTTGCCTCTTGAGTCAAAAAGGACTTGAAGATTCTTTCATTTGGGTTTGTTACCCATGATGGATGTCTATTAGCTATGATGTTGTCTAACCACAGATGTTGTTTCTCCCAATTCCTAATCCGAGCATAGAATAATGGTGTGGTGTCCTAAGGAGTGAAGTTGGGACCATGTAAGAATCTGTTGATGGTTCTGATTGAGACATCAACCCTTACGCCCCTCACCTGCACTCTATCTAATAGGGGCCAGTATGCTACCGTTTCACCTGGCCTTCACATGTTTTCCAACTGAGCCTGGTAGTTTGCGTAGAACTCCCAAACCAGTGCAGGGCAAAATGAACCTCCTTCTTTTGTGGTCCATCCCAAGCCATACTCCTTGAACTTCTGTTCTACTTCAGGGTAACTACTCAACCCTCTGGTAATAATCATCTTTTCTTCCTGAATTGGCCTTTTAGCACTCCTTCTATAAGTTCTGCGAAGCCCAGCGATGAAGATGCTCTCTGCCCTGGGAATTTTCCACCTAGCATTATCTCAAAATTTGGGTTTCTTACATTTGATAAGTGTTCCCCAAGATGGAGACTCTTCATCATCTTATTGTTCAGTGGATGGGGATTCAGATAATGTTCCCTAAGACTCAGACTCCTCAGACCCATCCTGTTCCTCTTCTTTAGATTCATTATGTTCAGACTTATACTGTTTATGTTCAGAATGTTCAGATGCCTCCTACTTAGAAACTGTCATTGATTCAGTGTCATCACTATCCACCACTTCAATGGTGGTGGTGGTGAAGTTTTCTTTGGACTTTATGTCTGGTTTTGCTTCTTGAGCAGGGGTTCCTCCTTCTCATAATTAGATTCTTCGTCGATGAGCTTACGACATACACTTTCTTTGGTCGCTTTCTTTAGTGCTGTGGGGATCTCTCTTTTTGGTACCATTATAAGGTTCTTGTAGCAATAGAAAAACTATTGTTTAGTCCACAAGATCATAAACACAAACACGTTAATCTTTTAAGCTTATTCATGCTTCAGGTTCCAGGTATGACGACAATTCTTGATAAGCCGTCACGACTGTGATAGCTTATCACAATTGTAGTCAACCTTAGACAAAACCTTCAAAAAATTTTACAACTGGTGATGACATTCCTGATAAGGCGTCACAATTGTGATAGCCTATCACAAATGTCATCATCTCTAAATAGAAATGACTTCATTCTTGTCATCCTTTGACGGCATTCCTGATAAGCCATCACAATTGTGATAGCCTATCATAGATGTCGTCAGCTCTTATCAGAACCCACTTGTGATTTTAACTCAATTTTTGGTCCCCATTATTGCTTAACATCCACTTGAATTCCAATTTGTGAGCTATTTTTTTAAACCTTGGGCCTGCACAATAAACCCTAGGTGCGATTTTAGCTCCTTTCCAAATTGAACTTGGTTCAAGCATCTTAGGGACTTTGGTTATCATCTATCTAACACTTACCACAAGAAGAGAAGAGTTAAAGTTAGAATATATCTGATGGGAGCTCTTACTCTGATTACACACACAAGAAGAAGTAGGAAGTAGGAAGAATTTCTTGATTGTGAAGTTCAAACCCACACACAAGGGAACTTTTTTTGTTGGAGTGTTTTGAAAAGAGTAGGAAATAATCTAACTAAGGAAAGAAATAAACTAAAGAAAAAGAAATAAAACTAGAGGAAAGTTGAAAAGATTTCACAGTTGGACCGGGTCGGATCTTTTTTAAAATGGGCCCAGAATTTAGTTTTTAAGGTTATGGGCTGATGATGATTTGTGATGGCTTATCATGAGTGTGATATCATATCATGATCATCGTCACCCTTAATAGAGAATTCCTCAAGCTAGTCCTATCTGACGGCAATTGTGATAGCTTATCATAGTCGTGACGGCTTATCATAAATGTCATCATGGCCTTTCAGCTGAGCTCCTCATTTTTCCACCTTCTCTGTACTAACTCCTAACAATAAAAATTAAAACTCTTTCTTAAACATAAAACTTTGGGTTGCCTCCCAATAGCCCCTGATTTACTGTCGCGGCACGACTTGGTTATCTTGACTACTCAGGCTTTGCCAAGACAACCAGTTGATACCCCTTTACCATCATCATAGAAGACGTCAACGATTAAAAAAACACTCATATCTTTTGGTTGTATCATGGATGGGTGTATTTTGAAGCGCGCTTCTTTGTCATTGAACCTTAACTTTAGCTTGTTCAACTCTATGTCTACCAGCACTCTCCCAGTTGTGAGCAATGGACTACCCAAGATGATAGGCACTTCAAAATCCACCTTACAATCTAAGGCCAGAAAATTAGCAGACAGAACATAATCGGCTACCTTTACCAAAACATCATGAAGTATGCCCACAAGCCTCTTCACAGACCTATATGCCATTACCAACTGTATATTTGTTGGGGTAGGATCCCCCAAACCCAATTTCTTGTACACATCCAGTGGTATTAAATTTATACTGGCTCCCATATTGCATAGTGCTTTTGTGAACTTTAGGGGGCCAATAGTATACGGGATGGTAAATTCTCCCGGTTCTGCCTTTTTCTGCACTAAAGACCTTGTAGAGATAGTGCCATAATGGAAAAGATTGCCCTTCGACTCATACCTAACCTTCCGTTTCTTAGTTACATGGTCTTTCATGAACTTTGCGTAGCCTGGCATTTGCTCAAGTGCGTCAACCACAGGCACATTAATTGTCAATTGCTTGAGAATTGCCAAGAAGTTGCTGAATTTTGCATCATCAACCTTCTTCTTCAATCTTTAAGGAAATGGAGGTGGTGGTCTAGGGATAGTTTTCAACACCACTTCCTCTTCCTTCTTCTTTTTCTCCTCTGAAGAGTCAATAGAACTATCCAGCTTCTTAGACTCCGCTGGATTACTTTTTTAGGATTCATCAACAATCACCTCATCATCTACAGAGTTTCTCGCAGAAGGGCCAGGTAAGATCTTACCACTCCTAGTGGTAATCACCATATGATCCATCATTTCACAGATTCTAAACCGTATCACTAGGTAAAGTACCATTTTTTCTTTGGTTCAGTGTTGTGGAAAGTTGGCTCATCTGTTTCTTCACTTGCTTGATAGAAGTTGAGTGTGAACTAACCAACTTACTCAGGGTAGAGAATTTACTCTTCATAGTAGTTACCCCCGAGTTGGTAGCCTCAACTCCTTTCAGCAATTTTTCCATCATGTACTCCATGGACATCTTACCAGAGATAGTTGGTGCAACATCTCAACTTCCAGGAGGAACATACAACCACTCTTATAATTATTGCTTCTCCAGTGTCCTTGCTTCCTATCTTTATAATCAGGCTTGACATAAAAGTTTTGACCTTGATTCCATTGGCTATTGCCTCGGAAACTCCCCTGATTACTCTCATAGTTTGACTCTTCATCTGCATTAGTAGCAATAGTGCACTGAGACTTCATAGCCTTAGCTTTTTCAGTCTTACCTGATATCCAGTGCTTGGTCAGCAAGTCCATCTGTGTCTTCAAATGTGCTATGTCTTGGTATCGCTCCTCATCCCTTCTGTACTGCTCCGCGGTTATACTAACAAAAACAGTCGGGATCTCTACCACAGAATCCTTGGTATGCTAATATCGAATCTATTTGGTCATTTTATTCAACATGTCTAAAGCCTTTAGGAAAGAGAGGTGAATCAACGAACCACCCGCAATATTATCTACAATTAGCTTTGTCACAGAGTTAAAAGCTCTATACAAAGTCTCCATCAAGTGCAAGTCTTTCATATTGTGGTTCGAACACTGTGTCAGCTTCTTCTTGAATCTCTCCCAAGTTTCATGCAAGGCTTCAGTTGGGAGCTGTCTGAAGTTACTGATTTTGTCCCTCAATTGTACCCTCTTGGAGGGTGGAAAGAACCATTCTAGGAATACCTTTTTCAACTGTCTCCAGATGGTTATAGAATTGGGCTCCAGCTCATTTAACCACATTTTTTCCTCCCCAGACAGATAAAATGGAAACAATCTCAACCATATCGCATTCTGACTCACTCCCGGATTATGAAAAGATTTGCAAATAGTGATGAAGTTCACCAAGTGAATGTTTGGATCATCACCAGGCAATCCTCCAAACAACCCCTTCAGATTGAGGAGTAGGATCATGGTACTTGTTATGCTAAATTTTTCACCAGGTTCCAACGGTGGAGGAATGATAGCACCCATTGCACCTTCTCCGTCCTTTCTTTCGTCATCATCAACAACCTCATAATAGATAGGATGTTGACCATACCTTCCTCTGAATGGATGATTTCTATCAAAATTTTGCTGCACTGGTGTAGAAATTTGCTCAACTCACCTTGAATTTTGAGGATTCAGCAATTCCTCATTACCCAAGTCTTCCTCATCATGTTTTGGGTGACGTACCTGTTGACCCTGGTTCTGTATGTTCACCTGAGCCCTGGCCAAAGCAGGTAATCTTTTCGCCTCCTGTTGCTCAACCATTCTCCCGATCAGCTGATGTTCAGGATTAATTGGCAATAATGGTTCTTCAGAACTTCTTATTTTTGGCATAAACAACAAAGATCCTGCAATAAATAGAAACAACAAATAAACGTAAATCTAGGAAACTAAACTAACAGTTAATTAGCACACATAAACTTTTAGTTTACAACCGTATGTCCCAGCAATGATGCCATTTTTGATAATGCTCAAACTACACTCTTGAATGGGTAAAAGAGATCGTTGTCAATATAAAACCCAACTAGGTTGGGGTCTAATCCCACAGGGAATATGATGTGAAATCAAGTTGTTTACGATTTAATTCACTGATAGTTTAACGTCTCCTGAAATGGGGGTTTAAGTTTCACAAATAATTGTTTGACACTTTAATTTTGATATTTGTAACTAAGATTTTATGAAATAACCAGAATTATGTTCACTAGGGCTTACGGTACATCACAGATGCCAAAGGAGACTTAAGATTATCATGGTGGTTAGGATAACAGGCTATCTTTATCGATTATATGCTCAAATATCTCTCGACCTATTTAAGCGTCTAATTTCCTAGTCCTCTCAAACATAGGGAATTACTATTACTGCCCAGATTTTACCTCAGGTTAATCAACCTTGTTACAGTATTTTCGAGTCCCTGCTGATAATTCACTTCCTACTGTTTATGATTTCTTTCTCAAGCAAATCAAAGTTGGTATACCTACTATTTGCAACCAACAAACATTAATTAACATCTCAAAAATATAAAGAAATCCTGACATATATTGAATCTTGAGTATTTAACACGTCTTCATGACTTAACACTAGATCCCATAATTTAGGTTAATGAGGTTTAGCCACTCATGATGCAAGAAACAAGTACATAAATTGAATTCATAATTGAGAATATTAACTTACAACTATGATGAAGATCAAAAAGTATTACTTGAATTGATTCACAAGACAAAACTCCCAAAAAATTGGTCTAGAGGGAGAGAGAAAAAAAAATCATATTTCCAAAGAATGTTGATTGATAAGTTTTTGTATATCTAGAAAACCCTAAAACAAGGCTTTAAATATTTAACCCTAAATAAGGAAACAAAATAGAAGTTTCAGCTTTTTCTCAGAATAAACAACGACGTTAGTGACGGCTTATCAGGAGTCTGACGGCTTATCACGGATGTCGTCAGCTCTTCTGGATTTTTGGATCTTGCTGCTTAATTCTGACGGCGACGATGATGGCCTATCACCATCTTGATGACATGTCATGAATGTCGTCACAAACTTTCTTAAACATCCATCTTCTGTTTATGTCTGACGACATCTTTGACAACTTATCATCAGGTTGACGACGTGTCATGGATGTCGTCACAAAACTGTCTTTAACTTCCATCGTTTGTTTAAGGATGACGGCATCCTTGACAGCTTATCACCAGGTTGACGATGTGTCATGGATGTCGTCAGCCACATTTAGTCATTTATTTGCTTCAGATTTTAGGCTTTTTGCTTTTTTATTGGTGATTCCCCTTCATCTCTAGATTTACAACAAAATCAAAGTAAACTAATAAAAAACTACTAAAGTTCCTCAAGACCTTGCAATTATTTAGAGTTAAAAGCTTCAAATATGTTAGCATAGGCTCGCACGTCAAGGGTCATTACACAAGGATGGTCAGTGGGCTACGCATTGAAATGTAACTTAAGGAAAGTAATAAAATAATGACATTCCCAAAAACCAGTCTAAAATCACATGTACAACATATATATATAAGAAGCTGTGAAAAGGACAAGGGTCATAAACATGATAGTACAAACCATTAGCCTGAACTGTGTTGTTCACTATAAGCCATTATCCTAAATTGTACAACTTTCTCCATCCTAAATGAACCCACGAGCTATATAGGTTCATTTCCAACAACTAAAAGAGCTCCTGTGTGTGTTAGCCACAAAAACTGAGGAACAACCAGGGAAAGGCTAAAGATATCAAAGCTATAACCCTCCCAATATATATGTATATATGTATATATATATGTATATTTATGTATATATATATGTATATATATGTATATATATATGTATATATATATGTATATATATATGTATATATATATGTATATATATACATATATATATATGTATATATATACATATATATATATGTATATATATACATATATATATATGTAATGACCCTTCAGGTCATTATCCATATTCTTGCTTACTTTCTTCGATAGAGCTTCTCCATAGCCGCCCCAAGTAATTAATAACCTGCGGGGACCGATAGTCTAATTAACTGATGGTTCTCTTTGGTTTTTAGAATCCTTTTCTCAATTTGAAGTCTTCATTGGTCCTAGTTGACCACTAAGAATTTTTTTTTGTAAAACAACCTTCTATGCAAAATTCGTCTTTGCCAATGCATCCAGAATGTCAAAAAATATGGGGTTTCATATCTTATTTGTTCAAAACGGACCTCGAATGCATCCCGAGGCATTGGCCATAGGTTGAAACTAAGTTCCAAGCTTCAGCCATGCATAGCATGCACCGAGGTGCTACGACCATGGCAAAGGAAGTGAGACCGCAAGGCCACAACCGCAATAACGCTAGGGTCGTGACCGCGCCATCAGAGGGCTGGTTGGACCATATTTAAGTGCTATCTTGTGCAAATTTTTGGTCATTTTGTTCCTCCCTCTTAACCTATAAAACCTCATGGAGTGTAAAACCTTCTAAGTGTGTGTTGTGGGTTGAATTAGTTCTTAAAAAACTTATGTGATTGACTCTTACTATAATCTAAGGTAAGAATTCCTATAATTTGGTGTTGATTGCATGGTTTCTTGACTCAAAAACCCTAAATCACTATGGGTCAATTGTAGCCCCAAAATTGAGTGATTAGCTCAAATTACTTGAGGGTTTTAACTCCCGAAAGATATTTAGTTTATGGGTTGGTCTTTTAAACTTCTTTCCAAGGGTGAAACCCAATTGGGGTTTTGGTGTCCATTTGAAACCCATGGCACAATGGTGCCATAATTGGTATTGTCATTCTTGTTGTAATGCTTAAATTGTATTGTTTTTATCATCGCTTGTGGAAAATAAATCTTTATGGAAAGGAAAGGAAGAGATCATTTATTTATGAGTTGGTTGGATTAAAGGTAGGTTAGGCTTACCCGAAGACTATATTGAGCTTGTTTGTAGTGTAATTATTAATATCTTGCAAGATTGGGTGGGGAACATAGAACATAGTTGATTAAATGGTGATCTTGGGATTCATTGACTTCTATAGGCTATTAATTGGTAAGGCATGATATTTTGACCCTTAGTCTAGGACTTTGCTAGCTTATTTATGGTGTCATAACTAGTGTGAGAAAATTATAGTTGTTCTAAGTAGACATGAATGGTATAATTCTCTATCCTTAGAAGTGTATTGGCATATATGATGCCTAGATAGGAGATGACCTTTGTTTTGGATTGACTTAGGAAGGACTCTTGAAGAGACTTTCCCTAAAGACCTAGAAAGGATTGGTAAGCCCTTATGGTGAGGTATAACTGACTTAGCCTATTCCAGGTAGATACTAGACTTGTGTTAATAAGCTTGTCATTCTTGGTATTTATAAGTGGGACTTGACCCACCTTAAGCTTGAACTAAGGAAATTCTTAGTTACCAAGATACGTGGTGATTATCTAAACTATTTGTACAAAGGAGTTGTGATAGTTGAACTCATTGATCGGATTATCTTGTGATCGGGACTTGAATAATTTTGTTAAGTGATTATTGTGCATGTCTTATAAATACTCATGCTCTTGTTTATGCTCATATTACGTGTGAAGCCTATTAGTAAGGTAAAATGGCAAGTGTTATCCTACATCCTTACTTTCTTATTCTGTGAACCTTTGGGTATGTTCATTGGTTTGGCTATGCATATGTATATATGTTGTTGTATTGGGAGACTTGTGATATTATGATGATGCCTGGTGAATTAAGAGGAATATATAAATATTATGATGATGCCCGGTGAATCCCAAGGTATACGTTGATATTATGATGATGCCCAATAAATCCAGAGAAATATGTGATATTACGATGATGCTTGGTGAATTCGGAGGAATATTTGATATTATGATGATGCCCGTTGAATCTGGAGGAATATGTTGATATTATGATAATGCTTGTGAATCCAGACGAATATTTTGATATTATGATAATGCCCGATGAATTTGGAGGAATACGTTAATCAAATAGTGATGCTCGGTCAATCCAGAAGAGGTAAGAATATTACGATGTCGTGTGGGCCAACTGCCTATGTGCTTGAATTATGAGGTCTCTTGGTAAATTGTTAATCATTTCTTCTTCCTAATAATTACATAAGAGGTGTGGCTCTTGTTAATGCTAAGTTAGCAATTAAGGGAAATCTATGCCTAATATTGAGTTAAGGCCTAGTGTTATGTGTAATCTTGCATAAAATCATAGGCTAACCTAATATATTTTCTTGACTTGAATAAGAGGTTATGTTATGAATTCTTGCCTAGTAAAGTGGCTTGTGTGACAACTAGTTACTTCTAAAATATATGATTACTATTTGAAGGATAGAAACTTAGTAAACTAGTTAGTCAATTTTACTTGCTTAAAATATGGAAACTAGTCCTTAAGGTTAAGGCATGCTTACTGATGATGGACCTAGTATTGCATGATTGTTAATTAGATTATCTTCTAATATGCAAGGTTCAGATGGCTTTATTGAGAACTCATATTATGAAGATGCTAACTAAAGAATGGTCTTAGGATAGATGAATAACCTATAATATGGGTGGCTTGTAGTCCCCCCCTCCCCAATTTGATGACTAGTAATTATAAGACTTGTAATCTATTGATGTATGGAAAATAAGGTTAAATAGTATGGACTTTGTGGTGTTTATCCATGAAGTATAGAATTAGTGACTACATATCTATGCTATGACAATATTTCTTCGTTTATGTTAAACTACGGTATGGGCATTTGAAGGTAGATTTCGGTAATGAATCATGGCGGGGTTGTGCTACCCGCGGCTTCGATCAATGGATGGGGTAGTTGTGCTTAATTATATTATGGGTTGTATTCTTTTGGTGTACTCTCTGGTGGTATTGGACACCGTAATGGGTTTTTATTTAATATTTTTTTGTGTACTCCCCGATGTTATGGGATGTCGTGATGAGTTCTTTGTTTTGCTATATTTCGTGTACTTCTCGAAGGTAGGGGACGTCGTGGTATGTTTTTGTGCTTTATATTCTAAGCATGGTTGATAATGATTATGGCAAGTAGATGCTTGCTATTATGTATATTTCTTTATGCTTCCGAAATGATACTCAGTTGTTATAGTATTTATGGAGTATATTGATATAGTATGTTGTGTTATTGTATTTGTAGTACAGATGTTGTTATAGTGGTATGAAGCAAATTCAGTTTCGATCCTATCCCTTGACTTTAAGGTTATTGTGTTACTTTATATCATCTTCACATTTTATTTAAGCTCAGGCGACCGATGATTCCTACTGAGAACTCATGTTTTTGTACTCATACATTACTTCTGTACCTATTTGGTGTAAACCCAGGTTCTAGTTACCGTCGTTGAGCTAGGTCGTACGAGTTGACTATTTGGAGATAAGGTAAGATCTTGGAGATTGATTTCCCCTCTATCCTTATTTGTCTTTTGCTTTCGAGACAAATATATGGGATTATTTAAGATATTTTAGATTTTGAGGTTGTAAATTCCTCTTGTCAAGTTAAGAAACATTAGTATTAATACTATCAGGTCGTGGGATTGGTATTTTAATATTAGTTGTCTTAGTTGTGAAATGTTGTGGTTATATTATGTTCATACATAGGGTCCATATTGGATGTTCTTACCAAGGTAACCCATTGTATTAGATCTAGGTTACGGTATCAGCTTACCTACCGGTGGGGTATGGTAGGTGCCTTCAAGACTCTAAGTGAGGTCGTGAAAAATTGGTATCAGAGCTTAGGTTTCACCGATATTATTGATATAGGTGAAAGTGTCTAATAGAGTCCTTTGGATCGGAATGTTGATGTTCGTTTCATATCCTTGGAAGGCTATGGGGCATTTTTAGGAGTTTTTCGCTTGTTTCATTCTTATCTCGCTAAGAGTATAAGTTGGTTTGTAGAATATTCTGTTGACTTTACTCTTTTGCAGATGCCAAGGAAATTTGTTTCAGTGATACGCGAGGTGGGTCCTGAAACCCAGACTCGTGAGTTATCCCTAATTATAGACCAGGGTGTGCCTCCCCCAGACCTTATTCCTACACCCAAGCCAAAGACTACACCACCTCAGCCAACGGTGGGACAGGGACCAGCCCAGGCTCTACCAAGATTCTTTTCTCTTCTTTTCTTAGAGATCTTTTGGTTCAGTTGTTGAGTTTTATTAATGGTTCACAAACAACTAGAGTAAGAGTGTATCCTGCAGCTGCAACTCCTAGAGTTGAGGTTCTTCCTATTCTGGCAGTTGTTCAGCCGACAGTTGTTTAGTCAATTAAGACCCAGCCTATTATGTCTGTCGAGGAGCAGAAGACGCTGGGTAGGTTCTTGAGGTTGGCTCTGCCTAGATTTTTTGGTGCTCCTAGATAGGATGTATTTGAGTTTTTGACTGCTTGTGAGGATAGGCTTCGTGGAGACTCGTGGAGACACGTGGAGTGGACTATACAATATTTTAGTTGGACTTATCTGCTAGACACTGGTGGAAGGGTTTTATAAGTTCTAGACCAGTTGGATCTTCCCCTCTCTCTTGGGCTCAGTTTTCTGAGATATTCTTAGAGAAGTTCATGTCGTGTAGCCTTAGAGATCATTTGAGGGATCAGTTCTCTAGATTGGAGTAGGGTTCTACGATAGTCGATGAGTATGAGGCTCATTTCCATGAGTTGGCTAGGCATGCGACTTCTATATTAGATATGGAGTATGAGAGTGTTTTCTGCTTTGTCAGAGGATTGAGACTTCATATTAGGATGGCTACTTAGAGGTTGGTTGCTGCTAGCATGATCATTGCAATGGTTGTTGATCATGCTAGGGTGATGGAGAACGTGCAGCATGAAGGCAATGATAAGAGGCCTTAGTATCAGGGAAATTTTATGGGACTCGTAGTAGCTCCCGATTCAAAGCTGGTATTTATTATGCTGGACATTCTCCGCATCTATCTTTCCATCCTTAGTGTCAACTAGTTAAGGCAGACCTTTAGATAACTGACGGGGATCAGTTTATTTCTAGTGGGCGCCATAGTAAGGGTGGTGATTAGTCTATGAGAGGTTCACCTGTAGGCCTTGCTAGGCGTGGTAGTAATGTAGGATTAGTCGGTTATGTAAGTTCTGGTTCTTCTTAGGAGTTGTGTTTTTCTTGTGGACTTCCTTGTCATTTGTCAAGAGAGTGCCCTAGTCATGGGGGCGATGGTTGTTTCAGCCCCGGGAGCTACTCCCATTAGGGCAATTCCCCCTTCAGGTAGGGGGTAGTGCGCGAGGTTGTAGAGGTGGTTACCAAGACGCTCGAGGTGGTACTAAGGCAGGAAAGGCAGGTGGTCATTCAGTTTCCCAGCCAGGTAATGGGCGTGGTCAGTTGTATGTAGTACCTTCTAGGCCCGAGGCTAAGACTTCGGATGCTATAGTTACAGATCCAATTTTGATATGCCATAAGTCTACTCTTGCTTTATTTGATCCTGGATCCACTTATTCTTATATATCTTCTTATTATGCACTATGGTTGGAGTTGAATAGTGATTTATTATTATACCATTGCATGTATCTACTCCCATAGGTGATTCCTTAGTAGTGGATTGGGTATTTAGACCATGTGTCACGACAGTTAGTGATATTGATACTTATACTTATTGTATTATTTTTGATAAGCTGGATTTTGATGTCATTCTGGGCATCGACTGGTCATCCCTCTATCATGCGGTCATGGATTTTTTTCCAAGACAATTACCTTAGCCATGCCCGGTATACCCTCAGTCGTATTACATGGAGAAATTAGTCGTGAGCCGAAGGGGATTATTTCCTATATTTGTGCTAGATGACTTCTGTCAATAGGATGTTAGTCGTATCTTTCTTGTGTATGTGATACTCATGTAGAGAGTCTAACACTTGATTCTGTTCTTATTGTGTGTGAGTTTCCTGACGATCTTCCTGGTATTCCAACTGACCGTGAGATTGAGGTTGTTATTGACCTTGAGCTTGGTACTCGACCTATTTCTATGCCACCTTATCGTATGGTTCCTACATAGCTTATAGAGCTGAACTCTCAGCTTCAGGATCTTCTTGGCAAGGGGTTCATTAGACCGAGTGCTTTCCCGTAGGGAGCCCCTATTTTTTTTGTAAAAGGAAATATGGGTCGATGCGGATTTTTATTGATTATAGACAGCTAAATAAGGTAACGGTGATGAACTGTTATGCTATGCCTCACATTGATGATTTGTTTGACCAGCTTCAGGGTACAACCGTATTTTCTAAGATACATTTGAGGTCTGGTTATCATCAGTTGAGGATTTAGGCCAAGGAAATCTCAAAGACAACCTTCAGGACCCATTATGGTCACTATGAGTTTTTGGTGATGTTTTTTGGGTTGACTAATTCTCCAGCCACATTTATGGACTTGATGAACTGTGTGTTTAGACCTTATCTAGACTTTTTTGTCATAGTGTTCATTGATGATATCCTTGTATACTCGATAAGTATGAGGAGCATGCACAATATTTGAGAGTTGTGCTCCAGGTTTTTAGAGTGCATGTGCTTTTCTCCAAGTTCTCTAAGTGTGAGTTTTGTCTTGTGTCAATATCTTTTCTCGGACATATGGTGTCTAAGGTGGGTATTATGGTAGAACTGACTAAGATTTTAGCGATTCGTGATTAGGCTAGGCCTATCTCTCAGACTGAGATTCATAGTTTTATTAGTTTTGTTGGTCATTATAAGTTTTGTTTAGAGCTTCACTACCTTCTTTAGCCCCTATGAATAGATTGACCCAGAAGGAAGTTCCTTTCTGATGGTCTGAAGAGTGCTAATCGAACTTTGGAAGGCTCAAGGATTGTCTCACTTAGGCCCCGATATTAGCTCTTCCTATTGAGGGAGAGGGATTCACATTATTTTGTAATTCTTCTATTGTTGATTTCGGTTGTGTTTTGATGTAGCAGGGTCGTGTTATTGCTAATGCTTCTAGAAAGCTTAAGGTGCATGAACATAACTACCCCACTCATGACATAGAGTTGGCAGCGGTAGTTTTCACGCTCAAGATCTGGAGGCATTATTTGTATGGTGTGCGTTGTGAAATTTTAACCGATCATCGCAGTCTTCAGCACCTTATGACTCAAGGAGAGCTTAATGCTCGCCAGCATAGATGGATGGAGTTTCTAAAAGATTATGATATGCCTATCTTGTATCATTCGAGTAAGGCGAATGTGATGACGTATGCCTTGAGTCGCAAAGCGGTGACTATGGATAGTTTGGCTAGTATTTCAATTTCTCAGATATCATTGGCATGGTACATTCAGTCCTTATCTAATTTGATAGTTCACCTCAATATCTCGGATCCAGCAAGAATTTTGGCTAGTATAGAGGCGAGGTCCTCCCTGTTTGAGCAGATTTGTGATCGTCAGTTTGAGGATTATAAGTTGTGCCTTCTCTGTGATCTGGTAGTGAGTGGTGATTTTGGGAGACACACTTTGGATTCTAAGGGTATCTTGAGATTTCAGGGTGGTATTTTTGTTCCCTACTTAATGATTTGATTTAGTGTATTTTGCATGAGGCTCACAGTTCTACATATTCTATTTATCCCGATATGGACAAGATGTAAAGAGATTTGAGAAAGTTGTATTGGTGGGATTGTATAACGAGAGATATGGTAGACTTCGAAGGTTGTTGCTTGTGTTGTCAGCAGGTTAAGGCTGAGCATCAACATTTCGGTAGATTGACTCAGAGATTGCCTATTCTCGAGTGGAAATGGGAAAGAATCACCATGGACTTCATTAGTTGGTTGCCTCGTACTTTCTATAGTTAAGATGGTATCTGGGTTATTGTGGATCATTTGACCAAGTCAACATGTATTTTCTCCATTCAGATGACCTTCAGTGTCGAGAGATTAGCCCATATTTATGTTCAGGGGATAGTTTGTTTGTATGGGGTTCCTGTGTCTATCATATCAGATCGTGGTTCTGTGTTTACTTCAAGGTTTCGGAGAGCATTTTTGGAGGAGTTGGGTACTCGAGTGAATTTAAGTATAGCCTTTCATCCACAGACGGATGGTATGTCCGATCGGAATATTCAGGTGCTTGAGGATATGCTACGAGCTTATGTTGTGGACTTTATAGGTCAGTGGGATCAACACTTAGCATTGACGGAGTTCTCCTGCAACAACAATTATCGTTCGAGTATTGAGATGGCACCTTATGAGGCGTTGTATGGTAGGAGGTATCGTTCTTCTATAGGATGGTTTGAGACATCCTAGGTTAGAACCTATGGTACAGATTTTCTTCAGGACTCGTTAGATGGAGTCAAGTTAATTCAGGGTAGTCTAAGAGCCCAGAGTAAACAGAAGGCCTATGACAACCGTACACTCCGTGCCTTGAGATTTGGAGTGGATGTTCGTGTGTTACTTTGAGTTTAACCTATGAGAGGTATGATGAGGTTTGTAAGGAAGGATAAGCTTATCCCTCTCTATATTGGTCCTTTAAATATTCTTCATGTGTTTGGTGAGGTGGCCTATGAGTTGGCTCTACCTCCATACTTTGCCGTTGTCCATCCAGTTTTCCATGCCTCTATGTTGCGGAAGTATATTCTGGATCTTTCCCATGTGCTTAGATAGGACTCAATCGAGTTAGACGATCAGTTGACCTTTGTGGATGAGCCCGTTCTAGTTTTGGCTATTTATGTGAGGCCATTGCGGACTAGGGAGATTCCGATATTCAAGGTTCAATGGAGGCATCGCCCAGTAGATGAAGCTACATTGATGATTAAGAGTGAGATATGAGCCCAGTATCCTCACTTGTTCGAGACTTCAGGTACTTGCTTGTCTTTAACTTTCGGGGACAAAATTTCCTTAGTAGTGGATGTTGTAATGACCCTTCAAGTAATTATCTGTATTCTTGCTTACTTTCTCAGGTAGAGCTTCTCCATAGCCACCCTAAGTCATTAACGACTTGATGGGACCGATAGTACGGTTACCTAACAGTTCGTTTTGGGTTTTAGAACCTCTTCCTCAATTTGAAGTCTTTATTGGTCCTAATTGACCACTGGTCCTAATTGACCACTAAGAGAAAAATTTCATGAAACATCCTCGTATGCAAAATCTGAATTTGCCAATGCATTCAGAACGTCGATAACTATGGGGTTTCATATCTTATTTGTTCGAAATGGACCCCCAATGCATCCCAAGGAATTGATCAAAGCTCGAAATCAAGTTCCAAGCTTCATCCATGCATAGAATGCACTGAGGTACGACGACCGCAAGGCCACGACTGCGGTGAGATAGGGGTTGTGACCACATCATCAGAGGGATGGTTGGACCATATTTACGTGCTATCTTGTGCAAATTTTTGGCCATTTTTTGCCTTACTCTTAACCTATAAATCCTAATGGAGTGTAAAACCTTTTAAGTGTGTGTTGTGGGTTGAATTGGGGCATAAACAACTTGTGTGATTGAATTTTGCTACAATCTAAGGTAAGCATTCCTCTAATTTGGTATTATTTCATTATTTCTTGACTCAAAACCCTTAAATCATTGCGGGTCAATTGTAACCCCAGAATTGAGTGATTGACTCAAATTGCTTTAGGGTTTTAACTCCCTAAAGATAGTAAGGTTATGGGTTGGTCTTGGAAACTTCTTCCAAGGGTGAAACCCAATTGGGGTTTTGGTGTCCATTTGAAACCTATGGCACAATGGTGCCATAATGGGTATTGTCATTCTTGTTATAATGCTTAAATTGTATTTGTTTAGGGCATTGCTTTTGAAAAAAAAAGCTTCACGGAAAGGAATGAAAAAGCTAGTTTGTTCGTGAGTTGCTTGGATTCAAGGTAGGTTAGCTTACCTGTAGACTAGATTGAGCTCTTTTGTAGTGTAATTAGTGATATCTTGCGAGATTGGGCAGGGAACATAGAAGATAGTTCATTAAATAGTGATCTTGGGATTCATTGACTTGTATAGGTTATTAATTGGTAAGGCATGATATTTGACCCTTAGTCTACGACCTTGGTTAGATTATTTGTGGTCTCATGACTAGTGTGAGAACACTATAGTTATTCTAAGTAGACATTAATAGTATGCTTCTCTGTCCTTAGGAGTGTATTGACCTATATGATGCCTAGATAGGAGATGACCTTGGTTTTGGTTTGACTTAGGAAGGATTCTTGAAGAGACTTTCCCTATAGACCTAGAAAGGATTGGTAAACCCTTATGGTGATGTATAAATGACTTAGCCAAATTCTGGGTAGAAGCTAGACTTGTGTTAGTAAGCTTGGCATTCTCGGGATTTAGAAGTGGGACTTGACCCACCTTAAACTTGAACTAAGAAAATTATAAGCGACCTAGATACATGGTGATTGTATAAACTATTGTACGTAGGAGTTGTGATGGTTGAACTCGATTATCGGATTATGTTGTGATCATGACTTGAATTATCTTGTTAAGTGATTATTGTGTATGTCTTGTAAATACTCATGCTCTTGTTTATGCTCATATTACGTGTGAATCTTATTAGTAAGGTTAAATGGCAAGTGTTATGCTATATCCCTACTTCCTTATATTTTGAACCTTTGTGTATGTTTATTGGTTCGGCTATGCATACGGATGTATGTTGTTGGATTGGGAGACTTGTGATATTATAATGATGCCCAGTGAATCAGGAAGAATATGTTGATATGTGATGCTGCCCAGTTAATCTAGAGAAATATGTTGATATTTTGATGAGGCTCGATGAATACGGAGGAAAATGTGATATTATAATGATGCCTGGTTAATCCCGGTGGAATATGTGATATTATGATGATTCCTGGTGAATCCGGAGGAAAATGTTTATATTATGATGATGCCCGGTGAATTCGGAGAAATATGTTGATATTGTGATGATGTCCTATAATCTGGAGAAAAACATTGATGAGATGATGATGCCCGGTGAATCCAAAAGAGGTAAGAACATTACGCTACTGTGGGGGACAAATTAACTTATATCATTAATATTTGTAAAGTTAGGCAGTGTGGGGCCAACCGTATATGTGCTTGAATTATGAGGTCTCTCTTGGTAAATTGCTAATCATTCCTTGTTCCTAATCATTACATAAGAGATGTGACACTTGTTGATGCTAAGTTAGAAACTAGGGGAAGTCTATGCCTAATATTAAGTTAAGGCCTAGTGTTATGTGTGCATAAAATCAAGGGCTAACCTAATATATTTTCTTAACTTAAATAAGAGGTTATGCTATGAATTCATGCATAGTAAAGTGGCTTATGTGACAACTAGTTACTTTTAAAATATATGATTAATATTTGAATGATAGAAACCTAGTATACTAGTTGATGGCTTGTATCCCCCCCCCAATTTGATGGCTAGTAATTATAAGACTTGTAATATATTGATTTATGGAAAATAAGGTTAAATATTACGGACTTCGCAGTGTTTATCAATGAACTATAGAATTGGTGATTACATAGCTATGCTATGACAATATTGCTTCATTTATGTTAAACTATGGTTTAGGCATTTGAAGGTAGATTTCGGTAATAAATCATGGCGGGGTTGAGCTACCCGCGGTTTCGTTCAATGGATGGAGTAGTTGTGCTTTATTGTATTATGGGTTCTATTCTTTTGGTGTACTCTACGGTGGTATTGGACACTGTGATGAGTTCTGGTTTGATATTGTTTTGTGTACTCTTCAGTGGTATGGGATGTCGTGATGAGTTCTTTGTTGTTCTCTCTTTTGTGTACTTCCCGGGGGTATTGGGATGTCGCGGTAAGTTTTTGTGCTTTATGTTCTAAGGATGGTTCATAATGATTATGACGAGTATATGTTTGCTATTGTGTATATGGATTTATGTTTCCGAAATGATACTCAGTTGTTATGGTATTTATAGAGTATATTGAGATAGTATGTCGTGTTATTGCTTTTGTAGTATAGATATTATTACAGTGGTCTCAAGCATATTCAGGTTCGATCCTATCCCTTGACTTTAAGGTTATTGTCTTACTTTATATCGTCTTTACATTATATTTGAGCTAATTTGGCCGATGATGCCTTCTGAGTACCCGTTCTATACCTTTTTGGTGTAAACCCAAGTTCTAGTTGCCGCCGTTGAGCTAGTTCGTGCGAGTTGACTATTTGGAAACAGGGTGAGCTCTTGGAGATCGAGTTGCCCTCTTTCCTTATTTGTCTTTTTCTTTCGAGACAAATGTATGAGATTATTTAAGACATTTTAGATTTTGATATTGTAAATTCCTCTTGCATTAATACTATCAGGTCGTGGGGTTGGTATTTAAATATCAGTTGTCTTAGTGTGATATGTTGTGGTTATATTGTTTTCACTCATAGGGACCATGTTGAATGTTCTTACCAAGGTAACACATTGCATTATCCCCGGGTTTCGGTATCTGCTTACCTACTGATGGGGTGTTGTATGTGCCATCATGACTCCAAATGGGGTCGACACAATATATATGTATATATATATACATATATATGTATATATATATATACATATATATGTATATATATATGTATAAATATATATAAACATATATATGTATAAATATATATAAACATATATATGTATAAATATATATAAACATATATATGTATAAATATATATGTATCCAACGCCGGTAAGTGTGGTTTCCAGTGTTGGTCCCCTCAGGACCTACACCTTCATGGTGAGCTACACAATTCCCTTTAAGCCTAAATTAAAACACTTTGCACATAAACCAATCATTAACCTAGGAGTCATTTATTAAGGAATTTACCAATTGGTATCGTCATACCAATAATGCTTGCGAGCTAATTCAATTATGCCAAACTAGTCCATTTAAAAAAACCGACTCCCAAGTTTAATTTAAAAATCCAAGTCATAGCCACCAAGGCCATCCAAATCCATTTATATCCATTTATCCTTTAGTGCAACGCAATGGGTTTTAAAATACAAGTTAAACCATGCAATTATCCATATTCAATTAAATTTACAAATTGGTTTGAGGTTAATCCCATAATCAAGGTAAAATTTATCCAATTTGGGGAAACCCATCTCCCCCATTCCAACCATTAAAACCATGCACCAATTCAGTCCAAAATACCATAAATTGTATCATGAATAATCTGTTTAAACAATGGGAAAAGAAATTCAAGTAATCACAATCAAAACCCCTCAACCTAATTTCAAACCCATCATACATGATATATTTTCACAACCAACAACAGTAATATATTTCCACAACCACATGAGACAACATCCATTCATTATCCCTACCATCCATGAAATTCCACATGATTCATATGAAAATAAAATGTGAATATACCGTAATGCACCAATGGTACCACAAAAGGCATTTCAACAACACAGTATATTAATCAAAATGTATTTTAAGTTATAAATGTCACATGGACTCTACTCGGTTATACATATCACTTAATATCTCAAAAACCAATGATTATACCACATATAAGCCCCCAAATAGGCATAACACATAGATATTGATTTTTCTTGATTAGTTCCCACCCCTGACATGCATTTTGGTATACAAATTAACAACCCAGTCCAGTCTAAAGAGTTAAGCCATAGCCTTCCTCAAATGCCAATATTGATCTGCTACACTTTGAATCCATGAACTTATTTCTCACAAATGATCCCAAAATCAACTAAAACAAACAAATATAGAATCTATGTGTCAAAACAAAGCCAACAATACCCATATTGCCTACTTTTGTTTTGGGTCAAAATGGATCCCTGAAATGGATTTTCAAAAAATAAAGGCAAAATCAAAACTTTACTTCAAAATTGTGTTTCCCATACTATTAGGAATCTACAATTTAAAACTCAAATCAAATCGAGTTAAAAATGAGATTCAAATTGAAGAAAAATTATTTTTAACCTTTACTGGGTAAAACCTTTGAAATCCAAGAATCGAAGATGTTTTGCAGGTTAAATTGAGGAAGATCTAGTCATTATTGGATTAGAAACCTAATATAAGTCAAAAAGAGTGAAATTTTGAGATAAATCAAGTAATAAGATTTTTGGGCTTTTGGACAATAAATCAAGAATTAGAGTAAAAAAGGTTAAAATCTCACCTTATATCCATAATACAATCAAGAAATAGACGTTACTCTAGCTTTACAAGAACTCACAATTAAGCTTCACTTTTAAGCTCTCCCACTATTTTAGGGTTTATCCCTCAAGAGGCAAGGTGGAAAATGACCAAAAATGCTAACTAAAGGGTCTATTTATACCCATACCAAGTATACAGGTAGTGCTATCACACTCTCTAGTGTGCAATTGCACTATCTAATCTTAGGAGTAGGTATTGTTATTGCAATCACCCCTTTTTTGATCGCACTATCCTCTCTGATACCAGATATCAGCTTTCACTGAGGCCTCAACATTCATTAGGTGTCCAATTTATATAAATGAACTAAGTAACCCTACTAAATTCAACGTTTTGGATGCATTGTAAAAGTCAGATTTTCAAAAAAACATCATTTTCACAAATTTGACCTCTGAAATTCGAAATCACTATTTCGAAACTGAGGGTCAAAATGAGAATTGAAATGCGTAAAACAAGAAAAAATATGTTACATCCTAAAATCGATGCTCTATATCTGATGGCATAGTCTTTTCAGCCATCCATCGCACGGATTAAAAGATAAACACATAGGTCCATATAAGGCTCTCGAAGCCACCAAAAAAAAAATATAATACAAAAGACACCAAAATGCATCGGGAACCATACCAATCACCCCTACACCCTAGAAATTCCACAATGTATCTATAGGGAGGGGTTAAAATAGTCAAATCACACGAAAATACTCTTTTACATATTTCATCAAATTTTAGGTCGTTATACTTACAGATATGAGATAATTTACAATATGGTCATTGATATGAGTTTTGGATACGTATGTGGGTCTAAGGCCATGATTATGATATTGTAATTATTCCAAACATATTATTGGGACAAAGGTCATTATATGATATCGATTGGACATCCGAGAAGTGTTTATTGTTTTAAAGGATGAGGTTATAGTTTATGAATATATATATATATATATATATTGATGCTTATGGTTCCATTATTTAAATACTGGTGATAGCACGCATAAATATGGTACATTCTTGATCATTAAATTGGTAAATGATGTGATTCTAGTTAAAATATGATTTTATTACAATCTTTCCTTATTAAGGGTTAAAGCCTGATTTTTACCTTAAAACTTATTTCTTCATGATAATAATTGTTTGTTTTAATGAATAACTAATATGTAAAAGAGGTTAATAATGATGTTTTAAAGATTTGACCGAGAAAGATTTTGGTCATTGATTTGGTACTACTAATTACTTTGGTCGTGAGTTATTCTGACCCTTTCTATACTTTTATAATGATTTAGTCTTAAAGTACATTCCGGGCAATGGATTTATGGATTTACACTCTTTTAAGGCACAACTTGAGTATGTGCACCTATTATATCTATATTTACATCTCTCCAGTATTGGGCGGAGGAAGATACTGTATAAATGATATAAATTCTGAGTAAAACCTAAAGATAGATTTTAGTATTGATGTTATATATATGTGTTGATGATTATGATGATACTGATTGTACACCTATAAAGGATAAAGGATGACTATGATGATATGCTTACATACCTGGAAAGGTCGAAAGATATTATGATGAGACATTGATACCTCACAAGGCTAGAAGATATTGTGATGATGATATTGATACCCGTTAAGGCTGAAAGATGGTTATATTAATGTACCTATGTGTACAACAATCAGTTCGAGTCCAGATACCCCTATGTATGGTAACTATATACCTGGCAAGGTCGGAGGGCGATTATGATAATGATGATTTTAATGATGATGGTTATGATGGAGATAATTATGATGATGTCATTGTTATATTTATTATATACTTTGCATTCGTTCATGTATGCATATATCCTATCACCAGTATGCGCCTATATTTATCATCCCATATGGAGGAAAGAGTTGCATAGGTATGGGTGATGACTATACCTTGTGGTGTGTTGTATATTGATTGAACCTTCTGAGCCTGGGGTGGTGGAGGTATGTGATAGGCTCATCTAGGTATTTGGTTGTCCGAACTAATCGGTTACTCGCGTTGTTATTAATATTATTATTATCATTGTTATTATCATTGTTATGGCTAGTTTATGACAAATTATTTATTTATTTTGTATTGAGAATCAAAGTACTCCTAAAGTTTTGATGATAAGGACTCGAGTATTCTAGTGGGATCAACTATTCAGGTACTTGATCGTTTGACCAAGTCAGCACCTTTTCTAAACTAACCTTCTTATTGAACAGGTTCTTTTACTCCTAAATACCTATTCGGAAGGAGGCTCCAGCCAAATTCCTCATTAGATCTACGTGAGGAATTATCTTAAATGTGGGGAATTCAGGAGTTAGAAGAATTTCATTACAACTAGAATATCTAGCACAACCTAGATTATGAAGAAAGGGAAATATTCCTAAATGCCTCGTATCCTCCCTCTTATAAGTGTGATATGCTACACACCTATATAAAGAACTCTATGCAACATAACTTTAAACGCACCCTAGGACACTGAACTATGCTCGTATACTAAGTTTGTCACGATCCAAGCTAAGGACCTAGCCACAACTGGCATTCTAAAACATGAAGGTCCAAGAAGGCCCCTTAGTATTCTATCAAAAACATATTCATATAAATTGCTAAAAATATAAATAAACTCAAGAAAGTGTTAAAAACAATCTATAACACAACATCATAATAATAACTCTATCTAATCTAGTCTGCGAAGCCTCTATTAATGAATAACTATCTAGGTCGGGATAAGGCCCTCGATAAGAGCATAAAACTAAAAAAAATTGAATATCTAAATAAAATACCTTCTGAAAGATGGATGGCTCACCAACTATGACACTTTGGAGATTTTAATACTATGTTGGACCATGAGACTTAGATACAGAACCTATATTATGTTACAATATTGCCGCTCGAGGATAATTAATACTTCGAATGTATTGGTATGTTGAACAGCCAAAAATAGTGATAATGATAATAGAAATAGTCATAAAACAATGTAAGAATTAAATATAATTCATCATAAATATACACTTAGTCACGAAAATATATTATGAGGATTTTAATAAAGGTTTGATGGCTAAAAGTCTATTATTGTTTCTTTACTTCTGAGCTAGATGGTTGTACTGACTCTCAAGGTTACTTTTTATCATTTTCACTATTTATAGCTTTTCAATAGCTAATCCAAGTCATTTATGGCTTGCTAAAGCTGATAGTACATCTATTGATTATTTTATTTTGTTGTTAGATCCAATTCTCATTTTTAAAGTGTTTGCTAGTTGAAATTGACTACCGAGCAAATACTTTAGTCAAATAACCTTGTATGCTGATTCTAACAGTCCCAAAAACTTTGGAACTTCGATTATAGGCTTGGTGGACCCTTGGTTTGGGTCCCAAGGCTTTTGGATTCATTTTAGGCTATTGGTGGAAAGTTAAGAAAAGTAACACTTAGGTGTGTGACACGACCCAAAACAGGTCCTAGTCATGTCGGGTATCCTAACTCTAACCCAGACCGGTGATCACCCCCAATACCCTACCATTAACCTCCGTACACCCCATGTTTGTTGAATCCCGAATATATAACAAGATAAGGCAATATAAATTTAAAGACATGATAGCATGATTAAAACCAAAGTCGAAATCCATAACTAATTAACCAACCATTTCCAATCCCAATGCCAATACAAATACCAAGGCTGACACTAGCACTTACACCGTCCATGACCATAAATGTTCGACAAAGCCTCTAACCAGAATTAAGTAACATCCGATCGGGATATGCCACCGACCATAGCCAAAACCAAATCCAATGAAATAACAAAAATGCAAAGAAGTCCATAGCATGAAATGGAGACTTTTGGAGTATGAAAGCTCAACACTTCAATATGACTCAAAGTTGTCCCCAAATCCAAGTCACTGAGCAGGAGGAATAATAGTATGGTCGGTTCCTGCATTGCATGGGGATACAACATCTAAAGAAGGCTAGTGGGGGTAAACACTAGCATGTAACTCAGGGATAAAGATAAAACAATGCCATCATTCAAAACAGAATAAAATAACCGTATGAAATAACATATATACGTATATATCATGTCGGGATAAGGAACCAGTTTTAGCATGCATTTAAAACCTTAACCTGGATTGTGTAGCTCTGTTGTCCTAAAATAACCCACGGGCTATATGGGGTCAGCTCCCCTTGCTAAAATGTCCTAGTGCGTGTTACCTGCACGACCAGAGAAAAACTAGGGATGACTAGTACACCTCTAAAAATATAAAGTGTGACTTCATACACATGGCCACCAAGGCCACCCTCACTTCGGCAAACATGAGTTTCCAATGTCGGTCCCACTAGGACCTTCACCTTCCATGGCTTTGCTACTCAACCCTTTTTAAGCCCAATTAAACCTTTTACACATAACAAAACCATTTACCAAGGAGTCTTTTAATTAGTCATTAACTGTTGGTATTGTCATACAAAAATTAGAGCTTGAAAGTCTGTTTTCTTATGCCATGTACCTATTAAACCAAATTAGATTCCTCTATTTCCAATAAAAGTAAAACCATTTATAATTAAACCATGACCATCAAGGCCTTTCCAAAGTCATGTGAAACCAACCATAACTATTTTATCTATTTTTAACCACTTATGCAATGCAAGGATTCCAAGAGTAATCAAACTATGTGACAAAATCATTCTCATTGACAATTTCACAAACAGGTTGAGGGCATGCCTTCATCAAAGCCAAAGACAAACAAATTTATGGATAATCTTGTCCCATTAGTTAAAGTACATTTTCCATGCATCCATGTGTGCAATATAATTTTTAAAACATGAAAACACATAATTAAAATCATGAGTAACATTAATCTACCATGAACATCCAAAACCCAAAATATTTATTTCAAAGCATAGCAATATCATCAAAACCATACATTAAAACACTTGTCATTAGTAAAATAACAATAAGGGAAGATTCACATGCCTTATACACAAAGAAGTACGGAGAGAAATCACCCTTGAAATCCTTAATTGATTATCTTAATAAATCCCTAGCATTTTGATTGAAAGAGAGACTGAGAGAGATTTTAAGAGTGCTTGATTAGGAATAATAGGATAATGAAGTCCTAAAAGGTGTTTTAAGTCGTGGACCCAAAGGGAGTTAAAAAGGGAAATTTCCAGAATACCCCCAATGTAAAACTATAAAAATGTCGCAGGTGGTTACGAGTCAACCCCCATGAATCATGACCACAACATATAGGTCTTACCCGCAAGTCATCACCAAGACAGTGAGTTGGGCACCCATACATTATCCACCATATGACCCTATGGACCCACTTATTACCAGACCATATGACTCATATGGTCTAGTCGTATCCCATACAGAACCCAAAAGGATTGGACACAAGACAACATAAGACTCAACCTTACCATCTATAACCTATCATTGCGACTCTTAGTGAGCCACTTGTACTCAGAGTCAAGTCAAGTCACTAAGTTACTAATTTCATTAAGTGACTGTCCTAACAACCCATGACCACCACTAACGACTAATACCACCAAGTCATTACCATAACAGTATCCCAACAACCAACCACTAGATACCTCACGACCAAGGTCACCTAACTTGTACCTATACCATGCGACTCATATGGTGAGTGGTTACTAGGATAGTGAGCTCAAAGCTCATGAAATTTCCAAGGGACAAAATATAGGGTGTTTCAATTGTCCCCCACTTGGATCATTCAACCCCAAATGATGGAATAAGGCATTGACTAGAACGATTAATCCCCAAAACGTCTCTACTCTTACCTTTAACAAAGTTAGAAAACAAAGAGGCTAAGGAAATTAACCTTTCGTTTAACAAAGTCAGAAAACAAAGATGGTAAGATAAACACATACCTTAAGCACTATTTTTTGGAACAGAAAAATAGGAATGGATACTTAGACTTCATGTCCTCTTTAGCTACCCAAGTAGCCTCTTCAACCTTGTGGTTCCTCCATAGAACCTTCATAAAATCTATATCATTGGTCCACAACCTACGAACCTGCTAATCTAAGACTTCAATTAGGACCTCCTCATAAGGCAAATAATCCAAAATACCAATATCCTTTATAGGTACAATCTGTGATGAATCACCAACATATTTTCTCACCATAGATACATGGAACACCGGATGAATGGAGCTTAGACTAGAAGACAACTCTAATTCATATGCAAATTACCGACCTTTCTCAAAACTGAGTAAAGACAAATATAACGGGGAATAAGTTTTGCCTTTTTCCCAAACTACATCACTCTCTTCATGGGAGATACCTTTAAGAACACCCTATCCCTAACCTCAAAGTTTAACTTCCTACGACATAAATTTCCATAGAACTTTTGGCGACTTTAGGCGGCTTTCAGACTATTCCATTCACCTTCACCTTCTCTATGGCTTAGTGAACCAAATCATAGCAAAAAATTTACTCCTCATAAACCTCGAACCATCCAATAGGAAAGAAACATCTCCTACTATACAAAGCTTTAAATGGGGTTCTGCCCATATTAGTGTGGTAGCTATTATTATAAGTTAACTTTATAAGAAGCAAATGCTCAACCCAACTACCACCATGTCAATCATGCAAGATTGAAGCAAATATTCCAATGTCTGAAGAGTTTTTTCTACTTGCTAATCTCACTACGGGTTGAAAGCCATACTAAGACTCAGTTTGGTCCCCAAACATTTCTAAAATAACCGCAAAAAGTGAGATAAAAATTGCATACCATGATGCAAGGTGATAGAAAAAGGAACCCCGTGCAACTTCACAATCTCATAGAGGTATAACCTCGCATAATCCTCTATCAAAAAAAATTTCCACACTGGTAAGAAGTGAGCAGACTTTGTCATCCTATCCATTATGACCCAAACCAAATCAAACTAATTTTGAGACCGAGGAAGACCGATAATGAAATCCACATTAATCACCTCCCATTTCCAAACAAGAAACTCAATTTATTGATACAATCTATCAGGCCTCATGTGCTCAGCTTTCACTTGTTGGCACAGAATGCACTTAGCCATAAAACTTGCCATATCCCACTTCATATTGTTCAACCAATACATTTATTTAAGGTCATGATATATTTTCATCAGCATAGTGCGACTCAGGCGCCTCATCCAAGATCCTTTCGCGCAATCCATCTACGGTAGGAACACATAACCTCCCTTGGTACCACAAGGTACCATCACTACTAATCTCAAAAGACATTACCTTTTGCCCACCGACATACGCCTTGATCCTTATCACGACACGATCCAACATATTTTTCTCCTTTATTTTAGCACCAAGAGATGACTGTTCCACCTTCTACACAAACACACCACCATTCGTAGAGTCCTAGAGATGAACTCAAAGGTTAGACAAATGATGAATATCTTTCCCCGACTCCCACTCCCTTTATCCACATGAGCTAGACTCCAGATGTATAACCTGCTAAGAGCATCAACAACCATATTACCTTTACCTCATTGGTAGTGAAGACTCAAGTCGTAATCCTTAAGTAGCTCAAGCCATCTTTTTTATCTGAGGTTCATCTCTTTCTGAGTAAACACATACTGAGGGATCTGATGATCGAAAAATATATCAATATGCATGCCATATAGATAGTGAAGCCAAGATTTCAATGAGAATACCAAAACCAATAGAACCAAATCATGAGTTGGATAATTCTTCTCATGCACCTTCAATTATCTAGAGGCATAAGTTATCACCTTTCCATATTGAGTCAAAATACACCCAAGACCCATACGTTATATATCACAATAGACTACAAAAATGTCAGTGCCTTTAGGAAAGGATAGAAATAGAGTAGAAGTCAACTTATTATTCAACTTTTTAAAACTTCCCTCATAAGCATCAAACCATAACAACTTTACCTTTTTCTAGGTCAACTTAGTCAACTGGGCAGTTATAGAAGAGAAACTTTCCATGAACCTTCTGTAATAATCGACTAAGCCTAAGAAGTTCCAAATATCGGTTAGAGTCTTGGGTCTAGGCTACATCTTAACCACTACAAGTCTCTGTGGATCCATCATGATCCTTTCACTAGAAATGATATGACCTAGAAAAATGATAATGCTCAACCAAAATTCACATTTTGAAAAATTTGCATATAATTACTAATATTTCAAGGTCTGCAGCACAATGCAAAGGTGATTAGCATGACCCACCTCGCTATTAGTGTACACTTGAATATCATCTATGAACACAATGATGAAGAAATCTTGAAACTGACGGAAGACCCTATTCATCAAGTCCATGGATGCCACTAGGGAATTAATTAATCCAAAAGACATAACAAAGAAATCGACATGACCATACCAAGTATAGAACATGGTCATAGGGATATCCGTCTCCCTAATCTTTAACTGATAATGCCCAAAAAGAAGATCAATCTTGGAGAACAACTTAGAACCATAAAGATGATAAAAAAATCATTTATCCTTTGAAGAGGGTACTTATTCTTTATCGTTACCTTATTCAATTATCGATAATCAATACACATCTAAAGGAAATCTTCCTTTTTACGCACAAATAAAACTGGTGCACCCCATAGAGACATACTGGGACATATGAAACCCTTGTCTAAAAGATCCTTTAATTTCTCCTTAATCTCCTTTAACTCAGATAGAGCCATTCTATGTGGGGGGAATAAAAATAGGAGGAGTTTCTGGAACAAGATCTATCCCAAAATCAATCTTTCTATCGAGAGGAACACAAGGAAAATTGAAATGCCCTAGATTTTGATCCTTAGAAATTTCTTTATTTTCAAACTCACTGGATATCATACGACTTGGGGTACCACTCATATGATAAGGTATAGTTTAGGGGGGTCGTGATTGTGTTATAATAAATATGGAGGGGATAGTTATCTATCCAAGGTATGAGTGGACAACATATATTTCATATGTTGGGGAATGACTCATACAATGCTAACTCATATGTTAATCAGTGTATCTTTGATCACACTCTACCTAGGGTATAATTTTTGTGGGTTCTAGTCATATGGTAGGGTACCACTCATACTAAGAAGTCATAGGTAGGATAGTATTTAGGTCAAAGGTGAAGTATAGGGTACGAGTAAAGGTACAAATCATACCTTAGGGTATAGATTGTATGGTAGAGTTGTACCCTCCTGTGGGAATTTTATGTAGTTTAAGTTAGGGGTAATCTGGACATTTTTCCTCTTAAGCACATAAGGCCCCATGAATTATATCACTCTTGGGACATCATTTACCCTAATGTTCTAATCCTAAACACTTAAAAACTCTCTCAAATTCTCCCAAAGGCTCTTGGGTAAAAAAAGTCTTGGGTGTCATCAATAGAATCAATTTGGGACTTACAATAGTGGTTTCTCTCCATCTTCTTCATAATCTAAGACAAGTTACTCCTCCCTCATTGTTAGTTCCAAATAAAGTCATATTTTATTAATTGTTTTCATGGAAATTTTTTTGTATTTTTTTGGGTTTTCAAATATATATTGGGGGTTTTGGTTATAATATTTGGCTATGGTTTTCCCATGTCTTTCACTTATGGTTTTCATATTATAATGATGGTTTGAACATTTGGTTGCATTGGAATGGTTAATTGGTAGTTGGTTTTGGCTATGAAAACACTATGCCCTCAACATGTTGGATAAACTTCCTATGAGAATGCTTTTACTATATTATTGGACTTTTAATGGAACTGTTTCATTGTACAAGTTGGTAATGGAACCCTAAGTGGTATAAGTGGTTTAAATAGTTTGGAATGATTAAATTATAAGGTCTTGGTGGTTATGGTTATGGTTTAATTGAATATTCTTATGGGGTACAAAGAATTCCGCCAAGCAAATATAATAATGAATATCTTGTGGGGTACATGGGAATCCCTAAGCAACTAAATAATATAATCTATGGGTATATGTAAATCCCTTCTTATCTAAAAGATTGGATAAGGAAATTGCTTGCAAGCTATAGTCGGTATGACAATAACACTACTTATAGCCTTGGTTAATAACAACTGGAATGGTGGTTTTGGTTATGTGGTAATGATTTTAATTGGGCAATATTGGAGGGGTGTGAAAGCTAATCGTGAATGTGTTAGTCCAATGGACGGACACTGAAAACTCATATTTGCTAACATAAGGTTTGGTCATGGTGACCATATATGATACTTCTAGGGTACACGGGAATCCCCTAAGTCATATTTTTATATATGTATCATGGAGAGCTAAGGGTACTTATGAATCCCCTACTCCTATGGTATCTTCGGTTCATATGGCTACATGTATCGGGGCCTATTACACTAGACCTATATAGCCCATGGGTGATTCTAGAAAATTTAAGATACACATACCCAAGTTAATGGTTTTAAACAAATGCTAAACTGGTTCCCTTTTCCTGCATGGACTATTATATATATATATGTATGGTTATGAATGCATGTGGTTATTTTATTGGTTTTAATGGTTGGAATTATTTTATCCTTATCCTGAGTACTTGCTAGAGTTCACCCACAAACCCATATTCAGGTTGTTGTATCCCCACACGATACAGGAACCAGCTATTATAATCCTCTGCTTAGTGATCAGATTTGAGATCAATAGTTGGATTAAAGTGGTGAGCTTTCATAATCCAGAAGGATCCATTTCATATCATGGATGTCCTTATATAATTTGGTTATTTCATGGACATTGATTTTGACTATAGTTGGGGGTATGTCCTAATCGGATATTTTTTTTCCGGTTAGAGGCTTTGTGAACTACTATGGGTTGGTATGGGTGGTGTCAGCCTTAGGAACTTTGTTATTATATTGGATTGGTTGTGTTTTTTGGTTAGTATTGGATGGTTGGACTTGTTTTGGTTGGTCACAGTCATGGACCTATCTCAATGTCTATATCTACACAAAATTCTATCTTGTTATATGATTTGAATTTATCAGACTCAGGGTGTATATAGGTTGGTTGGGTTGGGTATCGGTGGTGGTCTCCGATTCTGGTTAGACTGAGATACCTATTAAGATAAAGCCCTGGTTTGGGTCATGTCAAGTTGGTATGAAATAACGTCCATGAAATGGAGCCTTACGAATAGATGGAAGCTCACCACTTCAATCTAAATGTTGACCCCGAAGTCCGAATTGCTAAGTAGGAGTAGTAGAACGGACGATTCCTACATCGCGTGGGGATACAACACCCAAAGATTGGTTAGCGGGTGAACACTAGCACGAACTCTGTATAAAGATAAAATAATTTTAGTTATAAACCAAGTAAAAATAAACATATGCACACAACCATATATATATATAACCATGCCGGGAAAGGGGACCGGATTTAGCATGCCATTAAAACCTTCACCTGGGTTGTGTAGCTTTGCCGTCCTAAACCACCCCAAGGCTATATGGGTTCAAATTCCCCTACTGAAAAGGCCCTAGTGTGTGATGTTGCATGAACAGAGAAGAAAACCTAGGATGAGTAGTACATCCTCCAATTATAAAGTGTAATATCATGCACACGGTCACTAGGACCAAACCTTACATCGGCAAATATGAGTTTCCAGTTTAGATCCCCCAGGGACCTCCACCTTCCACAACTTTTCTACACCTCCTTCCTTTAAGCCCAATTAAAACCATTTTCAAACCAAACCATTATTCCATTATTATTCATCAAGGTTATTAGTAGTGGTATCATCATACCAATAATAACTTTCAAGTATTTTCCTTAGACAATCCTTAGGGGATTTCCATGTATCCCACATGATTTCATATTAACCAAAATTGTTGCCACCAAGGCCTTTTAAATCTATTTAAAGCCAGTTAAACCATTCATATCATTTAGAGTTCCTTTACCAAGTTTAAACCATGCAAAGTTCCATTGAAAAATCAATATTATAGTGAAAATATTGTGAAAGGTATTTTATCAAACACATTTGGGGCATAGTATTTCCAAAGCCAAAATCTATTACCAAAGAATCATTCCCATGCATCAAATTATCCAAAACCACCATTAATGCACATAAACCATAATTAAAATATGGAAAAACTATAACAAAGCATTTATAACCATAATTCCCAAATCATATTGGAAAATTCAAAATAATACAACATTCAAACAATAAAAAACATTGTATAAAATCTTGTCTTTAGTTGGAACTAACAATGAGGGAAGAGAACATGCCTTAAAAAAAGATGATGATGAAGAGAAATCACCAAGACAAGCCCTAATTTACTCCTTATGATGAAACCCAAGATTCCTTTGCCCAAGAACACTAGAGAGGATTTAACAGTGTTTTCCAAGTGTTTAAGAATAGAATAATAGGTCAAATAACCTCTCAAGTTCAATATAAGTCGTGGGACCTTATTAGGATAAGTGGAGAAATTTCCAGAATATCCCCATGATCTGAGATGGTTTTATACACTTCGGTATCATTATTTTATCTTATTTCACCTTGTTTTGGGTAAAATTTCGGTGCTTTACGTGTTAATATTATATAAATAACCATGTAAGTGTCCAAGTATGTAATTACAATGTCCAAAGTATTTTTCAAACAAGTTTGTGTTTAATTGAGTCATTTAGAGTTCAATCCGAAAAACTAGTTTTACTAGCTTGAGCTAGTTGTGTGTCTAGTTGGCCTCGTTGGATTTCAATGTGTTTAATTTATTTCAAATATTTTAATGGTGTAATTATGAGTGGAATAACTTGTTTTTAATGTGCAAAGTTTAATTTGATTAAGTCAAGCATTGAAATAATAAGTGGAAGATCATTGCAAATTTGCTTTATCTTAGCTTTTGTTTTGATTTGTTGTTGAGAATATTGTGTTGTTTTGATCTTTAATTTGTGGTGTATTATATTGTAAGAGGCTTTGAGAACTAAATACGGTTATATGTTGATGACTTAGAGGCCAAAAATTTATCAGAAATACACTACAAAAGGCATGGGTAAAAGATAAGACATTCAACACTTAACCAAAATTTTAGAAGAAAATTTCAGTGAATCAATGCGAAGTCAACACATCGCGTTGACATTTCATTACTAACCAATGCAGCCACGCAAAGTTGCCACGTCGCGTCAATGCTCCAAGCACGTCAATTGAATTGTTTGCCGATAAGGTTGGCAGGTTCCCAGTATACTTGGCACAAATTCTTAAAAACAAAGTGGTGGGAATTTCCCTTAATAAACGTATCACCTTCTTAATCCCATAGTGACTAGGAATCTTTTCTAAACCCACAAAGTGTGGTATTATTTTATTACAAATATTGCTGGTCACAATTGTTGGAGGAAAACAATTTGGCGGAAATTAATTAACACCTGGAAACGTACAGTGGACGACTCGAATAATTTAAATTCGGTGTCTACTACACTGATTAGGTTTTTAATTATTTTTTTTAGTCTTCAATTTTTATATCATATATTCAATTATTTAGATCATGATTATGAATATTACCGGTTAAACCTTCTCTTTTTGAGGTTAAAGTCAAGAACATGAGTATTATTGTTTTGAATTAATTTTGTTTAATTTGCTTATCATTGTTGGTTATTTGTTTATTCTTATTTTAACTATTTTATGAATTGATCACTCGTAAAATACATATATTATCGACCTTTCGATCTCAGAAGAGGGAATAGGAAGATAGAACATGGGAATAAATAAAGTTTGGGTTTTATTCTTTTATAAAATATAGAATTAAACTTAACATCTAGGACATGGATGTACTTAGATTCCTTACTTGATTCAAATGTAGGATGATAGCTTTAATTACTTAATTGTATTATTACATCCCCGCTCAATGATGTAGTTGTAATGTCCAAATTAGGTAAGAGATTAGAGGTCGGGAGACCGTGATCATACAATTAACCCTACGAATCAACAACCAAGATAAGCAAATTAGCGGATGAAATTCAATAACATAGTAGATTTTTCGAAGTTCTTTAACCCTGAGTTTTTTTCCATTGATTGTCCCAAGACTCTTATTTTACTCATTGTTTATTTTATTTTTAGTTTACAATTATTCAACACTCTTCTTGTTTATTTTTTCTCAATTAGTTAGACTAGAATTAGTTAAGCGGTGAATGCAAGTCCCTGAGAGATCGATACTTGGGATTTCTTGAAGCCACTTTACTATTTGATAAGACCACATGCACTAGTGTATGCGTTCGATCGCTATCAAGTTTTTGGTGCCATTGTCGGGGACTTGTAACTTGGCAACTATCTTAATTTTAGTTTTTCTATATTGAGTTGTAAATATTTTTTGTTCCATTTTTTTTATTATATTTAATTTCTCTTTTTATCGCACTTCTTGATATGTCAGCCTAGGATAGATGGTGTTCAAGTGATGTCAATTCTATATGGTGTATGGTGTGGCCATAGTAGTCATTTAGAAGATATGTGTGCTGTCAATCTTGATTTGATAATGTTTGTGGGCTATGCTGAAAGGAAAAATTATATAAACAACTACAATCAAACGCTGCAGAATCAGCCACAATCATGATATAACCACCACCAACAGTTTCAACAGGCCCAACTAAATCAGTCAACTAGCAATATAGATGAGATTCTGAAACAAATTTTAGCGTCTCAAGTACAGTTGATGGAAGACATGAAGAACTATCAAGAGGCTATAGAGAAGTTGGATAATAAGTTTCAAGTAGATGCAAAGTTGACTCCCCAACTAGTTGCAAACAAAGTTGTTGATAATTCGAGGAAGTCTGAGTACTCAGAAACTAAAGTTGTTGAAGAGGTTGAGGAGTTACCATTGCCACCATCTTTATAGTGGATAAGAATAGAAAAGTATGATGAGGACATTAGCCAATTTATGGAGCAAACACAGGAATCACTGTCACCCGATTGTCATTTTTATCTTAAGACTAAAATCGAGAAGGTGAATGAGAATGAGTGTGTAGTAGATTGTGTAAATTTTGAAGTGGGATTTGTTAGGCCTCATTGAAAGCGTTTTTCTACATTATGTTTAGATGATATCTTGTCGGTGGAATCATATGAAATAGTGAAAGAGTGTGAAGAGGAGGAACAAGAATCTTATATTCTTAATTTTACACCGGATAAGCAATATAAAAATACACCTCACATCAAGGCCGAGTGATTTACCATGAACATTCCATTACTCGGTTACTTAATTTTTGTACCACAACCCTATCAGCAAGGAAAAAAGATGGATGCAAAATTAGGGGTGAAATTCATATACTCAAGGTGGAGGAAAAAGTTGAGTTGGGTCGTGCCGCGACACTAAATCAGGCGCTGTTTGGGAGGTAACCCAAATTTGTTAGGTATTTTTTCTTTTCAGTTTTTAGTTTTTACTTCACGTAGTTTTTGTTTTTGGTTGAGTCACAGGTTAATGACAAGTCTGAGTACCATAAACTTAAGTTAAGAAGCATGGCAAAAATTGAGTGTGGGGTCCTAAGGGTCTCCTTTAAGTAACAATGCTACTAGCTAGGCCTAGAGGCCTCAGGGAGTATTTCTATCTCTTAATTTAAAAGTTTACTTTGGGGACAAAGTAGATTTTAAAGTGTGGGGTAGGGAAATTTCCAAATTTTTGGCTCAATTTTAAAAAATTTAGGTTAGGAATAAGTTAGATATTCTTGTTGGTGCTATTTTTGATTATATGATACAAGTGGTTTTTTTTGTAAAAGCATGTTGATTGATGTGAATTGCTATTTTTGAAACTCTGAGGCTCAAGTTTATGACTCTTGTACTTGTTGGTTTAAATTTGAATTCATGCTATTGTTTGGTTAGGAGTCTATGATGATCCTATTGTATTGAGCATGTTCTATGTGCGTGTAAAATTTTTGTATATTCCTTATTGCATGTGATGTCTGGAACTTGCCCGGTGTGTGTATGAAGCAAAATAAAGAATGTGGGTTTAGGAGATGATATAGACATTTTTTTTGATAGCCTTGTTTTATACATTTTATTTGTCTTACCCTTGTGCATTATCCTAGTTAACCCCAGTGAGCCTTTAGATTTTTCTTTGGCAACCTCATATATAGCCTAACACCCTTCTTTGATAGATCACAGTTTGATCCAACAAGCTCCTAAGTATTTTAATAAAAAATTTAAATAGTAAGGAGTTTGAGAAATTGAAGAAGAAAAAGGTGAAATTGATGCCCCAAGGTAATATTTATTGGTTTATAATTGATGTGTGGTGGATGGTTGTGATATATTTTATGTTAAAAATATTGCCGTGATTGTGAAAAAAGAGAAAAAAATGATTCTTGTGGTAGTAAACTATTGGTCCACCAAGTGTTTGTGAAAATGCTTAAAAAGATGGGGAAAAAAAATAGTGTAGACAAAAATGGTATAATTTGGTTATTGGAGATTGATTTTAAATGTATAATGTAGTGTATTAAATCTCTTAGAGAGGTTAGTCACTATTCCCAAATAGTTTCTACCGTCCCTTAGCCTACATTACAACCCGAAAATGTCCTAATTGATCCTAAGTTCATCATTCCGATATTAGTGGATCTCTACAATAAGGATAAACTTATGGTTCGTTGTTTTTAACTTGTGAATTCTTTGTGAGAGTGAGCGTAATTAAATTCTTGTACCCATTTTATTATAAATTGCATTATTGCGAGTAATTATGGGTAACTCTCTTATTGTGAGAGACACATATTTGATAAATATGGGTGATTTGTATGGTGTCATTGATTGAATGATAAGCATGAGTTTTCCACTTAGGTGATTCAACTGTTGAGACTAAGATGTTTTGAAGTAGTGTTCTTGAGCTTTCACTTAGGTAAATAACATGCTTTGAATAGGAACTTGCATTTCCTATAGTCAACGTAGTACTAGCTTGAGTGTCTTGCATTTAGTAGAAGTTTAGAGTCACCTCAAATTTTTATACATACATTAAAGAGTTGTTCGAGGACAAACAAAGATTTAAGTGTGGGGTGATGATCTGTGGTGGTTTTATACACTTCGGTATCATTATTTTATCTTATTTCACCTTGTTTTTGGGGAAATTCGGGTGATTTACGTGTTAATATGATATAAATAAGCATTTAAGTGTCCAAGTATGTGATTACAATGCCCAAAGTAGTTTTCAAATAAGTTTGTGCTTAAGTGAGTCATTTAGAGTTCAATTCGAAAAAACTAATTTTACTAGCTTGAGCTAGTTGTGTGTCTAGTTGGTCTCGTTTGATTATAATGTGATTAATTTGTTTCAAATATTTTAATGGTGTAATTATGAGTAGAATAACTTATTCATAATGTGTAAAGTTTAATTTGATTAAGTCAAGAGTCTGAATAATAAGTGGAAGATCATTGAGAATTTGCCTTATCTTAACTCTTGTTTAGATTTGTTGCTGAGAATATTGTGTTGTTTTGATCTTTAATTTATGGTGTGTGATATTTTAGGAGGCTTTGTGAACTAAATAAGGTGAAATATTAATGATTTAAAGGCCAAAATTCATTGAAAATACACTACCAAAGGCATGGACAAAGGATAGTACATTCAACACTTAACCAAAATTTTAGAAGCAAATTTCAGTGGGTCGACGTGAAGCCAACACGTCGCGACTAAGTTGGCAGGTTAACAATATCAACAACAACAACAGCAACAACATACCCAGTGTATTCCTACGAAATAAATTCTTAAAAACAAAGTGGTGGAAATTTCCCTTAATCCACTTGTCACCTTCTTAATCCCATAGTGACTAGGAATATTTTCTAATCCCACAAAGTGTGGGATTATTTTATTATAAATATTGCTGGTCACAATTCTTGGAGGAAAACAATTTGGGGGAAATTAATTAATACCTGGACACGTATAGTGGATGGCTCGGACAATTTAAATTTGATGTCTGCTGCACTAATTAGGTTTTTAATTTTTTTTTTTATTCTTTAATTTTTCATATCATGTATTCAATTATTTGGATCGTGATTATAGATATTATCGGCAAAATCCTCTCTTTCCGGGGTTAAATTCAAGAACATGAGTATTATTGTTTTGGACTAATTTCGTATAATTTGCTTATCATTGTTGGTTATTTGTTTATTTTTGTTTTAACTATTTTATGGATAGATCACCCGTAAAATACATATATTGTCGATCCCTTGATCTCGGGAGAGGGAATAGGGAGATAGAATATGGTAATAAACAAAGTTTGGGTTTTTATTATTTTATAAAATAAAGAATTAAACTTAGCGTCTAGGACAGGGATGTACTTAGATGCCATACTTGATTCAAATGTAGGATGATAGCTTTAATTCGCTTAATTGGATTATTGCATCCCCTCTCAACGATGTAGTTGTAATGTCCAAATTAGGTAAAAGATGAGAGGTCGGGAGATCGTGATCATGCAATTAACCCTATGAATCAACAACCAAGATAATCAAATTAGCGGATGAAATTCAATAACATAGTATGATTGTTCGAAGTGCTTTAACCCTGAGTTTTCTCCCATTGATTGTCCCAAGACTTTTATTTTACGCATTGTTTATTTTATTTTTAGTTTACAATTATTCAACACACTTCTTGTTTATTTTTTCTCAATTAGTTAGACTAGAATTAGATAAGCGGTGAACGCAAGTGCTTGAGAGATCGATTTTGGGCTTTCTTGAAGCCACTTTACTACTTGATAAGACCACGTACACTTGCGTGTGTGTTCGGGCGCTATCAAGTTTTTGGGTGCTATCAAGTTGTACAAAAATCTCATCATAGGGATACAACTGACCCTTATGAGTCGTATCCTCCCTGTATGAGTGGTACCCGCCACTCGTACCCTTGGTCTCCCCTTAGACCCAACATTTTCCAAGGTACGACTCATCCAAATCAATTCGTATCCATGTGTACGACTGGTACCGATAAACTGTACCACTGGCAGAATAGAATCTAGGAGATTTGAACACTGACCACCATATGAGTCTTGGGTATGACTCATACCTTGGTTTATGGCTAAGTCTAAGTTTAAGTAAAGGAACCAAACAATATGTATCCAACCATACGACTCATACCATTCAAGTCATACCCATTTCAGTAACAAAAATTCATCCGACCTCCCAACACTGGTCGGCATACGACTGGACCATACCATTTGTACCTCAATGTACGGCTCGTACCCATGAGTCATATTGGCTCCAATGACTAGAATTCCAAGAAATTTTCTAAGGTCCAGAAACCAGGGTGTCTCAGTCTCTCCCACTAGGAACATTCATCCCCAAATGACCGACAAGGTAGGGGTAACAACACGGATGAATCATTGGCATTATCAAATATATTTCCAATCTTTAACAAATTCTGAAAACAAAGAGGCAAAGATATTAATCTTTCCTTTAAACAACTTAGAAAATAAAGATGTGTTAAAGACACATACCTTACGCACGAATCCCAAGAGTAGAAAATTGATGCGGATAGTTGGATTTCATGTACTCCTCCACTTCCTATGTAGCTTTTTTCAAATAATGGTTTCTCCATAAAACCTTAAATGAAGACACATTCTTGGTTTGTAATCAACGAACCTGCCTATTTGTGATCTCAATCGGGACCTCCTTATAAAACAGAGTCTGAGATACCCAACCCCTCCAAAGAAACAATCGAAGAAGAATCACCAAGACACTTCCTCAATATGGAGTTATGAAATACCAAATGAATGGATTCCAAACTAGAAGGCAACTCTAACTCATAAGCAATATTTCCAACCCTCCACAAAATCAAATAAGGACCAATATACCAGGGACTATGCTTTCCTTTTTTGCCAAACCGCATTACTCCCTTCATGGGAGATACCTTAAGGAATTTCTTATCCCCAACCTCAAACATGAAGTCTCTATTCCTTTTATCCGCATAGGACTTTTGGTGACTTGGACATCCTTAAGCCTATCTCGAATCACTTTCACCTTTTCCATAGCCTGATAGACAAAATCCGGACCGAGCATACTACACCTCCTTCCATTGAATGCCTCAAAATGGGTCGTGCAAATACTAGAATGATAGCTATTATTATAAGCAAACTCTACCAAAGGTAGATTCTCAACCCAATAGCCACCATAATCAACCACACATACCCGAGGCATATCCTTCCATATTTGAATAGTCCTTTTCGCTTGCCCATTTTTTTTGAGGATGAAAGGCAGTACTCAGACTTAGCTTAGTACCCACTCCCTTATGAAAAGACAGCCAGAAATGAGATGAAAATTGTATACCACGATTACAGATAATCAAAACAGATACCTCGTGCAGCTTCACAATCACTTGAAGATATAACTTTGCATAATCCGTCGTTGAAAAGGTATTCCTCACTGGCAAAAGTAAGCAGAGGTTATCATCATATGCACGATGACCCAAATCATATCATATTGATTTCAAAACCGAGGACGACCGATAATGAAATCCTTATTGATTACCTCCCATTTTTATTCTGGAAAACCATCTCTTGATACAACACACCTGGTCTGATGTGCTTAATTTTAACTTGGTGACACATTAAGCACTTGGCCATAAAATCAGCCACATACCTTTTCATACCATTCCACCAATATATCTCCTTAGGATCATGATACATCATTGTCAAGTTAGGCTGTACAACATAGCGTTATTCATGCACCTCAGCCAAGATCCTTTGTCACAAGCCATCGACATCAGGAATGCACAACCTCCCTTGGTGCTGTAAAGTACCTTCGTCACTAATCTCAAATACCATCACCTTCTACATACCGACATTACTCTTGATTTTCATTAAAAAGGATCTAGCACTTGTTTCTTCTTAATCTCTGCTCGATGACCGAACTACTTCCTATACCATCACACCACCATTCTTGGAGTCCAAAGGATGAACTCCATGATTTTTCAAGTGGTGAATATCTTTCACCAATTCCCACTTTCCTTTCTCAGCATAAGCCAAACTCCCCATGGATAATCTTCTAAGAGTATTAGTAAACACGTTAGCCTTATCTGGGTGATAGTAAAGACTCATGTCATAGTCTTAGAGAATCTCCAACCATCTCCTTCGCCTGAGATTTGGCTCCTTCTGAGTGAACACATATTGCAGACTCTTATGATCAGAAAAGATGTCTATGTGCACTCCATATAGATAATGCCACTAGATTTTTGAATAAAGAAACTACCGCCAACAGATCCAAATCATGTGCATGATAATTCCCCTCATGCACCTTCAACTGTCTAGAAGCATAGGTAATAACCTTCCCATACTGGATCAAGACACAACCAAGTTCCACCCTAGATGCATTATAATAAACCACAAACCCCTTACTACCCTCAGGCAATGTCAAAACCAGAACCGAAGTTAGCATATCTTTCAACTTCTTGAAACTCCCCTCACAAGCATCCGACCAAGAAAACTTCACTTTTTTATGAGTCAACTTAGTCAAAAGAGAAGCTATCATTGAAAAAGTCTCCACAAACCGCTGATAATACCCATCCAAACCTAAGAAACTCTGAATTTCAGTTGGATTCAAGGGTTTAGGCCACCTTTTAGCCATAACCATCCTTTGCGGATCAACCATGATCCCCTCGCGAGAAATAATATGATTAAGAAAAGTCACAGCGTTCAACCAAAACTCACACTTGGAGAACTTGGCATACAACTATTGTTTCTTTAAGGTTTGCAATACCACATAGAGGTGATTAGCTTGATCCACCTCACTTTTGGAATAAACTAGAATGTCATTAATTAACATAATGACAAAGAGATCCAAGAACTACCTGAAAACCCTGTTCATCATGCCCATAAATGCCTCTGGGGCATTATTCAAACCAAATGACATCACTAAGAATTCAAAGTTCTGATACACAGTATGAAAAGCCATTTTAGGGATATCCTCCTCTCTAATCTTAAGCTGATGATACCCAGACCGAAGATATATCTTAGAAATAAACATAACAACTTGCAACTGATCAAACAAGTCATCTATCCTTGGAAGAGGATAATTTTTCATGATTGTTACATTATTCAACTTTCAATAGTCAATGCACATTCAAAAGGAACCATTCTTCTTGTGCATGAATAAAACTGGTGCACCCCAAGGGGATACACTAGGATGAATAAAACCCTTATCCATAAGATCCTTAAGTTACTCCTTGAGTTACCTACACTTAGCCAGAGCTATTCTATAAAGGGGAATAAATATTAGACAAGTGTCCAAAATCAAATTAATACCAAACTCTATTTCCCTAACCGGAGGAACTCCAGGAAAATCATTTGAAAAAAATATCAGGAAACTGATTTACCACCGAAACTGACTGTAAAGAAGGACCTTTCGAGTTAGAATTTTTAACTCAAACAAAGTAATAAAGAAAACCTTTAGAGATTAACCCCTGAGCTCTAATATAAGAAATAAACCTCTAATAGGAGTTAGGAAACCACCCTCCCACTCTATAACTGATTCACCAAAGAACCTTACAGGTCTAATAATCCAAAGACATGTAACAAAAGTGTAACCAATCCATCCCTAGAATAACATGAAAATCCACCATATCAAGTTCAAATAAATCCACCAAAGTCTGCCTACCACCAACATATACCACACACCCCCTTTAGACTCTCTCAACAATAATCGAGTCACCTACTGGGGTAGAAATAGAAAAAGGTTCTGAAATCCTCTCAGGATCTAAACCAATACATACAACTACAAATAGGGTCACATAAGAAAAAGTGGATCCCAGATCAAGCAAAAAATATACGTCATGAGAAAAGAGTTGTAACATACTAGTAACAACATTAGGTGATGCCTCAAATTCCAACCGAGATACAAGATCATACAACCTATTCTGACTAGTGTCGGTACCAGAAGTAGGAGAAGACACTGAAGATGCACCACTGTGCACAACAACAGAAGATGAAGTAACCAGATCTTTCATTGCTCTCGAAGCTTCCTTACCAACCAGAAAATTCTTGAGCATATGCCCTAGCTAGCCATATTTAAAACACTTGTCCTTTCCTTTGTCACAATAATCCCAATGAAGGAGGTCATGAAAAAATTGACTAATCCTCACTTACCTAAGATTGGACACCCTGTACCCAAAAATTATCAGCACCTTGGTGATGCCTATCACTCGACTACCTCAGATAAGGAGCGCTTGCAGTATAGAAGGAACCAAAAATCCCCCACTTCTTTTTCCACCATTTACCTCCATCCCAACAACCTTGCAACTACACACCCCCTGATCTAAAAACCTTCTCCTCTTACCCTGCCTATTTTTGAACTTTCTATGTTTCCTCTTCTCATCCTCCACCTGCTGCATATGGACAACTAACCTCTAAATATCCATATCCTTAATCAGTAAAATAGTCTTTCTTAATAAGATCAAATCCCGAGATATCCCAAAAAAACTTTCTTATTCTTACTTTTATGTCGTCCACCAAATCAGGATCATACCAAGACAACTGGTGAAATTTCAAGGTATATTCCTTGAAAGACATTCTCCCTTGCTTAAGATTCACAAACTCCTTCATCATTATTTTCCTCAGCTCTTAAGGAAAGAAACAATCCAGAAAAGTACCAAAAAAAACATCCCCTAAGGATGACACCTCTATATCACCTATATCCTTAACCCACTCTTTGTACCATTAGTACGCAATATCCTTGAGCTGATAAGCTGTAAAGTTTACACCTTCCATATTAGTAGCCTGCATCACCTAGAATATCTTCTCCATTTCATTGAAGAAACCCTGAGGATACTCAACTTTCACACCAGTAAAAGTAGAAGGATTGAGTTTCATAAAATGAACAACCCTTATGGCCTCAGTAAATATCCCACCAAATGCATCCCGCTCAGCTTGAGAAGCAACCAACTGAGCAATAATATAAATAGATGGGCAAAATTTTATATTAGTCACCTCACCCTGAGGAGGACAAGTAGCAACCAGAGGAACTCCAGATCAATAAGGGATAGGACCCTATGATCGAAGACGAACTCCAAACGTAGGATTTACTATGTCAACACTGTCCCCATATGGGACTAAAGAATTTTCTTGTATTTCAGGTTGTTGATGCGTGATCTGAAAAGTGAACAACCAAGGATTAGTGAAGAATTCCAGGAATTAGACACCAAGATTGAAAATAGAATACCAAGAAAGTCAAACATTCTTTAATTCCTTGTAGTCTCTCTCTTATGAGTGTGGCACGCTACACACCCCTAAAAGAGACTCTACCAGACACGAAATTGTGGACTTCCAATTAACTATGAACTTAATGCTCAGATAACAACTTGAAAAGATTTGATCTGGGGCCTTGTTGTAATGGGCGTCCCAGGTACAACCAGGACTGGAGATAACAACCCGCTACCCATCCCAACCTCCAATCGTTTGTCATGAGTTGGCTAAATTTCAAATATATCATAGATAACATAACTAGACAAGGAATGACTATAGGATAGGTTTATTCCTAGGCCAACCCTATCAAGTCATCCCATCACACCAGTCCATACCAACCAAACAACCAAGCCAAGCCAATACCGAACAAAGGTCAATAAACCAGTCAATAACCAAATGAGATTCAAAATATAATATGATTAATCCCAAAATGAAATAATATGAAATAACCAACAATATTGTAAACTGATATCATCCCTAGTACCAATGCCAATGTTAAGGTTGACACCACTACCGATCTCGCCCATTCCAACTCATAGAAGTACCACAAATTCTCTAACCAAAAGAATACCAAAATCTAGTTGGGACATGCCCCCACCATAGAAAAAACTAATATCCATAAATAAGTCAAAGTATGAAATAATGTCTATGAAATAAAGCCTTTCGAATAGATGAAATCTCACTATTTCAATCCAAATGCTAACCCTGAGGTCCAAATCGCTAAGCAGGAGGGGTGAAATAACCGGTTCCTACATCGCGTAGGGATACAAATCTCAGAGATAGGTTAGCAGGTGAACGCTAGCATGAACTCAGGTTAAGGATAAAATAATGCTATTTATAAAACCAAGTAAAAACTATCCATATGCATACAACCATACATATATATGCAACTATGATGAGAAATGGGACTAGGTTTAGCATGCTACTAAAATTTTACCTGGGTTGTGTATCTTTGCCGTCATAACCACCCATGGTCTATATAGGTTCATCTCTTCCTGCTGAAAGGGCCCCACTCCGTGAAGCTGTAAGACCAGGGAAGAAAACCTGGGATGACTAGTATATCCCCCAAATATAAAGTGTGACATTATGCACACGGTTAGTAGGATCAAACCTCAAATCAACAAATATGAGTTTCCAGTTTAGATCCCCTCCCCGGGGACCTCCACCTTCCACAGCTTTGATATACCTCCCTTCTTTAAGCAAATTAAAATCATTTTCCAATCAAATCATTATTCCATTATTATTAACTGAGGCTATTAGTAGTGGTATCGTCATACCAATAATAACTTGCAAGTATTGTCGTTAGCCAATCCTTAGGAGATTCCATGTATCCCATAAGATTTCCAATTATCAAAAACCGTGGCCACCAAGGCCTATCCAATCAATTGAAAACCAGTTAATCCATTCATATCATTAGGGTTCCATTACAAAGTTTAAACTATGCATAAGTTCCATTGAAAACCCAATATTATAGTGAAAACATTGTTAAAGGCATTTTATTAAACACATTAGGGGGATAATATTTCAAAAACCAATGTCCATTACCAAAGAACCATTCCTATGCAATCAAATATCCAAAACCAGTAGTAATGCATATAAAAGCATAATTAAAAATAGGAAAACCATAACTAAGCATTTATAACCAAAAACCCCAAATCATATTGGAAAAGCCATAATCATACAATATTAAAATCATAAAAACATTATATTAAACCATGCCTTTAGTTGTAACTAACAATAAGGGAAGATAACATGCCTTAAACTGAGATGATGATGGAGAGAAATCACCAAGACAATACCCAATTTAAACCTTAAGATTAAACCCTAGATTTCTTTGTCCAAGAACTCTAGAGAGGATTTAAGAGTGTTTTCCAAGTGTTTAAGAATAGAATAATAGGGAAAATAACCTCATCAGTGGAATATAAGTCATGGTACCTTAGTAGGATAAGTGTGGAAATATCCAGAATACCCTCACTTAAGTTGCAGAAAAATCCTGTCATACGGATATGACTAACCTTTACAACTCATATCTTCCCTGTACGAATGGTACCCACCACTCGTACTCTTGGCCTCCCCCTTGGACCCAACTCTGTCCAACGTACAACTCAGCAAACTCAAGTTGTATCCAAGTGTACGATTGGTACCTATAAACTGTACCCTAGAAGAATAGAATCTAGGAGGTTTGAACATTGACCATCATATGAGTCCTGGGTATGACTCGTACTCTATCTTACATCACACGCTGAGCCACTTGTACTCAGATCTAACTTAAGTTACCAATTCTAAGATTAAGTGAAGTAATCAAATAATCCGTATCTAACCATACGACTCGTACCATTCAAGTCATGCATATTCCAATGACTAAAATCCATCCCACCATCCAACACTAGTTACCATTCGACTGGACCATACCATTCGTACCCCAACATATGGCTTGTACCCATGAGTTGTATTGGGTTAAGAGACTACAATTCTAGGAGATTTTCTAATGTCTAAAAACCACGGTGTTTCATAAAAGCAGTATTAGGGATATCCACTTCCCTAATCTTAAATTGATGATAACCTAACCTAAAATAAATCTTAGAGAAACACGTCGCACCCTGACGCTGATCAAACAAATCATCGATCCTATGAAGAGGATACTTACTCTTCATGGTCGCCTTGTTCAACTAACGATAATCAATGCACATTTGAAAAAAAACCATCCTTCTTACGCACAAATAACACGGGAGCACCCCAAGGAGAAAAGTTAGGATGTATAAAACCATTCTCTAAGATATCCTTTATTTGGTCTTTAATCTCCTTCAACTCCATCAGAGTAAATCTATAAGGAAGGATAGATATTGGATGAGTGTCTAGAACAAGATCAATGCCAAAATCAATTTCTCTATCGGAAGGACTACTGACACGACCCAAAATCAGCCTTGTCGTATAGGCACATTAAGCCTACATGTACCAGAGGTCTCCTTGCTAACCCGACCAAATCATCACATAAATCATAAGAGTCAGATAAACTACTACTATATAGTAAGATAGCATAAACTATGCTAGTAGTCATAACCCAACAATGTCTAATCATTTCATAAATATCAACACACTAGCCGATATACACAAGTCCACATAATCCATAATACCTCTATACAAACTAATGTTTAAAAATGTATATGTCGGGACAAGCCCCTGATAATAGCCAAACAAAGTCAAAATATGGATAAATATAGAGATAGGAGACCAAGAATGAACGTCTTCAGAAGTAAGGAAGCTCACCACTCCCAAGTCAATGCACAAACTGTTTTGATCACCTAATCATTGCACAGGGAGAAAAGATGATGCTCCATCCCCTATGTCACATAGGGTCATAGCATCCGTAGATTGTTAGCAGTTGGAGAGCTAACATGTTACTCAAGGATAACGATAAAATAGCATGATCAATCAACACCAAGTCAATATATCATATTCAATCATATTCATGACCTTATCCATACATATAGGTATATCACATGCCAAACAAGTAAACAAATCTTAACAACATTCTCAAAGCACTCAATCATGAGACATAAAGTGGAGGACTCTGACCTTCCACACTTAGATTCAAACAATTTTTATTATGTATGGGACTTCAGCCACATTCACATATTACTTAGACTAAGTACTTTAATCATGGAAACACTCATTAAGAAAGGGACTCTAACCACACACGCACATTAATTTAGGTAAGGGACTCTAACCATATGCCCGCACATTAGGAAAGGGACTCTAACCTTATTTCGTATTAGATAGGGGACTCTAACCCAAGATATTTTATTTGATGAGGCAATTCAACCTCAAGATATCACATAATGCAAGGGACTTTAAACACAAACAATTTTATTAGGAAAGGGACTTTAACTTCAAGCCCTTTCATTAGGAAATATACTTTAACCTCAAGACATTATGACTATTATTAGTTGACGTTTGAACTCCAACCCTTTATCCATTCATCATCATCTATTCAATTCACACTTAAGGAATTTAACCCATTTAGATAATTCAACACTATACATGACCACATGGTCCTCATAGGAGCCTTTGTTGATCAACCATTTCAATAAGCCAATGCCTTAATTCAAGTTGACATACAATTGCATTTATGGTCATCAAGATCCTTACAACTATTTACATTTCTTTAGCAATCTTATACCACATTCATATCACACTTTCATTCAACACATAATTCAAGTTCATTTCCATGTTTAGGGACTTTCACCCCTCATTAATCATCAACCAACAAGGCCATCAATTTAACCATACATGACTCATAATATTTTTACACTATCATTTCACAACTATTCATACTTATTGGGCCATTGCCCTAGTTCAAAGTATCACCAACATAAAACTAGATAATTCACTTACAATTTTTCACAAACACCTTGTGTGCGTGCCTTTACCAAGGTCATTTTAATGTTAGAAATCATCAAGATTAGAGTTAATCGAGCCACCCATGTTATACCAAATAAAACAAGCACCCAAATGTTCAAATCATCATCAATAACATGCATAAACAAAAGTCTAAGGAAAAGTCCACATTATTAATCATTAGGCAACAAAACCTTTTTCATTTGTCTTCAAAATCACCATGTACACTTAATAATACAATTGTAAAATACATTGGTTTACAGTTATTTATCAAGGGGAAGTGTTACATTCCTTAGAAAACTTGATTCACCCAGAGTCTTGACTTCAATTTGCCTCTTGAAAATCACCCTAGAAACCTAGCCTCCAATTCTTCACAAATGAGTTTGAGAGAGTATTTAGGGTGTTTCATTCGTCAAAATGGATTTTTAGGAAGCTACAAACACTTATATAGTAAGGGGACTTTGGATTTTGGGTGTAAGAAATGAGAACAAGGCCCTTAGTTAAAATCTAAAAAATAAGCCCGTGCAGAGATACGACTCATTTAAGGAACCATACCCTAGGGTATGAGTGGTGCCCTAACTCGTACCCTAGGACTCACCTAGGACACATACATTTGTTAGGGTATGACTACACACCTTTGATCTATATCCAAAGGGTAAATCTCATGCACTAACTCGTACACATCACCCGTACCAAAAATAATCTACTCTTGATCAAGGATTATGATTGGTTGGAGCCTCACTCGTAATTAGGATAGAGAGTGAACATCACCATACTTCCTAGGGTATGATAAGGGGTCACCAACTTGTATCCAAAGTGTATGAGAGGTACCCTTTGTCGTACCAAGTCCAGAGACATCAAATGATGGAATTTTTAAATGGTTCAAAGTCTAGGTGTTTCAATTCTCCCCCACTTGGATAATTCGTCTGCAAATGATGGGTAAGTCAAGAATAAACACAAGTTAATGCATTATCACTCATCAAACCAACCTTTAAACATATTAGAACAAAGCATACAACATACATCACGATCATCATTATTAGACTATTCATTTCATTGGCTTTGGGACTCAAACCCATTATTTATCAAAGACACTTGTTCATTTTAAAGCTTAGGGAATTAAACCCCTTACTTATCAACACTTACTCATTTCGCAACGTACAGACTTTAACCTATTGAATTATCCAAGATACTTGCGCAACTCAAAGACTAGAGACTTAAACCCATTAAAACAAGGACACACAAAATTTGAAGGTATTAGGGAGTTGAACCCATGGTCTAACAAGACATAGATCAATTCAAAGATTGGGGACTTTAATCTATTGTCAGGACATGTCATGACAAAATTCAACACATTGGTGACTTTTACTTATTTTCTATCAAGACAAAAATAAAGGTAAGAATATTAACACATACCTTGATCACATGTTTCTGGGAAGGGAAAAAATGCAGATACTTGGACTTTATATCCTCTTCTGCCTCCCAAGTAGCTTCTTCAAACTTTTAGTTCCTCAATAGAACCTTCACCGAAGTCATATCTTTAGTTTACAACCGAAAAACTTGTGTATCCAAGATTCTCACTAGGATCTCCTCATAGGACAAAGAGTCTGAGATACCAACATCCCTCAAGGGAACAACCAACGAAGGATCACCCACATATTTCCGCAACATAGAGACATGTAAAACTGGGTGAATGGTGTTCATGCTAGAAGGCAACTCCAACTCATAGGAAATATTTCCAACCCTCTTCAAAATCAAGTAGAAACCAATATACTGGGGACTAAGCTTCCCCTTTTTACCAAACCACATAACTCCCTTCATGGGAGACACTTCCAAAAATACCCAATCGCTAATACTAAACATTAAGTCCCTATGCCTCACATCCGCATAGGACCTTTGGCGACTTTGAGCAATCCTTAATCTATAACTAATCACCTTCACCTTCTCTGAGGATTGGTGATCTAAATCAGGGCCAGGCAACTTATCCTCACCAACTTTCTACCACCCAATAGGACATCGATATATCCTACCATATAGTGCCTCAAAAGGGGCCATGCCAATTCTTGAATAGTAACTATCATTATAGGCAAACTCAATCAAAGGGAAGTGGTCAGACCAACTACCACCGTAATCAATCACGCAAGCCCGCAATATATCCTCCAATGTTTGGATGGTCTTCTCCGTTTGCCCATCCATTTGTGGGTAGAAAGCGGCACTAAGGCACACTCTAGTACCCAAAACTTTTTGGAACAATTTCTAAAAGTGGGATGTGAATGGAGGACCATGAGCCAAAATGATCAAAACTGGGGCACCGTGCAACTTCACGATCTCCACAAAATACAACTTAGCATAATCATCCATCGAGTAATTTGTCCTCATGGGCAAAAAGTGAGGGGACTGGGTTATTCTATCAACAATTACTAATTAGAATCACATTGATTCTGAGATAGATGAAGATCAATAATGAAATAAATATTAATAGACCCCCACTTCCATTCGAGTAATAAAATCTCTTTATACAAGCCCCTGGGCCTCATGTTCTCAACTTTCACTTATTGGCACACCATACACTTGGACACATAGCTATCAACATCTCATTTCTTATTAACCCACCAATAGAACTCTCTAAGATCATAATACATCTTGGTGAAACTGGGATGTATAACATACATAGATTCATGAGCCTCGGCCATGAATCTTTCCCTCAATCCATCAACGTCGAAAACACATATCCTGCCTTGGTATTTTAAGATATCATCACCACCAATCACAAAGTCTGCAACCTTGCTTTAACCTACATTACTCGTGATCATTATCAAGTCAGGGTCCAATACCTGCTTTTCCTTTATCTCACCACAAGATACGACTGAGATATCAGATGCAAAAATACACGACCATCCTTTGAGTCCGCAAGTTAAACTCCAAGATTTTCCATATGGTGAATGTCCTTTACCTATTCCTGCATATCCTTATCCACATGGGAAAAATTTCCCATGTACAATCTACTAAGGGCATCGACGACTATCTTAGCTTTACTAGGGTGGTAATGAACACACATATCATAGTCTTTCAACAACTTAAGCCACCTTCTTTAATGGAGGTTCAAATACTTTTGAATAAACACATACTGAAGACTCTTATGAATGGAAAAGAAAACAACATGAACCTTATAAAGATAATATTGCCAATTTTTTAACGCAAAAACCCCATCTAACAACTCTAAGTCGTGAGTAGGGTAGTTCTTCTAATAAAGTTTTAATTGCCTAGAAGTATAGGCCACCACCCTACCAAGTTGCATTAACACACAACCATGACCAATTTTAGAAGCATAACATTATACCACAAAACCATCATTACCTTCGAGAAAGGTCAAAATCGGAGCCAAAGTCAATTTATCATTCAACTTCTCATAACAACCCTCACACGCATCCTACCGCAAGAACATGACCTTCTTTTGGGTCAACATGGTCAATGGGGCAGCTATAGTGGAGAAACACTCTACAAAACTTCTATTGTAACCAACTAGACCTAAGAAGCTCTTAATATCGGTTGAAGTCGTAGGTCTAGGGCAATTCCTAACCGCCATAAACTTTTAGGGATCTACCATTATCCCTTCACTAGAGATAACCTGACTAAGGAAAGCTACGACCTTTAACCAAAACTCACACTTGAAGAACTTGACATACAAATGATAATCCTTCAAAGTTTGCAATTCGGCATGGAGGTGATCGATATGATCTGCCTCACCATTAGAATAGACTAAGATGTCATCAATGAAGACAATGACAAACATGTCCAAGAATGGCTGGAAGAACCTATTCATAAAGTCCATGAATGTTGTTGGGGCATTGGCCAACCCAAAAGATATGACAAGAAACTCATAGTGACCATACGGGGTTCTAAAGGCAGTTTTAGGGATATCCACATTGCTAATTTTAAGTTGATGATAACCCAATATATGATCAATCTTTGAGAAATAATTTGCACCTTGAAGTTGATTAAAAAAATCATCTATCCTGGGAAGAGGATATTTATTCTTAATGGTCACTTTGTTCAACTGGCTAGAATCAATGCACATAAGAAGGGAACTATCATTCTTGTTCACAAAAAATATGAGAGAACCCTAAGGAGACACATTAGGAAGGATAAAACCTTTATCTAAGAGGTCCTTCAATTGCTCCTTAAGCTCTTTTAGCTTTGCCGGAGCTATTTTAAAAGGAGGGATAGAAATCGGTCAGGTGTTTGAAACACGATCAATTCAAAAAAAAAATTCCCTATCTAGAGGAATATCGAGAATATAATCAAGAAACACCTCGAGAAACTCATTAACAATGGGGATAGATTCTAGAAAAGGCTCTTTCTAGTTAGAATATTTAACTCAGACCAAAAGATAAAAACACCCCTTTGAAATCAACCTCCCAACTTTAAGATAAGAAATGAATCTTCCCTTAGTCACCAAAGAACCACCTACCTATACAATGACCAATGGGAATTTTAACATGACCCTACGGGTCTAACAATCTAAGGAATCATAACATAAATGCAACTAATCAATCCCCAAAATGATATCAAAATCGACCATGCCCAACTCTATCAAGTGAATAAGAGTATCTCTACCACCATCAGACACCACACACACCTTATAGACCCTTATGGAAATCACAGCGTCTCCTACCGAGGTAAAAATAAAAAATAGAATCGATAGACTCTCGAGACCACAATCAAGATGCACAACCACATATGGGGTCACATAAGAAATTATAGACTCTAGATCAATAAAACAATATACATCACGGAAGAAAAGTCTGAATATATCCGTGACTATATCGGGATATGCCTCAGAATCTTGGCGAGTAGCCAAGTGCATAGAATCAATTATGGAGAGTGTCGGTGCCAGAAATAGAAGAAGAAGAAGAAGAAGACATGATACCATTTAGTGCGGGAGTATATGGAGTAGAAATAGAATCCCAGTTGGCCCAAGAAGCTGCTAGAGAGGGGCAACCACACTGCATGTGCCCGATTTGACTACAACTAAACATCTGTTTCTCCCCTTCTCACACTGACCACAATGACTCTGACCAGAGAATCGGCAAAGATGGTGGGGTGGAGTTGACTAGCCACTACTAGCCTCGAATTAGGAACCCTGTGCTCAGAAACCACCACTAAACTGAGATCTATGATCACTCGATGACTTTGAGTAAGGAGAGTGAACACTAACTGAAGAGAAAGAACCTAAACTCCCAGACTTCTTCAGTGGACACTTACCCCTATCTCTACCACTAGGATTGAAAGACCTAAACTTCGTCACTTGCTATTCACTAAAGTCAACTTGCTTTGTTTCTCCTTTTCTACTTGTTGCATATACACGATCAAGCTTGAGATGTCCATATTTTCAATCAATAAGACTGCCTTACTCTCAAGGACTAACTCACGTGAAAATCCCAAAACAAGCTTATGCATCCTAGTCTTCATCTTAGAGACCATCTCGGGAGGACACCTTAGCAATTGATGGAATTTCAAGGCATACTCTTTAACTGACATCCTCCCTTGCTTCAAGTTCACAAACTTTTCCTCTTTTTCTTTCCTCAACTCTTGAGGAAAGAAGCGATATAAGAAGTACTTGGAGAAATGTTCCCACATGGTGGGACTAGCATCAACACCTCTAGACAACTCCCACCCTTCGTACCATTAGTACACTACATCTTTCAATTGGTAAGAAGCAAACTCAATGGGTTCAATCACCGAAGCATGCATGATTCGAAATATTTTTCCATTTCATCAACAAAGAGTTAAGGATTTTCCTCAACCTTCATACCCATAAACATAGGAGTGCTCAACCTCATGAATTGGCCGATTCTTATGACCTCAAAAAAATAGTAGCCGGAGTACCATGCTCTGATTGAGAGGTTACTAATTGAGTCAAGAGGTAGAAAGGGAAATGAAACTCGACATTAGTAGAATCCTATTGAGGTGATAGAATAGGAGGGCCACTCTCATAGTCGGGGTTAGTGGGAATAGGTGGAACCCCACAAAGATGGTAGGATGTTGCAACCCTAGCTCAAGTTTGAACTCTAGAAGTTGGATGTGCTTTGTCTATAGGGCCATCAGTTGGGGAAGAAGTGTTTGCATAAACCTCAGATCTCCTTGGAGGAATGATCTGAAAGATAACAAAAGGAGATTAGAGGAATCAAAGACCTTAGACTCTATAGCTTGAGATTGAATCACAAGAAAGGGAAACATTTCCTAAAATGCCTCATAACTCCTTTTTTATAAGTGTGACGTGCTTCAGACCCATAAAAGAGACTCTACTAGATACCGTATTATGGACACCGAACTCACCATGAACCCTAGCTATTATACAAACTTGATATAACCCAAAATTGAGCCTTGAAGTATGGGCACCTTTAGCCCCCATGAACCGGTGGTCGCCCTGCTAACCTGACCAAATTATCACATAAATCACAAGAGTTGGATGAACTTCAACTATATAGTAAGATAGTGGAAACAATCATAGTAGTCATAATCTAACAATTTCTAATATTTTAATAAATATCAACATACTAGCCTATATACCCAAGTCCACAGTTATCTATAATACCTCTATACAAAATGATGTTTAGAAATGTATATGTCGGGATAAGCCCCCAACAATAGCCAAACCAAGCAAAAATAAGACTAATTCTGGAGATAGGAGACCAAGAATGAATGTCTTTTAAAGTAAGGAAGCTCACCACTCCCAAGTCAATGCACTAATTTCTTCTATCACCTAATAACTACGCATAAAGAGAAGATAATGCTCCATCCCCTATGTCGCATGGGGACATAGCATTTGAAGATAGTTAGCGGTTGGAGTGCTAGCATGTAACTAAAGGATAAGGATAAAATACCATCATCAATCAATAACAAGTCAATACATAATATTCAACCATATTCAGGACCTTATCCATACATATAGGTATATCACATGCCGAACAAGTAAACAAGTCTTGACAAAATTCTCAAAGCACTATATCATGAGACATAAGTAGAGGACTCTGACCTTCCATGGTTAGATTCAAACAACTCTTATTAAGTAAGGGACTTCAACCACATTCACATATTACTTAGTCGAAGGACTTTAACCATGTATACAATGAATAAGAAATGGACTCTAACCGTTCATGCACATTTACTTAGGCAAGGGACTGAAACCACATGCCCACACATCAGGAAAAGGACTCTAACCTCATGTCGTATTAGATAGGGGGCTCTAACCTAAGACATATTATTTGGAGAGAAACTTCAAACTCAAGAAATCTCATTGTGCTAGGGACTTTAACCACAAGTGATTTCATTAGGCAGGGGACTTTAACCTCAAGCCCTTTCATTAGGAACGACACTTTAACCTCAATCCATTATGACTATTATTAATCGACATAGGTACTCCAACCCTTTGTCTATTCATCATCATATATTCAATTCACTTAATGACTTTAACATATTTAGACAATTTAATACTATACATGACCACATAGTCCCCATGGGAGCCTTTGTTGCTCAACCATTTCAATAGTCCAATGCCTTAATTCCATTTGTCATTCACTTATATTTATGTTCATCAAGACCCACATCAATATTCAAATTTCATTAACAATCTTATCCCACATTCATACCACACTTTAGTTCAACACATAATTTAAGTTCATTTTTATGTTTAGGGAATTTAACCACTCATTAATCATCAACCAATAAGGTCAACAATTTCATGATACATGTCTCATAATACCTTTAAAATGTACTTTAACAACTATTCATATTATTGGGCTATTGACCTACCTCAAAACATCACCAATATAAGACTAGACAATTCAGTTAGATATTTTCACAAACACCTTGTGTGCATGCCTTTATTAATGTAATTTTAATGTTAGAAATCATCAAGATTAGAGTTACTTGAGGAACCCATGTTATACCAAATACAAAACGCACCCAAATGTTGAAATCATCATCAATAACATGTATAAACAAAAGTCTAAGAAAAAGTCCACATTATTCATCATTAGGAAACAAAACACTTTTCATTTGACTTCAAAATCACCATGTACACTTAATAATACCAGTGTAAAATACATTGGTTTACAGTTATTTATCAAGGGGAAGAGTTACATTCCTTAGAAAACTTGATTCACTAAGATTCTTTACATCACTTTGCCTCTTGAAGATCACCCTTGAAACCCTAGCCTCCAATTCTTCACAAATGAGTTTAAAAGAGTATTTAGGGTGTTTTATCTATCAAAATGGATGTTTAGGAGGCTAAAAATGCATATATAGTTAGGGGACTTAGGGTTTTAGGTGTTGAAAGTGATCGTAAGGCCCTTAGTTAAAAGATGAAACATGAGCCTGTGCAGGGGTACGACTCACTTAAGGAACCGTGCCCTAGGGTACGAGTGGTACCCTGACTTGTACCCTAGTCCTCATCTAGAAATCATACACTGTTTAGGGTATGACTATACACCTTTGAGTCTAATCTAAAGGGTACAACTTATACACTAACTCGTACATATCACCCATAGAAAAATAGTCCATTTTTATGGAGGCATCACTCTATATGATTGTTTTTGGTATGAATCATACCATATGGTATGATTGGTTGAAGCCTCACTCGTACCTAGGATAGTGAGTGAACCTCACCATACTACCTAGGGTACGATAGGGTCTTAACAACTCATATCTAAATGGTACGAGTGGTACCCTTAGTCCTACCAAGTCTAGAGATATCTAATGATGGAATTTTCAATGGCTCAATGTCTAGGTGTTTCAAATACCAAGAATATCATAAGGAAAAACATTGGGGAACTCATAACCATGAGAACAAATTCTAGACAAAGACCTTTCAAATTAGAATCATTAACTCAGACCAAATAATACAAACACTCTTTAGAATTCGGTGAACCTCACTTTAGGCACATAAGAACCCCCTTCCCATACAATGATTGGCTCATTGGGGAATTTAAACAAGACATTATAGGTCTGAAAATCTAAGGAAGCATAATAGGAATGCAACCAATCCATCCCTAGAATAACATCAAAATCGACCATGTCAAACTCTATCAAGTTTACTAGAGTTTTTTTACTACCAACAGCTACCACGCATACCCTATAGACTCTTTTAACAACCACAGAGTCTCCTGCCAGGGTAGAAACCTAAAAAGGAACCGACAGACACTCAGGACCAAAACAAAAATAAACTGCCATAAATGGGGTCATATATGATAAAGTGAATTCTTGATCAAGTAATCAATACACATCATGTGAGAAATGGTTCAACATACCAGTAACCACATCGAGAGATGCATCAGGCTCCTGGCGAGTAGCAAGTTCATACAAGCAATTTTGGCCAGTGCCGGTACCAGAAACAAAAGCAAAACAGAAGCAAAACCCTTCATTGCAGGAATAGATGAAGTAGAAATGAGGGCCCCGTTGCCCCAAAAAGACACTATAGAGGGGTACTCTCATTGTATATGCCCAATCTAGCCACATCTAAAATTTATGTTCCTCTCATTCTCATACTGTCCATAATTATGTTGACCATAGAATTTACAAGAAGGGTAGGATGGAGCCAACTGAGCCCTACTAGCCTGAGATTTGGCACCCTATGCCTAAAATCCACTATCAAACTATGAACGACATTCACCCGATGGCTTCGGGTAAGGAGCACTAGTCGAAGAGAAAGAACCAGGACTCCCCTACTTCTTTCTTGGCCACTAATCACTATCTCTACCACTCTACTCAGAGGGACGAAATTTCTTTCCTTTTCTTTTTCTCTTCCTTCACTTGTTGCATATACACAACCAATCTAGAGATGTCCATGTCTTAGATAAAAAAAGTCACCTTGCTCTCATTGATCAAATCATCAGACATTCCTGGCAAACTTATGTATTCTATCCCTCGTGCTAGAAACTATCTCAGGAGCAGACCTAGACAAATGATGGAATTTCAAGGCATACACCTTGACAAACATCCTTTATTGTTTCATATTAACTAACTCTTCTACCCCTTTTCCCTCAATTCTTGAGGAAAGAAGCAATCTAGAAATGTATTAGAGAAATTCTCCTACAAATATGACTCATCTACATCACTGCTTTTTTTATCTCATTATTCGCACCATTGGTACACCACGTACTTCAACTAATAGGATACAAACTCCACCCTTTCGATATTAGTGGCATGCATAACTCTGAAAATCTTTTTTATCTCATCCAGAAAACCTTGAGGATTCTTCTCCATGTTAACACTGGTAAAGGTCAAAGGACTCAACCTGATAAATTGGTCAAACCTTGTTACCTTAAAAGATGGAGTAACAGGAGAACCATGCTCAGCATGAGAAGCTACTTGATGAGAAATCATATGAATCGACTAATGAAACTCAATATTCATTATGTTAGCCTAAGGAGCTAGAGTAAGAGGTCTAAAGGGAACCGATTAAACTCCAAGACTATCTGGAATCAGACTCATAGACTAAGTATAGACTACATAAGTAGAGAGAGTCTCATGAATATCGTCCCCAGTTAGGACAAAAGAGATTTCGTGAACTTTAGATCATCGAGGAGGCATGATCTAAAAAAAAGCAAATGGAAATCAAAAGAATCTAAGACCTTCGACTCTATAGCTTGAAATAAGACAACAAGATAGTAAAACATTATTAAATTCCTTGTAGCCTTTCTCTTATAAGTGTGGTGCACTACACACCCATAAAAGAGACTCGACATGACATAGCTTTGTGGATAACCAACTAACCATGAACCTACACTCTGATACTAACCTAAAATAACCCAAAATTGAGCCTTGTCATATAGGAATCTCGAGCCCAAAAAGAAGCGGAGATTGCCCCATTAACCTAACCTAATTATCACTTCAATCCATAAGTGTCGAATAAACTCCAAACATTTAACAAGATGCAGAAATGAAAAAAATAAACAAAGCTTAAGAAATGTCCAATCAATCCATTAGTGTCAACATACTAAATGAACATACCCAAGTCCATAGTAATCCAACAATCATCTACAAATCTGATGTCTAAATATGTCGGTACATGCCCATGACAATAGAGAAAAAACAACTTTAAAACATATCTCTGACATACGATAAAAATTCCATAAAATATATGCCTTCTAAAGTATGGAAGCTCGCCACTTCAAAGTCCACAGATAAACCACTAAAATACCTAGTCACTACGTAGGATAAGAATAAGAAGCTTTGACCCTTATGTCACATAGGGAAACAATATCCGAAGACGGTTAGTGATTAGATCACTAGCATGTAACTCAAAGGTAAGGATACAATAGTGTCATAATTCAAAACCAAGTCAAACCATCATAAGAAACCACATATGTATAGATAGGCATATATGTACGTATATATAGATACATTAAGTGCCAATGAAAGGAAAAAGTCATAGCAGACATTATGGAGCACTCGACCATGTGATATAGCATGGAGCACTTTAACCTTCCATCCTAATAGCTTAGAGAGATTGAAATTCTCGGTCGTATAAGGCAAGTGTACTCTAATCACAAGCCATATTATTCATTGAGAAAGTCAACTCCAACCACAAGCCATTTTCATTAGGAAAGTGGACTCTAACCATAAGCCACTTTATTAGGCAAGTGGACTCTAACCACGAGCTATCATATTAAAAAGTGGACTCTAACTGCAAGACGTCATGACCATTACTAGTCGACATTAGGAATCTAACCTTTTGTCCTTGCATTAAAATCCATTCAATTCAACACTCAAGGACTCTAACCTATTTATCCAATTCAAGCTACCAAGGCTACAATTCAACACTATATATGATCACAAGGTCTTTATGAAACCATTTATCAATAAATCACTTTAATATTTCAATGTCTTAGTTCAAGTAACTACTCAAAACAATTTTTTCCATCAAGACCTTTAGAAAAAACTCAATCTTCATTAGCATTCATGTACCAAACTTTAGTTTAAAACATAATTCAATTTTATATTTAGGGACTCTAACCCATTTAATTTAGCAAACCACCAAGGTCATCAATTTATTCATTACATGGCCATGAAGGCCTTTACAATACAATTTTCAAACCCTTAATACTTATTAAGCAATTTCCCTAGTTCAAAATACCATTAACATGTGACTAATTATTTCTTTTAGTTATTTTCACAAATACCTTGAGGGCATACCTTTCCCAAGAGAAAAATCAAAGTATAAATCAGTAAACATAGGGTTACTTATGACCCATATATTAAACTACAATCAACTAGAAGCCACATCCACAAACCATCACCAAAAATATGTATAAATACAAGTTTAGACAAGAATAAACAATACTCATCACTATGCCTCAAAACCCTCAATATTTGATTTCAAAACCACTATTTACAAATAACAATCAATGTTTAAAACATATGATATTTTGAACTAACAATGAGTGGAAAGAGTCACAAGCCTTATTCAAGGTGGTTCAGGAAAATAACTTGCCCTCTTCTAACATCTAAATGAACACTTGTGAAACCTTAGCCTCCAATCATTAAGAAAGAGTTAGAGTCTGTTTGTGAGTTTTTATCTTCCAGTAAGTGTTATGAGATGACACAACAAGATATATAACATGGGGACTTAAAAGTTTCTAGGGTGGGAAATGTTTGGAATATCCTTAACTTAAAAGCTAAGTTTTAAACCCAGGAGGGTATGACTTCCACACACAAATCGTATCTTAGGCTATGAGTGGTACCCTAAACCATACCCTATACCTCACCTAGGATACCCATACTGGCCAAAATATGACCATATAGGGCCAAGTTGTACCCTAAGGTACAAGAAGTACCCTTAGAGTCGTACCTTGGTCAGAATAGTCAAGATCATCGTCGAAACATCATATGACTTAGCATCATATGACTGGTACCCTAACACATGACTAGGGATAGGCCAAACCATACCTTGGACAAAATATTATCAACCTAGACTGATTATCATACGAGAGGGTGGGTACTAGTCGTACCTTAGCATACGAGAGGTATGCTCAAATCTACCCTACCCAAAATCTGAAACTAAGGAAATTCTCTAAGGGTTAAAAGCCAAGGTTTTGTAGGTATCTATTGGTAGTAAGGAGACTTTGATGGATTTGTATGAATTAGACATGGTGGATTTTAAAGTTATTTTGGGTATGGATTGGTTACATCGTGCTATGCTTTCTTAGATTGTCAAACCCATAAGGTTATCTTTAGGTTCTCTAGTGAACCAGTTATTAAATAGAGAGTGGTTCTCTATCTCCTAAGGGGAATTTCATATCATATCATAGATATTGGAGATTAATCTCTAAGGGTTGTCTCTATCACTTAGTCTGAGTTAAACATTCTAACTCAAAAGGTTCTTTCTTACATTAGGTTTTGGTGGTGAATGAGTTTCCTGCGGTCTTTCTAAATAATTTTCCTGGTGTTCCTCCAAATAGGGAGATTGAGTTTGGGATTGGATTGGTTTTGGACACTTATCCAATATCTATTCCTTATTATAGAATGACTCCATCTAAGTTGAAGGAACTCAAGGAACAACTTAAGGATTCGTAAGATAATGGTTTCATCTATCCTAGTATATCCCCATGGGGTACACCAATGTTGTTCATGCATAACAAAGATAATTCCCTTAGGATGTGCATTTACTATAGGCAGTTGAATAAGGTAATAGTAAAGAACAAGTATCCTCTTCCAAGGATAGATGATCTATTTGATATGATTCAAGGTGATAAATTATTTTGTAAGATAGATCTTTGGTCTGAGTATCATCTTCTTAATATTAGGGAGGTGAATACCACTAAGTAAGATTTCTGTACTTGGTAAATGCACTTTGAGTTCTTGGTGATGTTATTTTTGTGGTCAATGCCCTTGCAAAATTCATGGATTTAATCAATAGGGTTTTATGTTAGTTTTTGATTCTTTATTTCATTGTGTTAATAAATAACATATTGGTGTATTCTAAGAGTCGTTGGATCATGCCAATTACCTTCAGGTTGTGTTACAGACCTTGAAAGAGCATAATTTGTATACCAAAATCTCGAAATATGAATTCTAGTTGAATGTTATCATTTTTTTGGGTCATATTATTTCTAGTGAGAGGATCATGATGGATCCATAAAAGGTTGTAATGGTTAAGAAGTGTCCTAGACCCATGACTCCAACCGATATTTAGAGCTTCTTAGGTTTGGCTGGGTACTTTAGGAGTTTTGTGGAAATTTTTTTGATGATAGCTTCCCCATTGACTAAGTTGACTCAGAAAAAGGTAAAGTTTACTTGGTCGGATACTTGTGAGGGTAGTTATGAGAAGCGGAAGGATAAGATTACTTCTGCTATGATTTTTACTTTGCCTGAAGGAAATGAGGGGTTTGTGGTTTATTATGATGCATCCTAGGTAGGATTTGGTTGTGTTTTGATGCAGCATGGGAAGGTGATAGCCTATGCTTCTAGGAAACTGAAGGTGCATGAGAGGAATTTTCCCACTCATTATTTTGAGCTTTTATCCATAGTATTTGAATTGAAAATTTAGTGGCACTATTTGTACGAGGTGTATGTGGACATCTTTTCTGATTATAAGAGTCTACTTTATGAGTTCACTTAGTGAGAGATTAATCTTAGGCAGAGGAGATGGCTTGTTCTTCTCAAGGACAATGATATTAGTCTTTGCTACCACCCAGATAAAGCTAACTTTATTGTTAATGCTTTTAGCAGGTTGTCGATAGGGAGTTTAGCTCATGGGGATAAGGAGAAATGGTAATTGGTAAAGGATACTCATCTCTTAGATAATCTTAGAGTTAATTTTTTAGACTTCGGGAATGGTGGTGTGTTGGTACAGGAAGTGGTTTGGTTGTCTATTGGTACATATATCAAGGTGAAGAAAATTCTAAATCCTTTCTTAATGAATATTAAGGGTGATGTAGGTCGGAAAAATATGATGGTATTAGAGATCATTCTTGATGGTACCTTGTGGTACCGAGACAGGTTATATATTCCTGACGTCGATGGTTTGCATAAAAAGATATTGACTGAGGTGTATGAATCGTATAATGTTGTTCATCTTGGTTGGATGAAAATATATCAGGACCTTAAGGAGATGTATTTGTGGAATAGTATGAAGAGGGATGTAGATGATTTTGTGGCCAAGTGCATAGTGTGTCAACAAGTAAAACTTGAGCACTTGAGGCTCTGAGAGTTGTATCAAGAAATTAATATGGAATGGAAATAGGAAGTGATCAATGTGGACTTCATTAATAGTCTTTCTCAATTTTGGAACCAATTTGATTCAATCTCGGTCATCGTGGATAGGAAGACCAAGTTGGATCACTTTTTACCAATGAGGACTAACTTTTTGGTTTAGTATTATGCGTGGTTGTATCTTCATGAGATTGTGAAGCTGGATGGGGTACTTGTTTCAATTATCTCTTATCATGGTACATAGTTTTCATCTCACTTTTGGCAGTTATTTTAGAAAGTGTTGGGGACTAAGGTTACTTTGAGTACTTCTTTCCACCCATAGATGGATGGGCAAGCATAGAGGACTATTCATATATCGGAGGATATTCTTTGTATGTGGTTTATCGACTATAGAGGTAATTAGGATTAGCATCTACGTCTTATAGAGTTTTATTACAATAATAGCTATCATTCTAGAATTAGGATGGCTCCTTTTGAGGTATTGTATGCTAGGAGGTGTAGATCTCCTATTACGTGGTTTGATCTTGGTGAAATAGACATGTTTGGACCAAATTTGGTTTAATAAGATATGGCAAAGGTAATGGTGATTTAGAATAGGCTTAAGGCTACCCAAAGTCGCAAAAAGTTTTATGCAGATGAAAGGAGCAGATACTTAGAGTTTGAGGTTGGGGATAAAGTATTCCTAAAGGTTTCTCCCATGAAGGGAGTAATTTAGTTTAGTTATAAGGGGAAGCTCAATCCCTGGCATTTTTATAATTATGAGGTTTTGAGAAGGGTTGGTAATGTTGTGTATGAATTAGAGTTGCCTACTAGTTTGAGATCCATTCATCCGGTCCATATATATATGTTGAGAAAGTGTATAGGTGATCCTTCATCGGTTATTCCTTTGGAAGGGTTGGGTATTTAAGATTCTTTGTCTTATAAGAAGATCATCATCAGGTTCGTCTATTAGTGACCAAGGATGTGGCCTCGATAAAAGTTCTAGGGAGCAACCACAATGTGAAAGAGGCTCCATGGGAAGTGGAAGAGGACATGAAGTCCAAGTATCCGTATTTGTTTTCTACTATGGATATTCATGCAGAAAGTATGTATTCTAGATAACATCTTCATTTTCAAACATTATTAAAAGAAAAGTATATTTCCTTGCATCTATGTTTTATATCTGTTAAAGGTAAGAGTAGGGGAATATAGTGGTGTAAATCATGATTTTACTACCTTGTATGTCATTCGAAGATAAATGAACTTATTGGGGAAGAAATAAAAACCCTAGGTTCTTATCCCTAGAAATTTCCTGGGTTTTGGACTCACTGTATTTCATATGACTTGGGATACCCCTCGTATGATAGGGTACAATTTAGGGGGTCATGGTCATATGATGATTAGTGTGGTTGGGATTTATTTCTATCCAAGGTATGAGTGGGCAACATATAGGTGGTATGTAGGGTAATGACTCGTATGGTGCTAACTCATATGCTAACCAGTGTGTCCTTGATCATATTCTGCCTAGGGTATGCTTTCGGTGGGTACTAGTCATATGGTAGGGTACCACTCATACTAAGGATTAATAGGATGGACAGTGTTGGGGTTCAAGGAGAGGTTTAGGGTATGAGTAAGGGTACCACTCATACCCTAGGGTACGAATCATATTGTTTTGTCTTACCCTCCTATGGAAATTTTATGCAGTTTAAGTTGAGGGTAATATGAACATTTCTGCTCTTAACTCCTTAAGGACCTATGACTTCTATCACTCTTGGGAAATTATTTACCCTAATATTCTAATCCTAAACACTTAGAAACTCTCTTAAATTCTCTCAAGGGCTCTTGGGTGAAGGAAGGCTAGGGTTTCATCCATAGGATCAATTTGGGACTTACACGGGTGGTTTATCTCCATCATCTTCATAATCTAAGGCATGTTACTCCTCCCTCATTGTTTCATAACCCAAGGCTACCCCTTAGTCGTGACACAGTCCTTAAGTCTACAAGTGACCCGCTATGAGCACTGGATAAAAAATTATAATAACATAACAATTGCGGAAGATAAACCAATAAAGTATTGTCAATTTGAATATTTAAATATATAAAATGACATGTCTGAAGTATCTGAAAAATACTGGAAAACTAAATTGTCTATCAAAAATAACTGATGATAACTAAAGGTTGAATAATTTTCTAAACTATCTGAAAGCCTCTAAGAATCATAAGGAGTTGATGGGACAAACCCCTAACTAGATCCAACTAACTGAGCACAAAGAAATACTGAAATAACGGTAAAACACATCATATTTCTGATGGAGGAGGACTCACCACTATTGTTTTTGGGTGATGCTGGATTTTCTAAGAACGGTTAGGAAACTAAGTGTCTTAAACTATATTTTAAGACAACACAACAAAAGTGAAAAGTATGCGGTCAGTACTTTGAATGTACTGGTATGTGAGATATGGACCAACTGGATTACATATAGTAACTAAACATGGATGCATGAATATGTAAAACTGAAAATGCAGGACCAAGCATAAACATGTACTGAAGTAATCTGAAATCTGAATGGTTGAATCACTATTATATGCATAACCGGATAACTAAAATCTGTATACTTGATCATGCAAGTCTGAACTGAGGTACACTAAATACTGATTAAAACTGTGGGAGATACCATGTGGCTGACATGCCCCAATCTGAGCTAATTGGGGTCCAACCTGTAACCACAACTGGAAGGGTGTTAATACCTTGACACGGGTACTAACACATAGTTGTGTGGATCCATAAATATTTTTTCCTAAAAAACCAGGGTGTCAAGGCTAAACTGACGGGTGACTCTTCAGAGGGAGTCAAGCCTAATTGATGAGTGACCCCTCATATCCTACGCTGTATACATAGTTTTTGAATTAAGGGACTACTACTAATGAATCGGCCTAAACTAATGGGTGAGCCACAATCCCTGCATTCACTTTGTGTTTAATACTACTCCCAACTAAATGACACTGGTATTATTAGATTGTTTAACATGTCATGGTACAATACTTGTAAATGATCAACATGAATGTGATATTTTGAATGTAGTGCAAAAAATTATGGTCCGGCTTTCTTATTTCTTAAAAATGAAAGTCATGTAAATACACATAAGTATCGGGTGTTTATAACCCGCCAACACTAAATAATAATAAAAGTAAGTTAAAAACATTTAAACAATAGTAGAAAGTCATAATTCAGATATACAAAATGATAGTGAATTTTAATAACTGTTAGAATACATGAATTTGAACATGGGGATGTGTGAAACATAGGAAAACATCATATTTACATGGTTAAATTCTTTACATGAGGATTTATCACGAAATGAAGGGACTAAGACAAGGGAAATTGAAATCCAAAGATGAAGTGACTTGAATAACATGGGAACACACATTGGCATGACTTGAATTCTTGATCTGCTATGAAGCTCATGGATTTGATTCATAAATCATAAGGATAATTCCATAAGATAGAATAAAATTCATACTTTTAAACTACAATAGTGTTTTTGGGCTCAATGGTTAAAAGGGACCCATTGATGAATACCTCACATACCTTAATTGAATGGATTCTTGAAGAAATCTTGAAATCGAAATTAAATCCTTGGGTTCTTGAAAGAAGAATCTTGGATTTTATTCATGGGAAGAGGGAAAGGGCTTTTGAATTGCGTACAGAATGTTGGGGAAAGGGGTTTTGAATTACATACTGAATGTTGTGGTTAAGAGAGTGGAATTTACGTGTTTAAAGATGCCTTATTTATTTTAGGAGTGATTAGGGATAGTTTAGGGGCATGAAAATACTTCAAATCCCTTGGTTTACGTCAAAACGAAGAAACTTTTGTCACTCTCCCTTTAGCGTGCGGTGCATGCCAATCGCAGACCTTAGGATGTGCGGAAAATTCCAATTGCACACCTTAGGTTATGTGGCGCATGCCAATCACACACCTTAGGTTTTGTGGAGCATGCAAATCACACACCTTAGGTTGTGCGGAACATGCCAATCTCATTTCCTCATCTAGTGGCCATTTGTGATTGTCATGCGACATACGACATTTACTTGGTCATAGCTTTTTGCTCGGGTATCGGATTAAGGAGAAATTGGTATTGTTGGAATCCTAATTCAATTATATAAATTTATTGGATATTGATAGAAAAAATTACACATAAGTAAGAAGTTATACACGTTCAAATATGACCCTTGTAAAATCGAATACAACAATTTGGCCGAATCAAAGGCTCTTAGCTCACATGCTCTAAGTGATTCCGATGAACATTTTTCCAATTCATCAGCTCTGTTCACACTAGGACAATGATAATAAAACATGAATTCAAATATAAATTATGGACTTAGAATTTACACACGTAGAAAGAACGGTTTGAATTCTAGGTAAAAAATGTGAGGTGTTACATTATCTCCCCCTTGGGATCATTAATCCTCGAATGAAACTATTAATGATGAAGCACTAAGAAGGTTGAGATTGTACACTAAACACTTATGAGATAAACCATGGTTGGATAATTGAATCTAAAACATGATACATGTACTGAACTGAGTTTCGTTAATACATACTATGACAAGAGGATGGCTATTTAGCTAAAATAGAGAATGAGTGAGTTGATTTAAGAGAAACCATTACATCAACCTAAGTCTGATTTAGTAAGGAAAATATGGGATACTTGGCTCACATATCTACTTTTTTCTCCCAAGTGGCAAGTGGCTCCCTTAACTGATAGATTTCTCAATAGGACCTTAACCAAAGAAACTTCTTTATTCCTTAGCTTATGAATCTGACGATCAAGGATCTCAACTATGACTGTTTTGTAGGAAAGGCTATCCTTAACATACCAAAATTCTAAAAGAATAAGATAAACTGAATAACCAATGCATTTCATTAAGAAAGAAACATGGAACAGTGGGTGCACTGATGCCAAATCTGCAAACAACTCTAGTTCATAAGCTAACTTCCCAAAATGACTCAAAATTATATATGGACCAACATAGAAGGGAATGAGCTTCCCCTTTATTCCAAATCTCTTCTCCCCTTTCATAGGCAATATTTTCAAATAGACCAAGTCACCAACCTCTAACTGAAGATCCCTTCTTCTCAAATATACATAAGATTTATGACAACTTTGGGTTGTCTTCAGTCTCTCTCGAATTAACTAAACTTTCTCCATCGCCCCAAACACTAAATTTAGACCTATCAAAGAAGCCTCACTAACTTCAAACAAACCAATTTGTGATCTACATATCCTCCCATAGAGAGCCTCATAAGGAGCCATCTGAATACTATAGTAATTATAATTATTAAAAGAAAACTCAATCAAAGGTAAGTGGCCATCCCAACTACCTTTAAAGTAAATAACACATGCCCTTAACATATCCTCTAAATCTTAATGGTCATCTCTGCCTGGTTATCTATCTGAGAATACTGAGGTGAACTTAGGTACCAAGACCATTCTTAAAAGTTTTCCAAAAGTGAAAGGTAAATTGAGTAACTCCATCTTAAATGATAGATAAAGGAACCCCATGCAACTTCACCAACTCCCGATAAAGTTTGGCATAATCCTTGGGTGAGTAGAAAGTATTAACTGGAAATAAATGGAATGACTTGGCCATTCTATCTACAATGACCCGAATTGAATCATGTTGACAATGTGTACGAGGCAATCGAGTCACAAAATCCATATTCAACACTTCCCACTTCCATGTGGGTATACTAAACTCCTGAAGCGTACCACTAGGCCTTTGGATGTCAACCATAACCTACTGATAGTTCAAGCACTTAACCACAAACTCTGTAATATCTTTCTTCATACCACTCCACAAATAGATTTCCCGCATGTTGCGATACATATTAGTGGATTTAGTGTGAATAGAATACCGTGCACCGTGCTTTTCTACTAATATTCCTTATCTCAAACCATCTACACACAAACCACATAACTTTCCCTAATAATAAAGCAAACCATATTACCCTTGGGAGAAAACCTCTACCTTCTAATCTCTAACAACCTCCTTCAATTTAACCAAACTACAATCCCTATCATGCTTTTCTTTTACTTCAGCATTTAAAAAAGACTCCAATACATTCTAAACACATGTACTACCTTCGGACAAATAAACCAGTCAAACTCGTAACTTACCAAGATTATGAACCTCATGGACTAACTCCTTCTTATGTCCTTCAAAATGAGAAACACTACCCATAGACAATCTACTAAGGGCATCCTCTACAATATTGGCCTTGTCCGGATGGTACAATATGCTCATATCATAATCTTTCAACAATTCAAGCCACCTTCTCAGGTAAAGATTTAGGTCTTTCTGCATGAAAACATATTATAAACTCTTGTGATATGTGAACACATAAACATGAACCCCATAAATATAGTGCCTCAAAATTTTCAAGGCAAAAAAAATAGCTGCCAACTCAAGATCATGGGTTGGAAAATTCTCTTCATAGGGTTTAAGATGTCTGAGGCGTAGGCTATGACCTTACCTCTCTACATCAATAAACACACAAATTTAACTCAAGAAGAATCATAATAAAATATAAACCCATCTATTCTATCTGGCAAAGTCAAGACGAGGGTGGAAGTGAGTCGAGTCTTCAATGCCTTAAAACTCTTCGCATAAGAATCTGACCATTGAAACATAAACTTTTTCTGGGTTATTCTCAACATGGTGGAATCAATAGAAGAAAAACCATCAATAAAATGTTTGTAATAATTATCTAAACCCAAGAAACTCTTGATATCTTACATAAAGATGGGTCTAGGATAGTTTCTTACTTCTTGGGTCATTTGAGGATCAACTAGAATGCCATCATTGGAAAATATATGACTAAGAAAAGATACTGATCTCAACCAGAATTCACACTTGCAAAACTTAGCGAATAACAGAAGATATCTAAGGGTCACAACTATTAGATTGGCTACATGATCACTCACACTACTTGAATATACAAGGATGTCATCAATGAAGACTATGACAAACATGTCCAAGTACTACTTGAACACCCTGTTCATCAAGTCCATGAAGGTTGTTGGGGTATTGATCAGTCCATAAGACATAATGAGTAATTCAAAGTGACAATATCAAGTTTTGAAGGCTAGCTTTGAAATGTCACACTCTCTGACTCTTTGTTGGTGATAGTCGCCAAAGTTATTAACCCGCTATGATGCAATGATGACTTCTTTATCTATTTCCCTCTCATGGATCTGAGGTTTATCTTATAGAAATAAGTTGTACCCAAAAGTTGGTCAAACAAGTCATCAATTCTGGAAAGTGGATACTTATTCTTAATGGAGACTTTGTATACTGATGGTAGTTGATGCACACTCTGAGAGAACCATATTTCTTATGCATGAATTGAACTTGAGAACCCCATAGTGAAATGATAGGCCTGGTACAAATTCTTTTAATACTCATTTATCTCCTTAAGATCAGCTGGAGCCATTCTATAAGGTGGAATAGAGATAGAATGGGCATCTGGAAGGAGATATATTACAAAGCCAATTTCCCTTTTGGGAGGAATTCTGGGAAGATCTTTGGGAAATATATCTAGAAATTCTCTTACTACAGAAACTGACTCAAGACTCGGAGCTTCAACATTTGAGTCCTTGACTCAGATGAGATGGTAAATAAACCCCTTAGATATCAGTTTTCATGCCTTAAGATAGGAAACAAACTGACCCTTAAGAACTAAAGTACTACCCCTCCATTCGATAAATGGCTCATTAGAAAATTGAAATTGGAGAGTTCTATTTCTGCAATCGACTAAGACATAACATCAGTGAAGATAATCCATGCCAAGAACAACATCAAAATCAGTCATCTCTAACCCTACAACATCAAATGAAGTAACATTTTGAGACATTGTGACATGGCAATTTCTGCATACCCGTCTAGCTATAATGGACTTACCTACTTGGGTAGATACTGAGAAAGGCTATACTAATGTTTTTTGATTGACAATGAATCCTACAATTATGTAAAGAGTAATAAAGAAAAGTGAAACTCTGGGATCTAACAATGCATAAACATCAAGATAGAAAACTTGTAACGTATCCATAACCACATTAGGAGAACATTCCATATCATGCCGAGTATAGGGAGCATACAACCTATTCGGGTGTTGCCTAATGGTGGCACTAGATGTGGCACCTTGCTGAGTTAGGTAAGCTGGAGGTGCTACTAAAAAACTAGTCTGTCCCTACTGGCGATCACTTATGCCCCTCTGAGAAACCACTGGACACACTTGAATCCTATGGCCTGACTTGCCACACCCAAAACACCTATCACTGCTGACTATACATTCTTTCTGATGATTCTTACCATATGTCCTCTAAAATGGATTGGTGCAACTACTATTCACACTATCCTGGGGTTTAGAGCCTGGCGCTCTATCTCAACTGTCCTGCCTGAACATAGGCACTGGCGCACTAGGTGAAAATAAAGATGGGGATGAAAATTTCTGGCAGAATTAAGAAAGGTTACCGCCTTTAGACCTTGGCTCAGAAAAGTTTAAACTATATGTACTGGACCTCTTATTCTCTCTCTCATTCTACTTAAGTTTCTCCTCCTCGATCTATTGAGCATGAACTATAAGTCTAGAAAATTCCATCTCCTTAATAAACATAGCGGTCCAACACTCCTTAACTATACTATCTGATACCCTAGATACTAATTTACTCATTCTGGACCTATTATCATCCACCACAATAAGAGTGTACCTTTCCAACTAAGTGAACTTGAGCTAGTACTCCTACATACTCATACTGTCCTACTTGAAATTTATAAACTCCTAAACCTTCACTTCCCTCAACTCTAGTGCGGAGAACTTTTCTAAGAAAGACATGGCAAACTTTTCCCACTCTATAGGCTCTGCTTCCACACCCCTGTCTTTCTTCCACTGCTTAAACCATGTATGATCTACTCCCTGTAACTAATATATAACTAACTCTTCACTTTAATTTAAAGTGACACCCATGATATCTGTCATCTTCTGTACCATATCAAGAAACTCCTGTAGATCCTCCTCAAACTTGGATCCAAAGAACTTAGGGGGATTCATCCGAGTGAAATCACTAACCCAAACTGTCGATGGATTTTCCAATGGATTAGATGGGGTGACAACCAACTGGTTGTTCTTAGCATCTAAAAAATAGGCTAAGGACATGAAAGCGGCCCTTAACTCTGAGTTAGACATATGATCATTCAAGGAATTTTCCTAAACAGGTGGTGGTGTGGGATGATCCCCGTTCTTTCTTCTGTTGTTTCTTCTGGGAGACAATACTTGTAAACAAAATAAAGGATAAGTTAGAAAGAGTAATTTAATAGATATTATGCTATTTGGCATGCCATGAATATTGAAAAAAGGTAAAATTTCCTAAAATGTCTCATAGCCTCTTGTCCAAAAGTGTAGAGCGCTTCATGCCCATGCACAAAACACTACTGAATGCGGCTTTCAAACATCCTAGGACACTTTAAAACCTTAGGCTCTATTACCAAATTTTTTCATGAACCAAGTCTACCCCCTAGTTGCGACACGGTGCTTAAGGCCATAAGTTACCCCAAGCTAACCCATGGTCTAGTACCTTCTATGAGCATTAGATAAAAAATGATATTAACATACATGTGTAGAAGATAAACCAATAAATTAATGTACATCTGTATTCTAAAATATGTAAAATGACATATCTGAGGTATCTATAAAACACTGGAAAACTAAGTTTTCAATCATAAATAACTGATGTTAACTAAAGACTGAATGACTGTCTAAACTATCTGAAAGCCTCTAAGAATCGTAAGGAGTTGATGGGACAAATGCCCAACTAAGTCCCAACTGAATGAGTATAAAGAAATACTAAAATAATGATAAAACACATTATGTTACTGATGGAGGAAGACTCACCAATACTATTGTTGAGTGATGTTGGACTGTCCAAGAATGGTCTGGAAATTGAGTGTCTGAACCTATGCTATAATAAAACATAGTGGAAGAGAAAAGTATGCGGTATGTACTTTGAATGTACTAGTATGTGAGACAAGGACCAACTTTACTGCATAGAGTGACTGAACATGGATGCATGAATATGTAAAACAGAGGATGCAACACCAAGCATAAACGGTACTAAACTAATCTAAAATCTAAATGACTGAATCAGTATCATATGCATAACTGGATAACTAAAATTTGTATACTTGGTCATACATGTCTCAACTGAGGTACACTGAATACTGATCTATTATGTAACTGACAATCCCTAATCTATGCTAATTGTGGTCAGACCTGTAACCCCAACTGGAAGGGTGTTAGTACCTTGCCACAGGTACTAACACATAGTTATGTGGTTCCACTAATCTTTTGTCCCATAGGACCAGGTGTCAATCCTAAACTAGCGGTTTTCCGTTCAGAGGGAGTCAAGCCTAACTTACGAGTGACACCTCATATCCTATGTTTGTTATGTAGTTCTAGAATTTAGGGAATATTATTAACTACTCTGCCTAAACTGATGGGTGAGCCACCATCCCTACATTCACTTGGTGTTAAATTTTACTCCCACCTGAATGACACTGGTATTATTAGGTTGTTTAACCTGTCATGGTATGATACGTGTAAATACTCAGCATGAATAAGATATTTTGAATATAGTGCTAAAAATCATGGTATGACTTTCTTATTTTTTGAAACCAAAAATCATGTACAGACACATAGGTATCGGGTGTTCATAACCTTCCAGCACAGAAAGATTACAAAATTATGATAACAACATTTAAACAATAGTAGGAAGTCATAATTCAGAGATCCGAAATGATAATAAATTTTAATAACTATTAAAATACATGAATTTGAACATGAGTATGTGTTAAACATGGGAAAAACAACATATTTAGATGGTTAAATTCATTACTGGAGGATTTATCATGAAATTAAGTGAATAATACAAGGGAAATTGAAATCCAAACATAAAGTGACTTGAATAACATTGGAACACACATTTATATGACTTGAATTTTTGACATACTATGGAGTTCATAGATTTTATTCTTAAATCATAAGGATAATTCCATATGATAGAATGAAATTCTTACTTTTACACTACAAGAAGGTTTTGGGATCAATGGTTGAAAGGGACCCATTGATGAATACCCCACATACCTTAATTGAATGGATTCATAAAGAAATATTGGAATCAAACTTAAATCATTAATTTCATGATAGAAGAAGCATGGATATTGTTCTTTGGAAGAGGTAAAGGATTTTTCAATTGCTTATCGAATGTAGAGGTTAAGGAAGTGGAAGGATTTTTGAATTGCTTATCGAATGTTAGGGTTAAGAAAGTAGAATTTACTGTTTAAAGACCCCTTATTACATTTTGGGGTGATTAGGGATGGTTTAGGGGTGTAAAAATACTTCAACTCCCTTGGTTTAAGTCAAAATAGATAAACTTTTAGCACTATGCCTTTGCTGTGCGGCACATGCTAATCGCACACGCTAGGTTGTGCAACACATTCCAATAGCCCACCTTAGGTTGTGCGGCACATGCCAATATAACATATTAGGTTGTTCGGCGTATTCCAATCACAAACCTCACCCAATGTCCATTTGTGATTTTCATGCAACACACAGCCTTTGCATGGTCTTAACTTTTAGCTCGGGTATCGAATTATGGCAAAATTGGTATCGTTGGAAAGTTTATTAAATTATATTCAATTTGGTGGGTCTTGATATACAAAATTACACATATGTAAAAATTTACACACATTCAAACCTAACCCTTGTCAAACCAAATATAAAAATTTGGCCGAATCAAAGGCTGTTAGGTCACTTGCTCAAAGTGATTCCTATGAAACTTTTTCCACTTCATAAGCTCTCTTAAAACTATTTCAATTATAATGAAAAATTCATTCAAATATAAATTAAGGATATAGACTTTACACACGTAGAAACAACGGTTTGAATTCTAGCTAAAATATGTTGGTTGTTACACATTGTTAGTTCCAACTAAAAACATGTTTTATGAATTGGTTTCATACCATAATTGTTTTATAGTTTTGGGTATTAAAATATATGTTGGGTTTTTGGTTATAATTGTTGGTTATGGTTTTTCCATGTCTTTTACTTATGATTTTCATATTATAATGATTGTTTGAATGTTTGGTTGCATGGGAATAGTTTATTGGCACTTAGTTTTTGCTTTGGAAATGCTATCCCTTAAAATGTTTGATAAAATTACAATGATAATTCTTTTACTATATTGTTGGATTTTTTATGGAACTATTGCATGGTATAACTTGGTAATGGAACCCTATGTGGTATAAATAGTTTAAACGGTTTGAATGGTTAAATAGTGAGGTTTTGGTGGCCATGGTTATGGTTTAATTGAACATCCTTCTGGAGTACAAAGAACTCCCCCCAGAAAACATAATAATGAACATCTTGTGTGGTATATAGGAATCTCCCAAGCAACTAAATAATGTAATCTATGGGTACATGGGATTCCCTTCTTCTCTAAAATATTGCTAAGGGAATTGCTTGCAAGCTATAGTCGGTATGACGATACAACTACTTATAGCCATGGTTAATAATAAATAGAATGGTGTTTTTGGTTATGTGGTAACGGTTTTAATTGATCAATAATGGAGGGGTGTGAAAGATAACCATGAAGGTGTGAGTCCAATGAACGTACACTGGAAACTCATATTTTTCGACATAGGGATTGGTCATGGCGACGATAAATGATACATCGGGGTACACAAGAATCCCTTAAGTAACATTTGTATATATATATCATGGAGAGCAATGGGTACTTAGGAATCCCCTACTCCTATGGTATCTCTTGTTCTTATGGCTACAAGCATTAGGGCCCGTTCAGGTGGTTATACTTGTGCCATGTAGCCCGTGGGTAGTTCTAGGATGATTAAACTATACATACCCAGGTTAATGGTTTTAAAGATATGCTAAAATCGATTTTCTTTCCTGGCATGGACTGTTATATATATATATACATATATATATATATATAAATATATGTATGGTTATGAATGCATATGGTTATTTTATTGGTTTTAATGGTTGGATTTATTTTATCCTTATCCTGAGTACTTTCTATGTTCACCCACTAACCCTTCTTCGGACATTTATATCCCTACGCAATACAGTAATAGACCATTCTACTTCTTATGCTTAGTGAACGGATTTGGGGTCAATGGTTGGATTGAAGTAGTGAGATTCCATACTTCGGAAGTCTCCATTCATATAATTAATGTCCTTACATGCTTTGGTTATTTCATGGACATTGGTTTTTTCTATGGTTGGGGGCATGTCCCAATCGGAAATTGTTTTACATTCGGTTAAAGGCTTTGTGGAATTACTATGGGTTAGTATGGGCATTGTCGGTAGTGGTCTCAACCTTAGTAATGGCGTTGGTATTGGGGTTGATACCGTTTGACTGTATTTATGATTGTTCCATGCTCTTATGTTATGTTATGGAAATGAACTTGGTTATTAGATCAGTTTGGTTATGGTTGTTGGTTGGTATTCGATGGATGGACTTGTTTGGGTTGGTCAGGGTCATGGATATATCCCAAAGTTTGGATCTATACAAAATGCTATCTTGTTATATGCTCGGAATTCATCCAACTTAGGGTATATGTAGGTTGGTTGGGTTGGGTATTGGGGGTGATCTCCCATCCTGGTTGGACTTAACATGCCCATTACAACAAGGCCCTTGTTCTAGTCTTGTCAAAGGTCATTAGGGAAAACCCCAGGAAATTCATTTACCATTGTGACAAAATTAGAGGACCCTTCGAGTTAGAATTTTTAACCCGGATCAGATGGTAGAGACAACCCTTGGAGATCAACCTTCAAGCTCTAAGATATGATATGAACCTTACCTTAGGATCTAGGGAACCACCCTACCTTTTAATAACTGGTTAATTAGGAAATTTAAAGGCGACCTAACGAATTGGACAGTCAAGAGAAGCATAGCACGAGTGTAGCCTATCCATCCCTAATATGACATCGAAAACCACTATGTATAATTCAAACAGATCCACCAAGGTCTCCCGACCACCCACAGACACCACACAACCCCTAAAGACTCTTCTAGCAACCACAGAATCACCCATCAGGGTAGAAATAGAAAAAGGGTTTGGAATATACTCGCGACCAAAACCAAAATGCACAGCCATAAATGGGGTCACTTAAGAAAGAGTGGACCTCAGATGAAGTAAATAGTACAAATCATAGGAAATGAATTTTAACATACCAGTAATGATATCAGACAATGCCTTAGACTCCTAAGTAGTAGTGAGAGCATAGAGTCAGTTCTGACTAGTGCTTGATCCAGATGGTACACCCCTTAGTGCTAAATCTGAAGAAGAGGCAATGGGAACTTTACTTGCCTAGAGGAAACCTTACGTATAGGAATGATTTTATCCATATGCCCAGGATGACCACATTTTAAGCACTTGCCCTTTCTTTAATCACAGTAATTCTAATACAATCATCCCCAAAATTTGCAGGGAGGATATGATGGAGCTGATTGGGACCCACTAGCTTGAGATTGGGTACCCTGTGCCTTATAATTATCACGACTCTGAAACCATTTGTCACCAAACAACTTTGGGTAGGGAGCACTAGCCATCGAGTGACACACAAAATTTCCTCAACTCTTCTTAGACCACTCTCCACAATCCCTGCTACTCTACTATTGATCACCACCCTGATAAAAAAATCTAAAATTCTTATTTTGCCATTCCCCAATCTCAGCCTACTTCTTCTTCTCATCTACAACCTGCTGCATAAAATCAACCAGTATGGAGATGTCCATATCCTTGTTTAACAAGGAAGGCTTACGCTCCATAATCAAGTCTCAAGGCAACTCGAAAGAAAACTTCCTCATTCTATCCCTCATGCTAAAATCCAATCTAGAGCATACCGTGATAACTGGTGAATCTTCTAGGCATAATCCTTGACTGAGATCTTTCCTTTCATCAGATTAACAAACTCTTTCTCCTTTTCCTCCCTCAACTCCTGATGAAAGAAACGGTCTAGAAAAGTACTAAAGAAATCATCCCACAGGGCTAACTCATCATTGTCACCCTTTGACTACTGTCATTCCTCACACCATTGGTGTGATACATCTTTCAGTTGGTAAGCAGAAAATTCCAGACCCTCCATGTTAGTAGCATGCATAACGTAAAAGATATTTTCCATCTCATCAATAAAACCCTGAGTATCCTCCTCAACCTTAACACCAATGAACACAAGAGGGATCAACCTCATAAAATGGAGAACCATTGTGTTCTCATACGATTGATTAATTCCTTAGAACTACCAACTGTGCCAACATATGGATAGACTAATAAACCTCAGCATTTGTCACATCTGCCTGAGGATCTTGAGGAGAGCTATAAAAGATCGAGGGAACTCCAGGAGGACAATCAGGCGCTGGAACACTAGACCAGGTTTGGACCCCATAAGAAGAGTGTCCCATTAGCGTTGTCCACAAGTGGGGTAGAGAAGTTTCAATGAGCTCCAGATCATCAGGGAGGCATGATCTGAAAGGCGAACAAACATAAATTAGAAGTAAATCCATGACCATAGACTCTACATCTCAAAAATATAACACAAGAAAGAAAAACATTCCTAGATGCCTCGTAGCCTTACCCTAATAAGGGTTGAGTGCCAGACAACCCTAAAAGAGTCTCTACTGAACATGGCTTTGTCGGACACCCAATTAATAATGAACCAAGGGATCTGATACCAATCAGACACCACCTAAACTAGGGCCTATCCGTGTCGGGTATTCTAAGTTCATCCCAAACCGGAGATAACCCCAATACCCTATTGTTAACTACCCTACACCTCATGTCATATTAATCCCAAACATATAACAAGATAAGCAATTTAAATTTAAAAACATGATAGTCAACTTAAAATCAAAGTTGAAATCCACAACGAATTAACAAACCATTACCAATCCCAATGCCAATACCAATACTAAGGCTAACACTAATACCGACAACACCCATGCCAATAGTTATTTGACAAAGCCTCTAACCATAGTTATGAAACATCTGGTTGGGACATGCCCCCATCCATAGGAAAAAACAAATCCAATGAAATAACTAAAATAAAAAAAGTCCATTGAATGAAATGGAGACTTTAGGAGTATGGAAGCTCACCACTTTAATTCGAATTAATGTTTCCCCTGAATCCACGTCACTGATTAGGAGGAATGGTAGTATGGTCGGTTCTACAACATGAGGCAATACAACATCAAAAGATGGTTAGCAGAGTAGATGCTAGAATTTTACTCTAGAATAAATATAAAATAATACAATCATTCAAAACCAAATCACATAACCATATGCAAGAACTATACATATATACCAAGTCGGGATAGGCAACAAGGTTTAGCATGCATTTAAAACCTTAACAAATATTGTGTGGCTCTGCCATCCTAAAACCACCCATGGGCTATATGGGTTCAATTTCCCCTATTGAATGGGCCCCAGAGCATGTTAGCTGCAAGATCAGAGAAAAATCTAGGATGACTAGTACATCCCTAAAAATATAAAGTATGACATCATGCAAAGGACCACCAAGGACACCCTCTTATCAGCAAACATGAGTTTCTAATGTCTGTACCCCCGGGACCTCCACCTTCTATAACTTTTCTACTTAACCCCTTTAATCTTAATTAAACCTTTTACACATAAACAAACCATTTACCAAGGAATATTTTAATTAGGAATTAACCATTGGTATCGTCATACAAAATTAGATGTTGCAAGTCTCTTACCTTATGCCATGTAAACCATTAAACCAAATTTGACTACACTCTTTCCAATTAAACCAAAACTATTTATAATCAAACAATATACACTAAGACCTTTCTAAAGTCATATGAAACCAACAACAACCTTTCATGTTTCTTTGATCATTTACGCAATGCAAGGATTCTAAGAGTAGTCAAACTATGTGACATAATCATTCACATTGACAATTTTACAAACAGGTTGAGGGCATGCCATCATCAAAGCCAAAGAACAACAAATTTAGGTTTAATCATGTCCCATTAGTTAAACCAAAATTCCCACACATCCATATGTGCAAAACTATTTCCAAAACATGAAAACCCAAAATTAAAATAATGAGAAACATTAATCCACCAAGAACATCCAAAACTCCAACCTTTATTTCAAAGCCATAACAAAGATCATGAAAACCATACATTAAAACACATGAATTTAGTGAAATAACAATGAGGGAATAGTCACATGCCTTAGACACCAAGAAATATAGAGAGAAACCACCCTTGAAGCCTTAATTGATTATCTTGATTAAACTATAGCCTTTTTCTTGCAAGAGAGTTTGAGAGTAATTTTTAGAGTTTTTGATTGGGAATAATAGGTTAATGAAGTACCAGAAGGTGTTTTCATTTATGTCCTCAAAGGCAATTAAAAGGGGAAATTTCCAAAATTCCCCCAACTTAAAATCATAAAAATGTCACAGGTGGTTACGAGTCGGCCCCTGTGACTCTCGCCCACAACACATGACTCATACCCTCGTGTTGTTACCAAGGCAATGAGTTGGGCATGCATACATTATCTACCATAAGACCCCATGACCTCACTCGTTACCAGACTATACAATAAATATGGTCTAGTCATATCCTAGACAGAACTCAAAGGGATTGGACACTGGACAATAGACAACTCAACCTTACCATTCGTAACCTATCCTCATGGATCTTAGTGAGACACTCGTACTCAGAGCCAAGTTAAGTAATTAAGTTACTAATTTGATTACAGGATTATCCTAATGACGTGTTTCTTATTAGTGGTGTTAAGTGTTGTGTATGATTTTTGATAGCTAGTTTTTAGTTTTATCTCGTGGATGTAGTATTATCTTATGACAAGTGGTGTTAATTTATTTTGTAGATTGTACTAGTTTATATTGATTTATTTTTGGTGTTTGTTATACTGTTATTAGTCCTAAGCCAAGGGTCTATTGAAAATAGCCTTTCTACTTCATCTGAGGTAGTGGTATGGTCTGCGTGTACTCTACCCTCCCCAGACCCCATTATATGGGAATACAATGGGTATGTTTTTATTTTTGTATTTTCCTAACGACCCTTCACCATCACACACGACTCATACCAAGAAGTTGTTAACATAATAGAATCCCAACAACCACCAACTGGACACCTCATAACTAGGGTAACCTGACCCATACCCAAATCATTTGAGTCGTATGATGAATTGTTACTAGGACAGTAAGCTCATAGCTCAGGAAATTTTCAAGGACCAAAACCTAGGGTGGTTCAGTATGAGATCCACTGTTTGCCAAAACGACCTTGGATGAAAGTTTTGAACAAGACATTGAGTCTGAAATATCAAATTTGATAGAGTAGAATAGTTTGTTTGATATATGGTATTCTAACTGGTGCATGATAACTAGTGTGAGCATCAAGTGCTTTAGCATCCCTTAGGCGATTAAGTTACCCATCCAAGGTATCAAGTACTACTTTGGAGACAAGTTGGCCACTAAAGCGCATTTCGATAGTGCCAGCTTGCCCACTTTAGCATCCTGGCATCAGTAGGTAGGTACTATTTTAGTTTTGATAGTGCATACCTCTTTTGTTCATAGGGACTTGGAGTGTGAGGTTGAGGTTGGGGATAACCTGCCCTAATAATAAAGCACACCATCTTCCCCTTTGGAGAAAAACTCCGCCTTCTGATCTCTAACCACCTCATTCAATTTAACCAAACTACTATCCCTGTCATACTTTTATTTTACTTCAACAATAAATAGAGACTCCAATCTATTTTAAACACATGTACTACCTTCAGACAAATCAACCAGTCAAACATGTAGCCTTGTAAGATGATGAACCTCATGGACTAACTTCTTATTATCACCTTGGATATGAGCAACATTACCCATATACAATCTACTAAGGGCATCTCTACAATATTGGCCTTGTCTGGAGGTACAACACGCTCATATCATAATCTTTCAACAATTCAAGACACCTTCTCAGATAAAGATTTAGGTCTTTCTTGTTTAACACATACTGTAAATGATTCTCATCTATGAACACATAAACATGAACCCCATAAATATAGTGCCTTAAAATTTTCAAGGCAAAAACAATAGTTGCCAACTCAAGATCATGGGTTGGATAATTCTCTTCATAGGGTTTAAGTTGTCTGAGGCGTAGGATATGACCTTACCTCTCTACATTAATACACACCCCAATCTAACTCAAGAAAAATAACAATCAACTATAAACCCATCTGTTTTATCTGGCAAAGTCAAGACTAGGATGGAAGTGAGTCGAGTCTTCAATGCCAGAAAACTCCTCTTATAAGAATCTGACCACTAAAACTTAAACTTCTTCTAGGTTAGTCTCAACATGGGGGAATATATAGAAGAAAACCCATCAAAAAAATATTTTTAATAACTATTTAAACCCAAGAAACTCTTGATATCTGGCAGAAAGATGGGTCTAGTCTAGTTTCTCACTTCTTTGGTCATTTGAGGATCAACTCAAATGCCATCACCAGAAAATATGTGACTAAGAAAAGATACTAATCTCAACCAGAATTCACACTTGCTAAGCTTAGCGAATAATAGAATATATCTAAAGGTTTGTAACACAACTATTAGATTGCCAACATAATCATTCACACTACTTTAATATACAAGGATGACACTAATGAAGACTGTGACAAACATGTCCAAGTACTGCTTGAACATCCTGTTCATCAAGTCCATGAAGGTTGTTGGGGCATTTATTAGTCCATAAAACATAACGAGGAATTCAAAGTGACAATATCGAGTTTTGAAGGCTAGCTTTGAAATGTCACACTCTCAGACTCTGAGTTGGTGATAGTAGCCTAAGTTCTTAACCCGCTATGATGCGATAATGACTTGTTTCTTCTTTTCCCTCTCTCAGATCTGAGGTCTATCTTACAGAAATAAGTTGCACCCTGAAGTTGGTCAAACAAGTCATCAATTCTGGGAAGTGGATACTTATTCTTGATGGTGACTTTGTTCACTAATGGTAGTTGATTCACACTCTCAGAGAACCATATTTCTTATGTATAAATTGAACTTGGGAACCCCATGGTGAAATGCTAGGCCTGGTACATATTCTTTAACTACTCTTTTATCTCCTTAAGCTCAATTGGATCCATTATATATAGTGGAATAGAGACAGTCTAGTCATCCAGAAGGAGATCTATTACCAAGTCAATTTCCCTTTTGGGAGGAATTCCAGGAAGATCTTTGGGAAATACCTCTAGAAATTCCCTTACTATAGAAACTGACTCAAGACTCAGAGCATAAACATTTGAGTACTTGACTCAGATGAGATGGTAAATACACCCCTTAGATATCATTTTCATGCCTTAAGATAGGAAACAAACCAATCCATAAGCACTAAAGTACTACCCCTCCATTCGATAACTGGCTTATTAGAAAATTGGAATTGGACAATTCTATTTAAGCAATCGACTGAGGCATAACATGAGTGGAGACAATCCATGCCAACAACAACATCAAAATCAGCCATCTCTAACTTCACAAAATCAAATGAAGTAATATTTCGAGACACTGTGACATGGCAATTTCTGCATACCCGTCTGGATATAATAGACTTACCCATTGGGGTAGACACTGAAAAAGGCTCAACTAATGTTTTCTGATTGACACTGAAGTCTACATCTATGTAAAGAGTCACAAAGGAAAGTGAATCTCTGGGATCTAACAATGCATAAACATCAAGATAAAAGACTTTTTACGTACCCTTAACCACATCAGGAGAATTTTCCATATCATGCAGAGTCTGGAAAACATACAACCTATTCTAGTGTTGCCCACTGGTAGCACTAGATGTGGCACCTTGCTGATTTAGGTGACCTGGAGGTACTTCCAAAGGCTGGACACTTTTGAATCCTATAGGCTGACTTGCCACACCCAAAACACCTATCACTATCGGCTTTACACTCTTCCTGATGATTCTTACCATATATCCTATAGAATGGATTGGTATGACCACTATTCACACTACCTTGGGGCTTAGAGACTGGCGCTCTATCCTAACTGTCCTGCCTGAACATAGGCACTGGCGCACTGGGTGAAGATGGAGATGGGGCTGAAAATTTCTGGAAGAATTGAGAATGGTTACCGCCTTCAGACCTTGGCTCAAAAAAGTTGAAACTACCTATACTGGACCTCTTATTCTCTCTCTCATTCTACTTAAGTTTCTCCTCCTCGATCTACTGAGCATGAACCATAAGTCTAGAAAAGTCCTCCTCCTTAATAAACGTGGTGTTCCTACACTCCTTCACTATACTATCAAATATCCTAGATACTAATTTACTCATTATAGATCTATATTCATCCACCACAATAAGAGCATACCTTGCCAACTAAGTGAACTTGAGAGAGTACTCCTACACACTCATAGTATCCTACTTCAAATTTATGAACTCCTAAACCTTTGATTCCCTCAACTCTAATGGGAAGAATATGTATAAGAAAGACATGGAAAACATTTCCCACTCTATAGGCTCTTCTTCCACACCCCTGTCTTTCTTCTACTACTTAAACTAGGTGTGATCTACTTCCTGTAACTAATATGTAGCTAACTCTTCACTCTCATTTGAAGTGACACCCATGATATATGTCACCTTCTGTACCATATCTAGAAACTCCTATGGATCTTCCTTAAACTTGGATCCAAGGAACATAGAGGGATTCATCCAAATAAAATTACTAACCCTAACTGCAGCTGGATTTACCAATGGATTAGCTCGGGTGACAATCTACTAGTTTTTCTAAGCATCTACAAAATGGGATAAGGCAATGAAAGTGGCCCTGAACTTAGCGTGACATACATGATCATTCAAGAAATCTTGCTAAATAGGTGGTGGTGCGGACTGATCCCCATTTTTTTTTGTTATTTCTTTTGGAAGGCATTATTTGTAAAAAAAATAAAGGATAAGTTAGAAAGAGGAATTTAATAGATCTCATGCTTTTTATATGTCATGAATACTAAAAGAAGGGAAACTTTCCTAAAACATCTCATAAACACTTGTCCATCAGTGTGTTGCGCTTTATACCTGTGTAAAAAACTCTACTGAACGTGGCTTTCAAACATCCTAGGACACTTTAAAACCTTAGGCTCTATTACCAAGTTTTGTCATGACCCGAGGCTACCCCCTAGTCACGACACGGTGCTTAAGGACACAAATGACCCCAAGATAACCCATGGTCTGGTACCTTCTATTAGTACTAGATAAAAATGATAATAACATAAAATGTACAGAAGATAAACAAATAAATTAATGTCAATCTGACTACTAAAATATGTAAAATGACATATCTGAGGTATCTGTAAAACAATGGAAAGCTAAGTTTTCAATCATAAATAACTGATGATAACTGAAGAATGAATGACAATTTAAACTGTCTCAAAACCTCTAAGAATCATAAGCAGTTGATGGGACAAATCCCCAACTAACTCCAACTAACTGAGCATAAGAAATACTAAAATAACGATAAAACACATTGTGTTCCTGATGGAGAAAGACTCACCAATACTACTGTTGAGCGATGCTGGACTGTCCAAGAACGGTAAAGAAATTCAGTGTCCAAACCTATGCTATAATAAAACATAGTGCAAGAGAAAAGTATGCGGTTTGTACTTTAGTTGTACTGGTATGTTAGATAAGGACCAACTGGACTACATATAGTGACTAAACATGGATGCATGAATATGTACAACTAAGGATGCATCACCAAGCATAAAAGTACTGAACTAATCTAAAATCTAATTAACTAAATCAATATGCATAACTGGATTACTGAAATATGTATACTTGGTCATACAAGTATCAACTGAGGTACACTAAATACTAAACTATCATGTAACTAAAAGCCCTAATCTAAGCTAATTGGGTTCAACCTGTAACCCCAGCTGGAAGGGTGTCAGTAACTTGCCACAGGTACTAAAACATAGTTGTGTGGTTCCACTAATATTATGTCCCAAAGGACCAGGGTGTCAATCCTAAACTGGAGGGTTACACCTGAGAGGGAGTCAAGCCTAACTTATGGGTGACCCCTCATATCCTATGTTTGTTATGTAGTTCTAGAATTTAGGGACTATTATTAACTACTCTTCCTAAACTGATGGGGGAGACGCCATCCCTACATTCACACGGTGTGAAATTCTACCTCCACCTGAATGACACTGGTATTATTAGGTTGTTGTCATGGTATGATACGTGTAAATGCTCAGCATGAATATGATATTTGGAATAGAGTGCTAAAAATCATGGTATGACTTTCTTATTTATTGAAAACAAAAATCATGTAAAGAAACATAGGTATTGGGTATTCATAACCTTCCAGCACTATAAGATTACAAAAGTATGATAACAAAATTTAAACAATAGTAGGAAGTCATAATTCAGAGACCCAAAATGATAATAAATTTTAATAACTGTTAGAATACATGAATTTGAACATGAGTATGTGTTAAACATGGGAAAATAGTATATTTAGATGGTTAAATTCATTGCTGGAGGATTTATCACGAAATTAAGGAACTAATACAAAGGAAATTGAAATCAAAACATAAAGTGACTTGAAGAACATGGGAACACGCATTGATATGACTGGAATATTTGATATACTATGGAGTTCATAGATTTGATTCATAAATCATAAGGATAATTCCATATGATAGAATAAAATTTATACTTTTACACAACAAGAGGGTTTTGGGATCAATGAGTGGAAGGGACCCATTGATGAATACCCCACATACCTTAATTGAATGGATTCAAAAAGAAATCTTAGAATCGAACTTAAATCCTTAAGTTCATGATAGAAGAAGCTTTGATATTGTTCTTGGGAAGAAGGAAAGGATTTTTGAATTGCTTATTGAATGTTGGGGTTAGGGAAGTGGAATTTATGTGTTTAAAGACCTCATATTTCATTTAGGATTGATTAGGGATGGTTTAGGGGTGTGAAAAGACTTCAAATCCCTTGGTTTAAGTCAAAACAGATAAGCTTTTGGCACTATACCTTTAATATGTTGCATATGCCAATCGCACACCTTAGGTTGTGCGACACATTCCAATAGCACACCTTAGGTTATGCGACACATGCCAATCGAACATCTTAGGTTGTGTGGCATATTCCAATCACACACCTCACCCAGTGTCCATTTGTGATTTTCAAGCAACGCACGATCTTTGCATGGTCATAACTTCTTGCTCAGGTATCGAATTAAGGAAAAATTGGTATCGTTGGAAAGATAATTCAATCATATAAAATATGGTGGGTATTGAGATAAAAAAGTTCAAATATTTAAGAAGTTAAACACGTTCTAATCTGCCCTTGTGTAACCAAATATAAAAATTTTCCCGAATCAAAGGCTCTTAGCTCACTTGCTCTAAGTGATTCCTATGAAACTTTTTCCATTTAATAAGATCTCTTAACACTATCCCAATGATCATGACACATGCATTCAAATATAAATTAAGGATATAGACTTTACACATGTAGAACAATGGTTTAAATTCTAGCTAAAAATGTAGGTTGTTACACATTGTTAGTTCCAACTAAAAGCATGTTTTATGAATTGGTTTCATGCCATAATTGTTGTATAGTTTTGGGTTTTAAAATATATGTTTTTTTTGTTATAATTGTTGATTATGGTTTTTCCATGTATTTTACTTATGGTTTTCATATTATAATGATTGTTTGAATGTTTGGTTGCATGGGAATAGTTATTTGGCACTTAGTTTTGCTATGGAAATTCTATTACCTTAACATGTTTGATAAAATTCCTATGAGAATGCTTTTACTATATTATTGGACTTTTGATGGAACTATTGCATGGTACAACTTGGTATTGGAATCCTAAGTGGAATAAATGGTTTAAATGGTTTAAATGGTTAAATGGTGAGGTGTTGGGGGTCATGGTTATGGTTTAATTGAACATCCTTCTGGTGTTAGAGAAATAATCCAACAGGGTCCCGAAAAGTAATAGAGAAAGCATCCCACAGGGCTAACTCATCATTGTAACCCCTTGACAACTGTCATTCCTCACACCATAGTGTGATACATATTTTAGTTGGTAAGCAGCAAATTCCACACCCTCCACGTTAGTAGCATGCATAATGTAAATGACTTTTTCAATCTCATCAATAAAACCCTGAGTATCCTCCTCAACCTTAACACTAGTGAACATGAGAGGGATCAACCTCATAAATTGGACAACCATCGTGGTCTCAGAAGATGGAGTAATGCCTTAGAACTACCAACTGTGCCAATATATCGATAGACTAATAAACCTCAACATTCATCATATCTACTTGAGGAGCTAGAGAAGATCTGGAATGGGTCAGTAGAACTCCAGGAGGAAAATCCGGGGATGGAACACTAGACTAGGTATGGACCCCATAAGAAGAGTGTCCCATTAGCATTGTCCACAAGTGTTGATAGAGGAGTTTGAATGAGCTCTAGATCATCAGGGAGGCATGATCTAAGGGCGAAAAAACGTAAATTAGAAGTGAATTCAGGACCATAGACTCTATATCTCAAAAATACAACCCAAGATAGATAAACAGTCCTAGATGCCTCGTAGCCTCACCCTTACGAGTGTTGAGTATCAGACACCCCTAAAAGAGACACTACTAAAAAAAACTTTTTCGGGCACCCAATTGATGATGAACCTAGGGATCTGATACCAATCAGACACCATCTACACTAGGTCCTATTCGTGTCAGGTATTCAAAGTTCAATCCAGACCGGAGATAACACCCAATACTCCACTGTTAACCACCCTACACCTCATGTCAGATGAATCTCAAATATATAACAAGATAAGGCAATTTAAATTTAAAAACATGATAGTCAAATTAAAACCAAAGCCTAAATCCATAACCTATTAACCAACTATTAGAAATCCCAATCCCAATACCAATACTAAGGCTAACACTAATACCGACACCACCCATGCCAATAGCTATTTGACAAAGCCTCTAATCATAGTTAAGAAATATCTGGTTGGGACATGCCCCAACCATAGTAAAAACCAAATCTAATGAAATAACAAAAACTGAAAAGAAGTCCATAGTATGAAATGGAGACTTTCAGAGTATGGAAGTTCACCACTTCAATCTGAATTAAATTTTCCCCCGAATCTAAGTCACTGAGCAGGAGTAATGGTAGTATGGTCGGTTCCTACAACACAAGGCGATACAACATCTAAAGATGGTTAGCTGAGTTAATGCTAGCATGTAACTCAGGAATAAAAATAAAATGATACAATCATTCAAAACTAAATCAAATAACCATATGCAAGCATTATAAAAATATACCATATCGATATAGTCAACAAGGTTTAGCATGCATTTAATACCTTAACAAATCTTGTGTGGATTTGCCGTCCTAAAACCACCCATGGGCTATATGGGTTCAGTTATTCATGTTGAAAGGGCCACAGTATGTGTTAGTTGCACGACCGAAAAAAAAATTGGGATGACTAGTGCATCCCTAAAAAATTAAAGTGTGACATCATGCAAAGGACCACCAAGGACACCCTCATTCAGAAAACATGAGTTTCTAATGTCTGTACCCATGGGACCTCCACCTTTCACAACTTTTTAACTTAACCCCCTTTAATATTAATTAAACCTTTTACACATAACCAAACCATTTATCAAGGAGTATTTTAATTAGGGATTAACTGTTGGTATCATTATACCAAAATTAGATCTTACAAGTCTATTACCTTAGTCCATGTAAACCATTAAACCAAATTAGACTCCACTCTTTCCAATTAAACTAAAACTATTTATAATCAAACAATAGACACCAAGACCTTTCAAAAGTCATGTGATATGAAAAATAACCATTTCATGTTTCTTTGATCATTTATGCAATGAAAGGATTCCAAGAGTAGTAAAACTATGTGACAAAATCATTCACATTGACAATTTCACAAACAGGTTAAGGACGTGCCATCATCAAAGCCAAAGACAAACAAATTTAGGGCTAATCATGTTCGATTAGTTAAACCACAATTACCACACATCCATATGTGCATAAATATTTCCAAAATATGAAAACCCATAATTAAAATAATGAGAAACATTAATCAACAATGAACATCCAAAGCCCCCAACCTTTATTTCAAATCCATAATAATATCATGAAAATGATACATTATAACACGACATTAGTTAAATAACAAAGAGGGAATAGTCACATGCCTTAGACACTAAGAAGTGTAGAGAGAAACCACCCTTGAAGCCTTAATTGATTATCTTGATGAAACTATAGCCTTTTTCTTGCAAGAGAGTTTAAGAGAGATTTTAAGAGTTCTTGATTAGAAATAATTGTTAATGAAGTACCAAAATTTGTTTTCATTTGTGGCCTCAAAGGGAATTAAAAGGGGAAATGTCTAGAATTTCTCCAACTTAAAATCATAAAAATGTCGCAGGTGGTTATGAGTCGACCCCCGTGACTCTTGACCACAACATACGACTCATACCCTCGTGTCGTTAGCAAGACAATGAGTTGGACACTCATACTTTATCTACATATGACCCAATGGCCTTACTCATTACCAGACCATACAACTCATATGGTCTAGTCATATCCTAGACAGAACTCAAAGGGATTGGACACTGGACAATATACTACTCAACCCTACTATCTGTAACATATCCTCATGGCTCTTAGTGGAACACTTGTACTCAGATCCAAGTCAAGTCTCTAAGTTATTAATTTGATAACAGGATTGTCCTAACGACGTGTTTCTTACTAGTGGTGTTGAGTTGTGTATGTTTTTTTATAGCTAGTTTTTAGTTTTATCTCGTGGATGTAGTATTATCTTATGAAAAATGGTGTTAATTTTTTTTGTATATTGTACTAGTTTATATGCATTTATGTTTGGTGTTTGCTATACTGCTATCAGTCCTAAGACAAGGGTCTATTGGAAATAGCCTTTCTACTTTATCTGAGGTAGTGATATGGTCTGCGTGTACTCTACCCTCCAAGATCTCACTAAATGGGAATACACTGGGTATGTTTTCGTTGTTGTATTTTCCTGACGACCCTTCACCAATACACATGACTCAGACCACCAAGTTGTTGCCATAATAGAATCCTAACCACCATCGATTGGACACTTCACAACTAGGGTCACCTGACCCCTACCCACATCATTCGAGTCGTATGATGAATTGTTACTAGGATAGTGAACTCATAGCTCAGGAAAATTCCAAGGACCAAAACCTAGGGTGTTTTAGTATGGGAACCACTATTTACCAAAATGACCTTGGATGGAAGTTTTGAACAAGACATTGCATCTGAAATATCGAATTTGATAGAGTAGAATAGTTTGTTTGATATACGGGATTCTAAATAGTGTATTGCAACTATTATGACCATCAGGCGCTTTAGTATTCCTCAGGCGATTAAGTGACCTAGCCGATGTGTCTAGTACTACTTTAGCGGTAAGTTAGGCACTAAAGTGCATTCCGATAGTACCATCTTATCCATTTTAGCATCTTGGCATCAGTGGGTAGGTACTACCTTAGCGATCACCTTGGTGCTTTAGAGTTGACCAATAAAGCTGCCCAGGTCTTACTTTAGCATTACCTAGAATATGTATTCCCCACTTAGATCACTTTCTTCTATTTTAACTTATTTTTAAGTGTAGAATCCAAAAAAGTGTGAAAACTTTGGAGAATCATTAGTCGTTGACTTTGGGGAGTTCATAAGTTTGAGTAACGCGTTTCTTCTCTGAATTCTTGGTAAGATTTCATTAATTTCATGATAAAATCCTCTATTGTTTGCCAATATTCCTAAACTATTAGTGAGTTGATTATAGCACCATTTGAGATCAAAATTCACCCATTCTAAAGGGTAAATGTTCCTTGAGTTTATAAGGACGTGCTGACAATTTTAAAATTTCAATTCCATGAGTGGGTTGCATATAAGCTTTTACGTAATATTGGACCCAAAGTATGAAAATGAAATATGGGTACCGTTGCTCTATTATTGATGAGTATGTTATGATTTTAAGACTGTGGCATCTTTTGGAGTCTCTTTAGAAGAGAAATTCGTTAATTTAGCATATTTCACCAGGTATTCTTCAGTGTCGAGGTAGGCTAGGTCCACCTTCCTTATAGATCAAGCTAATTCATAGTATATTTATGATATTATGTTAGATATGGGTTGGGAATTAGGTCTTGGAGGTGTGATCTATATAATTTGGGTAATTTTAGACAATTAAGTAACTATAAATTAGGCGTAATTGACTTAGTTATGCATGTTTAAGTAGAATTGCTATCTTAGGGATAATTGTGGCTTACTTAACATCTATAAGTAAACATAGATACCTTATCCTAGTTTGAGGTAGAATTTACCTTAGAATGTAATTTGTGGATTAGAATTGGGCCCCTACAACCCACCTTAGGCCATGAACCTTGTTGCTCTTCATAGACTTATTAGACGTATTGTACCTTTAAACCATATATTTTAATGTTTGTAGAGACGAGATTCTAGATACTTATTCTTGTTTGGTATTTGGGAATTTATACTAGTTTTGATTTTAATTTGGTACTTTATGATCTTAAGACCAACTTGATTACAACGTTATTCATGATATAAGTTTTTTTTAAGTCTTGCATTGATGTCTTGCTTATGTAGGTTATGGAATTGGTTCTAATTCGAGGTTTATGACATGGATGGATTTTTTGTTTTCACTTGAGATATGGTTGGTTAATGAAATTTTGGTTATTTACTTTCTTTATTGCACTCTTAAGGCTTATGGGGGCCTCATTGGTTATTTACTTTTTTGTACTTACTGTCTTATAGGGGCTAGTCTTCCAGTATTAATTATACTTTCTTACATATTATATCTACTTCAGTTATTATTTATAGTATTGGAGCATTATTTTAGGTTTTCCTTTTTTACCTTTACTTAGCTTATTTATCTTTCATATTATGGTACTTATATCATGATTTAGCTTAATTGAACAATGATTCCTATTAAGTACTCATGGATTTCATAATCATAATATAATTCTATACCTTTTTGGTGCAAATTAGAGTATTAGTGGCCATCGTTGACGATGACATAATACTGAGTTATGTTTGGAGATATGGTGAGCTCATATAGTCGGAGTTTCCTTTTCTCCTTTTACTATTTATGTCTAGTCTTTCATTATTCGAGACTGATGTATATTTCCTATTAGAGTACTTAGGTTTCTTTCTCTAGTGGCTCTTATATTGACACTACTAGGTCATGGGATGTTATATTTACCTTATTTATCCTTTGCATTAGAACTATTATTATTATTATTATCATCTCTTGAATTACTGTTCTATGTCTTTAATTGCAAATTTCCTGCATTTATACCTTTTCCACCAAACGAGTCCATTGGTTCTAGCTCCACGCTACAGTTAGAATTACCTATTATCGGGCTAAAGTAGGTGCCATTATGAATAATAAATTAGGTCATGATTAATGGTATTAGAGTGCTAGGTTCACCAGTATTTTTGGTACAAGAGTAAGTTTCTAGTAGTGTCCCACGAATCGAAATGATCACATTCTTTTCTTATCTTTCAGAGGTAATACGACATTCGTAGGAGATCTTCACTTCTTTCACTTATTTCAAACTAAGAGTTTGAGTTGGTTAGTAAAGATTCCTTTGTTTTCTCTCTTTTGCAGATGTCTAGGACACGTGCTACCACTACACAAGATAAGGACCCTGAGCCTTTGCCTAGGGCTGTATTAATAGTTTATGGATGAGCTAGAGGTCGAGAAAATCCTAGAGATGAAGCCTAACCAAGGGACCAAGATAGGGGCCTTTCTCAGACTTTATTCCTTCCACGTAGGGGGTGGACCAAGGTCTATCCCAGGCTTCAATTGGGTCTATTTCTTCCTTACTAATCAAGGTTAAATTGGTTTAGCTCTTTGGATTGGATGGTGGTACACCATCTGATGGTGCACAGTCTATGAATTAGAGTGGTACTGAGGTAGGTCATAACCTATTGTTACAGCTCTATGAGTTAAGGTCTCTCCTGAACTGGTGGTTGCTCAGCACAAGTAAGCCTATAACCTTGACAGTTGGACTCCCTGGTCACTATTTGCATGATTGCCCTAGTTATAGGGTCATTGTCCCTTCAACTTAGAGTGTTCCCCTTATTAGAGAAGTTTATCCTCAACTATACGTGGTTTTCATGGTTACAGAGGTAGTTTTAGTGTACCCAAGGAGGTTCTCTGTCAGATAAGACAAAAAGTTGGTCAAGAGCCCAGCCAGGTGGTAGGTATGTTTAGTTGTTTGCAGTACGTGATAGACTCGAGGCTGATATATTAAATATTGTTTTAATAAGTATGATTATGGTATGCATCTAATCGACTCTTACTTTATTTGATTTGGGATCCACTTATTCTTAGATTCTGCTTATTATGCACTACGGTTGGAGTTGCCTTATGATTTATTAATTGTGGCATTGAGCGTATCTACTCTTGTAGGTGATTCATTAGTAGTGGATCAAGTATTTATATTATAATTTGTGATAGTTAGTGATGTTGATACTTATGTTGTTCTTATTATTCTAGATATGGTGGATTTAGATATAATTTTGGGCATGGGCTGGTTATCCTACTATCATACAGTCAAGGATTGTTTTGCCAAGACCAATACCTTAGCCATGCCCGATAGACCCCCAGTCATATGGCAGGGAGATTTTAGCCATGAGCCGATATGTATTATCTCTTATATGTGTGCCAACAGACTTATTTCAATAGGTTACAAGTCATATCTTGCTTATGATTGTGATACTAGTGTGGAGAGTTTGTTGCTTGACTCCGTTTCTATTGTTTGTGTGTTTTTGGATGTGTTCCTTACCAGCCTACCTAGTATTCCCCATGTTCTTGAGATTGATTTTGCTATTGATCTCAAGCCTTACACCACCTATTTCTATGGAACCTTATTGTATTGCTCCTACCGAGCTTAAGGAACTGAATTCTGAGCTTTAGTATCATCTTGATAAGATCTTTATTAGACCAAGTGTGTCCCCTTGGGGAGCTCCTATATTGTTTGTAAGGAAGAAAGATGGTTCCATATGTATGTGTATTGATTATAGGCAGCTTAATAAGGTGATGATGTAGAACCGATATCCTATGCCTTGCTTTGATGATTTTTTTGACTAGCTTTGGGGTGAGGTAGTGTTTTCTAAGATTGATTTAAGATCTGGTTACCATCAATAGAGGATATCATATGAGGATATCCTAGAAAAGCCTTTAGGACCCATTATGGTCACAATGAGTTCCTTGTGATGTCATTTGACTTGACTAATTCTCTAACCGTATTCATGGATTTGATGAAATGATTATTCAAGAAATTTAGATTTCTTCATGATTGTGTTCATCAATGATATCTTAATAAATTTGAAGAGTAGAGAGAAATATGTGCAACTTTTGAGAATTGTGCTCCAGACATTGAGAGATCATGTACTTTTTTCCAAGTTCTCTAAGCGTGAGTTTTGTCTTGAGTCGGTGACATTCCTTAGTTATGTGGTTTCTAAGGATGGGATTATAGTAGACCCATCTAAGATTGAGTCGCTTAGTGATTTGACTAGACCTATATCTCCAACTGAGGTTCGTAGCTTTATTGGTTTATCCAATTATTATAGATACTTTGTTTAGCATTTTGCAGCTATTTTAGTGCCTATCACTAGATTGACTCGGAAGGAGGTTCCTTTTCCTGGTTCGAGGAGTGTGAGTCAAGCTTTGGAAAGCTTAAGGATTTTTTTACTTTAGCTTATGTTTAGCTCTTCCTGTTGGAGAGTGAGGAATTTACCATGTTTTATGATACATCTGGTGTTAGTCTCAATTATGTATTGATTCAGTAGAGTCATGTTATTTCTTACACTTTTAGACGGTTTAAGGTGCATGAGCACAACTACCCCATCCATGATTTGGAGTTAGCAGCAGTAGTCTTCAGGCTTGTGATTTTGAGGTATTATCTTTATGGCATACATGTGAGATTTTCACCGATCATCGCAATAGTATCTTACAACCCAGAGAGAGATTAATGCTAGAAAACGTAGATGGATGTATTTTCTTAAGTATTATGATATTTTGATCTTGTATCATCCAAGCAAGAAAAATATAGTAGTGGATGCCTTTAGTTGGAAGGCAGTGAGTATGTGGTAGCTTCGCTTGTATTTTAGTTTCTCAAAGGACATTGGAATGGGACATTCAGTCCTTTTCATACTTTATGGTTAGACTTAATATTTCAAAACCTAGGAGAAGTTTGGATAATATGGAGGTAAGGTCTTCACTATTTGAGCAGATTTAAGATTGCTAATTTAAGGATAGCAAGTTTCACTTTCTTTATGATCAGGTTTTGATTAGTGAGTCTAATAAGGTCGCCATAGATTCTGAGGGTGTTTTGAGATTTGATGGTCACATTTGTGTCCCAAAGATTAATGATATAATTCAGTTGATTTTAATTGAGGCTTATAGTTCTATATATTCCATTCACCCTAGCACAACTAAGATGTATAGAGATCTGAGATAACATTATTGGTTTAGTAATATGAAGAGAGATATGGAAAACTTTGTAGCTTATTACCTATGTTGTCAGTAGGTAAAGGTCAACCATCAGCGACCTGGTGGATTGATGAAACACCCTAAACATTGGCTCTTGCTAAATTTCCTGAGTCTTTGATATTTAGTGTATCATACTACTTGTATGATGTGGTTACAGGTCAAGGACCTTAGTAATATATTGGTAAGTATCACTTTGGCCATGTTCTATTCTTGGTATGAGAAGGAATCACATGAGTCGTATGCACATGATACAGGAAGTATAATGTCAACCATATGTTGTTTAGGGTCCTTAACATTCTTCTAGAATGCTAATTGCATGGGTACTAGTTGTATGGTAGGGTGTGACTTATGCTAAGGAGTCATATGTTGGACAGATTATGGTGTCCAATATTATGATCAACATACGAATAGCGGGTACTACTCGTATGATATGGGTACGAGTGGAAAATCCAAACCATACCCTTCTGTGTGTCTTTTATAGTTTTTAAGATGAGAGTATTTTAGACATTTCCCACCCCAAGACCTTAAGACCCCATGTCTTATACCACTATTTGGTCGGTCCTTCATTCCTCACTTTAGAGGATAAAAACACTTTTAAAATCCTTTCTAAACTCTCCCTTGAAGATTGGGCTAGGATTTCCACAAGGTATTTATCTAGAGGCTAAAAAATCAAGTTTTTTCCATGAATCTTTGTGAATAAGGAATGTGACTCTTTCTTAATTGTTAGTTCACAAATATCGTGTGTTTTAAACCTTGTTCTTGAATCATAATGATGGTTTACAAATCCATGGTTGAGGGTTTGAATGCTTAATATTAGGTATTGTTCCCTCATGTTTCAACTTAAGTTTATGCAAGATTTAATGATGGTTTTTCAAATGTCGGTGCTTGGAAATTGTGATTTAAACTAAAGAGTCATTGTTAACCCTAACTTGATGGTTTGTCACTTGAATAATGGTTTGATAATGGTATGTCGTCAACCTATTTGTGAAAATGTCTAGGAGAAGAATCTACTCACATAATGAATTGTATTTTTGAACTAGTGCTTGGCACAAGAATATTAATGAAGGGTAAATGAATTTTTTAAGGTCTTGATGACCATAAATTGAATTGAAATATGATTTGAACTAAGGTATTGGCCTAATAATGTAAATGGTTTGTAATGGTTTCATGAAGGGCTTTGTTGGCCATAAGTTGAATTGAATTGTAACCATGGCTGGTTGAAAGGCTAAATGGGTTCGAGTCCCTAAATATTGAATTGAATTTATGTTTTAGTATGTACAATGTGTTTGAGTCCCAAAGTCGAATGATAACGGTTATGGCATGTTATACGCTTGCAAGTGGGCTTGGTATGACGATTCCAACGGGATGCATTTTGTAAGTAAATGGACTAATGACTGTGTTTATATGTAAATGATATTTTAAATTAGGCTTTAAATTAGGATTCATAGCCGAGCTGTGAAAGTGGAGTTTGAAGGATTAACACTGGAAATCATGCTAGCTAATGCTGGTGTCTGTGTGATTGGGAGGTTCGAATCCCCTGAATGGATATATAAATTGGAGGTTTGAGTCCCATATATTGTATACATTGGTGCTACGTCACCTTGATTATGCCGGGAGGTTTGAGTCCCCCTTAATGGCATATATGGATATGGATATTCTCTAGTTCATGTAGCTACATACACTAGGACTCTTCTACCTAGGGGAGAGTTGAACCCATATATCCCGTAGGTGCCTTGTTATATGACGGTTATGCTACATAGCCCATGTTAATTTTTTCAAAGTTTATGCTAGGCCTTGTTCCCTATCCAAGCACGATATATATATATATATATATATACATGTAATTGAATATGATAATGTGATTTGGTTTCAATGATGGCATTATTTTATTCCGGTATCCCTAAGTTACATGCCAGCATTCCAACTGATAACCATTTCTAGGTGTTGTATCTCCATATGGTATAGGGATCAGAGATTCTTCTTCCCTTCCTATGTAGTAACCAGGTGTTTGAGTGGCTCATGAGTTGACATTGAAGTGGTGAGCTTCTTCTTCCCTTCTTGCATAGTGACCAGTTTTTAGTGGCTCGTGAGTGGACATTGAAGTGGTGAGATTCCATAGTTCAAATGGCATTCATTTCATGATATTTTACTCTATGTCACAGACTTTGTTAGACTTTGATTTTGGCTATTGTCGGGGGCATGTCCTGACATCTTATTAACTTTGGATGGTAGAGTCTTTGTGGATAACTGTGAAATTGGGTGTGATTATTTAGCGTGTTTTGATGATAATGGTTTAGACATTTTGGAGTTATTGTTAGTCTTATATTGCTCTATCCTATTATATATATGGAATTCATCCATCATTTATGGTTGATATGTTGATTAGGCTAGGTAAAGGGGGTGATTTCTGGTTCACGTGAGACTTGAGAAACCCATCACGGCTAGGCCTTGGTTCGGGTCGTAACAAAGTTGGTATCAGAGCCTAGGTTCATGGTCAATTGGGTATCCACAAAGTTGTTTCAAGTAGAGTCTCTTTTATGGGTATGTAGCATACCACACTTATAAGAGAGAGGCTATGAGATATTTAGGAAGGTTTCCCTCTCTTGTAGTTTCTTTTTTGAGCTATAGATTCTAAGGTATTGGATTCATATGAATTTCCAATTGCACATCCTTCAGATCATTCCTCAAAGATAATCTGATGTCCATGCAAACATTTTTATCCTATTTGAGGACAATATGGATGGAGACCATCCAATTTCTTGGGTCCAGATCCGATCAAGGGTCGTTATATCTGACTCTCCTCATTATATTCCACCTATCCCTGCTAATCCTACTCCTGAGGGCAATACTCATACTCATACACCTCTCGGGAAGGTTACTAATGCTGAGTTTCATACACCTCTCGAGAGGGTTACTAATGCTGAGTTTCGTTGCCCCATTACCTTGTTGACTCAGTTGGTGACATCTCAGTCATAATAGTTTTGTTCTTCTGGTGCTACTAAGATTTCATCTAAGGCCACTAGAGTTTGCCAATTCATGAATTTGTCTCCTCTGATGTTTACTAGTATAAAAGTTTAGGAGGATCCTCAAAGCTTCATTAATGAGACGGAGAAAATCTTCAAGGTTATGCATGCATTAGAGATTGAGGGTGCAGAGTTTGCTACCTACCAATTGAAAGATATGGCATACCAATGGTATGAAGAGTGGGAACAGTCAAGAGGTGAGGATGCTATTTCTGTTATGTGGGACAATTTCTCTAGTGTGTTTCTGGACTACTTTTTTCCTCAAGAATTGAAGGATGCTAAAGAAGAAGAATTTGTTAACTTGAAGCAAGGAAGGATGATAGTCAAGGAGTATGCATTAAAATTCCATCAGTTGTCACGGTATGCTCCTGGGTTGGTATCTATTATGAAATCTTAAATGTGAAAGTTTACTTTAGGATTGTCTCATGATTTAATCCTTTAGAGTAAGGCTACCTTGTTGATCAAGTACATGCATATCTCCAAATTGGTTATGTATATGCAATAGGTTGAAGATAAGAAAAAAAATTTGCTGAGACTGGAGAGAGGCAGAGCAAAAGGTCTCAGTTCTCAAAATAGAGTGTGGGCTGACAGTAGAGAGGGAAGTAGCCTAATAAAAAGATTTGGGGGAGTCCTAAATCCTATTCAATGGCTAGTGCTCCCTACCCAAAGTCGTTGGGAGACAAACATTTTCAGGGTGGTGATGCTTGTAGGGCACAGGTTGCCCATTCTCAGGCCAGTGGGACCCAGTCTGCCCAATCCTACCCTCCTTGCAGATTCTGTGGTCATCATTATCTTGTTTAGTGTGAGAAAGGAAGGAATCGGTGTTTTATGTTTGGTTATATTGGTCATATGCAGTGGGATTTTCCCAATAAAGTTTCTTTTAGGGAAAACAAGGTTCTCATTGCCTCTTCATTATCTCTTGCACCGAATGATGCCACTTCTGGCTTTGATACTGTTCAAAACTACCTTTATGCTCTCACTACTCTTCAGGAGTCTAAGGCATCTCCAGATGTTGTTACTGGTATGTTGAAACTCTTTTTCTGTGATATGTACTATTTACTTTATCTGGGGTTCTCTCTCTTATGTGACCTAATTTATGACTGTGAATTTTGGTTTTGGTCTAGAATGTCTGTCAGACCTTTTTGCTGTTTCTACCCAGTAGAAGACTCTGCGGTGTTCAGAAGAGTCTATAGGGTGTGTGTGTGCCAGAAAAATCCATGATTGATTTTGATGTTACTCTGGGAATGGACTTGTTGTACTCATGCTATGGTTTCCTAGATTGTTGGACCCATAATGTTATGATTAAATGCACTGATGAGCCAGTGGTTGAGTGGGATGCCTAAGGAAGTTTATATCTAATCTTATAGCTCAGAGGTTAATCTCTAAAGAGTGTCTCTATCATCTAGTTCGGTTTAAAGATTCTAACTCAGAGGGTCCTTCTTTACATTTTGTTCCTATTGTAAATGAGTTTCTTGAGGTCTTCCAAGATGACCTTTCGAAGGGTGTCTCCAAATTGTCTCTCTATGTGATACAGGGATCAGAACACTCCTTCCCTTCCTATGCACTGACCAGTTGTTTGAGTGGCTTGTGAGTTGGTATTGAAGTGGTGAGCTTTAATTTTTCAGAAGGCATTTATTTTAGGATATTTACTCTATGTCATAGACTTTGTTAGACTTGTATTTTGTCTATTGTCAGGGGCATTTCCCGACATCTTATTGATTTTAGATGGTAGAGGCTTTGTGGATTACTGTGGACTTGGGTATGATGGTTTAGCGTGTTATGGTGATGAATGGCTTAAAGATTTTATGTGTTATTTTTAGTCTTATATTTCTCTATCATATATATATACGGAGTTCATATGTCACTTCTGGTTTATATATTGGTTATGTTAGGTAAATGGGATGATCTCCAATCCATGTGGGACTTGAGATACCCGTCTTGGCCAGGCCCTGGTTCGGTTTATGATAATTGACTCAGAGGTTTCCCATTTCCAAGTGGAAATAGAAGTAGATTACCATGGATTTTGCTACTGGCTCTTCTTGCACTTCCATGGTTCCAATTGTATTTGGGTCATTATAGATCATTTGACCAATTCAACATATTTAATTCCTATTCATAAGTCTTTCAATGCTGAGATATTAGCCTATATATATGTTTAGGATATAGTCCATTTGATGGTGCTCCTATTTTTGTTACTTCAGACAGTGGTTCTATGTTCACTTTGCGATTTTGGAGAGCCTTTCAGGAGGAGTTGGGCACTCAGGTGGATCTTAGTACAACTTTTTATCTGCAGGCAAATGGTAAGTCAGAGAGGAATATTTAGGTATTGAGGATAGCTTCGAGCTTGTGTTATGGATTTTTGATGCTAGTGGGAGCATCTTTCCTTGATAGAATTTTCATATAATAATAGTGTGATCTTAACATTAAAGATAGAAGTACCTCGAGTCTCAATACCAAATCAATAAGATCAATCCCTTATCACATGACACACCCTTATCAAGGTACTCGAATATTGATTCGAGAAATCCCATTGGCTTTGTAGATTTATTGGATATATTATACCTTTAAATCTTATATTTTACAATTTGTAGAGATGATATTCTTGATACTTATGTTGGTTTGGTATTTCGGAGTTGATACTAGTTTCAATTTCTATTCATTAATTTATGATCTTAAGAATAGTTCAATTCCGACATTATTCATAATATGAGTTTTTGTTCAAGTCTAGCATTGGCGTCTTACTTATGATGTTTATGGAATTAGTTCTAATCCAAGGTTTATGGTATGGATTGATTCTTAGTTGTGGCTTGTGATATGGTTAACTAATGCAGTTTTGGTTATTTACTTTATTGATTGCACTCTCTGGGCTTATGAGGGCCCATATCGGACTATTTACTTTTTCGCACTTATTGACTTTTAGTGGGCAGTCTTGCAGTATTAGTTATGCTTTCTTCAATATTTTATCTGCTTCGGTTATTTATATAAAGTAATGGAGCCTCTATTCTAGGTTTACCCTTTTAACTTTGAATTTGCTTAGTTAACTTGCGTATTATTGTATTTATGTCATGATTTAGCTCTATCGATCAATAATGTCTACTGAATACCTGTGGCTTTGGTAATCATAATACACTTTTACCCTTTTTGGTGTAGATTCGAGTACTAGTGGGCATCATTGATGTCAAGATCATGTTGAGTTAAGTTTGGAGATAGGGTGAGCTCTCAGAGTCGGAGTTTCTTTTTTACTTATACTATTTATGTTTAGTACTTCACTACTAGGGACTGATGTATATTGACTATTACAATACTTATGTTCCTCTTTACTAGCGGCTCTTGTACCAACACTACTAGGCCATGGGATATTATCTTTGTCTTATTTATCCTTCGTATTATTACTACTACTACTATTATTATTATTATTATTGTTATTATTATCTCTTGAATTATTGTTGCAAGTCTTTACTCTTAAATATTTGTCTTTTATGCCTTTTTTCACCAAATTAGCTTATTGTTTCTAGCTCCGAGCTACAGCTCGATTCACCTACTATTGGGATAAAATAGGTGCCATAATGACTCATAAATTAGTTTGTGACAATGTTATTCCCAAAATGTTTACTATACCACGTGCCATATGGGTCCTCAATTAACTTGTCAACGAAACCTTTAATCCGAGTTTATCAAGGGGATTCTAGCGTCTACGTATAGTATAGCAAAGCTTGAAGCAAGTATACAATGATTATCCATATTTTAGGATAAAATATATCTCTTATCTACAAAACATAATTTTCGACTATTAGATTGAAACTCATGCCTTCTCAGGTAACCATATAACTCTCTTAGAGATCATTTTTAGTTTTTAATAACATACTTATTTCATAAACTTATTTTTAGTCCAAATGGCACTGTCTACTATCATCATACCAAGACTTGTAAGTCATATAAGTCATATCATATACTCTGTTTTATCTCTTTTATGCCATAATCATAGACCACCATAAAGTAAATCAAACATCAAATAAAGGTGCTATTTCATAGTTTATACACAAGTCAAATAAAACATCTTTCATTCAATAATTCTCGAAAATTATTAAAGGTGGTCATCTTTTTATAGAATCATATTTTACACATTGAGAAAATAAGAGCAACTTTAACATGAGAAATAGACTTAAACAATCATTTACATAAATAAACAATAATGGAAAATATTCGAAACCCATACACCATTAATAGTCAAATAACAAACCACAAAACTTGCAAAATCTCATGATTCTTGATAAAAATTAGGAAATTAAGAACACGCTCTTGAATTAGATGAAAGTTTATACTTTATACATATTCTAAATATTGAGAAAACTTATTTGTAAGTTTAATATAAGTTGGGGAATTCTACATACCTATTAGTTGAGAGAACTTGACGTAATTTAATCCTTAGATCTTAGGAACCTTGAACCATAGGTTGTTTTATCCTCTATTGTTTTAAGGAAGATTATAAAGTGATTTTTAAGTAAAAAAGTCACTCATCAAGACTTATTAATGTATTGGGTGAATTGGGAATTTCTAAAGGGTGTAATAAGACCAAAACACCCTCAAAATATATTAAAAATGATGGCCCATCGATGAATGAAGGGGGAGGGGAGGATGCAGTACAACCCTCGACACAGGAAGGAAGCCTTATGGTTTGACCCTTGGCGTAGGGCAGCCGCCTAGCGGTGCGATCCCCAGCGGGAGTTACCCCATCATAGTGTAGGGCCCTCTAAGAGGGTGAGGTAGTGGCCTCCCACGGTAGCCCACGTAATGCGGGGTCTCCTTCACATTGCATGGGTCATTTTCTTATTTAAAATTTCCCCTAACATTTTTGAAACCATACTATAAAGGTTTATGCTCGATCTAGGGGTCACGTGAATTCATTCTTAGATCAATTTATGTGTCAAAACACTCTGAGTGTTACAATACACCTAGAGACACTTAAAAGAGAGGAGAAAATAGTATATGGTTTCTAGGATAGAGTAGGTGTGGTGACCCAACTATGTTTTTTTGATTTGAGATCGCTTCCCTTTATGTATTAGATGATCAAAAGTCTTTTATTCTTATTTACCACTTAAAGTGGCAATGCCTCTCTAGGAATTCAAATAAGGATTGAGGAATGAGTTCAAGAGAGGGTGGAAAACTGGTTAATAAACTTGTTCCTATGAGTAAAATCAAAGTGTTTAAATGTTAGTGTATGGGGGATAGAGCTTTTATGTATCAAACATCTCCATAAAAGGAGTTTTGGAATCTGGGTTAGGAGTTTCTATGGGTGATAATAAGTTTGAAGAGGATGAAGACATTTTTCCAAGAAAATAGAGTGAGTTTGATAACAATGGTAAATTTTAGCTTTTGTGATTTTCTAGAAAGAAGTGTGTGTTTGAGAGTTTTTGTGATTCGAATTAAATGGAGAAGAGTGGCAGTGAGAATTCATTGGAGAAGAGTAAGAGTTTGGACTAATAGAATGGGTCAGATAATGGTTAATATGATAGCCATTGCATTATTTTAAAAGGTGGTGACATTTGGGTTTTTGACGCTTGTTTTGAATGGTCACTTGGGAACGATTAGATGGAAAAGGTAAGCTCAATTGTTTCATCTTAGATAGTAATGGTACTATAGTGTAAGAACATACCTAATGTCCTAATATTAGAAGTCTCCCATTTGTAACTTGTCCTGCTTTTCTGTTCAATTTAATACAAGAAAGGATAACCATTTTAAATAACGGCACCTGGAAAACACAACTAAATATACAAAACTGAAAAACCTAACCATATAGATTTATATTATATTAATCTATAGTCAATTCAAGATAATTATGGGGGAGTTTTTAAGTAGTTTTGATCATCCCCAAGTTTGACCTATTCATTTTAAAATATTCCTTACTCAATGCCTTAGTAAGTACGTCATTAATTTGTTCTTCGCTGAAACAAAACATGATAGATACATGACCCTTTTCCATATTAGTTCAAAGAGAATGGTGTCTTATATCTTTATATTTGGTATGTTTGAACTAGTTTTTTGCAATATAGGTGACTTTTACGCTGTCACAAAATATGGGAACACACCCTACATCTATGGTAAAGTTTAGCAGTTTTGTTTTGATCCGTAGTAGTTGAGAATAACAAGAATTAGCAATAACATATTCAGCTTCTGTAGATAAGGAAAATTAGTTTAGACTTTTGGTGGACCAGGATATTCAGCATGATCCAAGGAAGTGTATTGTGCCTTAGTAGCCTTCTTCTACTAGATAAACTGTATAATCAAAATTTGAATTTGCCATAAGATAAAAATTGCTTTGCAAGATACTTTTTATACCCTGAAGATGAGACTCTTTGGGCTTGTTTAGAATCTTTGTTTCTTACATCATAAAATTCTTGAGCAACTCTTTCACATAGACTTTCCCTTTTCTTGGACCACCAAGCTTGCCTTGTTCCTTGTAACTTATCTATCCTCATCGATCTTGTTCCTAGATACCCTTTTTATTCCAGTAATAGTTTTATTGTTCCCTCTGTCAATTTGCGCTTAGTCTTTCCATTAGAACTACCAGGTAGAGCAACCTATTAAATTGCATAATCTCCTACTTCATCTTCATCACTTCTAGGATAAAATATTCCTAAAATATCCTTTTTATTTTAGTGAATGAACCATTTGCATTAGATATTCTTAGAAGATCTGTTTTCCCCTTACATATGTACTTTATGTCTTTGTCATCTTTAACTTTTCACATAGTTTAGATATTCTTAGAAGATTGTGTTTTTGACCTTCTACATGATTAACTTCCTCTAAGGCTTTGTTCTCAGTTCTTCTAATCTTTCATGCACTGGTGATAGTCCCTCCCTTCTTATCGAAGGAATACATATACTCTTTTAAGTGAGGTGAGTGAAGGAAATTTTTGTTTGTTTTCAATTAATTGTGTTAATAAGGAACTATCTATGTACCAATTTTGCTTTCCAGCTTTCAATCATAACTACAAAACAATTTAGAGATTAGATTTAGGCACCCAGACAAATTTGAGTCCTTCTTATGATCAACTCAATGTATCAAGTTTCTTCTAGTCCATGATGGAAACAGATTGGTTTACCTATTTCATAGGACAGTAGTAGCCTTACTGTTCTTAATTGAACTAAACCAGGTTCTTGTCACAATTTTGAACTAGTTCTTCTCAGAAGGAGTGAGCTTGTTTCTTTTGATAGATTTGAAAATTTTCTTTTTAACAAACTCTATATTTTTTCCATCTCTCCATTCCCTTTAGGAAACTTAGTGGTGGGATGTCCTATCTTTCCCGAAATATAACAAAGATCATCTGTGGGAATAGGCTTTGTATGAAATCTTAGACCAACCTTTTTACCATGGGTTCTTCTGCTTAGATGATTAACAATTCTTGAGGATTATGTCCACTGGTTAGCTCTTTCTAGATTTAGATTTAACCTAGAGTTTTATTGATTAATATTTCTAAAATTTTCCTTCTTATTAAATAGGTCTTCATTCCTTTATTATAAAGCATACTCAATAATTAGAAAATTATCACAAACTACTTTTATCCTTCTATCAGTGATGGAAAGTTTAAGCACTTCTAACTTAATATCTAGGATGGTGGTTCCATGTTGGTTCATATGTTGCTTTAGAGTGCATTTTTTGTTCTCAACATTATTCTTTCCTTTTTCAATATCTGTGAGTTCATACTTGAGACTGGCAAAAGCTTTGAGTAACTAATCTCTGTTAGCCGTTAGGTCATGTTGGTCATTAATTAGATGAACTATCAAGGTGATCAATTTTTTCTTTGAGCAAAATGAAGTTTTTCTTTGATCTCAAGTAAACTTAATTCAAATTTTCTTTGTTCTTCTCTTTCTATTCTTCCTCTGGATTAGAGTGACCAATTGCCCTGAAGAAAAGTTGATCTACTTCACTCTAAGGTTCTCCAATGCGTAGTTGCCTAGTATCTATCATGGCTTGATATTTCTTTGAGACACCTTTGATTTTATCCCTTTGTTCCTTATCCTTCTTTCCAATAAAGGATAGTCTTTAATTATGTGATCTATCTTTTTACACTTGAAGAAACCAGCTTGTGATTTATCTTTGAAACAACACTTACTAATTTTTATTCTTGAAAAACCTTTTGAATTTTTGAATAAACTTTCTTTGTTGTTAGATTCTCTTAGAGATAATGACTTATCCTTAGTTCTATCATCCTTTTTGGTGTACTCCATATTCTTCTCGTACATATCCATACAAGTATCCCAATTTTTATTTGTATTGGCACAACTTATTGTAACTTGAGGTGAATTCACACTATGAGTCATTAGAATCTGATTCCCAAGCAATTAACATAGCAATTTCAATTTCTTTTTTGGGGGCCTTTCCTTTACTAGATATTGAACTTTTATCAAAGTTTTCTCCTTTCCTAAGAATCATTTTAAAATTTTTAGTGATCGAGGTCATGTCATCAACATCAATTTTTTAAACTTCACTATCAAAGGCTTTGAGAACCAGTGCTTTACCCTTACCCCTCCATGTGTTTTTTCTAGTGTATCCCAAATTTGCTTAGCCATGGTACACTATGATATGTTGTTGTACTCATGTGTTCCAAGTCCAAAAATTTGAATGTACAAGTCTTTGGTACCTTTTTCAAGCACAAAGTCACCTATATCATACTAATTCTTGTATTTTAGTATATCCTTACATTCATCATCCTTATTTCTTAGGAATCTAATTTAGAGTTCATAGTCCGCAACCTTCAAGAACATATTCATCCTTTCTTTCCAGTACAAGTAGTGTTGACCATTAAAGAGTGGAGATTTGTTGATGGAAGCCCAAATAGAGGTGTAGAATTCATCTTGATATTATTTTAAGGTGTTAATCTTTTAAAAAGATAATCTGTTTTGATACCAATTGACATTCTACACAACTAAGTGTTACAATGAATTATAGATCATTATCCTTATATATGGAATGGGTTGCCTAACATTTTGCAATCAAGTACTAGAGTAAAATAAAGAACATAATACCTTTATGTGGAAAACACCTGACTTAAAATATGTCTAAAAAAACACAACTTGTACCTCTATAGGAGCTAACCTAAATTTACTTAATCAATGAAACACTCAATAAACTATTACAAATTTTGTACCCTAAAGAAATTATAAACTCTAATTCCCAAGATCACACAAACTGCCCTTAGCTTGTGTTCCCAAGTTTAAAGTTATCCTAACTTGATGAATAACTCTTAATCCAATTTATAACACACTGGAACTAAAAAATCATAAATAATTAAAACTCAAAGAACACTCCTAATACAATCAAGCTAAACCTATAGCTAGTCTTTGCTATGTGGACCTGTTCCTCTATGAGTTCTTCATGAAGCACCTGAAGAATCAATCTCTAAATTTTTTATTGTTTTGTTATGAGTTCAATAAACCTTGTAGAATTTCTTGGGTACTTAAGGATATCGATACTTACTTCCCTTAGGTCAGCTTAATTTTTCTTCTAGGGAATCCTATTTTTTTTTCGAGTCCTTCCGTTATGGAATCCCATTTCTTTTTGGAGTCCTTCCTTTGAGGAATCCATTTCTTTTTGAATTCCTTCCTTTTAGGAATCCAATTCCTATTTGAAGACTTATATTGCCTTTCTATTAATCATTGTCTCCTTTGTTTTAATTCCCTTTCTTACATGGATTCATTTGTTTTTGGTGTCCTTCACAAGAAGGAAAATGTGTTTCGATTTAGCATCATTACTTTCCTTAGATTTTGTTGCTTGAGTTCAAGGTCAACAATCATCAACATTCAACTGCAGTCCAAATTTGCTTGGATGGACCAGTTAATCTATGTGTTTCTTACATTTGTTCCACTACTTTGTCAGTATTAAAAACAACTCACATTTCAACATTTGGACAAGCACAAGAATTTTTTATTTTTTATTTTTTTTAACAAGTCTTTACTTGGGATCTTAGTTATAACTAAGGTTTACTTCTATATTTATTTTTAAGATTGACTTTTGGGGATAAAATTGTTGAACCAGTCCAAGTACAGGGTATAATAGAAGATATTTATGGAGTTATATCATATTGGTAAGGATTTTTTAAGCTTGTTTATAAGTGTAACATAAGTCTTCCTATCGACAAATTAAAAAATAACACCCCATATGTCAGGGCAATTCATCCTAAAGAATTCCATCTCTAGTTTATTTGATCATATTATATGGATTAAGTTGACTCATAAAAAATTGGAGGACCCCGATAAGTTATTTAATAAAAAGATTGAATCTTGCCTACAAATATTAAAGAATAAATTGTCTAACAATGCTCAAGGTAATCTTTCTATCACTGATTTTCTTTTAACATCAGAAAAACTTATGTTTTAAGATCTCTATCTCAAATACAAAAAAGGTTATCTTTTGAATACGAATAAAAGAATTAGTATTCATGATTTGAAACAAGAATATATTTCCTATTGTATCAATTAAAGAGTAGGTTCAACAACCATGATTAGAGAAGTTTGAAAATTAGTTATCATTAAAAGAGCTATAAGGCCGACAGATGGTCAGCGGATATATTAAGGAATGAAAAATGATCTTCTAGTTGAAAAGAGGAACTCTAATGGATTAACAACAAGAGTAAAGCCACACTAGAAACTCTTGATCCTAAATTGGTTCAAGCTAGCAAGGAGAAAAGGTAGAGTATACTGATATTCCCAAACTACAACTTTCTTTAAAGAAGTGTAAGCAGTCGTCGTCAAATATATAACCAAACAATGGTTGGGTAAAATCTGATAGGGAATAAGGTGCTAATTAAGTTTTATGTAGGCTAATAGACTTTTAATTAGAAGTTTCCCCATAATAAGGGGGTTTTGGTTTAACTGTTAATTGACTAATTGCAGTTTAGTGAAAACTAATATCTTCTTGAATGTGTTAACAATAGAGAAATAGTAAATTAGGGTTGTATTCACCTTGGTATTTCAATTCTTTCCAGCTATATATTATGCAAGTTCAAACTTATGTTTGGAATTATAGAGAAATGTAGATAAAATTTTCATACAAGTGTTTTCCAACCTTTAAGGACAGATTCACTTTAATTTTCTCAAACTTAAAGTGATAACATGAAAATTCCACATATTATCCAAGAGATTAATTCGATTAAGACATCAATTTTTAAATTAGAGATTATGAGCTCTAATTTCTTATCACTATTCTCTTTTCCTAACAACAACTTCTTTGTTCAAGCAAGTTATGTTTTAAGGCACACTCTCACGTTTGCAATCATGAGAATTAATTAAATAAAAAAATATGATATAAAAATAACTTCAATATTTACTCAACAAACCGGAGTATAGAATTTACATTACATAAAGGCTCCCATAACCCTAGTTTTGGAGCTTTAGCCACTAATGATTAGAATTAAAATTGAAGAAATCAAAGTGTTCATACCAAACACTCAAGAGTGTTTCCGTTTACAAAGATTTAGCCTCACTTATTTTCTCCAAATAATGCATAACCAACATTAAAAAATTGGGCTTGGGGTATTTATAATTGTCTTATGGCATTACCCCTTAAATTAGTTTAAATAGAACAAGCTGTCTTGGAAAAAAAGGTCACGTCGTACAGCCCAACGTATGCCACAAAAGTCAAAGCGCGGAGCATAGCGCATACTTTGGGGGTTGTGGCATGAGTCCTGGTGCGCACCCTAAGGGTCACAACATGGGGCACCTTATTGTAATGCCCTAATTTTCTTAACCGAAATGCTACACGGTGCTCATGACCCTGAAGGACTACAAGCTAACCCATGACTGATATCTGTACCTGTAAACTGTATAATATCTCATAAAATATGCGGAAACATGAGCTATAAGGCCATAAGGTTCAATACTGATACATATTTGAAAAACATGGTGTAACAATACCAAAAATGAACATAAATACTGAAGTCTGAACATCTAATCTGACATCTAGTCTGAAAGCCTCTAACTGAACTGAATAAGGAGTTGATGGGACATGTCCCAAACTAACTCTAACTACTGAAATAAACTGAAAACTAAAATATAAATGAAATCATCATGTCCTCGAAGGATGAGGACTCACTCCTAACTCTGACTGTTGATCCTGGAATCTACTGTTGATTTGGAGATCATGCCTCTGAACCTATGGTGTAACATAAGAGAAAGCACCATAGCGCAAATGCATCAGTACGTCTGAATGTACTAAGTATACGAGTGAGGTAGGATAAATACAAAGGGTTATATGCATGAAAAATACTGACTGATATGAACGCGAGAGTACATACATGCATACGTAACTGTAACTAAACTCATGGAGATACTGACTACTGAGTTTAAATACTGACAACATGAGTGTACTGATAATGAGATTCTGAAAGACTGAGTTTACTGATATTGATATGTAAATCACTAATAAGGGATGGATCTGATACTGTATTACTGAATACTAAGAGACTAATACTATATTACTGATAAATGAATGATTGTTTCTGATAGTTCTGATTATGAAGAACTAATTTGATTGACCGTATATAACAGTATTGGAGTTGAGCTCGTGATAACATGACTACTGAGTATGAATACTGATGACATGTATTTACTGATAACATATCATGAATGATAACTGAATTCTGATAACTGATATATCTGATAACATGAGTTCTGATAACTGATAGCATGAATGACTGTATTTGATAGTCCTAAATCTGATGGAACTAGCTGAGTTCCGTACTGTATCTGAGTTGACTATATCTGACAGTCCTGATATCCCAAAGAACTATCTGAGTTCTTTTACTGAGACTGATACTGAAACTGTGGGAAGTAGTTATCTAACCGACATGCCCCAAATATGCTATAATAGCTAAGCTGGGGTCCAATCTCTTCCCCGACTGGAGGGGTGTCAATACCGCGCCACTGGTAAGGACAACTGTGAGAACCCTATACTAGAAGGTACTCAAATGAGAACGGTGGGAACCCTAAACTGACGGGTTAAGACACCTCATCAACCTTAGTCTGACGGGTTAAGATGTCTCAACCTACGCTGGCTACATAGTTCTAGAACACAAGGATGACTGGTATGAATCACACCCTGAACTGGCAGGTGATTTCCCATCCTTGGATTCACTCGGTGCTAGCTTCTACTCCCATCTGAAGGACAGTGAACTGAATAACTAAGTTGAACTAAATAACTGAACTGAACTGATTAGCTGAACTGATACTGATTAACTGGACTGATACTAGTGGAATTGTTTAGCGGAGCTAAACTAAGTTTACTGGATTCCGATGACTGATGGAATGTACTAAGTTCTGAGGACTGGTTGAGAGTACTGAAGTCACTGAGATTGACTGTGAATACTGAGGTTGCTGAGGTTACTGAGAACTGAGATTATTGAGATTACTGGACTACTGAGATTTCTGAGTTTTCCTGAGTCACATGACTGACTGAATTCTATAGATCATAGCTTGACTGAGAGTATCGTGAAAATATGACATGGTTCTAGGCACACAGCTATATTTTTTGGGTACAAGTACTCCCAGGACTCGATGGAAGGAAACTAACACAACTTGAATTTCTTGAGTACACGACCATCAATAACAATCCATAATACATGAGTGGGGAAATTTCATGAAGTACATGGTCATCATAATATCTATCATGAATAGGAATTCTTATAATCAAGTCATAAATCTCATATTCTAATATCATAGGCATTCCGACAACATATACTATTCATATCAAAGGCATGGAAACCATTCAAGCATAAGGGAACGACAACATGTAACATTTAGTTCATATTGTAATGATTTGGGGATATTAAACTTCATGTATTTATTCAACATCTCAAACATGGTAGGGAAAGCATGGATATAATTCACATACATAATTCATATCTTCATCATCATACATGCTTCATGCCACTACCATAAGAATACATAATTAGCATGGAAATTCATATTGAAGTGTATAGCTAACATGGACTTGTCATGTGAATATCATGGAATCATGTAAATAGGAATTTCTAGCATCCTAGGCATTTTATCAAATACCTTGCATGCATTCTTTAAGGCATAGGTGGATTTTATACTTGCATTATATTAAACCACCCAAAGTTCATGATTTTCAACCAACAACCACATATATTTCATGAAAACATCCTTATATATCTTCTTGAAACTTAAACATCCATCATTAACATGTACATATTCATATCACCACAAAAAGTTTACAAAACAACATTTAAAAGCATGATTCTTGAGCTCTATGAACGAATTGAATCCATAGATGAACACTACGCATACCTTGGAAGGGAGGTTCTTGATGTTTGAAGGAGGAATTTCCTTGAAATCGGATCTTCAATCTTGATTGTGCAACCCTAGTTTTTTTTCTCATATGGTCCTCTAGGATGATGAGCTTTGAGATGTTAATAAGGTTGTAATGTGTTTAGAAGCTATATATTTCGTAGGGTTAAGTTTATGGACGTGTAAGGAGTTTTTAAAGACTTAATTACCCTCAAAATAACTCAAAACGTAGTGTTTTTGGAACTTGAACTAACTTAGGCGGCGCCTAACCAATCGCCTAAGTTTGGTTGGGCGGCGCCTAACCAATCTCCTATCCTTACTGTCTCTCACAAAAATGGGTATAACTTTTCGCTCGAGTATTGGATTAAGGAAAAATTGGTATCGTTAGAAAGATAATTCTATTCTCTACAATTCGGTGTGTCTAAATCAGCCAAAATACTATATTAATATCGAGTTATACTCATTCAAAGATGACCCTTGCAAAATCGAACACTAAAACTTGATGGATTCAAAAACTCTTAGCTTGTATTACCTTAAGTGACTCATATGAACATGATCAATGCATCATAAGCTATATTATAGCTAGGATACTCATTGTAAGTCATGCACTAAAATGCTACTCACAGGATAGGAGGTTTCATACGTAGGAAAACTTATTCACTTCCTAGCTTAGAAATATCCGGGGTATTACAATATCTCCCCCTTGGGAACATTCGTCCTCGAATGGAAATTAATTGAGGTGGGAGAGATGATAAGATAAAGTAATTACAAGACATACACTACTAAAATATGGGTTCATGACTGACATGACTGAAAGCTGAGCACAACATACTGAACATACATAGCTGATGCATAGGAAACTGATTCATGAATATAAGACTGAGGATTCTAATAAAGTGAGTTTTCTCAACATGAGAATTCATATCTGATGCACAACTAAAAGGATGAATCCATGCATATATGATTCATGATTATATGAATGGCATGATACGTGAATGCATGACTGAAAGTACTGATGAGCTGATCACGCATATCTGATGCGTGAATTCATGACTAAACTTACTCATGAACATGCAATGGTAAAGGTATCAAGTTTGAACTGAATACTAAGCATATAACTGAATACCAAGTTTGGTACTGAAATATGAACATGAGAACGAGTAAGTTTAAGAAAAACTGTTACCTTGAACTGAAAATACCGATAAGTTTGAGATTAATTACTCCATATGCATGATAAAAAATATGAGAACATAACTGAGTCTGGGACATGGTAGATATACTGAATATCATGATCTGAACTAAATCATGAAAACATGGCATACAACTATAGTTGGAGCTTGAGGGTTATCTTATGAGTACCCCTTCTCCAAAATAGATTCATCAAAAGAAAATAGAGCAACATGTTTATGTCATGAAAGTTTGGGGGTATGATGTATCTCCCCCTTGGGACACTATGTCCCTCAAAGAATACTGACTTGGATGAGCTACTGAGGGGAATTAAGGCAATGCGCAAGACACCTAGGAACTGAGTCATGAATGAATAACTAGGATCTGAAACTGAGACATGATACATGAACTGAGATGAACACGAGTGCATAAATATACTAACTTATCTGATTAACTGAATAACTGATAGATGAATACTGGATCTGCAAAGCTAAATTGTACTTAGTCTGAATAGCTGGGATGAGATTTTTGAGTTTTATACAGATGAAATAAGGACTAAATGAGTAGAATGAGGTATCTGAGCATGGATTCATGAAGTCTGTATTATTTGTAAATATGATAGAAAACGTATGACATGGCTTTGAGGTATTCTATAAATTGGGGTACTGAAACACTGATAATTGAGTACTGACAACCTGAATGCTATGGTCAAGCATGTATGGAACTAAACTGAGTTTCAAATCTGGTTACTGAACTGAATATGGCATTATAAATAAACCTATAACTAAAACAGAAGTACTGAATTCTGAGGCTAAGTAACTGGTAACTGAAGCCATGTTCTGTAGGACTATCTGGGTCCTTTACTAAATATTGATTTCTGAACTATCGCTATAACTGAGTTTTAGACTGATACTAAAGTACTGAATTCAAAGACTAAACACTGATCACTGAGTGCTGGATACTAAAACTATAATTGAGTTGACAACTGAGTTTTTGATGGCTACATGCTGGGGACTGACATAAGTCAAGGATCTACATGTACACTTACACTTTGTACTTTCCCAACTTCTAAATACAACCCCTTTATAGACGTTTACTCGCACATTTATCATGACATTCAAGCCTATCTTCACAACTACACCCTCGGGCAAAGTAAGCATGCAATAATCTTCTCTAATCTAAACAACTGCTCATCACTACACTGTTTCATAAGGAGAGCTTTCCGAAGGATTTAATCAGGAGGACCTGAAGCATGAATGGAACTGACTGAACTTGAAACATAACTGAAACTTTGAGGAATAGAATATCAACAGTATGGATTTACCATGAAGGTCTGAACTGAGAATATACATGATGTGGTATGAATTTATCTGATCTGTAGGGGCATAGCATGAGTCATGGAAACTAAGTATACTAGAAAGCATGATATGTGTACATGAGTCATGAGATGCATGACCTGAGTTTGAAATTTCTGTAGTTGTGAGACATGATTCGTAACATTGAGGGAGCTGGATCTGAACCCCTTATGCTGGGAACTGAAGGCGCACATGATCCCATGGAAAGTGTGTGAAAGTAGATTGTTCTTATGGAACATGACTAGTACTGTGGAGTAAAAAGGACTCCTTATGCTGGAAATTGAATTCATACATGATTATAGTTCATTACCATAGAGTTGGTATGCAATGCCTAAGTTGGTTTCGTGATAGCTGAAGTGAAAAACTCTACACTAAGATGAGAATGAGTCTGGAATTGTCTTCCCTTACTATTTTCTATACATTCTATCTCTACTACTGAAATCTGAGTGCCTGGATTAGGTACTTGATCTACCATCATATACCTATATTCTGTTCAACACTTGCCTGTCTTACTAAATATATCATCTTAATCTATTTCCTCATATACTGCTAATATCACATTCACACCTTCATGCTTAATTTTGAGTCAATAAACTTAAGTTTTTAGCTCGTATTGTTCAAGCCTACTGATCTAATCCCCATGAATACATTATCTAATCAAATAGAATAATACTATCCCAACTCTACTATTGCTAAAATTCTGGATTCAAGAATGATTTCTCATGATCATGAATAAAATCTGTACAACTTTGGAACATGACTGAACTGAGGGGATATTGTCTGAGTCTGTTGCTAATCCCATAACTAACTGTAGGGACTGTCTGAGAAAGCCTTATCTTTAGGACTTTGAACTTCACTGTTTCTGTTACCTTGAAAGTAAGGTAAAGTAAACATGAGGGGTGCAATGATATGAATCTACATGGGTTCCTTAGAGAACCTTGATATAGCATGATCTTGAGACATGAAAGAAGGAAGACTGTTCCTAAAACATCTCATAGCCTCCTGCACATAAGTGTGGTGCACAACACGCCCATGTACAAGACTCTACTTGATGCGGCTTTCAGACTTCCTAGGACACTGTTGAACCTTAGGCTCCGATACCAAGATTGTAACGCCCATATTTTCTAAACCGAAATGCTACGCGGTGCTCATAACCCCGAAGGACCACAAGCTAACCCATGACTGATATCTGTACCTGTAAACTGCATAATATCTCATAAAATATGAGGAAACATGAACTATAAGGCCATAAAGTTCAATACTGATACATATTTGAAAAACATAGTATAACAATACCAAAAAGGAACATAAATATTGAAGTCTGAACATCTAATCTAACATCTAGTCCGAAAGCCTCTAACTGAACTGAATAAGGAGTTGATGCTACTAAAATAAACTGAAAACTAAAATATAAATGAAATCATCATGTCCTCAAAGGATGAGGACTCACGTCTAACTCTGACTACTGATCCTGGAATCTACTGCTAATTTGGAGCTCATGCCTCTGAACCTATGGTGTAACATAAGAGAAAGCACCATAGCACAAATACATCAGTACATCTGAATGTACTGAGTATACGAGTGATGTAGGATAAATGCAAAGGGTTATATGCATGAAAAATACTAACTGATATGTATGTGAGAGTATATACATGCATACGTAACTGTAACTGAACTCGTGGAGATACTGACTACTGAGTCTGAATACTGACAACATGAGTGTACTGATAATGAGATTCTAAAAGACTGAGCTTACTGATATTGATATGTAAATCACTAATAAGTGATGGATCTGATACTGTATTACTGAATACTAAGAGACTGATACTGTATTACTGATAAAGGAATGATTGTTTCTGATAGTTTTGATTATGAAGAACTGATTTGATTGACCATATATAACAGTCCTGGAACTGAGCTCATGATAACATGACTACTGAGAATGAATACTGATGACATGTATTTACTGATAACATATCATGAATGATAACTGAATTATGATAACTGATATATCTGATAACATGAGTTCTGATAACTGATAGCATGAATGACTGTATCTGACAGTCCTAAATCATATGAAACTAGCTGAGTTTCGTACTGTATCTGACAGTCATGATATCCTAAAGAACTATTTGAGTTCTTTTACTGAGAATGATACTGAAACTGTGGGAAGTATTTATCTAACCGACATGCCCCAAATACGCTATAATAGCTAAGCTGGGGTCCAATCTCTGCCCCAACTGTAGGGGTGTCAATACCGCGTCACTGGTCAGGACAGTTGTGAGAACCCTATACTGGCAGGTACTCAAATAAGAATGGTGGGAAACCTAAACTGACGGGTTAAGCCACCTCATCAACCCTAGTCTGACGGGTTAAGATGTCTCAACCTACGCTGGCTACGTAGTTCTGGAACACAAGGATGACTGGTAAGAATCACACCCTAAACTGGCAGGTGAGTTCTCATCCTTGGGTTCACTCAGTGCTAACTTCTACTCCCATCTGAAGGACACTGAACTAAATAACTAAGCTGAACTGGATAACTGAACTGAACTGATTAGCTGAGCTGATACTGATTAACTAGACTGATACTAGTGGTATTGTTTAGCGGAGCTAAACTAAGTTTACTAAATTCCAATGACTGACGGAATCTACTGAGTTCTGAGGACTGGTTGAGAGTACTGAAGTTACTAAGATTGACTGTGAATACTGAGGTTGCTGAGGTTACTGAGCACTGAGATTACTGAGATTACTGAGATTTCTAAGTTTTCCTAAGTCACATGACTGACTGAATTCTATAGATCATGGCTTGACTGAGAGTATCGTGAAAATATGACATGACTCTAGGCACACAACTATATTTTTTGGGTACAAGTACCCCCAGGACTCGATGGAAGGAAACTCATACAACTTGAATTTCTTGAGTACACGACCATCAATAACAATCCATAATACATGAGTGGGGGATTTCATGTAGTACATGGTCATTATAATATCTATCATGAATAGGAATGCTTATAATCAAGTCATAAATCTCATATTCTAATATCATGGGCATTCCGACAATATATACTATTCATAGAAAGGGCATGGAAACTATTCAAGCATAAGGGAACGACAACATGTAACATTTAGTTCATATTGTAATGATTTGGGGATATTAAACTTCATGTATTTATTCAACATCTCAAACATGGTAGGGAAAGCATGGATATAATTCGCATACATAATTCATATCTTCATCATCATACATGCTTCATGCCACTAACATAAGAATACATAATTAGCATGGAAATTCGTATTGAAGTGTATAGCTAACATGGACTTGTCATGTGAATATTATGGAATCATGTAAATAGGAATTTCTAGCATCCTAGGCATTTTATCAAACACCTTTCATGCATTCTTTAAGGCATAGGTGGATTTTATACTTGCATTATATTAAACCACCCAAAGTTTATGATTTTCAACCAACAACCACATATATTTCATGAAAACATCCTTAGATATCATCTTGAAACTTAAACATCCATCATCAACATGTACATATTCATATCACCACAAAAATTTTACAACACAATATTTAAAAGCATGATTCTGGAGCTCTATGAACGAATTGAATCCATAGATGAACAATACGCATACCTTGGACGGGAGGTTTTTGATGATTGACGGACGAATTTCCTTGAAATCGGATCTTCAAGCTTGATTGTGCAACCCTATTTTTTTTCTCCTATGGTGCTCTAGGATGATGAGATTTGAGATGTTAATAGGGTTGTAATGTGTTTAGAAGCTATATATTTCGTAGGGTTAAGTTTAGGGACGTGTAAGGAGTGTTTAAAGACTTAATTACCCTCAAAATAACTCAAAACGTAGTGTTTTGGCACTTGAACTGACTTAGGCGGCGCCTAACCAATTGCCTAAGTTTGGTTTGGCGGCGCCTAATCAATCGCCTATCCTTACTGTCTCTCACGAAAATGGGCATAACTTTTCGCTCGGGTATTGGATTAAGGCAAAATTGGTATCATTGGAAAGATAATTCGATTCTATACAATTTGGTGTGTCTAAATCAGCCAACATACCATATTAACATCGAGTTATACTCGTTCAAAGATGACCCTTGCAAAATCGAACACTAAAACTTGATGGATTCAAAAACTCTTAGCTTGTATTACCTTAAGTGACTCATATATACATGCTTAATGCATCATAATCTATCTTATCTCTAGGATACTCATTGTATGTCATGAACTAAAATGCTACTTACAGTATAGGAGGTTTCATACGTAGAAAAACTTATTCACTTCCTAGCTTAGAAACATATAGGGTATTACACTTATTGCAGCCTCCGATTGGGCCATTTTGTTTTTGTTTTCAGTCCTTTGCACTCCATGGTTTTCCTATGTCTTCATATGCCTCATTTTCTCCAGAAATAGTACTAATCACATAGGTTTGATCATTTACATCATAAGTAAGATAAAACCTACATATTTTTACACTTTTTCTCTTAAAACTTGGCCTAAATTTGGGTAAAACATATTTGTTAGGTGTACGAATATACCCAAGATCACACCCCTTACTTAAAGCTTTGTTCATCCTCAAATAACTTATTACTTTATGCTCACCATATAAGGCTCCACTATCACTAATTAATATATGATACTTCAGTTAAGATCACACAACACATATGAACGATAAATCTTGCTTTTAAGCAGGCCACATAGATCAATTAATAACCACTCGAAACTTCATTCCCTCAAGAATAGACTCTCATAAATTAGAAAACTCATGCACATTTCCCAATCAAGAAATCCCATAAGGTGTCAATATTTCATTAAACATATGTCCCTCACAATAAGAGAGTACACCCCACATTACTCACCACAGTCAATTTATCACACAATTTGGGGGTAAGGATAAAATATTTTCTCACTCTCTTAAAGAAGTCACATGCACACTGGATGACCCATAAGCTTCACCTTAGTGTAATACTCTCCTAATATAATAATGATAAGGAGTAGGATTAAGTAGGATTTTAATGGATTGTAATGCAGGCTAAGGGAAGGGTAGGTACTACTTTGAATAGAAATAGTGACTACCTTGCCTAAGCGCTTTAGATCAATTTCAACCAACATGTTTTTCCACCGCTTTTTAATTTATACTTCTTTTGTTTGACCCCATCTCCTTAGGTTCATTTGTATAGAGGGTGAAGGAATTTTTTTATACACAACATAAGCTAATAATTTTTATTCATATTCCTCTCTTTTAAATTTTCTAATCCCACCATCCAACAATACAAAACTATTTACCATACCAATATTTACTCTGTTAGGCTTCATTTTAAATTCTTCCTATTGTAACTTCCAACACCTATTCTCTAACTTTTTCAAATAAAGATCTTAGGTGTTTAAATTTCAAATAATGGTAAACCGAGAAAAGGAATTAGCTAAATACGGAGCCACAAAACAAATAGGGTAAAGGCTCAATAGGGCATACTAAGGTCATATGTAAGGGGTAGTTAACACAGGAATTTAACATGGCTAAAAAAAGGCCTATATCATTTCCTAAACCTTACATACTTAATTTCACTTTGCACAAACATTTGGAAAGTTCTAGACACCATAGTGTAACATGCAGTAAAAAATAACTTACTCACACATGACATATGTTCAACTCAAGATGGACCCATGTTAGATTCTAAATCAAGTAATGACATGAATTTGATTTTAAGATAAAATTATACAAGAGTCACATAGTTGAGCCTAGATGTTTCAAAAGTAGTCGTCCGTACACCCATGACACATACTTTCCACAAATTTTACCATACTTTTGTCATATGGTTATGTAACCAATAAGAGAACTTAATTTTAATTTAGTAAAATAGTTCTACTTTCTACTCTCTATACATGACTAATTTTCTCTTAAGACAGTCGCCATCCATCCATCATTGAGAAAATCAATTAACTATGAATCTATTTCACACATCCTTATCTAAAACTAAAAAATTTAGCCATAATCGGTTCAATAGGTCTATCCTCAATAAAAGAACTAAAAACAACAGATGGGGAACCTAAAAGAAAAAAAAAATAAAACACAAACAATAATAATAATAAGTACTCTTACTAAGTCAAAACAAGTCAACCAAAAATTGAGTTACTACTTAATACAGAGCAGAATAGCAAATAAATCTATCATAAGAACTCTACTAAACACACCCAAGGATTAATTTTACCCATCCACCCCATACTTAAATACAACATTATCCTTAATGCAAAAAAAAATAAGAACAAAAAGATAGGTAAAAGTATATCCTGGGCCTAATAATCCTCCTTCTCCACATCGTGACTTAGATATCCCACCTCAGAATCCTCAGTATTAGATTCAACCTAAACATTGAAATCCACCAACAACCGATCATCATCAATTAGCACATCATCATCAATTAGCTCCCTAAAAGTTTGTCCCACTTGACACATTGCTCTGGTATGGTCGTTTATGGGGTAGTTATAGTCCAACTGTAGTAACTCCTCAATGGTAGGTGTTTGTATACAACACATCATAATCAACTTCGGTATGCCATATAGGTGGAAAAAAAGCTATTATCATGTGCATTTCTCTTGCCAGTCGTGATGGCTTACCCCTATCTAGAATCAAGATCCTTAACTGTAATACCCCATACTAATCATAGCTCGATTCAGCTCTTATTTTCATGATTAAAGGGCTTAAGGATTGAAAGTTTTTCGAAGTATTGGGGACTTAGTCATTTTTAAGACCCCTAGGTTTTGATGATTTTCATTTTGGTCTTCCCGATACTGAGATGTTAGTTTTGAAGGAAGTTCATGATTAGGGACGTAAGAAGTATGTCTCAGGAGAGTTTTAGATCTTTCGAACAAGTTTTGGGGCATGTTTGGATCTCAAATCCCGCAAGTCACCGCGATAGGATCGCATCGCAGTGACATTCCCTTTGGCACGTACATAACATCGCGGTGAAGGTATTTTTGTCTAGTTCTTGATTTATAATAGAATTCATGAGTCATGATCTTTATCCAAATTTGTTAAGTGCTTATGAGGTGAAGAATTTACCTAGGAATCACTTAGAATTAAGTTCATCTAAGAGCCTTTGATTCGTCTAAGGTTTGGTATTTGATTCTATAAGGGTCAAATTTGAACGTGTATATCTTTTGATATTTGTGGAATTTTTCATCTCAAGACCTAAAAAATTGTAGATAATTGAATTATCTTTCCAATTATACCAATTTTGGCTTAATCTGATACCCAAGCAAAATATTATGATTATTTTCGTCATAACTAGTAAGCCACCGCAATAAGACCGAGTCGCGGTGACTCTGTAAACCATATTTCAGTTGCGAATTTAATTACCTGAGGGGAAATTATGTCTTTTCCCCTCAACTCCATCATTCATAAAATGATTTAGGGTATATTTTAGATCATAATTGGCCTTCTTCTCCACTTCTGATCCAAAAAAAATCCCTAATCCTCTCCCCAGAACATCAATTTCTTTACTTCCTCTTAAAGGAAACCAAGAATTGAAGTTCCCCAAGTTCAATAACCTTTAATAAAGCATCAATAATGGTGTTTCCTTCCCAAGATAAAGAGTTTAAGATATGTGGGAGTTCATCTATGGGTCCCCTTTCACCCATGGAGCCTAAAAATCTTTTATGTAATGAAAGATATGAACTTTCCCTTTTGTTTATGAAGTATCATGAGTTCAAGATGAATTTAAATCATGATTTCCTTAGTAATTTGACTAAATTCATGTCTAAGGATGTTTTCATGAAAAGTTAGGTTATCTCATGCTTTATGTTTTGATTCCCAAGACGTATCTAATTGAATTTCATGATATAATATCGAATTATGAACTTTGCCATGTCTACAAGTGTTTCCAAGTGAATTAATTTATCCATTCTTTGAGTTGCAAGTTTCCATGTCCTATTCCATTAATTCCATGTTAAATCCCTAACTCATAAATTTAGTCATGCACTCATGTTGCTTTCACATGTATATCTTATTCCCTTGTTCAAGTTCATGACTCTTATGTGTTTGACAAAATGTCTAAATGTTGGGTTTTCAGTAATGATCCCCTACTATGGTTTTTAAAGATTTATATCTCATAATTATTCAGTATTGGTGGGTTATGATCACCCGATACCTATGTGATTTACATAAATTCAGATATTCAAGTATTCAGAAAGTTAATCCATGAATCTTATTAGTATACTCAGATATTCATAATCATGTTGAATTTTATCAATTTATATATTCATAATTATCCCAAAATCAGTATGCACTATTATTTAAATATTACCATGGCCTGAGCTTATCATTTATTTATTATCAGTGCATGCATCAGTATGATTTTTTAGTGTCATTCATTTGGTAGTAGGATTAAGCACCGAGAAAATGCAGGGATGGAGGCTTCTCTGTCAGTTAGGCACAGTCATTAGTAGCAGTCCCTACATTCCAAAATTACGTAGCCAGCATAGGTATGAGGATTCACCTATCAGTTTAGGCTTGGCTTCCACTCAAAAGTCACTTGTCAGTTTAGGCTTGACACCCTAGTCCTTTGGGACATAAGTTTAGTGATCACTACATTCCAGGTTTTATTTCGATGGCAAGGATAGACAGCCCTCCTCAAGTGGGTCAGACGTTAGACTACATGATAGCTCACATGGTTTATGTTGGTTACATGATAGCTCCCACATTCTCAGTAACTTAATGAGTGTATTTTTAGTTAATGTTTGCTTGACTAAGTATGCACACTTTCAGATATTCAATTATACAACTTTCAGTCTTTTAAATTACAGATTGTCTTAGTTACATAACAAATATACACTTAGTCTTGCATTCTCAGATATTACAGTTTCTTACATTTATGCTCAGTTATATCATGTTGTTTAGTTAGTCCTTATATCGTATGCACAGTACCCTATTGTTTTAGTCTAGCTAATCATACTAAGTACAGTTCAGAATTACATGATCAGTATTCAGTCATCAGCTAATCAGTGTTTGGATATCATTAGTTCGTATTCATATATCAATGACTCAGTATATAGGCATTAGTTATCCTATTTACTTAGATTTAAATCATTTTGTCACCCTTGCATCAATTATTGAGTTAATCAGATCAGCTCAGTACATGTATGATTTGTATTGTATGTCCATTTATTCAATTTTTACCGTATCCCAGCTTCAGTTCTACTTATTCTACAAAATTAAAGTTTTGAGAAACTAAGTGTAGTGATTCATCAACTTATCAGATTATGTTTGTTACTCATAATTTAAGATACTTCATATTTTAGTTGATTTTAGTCGCTTGGTGAGTCTATTTGCACTTAGCATGCATGTTTTACGATTATATTCCTACTTAGTTTTACTTATTACATTCACCCTCGCTTACTCAGCACATTCCAGAAGTACTGATCCATATATATATATCTGTGTGACTACATTTTTCATAGTGTAGGGATTAGTTGTAGCTCACACATCATGATCAGATAGTTACAGTTTCCAGGCAACGGGTGATGAGTTATCCTATTTTGGGGACTCCAGTTAGATGTTGTTCGTTTACTTTATTTGTATTATTCATATGTATTGATTAGTGGTGGTTGGAGGTATGTCCCAGCTATCTATAATCAGTATAGTAAAGGCTTCACAGATGTCAGTCAGAGTCAGTCATATAATTTCAGTTCTTTATTGAATTTTATTAGATTGTAAATTGTATCAGTATTATAATTCTTCTCAAATTTTTGCATGACTATATTTCTACACAACAGAACCAGTTATTTAATCTATTATAAATCAATTGCTTAACAGCATGCCAATTCATAGGTTAGCTTAGGATCACTTGTGGTTCCAAGGACTATGTTACGAATAGGGATAGTCTTGGGTTGTGACATGAACCATTGTAACATTAGATCCCTTCAAATTTTGAGATGTCTTATTGTCCATCAGGTTCTCCTCAACCTTATTCACTCATAAGAAGTTGGTTAGAAGGCCCCTAAAACTGAATCAAACTTTTATTGTACCCTATCCTTCTACATAGATATGCAGATCACTACACTAATATTAATTTGAACATCAGTCATAAGAGCATAGATAAGACATACCCAATTACGAGAAATGCTAGTAAAGTGGGACTAGGAATAAGATAAGCTCCAACAATCCTCAACCAAATGTGTACCCTCTTTTTAAAAAGCATATAGTAAGGTTTTGTAAAATTTATTCTCTTAATCATGCTCCTAATGAGCCATAGAACAGGAACCATGTCATGTGTGCCTGATAGCTCTATAAGGCATCTAGTTTTATAGCTTTCACAATCTTTAATGACCCGCCTATGGTGTACTAAGAATAGAGTTGAGTGCCTCGGTTCTCAACCTCAAAATTTGCCTTCATATTTTCACACTATTTCCCTGAGTGTCAGGGAACCAATTAGCATAGAATTACCTAACTAAATCCAATTTTCCTTCGTGCATATCATAAAAAATGAAATCAAGCTTCAACTTCATAATTTAGGCTAAGATGCGCAGGTTGTCAAGTCTCAAGTTGTCCTTATCAATTGTTTTTGTAGGTTGATACTGCGGCTCCTTATTATCCTTATTCTATTGGACTCTATATGTCTCTGCCTATTTTACACCAAATCTTCAATAAGGAAATTTGAAAAGTCAACCAGGCAGCAAGATTATCATTGGATGGCTTCCCTATAAATGATAACTTTTGCCCTTGGTGGAAGATGGATTCCACTCCCTTACCTTTGCTCACCTTTGGTGCCATATTTTATACAATAAATACCAATACCAAGCATTAGCAATGCATTACATGGCTAACTGGAATTAAAAGTAGGGGTCAAATGGACACCCCATGCTTCATTTTTTAGCATAATCAACTCAAGTGATACCATCAGGTACTCAGACTTCACCGATGCACAAGTTGGGAGGGCACACCATGATAGCTCAAAACAACATTATAACATTATAGATGGACCTTAAACATTTCACCATTACTCCAAAACCAAAACTAACATAGACTCAAAATGAATGAATACAAGTAAAGATAAATGAAAAACATTCCATAACACTTCAAGTATGCTCACAGGAACAACACACACTATTAAGTAGAGCAATTTAATCAAACCAACGTCCATTGTGTACATTGAACCGATAAATGGAAAAAACACCAAATGATTCAAAATATGGGGAAATTAATAATACCCACAAGTTTCACTTACCATAATCATGTTGTTCATTCTCCCAAAAGTACCGAGAAATAACTTTGTTTACCAAATGACATGCATTCACCTAAAATTCCAAGGAAACCCAGTAAGTACTAGAAATAGAACATTAAAAATAAGGAAAAAAAAGAAACATACCTTGGTGAGAAATAAGAAAAATAAAGAAAATTTTTGTGTGGATGTGTGCGTCACGAGTTTGATAGGGTTGTATGAGGTGGACAGCGTGAAATGTAGTGAAATTAAGGTGAAAATATGAATTGGGGATGATGGGGATATTTATTTGGGTGAAATTAGGTTGGGTGACTAAGTTTAAAATTGGAGAAAATTAGGATGTTATAGGGGGAATTGCGGTATGATGTGTATCCCGAAGATAAGTCTCAACATTGCGAGTGGGAATGCAATGTTGAGGTAGTAAGGGGTCACATATGGTATTGCATAGTGAGGCCGATGCAAAGTAGGGGATCACGGTGCATGGGATGTGGTAGAGCTGATGGGTTGCGGTGTATATTCTATCAAAAAGTTGGGGGGTCGTGTCGCATATTAATGTTGGAGTCATTTTGTGACTTTAAATACTTGATGCAAGAAGCTAGTTTTTTCCTAAAAACATAAGACACTTGACTTTATTCAACTTCAAAGCTTAGATCTATCGATCTCATCTCCACAACACTCTGAAACACCTATAAAATAAGCAAGAGTAATTAGAAGGATAGGTTGCCTCCCACGAAGCGTCGTAGTTTCAGTCGTGGCTCGACACTTGATTTTAAATTTTTATTCTTCTTCTTTTTGCACCACTTTTCTTCATTTTCTATTACACTTCAATCATGGTTTACCTCCCATGCAACGCCTAATTAAACATCACAGCACAACCCACCTATCATTATTACTAGACTAGATCAAGATACAATGGCATCACCATCTTAACTTCATCTCGCTGACCAATATATTGTTTGAAATGATTACCACTAACTTTAGTATCTTTTTTGTCAAGTTCTACTACTTCATATGGAAATACTTGATTTACCTTGAATAGGTGGGTCCACTTTGATTTCATCTTTCCTGGAAACAATTTAAATCTTGAATTAAATAGCAAAACCCAATCTCCAACTTCAAACTCATTCTCTTAGTCCTTCTGTCATAGTATAGTTTTATCCTATATTTGTAAAGGCTAAACGTTACCTTTAATAAGCTCGCAGACAAAACTCATCCATTTCATTAAATTGATTTAATCTTAACTCAACCATTTCCTTTAAACTCAAGATCAAATGCCTCAGCACCCATAATGCCTTATGCTCTAATTATACCAAAAAATGGCATGCCTTTCTGAACACCAGTTGGTACAGTGACATACCTATAGGAGTTTGAAGGCAGGGCAGTAAGCCCATAGAGCTTCATCAAATTTCCATGAACAATCACTGCGGTTAGCATTCATAGACTATGTAAGAATCTTTTTATTCTCTTTGTTAGACACTTCAACCTTCCCACTCATCTGGGGATGATAAGGAGTAGCCACTTTATGTTGCTTTAAACCATATTTTGCCAATGTAGCCTTGAACACCTTATTACAGAAATGAGTTCCCCCATTTTTAATTGTACATGGCATACCAATAATGGAAAATAGTTCTTTTTTAAAATAGTACTACCCTATTTGCCTTATTATCAGCAAATGCCACAACTTCAACCCAGTAGGATATATAATCCATAACAACTAGAATATACTTGCACCCATAAGAACTTATGAAAGGGACTATGAAATCGACGGACCATACATCAAATAATTTAACCTCTAGCATGGTTGATATAGACATTTCCTGATCTATAGAAAGTGATCCTTGCCACTGACATTAATCACAAGCTTTAATGAACTCATAAGCATCGTTAAATATGGTTGGATAATAATACCCACTCTGCAAAATTTTCTAGGTTGTGCGGTCACCTACATGATCTCCTCCCGCAGAGGAAGAGTGAAACACATATAATATTTCAAGCATCTCCACTTCGGTTATATACTTTTGAATTATATTATCTATGCACAAATAAAAAAAATGATGTTCAGCCTAGAAATACATGTTCACATCATGGAGTAATTTCCTTCACTGTTGATAGATGAAGTCCTCAAAAATAGTGTTGCTCCCTATATGGTTTGTAAAGTCTTCAAACCAACGAACAAAGTCAAGGGCAGATTCAAGGACTTGTTCGTTTAGGAATGAATCATCTTTATCCAATTCCTCTCTTTTGCTTCCTTCATTCTCTAATTTGGAAAAGTGGTCAGCTACTTGGTTCTCTTAAACTTTTCTAGTCTTTCACTTCAAAAACAAACTCATGTATCAAAAATACCCTATGAATCAACTGGGTTTGGAATCTTCTTTTTCCATTAAATATCATAATATTGCATGGTTTGTATGCACCACTATTTTTGTCCCAATAAGTATGTTTTAACCTTCTCAAATGCATAAACTAAAGAAATTAGCTCCTGCTCAATGATAGTGTAGTTTTTCTGAGCTCCATTCAATGCTTTACTTGCATAATATATTGTGTGGAACAATTTCTATTTCTTTTTCTGAAGAACTACACCAAGGGTTACTCCACTTGCTTCACATATTATTTCAAAAGGGTTTGGACCAATCGGGTGCAATCATAATAGGTGATTCCACCAACTTCTCCTTAAGACATTTAAATTCTTTGAAGAACTCCTCATTCCATTCAAATGTAAGAAATTCTCAAAAAATTTGCATAAAGGATTGGCAATTTTTTTATAAGTCTTTGATGAACCTCCTATAGAATCCCGCATGACCCGAGAAAATTCACACCCCTTTTTCCAAAATAGGTAGAGGTAACTTCTCAATCACTTCAATTTTACTCAATCAACTTCAATTCCTTTTGCCGAGATATTATGACCTAATATTATGCCTTCCTTCACCATGAAATAGAATTTCTCCCAATTGAGTACTAAGTTAAATTTCTCACATGATTGTAATGCATGACTCAAATTGGTTAAAAAATCATCAAATGAATCCCCAACCATCAAAAAATCATCCATAAAAGACATCTAAGGTGTCCTTAACCATGTCAAAGAAAATCAACATTATACACCTCTAAAAATTAGCTGAGGCATTGCATAACCCAAATGGCATCCATTTGAAAGAAAATATTCCATATGGGCATATGAAAGTAGTCTTTTCTTGATTCTCGAGTTCAATGAGATTTCGTTGTACCAAGAGTAACCATTAGTAAAGTAGTACCATCCTCTTCCAGCTAATATATCGAGCATCTAATCCATAAATGGCATTGGGATGTGATCTCGGAGTGTCCATGAGTTCAACTTCTAATTTATGAGTCATGATGGTACCTACTAAACCCCATGATTAGGTAAGCCGAAGTGTAGCCCAGAGCTATTTACAATGGGTTAAATTGGTAGAAATGCCCCAAAAATGTCCAAATAGGCAATTCAATACGTAAATAAGCAATGCAATAGAAATAGTTTAAGGGTATCCATAATATAGAAAACCATCCCACGACCTACTATAGCTAATAAAAGATATAGTATAACTACAACCAAAGTATAAAATAGTCAATAAAATCCAATCTTGAATCTAAAGACTAGACATATATATAGAATAAATTGGGGAAACTCTGACTCCAAGAGCTCACCCTATCTCTGAAATCCAATCTCGGTATGTTTCTCCAATCAATGGAAACAACTAGTACTCAGATCTACACCTAAAAGGTACAGTTGTGTAGTATGAGTACCAAAATCATAGGTACTCAATAGGTATCATTGGCTGACTATGCTAAACCATGATATAAATACAATAATGCAATATAAAATAACTAAGTCAAGGTAGAAACAAACTTGAATCAAGTCCAACATCATTGCAAATAGATAAGTAAATATCATAAATAATAACATAACATAAAGGATCAACACATACAATTATAACTACAAAATTGGCCACCATAAGCCAATGTGGAAAAGTAAATAACCCAACACACGCCTCCATAAGCCTTGAGGGTACATCCAAAGATACTATAACCCAAACCACTATCATTTACCAACTCTCAAGGTGTAACAAAACCCTATCCACATTAAAAAAAATTCCATTTTCAAACTTAAAATTGATACCCATATCATCAATACATCCTCCATAAGCTTCTACATCATCGTTATCATACCATAAATATCATGATTAATATCATAGAGAAATCAAAACTATAATCAATAATTATATGATCAATATCATAATAATCTTTAGAAAATGAACCTAATATATATGTCATTAATGCCATTATCAATATTCGAACTTAAACCAAAAAGTATATCATCATATCATCATATCATCATCAATATCCGAACTCAAACTGGTAAATATATCATCAATATTATAAATAATAGCATAATTAATAAGCCTAACTCTAAAAAATCTAAGTAACTTCTCAAACATCCCAAAAGGATCTAATAATTCCCTCAAGCAAGTCAAGTTAGGGTTTCATCAAGTTGGTCATATAAGGGCTCTAGAGTTAAATTCTTTCCATGAAAGTTAATATTCCAAGCATGTGACTCTACCCTTAAACTTAATATCTCTATTTCATGAAAGTACATGATTATTTACGTTATTAAAATAAGGTTTTTGACATGAATTTCAAACTTATTATTTTCCCATAATTTTATTGTTCAACTCATATTTTAACTATGGTTTTGAACTTATAGGTGCATGGTTAAAATGAATAAACTAAGGTATTATGATTCCCAAACTGATGATTTTTGATGTGGTTATAACCCCAACCCCATGTTGTGAAATTGATTTCAGTTATGAGAAATATGGGAATTTAGATATTCTAGAATTATTACATTGTGATGTTAAATTGAACCTTATGGATTGGTGTTTTCAAAAGCTATTGCATAACTGAACTAAGAGGGGTTGTGAATTCCTCAAGTAATGAAATTATTTTGGCATGTTGATGTTACCTTGTAGTTATTGTTGGTATGACGATACCAACAATGTATGCCTAAATTATTATTATGGTTCAATGAAAAGGATTGTATGATAATTGTTTTAATTGGGCTTTAAAGAGGGTTGTGTAGCTGAATTATGAAAGTGGATGTTCGAGATACCAACAATGGAAATTGCAGTTGCAAATACAGGGGTCTATATGATTGGGTGGTTCGAGTTACCCTATTATTATAATATGATTGGAAGGTTAGAGCCCCCCATATCTTATTACATGATCTGGTACTTATGTCACCTTGATATGCAGGGAGGTTTGAGTCCACCATAGTGTATATGTTTACCCTCTTATTCATGTGGCCACATGCACTGAGGCCCTACTAGTTGGGGGAGAGCTGGGCCCATATAGCCCATGGGTGCCTTATATTTTATGCCGGTTAAGCTACACAATATAGATTAAGGTTTTAAAATTCCTGTTAGGCCTCGTAACCTATCTCGACATATGATATATATATGTATGTATATGCATTGGATGATGAGCATGGAACCTTGAATTATTTTTAACTGTTGACTATGACATTATGTTAGCTCATATCTTGGAGTTACATGCTAGAACTTTAGTCACTAACCGTATTCAGATGTTGTATCCCCACGCGATGCAGGAACTAGCCATACTTTAACTTATCTTTCTTACTAATTAGGATTCAATATCATCTTGTGAGAACATTGAAGTGGTGAGCTTTCATTCATCAGAAAACTATATTTTATGTTTTTTTCTCTTATGTTTTACACTACTTAGAATTATTTTTGGGTATAGTCAGAGGCATGTCTTGATACTTTATTGATGTTAAGTTTTGATTTTCGTTTAGAAGTCTTTGTTTTATTACTATGGACTTAGGTGGTGTTGATCAGTTATTTCATCCAGGTTATTGGATGTTGATCATAGAAATATCATTTATTTTTAAATCTATCTTGTTATATGTTCAGAATTCACCGATATTAGGATTGTTATATTTACCTGGTTAGGTGCAGAGAGTAGTCTTGCGTCCACGTGGGACTTGACATACCTATCACGGCCATACCTCAGTTCAATTCATGATAAAGATAGTATTAGAGCCTAGGTTTAGTGTCTTGGGTGTCCAATAAAGTTTTTCTAAGTAAGAGTCTTATTTATGAGTGTGTAGCGTGCCACACTTATAAGAGTGGGGCTAAGGGTCTTATTTATGTGTGTGTAGAGCGCCACACTTATAAGAGTGGGGCTATGAGACATTTAGGAATATTTCTCTTTCTTGTTGTTCTATTTTAAAGCTATAGAGTCTAAGGTATTGAATCTCTCTAATCCCCGTTTGTTCACCTTTCAAATAATGCCTCCAAGAAAATTTAATTACCGTTGAAACTGTTCTATCCTAGCTGAGTACAATGTAGACGGAGCTTGTCATACTCTAGGAGTTCAAACCCAGTTTTGGGTCGCTGCTTCTGACTGCCCTAATGATGATCTATCAATTCCTTATATTCCTCCTCAAGCACCCCAGGCTAGCTTCTCTAAGGCTTAGTTTTGCCAGCCAATTCACTTGCTTACCTAGTTGGTGGCCACTGAGTGGGTTACTTCTTTTTCCCCATCCGTTGGCAAATTCATGATATTGAGTTCTCTTGTTTTCACTAGTTTTAAAGTAAAGAAATATCCTTAATATTTCATGGATGAGATGGGAAAGATATTCCATGTGATACATGCAACTAATATTAAGGGTGTGGAGTTTGCAGCTTACTAACTAAAAGATTTGGCGTACTAATGGTATGCAGAGTGGGAGAAGCTTAGTGGCGATAATGTTGAGTCTTCTTTGTGGGATGATTTTTTTTGTGTTTTTTTGGATTGCTTCTTTCCCAAAGAGTAGAGAGAGGCAAAAATAGAGGAGTTTGTAAACCTAAATCAAGAAAATATAGTGGTCAAGGAGTATGCCTTGGAGTTTCTTCAGTTATATCGATATGCTTCAGAGTTGGTGACTAAAATAAGGGATACATAGAGGAAGTTTTATTTTAGGTTATCCGGAGATCTTATTTTAGAGAGTAAGGTTACCTTGTTAAATAAAGACATAGATATTTATCGACTTGTGTTTTATATGTAGAAAGTTAAAGAAGAGAAGAAGAAGCAGTCTAAAATTAGGGAGAGGCGGAGTAAGAAGTTTTGCTACTCTAATCAAGGTAGAGGTTAGTTGCAAAGTGGTAGAGATAGAGGAAAATAGTCTAAGAAGAAGTGGGGCAATTCAGGTTCCTACTCTACGGCTAGTGCTCCCTACCTAAATCCATCGGGTGATTTTCGTATGCAGAGTGGTGATAGTTCTAAGGCCCAGGGTGCCTAGTCTAGGCTAGTGGGGCTCAGTCAACTCTATCATATCCTCCTTGTTGATTTTTTGGTCAGGTGCATTGTGGTGTTTATGAAAAGGGGAGAAATAAGTGCTTTAGATATGGTTATATTGATCATATGTAGAGTGAATTTCCTTATAGGTTTTTTTTGGGACAAATAAGATTCTTGTTGTTGCTACATCAACTGCTGCACTAAAGGGTACAGATTCTATTTCTGGCTTTGAACCCAGTCAAAACCGTCTTTATGCACTTATTAGATGTCAAGAGTCTGCGACATCCCCTGATGTCATTACTGGTATACTAAAACTCTTTTCGCATGATGTGTATAGTTTGATTAATCTTTGGTCTACACTCTCTTATGTGACCCCTTTTTATGGTTATGCATTGTGATTTTGGTGCCAAATGCATTTTGGACCCTTTTTTGTATCTACCCTAGTAGGCGACTCTGTAGTTGCTAGAAGATTCTATAGGTGTTGTGTGGTGTCTTTTGGTCATAGTGAAACTCTGGTCGATCTATAGAGTTAGACATGGTTGATTTTGATGTCATTTTGGGGATGTATTGGTTTCATTTGTGCTATGATTCTTTAGGTTCTCGGACCCGCAAGGTCGTCTTCAATTTCTCGAATGAACCAGTTATTGAATGGGAAGTTAGTTCTCTAGTTCCTAAGGAAAGGTTCATACCATATCTTTAAGACCAAAAGTCAATTTCCAAATGGTGTCTTTATCATTTGGTCTAGGTTAAAGATTCTACCTCAAAAGAATCCTTTCCTATATTTCATTACCATGGTAAATGAATTTCATGAAGTCTTCCTTGATGATCTTCTAGTTGTTCCTCCTAATAGGGAGATTTATTTTGGGATTGATCTTGTTTCAGACACTCAACCTATCACTATCCCTCTGTATAGAATGGCTCCAACTGAGTTGAAGGAGCTCACAGAGTAGTTAAAGGATCTTCTACATAAGGGTTTTATCTTTCCTAGGGGGTCCCTGTGGGGTGTACCTATTTTGTTCATGCAAAAGAAGGATGGTTCCCTTCAAATGCATAAATTATCAAAAAATAAATAAGGTGACAGTAAAGAATAAGTACCCTCTTTCGATAGATGATTTCTTTGACCAGATTCATAGTGCTAAATTCTTCTCTAAGATCAATCTTTAGTCTGGGTACCATCAGTTGAAAATTAGGGAGACGGATATCCCTAAGACTTCTTTCCAAACTCAGTACAAATATTTTGAGTTCTTGGTGATGTCTTTTGGCTTGACCAATGCTCTAGCATCATTTGTGGATCTCATGAATTGGATATTTCATTAGTTTCTGGACATTTCTCATTTCTTTATGGATGATATTCTGGTTTGTTCAAAGAGTGAGGAGGGTCATGCTAATCACCTATGCCTTATGTTGAAGACCTTAAAAGAGCGATGTTTGTATGCTAAGATCTCAAAATGTGAGTTTTGGTTAAATGTTGTAAGATATTTGGGTCATGTTATTTCTAGAGATAGGGTCATGGTGGATCCACAAAATAGTTGTGGTGGTTAATATATGACCTAGGCCAACGACTCTAACTGATATTCGAAGTATATTGGGTTTAGTCGATTATTATAGAAGGTTTCTGGAGAGCTTATCTTCTATTGCTTCCCGAGTTGACTCAGAAGAAGCTGAGGTTTTTGTAGTCGAATGCTTATAAGGGTAGTTTTAAAAATTTAAAGGATAAGTTGATTTTGGCTTTGGTTTTTACCCTTCCCGAGGGTATAGATAGTTTTGTGGTCTATTGTGATGTGTCTCGGGTGGGGCTTGGTTGTGTATTGATGTAGCAACGTAAGGTGGTTTCTTATGCTTCTAGATAGTTAAGAGTTCATTAGAAGAATTATCCAACTCATGACTTAGAGTTGTTAGCAAAGGTGTTTGCATTAAAGATATGGAGGCATTATTTGTATAGGTTACATGTTGATATTTATTTTGACCATAGGAGACTGCATTATGTGTTCACTCAGAAAGAGCTAAATCTCAGGAAAATGAGGCATCTCGAGAAGCTCAAGGATTATGATATGAGTCATCACTACTATCTAGTTAAAGCTAATATGGTTGTTGATGCTCTTAGAAGATTATCAATGCGAAGCTTATCTCATATGGATGAGTAGAAGCAGGTTTGGTGAAGCACATTCAGCGTTTGGATAACCCTGGAGTTCGTTTGTTGGAATCTGAGAATGGTGGTGTGTTTGTACAAAAGGTGGCACAATCATTGATAATGCTCAACTCACTTCCATGTTTGAGGGGTGAGGCAGTCATTATCAATAACCCAACTCGAGTTGGGGTCGAATCCACAAGGAGCGAATTACAAATTTCAACTCCTATGGGTGCTCTAATTACTAAAAGGTTACCTTGAATGCTAATAAACACGACTTGTAAAATAAAATAGGGGGATTGGTTTAGAAATTGTTTGTAACAATCTTTGGTCAACAACTCACTAAATAGCACTTTTGATGTAAACTTAAGTTTAGAGGATATCTTGGGATTATGTCTACCCAAAAGTAAGAGCATGTGGGTTGATGTTGGTGTAACATAAAATTTAATTGTTAACTAAAGGATAGGCTAGGTAGAAGACCATTGTGGTTAATCTTTCAATAAAACCACAACGACTTCACCCATTGGGTCTTTCAAGCACATAACAAGTGTACCATTCGTAATCACCCAAAACCTCAATGAAGCATCCCTCTTTCTAGGATTATGCTCTTGACATGATTTAGACTCCAATTACACTTGTTTCTAAGATTACGAAAGGTAGTAAACTATAGGCTTAATTTCCCACCATTTCCTTGTCTCCCTATAAACCTCTTTCAAGGATGTTATGGGTTACCATACGTTCACCTTCATTCTTTTTTCAATGATGATTAAGGGTTTCTAGAGTTTGGGGTTTTCACCCATCAATCCCATTTAGAGATTTGGGGTTTTCACCCACAAATTCTAGCTCATAAATTCAAGCAATAGTAGAATCCATACTCAACAACAAAAACTCATGCAAACACAACAACACCCACACACAATTATACTTTAGTTAAACATAATCCCAAAACTAAATTACTTAGCTACTCATGAAGAAAGTAAAGAGAGAGATACCATAAGGATTATCCAAAGCATTCATTCATTAAAAAATTACTAAGAAATCAAGCCTCAAAAATAAGTTACACACTTGCCTAGTTAGGGTTTCTTTATTTGAATTCAAAAATGTCTATTAGGTAAGCAATTCACTAAGAAGAAACGGTTTTTCCCATATGGGGTTTGGGATTGGTCTATGTAATTTTACAATACTGACCTGGATCATATTCCTGCTGAACCATGATTGTACAGGTTCAACTACGACCGCGTCTATGCGGCAATGGTTGCGCTCTGTATTACATTATACTGAGCATTTTGACTGACCACGACCAAGGCCTGAGGACCGCGGTTATGGTAACTGAGGCCGAACTTCTCTAGGTCTCCAGTTGCACTCTTTTTGCTTTCATTTGATCCCTTTTTATATCAATCCACATCTTTTCACTTTTTCAACTATGTACCTGCAAAATGTGGATATTAGTGCATTTAAATCATGATGTTGTCTCATTTTCTTATAGTAAATATGGAAGTGTTCACAAATGTTTGGTGCAAATAAGTGATAAAATCATCTCTCATCAACAACCCCAAATTAAAACCTTTCTTGTCCTCAAGCAACACCACCCTTTACTATGAGATAACTTCACATGTATGCCCAAACTCTATTACCCATTGATCAGGATGAATCCAACATGATTATTACCACAAAAAATTCACACATGGGCAAAATGATTTTTAATGACGCCCCTCAACATATAATGGGATAATGAAGGATGCAATAGACTTTGTGGAGCAACCACATGACAATTACTACTCACTCTAAAAATGACTCGTTAAAAACAACCATAATTTTCTTTCTTTTATCTTATTGCGCGGAAGATGACAAAATCACCCACCTCAACTTGTTTACATGCCTCATCACAAGAAAGAAAATTTCAAACACCTAGTTACCAACACTGCAACAAGGAGTTTATGTGAAAATACTCTCGCTATTAAGAAATTATCCATCTTAGCATGTGTCATTCCATAGTCTTTCCTTTATTTTCAATCGCCACTATAATGACCACACTTGGTTGGGAATCACAAAGGACTCTTTGAGCCTGTAATGTAGGTTTAGGATAGGGTAGGATATCAACTTAAAATAACAAAGATAAATCCTCATTGAACTTCTACATCACACTCTTTCACTTTTTCCTATTGGGCCACTTCTTTGCCCTTACAATTGCACCTACTTTGCCTTTTCTTGGTTTTTCCACTTTCTTCTTTCTCCTTTTTTTTGTGCAAAAATCATGCCTCTTTTTTTGTTGGATCTTTTTTTCTTCTAATAATTTTGCTTTATTAGCTTAATCTTGTAGGCACATTATTATGAATTCATGTCCCAACTTGACCTTTTTAAATTTCCTCCACCCCCAACTTAGGCTTTTAGCCTCAAATTGTATTCTTAAGTTCAAAGAGGGTAAGGTTCAAAAAAGGAAAAATAGAAGGGTCAAGGCTTGTAATGTGATTTCCAAAGAAAAGTCCAAAGGCTTAAACAGGGAGACTATGGGAAACTCCTATGTATTGGTAGGCTTTTTAGGCTAAAGTGGGCTTCCAATGTCACAAGATGACCTATGATCATTTTACCAACCAAGCACAATCAAAATTTATCCTTACAAGACTAATGGGAAAAGTTCTAGATGGTACAAGTACATATGAGATGTAGACAAGTAAGCTCACATACATGGTATGCTAATCTCATCAAGGGAGTTCAATTTTTCCACCCGCTCGAGACAAAAATGGAGTACCACAATATTCCCCAAGCATCGTACCACAGTTGTTTGTGGTATTGGCGGAAATGAACAATCTCATCCCGCAGTTTTAACATCCTAGAAGGTGGGAATTATTAAATTATGAGGCCTCCGTGAGACTTGTACATTAATTAATAAATCCGGTGGGCCAAGATCTTAGCCATAGCACTACCTTTCCCCGTGAGAAAATGGGAAAAAGAGTAACCGGATAGACTCTAGGGATATATGTGCAGCATTAAATGGAGAACATACTACTACAAATCCCTTTAAGTGGGCACTCGGGTCTTCATGGAATTCACCAACCCCAAAAAGTCCTTTTAAGTGGAGCAATTCCATCATTACACTTGTAATATAAAATACTCCATTCTCCTCGGTGGGGGGAATATGAATGGAACTTTCATGATCTCCGGCCCCAGAATAATTTGAGTCATCTTTACTCATGATGATATGAGAATAATAATGTTTACCTAATCGAAGATAAAAAACAATGAAATTAAATTAAATTCACCCCAGGTGAAACTAAGTAAAATTCACACCACACAAGCAAAATCTATATTTCACTCCCCAGTAACGGTGCCATTTTAATAATGCTCTACTCATTCCCATGTTTTAGGGGTGAGGAGGTCGTTTTCAATAACCCAACTAGAGTTGGGGTAGAATCTACAAGGATCGAATTATAAATTTCAAGTCCTATGGGTTTTTTAATTAATAAAAGTTTACCCAGAATGCTAACAAACACGACATGTAAATAAAAATTGGGGATTTGTTTGAAATTTTTTGTGACAATCTTTGGTTAACAATACACTAAATAGAACTTTTGATGTAAACTCAAGTTTTGAGGAAATCTTGGGATTATGTCTACCCAAAAGTAAGAGCATGTGGGTTGATGTTCTTTTAATATGAAACTTAATTGTTAACTTAAGAATAGGCTAGGTCTAATATTATTGTGGTTAATATTTCAATAAAAACACAATGATTTCACCTATTGACTCTTTCGAGCACCTAACAAGTGTACCATTCGTAATCACCCAAAACCTCAATTAAGCATCCCTATTTCTAGGATAATGTTCTTGACATGATTTACACTCTAATTACAATTATTTCTAAGATTTTAAAAAGTAGTAAACCATAGGATTAATTGTCCAACATTGTGTTGTCTCCCTATAACCCTCATTCAAGGATTTTATGGGTTGCCATATGTCCACATTCATCCCTCTTTTAAGGATGATGAATGGTTTCTATAGTTTGAGGTTTTCACCCATGAATCCCATTTGGAGATTTCGGGTTTTCAACAACAAATTCTAATTAATAAATTCAAGCAATAGTGGAATTCATACTCAATAACTAAAACTCATGCAAACACAACATCACCTATACATAATTGCACATTATTAAATATAATCCCAAGACTAAATTACTTTGCTACTAATGAAAAAAGTAAAGAAAAATATACCATAAGGATTATCCAAAGCATTAATTCTTCACAAAATTACTAAGAAATCAAGCCTCCAAAATTAGTTACACACTTTCCCAATTAAGATTTCTTTCTTTAAATTCAAAAATGTCTATAAAGGTAAGCAATTCACCAAGAAGAAAGGGTTTTTGCCTATTTGGGGGTTGGGATTGGTCTATTCAATTTTACAAAACTACCCTGGGTCATATTCCCACAGAACTAAAATCACGTAGGTTTGACTGCGACCACAGCTTTGCGACCGTGGCTATGCGACTGTGGTTGTGCTTTGCGATCGCATTATGCTGAGCATCTAGACTGACCACGAACGCAGCCTTAGGACCGCGGTCATAGTAATCGAGGATTAACTACTCCAAGTCTCTAGCTGTACTTTTTTTGCTTCCATTTAATTTCTTTTTAACTCCGATCCACATCTTATCTCTTTCTCAACTATATACCTGCAAAATATGGATATCAGTGCATTTAAATCATAATGTAGTATCATTTTCTTAAAAAAAACATGGTAGTATGCATAAATTTTTGGTGAAAATAAGTGGTAAAATTATCACTCATCAGTCATCTCTTGGTTCAGAAGTAGAAGAGAAGCAAGTGTTGGATCATATCTTGATGCATATTAAGAATTATCTTTCCAAGTAGAAAGTTATTGTTTTTTATATTGGCGATGATGGTATCTTGAGGTACCAAGAAAGGTTGTGTGTTCCCGATGTTGATGGGTTGCGAGGTAAGATTTTGGCCGAGTCTCATGATTTGCGGTATAAAGTTCATCCTGGGTCAATGAAGATGTATCATAGCCTTTAGGAGATTTATTGGTGGAATAAGGTAAAGCAGAATATGGATAATTTTTTGGCTAAGTGTATGGTATGCCAACAAGTTAAGGTGGAACACTTGAAACCTGGATGGTTGTCTCAAGAGATTGAGTTACCAGTGTGGAAATGGTAGATAATTAATATGTATTTTGTTGTCGGTCTTCCACGGTCTCTCCAGTAGTTTGACTCGATTTGGGTCATCGTGGATAGGATGACTAAGTATGCTCACTTCTTGCCACTGAAAACAAAATTCTCTTTTGAGGGTTATACTCAGTTGTTCATTGAGTAGATCATGAAGTTGTATGGTGCTCCAGTTTCAATCATATCCAATCAAGGTACTAAGTTCTCCTCTCGATATTGAAGATTATTTTAGAGATATTTGGGGAATAAGGTGACTCTTAGCATTGCTTTCCACCCATAGATGGATGGGCAAATGAAAAAGATGATTCAGGTTTTATAAGATATGCTTCAGGCTTTTATAATTCACTATGGTGGTAGCTGGGCTGACAACTTGCCACTCATAGAGTTTGCATGCAACAACAGTTATCACTCTAGCATTGGTATGGCTCTTTTTGATGCGTTGTATGGTAGGAGATATAAACACCTATCGGGTTGTTTAAAGTTGGTGAGGCTGAGATATTTGGCTCAGATTTGGTTCACCAAGCGATGGAAAAGGTAAATATGATTCGAGATAGACTTAAAACCACCCAAAGTCACCAAATGTCCTATGGAAGTGTTAGGAAAGGATAATTTGAATTTAAGGTGGGAGATTGGATTTTCCTAAAGGTGTATCCCATGAAAAGAGTGATGCATTTTGGGAAGAAGGGGAAGCTCATTCCCTGATAGTTGGTCCATACTTGGTTTTGAAGAAGGTTGGTAATGTTGTTTATGAATTTGAGTTGACTTCTGGTTTGGACTCCATTCACCTAGTGTTTCATGTTTCAATGTTGAGAAAGTGTATGGGTGATCCTTCGACAGTTGTTCCTATATAAAGCATGGGCATTTTGAAATCCTTATCTTATGAGGATGTTTCGGTGGAAATCTTTGACCGGCAAGTCCGTCGATTGCAGACTAAGGATTGGCTTTGGAGAAGGTTATTTGGAGAAACCAAGAGGTTGAAGAAGCTACTTGGGAAGCCGAGGATTATATGAAGTCCAAGTATCCATTCTTGTTCCCCATTCCTGATAATCATGTTGAAGGTATGTGTAATTCCTTAATACTTTGTTTTTTGTCTTTATTAAAGGAAATTGTGATTTCCTTGGTATCTTTGTTTTCTGTCTTTGTTAAATGTAATGGTGGGAGTGCCTTGTGTTAAATCATGCTAGGGCATGCCTTTTCCTATCATTCGAGGATGAATGATCCTAAGGGAGAGTATGTAACGCCCCATGTTTTTTGTCCTTTGAAATTCCTAAACATTCGCACTAACTTCTATGATTAGAACTTGGACTATGAGTCGTAGGGTGTCCTGATGATTCATTGGGATGAGTTATAACCAAGTTAACAATTTTGTCGCTAGATTTTGATTTAAGTACAAGTGTCTCACTAAGAGCTATAAGGATATATTACGAGTCGTTAGGGGTAAATCATAGGGTGTCCAGTATATACCCCAATTTGGGTTCTGTGTTGACTATAACCGGGCCCTACGAGTAGTAGGGTCCCAATATGAGTCATGTCACTAAGTCATAAGTTCAATAGTATAGTGTGCCTTGGCTATGACTCATGGTGAAGAGTCATTAGGAGTGGTTATGAGTCAATAGTTTACTCGTAGTCAATGGCGGCACTTTTTCAGTTTTTAAGTTAAGTGCATTTTGGACATTACCCCTCTTAACCAAATTGTAACCCAAGTCATATAAACCTATTAGTAAGTCATTAGCACTAAGAATCAAATCTAAGCAACTTTCCAAACATTCCAAATGGATCTCTAAATTCCCTCTAGCAAGTCATACATCAAAATTATATGTTAATGGTTTCTGGGTTATTATGCCATTTTTATCTATTAATTCAATTTTTATAGTAGTTTTATGTTTTTCCCATCCTTTTAATGGATCTTCACTATATAATTGTTCTAATTTTCTTTTAATTATCTCTATCTTATTTATTGAAAATATAGTTATTTCTGTTTTATTTATCGAAAATACGACTAGTTCTATTGTATCTTCAGTATTTTTTATATTTTCTAACTTTTGTGTAATTTTTTATCAAGTTGGTCATCTAAGGGCTCTAGAGTTAAATTCTCTCAGTGAAACATGATATTGCAGGCATGTGACTCAACACTTATACTTAATATCTCAATTTCATGAAAGTACATGGGTATTTTCGTGATAAAAAGTAAGGGTTTTTAGATTAAGGGTCAACTAATTATTTTTCCATGGTTTTACTATGCATTACTTATTTTATAACTATGGTTTTGAACTTTTGGGTACATGGTTATGACAAATAAACTAAGGGATTACGATTCCCAAACTAATGACTTTTGAAGTGGTTATGACCCCAACCCCATATTGTGAAATTCTTTTCAGTTATGAAAAATATGGGAATTTAACTATTCTAAAACTATTAAATTGTGATGTTAAATTGAACCTTGTGGGTTGGTGTTTTTAAAAGCTATTGCATAATTTAGTTAAAATAGCCCGGTGGACCCTTGTACTTGGTCTGGTTTGTAAACTGGATACTTCTACTTTACCCTTTATCATAACCCCTCAACTCAATAAAACTCAACATTTTAAACCTTATTTTGGTTTGTGTAATACAACCGCCTCCAAGTCAACTTCCACATCATTTTTAAAATTACATTAAATTCCACATCATTTTTAAAATTCTACATAAGAAATTAAATATTTAAATAAATTTAATTAAATAAGTTTTTTTATAGATTGTAGAAAAATTTAAATAATCATATTTTTATTTTTTCTCACAAATTAAGCATCAGATTCATTCCAAATAATTGAAATTCCTCTCCAACTAATTTATCTTTTTAACTATGAATTCATATATACAAACATAACGAATTTTTTATTTTTAATTTCGAATATCTTTAACAAATTCACAAAAAGTTTAAGTTTTTCATTACCGTGGTAAATGAATTTCATGAAGTCTTCCTTGATGATCTTTCTTCTATTATTCCTAGTAGGGAGATTGATTTTGGGATTGATCTTGTTTTTAACACTCATCCTATCTCTATCCCTTTATATAGAATGGCTCTAACTTAGTTGAAGGAGCTCACAGAGTAGTTAAATGATCTTCTACATAATGGTTTTATCTGTCCTAGTATGTCCCTGTAGGGTGCACCTATTTTGTTCATGCATAAGAAGGATGGTTCCTTTCAAATTCATATTGATTATCGATAAATAAATAAGGTGACGGTAAAGTATAAGTACCCTCTTTTGATGGATGATTTCTTTGACCAGATTCTTGTTGCTAAATTCTTCTCTAAGATCAATCTTTGATCTGGGCACCATCAGTTGAATATTAGGGAGACGGATATCCCTAATACTTTTTTCCAAAGTCAGTACAAACATTTTGAGTTTTTGGTGATGTCTTTTGGCTTGACCAACGCTCCGACAACATTTGTGGATCTCATGAATGGGATATTTCATTAGTTTCTGGACTTATTTGTCATTTCTTTTTTAATGATATTCTAGTTTATTCAAAGAGTGAGGAGGATCATGTTGATCACCTCTGCCTTGTGTTGTAGATCTTAAAGGATCAGTGTTTGTATGCTAAGTTCTCTAAATGTGAGTTTTGGTTGAATTCTTTAAGTTATCTAGGTCATGTTATTTCTAGTGGGGGGATCATGGTGGATCCACAAAATGGTTACAGTGGTTAAGAAATGGCCTACGCTTACGACTCCAATCGTTATTAGAAGCTTCTTGGGTTTAGCCGATTATTATAGAAGGTTTGTGAAGATCTTATCATTTATTGCTTCCCGGGTTGACTTAAAAGAAGCTGAAGTTTTTGTAGTCGGATGATTATGAGGGAAATTTCAAAAATTTATAGGATAAGTTGATTTTGGCTTTGGTCTTGACCCTTCTCAAGGGTACAAATAGTCTTGTCGTTTATTGTGATGCATCTAGGGTGGAACTTGATTATGTATTGATATAGCATGGCAAGGTGGCTGCTTATGCTTCTAGAAAGTTGAGAGTTCATGAGAAGAATTATCCAACTTATGACTTAGAGTTGTTAGCTATGGTTTTTCCATTAAAGATCTGGCGGCATTATTTGTATAAAGTACAGGTTGATATTTATTCTGATTATAAGAGCCTACATTAAGTGTTCACTCAGAAGGAGCTAAATCTCAGGAAAATAAGGTGGCTCGAGCTGCTTAAGAATTATGACATGAGTCTTCACTACCATCTATTTAAAGCTAACGTGGTTGAGGATGCTCTTAGCGGGCTATCTATGGGAAGCTTATCTCATGTGGATGAGGAAAAGTAGGTTTAGTGAAGCACATTCAGCGTTTGGATAACCCTGGAGTTCATCTCTTGGACTCTGATAATGATGGTGTGTTTGTACGAAAGGTTGTGTAGTCATTGATAATGCTCAACTCACTCCTATATTTGATGGGTTAGTTGGTCGTTCTCAATTACCCAACTCGTGTTGGGGTCGAATCCATAAGGAACGAATTACAAATTTCAAGTCCTATGGGTGCTCTAATTACTAAAAGGTTACCTTGAATGCTAACAAACACGACATGTAAAATAAAATGGGGGGATTGGTTTTGAAATTGTTTGTGACAATCTTTGGTCAACAACACACTAAATAGCACTTTTGATGTAAACTCAAGTTTAGAGGAAATTTTAGGATTATGTCTACCCAAAAGTAAGAGCATGTGGGTTGATGTTTCTTTAACATAAAACTTAATTGGTAACTAAATGATAGGCTAGGTCGAAGACCATTGTGGTTAATCTTTCAATAAAACCATAACGACTTTACCCATTGGGTATTTCGAGCACCTAACAAGTGTACCATTCGTAATCACCCAAAACCTCAATGAAGCATCCCTATTTCTAGGATGATGCTCTTGACATGATTTAAACTCCTATTACACTTGTTTCTAAGATTACAAAAGGTTGTAAATTATAGGATTAATTTTCCACCATTTCTTTGTCTCCCTATAACCCCCTTTCAAGGATGTTACGGGTTAACATATGTTCATCTATTCCTTTTTCAAGGATGATTAAGGGTTTCTACAGTATGGGGTTTTCACCCATCAATCCCATTTGGAGATTTGGGGTTTTCACCCATAAGTTCCATCTCATAAATTCAAGAAATAGTAGAACCCATACTAAACAACAAAAACTCATGCAAACAAAACAACATTCACACATAATTATACTTTAGTTCAACATAATTCTAAGACTAAATTACTTAGCTACTCATTAAGAAAGTAAAGAGAGATATACCATAAGGATTATCCAAAGCATTCATTCTTCACAAAATTACTAAGAAATCAAGCCTCGAAAATAAGTTACACACTTGCCCAATTAGGGTTTCTTGCTTTGAATTCAAAAATATCTATGAGGTAATAAATTCACCAAGAATAAAGGGTTTTTACCTATATGGGGTTTGAGATTCGTCTAGGCAATTTTACAATATATCCATGGGTCATATTACCGCTGATCCATGATCGCGCAGTTTCAATCGCGACCGTGGATATGCAACCGCACTTGTGCTTTGCGATTGCATTATGCTGAGCATGTTGACTGACCGCGACCAAATCCTGAGGACCGCGGTTGCGGTAACTGAGGCCGAATTTCTCTAGGTCTCCAGTTGCACTCTTTTTTCTTCAATTTGATCCCTTTTTATCTCCAATCCACATCTTTTCACTTGCTCAACTATATACCTGCAAAATGTGGATATTAGTGCATTTAAATATTGATGTTGTCTCATTTTCTTATAGAAAATATGGTAGTGTTCACAAATATTTGGAGCAAATAAGAGGTAAAATCATCACTCATCAACATCCCCAAATTAAAACCTTGCTTCTCCTTAAGCAACACCACCCTTTACTATGAGACAACTTCAAATGTATGCCCACACTCTATTACCCAATAATCATGATGTCTCCAACATGATTATTACCACAAAAAATTCACACATAAGAAAAATGCTTTTTAATGACGCCTCTTAACATTTAATAGGATAATGGAGGATGCAATAGACTTTGAGGAGAAGCCACGTGACAATTACTACTAATTCTAAAAATGACTCACTTGTTGAACTCAAACATAATATTCTTCCTATTATTTCATTGTGCGGAAGATGGAAAAAGCACCCACCTCAATTTGTTCATATGTCTCCTCAGAAGAAAGAAAAATTCATACACCTAGTTACCAACATTGCAACAAGGACTTTAAGTGCAAACACTCTTTCTCTCAAGAAATTCTCAATCTTAACAAGTACCATGTCATAGGCTTGCTCTTACTTTCAATCGCCACTATAATGACCACACTTGGTTGGTAATTACAAAGGACTTTTTGAGCTTGTAATGTAGGTTTAGATTAGGGTAGTATATTGACTTAAAACAATAAGTATAAACCCTCCTTGAACTTTTACATCACACTTTTTTCACTTTTTGGTATTGGGCCACTTCTTTGCCCTTACTATTGTGCCTACCTTGCCTTTTCTTTTTTTTTTTGGTTAAATTTGAGCTTTTATTAATAATTGCTAAACTTTAATGGACCAACCCATTTACAAAAAACATCCTAAATCAATTGGTTTGATCCGGTCCAACCCGGGTCCAACTAAAAGAAAACAAAAATAAAAAACACTTGAGATCAGTAGGGTTTCAAAAAAAGTTAAAGTTTGTTTCCTTTTCTTTTTGAGCTGACATATTGAGCCTCTTCTTTAGTATCTCATTTTTCATCTATCTTCCTTGAATCTTCAGTATTTTCCATCCTGTTGTCTTCAATTTTGTGATTCCATCTCTCAATCGCGCATGCATCTTTTCTTGGGTTTCCCACTTTTCTCTTTCTCCTTTTTTTGTGCATAAATCATGCCTTTTTTTGTTAGATCTCTTCTTTCTTATAATTATTTTGGTTTATTAGCTTAAGTTTGTAGGCACTTTCTTATGAATTCATGTCCCATATATACCTTTTTCAATTTCCTCCACCCCCAACTTAGGGTTTTAGCCTCAAATTATATTCTTAAGTTCAAGGAGGGTAAGGTTCAAAAGAGGAAAAATAAAAGGGTCAAGGCTAGTAATGTGATTTCCAAAGAAAACTCCAAAGGCTTAAAGAGGGTAACTAGGGGCAACTCCTATGTATTAGTAGACTTTTTAGGCTAAAGTGGGATTCCAATGTCACAAGATGGCCTTTGATCATTTACCAACCAAGCACAATCAAAATTTAGCCTTGCAATACTAACGGGACAAGTTCTAGATGGTACAAGTACACATGAGATGTAGAAAAGTAAGATCACACACATGGAATGCGAAGCTCGTCAAGGGAGTTCCATTTTTTCACCCACTCGAGAAAAAAATAGAGTACCACAATATTCTTAAAGCATCATACCACAGTTCTTTGTGGTTTTGACGGAAATGAACAATCTCATCCAGCAATTTCAACAACCTAGAAGGTGGGAAATATTGAATTAATAAGGCCTCCATGAGAATTGTCCATGAATTAATAGATTCGGTGGGCCAAGGTCATAGCCATAGCACTACCTTTCCCCACTAGAAAAAATAGAAAAAGGCGTAACCGGATAGACTCTTGGGATATATGTTCAACATTGAATGGAGCATAGAATTCTATGAAGCCCGTTCTTCATGGAATTCATCCCCTAAAAGTTGCTTTAAGTGGAGCAATTGCATCACTACACTTGTAATATAAAATACTCCATGCTCCTCAGTAGGGGGAATATGAATGGCACTTTCATAATCTCTGGCCCCAGAATAATTTGAGTCCTCATGACTCATGATGATTTGAGAATAATAATGTTTACCTAATATAAGACCAAAAACAAGGAAATTAAATTAAATTCACCCCAGGTGCACCTAAGTAAATATCACGCCGCACAAGCGAAACCTATATTTCACTCCCCAACAACGGCACCATTTTGATAACACTCAACTCACTCCCATATTTTAGGGGTGAGGCGGTTATTACCAATAACCCAACTCGAATTAGGGTCGAATCCACAAGGATCGAATTACAAATTTAAAGTCCTATAGGTTCTCTAATTACTAAAAGGTTACCCGGAATGCTAACAAACACCACATGTAAAATAAAATGGGGGATTGGTTTTGAAATTAATTGCGACAATCTTTGGTGAACAATACACTAAATAGCACTTTTAATGTAAAATCAAGTTTGGAGGAAATCTTGGGATTATGTCTACCCAAAAGTAAGAGCATGTGGGTTAATGTTGGTTTAACATAAAATTTAATTCTTAACTAAAGGATAGTCTAGGTCGAATACCATTGAGGTTAATCTTTCAATAAAAACACAATGATTTCACATATTGGCTCTTTCGAGCACCTAACAAGTGTACCATTCGTAATCACCCAAAACCTCAATCAAGCAACCATATTTCTAGGATGATGCTCTTGACATGATTTACACTCTAATTACACTTATTTCTAAGATTGAAAAAAGTAGTAAACTATAGGCTTAAATGTCCACCATTGTCTTGTCTCGTTATAACCCTCTTTCAAGGATTTTATTGGTTAGCATATGTTAACCTTCATCCCTCTTTCAAGGATGATGAAGGGTTTATATAGTTTGAGGTTTTCACCTATCAATCCAATTTGGAGATTTGGGGTTTTCACCCACAAATTCTAATTAATAGATCCAAGCAATAGTTGAATCCATACTCAACAACTAAAACTCATGCAAACACAACAAGACCCATAGATAATTACACATTAATTAAATATAATCCCAAGACTATATTACTTAGCTGCTCATGAAGAAAGTAAAGAGAGATATACCATAAGGATTATCTAGAGAATTTATGCTTCACAAACCTACTAAGAAATCAAGCCTCCAAAATTAGTTAAACACTTGCCCAATTAAGGATTCTTTCTTTGAATTCAAAAATATCTATGAGGTAAGAAATTTATCAAAAAGAAGGAGTTTTTTCCTATATGGGGTTTAGGATTCGTCAATGCAATTTTACAAAACTACCCTGGATCATATTCCCATTGAATCGCGATCATGCAAGTTTTACTGCAACCATGGCTATGCGACTGTAGTTGTGCTCTGCTATCATATTATACTGAGCATCTAGGCTGACGGTGATCGCATCCTGAGGACTGCGGTTGCAGTAATCGAGGCTGAACTACTCTAAGTCTCTAACTGTACTCTTTTTGCTTCCATTTGATCCCTTTTTAGCTCCAATCCAATCTTATCACTTTCACAATTATATACCTACAATATATGGATATTAGTGCATTTAAATCATGATGTTGTACCATTTTCTTAAATAAAACAAAGTAGCATGCATAAATATTTTGTGTAAATAAGTGGTTAAATAATCACTCATCAGTCATCTCTTGGTTCAGAAGTAAAAGAAAAGCAAGTGTTGGATCCGGTACCAAGGGATGTTGTTTGTTCTTGATGTTGATAGGTTGTGAGGTAGGATTTTGGATGAGTAAAATGAGTCGTGGTATACAGTTCATCCTGGGTCAACGAAGATGTATCATGACCTTAAGGAGATTTATTAGAGGAATAAAGTGAAGCAGGATATGGCCCCATTTTATGGCTAAGTGCATGGTATACCAGCAAGTTAAGGTGGAATACTTAAGTCCTGGATGGTTGTCTCTAGAGATTGAGTTTCCAGTGTTGAAATGGTAGATAAATAATATGGATTTTATTGTCGATCTTACACTGTCTCTCCAGCAGTTTGACCCAATTTGGGTCATCGTGGATATGATGACTAAGTATGCTCACTTCTTGCCATTGAGAACAAATTTCTCTTTTGAGGATTATAATAAGTTTTTTTAGGAGATCATGAAGTTGCATGGTTCTCCAGTTTAAATCATATCCGATCAAGGTACTCAGTTCTCCTCTCACTATGGAAGGTTATTTAAGAGATATTTGGGGACTAAGGTGACCATTAGCACTGCTTTCCCTCCACATATATATGGTTAAACGAAAATGATGATTCAAGTTTTGGAGATATGCTTTGGGCTTTTATAATTGACTATGGTGGTAGTTGGGTTGACAACTTGCCACTCATAGATTTTGCATACAACAACAGTTATCACTTTAGAATTAGTATGGCTCCTTTTAAGGCCTTGTATGGTAGGATATGTAGATCTCCTATCGGGCTGTTTGAAGTTGGTGAGGCTGAGATGTTTGGCTCAGATTTGGTTCACCAAGCAATGGAAAAAGGTGAAAATGATTCGGGATAGACTTAAGACCACCCAAAGTTACCGAATGTCCTATACAAACATAAGCTAAAGAGAATTTCAATTTAAGGTGGGAGATTGGATTTTCCTAAAGGTGTATCCCATGAAGGTAGTGATGTAGTTTGGGAAGAAGGGGAAGCTCAGTCCCTGATATATTAGTCTATACTTGGTTTTGAAGAAGGTTGGTAATATTGTTTATAAATTTGAGTTGACTTCTAGTTTGGACTTTGTTCACCCGATGTTTTATGTTTCAACAATAAGAAAGTGAGTGGGTGATCCTTCAATAGTTGTTCCTTTAGAAAGCATGGGCATTTTGAAATCCTTGTCTTATGAGAAAGTTTCGGTGGAAATCTTTGATAGGCAAGTCCATCGATTGCATACTAAGGACGTGGCTTTGGAGAAGGTACTTTGGCGAAACAAAAAGGTTGAGGAAGCTACTTGGGAAGCCGAGGAAGATATAAATTTAAAGTATCCATTCTTGTTTCCCGTTCCTGATAATCCTGTTGAAGGTATGTGTAATTCCTTAATACTTTATTTTCTGTCTTTGTTAAAGGAAATAGTGATTTCCTTAGTATCTTTGTTTTCTGTCTTTGTTAAAGGTAATGGTGGGAGTGATTTGTGTTAAATCGTACTAGGGTATGAATTTTCCTATCATTCGAGGAGAATGATCCTAAGGAGGAGTATGTAAAGCCCTAATATTTTGGTCCTTGGAAATTCCTAGACTTTTTCACTAACTTCTATGGTTATGACTTGGCCTACGAGTCATAGGCTGTCCTAATAAGTCATTAGGATGAGTCATAACCAGTTAATAATTTTATGGCAAGATTCTACTCTGAATATGAGTGGCTCACTAAGATCTACAAGGATATGTTACGAGTCGTTAAGGGTAAATCATAGGTTGTCCAGTATATACCCCAATTTGGATTTTGTGTTGACTACGACCGGACCCTACGAGTAGTAGGGTCCCATTATGAGTCATGTCACTATGTTATAGAGTCAATAGTGTAGTGTGTCTTGGTGGTTCTGCCTTAGTTATTACTCGTAGAGAAGAGTCGCAAGGAGTGGCTACGAGTCAATGGCGACACTTTTTAAACTTTTAAGTTAAGAGCATTCTGGACATTTCACCTCTTAACCAAATTGAAATCCAAGTCTTATAAACCCTTTAGGGTGTCATTAGAATTGAGAACCAAATCTCAGTAACTTTCCAAACATTCCAAATGAATCTCTGAATTTCGTCAAGTAAGTCAAGCTAGGGTTTTATCAAGTTTTTCATCTAAGAGATCTAGAGTTAAATTCTCTCCGTGAAATTGGATAATCCAGGCATGTGACTCTATACTTAAACTTAATATCTCTATTGTACAAAGTACATGAGTATTTTCATGATAAAAAGTAAGGGTTTTGACATGAAGGGTCAACTAATTATTTTTCCATGGTTTTATTGTGCATAACTTATTTTTTAACTATGGTTTTGAACTTTTGGGTACTTAGTTATGACGAATAAACTAAGGGATTATGATTCCCAAACTTATGACTTTTTAAGTGGTTATGACCCCAACCCCATATTGTGAAATTCTATTTAGTTATGAGAAATATGGGAATTTAACTATTTTAGAACTATTACATTGTGATGTTAAATTGAACCTTGTGGATTGGTGTTTTTAAAAGCTATTGCATAATTTAGTCAAAATATCTTGGTGGACCCTTGTACTTGGTATGGTTTGTAAAGTGGATACTTCCACTTAACCCTTTATAATCTGAACCCCTCAACTCAATAGAACTCAACATTTTAACCCTTATTTGGGTGTGTGTATCACAACCGCCACCACATCAACTTCCACATCATTTTTAAAATTATATTAAATTCCACGTCATTTTTAACATGCTACTTAAGAAATTAAATATTAAAATAAATTTAATTAAATAAGTTTTCTTATCAATTGTAGAAAAATTTAAATAATCATATTTTTATTTTTCCTCTCAAATTAAGCATCAAATTCATTCCAAATAATTAAAATTCCTCTCCAACTAATTTAAATTTTTAACTATGAATTCATATATACAAACATAATGAATTTTTTTTTATTTTGAATATCTTTAACAAATTCACAAAACTTTATGTTTTTTCAAGCTTATTCATGAAATGCACTAATTTTTCAGTATGCGCTATCACTCAGTTTCAATTCAAATTTAAATTTTAATCCAAAAAAATATGAAAAGATTCCAAATTTAAATTTTAATCCAAAAAATAAGAAAAGAATTGAATTGAGAGGACCAATTTTAAAAATAAAATAAAAAGTGAGTTGTTTTTTAGTTTGGGGGGCTGGTGTGTTGGGTTTTTTTTAGGGGGAGGGCCTGGTGCGTTGGAGGGTAGGGGTTGGTTGTTGTAAAGAAAGGGGGTTGAGGAGGGCTGTAGGTAGGTGGGGTTTGATACGAAGGAAGGGTGGGGGGAAGGTTGTAGGTGGTGCTGGGGGTAGGGGTGAGTAGTGGTGTGGGGGTTAGGGTGTTGGACGAAAGTGGGGGGAAGAGGTGCTGGATGGTGGGGGAAGAGGTTGTGGGACTTTAAAACCTTTTTTTAATTTTTTTTAACATTTATTACTTTTTATTTTTTAAAAATATTTTTGAATTAAAAATTGTACCACATGCTTAAAAAATGCGTGTAAACACGTGTTTTGCCAACTCAATCACGTGTTTTGCCATTTCATCAATTTAATGTCACATATGCATAAAAAGGGTTCAAAATGTTGGATTTTGATGGGTTGAGAGGTTCAGATGACAAATGGCTAAGTAGAAGTATCCACTTTACAAACATGAACAAGTACAAGAGTCCACCGAGCTTTTTTCCCAATAATTTAACCAAGAAGGCTTGTGAATTCTCGAAGTAATAAAATTATTTTGGCATGTTGATGTTACCTTTCAAGTATAGTTGGTATGAAGATATCAATAATGTATGCCTAAATATGTATTATAGTTTAATGAATAAGGTTGTATAATAATTATTTTAATTAGGCTTTAAAGAAGGTTGTGTAGCTGAGTCGTGAAAGAGGAGGTCTGAAAGACCAATACTAGAAATAGTTGTTGCCGACGTAGGGGTTAATATGACCGGGTGGTTTGAGTCCCCTTTTATTATTATTATATAATTGGGAGTTCGAGTTTCCCCTATCTCATTAAATGATTTGGTGCTAGTGTCACCTTGATATGCATAGAGATTTGAGTCCCCCATAGTGCATATGTTTACCCTCTGGTTTGTGCGGCCACACACACTAAGGCCCTACCAGTTGGGGAAGAGCTGGGCCCATATATATTGTGGGTCCCTTATATGTTATGATGTTTGAGCTACACAATCGATACTAAGGTTTTAAAATACATGTAAAGCCTCGCTCCCTATCCCGGCATGTGATATATATATATATATGCATTTGATTGTGAGCATGGAATCTTGAATGATTTTGAACTATTGATAATGACATTATGTTATCCCGTATCCCTGAGTTATATCCTAACACTCCAACCGTTAATCGTCTTTGGATGTTGTATCCCCACGCGATGCAGGAACTAGCCATACTTCTAGTTCCCCTGCTCAGTGATTAGGATTTAGGGTCAGCTCGAGAGTTGGAATTGAATTGGTGAGCTTTCATACATAGGAAGACTACATTTGATTTTTCAGTCTATTATGTTTCAGACTATTTAGACTTATTTTTGGCTATAGTCGAGGACATGTCTCGTCACTTTATTGATGTTCGGTTTTGGTTCTTGTTTAGAAGGCTTTGTTGGATTAGTTTGGACTTAGGTGTTGTTGGTCAGTTGTTTCATCCAGTTTGCTGGATGTTGAACATAGAAATATCATTTATTCTTAAATTGATCTTGTTATATGTTCGAAAGTCATCCGAAAATGGGAATGTTGTGTTTACCTAGTTAGGCGTAGGGGTGGTCTTCAGTCCACGTGGGACTTGAAATACTCATCACGGATAGGCCCTGGTTCGGGTCGTAACAGGTTACTTTTAAATCAACTTCACGTTCAAGAATTATAAAGTCTTCCAAAAATATAAAATTTGTCATTTCCATTAGCACATCATAGAGAATACCAACTAGTCTTTTCACTTAATGGTCTATCATCAACAAGCGCATAAATGTCGGCTTTGGAATTCCTAAACCATAATGCTAATAAATTGCAAATGACATGAGGTTAATTCATCCTCCTAAATCAGAAAATCCTTCAGAAAAGCTAAAATCACCCATTTTACATATATAGTAAATGTTCTTGGATCGAATTTCTTTTGCCCTAGTGATCTCGCTGCAATGGAACTACAATGATCAAGATTATTCACTGGCTCGTAGACAACTGTTATCTTCTTTATTACTAGATCCTTCATAAATTTAGCATATCCCGGCATTTGTCTAATACCTCAACTTATGGTACATTCCTTGATAATTGTTTCAATATTTCCATGACTTTGCTAAAGGTTCAATATTCCAACTTCTTCTTCGTCTTATATGGGAATAGAAGTGGCGGCTTAGGAATTTCGATTAGAGGTTTTTCCACCTCCTTCCCCTTTTCATACCCTTATTCATTTGCATTTTTCACCTTGGACGATTGATATACATCTACAATCTTCTCACCTAACTCTCCCATCTTCTCAAACTCAGCTGGTATAGTATCCATCAACTCATCATCCAACACAAATCATCAACTTAGGAGTGCAATATTGTACGTGGTTCCAGTAACCTTCAGCCTCTCCTACTATTAATAGCTACACGTACCATTATTTCTTGAATTTTGCACTATATCACTCAATTATGTTTCAATTTTTCTTTGATTAAAAGCGATAGATAATTGGATTAATTTGTTGCTATAATTGCTTAATAGATGTAGAATGGGAATCAACCAATTGGCTCATGGTTGATAGATAACCCCATATTTTTTTACACTTTCATCAGTTCACTCCATCCATCTAAGCTACTTAGCCATCATGGCTTCCATAGACATCTTCTTAGAATCATTGGACACATTTTCGTGGCTCATAGATAGCATATACAATCTGCTTCAGTCACCTTTATTCTTCTCATTTTCTTGATCACGCTGTCTATAACCAATTTTGTCATAATAATTCTCCCTTTGATTGTTATGACCTTGGTTTTCTTGGCCATTGGCCTAGAAATACCCCATGTATTCAAATAATTGGCCTCCTCCTCATAATCTAATTTAGATTCCCTACTATGAACCAAGATGATTTGACCTTCTTCATATTGCCTAATAGCAAATGCTTAGTGAGCAAATCAATTTGTGATTTTATATGAGTCATACCCTGGTCACGTTCCTCTTCTCCTCGGTGTTGTTCCACTAATATCCCAACTGAGTAAGTATTGCTTTCTACCTTATAATACATGGTATGCCAAGATTTGTTTGTCTTTGTTAGCCTATCCAAAATCTCAGTAGCCTCAGTAACAGTACAATCCATAAAAGCTCATCTAGCTGCAGTGTCTATTATTGGCCTTGTGTTTGAGTTTAAAGCCATGTAAAATATCTCCATCAAGTTCTTATCAATCAACTTATGATTTATGCATTGAATTAATTTCTTCTTATATTTTATACATGTTTAATGAAGATCCTTATTAGGTAGTTTCCTAAAGTTATTGATCTCATCCCTCAATTGTAACATCCTGGAAGGCAGAAAGAACCTTTCTAGGAAAGATCCTTTCAGTTGCTTCTAGTTTGTTATAGAATCTAGTGTTGCCTCCCCAGAAAAAGATAACAAAAATAACCTCAAATGAATTGCATTCTGTCCGACTCCAGGATAGTCAAACGACTTACAAATTTGACAAAATTTACAAATTACATATCCGGATCATCATAAGGTAGTTTTGCAAACAACCCTATCAAGTTTTGTAGTTTAATCATTACGTTACTGATGTTTGAATTCACATGTATAGACAATAGGGGTAGAAAAATTTGTCCAGCAGCACCAGCTCTGTACAAATCATCATCATCATCATCCAGGGAAAATTCATCACAGTATGTTTATATTCTTTTCCTCATGCTTGGGGATTCTGGTTGGATGATATGGCATATTAGAACATCGCCTTTTCATTGAGTCAACCAACTCATCTTTTCCCAGATCCTTATCATCCATATTTTGCTCATGACCAAGTGCATCGACTTTCTGTAGGTTCAACTAGGTTGCGTCTAGTGCAACCAACTTTATGCCTCTTTTGGTGCTTCAATATTCCTTTTCAAAGTTCTGTGAAGTTCAGGATTGTAAGATAAAAGAGGCTCACCTGACCGACGAGATTATGCCATGCTTAATCAATAGCCTGAAAACACAAAAACAAAACAAAAGTAACATTAGGAAACTTGATTAAAAGTCAGTTAATGCATACATAAAAGTTAGTCAGTTAAAACTTTATTCCCCGGCAATAACGGAAAAATATGATATTGCTAAACTACAACTTCCTTTAAATAAGCATAAGCATCATTGTCAAATTTATAACCCAATAATGGTTTGGGTCGAATCCCAAAGGAAATAAGTTACTAATTAGGCTGTATGAAGATTAGTATACTTGTAATCAGAAGTTTCTACATAATAAGCAGGTTTTGGTTAAAATATTAATTGAGAAATCGCAGTTTAGTGAAAACTAATATCTTCTTATAAAATGTTAATAAAAGAGAAGTAGTAAACTAGGGTTGTGTTCACCTTGGTATTTCTATTCTTTTCGGCTATAGGTTATGCGAGTTCATACATATGTTTGCAATTATCGAGAAATGTAGATAAAATTTCCATCCAAATCTTTTCCAGCCTTCAAGGATAGATTCACTTTAATTTTCTAAAACCTAAAGTGATACCATGACAATTCCATATATTCTCTGGTTAAGGTATCTATTTATAAATTAGAGATTAATAACTCTAATTTCTAGTCACAATTCACTTTTCCTAACAATAACTTCTTTGATAAAGCAAGTTATGTTTTAAGGTACACTCACATTTGCGACTATGAGAATTCATAAAATGAAGAAACTTTAATATAAAAACAACTTTATTATAAACTCAATAACCCATATAATAGAATTTGGATTACACCAAGGCTCCCATAACCCTAGGATCTTTAGATACTCACAATGAGAAGTAACATCCATGAAATCAAAATGCTCATACCAAAGATTGAAAAGTATTAGAGTTTACAAAGATAAACCATAATAGAATAAGCTTAGACTTACTTCTCTACTCCAAATGATGTGTAACCAATATTCAAAATCGGTCTTGGGGTGTTTATAATTTCCTTATGAAATCACCCCCAAGCCCCTTGACTTAATTTAAAAATAAAAAGTTGCCTCGAAGAAGACGGTTGTGTTGTGCATCCTAACGCAAGCCCTAGGGGTTGCCGCATGAAGCCTAGTGTGAACCTTGGGGTCATGGTGCGGGACCAAGCATGCACCCAACGGGTTGCGCCACGGGGCACCTTGTTGTAGCCTTTATATATGCAAACTTTCTTCCATATTACGTCCTTTTCACTCCATGGTCTTCCATGTCTCAATATGCCTCATTTTATCCTGAATAGTACTAATCACATAGGTTAGCTCATTTACTGTAATACCTCGCATGTTTCTAAGCTAGGAAGTGAATAAGTTTTCCTACGTATGAAACCTCCTATCCTATGAGTGGAATTTTAGTGCATGAATTACAATGTATATCGTAGTGATAGGATAGCTTGCGATGTCTTAATAATGCTCTTATGAGTCGCTTAGAGTGATGCAAGCTAAGAGTTTTTGAATCCATCAAGTCTTAGTATTCTATTTTGCAAGGGTCATCTTCGAACAAGAATAACGTGATTGATATGTGACATTTTATCAGATTTAGACCCTCCAAATTTTTGAGAATCGAATTAGCTTTCCAACGATACCAATTTCATCAAAATACGACACCCGAGCAAGGAGTTATGGCCTTTCAAAGTAGAATGTGTCGCCTAACCAATCGCACATGGCCACTGGAAAGCATAGGCGATATCATATGCGGAGCCTATGTAAATATAGGCGATATCATATTTGGCACCAATGTAAATATAGACGATATCATATGCGGCGCCTATGTAAATATAGGCGATATCACACGCGACGCCTATGTATGATTTCAGCCACGAAAACACTTAGTTTTTGAGTTATTTTGAGGGTAGTTAAGTCTTTTAACACTTCTTAAATGTCCCTAAACTTAACCTCATGAAATTTATAGCTTCTAAACACATTACAACCCTATTAACATCTCAAAGTTCATTATCAGAGAGCACCATAGGAGAAAAATAACTAGGGTTTCACAATCAAGCTTGAAGATCAAATTTCAAGGAAATTCCTCTATCCATCATCAGGAACCTCCCTTCAAAGGTATGCGTAGTGTTCATCCATGGATTCCTTTTGTTCGTGGAGTTAAAGAATCAATCTTTAAAATACAAAAGCTTGGTTGGTTGTGGTAATATGATCATACCCATGTTGATCCTTGTTTGTTTTCTATATAATAAGTATCGAGACTATACATCTCATGAAAGTTATGTTGTTAGTTGAAAAACATGATCTTTAGGTGGATTGATAGAATGCAATTATGAAATCAACCTATGCCTTAAAGAATGCATGCAAGGTGTTTGATAAAATGCCTAGTATTTTAGAACTTTATATTTACATGATTTCATAATATCTAAATAAAAAGTTCATGTTAGCCATACACTCCAATATGAATTTTCATGAAAATTATGTGTTGTTATTGTTGTTGTATGAAGCATGTATGATAATGGAGGTATAAATTATGTACACAAAATATATCTATTATTTTCCTATCATGTTTCAAATGTTGAATAAATACATGAAGTATACTATCCCCTGCTATGATATTGTGAATTGTGGACTCAAATCTTGTGATCAAGTCATTTCATGTGTGCCAGTTTTCTCTTATCGAGTCCTAGGGGAATTCCTACCTGAAAACTATAGTTGTGTGCCTAGATCCATGTCATGTTTCATGATATCCGAACTCAAGCTATGATTCCATAGACTTTAGTCAGCCATGTGACTCAGGAAAACCTCATGATCTCAGTCAGTTGTCAGATATCAGTAACATTTCTCCAGTCAATGGAATTCAGTAAGGTTAAGTCATGTATAGTCATTTATTCATGTCTAGTACCTCCATATGGGAGTAGAGGTTAGCACCGAGTGAACCTAAGGATGGGAACTCACCCGCCAGTTCAGGGTGTGATTCTTAGTAGTCATCCTTGTGTTCCAGAACTACGTAGCCAATGTAGGTTGAGACATCTTAACCTGTCAGATTAGGGTTGATGAGGTGGTTTAACCTGTCAGTTTAGGGTTCCCACCATTCTCATTGAGTACCTTTCAGATAAGGTTCACTCATAAGTTGTCCTTACTCGTGGCACGGTATTAACACCCCTTTAGTTGGGGCAGAGATTGGACCCCATCTTAGCCATAATGGCATACATGGGGCATATCGGTTAAAAAATACCTACCAATGTTTTAGTATCAGTCTCAGTAAAAGAACTCAGGGCGTTCTTCAGATTTCAGTAAATATAGGACTGTCAAATACAGTCGTTATGTTCTTCAGATTTCAGTATATATAGGACTGTTAGATACTGTCATCCATGTTATCATCTTGCAGTATTAGTCATGACAGTTATCAGTAAACCATGTATTAGCTTACAGGTCTTTCTATCACGCATTCACGATCTCAGTTTCTATATATGTATGTTTGCACTCCCACGTTCATATTAGTTAGCCAGTGTTGTTCATGCATGAAACCCTTTATGTTCAGCCTACCTTTCTCGTATACTCAGTACTCCAGTTGTACTGACGCATTTGAGCTATGGTTCTTTCTTTTCACGTTACACCATAGGTTCCAAGACAAGAGCTCCAGCCCAGCAGTAGTGGTAGCATAACAGTCACAGGGACACAGTGAGTCCTCATTGATTTGAGGAAAATATGATTTGATACATTTATTTATTTCTTCAGTTCAGTTTTATGGAGTTTGTTGGGGAAATCTTCCTTCAACTCCTTATTCAGATAGTTTAGAGGATTTCAGATTTATTTTCAGATTTACGTTTAGTCTTAGCTTTCAGATTGAGTTGTTTTGGGTATTTTCACTCGCATAGACGTTATGATTTTCAGACATAGTTTTATTCAGTTAAACCTTATGGCCTTATAATTTTACGTATTCTGAATTATTATGTCATGATTTGTAATATACAGGTACATATATCAGTCATGGGTTAGTTTGTGGTCCCTCGAGGTCATGAGCACCGTGTAGCATTTCAGTTCATCAAATCGGGGCTTACAAACTTTGTATCAGAGCCTAAGTTTCAATAGAGTCTAAGGAAGTCTGAAAGTTGCATCTAGTAGAGTCTTGTACATGGGTGTGTTGCGCGCCACATTTATGTACAGGAGTCTATAAGATGTTTTAGGAACAGTCCCCTTTTTCAGTATTCATGTCATTCTAGTGAGAATAATCACAAGTTAAACTCTCAGTCAAATCCATTCTTCTCTTATTTCAGACTATGGCCCCAAAGAGAAGAAACCAGCCAGCTCCTCAGCCCGAAGATCCTTTGGGCGAACATGTTTCCTATACGGAGTTTAGAGTCGTATTTAACACACTTGCTTAGTCCGTGGCTGCACAGAATGAACGGCCACTAGTTATTTCGGCCAATCCAGTGGCCAATCCCATAGCAGCTAGGGTTCGGGACTTCACCCGGATGAACCCTCCATATTTCCATGGGTCTAAGTCTGATGAGTACCCTTAGGAGTTCATTGACCAAGTCCAGAAGGTCATTGACATCATGGGTGTTACTTCTATTGAGAGTGTCGAGTTAGACACCTACCAGTTATAGTATGTTGCTCATGATTGGTACAAACAGTGGAAGTCTGAAAGGTTAGATGATGTAGGTCCTATTGAGTGGGAGGAATTTGTCACGGCATTGTTAGACAAATTCTTTCCCCAAGAGCTTAGGGAAGCCAAAGTTTTTATGTTCATTAACCTCAGGAAGGGGAATATGATGGTTAGGGAGTGTTCTCTCAGATTTACTCAGCTATCCAGGTATGCTCCTCATATGGTTGTAGACAATAGGGACAAGATAAGCAAGTTTGTGTCAGGGGTCAATGATAGCGTGGTAAATGAGTGTAGTTCTGCGATGCTGATCGATGATATGACCTTAGCCAGACTCATGAACCATGCCCAATAAGTAGAAGAGCAGAAGGTTAAGACTTGGGAGAGGCAGAACAAGAGAGCAAAGTCAGGTAACTTCAACTTTGCTCACCCCAAGTCAGATGGAGGAAACCGTTCACAGTTTTACTCCAAGTCAGCCATTCTAGCCCCTTCCTCTGCCAGTGCTCCAGTGCCAAAGTTCAGAGACGGCAACAAAGACAAAGTGTCAGGATCTAAATCTCAGGGCAGTGTTAGCAGTGCCCAAATGAATCCCCTTTGTCAGACTTGTGGTAAGAACCACAAGGCCATTTGTAGAGCTGGTAGTGATGTCTGTTTTGGTTGTGGAAAGACAAGCCATAGGATTAGGGAGCGTTCGTAGTCAAGTCTTCAGGGTCAGCAAAATAATTCTGCAGCTCAGTTTGGTTGCCCAAACCAGCAGGGTGTCATTTCTAGTGCTACCAGTGGGCAACGCCCAAATAGACTCTTTGATCTTCAGTCCCGACAGGATCAGGAAAATTCTCCTGATGTTATTAATGGTACGTTATAGATTTTCCATGTTCATGTTTATGCTTTGCTATACCTAGGTGTATCCTTGTCTTTTGTTACTTCATACATAGCAGGCGATTTCAAAATCAGTACCAAAATTCTAGCAGATCCCTTTTCAGTCTCTACCCCAGTGGGTAAAACCATCATAGCCCGGCGGGTATACAGGAACTACCCGGTCATGATATCTCAGAAATCCATGTCAACAGATTTATTTGAGTTAGAGATGACTGATTTTGATGTCATTCTTGTCATGGATTGGCTTCATTCCTGCTATGTCACAGTTGACTGTAGAAATAGGATAGTTCAGTTTCAGTTCCCAAATGAGCCCATCCTAGAGTGGAAGGGTAGCATTTCACCATTCAGGGGTCAACTTATTTCCTACCTTAGGGAAAGGAAAATGCTTTTAAGGGGTGTGTGTATCATCTCGTGCATGTTAAAGATTCTATTTCTAAATCTCCCAGTCTCGAAATAGTCCATGTTGTTAATGAATACTCAGATGCCTTTCCCAAAGATCTTCCAGGCATTTCTCCCGAAAGGGAAATAGACTTCGGCATAGACCTTCTTTCGGATACTCAACCTATTTCTATTCCGCCATACAGAATGGCACCAACAGAACTCAAGGAACTAAAAGATCAGTTGAAGGATCTCTTAGATAAGGGATTCATCAAACCCAACATTTCCCCATGGGGTACTCCAGTATTATTTGTGTGCAAGAAAGACGGTTCTCTCAGGATGTGTATTGATTATCGTCAACTCAACAAGGTAACGGTCAAGAACAGATATCCTCTTCCTAGGATTGATGATCTATTCGACCAAATTTAGGGTGCCAGTTACTTCTCCAAGATAAACCTCATATCGTCTATCATCAACTCAGAGTTAGAGAATGTGACATTTCGAAGATAGCTTTTCATACTCAGTATGGTCACTTTGAATTTTTAGTCATGTCATTTGGTCTTACCAATGCCCCTGTAGCTTTCATGGATTTAATGAAACATGTTTTCAAGCAGTACTTGGACATATTTGTCATAGTCTTTATAGATGATATTCTGGTCTATTCTCGCACAGAGCGTGATCATGCTGACTATCTCAGGATTGTTCTTCAAACTCTCAGGGATCACCAGTTATTCGCTAAGTTCAGCAAGTGTGAATTTTGGATAAGATTAGTAGCATTCCTTTTCTATATTGTTTCCAGTGATGGAATTAGAGTAGATCCTCAGAAAATTAAGGCAGTAAGAAACTGGCCCAGACCCGTATCTCCATCAGATATCAGGAGTTTCTTAGGTTTGGCTGGCTATTACAGATGGTTTTTGAGGGATTTTCTACTATTTCATCTCCCATGTCCAGATTGACTCAGAAAAAGATTAAGTTTCAGTGGTCAGATTCATGCGAGAAGAGCTTTCAAGAGTTGAAGACTCAACTCACTTCAACTCCAGTTCTAGCTCTTCCAGATAGTATAGACGGTTTTGTATTCTATTGTGATGCACCCAGAGTGGGTTTAGGTTGTGTCCTCATGAAGCATGGTAAGGTCATAGCCTACGCCTCCAGACAGTTAAAGCCACATGAGAAGAATTATCCTTCTCATGATCTTGAGTTAGCAGCGGTAGTTTTTGCCTTGAAGATTTGGAGGCATTATCTCTATGGAGTTCATTTAGATGTCTACATAGACCATAAAATCCTCCAGTATGTCTTTTCCCAGAAAGATCTCAATCTTCGTCAGAGAAAGTGGTTAGAGCTCTTGAAGGATTATGACATGAGTGTTATTTATCATTCGGGAAAGGCCAATGTTGTTACCGAAGCTCTTAGTATATTCTCCATGTGTATTATTTCTCACGTTGAGGGTAGCAAGAAAAAGATGGCTCAGGAGATCCATCAGCTTTCTAGACTACACATTCTCTTAGTCGATTCTTCAGAGGGTGGTGTATGTGTTCACAGTAGTTCAGAGTCATCTCTAGTTTCTGAGGTGAAAGAGAATCAAAACAGATATCCTAGCCTTGTCAAGATCAAAGATTCAGTTCAGAATCAGAAAGTTGAGGTTTTCTCCCAAGGGGGAGATGGTGTTCTTCGTTGTCAGGGTCGTCTATACGTTCCAGGTGTATATGAATTGAGGCAGCAAATTCTTGTCGAAACACATGTTGCACAATACTCAATGCATCCAGGGGCCACTAGGATGTACCATGATATGCGGGAGATCTATTGGTGGAGTGGGATGAGAGAGATATTGCAGTGTTTGTGGATAAGTTCTCTACATGTCTACAGGTTAATATAGAGCATCAGAAACCTAGTGGTTCCATGCAAGAGTTCACCATTCCTACGTGGAAGTGGGAAGAAGTGAACATGGACTTCGTGACAGGTTTGCCTAGAACTCGTCATCAGCATGATTCTGTCTGGGTCATTATAGATAGAATGACCAAGTCAGTACATTTTCTTCCTGTTCGTACTTCTTATTCCACTAAGGATTATGCCAAACTCTATATCAAGGAGTTAGTCAGGTTACACGGTGTTTCACTATCTATCATCTCAGATAGATGTACCCAGTTTACCTCTCACTTTTGGAAAGTTTTCGAAAAGGGTCTCGGTACCCAAGTCCAACTCAGCACTGCGTTTCATCCTTAGAAAGATGATCAAGTGGAGAGGACCATTCAGACTCTTGAAGATATGCTAAGGGCGTGTGCAATTGACTTTAAGGGAAGTTGGGATGACCACTTTCCTTTAATTGAGTATGCATACAACAATAGCTATCATTCTAGTATTCAGATGGCTCCATTTAAAGCTCTCTATGGTAGGAGATGTATATCTCCGATTGGTTGTTTCAATGTTAGTGAGGCCTCAGTCATAGGTCCTGACTTAGTATTCGACACCTTAGAGAAAGTTCAATTGATCAGAAAGAGACTCCGGGATGCTCAGAGCTGATCGAAGTCCTATGCAGATGTTCGTAGAAAGGATCTCGAGTTTTAGGTCAATGACTATGTATATATTAAGATCTCTCCCATGAAGGGAGTGAAGAGGTTTGGCAAGAAAGGGAAACTCAGTCCCCGGTACGTCGGTCCCTTCAGAATTCTCTGTCGCTTCGACAAGATAGCTTATGAGCTTGAGTTGCCTTCCGATATAGCCTTAGTCCATCCAGTCTTCCATGTCTCTTTGCTCAAGAAGTGCATAGGTGACCCAATAGTTGTTTTCCCTATTCAGAGCATCGATATTCAGAACAGACTCTCTTATGAAGAGATTCCAGATGAAATATTATATTATCAGACTCGTAGATTAAGGAACAAAAAAGTCCGTCTAGTCAAGGTTCTTTGGAGAAATCAGTCTCATGAGGGAGCTACTTGGGAAGCACAAACAGATATACGTACCAAGTATCCTCACCTCTTCCCCACCAATTCAGATCAAGCTCAAGGTAACAGTTCTCCTTAAGCTTATTCAGTTTCATGTTCATGTTTCCAGTATAACATTGGTACCTATCAACTGTTGCATACTTAGTCATGCATTCATGTATCAGTTGTATGTGCATCAAATATGCACGAGTTTAGTATGTTTAGCATGTCAGTCATGAGATCAAGTTTTAGTTCTTCATGTTTAGTTTAGGTTCTGTTGTCTTGTATCCCCTCTCAGTAAATTCTTATTCGAGGACGAATGTTCCCAAGGGGGAGATATTGTAATACCCCGTATATTTCTATGCTAGGAAGTGAATAAGTTTTCCTACGTATGAAAACTCCTATCCTTTGTGTAGCATTTAAGTGAAAGACTTAAAATGAATATCCTAGCGATAGGAAAGCTTGCGATGTCTTAAGAATGCTCATATGAGTCGCTTAGAGTGATGCAAGCTATGAGTTATTGAATCCATCAAGTCTTAGTGTTCGATTTTGCAAGGGTCATATTTGAACAAGAATAGCGTGATTAATATATGAAATTTTGGCTATTTGATATCCTACAAATTGTATAGAATTGAATTAGCTTTACAAAGATACCAATTTTATCAAAATCCGACACCCGAGCAAGGAGTTATGGCCTTTCGAAGTAGAATGCATCACCTAACCAATCGCACATGGCCACTAGAAAGCATAGGCGATATCATATGCGGTGCCTATGTAAAATTAGGCGATATCATATGTGGTGCCTATGTAAATATAGTAGATATCATATGCGGCGCTATGTAAATATAGGAAATATCATAAGCGGCGCCTATGTATGATTTAAGTAACAAAAACACTTAGTTTTTGAGTTATTTTGAGGGTAGTTAAGTCTTTTAACACTCCTTACATGTCCCTAAACTTAAACTCACTAAATTTATAGCTTCTAAACACATTACAACCCTATTAACATCTCAAAGTTCATTATCCAAGAGCACCATAGGAGAAAAACAACTAGGATTGCACAATCAAGCTTGAAGATCAAATTTCAAGGAAATTCCTCAATCAATCATCAAGAACCTCCCTTCAAAGGTATACGTAATGTTCATCCACGGATTCCTTTTGTCCGTGGAGTTCAAGAATCAATCTTTAAAATACAAAATCTTGGTTGGTTGTGGTGATATGATCACACCCATGTTGATGCTTGTTTGTTTTTCTATATAATAAGTATCGTGACTGTACATCTCATGAAAGTTATGTTGTTAGTTGAAAAACATGATCTTTAGGTGGATTGATAGAACCCCAGTATGAAATCTACCTATTCCTTAAAGAATTCATGCAAGGTGTTCGATAAAATTCCTAGTATGTTAGAACTTCATATTTACATGATTTCATGATATCTAAATAACAAGTTCATGTTTTCCATACACTCCAATATGAATTTCCATGTAAATTATGTATTGTTATTGTTATGGTATAAAACATGTATGATAATGGAGATATAAATTATGTACAAAAAATATATCCATTCTTTTCCTATCATGTTTGAAATGTTGAATAAATACATGAAGTATACTATCCCCTGCTTATGATATTGTGAATTGTGGACTCAAATCTTGTGATCAAGTCATGTCATGGGTGTCAGTTTCCTCCTATAGATTCCTAGGGGTATTCATACCCGAAAACTATAGCTGTGTACCTAGATTCATGTCATGTTTCACGATATCCGAACTCAAGCTATGATTCCATAGACTTCAGTCAGTCATGTGACTCAGGAAAACCTCATGATCTCAGTCAGTTGTCAGATATCAGTAACATTCTGCCATTCAACTGAATTCAGTAAGGTTAAGTCATGTATAGTCAGTTATTCATGTCCAGTCCCTCCAGATGGGAGTAGAGGTTAGAACCGAGTGAACCCAAGGATGGGCACTCACCCGCCAGTTCAGGGTGTGATTCTTAGTAGTCATTCTTGTGTTCCAGAACTACTTAGCCAGCTTAGGGTTGATGAGCTGGTTTAACCTGTCAGTTTAGGTTTCCCACCGTTCTGATTGAGTACCTGTCGGATAAGGGTTACTCACAAGCTGTCCTTACCCGTGGAACGGTATTAACACCCCTTCAGTTGGGGAAGAGATTGGACCCCAGATTAGCCATAACGGCATACATGGGGCATATCGGTTAAACACTACCTCCCACAGTTTTAGTATCAGCCTCGTTAAAAGAACTCAGGGCGTTCTTCAGATTTCAGTATATACAGAACTGTTAGATACAGTCGTTATGTTCTTTAGATTTCAATATATACAGGACTATCAGATACAGTTGTCCATGTTATCAGCTTACAGTATCAGTCATGACAGTTATCAATAAACCATGTATTAGCTTACAGGTTTTGCTATCACGCATTCACGGTCCTAGTTTCTATAAATGTATGTTTCCACTCCCACGTTCATATTAGTTAGTCAGTGTTGTTCATGCAAGAAACCCTTTATGTTCATCCTACCTTCCTTGTATACTCAGTACTCCAGTTGTACTGACACATTTGCGCTATGGTGCTTTCTTTTCATGTTACACCATAGGTTCCGAGACACGAGCTCCAGCCCAGCAGTAGCAGTAGCATTCTAGTCGTGGAGACACAGTGAGTCCTCATTGATTTAAGGACAATATGATTTGATACATTTATTAATTTCTTCAGTTCAGTTTTATGGAGTTAGTTGGAGACATGTTCCTTCAACTTCTTATTCAGATAGTTTAGAGGCTTTCAGATTTATGTTCAAATTTACGTTCAGACTTAGCTTTCAGATTGAGTTGTTTTGGGTATTTTCACCCACATGGACGTTATGATTTTCAGACATGGTTTTATTCAGTTTAACCTTATGGTCTTACAGTTTTATGTATTCTGCATTATTATGTCATGATTTGCAGTATACAGGTACAGATATCAGTCATGGGTTAGCTTGTGGTCCCTTGGGGTCATGAGCATCGTGTAGCATTCTGGTTCAGCAAATTAGGGTGTTACATTTACACAAGAGTAAGATCAAACAAACGTACTTCTCCACTTTGCTATCAAAACTCATCTTAAATATGGTTAAAACATGGTACTTAGGTGTATAAATAGACACAAGATCATATACTAATAACTCTAAGAAGACTCTTATGTTATCGATATGGTAAAATACAAGATAAAAAAAGATATTGCCAAGATAATAATAAGTTTGTGGAAATTACATCATTATTGAGACACGAGGGGTAGATTCATGGTTTGCAAAAATTATAAAATAGATTGGATTGTTGATTGGATAAAGGGCATCAACTTAGTAGAGATCAGTTCAAGTTTTCCACTTTTTGCGATTACTTATGTTCTCACTCTGACAACATATAATATAATTTATTATGTGGAAGGACAAAACTATTACCAAAAAGAAGCAAGAAGATTCTTACGACTCTCAATGATTTCCTTCATGTTCAATGTATTACAAAAAAATATTTTCAGTTGAAAATATTGTAAATGCTAAAAAAATTATGTTACGCATCCCACAAAATGGAAAATTTCACTGAAATATAAAAGAACTAGGGTGCACATTTGAATTTTTGGTTAGATTTTTTAAAATTGTGATTTGATTCTTTGATTTTTGATAATTATGGGAAATTGTGTACTGAAAATCAAACCAAACTAATTGTGTTTGATACAGTTCAATTCAATTTTTCTAATTTGAATTCTTCAGTTTTTAAAAATATTTATTATACATAAAGGGTATTACTCAAGATTTATTTCTTAGACCATAAATAGTGTTTCATACTTGAAGAATCACACCTTTTTAGAAGAAATTATGATATAGATCATCATACTTTTTTTCTAACAATGCTAGTGAAAGACATTACCTAACATTATCGAGAGATTTGTGATATAGAATAAATAAATATATTTGAAAAGAAAGATAGTAGAGTGAGTTTTAAGGGATCCATACAAACATGAGCATAGATAGGAAATAGAGAGTACTAAGGGAGGGGATCAATTTTGGGTATCTCATACATGAGGGAAATTTTCTAAAAAATGGGTGTAGGATAGAACTTGTATAATACGAAGAATGTATTTGTGTGAGCAAAGAGAAAATGGAGCTCACAAGCTCAAATTCTGAGTTGACATTGACACTCACTTTCACTATCAAATTCTATCTCTCTTTTGTTTTTCACCATAGCACCACTCTCTCTCTTACCAACATTTATATCCACCAGTATACCACTGTATATTGATCCCATAACAAATAAAAAAGCCTCCATTTGCACTACCACCAACTCCGTCGTGACACCACCTCAACTTATTAAACACCACAACAACCGAGAATCAGTCATACCTACTACATATCAATAATAATAAGAATTCTTCTTCATTTTTTGAAGCTTTCTAAAAATGTCATAAGAGAAGATAAAGTTTTTGTAGGTCAGATTCTAGTGTAGATAAATGTTATTCAATTAGTAACAGATGATTTAATAAGAAAAGAAACCAACCTTTCTTCTTTGTGAGCCATTCCTATAGGTCACTTAACTCTTAGCGCATTAAGACAACTAGTGAAGTTTGAATCTATCTCTGTTGTTGCATAGTAAAAGTCTAGTTAAACATGAGTAACAAAAATCTAAAATTTCAAAATCAATAATTGAATTGAACACCACACTTCTTTGCTATTAGAAGTTTCCATTGATCATTGATGTGAAAAAAAGTGAAAACTTGAGCTTTTCATTCCAAGTTTTGTACATGATCATTGAGTTTAGACTTATAGAAAATCTATACCCTAAATATTACTCGTTCTAGGTCATAGATTATATTTTAAGGTTTTGTTGGCTTTTGTCAAAAAGAGGGAAGATTTCATTTATCCATATTTAATAATTCATTAATAATGTTGGGAGATCAGATGAGAGATTTAAGACGTTAATATCATCAATTCTGTGACTTAAAAGAGCTACGTCGTCCATTGGTTTATTTGCCTATCTAAAGTTGGGCTAATGTTTAAATTGTGATCTTTAATCATCTTGTGGATATTTTGGACCTAATACTTAATATTCTAATGAGGTTTCTATTTTTTGACACATTTGGTCAAAAGGAGAAAGTTTGTTTCTCCCATAGCCATGTTAAAGACTTTGTTAGCACACCAATTGTTACTTGTATTTGTTTTTATTATGTTGTTGTGGCATTACCGAAAGGAATAGAGTAGACATAGATAAAGTTTACTTATTGATATATAATAATTCCTCCTTTACATTTGTCACAATGAAAATCTTAGGTCATGATGGCACCTACCTAACCCTCAGCAGGTAAGCCAAACCCAATATCCTAGAATAATAAGTAATGGGTTAGTAATAGGAATGAATATATCATGAAGCAGATAGACCAAATATAAAAAAAAACTAAACACTGGAAATAGGGTTCATAAGCTATACATAAAAACAGAGAGAAAAATAAAAATATACAAGAAAAACACCAAGACCTGGCATCAATTGGTACTTGAGATACTAAATAGAATAAGAGTACTAAGTAAATACAATATATATAGAATAATCTCCAAAATGGAAAATAAAGACCAGTATATCAAAATTGAGGAAGAAGGAATAACTCTGAGCATCAGGAGATTAGCACAAATATATAATCCAAGGCAATTCCATATGAAGAACATGTCATAGGCAACAACTCAAACTAGGATCGGGATGTTTCGTCTAATAATGACATATTTTACACTTTTAACTAAGAATAATAGTGAGTTTTTAAGCAATCTTTTGCAGTTTTGTTGTCTTTTTATGTTTAATTTTAGGAAAATTACTCAAGAACCAAAAGAAATTGATCTGGGCCAAAGATCCTAAGTGGTGGTTCACTTATTGAACCATTAGGAGAGTGACAGATCAAAAGACTATCCGTCAAAGAGAGACAAAACAAACTAAAGATGTAGAGAGAGTGATAGATCAACCTGATGATCTGCTAAGTGTTTGACAAGTGGTCACACCAACTATTATGCTAAAGCAGCTTTCATGAATTCTACTTGATGGGTGATGAAACATTATAAAAATCCACCAAAGGTATGACTAACCATTAACTCTCCCATGAATACTAAGCAGACAATATGTCAAACTAAAGACTAGTGTTGGGTCGAGTGCTGAACCATCACATGTTTGATGTGCCGGTAGGTGAGCCATCTAAGCTGAGGTGATAGGTCAATTTAAATTTTCAATTCTCAAATTCCTATAGCCTAAAATACCAAGTCTATGGTTTAGAATAGTCATTTTTCATATTTTGGATAATCTTTACGTTAGTTTTCTCTGAAGAAACACCATTTAGAGTATTCAAATGATATTTTGGTATTTGTCAAGATTCAAAGGATGGAATACCATTCTTTGTAGAATCAAATCTAGAAATATATTGCTCTTCTCTTCTTAATTACTATGAGTGGGTAAAACTCCATAATTATAGTTGTGGAATCCTTGGCAGATTATCTATTCTAGGGTTTATGTTATTGTGAATGAAAATAACATTCATGAATGTATTGATAATTCCTTTATTTTTATAGATTTATAATGGTTTCAAACATTAGAGCCCTAGGTTTGTATTTCTTGAAGGAAAGGGTTAAAACTAGGAATAGGATTTAACAATAAGAATTTTGAGTTTCTGACAAATGTCTAATGAATAATGTTCTAATGAGATTACTCACTTAATACTAAAATTTAATTATTATATTCATTACTTTAAGTTTGAAAGAACTAAAGGAATAATCACTTTTTTAGGGAAACGTTTAATTGAACATTTGAACTCGTTGCTTTTATATTTATGTGTGTTAACATAAATTCACCACTTAATTGACCTTAAACTGATATGAAGCTCAAGTGAACACAATCATAATTTGTGTTCTCTTCTAATAAACATTCGAGAGTTTAAACTTAATCACTTAAAACAAGTTGAAACTATTTTTACAATAATTTATAAAAAATTATTACATGAAAATTGTCGACTGATAGTCATTTGAATTACATACAACTTAGTTATCACCATATTTTAGGGAATTTGAAACCAACCTTTGTTGGTTTATATATTTGACAATGACCACTTACACTTCTTAAGAGATTTGTAATTATGGTATATCAAATTTTGATGTCATTTTCAGGGCATACAGTTGTCAATTAAGTTTTTGCATTTATTTGAATTTTAGTACTATTTCTTCATTTTACTTTTGTTTGTTGTTTCAGAAATTTGGAGGTTACTATTTGTGCATGCTAAGTACTCAATGTTTGGGTAAATCATTATGACCTTATGACCCTGAGCTAAATATAAATATAAGATGATATATGAATGCACAACAATAAGAAGTAGTAAGTCTTGTTGTACTTTTTGTTGCTCAAGTGAATCAATAGAATCTTAATGCACCATTGAATTTATACACTAATTATTTGGGTGATGATGTTGATGGACAACGTATTGGCAATGTTTCTCCATCTAAGTAAAATCAGTGGCAAAGAGATAGAAGGTGTAAACAAACTATAATAAACTTTGCCTGTGATGATGAAGATGATGTTGATTTGGATGGGGCTGGTGCACCATTGTACCACCACCAATACATTTTAGGATAAAATATAATATCACCACCATGATAAATAATTTGTTAAACCTAAAGGGTTTGTTCAGAGGGTTGACTGGTGATGATCCAAATATGCATTTGATTAACTTCATAGAAATATGTAGGTCCTTTGATTATCAGGGGTTAGTTAGAATATAAGTCGGTTAAGGTTGTTTCTTTTTTCTCTCTTTGGGAGGAAATATTGTTTTTATTGATCTAGCTCCCAATTCTATAATAAACTAGATCAATTGAAAGGAGCTTTTCTATAAAGTATCTTCCCACCTTTCAGGATGTTATAGTTGAGAGAAAAAATTAGAAACTTCAGGTTGTTATAGAATGAAGCATCACATGAAACCTGGATTATGTTCAAGAAGATGTTTTCCCAGTGCCCTAAACATAATTTAACCAATGATTATCTGATTGAAATACTTTATAATTCTTTTAATTCAAAGACTAAGCCGACAATTAATAACATAATTGGAGGTGTTTTTATGGGACATAATTTCACATATACAATCGTTATACTGGATAGGCTGACCAAACCCAGTAAATCTTGGCATATTAGGGATTCTAAGGTAGATAGTAATACATATACTTTGGGTATATCAATCGGATAATGTTAAAGGACAGAAGAGTGTGATCAAGATATGTGTAATACCCCGTATATTTCTAAGCTAAAAAATAAAACATTGTTCCTACACATGAAACATCCTATCCTATGATTCACATTTGGTTACATGAATTAGGATGAGTATACTAGTGATAATAGAGCTTATGAAGTGTTAATCATGTTCATAAGAGTAACTTAGAGTAAGCCAAGCTAAGAACGTTTGAATCTACCAAGTTTTCATATGTGATTTCACATAGCTCATCTTTGAACGAGTTTAACTTGCTTTATAGGTGGTATTTTTGAAGATTTATACCCTCCAAATTATAGAGAATTGAATAAGCTTTCTGTCGATACAAACTTTTCCTAAAACCGACACTCGGTGAAAAAGTTATGGCGATTTAAATTTTCTGGCGATTTAAGTCAAAATGACGTTCGTCAATTTCCAGTGTCTCTCCACAATTCCAGCGCATCGCGGTGAGTTTCCAGGTCACAAACGGGTGGAAACGCGATGTCTGTGCGTCACGTCGGGGGCCCAAATTGGGTAATTTTCATAGAAATTAAATGACACATCTAGAGGGGTATTTGGGTCATCTTTCCCCCTATATAAGTACCAAACACGGGATTGAGGACCCAAATAAGCTTTTTACATTACTTTTTATCAAAATTCACTCAAGAAAAACCAATAACAAGTATAGGGTTCAATTGGGGGTTTCAAATTCCAAGATTATTTCACTACTATCTTCACAGATTATTAATCTAAGGTACGCTTAGTGTTCATCTATGGATCCAATCCGTTCATAGAGCTCAAGAACCATGTTTTGAATACTATTTTATGAAATTTTTGTGGTGATATGAGCATGTACATGTTGATGATTGTTGATTAAGTTTTAAGATGATATCTAAAGATGTTTTCATGGAATATATATAGTTGTTAGTTAAAAACTATGAAGTTTAGGTGGTGTAATATGGTGCAAGTTATGAAACACACCTATGCCTTAAAGAATGCATGTTAGGTGTTTGAAAAAATGCTTGGGATGTTAGGAATTTATGTTTACATGGTTCCATGATATCTAAATGAAAAGCCTGTGTTAGCTATATACTTAATTATGAATTTCATGTTATTGATGTGTTGCTATTATTTTGGTATAAAGCATGTATGATAACGGATATGTGTAATCTGTACACGAAATATATCCATGCTATCCCTACAATGTTTAAGATACTGAATAACTACACGAAGTATAAGATCCTCTACTTATGATATTATGAATTGTGGACTCCAATCTTGTGATCAAGTTATGTCATGTGTGTCAGTTTCCTTCTATCGAGTCCTGGGGGTATTCGTACCGAAAAAATATAGTTGTGTTCCTAGATCCATGTCATGTTGTCCCAATAATCTTAATCAAGCTATTATCTATAGAACTCAGTCGGTGATGTGACTCAGCAAACCTCAGAAATCTTATGATCTCTGTTAACTCTCAGATAGTAGTACTATTTCATCAGTGAACGAAATTCAATTAATCAGTCCATGTACAGTCAGTTAAATCATGTTCAATCTCTTCAGATGGGAGTAGAATTTATCACTAAGTGAACCCAAGGATGGGAACTCTCCTACCAGTTTAGGGTGTGATTCTTAGCAGTCATCCTTGCATTCCAGAACTATGTATCCAGCATAGGTTGAGACATCTTAAACTATCAAATTAGGGTTGATGAGGTGGCTTAACTTTTCAGTTCAGGGTTCCCACCGCTCTTGTTTCGAGTACCTTCCAGCTAAGGGTCACGCACAACTGTCCTTACTAGTGTCGTGGCATTGACACACCTCCAGTCGGGTCAGTGATTGGACCCCAGCTTAGCCATAATGGCACACATTGGGCATGTCAGTTAAACAACTACCTCGTACAGTTTTAGACTCAATCTTAGTAAAAGGCTCAGACAGTTCTTCAGATATCAGTATACCAGGACTGTTAGATACATTCAAATTTAGTTATAGCACGGGACTCAGAAAGTTCCATCAAATTCAAAACTGTCAGACACAGTCGCCCATGCTATCAGAACTACAGTTTCATCCATGTCAGTTATCAGTAAACCATGTATTAGAGTATACATTTATCTATCACGTACTCACAATCTCAGTTACTAAGTATGTATGTTTGTACTCTTACGTTTATATCAGTCGGTAAGTTAGCATTATTTATGCATGTAAACCCTTTGCATTAGCCTACCTCACTCGTATACTCAGTACCCCTGTTGTACTGATGAATTTGTACTATGGTTCTTTCTTTTCATGTTACACCATAGGTTCAAAAATGCAAGTTCAAGACCAGCAGTAGCAGCTGCATTCTAGTATATAGAGTTGCAGTGAGTCCTCTTCATTCGAGGATGATGTGATATTATTTTATTTCATTTATTATTTCATCTCAGTTTTGCTAGACGGAGATAGTTGGAGACATGTTCCTTCAACTCCTTATTCAAACAGTATTTAGAGGCTTTCAGATTTAGTTTAGATTTGATTCAGTTTTCAGTTGTTTTGGGTATTTTCACCCACACGGATGTTACTATTTCTCATATTTTTTTATTCAGTTGAACCTTATGGCCTACATGTCATGTTTTCCGCATTATTACATTATATATTGCAGTGCACAGGTACTGATATTAGTCATGGGCTAGCTTGTGGTTCTTCGAGGTCATAAGCACTGTGTAGCATTCCGGTTTAGAAAATCGAGGTGTTACAAACTTGGTATCATAGAATAAGGTTCAATAGAGTCCTAGGAAGTCTTAAAGTTGCATCTAGTAGAGTCTTGTGCATAGGTGTGTTGCGCGCCACATTTATGTACAGGAGGCTATGAGATGTTTTAGGAATAGTTTACCTTCTTTCAGTATTCATGTCGTTCTAGTGAGAATAATTTCAAATTAAACTCTCAGTCTAATCCATTCTTCTCTTATTTCAAAATATGGCCCCAAAGAGAAAAAACCAGCCAGCTTCTTAGTCCGAAGATCCTTTGGGAGAACATGTTTGTCATGCGGTGTTTAGAGCTGCATTTACCACACTTTCTCAGTCTGTGGCTGCCCAAAATGATTGTCCACCAGTTATTCATGCCAATCTAGTGGCCAATTCTATAGCAGCTAGAATTTGGGACTTCACCCGAATGAACCCTCCATCTTTCTTCGGGTCTAAATCTGATGAAGAACCTTAGGAATTCATTAACCAAGTCAAGAAGGTCATTGATATCATGGGAGTTACTTCTATTAAGAGTGCTGAGTTAGCCGCATACCAATTATAGGATATCGATCATACTTGGTACAAACAGTGAAAGTCCAAGAGGGTAGATGATGCAAGTCCTATTCAGTGGGAGGAATTTGTCACGGCTTTCTCAGATAGATTCTTTCCCCAAGATCTGAGAGAGGATAAAGTTCTTGAGTTCATCAAAATCAGGCAGGGAAATATGACAGTTAGAGAGTATTCTCTTAGATTTAATCAGCTAGCCAGATATGCCCCTCATGTGGTTGTAGACAACAGGGCTAAGATGAACAAGTTCGTGTTAGGGGTGAATGATAGCGTGGTAAATAAGTGTAGATCTGCGATGTGGAACAACGATATGACTTTAGCCAGACACATGAACCTTGCTCAGCAAATAAAGGAGTAGAAGGTTAGGACTAGGGAGAGACAGAACATGAGAGTAAGGTCAGGCAGTTGCAGTTTTTCGCAACCCAAATTAGAGGGAGGAAATCATTTATAGTTTTGTCCCAAGTCATCAGCTCCAGCTCATTCTTCCGTCAGTGTTCTAGATCCTTTGTCCACCAGTTCCCCAGTGCCAAAATTTAGAGACGAAAATAGAGATAGAGCACCAGGCTCTAAATCTCAGGGCAGTATTAGCAGTGCCCGAACAAATCTCTTATGTCAAACTTATGGTAAGAACCACAAGGGTATTTTCAGAGTCGGTAGTGATGTTTGTTTTAGTTATGGCAAGTCAGGCCACAGAATTAGAGAGTGTCCTCAGTCAGGTCCTCAGGGTCAGCAGAACTGTTCCACAGCTTAGTCCGGTCGCCCGAACCAGCAGGGTGCCACTTCCAGTGCTACTAGTGGGGAACGCCCAAATAAACTCTATGCTCTTCAGACCTGACAGGATTAGGAAAATTCTCCTGATGTCGTTACTGGTATGTCACAGATTTTCCATGTTCATGTTTATGCTTTGCTAGACCCAGGTGCATCCTTGTCTTTTGTCACTCCATACATAGCAGGCGATTTCAAAATCAGTCCCAAAATTTTAACAGAACCCTTTTCAGTCTCTACCTCAGTGGGTAAAACCATCATAGCTCGGCGGGTATACAGGAACTGCCCGGTTATGATATTTCAGAAATCCATGTCAGTAGATTTAGTCGAGTTAGAGATGAGTGACTTTGATGTCATTCTCGGTATGGATTGGCTTCATTCCTTCTTTACCACAGTCGACTGCAAAAATATGATAGTTCAGTTTTAGTTCCCGAATGAGCCCATCCTAGAGCGAAAGGTAGTACTTCAGTGTTCAGGGGTCAGCTTATTTCCTACCTTTGGGCAAGGAAAATGATTTCTAAAGGGTGTGTGTATCATCTCATGCATGTTAAGGATTCTAGTTCTGAATATCCTAGTCTTGAACCAGTCCTAGTGATTAATGAACATTAAGATATATTTCCCGAAGATCTTCCAGGCATTTCTCTCAAAAGGGAAATAGACTTTGGCATTGACCTTCTCCTAGATACTCAGCCTATTTCTATTCCGCCATACAGAATGGTACCAGCAGAACTCAAGGAACTGAAAGATCAGTTGAAGAATATCTTAAATAAGGTATTCATCAGGCCCAATGTATCCCCACGGGATGCACCAGTCTTATTCGTATGCAAGAAAGATGGTTCTCTTAGGATGTGTATTGATTACCATCAGCTCAACAAAGTTATGGTCAAGAATAAGTATCCACTTCCTCGAATAGATGACTTGTTTGACCAACTTCAGGGTTCCAGTTACTTCTCTAAGATAGACCTTATATCAGGCTATCATCATCTTAGAGTTAGAGAATGTGACATCCCGAAGACATCTTTCCATACGCGGTATGGTCACTTCAGAATTTCTTGTCATGTCCTTTGGTCTTACCAATACCCCTGCAGCTTTCATGAACTTGATGAATCGGGTGTTCAAGCAATACTTGGACATGTTCATCATAGTCTTCATAGATGATATTCTGGTCTATTCTAGGACTAAGCGTGATCATTTTGACCATCTCAGAATTGTTCTTCAGACTCTCAGGGATTATCAGTTATTCGCCAAGTTCAGTAAGTGAGAGTTTTGGATAAGATCATTATCATTCCTCGGACATATTATTTCCGGTGATGGCATTAGAGTAGATCCTCAGAAAACTGAAGTGGAAAAAAACTGGCCTCGCCCTGTATCTCCATCAAATATTAAGAGTTTCTTGGGTTTAGCCGACTATTACAAACGGTTTGTCGAGGAATTTACTTCTATTGCATCGTCTATGTCCATATTGACTCAGAATAAGGTTAAGTTTCAATGGTCAGATTCATTCGATAAGAGTTTTCAAGAGTTGAAGACTCGACTCACCTCAGATCCAGTTTTAGCTCTTCCAGACGGCTCAAACAGTTTCGTAGTCTATTGTGATGCATCCAGAGTGGGTTTAGGTTGTGTCCTCATGCAGCATGGTAAGGTCATAGCCTACGCCTCCAGACAACTAAAGCCCCATGAGATGAATTATCCTACTCATAATCTTGAGTTAGCAGTCGTAGTATTTGCCTTGAAGATTTGGAGGCATTATCTTTATGGAGTTCATGTAGATGTCTTTACAGATCATAAGAGTCTATAGTATGTCTTTTCTCAGAAATATCTCAATATTTATCAGAGAAGGTGGTTAGAGCTCTTGAAAGATTATGACATGAGCGTCCTTTGTCATTCGGGAAAGGTCAATGTTATGGCCAACGCTCTCAGTAGACTCTTCATGGGTATTTTTTATCACGTTGAGGATAGAAAGAAAAAAATAGCTCAGGAAATCCATCAGCTGTCCAGACTAGGCGTTCTCTTAGTCGACTCTTCCGAGGGTGGTGTTTATGTTCAGAATGATCTCTAGTTTCCGAGGTATAATAAAAGAAAGACAGGGATCCTAGCCTTGTCAAGCTGAAAGAGTCAGTTCAAAATAAGAAAGTTGAGGTTTTATCCCAAGGGGGAGATGGTGTTCTTCGTTGTCAGGGTTATTTGTGTATTCCAGGTGTAGATGGGTTGAGGCAGCGAATTCTTGCAGAAGTGTATTGTGCACAATACTCTATTCATCCAGGGGTCATTAAGATGTACCATGACTTGCGGGAGATCTATTGGTGGAGTGGGATGAAGAGAGATGTTGCAGAGTTTGTGTCTAAGTGCTCTACATGTCAGCAGGTTAAGATAGAGCATCAAAAACCTAGTGGTTCCATGGAAGAGTTCACCATTCCTACTTGGAAGTGGGAAGAAGTGAACAAGGACTTCTTAATGGGTTTGCTTAGAACTCGTCATCAGAATGATTCAGTTTGGGTCATTGTAGACACAATAACAAAGTCATCTCATTTTCTTCCTGTTCGTACTTCTTATTCAACCGAGGATTATGCCAAACTCTATATCAGGGAGTTGGTCAGATTACACAATACTCCACAATCTATTATTTTAGACAGAGGTACCCAGTTCACCTCTCACTTCTGGAAAGCATTCCAAAAGGGTCTTGGTACCCAAGTTCATCTCAGTACAGTGTTTCATCCTCAGACAGATGGTCAATAAGAAAGGATCATTCAGACTCTCGAAGATATGCTAAGGGCGTGTGCAATTGATTTCAAGGAAAGTTGGGATGACAACATTCCTTTGATTGAGTTTGCATACAACAATAGCTATCATTCCAGTATTCAGATGGCTCCATTCAAATCTCTCTATTTTAGGAGATGTAGATCTCCAATCGGTTGGTTCAAAGTTCGTGAGGCCTCAGTTATAAGTCCTGACTTAGTATTCGACGCCTTAGAGAAAGTTCAGTTGATCCGAGAGAGACTCCGGGATGCTCAGAGCCGACAGAAGTCTTATGTAGATGTTCGTAGAAAGTATATCGAGTTTGAATTCAATGACTATGTCTACCTCAAGATCTCTTCCATGAAGGGAGTGAAGAGGTTCAACAAGAAAGGGAAACTCAGTCCCAGATATGTCGGTCCCTTCAGGATTCTTAGTCGCTTCAGGAAGGTAGCTTATGATCTCGAATTACCTTCATATATGGCCTCAGTTCATCCAGTCTTCCATGTATCTTTGCTTAAGAAATGCATAGGTGACCCAGCAATTGTAGTCCCTATTCAGAGCATTGACATTCAGAACAATCTCTCTTATGAAGAGATGCCAGTCGAAATCTTAAACAATCAGACTCATAGATTAAGGAACAAAGAAGTCCCTCTAGTCAAGGTTCTTTGGAAAAATTAGTCTCATGAGGGAGATACTTGGGAAGTAGAAGAAGATATGTGTACCAAGTATCCTTACCTCTTCTCCACTATTTCATATTAAGCTCAAGGTAACAGTTCTCCTGAAGCATACTCAGTTTCATGTTCATATTCCCAACATAAGCTTGGTATCTATTACCGTTGTATATTCATTCATGCATTCATGTATTAGTCCATTGTATAATCATGCATCAAATATGCATTCTCATTGGGAGAACTCAGTTATCAAAAGTGTCAGTTATGCATTCATGAATCAGATACTCATGCATCAGATATGCATGTCCAGCATAATATGTTTAGCTTATCAGTCATGTCCGTCATGAGATCATTTTCCAGTAGTGTATGCCTTGTATGTACTCTAATTTATCGTCTCTCCTCATTTTAGTCAATCTCATTCGAGGACGAATGTTTCCAAGGGGGAGAGATTGTAATACCTCATATATTTCTAAGCTAGAAAATAAACCATTGTTCCTACACATGAAACCTCCTATCCTATGATTCATATTTTAGTACATGAATAAGGATGAGTATCCTAGTAATAATAGAGATTATGATGTGTTAATCATGTTCATAAGAGTCACTTATAGTAATCCAAGCTAAGAACTTTTGAATCCACTAAATTTTTGTGTGTTATGTCACACAGCTCATCTTTGAACGCGAATAACTTGGTTATAGCTGGTATTTTTGCATATTTATACCCTTCAAATTGTAGATAATTTAATAAGATTTCCGTCGATACCAAATTCTCCTAAAACGGACACTCGGTGAAGAAGTTATGGCGATTTAAAGTTTCAGCAGCGTCATTTCAGTCAGTGGCGCATCGCGCCATAAGCCAAAATGATGTTCATCAATTTCCAGTGTCTCTCTGCGATTCCAACGCATCGCAGTGAGTTTCTAGGTCACAAACGGGTGAAAACGCGATGTCTCCGCGTCGCGCTGGGGGCCCAAATCGGGTAATTTTCATAGAAATTAAATGACACATCTAGAGGGGTATTTGGATCATCTCCCCCCCTATATAAGTCCCAAACATGGGATTGAGGCCCCAAATCATATCTTTACATTATTTTTTATCAAAATTCACTCAAGAACAAACACGAAAAAGTCTAGGGTTCAATTGGGGGTTTTAAATTCCAAGCTTATTTCACTATTATCTTCACGGATTATTAATCTAATGTATGCATAGTGTTTATCTATGTATCCAATCCGTTCATAGAGCTCAAGAACCATGTTTAAAATACTATTTTGTAAACTTTTTGTGGTGATATGAGCATGTACATGTTGATGATTGTTGTTTAGGTTTTAAGATGATATCTAAAGGTGTTTTCATGGAATATATATGGTTGTTAGTTGAAAACTATGAAGTTTAGGTAGTGTAATATGGTGATAGTTATGAAACAGACCTATGTCTTAAAGAATGCATGCTAGGTGTTTGATAAAATGCTTGGGATGGTAGGAATTTATGTTTACATGGTTCCATGATATCTAAATGACAAGTGTGTGTTAGCTATATACTTAAAAATGAATTCCATGCTATTGATATGTTGCTATTGCTGTGGTATGAAGCATGTATGATAATGGATATGTATAATATGTACATGAAATATATCCATTCAATCCCTACAATGTTTAAGATATTGAATAACTACATGAAGTATAAGATCCCCTACTTATGATATTATGAATTGTGGACTCCAATCTTGTGATCAAGTCATGTCATGTGTGTCAGTTTCCTTCTATCGAGTCTTGGGGGTATTGGTACCTGAAAAGTATAGTTGTGTGCCTAGATACATGTTATGTTGTCCCGATAATCTTAGTCAAGCTATAATCTACAGAACTAGGTCAGTCATGTGACTCAGGAAACCTCAGAAATCTCATGATCTCAGTTAACTCTCAGATAGTAATACTATTACGTCATTCAATAGAAGTCAGTTAATCAGTCCATATAAAGTCAGTTGAATCATGTTCAGTCTCTTTAGATGGGAGTAGAAGTTAGCACTAAGTGAACCCAAGAATGGGAACTCACCTACCAGTTTAGGGTGTGATTCTTAGCAGTCATCCTTGCATTCAAGAACTATGTAGCTAGCATAGGTCAAGACATCTTAACCTGTCAGATTAAGGTTGATAAGGTGGCTTAACCTGTTAGTTCAGGGTTCCCACTGCTCTTATTTTGAGTACCTTCCAGCTAAGGGTCACTCACAACTGTCCTTACCAGTGGCGCGGTATTGACACCCCTCGAGTCGGGGCAGAGAATGGACCCCAGCTTAGCCATAATGGCATACATGGGGCATATCGGTTAAACAACTACCTCCCACAGTTTCATACTCAGTCTCAGTAAAAGAACTCAGACAGTTCTTCAGATATCAGTATACCAGGACTGTTAGATACAGTCAAATTCAGTTATAGCACGGGACTCAGAAAGTTCCATCATATTTAAGACTGTCAGACACAGTCACCCATGCTATCAGAACTACAGTTTCAGCCATGTCAGTTATCAGTAAACCATTAATTAGTGTATAGATTTAGCTATCACATACTCACGATCTCAGTTACTATGTATGTATGTTTGTACTCTTACGTTCATATCAGTCAATCAGTTAGCATTATTCATGCATGTAAACCCTTTGCATTAGCCTACCTCACTCGTATACTCAGTACTCCAGTTGTACTGACGCATTTTCGCTATGGTTCTTTCTTTTCATGTTACACCATAGGTTCAGAGACGAGAGTACTAGACCCCCAGTAGTAGCTGCATTCTAGTATATAGAGTTGCAGTGAGTCTTTTTCATTCGAGGATGATACAATATTATTTTATTTCATTTATTAGTTCAGCTCAGTTTTTCTAGACGGAGTTAGTTAGAGACATGTTTCTTCAACTCCTTATTCAGACAGTATTTAGAGGCTTTCAGATTTATTCAAATTTGATTTAGTTTTCAGTTGTTTTGGGTATCTTTCACCCACACGTATGTTACTATTTTACAAATTTTTTTATTCAGTTGAACCTCATGGCCTACATATTTATGTTTTCCACATTATTACATTATATATTGCAGTGCACAGGTACAAATATCAGTCGTGGGTTAGCTTGTGGTCCTTTGAGGTCATAAGCACCGTGTAGCATTCTGGTTCAAAAAATTGAGATGTTACAATATGGTTAACGTAAAAACTCAAATACATTTTCTAAGAAAGCACTTATTTGTCAATGAAATTGAGAAGGTAAAGGCGGTTGGTTTCTAGGGTAGAGTAGCTGAATCTTACTTTGAAAAGGAGTAAAACTATCTGAATAACTAGACGGTTATAGGACAATGGCCAAGGAATATAAGGTCAGAACAATCAAAGAGATAACTTTAATAAAATTATCGGCTATGGACATCATGAGCAAGGGAATTAGATGAGCAAAACTTCAATTAAAAAGTTGGTTAGGTTGTATATAACACCAGATAGTCGTGATAGCACTAATAGTGATTTGAGAAAGCCTTTCGTAGAACCAATGATGGCAAAGTTGCTGAAAGATGTGGAATCCACTAAAGTAGGTGTTAAGGAAATAAAGATTGACTTTTCTTTAATGATTAAGTTTGTTGATTCTCACTCCACTTCCATAAAGTAGCTAAAGTATCAGATGGCTCTATTATTAGTAGAAATCAATCAATAAACGTGGTGCCCTACCGAGTGACATAACTTAGAATTCAAAAAATGATAAGAGTTATTTATTTGTCACTATGATAAGTGATAAATTATGTTGATTTCATTAAGTTCATTCACAGGTTGGTGGGTCTGTATATATTATCATAAGAAGAATTCTTGGACACTTTAGGATCACTTTCCAAGGCCATTTATGACTAAATACTTGGTAGGTTAGCAGGAAGTGGATAATACTGCTTTCTAGATGGTTATTCAGGGTATAATAAATTATACATTAAATCAAAATACCAAGAGAAAACTATATTTACATTCTCTTATGGGACATTTACCATTAAATGGATGACCTTTGGGTTATGTGATTCTCCTGCGACTTTTTAAAAATATATGATATTGATTTTATCTTATATGGTAGAAGACACTTTAGAGGTTCTTATAGATAACTTCTCTGCGGTGTGTTCTACTTTTGAATTCTTCTTGGTAAATTCCAAAAATGTCTTCCAAAAGATATGAATAGTTCAATCTTATGCTCAACAAGAAAAAGCCACTTTATTGTTAAGAAGGGCATTGTTTTGGGACACAAGATCTCCAAAAAATATTAACAGAGAATGTACAAAATTGAGGTTATTGAAAAACTACCTCCACCTATCTCAGTGAAGGGATTTAGAAGCTTTCTTGGTCATATAGGTTTTTACTGGAGGTTTATTAAGGAATTCTCAAAGATTGTTAATCCATTGTGCAAGTTTTTGGAGAAATAAGATAAGTTCTTATTTTATAGTGACTTCTTGAAGGAAATTAGTGCCTTAAGAAAAAGTTGGTGGTTGATCCAATTATTATTTAGGATTGAATGCAATTGTTCAATGTGACGTGTGATGCGAGTGGGGTTGTACTTGGTGCTATTTTAGTTCATAAATAAGATAAAAAATTTCATCCTATTTAATATGATAGTAAGGCATTAATTAGGTTGCAAAATAACTATAAGGTTACAAAATAAGAGTTACTTTTTATTTGTCAATGCCTTTGAGAAGTTTCGAGCATATTTACTTGGAACGAAAGTTGTGGTACATATTGATGATTCTACATTAAGATACTTGATGGTAAAGAGAGATGCCTAGACTTGGTTGATTATCTGGGTGGTGCTATTATAGGAATTCAACTTTGAACTCCAAGACTAGAAGGTTGTGAGAATTAGGTAGTTGAACATTTAATCTAGACTTGAGAACAAGGAAAAGACGTTTGATGAGAGGGATATTGGCGACTCATTTCAGGACAAACCAGTAATTATCTCTTTACTTGATCTAGTACCCTGGTATGATGATTTTTCTAATTTCTTAGTCAGTAACATGATACTCGAAGACTTAAGCTTCAATCAAAGAAAAACATTTCTACATAATGTAGGCAACTACTTCTGGGATGAGCCCTATTTTTTTAGACAATATGTTGACAACATTATCAGGAGATGTTTGTTGGAGGTAGAAATATTGAGTATTCTATAAGCTTGTCACTCATCGCCGGTAAGGGGCATCATGTAGGTGATCACAAGGTGAGAATGATACTACACTGATTATTATTGGCCCACCATCCAGAAAGATACCCAAGACTTTGCGAAGGTATGTAACCAGTATCAAAGGAAAGGTGTAATCTCCAAAAATCAAGAGATTCCCATGACTAAAATACTAGAGATAGAATTATTTGATGTATGGGGAATTTATTTCATGGGACTATTCATGAGTTTCTGTGGTCACAAATATATATTGGTGGAAGTAGACTATGTGTCCAAATAGGTGGAAGTTGTGTCTTTAGAAGACGATTAAGTAAAGACTATGGTGATTTTCTTAAAAAATAACATTTTCTTCTATTTCGGTACTCCTCACATAATTGTAAGTTATAAGGGATCCCTCTTTTGTAACAAGGTGTTCTATGTAGCTCTAGCTAAATATGGAGTGAGACAACACAAGGTGGACACTCCCTAACATCCATAAAATAGTGGGGAAATGGACGCATGAAATATAGATGTTAAGATAACATTGGCTAGGTATGTAAATGCTAACCAAAGTGATTGGTCCTAAAAGCATAATAATACTCTATGGGCCTATCGCACTACTTTCAAAATGCCAATAGGTATGTCTCCCTACCAACTAGTCTTTGGTAATGCTTGAACATAAATACTTGTGGGTGCTCAAAAAGTTTAATTTGAGTTGGAGTGAGGCTACTGACTTAGGATTGGAACAATTTAATATCATAGATGAGTTTTAATTATGTCCTTATGAGAGGGTTGTACTTTATAAGGAGATAATGAAGTTGTCCCATGATAAGAGTATTGAAAAGAGAGAATTAAAGGTGGGCGACTTAGTATTTTTGTCTAACTCAAGGTTTAAACATTTTTTGGGTTAGCTAAAGTAATAATGGTTTGGACCATAGAAAATTATTCAAGTGTTTCCATCCGGTGTGTTGGAACCAAAAAATAAGGATGGGTAGTTGTTAAAGGTTAATAGTCTATGGGTCAAATAATATGTTAGTCTACCGGAAGAGGTAAAGTTATTAATACTGGTGTATCTTAATGAAGTTTGAGTTGTTAAGATACCCTAGTCATGCTGAGATGTTAAATTAGGTGCTAACGGGAGGCAATCCATATTATGTTGTTGTAATTGATTTTGGAGTAGGTTTTCATTGTTGAGAATAGTTGATGTGTGTGCTATGTTTTATAGAAAAAACTACAGGTGAAGAAGAAGAATGTTGAAATCTTCTTAAGGTTGATGATTTATTTTACAAAACATCATATATTTGAGAAAACGTCAACCTAAACTGCAACAAAACATGAGAAAATTGCCCATTCTAGTTAAGGACTGATAGCCCACTCGATGAGTTTTCAAAGATCTTATGAGCCATCTACCTAACCATCATAAATGGTCATTAAGATATTTATTCTGATAAGAGTTGGTGATCCACGCGATGAATCATCACTATGTTGATGAACCATTAACCTGAACGTCAGATCTTACTCAATTAGGGTGTAATTTGCTTAAGCTTGAGAGTTCACCTAGCAAACCATCACATTCTTGACAAACCATTAAGCAAGGAATCATAGGTAATTCTACTTATCCTTTTTATTTTCATAAACCCAAGTCGACTTAACATAAATAAAACTTAACCAATTATTTAACTCATACCCATTCCAAACCCAATTAAAACCTAAGCCATTTGAAAGGACCAATTCAAATTAATTGGTTTCTATTCAAAGTCCCCCTCTTCAACTTCAAATACCTACTGCCCAATACCATAAATCCCTCAATTATTCAATCAACTACATTTACAAAGCATTTACCACCATTACAAAAACCGAATCACTAGAAAACCAATATCATCAACACCTAAAGTCTCACATACCATTTCCTTTATCTCATAACTTTAAGCTTGTGCTAAAGTACACTACTATAAGTTTTCTTATTCATCTCCTTCTAGGTATGCTCATACTCAACTTGTTGTCACTTTAGTTTAAATTTTGTTTCTTCTCTTTCTTTATTATGTAGTTGATTGTGAATTAGAGACAACACAATAATCACTCATGTATATAAAATTATCAATGGTCGTATTATGCTCAAATTTATTTTGTGGAGCACCAAATGGGTGAATTCTTAGTAGCCCAAATAAAACAAATATGTTGGTTTAATCAGAGGTGTAAAATAAAATCAAGACTTTAAAAAAGTTAGCAAGTAGTAATGGGTGCACACCAAGTGTTTGAAAAAAGCCCCATTGAATAAAGTGTTAACTGGTAGCCCCATTGATAGTTATAACCATCACATGTAAGAATTTAGTTAATAATTTGGTTATGCCTGATGGTTCATCTGACTAACCTTCAGGATTATGATGTCCTGTTAGGGTTATCTATTACCTCTAATTTATACACTAGAAAGATTTGATTGATAGGGTTGACAAACCTTTACATGAACCATCACCCCTACACATTAAGAATAAACAGTTTTAATTTTAAGCCTCTTACTTTGACATTTTTCCTTGAACAATGACTAATTGTTTCACTACATTGGTACAGTACTTAAAAAGTAACAGACTACTAGAGGTGGAGCATGAATAATACAAGCAAGGGATACTGAGCCTTGAGACTCAGGGATAAACTCAAAAATAAGATTGAGGAAGATGACATACCAACTTACCACACTAGAAAAATAAAACAATATGTGCATGACTCCTAGTTTGAGAAATAGAATGAGTCATCAAGTGAGGAATCTAGTAGTAATAGGGAGAGCAGTGAAAGTTCAAGCTCAAGTCCCAATAATAAAGGTGGTACTAAGGTCACCAAAAGTCCAAAAAGTAACCTAAATAGGAGAAAAGGAATTTATTCAAAAAATGACCAAATGACCCCGGGGTTTAGAGAAATTATTTATTTGAAGATTGAGGGGGTAGAACAACATTACCAAAATCATCTCTTCTTGAAAAAGTGAAGAAGTTTAAAAGGCTATTAGTTGAAGAATTTCAAATTATCACTACTGAATTTCTCGTGTACTCACACATTGAGTGATGATTCAACGAGTATAATTTAGGTTAGATAAGCGCACTCCTTGAAAGTACTACTCTGCCATAGTTTGTGAATTTTATATGAACTACTTGGTCATTCTTGATAAAAAATATATGAAAGGAAAAATTTTTCTGATGCCAAATTATTGGTATGGCTTCTAATTCATGTTGTTTAAGTAGACATCTCCAATCATACCATCAATTGAATACATTTTGGCCAACTTTATGAACCTCCATCTATCACTTATGAATAGGAATGTCAAATTATGTCAACATCTACCTAGCTACATGCCTACCACATATTTTGATAGAGATGGTGAACCTTCATGGTTAAAATATAGGAAGGAAGGGATGTCCAAGTCCTCGATAAGCTTTGCATCAAAATTTTGGTGGGTAGTGGTTTGGTTTCAACTAATACCTATAGGAAGAGATCTAATCAAGATAATCTCAGGGTAGTAGTGGTTTATAGTATGATAGAGGGTTTCAAAATTAACTTTGGCCAGATAATTATTGATAAAATACATATAATGAAGCATAAAACTGCTACATCATTGATAATATTTTACTTGGTAACTAAGCTATGTAGGCTTAGTTACTAGAGTTGATGACTATTCTAACTAGAATAGTCTCTAACTAGAATTGATGATGAGGTTACAACTACCATGACTCAAAACATTGATTGCACAAGGGATAATGTAAAGTTAGAGCTGAGGATACACAAACCACCATTATTTAGACCTTAGTCAAAAACTACTCCAGAAGTGTCTGACACTCCTTTAGGTATACCTTTTTCCATTATTGCTATTGATTCACATGGTGTATCTACTTTATTCGAGGTTGAGGTTACTACCCCTATTGTTGAGATTGCTTATGCAACATCTATGCAACCCATATACTTAGTGTTTAAGTTAAATCCATATAATTTTATGAAGATGGTCATAAATAAAAATAGGTTTGAGAGGCAACTGTAGGAATGGGATAAAGAATTCAAACCCTTCAAGTATCAAAGAATAAAAATAGTATTAAATTCGTCCCAAAATCTGCATGCCCACATTGATGACATGGAGTTGCAAATCAACAATAGGTTAAAGGAGCTGTCTATTCATAATTTGGATAGGTACATGGCCAAACTAACTAAGGCCTAACATGATATTGCCACACTAAAAAGGCACTTTACTTTTAGGTTCCTTAATTTAAAAATAGTAGAGTCTAAATATGATGATACTATACTTGATTTGATGTCTGACCTATCAAAGATAGTGGGCAGAAATCAGTTGGAGATGGAGAAAACAAAAGGTCAAAGAAAAGAAAGAATTCTCATAAGACACCAAAAGAGAAAAATATAAGAAAGGCAATAAAAGCCTCTAAGAAATATTAAAACTTAACACAAATCATGAGCAAAACCGGCTAATGAGAGTTTCGTCTATCTTGACACTTAGAGTTGGGCCGAGCCCATTAGTGTTTCCTACTTCCACTCTATTGATTGAGGAAGTTGTTGATGGTGTGAATTCTCCGATTGCATCGAGGTAACTATTTTATATTCTGAGGCTACAAAATCCTCTAAGGACTTGGCCAACTCCAAGGACTAAGGGCTTCCCAAGTATTCCTTCCTCTAAGTTCTTATTTATTGTAATGATGTACTAGGGACAATGTATTTTTATTTTAAAAGGGGTGGGGTTACCTATGAGTTTGTCACCACCCATGTGTTTTTACTATCACATTGTTTCCCTCAAGTGTGGTATTTAGTTGAATCAACATGGTGGGTTTATCGCTTGTTGTGTTGATTAAGTTAAACTGATTTCAAGTAATTATTTGAATTTTGTGATCTTCAATGGATTTGTTAAAAATACAGACCACTCCAAAATTAGCACTAGTGGCATATTTTTATATTATTGATTGTTTAGATCTCTAAATGTTATTAGTATATATGGATCTAATAATATTGCCTAAGATTACTTGTCATTGTGATAGTGGGTATTAACAATATTTTGTGCCAAGTATGTGTGAGACTATTATGTGTTTCTCTAAATTTGTGTATGAACCTAGAACTTGCTTGGTCTATGTTGTTTAAGTTGTAATTTACTGGTTAGTAAAGGATCGCAAGCCTTTTTTGAATGTAGTCTACTTAGCCTAAAGAAATTGTCCAGTGATGTTAACAAATCCCTTGATTACTACTTGAGATTTTCAGACATCTTTATTCAACAAATGTTCACATTCTCTCTTTTATATTTAAACCTCTATTTTGGTGGTAGTCCCTCCTAAGACACCGTGCATCTCAGGAAAATTGTTTAAATTAAGGTTGGATACTGTAGAAGTATTTAATAAATGATAAAGGTATGTGAGTGGGTGTGGATAAAATAAGATACTATGAGTGTGTGCAAAATAGAAAAAAGAAAAACAGTGAAAAGGAAAAAGAAAGAAAAAGAAAGAAAAAGAAAGGAAAAGAAAAAAAAATCCAAGAGATTTGTCGCACTCAATAATGGGAATTATTATAGAATAAGGTGATTAAGGGAAAAATCTTAATTTAAGTGGAAATGCGTTCTTCTTCATGTCACAGAGGGTTGAGTTACTAATCCCTAGATGGATCCTACCAGCACCCAAACCCTTCTTATAAGCCTATAAAAGCCCTAGAGTGATCTTGATCAACATTTTGAAAAATAATATTATAATTGTAAAGGAAATCTTATTGGTTTGTATGTGCATCATTGGAAATATTCTTTATAAATATGAGTGATTTTTTCCAGTCCCTAATTAAATTTGTATGCGTGTGCAAGACTTTTTTATAGTAAGGCAACCAAAAAGACATTGTTGATCACTTACAATTTGGATAACAATTATTGTGTATGAAAATTTTTCATTAATATTATAATGACATGCTTAGATTCAAAATTATTGACTTTTTAAATGACTACTAAGTGTTGGATTGAAGGATGATAAAAATGTGGTGAGTTTTGGAAAGAACTAAAAATGATAAATTGATTGCTACTGTTTAGCTTATTTGTTGTGTGTTTAAAACATTTGTTTATTTTGATTGATTGTGGAAGGGGGAATTAAGATATAACTAATGATTTTAGATTGATTAATTCTTAAGAACCATTTTTATTTGTTAATTTCCTAATCTATCCATGAGATTGGTAGTTTTAGGTGAATTATAACGGAAAATTCCTAGAAAGGGAAGGAATGATCTTGAACTTGGGTTGGCTATGATTAGTGAATACCAATATGTTAGGTCAGTTCTAGATGGATGTATTTATATTCATGATTTAGACCATGAGCAAGCTGAAATTGCACGAAAAGGCAAATCTCCGACTTGAAGGGTTATGTAAGATTGATTCGAGGTAGGTGATGTTATTGTAGTTAATCCAACTTGTATTATATATGTATGATAATTACTATATAGTGTGGATGATTAATGCATGTTGTTTTTTATGTTCCATAGAATGATTACTTGCTAAGTGAATTTATGACCTTATTTCTAATTGGGGATATTTTGGTTTTTGGAACATTCTCGTGGGTTATTGGTGAGACAAGGTTGCCAGAAAGTTAAGTCTGGGATTTAGTACATGGATGGTAATTTTTCCATGTAGGTCATGGCTATGGGTGGTTGTAATTTCCTTAGTGTGTATGTATGAGGGTTAGGTGAGTTTGTTAGTTCCATTAGTAAATCAGAAAATTATGTTTGTATGCATAATAAGTTATCTTGACTGGTTAGACTTAGTTTGACTATACTTGACTTGGTGATAACACGTCTATTGTTGCTTGACCTTAACTATTTTTGTTGTTTACATGCCGAATATGTATGAGTTTAGAATAGATTGATTGGTTGTACTATTTATTGTATATGTTTTTATATTTTCATCTTAGACTGGCCAAATAACCTTACCAATACACTATTGTTCTTGTGTGTTGATACTACACTGACATTTACTTTTATGTGTGCACCGTATATTCTAACGACTCCTATGAGACCTCATTTTTTATTCTAGTAGCTGATTTACAGATATCATGGTGAGCAGTGTGTTCCAGGATACCATGAAATCTCCCTCAGTTAACTTATGTCGCCCAAATTACACCTCTAAGAAAGTATAGAGCAGTTGCTGAATCAAATTTAGAACACAAGCAAGTTGGGGTTGAACCAACGAAGAATAGGCCAAAAATTTATCAAGAGCATATAGACGTAATTGGAAATTGCATAAACAAAAAGGGGGATATTGTATCAATTAGAGTAACAATAATAGTTGTTGGGAAATTAAGCTTGTGATCAATAAGAGATGACCACTAGGATTGTGTTCCCCTGGAATTCATAACTCCACAGTCTATTCATGTTTGTCAAACTATCTTGATGTCTTGCATCCAAAATCTAATAAGTTATGTTTCACCAAACCGCCTCTCAACCTTTGTTTGGGTGAATTTCACTTATCTCTTCTCGGTCTTAAAGTGTCGTATTACTAACCCATGTTTTATGATCTCAAATTAAAAATCTTTTCTTGATCTCAAGTAAATTAGATAAAGGTTGATAGCATCAAACAACTATTGTTATTACCTTTCCCTAATTTCTACCTCTCTCTCGAGTAAGTATCGAATACAGTCAAGTTCCTAAGGTCTCCACCCATTAAGAAAGCACCTTCTAAGAAAGCAATAAAAATTAAGGAAATCCCAATACGTTCAGGAACACAAATATAGAATGACTTCACACTTAACCTGCTTCGTTAATTCATCAGGTTTCTCACAACCCTAGTTATCTGGTTTAGCTACTCATACTTTCAAGATCAAACTAAGATTGCATTGATGAATGAATAATGTGGAAATTTCAAAGAATAAGAATGAAAGACCAAAATCTCAAATCAATTATAAACCCAAAAAAAAACAAGAACAATAATTCCAAGATCATTAATGTTTCTCAGAACTCCAAATAATGTAAATAATATATAGTGTATAATTTGATAATAAAACATCCAAGGGGTATTTATAGATTAAAAAAACTATCCGAGACAATGTAGAAAACCAGGGTTGGCATCAACTTATAATTCATTGGTTAAGTTGAAGGTATCATCTACAAATCATGTCTTCAATTCATAGAACTTTGAGCCTATCTCCATCTTTCAGCATCTCAACTCATGAATGCAACTCACAAGTCGTGGGTTGTACCAATGAGTCGTAGGTGGACTAGTAGGAATGAGACTTAGCAAACACCATCAGAACTCAGCCCACTACTGCTTCTCATAATCCGTAGGTACTACCCATGAGTCATAGGTTGAATCGTGGGTTACCATTTAAGAAACTCTTCGTCCTTTTTTCTCTGTATTTTCTTCGAACCTTATTCCTACATAATCAACACAAATGCACAACAAGAATACCTAAGTTCCAACATAATTTCCTATTTTTATGCATCATAAGTTCCATGAAACCATGACACATCAACAACCTCAACTTAGAACATTTGCATGTCCTCAGGAAACTAACACACAATAAACCAACACGATGCTTAACTAAAAAAAACCTAAGGCACCTACAACATTCAATTCAGTTTAGCTCCAACTAGCATCCCCCTCCTATGCACAATTTTCAAAACCACTGTGTATACATGTAGCATAAATGCATGACAAAAAAGTAATCAAGTGATGGCATAATATTAGCAACAAACAACCAAGCATGTATGCAAATGTCATTACCTAAATAAATAGGTAGTTAACAACATAATCCATATACCCTTACAGCAAGGAAGTCCTAACTCCCACAGGATGATAATGCATATCAATGCAAGGACTATATCAAAGAACTCACCCTCACAAGAGAGTACAAAATAATGTGCATGAAATACCATACGTTTTCCCTTAGTTGTTTGGACAATTAGACTGGACTACTATAGGACTTTTCTCGGCTTGTAATATAGGTTTAGGGGTAGGTATGGTACACATGGGATAGGGTATAGTTTTCTTCATTCTTTTCCTTTGATATTTCTTTTTCTTTGATTTTTGTCTCTTTCTTTTTTTCTTTCTTTTTAATACTTTTTCTACCACACCCCACCCTACTTTCTTTTCATTTATTCAACACCTTTGGTATCCATTTTCAACTACTCACCCTTATATAGTCACCCATAACTTAGGCCATTTTCTTGAGTTGTGGTATACAATGTCCAATAAGGGACTAGGGCCAAAATAGGTTAATTATTATTTAAATAGGAAGGTGAAAACGTTAAACTAAAAATTAGGTCACTTTAAGCTCAAATTAGGGATCAAGGGATACGTATTCTCATTTGGTCGGTATTTTAGTCTAAAGTGAACTTATTCAAACAATCCTATGATCATGTCCCAATAAACTATCCTAGAACCTAGGGAACACTAACCAGGCATTTTCTGGATTAAACATACAAAGTGAACTAGGAACACCTCACACATAAGGGTTATATTATCAAACTGCTACCTATCCAGTTCATGAAATTCTAAGTTGTGATTATTTTATCACTAATACTAGTGCCATAACAAGATTCAACAAAGTTCACAACATATCTTCTAAATACACAGTTCACAAAATATTTAGGAAGGGAATCATTTTATAAAATGTAAAAATTTTAATATTAAGATTAGACTACACAAAGGTTCCTAATTTTTCTCCTAGTAAACATCATAAAATATAACACATATAAGAAACATAACATAAGAGACTAAGCATGTCATCTCTACTATGATAGCACACTCTAGGGAAAAGTGATATGACAACAAAATTCCCAAGTGGGTGGTACAGCCCCACCCTAACTAAAAGTTGATGCACTATCCCCAATGCATATTAAGAAGATAACATATGGGTGTAGGGACATACCTAAGATACTATAGGTATTGAATGCTGCCTTGCTTCTAGTTAGGGTATCAGAAGGCATATAAAGAGTATTTGTAGGAGGTAGAGTGGTGATCAACTAGAGGAAGAACCCAAATCATGTTGGGCATGCTTACTCACATTAATTTAGAACTAGATAATAGAGTTCATGGCCACTTTCTATAGTTTCCGTATGAACTATTCTGATCTATCACTCCACCCAGCATTCTCTCATCCTCTCTTGGCCCCAATAATCTGGGCCTTACACTAATAGCAAAAAAATTAATTATCGGCAGTGGTGGTATTTGTAATGGATAAATTATGAAATGTATAATAAAAAGAATGATAGATGTGTGGCTCTCAGTTAAAGTAAAAACCTTTCATCTCAATGTGGCCACCTCCTCAAGTAGGCTCGATAAGTTAGGAACTTGAGCCTCACAGAGTTTCTCTCCCATCTATATGTCAAAACTATCAATATTTCCATGTACATATCTAATAAACCACTCTATAGCAGTCAACATTCTTGACTCCACTCGTGACTCTAATTTCTCTAAAGTAGTTTGTACCCAAGGCTAGATATAATCAAGTAACTTGGATAACTGGGTGTTGGTGTGTATTTAGTTCTCTACCAACTCTTGTTACCTATCTACCAAATATTGTAAAAAATCTCTAGTTACTACCTCCTAACTTAAAACCCATGAGAGAAGGGGAAATTTAGAAGTAGAAGATGGAGTAAAAGTGTTTGTATCACTCTCATCACCCATAGTACAAGAAGGCTCTACCAGTTAGATGACTATCTTAACATTACCACCTACTATCCTATAAACCTTATTAACTAGCTTTAAATGTCCCTCAAAAAGGGGCACTCCTAAAGAGGTAAAAGGTTGTACCTTCTTTAATGCAACTGCATTGGTGTTATCACAAATTAACCCTACATCAACTACTCAGGCAAACTTAACATGATGATCAACCACTGGTAATATTGGTAATCCTACCTCATCACATAGTATTTGAATCAATAAAGGTAATAGAGTAATAGTGATCTCAAAAAAATCTCGTGCTTGAATCTCATCTCAAATCTATCGAGCAAAATCTATGTGATATCCTGCAATAATACTGGCAACCAATACAGCCTGGTCCCATATGAGTGCACTATATGCAACTATGGGACTCAACCTATGCCTTACTATGGACCACAAAAACTTTTCTATGAATCATAGAGAGGATTTCTTTATCTCTTCCTTCCCATTGACCTAACTAGAGTCAAAAACAAGCTCCACAATCTATCGAGATACCTATCTCATTAATTCTCTTCTATGGTCCCATGGATAAATATCCCTTATCATACTTCTACTACTTACTACACCCATCCTATAGTAAAACTCAACTATAGTTGTTGGTCTCTCAAACTCCACCCCAAATAAGAATTTACGAATCATCTCCCCCAATAAGCCAACTCTAACAACCTTGACTAGTGTATAAGATAGTAGAGGCTAGTATGAAGATCTCATACATATTTGTGTGATTAAATAAATGGATAAGGCATAGGATATATAGAAATCTTGAACTACATTTGGGTAGTAAGATATTAAAGTCTCCCCCATCCATCTGAGCCTATATCTATTAAACGCATCCTTTAGGTCTAGAATCTCTAGCAATGTTGTAATCCGAATACGGGGCTCCTCAAACTTTACTCCTATAAGGCCTTCCTTGATCAGTAATCTCTATCTATTTGTTGTATATTTGCATGTCCCACAAACTACCTCTTAATGGTCTAAGCTATTGGTATGGTAGAGATATGTGTGGAATCCTATACCTCTATGATTGGATCTTATACAGAGGCATCCTTAGTATACTCTAATGTCTCTGTGCCCTTAAAAGACTTAGGCACATCTGTCTTTAGATCTTCACTCCCTGACTCAGACTCTGCATCATTTTAGACTAGGGGACAACTGACTTCTCCTCAACAGTAATGGAACTAGACTCTTTTTCTCTCTCATTAGACTGGGATGGGTCAGAAGAGTGTGGTGGTGACCTCCATTCATCCTTCATCCAGGTTCTATCTTAGGCAATAGGAGCTAGTACAGCCTGGGTGGTGGTACAGGTTGAGAACGTCGTTGAATGCCAGCTCTAGTTGCTACATCTCTCTGAGTCTGGTTCTGAATCTTTCACTGAACCAAAGGTGTAATATCAATGGAGTAATTCTATATATATCAACTTCGCTTGAGAGACTTGTCTCTCATTATAGCTATATGTCTTTCTTAGTTTTTGCTTTTGGTGCCATGGTACTTGTATGGAACATTGTCAATAATCAAATCACATTAACTAGAATAAAGAACTATAAATTGAAATTGGTAGTTCCAACCCTCGAGTCCAGGTCATGACTCAAGGATTGAACTCATGATTTGTATAATGGACTTGTGGGTTGAGAAACCAACTTACAACACATGGGTTCAAGTCATATGTCATGACTAGCCCACGTAGTAATCAAAAAAATCCTTTAAGGTTCAGGATTTCAGGTTTGATATCCATAAGACCATCCCATAACTTGTGAGTTAAACTCATGAGTCGTAGGTTTGGTTCGTGGGTTAAATCCTGAAGTGTACTCTAAATTTTTCTCAGGTTTCAATTCCTTAATGCATAAATATCACTAGTTCAATTTATGTTTGATTAAATCAGCATAATTCCACTATTTAGGGTGTTAAGTAATTCAAGAATTGTGAGAGTTAATCAAGTTCTATTTTAGTCTAAGTATTTTCTCAAATTCCAAAGGAAAGATCAATTTATTTCAAATTTTGGACCATGAGAAACCTTACCTCAAGAAAAAATCCAAGAAGAAGCAAGAACAATTGATTTTTCATGATTCTAGGGCCTTAGTATGCACATGAATATTGGTTTGAAGTAGGGTTATTTTGAATGTTATATATAGGAGGAGTTAGAATTTGGATGGGAGTTATAAACTTCAGGAAGTGAATTGATTTTAGGGTTAATTCCAAGGAAACTGTTGATTCGGATTGGGTATCGTAGGCCTAGTAGGGTTTTTAAATTAAAAATTTGAAACTAGACCTAGTGGTGACCACAATCAATTTCATGATTCATGGGTTGAACTCATAAATTGTGGGGTGAAGCCATGAGTTAGAATCTGTGAGAAAAATTATCTTTATGATTTCTAAGACTCTACTCATTAATCATGGAATTGAATTAGACTCGTGTTTTGTAGTCATGAGTCAAGATTTTGCAACACATTGGGGATATATAATTTCTATATTCAAACCTCAAATCGTGGGTGGGACTCATAAGTTAGGTTCAGAGAATGAAAAATCCCCTTTGATACTCATGTTTCCAGTCCACGAGTCATGACTTGTACCCACAACCCACAGACTATACTCATGAGTTAACTTACCTGGACCAATCTAAATATTTTCAAATTTATCCTAAGCCAGTGATTTTCTCATACTTCCTGTCCAGCAAAACAAAACAAAGTGAACATTAAAACCTTAGGTTCTCTCCAAATATCTCTTGATTTAACATCGCAGCATGACATGGCTATGTTGGGTACTCATACTTCACCATCAAGCCCATGGGTTACCACCCATAAAGCGCCTGATTTAACACGGTGTCATGACTTAGCTCCCTTGACTACTCAAACTTTGTTAAGGATCTTATTCTCACACATTTTTATCTCCTCCATGCTTCCCATATAATTCTTTAAATGATGTCCATTCACCCTGAATGATACATCACCATCTCGCCGTAACTCAATTGCACCATATGGGAATTATCTTACCATGGTGAATTATCCAGACCACCTTAGACTTCAACTTACCAGGAATTAAGCAAAGTCTCGAATTATATAGTAAAACTCAATCGAGTTGGAATTCCTTTATCTTGATTCTCTTGTTATAGTAAAACTTCATCTTTTCCTTATACAAGGATGAACTCTCATAAGCCAGAAGATGAAACTCATATGTGTTATTCATTTTATCAAATTTCAAGTGTGCAACATCACTCCATTCAAAGTTTAGCTTCTCCAATGCGTATAGTGTCTTATGCTCAAGTTCTACCGGCATGTGGCATGCCTCGCTATACACAATATGATAAACAGATACATCAATATGGTTTTTATATGTTTTCTTGTAGGAAAAAAGTGCATCATCTAAATTTCACGACTAGCTAGTCTTATTGGAATTCACAGTTTCACAAAAATAGACTTTATCTCTCAGTTGTAGACCTCAACTTTCCCACTTTTCTGAGGTCGTAAGGTGTTTCTACCTTATGCTTCACACTATATTTATCAAGAAAGGCTTGGAACAAAATACTGTAAAAATGAGACCCACCATCACCGCTGATAGCTCATGGAGTACCTAATTAAGAGAAAAATATTTTTCTTGAAAAATGGCACAACACTCCAACCTTCATAATTTGGAAGTGCAATGGCTTCCACCCATTTGGACACATAGTCGACTACCACAATGGTGTACTTTATCCTATGTGAACTCACGAATGGGACCTTATAGTCAATACACACCACATCAAATAGCTCAATCTCAAGGATGGGCATTATGGGGAGCTCATTATTCCATGAGATATTGCCCTAACTTTGGCATTGGTCACACACCGGGCATAAACATATGCACCCTTATAGATAGTCATCTAATACTAACTACATTGAAGAATCTTGTGGGTAGTGCGAGTACCTCCATGGTGACCCCCAATTAGAGGAAAATGATACGCCTCCAAAATACTTATCATCTCGACTTTGGGAATACACCTCCAAATTACACCATCAACACACACCCAAAATAAGTATGGTTTATCCCAAAAGAACTTTTTCACCTCATACATAAATCATTTTTGCTACTAAAATGACATGTCTTTCTAGATGAGGTCACTTGCCAAATAATTAGAAAAGTTAGCAATCCAAGGGATTAAGTCATGCAATACTTCCAAGATATGCTCGTCTGGAAAATTATCATTAACCTAAAGCCCTTCCCCTAGTTTAAGCATTGCCTTCTCTTATAAATGAGATAGATAGTCTGCAACTTGATTTTTGGTGCCCTTTTGGTCCTTAACCTCAAAGTCAAATTCTTATCATAATAGTACCCATTGAATCAACCTTGGTTGAGCATCCTTCTTATCCATAAGGTACCTAAAATAAGCATGATAATTATGCTCAATGACTTTGGTACCAATCAAGTAGTACCGGAATTTTTCAAAAGAAAACACCACTGCAAGCAATTCTTGTTCCGTAATCGTGTAATTTTCCTATGTTGGATTGAGTTCTTTGATGGTATAATAAATGGGATGAAGTATGTTTTTTATTCTTTAGCTTAGGACTGCTCATAATTCTATACCACTAGAATCATACATCTCTTCAAATGATAGTACAATCAAGAGACACAACCTCTCCTGTAGGAACTCAAATGCCTTGAGACAAGCATCATCAAACACAAACTTCACCTCTTTCTCTAATAACTTATTCAATGGATCTACAATTTTAGAGATGTCCTTGATAAATCACCTATAAGAACTTGTATTAACCTAAGTAATTTCGAATACCCTTCCTAAAAATTGGTTGGGGCAATTTTTTGATCACCTTAATTTTATCCTTATCGACCTCTATCCTCTTTTTCTAAATTTTGTGCCCAACAACTATTCATCCCTTGGACATAAAGTGACACTTCTCCCAATTTAGCACAAAATTACACTTTTCACATCTTAGTAGTGTGTTGGCTAGGTGATCCAAGAAATCATCAAATGAGTTACCCATAATAGAAAAATAATCCATTAAAGACCTCGATAGTATCCTCCACCATATCAAAAAAGATAAACATCATGCAATTGTAAATGGTGGCGGGAGAATTAGAAAGATGGAAGGCCATCCTCTTAAATGCAAATCTACTATATGGACAAGTGACAGTTGTTTTCTCTTGGTCCTCGAGAATAATAGAAAATTGAATATATCCTAAATATCCATCAATAAAATAATACAATCCTCTACCTACAAGACTGTCTAACATGTGATCCATGAATGGCATATGAAAGTAAACCTTCTGAGTCCAAGAATTTAGCTCTTGATAATCCATACAAACTCACCATTTGGTTACTGATCATATGGGAAATAACTCATTTTTATCATTTGGGACTACCGTTATCCAACCCTTCTTAAGCACACACTGAATCTGGCTTACCCACTTATTATCGCCAATAGGGGTAAACCATACCTATATCAACCACTTAATTATCTCTTTTTTCACCTCTTCATACATAGAAGGATTTAATTGATGTTGATGGTCAATGCTAGCCACACACTTAAATTCAAGCAACATTTTATAAGTGTTAATTTTGACTGGAATTCTGACAATGTCAATAATAGTCAAACCAATAGCCCTTTTAAATCTTTACAATACACATATCAAGAACTCAACCTGTGGCTCTAATAGATATGCTCTAATAATAACCAATAATGTATTGTTATACCCTAAAAGTGCATAACGCAAATGAGAGAGAGGTCCTTCAACTCATAAATTGGAGGCTCCTTAATGTATGGAGGAGCTGGTAGGGTTACTCTATTTTTTAAATTAAGGTCTAACTTGTTTAGAGATAAATATATGAACCTCTATCCATAAGTGCACTCACCATATTATCATACTTATCAATACCATCTCTATAAAAATTTATGATCACGACTACCAATGCCTTGACACCAAGCCTCTCCTTAATGGGTGCAACCAATGCATCTTCATCTACAGTGTCTATCACAGACACTACCCACATGTCTTTTGGCTGCTTTATTAGCTGACGCACAATGAATATGACTTGCTTATCATTAAGTCTAAATTTTATCTTTCCTATCTCTATGTCAATCAATGCCCTACCCATGGATAGGAAAATTCTTCCCAAGATGATAGGGATGTCAAAATTAGCCTCACAGTCAAGGATCACAAAGTCAACTTAAATTATGAAAAAGCCACTTTTACCAACACATCACAAAATATACCAACTATCTTCTTCACAGTACGATCTTCCATCAGTAATCTCAAAGAGGTCAGTTTAGGCGACCCCAACCCCAACTACTTATAACAACTAGCAGCATCAAATTATGCTAGCTCTCAGGTCACATAAAGCTCATGCAAAGATGAAAGACCTAATAGTATAAGGAATAGTCAAAGCTCTAAGATCCTTCTTTTTTGACTGAATATTGAGAGGCACCAATACTATAGTGGTGTATATTATAGGTAGGAGCAAATATCATCATCTGCTTTGAAGTCACTAAGTCTTTTATGAATTTTACATAACCAGGCATCTACTCCAAAGCTTACAATAGAGGGATATTCATAGATAATTCTTTCAACATAAACCTAAATTTTTGATATTTCCTTTCTTCATCTTTCTTCTTTAACCTTTGATAAAAAGGCAAAGGAGGTCATGAAATAGGTTTCAATAGTGGTTTGACCTCCTTACCTTTGCCCTTATAGTTATCAGCTCGTTTCTTAATAACTATAGGCTGATAAAATGCCTCATTATTAGTCACCAAATTTTTAGATTCAATTTTATCTACATTATCAAAATCTACTCTATCATGCCTCACTTTATCAACTACAGGCATAGGTTGATCAATAGTAGCATTACTACTTTGAGCAATAGCAAAAAAGTGACTGTTATTTTTTCGATGCTAAATAGTATTTCTAGGAAGAGTTCTAATTTGATGTTATTTCAATATGGTAGACATCTGCCCAAACTACTACTCAAACTGCTTAATTGTAATTGTATACAACCCTACTTTCTGGTTTAATCCTTAAATATCTGCCTTATTTTTATTTAAGGCAACTCTTTTGGCTCTCTAAACCTTTCACAAGCTTTGGAAGTAATTATTCATTCTTTATCTTGTGATGTTAAAATAATAGCTCCCTAGTGGAACATAAAGGCCACTCTTATCCTTGTAATCATTTTTCTCCTCCAGCCACAATCACACTTTCTACTCCTATACCCTTATCCTTTGTCTTAAAAACCCATTATTGATGTGCAATCGGAATATAGCACTTTTGATGCTAAAAAGAAGTAAAACATGTTAGTTTCGTAGGTTGTTTTGTTATATATGATGCAATTTAGGTATGTTTTATAAGAAACTGAGTTTTGGATGCTAAGTTTATGAAAAAAATGAAAATGGTGTTTTTGGCTATTAATCGATCAATTTTTGGTATTTATGACACTTTCTAAATGTTTGTGACCATAGCATGTGATGAAATTTGAAGATTTAAATCTTTGTTGCAAGTGTTGGAAGGACCGAAACTTACCTATGTATACATATGTACAAAATATAACACATATAAGACTAAGGTAAGTACCAAAAGTGAAGACCTCGAGGGTAAAAAAGCTAAAAAATAACTTTTGGCACTTACTTATGTCAACATGTGGACCACATGTAGGTAAGGTAAGTGCTATAAGTCCAAAATCCTAATACAAGAGCTGCACTAATTTATGTTCTAGCATAGTTAGGTGTTTACATATGCCCAGCCTCAGGCCGCATATGGCACATGCGCCTAAGGCCAGGCCACATGTGGATACAACATTTTAGGGTTTCCTCATGTACTATAAATACCTCCTAAGTGTTTTAGTATAATTTATGCTCTCTTGATACTTACAAAAATATTTTGATTTTGAGGTTTGTTTTTTGTATTAAAATTCTCTTATATTGATTTTGATTGATTAATTCAGTTACAATTTTGGGTTTTTACTTATGATTATTATGATTTAATTTTGTTCTTTTAATCATGAATATTGTGGATTACTTCACAAGCATGAGTGGCTAAAAAACCTTACCTAGGGTTATAGAAATCATGGTGGGTTGAAGAAGTAGGGGAAGTGTTATTATTGTTCTGAACTGATACCCATTCATGCATTGTATTATATTAACTTTAATAGTTATATTAGTGGTTTCAAATGTTAGGATCCTGCCTAGATTATTTCTCTTAGTCAAAAAGAAGAGTAGTAACTAGGAAAAGATAATGACAATTGTGTCTTGAAGTTTTGTTGTTGATTCATGCTACTAGGTATTATCTTAGTAAGATGGTTATCTTGCATCTACTAACTAGAGATAGAAGAGGTAATAGTTGGCTGGGATCTAGATAAGGGTTAGTGAGGCAACATCCTGAGACTCAAAAGGTAAAGTGTGAAATTTGTCGGCTCATCCAAAAGATCATTGATGGTACATAACTTATAAAATTCTGCTTACAGGGTATCAGGTTGTTTTAATAAAACATGATAATTCTATTGAGTTAAGAAGCCAGAGGGAACACATTCCTAGTGCTCACCTATGACTGATAACTTTTGAAATTGATATTTGCCACTTGTTCGATATTGTTACTCAACACCCCTCATTTACTTTTCTAATTCTACCCATTAATTACAATAACTGAGAGACACAATTCCATGTAATCCCTTGGGATTTGACCCCAACCTTTATTGGGTTACTATATTTAACAGTGACTGTGTAACCTTTTGAGTAAAGGTGTATCTTTGGCGTTATCAAATTTTAGCATCGTTGTCGAGGAATATGGTATTGATTTGTGATTTGAGGTTATGATAGTTTTTGAGTTTTCATTTTGTTTTTGTTCATAGTTGGGCATGTACCAGTGTATGCCTAGCATATGAAGTAGAGGAAATCCCTTGCTCCCGGTGAATCCGAATCCTGAGAGCATCCTGCATACACCTAGTCGGATGACAAAAAACAAAAAAGAGATGATATTCCTGATCGAGTTCGTAATGATGTGCTTTTTTAATACGCCGTGTCTGAAATACATTGTGAAACTTATTACTCATATCCTTAAGTCTTATATATACCTTATAAGTCATAAGTTATAAGTCGTAGCTATGGTAATGTGGAGTAGTTGGAGTATATTATAGTTAAAATTTGACCCTAGGAATTGTCATAGGATCTTACAAGTTATATGGTCAACAGTATAGGTACCCCAAGTGTTTGTCCAAGTTATGAGAGGATGATACAAGTCATATGTAGATGTCATGAGTCATAAGATACAACTCATATGTTAACCAGTGTGTGTAGTCCTTGTCAATGACAAGCTTATGAGTTTCTAGGCCAAGTCATAACTTCAACTTACGAGTCGTAAGTTGACTCATAATGACTGGTAGTCAAATTTCTATAAGTTTAGTTAAGGGATCTTTTGGTCTTTCTCCATCTTATAACTCTCAACCCATGACTTATACCCCAAGAGAGGCATTATTTTTCTCTATATTTTAGTTGATTAACAATATCTCTTCTCCTCTTATCTTCAGGATTAACAAGATTAGGGTTTCTCTCACCAAGTCATCTCCCAAGTCTCAAAGCCTAAATCCTCTTCAAAAGTCAAGCAATTCCAGGTATGTGGGGTTTTGAACAAGGTTAATCTTCCATCCTTGTGCACATAAAGCATAATTTTTAAGTTTAATTTACATGTTTTAGATTTGGGTTCATTCCTCAAATTATCATATATTGAAGTATAACCTTATCTTGTGATTTAAATGTTAAATATGCATAAAGGTTATATTTATTCATGTTTTAAACTTTAAGATTGATATTGTGATTTTAATTTATTACCTTGATTTGGATTCTGATAAAAGATTTCTATATGGGTATTGAACCTGATATTTTGTTATAAGTGCTATGAAAGAAAGTAAGAGTTCTAAGTTTTAAGAATAAGTATTAAGTTTACAAGAAAGTCTACGCTTTTAAGCTTCATTAATATGTAATATAGCATGATTCAAGAAAGCTTGATCCTTTGATCTAAAGATAAGATATGAAATCCATAAGAGTTTATATTAATTATGATTTATAGTAAATAAAAGCATAACAAGTTTTCTGTCTATAAACCCTTATACTATTTTAGGGTGGATTTATTAAGTATGAGCATATACGTATTCTGGTAGTAGTATTTAGCACCAAGATGGAAATGTGGATGAGTTTATCCTAGATTCCTGGAAACTATAAGCCACTGTAGGTTTAAGTCCAATATAGGTTAAGTTAAGTGATCACTTAAGGTTCTATTCCAATGGAAAGGGTAGAACAACTCTCCCCAATGTGGGTAAGATGTTGGACTCCATGATATCTTAGATACTTTTGTCGGTTGTAAGAATCTCCCATAATAAAGAATAAAATTAGAGGTTTTAGAAACTAAGTGTTATGGCTCACTAAACTTATTCATATTCTTCATTATCCAAGTTTTATGATCTTCTAGTCTTTAGTTCTACTCAAGTCCAAGGTGAGTTATTTATGCTTAGAATGCATCATTTAAAAGTGTTCATATATATTCAGTTCCTATTTTATGTATGCATTCACCCCTTCCCCCCACATACATAGTACATTCTAGAAGTATTGACCTGCATCTATGTCTATGTGATACATTGTCTTATAATGTTTGTTTGGGTTCTCGTCTCCAATAGTACAATTTATCACGGGCATTATATCCTTCTACCTAAATTTTGGTGAGTCCTCACAGTTTTAGGACCCAGTTTATCAAACTCATATTTATTGTTCAAAGTTATTTTAGATCTATCAACTCTGTTTATGTTTGAGTCAGTTAGGGTCTGTACTAATAGCTATCTAGTTCGCAGTAGAGGCTTGTCAGACTCTATATGTTCTTTGTACAAATATTTTCTTTAAGTCTTCCAAAGTTAAAGATTTATATTAAAATATGGAATTGTTTACCTTCAGTCTATGTATGTTAGTTCACTTTTTATGTGAGCTCTTTGTTTAATAGATATCATGGGTTAGCTTGGGGATATTCATAGTCTTATATATGATGTGACATCCAGGGGGTGCTGTAGGGGATTACAAACTTAGTATCAAGGCCGAAGGTTTTAAAGAGTCCTAGGGAGTCAGATAAGCTGTGTTACGTAGAGTCTTGATCTTGAATGTTAAGTGTGCCATATTTATAAGCAAGAGGCTATGAAACGAGTTAGGAATCATCCCTTCTTTCAAGAACTATCATTCTAGAAGTTATCTCAGTCTGTCCTAATTTATGATTTCATGTGACAAAATACGCCTCCTCTCTAAGCTAACATATGCAGAAATAGTGATCAACCACCACTGCACGCAGACCCTCTGAATGAGAATATTTCTCATTCTTAATTTTGAGTTGCCTTTTAAGAGTTGGCATAAGTTGTGAATATTAATGTTCACCGAAACCAACAGGTAGCAATCTCACTTTAAAAAAATAGTAACTTAGCTACAGCCATAATTTGGGACTTTATGAGTATGAATCAACCTGAATTTTATGGGTCAAAGTTGGAAGAGGATCCTTAACTCTTTATTGATGAGGTGAGAAAGATTACTCAGATCATGCATGTTATAGAAGAGTAGAGTGTAGAGCTGGCATTTTATAGGCTGAAGGATATTGCTTATGATTAGGTGACTATGTAGAAGGATGGTAGGGGTGATAATAAAGCTTCTATGAGTTGGCAGCTATTTTAGAGTACTTTTATGGATAGGTTCTTTCATCATAAGATGAGGAAGGCTAAAGTAGATAAGTTCATAAACCTGAGGCAGGGCTCTATAATAGTGAAGGAGTACTGCCTTAAGTTCACGCAGTTAGTAGAGTATGCCCCAGAGTTTTTATCTGACTTTAGAGCTCGTATGAGTAAGTTTATTACCGAGGTGTCTAATTTGGTGGTTAAGAAGTGTAGTACTAACATGTTGATTGGAAACATGGATATTCCTCAGTTGATGACTCATGCTCAACAGATTAAGGCAGAAAATTGAAGGAAAGAGTGAAGAAAAATAAGATAGCTAGGACTGGACAGTTTGAGTATAGCCAGCCAAGGTCAGAAAGGGTAAGCCATTGATAGTTTTAGGGTCATTCATCAGTGCCTGCACCATCTTCAGCTAGTTCTCCTACACCCTAGACTAGGAAAGAGCAGTGGGGAAGGACTTTAAATTCTAGGTCTCGCAATAATATTGTTAGGATCCCAGTTACCCGGCATATGCAAAGTGTGAAAGAACCTATCTGGGTGAATTCATGATGGGCAAAAGGGGTCACTATGGTTGTGGTAAGATGGGCCACAGGATCAAAGAGTGTTCGTATGCTAAGTATAAAGGTATAGATTCCCATCCTCAGACTCAGGATACTAATCCAGAAACTCACCCAGGTTGCCCAGTTCCCCCACAGGGCATATCATCCAGTACTCATGGTGGTCAGCGCCGGAATTGGTTTTAGGCTTTACCATCCCATTAGGAGTTAGAAAGTCCTCCATATGTTATCACCGATATGATTTGTGACTTTCACCTTGATATATATGTGTTGTTATACCTAAATCAAATCTTTCTTATGTAACTTCATTGGTCGCTGTAAATTTTTGGGTAGGTCCTGAAAATCTCCCTAAGTCTTTCTCAGTTTCTACCCTAGTAGGTGAGTCAGTTATTTATAGGAGAGTCTATAGGACGTACCCTATTACCTTCCTCCATAATATCATACTAGTGGACTTAATAGAGTTAGAGATGATAGATTTCAATGTTATTCTGGATATAGATTGGCTCTATTCATGCTATGGATCAATAGATTGGCGCACCGGTGTAGTGAAGTTTTAGTTTCCTAATTGGGAAATTTTTGAATGGGAGGGTAGTTCTATATTTTTCAAAGGCCAATTCATATCTTATCTTAAGGCCTGGTAGTTAATAACAAATAGATGTATCTACCATTTAGTTAGAGTCAAAGATACCAAGTCTGAAGCCCAAACAGTTCAATCAGTTTGTGTAGTCAGTGAGTTTCCTAAGGTTTTCCACAAAGATCTATAGGGGTCCCACCGGATAAAGAAATAGAGTATGGTATTGATCTTCTTCCTGATACTCAACCCATCTCTATCCCTTCATATCGCATGGCTCCGGATGAACTGAAAAGTTTAAAAGACCAGCTTATGGATCTATTAGATAAGGGTTTCATAGACCCAGTGTTTCTCCATGGAGTGTTCTAGTCCTTTTTGTGCACAAGAAAGATGGCTCTCTCAGAATATGTATAGATTATACATAGCTAAACAAGTTTAACATCAAGAATAGGTATTCTATTTCTAGGATCGATGATTTGTTCGATCAGTAGTAGCTCTACCAATGAGGTTATACGTATTTGTAGTGTATTATGATTCTTCCGGAGTTGGGCTAGGTTTTGTATTGATGCAAAATAGGAGAGTGATAGCCTATGCCTCCAGGCAACTTAAGGATCATGAAAAGAACTACCCAACTCACAAGTTAGAGTTAGCTGTCATGGTATTTGACTTGAAAATTTTAAGGGACTACCTCTATTATGTTAATATTGATGTTTTCACTGACCATAAGAGTCTTCAGTATGTATTTTCTCTACAGGAGCTGAATCTTTGTGAAAGAAGGTGGCTGAAGTTTTTGGAAGATTATGACATGAGTCTACTCTATCATTAAGGTAAGGCCAACGATGTGGTAAATGCACTAAGTAGGTTGTCTATGGGTAGTGTGTCACATGTGAAAGATGAAGAATGGGAATTAGCTAAAGAAGTGCATAGATTAGCCCATTTGGGAGTATGTTTTCTCAACACTGATGATGGGGAAGTAGTAGTTCCAGAATGGTTCAAAATCATGTTTTGTAGTGGAAGTGAAGAAGAAGCAACATGACTATCCCATACTTAACCAAATATTGGAAGCAGTCCAGCAACAGAAGGTTGAGGTGTTCTACCAATAGGGAGATAGTGTCCTTTGCTATCAAGGTAGGCTTTGAGTTGCCAATGTAGAGGGTTAAGCGAAAGGATACTAGCCCAGGGTCATGGTTTGAAGTATTCTATTCATCCTAATGCTACCAAAATATACCGTGATTTGTGGGAAATTTATTTGTGGAGTGGTATTAATAAGGACATAGCAGAGTTTGTGGCCAAGTGTCCCAACTACCAGCAAGATAAAGTTTAACAATAGCAAACATATGGTATACTATAGGAGATCAGCATCCCTGCCTAGAAATGGGAAATAGTGAGTATGGATTTCATCACATGGTTTCCTCGTACAAGACGTAAGCATGATTCAATTTGGGTCATAGTAGATTGAATGACTAAATCAACCCATTTTCTACCTATCAAGACTTCAGATTATTCCAAGATGTCTATTTGCGAGTTACTAAGGCTTCATGGAATACCCTTGTCTATCATTACATACAGAGGCACGCAATTCACTTTATAGTTTTGGTGGTCATTTCAAAAAGTCCTTGGTGTAAAGGATAAGCTTTGTACCGCTTTTCATCCACAGACCAATGGTCATGCTGAACGCATAATCTAGACATTGGAAAATATGTTGAGAGAATGTGTTTTAGACTTTAAAGGAAGTTGGGATGACCATCCACCTTTGATTGAGTTTGCGTATAATAATAGTTACTATCCCATCATTCAGATGACTCTATTTGAAGAAATGTACAGGCGTAGGTGCATATCACCCATAGGATGGTTTGAGGTTGGTGAAGAAGCATTGATTGGGACAGATTCTATTCTGGAAGCTATGGAAAAGGTTCAGTTTATTTGTCAAAGATTGAAGACTATTTATAGTCATCAAAACTCATATGCAGATGTAAGTAGAAGAGAGCTTAAGTTTGATGTAGGGGATAGGGTATTCTTCAAAGTGTTACCTATGAAGGGAATAATGAGATTTAGAAAGAAATAGAAGCTTGGTCCTCAATTTATTGGTCCTTATGAGATAGTAAGGTGTATAAGAGAGTTGTCTTATGAGTTGGACCTTCCATTAGACTTAGTTGCAGTTCATCCAATTTTCAATGTTTCTATGCTTAAGAAGTTCATTAGAGATCCATCCTTGGTGGTTCCCCTAGAGAGTATTGGGGTTAAAGATAACTGGTCGTATGAGTAAATTTCTATGGAGATACTTGATAGGCAGATTCAAAGGCTATGGAATAAGGAAGTAGCATCAGTAAAGGTTCTTTTGAGAAACCAATTAATTGAAGGGGAAACTTGGGAAGTTGAAGAAGACATGGTAGCCCAGTATCCTCATCTCTTTTCTTCCAACTCACTTCCTAACAAAATAGTTATTTTCAGCCAAAATTCTTTCTCTTTAAGTCCGTTTAAGTGTTCTTAAGTTATATCTTACGTTGAGAGTTGTTGGATCCTTGTGATAGATAAAAGATTGGTTGTAAGTTCGGTATAGAGGTGTTAATTCTTTTCCAATTCCAAATCCTTGATGAATCACATTCGAGGATGAATATTTCCAGAGGGAGATATTGTAATACCCCATGTCTAAAACCCACTGAGCAACTTATGACTTATCTCATTAAATCATGTATGCACATTATGAGTCATAATTATAAGCTGTAGCTATGGAAGTATGGAGTAGTTGGAGTCTATTGTAGTAATGATTTGATCGAGAAATCTTCATGGGATGTTATCAGTTATATGAAGTGAAGTCTTAAGGTCAACAGTATATGTGTCACAAGTCTCTGTCCAAGTTACAAGAGGACTATACAAGTCATATGAAGATGTGATAAGTCGTAAGATACGACACATATGTTGACCAGTATGTGAAATCCTTACTACTACCAAGATTATGAGTTGTTATTCCAAGTTGTAACTTCAATTTACTAGTCATAAGTTAACTCATATCGACTGGCGGTCAAATTTCTATAAGTTCAGTTAAGGGACCTTTTGGTCTTTTTCCCTCTTATAACTCCCAACCCATGACTTATAACCCAAGAGAGGCATTATTTTCCTCTATATTTTAGTGCATTAACAACATCTCTTTTCCTCCAATCTTCAATAACAACTAGATTAGGGTTTCTCTCACCAAGTCATCTCCCATGTCTCAAAGTTTAAGTACTCTTCACAAATCAAGAAATTCCAGGTATGTGGGGTTTTGAACAAGGTTAATCTTTCATCCTTGTTCCAAAAAAGCATGATTTTTAAGTTGAATTTACATGTTTTACATTAGGGTTGATTCCTCAAATTCTCATATATTGACGTATAACTTTATCTTATGATTTAAAGGTTAAAGATGCATAAAGGTTACATTTATTCATATTTTAAACTTCAAGATTGATATTGTGATTTAAATTTCATTACCTTGGTTTGTATTTTGGTGATGGATTTCTATATGGGTATTGAGCCTGATATTTTGTTATTAGTGCTATGAAAGAAAGTAAGAGTTTCATGATTTAAGAAAAAGTATTAAGTTTACAAGTAACTCTAAGCTTTTATGCTTCATTCATATATAATATAGCATGATTCAAGAAAGTTTGATCCTTAGATCTATAGATAACACATGAAATCCATAAGTGTTCAGCTTGATTATGATTTAAAGTAAAGTGAAGCATGACTGGTTTTCAGTCTAGAAACCTTTATGCTATTTTAAGGTGGATTTCTTAAGTATGAGCATATACGTATTCTAGTAGTAGTATTTAGCACCAAGAAGAGAATGCGTATGAGCATATCCTAAATTCCTGGATTCTACGAGCCATCATAGGTTTAAGTACCAATAGGGTTTAAGTTTAGTGATCACTTAAGTTAAGGTTCTATTCAGATGACAAGGATAGAACAGTTCTCCCCAATATGGTTAAGACGTTGGACTCCATGGTAGTTCTCATAGTTCATGTCGGTTGCAAGAATCTCCCTTAAGAAAGAATAAAAGTGGATATTTTAGAAACTAAGTGTTATGGCTCATGATCTTAGGCGTCTATATATGTCTAATCATGAATATTCACCTATATTATGACTTGTTCTGAGAGCTAAATTGTGCTATTTTGATAATAAGTGAGCTTTAATTTCATTTCATATTTAATGGACATGATTAGTGTGCAGAGGGTTAAATTTTGATGGAATCAACTGTGATTGGATGCATAAAGGAGGTATGAAGATGATAGGTGCAATAAAGGCATTGGAACATGGTTTGGGAAGAAAATAAGGAAAATAAAATCTCCAGGAGACCCTTTCAGAAAGTCACCGCATTGCGGTGACATGATAATCACCAATGCTCTTTTTTTTAAACCCACCACGTTGCAGTAGAGGATCAATCGAGAAATGTCACAATCTAGTACCTCACCGCGATTCCACCGCATCGCAGTGAGGGTCAAATCCACATTTGTCACAAGAATAAATCTCATGATGATTGCACTGCATCGCGATGGAAATGGTTATGGGAGGCTGTCCCAACACGGTAAGAGGAAAAAGCATGTTTTTAGTGCATCTATAAAAGGAAAAGTTCACTACAATTAGGGACACTTTGAAAAGCACAGCAGCATTGGAAAAAAACAAAATTCTCTCTCATAGGGTTCTTAGAATTTCTTTTGAACTTCTTTACTTCAAGATTAATTCTTGATATGCTTAATTACTTATTTTGGATGTTGAATTCAAACCTGAGTGGATAAACACCCTTTTTCTGCGGTTGAGGCCAAGAACATGATTACTGTTTGATATTCTTTCTCGTATTTTCTTTTTGGATTATCATCTGGGTTGTTCTTACTTTATTGAGCTTACTATTATGATGAGTGGCCACTATTAGAATAAATCTATATTTCTATGTGAATACAGGAGGAGAATCATAGGATATAACGAAGAAATTAAGGATCAAGGTTCTTATCCTTTCATGAAAAAAGTTATTTGAATTAGTATCTAGGATAGGGATATACCTAGAAGCCTTTCTTGATTCAATTTTAAGAAGATAACTTTATGAATCTTGATAAATTGTTGTATGTCTATGGGAGCTTTCATTGCAATATTTAGATAGATGGAATATTTGAGGTCGGGAGACCAAGATCATGCTATAAACCTTGCGAATCAACAACCCGATAATCAACTAGACTACAATAAGAATAGAGATTTGTATGATTGTTCGAAATGCCTCAACCTGGAATTCTCATTATTACTGTTTACAACCGTTTCTTGCTTTGCTATTGTCACAAATTGTTATTTCTTATTTATTAATTTACATTTTTATTCACAAGTTCACAATCATCTTGATATTTTACAACACTTAAGACCTTCTTGGCTAAAACTAAAATTGATTAAATTTCTAGTCGCTTAGTCCTTGTGGGAATGATATCTGACTGTCTAAGTCACTATATTACTTGTATGAGCACGTGCACTTGTGTGTGCACTTGAACGCAATAAGTTTTTTGCACCATTTCCGGGGACTAGTATAATTATTAATTTGATAAATTTTTGAGTTTTTTTTGCTAGTAAGTTTAAGTGTTAATGACTTGATCTTAGAAACTGACTTTTTGAAGGTTTAGCAGAATTCAGGACTGGGGAGGGATAAAGAGTTGGTAAAGCCTTTTTTGGAACCAGAACTAATATTTCAATAAAGGCTAAGAGCCCATTACCCCATCCAACAGGTTCAAATGGATGAACAAAGAAATGATCCATTTGATTCAGTTGATCTAAATGTCATAAATATTCCATCTTCGGTTATTCCAGCTGCCCCTGCTCATCTAGCTACTAGACCTATTCGTGAGTGGAAATACCACTCACAAACCATATGACTAACAGTATTCGCAGGCCCGAGCCTGGTGTTCAATTTGAATTAAAATAGAATATGGTACAATTTTTGAATTCAGCTAGACAGTTTGCAGGATTTTCTCATAAAGACCCACAGAAACACATATAGACCTTCTTGGAAATAAGCGATACTTATATTCCTGTAGGGGTGAATACTGATTATGTCAGACCGACTCTTTTCCCCATTTCTTTAATTAGGAAAGAGAAGAAATAGTTGCATACTGAACCACCACACTCTATTACTTCTTGGAAGGATCTAGGTCAGAAGTTCCTTATTTGATTCTTTCCATATGGAAAGACGGCACGTTTGAGAAGTGAGATTCTGGATTTTAGGAAGAAATAAGGAGAGAATCTCTTCCAAGTTTGAGAGATATTTAAATGTATGCTTAGAAATTTCCCTCACCATCATTAGTCTAATGATGTACTAGTTCATACTTTCATTAAGGGATTAGATCCAAATACAAAGATTCTCTTGGATTCAGCAACAGGTAGGCAAGTTCTTGAGAAGACTTATGACAAATTATACATACTACTAAATCATATTTCACAAGCGAATCCTGAATGGCATGCTGACTCGAGGAGTGCTCCTACGAAGGTTGTAGGGTTATTAGAGGTGGACCTGTTCATTGCATTATTATATTAGATCGCAGCAATGCAAAATCACATGCTTACTCAGCTTAATAGCATAAAGTTGGGAGTTCCATAAGCAGTAGCTACAGCAAGTACAGTCCAACAGGTAAATTCTTGTGTGAGGTTTGTGGAAATAGTGAGCATGCAGCAAATTCTTGTATGGCTAATCCAGATTCTGCTAATTATATAGGGAATGCAAATCGTCTGGGATAACAGAATTTTGGTAATACATATAATCCCAGCTGGAGGAACCATCCCAATTTCTCATGGGGTAGAAATTATGCTCAGAACAATAATCAGTATAAGGGGCCAGTGCAATAAAATCAACAGCGGATTTAGAATAATCAAGTTGCTACTCAAACAAGTAATATGGAGGAGATGTTGAAGAAGATTTTAGCTAATGAAGCGCAGTTTGTAGAAGAGTTGAAGAGTCAACAGTTGATTACTAGAAATTTAGAGTTGCAATTTGATCATATTGAGGGAACACAAAATAAAAGACCTCAAGGAGGCTTACCTAGCGATACAGAGGCAAATCCAAAATAGGTAAATATAGTTACAATAAGGAGTGGATTGTAGTTAAAGGAGGCGGTACCTAAGAAGGTTAGTCCCACAGCCACTGACAATGATCCTAAGGACAATGAAGAAAAAAGGGTCAAGAAAAGAGCTTCAAGTTATAAAACTCATCTAGAAAAGAAGACTACACCTCTACCATTCCCTCAAAGACAAAGGAAGCATCAAGAGAAGGCCAGTTACAAGAAATTTTTGGATCCTCAAAAGGAGGTTCAAGTAAATCCTCCTCTTATTGACATTTTACAGAGTGTTCCAAAATATTCAAAATACATAAAGTATATAGTGGAAAATATGAACCGGTTGACAGAGTATGCTACAGTTGAACTTACTAAGGTGTACATCAAAGATACAAAACAAACTGCCCGCAAAGTTGAAGTATCCAGATTGTTTTACTTTGTAGATCACTATTGGGTAGACCATTAGTGCTCATTGATTGTGTTAGTCGGGGTCTAGCATAAATCTTATGCCCATATCTTAGTACCAAAGATAGGTCTTGGGAGTCCCAAACCCACGACTATTGTTTTACAGTTGGAAGATAGGTCCCTTGTTAGGCCGGATGGAATTATTGAAGATGTCTTAGTGCAAGAGGGATAACTAATTTTTTTCGGTGGACTTTGTAATTTTTGACTTTGAAGCTGATCCGGTTGTTCCATTTATTTTAGGATGCCCCTTCCTATCAATAGGATAGTCATTAATTGATGTATCAGCAGGGAAGATGACAATGAGAGCGCATGAAAAAATGGAGGTTTTTGATGTGTACAAGGTGCTAAAATTGCCAGCTATATATGAGGAGTTGTCTACTATATCTGTTATGGACCTTGAGTCTAATCAGAGGTTGTTGTTATCATATGATCCATTAGAGCGAGCCATGGTGGGTCATGATCTTTAAGGAGATGTGGAGGAATTGGCGTTAGTTCAAGTCATGAATTTGGCGATTATTAAAATGAGAAAATTGCCTCTTGATCCATTGAACAGGACAATTGGCCCATCTCCAAAAGCTTCAATTGATGAAGCCCCAAAATTGAAGCTTAAGGTTCTTCCCAATCACTTGAAATATGTTTACCTCGGTGATAATGACACTTTGTATGTTATTTTGTCTGCAGATTTATCAAATGTACATATAAGAAAAGTTATGGCAGTCTTGAAAAAAAAAAGGTGATTGGGTGGCATATGTCTGATATTACCAAGATAAATCCAATATTTTGCATGCATAATATATACCTGGAAGAAGGATTCAAACCAATAGTACAGCAACAACGTAGATTGAATCTGGTGATAAAGGACGTGGTGCAGAAAGAGGTTATTAAGTTGCTCGATAATGGGATTGTTTATCTAATTTCACACAGCAAGTGGGTAAGCCTAATACACTGCATATCGAAGAAAGGCAGGATGACTGTGGTCACCAATAAAGCTAATGAGATGATTCCTACTCTCATGGTGACTGGATAAAGAATATGTATCGATTATCGAATGCTGAATGAATCCACAAGAAAGGACCACTATCATATCCTATTCATTGATCAGATGTTGGATAGGTTGGCAGGGCAAGAGTACTACTATTTTCTTTATAGTTACTCAGGTTATAATTAGATCACCATTGCACCCAAGGATCAAGATAAGACTACTTTTACTTGTCAATATGGCATATATACGTTCAGATACAGGCTTTTTGGCCTCTGCAATGTACTTGCAATATTTTAGAGATGCATGATGGCAATACTCTATGACATAGTTGAAGATTTTTTGAGGTATTCATGGATGATTTCTTTGTTTATGGTAATTCTTTTCATAAATTCTTGCAAAATCTAGATCGAGTCCTAGCTCAATGTGAAGAGAAAAATTTGGTGCTGAATTAGGAAAAGTGACACTTTTTGGTGAAGGAAGGAATAGTCCTTGGCCATAAGGTATCATGTAAAGGACTAGAAGTAGATAGATCCAAGGTTGAAGTGACCGAAAAGCTTCCACATCCGATAACAGTCAAGGGAGTGCAAAGTTTCTTGGAGTATGCGGGTTCAACGGGCGTTTCATTTAGGACTTTTCGAAGATTGCAAGCCTGATGTGTAAATTGTTAGAAAAAGAAGCCAAGTTTGATTTTGAGGAAGAGTGTCAAGAAGCTTTTGAGAAGTTGAAGAAGAAACTGATGGAAGATGCTATTTTGATTTCTCCATATCGGGATTTTCCATTTGAATTGATGTGTGATGCCAATGATTTGGATGTTGGATCAATTTTGGGGCAAAGAAAAGACAAGATATTTTTATCTATTTATTATGTTACTAAAATCTTGAATGATACCCAAATGAATTATGCAGTCACTAAAAAGGCGATATTAGCGGTGGTTTATGCATTCGATAAATTTAGAGCATACTTGGTGGGCACCAAAGTTATTGTTCACATAGACCCTGCAGCCATCAAGTATATCTTCAATAAAACGGATGCAAATCCTCGATTAATCAGATGGATTTTATTACTGCAAGAATTTGACCTGGAGGTTCGTGATCGGAAAAGAGCAAATAATCAAGTTGCAAACCATTTACCATGGATGGAGACTTATGACCATATTGTTGATTACTCTCTCTACATTCAAGAAGGGTTTCCAGATAAAAAATTATTGGTCCTTTCCACGTGTGAGATTCTGTGGTATGTAGATATTGTGAATTTGCTAGTGTGTAGGGTTTACCCTCCTGAAGCTACCCCTCAACAAAGAAAGAAACTGCTTTATGATTCTTGTGCTTACACATAGGACGAGCCATATCTTTTCAAGTAGGGTCACGATAGTATAGTACGAAGATATATTTCAGAAAATGAATTCACACAAGTGTTATAAAAGTGTCATTTATACCCTTATGGTGGCCATCATAGGGGTGAAAGAACAGCAAGAAAAGTGTTGTAATCAAGATTTTTTTGGTGTACCTGGTCCAAATATGAAATTGTCTTCGTGAATAGTAGTGATCAGTGCCAGCGGTTAGGTACAATTTCAAGGCATCATGAGATGCCCTCAATAATATTCTTAAAGTTGAAGTGTTCGATGTTTGGGGGATTGATTTTAGAGGACCATTCCCACCATCTCGTGGAAATTTATTCCCCCAATTTGGCACTCCCAAAGATATAATAAGTTATAGAGGTACGCATTTCATTAACACTTGGTTTAAGAATATTTTAGCTAAATATGGTGTTAGGAATAAGGTGACAACTACATACCATCCATAAACAAGTGGTCAGGTTGAGGTATCAAATCGGGAGATAAATCAAATTCTACAGAAGACAGTAAATGGACAGCGAAAAGATTGGGCTGAAAATCTTGATGATGAATTATGGGCTTATAGGAAAGCATATAAGATGCCTATAGGGACCTTCCTCTATATCTTGGTTTATGGGAAAGCCTACCATTCATCTGTGGAGTTGGAGAATCAAGCTTACTGGGCAGTAAAAAAGCTGAATCTTGACATATAGGCCGCAAAAGAGAAGAGGTTGTTAAAGCTTGATGTACTTAATTAGTTTCACCTCCACGTTTACGAGAATGCGAAACTGTACAAGGAGAAAATTAAAAAGTAGTATGATAAGCAAATTCAGGGCAGAGTGTTTGAATCTGAACAACTTGTTTTGCTTTTCAATTTAAGGTTAAAGTTGTTTCCAGGTAAATTGCGATCTAAGTGGTCTGGGCCTTTTTGAGGTGGTGCGAATGATGCCTTATGGATTAGTTGAACTGTGGAATAAATAGAAGACTAAGAAGTAGTTGGTGAATGGACAATGTGTGAAGCATTATTGGGATGATCATGGAGACAATCACAATGTGTCCATCACCCTTGTTAATGAGTGAGCCAGAGCTAAGTCGTGCCACGACATAAAATAAAGCATTATGTGGAAGGTAACCCATAAATTTAATTTTATAGGTAGTTTAATTTTTAGCAGTTAAAAAAATATAAAAAGATAAGTCGTGCCACGACTAAAACAAAGGCACTGAGTGGGAGGTAACCCATTTTTTCTTCTAATTTTTGTTGTTTTTGTTTAGAATGCAGGGATGAGACAATTGATATTGAGGCATTCAAGTTTGAAAAATGATATATTTAGTTTGATACAATATTAGGTAAGAAAGGGGGTTGAAAAATGCACTAAAATTGTTAATTTGAAGGTCACCGCATCGCGGTGAGGTGACAATCCATAATTGTCTAATTCCAGTGTGTCATCATGATACCACCCATCCTGGTGATGTGTTAAAACACACAAAAAATTTCCAATATAAGGGTCACCATATTGTGGTGAGGTGACAATCCATAATTGTCAAATTCCAGTACCTCACCGAGATTCCACCGCATCGCGGTGAGGGTCTAATGCAGAAATTTTCTTATTTAGTTTGGATTTAATCCAACCCGAACAGTTTGGACTTACCCCTCTTTAAATATTCCCTAAACCCTAAAACCCTCTTTCTATCTCACTCTAAGCGCCTCCCTTCACACCCCAAACATAATTGTGCTCTAAATTCTATCACTTTTTAAATCTCTCACTCAACGCACCTAAGGTAAGTTCTCCAATCTCTATTTTTCCTTCATCTTAATGGGAATTGTAAAATTACTAGCATGATTAGGTTGTATTTTTAATGATTTATTTAAGTTATAGCCCCATATGCTACAATTTGATTTTATTGAAATTTTAGTGAATCGTTGGTCACTTTCTTCATAATCTTGCATTAAATTGTAATGCCTACATTATGTTTGTGTCCTTGTGAATCAACTCATGGGGATGTTATGGCTTACTTGTATCGGGATAGAAATATTGCAGGCCAAATTTTACTTTGTGTTGGAATGTGTTAGGCAATTCTAGTTTTGTCTCACCGCGAAAGGAAGTCTGAGTACCTTGTGTGGTAACACTGAACTGATGTGTGCACAATTGAGTTTGAAATAAGTATCTATTTTTGCTAATTAGTAGTTGCTACGTATTATGGTATGTTCAAATTAAATTGATCTTATGCAAATTATTAAACTAGAAATTCTATGAAAATGTAAAGTTGGGCATGCAAATGAGTGAATGTTTAGTTTGGACTGGTTGCAGTTAAGTTAGTTGATGCCCTTCTAGTTGAAATGTGATATGTTACAGTGCATTATGAAATTATTAGATGAAATTAGTCTTTGTTTGAATTGTGATCTATCTGTCCATGTGCAAAGTTGGGAGTTGTCTGTAAGCTTGTCACCTCACATTAACTTAATATAATAGATTAAGGGACATAACTGGATAGATGCTAGTGATTGATTTTGTAATGACATACTAGGCTCCTAAATTGTCTGGGTATTACTGTATTTGGCAAAGATGTATTGAATGGGGAAAGTCTGAGTACCCCGTTTGTACTTGTGATCAACTTAGCTAGCACAAAAAAGTATGGGGTAACGTTGTCACTTGTCCAAACTTAGTTGAGGCTAGCATAATCTATGACGTGGTTGCTGATTTTTTTGTTGAATGTTATGAACCATAGAAATTATGGATCATAGACAACTAGCACTAAAGGGGAAAGCTGGTACTTTAGAGCCAGCAAGAAAATAAAGTAGGCAGCCCGAGAGGCAAACTGATAGGGTACCTCTTGCTCCACCAGTCCCGCATGGTCAAACATGGAGATTTGGGTTTAAGGCAGTCAAGAAAGTAGGAAAGAAGTGGTACACTAAACATCTCAACAGAAAATACTTACCTAATGTATTTATTAAAAGGGAGATCTTGCAACGGGAATACTCGAGTATGGTACATCGTCTGGAACAGCTTAACATGCTTTTGTATTTCACCAGCCAACTGAGTGCAAGTTGTACCTTGTGCATGAATTTTATGATAATTGGGACCCTCGGTACCCACATCATGAGGTGAAAGTCCATGGTAAAGTATTGAGATTTACACCAGAAGACATAAATAACTTGCTGGGGATACCTGAGATAGATGCGAACCAGTTCAAGCAGATGATCATCACTCCAAATTATGCTCATATTAGTCATTTTTGTGTGGTGCTTATTCTGCTAGGTGGATAAGACAAAAGGTCCCGGATCTTCATTCCTCTTTTCCATATGCAAAGATGAATAAGGAGGCTCGCATGTAGGGGCGCATTGTGTACCATTGCCTTATTCAAGGTAACCATATGACAGAGGTTACACGTGACTAGGTATGTTTGATTTATACTCTAATGTGTGATGATATTGAGATTAATGTATTCCATGTGATATTTTCTGCTACGAAAAAGGCACATTACATTAAGGGGCGCAGATATGGGTTTGGAGGATAGTTGAGTCAATTTTTGAGGAGGCACTGAGTAGAAGAGGAGGAGTTAGATTATAAGCATATGGTAGATATTCACCCTTTTGTTGTCACCACAGACAGGATCACAGTTGGGGATCAAGGCCTGATTCTTAATATGGTCGAGCATCAAGCTCGAATTGATGAAATCACTACAAGAATGTGTGGTTTACAGATATTGCAGCTGCGGGTTGGGGGAAGAGCAACCACAAATGAAGATATTTGTGTGGTTGAGTTAGATTACCCACTTGGTCATTATTCTAGGAAATTACTAAGGATTGGACCAGAGTAATTGAATCTGTAGATGATGATATACCTACTGATGAAACAAGGAAGTGGTAGGACTCATATATAGAGTCTGATGATGATAAGAAGTCTAAAGATGGTGATGTCGATGATGATGATGATGCATATAATGACATTGGTGATGTTGGTGATGCATATGATGATATTGATGCCCAGGCAGGAAGTATTCAGCCACCTCATATTTTGAGCTTACTTGTATGCACTGGGATGGTTCTTCGTTTAAGTGTGGGTTGGTTGTGTCTCATATTCTTTTCCCTTCTTCTCTTTATCTTGGTATTTCGGTTTGTGTTGCTTGGACAGTTTTGGATGTTTTTATTTTTATTTTGTGTGGATGTTATTCTAACTATTTGGAACACTATTTCTATAATAGTTAGTAATTTCAAAGTATGGATTTTTACAATTTGCCCTCAAGGCATTTCTTGCATATTGCTTTTAGTTTAAAATGTTTGCTTTTATTATTTTCGCCCTTCTGTGCAATATCAGTTTAAAGTTTTTATTTTTTCCCTCTTTGGTTCAAAATAAATCGTCATAGATAGTTTCCCTCCCCTATGATATATGGATGATGACCGTCTTAAGGGGAGTTAGTCTTTAGAAGCTGAGAATTAATAAGAATGCAATTACGACTTTTGAGAAATGCTTTGTGTTGGGCTTTTTTTATAGTGACTTTAAACGAATGTGTTGTTAATCAAAAGGAAAATTGAGTTACTTGAGATGCTAAATCTTAATAGGTGTAATACAATTTTTTGGCTTAATATTGAATTTGACAAAGAACAAGATCAAAAACCGTAAGGATCCAATTTAATTCCTTGCATGCACCGTGACCATGAGTATTTGTTAATATTCTACATGTATAGGAATGTCTAGAACTTTTCAAGTGTGTTTACAAAGAGAAACGAAGGTTGTTGGGTGTAGGAAGTGATTTAGGCATTTCTTTGTTAGCCGGATTTTTAAAGACTCTATTGACCTACCCGTATGCATGTCTCTAGTAAACCCCTTTGAGCCTATAGCTGATTTTTTTTGGTAGCCTTGTACTTAGCCGAATCCCTTTTTTGATAGACCTTAATTTGATTCAAAACTCCTAAGCGCTTTAGTAACGAAAAGTAATTGAGTAAGGAATGTGAAATTGAAGGAGGAAATAGGTGAAAGTAAAGCCCCAAAATTGTAAGTTACTGGTGCAAAATTTATGTGGTTGGGAAATAAAGAAAGTGTTCTAAAGGAAGTTCAGTAAATAATCTCTATTGTGTATGTTTACTTTTTTCACCATTTGATTCTTGTACAAAGGAAGTGAGACTCAACCTTTTTACTACAAATTTATAAGCCATTTTCTTTCACTTATATAACTTTATTTTAATTTTCCTAAATTGGGTTAATATGAAACTATTTTGGTCCTAGTCTGTTACGTACACTATGCACCTCAACCAAGGTGAATAGCTTTGGTTGAGGGTGCCTATAATAGGGGTGCATAACAATAAATGGGCGTGAAAAAGATATGGAAATTGAATCATGGTGTAATAGAAAAATACTCCTACCATAATTTATGTTAATGTGCTTAAATGAGGTTGGGGTGAAACAAATGATGTGTAAAGGTGACAAAGTTATTGTTGGATTGATAGAATATGATTTCAATTGAAGATTGACATGTATTAAAGTGCTTAGGTAGATTAGTCACTTTTTCTAAATAGTTCCTACCCGTCCCTTAGGTTACATTTCAACCATGAAAGACCTAGTTAATCCCACGTTTTAACATCCAACTATTAGTAGATTAGTACACTAGGGGAAAGCTTATGGGTCATTTTTTTTCAAGTATGAATACTTTGTTGAGAGTGAGTAATTGAATTTTGATGTTCCGCTCATGACAAATATTGAAAAATTGTGAGAGGTATGGGGAAACTTTATTGTTTTGAGGGTGCATACGGTTGAAAGTCTGGATTACTTACTGTGTTGTTTGATTGCGTGTTTTGATTAAGTTTGCCTATGAATTGAATGTCACTATTGAGATAACAAATTTTTCATGTGCATAAAAGCATTTTTAACATGTTTTGAGATAAAAAGTCATTGTTATAAATTGTACATGCCCAATGCAAGCATAACTCTTTGGTTGTGATGTGTAACTTAATTGAGTGATTGTGTTTCTGATTGTTTGAGGACGAACAAGGTTTTAAGTATGGGGTGGCGATCTTGAGCCTATTTATATGTCCAATCAGCAATGTTTACCCATATTCTGACTTGTTCTAAGAGCTAAATTGTGCTATTTTGATATTAAGTGAGCTTTAATTGTGTTTCGTATCTAATGGACATGATTAGTGTGTGCAGGATTAAATTTTTATTGAATCTACTTTGATTGGACACATTAAGGATGTATAAAGATGACAGGCGCAATAAAGGCATTGGAACATGTTTTGGGAAGAAAATAAGGAATAGAAAAGCTCCAGAAGCCCCTTTCAGGAAGTCACTGCATTGCGGTGACATGATAATCACCAATGCTCATGCTTTGAAGCCCACCGTATCATGGTAGAGGCGGAATCGAGAAATGTCACAATGCAGTACCTCACCGTGATTCCACTGTGTTGCGGTGAGGGTCAAATACACATTTATCACAAAACAAAATCCCAATGCAGTTGCACTGCTTCGCGATGGCAATGGAGATGGGGAGGCTGTCGTAACATAGTGAGAGGAAAAAATGGGTTTTTCATTCCATCTATAAAAGGAAAAGTTCACTACAATTGGGGACACTTTGGAAAGCATTGCAGCGGCAAAAAAACACAACATTCTCTCTCTTAGGGTTCTTAGAATTTCTTTTGAACTTCTTTACTTCAAGATTAATTCTTGGTATGATTAATTACTTATTTTGGATGTTGAACTCAAACATGAGTAGCTAAAGACCCTTATTCTGGGGTGGAGGGCAAGAACATGATTACTCTTTGATATGTTTTATCATATTTTCTTTTTGGATTATCATCTGTGTTGTTCTTAATTTCTTGAGCTTACTATTTTGATGAGTGGACATCATTAGAATAAATCTATATTTCTATATGAATTCGGGAGAAGAATCGTAGGATAGAACGAAGAAATTAAGGATCAAGGTTCTTATACTTTTATGAAATAAGGGGTTTGAATTAGCATCTAGGATAGGGATATACCTAGAAGCCTTGCTTGATTCAATTCCAAGAAGATAACTTTATGAATCTAGATAAATTGTTGCATCTCTATGGGAGCTTTAGTTTCAATATTTATATATATAGAAGATTTGAGGCCGGGAGACCAAGATCGTGCTATAAACCTTGTGAATCAACAACCTGATAATCAACTAGACTATGATAAGAATAGATATTTGTATGATTGTTTGAATTGTCTCAACCCTAAAATTCTCGTCATTACTATTTACAACCGTTGCTTGCTTTGGTATTGTCACAAATTGTTGTTTCTTATTTATTAATTTACATTTTTATTCACAACTTCACAATCATCTTTATACTTTACAAAACTTAATACCTTTTTGTCTAATACTAAAGTTGATTAAATTGCTAGTTGCTTAGTCCTCATAGGAACGATATCTGACTTTCTAAGTCATTATATTACTTGTACGAGCACATGTATTTACGTGTACGCTTGAATGCAACAGCTTACTAAGCTTATTCATATGCCTCATTATCCATATTTTATGATCTAGCAGTCTTTAGTTCTACTCAAGTCCAAGGTGAGTCATTTACTCTTAGTATGCATCATTTGAAAGTGTACATATATATTCAGTTCTTGTTCTACTTATGCATTCACTACCATATAATTAGTACATTCAAGAAGTATTGACCCGCATATATTTCTATGTGCTACATTGTCCTATAATTTAGGTTCTGGTGCTCATCTCTAGCAGTACGATTGATCACGGGCATCATATGCAGAATCCTGAATTTTGGTGAGTCCTCAAAGTCCAAAGACCCAGATTATCAGACTCGTATTTATTGTTGAAATTTATTTTAGATCTGTGATTTTTTTTATGTTCAAGTCAACTGGGGTCTGTCCCAGTGGCTCTCTAGTTAGCAGTAGAGGCTTGTCAGACTGTGTATGTTCTAAGTTAAGGAGTTTGTTTAAGGCTTCCATAGTTAAAAGACTTACATTAAGATAAGAATTGTTTACCTTCATTTTCTATATATGTTAGTTCACTTTTCATTTGAGTGCTAAGTTGAATAGATATCATGGGTTAGTTTGGGGATATTCGTAGTCCTATGCATCGTTTGAGGTCCAGGGGCTTCTCTCGAGGTGTTACAGCCTCCCTCTTCTCCTAAAGGAGTTTAGGACATTATTGATCAACATTCAGGGGTGATTTTAGCACAAGTCTCTAATGAGAAGAGTGCAGTAGAAGAAGATTAGCGAATAGCTCGAGAGGAAGAGTTATCTGAGAAGAGATAGGAAACAGACTGTCGAGCAACACCCAAGGGAAATCAGAATAGAATCATAGGAGGTTGTCCTCAAGTGATCCTAGAATATCAGTATGTGCAGTAGTATGATGATGATGAAGATGATCTGGGATACGTTGAGCCAACATAAAGAGAACAATTATCCATCTCTTAAATCTGAAGGCTATATTTTTGGGTTTGCCTACAGATGATGCAAATATTTACCTTGTGAATTTCATCGGGATCTGCAGTTTGGATACAAATACGGGGGTAAATTAGGAACTGGTTAGACTGTACTTGTTCTCCTTCTCATTTATAGGAGAAGTATCTTTATGGTAAGGGGAAATGCCAAGAGGATCTATCACTACATGGAATGAGTTATGCAGGCAATTCTTGAACCAGCTCTTTCGTCTATCAAGGATGTTTCTGCTCAAGGATAAGATCTATAATTTCAGGTAGCTATAGTAAGAATCTATCTATGATTCATGGTTTAGGTTCAATAAAAAGCTGAGTATGGTGCCCAACCATCGAGTGTCAAGGACGAGCTTATTAGAGATATTTTTACAGAGCCTTGACCATCTGTTCCAGATTGATGGCAGACACTATATCTGGAGGAAATTTTATGAGACTACTCTCGGAGGTAGCTTTGGAGATACTAGATCATATCTTGCTCACTAACCTAGGGTGGCAAACTTGGGAGGATGGGAGGGTATCTGGCACATATGTTATTGGTGCCTCCTGTCACCAGAAAGTTGTTGATGATTCAGTAGTGTAAAATATTATGCTGCTAAGAACTGATCTTGGGTTACTCATAAAGTAGTTTGTAGTAGTAAGTTTTGAGAAAATAAACATAGTAGGAGCACAGAGTTCAGCTTCCAAAGCTTAAGAGTCAGAATTAGAGGAGGAAGCAAACTATCTGGTTCGTCAGTTTACGGGTTTCCAAGCTATTTAATGACCGTATAAGGATAGAGATGGTAACAGAAGAAAGAAAGATTACTACAAGGATAAGGGAGGTTGGTACATTCCACCTGGTAGAAGAGATGCAGAATCAAGAATGGAAGAGATGCTGACTAAGCTCGTAAAAGGTCAAGAAAATTAGAAGATCATCCTTAAGGAGATTAAGGCGAACAATTCAGGGTTGACCCAAAAGTTTAATTCCCATGCCACTAATATCAAGCAGTTGGAGCAACAGTTCGGGAAGATGTCAGCAATATTAAACCAGAGGCATCCGGTACCCTTCCAAGAAACACTATTCAAAATTTGAAAAATGATGGTCATGTTCTAGCCATTACCACAAGGAGTGGTATAAATATTGTGGATCCCCCATTACCTGATATGAAAGCACTAATATATGATAAGACATTTGTTGTGAAATATGGATTGTGCTGACAGAAAAGGCAACATGTGGTAATGATACTATTGGTAAGTAAAAAGGTAAGGATCTGGATGTTCAGCAAAAAATTAGACAAACTCAAAGATCACCTCCATCTTTTCCTCAATGACTGAAGTATAAAAGAGAGGAAAGAAAATTCAAGTGATTTATTGAGATGTTGAAAGAGTTAAGCTTGAATATTCCCCTTCTTGAGGCATTGGAGCAGATGCCTGGATTTGCCAGGTTTATGAAGCAACTGGTCACAAAAGAAGAAAAGATCTATGATTGAGGATGTTTATGGCTTGAACCACTATAGTGCAGTCACTGCTAGGTCACTGGGCCAGAAAAAGGGTGACCCCAGAGCATTCACTATACCCTGTACTATTAGGTCATTTCGACTCGCCAAATCCTTATGTGACTTAGGAGCCAGCAAAAATTTAATATTGATGGATGTTTTCATGGAATTAGTCTTGAACCCTCCTTAACCATCTACAATGCAACTATTGATGGCTGACCACAAGGTTAAAAAACTCGTGGGCATTTTGTTTGATGTGATTGTGAGAGTTGATAACTTCATCTTTCTGGCTGACTTTGTCATTATGGACTGTAAGGTTGACAATGTGATATCCATCATATTGGGGTGACCATTTATGCCCATAGATAGAGAGATGATTGACATGAACTAAGAAGAGATGAAATTCAGAGTCAACTGTGAGGAGGCCACATTCAACATCCAAAATTCAATGAAGCGTCCTACCAACATGAGGGTGGTGTCGGTGATTAATTGTATTGATGACCCTAGAGGATACTATTATGGGTATCTTAATGAATTCTGAGTAATCAAAGTACCCATATCATGACGTGACGTTAAATCAAGCACTCCATGGGAGGCAACCCATTGGCTTGTTGTTGAAGTCTGAGTAACCAACACAACCATGTCATGCCACGATGTTAAATCAAGAACTAGGTGGGAGGCAACCCACTATTTTAGTGTTCACTTTTTATTTTTTGTGTTTTTGTTAGTATATATCTTATGGAAATACCTGGAATATGGTAGGATTTCTACATGCATAAATTTCTAGGTAAGGGGATTCTGTGACCAACCCAGCACGGTCACAAATCCCACATGGGCAAGGTAAGTTGAGCAATAATTGAAAAAATGATTTTTTGAGGATGAGAATGGAAAGTTGTAGACTTTGGCACATAATCATACTTTTGGAACCGTAAATTTACATTACGGAACCATAAGTAACTGGGAAAACAACAAAATTCCAAGTCCAGAATGCAAGAAAGTGGGCCAAAGATTTTATCTCACATACGCCCTGCACATGCTGACTGCATGTGGCACATCTACCCCATGGTTGGCCGCATAACGTATGTGGGAGCCACAGGTAGCCAATTTGTGGGAACAAATTTTAATTATACTTTTGGGCCCACCAATGCATATTTAATACCTAAATCATCCCCCCATCAATATTTAAAATAATTTAGCCTCATTCTAACTCAGTCAAATCCTCAAAATCTCACTTTTCTCTTTAAATCAAAACTTTCTTCTTAAATCATAAACTAATCCCACACTTAAAGAAAGGCCAAATTGAAAGTTGTTAGGGGTACCAACTTATACCAACAACTAAAAACAAGTTCCAACTTAGGTTTTTCTTAATTTCTTCATTGTTCACTTTTGAATTATCATAAAAGAGGTAACTTTCTCGGCTCCTAATAGTTATCTATTGATTTATTTATTGAATAAACAAGTTGATATGTGTATTCCCATAAAATATATATAGAATATATCATATTTTTATGTAGGATCCTTGAAGTAGCCTAAAATCTTAATACATGGCCTTGTTTTGAATTAAATTTTAAGGTTAGGCCCCAACCGAAAGTTGAACTTGAACAAGTAAAGTAATACCAAAGGTTGAGAATGTTAATTTTCTTTGAAAATCATAATTATTCATATATGTGTGCACATTGGAATTTTCAGGGCTTCAAATAGGTTATATGGGTGTGAAAATTGAGGAAAAATTTGAACTTTTTGAATTTTGTATTTTTCTTCATCTTTTGCAATCCCTATATTTTATTGGAACTAACGACTAGTTTTTAGGTACATATGGAACTAAAATCTACTAAAAATAAGAAGTCTGAGACATCATAGAGACAGGATGAATCCCTCAAGCCTTGTGTTTGGTGCAGGAGTACCTGATTGCACTACTTAGAGAGGTTGCAGGTGGTATGAAATGCAAAGTGATGAGAGAAAGAAGAACTAGGTAGCAAGACTATTTTGATGGGCACTATGGAACAACCGCTACATGAATATTCATAGTGGGGGAGACGACCATCTTTCATAAGACCCAGGTCTTGGATCAAGGATATATATGATGTCATGTTATCTAAGAAAATATAGACCGACCAAGGATAAAGTCCACTCGAAGATCACCTCAATATTCTCTTTCATCGAGTGATCATGATGATGAGGATGAGGTAGATTCAAATACGATCTTAGAGAGTATATCTCAAGACCCCTAATTTTAGAAGGGGTCCCATAATTCATCTGAGGTTGCAGAGTAGGAGGAGTCATCAGCGGTACCCCAGTCTGAAAAGGGTACTGCCATTTATGCACAGTAGTCAGTTATACCTCAGTCTGGGGGTATAGAGTAGGCTACACACGAGATGCCCATTATAAATGAGGGCACACCATTACAGTAGGGTCAGAGTCTTGTACCCACACATTTCTTAGAGGTATCTCTTGAGAAGGAAAATCCAAGGTGGTATGTTGTAACGCCTCGAGTCTGTACCCTAGATGCTACACGGTGCTCGTAATCGCAAAGGACCACAAGCTAACCCATGATTGGTACCTACTGCAATAACTGAATAATAATACTGTAAATATATAGAAAATAAGTGGAAACTGGCCATAAGGTTCAATACTATAAATAATACTGAATACGGTATAACAATACAAAAACTGAAATGTCTGTTTGAAAATACTCTAGTCTAGAAAGCCTCTAAGCTGTTTGAACTGTGGAGTTGATGGGATAAGCCCACAACTAACTCTGACTACAGAAAATGAACTAAAGTTCTAAAAAATAATCATGTCCTAAAACTATGAGGACTCACCACTAACTCTGTCTGCTGAGAATCTAAGCAGCTAAGGGTGCTCTGGAGCCCGTGCATTTTAACCTATGATATAAAATATCATAGCACAAATAAAAGCATGTGTCAGTACTTTACCGTACTGGTATGCTCAGTGAGGCAGGATGAAATTCATGGGTTCATATGTATGAACTATACTAACTGAATAACATGAGTATGACTTAATGAGAGTACATGCATAAGTACGTAGACTGTAACTGAGATTGTGATAATACTAAATACTGAGTCTAAATAATTATTTACTAATATCCGAGTTTACTGATATAGTATTACTAATAACTAAGTGATCGTATCTGACAGTCTTGATTCTGTGGAACTATACTGAGTTCCATACTAAGCTCAGTGACTGTAACTGACAGTCCTAAATCTGTAGAACTAAACTGAATTCTTTACTGAGACTGAATCTGAAACTGAGACTGTGGGAGGTAATCATCTAACCATCATGCCTCTTACAAAAATTAATAGGGGTCCAATATATAACCCCAGTTGGAAGGATGCCAGCACCGTACCACGAGTAAAGACAAGTTGTGAGTTAACCCTCTCTGACTGAAAGCTCTTTCATCGAACCTCACTGGTAGGAAAACTCAAATGAGATATATCAACCCTAGTATTGTAGGTAGATATATCAATCTATGCTAGATACATAGCTCTGGAATGCTAGTATTGCTTCTAAGGATCGTACCCTCTTCTGGAAGGTGAGCCCACATCCTTGGGTTCACTCAGTGCTGAATCCTACTTCCAACTGAATGGACACTGAACTGATTTTCTAGTTCATACTAGGCTTGACTGAACTATTACTGATTATACTATTTGACTGAACTGAACTGAGTTCACTAAGTTCCATGGACTAACAGAATACTGCTGAATTATGTTAACTGACTGAGTACCATTGAGTTCTCAACTGAATACTGTGACTGACTTATGAAAACTACTGAGATTTTCCTGAGTTATATAACTGACTGAAGTTCTAGGTAAACAGCTAAGTTTTTGGGTATTGAATACCCTCAGGACTCGATAACATGAAAGGTAAATCATAGAATAAGCTTGAAAAGCATAATCATGTGCACTTGTTCATAATTCATTCATGGAGACATTCTATCAAACACTTGCATGATACAACTTGCACATAATCTAACATGACATGATCTCTTTCCTTTATTAGTTCATGTGAGTAATTCATCAAGCACTTGGTGACATATATAGGCACAAAACACTAAACAACAAGTAGATATCATAATTCAAATCCCCATTGACAATTTAAAGGGTTTTGCATATATCCACATGATATTACATATATATCAATTAACCTCACACGAAACATATCATAAAACATGGATTAGAATCTCGATTAATCATTATAAATATGATTATAATCAAACCCAACATGGAATTCATGAAATCCATAAACTTAAAGTCTAAAAAAATAGTTTCTTAGACTCCAAGGGTGTAAGGGACCCTTGGATGAACACTTCACATACCTTGATTACTACTTTCGAGAAGATTGAAGTGAGTTATTGAGACTTGAATTCTTGAACTTGATGGGGCTAGGGCATGCTCTTGAGAGAGTTTATGAGTAAAGAATGAGATTTTTCCCTACAGGCTGATTAATTTCGTGTTAAGGTTAAATAAAGGAGGGGAAATGACCCATTTTCCCCCACAACCCGTATTACAATAATGCTGAATAGGGATGCCCTCGCCATCACGACGTGGTCCCTACTCGGGTTAAGTAGCCATCACGGCACGCCCCTTACTTGGGTTGACTAGCCCTCATGATGCAGGGCTATCGTGACCCTTCACTATTTTGGGAATCGAAACTCACCCTTACGCTAGTTTGAAAAATCCAAAACTCGCCTAATAAAACCTACAAGTGACCCTGATCATGAATTAATTTGAAAATCGACAAACTATGGTTGGGAAGGTTGGAGATAAAATCCTCAAAATTTGAAAGGATAAAGTTATTCTAAGTCTTGATACTTGGCTAAAATCTTTTAAGTATGGGACCCCTTAACAAGCTTAAAGGACTGAGTTAAGCTAAGAATTGTGTGGGGTCTTACAATACCTCCCCCTTGGGAATATTCATCTTTGAATGAGACTGACTGAGATGGGAGAACTGATAGACTGCAAGTACACACTGGACATGCACAACTGGAACATGATTTCATGGCTGAGACTACTGATATACTGAATTTTCATACTGAACATGCATATCTGATGCATGGGTACATGACCGAGCTGATTCGTGAATACACGACTGGGATTTTTGATAAGCTGAATTTTCTCAAACTGAATATGAATATCTAATGCATGAATACATGACTGAACTGACTTATGAATGCATGACTGAATATGCATCGATAAATGATACCAAGTTTGTAGAGGTAATCTGAACATGGAACTGAGTAAGCTCAAGGAAAAACTATTACTTAAACTGAAAAATACTGATGAACCCAAGATCATTTTTAAAGTACGCATGAATGGAAATATGAGAACATGACTGAGACTGGAACGTGATATATGAATTGAATATCGTAAACTAAACTAAGCCCCTTGAATAGGTGACTTACGACTGAGATTGGAACTTGAGGGTTAACTTATAAGTACCCACTATTCCAAACTAGATTCGTTACGTGAAAAGAACTAGGAGGTTTAGGACATGAAAGCTCGGGGTTATAGTATATCTCCCCCGTGGGACATTATGTCTCCCTAAAAATAATGACTTGGCTGAGATACTGAGGAAAACTGGGGTGATGCACAAGGCACCTACGAATTGAATTGTGACTGAATATTTGGGGCCTGAAACTAAGACATGATACATGAACTGAGCTGAACAGTCAACTACTTGGTTGGTCCATCTTAGGATAGTTACATTAATGATACTTTGGATAGTGTTACTATATGGAAATATAGAAAACTACACCATACAAATTTTTCCATCTGACTGCTAAACAGAATTACTAGCTTTACGGACTAACTAATACTGAAAACTTATTCTTAACTGGAGATTTTCTCTGACACTTTTTTTATTGAGTTGCTAGCATCTATAGGGAGCAATGAAATCTTGGCATCGTCTGAATAAGACATCAATACATGGCTAGAATTTTATAATATGAGGTGAGGTCTATGGAACACCATCTAAGATAGAGTGACTAAGCCTCCTACACCGGAATAACTGACTCGTAACCTTAGCCTCATCTTCCAACTATTTTCCTCAATTATAGTTTCTACTTCAGCACAAAATTTCTCTTGAGGCTACTAAGAATATCTACATGGGCGTTGAGTATGAATATTAAAACATACTAGTTTATCTGATTAACTGAATGACTGCTAGCTGAATACTAGGTATGTAAGACTGAACTGTATTAGGTCTAAATAATTGGACTGAAACTGTAGAGTATTATACATATGAAGTAAGGACTAACTGATTAACATGAGATAATTGAGCATGAATTTGTGAAAACTGCATTATTTAAGAATGCAAGACCAAGCGTATAACATGGTTCTCAAATATTTTGTAAACTAAGGTACTGAAATACTAATAACTGAGTAACTGATAACTGTACGCTATGGTTGAGTGAACCTAAAACTGAACTGAGTTTATAATATAATTACTGGACTGAGAATGACACTATAACTAAAACTATAACTGAGACTACGATTCAGACGGTAACTGGGACTGAACAAATTGGAAGGCATGAGTGTAGAAGTCATAAGCTACATGACCTGAGTTTGGAGTTCTTTTGTTCATAGAACATAGTTCGTACTACTGAGTGAAATGGAGCTCCTCATACTAAGAATTGGAAATGCATATGATTCTATGGAAAGCGCATAAATATAAGTTGTGTTCATGGAGCTGAGATGTAAAACATGCATAGGTATTGTGATAACTGATGTACAAAACTTTGAACTGAGGTAAAGACGGGTTGGGAATCATTACCACCCATTACTTTTCTACATATACTAATATTACTACTTAAATATGGAAGCCTGAATTCCTGAGATATCATAATCGGACAGTTCCTGTATACTTGTCGGGCTATGATAGACTAATCTACTGGGGTGGAGGATGAGAAAGGTTTTGTTAATATTTGGTTTGACTTTAAAGTTAACTACTATGCAAAGAGTTACAAAAGAAAGAGAAACTCTTGGATCTGATGAGACATAAACATATAAATGGGAGGTCTATAACGTACCAGTGACCACATCAGGGGAAATTTCCTGATCTTGCCTAGACTGAAGTGCATAAATCCTATTTGGGAACTTCCCACTGGCGGCACTGGAAGTGGCACCCTACTGATTTGGCCGATTGGACTGAGCTAAAAGACGACTGTACTAACTTTTTAGACCAGCCTTAGGAATGTCTCAGACTCTATGAGCTTACTCACCACATCCAAATCACACATCACTGTCGGCTCTACACATACCTTTATAATTCTTACCACATTCTTCGCAAAGCGAATTAGTACGAACACCTTTTGCACTACTCTGGGTTTTGGAGCCTGGCGCCCCATTATGACTGTTATTCCTGGACCTTGGTACTGGTGTACTAGCTCAAGATGGAACTAAGGCTAAAAACTTCTAACTAAACCGAGAATGATTACCACCCTCTGACCTTGGATCGACAAAACTAAAGCTACCCGTTCTAGCTCTCTTATTTTCTATCTCCTTCTTCTTAAGTTTCTATTCCTCAATCTATTATTCATAGACCATTAGCCTAGCTATTTCTATCTCCCTAATAAATATCGCAGTCTTGCACTCCTTAACCACTCTACTCCATACCACAGACACAAACTTTATCATTCTGGATATATTGTCTTCTACTACATAGGGAGAATACCTGGATAACTGAGTAAAATTGAGGGAATACTCTTTCACACTCATACTTCCTTGCCTGAGATTGATGAACTCTAATACCTTGGCTTCTTTCAGATCTAAGGGAAAGAATCTATCTAAGATGGTTGTAGCAAACTCTTTCCATTCTATGGGCTCTACATCTGCACCCTTGTCTACCTCCCACTGCTTAAACCAGGTATAGGCTACATCTTGTAGCAGATAGGAGACTAACTCAGCACTCTCACTGGAAGTCACCCCATGATATCTGTGACTTTTTAAACCTGATCGAGGAACTCCTATGGATTTTATTCAGACATAGAACCTGAGAATAAGGGAGGATTCATTCGGGTAAAGTTCCAAATCCTAGTTGCAGTAGTATTGCCCACTGGGTTGGCCGAAATAGCAATTAGTCATTCATTTTGAGTTGCGACTGAATTGGGTAGAGTAGTGAATGCAGCCCTAAATTTTTCATGAGAGACGTGCTCGTCTAAGTGATCTGCTTGAACAGGCTAAGATGTTGATTGATTTCTAGTTCTTCTTTCGTTAGTCCTTTTGAGAGGCATGTTCTGTAAGTGAAAGAAAGAAGTATATTAGACCTAGAGTTTTACTAGAGTTGATGCTCACTCACACGACATTACTACTAAAAGAAAGGAAACTTTTCCTAAAACATCTTGTAGCCTCTCATTCATAAGTGTGGTGCACTACACACCTATGCACAAGACTCTACCAGATGCGACTTTCCAGACTTTCTAGGACTCTTTTGAACCTTAGGCTCTAGTACCAAGTTTGTAACACCTTTAGTTTGTACCTCGGATGCTACTCGGTGCTCATAATCCCAAAGGACCACAAGCTAACCCATGACTAGTACCTGCTGCAATAACTAAATAATAATACTATAAATATGCATAAAATAGGCAAAAACTTTCCATATGGTTCAATACTGTAAATAATACTGAATACGGTATAACAATCCCAAAACTAAAATATCTTTCTTAAAATACACTAGTTTGGAAAGCCTATAAACTATATGAACTATGGAGTTGATGGGAAAAGCCCTTAACCAACTCCGACTACTGAAAATGAACTAAAGTGCTAAAAAAAATCATGTCCTCGAACTATGAGAACTTACCACTAACTCTATTTGCTGAGAATCTGAGCTTCTAAGGGTGCTCTGGAGCCCGTGTATCTGAACTTATGATATAAGAAATCATAGCGCAAATAAAAGCATTCATCTATAATTTAAATGTACTAGTATGCTTAGTGAGGTAGACTGAAATGCATGGGTTCATATGCATGAACAATACTAACTAAATAATATGAGTATAACGGAATGAGATTACATGCATTAATACGTAGATTGTAACTGAGATCGTGATAATACTAAATATTGAGTCTGAAGAGTAATTTACTAATATGTGAGTTTACTGATACTGTATTACTAATAACTATGTGATAGTATCTGACAGTCTTGATTCTGTGGAACTATACTGAGTTCCATACTAAGCTGAGTGACTGTAACTGACAGTCCTAAATATATAAAACTAAACTAAATTCTATACTGAGACTGAATCTGAAGCTGAGATTGTGGGAGGTAATCATCTAACTGATATGCCCCTTTCTAAAACTAATAGGGGTCGTACCTGTAACCTCAGTTCGAAGGGTATCAGTACCATGCCATGGGTAAAGACAAGTTGTGAGTTAACCTTCCCTGACAGAAAGCTCTTCCGTCAACCCTCACTGGTAGGAAAACTAAAATAAGATATATCAACCCTAGTCGTGCAGTAGATATCTTAACCTATGCTAGCTACGTAGTTCTGGAATGCAAGGATTGCTTCTAAGGACCACACCCTCTTCTGGCAGGTGAGCCCCGATCCTTGGGTTCACTCGGTGTTGAATCCTACTCCCAACTGAATGGACACTGAACTGATTTCCTATTTCATACTAAGCTTGACTGGACTGTTACTGATTGTACTATTTGACTTAATTGAACTGAGTTCCCTGATTTCCATGGAGTGATGGAATACTATTGAATTCTGTTAACTAACTGAGTACCGCTGAGTTCTGAACTAAATACTGTGACTGACTTAAAAATACTACGAAGATTTTCTTGAGTTCTATAAGTGACTGAATCTCTAGGTAAACAGCTAATTTTTTGGGTATTGAATACCCCCAGGACTCGATAGCATGAAAGGTAAATTATAGCATAAGCTTGAAAAGCATAATCATGTGCACTTGTTCATAACTCATTCATGGAGACATTCTATCAAACACTTGCATGATACAACTTGCACATAATCTAACATGACATAATCTATTTCCCTTATTAGTTCATGTGAGTAATTCATCAAGCACTTAGGTAGCTTACATAGGCACAAAACACTAAACAACAAGTAGATATCATAATTCAAATCCCCATTGATAATTTCATGGGTTTTACATGGATCCACATGATATTGCATATATATCAATTAACATCATATGAAACGTATCATAAAATATCAATTAGAATCCCGATTTATCATTATAAATATGATTATAATCAAACCCAACTTGGAATTCATAAAATCCATAAACTTGAAGTCTCAAAAAATAGTTTCTTGGACTCTAAGGGTGGAAGGGACCCTTGGATAAACACTTCACATATCTTGATTACTACTTTCGAGGAGATTGAAGTGAGTTCTTGAGAATTGAATTCTTAAACTTGATGAGGCTAGGGCTTGTTGTTGAGAGAGTTATGAGTAAAGAATGAGATTTTGCCCTATATGCTGATTAATTTTATGTTAAGGATGAATAAAGGTGGGGAAAATGACTTATTTTTCTCCACAACCTGTATTAAAATAATGCTGAACAGGGCTGCCCTCGCATCGCGACCCCTGCTTAGGTCAAGTGGTCATCGCGGTGCGACCCTTACTTGGGTTGACTGGCCCTCACGATACAGGGCTATCTCGACCCCTCACTATTTTGGGCATCCAAACTTGCCCTTACACTAGTCTGAAAAATCCAACACTCGCTTGAGATGACCTACAAGTGACCCTAATCATGAATCAATTTGAAAATTGACAAACTAAGACTGGGAAGGTCAAAAATAAAATCCTCAAAATTTGGAAGGCTAAAGTGATTCTAAGTTTGGGACTCTTTCACAAGATTAAAAGACTGAGTTAAGCCAAGAATTTTATGGGGTCTTACATATGTGGAGGGTATGCCGACGATATATGATTTAGACAATCATATTTCTGAGGCTGGCAGTCCTAAAAGGCTTATTTTTTAGGAGCGCAGGATTGATCTATCAGGGCTGAGTAGAGTGCCATAGTTGTAGGCTTTCTTTGATCATTATCAATTGGAGTGGATGACTAGACCACTCGGTTTTTACAACTCAACTATGGTACATGATTTTTATGCATCATATCGTGCCATATTATTTTTTTCGATGCATATATTTCCAGGCTTGATGAGTCATATAGAGCATCCACAGCTCGATCAAACCTTTATGAGATGGGTCAAGTTTGATCTTTAAGAAGAGATTATTTGTTGGGTTATTTTTGGTCCATACTATATAACTCTCGTATCCACAGCAGATTGTGACTATAGACTAAGAGTTATATATGATAGATACATTATGTAGGAGGCTGATCATAGTAGAGAGAGTTGAGATAGCTAGGTATATATCTACCTATATTTCACTTTTAGGGTGATAAGACCCTATAGATCGAAAGACATGGTGTGATAAAGAAGGGTTCTAAAATATCCTGGGTTTTGGGACCCTTGGAAAATTTCCTTGAGTTGTGGTTTTTGGTCAAGATATAACTTAGGGGTACAGGTCATATTCGTGGGTAAAGTTGGTAAGGCTTGGTCGTACACTAACAAGTGTTAGTTGGTAGGTTGTATTGGTTTATGGAATAGGTATGACTTGATGGTATGAGTCATATGGTTGGATACGAGTCCTATGGTTTGGGTTTTTCCTTCTCTTAATCTGAGACTTAGTAACTTAAGTTGGATCTGAGTATGAGTGGCTCACCATAAGTTGTAAGATAGGGTATGATTTATACCATTAACTCATATGGTAGACAGTGATCAAACCTCCTTAATTTATATTTTGCTAGGAATATGATTTGGGGGTCCTAATCGTATGGTTGGGTATCATTTGGGTTGGGTAAGTTATATGGTGAACAGTGCTGGGTCCAAGGGGTAGTCCTAGGGTACGAGTAGTGGGTACCACTCATTTTTAAGGGTACGACAGGTATGGGTAGTCGTACCATATGATGGGAAGTTTTAAGCAGTTAAGTTAGGGGTAATCTAGACATTTCCCCACTTAGCCACTTAAGGCCCCATGACTTATAAATCTATTAGGACATCATTTACCCTCTTATCATTATCTTAAATACTTAGAAACTCTCTCTACTTCTCTCTAAGTCTCTTGGCTAAAGGAAGGCTAGGATTTCATCTAGAGGCAATTTGGGGCTTGTTTGGGTCATTTTTCTCCATTATCTTCATTATATAAGGCATGTATTCATCCATCATTGTTATTTTGAACTAAAGGAATGTTTTATACAAAGTTTTTAAGGCATAGTATTGTATGGTTTTAGGGTTTTCAAATATATGTTGGGGCTTTGGTATTAAATACTTGGTTATGGCTTTCCTATGTTTTAATTATGTATTTTCATGCTTTAATGGTGGTTTGGAAAATTGGTTGCATGGGAATAGTTAATTGGTATTTGGAATTTTTCTTTGAAACACTATGCTCATAACATGTTTGATAAAATGCCTTTGATAATGTTTTTGCTATATTATTGGACTTTTAACGAAACTATTGCATGGTATGGTTTGGTAATGGAACCCTAAATGGTATAAATGCTTTAAATGGTTTGGAATGGTTATGTTCAATTAAACGTCCTTGTGGGGTTCAATGGAATCCCCCAAGTAAACATGCTAATGAACAACTTGTGGGGTACATGGGATTTCCCCAAGAAAGTATAATAATGAAACACTTGAGAGGTACATAGGATTTCCCCAAGTTAACTTGATAATGTAATCTATGGGTACATGGGAATCCCTCTACATAAAAAGTTAGCTAAATACATTACTGGCAAGCTATAGTCGGTATGATGATACCATTACTCATAACCCTAGTTAATAATAATGGTATGATGGTTTGGTAGGTTGTAAATGGTTTTAATTGGGCAATAATGATGGGGAATGATAACTAATCGTAATGGTACAATTCAAATGGGAGGATACTACAAACTCATGTTTGTCGTCATGAGGGTTTGTCATAGAGACTATATATAATACTATGTTGTACATGGGAATCCTCTAAGTGCACTTTATGTACATATGTATCATGGAGAGCGAAGGGTACTTAGAAATCCCCTAGGCCTGTGGTATCTCTGGTTTATGTGGATACATGTATCGAGGACTATTTAGGGGGTTACATTAGACCTATATAGCACGTGGGTGGTTCTAGGAGGGTCAAGTTACACACACCCAGGTTAATGGTTTTAAAAGCATGCTAAACCCGGGTCCCTCTCCCTTTATGGTTATATATATGCATAGTTATGTGCATATGATTTGTTTGCTTGGTTTTATAGATGATATTATTTTATCCTTATCCAGAGTTCATGCTAGCATTTACCTTCTAACCTTTCTTCGAGCGACTGTATCCCCACATAATGTAGAAACCGACCATTTTGCTCTTCCTGCTTAGTGATCGGATTCAGGATTAGCTATTGGATTGAAGTGGTGAGATTCCATATTCCGAAAGGCTATATGTCATATCATGGACATCTTTACATACTTTGGTTATTTTTTGGATGTTGATTTTGGCTATGGTTGGGGGCAAGCCCCAACCAGATATTGTTTTTCTTTTGGTTTGGGGCTTGTGTGACTATTATGGGTTTCAATGGGAGAGATAGATATTGGTGTTAGCCTTATTATCAGCGTTGGTATTGGGGTTGATACTGTTGGACATAATTTATGATTATTCTATCCTCTTTTATTTTGGATTATATATTTATATTGGAATTCATTTGGTTCACGATTTGGTTTAGTAATGGTTATTTGTTGGATAATGGATGGCTGGACTTGTTTGGGTTGGTCATGGTTATAGACCTTGCCCAGAGTCTTAGGCTATACTTACACTTTATCTTGTTATAAGTTAAAAATTCATCCAACCCAGGTACGCATTTGGATGGTTAGGTTGGGTATCGAGGTGGTCCCGATCCTAGTTGGACTTGGGATGCCTATTATGAAAAGGACCTGAGTTGGGTCATGTCAAGTTTTTATTAGAGCTTTGGGTTCATGGTCAATTTTGAGTCCACAAGCTATGTCGAGTAGAGTCTCCTTTAAGGGTGTGTAGCGTGCCACACTCATAAAAGAAAGGCTACAAGGCATTTAGGAATGTTTCACTTTCTTGGTATTCTATTTTCAAGCTTGGATTCTAAGTCCTAGAATCTTCTCTAATCCTAGTTTGTTCACTTTTAGATAATTACTTGATGATCTGAGATGCAAGGTAACTTTTTTGTCCCAATTGGGGACAATGTTTGTAACGCCCCGAAAATGGTTTCGATACATCACACGGTGCTTAAGACCACAAGTGATCCCAAGCTAACCCTTTTACTAGAATAACTCATAAGCAACTGAATAAAATACATAAATCTGATCAAAATAAGCGAAAGATAACTCTTTTCTGAATCTGAACAATACAGATCTATATTAAGATGTTTACAACTCTATTTTTACAAATCAATGCTGGAATCAAATACATTAACTCTACTGACTGTCTATGAACCCTCTACTAGTATTGACTATAGGTAGCTAGGACATGACCCCCAGCTATCCCAAATCAATACAACTGAATCAAGAAAAATGAAATATTGCTCAAACTATATAACTTACTTGAGCCCTAGAATCAAGAGGACTCATCACCTGCTGACTGGAATCTTTAATCTGTCTGAATATGCTATGCATACTACAACTGAACTGGTACCTATATTATAAGATAATGTAGCACATAGACATATATGTGGATTAGTACTTTGAGGATGTACTGAGTATATGGGGGTGAATGCAATAAGTAATCAATATCATCACAATTTAAAAGATCATGCATACTAAATGTAAATGACTCACATAGGCTTAAGAAATCTGAAATCTGAAGATCATAAATCATGAATAGTAAAGCATATAATACAATTATTATGAGTCACAACACTTAGTTATGAAATATGTATTCTGTTCTTATTCTCAAATCATATAGGCTATGTGAAAAGGGATCACCTTTTTATGTCTAAAAACTAAAAGCTATAATTCTGTAACTAAAATCTTAAGTAAAGTAATATCTGAGTAAGTTTGTGAGCCTTTACACTTAGTTTCTATAATTTGGAAAATGCTTTATCTTAGGGAGTTCTCTTGACCGACATAAACCATGTGAGCATTCATGGAGTTCAACGTCTCATCTTCCTAAGGAAGAATCCTCACGTTGGGGAGAGGAGTCATACTCTTACCAGGGAGTATAACCTATCTGGGTGATCACATATCTTTCATCATCGTAAAAGTGGAAATAATCTAAATCCTACATTGGCACGTAGTTCTGGGGTATTAAATCATAGTAACGTACCCATCTTGATGCTAAATACTACTCCCATTAAATTTGTATGCTCATTTTGATGAAAATCTATTTTTAAAATAGTCTAGAGGTTTATGATGAAAACCAATTGTATATCTATAAAGCTAAATCTGTAATATAAAGTTTGTAAAGTGGATTTCATATCTATTCTGAAATCAAAAGGTCAAATCTTTATCAGTAATCTAAAAAGAATCTAGTCATAAAGTCCTCATAGTATAATCAATCTTGAAAAAGCAATACTCATTAGTGCTTAGTAACCCAAGCATCAAACTCATGTTGAAACATCTTAAAATTCATTCTTGATAATGTAAACATTTATAATTCATCATAAAGTCTTGAAATTTCTGCAATATACATGAAAATATGAACATAATCATGTAATTCAACTTCTAAATCATTGAAAATCTCATATGCTTGTAAATAACATTAATAGGTGTAAACCCTAACTTCAATTTCATGGGAAATCATATAAAATTCAGTAAATTCATAATCAAAAAAAGTTTTAGGCACAAGGATGAAAGGAGTATCCTTGTTCATAACCCCACATACCTTAATTGATGATCTTAGGTGCTAAAACTTGAATCTTGGATCTTTATTGGTGCTTTGGAGATGAATTCTTAGAGTTCTTGTATTGAAAATCCTTAATCTTGAATTTCTTTGGAGAATTAATGGAGTAATTTGGATTTCTTGGAGAAGGAACTTTGATGATCTAGGGTTTTCTTTAGAGAGAAAGTGATGAAATAAGCATAAACTGCTTTGGTATAAGCTTAATGATGTGTTTTGGATGGATTGGGGGCTAGGTAATTTATCAAAATACCCCTTTTAAACTCCCAAACTGAACTAAAAAAAAAACTAAAAATCCCAAATTACTAGGTCACCGCAATGCGCCACTATCGCGGTGGCTCACTGAAAAAGGACAAATGGTAACTGGGTGCTCACCGCGATGCTCCACAATCGCGGTTCCCCTTGGATTGCCATTTTGGCCCTTGGCGTGATGCGCCAGCATCGCAGAGTCTCACTGGAATAGGATATATGGGAAAATGGGCTTCTCTGCGCTCTGGGGCTATCGCGGAGGGCCACTGGAATTTGACAATTGCGGATTTTGCCTTCTCCGCGATGCGCAAAGCGCCCAGGTGGCATACTGTAAACTTAAAATGCCTTAACTCATTCACCGAGTGTTGGATTTGGGCGAATTTGGCATCGATAGAAAGCTTATTTAATTTCCCACACAATAAAAAGTTGAAATCTTGAAAATTGCAGATGGAATAAATATTATTTATTTAGGAATCTATCTCTTAACATTCTACGAATGAATTTAAGCTAGGAAAAATACGAGGTATTACAATATCTCCCCCTTGGGAATATTCATCATCAAATGTGCCTAATTAGGCTGGAATCACTGAGGAATCTGAGGCTATAAGCTATCATGCACAACTGAAATAAACTATATAATTGAATCCTAATGTAGTGGGCTACTGAACTGGTCTGTGAGTGCATAAACTTTCATGAAAATAGCTATATGGCTGAGATTGAAATGATAGAATCAACTTAGGGGTAACAATTTCTTTAGACTGGATCTAATTTCGTAAGAAAAAAATGAGAGGTTTACGACATAAAAACTCCATGAAAACTCGGGGCATTTTAATGTTAAAGGGACACATACTACTCAGGGGATCCATACTCGATCTAGGGGTCCAGTCCCTAATATTTCTTGAGATCCATCAATTGCTACTAGCCCCCCACTGGGTGGGGTAACAAATAAAGAATTTTGTCAATCGATTCATATTTTCACTTAGATGGTTGTTGCTCAAGCTGAGCGGGGTGTATCTGGTGCTTTATCTACTGAGGCCACAAGGGTTGTCAGTTTATGAAGATGGATCCTCCTACTTTTACTTGTGTATAGGTAAAGGAGGATCCTAATGTTTTCTTGGATAAAATGGAGAAAACATTTCGGGTAATGCAGGCTACGGATGTGGAAGGGGTGAATTTTGCTGCTTACCATCTTAAGGATGGGGTTTACCAATGGTATGAGAAGTGGGATACGGTGAGAGGTGATATTGATGAGTCGACTTTATGGGATACTTTCTCTAATGCTTTTCTAGACTGCTTCTTTCCTCATGAGTTGAGGGAAGCAAAGGTGGAGGAATTTGTTAATATGAGACAAAGAAAAATGTTTGTCAAGGAATATACCTTGAAATTTCATCAACTGTCAAGGTATGATCCAGAATTGGTGTTTGATATGAGGGCTAGGATGAGAAAGTTCACTTCTAGGCATTCTCAAGAAGTGATCCATTAAAGAAGAACTACATTGTTGATTAAGGATATAGATATTTATAAGTTGGTAGTTCATATACAACAGATGGAGGAGAAAAAAAGAAAGAAGGATAAATTTGTGAAAAGGTAGGGTAAGAAGTTCAGATCTTCTAAATATAGTTATGCTCAATAGCAAGGTGGTTGGGATAGAGGTAAATGGCTAAAGAAGAAATGGAGGAGTTCTGGTTCTTTGTTTACAGATAGTGCTCCTTATTCAATGTTGTCAGGTGATATGCGTCAATAGGGTGGTGATATTCCCAAGCACAAGGTGCCCAATCTCTGGTAAGTAGGGCTCAGTCGGCGTCATTTTGCCCTCCTTATTGATTTTGTAGTAAGCTGCATAGAGGTTTCTATAATGAGGAGAGGGACAGGTATTTCAAATATGGTGAGCCAGGACATATGATCAGAAACTATCTAGTTAGTAAGGGTGTGTTGGGAGAAAGTAAGGCTACAGTTTCTTCATGTTCTACTCCTATACCAAATGGTATTTCTTCTACGTCAATTTCTACTTCTAGTACCGACACAGGTCGGAATAGTTTATATGATGTTTCTACTCAACAGGAATCTGAGGCATCACCTAATGTCGTGACTGGTATGTTTTAACTTTTTTCTCGTGATGTGTATTATTTTCTTGATCTGGGATGCACACTCTCTTATGTGACCCCATTTGTGGCTCTGTATTATTTTTTTATCTCGAGGTTATTTTGAATCTTTTTTCTATTTCTACCCTGGTAGGAGACTCTATGGTTTCTAGTAGAGTCTATAGGGGGTGTGATATCTATTGGTAGTAGGCAGACCTTTGTAGATTTGTATGAATTGGACATGATGGGTTTTTATATTACTCTGGGGATAGATTGGTTACACTCTTGTTAGGCGTCCTTAGATTACGGACCTGTAAAGTTGTCTTTAAGTTCCCTGGTGAACTGATTATTGAGTGGGAGGGTATTTTCCTAGCTCCTGGAGGGAGGTTTATTTCTTATCTTAGATCTCGAAGATTAATATCCAATGGGTGTCTCTATTATCTGGTCCTAGTTAAAGATTCTAACTCGAAAGGACCTTCTTTACATTTCATTCCAGTGGTAAATGAATTCCCTGAGGTCTTTTTGGATGGCCTTCTTGGTGTTCCTCTGGATAGGGAGATTAAGTTTGGTATTGATAAGGTTTCGGACACTAGTCCAATATCTATCCCTCCTTATAAAATGGCTCCGGCTAAGTTGCGGGAACTTAAGAAGCAACTAAAGAATCTTTTAGATAAAGGTTTCATTCATCCTAGTGTATCCACTTGGGGTGCACCGGTGTTATTCATGCAAACAGAGGATGGTTCCCTTCAGTTGTGCATTGACTATCAACAATTAAATAAGGTAACAATTAAGAACAAGTATCCTCTCCCAATGATAAATGACTTGTTTGATCAGTTGTAAGGTGCCAAATTCTTTTTTAAGATAGATCTTTGGTCTGGGTATCATTAACTTAAGATTAGGGAGGAGGATTTCCCTAAAACAGCATTTCGTACTCAGTATGGGAACTTTGAGTTCCTAGTGATGTCATTCGATTTTACTAATGCCCAACGGCATTTATGGATAAAAAGAGTTTTGAGGCAGTTTCTGGATCTTTTATCATTGTGTTCATTGATGGCATCTTGGTGTATTCGAAGAGTGAGGTGGATCATGCTAATCACCTCTGTATGGTGTTTCATTCCTTAAAAGAGCAGCAGTTGTATGTCAAATTCTCCAAGTGTGAGTTTTGATTAAACGTTCAGACTTTGCTTGGTCATATTATTTCTAGTGAGGGGATCATGGTGGATCTGTAAAAGGTGGTTATTGCTAAAAGGTGTCCAAGACCCACGACACCAACCAAAATTTAGAGTTTCTTGGGGTTGGCTGGGTATTATAGGCGGTTCTTGGAAATTTTCTCAATGATAGCTGCCTTATTAACTAAGTTAACTCAAAAGAAAGTATAGTTTTCTTGGTTCTATGCTTGTGAGGGGAGTTTCAAGAAGCTGAAGGATAAGCGAACTTCGGCTTTAGTTTTGACATTGCCTGAAGGTAATGAGGGGTTTGTCATTTCTTATGATGCATCCCAAGTGGGACTTGGTTGTGTTTTGATACAACATGGGAAGGTAATTGCCTATGCTTTTAGGAAGTTAAAGATATATGAGAAGAATTATCCTAGTCATGATTTGGAGCTTTTAGTGGTGGTTTTTTCTTTGAAAATTTGGCGGTATTATCTATATGGAGTGCACGTGGACATCTTTTCTAATCATACGAGTCTACAATATGTGTTCACTCAGAAAGAGCTAATCTGAGGCAGAGGAAATGGTTGGAGCTTCTTAAAGACTATGATATAAGTCTTCACTACCACCCAAGTAAAGCTAACGTGATTGTTGATACTTTTAGCAAGTTGGCCATGGGGAGTTTAGCTCATGTGGATAAGGAGAAGTGGTAATTGGTGAAGGATATTTACCACTTGTCTAATTATGAAGTTTGTCTCTTAGACTCTAATGATGGTGGTGTTATGGCACAAGAAGTGGTTCGGTCATCTCTTGGTGTAGAGATCAAGGAAAAGCAAATGCTAGTCCTATCTTGTTGAAAATTAAGAGTGATATTGGTGGGCAAAAGTTAATGGTATTTGAGATCGGTGGTGAAGGTACTTTGATGTACCGAGGGAAATTATGTGTTCCTGACGTTAATGGTTTATGACAAAGGATTTTAGTTGAGGCGCATGAATTGAGCTATGTTGTTCATCCCGGTTAGACAAAAATGTATCATGATCTTAAGGAGATCTATTGGTGGAATGGTATGAAAAGGGATATGGCTGGTTTTATTGCTAAATACATGGTGTGCCAATAAGTCAAAGTTGAGCACATGAGGCCTGGTGGGTTGTATCAGGAAATGGAGTTTCCGTAATACAAATGGGAAGTAGTAAATATAGATTTTGTTACCAGTCTTCCTCAGTCTTAAAATTAATTTGATTTGATTTACGTCATCGTGGATAGGATGAAAAAGTTTGCTCACTTCTTGTTGTGCAGACTAAATTTTTGGCTGAGGGCTATACGCAATTGTATCTTTATGAGATTGTAAAGTTGCATAGGTACCTATTTTGATTATCTCTAATTGTAGTACGTACTTTTCATCTTATTTATGGTGGTCTTTTTAGAAAGGGTTAGGGACCAAGGTCGGTATGAGTACTGCTTTTTATCCACAGATGGATGGGCTAGCAGAGAGGACTATTTAGACATTGAAGGACATGTTTCATATGTGTGTGATTGATTACAGTGTCAACTGGTTTGATCATCTACCTTTGGTACAGTTTACATACAATAATATCTATTATTCTAGTATTGGGATAGCCCTATTTGAGGCATTGTATCGTAGGAGGTGTATATCTCCTATTGGGTGGTTTGAGCTTGGTGGGGCAAATATGTTTGGTCCAGACTTGGTCTATCAGGCTATAAAAAGGTAAAGGTGGTTTAGGATAGGCTTAAGGCTTCCTAAAGTCTCTAAAAGTCATATGCGGATGTAAGGCATAAAGACTTGAAATTCAAGGTTGGGGATAAGGTATTCCTAAAGGTGTCTCCCATGAAGGATTGATGTAGTTCGATAAAAAGAAGAAGCTCAGTCCCCGATATGTTGGTCCTCATTTGGTTTTGCGGATGGTTGGTAACGTGGTGTATGAATTGGAGTTGTCTTCTAGTTTGAGCGCTATTCATCTGGTATTTCATGTTTCTATATTGAGAAAGTGTCTTGGTGATCCTTCTTCGGTGGTTCCTTTGAAAGGATTGGATATCTCAGATTTTCTATATTATGAAGAGGTCCTTGTTGAGATATTGGATCGGCAGGTTCGAAGGTTACAGACAAAGAAAGTGGCCTCGATTAAGGTTCTATGGCAGAACAATACGGTGGAAGAGGCTACATGGTAAGCAGAAGCAGACATGAAGTCCAAATATACGTATTTTTTTTGCTCCAGATATTCATGTAGAAAGTATGTGTTCTTGATCACATCTTTATTTTCTAACTTAGTTAAAGTTAGAATAGATCCTTGCATCTTTGTTTTCTAACTTGGTTAAAGGTTGGATTGATATTTGATAATTCAAATGAATCGTTCTTGTGTTTGACCTATATTTTTCCTTTATTCAGGGACGAATGATCCTAATGTTGGAGAATGAAACACCCTGGGTTTTGGGACCCTTAGAAAATTTCCTAGATTTTTGGTTTCTGGGTAAGATAAGTCTAAGGGTACAAGTCATATATTAGGGTACGGTGGGCAAGGATTGGTCGTACACTAACCAGTGTTGGTTGATGGGTTGGATTGGTTTCTGGAATGGGTATGCCTTGGTGGTACAAGTCGTATGGTTGGATACGGGTCGTATGGTTTGGATTTTTTCTTCCCTTAATCCAAGACTTAGTAACTTAAGTTGGATCTGAGTATGAGTGGTTCACCATGAGCCATAAGATAGGGTACGACTCATACCATTGACTCGTATGGTAGACAGTGATCAAACCTTCTTAGGTTATATTTTGCTAGGGATATGGTTTGGGCTCCAAATCATATGGTTGGCTATGATTTGGGTTGGGTATATCAAATAGTGGAAAGTGTTGGGTCCAAGGTGGAGTCCTAAGGTATGAGTGGTGGGTACCACTCATATATGAGGGAACGACTGGTATGGGTAGTCATACCATATGACGGGAAATTTTAAACAGTTAAGTTGGGGATAATCTAGATATTTCCCCACATAGCCACTTAAGTACCCATGACTTATAACTCTATTGGGACATCATTTACCCTATTATTCTAATCTTAAACACCTAGAAACTCTCTGTGATTCTCTCTAAGGCTCTTAGGTAAAGGAAGGCCAAGGTTTCATCTAGAGGAGCAATTTGGGGCTTGTTTGGGTGATTTCTCTCTATCATCTTCATAATCTAAAGCATATACTCCTCCCTCATTGTTAGTTTCACCAAAAGTCATGTTTTAAACAATGTTTTCATTCCATGAGTATTTTATGGTCTTTGGGTTTTCAAATATATGTTGGGGTTTTGTTATTAAATGCTTGGTTAGGGCATTCCCATGCTTTAATTATGTATTTGTATGATTTAATGGTGGTTTGGACAATTGGTTGCATGGTAATGGTTAATTGGTATTTGGAATTGATTTTTGAAACACTATGCCCCTAACATGTTTGATAAAATGCATGTTATAATGCTTTTGCTATATTATTGGACTTTTAATGGAACTATTGCATGGTATGATTTGTTAATGGAACCCTAAATGGCATGAATTGTTTAAATGGTTTCAATTGGTTATGGTTAATTAAACTTTCTTGTGGGTTACAATGGAATCCCCCAAGTAAACATGCTAATGAACAACTTGTGGGTTACATGGGGTTCCCCTAAGCAAGTATAATAATGAAACACTTGAGGGGTACATGGGATTCCCCCAAGTTAACTTGATAATGTAATCTATGGGTACATAGGAATCCCTCTACATAAAAAGGTTGGCTAAGGACATTGCTTGCATGCTATAGTCGGTATGACGATACCACTACTCATAAGACTGGTTAATAATAATGGTATGATGGTTTTATTTGTTGGAAATGTTTTTAACTGGGAAATAATGGTGGTGTGTGATAGATAATTATGAAGGTGCGAGTCCAATGGGCGGACATTGAAAACTTATGTTTACCTATATGAGGGTTGGTCATAGCGACCATATATGATACTATGAGGTGTATAGGAATCCTCTAAGTACACTATACATATGTATCATGGAGAGAGAATAGTACTTGGGAATCCCCTACTCTTATGGTATCTCTGGTTTGTGCGGCTACATGCATCGGGGCTCGTTCAGGAGGCTACACTTGACCCATATAGCCCATGGATGGTTCTAGGATGGTCAAGCTACACATACCAAGTTTAATTATTTTAAATGCATGTTGAACCCGGCTTCCTCTCCCGGCATGGTTAAATTTATGCATGGTTGTACGCATATGGTTAGTTTACTTGGTTTTACCAGATGGCATTCTCTTATCCTTATCGTGAGTTCATTCTAGCGTTCACCAGCTAACCCATCTTAGGGCGATTATATCCCCATGCGATGTAGGAATCAGCCATTCTACTCCTCTTGCTTAGTAATCGGATTCAGCATCAGCTATTAGATTGAAGTGGTAAGCTTCCATATTTTAAAACGCTCTGTTTTATATCATGGACTTCTTTACATACTTTGGTTTTTTTCTATATATTTGTTTTGTCTATGGTAGGTGGCATGTCCCAACTGGATATTATTTTTTTTGTTACAGGCTTGTGTGACTACTATGGGTTGGAATGAGAGGGATCGGTATTGGTGTCATCCTTAGCATTGGCATTGGTATTGGGGATGATACCGTTGGACTGAATTTATGATTGTTCCATCCTCTTTTTTTTGGATTAAATATTTATATTGGAATTCATTTTGTTTATGATTTGGCTCGGTAATGGTTATTGATTTGATAATGGATGGTTGGACTTGTTTGTGTTGGTCACAGTTATAGACCTATCCTAGAGTCTTCGGTTATGCTTACACGTTATTCTTATTATATGTTTGGATTTCATCGGACTCAGGGTACACATTTGGATGGTTGGGTTGGGTATCAAGGGTGGTCCTCAGTCTTGGTTAGACATGGGATTCCTATTATGACAAGGCCACAAGTCAGGTCGTGTCAGTTTTGATGAATTTAGAGGCCACATTTTGGTGGCTTCTCATCGATATCGACTATTCCCTAATGTTTTAGATAATATGTTGACATGGGAGAGAGTAGCCTTGGTTTACTGTTTCATGGTCGGATATGCTATTGACTTTGCAGCCATTCTCTGACATGATACTCATGATAGAGCCTTTGAAAAGGTGACAAATTTGCCATTCCCTTGTTTGATTCAGTGACTATATGATGAGGCGGTGTACCTAAGATATCAGGAATAGATAATTGTGATAGCCACTGCACATATGAAGAGTATGAAGTATTTGGTATGCCCGGCCCTTCCTAGGAGATCTAGTGAGCCTATTGCAGTACCTCAGACCCAGACTGAGGGTCCATCAGTATCCACAAAGCCCAATGATGAACATGGACATGATGTGGGAGTTAGTATTGATTTTGAGATGGGGGAGCAGAAAGAGGCCCCAGATTTGAGTACTTTGGGCGAAGGGACACCAAACACTTCTTCATCAGCCTCAGCTCTACGTTAGAGTCAGTTGGCGTATCTTCAGAGCCTACTCGTCCATCCACTACAGCTCCTGCTACAGGTATGATTATGATATCTCGGAAGTTTTTGCAGAGCTTAGTGGACAATTAGAGGGACACTGATGCTCAATTACAGGTTGTTGAGATCAAGATGACTACCCTATATGGGCAGATGAGATTTTGAGTTCAAACTAGATTCAAGATGGCGGAGGATAGATGGGAGGTTTTATAGAGAGCTGCCATGTCTGATCTACGAGCTTACTTACAAGTATGTCTCAATGCTTTTATGAGATATGTTATATCTAAATTTATAGAGAGAGAGATATTAGATCTAGACCAAATGAGGGACGATTTGGACATATTTCGAGTAGAGGTATGCTCTCTTACAAAGAGCAAGGTGATAGCCATTTATTCAGTTATACCCCCAATGGTCCAGATATCACCTCTATGTGCACTTAGATATTTTGATTTCATTATGAAGAATAACGAGGATGTCCCAATTGTTGGGGCCAAGAGAGGTCACATAGGAGACCTACAGGATCCAGATATGCCATATGACCAGGCCTTTAAAAATGCCAGACATAATTCGATGGATTCTGTAGTTGTTGAGAGGTAGAGGCATGCAGTGATAGTATTGAGTGCATCTTCTAGTAGTCACTATCACCTCCAATACCTCTGTTGTTTGATACACCCCCCATCTAGGGATGCTCATGACACGAACACTGAGTATGTCCTAGGTATGTCCTCATTCCTTTTGTTTTTATTATATTAGCGCATTGGGGATATTGCACAGTTTTTAGTTGGGGTAGGGTATACTATAGCCGTCATGAGTTTTTGTTATCATTCTTCTTTTCCTGTCGATCGCGGTATGATTGTAGAATCGACATGTCTAGGTTAAAATTTGTGTCATATTATGTTTTGTTTCGTATGGTGTTGTTTTTTTGTAATTAGGAGATTTGTAAGTATTTTGGGCAGTTTTCATGTTTTTTAATCATTTTTTGAGAAAAATGATACCTCTCCAAAATTTGTGTCTTAGAACTGTGTGAATGTATATATGTGTGAACATTGTGGATCTTGTTATGGCATTAGGATTAGGGACATGATAATCACTTGCTAACAATTGTATGAACCGGATAGGTAGTAGCTTGTGATATTGACTCTATTCCATGTGTGTATGGGATGCTACTTATTTTCCTTTGTGTGTTGAATTCAGAACTTGCTCGGTTAGTCTTGCCTAGGTTATAGGATAGTCGGTTAGGAAAGAATCATAGGTCGTTTTTTATTTTAGTCCACTTTTAGCCTAAATGACCTTTCCTGAGTGAAATAGTATCCCTTGATCTCTGTTTTGAGTCTTATAGCCTATTTTTCTTGTTTCACCTGTTGACCTTCCTATTTGTGTTGAAGTAACATGTTTTGGCTCGTTCCTCTTTAGACATTGTGTACCTCAACTTAGGCAAATCACCTAAGTTGAGGGTGGCTATCATAGGGGCATATGATGTAAAGTGGGTATTTAAAAGGGTAAAATATGATAAAAGTTAGAAGGGTTGGGTGTGGTAGCAAAAAAATAAAATAAAAAAATTGTGAAAAATGGAAAACAAAATAATAAAAAACCACACCCAACCTGAAGGTGCAATAAAGAATAAAAAGGGAGAAATAAGGGTGGAATAAACAAAAATTGGCTAATAAGTGAGACCTCAAGGTTAGTGCAGTGCCAAAGAGGCTTAGTAACTTGATTTGTCCAAATGTACCATACCATCCCCCAAGCCTACATTACTAGCCGAGAAAAGTCCTATAGTGATCCTAACTTGACTGTCTGAAAACTAAGGTAAAGAAAATAAGGGCAAGCCTATGGTATTTGTCACACATTCATTAGAACTTCTCTTCTTAGTGTGAGTGTCTCTAGACTATCTCTACATTGACATGCATTGATTCATGTGAGTGAGGCATATTTATTGTGAGGGCACATGAGTCATATTGCTAACTGCTTACGTGTTTGGGTAGTGTAACTTGTACATATGCATGGTTGTTTGTTGTCAATGTAATGGCATACCTTTATCCCATTGTAACACATTGTTGTGCTTCATATTTATACACAGTTGGTTTTGAAAAGTCAGATAGAAGGAGGTGTTGTGATTTGAGCTTAAATAGTTTATTCACTGCCTTGAATAGCTTAGATTCTCCTAATTAAGCATCGTGTTTGTTTTTTGTTTTTTTGTGGTGTTGTTTTTCCTGAGGACATGCAAACGTTCTAAGTTGAGAGTGTTGATGTGTTATTGAAATATAGTACTTTCGATGCTTAAAATAAAGGAAATATGCTAGTTTCTTAGGTGGTTTTCTTAGATATGATGTGTTTTGTGTATGTTTTGCGGGAAACTAAGTTTTGGATGCTAAGTTCGTGAAAAGATTAAAAATGGTGGTTTCGACTATTTAATTGATCAATTTTTTGAATTCGTGACACTTTCCAAATGTTCGTGATCAAAGCATGTGAGTAGAGGTAAAGATTTGAAGCTTGGTTGCAAGTGTTGGAAGGCTCGTCACTTACCTTTATCTACATGTGGACCACATGTAGAACATGTGGTTTGTATAAGACTAAGGTAAGTGCTGGAAGTGAAGATCCCAAGATTAAAAGAGATGAAAAATAACTTTCGGCACTTACCTATATCAGTATGTGAACCACATAAAGCATATATGGACCACATGTGGGTAAGGTAAGTGTCAGAAGTCCGAAATCCCGAGAGCAAAGCTGTAGGATTTTTTATTCTGGAACATGTAGGTGTCTACATGCGCCCAGCCTCAGGCTGCATATGGCACAATCAACCAAGGCCAGGATGTAAATGGACACCACATGTGGCCACCGACCCTTTTTTGTCCTTTGTTTTTCCGGGCTTTTATTTTTGGGTTTTCTCATGTTTTTAGTAGAAGTTCCACACTTTTGATACTTACAAACATATTTTGATTTCAAGATTTGTTTTTTGTCTTAGAATTATCTTGTATTGATTTTGGTTGATTAATTCAATTATGGTTTTGGGTTTTTACTTGTGATTATTGTTATTTCATCTTATGCTTTCAATCAAGAATGTTGTTGATTACTTCAAAAGCATGAGTGGCTAAAAACCCTTAGTTAGGGTTATGGAAACCTTAGTTGATTGACAAAGTTGGGGAAGTGCTATTGTAGTTCTAATCCGATGCCCATGCATGCATTGTATTATCTTCACTTTTATAGTTATCTTAGAGGTTGTAAATATTAGGATCCCCTCTAGATTATTGCTACTTAGTCCAAAAGAGGATTAGCTACTAGGAAAAGATAATGACAACAATCACTTGAAGGTTATCTGTCATTCCACGCTATGAGGTATTATCTAAGTAAGATGGTTAGCTTTATCTAATAACTACAGACTCAAAAGATAATAGTTAACTGGGATCAAGATAAGGGTTAGTGGGGCGACATCTTGAGACTCAAAAGGTAAAGGGTGAAATCTATCAGCACATCCAAAAGACTATTAATGGAACATAACTTATCATATTTTGTATGCAAGGTATCAGGTTGGTACAATAAAGAACGATAAGCCTATTAAGTTGAGAAGCTATGGGGAACATAGTCCTAGGGTTCAACTACGATTGATTAATTCTAAAATTGATATTCGCCACTTGTTCGATATTGCTACTCAACCCCTCCCCCACCATTTACTTTTCTAGTTCTACATATTAATTACAATAGTTTAGAGCCATGATTCCATATATTCCCTTGGTATTAGACCCCAACCTTTGTCGATTTACTATATTTGACAACGACCGCATAACCTTCGGAGTAAAAGTGTAGCTTGGGCATTATCAACTATGTCTTTATCCAAATACTTTCCTTTTTCCTCATAATCAAATTCTTCATGTCTAGGAGCCTTAGTTCAAAACCTACTGCATTCACCTTTTCTGCTCTCATTGCTGTAAACTTCTTTGTAAGTAGGCCAATCTCAGTTCTCATCTATGCTACCTTTTGAGCTACTATATAATCCAGCTCTCTCTGCTCACTGGAAGTACCAATTGCATAAGTATAGATTGATCTATCTGCCTCCTAAATATTCCACCCTTATTTGATTTTAGTGATTTGATCAAAGATTTTTTAAGCCTGATTTCATCAAATACTCATGAAAGCTCCACATGTAATAGTGTTAACTTCAGCCTTGGTATTTGTATTCAAGGCTCAATAGAATATCTCAAGAAAGTTTCTCCCCAGAATTTTGTGAACATTCATCAGCTTCTTTTTTATCCTCAACCATGTCTTATATAGTGACTCTGAATATAACTGTCTAAAGTTATAAATCTCATATCTTAATTGCAACATTCAATAGGGTGGAAAGAATTAATCTAAGATCTACATCCTCAATGCATTCCAAGTGGTAATAAACCCACAATGCAGCTCTCCTAACCACAAAGTCGTTCCTCCTGTCAGATTGTACGAAGTATAAATCCCCACAAAGTTTATGAGGTGCATATTTGGCAAACCAAAAAATTCTCCCTTTAATTTCAACAACTAGATCATTGCGCTCATAATATCGAATTTCATCCCTTGGGGTAATTTTGGAGGAATGATGGAACCCATCTCAATTGGTTCAACATAGCCCAAATCCTTATATGGATCATCATACACTAGAAAGTAGAAAGTATTTCTTTAGGGTCTGTTGAACTATGTTCCTTCTAATTTTATCTCTGTCAAGTATTTCTCTATGATCTTGCTCCTCTTGTCTAGCCCTTTCTTCAATAGTTGCATGCCGGGCAACTGCTTGCCTAGCATTTTCCTCAACAACTAAGCTAGCAGTAATGATATTTAGTTTTGTAAACGCCATGTTTATGTGACCAATTTAATTTTTTTGGGTTTTCATAAAACCCATCATGTAGAGCTCTGTGATTATAAGCTTTATCTCTCTCCATTTTATGATTCTATCATAAGGTTCGTTCGAGCTTAGGATCAAATAGAATCAGGGGATTTCCTTGACTCTAGGTACTAGGCATACACTGGCGTGTGCCCTATAAATAATAAAAAAATAATAAATCAACAAATGAAACCAAAAATTTCAACAAACTCGATCAATCAATCCATAACCGCATTCCACAAGAACCATGACAAAATTTTAGGTCGCCCAAATTACACCTCTAAGAAAGTGTAAAGCGGATGCTGAATCAAATATAGAACCCAACAAGGTTGGGTCTGAACCCAACAAGAACAGGCCAAAAATCTATCAAGAGATTGTTGACGTAATTGGAAATTACATAAATAAAAAGGAGGTTTTGTATCAATGGGAGTAATAATAACTGGGAATTAAGGTTGTGATCAATATGACATAAGCACTAGGAGTGTGTTCCCTCTAACTTTATAACTCCATAGACTATTCATGCTTGTGAAACTATCTTGATGTCTTACATGCAAAATGTAAAAATTTATGTATCACCAAACCATCTCTCGACCTTGGTTTGGGTGAATTTCACTCATTTACTCTTGGTTTTAGAGCATCGTATTACTAACCCCTATTTTATAATCTCAGATTAACTATCCCCTCTTGGTCTTTAGTTAATTAAATGAACGTTGATAGCTTTAAATTACTGTTGTTATCTCCTTTTCCTAATCTTTTCCTCTTTCTCTAGAAAGTATTAAATACAGGAAAATTCCTAATGTGGCACCCATTAAGAAAGCAATCAAAATAAAGGAAATCCCAAGACATTCAAGAACACCAATCTAGAATGACTTCGCACTTAACATTCTTTGTTAATTTTTTAGGGTTTAACATTCTTTGTTAATTCTTTAGGGTTCCCCCAACCCTCGTTATGGGGTTTAGCTACTAATAGTTGAAAGATTAAAAAAGATTCCATAGATGAAGCATAATGTTGAACTTACAAAGAATAAGAATGAAAACCCAAAATCTCAAATCAGTTATAACCCCTAAAAACCAAGAACAACAATTTCAATATCAATAATGTATTTCAGTACTAAAAAACAATGTAAAAAGTATAAAGAGTATGTGACCTAAAAATTAAACATCCAAGGGGTATTTATAGATACAAAATAAAACTTATCCTAACTAGTATGTGAAACCATGATTGGCATCAACTCACAATTCATGGGTTAAGTAGTAGGTACAACCCATGAATCGTGCCTTCAAGTCGTGGAACTCAAAGCCTATCTCCCTCTTTCATCATCTCAACTCACGATTGCAACCCACGAGTCTTGGGTTGAGCCCATGTGTCATAGGTAGACTAGTAGGAATCAAACTCATCATGCGTATTAAAAACTAAACCCACTACTACTACTCACAATTCGTAGGTACTACCCATGAGCTTTAGGTTTACTTGTGGGTTACAACTTCAGTAACTGTTCATCCCTGTTTCTCAGTCTTTACTCCAAACCTTTTTCTCCCAAAAAATCAATACAAACACACATCATATCCAACAAGAATACCTAAGTTCCTGCACAATTTTCTTATTTTAAGCACTGAAAATGACAGAAAACCATGACACATCATTGACATAGTTCTTTATTCTATGATATGGTTTATTACTAGTTTTGGGGTTACATTCTTGTTTTCTTGACACCTTTAGAACTTTTGGTACAATGGATTTTGGGTCCTTGGGATATTTTCTTTGTTAAGTACAATGGTTCTGCTATAATTTATACTTATGCTTATTCATTTAGACATTGATGCTTATTTAATAGGCTAGTTTCATGTTGGATTCTAAGTTTTTATTATTGCTTCTCGGTTATTTGTCCTCCAATTGGGTGAATAGCTTGGGTGCCATTCACAATGGGGTTGGATCATTATAAAAATAGTATTAGAGCCTAGGTTTGTCGATCTCGTTGTAGAAAAATAGGTCTAGTAGAGTCTTACAGAATGATACGGATATGTTTGTACTTTTCTTTGGAAGTTTGTAGGACTTTAGAAAAATCTATAATTCTTGTTTCCTTTATGCTATAACTTAATTCCAATTGGTATCTAGTGATCCAAATTGGTATCTAATCTTTTTCATTCTTTTGATCGTAGATATGAATACTAGGTTCAATGGAACCCGACCAACAGCTTCTACTCTGATCGATCCAACCATCGAGCCAGCTAAGAGGGAAACAGGATGAATGAGAGCTAGAGGTAGGGAAAAAAGAGGTATAGCTACACTTGTTAGGGGTGGATCTCAAGCAATGGATGGCCAGAATTTTGAGATAAAACCCTCATCTCCTCCACCTTAGGATCATGTAGATGAGATATAGTAGAAGAGCATGATGTAGGGCTAGATATAGCGATTCATAATAGGGTTACAGGATTTCCCCTATGTAAGTTGAGGTTGTTTAACAGGTATTAGATTTTCAGAGTGGGTTGGCTAGGACTATATCCATATCCACAGTACCAGCTTATTAGGATCTAGTTATTCATCCTACTGTCTGCATAGCTTCTAAAGTGGATGAAGCTTCAAGGACCAATGTTTTTCCTTGTTCAGTGTTAGGGTTGATGACTAAAAGAGAACATGAGTTGTTGACAAAGTTTCTAAAGATAAAACCTCAAACTTTCCAAGGTACTGAGTCTAAAGATGACTTTGAATTCAATATTGATTTCTATGAAATATTGCATAAAATAGGAATCATAAAGCAATATAGGGTTGTGTTTGTGACCTGTCTACTAGAAAATGATGCTAAGAAGTATCGGAGATCATATATTGAGTTTTGTTCACCTATATTACCACCATTGACTCAGTAGCAGTACCATGCCTTATTCTTGGAGAAGTATGTGCATAGACTCTCCATAACTATAAGAAAGATAAGTTTTTAGAAATGGAGCAGGGTGATATATTGGTTATAGGCTATGGGACCAAGTTTCATTCTTTATCCCACTATGATACTCAGTTGTTGACTTTTAAGAAGGAGAGGATTCTCCTTAATGTTAAAGGTTTGAGCTATGTCCTTTAGGTGTTATCTGTGCATATGACTTTTACAGGAAAAGGGTTCAATAAAGTTTCTAATTATGTGAAGAAGTTGGAGGGGTTAAATTAAGCAGGCTAGGATAATATGTTTGACAAAAGACCCAATAATTTTGGGAATTTTGGTGAATATTATGCTAGGTTCCATGGTCAGCAAGCCTATGTAGCCCATCTTATTCAGTCAACCATGCCAGCATTTATTGTCGTTCCAGGTAAGGGTTCTTCTCAAGTGCAGGGTGTTAAGGTCCACGGTGCTTCTTACTCTTGTACCAACAGACTTTCTTTTGAGAGGTGATATTTCTATTATGGTGTCCTATGAGGAAAGTGAATGCCCAACACAATAGTAAACTCGATCAATTGTCCCAGTAGGTAAAAGAGGAGGTAGCGATGAGGAACATCAATATGGTGGATGGGGAAATCATACTGGTGTTCAAGGTGGATGAGGAAATAGTGGCATAGTGGGAGGGGCACAACCAGGGAAGGATTTAGCTCGGTTCGATGATCGGGCTCACTATAATGAATTTTTAGGAAAGACTGATATTGAGGCTTCGAGTGCAGTGATCACAGGTACTATTTTTGTATGTAATCAGATAGATTTTTTTTTATTTGATTCGGGTCTACTTATTATTATGTGCATTTCCAATTTGCGGAGGATCTAAATATAGTTTATGATGTACTTGATTGTCCTGTTCATTTTTCTACTCTAGTTAGAGAGTCTATGATAGTAAACCAAGTTTAGCATTCTTGTCATGTATTATTTGTGGGTTTCCAAACTTGGGTAGATTTAACGATTATTGATATATTAAACTTTAATGTAATTATGGGTAAGATCTTGTTATCTCTATATCATGTTGTGTTAAATTATAATGCTAATAGTGACTCTAGTGATGTTGGGCTTGGATAGACTAGACTGGGAGGGAGTGTATAAGGTCAGGACAGTGAGAAATATATCATATGCCTTAGCCATAAGGTTAGTGAGGAAGGGTTGTTTAACATTTTTAGCTCATCTTTAGTATGTTATGCAGGGTTCCCTCCTATTTAGTCAATTTTTGTGGTCTCTAAATTTTAGGATGTATTTCCTGCAGACTGATCGGGTATGCCTCTAGACAGGGATATTGATTTCTACATTGATATAGAGTCGGGCACTCGCCCAATATCTATTCCACCTTATGGAATGGCTCTAACTGAGTTGAGGAAAATTAAAAATCAATTTTAGGAGCTACTTGGTTAGGTTTCATTCATCCCAGTGCTTCACTTTGGAATGCCCCGATCTTATTCGTTAAGAAAAAGGATGGTAGTTTTAGGATGTGTATTGATTACAGGTGATGTTAGGAAAAAAATCTATTTTTTTGTCATTATTTATCTCATAATTAGTATTTTTATTTATTCTTTTTGAGCATTGATCTTATGAATTGTGTCTAATATTGCATTTTGATTTTAGGACTAAAATAGTGTGTAGATGAAAAGATTTGGAGTCAAAATGAAATAAGGACAAACGATTAAAGAAGTAAATTAAGAAGGAAGCTTAATGGAATAAATTTAATAAAATATTAAAAAGTGACTTTCGGTTTCAATTTGAAATTGGCGTCATTCCAGTGATTTTCTACCTTTTGGCATGACATGGAGGAAGCGACAATCCATTTTTATTTTTCTAGTCTATTTTTGACTCAATTATTTTATATGGTGTTTTTTCCTACACCAATAAATATTTTATAAAATCAATTTTTACACAACTTGTGACCTAGAGAGAGCTAGAAGTCACTGTGGAGGCTGGAAAGTATTAATTTCATTTTCTTTTCTCCTTTATTATTTATTTTTATATTTTTCTTTGGATGATTTCTTGTAATTTCTCCATGTCTATATGGAGTTAAATTTCCTTTCTAGTATTATGGTAGTTGAAAACTTAATTGTTTAGTAATTACTTGATTTGATTTGTTTAATTATCATCATAGTTGTTCTTATACTCTTTTTATTACTATTTTAATGCTTAGCTATATTTAAAATAAATTTATGTTCTTATTATGAACTCAGAAGAAGAATCAATTAAGTAGAATGAAGAATATAGGGTGTAAGATCTTTACTTTAGAAGAATAAAGAATTGATTTGTAGTTAGGATAGAAATATACCTAGATCTCATTACTTGGTTACAAAATGGAAGGATATGCAAATGTATTTGAATTGGGTTATCGCATCTCCGCTTAATAATGTAGTTGTGAGGCCAACTAAAATTGAGATTAGAGGCTCAGAAGACCATGATCAAATAATCAACCTCATAAATCAATAACTAGAAAATCAAATAAGTTGATAAAATTGATACTCGACATGATTGTTAGCGAATTAATAATCCTACACCAATTGATTTATTGATTGCATAAGATTTGTTATTCATCTTGGTTAATTGTTCTTTAGTTATTTTATTTTTACTTTTAATTTTGTTAATTTATAATTATAACTTGAAATCCACTGCTTGAATAAATATTTAGCATTAGTCTAATTCAATAAATTGTTCCAATGGGTACGATATGTGGACTCTCAATCCTATATATGTGTATGTCTGTGTACACTTGCGTGTGCGTTTGGATGTGATCTTAGGCATATTTATACATCTAAGTTCCATCATTTATGCTCATTTAGCTTAGTTTTAAGGACTTATTGATGTGCTTAATGAGTTATTTAAGGTTCTTTTAAAATAAGTCAAGAATCAAAAAGATCAAACAGAGTTTAGACGAGAAAACTAGTTGTTCTAGCTTGAGCTATGTTTGGTTCTAGTGTACTTTGATGAAATCTATTGTGTTGAATGAACTAATGGTTGTTATATTGTTATTACTTAATTTTGGTGATTTTTTTGAATTATTCAATTTTGTGTGATTTGACTATTTTACCTCTCTCTTTGGTTGCTTTATGGTGTTTTGGGGGGATGGGGATGATTGGCATGGTTACCATTGCTTCTGGATGTGATTTGTGCGAGATTATGATTTTTAGTAGTTAAAAAGGCTTATTAGTTCATTTCGATCAACATTTATTGCTATATGCATCGGATGGCAAAACGAACTGCACCAGCAGATCCAAAACATTGATCTTAGATTGGTAGCATAGTTTGTTTTGGTTTTATGGCTTTTGTATCTCATTTTGACCTCGATTTGGTAAGTTGTGAAATTGGGTCTCGGGGGTCAATGTTTTGAAAATGATGTTTTTTGTAAAAACTTTATATCGATGTTGTGTCTGGAGCATCAAATTTGATAAGGTAGCATAGTTCATTTGTGTTCACGGGATTCTACATAAATCCTGAGGGGTCCACGAAGACTTGGAATTCACTAAGCCTCCATATGATAAATCACTCAACTGGTGCATCAGCTGAAGTGACACTTGGGTCATTTAAGTCAAGGGCGCTTAAGCGACCAACCGATTGTTTAAGAGACCTAGCTTAACCATTAAGTGTTGCTTAAGAAACCTTGGGTCCTCTTAAGCAATTGTAGCTTCAGCAACATTCAGTCTACCTAAGCGACATGTGCAGCCTTGGTGGGTATCGCTTAAGCAGGACATGGCCTATTAAATGGCCTAGAGTCCACTTAAGTGATGTCTTGTTGGTCTAAATACCCTTTTTTTCTTGATTTTCCACCATTTTTATGACTTAGAGCTTTGGGTTTTAGAATTTTTGGGCAATTTTTACCATTTTCAAGCTTGGGTAAGATTCAAATCCCTATTTGAATTATTTTTATTCAATTCTTCTCATCTAAAGCTAGTTAAATCTCGATTTCAAATGTGGAATTTGGGGATTTTGGACCAGAAAGTCTAAGTTAGTATTTCATCAATATAAACCACAAATTTCAACCTATTTTTACTTGGCTTGTATTCTATGGATTCCTTTAATCATGGGTAATATATTTATGAACTAAGATTTTGGTTTTACCCTACTTTTTTGAAAACTCATTTTGGGGGTCCATTTTGAATCCAACTCAAAAGTAGGCAATATAGGTATCATTGGCTTTCTTTTGATGCGTAGAATCTATATTTGTATGTTTTAGGTTATTTCGAGACCATTCGTGAGGAAAGGTTTTGTGGTTAGTGGCTTGTAGACCCTATTTTCTTCATTCAACATAGTTTATGAATTAACTTTCTTTAGACTAGGTTGGGTAGCTAATACTGTTAAAAAAGCATATGATGGGTGTGGTAACTAATCATGAAAATGGCCTTATTACTATTTTGCGCCCGCATGGGGGCCTATTTTGTTGTTATTTTATGGTTTTGAGATATTATTTGCTCTATGTGATTGTTTGGTGTATTATATGATGTTCTTAGCCTAGTTTTATGTAATTGGTTATTTTCTTATCGGTAGAAATTGTCTAAATTAGGGATTATGTGGCATCAAAGGTCATATTCTGGTATATCTTACTCCAGTGGTATATGGATTATATTGAATCATCGATGGTTGGCTTATTAAGTATATTTTTGGCTGACATATTTGGTTTATTGGTTGGATTGTGGAAATTCTCATCTTGGTTAGTTGTGAGCATTATATCCTCATATCATATATTTTATGAAACATTGGTACCATCATGGAAATACTGGCTTTTCTGACAAAAAATGTGACATCTTTAAAAACCCTCTGTCAATGTATGTGCTACAGAGGAGTTATGGATATTGGATTGATATTAGTTATTGAATTCTATATGGGTTGAAAAAAAACCCATGGGTCCTACATCGAGAGAATGGCTTGGTAAGTGTATACGAAGATTGTGTGATGACCTTGTGAATTATCATCTTTATTATATTTCATATATTGTGCACTTTCTTGTTGTATTTTTTGTTTTTGATTTGATATCTTTCTATTTGTGCTACTTTCTTGTAATTGTATTTGGTATATGTGTATATTTTAGAACTGTTAATGAAGACGGTGTGGGCTATAGTTTGGGATACTTTCTGATTGTAGGTGACGTATCCATGGTGTGCATTTTATCTACTATATTTTCTACTTTTCTGAGTCATTCTATGATACCTAATAAGTACAAGTGCACCATACTCATCCCTACTACACCCTTTTGGTTTAGATCCAAGTACGTGTGCACCGCACGATAGCTGATTCGAGCGATGTTTAGAATATTTTTTAGGTAACTGTTGGTCTATGCTTCTAGTATTTATCTACTACCTCCTCTTATTTAGTTTATGTCTTGTTTTTATATTCAAAGATAGATTATGTACTTTTTAGACCAACAGTTGCATATTTTGATTTCATGATATACTTAGTTGGTTCTTACACTGTGATACCAGATTTAGGGGTGATTCATGGTATTATTGTTATGTATTTTCCTCTGTTATTGTATTTGTATAGTTCATCTTCATTCTAAAATCCTTTCCTTGGAATTTAGTATTATTTCTAATTTCATATTATTTTGGGTGATGGGCTTACTTGTCAAGGTTCATCGCGACAAGTGTTATCATGTCCCTTAGTTTTTGGGTCATGATAAATTGTTATCAGAGCAGCCAGGTTCATTGGTCTTATTAGTGTAAGAATAGAGTGTCTAGTAGAGTCTCGTAGATTGGTATGTAGATGTCTGTATCTATCTTCAAGAGTCTATAAGATATTTTAGGAAACTTCTCTTATTTTGTTCCCTATCGTATGGATTTTTCATAACTTGTGTCCTAAATTATATTTTACTCTTTTCTGCACAGATGGTGAGGAATATATCTAGTGAGTCTAGATAAATAAGGAGTCATCATTCGAGAAGAGATCCTAGTCTAGGGGGCGAGTTGCGAGTCATGGATGGGCATGAGGATCTGCCCCATCCAGGGGTAGTACTAGGATAATCTACCGTGAGCCTTAGGTTAAGAACATTGAATATATGAGGCCCACTATGATCCCACAGAGTTCTTCTACCCCAATCTTAGAGAGGTTATTGATTTGTCTTTTGATATGTTTTAAGGTGCTACTTTGTGTGCACATGGTGTTCCTGCAGTTCTAAATATTATATATCCAGTGGTACTAGACCTCCTTATAGTGTTCCTTTAATTTTGATTGTGGATCCTTAAGTGGTACCAATATCTACGTATGGTACTCCACAGACTCCGAGTGTTGTTCCTACTTTTGTGCCACTATTCGAGTATGGAATTTTATGATCAACGGTTCAACCTTGATCTATATTATCCATTTGGGTAGGATTTCCACTAGCCAGATTCACTATGTCTTCTATTATGGCGAGTATAATTATGTCTTTTGAGGATCCAAAGAGGTTTGAGAGATTCACTCGCTTGGGTCTGGCCAGATTCAGTGATGTTGTGGACGAATACGTATGTGTTGTTGATTGAGTGTAGGGATAAGTTGATAACTTTTTATTACTTGAGTCGCATGGGGCTTCTTAAACTACTTACTAGTTGAGTGATGTATCTAGGGATTAGAGGAGGTGACTTATTAGTTGCAGACCTCTTGGTTTGTTAAAAATGACTTAGGATCAGTTTGTTGAGGCCTTTTTGGTTAGGTTTGTGCCATTCAGTTTGGCAGATCAGATAAGATATGAGTTTTATCACTTGGAGTAGGGCTCCAAGACTATTGGTGAGTATTAGGAATGTTTCTATATATTTTTATGTCGGCATTGCCACCGAGTCTTTGAAGATTTGGAAGTTCGTAAAGGGGTTGGATGTTATTCTTCAACCAGCTACTACTCAGATGGAAGTTTCAAAGGAATCATTTCATATTATAATGGATTATGTGAAATTATTGAATTTATTCTTTACGCATCTTAGGGAGGAACCAAAAGGGTGCACCATTAGGGCGGGTTCAGTAGCTCCCTTCTCGAGGCAAAGATTTTAGAGGCTCTTATGGATATCATGGTAGACCGATGCAGACAACCTTATAGGGTTCAGGTAGTAGATCTTTTTGTTTAGCATCTTTAGATTATCGTTCTAGCTCAATCTTACATCTCCCTATTGAGTTGGGCCGCAGGGTTTTCTTTGTATGTGATGAGGCTAGCCATTTTGGGAAGTAAAATATCATTCGTGTTTTTTGGCCTACTCCTATATTGTCTATGGAAGGTAGAGGTTCTATTAGAGATGTGTGAGGTAGAGGTAGTGGTGCCTGTGGTGGTGGTCACAGGGCTACTCAGTCAGGTGGTGGTCATGGACAGTGTTATGCTATACCCGCCAAACCAAAGGTAGAGGCTCCTAATGTTGTTATCACAGGTATCATCCCTATTCATTTCAAATCTGCATGTGTTATTTAATTCAGGGTTTACTTTTTCCTATGTGTCAACATATTTTTCTTTAGGTTTTGATTCAACTAGTCAGCCTTTTTCCATGCCTATCCATGTATCTACCCCCGTAGGAGACTTTTTAGTAAAGGATCGGGTATATTGATTTTGTGTTGTGACTTTTGCTAGCCGTGAGACATGGGTAGATCTGTATCTTAGAATGGCATATTTTGACATCATCTCGCGTATGGATTGGTTAGCTTCTTATCATGTTGCCTTAGACTATTATGCTAATATCATGACTTTAGCTCCGTCGGGTGTGCCAAGTATAGCTTGGAAGGGTATGCTTCATTTGGGTCCCAAGAAAGTTATATCTTTCCTTTAGGCTTGTTTTTTGGTTGGGAGGGGATGTTTGTCTAATTTGGCCCATATTCATGATACTATTGTTGATTCCCCGCCTTCTTTGTATTCTGTTCCTACTGTCTGTGAGTTCATATATGTTTTCCCTATGAATTAGCTTGGTATGCCTCTTGATCGTGATATTGACTTTGCTATTAATGTTGAGTCGTGCACCAAGCCCATTTTTATTCCACCTAATAGGATGGACCCAACAAACTTGAAGAAATTGTAGGATCAGTTGTATGAGTTATTGGTAAGGGATTTATCTAACCTAGTGTATCACCTTGGAGTGTACTTGTCTTGTTTGTGAATAAAAAGGATGGGTCTATGCATATGTGTATTAATTATCGATAGTTGAATAAGATGATTGTTAAGAATAAGTAGTATTCCTTCCATCATATTAATGATTTATTTGAACAGCTTCAGGGTGTTGTAGTGTTATTGAAGATTGATTTGAGGTCTGGGTATCACCAGTTGAGGATTAGAGTTTCAGATATTCTAAAGACAATTTTTTGAGCTTGATACGGTCATTATGAGTTCTTGTCCATGTCCTTTGGATTGACTAATGCCCCAGCCGCATTCATGGAGTTGATGAATCGGGTATTTCGACTGTGTCTCGACTCTTTTGTCATTGTATTTATAGATAATATCTTGGTTTATTCCAAGAGAGATGGATGATTAGGAGAATTTGTGGATTGTCTTTAGATATCGAGAGAGGAGAAATTGTACGCTAAATTCTCTAAGTGTAAGTTTTGATTGGAGTCTGTTTCCTTTTTGGGTCATGTGGCAACTAAAGATGGTATTATGGTTAATCTGGCTAAGATTGCAGTAGTTTGTAATTGGGCTAGGTCTACTTCTCCTGCTGAGATTTGGAGTTTATGGGTTAGCATCTTAAAATCAGTGATTTGCTGAGGGTTTTTCATCTATTACAGCTTCATTAATCAAGTTAACTCAGAAGAAGATTTCCTTTAAGTGGTTCGATGCTTACGAGGTGAGCTTCCAAAAGCTCAGAGATTTATTGACATCAGCTCTTATCTTGACATTGCTCGAGGGGGGCATAGGATTTACTGTCCTTTATAATGCTTTAGGTATTGAGTTAGGTGTTGTGCTGATGTAGGAGGGTAAGGTGATTGCATAAGCTTTTTATCAGTTTAATCCCCATGAGTGGAATTACCCTACCAATGATTTGGAGTTGTGTGTAGTTGTGTTTGCTTTTTGAAGTTGTGGAGACACTACTTGTATGGAGTCCACTGTGGGATTTTCTTGGATCATCGTAGACTTCAGTATTTCTTCACTAAGCGTTATCTTAATACGAGGCAGAATCATTCACTTGAATCTTTTAAGGGCTATGATGTTACAATTCTCTTTCATCGGGGCAAGGCTAATGTGGTTGTGGATTTCTTGAGCTGGAAGTCTACTAGCATGGGAAGCTTGTTGCATCTTTTTACCTAGCAGAGGCCTTTGGCCTAAAAGGTTTAGTCTTTGTCTAACCAGATAGTTTTAATTTATTTTTCAACACCTTGGTGTAATTTTGCATTTGTGGAGAACGGGTCTTCTTTAATAGAGAATTTTGAGATCACCAGTTTGAAGATGTTGGGTTGAGAGTGATTCGGGATAAGGTGTTAAGTGCTGAGCTAAGGAAGACTCACTTAGTTTTGATGGTATTTTGAGGATTAGAGGTCGATTTTGTGTATCCAGAGTAGGTGATTGGGTGAGATTGATATTAGATGAGCCTCATTGTTCTAGATATTCCAGCCATCCAGGAGTGACTATGATGTATCCTATTTGAGACAACACTACTGGTGGGGTGTTATGAGGAAGGATGCAGTATATTTTGTAGCTCGTTGCCTGTAACGCCCCGAGAGTACACCCTAGACGCCACACGATGCTAGGAACCACAAGTGATCCCAAGCTAACCCATCAACTGGCATATTGTCAAGCAGCTGAATTATAATACATTAAATAACAAGTTCAGTTGTGCGATAACATAATCATAATGAAAATCTTAAATAGATACAATACTGATAAAGTTTTACAATCTGATTAATCTGAAAGAAGAAATTGAAATTACATGACTGACTCTGACTGACATCTATGAAGCCTCTACTATATTGGCTTTAGGTAGATCGGACATGCCTCCAACTACCACTAATCAATACATAAGAATAAATGAATTGTACATGAATTAAATTTGATTGAAGTTCCCGAAATAGAAGAACTATTCACCTTGTTGCTAGAAGCTGCAACTGTCTGATCATGATGTATAAACTATAACTGGTACCTACATTATGAAACAATGTAGCCACACAGACGTAAATATGGATCAGTACTTCTGGAATGTACTGAGTATGCAGGGGTGAATGCAATAAGAAAAACTGGTTTCATACAAATCTTAAAAACATGAATGACTAGGTGTAAGTAGACTTACCAATAGACTGAAATAAACTGGAAGCTGAAAACATCTAATAACATTAGTAACATACATAATCTGATAAGTTGGTGAATTACTACACTTAACTTCGTAAAACTTTACTTTTTATAATGTAAGTAAGACTGAAGAAGGAAAATAGTAAAACATGGGTACTGTATGAATACTGGGTTTGAAACTACGTGATGAAGACTGACATAACTCGAGGATCTAAATATACAATTATACTGAGCACAAATGCATAAACATTAAAAAAAAACATACATGTACTGAGCTGATCAAGTGAGGTAGGCGGATATACATGGTTTCATATGTATGAGATGATAACTGACTGAATGAACATCATGAAGTAACTGGATGAGAGTACATGCAAAACTGTAACTACTGAATATGCTAAATATGCAATACTGCGCATATAACGTCTGTCTGAATTAGACTGAAACTGGAGAACTGAGTTTGGATTACTGAATTCGGATAACTGAATTACGATGAATGAAAGTTTGGATCGGAACTCAAGTACTGAACTCTGATGGCTAAGTAACTGATAACTAATAGTCATGGTTCTGTAGAACTGTCTGAGTTCCTTACTGAATACTAAGACTGAATACTGAATACTGAAATTGTAATTGTGGGAGTGTTCATATAACCGACATACCCCGATATAGTCTGATTTAGGGTCCAACCTATGACCCTAGTTGAAAGGGTGTTAGCACCTTGCCACGGGATACTAACAAAGCTGGGTCAACCCTAATCTGGCAGGAAGACTCATGAAATATATATATATATGATTTCGTCAACCCTAACCTAGCAGAAGGACGGCATACCCCATATTGGGTACGTAGTTCTGTAACACGGGGATTGCTACTAAGGGTCAAACCCTATGCTGGCAGGAATGCCCCCATCCTTGGGTTCCTTGATGCTGAATCCTACTCCCATCTTATTGGAAACTGAACTGATCACTAGATTATACTAGGCTTGACTGAACTGACACTGATCATGTTGACTGACTGTACTGAACTGAGTTCACTGAGTTCTGTTACTGACTGAGTACTACTATTCTTAACACTCGCTGGTACTATTCTACCACTCTTATAACTAGGTAAATAGCTAGATTTTAGGTATTCATAACTCCTAGAACTAGATAGCAATAACTATAAGAACACATGAGAGCATTTGAAACAATAATAAGAAAGCATCATCTAAAGAAACCCATCACTTGGTCATTTTATCAACCACATGGAGATCATGAACTTGGACATAGGAATATCTTAAACATGGGAGCATATCATGATTTGAGGATTTACGTGGAATTCACATGTTATAGGACTTAGGCCTTTCTTCCAAACATGTAAATATCATAGCTTGAACATAAGGATGTTTTAAGCATGAAGGAACAATAGAGTTGCATGACAAAATTTATATCTTGGGGATTCATCTTGAAAATAGTTGAACATGATAAGACAATTTCATCAAACATGTGGAGTCCCTATACTTATGCATGGAAATGAGCAAGCATGCAAAAATATCATGGCTACATGAATCAATTCACACTTAAGGATTTGATATGAAGATCATAACATTAAAAATATGTATTGGCTCATTCCACTTGAAATCAAACACATGAAGATCATGGGTTAAAACATGGGAGTAGTTAAACCTTGAAAATCACATAAAATTATATTAAAATCATTTGTTAAAGATTTAACATGTGAAAATCACCATTCGAACATATTAAGGCAATTTCAATGAAAACCATTCATAAACATGATACATAATCTAAATTTATTGAAGTTTCATGGATATAATTCACATTAACATGTAAAGATCATAATTTTGGTCTTAAAATGGGTTTTGGGCTCCATAGGTGAAAGGGGACCCATGGATGAACTCCCACATACCTTAATTCGAAGGATTCTTGAAGAAATCATGAATTTAAAGATTGAATCCTTGTGTTCTTGAGAGGAAAAATCTTGAATTATTGACCTTGGTAAAGGGGAGGGTTTTTATGTGAGAAACATTGAGGAAGTTAGGCATGTAATGCCCTTTTGGATGCTATAAATTATCCCTTGGACGTTTGGGTTGAGGGGAAAGGACCAAAGTGCCCCATTAACCTTAAGAAGCTAAAACTATGGGGGAATAGCCCCCGCGTCGCAACCCCTACTTGGGTCAAACAACCCTCGCGACGCGACCCCTATTGGGTCAAACAGCCCTTGCATCGCGGGGCTATCGCAACCCCTTACTGCCTCACATAAATAACTTTTCACTCGGGTATTGGATTAAGGAAAAATTTGTATAGTTGGAAAGATAACTAAATTATCTATCTTTTGGTGGGTCTTGATATGAAAAGTTCCACATATATAAAAAGTTATACACGTTTAAAGAAGACTCTTTTAGAATCGAATACCAAACTTTGGACGGATCAAAGGATCTTATCTCAACTTGGCTCTAAATGATTTCTATGAACATTTTTAACCTCATTAGCATTTCACACACTAGTATAAAGATCATGAAACATATATTCACATGAGAATCACTTTGATTATAACTTATACACGTAAGAACGATGGCTCAAAGACTAATCTGAATATGTAGGGTGTTACATTATCTCCCCCTTGGAAACATTTGTCCCTGAATGAGATTGGTTGGGCTATGAGTACTATATAAATGTAACTGAGATCATATTTTTAACATGCATGACTCGGAACATAACTTTGAACATGAATGCATAATTGAGTCTGAGCATGATACATGAACTGAACTAATTTCATGAATACATGCAATGACATGAGAATGGTCTTAAGGCTGAGAGAGAAATGAGAGAGTCAACTTATGAGTAACCATTACTTGAAGCTAGATCTTGTTTCGCGTATAAAATATAAGAGATTTAGGAGATGAATACTCGATGTATTATAATACATCTCCCCCTTGGGATATTTTTTCCCCTAAATGATACTAACTTGGCTAAAATACTATAGAAAGACTGAGATGATGCACAAGACACTTACAGACTGAATTATGAGTGAATATCTTGAATCTGAAACTGATGCATATACATAAACTAAGCTGGATTTAAAATTTTCATGGACGTGAATTACCTCATGAATAGGAAAGATGGAAAACTATTGGAACTTGTCTATCTGCAATAAGAGACTAGATTGCTGGCTATATGGGCTAAATCATACTGAAAGCTTATACTCAACTATACATTCCACTTGTACACCAACATGACATCTAATCCTACCTTCATAACCGCGCATGAACTTGTATGTAAACAACCACAAAAGCATCTTTCTTGTATTCTCTAAACCTCTATCCTTAAAACTTCTATGCACTACCCCAAGAAAACACACATAGAATTTCAACTAATCATGACATAAGGAGAGGTAACTGAAAGTTACAACATGAGGACATGAAGCATAAAAGAATAACTTTGACACTCAACTGAGGCCTGAGGAATAAAGTATCGATGATATGAATTCGTCAGAGAGGTCTGAACTGAGGACTTACATGACATAAATCTTAATTTCGCTGAACATTAGAAGGGTAGCATGAGTACCTAGAACTGAACATACTGTAAAACATGAGTATATAATTCATGAGATACATGACTTGAGTTTGGAGTTCATAATTTCATGGAACATGATTTGTACTATTGAGTGAATTGGAACTCCTCATACTAGGAACTGGAAGCGTACATAATTTTCTATAAAGAGAATGAATATGAGTTGTGATGATGGAGCTGACATGTAAGGCATGAGTAGATATCATGATGACTGAAATACAACACTGAAATAAGAATGGGTTGGGAATCATCCTTCCTTACCGATGTTCTATAACACACTGGCATCACTACTATAATCTGAAAGCCTAACTTGGTTACTTGTTCTATCATCTCTCTCTTAGCTTTAAGCCATAATACTAATTCTGTGGAACCCATTAATAACTCTAAATACAACCACTTTACTCTATATCCTAAGATATATCAATACACATAAATACTAAAGTCACCTTGAAAGCCTGCACCTAAAAGTGTAGAACCCGCTTCTAGTACTTCCTTCTGACATACAACTCTTAACTTTCTATAGCCCATAACTTAGCTGGTAAGAACTTTACATACTACATTACTAGCTTCATTCACACTTAGAAACTCAAGGGTACTATCTAAGAACCAACACTTTAAAAACTTAGAAATACTACAATCCTATATCATCTTGGGTACACCTCTAGATCATAAACCTAAATCATAATTTAAAATCAATAAAATCAAATTCTTGCATACACTGTTCAATCCTACTGATTCACCTTTCTCACAACTATCCCCTTGAATACATAATCTGTTCAATCTGGATAACATTATCCCAACTCTACTACTGCTAAACTTTTGGGTTCATGCTTCTAAATCTAGATCATAGTATCATAGAATTCTGAGAAGGGATCTGAAAGCATATCTAACTTTGGCTCAATGTAGGATTTTCATGAATAAGAATGAATATTTTCAAAGTTAAGAACATAAGGTAACTAATGGGATATTTTAATCCTACGTACAATCCCTTAACTATATGTGGGGACTGTCTGAGAAAACTCTGTCGATAGGAATTTGAGCTTGACTATTTCTGTTACCTTGAAAATAAGGTAGAGATGGCATGAATAGAGCAAGATGAGAATTTGTATAAATTTCTTAGAGGACCTTTTTATAGCACGATCTGAGACATAAAATAAAGGAAATATTTCCTAAATAATCTATAGCCTCTCGAAGGAAAGTACAGACGTCTACTCACCGTTCTGCAAGACTCTACTAGACACAGCTTCATAGACACCCAAGGACACTTGAACCTTATGCTCTATTACCAAGTTTGTAACACCCAGAGAGTATACCCTAGATACCACACAGTGCTAGGAACCACAAGTGATCCCATGCTTACCCATGAATTGCCATATTGTTAAGCAACTGAATTATAATACATTAAATAAATAGTTTTTTTGTGAGAAAACTTAATCATACTAAAAATCTTAAATAAATACAATCCTGATAAAGTCTTAAAATCTAATTAATCTAAAAGAAGAAACTGAAATTATATGACTGACTCTAACTGACATCTATGAAGCCTCTACTATAATGACTTTAGGTAGCTGGGACATGCCTCCAACTACAACTAATCAATACATAAGAATAAATGAACTGTACATGAATTAAATCTGACTGAAGTTTCCAAAATAGGAGAACTCTTCACCTGCTGGCTGGAAGCTACAACTATCAGATCATGATGCATAAACTATAATTGGTACCTATATTATGAGACAATGTAGCCACACAGATATATATGTGGATCAGTACTTCAGGAGTGTACTGAGTGTGCAGGGGTGAATGCAATAAGTAAAACTGGTTTCATATAAAGCTTATAAATATGCATGACTAGGTATAAGTAGACTCACCAAGAGACTGACATAAACTGAAAGCTGAAAATATCTTATAACATGAGTAACCTAATAATATGATAAGATGGTGAATCACTACACTTAGCTTCTTAAAAATTTACTTTTTATAATGTAAGTAGGACTGAAGCTGGAAAATAGTAAAACAAAGGTACTGTATGAATATTGGGTCTAAAACTACATGATGAAGACAGACATAACTCGAGGATCTGAATATACAATTATACTGAGCACGAATGCATAAACATGCATGTACTGAGATGATCAAGTAAGGTAGGATGATATACATGAGTTTATATGCATAAGATGATAACTGACTAAATAAACATCATGAAGTAACTGGATGAGAGTACATAAAAAACTAAAACTACTGAACATGCTGAATATTCAATACTATGCATATAACGTCTGTCTGAATTAGATTAAAATTGAAGTACTGAGTTCTGATAACTGAAAGTTTGGACAAGAACTAAAGTATTGAATTCTGATAACTAAGTAACTGATAACTGATAGCCATGGTTCTATAGAACTGTCTAAGTTATTTACTAAATACTGAATACTGAAATTGTAATAGTGGGAGTGTTCATCTAATTGACATACCCCGATATAGACTAATTTGGGGTCCAACATCTGACCCCAGTTGGAAGGGTGTTATCTCCTTGCCATGGGATACTAATAAAGCTGGGTCAACCCTAATCTGGAAGGAAGACTCATGAAATATATATATATATATATATATATATATATATATATATATATATATATATATATATATATATATATATATAAATATGTATATGTATATGATTTCATCAACCCTAACTTAGCAAGAAGACGACTTACCCCACGCTGGCTATATAGTTCTATAACACAGGGATTGTTACTAAGGGTGCACCCTCTACTTGTAGGAATACCCCCATCCATGGGTTCGCTCGGTGATGAATCTTGATCTTATATGAATAGACACTGAACTGATCACTAGACTATACTAGGCTTGACTGGAATGACACTAATCATGTTGACTGATTGTACTGGATCGAGTTTACTAAGTTTTGTTACTGACTGAGCACAATTGTTCTTGGCACTCACTGGGACTATTTTATAGCTATTGCAACTAAGTAAACAACTAGATTTTGGGTATTCATAACCCCCAGGACTCGATAGCAATAACTATAAAAACACATAAGAGTATTTAAAACCATAATAAATAAGTATCATCTAAAGAAACCCATCACTTGGGCATTTCATCAACCATATGGTGATCATGAACTTGGACATGGGAATATCTTAAACATGGTATCATTGCATTATTACATAACTAAAATCATGATTTGAGGATTTACGTGGAATTCACGTGAAATAAGACTTGGGCCTTTCTTCCAAACATGTAAATATCATAGCTTGAACATAAGGATGTTTTAAACATGAGGGAACAATAGAGTTACATGAAAAAATTTATATCTTGAGGATTCATCTTGAAATTAGTTGAACGTGATATGGGAATTTCATCAAACATGTGGAGTCCCTAATTTTGAGCATGGAATGAGCAAGCATGTGAAAATATCATGTCTACACAAATCAATTCACTCTTAGGAATTTGATATGAAGATCATAACATTCAAATTATGTATTGGCTCATTCCACTTGAAATCAAACACATGAGGATCATGAGATAAAACATAGGAGTAGTTAAACCATAAAATCACATAAATTTAAATATTAAAAACATGGGTTAAATATTTAACATGTGAAAATCACCATTTGAACATATCAAGACAATTTCAACAAAAACCATTCATAAACATGATACATAATCTAAATTCATGGAAGTTTCTTGGATATAATTCATATTAACATTTAAAGATTATAATTTTGAACTTAAAATAGGTTTTTGGGCTCCATGGGTGAAAGGGGACCCATGGATGAACTCCCACATACCTTAATTCAATGGATTCTTGAAGAAATCATGAATTTAAGATTGAATTCTTTGGTTCTTGAGAGTAAAAATCTTAAAATATTAATATTGGGAAAGGAAAGGGTTTTTACGTGAGAAATATTTGGGAATATGGGCAAGTAATACAATTTTAGATGCTATAAATCATCCCTCGGATGTTTGAGGTTGAGGGGAAAGGACCAAAGTGTCCCTTGACCCTTAAGAGGCTAAAACTATGAGGGAATGGCCCCCGCATCGCAACCCCTACATAGGTAAAGCATCCCTCACAATGAGACACCTATTTGGATCAAGCATCCCTTGCATCGTGGTGCTATCGTGACCCCTTACTGCCTCACATAAAAAATGGCATACCTTTTCACTCGAGTGTCGGATTAAGGAAAAATTTGTGTAGTTAGAAAGCTAACTTAATTATCTATATTTTAGTGAGTCTTGAGCTTAAAATTCCATATATATAAGAAGTTATACACATTTAAATTAGACCATTATAGAATTGAATACCAAACTTTTGACGAATCAAAAGATCTTAGCTCAACTTGGCTCTAAATGATTTCTGTGAACATTTTTTACCTCATGAGAATTTCACACATGATTATAAAGATCATGAAACTTATATTCATATGATAATCACTTGGATTATAACTTATACACGTAAGAACGACGGTTTAAAGACTAGTCTAAAAATACGGGGTGTTATATTTCTAATATTGCCAGTAGGTGAAGGTCGAGCATTTGAGTCCTGGTGGTTGCTTCAAAGGTTACCCATTCCCAAGTGGAAATGGAAATGGATCACTATGGACTTTATGATCAGGTTGCCTCGTACTTATCGTGGTTCAAATATTGTGTGGGTCATCATGAATTAATTAACTAAATTTGCTCACTTTATTCTTGTTCAGGATTTTTTAGTATTGAAAGGTTAGATTGTATGTAAATTCATGAGATAGTTCATCTTCATGGTAGGCTAGTGTCTATAATCTTACATAGTGGTTCAGTGTTCACATCTTACTTTTGAAAGACTTTTTAGGAAGAGTTAGGTAACTGGGTTGATCTTAGCACAGTATTTCACCGCCAGACCGACGGTCAGTCGGAGCAGACTATTTAAGTTTTCAAGAATATGCTCTGCTCTTGTGTTATGGACTTTGAAGGTTAGTGAGAGCAGCATCTACCCCTTGTTGAGTTTTCATATAATAACTTCTACCATTTTAATATTGAGATGGCTCCCTTTGAGGCTTTGTATGATAGGCATTGTCGCTCTCCAGTTGGTTGCTTTGAGGTTTCTGAAATAATACGTCAAGGTACAGACTTGCTTAATAAATATTTAAATAGAGTTTGGGTCATTTAGGATAATTTCAAGCTGCTTAGAGTAGGCAAAAATGTTATGCGAATTATAGACATTGTGCCTTAAGATTTAGTGTTAGTGACTGAGTCTTTCTTCATGTATCGCTCATGGAGGGTGTGATGAGGTCTGGAAAGAGATTCAAGAATAGACCTAGGTATATTGGACCTTTTGATATCCTTTAAACTATTGGGGATGTGGCTTATGAGTTAGCATTGCCCCCAGATTTATCAGCTGTCCATTCATTTTTTCATATTTCCATGCTTTGGAATTACATTTTGGATGAATTTTATGCCATTCATTAGGATTCAGTCCAGTTAGATAAGAGGTTATCTTTTGTTGAGTAGCCTATCTCCATTTTAGCTAGGGATGTTAGGGGTTGCCTTCTAGAGATATCTCAGTGGCTAAGGTCTAGTGGTGACATCGACCTGAAGATGAGGAAACTTGGGAGGTCGAGTCTGATATACGAAGTAGTTATCCCCATATTTTCATTGATTGAAGTATTTCTTGTGCCTTTAGTTTGAGGACGAACTAGATTTTTAGTAGTAGATGATGTAACGACTTTATTTTTGGTGATTTTTGCAAATTATTCAATTATATGTAATTTGAATATTTTATCCCTTCTCGTGGTTGCTTTGTGGTATTTTTGGGGTGTGGGGATGATTGGCATGATTCTCAATGCTTCTCAATGTGATTTGTATGAGATTGTGGTTTTTAGTGGTTAAAAAGGCTTTTTAATTGACTTCAGTCAACATTTATTATTATGTGTATCGGATGGATAAACAGACTGCACCAATAGATTCATAATGTCAATTTTAAGTTGGTAACATGGTTTGTGTGGTTTTACGGCTTGTATATCTCATTTCGACCCTCGATTTGGGAAGTTGTGAAATTTGGTCTTAGGGGTCAATTTTGTGAAAAAATAATTTTTTTTAAAATTTGATATCGTCATCAAGTTTGGAGCATCAAATTTGATAGGAAAGCATAGTGCGTTCTCATTTACAGAATTTTGAATGAATCTCGAGGGGTCCGTGGAGACTTAGAATTCTCCAAGTCTCCAACTGATGTACCACTCAGTTGGTGCAACCACTTAAGCAACCCAAACTTAAGTGGCCAGCCGATTGTTTAAAAGACCTGGCTTAACCATCGAGTGTCGTTTAAGAAGCCTTGGGTCCGCTTAAGCAACATTGCAGCCTTGGCGGGTGTCGCTTAAGTGGCACTTGGCCATTTAAGTGGCCTAGTGACCGAGTGGCCTAGTGACCGCTTAAGTGATGTTTGGGTGGTTTAAATACCCTTTTTTCTCAATTTTCCAATATTTTTAGGACTTGGAACTTTGGGTTTTAGAATTTTGGATGATTTCTTCGATTTTCAAGCTTAGGTAAGCTTCAAATCCCTATTTTAATTATTTTCTTCAATTCTTATAATCTAAAAGCTTGATAAATCTTGATTTAAGATGTGAAATTTGAGGATTTTGGCTCAAAATGCCTAAATTAGTATTTCTTCAATTGAAACCCCAATTTAAACCCATTTCACTTGGATTTTATTTTATGGGTTCCTTTAATAATAGGTAATTATTTATGAACTAAAATTCCACTCTTACCCCTTTTTTTTAAAACCTATTTTGGGGTCATTTTGAGCCCAACTCAGAAGTAGGCAATATAGAAATCATTGTCTTCCTTTTGACATTTATAATCTATATTTGTATGTTTTAGTTAATTTTGAGGCCATTCATGAGGGGAAGTCTTCATGATTGGAGGCTTTCAGACCCGATTTTCTTTATTTGAGGTAGGTTATGGCTTAAATTTCTTTAACTTGGGTTGGGTAGTTAATATTGATATAAAAGAATGTGAGGGGTATCGGAACTGATCATGAAAATGGATTTATTATTATTTTATGCCCATGTAGGGGCCTGTGTTGATGATTTGGTGGTTTTGAGATATTATGTGTTATGAGTGACCATGTGGGGTCTTATTTAATGTTAGTAGCCTTGTATTTATTTAATTGGTTGTTTTCTTCTTTGTGGAAATTGTCTAAATTGGGAATTATGTGGTATCAAATGGCATATTATGGTATATCTTACTCCGGTTGTATATGGACTATATTGGATCATGGATTGTTGGCTTGTTGAGCAGATTTTTTGGCTCATGTGCGTGTTATATTGGTTGGATTGTGGAAATTCTCTTTCTGGTTAGTTGTGAGCATTACATCCTTGTATCATATACATTCAGGAAACATTGGTACCACCATGGAAATACTAGCTTTTCTTATAGTAAATATGATATCTTTAAAAACCCTCTGCTGATGTATGTGTCGGAGAGGAGTTATGGATATTGGATTGTATATGCGTTGATGAACCCCCATGGATCCTACCTCAGAAGCATATCTCGGTAGGTGTATACGGAGATTTTGCGATAACCACTTGTATCACGTCATCATCATTATTATCATTTTCTTCTTCATTGCATTTTATATATTGTGCACTTTTTATGTTGTATTTTCATTCTTGATTTGATGTCTATCTATTTGTGCTTCTTTCTAGTACTTGTATTTGGTACATGTGTATATTTTAGAACTATTAATGGAGACAGTGCGGGATACTATTTGGGATATTTTCTAATTGTAGGTGACGTGCCTATAGTGTGTAAAAAAATCCTTCTTTTTACCCTGCCTGGCGCCATCCATCTCCAAATAGTAAATGCACTGCTGAGCTCAGATGTCCACTTTATATACTTTAGTTTCAACTTTGATCAATCGTCCTATGATACCTACTGAGTACAAGTAGACCAAACTCATCCCTACTGCGCCCTTTCAGTGTAGATCCAGTTTTAATTGCGTTGCATGATAGCTAATTCAAGCAGTGTTTGGAGTATTTTTTAGGTAGTGATCGGTTTATGCTTCCAAAGTTGATCTACTAGCTCCTCTTATTTAGTTTATGTTTTGTTTTTGTATTTAGAGACATATTATGTACTTTTTGGACCATGAGTTGTATATTTTGAATTCATGATTTACTTAATTGGTACTTACACTACTACACCGAATAGGTGATTAATGGGATTGTAGTTATGTATTTTTTGCTATTATTATATTTGTTTGGTTTGGCTTTGTTCTAGAAGTCTTGTCTTGCTATTTAGTGTTGTTTCTCATATCATATTAGTTTGGGTGATTGGCTTACTTGTCAAGGTTCGCCTCAACAAGTGCCATCATGACCCTTATTTTTTGGGTCATGATATATATGATGTTGTAGAAGAACATTTGAGGTTTTTTGGAAGCTAATTGAAGCCTAAAAACAAGTCTTAAGAAGTGGAGAAATAAGGATCAAACGCACAATGAGATAGGAGCCAAATAAAAGTGAAAGTGCAACTTTTTGGGAGGGCCTTGCGCTTCACCCCCCAAGGCAGGCTATGGGATGTGTCCTCACACCCTAGGGGGAACCCTTACTATCTTAGCCTTTCTTTGGGTTGGATCCACACCTCAAAAAGATGGCTTTAGGCAACGCAGTGTGAGGCAACTCCTAAGGCGTCCAAACATGATTTTTAAGTCTTTTATGTGAGGGAAATGTTGTTAGTTCTCATATTTCGTGTTGGGATATCCATGGACGACATAAAACACTATGAAACTAGTAATTAATTGCAATTTCATCCCATCTTTGGATCGATGCACGAATTTGCACAAAAACTAGACATCAATGGGCTCAAACTATGGTACTTTGTTCTTTAACTATACTTTCTTGTAGTTTTACTTTATGAACTCATCTATGATGATTCTTTGTAAGACTATGAGTGGATATACACCAGTATTCTAGGTTGAGGCAAAAAACATGATTGTGTAATAATGGTTCGATTGTTGGTTTATACATTTATCAAGTCATGTGTTTGCTCTTACATTCTTGTTTTGCTATTCTAAAGTAACATGAACTTTAGGATAAATATAAGATCCAAAAGAAATTGGTCATATGGGTGGAGGGAAAGAATCAGGAATGTAAGGAGTGTGCATCATATCTTTAATTTTTAGATACTAACTGTTAAAGGATGATTTGTGATTATGATAGAGATATACCTAAATGACCCACTTGATTAATAAAATGGGAATATAGATTAATACATCTGAATTAAAGACTCACAACCCCGCTCAACGATGTAGTTGTGAGATTAATTTGGGTATATTTCTTAGAGGATGAAAATTCTCAAGTTATATATCAATCTCATAGATCAAAAATCACAATAAACACCAATATCGGCGAAAAAACCATAGTTATGCATGAATGTGAAGTAAATGGCTCAACCACAAAACTTTCTATATATTGTTTATAATCCAAATTTCATACCATTATTAATTTTTTGCCACTTAGTTATAATTACAAATCTCAAACTCTTTTTTAATTACACTTTCACTTATTTAATCTCATTAGTAACTCTAGAATTGGATAGTTTGCTAATCCCCAGGTCTATGTCGAATCGATATTCAGTCTGAAAGGGCTACTTTATTACTTGCACGACCACGTACACTTTTTTATGTGATAGGACACAATAAGTTTTAGGTGTCATTTCCAGGGACTTGAAAATTGGAAATATTCTGATTTTTACTATTGCTATTATTTTATAAGTGCTGACAACTTGGTTTTAGCCGTTGAACTTGCTGGTACATGTTTGAATCTCAAGTAAGCTAGAAAGAGAGAGGGATTTGGTTGAACCATATACCAAACCAAAATGACTCTTGCACCTATTAAGGAGATAAGAAGAACTTCTCTATACCATCATGTAAGTTCTTCAGCGTGAATCCATTCCCAAAGTCATGGCTGAAGAATAACCAGGCCATAGGATAGTGTGCGAAGTGGCAATCCCGCTCGCAACTAATATTACCTCCAGTATTCGTAGACCTGATCCCAAAGGTAGATTTTAGTTAGAATAGAACATGGTGAAATTGTTGCATAGTAGTGGGCAGTTTACAAGCCTGTCGTATAAGGATCCATAGGTTCATCTACAGCCTTTCTTGGAGATCAGTGACACTTTCTTCCCACTAGAGTCTCTATATTACGTGAGGTTCACTCTTTTCCCCTCCTTACTTTTGGGGTAAGCAAAGAAATAGTTAAAGGAAGAACCTTTAAACTCCATCACAACTTGGGACCACTTGGAAAAGAAGTTCCTCATCCGGTTCTTTCCTTCTAGAAAAATTACAAGGTTGAAGAGTAAGATCTGAAGTTTCAAACAAAATACAAATGAGAATCTCTATTATGAATATGAGAGATTGAAGTATCTACTCAGGGATTGTTTACATCACCAACAGACCAACAAGGTATTATCTCCTACTTTTTTTGAAGCTCTTGACCATAATACAAAAATTTTGATAGATTCAGGTGCAGGTTATCGAGCTTCAGAGAAAACTTATGATGATTTATATACTCTTTTGAATAAAATTTCACAAGGTAATCTCGAATGCCTTGGTAATATTTCTAAAAGTGTGATAAAGAAGCCTGCAAGTATGATTGAGATGGATAGTGTCATAATAGTGGTCGCTCAGTTGGCATCCTTTTAGAACCAAATGATCATACAGTTTAGCAAGTTAAGTATGAATCAACCTCAAGCCCAAGTTAATTCACTCCAGCAGCCTCAAACTTGGTGTGAAATTTATGGAGGTAGTGGTCACTCTACAGACATATGTGGAACAGATCTAGAGTTGGTAAATTTTATGGGCAATGCACAAAAGGGTAATCAAAATTATGGTAATGCCTATAATCACAACTAGAAGAGTCAGCCTAATTACTTATGGGGCAATAATTACGCTCAATCTCAGTTATTTCAGTAGCAGAAGAGCATTCAAAATAATACTTAGACCATTAATATTAAAGAGACATTGAAAAAAATCCTAGAAATCCAAGTACAAACTTTTAAAATCCTAGACAAACAAGAAAAAATGGTCGCAGATATCAAAAATTAGCAACTATCTTAGAAAAAATTGAAGACACAGTTGGGGAAGTTAGCTTAGGCACAAAACACAAGACCTCAAGGAGGTTTGCCTAGAGATATAGAAAATCCAAAGTAAGTGATAGAAATCACCCTGAGGAGTGGTAGAGACCTCATTAAAAGACCTCTAAAGAAAAATTATGAGGTGCGGGTAGAGTTAGTCCCATAGCAAGCCAATGATAAGAAAGTGCCATCCAAAAAGGCTAAAAATTTGAGGAAGTCTGAGTACCCAAAAGCAAAGGAAGCTGAGCATACACTAGAGAGACCAGTACCACTGTATCCTTGAAGGCTTAAAAAAATAAAAAAGTATGCATATTTTAAGAAGTTCTTTGACACGTTCAGAGAGCTTCACATTAACCTCCTTTTTATAGATATTTTGCATGGAATGCCTAAGTACGCTAAGTACTTGAAGGATGTGGTGACCAATAAGACAAAACAAGGTGACATTGAGACAATAGCACTTACTAAGGAGTGTATTTTAGAGGTTATGAGAAAGATGTCAAAAAATCTTTAGAATCCTAGGAGTTTCACCCTCTCCAAATAAATTGGTGAAAGTGATGTAGTCCATGCTTTGAGTGATTCTAGGGAAAGAATTAATTTGATGCCACTTTTGCTGTTTAATAATCTTGGTTTGAGAAAACCTAGACCATGTTCAATTGTTCACCAAATGGTAAATAGAATGAGAGTGGTTCAAAATGGAATCTTAGGTAATGTCCTTATTAAGGTTGGTAAGTTCATTATTCATGTTGACTTTACTATTCTTGATTATAATGTAGATGATAAGGTACCAATCATACTGATGTCTATTATTTGGAACTTGAGGTGCACTGATAGATGTGAAAGAAGGCACTCCAAAATGATATTGAATAATGCGAAGGTGGTCTTTAGAGTGTATAAAGCACTCAATACACCCTCGTTGTGTAAGAATTTATGAATGATCATGGCTATTAAAGTGGATAAGTGTGGGTTATAGGAATCCAAACATCCTATGACCTCTTTGTACTCTCTCATAAAGTTTCCTAGAGCAATAATTAAGTCCAAAGTTGAAAAACCTAAAAGGGAGCTAGAAAATTTAAGTTTCAAAAGATATGCATACCTTGAGAGTAAACACTCAAGAGGTCAAGAAAAAATAAGAAAATAGGCTCTGAATAGGAGAAAGGGAATGAAAGAATATAGTTGAGAGTTGTGATATGAGACGTGCCTTGATAATAAATCAGGCGTTACTTGGGAGGAAACCCAAGTTAAGGTAGGTATTTTATTTTCTAGTTTTACATTAGTATCACAGTTGTTTTTATTTTTGTTTGAGTCACTGGCTAAAGGAAAGTCTGAGTGCCTAAGATCTAAGCTAAGGAGCATGGCAAATATTGAGTGTGGGCTCTTCCAAACCTCTTTGATAATTAAGATGCTATTAACTAGGTTTAGGGGCCTTAGGGAGTATTTCTATCTCTACTTTTTATTCATACTTTAGGGATAAAGTGTGATCTTAAGTATGGGGTAGGGAATCTCTGATGGTTTAGGGTGAATTGTTGCTATAGGATTTTCATTTCTATTATTTTCTAGTTTTTGACTAAATTTAAGAAAAAAAACTACAAAAAGATTTTAGCTTTGTTTCTTTTCAATTTTGTTGGTGTCTATTTATTAGAAACACACTTTAGCCACCCCTTGGTTTTTCTTTTCATTTATTTTACGAGGGGGATCCTTTTGAACCTAGTATCCCTTTTTTTATTTTTAGGAGTAATTTTAAATTTTTTCTATTAGGAGTAAATGAGATGTTCTAGTTAAGTGCGATGTTTAATTACATGATGAAAGTTGGTTTTGAATGTGAAAGCATGTGTAGAGAGTTAAATGACTATTTTTTTAGACATTTAGTCTAATTTATATGACTCTTATGAGATGTTGTCTTAATTTTGAATTGTTGATTTTGCTTGGTTAAGAGTCTATAGATATCCTACTTGATTTAAGTATGCGCCAAGTGTGAGTGAGAACTGTTGTTATATTTCTTATTGCATATTGATATCTGGAACTTGATTGGTGTGTTTGTAAAGTAAAATAAAGAATTTTAGATTTGGGAGATGATATAGGTATTTCTTTGATAAGCAAGTTTTGTACCTTCTTTATCTATGTTTTTGTATGACCTTCGTTAGCCCCGTTGAGCCTTTAGCCTATTCTTTGGTAGCCTCATATATAGCTTATTCCCTTTCTGTTGATTGACTATAATTTCATCCAAAGCTCCTAAGTGCTTTAATTGAAAGATTGAGATGTTAAGGAGTGCAAAATTGAAGAAGGGAAAAGTTAAAGTGAAGCCCCAAAATACTAGCAATTAGTGTATTGAAAACTATTCATGTGTTGTAGTTGAGAGGATGTAATGAAAAGAAAAATTGATCAAAATTTATTTATATATTGATAGAAAATACTCCCTTCATTATATATGTGAACTATATTAAAGAAATGGAGAAAAATATAAGAGAAGTGGGACGATAAAAGTGGTGAAAATTTTGTTGCTTAGAGAGGAGTCTAATGTAAAGTGTGATGTATTAAAGTTCTTAGGGAAGATAGTCACTATTACTGGCCAGAATAGTTTCAACCCATCCCTTAGCCTACATTACAACCGTTAAAGTACTTGTTGGTCATGAACCTTGATATTCTAATATTAGTGAAGTATGACGCTATAGGAAAGATTATGGTTTATCTTATGTGAGATGTGAATTCTTTGTGAGAGTGAGCAGAATTTGATTCTTACACCTATTTTTATGATGAATTGCTTATCTAAGAGTGAATGTGGGTGACTCACTTAGGGTTAGGTCGCATGTTTTATGATGGCTAGCTATTTTTATGATCTCTTTGTTGAGTAATATTCATGATTTTTCCAACTTGGTAGAGTCAATTCTTAAGGTTCAGAAGTTTTGAAGTAGTGTTCATGAGTTTTTCATTTGTAATATAACATGCTTAATGTGGAACATGCTAGTCATGTAGTCATTATAGTTCTAGGTTGAGTGTCTTAGTCATAGTAGAGATGTTAGAGTCTCCCTTAATGATGCTTGATGAAAAAGAGTTGTCTGAGGACGAACAAGGCTTTAGGTATGGGATGGATATCTTTTAGGTGTATTTATACACTTAAGTGTCATTATTTGTGCGTGTTTAGCTTTGTTTTGAGGACTTATTGATGTACTTAATGAGTTATTGATGGTGTAACTGTGTATTTGTATGTTAAGTGACATTTTTATAGTGTTTAAGGTTCTTTTGAGATGATTTAAGAATCAAAAATACCAAATAGAGTTTAGACGAGAAAAGTAGTTGTGCTAGCTTGAGTTATGCTCTGTTCTAGTGTACTTTTATGAACTCTATTGTGTTGAATGAACTATTTCTTGTTATATGATATTACCTAAGACCATTTTAGGATTTTTTGGAGATAATTTAATCCTACAAATAAGTCCTAATAAGTGGGGAAACAAGGATCAAACGCACGACGAGAGAGGAGCCAAACGAAAGCAAAAATGGAACTTTTTGGGAGTGCCTTGTACCGCACCCAAGGCGAGATATGGGGTGTGTTCCACACCACATAAGGAGAACTGTCACTCCCTTATACTTGCTTTAGGTGGGATCTGCACCCCCAAAATCTAGCTTTATGCCATGAGGCGTAAGATAACTCCCGGAGCATCCAAAAGTGATCTTTAAGCCTTTTAAGTGAGGGACGAAATTGTCAATGCATATTTCATGTTGGGCTACCAATGGATGACCTAAAACACTATAACAGAATAAATTAGTCACAATTTCATCCCATCTTTGGATCAATATACCAATTGGAGAGGAAATAAGACATCAAGGGGCTCAAAGTAGGGCTCTTTGTTCTTTAACTTTACTTTCTTGTAGTTTTACTTTATGAACTCATCTAAGACTATGAGTAGCTAAACACCCTCATTCTAGGGTTGAGGCTACAAACATGCTTTTGTAATTATGGTTTGATATTTTTTGTATGTTTATCAAGTCATGTGCTTGTTCTTACATTCATATTTTATTATTCTAAAGGATCATGAACTTTGGGATAAATATAAGCCCCAAAACGAATTGTCCATAGGAGTGGAGGGACGGAATAAAGAATTTAAGGAGTGTGGATCATATATTTAATTGTTAGATACTAACTATTAAAGGATGATTTACAGTTAGGATAGAGATATACCTAAACGGCCTACTTGGTTAATTAAATAGAAAGATAGCTTAATGCGTTCGAATTAAAGACTCACACCCACACTCAACGATGTACTTGTGAGATTAATTTGGATAGACAACTTAGAGGATGACCATTTCCAAGATATAATATCAACTCTTTAGATCAACAATCATGATAAACACCAACACCTAATAGAAACCATAGTTATACATGAATGTGAAGTAAATGCCTCTGTCACGATCCAAAATCAAGGGTCAAGATGACACTCATCACGGTGAACCTTGACGAGTAAGCCTATCATGCAAATTGATACACAATTGATAAAAACACATAAATAACCCCAAGGTTAGGCTTCTAGAAGAAATTCAAACCATATAAGTCTAAATAATTGCAGAAAGAATATAATCAACAATGCAGTCAGAACTACCATAATCTAATGTCAATAGTATAAGAATGTATCTAGTACAACTTGAATCCAACTGAAATACATAAGGGATTCTTCTTTGATTGAAGGAACGGGACAGAAGAGACTAGAACCATATCCTTCAGACATTCAGTCTGATCTTATCTGCGCTATTTCCCGATCATAGTGTACTGTATTAGATTAGTTATCCCTCTCCCCTGCCCTGTTAGAACAGTCTGGTCTGTAACAACACAAATTTACAACTCTATCTCTAAAAGCTATTAAATACATAGTCTAATGATAGAGAAGATAGTAGAAGACATATGGACGCCTGAAAACAATCCACTACCCTGAAAGCTCAAACAATCGCCCAAGTCAAGCAATGTGGGGCGCACCCAAATCTGAATCTGCACTAAAAGGGTATAGTAGGAGTGAGTACAGTCCACTTGTAATCAGTAGGTATCATAGGACGACCGAGCAAAGTAGAAAATAAAACAAACAAAATACACACTAAGGGCACATCACCTGCAATCAAAAAATATCCCACAACGGTAGCCCACACCGCTTGCACTAACAGTTCTAATATATGCATATCACATACATTACAAACAACCAGGTAGATCACAAGTATATCATAGACACTTAGAAACAAGTAAGAGCGTGTATATACAAGGTAGTCAAGAATAATTAACGGAATATAAAACAATCAAAGGTATGGCAAGTCAATACGAAAATTCAATCACAATATCTACACAATGAGGTAAGTGCAATGCATAAGAAGATGATGATGATGATGCATGAGGTTGTCGCACAACCTCTGTATACACCCAGGGAGGAAAACCTCCCGATATGGGACCCATAGGGGTTCGTAAACCCATATACAATCCATATATCCATACCTCCTCAATGGAACATCCCTTGAGGAGAGTTTTATAAGGTGTCTCAATATCTCTTTCTCGGTATATCCCTCTAGAAGGATTTTCAAAAGGTGTTACTAGTGCTTCTCAAGTGTTGACATTGTGGTACCAATGTTTCATGAATGGGTATGATATGAGGATGAGATGCCCATAACAATCATAATGAGTATTTCCATAATAATCCACATGTTGTATTTCCACAACCAAGCACAATGATATATTTCCACAACCATCAACAATGATTCATTTCACAATAAAGTGAGCCAATATCCACTCATTATTTCCCACTATCCATGAAATTGCACATGATTCATATGTCAATAAAGTATGAATATAACACAATACACCATCGGTACCACAATAGGCATTTCAACAACACAATACAACTATTCATATGTATTTTAGGCTATCAACATCACATAAGAACCCACTCAGTCACACATGTCACACAATATCTCAAAACAACAATTATGTCATATATAGGGCCCCACACGGGCATAACACATTAAGATAGTCAAATTCATGATTAGATTTCATTCCCTTAACATGCATTTTGTACCAATATTTGCTACCCAGTCCAGTCTAAAAGAGTTAAGCCATAACCTACCTCAAGGCTAAAAATTAATCTGCAACACTTCAATCCACGACCTTACTTCTCACAAACAATCCTGATATCAAATAAAATCAAGAAATATAGAATCTATTCATCAAAATAAAGCCAACGATATTCATATTGCCTATTTTTTGTTCGGGGCCAAAATGAACCCTCGAAACGGATTTTTACAAAGAAAGGGCAAAACATAACTTTATAGCAAAACCATGTTCCCCGTAATTTAAGGAATCTACAGGTAAAGCCCAAGTAAAATCAAGTTAAAAATGAGGTCCAAATAAAAAAAATCATTTATAAACTTTACCGGGTGAAACCTTTGAAATTTATTTTAAAATCAAGAATCGAAGATGTTTTGAAGATGAAATCAAATAAAAATAAGTAATTACAGGATTAAGTACATTATTCAAGTAAAAGGGAGGGAAATTGGGGTTTAAAATCAAGCCCTAAGGTTTTGGGGTTTTGAACAATTAATAAAGAAATTTAAACTAAGAAAAGGGGGAATTCTTACCTTATTTCCATAAGAGAATGGAGAAAAAATGCTAATCTAGCTTCCTAAGCACCCACAAGCTTCACTTTTAAGATCTCACATTTTTTTAGAATTTAACTCTCAAGAGGCAAGATGGAAAATGTCCTAATTCATGACCTTCGGGGTCTTTTTATACCCCTTCCAGGTCATCAAGTATGACAATCGCACACCCGAATGTGCAATCGCACACCCTGACCACGGAAGATGGTATGGCGATTGCCAAATCCTTATTGTGATCGAACTACCTCTTATGCACAAGTTGCGATCACCATCCAAAGAGGTGCTATCGCAAAGGGACTAGATAAAACTTTCAAGGTTTTCGCCGAGTCCTCGAGATTCATTAAAAATCCGATCTATGCAAATGAACTATGTAACCATACTAAATTTGACGCTTCGAATATAATGGCGATATGAGATTTTCAAAAAGATGACATTTTCACAAAGTTGACCCCCAAAACTCAAAATCACAATTTTCTAAACCGAGGGATGAAATGAGATTTAAAGCTGAAAAATAGACCACGCGCGTTATCACCCTAAAATCAATATTCCGAATTTGCTGGCATAATCCATTCAACCATCTATTGAACGACTCAAAAGATAACCACATAAGTCCATGATAAGGCTCTCGAAACCACCAAAACCATAATATCACATAAATGGCACCAAAACTCATTAAGAAATAAGAAAATCACCCCTATACCCCAGAAATACCATAATGCAACTACGGGGAGGGGTAAAATAGTTAAATCATATTGAAACAGAAAATTCACACATTTCATCAAATTTTAGGTCGTTACATCATCCACCACTAAAGTCTAGTTTGTCCTCAAACTAAGGCATAGAAATACCTAAATCAATGAAGAGCTGGGGATAAGAACTATGCATATCAGACTAGACCTCCCACATAGCCTCATCTATAGGTCGATGTCGCCACTGAACCTTAACCACAGGGATAACTCTAGAATGCAATCGTCTAATAGCACTAGCCAAAATAGAGATCGACTCCTCAATAAAAGACAATCAATTGTCTAACTAAACTAACTCCCAATAAATAGCATAAGACTCATCAGTAATATAACAGCAAAGTATAGAAGCATGAAAAACTGGATGAACAGCCGACAAATATGAGGGTAGGGAAAACTCATAAGCCACATCACCAACGGTCAAAAGAATCTCAAATAAACCAATACACCTTAGGCTAAGCTTTTCTCTCTCCCAAACCTCATCACACCCTTCATGGGTGAAACTCAAAGAAAAATACAATCACCAACACCAAATCTCAAGGCACAAAGTCTACGATTAGAATAGCATTTCTGCCTACTGTGAGCCACTTGAAGTCTTCTTGAACGGTCCGAACTCTAGGTAAGGACTAACGAAGCAAGTCCTTACCTCGAGGTCTAACCTTAAAAACATCAAACCAACCCACTGGTGAGCAACAACACCTAACATACAAAGCCTCAAAAGAAGCTATGTCAATATAGGAATTATCATTGTTATTATATGCAAACTCTGCTAAATCCAAATGCTTCTCCCACTGGACACTAAAATCCATCACACACGTGCGGAGCATATCTTCTAAGACTTGGATAGTCCACTCTGACTGACCATTAGTCTGGGGTGAAATGTTGTTCTAAGGTCAACCTACATGCCCAACTTATCCTAAAAAGTCTTCCAAAAGTTCAAAGTAAACACAGAACCTTAATTTGAAATGATAGACACCGGCACACCATGATGTCACACAATCGTATGAATATAGATATGCACCAACCTCTCGGCACTGAAGGAAACCTGGACAAGAATGACATACACAAACTTGGTCAATCGATCCATGATGATCCAAATGCTATCAGATCCATGGGAAGTGTGAGGCAACCTGATCACAAAATCCCTAATGATCTATTCCTTCTTTCACTCCATAAAGGCTAATAGTTGAAGCAATCTACCAGGCCTCAAATGCTCGGCCTTCACCTGCTGAAAACAACGGGAATGAGCTATAAAATATACTATATCCTTCCTCATACCACACCACTAGTAATGCTACCTCATATCATGATACATCTTAATCACTCTCAGATAAATAGAATATTTGGAACAATGGGCCTCCTCCAAAATCAATATAATCCAATCCCCCACTCTCGGCACATAAACTTGGCCACCAATCCTTAAAACATAATTCGAATCAAATGAGACTTCCTCCGCCTCGACACTCAACACCTTATCTCAAATCGATCTCAACCTCACATCATTAAACTGATGAGCTCGAATCTGCTCTATCAAAGAAACCTAACCTCTAAAAATACCATAATGCACCCAGGTGTGTCAATATATGAATCCTAACCATCTGGTTAGCTAAATACTGGACCTCTAAAGCCAAAGGTCTCTTCTAGGTCAAAAGATATGCCAAGCTACCTATGCTAGTCGATATTCGGCTCAAGGCATTTACAACCATATTAGCCTTACTCGTATGATAGAGAATAGTCAAGCCATAATCCTTAAGCACCTTAAGCCAATATTGCTGCCTCATATTAAGATCTCTCTAGGTGAAGAAGTACTGAAGGCTACGATGATCCAAGAAAATTTCATAATGAACTTCGTACAAGTAGCGCCTCTATAAATTCAAAGAAAAAAAATCACGTACAACTCCAAATCATGGGTAGGATATTTCCTCTCATGGGGTTTCAGCTGACGAGAAGATAGGCAATCACCTTACCCTCCTGTATCAATACAGCACCTAACCTAACACTTGAATCATCATAAAATACAATAAAACCCACGCCCTCCTTGGGAAAAGTCAAGATAGGAGCGGAAGTCAACAAATCCTTGAGCTTTTGAAATCTCTCCCCACATGATCGGACAACTAAAAAGAAATCTTCTTGTGAGTCAGCTTGGTCAATGGAGCTGGAATGGATAAGAAACCCTCAACAAAACACCAATAATAACCTGCCAAGTCAACCAAACTCCAAATCTCGATGGGCAAAGTAGGTCTATCCCAACCACAAATCATTGTAACCTTAGTTGGCTCAACCATAATACCCGTCTTAGTCAATACATGACCCAAGAAAGAAACAGACTCCAACCAAAACTCACTCTTGGAGAACTTAGCATACAACTTCTCATCCATCAATCTTTAAAGCATAATTCACAAATGCTCCTCATGCTCAGCCTCACTCTTGGAATAACTAAGATATTATCTATAAATACAATAACAAAGAAGTTGAGATATGGTTGAAACACTCGGTTCATCAACTCCATAACACGGCAGGGGTTTTGGTCAGTCCAAAAGACATGACCAAGAACTTATAGTGACCATATCGAGTGTGAAAAGATGTTTTTGGAATATCTGAAGCTCTAACCCTTAAATGGTGATAACCAAATCTCAAAATAATCTTTTGAAAACACTGTAGCACCCCTAAAGCTGATCAAATAAATCATTAATACGAGAAAGAGGATATTTATTCTTGGCATCACCTTATTCAACTATCAATAATCAATACACATATGCATAGACCCATCCTTCTTCTTTACAAACAAGACAGGCGCACCCCAAGGCGATACACTAGGTTAGAATCCAACAACTCCTAAAGTTGATCTGTCAATTCCTTCAACTCATTGGGGCTATCCTACAATAAGGGAATGAAATAGTCTTGGTGTTCGATGCAACAACAATAGCAAAATCAATATCACAATCTGGAAGTATACCAGGCAAATCTATAGGAAACACATCCACAAACTCATAGACAAAAAAAACAGAATCCAAGAAAGGAAGTAAAACAACTAGTATGATGAATATGAGCCAAATAAGATAAATATCCCCTCTCAACCAATCTACGAGCCTAGACATACGGTATAATTCTTTTAGGACTCGAATGAAGCACACCCTTCCAAGCAATCCTTGGCACACCCAGCAAAGCTAAAGTCATGATCTTAGCAAAATACTCTAAGAAATCATAATAAGAAGCCAACCAATCCATACCTAAAATGATATTAAAATCAACCATATTTATCACAAGCAAATCTACCCAAGTCTTACGACCCAAGAAAGTCACAGCACAGGATCGGTACACCCGATCCACTACTAAAGAATCTCCTACAGGGTAGATACACGTATAGTTATGGAAAGAGGTTCACTAACAGAATCAAAACCCAAAGAAAAATATATAAGCACATAGGAGAAAGTCGGCCAAGGATCAAATAACACAGATACAGATATGAAATAAATGGGGACGATATTTATGAACACACTATCTGAAGCCTCCATCTCAAGCCTAGCTGGTATAGCATAACACTGACCACGACTATCACCAGGGGCTCTACTACCTATACCTTTCGCACCTTTGAAAGAACCTCTACCCCTCACATCTAAAATAGGAGTAGCTTTAATCATACGGCAGGGACATTCCTTGGCCACATGGCCAACCTTATAATACGCATAACAAGTTTTACAACTAACCTTAATAGGAAAAGATACCATTGGCCTGGATATCTACCCTAAACTATTGAATCAAAATATCTACCACATGAACTTTTTAAGGCCGACTGCACTGGCCTACCCTAATATCTATGAAAAGATCTAAAATCTCTACCATGAGGAGCCTGACCTCTGAACTCACCAAAATGCCGCACCTTCTTGGAGCCTCCCTGAGATATTCTAAGAATGTCCTCAATCATCTTAGCATGATCTATTATACTCTGAAAGGATGATCCAAATACAATCAACTGAGATATAAGAAACTGAAGAAAAATATCCAACTCCTTCACAAACTTTTGAATCTTCTTTGACTCTGTGGAAATACTAGTATAAGAATATCTGGATAAAGCATAAAAGTGTGACTTATACTCACCTATTGTCATGGAGCACTTCTCTAACCAATCAAACTTATATCGCATTCGATCCCTCAGACTATAAGGAATAAGTCTCTCTAAAAGGCATCGACAAAATGATCCAATGTCATTTCAGGAGCATCAAGAGGTCTACAACCAACAAGCAACCTCCACTAATCTCTAGTAGCATCTCTCAACTGATAAATAGTATAAGAAACCCCATACGACTTTAATGAGCCAAAATTATACAACTTCTCTCGACAATCAAACAAGAACTCATAAGCATCCTCGTCTATAAGATAAAGGAATCTTGGAAGACCTAAATGAGTAAATCACTTGAACTTTTTTTGATAACATAGATGAAGGTTGAACTCCTAATCTCGGTGCAACATACACAGATATTAGTGCTGATGAAGGAATAGTACTCGATGTCTAAGGAGTACCTAAAATAGAAGTAGGTGAAACTTAAGGATCCACAATCGAAACTGGAGGAACACCAAACATAACCAAAGGAGAATAGTCTAAGATGGTCAACAACTGTACCAACAACCCCTCCAAGACTAGGGCAGACAAACTCTGAGGAACTGAAGCTGAAAGTACACCCCAAACATGCTCTATCTGAGGCTCAATGGAGAGTCACATATCACTACTCCTACACAGAGCTAATCCACTAGCCTATCCACTCTGTTGAGCCTATCCATGACTAGGGGCTCTCCCTCTAGAAGAAGGCTCCACATCTCTAACCTTGCGGGACCTAGTTAACACTATTTTGCATAGAAAGAATAAAACATAACTCAAAACATAAGGTGTAAAAGAAATTCATACGATAAGGAAAAAAATAACTAAAGTTTTCCTAAAGACATCATACAACCTCTTGAAGATAGATACAGATATTTACATATCAATCTGTGAGATAATATTGGATATCCCGTTCTTACATAGTTGAGACCAATGAACCTGGCTGCTCTGATACCAATTTTTCATGACCTAAAATCAAGGTTCATAATGGTACCCATCATGGCAAATAAGATGAGTAAGGCTATCACGCAAACTAATAGATAATAGGTAAAAAGACTTAAATAACAATAGTAAGGCTTCTAGAATAAAGTCGAACAACATAAGTATAAATAAAAGCAAAAAGAATATCGTCAAATACACAGCCATAACTCCCAAAATTTGATGTCAACAGCATAAGAACGTATTTAGTATAACTCAAATCCAACTAAAATATATAAGAAATCCAATAGTTACAACTCTGTCTCTGAAAGCTAATAAGGAAATAGTCTAATGATAAAAAAAGATAGGAGAAGACATTTAAAAGCCTAAAAATCATCCACTACCTTAAAAGCTCCAATAACCGCCTAAGTCAAGCAACGTGGGGCACACCCAAACTTGAATCTACACCAGAAGGGTACAATAGGAGTAAGTACAATCCACTTGTACTCAGTAGGTATCATAGGCCAACCCAGCAAAGTAGAAAATGAGGCATATAAAATACACAATAAGGATACATCACCTGCAATTATAAAATGTCCAATAATGGTATCCCATACCACTTACACTAATAGTTCTAATATTTGAACATCAAATACATTGCAACACAACCAGGTAGAGAACAAGTATTCATTATATCACATATACATAGAAACAAGGAAGAGCATGTATATACTAGGTAGTTAAGTACAATTAATGGAATATAAAACAATCAAAGGTATGGCAAATTAATACGGTAATTCAATCATAATATAAATACAATAAGGTAAGTGTAATGCATAAAAAGAAGAATAAGATGATGATGGTGATGATGCACGAGGTTGTTTTGCAACCTCTATATACACCCATGGAGTCAAGCCTCCCAACATGGGACCCATGGGGTATCGTAAACCCATATACAATTCATATATCCATATCCCCTTCTTGGCACATCCCTTGGGACGAGTTTTATAAGATGTCTCAATATCTTTTTCCCAGTGTATCCCTCAGGAAGGGCTTTCAAAAGATATTGCCAGTGTTTCTCAAGTATTTCCATAGTGGTACCAATGTTTCATGAATGGGTATGATATGAGGATGAGATGGCCACAACAATCACAATGAGTATTTCCACAACCACTCACATTCTATTTTTTAACAACCAACCTTAATGATATATTTCCACTACCATTCATAATAATTCATTTCATAATCACGTGAGCCAATATCCACTCATTATTTCCCATCATCCATGAAATACGACATGATTCATATGCCAATAAAGTATGAATACAAAAAAATATATAAATCGCAACACAATAGGTATTTTAACAACATAATACAACTATACACATGTATTTTAGGCTATCAACATCACACAGGATCCCACTCAGTCACATATATCACATAATATCTCAAAATAATGATTTTGTCACATATAGGCCCCCACATGGGCATAACATATTAACATAGTCAAATTTATGATTATTTTTCATCCTTATGACATGCATTTTGTACCAATATATTCTACCCAACCCAGTCTAAAAAGGATAAGCCATAGCCTATCTCAAGGCCAAAAACCAGTCCAAAACTCTTTAACTCACGACCTTACTTTACATAAATGATCCCAAAATCAACTAAATCCAAGAATTCTAGAATTTATTCATCAAAACAAAGCCAATGATACCCATATTTCCTATTTTTTAGATCGGGATCAAAATGGACCTCCAAAATGGGTTTTCAAAAAAGAAGGAAAAATCATAATTTTATTGCAAAACATGTTACCCATACTTTAAGAAACTAAATCTCAAAACTCAAATCAAATTGAGTTAAAAACGAGGTCCAAATCAAAGAAAAACCATTTTAACTTTATCAGGTGAAATCTTTGAAAACCGTTTTAAAATAAAGAATTGAAGATGCTTTAAAAAGGAAATCATGGAAAAATAAGTAATTATAGGATTAGGGACGTTATTTAAGTTAAAAGGAATAAAATTAAGGTTTAAAATCAAGCCCTAAGGTTTTGGATTTTGAACAATTAATCAAGAAATTTAAACTAAGAGAAGGGTGAATTCTTACCTTAAATTTGTAAGGGAATCAAGAAATAAATGTTAATCTAGCTTTCCAAGGACCCATAAGCTTCACTTTTGAGCTCTCACACTATTTTAGGATTTAACTCTCAGAGAAAAGATGGAAATTAGCCTAATTCTCGACCTAAGGGATCTTTTATACCCCTTCCAGGTCATTAGGTATTGCAATCGCACCCGAGTGCGTAATTGTACATCCTGACTACAAAAGAGGGTGTGGTGATTACTACACCCTTGGTGCAATCTCACTACCTCTTTTGCACAAGGTTCGATCGCCATCTAAGGAGGTGCGATTGCAGAGAAATAACAGCTGAAACTTTAGAAACTTTCAAGTTTCTATCAAGGCCTCAGGATTTATTCAGAATTTGATCTAACAAATAAACTATATAACCACACTAGATACGATGCTCGGTGATATTATATTTTTCAAAACACATCATTTTCACAAAGTTGACCCCCAAAATCTAAAATTATAATTTTCCAAATCGAAGGTCGAAATGAGATTTAAAACCCGTAAAACCATACCAAATATGTTACCATCCTAAAATCGATGTTTTAGATCTAATGATATAGTCTGTTCAGCCATCCATTGGATGGATCAAAAGATAACAACATAAGTCCATAATAAGGCTCTCTAAGACACCAAAATCACAATATTGCATAAAAAGCACCAAAATACATAAAGAATCGAGCCAATCACCCTCACACCCCAGAAATACCACAATGCAACTATAGGAGGGGTAAATAGTCAAATTATACAGAAATACAAAATTCACATATTTTATCAAATTCCAGGTCATTACAGCCTCAACTCAGAAACTCTCTACACATTGTTTACAATCCAAATTTCATACCATTGTTAATTTTTGCTACTTAGTTATAATTACAAAGCTTAATCTTGATTGGATACACTTACATTTATTTAATCTCATTAATAACTCTAGAATTAGATAATTTGCTAATCACCAAGTCCTTGTGGGGTTGGTATTTGGCTCTAAAGAGCTACTTTATTACTTGCACGACTACGTACACTTGCGTGTGCGGTAAGATGCAACAGGACATAATAACTTCTTAGTTTCATTATTGAGGACTTAGAAATTAATTATTTATCTAGGTTAGACTTTTCTTTTAATTTATTTAAGCCTGTTTTGTATATATTTTATTTCTGCATATTTTTTTTTTGTGTCTAGTATTTTACTTTCTTTTTGGGATGACATCTAAAAAAATATGGAGTGATAGTTACTCATCTTTTAAGTATCTTTGTCTTATTTGTGGAGGACTCTACCTATGAAAACATTGTTCTAATCTTTCGATCTTACAAAATGGATTGTGTGACCCTTCTTAATCATATGATTGAAATTTTTTATGATTTGGTGGTCAATGAAAAGATTGTTCTAAGGGTCGTTTGGTACGAAGACAAGTAATGCAGGGATTAGCAATGCAGGGATTAGTAATGCAGGGATTGTAGTGCTTGGATTATTTTTTATCAATTGTTTGGATCATTATATTATAAACTAGATATACCATGTATTGTGTTTGACTTAAAATGCTATAAAAATCTCCTTTATAATTATACCCTTGAATTTTAGTGGGATTATCTATTTCATTAAATTAGTCAAGTTAAAAATTAAAATATGAATAAAAATTTGTTACTAATTTTTAGGTGTGATGTGCCACTATTGAAATCTTTGATAGCACGGTGTACCCTCCATATTCGATTGATAGTGGATTTTATTTAGAAATAAATAACTCTCTCTAAATAATAAAATATGTAAACTAATTTATTTAAATAAATTTTTAGTACAAATATAAAAATAGAATCAAGGAAATAAAAAAAATGCCTAAAAGAATTTAAGGGATATTTTTTGTCTTTATACATATTAGACCCATAGTATTAAAACTCATATATTACTAATACCACCAAATGGGATGTATTAGTTATACACCCAATAATACCATGTAGGGTGTATAACTGATATATGTATTAGTTATTCATTGGTCCAAAATGCTACCAAACATAGTACTAAATAATACCACACTTAATTTATGGACAATTTATAATAATACATCCTACCAAACGCCCCTTAAGTGTTATACCCCTCCTCGAAGCCCTATTAAAATGATTCCAATAATGCTTGTGCTTTTAATAGTATGGATTTTTTCAGGAAATTATTAGAGGAATGTGAGGGTTTCCTTAAGACAATTATAAATGGGATTACATACTTCATGAAAGAAAGAGTTGAGCTTATACAAGAATTTGACAAGTTTGTCTTGGATATTCACAACTTAGAAGTTGAGTTGATTTCTAAGGTTGATGCATTTAATGCTAAAAAAATTAGTGATGAGTCTTGTGAGGATAAAAAATATACCTGACCATATTTTTGTTAATATTGTCACTGTTGAGAAGAGTACATATAAGGATTAAATAGTAATACCATTCAGGACTTAGGATGTATTGGACCTCATTCCTATTAATTTTTCACACTCTGCTTAGATAATGAGATATTAATCGATCCATTCAAGCCTATGAAATAGTGTAAAGAGGAGCAATAACATATATATATTCTTGGATTTATTGTGTCAAAATTAAAAAATTACAGTCCTCCCTTAAGGACTAAGGAATGCAAAATGCGACATTTATTATTTTGTCCTTTTATATTTATACCACCTCCCCTTAAGCAAAGAAAGAAAAATTAATGTAAAGTTGGTGGTGCAATTCATACCCTCAAAGTGGAAGGAAAAGTGGTGACATTCGTGTTGTGTTGCGACATTAAATGAGGCACTTGTTGGGAAGCAACTCAAACTATTTAGTGTAGCTTCTTATTTTTATTTCACTTTTATTTTTTAGTGTCACCTGTATGTTGTTTTTATTTTCACAAATTCAGGGAAAGTTTAAGTACCCAAAATTTGAAGCTAAGAAGCAAGTTTGAGCTTAAGTATAGGGTGCGTACGACTATTGATTAAAAGTGAAGAAACACATTGCTAGCTAGGACGTTGAGTGTCTCAGGGAGTATCTTTATCCCTTTTTTTTTGCTTTATTTATTGCTTTAGGTATAAAGCATGATTTTAAATGTGGGGTGGAATATCTTCCGATGTTTGTTTAGGGTGAAGTATGCTATACGATTTTCTTTTATTATTATGTTTTAGTTTCTTGCTTTGGGTTTAAGAAAAAAATAAAAGAAACAAAAAAAGTTTAAAAACCCAAAAAGTTTTTTTCTTTTATTTTTAGTTTAAAATAGTTTTTGTTCGTTTTTAGATTTTTAGTCCTTATTAGAGCATTTATTTTTATCTTTTAGTTTAAAATAATTTTGCTAGTTTTAATATTTTGTCTTTATTAGAGCATACTTTATCCACCCCTTGATTTTCTTTTTAGTTCTTTTCAAGGGGGACCTTTAAACCGAGTATCTTTTAGATTTTAGGAGTAAATTTTATTATTATCTTTTTGAAGAAAAAAGAAAAAGACCTATTTGACTTGTGTGATACTAGCAGTTTAGGTATGAGCTTGAGTAGTACTTTTCTATGAGTGCACAAATGTAAATAAAATAGCAGACTTTTTGACATCTAGGATCATAGTTGTAACTCTATATATTGCTTATTTAGTTTTATAGTTTTGTATGAACCTGTCTGTCTATGAAGTGAAACTGATCCATCTTAATTGATACTTATTTCATGTGCGGTGAGAATTTCTTGTATATTTATGTTTTGCATCCTAGTCAAGAACTTTCCCTGGATGTTATTGAAGCAAAATAAAAGTGTTGCTCTGTTTAGAAGATGATGTAGGCTTTCTTTGATTTGTCTTGAAAATTTTAGCCTTTTCAGATATTATACCACTAGTTAGGCCCTTTGAACTTGTATCCTTTTTTCTTGTAGTGTATTTTTGCCTTGATCCTTTTGTTGAATCCTTAGTTTTTGCACCTTTGTTCCTTGAGCACTATATCATAGATTGGTTATAATTGTTAAATCTGATAAGGGATGGTTGAATGTAAAAAAGTGACTAATGATAGTTGCAACATGATGAAAAGGCCCTCAAAGAATGTGACATAAAAAAGAAAAAAATATTTAAAGCATTCTTGATAAGATGAGAATACTAGTGAAAATAATAGTTGAAAAAAGAGCTGGAAATAAAGAGGATAAAATAATGGGTGATGAAGATTAAAAGGTCTGAAGTGCTTATGGAAGTGTGAGTCGCTATTAAATAGTTTTCCTACTCGTCCCCTATCTAATATTACAACTTGCTAAAAGTCTTATTTTATTCTATTCGAACATGCTTAATCAGTGGAGATGTACATAGTAGGTAAGAATATGTTTCATTATGCATACATGTGAATTCTTTTTTAGTGTGAGTTATTTTGTTTTATGCTAAGTCCTTAAATTATATTCAATGTTTTGAAATGAGTGCATGGGCTATTTTTTTCTTGTGAGGTCACTTGTCCATAATAAATAGGTGATGTTATTAGCTTTCTTTGATAAGAGTAGGTGAGCGAGCTTAAATTTGATTAGTTAGAGTCAGTCTTCGAGGTTAGGAGGTTAGAGGTTTCTTGTTTGTTTGTATTTCTTGCATAATGACCGGAAAGGATACTTGACATTTTGAATTATGATATAGTCTAATTATTTGTATCAACCAAAGTGGTGACATTTCTAGATTAATTTATTAAGATGAGCTTTAATGTTGCTCGAGGACAAGCAAAATTCTAAGTGTGGGGTGGTGATGTTAGGCCAAAATCATATGTTTTTATTCATTATTTACCTCGTAATTAGTATTTTTATTTATTTTTTGAAGCATTATTTTTATTCACTACTTCACCAGAGGTAGTGGTATGGACTGCGTACATTTTACCCTCCCCAGACTCCACTAGGTGGGAATATACTGGGTTTGCTGTTGTTGTTGTTGTATTTGTAGGACTAAAATATTGTGAAGATGAAAAGATTTGGAACCAGAATGAATTAAATATGGAAGATTATAGAAAGAAATCAAGCAAGCAACTTAATGAAATAAATCTAATAATATATTATAAAGTGACCTACGGTTTTAATTTGAAATTGGCGTCACTCCAGTGGTTGTCCGCCTTTTGGCGTAACACAGAGGAAGCAGTAGTCTGCTTTTATTTTTCTAGTCCATTTTGGATGCAATTATTTTATTTTGAATTTTTCCCACACCAATAAATATTTCATAGAATTAGATTTTACACAACTTTTAACCTAGAAAGAACTATAAGCCGTTATGAAGGCTAGAGAATTTTGGTTTCATCTTTTCCTCTCCTTTATTATATATTTTTATATTTTACTTTGGATGATTTGTTGTATTTGCTCCATGTTTATGTGGAGTTACACTTTTCATTCTAGGATAATGGTTGTTGAGAGCATGATTGTTTAGTATTTGCTTGTTTTGATTTATTTGATTATCATCATAGTTATTCTTATATTCTTGTGCGTGCTATTTTAATGCTTAGCTACTATTAAAATAAATTTATTCTTATTGCAAACTCGGAAGAAGAATCAATTAGATAGAATGAAAAATATATGGAGTATCTTCAGCAAAATAAAGAATTGATTTGAAGTTAGGATAGGAAAATACCTAGATCGCCTTACTTGGTTATAAAATAAAAAGATATATCAATGCATTCGAATTGGGTTATTACATCCCTTCTCAATGATGTAGTTGTGAGATTAACTCAGACAGACGATTAGAGGCTCGAAAGATTATGATCATATAATCAACCTCGTAAATCAACAACTAGAAAATCAAATAAGTTGATGAAATTGATACTCATCATGATTGTTAGCGAATTCATAATCCTAATCGATTTATTCATTGCTTGCACAAAATTTGCTTTTCACCTTGTTTAATTATTCATTAGCTATTTTCTTTTTACTTTTAATTTAGTTAATTTTTAAATATATCTTGAAATCCATCACTTGAACAATAATTAGCATTAGTCTAATTTAATAAATAGTTAATCGACGAGTCCCTATGGGTATGATATCTTAACTCTCAAACCTAAATTACTTGTACAATTTCATACAATTGTGTATGCGTCTAGACACAATAACATGCACTTGAGTAAAGTCACCATCCAAAACAAATATCCCCTGTCTCGCATAGATGACTTGTAGCTTGCATTGGTGTTTTCATAATTTGATTTGGGGTCGGGTTAATATCAGTTAAAAATTAAAATCGAAGATATATTGAAGACATTTTTTAGAACTCGGTATATCCATTATGAGTTTCTGGTGATATCTTTTGGATTGATATATGCACCTGCAGCCTTCGTGAGTGTAATGAATAGGAACTTTAATTCATTCCTAGATTCATTTATTATTGTGTTTATCAATGATATTCTTGTATACTCCAAGAGTAAAGAGTATCATGCGAAATCATCTCTGTATAGTCTTAGAGGTTCTAAAGGAGAAGTGGTTATTTGCTAATTTCTTTCAAGTGTGAATTCTGGTTGTCTTCAATTACTTTCTTAGGGCATGTTGTTTCTGAAAAAGGGGTGATGGTGGATCCCCAGAATATTAAGACAGTAAAGAATTGAGTTTGGCCTAGTTCAGTAACTGAGATTAGAAGTTTTGTGGGGCTTGTTAGCTATTACTGAATATTTGACAAGAACTTTGCATCCATTGCAACACACTGACAAAGTTGAATCTCTGACCATAATAGCCTACAGTACATGATAACCCAAAAGAATTTAATCTAAGACATCAGAGGTAGAAGGAGTTAATGAAGAATTAGTATATGACCATTCAATATCACCTGGGGAAGACCAATATAGTGGCAGACACATTGAGTTGGAAATTTACAATTATGGGTAGCTTATTCTTTTTGTGGACATCCAGGCAACCATTAGCTAGAGAGTTCCAAACTCAGCATCTTAGAGAATAAAGTTTAGAGTCTCAGATCGAGGTGGTATGTTGGCCAGTGTTGAGGTAAAGTTAACATTCATGTAATAGATTAAGGTCGAGCAATTTGAGGATAAGTAGTTGAATGCACTCTAAAACAAAGTGGTGTGTGGAGAGGTGGCAAACGCTGCTCTTAATACAAGAAGAGTGTTGTGTTTTAAGAGAAGATTGTTTATTCTTTGGGTTAGTGATTTTATCAATGATATACTTTTTGAGGCTTATGGTTTGTGTTGTTCTTTTCATCTGGGTACAACCAAGATATACCATGACTTGAGGCAGTTGTATAGGTGGATCAAAATTAAGAGGGACATAGTGAACTATGTGTCCAAATGTTAAAATTGTCAGCAGGTGAAATATGAGCACCCAAGGCCTGCGGAATTCCTTTAGGGGATGCCTATACCCATGTAGAAGTGGGAGCATATTTCTATGTACTTGGTGTTGGGTCTCCCTAAGACTTTGGAGAGGTATGACTCTATTTAGATGATAGTGGATTGACTGAAAAAGTCATCCCACTTCTTTCCAGTTTGAATAAATAATAATTCTCTATAGTTGGCTAAGATTTATGCCAAAGAGATTGTGAAGGTTCATAGGGTTCCACTTACTATTATTTTAGACAGAGATGTCAAGTACACTTCCAAATTTTAGGATAGACTACATGAGAATTTAGGCACCAAGCTTACATTTAGCATAGCTTTTCATCCTCAAACCAAAGGTCAGTCAGAGAGTACAATTCAGGTGATATAGGACATGTTAAGGGCCTATATGATTGAATTTTGTGGTCATTAGGACTAGTTTCTTCCGTTGTATGAGTTGTCATCCAATAACAATTATCACTCCAATATTGGTATGGCACTGATTGAGCATTATATGGGAGGATTTGTAGGTAACCAATTATGTCGTTTGAGGCGTTATATGTTAAGCCTTTGGGAATGAATTTGGCAAAGGAGGCTTAGGAAATGTTAAGGTGCATTTTAAACAAATTGCTAGCTGCTCAAAGTAGACAAAAGGAGTATGCAGACCATAAGGTAATGGATATATAAATTCAAGTTGATGAGTAAGTTTTGCTCAAGGTGTTCTCCATGAAGGGAATTATGAGATTTTAAAGGAGGGGAAAGCTTATCCCTCGGTATATAGGTCCTTTTGAGGTTCTTAAAGAAGTTAGTCCAATTGTTTATCGGTTAGCTCTACCACCAGTATTGTTAGGAGTCCATCTGATATTTTATGTATTGATACTGAAAAGGTATCATGCAAATGAAAACTATATCATCAAGTAGGATTTTGTAATCTTAAATAAGTATTAGGCTTATGAGGAGGAACCAGTAGCAATTTTTATTGGGATGTCCGATAATTAAGGACAAAGAATCTTTCAGTAAAGTTAAAGTGAAAGCATTGTTTGATTGAGAAAGCCACTAGAGAGACTAGGAGGCATATGAGGGACAAGTACCCTCAATTGTTTGAGGATACATGTACTCTTTTACCTCCTATTTAACCTATTATTTTCTAGTTTGATCATTCAGGAATAAACGATGGGTAAATTTGTATCTATTTTAATGGCTTTTTTCATCGTTACATAAGATTTCTATGTTTAAAATTCCAAGACCAAATTCCTTTCAGTTTAGAAATTATAAATTTTAGCTTGTTTTGATTGATTTTGAAGCGAGTATGGTCTAGAGAAATATGACACTGATTTAGACTCATTGAGTTACATTGTTATGAAAGTATAGTTATCTAAGATGATAAGGAATTTGTAGGATCTTATAGAATTAAATTTGGGTAAGTAAAACTCCCACAATTGACCTTAGAGTGAAGAGCATTGTTTGAAATGCCGCAGGATAAGGTGTGTTGTAAAAAATAGGACTTTTGGGTAAAGATGAACTATTTGTTCCATCTACACTGCTATAGCGTTCGGTGTACCACTATAGTGATGCGTGTTATAGCGGTGATCAAAGCGGTCAATATTGTTAAGGCAGTCGCGTACAGTTATTGAGGTGAATTTCATTGACTTATTTAATATTTTCTGAAAATATTTTATTGTTTTATAAACTCATTTTCTAGTGAAGGAAGGGGTGAACTAGGGTAAGTTTCATCAAAAATTCATTGTTTGTCTTCGTTATGGTAAGTAATTCATTTACTTTAACTTGTAATTAATGTTTAAGCCTTAGAATCACTAATTCATGGAGTTTGGAAATAATTTTAGGGCTGAATTTGGTAGATTGATGGTGGAAGGGGGAATTAAGGAATCAACGAATGGTTTTTGTTTGATAAATTCTAAATTACCCTTACTTTTTGTTAATTACCTAATTTATCCATGAAAATAGTAGTTTTAGGTCAATTATGGTTGAAAAGCATTAGAACGGAAAGGAAATCATGAACTTGGCCTTAGAATATTGGTGTGAGTTGTGAATTCCAACATGATAGTTCATTTCTTGATGTATGTATTTTTATGCATGATTTAGACTACGAGCAAGCGAAAATTGCATGAAAAGGCAAAGTTCCGGCTTAGAGGATTGTGCAAGCTTGATTTGAGGTGAGTAATGATATTATAGATAATCCAACTTGTATTATATGTGTATGTTAACTACTTTGTAGTATGACTAGTTAATGCATATTGTTTGGTATGGTTAAAGAAATTCTTACTTGCTTAATGAATTGACCGAAATTGTTTTTAATTATGGGATATTTCGGTATTTAGAACATTCTCATGGGTCATTGGTGAGACAAGGTTGACAGAAACTTGAGTCAAAAATTCAGTAGATAGACGATAATTGTCCCTTGCAGGTGATGGATAGAGGGTGGTTGAAATTCCCTCAGCATGTATGTACGAGTGTCAGGTGAGTTTATTGGTTTCATGAGTGAACCGAGAAATTATGTTAGCATGTTTAATAAGTTGTCTTGACTGGTTTGACGTAGCTTGACTATATTTGACTTGGTGATAACATGTGGATTGTTGCTTGACCTTAATTGTTGTTATTATTTGTATGATGAATGTATAAGTGTTGAACATGGATTGAATAGATGTACTATATTTTGGTTATATGCTCATATTTTTATCTTGGATTGGTCAAATAACCCTACCAGTACATTGTTTTTCATGTATGCTGATACTACACCAGTATTTACTTTGGTGAGTGCAGCAGATATTCTAACGACTCCTACAAGACCTCACCTTTGATTCCAACAATTGAGTTCTATATTTCATGGTGAGCAACGTGCTTTGGGCTACCATGGTAACTCTCTCTGTTGAAATAGTTCTTTGTTTTGGATTATGGTTTATTACTGGTTTCGGGGTTGCGCCCCTTTTTTCTTGACACTCTTAAAAGTTTTGGTACAATGACTTTTGGGTCCTAGGGATATTTTATTTGTTAAGTACAATGATTTTGGTATAATGACTTTTGGGTCCTAGGGATATTTTCTTGGTTAAGTACAATGGTTCCGCTATAAATTGTACTTACAGTTATTCGTTAAGATATTGATGCTTATTTAATGAGATAGTTTAATTTTTTATTCTAAGTTTTGATTATTTCCTTCGAGTTATTGGTTCTCCCACTAGAAGAGTAATATAGGTGTCACTGACGACAGGGTTGGGTCATGACATAAAGAAACAATCATTTTTCTTTGTTGATGAGTTGCCTAGAGACCTCTCATAAGTTGTCACAGTGCTGAGAACTTTTCTCATGGATCTCTTGCTTCCTTTACAAAAGAGAATAGTGGTGTGTGCAATAGAAATATAGTTGACTTTGGGATAATTTATATTCATATAAAAATAATTATAACTAATACTTTTGTAGAGACTGTTCATTAATTTAGAGAGGAATTCAACTCTAGGAATAAGTAAAGTGGATGAAAGATGATTTACTTGTCTTAGTCATTTATCTAAATAGAAAAAACCATACCTTTTCCTATTAACAAGAACAAAATATCAGTTGTGGAAATGTAGTTCTGTATCGTGTTAGTCCACTAAACAACAAAGCTATTTTTCTAAGAATGATTATCAACAAATTTCATGACATTCTTTCATAAGCTTTAATGATGTCCAATTTTATGAAAATTGATGTGCTATAGAAATATAGCACTTCCGATGCTTAAAATAACGGAAGTATGCAAGTTTCTGGGGACTTTTAGTTAGATATGATCTGTTTTGGGTATGTTTTGCAGGAAATCATGTTTTGGATACAAAGTTCATGAAAAAGGTGAAAAAAGGTATTTTGTCTACTTTTGGAGCGATTATAGATGTTTGGGATGTTTTTCATCTTGATCGTGATCAATGTATGTTTACGAGTCAAAGAAGAGCTAAAAAACTAACTCCCGGCACCTACTAAGTCAACCTACTGACCGCATGTAAACAAAGCAGGTGCCAGAAATCCAAAATCCCGAGAGCTGACTTGCTGGACTTCGTCCATCAACAACCTGCGGTCTGCACCTACGCCCTATGCTAGACCGCAAGTACTACCTACGTCTGTGCCAGATTGCAGGTATAGAGAGTAGGTGGACACCGACCCGATTTTTTTCTATTTTATTCGGGCTTTGTTTTTAGAGTTTCCTCATGTAATAAAATACCCCTTATGTATTTTTTAGTAGGAGTTACGCACTTTTGACACTCAGAAACATATTTTGATTCCAAGATCTGTCTTTGATCTTGGGATTCTCTTGTATTAACTTTGATTGATTTATTCAATTACGGTTGTGGGTTTTTATTCATCTTATCATTATGATTTCATCTATGCTTTCCATTATGAATGTTATTGATTTCTTCACAATCATGAGTGGCTAAAATCCATAGCTAGGGTTGTGGATACCCTTGCGAATTGATGAAGTAAGCAAAGTGTGATTGTTGATCTGAACCAATACCCTTGACATGCATTGCTTTATCTTCATTATGATTGATTTCTTAATGGGCGCACAAATTAGGATCCCGCCTAGAAATTTCTACTTACTCTAAAAGAGGAGTAGTAACTAGGAAAAGATAAAGACAACAGTAATTTGGAGTTTAACTAACGATCCACGCTTCTAGGTTCTATTTATGTAAGATGGTTAGGTTTCATTAATAACAAGAGACTCAGAAGATAATAGTTAACTGAGATCAAGATAAGGGTTAGTAGTGCGACACCTTGAGACTCAAAAAGTAAAGGGTGAAATCCTTCTACTCGTCCAAAAGATTGTAGAAGGTACATAACTTATTGATTCTGCATGCAAGGTATTATATTGGTTTAACAACGTACGATAAGCCTACGAAGTTGAGAATCCAGGGGGAACACAATCCTTGTGTTCACTTGTGACTGATTTTAACCAAGTTAATATTGTTCTTTGCTCGAGATTACTAAAAACAAAACCCCACATTTACTTTTCTTGTTCTGCCCATTGACTACAACTACTGAGATATGCTAAGCCACGTGTCTCCTTGGGATTCAACCCCAAACTCAGTTGGATTACTATATCTTGAAAGTGACAGTATCATCATCTAAAATGATGTGTTTCTTAGACATCATCAAGAAATTGGAGCCGTTGTAGGAGATCACGATGTTGCTTAGTGATTTGAAGTTGTTATAGTTTTTAGGTTTTTCTTTTTCTTTTTATTATTAAATGTACATACACCGGTGTATTCCTAGAGCGCATAATAGAGGCGAACCCTTACTCCCAGTTAATCAGAATCCAGAGAGGATCTTACAAATACCTGGTAGGATGTCTGAGCAGAAAAGAGCTGATAATCCTGAAGGGGTTCGTGACATTGTACCTCCGCCCGAAGGAGTGTAGGATATTATTGATTGTCAGACTGGTGAGTTGTTAGCTCATGTTGAATGTAAGAATAGGGCAATGGAAGAATCTTAAACAGTAGCTAGGAAAGCAAATCTTACTAAGCAGAATGCAGTAGAAGCACAGGGGTCAGCTTCCAAAGCATACGAGTCAGAATTGGAAGAGGAAGATAATTATATGGATCATCAGATGGAGGAATTCCGAGCCTAAAGACAAGGTAACAAAGGTCAAAACTATCATGATAGATACAGAGACCGTAGAAAAAAGTGAGATAGTGACTGGAGGGAGAAGGATGACTACAGAGAAAAGAGAAATAGGTTCATTCCACCTGGTAGACTCGATGCAAAATCCATAATAAAGGAGATGCTGGCTAAGTTGGTGAAGGGTCAAGAAAGTTAGGAGACTAACCTTAAAGGGATTAAGGCTGATATTTCAGGGTTAACCTAGAAGGTCGAGTCACATACCACTGCTATCAAGTAATTGGAACACTAGTTTGAGAAGATATCAGCAACTCTGAATTGGATGCATCCAGGTACCCTTCCGAGAAATACATTGCAAAATCTAAGAAACGATGGTTATGTACTTGCTATTATCAGGAGGAGTGGTATTACTGCTATCGATCCCCGACTACCTGCTGCTAAAGTTGTTGATGATGAGACACCTATTATTGAGTCTGAGAAGGTAGCAGGTGATAAAGTTACAGTTGTTGAAGATAAAGGTAAGGGTCCAGTCATTGGTCCAGAAGTCAAACATATTTTGAGACCTCTCTCATATTTTTCTTTATGATTGAGGCAAAGAAAGAGGAAGGTAAGTTCAAGTGATTTATTGAGATGCTGAGAGAATTGAGCTTGAACATACCTCTTCTTGAGGTATTAGAGCAAATGCCTGGATATGCCAGGTTTATGAAATAGTTGTCCACAAGAAAGAAAGGAACGATGTTTGAGGATATTGATGGTGTGCACCACTGCAGTGCAGTCACGACTAGGTCCTTGCGCAAAAATAAAGTGATCTTGGAGAATTCACTATACCATGAACTATTGGGTCATCCGGATTTGCCTGATCCTTGCGTGATTTAGGAGCCAGTATTAATTTGATGCCACAGGCCATATTCAAGAAACTAGGCTTGAACCCTCCAGAACTAACTTCGATGTGGCTATTGATGACTTAATGCATAGTGAAGAAGCCTGTGGGAATCTCATTTGATATGATCATGAGGGTGGATAACTTTATCTTTCCAGCTAACTTTGTCATCTTGGACTGTGAGGCAGACATTGAGATGCCCATTATCTTGGGAAAACCATTTATGGCCACAAGTAGAGATATGGTTGACATGTAAAAAGGTGAGCTAAAATTTAGAGTCCATGGTGAGGAGGCAACATTCAACATCTGAAAGTCAATGAAGCAACCAACCGACATGAGAGTAGTGTCGGTGATTAATTATATTGATGATCCTGGAGGATACCCATATGGGTATCTTAATGAATTATGAGTAGTCAAGATACCCGTATCGTGTCATGATGTTAAATCAAGCGCTGTATAGTAAACAACTCATGGGCTTGTTGATAAAGTTTGAGTAACCAACATAGCCATACTGTGCCGCAAATTTAAATCAAGCGCTGAGTGGGAGACAACCCACTATTTTTGTGTTAACATTTTTGTTTTTTTGTCTTTTTGTAGGTTTTTAAATTTTTGGACATTACCCGGAATACAGTAAAAATTGCTACGTTCATCAATTTCTAGGTAAGGGGATTGTGTGATCAGCCCATAATGGTCACAAATCCCACACGATAAGTTGAGTAATAAGTTGAAAATTTGAAATTTTGAGGAAAAAATGGTAAGTTATGGACTCTGGCATTTAATTTTACTTTTGGGACCTAAAACTTAGGTTATGGGACATAAGTATTTAGAAAAATATTGAAACGCCGAGTCTGGGTTGAAGAAAAGTGGGATAAAATTTTTGGCCCAACACCTACACCCAGTACCTATGGCCGACAAGTGGTACCTGCGCTCAAGATCTGACCGCTGGTACAGGCTACAGGTACAAGCCGCAGCTAGGTCACTTTGTGGGACCAATTTTTAATTTAAACTTTGAGCCTACTAACTTTTAAATATGACCTAAAATAGCGCGCTCCCCCCCTCCGCGCCCACACACACATATATAAGAACATTCTAACCCTAGTTATAACTCATTCAAATCCTTAAGACTTCACTTTTTTCTTTGAATTCAAACTTCCCTATTAAAATATAAACTAACCCGACACTTGAGTAAAGGATAGATTGACACTTATTTGAGATACCAACTTGTCCCAACAAGCTAAAAAAAAGTTTCAACCTTGGTTTTTCTTGAGTTCTTCTTTATTCTCTTTCGATTCTTCATATAAAAGGTAACTTTCTTGGCTCCTAATAGTTATATATTGGCTTATGTATTATTTAAACAAGTTGATACATGTATTCCATTGAAAATTATATAGAGACTATCATTCTTGTAGTGGGAGCCTTGAATTAGCCTAAATCATAATGTAGGGTCGTGTTTTGAAGAAAAATCTAAAGTTATGCCCTAATCGGAAGTTGAACTTGAATGAATGAAAGTAATAATATTAGTTGAGCATATTTGTTTGTGTTAAAATTCATGATTCTTGATTAGTGAGTACACATTAGAGTTGTTAGGATTTCAAATAGGTCTTAGATATGTGAAAATTGAGGGTAAATTCAAACTTTCAATTTTTTAGTTTTTGTTTGACTTTTGTTATGCCTCACTTTTGTTGGGAACTAACAACTGATTTTTCAGGTACATATGGAACCTAAAGTAGTGAAGAAGATGAAAGTCAGTACTTCAATACGACGGGAAGAATCTCCCGAGCCTAGTGGTTCAGTAGAGGAGTATCTAAGGCAATGACGTAGAGAGACTGTCGCTAGGGTGACATGCAGAGTCACGAGAGGACAGACTTTCCAAGCTACTCAGTCAGCTGCATACCAGCCAAGGAAGAATTCCACATGGTTATCACCCCTACACACTTCTCCACCTGATGAGGAGGAGCAGGAGGAGATAGAGTTCGAGACTACTCTACAGGTTGTTGCTCAGGATGCCCAGTCTGAGTAGGGGTCCTACGATTTATCTGATGGGGTTGAGCAGGAGTAGTCATCTGCGGTGCCCCAGTTTGAGGAGGGTACCGCTAGTTATGTACAGCAGACAGAGGTACCTCAATCTGATAAGGATGTCGAGCATCCTTCCTAAGATGCTTTAATATAGTAGAACCCCGCACCCACACATTCCCCAAATGCACCTTCCGAGGAGGGATATCTGAAGTGGTGTGTGGAAAGGATGTGGTATATATTTGAGATTGAAATTTGTGTTTGAGAGCTAGGTAGGACTACAAGATTTATTTATAAATAGCGTCAAATTGACTTATCAGGTCTAGATTGAGTACCATAGCTACGGGCAGTATTTGACATATATCAGCTAGAGTGGATGACCAGACCACTCAATTTCTGTAGCCTAGGATGGAAGTTTTATGCATCCTATAGAGCTACCATAGTCCTTATACGCCATTATCCAGGATTTATCAAATTTTCACGGTAGTCATAGCTTAATCACACACTGGTTAGTGGGGTAAGAGTTGATATCACAGATGAGACTATCCGTAGAGTTATATTCAACCCAGATTATACCACTCATGCATCTACAATTGAGTGCAACCACAGACTGAGGATTGCATAGGATCAATATATTATGTGGGATATTGAGCACCATCTAGAGAGGGTTGAGATAGCTAGGTGGATAGCTAGTTATATTTCACCACTAGGTGATGCGAACCCATGGATCGAGGGGCAAGTTGTGATCAAGAAGGGCCTCTTGACATTAGTGGCCAAGTTTTGGTGGTTGTTGATTAGATACCGACTGATACCCACTGCTTCAGATAATATATTAATGTAGGAGGGAATAGCACTGGTTACTTGTCTAATAGATAGCTATAATGTTAATTTTGTTGCTATTCTTTGACATGAGTTGCATGACAGAGCATTTGGGTAGTTGACTAATTTTCCCTTCCCTTGCATGATTCAGAGGTAGTGTGATGAGGCTGGTGTGCCCGAGTTACCAAGTACAGATGATAAGGTACTTGAAATTATGACTGCACAGACAAGGACCATGAAGGGTCTAGCATATTCAGGCACTTCTAGGAGATCAAGGTAGCGGGCAGTAGTACCATAGGCCCAGTTTGAGGGACCAGCAGTTTTCACAAAGCCTGATGAGGCACATAGAGATAATATAGGTGTTGGTATTGAAATGGAAATAGGGGAGAATATATATACTCTAGATTCAAGTAAATTGGGTGATGTGACACAGGCTACTTCTTTTTTAGCCCCGGCTTCGACCTCAGGGCCGGTTGGTGCATCTACAGAGCCTACTCACCCATCAACTATAGCTCATGTGACATGTATGATTACTATATCCAGTGAGTTTTTGTAGAGCTTAACAGACAGCCAGAGGGCTATAGCTTCTTGGTTGAAGGTTGTCGAGACCAAAATGACTACCCTCTTCGGGCAGATGAGATTAGGGGTTAGGACTAGATTTGAGAAGGTCAAGTCTAGATGGGAGGCTTCTTAGAGAGCCACACTGTTAGAGATGCATGCTAATTTTTAGACATGGATCTATGAGCTAGAGAGATGGGTTATATCTCAATATATAAAAATGGGTGCGCCAAATTTAGTTAAGATGGGAGAGGTTTTTGATATCCCACGAGAAAAGGTATGCTCTCTTGTAGAGAGCTGTGTAGTAGCTACTCCCTTGATTTTTCCCCTGTGATCCAGATATCACTTTCGTATGCGCCGAGATACTTTGATTTCTTTGTGAAGGATAATGAGGAGGTCCCAGCAATTGGGACCAAGAGAGGTCACTTAGATGACTTGTAAGATCCTGATATGATAGAGGAGGAGGCCTTTAAAAAGGCTAGGCATAATTCTTTAGAGACTGCATTCATCAACAGTAAAATATATGCATCTATAGTAGAGGGTGCATTCACTAGTAGTGAACTGGCACTACCAATGCCTCTGCCAGCTAATATGCCCCCATCTGAGGATGCTCCTAATTCGGGCACCTTATGCGTCCCAAGTATGTTCTCACTTTTCTATGTTTTGCTTTGTTTTAGTGCATTAAGGACAGTGTGCAGTTTTTAGTTAGAGGTGGGCATACCATGCCACCGTGGGTTTTTGTTGACGTTTTCTTTTTCTATCGGCCACGATATGGTTATAGAACTGAAATATCTAGGATAATTTTGTTTTGTATTGTATTTTCTTTGTATTGTATTGTTTTTGTATAATTAGGAGATTTTAAGTATTTTGGGCAGTAGTCATGTTTTGATTAATTTTTTATACCCTTCTAAAATTTTGAGTTTTTAGAACTATGTTGATGTATATATGTGTGAAAATTGTGGATCTTGTTATGGCATTAGGATTAGGGGCATGATAACCATTTGCTTATAATGGCATGAACTGGATAGGTAGTAGTAGGTGACATTGACTCTCTGCTAAGTATGTATGAGATACTACCTAGTTCCCTTTGTATGTTAAATTCAGAACTTGCCTAGTTAGTTTTGCCTAGGTTGAAGGATAGTCAGTTAGGAAAGGATCCTAGGTTATTTTTTATTTTAGTTTACTTTTAGTCTAAATGACCTTCCATGTGTGAATGATATCCCTTGGTCCTTGCTTTGATCCTGGTAAGACTATTTATCTTGTTTTAACTATTCACCTTCCCATTTGTATTACAATTTACCTGTTTGGACCAAGTCCTCCTTGGGTATTATGCACCTCAACACAGGAAAAATGCTTATGTTGATAGTGGCTATCATAGGGGTATATAATGTAAAATGGGTATGAAGAAGGGTAAAGTAGGAGAAAGTTAGTAGTGCTGGGTGTGGTAAAAAAAAGAAAAAATTGTTAAAAAAAAATGAAAAAGAAAGAATAAAAACCACACCCAACCTAAATGTGCAATAAAGGAATAAAAGGGGAGAAATAAGGGTTGAATAAAGAAAGAAATCGGCTAGTAAGTAAGACCCCAAAAGTTAGTGTAGTGATAAGGAGGCTTAGTCACTTGATATGTCCATATATAACATGCCATCCCCCAAGCCTACATTACAAGCCGAGAAAAGTCCTATAGTGATCCTAACTTGACTATATTAATGCTAAGTTAATAAAAATAAGGGAAAGTCGATGGTATTTGACATGCATTGACTGGAACTTCTTTGTTGAGTGTGAGTGTCTCTTGATCGCCCCTCCATTGACATGAATTATTTCATATGAGTGAGTGGGACATATTTATTGTGAGGACACTTGAGTCCTATTGCCAGCTATTTTCTTATTCGGGTAGTGTAATTTGTATATATGAGTGGTTGTTTGTTGATAGTGTAAATGGCATACCTTAATCCCATCGTGTGACACTGTTGTTCTTCATGTTCATACATAGTTGGTTTTCAAAATTGATATTGGAGGAGGGGATGTTGTGTTTTGAGTTTAAGTAAGGACAAACTGCCTTGAATAGCTTAGATTCTCCTTGTTAAACGTCGTTTTGGTTTTACTATGTTTTTTTTGTTTGAGGAAATGCAAACGCCCTAAGTCGGGGGTGTTGATGTGCGATAGAAATATATCATTTTCGACGCTTAAAAGAAGAAAAATATGCAAGTTTCTGAGGGTTTTTTGTTAGATATGATCCGTTTAGGTTTTGTTTTACAGGAAACCATGTTTTGGATGCTAAGTTCATGAAAAGGGTGAAAATAGTGTTTTGGCTACTTTTGGAGTGATTATGGATGTTCAGGATGTTTTTCGGCTTAATTGTGATTAATGCATGTTCAGGAGTCGAAGAAGAGTTGACAAACTAACTCTAGACACCTACTAAGTCAACCTACTGACCGTAGGTAGACCTACGGAGTGCATGTAGACAAAGTAGGTTCCAGAAATCCAAAATCCCGAGGGCTGATTTGTAGGACTTTGTCCATCCGCAACCTACGGTCTGCACCTGCGCCCTGTGCCAGACCACAGGTACAAAAGCAGGTGGCCACCGACCCTATTTTCTCCTACTTTGTTCGAGCTTTGTTTTAGGGTTTTCTCATGTACTATAAATACCCTTTGTGTACTTTTTAGTAGGACTTACGTACTTTTGAACTCAGAAACATAGTTTGATTCCAAGACCCATCTTTGATCTTGGGATTCTCTTGTATTGACTTTGATTGATTTATTCAGTTATGGTTATGGTTTTTATTCATCTTATTATTGTTATTTTATCTATTATTTCCAATAAGAATGTTATTGATTTCTTCACAATCATGAGCTGCTAAAACCTATAGCTAGAGTTGTGGAAACCCTGACGAATTGACGAAGTAGGGGAAGTGTGATTGTTGATCTGAACCAATACCCATGGCATCCATTTCTTTATCTTTATTATGATTGATTATTAGTGGGTGCACACATTAGGATCTTGCCTAGATATTGCTACTTACTCAAAAAGAGGAGTAGTGACTAGGAAAAGATAAAGACAATAGTAATTTGGAGTTTAGATGTTAATCCATGCTTCTAGGTTCTATCTGTGGAAAAAGGTTAGGGTTTATTTAATAATTATAGTCTCAAAAAGTAATAGTTAACTGGGATCAAGATAAGGGTTATTAGTGCGACACCCTGAGACTCAAAAGGTAAAGGGTGAAATCCTTCTACTCGTCCAAAAGACTGTAGAAGGTACATAATTTATTGATTCTGCTTGCAAGGTATTAGATTGCTACAATAACACATGATAAGACTATGGAGTTGAGAAGCTGGGGAGAACACAATCCTAGTGTTCACTTACAACTGATTTCAACCAAGTTAATATTGTTCTTTACTTGAGATTACTACAAAAAAAATCCCCCATTAACTTTTCTTGTTCTTCCCATTGACTACAACTACTGAGATCTGCTAAGCCACGTGTTCCCTTGGGATTTGACCCCAACCTTAGTAGAGGAAGTGCAAAGTTATTTTTGATTGGTGTTTGTGCATGTATTGTGCTTTTCTTCATATTGATTGATTTTTTTTATGACTACAAACATTAAGAACCTATCTATATTTGATACTAACTTGAGAGAAAGATTGAGATTAGGAAAGAAAATCACAACAACAATTTAAAGCTACCAACCATTATCTAATTAAATTGAGACCGATAGCAAATAGTTAATCTAAAATTCAGAACAAGGGTTAGTAATACGATACCCTAAAACCGAGAGGAGATAAGTGAAATTTACCAAAACTAAAGTCGAGAGACTATTGGTGATACATTACTTGTTAGATTTTGCATGCAAGGTACCAAGATAGTTTGAGGAGCACGATAAGTCTGTGGAGTGAACTAGTGAAGGGGAGCACAATCCTAGTGATCGTCTCATACTGATTTCAACCCTACTTACCAAGAATTGTTACTTTTACTACTAATTGTTACAAAACTCCACAATTTACTTTCTGCACTTTCCGACTAAATCAACAAGTTATTGATAGATTTTCATCCTATTTCGTATGGAATAAACCCCAACCTTTGTTGGGTTCTATATTGGACAGCGATGGTGTTATACTTTTTAGGAGTTGTAATCTGGGAGACATCAGTAGGTAGTGTTGGTATTACCTTGATTGAACTATTTGACTCTAGATTTTTGGCTTAAGATAGCTTTAACTTGTTTTAAATGAAGATTGAAAAGTTAAATCTTAGCATTTCCCTTTTGTTGATCTTTCATATGATCTAAATCTAGTCAAATAAGTATTTTTACATAATAAAAAAATATTGTAGACATCCATATTACATTACTTCTATTACAAATCCAAAAAGTCAATTTCGAGATTTCAAGGACAAAATTATAATTTTCTTTGGAAATCGTATTATTCATAACGTAAGAAACTCAAATATGAAAATTTTAAAAATCAGACTTTAAGTTGACCGTAAATCATCAAAATGGAATTAACTTTAGGGATGTAGTCTTTAATTGTATACTCATATACAATTTTAAATGAAAAAACAATCGACAAATTAGTTTGAAGCCAAAATCGATTTATCCTTAACATAAGGACCTTAATATGAAATTTCATCTAAAACCAAATCTGAATCGGCATCCAAACCAAAGAAATATGATTTCTAGATCTAGAGAAAAAAGCTTCAGTTTATCTAACAAATTAATAGATAAAAATGAAAACGAACTAAAGATATTATCGAAGAATATAAAAAATAAGGACTAACTACTTATCCCCTCGAGTAGAATATCATGAAAATCACTCAATTTTGAGTTGTACAAATCCCAATATGCCCATAATACCAAATAAACATGGTGTGAAATTGAATACATTGTTTAGAAAATCAGCAACATACTTTCTCACTAAATAACTCTTTTTCTCTTATATGATCTCGAAATGCATCGATTCTTTTTTCTATGAGGCCTAAATAATGATATGGATCTACCCTTTCAATTAAAAATTAATTATGTGCTCAGTTGCTTAAACATATATCAATTTTTCTTGTTAAATAATTATTTCATATCTCACAATAAGAATTGAATCTTGACTTAGCAAAATTGAACCAAGCTTTTCAAATCAGTCCTACAATTCATGATAAAAAATTTGTAAGTATCATAGTTAATTTTTTTATATATAGAACTAAAAACAGGTCTCTAAGTTATAATATTTATGTGCGTAAAGAAGGCCAAAGATCCAAAAATGTTCAAAATCCATCCAAAACTCATCCATGTTAAACCAAAATTTGCAGAGAAGTCCAAGATCATCATTCAAATTTGTTGAAACTTTCAAATCATGAATTTAAGATTATCTAGTCACCTACTTGATTGAGATTAACTGTTAGCTTTAAAACCAACAAGAATACAACTTGAGTGTTCAAAACTCTTCTGGAACCTACCGAACATAAATCAAATGAGAGAATCATTTAGGACCAGTTAAAATTATCAAATCATCTATACGAGGTAGTCTTGACCAAATATTGACCGAAGTCAACCCTTAACTTCTAAATCTCTAAATTTTCAATTGACTCAAAACTAATCTAAATGCATGGGGACCCGAATAAATAGTCCAAATAACTTTAAAAATACCTTTTAAAACTATGTAATGATCGTAGTTCCATTCCGAGCTCATCTTTCTCAAATGATGACTTTTACCAACTATTTCACCTTTTCTACCTTCTAAAATAAAACGTTTATCCAAATCTTATCTAATTACTTTGGAAATCGTGTCATTCAACCCCTCAAACCATTAATTCCATAATGTAACTACAAAAAGGAATAAAACAGTCATAACATGTAAAAATCATAAAATGGCCATGAGGATCATTGCATATTTATTTTATCATCTTACATTAGAGGTCCAAAAGGTCAACTAACCAACTTTTTGCCTTCCTCATAATTATTCATCCCATTGACAACTCCTTAAAGTAGACACTATTTATTACTTATACACCTTAAGTGAGACTAGTTCATTTTAAACACCCTAGTAGCACTCGTTTGTGTCATTTTGATACTTTTTGCATCAATTTTTAAAAGCCTCAAACACGTGAGTTACAATCACCACCAATGTAAAACTTAAATTTTCAGACATGAAGTCAACTAAGAAAAATGTAAAATAGAACCAAGGTATCAAGGAACAACATATTTACAAGAAAATCAAATCTCAATTCACAAAAAGCAGTTCACACAAAAATAAACAGCAAAACCGATTTAACTCAGTACATCAAGATTTGACTTTACCAAGAACACATGCAACAGAGTTCATTTCTAAGGATTGGTTAAGTTAACAAGTTAACTCTCCTATTGTGACTCAAATCATCTAACTAGTACCTTTAGTCAGTAATATTAGCTCCTTGTTAAGCTCAATCTGGAAAAGGGAGGGTTAGTCAATTTGGCTCCAAAAGAATAGATGTAAATGAATAGTTGGATAAAAAATCTTGTACCTGAGGAATACCAATCATATGTGGTCTAAGAAGATTTGAAGAAATCTTCCTATAGTGTGATTTCATTGCATTTATGAGATGATGTAAATGCCCGAGATGAAATCACCCATGACTCAGCTATTGACTATTGTAGAAATGATGTTGTTAGATTGAAGATTCTTTCACCAAACCGATCATTGGAGCATCCACCAGCCATTGTCGACCACTGAAGAGTAAGATAAAAAGGACGGGTTCTTTAGATGGTTCTAACGTTTTATTTTATTTTTGTTTTTTGGTTTCTTTTGATTTGTTTCTCTTTTACTTTCCAAATCTGAGTTGGGCCTTCCAAATTGTATTTGGTTATTTGTACAGAATTTAAAATTTATTAATAAAATCCTCTCTAGACCCATTTCAGTTAAAAACAATCACTTTCAATGTAGATTAAATGGCCAATTAATTTGTGCCAACTCATTTTAAACCTCCACATCATCTTTTACACACACACAAACTAAATGGAGAAAACATTGACCAAGATAGATGGCAAAGTGTCCAATGAATCAAAGATATGTGACTTTTCTTGCCCATATAATTACAAAAAGGATTTTGACCAATTTTTTTAAAAAGAAATATTTTTTGGCTTCCCTACACCACCACAATCTTCTTATCTAAGCTTAAAATCCTCAATGGAGGTTGAATTTTCCGATTTAAATAAGTTCTTCAGTGATTTCTTTAGTTGTAGTAACCAAATTGGAAAAAGATGGGTCATTTCATTGTTAATTTATTGAGCTTGCGAAACATATAAAGAAAAGCAAAACTCTTAAAGGATAAAATCAATATTTGGGATTGGCTTGTTTATTGGGACAGTCCCAATTAGGCATGGTTATAACTCGCGTTGTGAAAATATTGAGTTATGTACTCGCCATTTATGATACTAAAGCTTTACCATAAGAAAGTTATTCAATTTTATGTTCATGATTTTTTTGGCATATAGAGGGTATTATTTGGTGAAGTTTTTCTTCTTTAAAAGTTGAGTATCCTATTGATACAATTTTTTACTCTTGTATATGGATTTGGACTCAATTTTATTTTTGTGTGTTTTCTTGTACATATGATTCCTAATATTTGGTTATTGTTAGAAGTGATATGCAGAGAAATTTCAAATAAAATTTTCTATAAGATATAGAGAGGGTTTGGGAGTAACAATGGAAGAGTTTAATATTGGAAAAATGGTGGAAGGTCATGGCTGAAAAAAGGGGCAAGAAGAAGTGAAATTTTTTTTGGCTAAATAGCCTTCACTAGCTTATTTTGAGTATATTGCACTCACCATATCAGGTCATCAAAATGTGTTAAAATGATATAGTGGAACCCATTATGACGCCAACTTTATATTATTGTCGATAAATTCCGCTTTCACTAAATGCTTTAGCTACCTATCAAACCTTTTGAAACATGTCATAGAAGTTTTTTTTTCATTTTTTCCCTTCATTAATTATGTGTAGTCTGCTATTAAATTCTAAGGGGTCATTTGGTAGAGTGTATAAGAATAATGCTAAATAAGGTGTATTAGTAATGAGGAGTACAAGTTAGCTAGGAAAGAGGCTAAGTTAGAAGTTACGGTTGCTAAGATGACAATTTGAGAGCTTGTATGTGGGGTTAGAGGAGAGAGATAGGGAAAAAAAGTTGTATAGGATTGCTAAGGTGAAGGAGAGGAAGGGTCATGACCTCGATTAAATGAAGTTCATTAAGGGGGAGGATGGTAGTGTGCTGGTGGAGGACGCTCATATTAAGAGAAGATGGCAGTCGTATTTTCATAGACTCTTGAATGATGAGGGGGACAGAGACATTGTGTTAGGGGAGATGGATCACTCGGAGGGGTGTCACAATTTTAGGTACTATAGGCGTTTTAAGGTGGAGGAGGTCAGCGAGGCTATTCGCAGAATGAGAAGGGGTAGGTCATCGGGACCAGACGAGATTCTTGTGGATTTTTGGAAGTTTGCTAGCGGGGCGGGTTTGAGGTGGTTGACCAAATTATTTAATAGAATTTTCAAGACTGCAAAAATACCTGAGGTTTGGAGGTGGAGCACCATAATTCCTTTATATAAGAACAAGGGTGACGTACAGAGTTGCAATAACTACAGGGGTAGTAAGTTGTTGAGTCACACTATAAAGATTTGGGAGAGAGTGGTAGAGCAGAGGTTGAGGAAGATAGTGTCTATTTCGGAGAACCAGTTTGTCTTTATGTCCAGTCGCTCGATGAAGGAGAAAATTCAACTGGTGCGGAGACTGGTAGAGCAGTATAGGGAAAGGAAGAAGGATCTTCACATGGTACTTATCGACTTGGAGAAGGCCTACGACAAAGACCCTAGGGAGGTTCTTTGGAGATGCTTGAGGGTGAGTGTGGTCCCGGTGGCGTATATCAGATCGATTAAGGACATGTATGAAGGAGCTAATACTCAGGTGAGGACGGCAAAAAGAGATTCAGAGTATTTCCCTATCTTGATAGGGTTGCATCAGGGTTTGACTCTTAGCCCTTTTTTGTTTGCTTTGATGATGGATGTTTTAACGCGGCGTATTCAAGGAGAGATGCCTTGGTGCATGATTTTTGCAGATGATGTAGTATTGATTGATGAGACGTGGGGAGGTGTGAATGATAAATTAGAGGTTTGGAGACAAACCCTTGAGTCTAAAGGGTTCAGGTTGAGTAAGAGTAAGACGGAGTATATGAAATGCAAGTTTAATGACTTGAGGCAGGAGGACAAGGTGGTAGTTAGGTTGGATTCCCAGGTTGTGTGTAGGAGGGATAGTCTTAAGTATCTCGGGTCCATGATTCAAGGAAATAGTGAGATTGATGAGGACATATCCCACCGGATTGGGGCAGGTTGGATGAAGTTGAGGCTCGCCTTGGGAGTGTTGTGTGATAAGAAGGTGCCTCTCAAAATCAAAGGAAAATTTTATGGAGTGGCAGTTCGTCCGGCCATGCTGTATGGAGCAGAGTGTTAACCATTGAAGAATGCCCATATCCAAAAATTGAAGGTGGCGAAAATGTAGATGTTGCATTGGATGTGTGGGCTTACTAGGAGTGATAGGGTTAGGAATGAGACTATTCGGGAGAAGGTTAGAGTGGATTCAATAGAGGACAAGATACAGGAAGTTCGGTTGCGATGGTTCAGGCATGTGAGAAGGAGAGGCACGGATGCTCCAGTTCATAGGTGCGAGAGACTAGTTTTAGATGGTTTCAGGCGGAGTAAGGGTAGGCCGAAGAAGTATTTGAGGGAGGTGATTAGACGTGACATAGAGCAGTTACAGCTTATTGAGGACATGACCCTAGATAGGAAGGTTTGGAGGACGTGGATAAGAGTAGAAGGTTAGTGCCTGCGGGTGGGCCGTAGTCAATAGCCAAGAGAGCTTTGGGGTGGGGTATGTGGGTATGGGTGCCTTTGGTTTGTTAGTATAGGGTATTAATGTGTGGGTGCCTCTTCTATATTGTCCCAACTTATTTCATTTCATGCTGCATTATGAATTTTCTTATTATTCTTTGTCCTGAGCTGGGGGTCTATCGAAAACAGCCTCGCTACCTCTCCGGAGGTAGTGGTATGGACTGCGTACATTTTAACCTCCCCAAACCCCACTGTGTGAAAATACACTGGGTTTGTTGTTGTTGTAGTAATGCTTGCAATTCTAATACTTGGTATTAGTTATGCAAATATTATTTTTTACACAGTGTTTGGTTTGATGTATTAAAAATAATATACTCCCTCCATTCCAAAATAACTGAATTGTTGAAGTTTTTTTTAGTGTTCAAAATAATTGAATTGTTCATTATTCAAGATAGATGTTGGAAAATTTTTCCAATTTTACCCTTCATTAATTAAATTTCCAAGGATGAGTTCCAATGAACATTACTAATGTTTTGGAGTTTGAAAAGGGGAAAATAAAAAAACATGATTAATTTATGCCTTTGTCTTTGTTATCTTAAGATGTGTGTCATATTCCAATGATTCAATTATTTTGAAACGGAGGGAGTATATTTATATAATTTTTAAAAAAAGATGTTTATTTAAAAAAAATACCCTTTTTATACACTACTATCTTTACTAGCATAGAGGAAAGTAGCATCAACACTTTTGTAGATTTCAATTCTATGGTAAAACACATAATTTTCTAACATGAAATTCAAAAAAATAAGATTTGTTTGTTTGGCATTCAAATCAAAAGGAATGAGCATCTATGTTCGAAAAATGAGAGAGTACCAGTGGCAATACAAAGTCAATAAAAAATATGGAAGCAACCATCACTGTTGTACCCAAATACTCAATTTCTATTTGCTCAATTTCATTGCAACAAGAAATTTAAGGAAGGTATGCAGTCTTGAAAATCTAATTTTACTTCTTATCTAAACCCACTTTTTTTAAACTCTATTTTCACGTATTATTCATATCCAAAGGGCCTGAAAATGAAATCGATGGAATTCGATCAGAATAAAGAGAAAGAAATCGAGAACAAGAGGATGTTTGATTAAGAAGGAAGATGTGGAGAAATGGTGGAAAAAGAAGTTGGTTATTTTGAGGGGTAAATTTGTAATTAATAAGTTAATATGTGTATTGAAATATGTTGTATTACTAGTACATTAGAAAAGAGGGTTATTAGTAATACATAATCTAATACCCAATAGAGTGTATAACTAATGCAAGGAATTAGTTATACATAGACCAAAAAATGTATCAAACAATGTATTAATAATACACAAGAATAATTCATGCATTATTTTTGTTAACACACCCTATCAAACGATCCCTAAGGGGTCGTTTGGTAGTGTATAAGAATAATGCATAACATGCAGTGTTAGTAATGCTTGTGCGAGCTATGTTTGCATTAGTTATGCTTGTATTTTTCTTATGCAATGTTTAGTTTGATGTATTAAAAATAACATGAATTACATAATTTCTAAAAAAGAAAAAAAATACAAATATATCCTCCATATATATATTGGAAAGGATGTGAAATTTTTTTTTGAGCGATAATAGTGTCTTTAATTGTGTTAATGCATGTAGTAGATCCATTGCATAGCTAATCCCATGGATTTTGAGGCATTAGTAATACACATTCATTAGTTTTCCAATACACTCTACCAAACGACCCCTAAGTGTATATATAGTAGTACTATTTCCACATAAATGTACAAGAATGTATATTTGTGCATGCATTTACTCAAAAATGAAGAAGAGACGACCAAATGGAAATGGGAAATGAAAGGGACAGTTGGGGTGATGGTAAATGATGGAGGAAACAACACTATCAAAGCAAGGTCCCTAATAATTTTGTCATGTCAGGCTCTTGCCCCATCCGTGATATGAAAATGTGAAATGCTTTAAATACTTCATAGCGTATTGTTTGTATTACTCTTTTTCTTTGGAAATAATACTCCATCCTTATTAAAATAATTACCGCGGGTTGGTCGGACATCCTCCCTACAAAAATATTTATTAAGAATTTATTTTATTAAATTAATCTTATTAATTATATATTGAAAATATTAATTTGGATATATACACTTTGAATAGTTATTTAATAATAAGAATAGTAGTGAAAGAACATATTCCCTTCATCCAACAATATAATCTACTATTAACTTGACGTACATGTTAAAAAAAATAATAGGGATACTTTTTGTAACACCCTGTACTTTGCATGTACTTGTTCTATTATATGTGACTTGGTATAGCCTTGTGGTATAGGTTATGGATGAGATTTGTTATGCGAGTATTAATAGTGTAGATGAAATTCTAGATATTGCCCGTACGTTTTAAGGTGACGCGGCCAAGTTAACATCGATACAACTATTAAACTCACAATCGTAAGATGGTATTTGAATCTAAAGTTTAAAGTGACCAAGTATATACAAGTTTTAAGTTAGATTAAAGGGATTAAGAAGTGAAAATGGAGTACCTACTTGAGCTATTTAGACCAAGTTAATGTCCTCAAGGCTATGGATCAGATTTGAGCCTATATTAATGTACTCATTTGGGCCCAAATTAAGTAAAAAGAAAGAAGATGGATAAAAGGCCAAATACTCAAATCTTTCAAGGCCCAATTTAGTTGAGCCCAACTAAGAATTAAGTAAGTAGGTGTATCACCTACTTTGAAATTTTGAGCAGCTTGAACCCTTAAGTAGGTGCATCACTTACTTGGACCAATTTGACCAATTTTGAGGTCCAAAAATGCAGCTAAAGAGATAGCCAAAATAGGGCCTTTATAAGGGCAAGTTGCTGGTCATTTTCCCTCATTCTTAAGTCACAAAAAGGTTATACTTCACAAATTCTCTGTACTTTCTTTAAAACAACTAGGAGCAACCCTATATTTTCTTTTAGGGTTCTTGGAGAAACCCCAACCTTTGCAGGCTAAGATAAGTAAAAAAACATAAGGTTTAGCATAATTCTCCAATACAAGATTAGAAAAACATGCTATTCATTCTTAATTTTAAGTTCATGGCATAATATAAAGTAAGCTAACGGCTCGTTTTTTCTTTGTTATTAAGAGATCTCTTTTCTTCTTTGGCTTAAAGTGTGAAGGAAAGTGAAAGTTAAAGTTCTTGAGGAATACAAATTAAAAGAAAAATTGAAAAATTGAGGTAAGGTGGATTCTTCATTTTGTTCTCCTTATATATGAATTTAGGAGAGAATTATGGATATGTTGTTATTGAGAAGTCAAGAGATGATGAGTTCAATAATTGATTGCAATAACGAAAGGGATTTGGGATTATTTTGTGGACTGTTTTGTATGTATATGTTGGGGTATTCCAAGTTGATGTTGGGTAAAGGTGTGATTAGTTCATATTTAAATATAGAAGAAAGGTATGGTGGTACACCACCGAGCTAATTATTGTACACGTTTATTACTCATTCTGTTTGTATACCATTTTGGAAGGTGTAACGAAGTCAAGGTTGTTTCGGGGGATCTTAAAGGAATCTGTATGTATATGGATATAATTGGATGAGAAAAAGGTTAAAATAACACCCTCGATTGGCAAATTAAGGACTCACTGCTCGGCTACTGTTTTGCTTAAGTTAAGTAGCCCAGATGTGTCGGTTGCTTCTAATATTAGTTTACCATATATTTTATTGTAGATAATTAATCTAAAAGGCGGGAAGTCAAGTTTGATTAGTATCGAAGTTGTACGATCAGGTATGTAAGGCTACTCTATGTCGTATCTTTGGCATGAAATTCAACACTTTTGGTACAATGTAAGCTTCTAAAGCTTTCCCATAGTAACTAGTACCTAATAGCAACACATGATCTCCTATCTAGCTAATGACCTTGTTCCCGCTCCCTAATGTGTTAAAATACCTCAGCACATGCTTATTATCGGGTCTGCATTTTTACATTCACTAGCAAGTCTAAAGAATTCTCATTTAAGTCAAATAAGACACGTATGTTATTTTCAGCTCCTAAATATCTTATTTGTGTACAATCTGCCCCATACCTATTTGACATTGCATTAAGAGTTTATTCATAGGTCTCTTATTGGTAGATTATTGTTTCAAAGTACCATAATGCTATGACCACCAAAATAACAATCTCAAAGGTTAAATAAACTAAGTAACGCAATCTGTATTTACGGGTGGCATCTCAGGGGCATTAGACTAGCATAGGTCGATCCCAATGTTTATTTATGGGTGGAAGCTCAGGAGTGTAAGCCTATCATAGGCCGATCCCAATGTTTATTTATGGTTGGTAGCTTAAGGGCGTAAGCCTAGCATGGGCCGATCCCGATTTATCTATTTACCATTGATTAGCTGGTCATTTGTATCATGTGGCTTACAAAGATTATTAAGTAAGAAAGGTAAAATGAATAAAGAAATGTAATGTACTTGGCCCTATAATTATATATAAAGGTGGTCTACTAGCACTATTTGTACACTTGTATTTGATTTTCATTGAGCTCCTATATCATGTATGGTTACTTTTAGCCTTACATATTCAGTACATACTTTCGTACTGACGCCCTTTCTGGGGGACCTGTATTTCATGATACAGGCACAGGTGCTTCAGCAAATATACTTTCTTAGTAGGAGCCCAGGATATCCAGTAGCTATTGGTGAGCTCCAGATTTATTTGGGGCTTTTCGAGACTGTTTTATATATTTTGGTATTGTACAGAAGTTAAGAGTATGGCGGGGTTTTGTCCCAACTTCTCTAAGTTTCTAAGTATCTTTTAGAGGCTTTGTAGACCAATTTAAAATTAAGTATGGCAATGTCTTGTATCTTAGATGTTGTGTCCCCAACGGCTAAGTCTTGCATATAATTTGGTGTTTGCCCACGCGGTTGTTCTCATTGATGCATTGTATCATATTTGGTAGAACCATTGGTTTTCATATTTACATACATGAGATGTATAGGGTTATAGGTTGGTTCTCTCGGGACTTACGTCTATGGGTGTCTGTCCGCCCCAATGGGATTTGAGGCATGACACTTTTACTATATCACCATTTGAATATAATAAATTTTATATCTTGATAAATGCATTGAGTGATGAATAGTATTTAACAACAAGGGTAAATGGGTAGAAAAGAGTAAATTATCTATTGTTTTTTAAACTAAACAATTTCTCTTTTACTTGTCACTAATTTCCTAATTAGATTTCTACTTTTACTTGTCATTTTTTATATATCAAGAAAAGATAAAAAAAATTCCTATTTTACCTTTAGGTTAATTATTTCTTCTCAAAATTAATTTTAAAACACAATGTAAAATTTCTTTAATGGGGGTATGTGATAAAATAGTCATGTTATTAATTATTTTATTAATAGGTGTGTCAAATCAAAATGTGTCAAGTAAAATCGAACGGACAGAGTATTATTGGACATCTCTTTTTAGTATAATGGACATGTATTTTTGGACAGAGAAAGTATTAAAATTCTATTAATTTCATAAATAGGACAACTACTGAAACAAATATTTTTAGAGAGAGGATCAACAATTTAAAAACGGAGGAAATAAAATATTAAATGGACGTTTCATCACAAAAATAAAAAAAAATCCTATTTATTCAAAAAAATTTAAAATTGAAATTGAAATTTGAATTGTGTTTGTCCATAGATTTTTTAAACAATATTTAAAATTTGACATAAATTTTTTCTAAAGAAAAAAATCGCATGATATATCCCTCAATTTTGTGATTTAGAGCTGATATAGACATCATTAAAAAGTGGCACACATATATCTCTATGTTATATAAAATTGAAAGTATTAATTCTAAAAATTTTATTTAAATAAAATTCATATAAGGTTATATTTACCTTTTTCGCAAAGTTCAAGGATATATTTTATTTTTCTCACACTAATTTTTTTAAAAAAAATTAAATAACTTATTGGAGTTTCTTATCTTAATGATCACATATTTGTAAAATCGGCATAAATACCCTATTTTTTCGCAACTACAAAACAAATTGCGATATAGCTGCAAATAAATTTAGATTTTAATCTTTTCCAAGTTTTTTCTCTTTTATTCATTTACTTTTCTTTCTTTTTAATTTTCATATTTTTAAACTAGAGAATGAACTCTATTAATGATTATTTTGAGTCCGTAATTGATATGTGCCGCCAATTTTTAAAAATAGCACAAATATATCATGGATATAAAAAGTAACTTAAATTAGCTTAGTGTACTATTATTGTGCAATATATACTTTTTCTTTATTCCATCTAATATCTTTTATATAATGGATAGATCATAATTGTTGTGCATTATCCACATTTTACAGGACTATTCTCATAGGTTTCATTCATATTGATTCTAACACATTTCATTTACACTAATATGCCATTTAAATATGGTGCACATTTGCTATGCGCTATATCAAATATCCAATTTCTTCGGCAGATCTTGGAAACCTCAATAAAAATAAAATATGTATACTTCATTTTCATCACTTCAGCATCTTCAAATGTCTTTAAAAATTCAGCCAAAGTTTTATTGATTTGAATATTAAAAAACGGATGTTGAACGTGTCAAAGTTGCACTTTTTTGGAATGGTGAAATTGTCCATGAGGATAATATAGTATATTATAGTATCTCTCCCAAGTCCAACATCAAGTATCCAATTTCAATTAGCTATAAAGAATTTGTGATTCATTTTTTAGAAGGATGAAAATTAAAAATGAAGATTATGATTTATTTATAATTGGACAATATCCAAATTTTTTCTCATCATAAGTAATGATAAATTAAGGGGAATGGTTTGCCAGTGACGATGAGACATTGACTGAATTTTTGGGCTCCTTATGTTTGTGTCAGACACATAAAGCTAAATATTCCTCAAGTTTATGTTAAGGAGCGAACGACTCGTCATGTGCACTCTCCTGCATAGGTGGATGTCTATACGCAACTTGATAATCCAACTAGTATTGGTGATGCCCGTTTAACTTATATAGTAATTTTTTAGACATGAATGCTCCTCAATACATCATGTCGGGTAACATGCCAACATAGTCTTCAATACTTGATTTGAACAAAACTTTAAATGAAAGTTACTGGTAATGTCCATTAATTTATTTTATTATTAATAATATTTATTTTTGCTATTTTGTGCATATTTCTTATGTTATATATATATATGTGTGTGTGTGTGTGTTTTAGGGGCTTAACTCAGTGTGAGACAAATAATGATGAATTTTTTTGATAAAATTATAATTATGGTCAATCATCACAGCTTAGATGAATGGACAATGCTGAAACATCTTCAAATGTTGCTCTCTCATTGAGTTTTGATGTTGCCCACTATTATTAGTGAGTTAATCATAGTTGATATTAAGTTATTTTGGTTTGCATAATATATTTTTTATTTTTTTACACGTATTAAAAATATTTATTTATATGAAATACAGGGATAATATCATGCAAGATGAGTATATTGTTTCAGACGATATTGAAAATGATGACCAATCAAATTATGATGAATTATCACAAGGTGATGATAGTGCGCCTAATAATGTTCAGGGAGGTGAATGCCCTAATGACTCGTCTGATGGTGTGAGGTTCAATTCTAAACAAAAATGAAATTTTATTTCTTGATCATTTTCAGGAAGGACCAGATGTTTTTATGGATATGCATGAGAATGATTCTATCCCTACAGGTGTATGGCATGAACCGACAAATTTTATAAACGGTAATTTTAATCTTGCTACAGGATATTTAAATAAAAAAAAATCTAAAAAGATTGGTTAGGCTCTATCATATTAAAGAAGTGATGGAGTTTTTTGTTGTTAACTCGGAAGAAAAAGTCTTGAGCATTTATTGGAAGCGTGTAGATCAAGATTGTTCATTAAAACTTTGTGCTACTAAGTATAGTAGTAATAACTTATGGAAAATCAAAAAATACATCGGTGAATACACTTGTAATATGGGTGACTGCCGCGAAAGTCACTTCAATTTGAATATAGACTTGATTGCAACTGTTCTTGTGTCATATATTGAAAAACACTAAGGTACTATTTCTTTTCGAGTTCATTTGACTATAAAAATCAATACTTATTTTTTTCATTTATAATTATTAAGCCTAATTATTCACAGGTATTCTATCAAAGAATGTCAAACGTCCATTCTCAGTAAGTATCATGAAATAATCACTACAAGAAATATAATTTTTTGTGACGACTTTCAGTGGCGACACAAACAGTTGCCACAAAAGTTAGGATTTTTGTGGCGACATATAAAGATTGCCAAAAAAGGTATAAGATTTAGGGGCGACCGTTAAAGTCGTCACTAATAATGACTTATTTAGTGGCGACTATGTGTAGATCGCCATAAATATCTAGTAATTTTTTCAACAAAATTTGGGTTAGTGGCGACCTACGAATTGTCGCTACTAAAAGTCTTTTGTGGCGACTTAGTCGCCACTAATAATGACATATTTAGTGGTGACTATGTGTAGGTTTCCACAAATATGTAGTAATTTTGCCAATAAAATTTAGGTTAGTGGCGACCTACTAGTTGTCGCTATTAAGTCTTTTGTGGCGACTTAATCGCTGCTAAAGAGAGATTTGTTGTGGCCATTTTTTTTGTCGCCACTAATACTTCTACTTTGTTATTCTGCCCACTTATATAGGTAAATTAAAATCTTTTTAGTGGTTATAATGTGGTGATATTATAGAGGGATCTGACTGGATATATATGTAGTTCCACAAATTTGTGTGTGGGAGTGTAAGATAGGTTGACACCCAATTTTGACCTCTCGATGCTCCTCTTAGGCTGTTATTTTATCGAAATTATTAATTTTGAATGTTAATATATTTTACGTATTATTTTGATATCAAATAAATAACGACGTGTCACTTTCATTATTTTTGCAACGTACAAATTATTTTTATTACTTACAATTTATTAATTCGAATATAATATTTTACAAAAAAATTTAATATTTATTAAATTATTTTTTCACACATATGCATGCTCATAATTTACAAATACATTTTACATATTTTTTTAATCTTGAACTCTTTCCCTTTAACACAAAAATAACAAACTCTAATCCTTAATAGACAACAGCCGCCCTTTCTCCTCCTCTCTCTTCTTTCTCTCTCTATCCCTCTTTTCTTCCTTCTCTATAAACAGAACCAACGCCGGAAGCTATGCAAAAATGGTCGTCGTCCCTCCGTTAACCAACACCTGCGACACTTCTCATTTCTTCGCTGCCGGCAGACATCTTCAATCGGAGAATTTCCTCCGTTCACCATCGCGGCCTCCATCTGCCCCCAAATCCGTCATGAACCACCGGCGAACAGCACTGTTGCTGCTCCCTCTCCTCTGCCAGCGCCGCCCTCCGGCGCCTCTCTGTTCTCCTCTCCACCTTCACCCACCATCCACCGGAGAAGCGGGCAACTTCATCACCGCTCCAGCCCCGTCAGACGCCCCATCCACCGCAACTACGATCCCTCCCTGTCACCTCATTGCCTAGACACCAGTCACCCACTGGAGACTCTCATCCCCCCACTCGTCGTCTCTTCTCCGACCAACAACGACGAAATTATTCAAGTGCATGGCGGATTCACATCCTAAATGTGAATCCACCTCAGGTTCGTCGTTCTATTTTAATTTTTTGTCGAAAATTTCCTCTACCCTTTTTTTTAGTTTTGACAGATCCCATGATAAAATTGGTATGGATTGATTGAGAATTTTGTCAATTCTTATGGATTTGTGTTTGTTTAGTCAACTATGCTATCATGGCGTTTTGTTGGTCACTTGAAGAAATTAATTATGTGATTTTGACATGATAAGTTTGGTTTGATTACATGTTCCCATCCTAATTGACTTCTCTCTTTAGTCAAATTTGAAATGACTGAGTATTTAGCTGACTTTGTTTGGTGGAGTTTCTCCTTTTATTTAGTGTACGACAATTCCTGATGCTCAATGTTGGATCCTTTTCAAAGTTATTTTATATTCTTGTTTATAGTAGGAATTCTTCGTTAATTGATTATCTTTAATATTCTCTTTTTTATTTGGCTGAACCTTATTCTTAATTGTGTTAGTTAAAAAAGAAAATTGGAGTGATTGATTTTTCCTCTAATTGAATATTATTAGTTAATTGATTTTATATTTAGAGAAAATCTCCTTGACTGGTTGCATCCAATATTCATTTTTCTTTATTGTCGTGACTGAACTTTGTCATTATTGGTTGATACAAGTATTTATTTGTACGTAATATTTGACTATACGGCCAAGTGGAGCCTCGTGTATTATCAGTTGAGTAACATATTTGTTGTAACGCTCTGTGAAGCATATTTATATATATTCTGATTAACTGACAGATTTTCGATAGGGCTATTTACAAAGGTAACTCCGACAAATTTTTTTGAAAATTTTGAGAGTTAACTGAATTTTAGGACCAGATAATGGATAAAATGAAGTGAAAGTTAAGTAAATGATCTCATTAATGTCTTAGATAATTCTTAAGTAAATCCTTAAGAAAAAATGTGTTAGGAATTGATATGCCTAGTATGAATAAGTTTGGTGGTGTTAGCTGAATTGAGATCTTTCCTTTTTACTGGCCAGATCTTTCTGTTAGTTTCATTGTCCTTTTAGTCTATTTTGATTTAACTAAGAGTAATTAAAAAGAAAGTTCATTTCCTAGAAAACAGAAAAGGACAGGATTTTTATTGAGTCAAAGTTCCTAAGCTTTCTTAATGTAATTCATCATTTGAGGAATTATAAGTCTATCATTTTGGAAGATCCAGTCTGATAAGTATGTTTTTATTCCCATTTGTAAGATGAATATTGAGGGAGATTACCACAAGGGCCAAACTAGTTTATGCATTCTGGAATCTCTAATGTATTCTATAATATTTTAATTCAAAGATATTGTTGTCATCTCTTTTACAAAACAACATTAATATTTCTCAAATCATTTCTTGCATTTTAACAAGTTAGAATTGAAACCTCGCTTTATTTTTTATTTCAGGGACAGGTAATTTCATGATGGTAATTGTTAGCCATGAGAAGTTTGAAGATATTTTGTGATATTCTTTCTCATATGTATATCACACTTATTTGTTACCCATTAAAAACTATATAATTCTCTTGTGGAGAAATATATTTTAATATTGTCTTTGTACCTTTAATTACTATAGCTGTATTATTGGCAACGAAGCAGATAATATATAATTTATATTTTTTTGAGAAAAAAATGAGTATTAGTGGCGATCCATAATTGCCACAAAAAAGGAGTATTAGTGGCGACCCATAGTCCCCACAAAAAGTCATTTTAAAAAAAAAAATTCAACCTTTTGTGGCGACAAAAGATCGCCACTAAATCATTTGTGGCGACAAAAGATCGCCACTAAATCATTTGTGGCGACAATGGTCGCAGGTAAAGCCTCCTCTACAGTGGTGACTATCCCAACATCGATTTTTTGAACTTTGTTTTGTGGCATATTTACTTGCTTTTTTGTGGAAAGTTTTTTCACCACAGAATGTATGTTTTGTGGCGACTTACATATGTCGTCACAAAAAATTTTTAGTTGCGAAAGTAATTGCTACAACCCTAATGTCGTCACTAAAAGTTAATAGTGGTGATTTTTCATACTTTAGCAGCGACATTAGTCGCCATAAAAAGTTAAGATTCTTGTAGTGAATAAGTCAGCGAAAGTCTTATCTTGAATGAAAGTGTGCCTTTGAATAAGTCTATGAAAATTAAGAGGGCTCATTTTGTGAATTCCCAAGGTTCATGATTGGTATGAAACATTTCAATTCAGTCTTTGCCAATGAATGGTGATTTGAACGATGTGATGGAGTTGATGAACACATTTTCAACTATGTGTTTTAAACGATTAAGACATGTCTCGACGATTTTTGTAATAGTTGGCCGGTGATATCGATAAATGAAACACATGTATATGGTAAGTATGATATAAAGTTGTTGATTGCGGTAGTTACTAATAATAACGACTTTATTTTTTTGTTGACTTTTACAATAGCAACAAATGAGAGCCTTGATATATTAACTAAATTTTGAGTAATTTGTATTAGAATGTTGTGTGTGATCATTAAGGTATTACGTTCATATTTGGAAGGCATCATGGCATACTCAGAAGTGTCTCTACAGAGAGCATATAGCAAGCTCTTTTTTCCTATCATTGTTATTACTTAACATATTTAAAGGCCAATTATCCTAGGACATTAAAAAAAAGTCCGACTGAACAACCTATTATAGGCTGCTGCAACTGCTATCCAAGAAAAAAATCTTATTAGAAATGAAGTTGATTAAGGAGATACATTTTTTAGCATACAAGTGATTGATGAAGATCGACTTAAAATACTGGATCATGCATAAGGATGACGGCAGAAGATGAGGCATGCTCGCAATGAATAGATTTGAGTCATTCAATTGCATGTTGAAGTCCGCTAGAGGCCTATCAGTGGCTACAATGATCAAAATATCTCAAAACATGGTTGAGGATTATTTTGTATAGTTTGAAGTATGTAAAATAAATATTGGCTGAAAGGAAAAAATGAACTCCAAGTTCATTCAAAAATTTTGAGGAAAATAGGAAAAGGCATCAATGCACAGTATCCAAGATTATCTTATGGCAGATAATATATTTGAAGTCAGGACATTCAACTTTCACCACAGAAAGGGTGGTAATATGAAAATTTTTAATGAGATGCAAAGGACATGCATGTGTGGTAAATGAAAATCAAACCATTTTTCATATTTTCATACCATTAGGGTGTTCGAGTTTGTTGGCAATTCTGCATGGGATTTATATTGCATCAAAATTTTCTGTGGCGTGTTACAAAAAATCTTACTCAAAACAGTTGATTCCACCTAGTGATGACGACTATTGGCCAGAAAGTCTATTTTTCATGATTGCAAAAAAAAATTTTGCACAAAGTAAAGGTCATGTCAAATCCACGTATTCTCAATGAAATGGATGTTTTACAAAGTAGTCTCACCCAAAGATGCTCTACTTGCAAACAACCAGGACATCGAGAGAGCGTAATGCTAATGCATATCGATTAGCAAATACCTCCAGTGATTCTAGCACTTCTAGGAGATAATTTTAATTGTATGTCTTATTATGAATTGCTTTATATGATATAGTACTATGTTTTTTCATGTTAATGAATGGTGTAAGTATTTTATTGAGAGATAATAGTTTATATTTTTATAACACTAGAGTGAAACATAACGTATAATGTAAAAAATTACATATCTTTTTCATCAGCTTCGGGAACTACATCGACTTCGTCTTTGTCACTATGATCTAAACCCCAATTTGAACTAGTTTATTGTGTTGACAAAACTAAACTCAATTGATTTATACAACAATATGGCACTCTAAAATCTAATGTTTAGGGTAAATAATTTTGAATGCCTATTCATTTGTTAACTATTAAATATATCGAATAGGTATAATCTCGATGTAGTCTCTGATTTTCAAGTAGTTTCCAGTGCTCCTCTTATCATGTAAGGCCCTGCAAAGTTCCCTCATAGTTTGAGCCGTAGGGTGTGTTAAGTGAGGCATGATTTCGGCCCTAAAAGATTGAGAAGTGGCTTCCTAAGTGAGTATTATGTTAACCATATAGAATTTACCTAATTTCAAATTTTTATCACGTGAGAAATCTAATAAGCTTTCCTTCGATATAAGATTTACCCAAATCCGATTCCCGAGTAAGAAGTTATGGCTAATTTAAGCATTAGTTGTAAACAACATTATTTAGGTGCTTGGCGCATCGCGGAGAGGGTTTATTTGGCAATTTTCAAATTCCAGTGGAACTTTGCGATAGTGGCACGTTGCGCTGAAGGTCCTGGTCCCAACCAGTCGGACAACGCAATGGCTCCGCGTCGCGGGGACTCCCAATTTCCAAATTGTCAATTCCAGTGAGCCACCACGATAAGTGGCGCGTCGCGGTGGCCTATGAAATCGGGTTCCCAGTTTAATTTTTTTCCAGTTTAGTACAAATGTTAAAAAGGACACTTTGGACTTTTTCCAAGCCTATAAAACCGTGCAAACACCAAATCAAAGTCATTTGCAAGCATCCTATGAGGTTTTTCTCAAGTTTTCTCTCATCAAAAACCCTAAGTATCCAAAACCTCTTCCAAGAATCTCAAGAATCCACCATGGATTTTCTAAATTGAGTCAATATTCATGGTTCCCAAGTCAAGGGCCTCAAGAACTCTCATTCAAGAGTACAAATAGAGTTCCAAAAGTGAGAGTTCATCCAAAGCTTCTAATTCAAGGTATGTGGGGTTTTGAACAAGGGTAATCCTTTTACCCTTGTACCCAAAAAGGCTTATTTACATCATGATTTTTCTGAAATCTATGAGATATTTACATGAATTTGAATTGGGGTTTTCACCCATTATTATTTAATGCATTATCTTGATATTTCCCATGAATTGAGAGTCAAATGGCATGATTTTTGCATGTTTTCTTGAGAAATTACAGCTGGGTATAAACCTCATGATTTTAGTCATCGAAAAACTAATCTTTGTGAGGTTTGAGATATTGAAGTATATGACTATATTGAGATTTTGAGATAAATTGCTGGAATTCTCAGATTTTCATATGATTTATGAATCTATATGCTATATATATTATGCTTTTGATGATCTTTAACTTGAGATTGAACTATGGGTTAGTAAGCCCTATTTGAGACTTGTGAAATTATGAACTCTTGTGCTATAAGCACCCATGATTTGAGTATTTTAAGATGATTGAGAAATGAATTGACCTAATGGTTTGAAAGCTTTGAAATCCACTTCATCATATGATATTATCGATTTGATTATTTGGTTCGTGGTGAACCATGAGATTATTCTAAAAGTGGATTTTTATGATATGAGCGCAGATAATCTAAAGGGAGTAGTATTTAGCACCGAATGGGTAAGTTACTACGGTTTCTTACCCCAAAATTACGTGCCACCGTAGGTTGGGCTTGAGGACGAGTTTATGATAATTATGATTGGGCCCGAGGCCGAGTTTCATCTAGTGATCACTAGACCTAGGTTATACTCCCTGGCAAGAGTATGCCGCTCTCCCCAACATGGGGTCTCTTCCTTAGGAGAACAAAACATTGGACTCCATGTAGCTCGCATGGTTTATGTCGGTTATGAGAACTTCCCTTGACCTTTAAACTTCGAGATCAAATACTTATTTTCCCTTCTCTATAGTCTATTTTCCCAAATGGTTGAATTGCAAAGATGTTCCCTAACTAAAGTATTTTCTTGATGTGAGCTATTTCCTAAATAAAAGTACCTTCCCTTGATATAGTACTTTTCATAAAGCTTTGAGATAAGTTCTTTCCTTGAACTAGAATACTTTTCTATTGGAGATAGAATGATTTTTTCCTAAAGCTTGAAATGAGATATTTTTCCTAAAGTGAATGAAATGCCTTCAAGTATGTTTTCCAAGTCATATGATTCTGAATTCCAAGTATATGAGTTATAAATAGTTATGAAATATTGAACATTGAAGAAGTTTTACTCTCCATGAGACATATGCATGAGACGAAATTATTGTTTAAAGTTCCTTAGCCTTTGGGTATTGAGAATAAGAGAAGATTTTTGGTTTTCAAAGTTAAAGAATGATGACTCACGAGAATTGTGTTGCATGCTCAATTCTACATGATTTATGAGCTTTATATTTTATACTTGTTCAAGCCATGTGAGTCGTCTCATACTACATACATGATTTGATTGAAGAAGATCGATACTATTTTATACATGTGCATTCACCCCCGCATACTCAGTACATTCCAAGTACGGATCCACATATATGTTTATGTGCTACATTATGTCATTATGTAGGTTCAGGTGTTTAGTCCCTGCCTAGCCCGTGATTCTTCGAGTACCTTGCCTACTTTTTCTACAGTGGTGAGTCATCATGGTTCGAGGACCGATCTTCAGATATTTACTATACTTGAGAGACTATGTTTTATATTCAGTTCATTTTGAGTCAGTTGGGGATCTGTCCCAATGGCTCTCTAGATTTTGATTTGTAGAGGCTTGTCAGACTAGTATCAGAATTGTGATATATCGAGAGTTCGGTATTGTGGTCTTGTTGAGATTTCTCTATATTGTGGAAATATGGACCGGGTATCTTTTCCATATTTCCTTTCACATGATATGATTATGCGAGTGTTTAAGTCTATTTCATCTTGAATTGAGTGTTGTTGGTAGAAACCGGCTCTAAGGGTTAGCTTGGGGCTACTTGTAGCCTTAAGCACCATGTGACGTCCTGAGAGGCGATTTCGGATCGTTACATATCTGCTTCTTGATGGATAAGATAATCTAATGCATGAAAAATCTTTAATGTTTTTTTCAATTTTGATATTTTCTTCTTCAAGTGTTCGATAACTTATGCTTCATCCATGAACTTACATATCTGAAATGTCATGGACACTACCTATAAAACGATCAAATCATATCATTGATATAATACCTCATAATTACACCGTTTAAAATATAGTTGAGTCCACTGAAGTATTTCTCCCTAAATAATAAAATCTTCAATTTTAGAGTAAAAAACTTAAAACAGTTATTATGTAGTTGGTGGCTTCACTTTTATGAAGTAATTCAAGACTTAAGGGACCATGACAACATAAACAATATCAATTATCAAGTATTATCAATTAATGTTTTTATCATTCGTTGGCATTTGATCCAAGCTAAAACATTATATATCTCCCAATATTATCTCCCATGTACAAGTGGCTGTTAGTCGGGGTTGGAATTTTGAGTTTACGGGTTCTCTAAATGTAACATTGTGCAAAAAGGATAAATAATTAATATCTTATTAAAAGATCGATGTTGTGCCATTTTATTTAGCTGAGTTTCAAATCTTATTTGTGAGAAAATGCAACTAAAAAAAAACAAGGATCTCATTTGACAATGAGAATCACTACAACAAAATATATTTATAGCTATGAAATCTAAGCTATGAATTTAAAAATTGTAGCTATTATCTAGTAATAGCCACAAAAAATTGAATGTAGCTATTTATAAATTGATAACATTTCTGAGCTACAAAAATCAAATTGACAAAGCTAATTTTTTATTTTTACTAAAATTATTAGTTATCATGGCAATAATTATCTGAATAGCTACAACTATATTGCTATAATAAGAATTTTTAGCTAATCATAAGTGTTTGTCACACAATAAAAGCTTTTATAGCTATAGAAACTCTTTTAGAAACAATAAACCATTTGAAATAAAATATTTAGCTAAATAATTTTTTCTCTTCAGGTTATAAAAATTATGGCAATAGTTAAATGATATAGCCATGTCATTTTTTGGTATAATAAAATTTATAGTTATTTCTCAATTATTGCCATAGGTTGAAATTTACTGCAGTAATAGTCACTTTTAACTATAGTAAATTATTTTAAATAAAAATATTATAGCTAAATAAGTACTTTTGTACTAATTACAAAAAAAATATTGCACTAATTAAATGATATAGCTATAAATATTTTGCTATAGTAACATTTCGTAGCTAATTATTCACTTTTGTCATGTGTTAAAATTTATTGTAGTCATAGTGACTTGTAGCCATGGAAAAAAAGGTTATTTAAAATAAACTAATATAGCTAAATAAATATTTTTTACTTTGACTACAAAAAATCATGGAGATTGTTCGTTAATAATTGCTATAATTATTTGTCATGATAAATGATTTAGCCGCAAAGTTAATATTGAGATAAAAGTTTGTAGCTCGATAATTATATTTTACCATAAGCTAAAATTTAATGTAGCAATACTATTCTAGTGTAATTAGATGTGTTAATTCGATTTGAATCTATACTATATGTGTAGTTGTTGAATTTCAAATATAATTTCAATATATATGTGATTTTGTCTAATTAATTTTGATTAACTAACTATATGAACTTAAATATAGCTTCACCAAGTCCAGCTGAAATTTCATCTTGATCAAGTGCTTCTAGAATTGTTATTTGACATCATCTTATTTTATCATAATAAAAATTTTACCGTGTAAATTGTTCAATTAAATTTAATTTTTTAACTTGTAAGTCTTAAATAAATACTTAAATATATTTATTTAAAACAACTAATCATGTCAAATTATGAAAAACATTCAATGTCTCATCAAATTTCAATCTGATCAAGTATTTTCAGAATTATTATTTGATTTAGACATGATTTATTGAGACAATTTAAACATCCAGTATGATTAGATTTGTCCATCATTTGATTTGATTCAATTCTATTGAATCTTACTTCTAAGATTTAAATATAATTTAAATAAATAGGTGACACACACATATTATATATAAGTTTAAAAATTACTTATATTTTAAGTAACAAAATTAAAATGTCAAAAAGAAAAAAGGTAATCTTCAACAATAAATATTTTACATACCTATTTGGAGGGGGGGGGGGCGGATTAGGTGCGATAATTTAACTAGATAATAAATACGTACGTATTTATTTTTATAATGAATATTATTGATTGGAATAATTTTCATTTTTATCTTCTTGACTTAAGATATTTTATTAATTCATATTCTAGATTAGATATTATCGTAATTAAATTATCTAGTGTTTTAGGATCCTCGTTAGTAATATGTAACCTTTTGTATTCTAGGTATAAACTATATAGTTGGGTTACTATTTCTTTTAATGATTTATTCTTTTCGTAAGATGTATTCATTAATTTGTGTAGTTTATTATTTTATCCTGTAGTAATTGTAGAGTTACAGATTTCTGTATAATAATTTACCCTAATTGTACTGTAATGTATATCTAATTCGAGATTTTCAATGTTATTTATTATCTTGTGTTGTTCTTCTCGTAGTGAGTTTTTTAAATTATATAAACTATTACATGTACTTTTTCCTAAATTTTCCAAGGTTTCTTCTATCCATATTAATTTTCCTTTTAGATTCTCCATTATTTTTCTAATTCGATTTCTATAATTAATTTCGTCATTTAGATTATTTTGATTTTCTCTAGTTTTTCTTATATATTCTAACATCTTTTAATTTGAATAATATCCATCTGGGTAATTATCCAGGTATAACTGTGCTATCCAATTTATAGTTTCAATTTCATGGTCTAATACTTTTTCTAACATTATTCTCTTAATATCTATAATTTCTATATCTCTAAGTATATATAAGATTAAGACTTTAAGATTATCTATCATTTAAAATTGACTAAATATTTTATTATAATATTTTGTAGTTGTTTGTTTTAATCTTATTAACTCTTTTATATTTTTACTAAGAAATTTTATATATTCTACATCTTTAGTTTCCATGTATTTGTCTAAATTTACTTTCATCTGTTTTTCTATTAACTGTATGTTTCTCATATCTTTTTCCAAAAATTCTAGATATATGTAATTTATCATGGTAAGTATTTGTAAGAGTAGTTAGGTAGGTATGGTATGTAATTTATTCTAGTCATATAATATTTACCAAATGTTTTTTCTAATATGATTTTTCTTATATCTACTACTTTTATATCCTTAAGTGCATACAAAATGAGTATTTTAAATTTATCTACCATTGTATCAAATAAATAATTATTCATTTTCATAAAATTGCTATTTTCAAAATGTTCCCTTCAATCATGTACATAACAAAATATGGTCATCTTAGATTACTATATACTAGATTATTCTTAAATAACATGTTCTTCGGTCACTATTAGCATGGTAATCTGGATATTTTCCCTTAAACAGCGCCTCTACTCTGGTTACTCCCCACCACGACTTCTTGCCTTATTGGTTTCACCTTTAGGATGACATAGTTCTTAGGGATTTTTCTCCGTTTCCACTTTGCTAATAAACTTCTTAACATATTATTCTTCGAATAATTCTACTATAAAGTAACTAACATGAATTTATTTTATCATACCATGATTGTTGGGAATTATGAATTTAGCTATTCATAATCATAAATAAATATACCTGTTCGGGTAGGTTTGATATTTCTGAGCTTTGTTCCTCCATAGATTTTTCCATTGAAATAAATTTGTTTTTTAATAACTAAGAAAAATATTTGTAATGGGCAGGAGAGAGTTTTTGGTTCAACACATGAAGGCTTGCCTTGCAATGCCTTCGGTTTCTTTCATTTATAGAATGAAAATCTTTACAAAGTCTTTACACGTTTAAAAAATTCTAAAATAGCCTTTTGAAAAGTCAAAAAGGCTAGGAGGCTACAAAAGAAAAGTCTATACAATAAGAACTAAGTGACATAGCCTTTAAAAAAGGCTAGAAGGCTAAAAAGTAAAGTCTAGTCTATACAATAATTCTAACAATTCTAATAATTTTACGTAAATAATTTAATATCTTGTCTTCTTCCATTGGTATCTTCTCGTTGTCGTATCTGTTGCTTCTTATCTTATCTTTCCAGCTGGCATGCTTGTTTTGATTCTTTTATTCTAGGCGGACTTCTGGGATAATATTATCTTCTCCATTACATTTTGAACATTGATGGTCTGGATATTTATGTCCAATTAACTTGCAATATCTGGTTAATAATTCTTCTGAAATAATTTTTTCTCTAATGGCTCTGGCGATAGGTTTTTTCTCTGGATTGAGTAAAGTTAGGATCCATTGCCTAACGTCTTCCATATCTGCTTCTCGTAGTTCCTTTGAAATTGAGTAGACTATTACATTACCTCTTGAATAATAACTCCATATAGGATTTCTATTGCGATAAGTGTTTGTTAACTCTTGAAGAATCGTAGATAGTCCAATAATTCTCTTATTTGCATAAAAATTTGGTATCTCAATTCTAGGTATTTCTGGTTGTTGAGTAATATCTTCTGGTATAATCATATCTCGGGTCATTCCTATTTTTACAACTTGTATAGGTGATTTAACTTCATCATACAATATCTCTGCTGGTGCCGTATAAAATTTTATAAAAAATAGGTTACCTTTGGTTATTCTTTTCAAAATGTTAAATGAATCATATATCTCTGGTATACTGGATATTTCATTTTCGTCTTGGGTATATATGGTACTAAGTAATCCATATTCGTAACAGGTTTTAACTAGACCTGGTTTGGTTTTGGGCAAAACAATTAGCTTATTGTATCCGGTTAGCTTCTGGGTTATGTAATTCGTATGTGGTTCTTGGATGTTTATAGCTCTGGGGTTGGTATTTAAGAAGGTTTGTATTTTGTAAATATTTTATATGTATGTTCGGGCTGTATAGTTGTAGGTCTTTTTGTCTTGGTTTAGACTTTCTCGGTATGTGGTAATTTGTGGGGTATAAACATAGGATCTTTTGGTGTATTTAGAATAAATGGTTTATCAAATAGCTTGTTTAGGTTCATATTTGTATTTTTCCTAACTCCTTTGCTTGTACCTGCAGAAGTAGATTGATAAATGTTATGGGTTTTATGGAGTATCCCAACGTCTCCTTCTAGCTCTGGAATTTTAATGTCTTCCGATCGACATAGCTCTGCACACTGCTGAGTTAGCTGATTTGTAGCTTCAGACTTCAGTTTAACTTCATTAGTCTTTAGCTTTTCTATTTCATTACCCATACTGTCCACTTTCATTGAAAGCGTAGTTAGGGTGTTGAATATCTTTTCTAGAGTATCCTCTTCTATTATATCAGTCTGTGTAGCTTTGTCTTGATATGTAATCTGCAATAACATTTTTGTTAGTACTAATTACTTCAATTGTAAATGTAAAATTTAATATATTCAAGACTAGTCTCCGAATTTCTTTTGTTGTAACTGAATTTTGTATTTTCTTTGTTAGCCACCAACGTACCTGTGTATTATCTGTTCGTACAATAAACTTGTTATATACAATATATGGCTCAAATGCTAATAAACATTTATATAATGAGCATAATTCTTTTCTATTTATTTTCCATTTTATTTCTGTTTCATTAAATGTACCTGAGTAGTATCTACAGTGGTGTTCTAATTTTTCTTCTTCATATTTATATTTAAGTACTCCTCCATAACTACATTCACTAGCATCTGCTTCTACTATATATATAAATTTTCTATTTTCATCTGGAAATTGTAATTTTGGTAATTCTTTACAAAGTATTTTTATTTTCTGAACTTGTTTTTTATCTTCTTCGTTATAATTATATTCTACATCCTTTTTTAATTTTTTCTGTAAGGGCTTTAGATTTTCTGCTAATTTTGGTATATATTCTCTTACTTGGTTTACTAATCCTAAAAATGATTGTAATTTCTTTTTTGTATCTAGTTCTTCTTTTGAATTTATTATTTTTTGTACTATATGTTGTTGCATTTTTACTCCACTTTTATCTATTTGTATTCCTAAAAGTTCTATCTGATTTTTCATAATTTTGGCTTTCTTTTTACTTAAACTTATTCCCAATTTTTCTATTATATCTGTAAATTGTTCCAATAATTTTAAATGTTCTTCTTTGGTCTTTGTATATAATAGTATATCGTCTATGTATACTATACAATTAGGTAGTTGTTTAAAATAACTATCCATAAAATGTTGATATCTACCTGGTGCATTTTTATATCCAAATGGTAATACATTCCATTCATAAAATCCTTATGGTACCGTAAATACAGTTAATTCCTTAGATTCTTCTTCTAACTTTAGTTGGTAAAATCCTGATTTACAATCAAATTTACTAAAATAATTATATCCTTGTATTTGTCTTATTTTTAATATCTTATTTGGTATTGGGTAATTATAAGTCATTGTTTTTGCATTTAAATTTCTATAATCAATAATCATTCTACTTTTTCCTCTTTTTTGTTCACTATGTTTATTTACTATAAATGCTGGGCTATTATGTTTACTATTACTTTTTTGTATATATTGTTTTTCTAATAATTCTTCTATATGCATTTTAAATTCTTTTAAATCATCAAAATTATATGTTAATGGTTTCTGGGTTATTATGCTATTTTTATCTATTAATTCAATTTTTATAATGGTTTTATGTTTTTCCCATCCTTTTAATGGATCTTCACTATATAATTGTCCTAATTTTTTCTTAATTATTTCTATCTTATTTATTGAAAATATAGTTATCTCCTTTTTATTTATTGAAAATACGACCAGTTCTATTGTATCTTCAGTATTTTTTATATTTTCTAATTTTTGTGTAATTTTTTCACTTCCTTTGATCCAATCAGTTTTCTTTCTTATTTTATTAATAACTCTTTTTGCTCTTACTTTCTGTTTACATGGTGTTGTAAACCACCAATCTGTCCTAGTTATTATATGTGGGTATAATTTATCTAAAAACGGCATTCCTAAAAGTATACCTTTTGATGTTAGCTCATAATTATAGATTTCTTCTATTGTTAATATTTTATCTCATACTTGTGTTTTTACATTCTTAGCTTTATAAGTAATTAAGCTTTCTTCGTTATTAAATCCTTTAACTATTATTGGTGTTTTTAATTTATCCCATTTACTTTCTGGTAAACAATTATATCTACATAAATTAGCTTCTGCTCCTGTGTCTATCATAGGCGTATAATATCTACTGTAATATCCTTCTACTACTATCTTCATTAATACATATATTTTCATTTTATGTTAAAGCTCTTCTTAAGAATAATTTCTCTCTGTTATATGTTATAGTTAATTGTGTATATTCTATATTATATGGTTTTACTTGTTCTAACCATTTTATTCCTAATATTATGTCTGTTTTTTGCATTTCTTCTTTTACTTCAAATTCTATTTTTATTTTTCTTATTCCTATTATTATTTCTTTTTCTGCTATATTTTTAGTATTTATTAAACTTCTTGGTAGATTTGGGCATATATTATTGTCAGTTTTTATTTCCTCATTTTTTACTAGATATTTTGCTATATAATTTTCTTCTTGTCCTGTATTTAAGAGTATTAAATATTCTTTTTCATTTACCTTTCCTGTTATGTAATATTGGTTTGAATTATCCATTGAACTTGTTTCATAACTTGTTCTTTTTGATGAGCTTGATGATTCCGGTTTATCATAAGCTATTCTTTTTGTTGTACTTATTCTATCATTTATTATTTCTAGATCTTCTTCTATGTCTATATTTCTGTAACTATAATCATTATTATCAATTATTTTTACAAATTGTTCAAAAGGGCTTTCTATTTGTATTTTATTAATTTTATTTTTTCTCGTTATTTTATGTTTTGTTGTTAATACATATAGATTTTTACATCTTGCTGTAAATATTTTACTTCCTGGGGTTAATTCTATTCCTGATATTTTTTAATATAATACTAATGATTTGTCTATATTTTTATCCGTTACTGCTACTGAATAATTCACACTTATTATAAATTTAAATTTTTGGTATATTAAATTTCCTTTTATGGCAGTTATTATACTTTTTTCTATAGGTTTTATAATTCTATCATCTGCTAAATATAATTCTATTGGTGTATCTATTCCTTCTCTAAAACATGCTTTTATTAATATTTCTGTACCTCCAAGGTGTACATATTTTATTGGATCTCTACTTTTTATATCGTTTATCTCTTTATTAATTATTCTTTTTGTTACTAGTGGTATACTAGCTTTACCTTTTGCATATCTACAGTCTATTACATGTTCCTTTTGGCTTACTACATAATATTCTTCCTTTTTCCTGGTAAATATATTTTTATTGTTGGTATTTTAAATATTTTTTCTACACTTAAGTCTAACTCTTTTCCTTTTATTTCATCAAATACATTGTTATCAAATATTATATTTTGATCTGTTCCTTCGTCATTTAAATATTCTTCTTTTGTTATTATTTTTATATCTTCTTCAGTCATTTAATTCGCCTAATTCACTATCTAATTCGTTATCTGTTTCATTCTCTGAAATTTCATAGATACTGTCTTCACTTTCTAATTCGTAATCTATGTAATCTATCTGCATATATTCTGTATTTTCTATTTTTATTTTTGATATTTGTTTATTTTTTGGGTTTTTAGGTAATTTACAATCTCTAGCTAAATGTCCTATTTTTCCGCAATTATAACAAGTACATTCCTTTATAGATTTCTTTTTCCTATATGGTCTTTTATGTTTATAATTTTTTACATAATATCTTTTTCTTGGTTTCTTATACTTATATTTTGATTTTTTGTATTTCTTATATTTCTTTTCTTATAATATCTTTCTTCGCATCCAAATTGAGGTGTTATTTTATCTTTGCAACATGCTAAATTTCTTATTAATATTTTTTCCATTTTTATTTCTTCTCTGTATTTTTCACATAGGTTTCTATACCATTGTTGTAAAAATTTTATTCTTGCTCCTAGAGTATCTACTATTTTTGTTTCATCCCAACTTTTTAGTATTTTTGAACTAAATGGTTCAGGTAATTTACTAAAATATAATTTTCTTATTTCTTTACTTTCTTCTATATTATATGCTCCTTTATAATAATATTCTTTAAATGCGCAAGTATATTCATCTATGTAGCACATATTACATATTGCTAATTTTAACATTAAATTCCTATTTATATCTTTCTCTTCATTTTGTTCTTCTTCTTTTGTTGTCATGCTACTAAATTCATCTTTTATAGCTGTTTCATATTTTTTTAATAATTCTATAGGTGTTAATTTTGTTGATGATGTTCCTTCTGTGGGTTTGTCAGTTCTTAATATTCTTTTACTATTTTCAGTTAGATTTAAAAACCATAATTTCACTGTTCCTATTAGTGTTCTTTCTATATATTCTGGTGCATCTATTACACTTATATTATTATCTAATAATTGTTTTGTCATATATCCTATCCATAATTGTATTATTTTTTTTGTATCTATTACACAATCTAAGTCTAAAAAGTTATAATTTTTATTAACTATTTGTTTTGGAGTCCATTTGTCATACTCATTCTTTAGATTATATCTTTTAAACTTATTCTTATAATATGTAGGTTTCCTTATTTCTGATGTACTAGGTATTATATTTTGATCTTCTTTTTTATCAAAAGTATTTATTTCTGTGTTGATATTTTCTAAATTTTCTTCATTAATTACTTCTTGTTTTTCATTGATTTCTAAATTTTTTGTATTTGTTAATATTTCTGTATATGTTTCACTATCTTCTGAATCATAATTATCTGTCTCTTCAACATCTATATTATTTATTTCTAATTTCTTGTCTTTTATTTCTTTATTGTCTATTTCTAATTTTTCTTTAAATTGATTTATCTCGTTTAATAATTTTTGTTCTTTATCTTTTTCTTCTTTTTCTTTCTGTCTTTTTTCATACAGATCTTTTAACATTTGTAGTTCTTTTTCTAATTCAGCAATCCTACTATTTTTAGTTTCTTCTATTTTTCGTATTTCTTCTGTAGTTTGTTGTTTTATTTTTTCTATTTCCTTTTTTCTATATATTTCTTCGTTTTCCCTTTCTATTCTTACCATAGCTGTCAATTTATCTTCTAATTTTAATTCTTCTTTTTCTAACATTAAATATAAATGTTCACCTATTTTCTTATATCTTCTCCCTAGATTAGAAAATACTATTCTTATTTTTAATCCTTCGTGATTTTCATATATTTTTTCGTCTATTATAAATGCTTCTTTGTTCATTTTATTGTAAATAGTTCATGTTGATATATATATTCTAAACTATCTATTTGTGATTCTAAATTTGATATTTCATCTTTTTGTGCATTTATTGAGTTTTACTAACTCCGACAAATATATTATAACTTAATCTTTCTATTCTTATTTTTAATTCTTTACGTTTTTCAGAAATAATTTGTTTTAGTTCTTTGTATTTTTATATTTTATTCATTTAAACCGTATTTATAGTATTTTGGCGGATACCTAAATCTGATTTTATCATAATTAGGTGGTATGTGTCTCATTCTTCTAGATTTTAAATGGATTATTAATTTTGCTTCAATACTAGATACTAAGGTAATTAGGTAGGCTAGTCTTTGTGGGTTTTCTTTTGTTTTATTTAGACTTATATATTCTGAATAATTACTAATTAAAGATTCTTTAATTTTTCTAAAAGCTTCTCTGTTTTTAAAAGGTCTTCTCATAATTAATCAATAGTAATTATTGTCAAGTAAATCCAATCTAAATTCATAAATTCAAACATGTATGCTACTTCTGTATTTTTTAAATAACTAGGCTCTGATACCATTTGGAGGGGGGTGCGGATTAGGTGCGATAATTTAATTAGATAATAAATACGTTTATGTCGTATAATTTTTATATACTCAAATTAAACAAAAAGAACTGCAATTCAAAATTCATGTATGTGTTTAAATTCAATTTGAAATAGCTGAATATTGTCGAACCACTATAACGAGATACTTTAATTTGAATTTGAATTCACATTGGTAATATAAAAATAAACTGAATTAACATTTTTTTTAAAATTCCTATCGTAAAATACTTACAAACTTGAAACTTTGTGCTGATGACACTTGCTACCATGATATTATTTTGTTTCTCTTATATATATAGGTAGATTAGATAGACTAATATTAAAAAAATTATTTTTTTTTTGTTTTTTTTATTTATTTTAAACTTGATATTTTAATTCATACAATTCATTTTAAATTCATACAATTTTTATATTTTCAGTTCAAACTAAAAATTAGCAATTCAAAATTCATATCCTTATTTAAAATAAAATTACAATAATCTAATAATACGATAGTATGGTTCCATCATAATAGAGAACTTTAATATGAATTTGAATTGAAGTTATTGATATAAAAAAAGTTTAATTGACCTTTTTTTAAAAAAAATTTCTATCTTAAATAATTTCAAACTTGTGTTTTTTTTGTAATTGACACTTATCATCAAATATTATGTTGGCTAAGTTAGATACATGTGTATACAAGTTAGATGGATTTTCTGATTAACAATTTTATTTTATTTTAAAATTTTCTATTTTAAATTTGACGTTGCAATCTATATAAATCATTTTAAATTTGTATACTACAATAAAAACAAAAAACAGCAGCCATAACAACATACTCAATGTAATATCATAAAGTGAAATTTGGAGAAACTAGAATGTAGAAAGATCTTATCTCTACATCAAAAGTAGAAGACAATATTTTAAATTCATACAAATTTTTATATTTTCAATCCAAACTAGAAACTAGTAATTCAAAATTAAGAATTATCTAAGATTTTACTAAACAACATCAGTTAAGAATTAATTAAAATAGGAGAGTAGATAGGACCAATGGAGTTGAAAATGAACATTTTAGGATAATATTTATTTCATATAAATAGTTGAATTTTTCCATTAACTACACATGAAGTATATATTTATTATTTTTTTTATTAAATTTTGTTATATTTGGTTATTTATTTTGATACAATTATTATATTAATTAGTTATTACTCGTAATAGTATTTGTAAACAAGAAAATAAAAAACTATACACATAATAATATATACTCCTAATGGATAAAGAAAAAACCAAGGCCAATTGGCCAAATTTTTTTTCTCAAACTTACCACAACCGCCACATCTTTTTCATTTAGTTCCAATCCACCAAAATCTCCCCCTAAATATTAAAAATTGCAAAAGATGAAAATCCCCCCCCCCCCCCCCCCCACACACAAATTTTAAAATCCAATTAAATAACCGATCTAAACCCTTCCCACATAAAAAGCAGCATATCCCTTTCCCCTCTCCCCAACTTTCCAGTCCCCCTCCCCTTCCCATTCGTCCCTCATACTTCCTAGTTTGTCTTAATTCTATTTGAAATTTTAGGTCACGTTTTGCTAATTAATCTTTTTCTTTTTGTAGGTCTTTCAACATAGAATTCTCTAAGTAAATGAGATAAGTTTATACAATATAAGTATTTCATTTGATTGTATATATTTTGTTAATATAAAGATAATTTTTTATCTGCATGAATTTGAAAATATTGATATATTGAAATTTGATATTTCATACTCATAAAATTATATTGAATATGTTATTATTGTTGTATTGAAATTTGAGATCTACATCTACAGATTATAGGAAGTTTACTTCTTTGGTTGTTCTGCACTTTTTTATTTTGGTTAAAATTTTAGTAAAAGAATTATATAAGACATGTTGTTTCTCCTTGAAATTCTATATATACACACACTTTCATATATAATTATTTGATCTTGATTTTCTTGATGCTAATATATTTTGCCATTATTGATAGGCATATCAACGGGTAAAGAGCAAATAAATGACAAATTAAGATTAGTGTTGATCAAGTTAAGATGCAGTTGAAGATTGTGGAAGGGGAGATAGAGAAAGACTATGATGTTATATACTCAAACAAGATGGTGTTTCAAACGAATTGTGTATAATGACTTTTCTCAAAATTATAAAATGCAATTATATGTAAATCGACAATTATTTTGAAATCTCAAAAATGAATTGGTAACTATATGACGTAATTTTTACGATGAACAAACTTAGTGGTAAATTCTTTAATTTGTACTAACAAAATTGTTGACTATTTTTTAGTTATATTATTTAATTCTTGTGATTGATTCTTATGGTAGTATTCTTCAATTTATAGCAATTAATTTTTGTAGTTTAGCCACAATTTATATATCACAAAAAGTATGATTATGCATTTTCACGTTTAATATTAGAAAAATTAGCTACAATTTATGTATTTCGTGGCAAAAAGAATGAATTCTTAGCCATATATGAAAATATTTGTGGCAAATGCTTTAGTTTATAGTTATAGGCTTTCTAACTCATAGCCAAATCCAAATATTATTATTAGGAGATTAAAATATAAAATAGCCACTTTTTAAAATTTTCGTATCAAATAAATCAATTTTTTTTGCCACAATAGAACATATTGTGGCTATTATAAAAATTGCTACAGAATTTATTTTTCGTGGCAAAAACATATTTTTTTTGCTGTAAATATATTTTTTGTAGCAAGAAATTTTTACGATCACAGCAACAACACTGCATTTTTTGTATCTGTAAGTATTAATCCTTAGTCACCGACCATTTAAAGTCTGTAACTAACTTTTAGTTACACCATTTCTTACTACGAATGCTACCGGAAAAAAAATGTGATTAAAGTGTTTAGCTACAGAAAGTTTTACATTTACCTATAAGATATTTCGAAGAAATACATAACTTATCGATTCTGCATGCAAGGTATTGGATTGGTTCAACAACGCACGATAAATCTACGGAGTTGAGAAGCCAGGGAAACACAATTCTAGTGTTCACTTACGACTGATTTCACCAAGTTAATACTGTTCATTGCTCGAGATTACTATAAACGAAACCCCCCACCCCCATTAACTTTTCTTGTTTTGCCTATTGACTACAACTACTGAGATCTTCTAAGCCACGTGTTTCCTTGGGATTCGACTCCAATCTTAGTTGGGTTACTATATCTTGACAACGACCGTATCATCATTTAAAAGGAGGTTTTGCTTGGACGACATCAACAACATTGACACCTCTGTTAGTTCTGTTGATGTCACTGATGATCTCTTACACTAGCATGATATATATATATATATATATATATATATATATATATATATATATATATATAATCCATTATATGAATACAATTTTAGTTCCTGGAGATAATCTTGGGAAGGATAATAAAGAGCTTGGTGTTGAGGATTTTAGAGATGATTTTGAAAGAAACATTCCAAAGGCTTAAATATTTTAGAAGCTTTGAGGGTGCTCAAGCTTGGGAATCATGACAATGGAAGTATGAGTATTAAACTTCGTGAGTGTAGCCCTTTTGAAAAATAAATTGATGGAATTATAGACATCCAAGGATATTATCTTTTGATATTTTTGATAAAAGAGACCATTAAGTCCATTAGGAACAATGAAACAATTAGTATCAATTGAGAGAATGCTACCAATCTTTCTTTAAGATCATGGATGACACTTAGCACAAATTTGTCCTCATATGTAATACAATTTTTCATACAAAGTATGTGCTGTTAAATTCTTGAGAAAACAGGTTTAGGTAGTAGTTCACAACCCCTTAAGTTATAGTTTTATTGTCTTTGATCCAGTTGTTATGGCTATACTAAATTATTTTGATGGTTAATTTCCTTCTTCTGTCTTTGATAATAGCATGGAAGTAGGTGATGTTTCATGATTTCATAACACTTTCGATACTTAAAAAAAGGAAATTATGCAAGTATTAAAGTATTTTTATTAGATGTAATGTATTTTATGTTGATTTTTTAAGAAAACAGGATTTGGAATAGAGAAGAATCAAAAAGAGAAAAAAGAAAGCAGAAGGCTACCTACGATACCCACCTACTGACTACCTACGACCCTGTAAGTTGGGTTTATAGGTTGCAGATTTGAAGTTGTGAAAGATGCTAACTCTCTCTGATTCCTACGAAGGCCACCTACAGGACGTAGGTGGTATCTACAGCCTCGTAGGTACCCCTTGTAAGTTGGGTACTGAAGACTGGAAGGATGCTTTGAGACCTACAAACCCACCTAGGGCCCATAGGTACTACCTATGACACGTAAGTGAGGTCGTAGGTAGGTGCCGACCTTATTTTCCTACTTTATTTTTGATAGGATTTTTAGGTTTTCTGATTAACTGTAAATACCCCATTGATGTTTTATTATTAGTTTATGCACTTTACATACTTATTACATTATTTTGATTCTGACATACAGTTTTGATCTTAGAATTCTTGTTCATTGGTTTCTAGGGTTTGATATATAGTTAAGATTTTGATTTTCATTCTTAATTCTTTGTGAGATCATTCATATGCTTTCAATTATGAATTATATGTGCATTCTTGCAATCATGAACAACTAAGCCTCTTAACTAGGATTGTGTGAATCCCGGTGGATTAACGAAGTAGAGGAAGTGCAAAGTCATTCTTAATTGGTGTTCGTGCATGTGTTGTGGTTTTCTTCGTATTGATTGATTTTTTAATGACTACAAACATTAAGAACCTACCTATATTTGATACTAAATCGAGGGAGAGATTGAGATTAGGAAAAGAAAATCACCACAGTAATTTGAAGCTACCAAACATCATCTAATTAACTTAAGGCCGATAACATATAGATAGTCTAACACTCAGGACAAGGGTTAGTAACATGATACCTGAGATCGAGAGGAGATGGGTGAAATTCACCAAAAATAAAGTGGAAAGACGGTTGGTGATACATAACTTGTTATATACTGCATGGAAGGTACCAAGATAGTTTGACGAGCACGATAAGTCTGTGGAGTTAACAAGTTAGGGAGAGCATAATCCTAGTGTTCGTCTCATACTGATTTCAACCCTACTTTCCAAGCATTGTAACTTTTACTATTTATTGTTACAAAATTCCCTCATTTACTTTCTACACTTTCTGCTTACATCAGCAAGTTCTTGACAAATTTTCATTGTCATGCCTCAAATCCTAGTGGGGCGGACAGGCACCCGTAGCCGTAAAGGCCCGAGATAACCAATTCATAACCTTGTACTTCTCACATTTTAGATTACATAGCTACAATAAAATATATGGTAAACTAGTATTAGCAACAAACTAACACATTTAGGCTACTTAACTTCACCCAAAATAGTAACCGAGAAGTAAGCAATTAATCTATCAATCAAGGGTGTTATTTTAACCCTTTTCTCCTCCAATTGCACCCACATACCATACAGGTTCTTATAAGATTCACCAAAACCACCTTGGCTTCATTACACATTCCAAACAATACTCCAAACAGATTGGGCAGTAAACAAATGCAATAATTGGTTTGGTGGTATACCGCCATACCTTTCTTCTATATTTAATTACAAACTAATCATACCTTTCTCCAACATCAACCTAGAATCCAATAACCTATACATACAAAAAAGTCCACAAAACAGCCTCAAATCCCTTTTATTGTAGCAATCAATTATTGAACTCACCATCTCGTGAGTTCTCAATAACAACACATCCATAATTCTCTTTCAAATTCATATACAAGGAGAAAAAAATAGAGAAGTCACCTTACCTGAATTCTACAACTTATTCTTTTAATTCGAACTCCTCAAAACTTTAACTTTCACTTTTCTTCACACTTTAAACCAAAGAAGAAAAGAGATCTCTTAATAACAAAGAAAACGTGAGCAAGTAACTTGTTCTATATTCTGCCATGTATTTATAATTAGGCACCTATAACATGTTTCCCTAATCTTCCATGAGATAATTAAGCTAAACCATAAGTGTTTTCACTTACCTTGGGATGCAAAGGTGAGGGTTTCTTTAAGAGCCTTAGAAGGAATTTTAGGGATGCTCTTTGTTGTTTTAGAGAGAGTAGAGAGATTTTGTGAAATATACTCTTTTTTGCGACTTAGAAATAAAGTAAAATGACCAGCAACTTGGCCTTATAAAGGCCCTATTTTGTCCACCTCCTTAGCTGCATTTTGGACCTTAAAATTGGTCAAATTGATCCAAGTAGGTGATGCACCTACTTAAGGGTTCAAGCTGCTCAAATTTTTAAAGTAGGTGATGCACCTACTTTCTTAAATTCTTATTTTAGACTCAATTAACTTGGGCCTTTGGAAGATTTGTGTGTTGGGCCATTTATCCATTTTAATTCAATTTGGGCCCAAATGAGTACATTAGTATAGGCCCAAATCTGGTCCATATCCATGGGTCCGTTAATTTGGTCCAAATAGCTTAAGTAGGTGACTCACCTACTAGCTTAATTAAGTCAAGAAAGCACCTCAATATTTTATTCCATTTGCAGCTCCTAATCCCTTTAATATAACCTTCAACTTATACACACTTGGTCACTTTAAACTCTAGATTCAAATACTAGCTTACGATCCCAAGTGTACATAGTTGTATCGATGTTGACTTGGTTACATCACATTAAACTGTACGGGAAGCATCTATAATTCGATCTACACCATTAATACTTGCATAACAAATCTCATCTGTTACCTATACCATAAGTCTATACCAGGTTCTATATAATTGGAACAAGTACAAGCAAAATACGGTTTGGTACATCCTCCCCCCCTAGGAACATTCATCCTCGAATGTTAGCATAACTATCCAACCAAAACAAGTTCAAGACTAAGTTTAATATCCCTATTATCACATAGTATATTACACTTACTTGTTGTTGCTCTAATTCAACATTTTGGACTTTCTCTTCATATTTGAACAAATGGGGGTACTTAGATTTCATCGCTTCTTCAGCTTCCCATGTTATCTCTTCTACTTGTTGGTTCCTCCAAAACACTTTTACAAAAGCTATTTCTTTATTCCTTAATTTCTTAACTTGTCGATCTAGGATAGCAATAGGTATTTTTCATAGGTAAGATCTTTCGTAACTTGTACATCTTCAGTAGGAGTGATATGACATAGATCTCCCATTCACTTTCGAAGCATTGAAATGTGAAATACTGGATGAACTATTAAGAGCTCTTAGGGTAGCTCTAATTCATAAGCGACTTGGCCAAACCTTCGAGTAATCTTGTATGGGCCTATATAACGTGGACTTAGTTTTCCTTTCTTACCAAATCTCATAACCCCCTTCATTGGTGACACCTTCAAGAATACCCAATCACCTATAGCAAACTCTAGCCCCTTTCTTCTAACATCTGCATATGACTTGTGTCGACTTTGGGATATTTCTAGCCTTTGTTAGATCACTTTAACCTTTTCCATAACTTGATTAATAAGATCTGGTCCGAATAAGGCAGTTTCACCTGCTTCAAACCATCCAATTGGTGCTCTACACATTCTTTTATACAAATCTTTATTTGGTGCCATTTTGATACTTGAATGATAGCTATTGTTGTAGGTGAACTCGATGAGAGGTAAATGATCATCCCAACTATCTTTAAAGTCCAATAAATAAGCTCGTAGCATATCTTCAAGTGTTTGAATGGTACGTTCTGCTTGTCCATCTGTTTGAGGGTGAAAAGTTGTACTTAGACTCACTTATGTTCCCAAATTTCTCTGGAAAGACTTCCAAAAATTTACAATAAATTGAGCTCCTCGATCTGATATGATAGAGATTGGAACTCCGTGCAGCTGAACTATCTCTTTAATATATAATTTGGTATATTCTTCAACTGTGTAAGTGGTCCTAACCGGTAGAAAGTATGCTGATTTGGTAAGCCTATCAACTATCACCCATATGGAATCAAACCTTCGAGATGTACGAGGCAAACCAGTAACAAAAACCATGTTGATTATGTCCCACTTCCATATTGGAAGATCTATACATTACATATAATCCCTGGGCTTTTGGTGCTCTACTTTAACTTTTGTCAATTTGGACATTCGGCTACAAACTCTGCAATGTTCTTCTTCATGTCACCCCACCAATACATCCCTTTCAAATTATGGTACATTTTTGTTGACCCTAGATGGATGGAATACCTTGAATGATGTGCTTCTGTCATAATCCTCTTTCTTAGCCTATCTACATTAGGCACACAATCTGTTTTAGCACTGAAGTACTCCCTCTTGCGTAAGCTCAAATGCCTTTGTCATACCACATTGCGCATTCTCCTTAAGCTGTAATAGAATGGGATTTGTATATTGCTTCTCTTTTACTTCAGCTACTAGTGAAGATTCTGCAGCATTATGCACAATAAGCCCCTCATCTAGAGTTTCAAGAAGGCGAACCCCAAATTGGCTAGTTGGTGTAGATCCTTAGTCATCCCTTGTCGTTCTATATACTTCCCATAAGTGACCACCATAGACTTACAACTTAATGCATCATCTACCACATTTTCTTTTCCCGGATGATACAAGCTTTCAACATCATAGTCTTTTAATAACTCAAGCCATCTTTGCTGCCTCAAATTTAGGTCCTTCTGATTAAAGATATACTGCAAACTCTTTTGGTCAGTATATATGTCAACATGAATCCCATACAAGTAGTGACGCCATATCTTTAAGGAAAATATAATCACTGCTAGTTCCAGATCATGTGTTGGATAATTTTTCTCATGTCTTAAAGCATCAAAATATACTTCATACCCTTCTGTGCCTTTTGGAAGTACCAATACGGGTGTAAAAGTCAACTTATTCTTTAGATCTTGGAAACTTCTTTCACATGCATCATTCCATTGGAACTTGGACACTTTGTGTGTTAACTTTGTTAAAGATGTAGAAATTGAAGAAAATTCTTCTACAAACCTTCTATAATAACCTGCCAACCCAAGGAAACTACGAACCTACGTAGGCGTTATAGGTCTTGGCAAGTTCTTCACGGCTTCTATCTTTTGAGTATCAACCTTTATTCCTTCATCAGATATAATATGAACTAAGAAGGCCACATATTTTAACCAAAACTCACATTTGGAGAACTTTGCATATAGCTTAAGATCACGAAGAATTTGTAACACCTATCGTAAGTGACTGTCATGGTCCTCATTTGTTCTTGAATAAACTAGATATCATCTGTAAAAACTATCACAAACACATCCAAGAATGGCTTGAACACCCTATTCATCAAATCCATAAAAGCTTCAAGTGCATTAGTTAGCCCAAAGGACATGACTAAAAACTCGTAATGACCGTACCGTGTTCAAAAAGTTGTCTTAGGTATGTCCTTCTCTTTGACCCTCATTTGGTGGTAACCAGACCATAAATCAATCTTTGAAAACTACTTGGCGCCTTGTAACTGATCAAATAAGTCATAAATTCTAGGAAGGGGATATTTTTTCTTAATAGTCACCTTGTTCAGTTGTCGATAGTCAATACACATTCTCAATGAGCCATCCTTCTTACACATAAATAACACTGGTGCACCCCAAGGGGATACACTAGGCCTTATGAATCTTTTTTCTTACAAGTCTTTCAATTACTCTTTCAACTCTAGTAATTCTGCTGGGGCCATTCTATACGGAGGAATTGAAATTGGTTGAGTACTTGAAATCACGTCAATACCAAACTATACTTCTCGTTCTAAAGGAAAACCTGTAAGATCTTCAGGAAATACATCGGAAAATTCATTCACTACTGGAATGTTTGAAGAGTTGGTGGCTCCGCATCTATATTCTTCACCCTAACTAGATGACATATGTAACCCTTGGAAATCATCCTTTTTCCTTAAAATAAGAAATAAATTTACCTCTTGGTGCACCAATATTACCCCTCCATTCAAGGATTGCCTCTTTTGGAAAATAGAAATACACCTTCTTAGTTCGGCAATCAACTGTGGCATAACAAGAAGCCAACCAATCCATACCCATTATAGCATCAAAATCTACCATTTCTAACTTAACCAGGTCAGCCATTGTATCGCGACCATAAATAGTTATTATACAATTTCGATATACTCTCCTAGCTATAATAGATTCACCAATCGACGTAGATACTTCATGTGGATTAACTAGTAATTCTGGTGTTTTTTTGAACTTTCCAGCAACCAACAGAGTGACATATGATAATGTAGAACCCGGATCAACTAATGCATATACATCAGGTGAAATGATGGACAATATACCTGTAACCACATCTGGAGAAGCCTCTGAATTTTGTTGATCCGCTAAAGCATATGTACGATTCCGAACTCCACTAGAGCTAGCTTCTCCTTTAGCACCTCTATAATGACCCATAGGCTGTACACCTCTACGTGAATAAGTCACCAATAATGGTGATGCAACGACTGATCTAGTAGGTCATGCCATACCACCTATGCCCCTTTGAGGGCATTTTCTCATCATATGTCTTGACGTACCACACCAAAAGCAAGCATTTGTCCTAAACCTATATGCACTTAAATGAACCTTTCCACATTGTTTACATAGCTGCTGAGGAGGCCTTAATTGGATTATACTCCCTTGGTCTTGATACCCCGCTATTCATAAACTCTGACTCTCACTTCTTTGCCCAAACTGGTTGCCTTTAGCCCCTTGAAACTGTGGTGGAGCACTAGCTGTAGAATAAAAAGATAATGGCCTAGCTGGTCTATTATAAAACAAAGGCCTAAACTCTCCTTGTGATTTCATAAACTGCCCCGTAGATCTAGACCTCTTGGATACCCTCTTTCCAATTCTTGTGTTCTTCTTCTTTGCCTCTGATCCTCCATTTTTTGTGCAAATACTTTTATCCTTGCTATGTCGATGTCTTTGTTTAAAGTAGCAATAGTACAATCTCTAACTAGATATGGATCCAATCTATCCACATATCGATGAAATCTATCATCAATTGTAGCTACTACATTAGGAGCATACCTAGCCAAAGAGTTAAACCGGAGGCTGTATTCCCCCACGCTTATATTCTCTTGGTGAAGATTCAGGAACTGATCCGCATGGGCTTCGGGCTTCTAAAATCTCTAATGGAAGGTAATGATCAAGAAATACCTCTTTAAACTCTTTCCAAGTAGCTAAAGGTGCATCGATACCCCTAGATTGTTTCCAGTCTTCATACCAAAATAAAGCCTCCCCTTTGAATCTATATGTTGCTATCTCAACTGTCTCTTTACCCGACACATGCATGACATATAGAGCCTTTTGGATTTGATCAATAAAGTCCTGTGGGTCTTCATTAAGATCTGATCCAGTGAATGTAGGAGAATTCAATTTAAGAAAATCCTACGTTCGTAGGCTAGCTTCCCTATCTGCACCACTAGAACCTGTGGTTGGGATGACTTGTCCTTGAACTTTTCCATCAACTATACGAGCCAATAATTGTACCACATTCCTTAGATCTTGGTCAGTAGCATTAATAGGTGGTTCTGAGGAGGCGGTTCTTCTCCTTCATAGCTCTTCTGGAGATGGAGGAGTAGAAGAAGTTTAGGCTACAAACTTATCTTGAGCCTCACTTTGATTAGCTTGTCTAGGTGGTGACTTGCTGGTCCCTTCTCCGACAGCCACATCTATTCGCTTACCTCTATTCTTACTACTTCTCATAACCGGCATCTTTACTATAATAAGAGGAAAAAAATAGGTTCAATAGTTAAATATGACTTCACCTACAACATGGGCTCTATTGCACGATCTAACATATGAAGAAAAAAAGACAACCCTTAAATGCCCTATAGCCTCCTATTTATAGATATAGTGCATAACACGCTCATAAACAAGACTCTATATAGATACGGCTTTGTAGACACCCTAGGACGACCTTCTCTGATACCACTTTTGTCACGCTTCAAATCCTATTGGGGCGGACAGGCACCAGTATCCGTAAATGCCCGAGAGAACCAATTTATAACCTTGTACTTCTCACTTTTTAGATTACTTATCTACAATAGAATATATGGTAAACTAGTATTAGCAACAAACTAACACATTTAGGCTACTTAACTTTACCCAATATAGTAACCGGGCAGTAAGCCATAAATCTATCAATCAAGGGAGTTATTTTAACCCTTTTCTTCTCCAATTACACCCACATACTATACAGGTTCTTATAAGATTCATCAAAACCACCTCGGTTTCATTACACATTCCAAACAATACTCAAAACGGATTGGCCAGTAAATAAATACAATAATTGGTTTAGTGGTATACCGCCACATCTTTCTTTTATATTTCATTACAAACTAATCATACCTTTCTCCAACATCAGTCTAGCATCCCATAACCTATACATACAAAACAGTCCACAAAACAGCCTCAAATCCCTTTTATTGTAGCAATCAATTATTGAACTCATCATCTCTTGAGTTCTCAATAACAACACATCCATAATTCTCTTTCAAATTCACATACAAGGAGAACAAAATTGAGCAGTCACCTTATCTCAATTCTGCAACTTATTCTTTTAATTCGAACTCCTCAAAACTTCAAATTTCACTTTCCTTCACTCTTTAAACCAAAGAAGAAAAGAAATCTCTTAATAACAAAGAAAAAGTGAGCAAGTATCTTGTTCTATATTTTGCCATGTATTTATAATTAGGCACCTATAGCATATTTTCCTAATCTTTCATAAGATAGTTAAGCTAAACCATAAGTGTTTTCACTTACCTTGGGCTGCAAAGGTGAGGGTTTCTTCAAGAACTCTAGAAGAAATTTTAGGGCTGCTCCTTGTTGTTTTAGAGAGAATAGAGAGATTTTGTGAAATATACTCTTTTTTGTGACTTAGAAATGAAGTAAAATGACCAGCAACTTGGACTTATAAAGGCCCTATTTTGTCCACCTCCTGAGCTGCATTTTGGACCTTAAAATTGGTCAAATTGGTCCAAGTAGGTGATGCACCTACTTAAGGGTTCAAACTGCTCAAATTTTTAAAGTAGGTGATGCACCTACTTACTTAAATTCTTATTTTAGGTTCAATTAACTCTGGCCTTTGGAAGATTTGTGTGTTGGGCCATTTATCTATTTTCTTCCTCTTTTATTCAATTTTGGCCCAAATGAGTACATTAGTATAGGCCCAAATCTGGTCCATAGCCATGGGTCCATTAATTTGGTCCAAATAGCTTAAGTAGGTGACTCACCTACTAGCTTAATTAAGTCAAGCAAGAACCTCAATATTTTATTCCATTTCCAGCTCCTAATCCCTTTAGTCTAACCTTCAACTTATACACTTGGTCACTTTAAACTCTAGATTCAAATACTAGCTTACGATCCCAAGTTTACATAGTCGTATCGATGTTAACTTGGTCGCATCACATTAAACTGTACGGGCATAATCTATAATTCCATCTACACCATTAATACTTGCTTAACAAATCGCATCTGTTACCTATACCACAAAGCTATACCAGGTTCCATATAATTAGAACAAGTACAAGAAAAATACGGGATGTTACATTCGTCCTATTCCATGTGGGCTCAATCTCAATCTTTGTAAGGTTCTATATTTTGACAGTGACCGTATTATACTTTTAAAGAGGTGTAATTTGGGTAACATCAGTAGGCAGTGTTGGTATTACCTTGATTGAACTATTTGACTCTAGATTTGTGGCTTAAGATAAATTTGACTTATTTTAAATGAAGCTTGAAAAGTTAAATCTTAGCATTTCCCTTTTGTTGCACTTTCATATGATCTCAATCTGGTCAAATAAGTATTTTAACATAATAAAATAAATTCGTGGACATCCATATTGCTTTGCTTCTATTTCAAATCCAAAAAGTCAATTTCGAGATTTCAAGGACAAATTTATGATTTTCTTTGGAAATCATACTATTCATAATGTAAGAAACTTAAATATGAAAATTTTAAAAATCAAACTTCAAGTCGACCTTAAATCATTAAAATGCAATTAAATTTAGGTCCGTAGTCTCTAATTGTATACTCATACATGATTTTAAATGATGAAATAATCGACAAATCAGTTTGAAGCCAAAATCGATTTACCCTAAACATAAGGACCTTAAATATGAAAATTTCATCTAAAACCAAATCTGAATCGACATTCAAATCAAAGAAATATGATTTCTAGATTTAGAGAAAAAAGCTTCAGTTTATCTAGTAAATTCATAGATAAAAATGAAAACCAACTGAAGAAATTATCGAAGTATATCAAAAATAAAGATTAACTACTTATCCCCTTGAGAAGAATATTGTGAAAATCACTCAATTTTGAGTTGTACAACTCTAAATATGCCCAAAATACCAAATAAACATGGTGTGAAATTGAATACATTGTTTAGAAAATCTATGCCAGCAACATACTTTCTCATTAAATAACTCTATTTCTCTTATATGATCTCAAAATGCATCAATTCTTTTTTCTATGAGGCCTAAATAATGATATGTATCTACCCTTTCAATTAAAAATTAACTATGTGCTCAGTTACTTAAACCTATATCAATTTTTCTTGTTAAATAATTATTTCATATCTCAAATAAGAATTGAATATTGACTTAGCAAAATTGAACCAAGCTTTTCAAACCAGTCTTACAATTCATGATAAAAAATTTGTAAGTATCATAATTAATTTTTTGATCTATAGAACTAAAAACAGACCTCTAAGACATAATTTTATGTGCGTAAATAAGGCCAAAGCACCAAAAATGTTCAAAATCCCTTCAAAACTCATTAAAGTTGAATAAAAATTTGGGAACAAGTCCAAGATCATCATTCAAATTTTTTGAAACTTTCAGATCATGAATTTAAGCTTGTCTAGTCATCTATTTGATTGTGATTAACTATTAGGTTTAAAACCAACTAGAATGGAATTTGAGTGTTCAAAACTCTTTTGGAACCTACCGAACCTAAATCAAATAAGAGAATCTTTTAGGACCAGTCGACATTATCAAATCATTGATACGAGGTAGTCTTGACCAAATATTGACTAAAGTTAACTCTTAACTTCTAAATCTCTACATTTTCGAATGACTCAAAACTAATTTAAATGCATGGGGCCCAAAAAAATAGTCCAACTAACTTAAAAAAACACCTTTTCAAACTATGAAATGATTGTAGTTCCATTCCGAGCTCATCTTCCTCAAATGATGGCTTTGACCAACTATTTCAACTTTTCAAACTTCAAAAATAAGAATGTCACGACCCAAACTAGTGGACCGTGCGGGCACCTACACTATTCTAAGTAGCTAGGAGAACCCTTACTGCCCAACTAAAAATATGCAGAAGACTTCTATTTTTAAGAAAATACTGAATTAAATATAATAACGTAAATTAAATATTAATAAGTAATTTTTTTCAAAAATTTCTTACAATTATCCTTCACTATCCCAGGTCTTGGTCAGACATGTACAATAACTATCTACTACAAAATAAACTGACAATAAAATAATAATACAAAGACTCTAACATCTGCCAGGATGAAAGTACAAAGTTAGTGTTGAATATCGTCATCTATCTAGTAACTGCAACTAACCTGCGTTCCATCTACACTCCAAAAAGGAATGTAGAAGAGTAGGGTCAGTACAGCCACACGTACTGGTAGTCATCATCGGCCAACCGTGTTAGTCCATATAATCATAAAATAGAATTAAGGTAAATAAATCATGACATCATGAATGGAATATAATTCAACTAAGGTTGTAATAATATTATTACTTTACCTATATAAGTTACAACATCCCACTACTCTTCCAACTCCATCAATATTATATTCGCTACTAACATACTCTAGCCTTATTAATTAACACCATCAACCACAATCCAATGCAAATACAACAATATTTCTCTTTATTCGCCTTATCTTTTTTCATTACTCATATTCACATAAACAAACCCGTAATCATAGACAACTCACCCTAAATTATCATCCCAACAACCAAATGCTCTATTATAATATTAAACAATGATAACTAGCCATTTTAGTAAGCTAACATTAAAACACGTATAAATGAAGCAAGTCAACCAACATATAAGTAAGTAAGAAGTTTCACTTTTTCAAATACATATCACACAATCAAATACACAATGAATTAACAATACAACAATAACAGATTAAACAGTGCTCACAAACAAGCCACATAACCATCAAGAGTATCAACCATACTGCAAACATCCACAGACTCAACACAAATATGTACACACATGCTATGGGACTTATTTTCGCCCAAATAGTCATGACCTGCAGGGAACAATCTATGTTCATGTACCGTACCGGCGAGGTACCCGATCCGACATATACATATCCATACCAGCGTGGTACAAGATCCAACATATACATATCTGTACCGACGTGGTACCCGATCCAATATATACACATCTGTACCGATGTGGTAGCCGATCCAACATATATATATCTGTAACGGCGTGGTACCCGATCTAATATATACATATCCATATCAGCATGGTACCCAATCTAACATATAAATATCCGTACCGGAGTGGTATCTGATCCAACATATACATATTCGTACCAGCGTGGTACCCGATCCAAAATACACATATACATAACAACGTGGTACTCGATCTAATATATACATATCCGTATCGGCGTGGTACCCGAACCAACATGTACAAATCCTTACTGGCGAGGTACCCGATCCACCATAAATAAGTATTATCAATATCAATTTTACACAACCTCACATCGTACAACAATGTACCAATTTTACAAGTACACTTAAAGTCATAAGACAATTCCATCAAGTAAATTTTCAACAATCATTTATACACACATTAACAATGCAAGCATCAACAATTTCAAGCATGTCAAAATACCAACCAACAAGCATTCATAGCATTACTTTAAGGAGTTATCATTATCAAACAAGCCACTCATAGGAACTATTCAATAAACCATCATTATCACCAATTTAGCCTCTCATGGGCATCCAATAGATATAGTATTTTTATCAATATCAAAACAAGAATATCATAAAATAAATCATAATTTAATTCTTACGAATACAAGTCACTAATGAAGCCTTATTTATTCATTAATTATTAAAAATATCATTATTTTCTTAAATACCATAACTTGGGTTCTAATATAACCACCTATAACTAGCACACTCACGTATATCATTATCCTCTACCTCTTTCCACATAATACAATCATCACACTAATTCAAGTCATCTATCCCTTAGATATTACTATGCTCATTAATATTCTATCTTAGCATAATTCTGCTCATCACATTATTAATACATACAACTTAATACCATTACAACTCAACTAGGTTCATCACTAGAATAATAAAAAAAAATATCATGTTCATATACTACATTTACAACAATCTCCTTTCGGGCACATAATATATAATATCATAAATATCACATAATCAATCAATAATATATTTTTGGGGATTAAAGTTAAGTACTCATGTCTTTATCCACCTCAACTCCATGCCCGCAGGCCTAGACATGCTTTCTCCCATCAATTTTAAATTATTAAAATATGAAATAACACAATCTTCTACTCATTAAACCTAGCCTACCTAGACGCCAAGCTTTTGGAAAAAGCAAGCTGCAAGAGGGATGCTCTTTCCTTTCTTTCATGCCTTGTAACAATCAATAATCTAAAAATCAAGCAATTATAAGAGTAATTAAATATTTACTCTTCGAACAAATATCTTGGGGATTCAAACCCACCAATTTTACCCTTAATTCAAGGTCTATATTATTTCTCAAGTTTAATTAATCACTAATTATCTCTTTTAAGCTTAACCCATCTCCATTAATGGAGTTTTTATGCTTAAGGTCTCATCTTTATGGAATTCAAGGTTCCTAACCATCAAAATTCATAATCTAGTTTGTGAAATTCATGTTAGGAATCTTTAATTTATAGTTTAGAATCATCTCTACGTCATATTAAAAATAATCATAAGTTTTTCCCTAAGGATTCCACCATTAAAAGTCTTTCTAAGGATTCTAAGATGTTAAACGATTAAAAGACGAAAAAAATAATGGAAAAACTTACCTCAACGAAGGAATTTCACCTTAAGCCTTGGGAAATCACCTCTCTAGGGTTGGGGAATGAAATTTGGGGTTTTTAGGCCTAAAAATGGCTGAAGTTGATTTAAATATAATAAGAATTTTTGCTACAACAAAATCCCATTTTAACTCGGACAGTGCTTAGTAAAATAGTATTAACTTTTACTTCGAATTCGGATTGAGGAACAGTTTGCTTCATTGGAAAGAGGACACAGAGATCTTTGATTTGATAGGTAACGGGACCCCTAAGTTCTTATATTCTATGAGATATGTATTTTTAAAGTTAGCCCTAATAGAAACCCATATCGAAATTGTATCGGAAAGAAAGTTTTATACATAACTTTGTGTTTAGGATATTGTATGACCTTAAATATTAGCTAAAGAAATTTCAAACTAAGTTATTGATATTGAAACTCATGAATAATTAAATTTATTGGCTTGAGTCTATGTAGACACATCCAAAGGCTAAAATCTTCGTCGAAAAGTTTAAGGTGACATAATAAATAAAATATTGGCTAATTTGGACCCAAAATAATATTGAGGAATGAAAATTAAGAATTTTTTCATGAATTTATTATGAATACTTTAGTAACAATGAAATGTGTCATTACAATCAGATAACAATTTACCATCCGTTCGTCCCCGAACGGACATTTAGTGGAGAAACGCATGAGGTTGGAATTAGAGAGACATTACTAATAGAGTTGCTTACACTGCACCTTATTCTCTCACTCGACGTCCTTATCAACCAACCCACATTCTACACTTAATCATTCAATCAAAGCTTTTCAAAATACTAAGATACTGAGTCAATTATTTACATACGAATCACTTTTTCTCCTTTCAACGCTGAAACTTGAGTTTTATGAAAGCAAGATAAAGATGGTTAAAAGATTCACCTTGATGAAGAAAAAACATCTAAAATCATGTCGTTTTCACTACTGAAGCTCCACAGTCCCGAATTCAATTCTGAAAAGTTCTATGAGATGCTACATGAATCTACTATTCAAATTTCGACCTTAAACAAGTCACACTTAATCCACCCAACACACAATCTCTCTCTGAGACACCTGACTCAGTTTCTAGCCAGGACTATCCTATAGAGAATTTACATTTGATCATATTTAAGGCACCACAACACTTACAAGTCACATAACTTAGATATCCGCATGAATTCAATCAAGACTATTAAATTTATTCTATAAAGCTAGCTTCAACATTTTACAAACACTATTGTTTTAACCTCAAGATCAACCACACTTCAAGATTAGTATTTGCCACTACACATAGATCACAACATAACCTCTCACTCATTAGACAGGCTTACAACAGTTGGTCATAAAGACCCCAAAGAATTATAGCCTACAACACATTCTCCTCCACAATATTGTTAATATTCATCTGATCATCATACCTTAATCATTCAACAAACAATATCCACCAAGTATCAACCAAGAAAATATCACATGCCATTAATAATTCACTTATTCTCCCATTTAGGATCATTCTTAATTATTTTATGAATGTAATTAAGCAATTTGATTTTGCATTGCCAATATCATGGAAATTACTTTCTTCGAAAAGAGTCATACATTAGCTAACTCAATAGGACATATACATGCATACTTTAGCCACAAGGTCAAGTTAACAATAATTTATCTTCTCAAGTTTTTTCCTAATGCATAAATCAACAGCTAAAACTTATGCCCAAGCAATCACTTACTCAATATTTTTCACACGTCAAACACTTCATTGTCAAGACAAAACACCCCAATATCACAAATACCAATTTAAGATATACAGAGTCATTTTTATTTCTACCTAACAATATTTTTATTACGGGCTTCACTTAACTCTTAATCATCTAAGAGTGGTCCCCACGCCACTAGCACATAAGCAAGGCCAATAAAAATAAATCGATTATAGGACATTAACAGTCTAATCACCAATATCACATTCCAGCTAAGTCATCGATCAAATTTTGTAGGAATCAACAACCTATACTAGTTTTTGTCACTTTTATTTAAAACTCAATATTTTGCCAAGCTTTAAGAATTTGTTCACATAAGAAACTCAAAGAGAATGTCATTTAGCTAGTCCTCACAAGGAACTTATTATAATTTCAATAATAGAAATGTACAAAAAAAATCTAAATATAGTCTCAATGTTCGGACCACACAAGGATCCCCACATAATATCAAATAATTGAACCACACAAGGATCCATCCATAACATCATTAACAAGAACCTCTCATTACAGAAAACACGTATCACCTCAGTCTTTTATTCATGTCACTTTTTCACCATCTTTTCTTGACATCATGTTCTTATATCATCCTCTGAATTCTCATACCATCAATTTCATCAGTATAATAGAATAAAAAAAAGTAAGCACCATAGAATTGCTAGTTTCACACTAACAAGGAATCAAATAATCCCATCACAATTATCAACAAAAAAAACTTAGTCAATTTTCATCACTTAAATTCAAACAAAGACAATTCACAACAATGACAAAAATATAGCAACACAAGTTTAGCCAAATATCAAACACAAGTGATCAATAAGCTAACAACTTTAACAAGTCTTTACCCATTAACAATAATTTTTAGACCTTATCAATAGATACCGATTGAAATCTCCTAGATTTTTATTCAAAAATACTAAAATACCAATTGAAATCAACTACTTTCCAATTGATCTCTGTTAAAATACCAATTAGAATCGTCTAGACACCAATTGGATCCAATCCAATAGCCAAAGGTTTGGACGGCACGATAGAGAGAAAGAAAGGAAAACGACTTCTACATGCCTCATAGACTTTTGAAGATTGGGTGTGGGCCCTACACACCAATCTACGAAACTCTACTTGACATTGCTCTTGTACTTGTGGGACCGGGGAACCTAACACTTTAATACTAACTGTCACGACCTAAACTACTGGACCGTGCGGGAACCTACACTCTTCTAAGTAGCAAGGAGAACCCATACTACCCAACTAAAATTCTGCGAAAGACTTCTCTTTTTAAGAAAATACTGAATTAAATATAATAACGTAAATTAAATATTAATAAGTAAACTTTTTCAAAAACTTCTTACAATTGTCCTTCACTTTCCCAGGTCTTGCAAAAGATATCTACTATTATATAAACTGACTATAAAATAACAGTACAAAGACTCTAACATCTGCCAGGATGAAAGTGCAGAGTTAGTGTTGAATATCGTCATCCATCTAGTAACTACAACTAACCTGTATTCAGTCTACACTCCAAAAAGAAATGTAGAAGATTAGGGTCAGTACAATCACACGTACAGGTAGGCATCATCGGCCGACCGTGTTAGTCCATATAATCATAAAATAGAATTAAGGAAAATAAATCATGACATCCTGAATGGAATATAATTCAACTAAGGTTGTAATAATATTATTACTTTACCTATATAAGTTACAACATCCCACTACTCTTCCAACTCCATCAATAGTATATTCGCTACCAACATACTCTTGCCTTATTAATTTACACCATCAACCATAATACACCGCTAATACAACACTATTCCTCTTTATTTGCCTTATCTTTTTTTATTACTCATATTCACAGTAACAAACCCATAATCATAAAAAACTCACCCTAAATTCTTAGGCTAACAACCAATCTCTCTATTATAATACTAAACAATAATAACTATCCATTCTGGTAAGCTACTATTAAAACACATATAAATGAAGCAAGTAAACCAACATATAAGTAAGTAAGAAGTTTCACTTTTTCAAATACATATCAAACAATCAACTACCCAATGAATTAACAATACAACAATAACAGATCAAACAGTGCTTACAACCAAGCCACATAACCATCAAGTGTATCAACCATACTGCAAACATCTACAGACTTAACACAAATACGTACACACATGCTATGGGACTTATTTTTACCTAAATAGTCATGACCTGCAGGGAACAAACTATGTTCATGTACTGTACCGGCGTGGTACTCGATCCAACATATACATATCCAAATCGGCATGGCACCCGATCCAACATATACATATCTGTACCGACGTGGTACCCGATCCAACATATATATATCTGTACCAGCGTGGTACCTGATCCAACATATACATATCCGTACCGGCGTAGTACCCGATCAAACATATACATATCTGTACCGATATGGAACCCAATCCAATATATAAATATTTGTACCGACATAGTATTCGATCCAACATATATATATTCAAACCGGCATGGTACCTGATTCAACATACACATATTTGTATCGACGCAGTACCCGATCTAATATAAAAATATTCGTACCGACGTGGTACCCGATCTAATATATATATATCCATACTGTCATGGTATCTTATTCACCATAAATAAGTATTATCAATATCAATTTTGCACAACCTCACATCATACAACAATGTACAAAGTTTACAAGTACACTTAAAGTCAAAAGACAATTCCATGAAGTAAATTTTCAACAATCATTTATACACGCATCAACAATCCAAGCATCAACAATTTCAAGCATGTCTGAATACCAACCAACAAGTATTTATAGCATTACTTTAAGGAGTTATCATTATCAAATAAGCCACTCATAGGAACAATTCAATAAACCATCATTATCATAAATTTAGCCTCTCATGGGCATCCAATAGATATAGTATTTTTATCAATATCAAAACAAGAATATCATAAAATAAATCACAATTTAATTAATATGTATACAAGTCACTATTGAAGCCTTAATTACTCATTAATTATTAAAAATATCATTATCTTATTAAATACCGCAACTTGGGTTCTAACATCACCACCTATAACTAGCACAGCACACATATATCATTATCCTCTACCTCTTTCTACATAATACAATCATCACACTAATTCAAGTCATCTATCTATTACATATTACTATGCTCATCAATATTCTATCTTAGCATAATTCTCCTTATCATATTATTGCAAAATACATATAACTTAATACCATTACAACTCAACTAGGTTCATCACTAGAAAAACTAAAAAAATATCATGTTCATATGCTATATTTACAATAATCTCCTTTCGGGCACATAACATATAATATCATAAATATCTCACAATAATCAATAATATAGTTTTGGGTATTAAAGTTAAGTACTCGTGTCTTTATCCACCTCAACTCCATGCCCGAATGCCTAGACATACTTTCTCCCATCAATTCTAAATTATGAAAATATGAAATAACACAATCTTCTACTCATTAAAGCTAGCCTACCTGGACGCCAAGATTTTGGAAGAAGCAAGCTGCAAGAAGGATGCTCTTTCCTTTCTTTCATGCCTTGGAACAATCAATCATTTAAAAATCAAGCAATTATAAGAGTAATTAAATATTTACTCTTCGAACAAATATCTTGGGGATTCAAACCCACTAATTTTACCCTTAATTCAAGGTCTACATTATTTCCCAAGTTCAATTAATCACTAATTAGCTCTTTCAAGCTTAACTCATCTCCATTAATGGAGTTTTTATGCTAAAGGTCTCATCTTTATGGAATTTAAGGTTCCTAACCATCAAAATTCATAATCTAGTTTGTGAAATTCATGTTAGGAATCTTTAATTTATAGTTTAGAATCAACTCTACGTCATATTAAAATACTCATTAGTTTTTCCCAAAAGGATTCCACCATTAAAGGTCTTTCTAAGGATTCTAAGATGTTAAAGGATTAAAAGACGAAGTAAATAATGGAAAAACTTACATCAACGAAGGAATTTCACCTTAAGCCTTAGGAAATCACCTCTCTAGGGTCGGGGAATGAAATTTGGGGGTTTTAGGCCTCAAAAATGGCTGAAGTTGATTTAAATACAATCAGAATTTTCGCTACAACAAAATCCCATTTTAGCCCGGACAGTCAGTAAAATAGTCATAATGTTTCACTTCGAATTCGGATTGAGAAACGGCTTGTTTCGTTGGAAAGAGGACTCAGAGATATTTGATTTGATATGTAAAGTGACCCCTAACTCTTTATATTCTATGAGATATGTATTTTTAAAGTTAGACCTTATAAAAACCCATATCGAAATTGAATCGGAAAGAAAGTTTTATACTTAACTTTGTGTTTAGGATATTGTATGACCTTAAATAATAGCTAAAGAAATTTCAAACTAAGTTATTGATATTAGAACTCATGAATAATTAAATTTATCGGCTTGAGTCTCTCTAGACACATCCGAAGGCTAAAATCTTCGTCGGAAAATTTAAGGTGACATAATAAATAAAATATTGGCTAATTTGGACCCAAAATAATATTGAGGAATGACAATTAAGAATTTACATGAATTTATTATGAATACTTTAGTAACGATGAAATGTTTCATCACAATCAGATAGCAATTTACCATCCGTTCATCCCCGAACGGACATTCAGCGGAGAAACACATGAGGTTGGAATTAGAGAGACAATACTAATAGAGTTGCTTACACTGCACCTTATTAACTCACTCGATATCCTTAACAACCAACCCACATTCTACAGTCAATCACTCTATCAAAGCTTTTTAAAATACTAAGATACTGAGTCAATTATTTACATACGAATCACTTTTTCTCCCATCAACGCTGAAACTTGAGTTTTACGAAAGCAAGATAAAGATGGTTAAAAGATTCACTTTGATGAAGACAAACTTCTAAAAACACTTCTTTTTCACTACTGAAGCTCTACAGTCCTGAATTCAATTCTAAAAAGTGCTACGAGATGATACATGAATCTACTATTCAAATTTCGACACTAAACAGGTCACACTTAATCCACCCAACACACAATCTTTCTCTGAGACACCTGACTCAGTTTCTAGCCAGGACTATCCTATAGAGAATCTAAATTTGATCATATTTAAGCCACCACGCCACTTACAAGTCACATAACTTAGATATCCACATGAATTCAATCAAGACTATTAAATTCATTCTATAAAGATAGCTTCAACATTTGACAAACACTATTGTTTTCACCTCAAGATCAACCACGCTTCAAGATTAGTATTTACCACTACACATAGATCACAACATAACCTCTCACTCATTACACAGGCTTACAATAATTGGTCATAAAGGCCCCAAAGAATTATAGCCTACAACACATTCTCCTCCATAATATTGTTAATATTCATCTGATCATCATACCTTAATCACTCAACAAACAATATCCACCAAGTATCACCCAAGAAAAGATCAATTATGCCATTAATAATTCACATATTATCCTATTTAGGATCATTCTTAATTATTTTATGAATGAAATTAATCCATTTGATTTTGAATTGCCAATATCATGGAAATTACTATCTTCTAAAGGAGTCATACATTAGCTAACTCGATAGGACATGTACATGCATAATTCGTCCACAAAGTCAAGTTAATAATAATTTATCTTCTCAAGTTTTTTCCTAATGCATAAATCAACATCTAAAACTTATGTCCAAGCAATCACTTACTCAATATTTTTCACACGTCAAACACTTCAATGTCAAGAAAAAACACCCCAATATCACAAACACCAATTTAAGATATACAAAGTCATTCTTATTTCTACCTAATAATATTTTTATTACGGGCTTCACTTAACTCTTAATCACCTCAAGAGTGGTCCCCACACCACTAGCACATAAGCAAGGCCAACCAAAATAAATCCCTTATAGGTCATTAATAGTCTTATCACCAATATCACATTCCAGATAAGTCAGCAATCAAGTTCTGTAGGAATCAACAACCTCTACTAGTTTTTGTCACTTTTATTTAAAACTCATTATATTTCCAAGCATTAAGAGTTCGTTCACATAAGAAACTCAAAGATAATGTCATTTAGATAGTCCTTACAAGGAACCTATTATAATTTGAATAATAGAAATGCACAAAAAAAATCTTAATATAGTCTCAATGTTCGAACCACACAAGGATCCCAACATAATATCAAATAATTCAACCACACAAGGATCCATCCATAACATCATTAACAAGAACCTCTCATTACAGAAAACAGGTATCACCCCAGTCTTTTATTCATATCACTTTTTCACCATCTTTTCTTGACATCATGTTCTCATATCATCCTCTCAATTCTCATACCATCAATTTCATCAGTATAATAGTACAAAAAAAATAAGTAAGCACCATAGAATTGCTAGTTTCACACTAACGAGGAATCAAACAATCTCATCACAATTATCAATAAAAACAACTTAGTCAATTTTCATCACTTAAATTCAAACAAAGACAATTTACAATAATGACAAAAATATAGCAACACAAGTTTAGCCAAATATCAAACACAAGTAATCAATAAGTGAACAACTTTAACAAGTCTTTACCCATTAACGATAATTTTTAGACCTTATTAACAGATTCCGATTGAAATCTCCTAGATTTTTAATCAAAATTACTAAAATACCAATTGGAATCAACTACATTCCAATTGAGCTCTGTTAAGATACCAATTAGAATCGTCTAGACTCCAATTGGATCCAATCCAATAGTCAAAGATTAGGATGGCACGTTAGAGAGAAAGAAAGGAAAATGATTTCTACACTCCTCATAGCCTTCTGAAGATTAGGCGTGGGCTCTACACACCAATCTACGAAACTCTACTTGACATTGCTCTTGTACTTGTGGGACCGATGAACCTAACGCTTTGATACCAACTGTCATGACCCAAACTACTAGACCGTGCGGGCACCTACACTATTCTATGTATCTAGGAGAACCCTTACTACCCAACTAAAAATATGCAAAAGACTTCTATTTTTAAGAAAATACTAAATTAAATATAATAACGTAAATTAAATATTAATAAGTAAATTTTTTCAAAAATTTCTTACAATTATCTTTCACTATCCCAGGTCTTGTAAGAGCTATCTACTATAATATAAACTGACAATAAAATAATAATACAAAGACTCTAACATTTGCCAGGATAAAAGTGCAGAGTTAGTGCTGAATATCGTCATCCATCTAGTAACTACAACTAACCTGCATTCAGTCTACACTCCAAAAAAAATGTAGAAGTTAGGGTCAGTACAATCACACGTACTGGTAGGCATCATCGGCCGATCGTGTTAGTCCATATAATCATAAAATAGAATTAAGAAAAATAAATCATGAAATCCTGAATGGAATATAATTCAACTAAGGTTGTAATAATATTATTACTTTTCTTATATAAGTTACAACATCCCACTACTCTTCCAACTCCATCAATATTATATTCTCTACTAACATACTCTTGCCTCTTTAATTCACACCATCAACCGCAATCCAATGCTAATACAACACTATTCCTCTTTATTCTCCTTATATCTTTTTATTACTCATATTCACAGAAACAAACCCGTAATCATAAACTACTCACCCTAAATTCTCGAGCTAACAACCAAATGCTCTATTATAATATTAAATAATAATAACTAGTCATTCTGGTAAGCTACCATTAAAACACATATAAATGAAGTAAGTCAACCAACATATAAGTATGTAAGAAGTTTCACTTTTTCAAATACATATCACACAATCAAACACATAATACACAATACAAATATGGTATTCAGTTCCATGCTCAGTTTTTATTTCAAACTTGGTATCTTCACCCTTACACGTTCAGTCGCATGTTCATGAGTTGGTTCAATCATGTATTCACGCATCAGATATGCGTGATCATCTTATCAGTACTCTCAGTCATGCAGTCATACATCAGCTCAGTCATAAAATCATGCATCAGATATGCATGCTTAGTATGAATCTCAGTAATATCAGTCAAGTAGTCATGTTTTAGTTTTTCATGTTCAGTATATACTCTAGCTTATCGTTTCTCCCATCTATATCTGTCTCATTCAAGGACGAATGTTCTCAAGCGGGAGATATTGTAATACCCCGTACTTCTACTAGCTTAAATCCATCCCAAGAATGTCAAAGTTTTTTTTCAAAGATGAATCCACTTTTATACATGTGGTATTTTCAATATTTTTCTTTTTTGTCATGTGGGATTTAACAAGATTTCCATCAATATCAAATTTGCCCAAATCCGGCACCCGGGCGAAGAGTTAAAGCATTTCTAGTTAGACAGTGTAACAGCTGAGCCATCAGTACATCGCGGAGCTACCTTAAATGACAATTGTTAATTTCCAGTGTTACTCCACGATAGTGGCGCATCACGCCAAACTTCCAGGTCTTAAACAAGGTGGCAATACAATAGCTCCACATCTCACCACCATGCATATAGTGGCGCATCACGCTAAGGATGATAATCAAGAAATTTTCAAAAATTAAAATACATGTCCTAGGATTAAAAATGTCAATTTTCCTACCCTATATAAACTCAAAAACATAGATTTGAGCCTCCATTACACCAAAATATACTCTATTCTCTCAAAACCCTCTCAAGTACACATTAGGGTTTATCATAGAAGATTCAAGTTCAAGAATTTCCTCCGTCAATCTTTTTATATTTACAAACCAAGTTATGTATAGTGTTCATTCATGGACTCCTTTCGTCCATGAAGCCCAAGAATTTCTTTTCTAAGTTCAAGTTTATGGATTTTTTTATGAATTTTATGTTGGGTTTATTTTGTTTATGCTGAGAATGATCAATTGAATTCAAATCCATGTTGGGTGATCAATGTTATGTGGAATTGATTTGTATAGATGTATATTCATGTGAACCTATGATGAAACCCTAGGATAATGAAATTAGATGTTGAATCATGATGTTTAATTGTTGTATAATGTTGTCTACATATATTATGCCTACTATGTATTTGATTAAGTTCCTATATGAAGGAAAAGTTCCCAACTAGCATGATATTATGAAATCCCCATTTATGTACAAGTTTATACATATCACAATTTGATGAAGTGCTTCAATAGATGAATTATAAATTGTGTTGTTACTCATGTGTTCAAGTAAGACATGCTATATCATTTTCTTTCCATCGAGTCCTGGGGGTACTTGTACCCGATAATTTAGCTATGTGCCTAGAGTCATGTCCGGTTTTCACGATAATATCAGTCAAGCCATGATCAGTAGAATTTAGTCAGTCTCATGACTCAGGAAATATTAGTAAATTCAATATCCATCAGATCAGTCCTACTCAGTAATCTTAGTAACCGCAGTATTCCTAGTAATCTCAGTAACTCCAGTACTCTCGGTCAATCCTCATAACTCAGTACACTCTGTCAATCAACGGAACTCAGTAAACTCTGTTTAGCTCCGCTAAATAATACCATTAGTATCAGCTCAATTTAGATAATCACTTCAGTTCAGTTAATCAGTTTAGTGTCTTTCAGATGAGAGTAGGATTCAGTACTGAGCGAGCCTAGGGATGGGGACTCACCCTCTAGATAGTACTGAGATCTCTAGAAGAAATCCCTAAGTTCTAGAACTACGTAGCTAGTGTATGTAAGAGATGTCACCCGTTAGAAAGGACTGACATACTTAAGGATCACCCATTAGCATATTTAAATGTATAGGACTGATCCCAGGGGTCACCTTCTAGATTAGGACTGACTCCACAACAGTTGTCTTTACCAGTGGTGCAGTACTGACACCCTTCCAACTCGGGTTACAAGTTGGACCCTAGTTAGCTTAGTATGGGGCATGTCGGTTAGATGATTTCTTCCCAAAGTCTTATTTTTCGATCTTAGTCTCAGTAATAAAACTTAGATAGTTCTACAGATTTTAGGATTGTCAGATATATTCACTCGAATATAATACAGAACTCAGCTAGTTCCATCAGATTCAGTACTATCAGACACAGTCACTCATGTTATCAATTATATCAGTTATCAGAACTCATGTTATCAATATTCAACTTCAGGACTGTCAGATATAGTCAACCAGACCAGTTTTTCATAATCAGAACTGTCAGACACTGTTATTCATGTATCAGTAATATAATATCAGTCCCTTCATTATTCAGTATCTTGGTATTCGTCAACTCTGATGTCAGTTAATCTTTGTTATTAGTGAACTTAGTAGTCAAAACTCAATATTCAGTCCTATCAAAATGTCAGATACAGTTACATATGCATGCATGTATTCTCACGTTCATGTTAGTTAGTCAGTTAGTATTGTTCATGCATATGAAATCCCTTGCATTCAGCCTACCTCACTTGCATACCAGTACATTCAAAGTACTGATGCATTTGTGCTATAGTGTCTTATACCATAGGTTTAGAAGCATAAGAGCCAGAGCATCAGTAGTATCCTGATTCAGCAGTCAGAGTCAGCTGTGATTCCTAATCCTCCGAGGACATGATGATTACATTATTATTCCAGTTTTCAATTTATTTTAATAGTTCAGAGTTAGTTAGGGACATGTCCCATCAAATCTACAGTTTTCAGACAGTTTAGAGGCTTTAAGACTACAGCATATTTCAGACAGTTTATCTCAGTTTTGGATATTATCATACCCCATTACAGATATTGTATTATAATCAGTATTAGTTTAGTTTTAAACCTTATGGCCTTACAACTTATATTCCGCATATTTACAATGTATTATTTTATGCTCAGTTACAGATATTAGTCATGGGTTAGGTTGTGGTCCTTCGGGGTCATGAGAATCGTGTAGCATTTTAGGTACCAGATTTGGGGTGTTACAAACTTGGTATCAAATACTAAGGTTTAATAGTATCCTAGGAAGTATGAAAGTCGATCTAGTAGAGTCTTATACATGGGTGTGTTATGCACCACACTTATGTACAGGAGGCTATAAGATGTTTTATAAACAGCTTCCCTTCTTTCATTATTCATGTCGTTCCAGTGAGCATAGGCTCAAAGTTAAACTCTCAGTCTAATCCATTTCTCCCTTTTTTCTACCAAACATGCCTCTTAAAGGAAGAAACGAGAATCAGTCAGCCCCTCAGCCCGAATAACCTTTAGGCGAACATGTTTCTCATGCAGAGTTGAGGGTTGTATTGTTAGACCTCTTGCTCTTATTTTGTCTTAAGATTTTTCAGCATCAGTTAGACAGTAAAACTAGAAATTTTGCATAGCAGTCAGACAGTCAAATTCCTATTGCTTGTTTTCCAACTTTCCATTTAGTCATACTATCCTAAGTTTCATGAATAAGACCAGTTCAAGGTAATACATCCTAGTAATTGTGAGTTTAGTTCAATTTCGGTGTCATGTCTTAGTTTCAAACCCCAGGTATTCAGTCATGAATCAGTCGGTTGATGCCCTGTGCATTGCCCCTGTATCTCAGTAAGGTGCGCGTTCTTAGAGGGACGTAGTGTCCCAAGGGGGAGATACCCCATTATTACTCAATGCTCTTATGTCTTAAATTCAGTTTCTCTTCAAATAAAAAAGATAGTTTGGAGTAGTGGGTACCCATAGGTTGACCCCCAGACTCCGCTCTCAGCAGTAAGCCATTCAGTTTAGATCATGATATTTAACTTATGTATCACGTTACAGATCTAGTTATGCTCTTATGTTTCCTCTCATGCATATTTAGTAATTAAGATTAGACTCATCCCAAGGTAGTATTTTTTCTTAAGCTTATCCAGTTTCATGTTCATATTTCAGTTACAAATGTGGTATTCAGTTCCAGGCTCAATTTTAATTTCAAATTTGGTATCTTTACCCTTACATGTTCAGTCACATGTTCATGAGTTATTTCAATCATGTATTCACGAATCAAATATGTGTGATCAGCTTACCAGTACTCTTAATCATGCAGTCATACATCAGCTCAGTCATAAAATCATGCATCAGATATGCATGCTTGGTATGAATCTCAGTAATATCAGTCAAGCAGTCATGTTTCAGTTTTTCATGTTCAGTGTGTACTCTAGATTACCGTTTCTCCTATCTCAATCAGTCTCATTCGAGGACGAATGTTCTCAAGCGGGAGATATTGTAATATTCCGTACTTCTACCAGCTTAAATCCATTCCAAGAATGTTAAAGACTTGTTTCAAAGATGAATCAACTTTTATACATGTGGTATTTTCAATATTTTCACTTTTTGTCATGTGGATTTAATAATATTTCCATCGATACCAAATTCGCCCAAATCCCACACCCGGGCGAAGAGTTAGAGCCTTTTTAGTGAGACAGTGTAACACCTGAGCCATCAGCGCGTCACAGAGCCAGCTTAAATGGCAATTGTCAATTTCCAGTGTTGCTCCACGATAGTGGCGCATTGCGCCAAAATTCTAGGTCTCAAACAAGGTGGAAATGCGATATCTCCACATCGTGCCACCATGCAGATTCCTAATTATCCAGTTCCAGTGACTTGGCGTGATAGTGGTGCGTCACGCTATGGATGATAATCGAGAAATTTTCACAAGAATTAAAATACGTGTCCTAGGGTTAAAAGGGTCAATTTTCCTACCCTATATAAGCTCAAAAACACAGATTTGAGCCTCAATTACTCCAAAATATACTCTATTCTCTCAAAACCCTCTCAAGAACACATTAGGGTTTTTCATAGAAGATTCAAGTTCAAGAATTTCCTCCGTCAATCTTCATGTATTTACGAACCAAGGTATGTATAGTGTTCATTCATAGACTTCTTTCGTCCATGAAGCCCAAGAATCTCTTTTCTAAGTTCAAGTTTATGGATTTCTTTATAAATTTCATGTTGGGTTTGTTTTGTTTATGCTGAGAATGATCAATTGAATTCAAATCCATGTTGGGTGATCAATGCTATGTGGAATTGATTTGTATAGATGTATATTCATGTGAACCTATGATTAAACCCTAGGATGATGAAATTAGATGTTAAATCATGATGTTTAATTGTTGTATAATGTTGTCTACATATATTATGCCTACTATGTGTTTGATTAAGTTCCTACATGAAGGAAAAGTTCCCAACTAGCATGATATTATGAAATCCCCATTTATGTACAAGTTTATACATATCACATATTTGATGAAGTTTTTCAATATATGAATTATGAATTGTGTTGTTAGTCATGTGTTCAAGTAAGCCATGCTATATCAGTTTCTTTCCATCTAGTCCTGGGAGTACTTGTACCTGACAATTTAGTTGTGTGCCTAGAGTCATGTCTGGTTTTCATGATAATCTCAATCAAGCCATGATCAATAGAATTTAGTCAGTCTCATGACTCAGGAAATATCAGTAAATTCAGTATCCATCAAATCAGTCCTAGTCAGTAATATTAGTAATCTTAGTAATTCCAGTATTCCTAGTAATCTCAGTAACTTCAGTACTCTCAGTCAATCCTCATAATTCAGTATATTTTTTCAGTCAACGAAACTCAGTAAACTCAGTTTAGCTCCGCTAAACAATACCATTAGTATCAACTCAATTCAGATAATCACTTCAGTTTAGTTAATCAGTTCAGTGTCTTTCAGATGGGTGTAGGATTCAGTACCGAGCGAGGCTAGGGATGGGGACTCACTCGCTAGATAGGACTGAGATCCCTAGAAGAAATCCCTAAGTTCCCAAACTACATAGCCAGTGTAGGTAAGATATATCACCCGTTAGATAAGACTGACATACTCAGGGATCACCCGTTAGGACATTTAAATGTATAGGACTGATTCCAGGGGTCACCTGCTAGATTAGGACTAACTCCACAGTAGTTGTCTTTACCAGTGGCACGGTACTAATACCCTTCCAACTACGGTTACAGGTTGGAACCCATTTAGCTTAGTATGGGGCATGTCGGTTAGATGATTGCTTCCCACAGTCTCAGTTTTTAGTCTCAGTCTTAGTAATAGAACTTAGATAGTTCTACAGATTTTAGGACTGTCAGATACAGTCACTCAGATAGAGTATAGAACTCAGCTAGTTCTATCAGATTCAAGATTGTCAGATACAGTCACTCATGTTCTCAGTTATATTAGTTATTAGAACTCATGTTATCAGTATTCAGCTTTAGGACTGTCAGATACAGTCAACTAGGCCAGTTCTTCATAATCCAAACTGTCAGACATAGTTCATGTATCAGTAACATAGTATCAGTGTCTCAATTATTCAATATCTCAGTATTCATCAAATATAATATCAGTAAATCCATGTTATTAGTAAACTTAGTAGTCAGAACTAAATATTCAGTCCTATCATGATGTCAGATATATTTATGTATGCATACATGTATTCTCATGTTCATGTTAGTTAGTCAGTTAGTATTGTTCATGCATATGAAATCCCTTGCATTCAACCTACCTCACATGCATAACAGTACATTCAAAGTACTGACGCATTTGCGCTATGGTGTCTTATACCATAGGTTTAGAATCACAAACGCCAGAGCATCAGTAGCATCCCGGTTCAGCAGTCAGAGTCAGCTGTCAGTCCTCATCCTTCGAGGACATGATGATTACATTATTATTTCAGTTTTCAGTTTATTTCAATAGGTCAGAGTTAATTGGGGACATGTCCCATCAACTCCACCATTTTTAGACATTTTAGAGGCTTTCAGACTATAGCATGTTTCAGACAGTTTATCTCAGTTTTGGGTATTGCCATACCCCATTATAGACATTGTATTATAATCAGTGTTAGTTCAATTTTGAACCTTATGGCCTTACAGCTTATATTCCGCATATTTACAATGTATTATTTAGTGCTCAGTTACAGATATCAGTCATGGGTTAGCTTGTGGTCCTTTGGGTTCATGAGCATTGTGTAGTATTTCGGGTACTAGATTTGGGGTGTTATAGTGCCACACGGTGCTTATAGTCTCGAGGGACCATAAGCGAACCCATGAGCTAGTACATGATATGAACACTGAATAATATAATAACATATGTGCAAGAACAACTGATAAGCCATAAGGTTTTAGCAACTAAAAATAATACTGAATCATAAATCTAGAAAATAACTGTCTAAAATTGCTTAAATAATGATAAATTGATTGACTATTTAAAATGTCCGAAACCCTCTAAACTGCCTGATTAAGAGTTGATAAGACAGGTCCCAACTAACTCTAACTAGCTATTAAACTGAAAAGATGAAGATAAAATAGTCTATCATCAAAATATAAGGACTCACCACTCCTACGGCTGATAATCAGGAAAGTCTATGCTCGATCCGAGAACTGAGTGTCTAAACCTATGATATGATATATTCTAGTGCAAGAAAAGAGTATGTGATTAGTACTTTGAATATACTGGTATTCTAAATGAGGTAGACTGATATGCATGGTTTCATGAACATAAGTAATAACTGATTGAATAAGTAGCATGAAACACTGAATAGAACACATGAAATCTGTAAGCACTGGAGAGGCGTGAAATCTGATAAACTGAGGATGCATGAAATTTATAAATGCTGAGTATGCATGACTAAGCATATAACATGTTCAGAATATAATTTATAAATATTAAAGTACTGAAATATGATAACTAAATTACTGATATCTGTATGCTATGGTCAGGTAGTTAAAACTGAATTACTGAGTTGATTACTGGACTGATATTGTGGGAGCTATCATCTAACCGACATGCCCCAAATGAGAAATTTGGGATCCAACCTGTGACCCCAGTTCGAAGGGTGTCAGTATCGTGCCATGGGTACTAACACTGTCTATGTGGATCCACTAAAGTGTTGTCCTGAAGGACTAAGGGTTACCCTTAACTGGAAGGTACCCATATGAGATCAACCCTAAACTGGAAGGTTAACATATCAACCTACGCTGACTATGTAGTTCTAGAATGTAGGGACTGCTACTAAGGATGCACCCTCAACTGGCAGATGAGCCCACATCCCTTTCTCGGTGCTAAGTACTACTCCCAACTGAACTTACTTAAAATACTGAACTGTTCTTAAATTAACGGATTATGATAACTGATTGAACTGATAATGCTTATAGCATATTTTGAAACTATTCTAAAGATACTGAGACTAAGAAAACAACTATGTTTTCAGGTATTTATAACCCCTAGGACTCGATAGCAATCATAGTAATATAGTACTTAAAACTTGGGGGACATAATATGAAAGCATCATTCAAAATTCATTCTTGTAGGCATTCCCTCAAACATTTGATATTCATTGTTTAAGTTAAGCATGTGAATAGTTTAAAGCTTGTATAAATAGCATGGTTTTATCATCATGACCACTAATTATGGTTTAAATTGGTGAATATCAACATTAAAACACCTGGGGTTTGATAAACAACAATAAATTCATGTAAGCATGGTATAAAGTGAAGATTCATGAAAATTCATGGTTAAAATCACAATTTAAAATCATGGTAACTTGTGAAAAACACAACTTTAAATTTAAATTTGGATACTTGGACTCCATGGGTGAAAGGGAACCATGAATGAACACTTAACATACCTGTGTAGTTGAATTCTTGAAGTTTCTTGAAAATTTTCTTGGGAATTGATCTTGAGTCTTGAAGGCTAGGGTATTTCTATTTGAGATAGAATGCTCTTGATTTGAGAGAAATTGAATAAAATAATGACTAAGTAGGCTTTTAGGGCATTAATTTCGTGTTTAGACTGACTGGGGTGAGGGGAAAGGATTTAAATGCCCTTGGAATTAAAAATTCAAAACTGACTGGAAATCCCAATTTTGACACCTGGCATGATGCGGTGCAATCGCGTTGGGCCATTGGATAAGGGAAAATACTCGTTTTGTCCATCAGCGCGATGCGGTGCCATCGCATTGCACCACTGTAAATGGACGATCCCAAACTATAACTTTAGCACGACGTGATGGCAATCACGGTGCCTCACTGGAAATTGACAACTGCAAAAATGCCCCTTGGCGTGATGCGGTGGTAATTGCAGTGACATATTGGAAAAGGACAATTTCAAAATTGCACATCAGCACGACGCGGTGCTGCTTGTATTGAGCTATTATTTTCACTAAAAGTGTCATAACTTCTTACCCGAGTATCGAATTCAGGCAAAATTGGTATCGTTGAAAAGCTAATTCAATTTTCTACAGTTTGATGGTTTTTGAGCTGTAAAATTTTGAGTAAAGAAAAATATATGCTCATTTGAAGCTAACTAAAGAAACATTATTACTAAAATTTGAATCGATAAGGATTATTTTGGTTCTTCTACCAAAGAACCATTATGTACTATGTATGAGATTGAAATATAACTCAAGCATTGGTTTGGATTTTTGTGGTATTATAGGCGCCTTCCCAGTCTGGTGCTCCTGAGATGGAGCCCACGACGCCCTCTCCAATGCGGCGCTTTGGAACCTACGGTGCCCTGGCCAATCCGATCCGTACATTTCCTTCAGTTTTGTTCCACATTTTAAAGGGAAAATGAGTCAGTTTTCCTTCACCCAATAGGTCCATAACATGGTATTATATCCCCAAAATGCATATTTGGTCATCTTTTACTCAAAATCTCTCAATTGAAAGCCATTTTCTCTTATGAACAAACCCTAGCTCTTCAAGATTCAAGCTCAAGTTTCAAGGAAACCACCAAGAACCCTCACAAATTCTTCAACTGATGTATGTTAAGTGTTTATCCTTAGGTACCTTCCGACCCTTGGAGTCCAAGAACCTTTTTCAAATCTTGAGTTATGGATTTGCTTGATTTAGATCATATTATGTCCATGTATGCATTGTAATTTGAGCGTCAAGTTATGAATGTGTGAATTTTATATGAAATAAACTAATGCGTACGTTGGATGATGTAAGTATCATGTTGAATCCCCTAAATTGTGAACTTATTATTGAATTCATGATATGTTAGCATGTTGATTATTCCCATATATAAGGTTATGCCTTCCAAGTATTTGATAAAATGACTAAATGAGTGAAAGTTGACTTGTGACTGTTTTTTTTGTATTAAAAGTTGTGTTATGGTCCTATTGTTAATGATATCGAGTCCTGGGGGTTATGATACCCAAAATCTCATTGTTTATCTAGTTTACAGTAGTCATAGAAAGGTCCCGATTGAATCATAAGCAGTAGTACTCATTCAGTTAACAAGGTCAGCATGAATCCAGTCAAGCCTAAACCGGTTTAGTGCTCAGTGTTGGTTCAATTGGGAGTAGGATTTAGCACTTAGCAAACCCAGGGATAGGGGCAATCCTGCCAGTTTAGGGTGTGACCCTTAGTAGCAATTCCTAAGTTACAGAACTACGTACCCAGCGTAGGTTAATATGTCTTCCTACCAGTTTAGGGTTTACATACATATATATATCTCATGAGTCTTCCTGCCAGATTAGGGTTAACCCAGCCATTGCTAGTAACCCGTGGCATGGTAATAACACCCTTCCAATTGGGGTTACCCAAATCAGTCTGTATTGGGGCATGTCGGTTAGATGAAAGCTCCCACTGTTTTAGTTTTAACACCCAGTTCAGAATTCAGTTCAGCCTTGCTTAACCATAGCCTGTAATTTACCAGTTAATTAACTATCAAATTTCAGTATCTCAGTTTACTGGCTCCTTCAGTACTTGTTTTATTCATAGTCTTGCATTCTCAGTCTTTATAATTTTCATGCATTGTTACTCAGTACCTCATGATTTATATTCAGTAAGTTATTACTCAAGAACATAAACCCGTGCATATTAGCCTAACCTCATTTACCAAACCAGTACCTTCAAAATTACTGACCGCTTACTCTTTTCTTGCACTATGATGTATTATATCATAGGTTCAAATGCTCAAATCCTTGATCGTACTTAGACTTTCCATTGCATCAGCATTAACATCCGTGGTGAGTCCTTTTTCTATGATAACAAGTTATCTTATGTTTAGTTATGTCAGTAGTTCAGTTATTTAGTCAGTCGCAGTTAGTTAGGTCTTGTCCCATTAACTCCAAAGTCTGATAGTTTAGAGGCTTTCAGACTAGTACAAATAGTTGGTTAGTTTTTAGTTATGATTATAAACCATTTTATCAGTAGGTTTCCACATATTTTAAACCATGATTCAGTATTAATTTTAGTTATTAAACCTTATGGAATTTCAGAAATTTTTTTGCATATGTTGTTTATCAGTTTTATCCAGCCCTAATAGCAGGTACTATCTCATGGGTCAGCTTTTGGTCTCATGGGATCTTAAGAACTGTGTGGTGTCCAGGTTGTACTCCTGTGTCATTACAAACTTGGTATCAGAGCCTAAGGATTTAAAGTGTCCTATGGAGTCCAAAATCCACGTTGAGTAGAGTCTTGTATATATGTGTGAAGTGTGCCACACTCATGGGCAAGAGGCTACAAGAAGTTTTAAGAAATATTTCCCTTCTTTCAGTGTCCATATCATGCAAATGAGTAGGAGCTCAAGTTAAACTCTCTATCTAATTCAATATTTCCTTTCATGTACAGAATATGCCTTCCAGAATAACTAACAGAAGAAGAACTAAAAACCAACAGACACCTCTTCCCATTCAGAAAGATCCCCTGAATGAGCATGTTTCTTATGCAGAGTTCAGAGATGCATTCACTACTCTAGCTCACTTCGTAGAAGCCCAAAATATGTGGCCAGCTGTTTTTCAGGCCAACCCAGTGGCCAATACTGCCGCAGCCAGGATTCAGGACTTCACCCAAATAAATCCTCTTTTATTTTTGGGATCTAAGTTTGAAGAAGGCCTATAGGAATTCCTAGACATGGTGTAAAAGGTAACAAACATTATGGGGGTTACTTTCAGTGAGTGTGCTGAACTAGATGCTTACTAGTTACAAGATGTGGCTCATACTTAATTTAAGCGGTAGAAAGGAGATAGGGGCACAGATGCTGGACCTATAAAATGGGAGAAATTTATTACTGCCTTTTTAGATAGATTTTTTCCATTAGAGTTGAGGGAGGCTAAGGTGTTAGATTTTATTAATTTGAAATAGGGAAACATGAGTGTGAAAGAGTATTCCTTCAAGTTTACTTAGATAGCCAGGTATGCTCCTCATGTAGTAGCTGACAACAGGTCTAGGATGAGAAAGTTTGTGTCTGGGGTATCTGATAGCAATGTCAAGAAGTGTAGGACCGTGATGATGATTAAGGAAATGAACTTGTCTAGGCTTATGGTCCATGCACAACATATAAAGGAGGAAAAGATTAAGGAGAAAGAGGGGGAGAATAAGAGGTCTAGGACAGGTAGTTTTAATTTTACTCAGCTAAAGTTAAAGGGTGGTAACCGTCCTCAGTTCTTCCTAAAATCTTCAGTCCCAGCTCAGTTTTTGGTTAGTGTACCAATGCACAAATTGAGGAATGATAACAAGGATAGAGTGCCAGGCTCTAAGTCTTAGGGTAGTGTGAACAGTGCTCGAATAAATCCTCTTTGCTAGAAATATGGTAGGAACCATCAGGTTATTTGCAGAGCTTGCAGCGATGTATGTATTGGGTATGGAAATATAGGTCATAGAATCAAAGAATGTCCACAAGCAGGTCCGCAGAGTCAGCACAATTGTCCCCCAGTTCAGTCTGGTCACCCATCATAGCAGGGTGCCGCTTCCAGTGCCACTAGTGGGAAGCGCCCAAATAAGTTCTATGTACTTCAGTCCCGACAGCATCATGACAGTTCTCCTGATATGGTTAATGATACACTGCAGGTCTTTCATTTACATGTTTATACTTTTCTTGACCCTAGAGCTTCTCTTTCTTTTGTAACCCCTTATATAGTGGTCAACTTCGAAGATAGTCCTGAAACCTTAATAGAGCCTTTCTCAGTAACTACCTAAGTGGGTAAGTCTATTATAGCTAGGCGGGTATACAGAAACTGCCCGGTTACAGTGTCTCAGAAAGTCACATTAGTAGACCTTATAGAACTAGATAAGATGGATTTTGACGTCATTCTCGACATGGATTGGCTTCATTCATGCTATGCTTTAGTTGATTGTAGAAATACAATTGTCTACTTCCAGTTCCCAAATGAACCAGTCCTTGAGTGGAGGGGTAGTACCACAGTGCCTAGGGTTCATCTTGTTTCATACTTTAGAGCAAGAAAAATGATATCCAAGGGATGTATTTATCATCTTATATGGGTCAAAGACTCTAGTTTTGGGACATCCAATATTGAGTTAGTTCTAGTAGCATGGTTATTTCCAGAGGTGTTTCCTGAAGATCTTCCTAGAGTTCCTCTCGAAAGGGAAATCGACTTTGGGATAGACCTTCTCCCAGATACCCAGCCCATCACTATTCTGCTATATAGAATGGTCCCAACTGAACTCAAAGAACTAAAAGAACAGTTGAAATACCTCTTAGATAAGGGATTCATCAGGCCCAGTGTCTCCTCGTGGGGCGCACCAGTCCTATTCATGCATAAGAAATATGGTTCTCTTAGGATATGCATCGACTACCCTCAGTTGAACAAAGTCACAATCAAGAATAAATATCCACTTCATAGAATAGATGACTTTCTCGACCAGCTTCAGGGTGCCAGTTACTTTTTTAAAATATACCTCATATCCGGCTATTTTCATCTTAGAGTAAGAGAATGTGACATTTAAAAAATAGCTTTTCGAACCTAGTATGGTCACTTCGAGTTTCTAGTCATGTCCTTTGGTATCAAAAATTCCCCAAAATACTTTATGAACTTGATGAACCGAGTGTTCAAATAGTACTTAGACATGTTTGTCATAGTCTTCATAGATGATATCCTTGTCTATTCTCATAATGAAAATGATCATGCAGACCACCTCAGAATAGTGTTGCAGACTCTTCGAGCCCATCAGTTGTTCACCAAATTTAGTAAGTGTGAATTTTGGATAAGATCAGTAGCTTTTCTTCACCATATCATTTCCGGTGATGGCATTAGAGTTGACCCTCAAAATACCAAAGAAGTAAGAAACTGGCCCAGACCCATTTCTCCATCAGATATTATGAGTTTCTTGGGTTTGGCTGACTATTACCAATGTTTTTTAAAGGGTTTTCATCTATTGTGTCCCCCATGTCTAGATTGACTCAGAAGAAAGTTAAGTTTAAATGGTCAGATTCCTGTGAGAAGAGTTTTCGGGAGTTGAAAACTCGACTCACCTCAACCCCAATCTTGACATTGCCTGATGGTTCAGATGGGTTTTTTGTTTACTGTGATGCTTCTAAAGTTTGTTTGGGTTGTGTTTTGATGCAGAAGGGTAAAGTCATAGCCTATGCCTTTAGACACCTTAAGCCCCATGAAAAGAATTACCCTACTCATGATCTTGAACTAACAACTGTTGTGTTTGTCTTAAATATTTGGAGTCACTATTTGTATGGGGTGCATGTTGATGTGTTCACGGACCATAAGATCTTTCATTCTGTATTTTTATAGAAAGATTTGAACTTATGCTAGAGGAGGTAGTTAGAGTTGTTGAAATACTAAGACATGAGTGTTCTGTATCATCCGGGAAAGGCCAATGTAGTGGTAGATGTCCTTAGAAGATAGTCCATGAGTAGTGTTGCTCACATTGAAAATAATAAAAAGAATCTAGTTCAGGAAGTTATCAGTTTGGCAGACTAGGTGTCCGTTTGGTTGATTCAGCTGAGTGTAGTGTTTGGGTGCAAAATAGTTTGGAATCTTCTTTGGTTGCCGAAGTGAAAGAAAAGTAGGATATAGACTCTAGTTTGGTTAGGTTAAAGGAGTCTATCAAAGATCAGAAAGTAGAGGTTTTCTCCCAGTGGGGAGATGGTGTGTTGCATTGCCAGGGTAGGCTGTGTGTGTCATGTGTAGATGAGTTAAGATAGAGAATTTTTACAGAAGCGCATGATGAACATTGCTCTATTCATCTAGGGGCTACTAAGATGTACCGCAATCTGTAGGAAATTTATTAGTGGAGTGGTATCAAGAAGGATATTGCAAAGTTTGTAGCTAAGTGCTCTATTTGTTATTAGGTTAAGGCTAAGCACCAAAAGCCTAGTGGTTATATGCAGGAGTTCGGTATTCCTACTTGGAAGTGGGAAGAAGTGAAATATTTTTTGTGACGGGTTTGCCTCGTACTTGTCGTCAGCATGATTCGATTTGGGTCATTATGGACAGGATGACCAAATCAGCCCATTTCTTGCCAGTCCATGCTTTTTATTACGACGAGGACTATGCTACACTCTACATTAGAGAGTTGGTTAGGTTATATGGAGTCTTGTTGTCCATTATTTTAGATAGAGGTACTCAGTTTACCTCTCATTTTTGGAAGGCTTTTCAAAAGGGTCTTGGTACCCAAGTTCACCTAAGTATAACCTTTCACCCTCAGACAGATGTTTAAGCAGAGAGAACCATTCAGACCCTAGAAGACATATTGAGAGCCTGTGTCCTTGATTCTAAAAGTAACTGGGATGATCACTTACCTTTGATAGAGTTCATATATAATAACAAATATCATTCTAGTATTCAGATGTCTCTATTTGAGGATATTTATGGAAAAAGGTGTAGATCTCCTATTGGTTGGTTCGAGGTAGGAAAGACCACACTGATAGGGCTCGATTTAGTATTTGATGCCTTAGAGAAGGTTCAATTGGTCAGGGAAAGGCTTAAGACAACCCAAAGCCAACAGAAATCTTATACGGATGTGAGGAGAAAAGATCGTGAGTTTGAGATTGGGGATTTTGTGTATCTGAAGATCTTACCCATGAAGGGAGTAAATAGGTTTGGCAAAAAGGGGAAGGTCAGTCCCCGATATGTTGGGCCTTATAGGATCTTGAGTCACTATAGGAAAGTATCCTATAAACTTGAGTTGCCTGTAGACTTAGCATTAGTGCACCCACTATTTCACGTCTCCATGATAATGAAGTATATTGGTGACCCATTGGTTGTATTCCCTTTAGAAAGTATAGATTTTTCAGAACAGTCTCTCTTACGAAGAAATTCCATCCAAACTTCTTGACCATCAGATTTGCAGACTAAGGAACAAAAAAGTTCCCTTAGTCAAAGTCCTTTAGCTAAACCATACTGTTAAGGGAGCCACTTGGGAAGAAGAAGCAGACATACGAACCAAGTACCCTCATCTCTTCTCTGCAAACTCAGACTCAGCCTAAGGTAACAGTCTTCCTTAGATTTATTCTACTTCATTCTCAATTCTAAATGCATATCATTCTCATGTCACTCATGCATTCAAGAATCATCTCAGTCATGTAATTATGTTTTCACATGTAACCTTAATTCCTCAGTGTTCTTAGCTTAACCAACCCTATTCAAGGACGAATATTCCTAAGGGGGAGATATTGTAAGGCCTAGTAAGATCCTAAGCTCATTTCAGCTCACTCTTGCATGTAAAAGGGGTCCAAGACTTAGAATGTTTTACTAAGTGTTAGGACAGTCATTTCTAAAGTCCTCAAACTTTGATGTATTTATTAGAGACCTTTCTGCAATTGAAAAGTTAGTTTTTAAGTTTATTCATGATCGGGAAAGTCAATAGTACATCTCGGGTGAGTTTTGGAATTTTTGGACAAGCGCAAGGGCGTGTTTGGACTTCCAAAATAGCAGTGGAGGACGATTAGCTCGTGATGCCCTGCCCAGTCCAGTGCTGAGAGAGCCCGTGATGGAGCCCGCGGTACCCTCTCCAGAGCGGCGCTCCAGAGCCCGCGGTGCCCTGCCCAGTTTGGTCCATGCATTTTCTTCAGTTTTGTTCCGCATTTTTAACGGCAAATGAGTCATTTTTCCTTTACCCAATAGGTCCATAACACGGGATTAAAGCCCCAAAAAGCATATTTGGTCATCTTTTACTCAAACTCTTTCAATTGAAAGCCATTCTTTCTCAAGAACAAACCCTAGCTCTTCAAGATTCAAGCTCAAGTTTCAAGTAAACCACCAAGAACCCTAAAAAATTCTTCAAGTGAGGTATGTTAAGTGTTCATCCTTGGGTCCCTTCTAACCCTTGGAGTTCAAGAACCTTTTAAAATCTTGAGTGATGGATTTGCTTGTTTTGGATCATATTATGCCATGTATGCATTGTAATTTGAGTGTTAAGTTATGAATGTGTGAATTTCATGTGAAATGACTAATGCATATGTTGGTTGAAGTAAGTATCATATTGAATCCCATAAATTGTGAACTTATTATTAAAGTCATGATATGTTAGCATGTTGATCATTCCCATGTACAAGGTTATGCCTTTCAAGTGTTTGATAAAATGACTAAATGAGTGAAAGTTGAATTATGACTATTTGTTATGTTTTAAAATTGTGTTATGGTCTTATTGTCATGATGTCGAGTCCTGGGGGTTATGATACTCGAAATATCGTTGTTTATCTAGTTTACAGTAATCATAGAAAGGTCCTGGCCGAATCATGAGCAATAGTACTTAGTCAGTTAACAAGGTCAATGTGAATGTAGTCAAGCCTAGCCCAATTTAGTGCTCAGTGTCGGTTCAGTTAGGAGTAGGATTCAGCACCAAGCAAACCCTAGGATGGGGGCACTCCTGCCAGTTTAGGGTGTGACCCTTAGTAACAATCTCTAAGTTATAGAACTACGTAGCCAGCGTAGGTTAATATGTCTTCCTACCAGTCTAGGGTTGACATACAAATAATATCTCATGAGTCTTCCTGCCAGATTAGGGTTGACCCAACCATTGTTAGTAACCCGTGGCACGGTACTAACACCCTTCCAACTGGGTTATAGGTTGGACCCTAATCAGTTTATATTGAGGCATGTCAGTTAGATGAAAGCTTCCACAGTTTCAGTTTCAGCACTCAGTTCAGAATTCAGTTTAGTCTTGCTTGACCTTAGCATGTAGTTTACCAGTTAATTAACTGTCAGATTTCAGTATCTCAGTTTACCGGCTACTTCAGTACTTGTTTTGTGCATGGTCATTCATTCTCAGTCTTTACAGTTTTTATGCAATGCTACTTAGTACCTCATGCTTTACATTCAGTCAGTCATTACTCAAGGACATGAACCCGTGCATATCAGCCTAACCTCATTTAGCATACTAGTACATTCAAAAGTACTGACCACATACTTTTTCTTGCACTATGATGTCTTATATCATAGGTTCAGACGCTCGGATCCCCGTTCGTACTTAGACGTTCAATTGTATCAGCAGCAACAGCCGTGGTGAGTCCTCTTCCTTCGAGGATGAGTTATCTTATGTTCAGTTATGTCTGTAGTTTAGTTATTTAGTCAATCGGAGTTAGTTGGGGGCTTGTCCCATCAACTCCAAAGTCAGACAGTTTAGAGGCTTTCATACTAGTACGGACAATTGGTCAGTTTTCAATTGTGATTATCAGTCGTTTTATCAGTAGGTTTCCACATGTTTTAAATCATGATTCAGTATTAATTTCAGTTATTAAATCCTTATGGCATTTCAGACGAATTTCGTCTTTTATTGTTTATCAGTTTTATACAGCGCTCACAACAGATACCAGCTCATGGGTTAGCTTAAGGTCTCATGGGACAGTAATCACCGTGTGGCGTCTAGGGTGTATTCCCGGATCGTTACAACTGTATTCACCAGGAGTAAAGTTAATTGACCAAATTCAAATTAAGAGCATATTCCTTGCAATAATTTTTCTTTGGTACGTATAAACTAGTGAAATTATATTTTAGTAGTGTCCAGTGCATTCCATTTACTTTTATTTTTCTTCTTCTTCCTTAACTCTATGACATTACTCGGTAATTTGAAATGACACTTAAAATTATAGACAATTTTGAAAACTACTGCAAGTGTTAATTAAAGAGATTAGAAAATTGTAATTGGTAAGTTAACTAGCTACGAAACACTCAACTACTGGTACATTTTGTCGGGGGGGGGGGGGGTTGTCATCCCTAATTCGGTTTGTTTCATTCGGAGTCATATCTAAAAATGAAGTATTGAAAGAGAAAATTATCAAAATGTATTTAAAAAAATACCAAAATGTATTAAAAAAATACCTTAACTGACGTTTTTTTTGGTCGAAATTGAACAAACAATCATCACCTACGCATTGAATACACCTATATATTTTTTTGAACAAAAAATGTGTGAGTATTAGGGAGTGGGGGATCAACAGATTTGGGAGTTTTAGAGAGAAGGTGGGGAACCGATGGTGGGCTGAGTATTTGGGATGCATGATTAAAAGGATATAGTGCACACAAGTTGTCTTTTATATATATATATATATATATATATATATATATTGTTTTCTATACAGTGCACAAAATAAATGTACTATATATATATTTTTTTCATATAGAATATTAAAATAATGCACTATATATATTTTTTCATATAAAGTACAAAAATAGAGCACTATATGAAAAAAAAAAATGTACAGTGCACTAATTTTATGCACTATTCACTTTTCTACAACTTTGATATTGTTAGCGTTGTACTGTTAAAAAAAATAGATAGTGCACAAAGCCTATGTATGTTACTTTTTATATACATGGAGTATTTGTATCATTTTTTTTTAGATTGACGGCACATTTTAGTTGCGAACTTTAATTACTTCCTGTATTTGTATCATTCTTTTTAGATTGGCGGCACATTTTAGTTGCGAACGTTAATTACTTCCTAACCAACTGAACTCCACATTGACTATCAAGATTCATTAATAATCTCTGTTATATGAGACGTTGTTACTTGTTAGATCATGTAATAGGGAAATACAAAATATCTCGGGAGAAATTTACTCATTTAGTTGAAGAATTAGGTACCAGACATTCTAAAGAAAAACCTAACAACCACTCATTGCCATATTTGTTGATCATCATGTAACAATCCTCACAGTTTGTTTTTCGTTTTCTATGCATTTTGACAGTTTTGCCCCTTCCTGTAGTTAATCTTTTTCTTTTTGTAGGTCTTTCAATATAGAGTTCTCTAAGTAAATGAGATAAGTTTATACAATATAAGTATTCCATTTGATTGTATATATTTTGTTAATATAAAGATAATTTTTTATCTGCATGAATTTGAAAATATTGATATTGAAATTTGATATTTCATACTCATGAAATTATATTGAATATGCTATTATTGTTGTATTGAAATTTGAGATCTACATCTATAGATTATAAGAAGTTTACTTCTTTGGTTGTTCTACACTTTTTTTTTTTGTTAAAATTTTTGTAAAAGAATTATATAAGACATGTTGTTTCTCCTTGAAATTCTATATATACACACACTTGCATATATAATTATATGGTTTTGATTTTCTTGATGCTAATATATTTTGTCATTATTGATAGGCATATTAATGGGTAAAGAGAAAATAAATGACAAATTAGGATGGGTGTTGATCAAGTTAAGGTGCAGTTGAAGATTATGGAAGGGGAGATAGAGAAAGACTATGATGTTACGGACTCAAACAAGATGGTGTCTCAAACGAATTGTGTATAGTGACTGTTCTCAAAATTGTAAAATTCAATTATATGTAAATTGAAAATTATTTTGGAATTTCAAAAATGAATTTTTAACTATATTATGCAATTTTTATGAGGCACAAAGTTAGTGGTAAATTCTTTAATTTATAATAACAAAATTGTTGACTTTTTTTTAGTTATATTATTGAATTCTTATGATTGATGCTTATGGTATGATTCTTCAATTTATAGCAATTAATTTTTGTAGTTTAGTCACAATCTATTTATCACCGAAAATATGACTATGCATTTTCACGTTTAATGTTAGAAAAATTAGTTACAATATATGTATTTCATGGAAAAAAAAATGAATTCTTAGCCATACATGAAAATTTTATGGCAAATGCTTTAGTTTATAGCTATAGGCTTTCTAACTCGTAGCCAAATCCAAATATTATTATTAGGAGATTAAAATATAAAATAGCAACATTTTTTAAATTTTCGTATCAAATAAATCAATTTTTTTTGCCACAATAGAACATATTGTGGCTATATATAAAAATAGCTACAAAATTTATTTTGTCGTGGAAAAAAAAATATTTTTTTAGCTATAAATATATTTATTATAGCAAGAACTTTTCACAATCGCAGCTACAACACAATATTTTTTGTAGCTGTAAGTATTAGTCCTTATCCACCGATCACGTAAAGTTTGTAGCCAACTTTTAGTTACGCCATTTCTTGCTGCGAATGCTACGGGAAAAAAATTATGACTAAAGTATTTAGCTACAAAAATTTTTACATTTAGCTACATGATATTTTGAAGGAATACATTACTTATCGATTCTGCATGCAAGGTATTGGATTGGTTCAACAACGCACAATAAGCCTACAGAGTTTAGAAGCTAGGAAAAACACAATTCTAGTGTTCATTTATGAATGATTTCAACCAAGTTAATACTGTTCTTTGCTCGAGATTACTATAAACACAACCCCTGATTAACTTTTCTTGTTCTACCCATCAACTATAACTACTGAGATCTGCTAAGCCACGTGCTCTCTTGGGATTCAACTCCCACCTTACTTGGGTTGCTATATCTTAACAACAACCGTATCATCATCTAAAAGGAGGTGTTTCTTGGACGTCATCAACAACATTGATACCTCTGTTAGGTCTATTGATGTCACTAATGATCTCTTGCGCTAGCAGGATATATATAAAATCCCTTATATGAACACACTTTTGGTTCCTGGAGATAATCTTGGGAAGGATAATGGAGAGCATGGTGTTGAGGATTTTAGAGATGATTTTGAAAGAAACATTACAAAGGCTTACAAATTTTAGAAGCTTTTGGGGTGCTCAAGCTTGGGAATCATGACAATGAAAGTATGAGTATTAAACTTCGTGAGTTTAGCCCTTTTGAAAAATAAATTGATAGAATTATAGATATCCAAGGATATTATCTTCTGATATTTTTGATAAAACAAATCACTAAATCCATTAGGACCAATGGAACAGTTAGTATCAATTGAGAGAATGCTACCAATCCTTCTTTAAGATCATGAATAACACTTAGCATAAGTTTGTCCTCATATGTAATACAATTTTTCATACAGAGTATGTGGTGTTAAATTCTTGAGAAAACAGGTTTAGGTAGTAGTTCACAACCCCTTAAGTTATAGTTTTATTGTCTTTCATCCAGTTGTTGTGACCATCCTAAATTATTTTGGTGGTTAATTTCCTTTTTTTTTTGTCTTTGATAATAGCATGGAAGTAGGTGATGTGCCATGATTTCATGGCACTTTCGATGCTTAAAACAAGAAAATTATGCAAGTACATAGGTATTTTTGTTAGATGTGATGTATTTATGTTAGGTTTTTTAAGAAAACAGGGTTTGGAACAGAGAAGAAATAAAAAGAGAAAAAAAAAATAGAAGGCTACCTACTGGCCGTAGGTAGTACCTACGGGCCTGTAGGTTGGGTCTGTAGGTTGTAGATTTGAAGTTCTAAAAGATACTAAATCCCTTTGATTCCTATGAAGGACACCTACAGGATGTAAGTGGTACCTATATCCCCATAGGTACCCCTCGTAAGTTGGGTACTGGAGACTGGGAGGATGCTTTGAGACCTACAAACCAACATAAGGCCCATAGGTACTACCTATGGCTAGTAAGTAGGGTCGTAGGTAGGTGCTGACCTTATTTTCCTATTTTATTTTGGATAGGATTTTTAGGTTTTCTGATATAACTATAAATACCCCATTGATATTTTATTATTAGTTTACACACTTTACATACTTATTACATTATTTGATTTTGACATACAATTTTGATCTTGGAATTCTTATTCATTGGTTTCTAGGGTTTGATATACAGTTCAGATTTTGATTTTCATTCTTAATTCTTTGTGAGATCATTCATATGCTTTTAATTATGAATTATATGTGCATTCTTGCAATCATGAACAACTAAACCTCTTAACTAAGATTGTAGGAACCCTGGTGGATTAATGAAGTAGATGAAGTGCAAATTCATTCTTGAATGGTGTTCATGCATATATTATAGTTTTCTTCGTATTGATTGATTTTTTGTTGAAAAAAACATTAAGAACCTGCCTGTAATTAATAATAACTCGAGAGAGAGATTGATATTAGAAAAAGAAAATCACAATAGTAATTTGAAGCTACCAACCATCATAAAATTAACTTGAGGCCGATAGCAGATAGTTAATCTAAAATTCAAGATAAGGGTTAGTAACATGATACCCTAAAACTGAGAGAAGATGAGTGAAATTCACCAAAAATAAAGTCGAGAGACGGTTGGTGATACTTAACTTGTTGGATTTTGCATGCAAGGTACCAAGATAGTTTGACGAGCACGATAAGTCTGTGGAGTTAACTAGTCCGGGGGAGCACAATCCTAGTGATCGTCTCATACTGATTTCAACCCTACTTGCCAAGCATTGTTACTTTTACTACTGATTGTTACAAAATTCCCCCATTTACTTTTTGCACTTTCCGACTACATCAGCAAGTTTTTGATAGATTTTCATCCTATTTCGTGTGGGTTCAACCTCAAACTGTGTTGATTTCTATATTTGACAACGATCGTCTAATAATTTTTAAGAGGTGTAATTTGAGCGACATCAGTAGGTAGTGTTGGTATTATCTTGATTGAACTATTTGACTTAATATTTTTGGCTTAAGATAGCTTTAACTTGTTTCAAACGAAGCTTGAAAAGTTAAATCTTAGCACTTCCCTTTTGTTGAGCTTTCATATAATTCAATCTGGTCAAATAAGTATTTTTACATATTAAAATAAATTCATAGACATCCATATTGCTTTACTTCTATTTCAAATCCAAAAAGTCAATTTTGAGATTTCAAGGACAAAATTATTATTTTCATTGGCAATTGTATTATTCATAGCGTAAGAACCTCAAATATGAAAATCTTAAAAATCAGACTTCAACTCGACCTTAACTCATCGAAATTCAATTAACATTAGGTTCATAGTCTCTAATTTTATACTCATACACAATTTTAAATGATGAAATAATCGATAAATTAGTTTGAAGCCAAAATTGATTTACCCTTAATATAAGGACCTTAAATATGAAATTTCATCTAAAAACAAATCTGAATCGACATCCAAATCAAAAAAATATGATTTCTAGATCTATAGAAAAAAGCTTCAGTTTATCCGACAAATTCCCAGATAAAAATGAAGACCAACTGAAGAAATTATCGAAGAATATAAAAAATAAGGATTAACTACTTATCCCGTCGGGAAGAATATTGTGAAAATCACTCAATTTTGAGTTGTACAACTCTAAATACGCCGATAATACCAAATAAACATGGTGTAAAATTGAATACATTATTTAGAAAATCTGCACCAGCAACATACTTTCTCACTAAATAACTCTATTTCTCTTATATGATCTCGAAATGCATCAGTTCTTTTTTCTATGAGGCCTAAATAATGATATGGATCTACTCTTTCAATTTAAAATCAATTATGTGCTCAGTTTCTTAAACATATATCAATTTTTCTTGTTAAATAATTATTTCACATCTCACACTAAGATTTGAATCTTGACTTAGTAAAATTGAACCAAACTTTTCATACCAGTCCTACAATTCATGATAAAAATTTTGTAAGTATCATAATTAACTTTTTGATCTATTGAACTAAAAACAGACCTCTAAGTCACAATATTTATGTGCGTAAATAAGGCCAAAGCACCAAAAATATTCAAAATCCATCCAACACTCATCAAAGTTAAACCAAAAATTTCGAACAAGTCCAAGATCATCATTCAAATTTGTTGAAACTTTCAGATCATGAATTTAAGCTTGTCTAGTCAACAACTTGATTGAGATTAACTGTTAGCTTTAAAACCAACTAGAATGCAACTCGAGGTATCAAGGAGCAACATATTTACAAGGGAATTGGAGCTCAATTCACAAAAAGCAGTTCACTCAAAAATCAGCAGCAAAACCAATTTAACTCAATACATCAAGATTTGATTTCACTAAGAATACATGCAACGGAGTTCATTTCTAGGGATCAGTTAAGTTTAACAAGATACCTCTTCTGTTGTGACTCAAATCATCTAACTAGTATTTTTAGTCAGTGGTATCAGCTCCTTGTTGAGCTCAATCTGGCAAAAGGAGGGTTAGTTGATTTGCGTCCAAAAGGATAGATATAAATGAAGAGTTTGGTGAAAAGTCTCGTACCTGAGGAATATCAATCATATGTGGTCTAAGAGGAGTTGAAGAAGTCTTCCTATAGTGTGATTTCATGGCATTTATGAGACGATGTAAATGCCCGAGATGAAATCACCCATGACTCAGCTGTGGACTACTAGAGAAATGATAATCTTAGGTTGGAGATGTTGTCACCGGACCGATCATTGGAGCAGCCACCAGCCATTGTCGATCACTGAAGAGGAAGATGAAAAAGGACGGGTACTCTAAATGGTTCTAAAGTTTTCTTTTATTTTTTGTTTTTGGTTTCTTTTTTATGTTTCTCTTTTACTTTCCAAATCTGAGATGGCCTTCCAAATTGGATTTGGTTATTTGTATATATTTTCAAATTTTATTAATAAAAGTCTCTTTAGGCCCATTTCAGTTAAAAAAAAAATCACTTCCAATATAGATTAAATGACCAATTGATTTTTTCCAACTCATTTTAAACCTCCACATCATTTTTTACACACACAAACTAAATGGAGGAGACAATGACCAAGATAGATGGCAAAGTGTCCAATGAATCAAAGATAAGTGGATTTTCTTTCCATATAATTAGAAAAAGGGATTTTGACCAATTTTTTTTTAAAAGAAATACTTTTCGGCTTCCCTACACCACCACAATCTTTTTCTCCAAGATTAAACTCCTTAATAGAGGTTGAATTTTCCGATTTAAATATATTCTTCAGTCTTTACTTTAGTTGTAGTAACCAAATTGGATAAATATGGGTCATTTCATTCTTAATTTATGGAGCTAGCAAAATATATAAAGAAAAGTAAAACTCTTAAAAGAGAAAATCAACATTTGGGATTGGCTTGTTTATTGGAGCAGTCCCAATTAGGCATGGTTATAACTCACGTTGTAAAAAGTTGAGTTATGTACTCGCCATTTATGATACTAAAGCTTTTCCACAAGACGGTTATTCAATTTTATGTTCATGATTTTGTGGCATATAAAGGGTATTCTTTGGTGAAGTTTTTCTCCTTTAAAAGTTAAGTATTCTATTGATACAATTGTTTACTCTTTTGTATGGATTGGGAACTCAATTTTATTTTAGTGTGTTTTCTTGTACATATGTTTTCTAATTTTTGGTTATTGTTAGAAGTGATATGCAAAGAAATTTCAAATGCACTTTTCTATAAGATATAGAGAGGTTTTGGGAGTAACAATGAAAGAGTTCAAGGTTGGGGAATGGTGGAAGGTAATGGCCGGAAAAACTGGTCAAGAAGAAGAGAAAAACAAAATTATTATTTTTGGCTAAATAGCCTTCACGTGCTTATTTTGAGTATATAGCACTCACCATATCAGGTCAGCAAAAAGTATTAAAATGATACAATGAAACCTATTATGACATTAACTTTAGATGATTGTCGATAAATTCCGCCTTAACTAAATGCTTTAGCTATCCGTCAAACCTCTTGAAACATGTCATAGAAGTTGAATTTTTTCATTTTTCCCCTTCATTAATTGTGTGCATAGTCTCCTATTAAATTCTAAGTGAATATAGTAGTACTATTTCCACGTAAATGTACAAACGTGTGTATTTGTGCGTGCATTTACTCAAAAATGAAGCAGAGACTACCAAATGGAATTGGGAAATGAAAGGGACAGTTGGGGTGATGGTTAATGATGGAGGAAACAAAATTATCAAAGCAAGGTCCCCATCCGTGATATGAAAATGTGAAATGCTTTAAGGGGCCATTTGGTGTGAGGTATTAAAATAAATAATCTCGGGATAAAAAAATAGTTTTGAGATAAATATTTTGGTGTATTTTTTGCTTGTCAAGTTCGTGATAACTTATTTCAGAATTGACAAATAGTACCGAGATTAGTTATCCCACCCTTTGGGTGGTATAAATAATCTCAACATTATTTACCTTGAAATAAATTCTTAAAATGACAAAAATATCCTCCGATTATCACTTTGCATATATATATATATATATATATATATATATATATATATTATTTCTCTACTTTACTACCATATATAAGAGAGAATGTGAGATTTTGGTAGCTTTCATATCAAATATTTTTTGTCAATTTTATCCCTAATTTAAATTTTAATTACTATATAAATTTTCATCAATTTTGGTAAATTTTAAAATTTTGCTTATTAAATGTTATAAAAGTGACGAGTCATGAAAAAATGATAGTGACACCATAAAAATTGTTTATACAATCAAATTCAAAATTGATCCAAGGGTTTATTGTCTTTCTATTTTGTAGAAATGTTTATTAATCTTACTTTAATTTTTCATTTTTTCTAACAAATTTATCATGGACAAGTAATTAAAGTATCTTGACAATCCCTTTCCAACTTAGTACATGCTTCATTATTAAATAAAAAATATTTTTTATAAATAGCTAAAAATATTTGAAAATTTATTTTTTTTAAAAAGTACAATTTTAACTCTCCAAATATTAACGATACTCAATAATAAAAAATGAGAGTAATTCTTTTTTCAATTTTTTTATAATGAATTTTTTTAACAAAAAATGGGATTATCAACATTTTATAGAATTTAGGACAAAATAAGTAATTTAACATGAAATATTAAAGTTTCATACACGTTTAAGAAATAACAACACAAATTTCTTAACATGTATTTTTAGGAAAAAGAATCTACTTAAGTTAAAAAAATGAGTAACTTTTTAATTTCTTTGGTATTTAATATGAAATAAAATACTTAAGCTAAAGAAGGTGATGTGTATTTTTGTAAACAAACTATCTATTCTTAAAAAGAATGTAATGCATATTATTTTTAGTACCACAAATCAAACAACCACTAAAAAATAATACCAGGATAACTAATCTCACTACAAATAATCCCAGTCTAACTAATCCAGCACAACTAATTCCAACATAACTTGTTTCCCAACCAAACGACCCCTAAATGCTTTACATTAGTTACATGCGAATCTTCGCAGCGTATTGTTTGTATTACTCTTTTTCTTCAGAAATAATACTCCATCCTTATTAAAATAATTGTCGCGGGTTGGTCGGACATTCTCCTTACAAAAATATTTATTAAGAATTTATTTTATAAAATATGTCTTATTAATTAAATATTGAAAATATAAATTTGAATATATACACTTCGAATAGTTATTTATTACTAAGAATAGTATTGAAAGAACATATTCCTTTCATCCAACAACATTATCTACTACTGACTTGACGTACATGTTAAAACAATAATAGAGATACTTTTACAATATCACCATTTGAATACAATAAATTACGTACCTTGAGAAATGTATTGAATTGTGAATAGTATTTAAAAGCAAGGGTAAAAAAGAGTAAATTATCTCTTGATATTTTAAACTACACAATTTTATTTTTACTTGTCACTAATTTCCTAATTAGATTTCTACTTTTATTTGTAGTTTTTAATATATCACAAAAAGACAAGTTCTTTTTTACTATTTTACCCTTAGCATTAATTATTTTTCTCGAAATTAATTTCAAAACACAATGTAAATATTCTTCAATGGGGGTACTATGATAAAATAGCCATGCAATTAATTATTTTTCTTAATAGGTGTGTCAAATTAAAATGTGTCAAGTAAAATCAAACGGAGGAAGTATTATTGGACATCTATTTTTAATATAATGGACAAGTATTGTTGGATAGAGAAAATAATAAAATTCTATTGATATATCCCTTAACTTTGTGATTTAGAGCTGACATACACATCATTAAAAAGTGGCTCACATATATCTCCACGTTATATAAAAGTGAAAATATTAATTTTAATTTTTTTATTAAAATAAAATTCATATAGGGTTATAATTTACCCTTCTCGCAAAGTTCGAAGATATATTTTATCTTCCTCACACTGATTCTTTTTTAAATTAAACAACTTATAGGAGTTCTTATCTTGATGATCAAATATTTGTAAAATCGGCATAGATACCCCACCTTTTTGCAACTACAAAACAAATTGTAGTATAACTGCAAATAAATTTAGATTTTAATCTTTTCCAAGTTTTTTCTCTTTTATTCGTTTACTTTTCTTTCTTTTTCTTTTTCATATTTTCAAACTAGAGAATGAATTCCAATTATGATAATTTTGAGTCCGCGATTGAAATGTGCCGCCAATTTTTAAAAGTAGCAAAAATATATCATGGATATAAAAAGTAACATAAATAAGCATAGTGTACTATTTTTGTGCACTATATACTATTTCTTTATTGTATCCAATATCTTTTATATAATAGATAGATCATAATTGTTGTGCACTATCCATATTTTATAGGACTATTCTCACTGGTTTCATTCATAAAGATTCTATCACATTTCATTTATATTGATATGCCATTTGCATATGGTGCACATTTTATATGCGCTATATCAAATGTCCAATTTCTTCAGCAGATCTTGAAAACCTCAATATAAAGAGAATATGTATACTTCATTTTCATCACTTCAGCATCTTCAAACGTCTTTGAAAGTTTAGCCAAAGTTTTATTCATTTGAACCTTAGAAAATGGATATTGAACGTGTCAAAGTTGCACTTTATTGTAATGGTGAAATTATCCACGAGGATAATATAGTATATTATAGTATTTCTACCAAGTTCAATGTCAGGTATCTAATTCAATTGGTTTTAAAGAATTTGTAATTCATTTTTTAGAAGGATGAAAATTAAAAATGACGATTGTGATTTATTTATAATCGGGCAATATCCAAATTTCTTCTCATCATAAGGATTGAAAAATTAAGGAAAATGATTTATCAGTGACGATGAGACGTTGATTAAATTTTTCAGGGCTTCTTATAATTATGTCATTCACATAAAGCTAAAAATTCTTCAAGTTAATCTTAAAAAGGAGTGAACGACTCGTCATGCGCACTCTCCTGCATAGGCAGATGTATATACGCAACTTGAGAATCCAACTAGTGTTGGTGATGCTTGTTTAACTTAAATAGTAATCTTTTAGACATGAATGCTCATCAATACATCATCTCGAATAATATTCCAACACAGTCTTCAATGCTTGATTTGAACAAAACTTTAAATGAAAGTTACTGGTAATATTCATTAATTTATTTTATTATTAATAATATTTATTTTTACTATTTTGTGCCTATTTATTTTGTCATATTTTTGTTATATATACGTTTTAGGAGCTTAACTCTGTGTGAGACGAATAATGATGATGTTTTTGGACAAGATTATAATTATGGTCAATCATCACAACTTGGATGAATTGATAATGCTGAAACATCTTTAAATGTTCCTCTCTCATTGTATTTTGGTATTGTCGACTATTATAATTGAGTTAAATATAGTCGATATTAAGTTATGTTGGTTCGCATCATGTATTTTTCTATTTATTTATGTTTTTTTACATGTATTAAAAATATTTCATTCTATGAAATATAGGGATAATATCACGCGACATGAGCATGTTGTTTCAGACGATATTGAAAATGGTGATCAATCAAATTATGGTGAATTATCATAGAATAATGATAGTGCACCTAATAATTTTTAGGGAGGTGAATGCCATTATGACTCATCTGATGGTGTGAGGTCCAATTCTGAACAAAGATTTATGTCCATGAGTCCTTAATCTCAATAAGAATTAATTTCATAGACATCGATTCAAAGACCGACACCAATGTCACTATTAAACAATCGACATGTTTTTATGCCAATGAAATTTCAGTTCTTGATCATTTTCAGGAAAGACCAGATGTGTTTATGGATATGCATGAAAATTACTCTGTCCCTAGAGGTGTGTGGCATGAACCGACTGATTTTCTAAATGATAATTTTTATCTTGCTACAGGATGTTCAAATAAAAAAAAAGATATAAAAAGGCTAGTTAGGCTCTATCATATTAAGGAAGGGATGGAGTTTTTTATTGTTAAGTCAGAAAAGGAAGTCTTGAGCATTTGTTGCAAGCGTGTAGATCAAGATTGTTCATTCAAACTTTGTGCCACTAAATATAGTAGTAATAACTTATGGAAAATAAAAAAAATACATTGGTGAATACACTTGTAATATGGGTGAGTATCGCGAAGGTCACTTCAATTTGGATATAGACTTGATTGCAATTGTTCTTGTGCCATATATTCAAAAACACTGAGGTACTATTTCTTTTTGAGTTCATTTGACTATAAAAATCAATACATATTTTTTTTTATAATTATTAAGCCTAATTATTCACAGGTATTCTATCAAAGAATTTCAAATGTCCCTTCTCAATAAGTACCATAAAATAATAAGTCGGCAAAAGGCTTATCTTGAATGAAAGCGTGCCTTTGAACAAGTCTATGAAAATTAGGAGGACTCATTTTGTGAATTGCTAATGTTCATGATTTCTATGGAACGTTTCAATTCAATCTTTGCCAATGAATGATGATTTGAATGATGCGATAGAGTTGATGAACACATTTTCAACAATGTGTTTTGGACGATTAAGGCATGTGTCGATAGTTTTTGTTATTGTTGGCTGGTGATATCGATAAATGAAACACATATATATGGTAAGTATGATATAAAGTTGTTGATTGTGGTAGTTACTAATAATAACGGTGTTATCTTTTTGTTGAATTTTACAATAACAACGAAAGAGAGCCTTGCGATATTAACTAAATTTTTGAGCAATTTGTATCAACTTGTTATGTGTGATCGTTAAGGAATTACATTGATATTTGAAAGGCATCATGGCTTACTCAGAAGTATATTTACAGATTATATATGATAATCTTTTTTTTTTCTATCATTATTATTGCTTAACTCACTTAAAGGCCAATTATCAGAGAATGTTAAAAAATGTCTGACTGAACAACCTACTATAGGCTGCTGCAACTGCAATCCAAGAAAAAAATTCTTGTTACAAATGAAGTTGATTAAGGGGATACACTTTTTAGCATATGAGTGATTGAAGAAGATCGACTTAAAAACTGGACTATGCATAAGAGTGACGGCAGAAGATGGGGCATGCTCACAACGAATAGCTCTGAGTCATTCAATAGTATGTTGAAGTCCGCTAAAGGCCTACTACTGGCTAAAATGGTCTAAATGTCTTACAACATGGTTGAGGATCATTTTGTATAGATCTAAGTATGCAAAATAACTATTGGCTAAAAAATAAAAATGGATCCCAAATTCTTTCAAAAAATTTGAGGAATATAGGAAAAGGCATCGATACACAGTATACAAAATTATCTTGTGGAAGATAATATAATTGAAGTTAGGACATTCAACTTACACCTTAAAAAAGGTGGTAATAAGAAAATTTTTAATGGGATGCAAAGAACATGTGTGGTTAATGAAAATCAAACCACTTTCCATATTTTCATACCATTAGGGTGTTCGAGTTTGTTGGTAATTCTGCATGGAATTTGTATTGTATCAAGATTCTCTGTGGTGTGCTACAAAAAAACTTACTCAGAATAGTTGATTCCACTTGGGGATGAGGAAAATTGACCAGAAAGTCTATATTTCATTATTGCACATAAAAAGTTTTGCACAAAGTAAAGGTCATGTCAAATACATGCATTCTCAATGTAATGGATATTTCACAAAGTAGTCTCTCCCAAAGATGCTCTACTTGAAAACAACCAGGACATGATAAGTGCAGTTGTCCATTGAGAGAGCATAATGCTAATGCATATAGAGTAGAAACACCTCTAGTAGTGCTAGTACTTCTAGGAGATGATTTTAATAGTATGTTTTATTATGAATTACTTTATATGTTATTGTACTATGTATTTGCATCTTAATGAATGGTGCAAGTATTTTATTGAGAGATAATATTTCAAATTTTTATAACACCCGAGTGAAACGTAACATATAATCTACAAAATTACATATCTTCTTCATCAGTTTCAAAAACTATATTGACTTCGTCTTTGTCACTATGATCTAAACCCCAATTTGAACTAGTTTATTATGTTGACACAACAAAACTCAATTGATTTATACAAAAATATGGCAGTCTAAAATCTAATATTTGGGGTAAATATTTTTGAATGCCTATTCATTTATTAACTATTGAATATATCAAATCGATAGAATCTCAATGTAGTCTCTGGTTTTCAAGTAGTTTCCAGTGCTCCTCTTCATATGCTCCTTGATAGATAAGATCGATCATCTAATGCATGAAAGATCTTTCATTTTTTTTTAAATATTTTTGTAATACCTCGTACTTCTACCTAGCTTAAAATCGCCCCGAGTATGTTAGAAACTTACTTTGAAAGATGAATCCACTTTTATAGACGTGGAATTTTTAATATTTTCACTTTTTGTAATGTGGGAAATTGAATTAGCCTTCAAATGATATCAATTTCGTCCAAATATGGTATCGGGGTAGAAAGTTATGGCCATTTTACAGAAAGCAGTCAAAACTGCCTAGGTGCGACGATGAGGGCCGACGGACCCTCGAGCTAGTGACGGACCATTTCCCAAACCATCACAGCAGAGGCAGTGAGACCACCTTCTACCTAAGGGCGACGACTCAAGCTGACGGAACGTCGAGCTAGCAACGGACCATCACCCAAGCCGTCGCAGCTGCGACAATGAACCCTTATTCTGCCAAGGTGCGATAGTCAGGACCAATAGACCATCCACAAAACGATGGACCATCTCACCCACCATTGCATAGTTTATTCAGTTATTTTAAAGTCATTTTTAAAAGGGTATTTGGGTCTTTTCTACTCGTTTTAACCCGTAATTATATTAGACCAAGGCCCATAAGTTCATTATCCATCTACCACATCAATTTAGGGTTTTCTCTCAAAGATAATCCCCAAGATTAAGATCCAAATACTCCTTCAAGAAACTAAGAAATTCAAGTTCTTCAAGTCCAAGAACTTCAAGAAACTCACAACCCATGTATGTCATGTGTTGATTCATGGGTCTCTTTCACCCATGAAGCTCAAGAATCGCTTTTCAAAATAAAAAATTTATGTATTTATGAATATTCATGATTTAAATAGAATTGAAATTTCACATTCATGATGTTGTAGGGTTTTGATTCATGTTTTAAATTACATTCTTTCAGTGATTGACCCTAGTATATGAAGATTTTCATAATAACCATGATAACCCCCCTTTAATTTACAAGTTGATTGATGTATCCATGATTATAAGATGTATTGATGATTGTATAACCAAAGCATGCTCTCCATGTGTTTGATTAAATGCCTATGTGAAGGAAAAGTGCCATACTAGTATAATAATATGAAATCCCCATTAATGTAAAAGTTTATGCATGTCAAGTGTTTGATAAAATGTCTTAGTCAATGAATTAAGGATATATGTGTAGCCATTGTGGTGCTTTATAACTTGTACTACATGAAGTCTCCAACTTATTGTATTATGGATTGTGATGTTGGTCATGTATTAAAGAAAGTCATTATTTGTCAGTTTCTTTCCATCGAGTCCTGGGGGTACTTGTACCTGAAAAGTATAGCTGTGCTCCTAGAGCCAGTGTCATGTTTTCAAGATACTCTCAGTCAAGCCATGATCCATAGAATTCAGTCAGTCTCATGACTCAGGAAAACTTAGTAATCTCAGTCAACGAAACTCAGTTAATTCAATTTAGTCAAGTTTAGTTAATCATGTTCAGTATCTATTCAGATGGAAGTAGGAATTAGAACCGAGTGAACCCAAGGATGGGAACACACACTGTCAGATGAGGGTATGATTCTTAGAAGTAATCCTTGCATTCCAGAACCATGTGACCAGCATAGGTTGAGACTTCAACACTGTCAGATGAGAGTTGATGAGGTGGATAAGCACTGTCAAATTAGGGCTCCACCGTTCTCTTTTGGGGACACATTCAAATGAGGGTTTCCAATAGCTTGTCCTTACCAGTGATGCAGTATTGACACCCCTTCAATTGGGGTTAAAAATTGGACCCCACCTCAGCTATATTGCCTTATTTGGGACATATCAGTTAGATGACTACTTACCACAGTTTCAGTATAGAATTAGGGCTGTCAGATACAGTCATTCAGTCTTAGTAATAGAAATCATTAGTTCTACAGGATTCAGGACTGTCAAATACAGTCAACTCAGAACAGTACGAAACTCAGCTAGTTCTATCAGAAACTAGACTGTCAGATACAGTCGCTCAGTATTAGTTATTTCAGTTACATAGTTATCAGTATCTCATGTTATCATTACTCAGATTCAGTAATCATGTTATTACAAACTCAGTTATAGTTATTATATATGGATGCATGTATTGTCACGCTCATGTTATTCAATCAGTTAATATAGTTCATGCATGTGAACCCTTTGCATTCATCCTACCTCACATGCATACCAGTACATTCAAACGTACTGACACATTTGTGCTATGGTGTTTTATACCATAGGTTTAGAAGCCCGAGATCCAGAGCATCAGTAGCATTCCAGTTTCTGCATTCTAAACTAGCAGTGAGTCCTCATTATTTGAGTACATGATTATTTTATTATCTCATTAATTAATTTATTTCAGTAGTTGGAGTTAGTTGGGGACATGTCCTATCAACTTCTTATTCAGACAGTTCAATCAGTTAGAGGCCTTTCAGACTATCATGTTCAGACAGTTTATTTTAGGTTTTGTTTTGGTATTGTGATACCATACCATTCCGAGATTATTTTATCAGTTTTGAACCTTATGGCCTTTCAACCCTTATTTCCACATTCGTACAGTATATTATGCAGTGTTTAGGTATAGATATCAATCATGGGTTATCTTGTGGTCCTTTGGGGTCATGAGCACTGTGTAGCATTCTGGGTACTAGATTTGGGGTGTTACAAACTTGGTATCAGAGCCTAAGGTTCAATAGAGTCCTAGGAAGTCAGAAAGCCGCATCTAGTAGAGTCTTGTACATGGGTATATTGTGCACCACATTTATGTGCAGGAGGCTATAAGATGTTTTAGGAACATATTCCCTTCTTTCAGTATTTATGTCGTGCTAGTGAGAATAATCTCAAGTCAATCTCTCAGTCTAATCTATTTCAACCTTTCTTCTACAAAACATGCCTCCTAATATAAGAAACGTGAATCAGTCATCCCCTTAGCCCGAAGAACCTTTGGGCGAACATGTCTCTCATGCAGAGTTCATGTGATGCCCCGAAAAAATTTTTCCGTTAAGATCTTGGACAAAAATGTGTTGAATTCTATTCTTTATCGTGATTAATAATTTTTCTGTGTGGAATTTCTGGATATGCAACCTATCATCGCATTGAGAATCAAATAAGCTTTCCAAAGATATGTGGATCATCCAAAACGGACACTTGAGCGATGAGTTATGATCATTCCAATCTAACCATGAATAGTGGTGAATAGTAAATTTGCAGGAAAAAAATACTGAGGCCAGGCGAATTTTAGGATCAAATTCAAACGATCATAACTCTTTGTACATAATGATCTGGGTGAGATATTATATATCAACAGAATGATCTAAAAATCATCTTTCCAATGAAATTGATTTCATCCAATTTGGCCATCGAAGCAAAAAGTTATGGTCGATCTACTTCAGCCTATCAAAACAGTCCACCAAAGGACAGATTTGATATTATTTAATTTTTAAGGGTATTTTGGTCATTCCCACTCTAATCCATCCGGGTAAACCATGGATTTAAGTTCATTAAGAGCATTCAATAGCATATTTTTCTCTAAAATTTCCTAAGGCTCAAACCCCAACCCTACTACTCCAAATTTCATTCTTCTATGTTTCTTGATTGAACCGTAGAACTTTTAAATTGATTTGGGATTCGAGTTGATCATGTTAAGGGCTTCGAGAAGCACCCTTTTATTTTCGTGAATAAAGTTCCGGAGTTGGAAGTTCATATTCATCTTCCATTTTTAGGTATGTGGGGCTTTGAACAAGATTATCCTTTCAATCTTGTGCCCGGTATTTTTGTTGAATTATATTGACATGAGATTTTACATGTTTTACCATGAATTGGAAATATGGTTTTATATCTTATATTATTTTTCATGAGCTATGGGATTATGTCATCCGATATGTGTATGATGTTGAGATGGAATTATGTCCAAAAAGTATTTGATTATGAGAGTATGATGATTTAATTTGTTAAGCCTTGATTTATACTATCATTCCACTATTTCCTTATTATGAATTTATAATTGATATTGGAAATTCTATATCCCTACTATGGATTGATGTCTTAAGTACCTTTAAATGAGAGTTGGATGGCAAATTGAGAAATGTTGATATTGAAGTTGCAATGAGTCTTGGTATTTTTCGGATGGTTTTGATGAGATAAATTATTGAAAATATTATGTATGAAGTCTTCATAGCCTTATCCAAATGCCGTGTCGGTTATGATTCAATGCATTGATACCTTGTTGATGTTGAGGAAGATTAAAATATTTTGAGCTAAAATATGTTGAGTTAGGAATCCACAAATTGATATGATTTGATAAATGAGAAAGAGATTTGATTTGGTCTTTATGATAGACCCTTGTGATGTTGTGGTGGATTTCCTAACGCGTTCTCAGCTTGTCGGGGAGTAGTACTTAGCACCGAGAGGGAAATTTGGTATTTCTCCAAACCTATGTGCCACCATAGGGTTGTTTGATGATGATATTATTGGCCAGAGAGCCCGATTATGATTATTGCAGTTTTAAGGTCGTACTCCCTGGCAAAGAGTATGACGCTCCCACGAACGGGGGTTTTAAACATTCATATTCCACGTAGCTTACATGGGGTTATCGGTTATAGGAAACTCCCCTATCTATAAGAGTCATGTTTATTAAAATACCGAGTCACTCCGAGTTTTGATGTGGTAAGTCAAGTTGCCTATGATGATCTATAATGATTTATGAGTTTTTTCTCCTACATTTCCTATCTTAGATGTTATGAGTTGCATGATTCAATGTCACTCAAGTCAGGTGTGTCATTATGGTCCGTATGTACGTTTTTACGAAATTTATGCTGTTATTTATATTTTGCATGTGCCTCCACATACTCTGTACGTATCTTGTGCTGACCCATATATTTCTCTATGGGCTACATTCTTACTATGATGTAGGTTCAAGTACTCAGCCGCAACAGTGATATCCGAGTGCCGCATCTACGTTCCTTCAGTGGTGAGTCCTCATGGTTTGAGGACCAAGTTGCTAGTTTTGGTGCTGTTGTTTTGTGATCCCTTTGGTCTGTTGAGTTAGTTGGGGGTTTGTCCCAATGGCTCATTGATTTTGCTGTATAGAGGCTATGTCAGACTAGTGTATTGTTGGGTTGGTTTGTGTATAGACATTCTATATATGTACAGTCTAACGATATTCCGTGCCATTTATGATGTGATATGATATGTACTTATATATATATCCTTAGCGTAGCGTGTATGTTGTTGTGTTGGAACCCAAGGGTAGTGTTTTGGCTTAAAGGGTTATCTTGAGGCTACGTGTAGCCTTAGGCACCGTGTGGCATCTCAGGATGATATTTTGGGGTGTTACAAACTTGGTATCAGAGCGTAAGGTTGTGAAGAGTCCTAGGGAGTCTGACAAGCTGCGTTACGTAGAGTCTTGAGCATCGGTATGTAGCGCACCACACCTATGATCAAGATGCTACGGGGCATTCTAGGAAAATTCATTTCTTTCTTTCTACAAGAGTCTATCATGCTTACAACTGTTTCCTTCTACTGTTAATTCGTGTGTTCTTACGACAGAAAATGCCTCCACGTCGAGCTTGCGGAAACAACAACCAACCTCAACCCGTTGATCCGTTAGATGAGACGGTATCCCATGCCAAATTTTGGGCAGCTTTTCAGACGCTAGCCTAGGAAATTACCGCCAATACTCTGGCCAACGCTCCACCTCCGTATGAAAATAATTCGGCAGCAGCACGAATTCATGACTTTATACGGATGAATCCACCAGAGTTTCATGGGTCGAGAGTAGGTGTGGACCCGCAGATGTATGTTGATGAAATGAAGAAAATTACACAAATTATGCACGTGACCAAGAAAGAAAGTGTGGAGCTGGATTCTTATCGGTTGAAGGATGTTGCCTATGACTGGGTGCAGATGTGGAATAAGGGTAGAGAGGAAGATACCACTCCAGTGACTTGGCAATTGTTCCAAGATGCTTTCTTGGATAGATTCTTTTCTCTTGAGGTAGGGGAAGATAAGATAGAGGATTTTATGAATTTGAGACAAGGCTCTATATCGGTTAAGGAGTATTGTCTTAGGTTTAATCATCTATCAAAGTACGCTCCCAATATGATGGCTGACTCGAGGACTAGTATGAGCAAGTTTCTAACTGGGGTGTCGAGTTATGTGGTGAAAGAATGTAGATTTGCTATGATCAACAGGGATATTGATCTTCCTAGGTTAATGATTCATGCCCAAAAGATTGAGTCAGACAAGATAAAGGAAAGAGAAAGAGTACGAGGGATTAAGAGAGTCAGATCAGAGCAACAGGGGTCTGGTAAGACTAGATTCTCCGGAGGGAGTCGCCCTCAGTTTCAGAGACGTCCATTTATACTTGCGCCTTCCTCAGCTAGTGCTCCCGTATATCGGGGCAGGCAGGAGCTCGGGAATAGGTCGGTACCTTCCAGGTCTCAGGATAGTGTAAGCAACCAGCCTCATCCTCCTTTGTGTGCTAAGTGTGGTAAATACCATTTTAGGGAGTGTTATATGGGCCAGCAGGGCTATTTTGGTTGTGGAAAGTTGGGCCACAAACTTAGAGACTGCTCGTATGCCAGACAGTGAAGTCGTGATGCCTGTCCCTAGAGTAAGGCTACCGGTGCCCCGCTTCCCACAGCCCATCCAGTTCCTCCTCAGGGTGCTTCATCTAGTACTGCTGGCGGTCAATGCCAGAATTATTTCTATGCTATACCACCTCGTCAGGAACAGAAGGACTCTCTCGATGTTGTCACTGGTATGCTCCGTGTTTTCTATTTTGATGTCTATGTGTTGATGGACCCCGGTTTGAGTTTTTCTTATGTGACACCTCTGGTTGCTGTAAATTTTAAAACGGATCCTGAACTAATTTCTGAGTCTATTTTGGTTTCTACTTCGGTAGGAGAGTCTGTCGTTGCTAAGCGGGTGTATAAGAAATGTCCCATTATTGTCTTTCATAGGGTTATGTATGATGATTTGATTGAGCTAGATATGGTTGACTTTGATATCATTCTGGGTATGGATTGGCTTCACTTATGCTATGCGTCTATTGATGGTCGTGCCTGTGTGGTCAAGATTCAATTTCCTGATGAACCTATCCTCGAATGGTCCGGGAGTTCTGTGATTCCTAAGGGTCGTTTCATATCCTATCTCAAAGCTAGGAAGTTGATTTCCAAGGGTTGCATCCACCATTTGGTTCGGGTTAAAGACAGTAAGTCTGAAACCCCGACCATTTAGTCAATTAATATTGTTAATGAGTTTCTTGATATCTTTCTGGAAGATCTCCCTAGAATACCTCTTGATAGAGAGATAAAGTTCGGGATTGACCTTCTTCTCGATACTCAGCCTATTTCTATTCCTTCGTATCACATGGCTCCCGCGGAACATAAAGAGTTGAAGAAGCAATTGAAAGATCTTTTAGACAAAAGCTTTATCAAACCTAGTGTGTCCCCGTGGGGTGCACCTGTCCTATTTGTACGTAAGAAAGATGGTTCTTTACGGATGTGTATTGATTACCGACAACTTAATAGGGTTACTATCAAGAATAAATATCCGCTTCCCTGAATTGATGATTTATTTGATCAATTGCAAGGTGCGATCTACTTTTCGAAGATAGACCTCAGATCCGGTTATCACCAACTTAAGGTTAGGGAATGTGATATCCCCAAGATAGTCTTCCGAACCCGTTATGGTCATTTTGAATTTCTATTGATGTCTTTCGGGTTAACTAATGCTCCAGCGGCTTTCATGGATCTTATGAACCATGTATTCCGGCCATATCTAGATTTATTTGTAATAGTGTTCCTTGATGATATTCTTATTTACTCCCGAAGTGAGGGCGATTATGCGAATCATCTCCAAATCGTGTTGGAAACTCTTCAAACTCATCGGTTGTATGTTAAGTTCAGTAAGTGTAAGTTCTGGATGAACTCTATAGCCTTCTTGGGTCATGTTGTTTCTTCCGAAGGTATTAGAGTTGATCTTTAAAAGATAGAGGCTATAAAGAGTTGGCATAGACCTATTTCTCCTTTTGATATCCGAAGTTTCTTGGGTCTAGCTGGTTATTATCGTCATTTTGTTGAAGGGTTTTCATCTATTGGATCTCCTATGACCCATTTGACCCAAAAGAAAGTGAAGTTCCTGTGGTCTGAATCTTGTGAGAAGAGTTTTCAGGAGTTGAAGACTCGACTCACTTCAGCCCCTGTGTTCACTTTGCCTGACGGTGTTGATGGTTTTGTGGTGTATTGTGATGCTTCCAGAGTTGGTTTGGGTTGTGTATTGATGCAAAAGGGCAAGGTTATAGCTTATGCTTCCAGGCAGCTAAAGCCTCACGAGAAGAATTATCCTACCTATGACCTTGAATTAGCTGCCGTGTTTTTTTCTTTGAAAATCTGGAGACATTATTTGAATGGTTTCCATGTCGACGTCTTCATGGACCATAAGAGCTTGCAGTATGTATTCACCCAAAAAGAGTTAAATCTTAGGCAGAGACGATGGTTAGAACTATTGAAAGATTATGATATGAGCATGCTCTATCATCCGAGCAAGGCCAATGTAGTAGCAGATGACCTTAGTCGGAAGTCCATGGGTAGCGTAGCACATATGGAGATTGATAAGAAGGAGTTAGCCCGTGAGGTACATCGTTTGGCTAGATTGGGGGTTAGGTTGTTTGGTGTTGCTGAGGGTAGTATAGGAGTGCAAAGCGGCTCCGAATCCTTTTTAGTTTCGGAAGTGAAGGAGAAGCAAGACAGGGATCCTACCTTGGTCAGGTTAAAAGAGTCAGTTAAAGACCAAAAGGTGGAGGTTTTCTCCCAAGGGGGAGATGGCGTTTTGAGACTCCGAGAATGATTATGTGTTCCTGATGTTGATAACTTGAAGTAGAGGATTATAGCGGAAGAACATGGTACGCGATACTCCATCCATCCCGGTGCTACCAAGATGTACCATGATTTGCGGGAAATCTATTGGTGGAACGGTATGAAGAAAAACATAGCAGAATTTGTGGCGAAGTGTTCCACGCGTCAACAGGTTAAAATAGAGCATTAAAGGCCCAGTGGTGTGATGCAAGAGTTTAGCATTCCTACTTGGAAATGCGAAGAAGTGAATATGGACTTCATAGTTGGTTTGCCTCCTTCTCGTTGCCATCATGATTCGATTTGGCTTGTCGTAGATTGGCTGACAAAATCAGCTCATTTTTTGCCTGTGCATTCATCGTATACATCTGAATATTATGCTAGAATATATATTCGGGAACTCGTCAGACTTCATGGAATCCCTTTGGCTATTAGTTCTGACAGAGGTACTCAGTTTACCTCTCAGTTTTGGAAATCTTTCCAGAAGGGTCTTGGTACCCAAATTCGTTTAAGTTCTGCTTTCCATCCACAAACAGATGGTCAGGCCGAGCGAACCATTCAGACTTTAGAAGATATGTTGAGGGCTAGTGTGCTTGATTTTAAAGGTAGTTGGGATGAACACTTAGCATTAAACGAGTTTGCTTACAATGACAGTTTTCATGCTACTATTGGAATGGCCCCATTTGAAGCTTTGTATTGTAGAAGGTGTAGATCACCCATTGGTTGGTTTGAAGTTGGTGAGGCTTCCACAACTGAACTGTATGCGGTGTTCGAGGACATGGAGAAGGTTAAGTTAATTCGGGAAAGGTTGAAAACCGCCCAAAGTCGTCAAAAATCATACGCAGATGTAACGAGGAAAGACCTTGAATTTGATGTTGGTGATTTAGTATATTTGAAAGTTTCACCCATGAAAGAGGTGAAGAGATTTGGGAAGAAAGGTAAACTAAGTCCCCATTACATTGGTCCCTATATGATTGTGGATCGCATTGGGAAGGTAGTGTATAAGGTTGAATTGCCCGCGGAGTTATCTAACGTCCATATGGTTTTCCATGTTTTTATGCTTAAGAAGTCTATTTATGATTCTGTTGTGATTGATCCTTCCGAAGTCTCAGGTATTCAAGATAGTCTTTCATATGAAGAGATTCCGGTTGAGGTTTTTGACTTTCAAGTTCGTAGGCTAAGAAACAAGGAAGTTCCTTTGGTTAAAGTGCTTTGGCAAAATCAATCTGTGGAGAGTGATACTTGGGAAGTCGAAGCGGATATGCACGCCAAATATCCTCACCTCTTTCCTACGAATCCTAAGCATGTCAAAGGTATCGTTCTCTTTTGATTTAATCCTTATTGCTATGTTTATCTTGGCTTGTGTGTTTTCTACGATATCCAAAAAAATCTAGAATGGAGTATATGCTTGGGAAAGATGATTTTTCTCTATATACTCATTTTCATAGTATTCTTGACCTACCTATCAACATTCAAGGATGAATGTTTCCAAAGGGGAGATGATGTGATGCCTCAGAAAAAATTTTCCGTTAAGATCTAGGACGAAAATGTGTTGAATTCTGTTCTTTATCGTGATTAATAGTTTTTCTGTGTGGAATTTCTGGATCTGCAACCCGTCATCGCGAAGAGCATCGAATAATATTTCCAAAGATATGTGGATCATCCAAAACGGACACTCGAGCGATGAGTTATGATCATTTCGATCTAACCGTGAATAGTGGTGAACAGTAAATGTGTAGGAAAAAAATACTGAGGCCAGACGAATTTTAGGGTCAACTTCAAACGATCATAACTCCTTGTACATAATGGTCTGGGTGAGCTACTATATATCAACAGAAAGATCTGAAAGTCCTCTTTCCAATGAAATTGGTTTTATCGAATTTGGCCATCGGAGAAAAAGGTTATGGTCGATCTACTTCAGCCTATCAAAACAGTCCACCAAAGGACAGATTTGACATTATTTGATTTTTAAGGGTATTTTGGTCATTCCCACTCCAATCGATCCGGGTAAACCATGGATTTAAGTCCATTAAGAGCATTCAATAGCCCATTTTTCTCTAAAATTTCCTAGAGCCAGTGTCATGTTTTCAAGATACTCTCAGTCAAGCCATGAACCATAGATTTCAGTCAGTCTTATGACTCAGGAAAATTTAGTAATCTCAGTAGTATTCCATCAGTCAACGAAACTCAGTTAATTTAATTCAGTCCAGTTTAGTTAATCATGTTCAGTGTCTATTCATATGGGAGTAGGAATTAGAACTGAGTGAACCCAAGGATGGGAAAACACACTGTCAGATGAGGGTGTGATTCTTAGAAGTCATCCTTGCATTCCAGAACCATGTGGCCAGCATAGGTTGAGATATCAACACTGTCAGATGAGAGTTGATGAGGTGGATAAGCACTGTCAGATAGGGGATCCACCTTTCTCTTTTGGGGACACAGTCAGATGAGGGTTTCCCACAGCTTGTCCTTACCAGTGATGCGGTATTGACGCCCCTTCAATTGGGGTTACAGATTGGATCCCACCTCAGCTATATTGCTTTATTTGGGACATATCAGTTAGATGACTACTTCCCACAGTTTCAGTATAGAATCACGGCTGTCAGATACAGTCATTCAGTCTTAGTAATAGATCTCAGATAGTTCTACAGGATTCAGGACTGTCAGATAAAGTTAACTCAAAATAATATGAAACTCAGCTAGTTCCATCAGAAACTAGACTTTCCGATATAGTCGTTCAGTATTAGTTATTTCAGTTACATAGTTATCAGTATCTTATGTTATCATTACTCAGATTCAATAATCATGTTATCACGAACTCAGTTATAGTTATTATGAATTGATGCATGTATTCTCACGCTCATGTTATTCAATCAGTTAGTATAGTTCATGCATGTGAACCCTTTGCATACAACCTACCTCACATGCATACCAGTACATTCAAACATACTGACACATTTGCGCTATGGTGATTTATACCATAGGTTTAGAAGCACGACCTCTAGAGCATCAGTAGCATTCCAGTCTCTGCAGTCTGAACTAACAATGAGTCCTCATCCTTTTAGGACATGACCATTACTTTATTATCTCATTAATTAATTTATTTCAGTAGTTGGAGTTAGTTGGGGACATGTCCTATCAACTCCTTATTCAGATAGTTCAGTTTGTTAGAGGCCTTTTGGACTATCATATTCAGACAGTTTATTTCAGGTTTTGTTTTGGTATTGTGATACCATACCATTCCGAGATTATTTTATCAGTTTTGAACCTTATGGCCTTTCAACCTTTATTTCCACATTCGTACAGTATATTATGCAGTGTTCAGGTATAGATATCAATCATGGATTATCTTGTGGTCCTTCGGGGTCATGAGCACCGTGTAGCATTCTGGGTACCAGATTTGGGGTGTTACAAACTTGGTATCAGAGCCTAAGGTTCAATAGAGTCCTAGGAAGTCAGAAAGCCGCATCTAGTAGAGTGTTGTACATGGGTGTATTGTGCACCACATTTATGTGCAGGAGGCTATAAGATGTTTTAGGAACATATTCCCTTCTTTCAGTATTTATGTTGTGCCAGTGAGAATAATCTCAAGTCAATCTCTCAGTCTAATCCATTTCTCCCTTTCTTTTATAGAACATGCCTCTTAAAATAAGAAACGTGAATCAGTCAGCCCCTTAGCCCGAAGAACCTTTGGGCGAACATGTCTCTCATGCAGAGTTCATGTGATGCCCCGAAATTTTTTTTCCATTAAGATCTTGGATAAAAATATGTTGAATTCTGTTCTTTATTGTGATTAATAATTTTTTTGTGTGGAATTTCTGGATATGCAACCTGTCATTGCGTTGAACATCAAATAAGCTTTCCAAAGATATGAGGATCATCCAAAACGGACACTCGAGCTATGAGTTATGATCATTCCGATCTAACCATGAATAGTGGTGAACAGTAAATTTGCAGGAAAAAAATACTGAGGCCAGGCGAATTTTAGGATCAAATTCAAACGATCATAACTCTTTGTACATAATGATCTGGGTGAGATACTATATATCAACAGAAAGATCTGAAAGTCCTCTTTCCAATGAAATTGGTTTTATCCAATTTGGCCATCGAAGCAAAAAGTTATGGTCGATCTACTTCAGCCTATCAAAACAGTCCACCAAAGGACAGATTTGACATTATTTAATTTTTAAGGGTATTTTGGTCATTCCCACTCCAATCCATCAGGGTAAACCATGGATTTAAGTCTATTAAGAGCATTCAATAGCTTATTTTTCTCTAAAATTTCCGAAGGCTCAAACCTCAACCCTACTTCTCCAAATTTCATCCTTCTATGTCTCTTGATTGAACCGTAGAAATTTCAAATTGATTTGGAATTCGAGTTGATCATGTTAAGGGCTTCGAGAAGCACCCTTTATTTTTGTGAATAAAGTTCCGGAGTCGGAAGTTCATAATCATCTTCCATTTTTAGGTATGTGGGGCTTTGAACAAGATTATCCTTTCGATCTTGTGCCCGATATTTTTGTTTAATTACATTGACATGAGATTTTACATGTTTTACCATGAATTGTAAATATGGTTTTATATGTTATATTATTGTCCATGAGCTATGGGATTAGGTCATCCGATATGTGTATGATGTTGAGATGGAATTATGTCCAAAAAGTATTTGATTATGAGAGTATGATGATTTAATTTGTTAAGCCTTGATTTATACTATCATTCCACTATTTTCTTATTATGAATTTATAATTGATTTTGGAAATTCTATATCCCTACTATGGGTTGATGTCTCAAGTACCTTTAAATGAGAGTTGGATGGCAAATTAAGAAATGTTGATATTGAAGTTGCAATGAGTCTTGGTATTTTCCGGATGGTTTTGATGAGTTAAATTGTTGAAAATACTATGTATTGAGTCTTCATATCCTTGTCCAAATGTCGAGTCGATTATGATTCAATGCATTGATACCATGTTGATGTTGAGGACAATTAAAATGTTTTGAGCTAAAATGTGTTGAGTTAGGAATCCACAAATTGATATGATTTGATAAATGAGAAAGAGATTTGATTTGGTCTTTATGATAGACCCTTGTGATGTTGTGGTGGATTTCCTAACGCGTTCTGAGCTTGTCGGGGAGTAGTACTTAGTAGCAAGAGGGAAATTTGGTATTTCCCCAAACCTATGTGCCACCATAGGGTTGTTTGATGATGATATTATTGGCCAGAGAGACCGATTGTGATTATTACAGTTTTAAGGTCGTACTTCCTGGCAAAGAGTATGACGCTCCCGCCAACGGGGGTTTAAAATATTGGTATTCCACGTAGCTCACGTGGGGTTGTCGGTTATAGGAAACTCCCGTGTCCATAAGAGTCATGTTTATTGAAATACTGAGTCACTCCGAGTTTTGATGTGGTAAGTCAAGTTGCCTATGATGATCTATAATGATTTATGAGTTTTTTCTCCTACATTTCCTATCTAAGATGTTATGAGTTTCATGATTCAATGTCACTCAAGCCAGGTGTGTCATTATGGTCCGTATGTACGTTTTTATGAAATTTATAGTATTATTTATATTATACATGCGCCCCCACATACTCAGTACGTATCTTGTGCTGACCCACATATTTCTCTATGGGCTACATTCTTACCATGATATAGGTTTAGGTACTCAGTCGCAGCCACGACAGTGATATCCGAGTGCCGCATCTACGTTCCTTCAGTGGTGAGTTCTCATGGTTCGAGGACCAAGTTGCCAGTTTTGGTGCTATTGTTTTGTGATCCCTTTGGTCTGTTGAGTCAGTTGGGGGTTTGTCCTAATGGCTCGTTGATTTTGCTGTATAGAGGCTATGTCAGACTAGTGTATTGTTGGGTTGGTTTGTGTATAGCCATTCTATATATATACAGTCTAACGATATTCTGTGCCATGTGCGATGTGATATGATATGTACTTATTATATATCCTTAGCGAAGTGTGGATATTGTTGTGTTGGAACCTAAGGGTAGTGTTTTGGCTTAAAGGGTTAGCTTGAGGCTACGTGTAGCCTTGGGCACCGTGTGGCATCTCGGGATGATATTTTGGGGCATTACAGTTCAGAGCTGCTTTCATAACTCTTGCCAAGTTAGTCGATTCTCAGAATGAATGACCAGCTGTCGTTCCAGCCAACCCAGTGGCCAATTTAGCTGCAGCTAGGATTCAGGACTTCACCCGAATGAATCCTCCATCCTTTCTCGAGTCTAAGTCAGATGAGGACCCTCAGAAATTCATTGACCAGGTTTAGAAGGTTACGGATATCATAGGATTACTTTTAGTGAGAGTGCGGAGCTAGCTGCATATCAGTTGCAGGATATTGCTCACACTTGGTTTAAACAGTGGAAGTCAGAAAGGCCAGATGATGCAAGGCCTATTAAGTGGGAGGAGTTTGTCACCGCATTCTTAGATAGATTCTTTCCCCTAGAGCTGAGAGAAGCCAAGGTGTTGGAATTTATCAACCTCAAGTAGGGAAACATGATGGAGAAAGAGTATTCTCTTAAGTTTACTCAATTAGCCAGGTATGCTCCTTATGTGGTTGCAGACAGCAGGGCCAAGATGAGTAAGTTTGTCTCTAGGGTGAATGATAGTGTGGTCAACGAGTATAGGTATGCTATGTTTAATAGTGACATGAACATAGCTAGGCTTATGACTCATGCTCAGCAGATAGAGGAGCAAAATATTAAGATGAGGGAGAAGAAAAATAAGAGAGCAAGGACATGTAGTTTAAACTTTGCTCAGCCCAAATTAGAAGGAGGAAATCATTCTCAATTTCATCCTAAGTCAGTAGTTACAGCACCTTCTTCAGCTGGTACAGCACCAGGCTTTAAGTCTCAGAGCAGTGTCAGTAATGCCTAAACTAATCCCCTTTGTCAGACTTGTGGTAAGAACCCCCAGGGTGCTTGCAGAGCTGGTAGTGATTTCTATTTCAAATATGGCAAGCCAGGCCACAGAGTCATAGATTGTCCACAGTCAGGTTATCAAGGTCAGCATAACCGTTCCCCAGCTTAGTCCAGTCGCCCAAATCAGCAGGGTGCCACCTCTAGTGCTAATAGTGGGCAACGGCCAAATCAAATTTATGCTCTCCAGTCCCGGAAAGATCAGGAAAATTCTCCTGATGTGGTTACTGGTACGTTACAGATTTTTCATGTGTATGTTTACTATTTGATAGATCCAGGAGCTTCTTTGTCTTTTGTTACTCCCTATATAGCAGGTGATTTCGAAACCAGTCCCAAAATTTTAGCAGAGCCCTTTTTAATCTCTATCCCAGTGGGTAAAACTATCATAGCCCGGTGGGTATACAGGAACTGTTAAGTTATGATATTTCAGAAAGTCACCTTAGCAAATTTAGTCAAATTAGAGATGACTGATTTTGATGTCATTCTTGTCATAGATTGACTTTATTCCTTCTATTCCATAGTTGACTGCAGAAACAAAATAGTCCAGCTTTAGTTTTCGAATGAACCTATCCTAGAGTGGAGGGGTAGCACTTCAGATTTCAGAGGTCATCTTGTTTCCTACATTCGGGCAAGGAAAATGATATCTAAATGATGTGTCTATCATCTTGTTTGAGTTAAGGACATGAGTTTTGAAACTCCCAATCTTGATTTAGTCCCAGACGTGAATGAATATTCAGATGTCTTTCCTGAAGATCTTCCAGGAATTCCTTCCGAAAGGGAAATAGACTTCGGCATCGATCTTCTTCCAGATACTCAACCTATATCTATTCTGCCATACAGAATGGCACCAGCAGAACTCAGAGAATTGGAAGATAAGTTGAATGATATCTTAGATAAGGGATTCATTAGACCCAACGTGTCCCCGTGGGGCACACCAGTCTTATTCGTGAGCAAGAAAGACGGTTCTCTCAGAATATACATTGATTACCGTCAACTGAATAAAGTCACGATCAAGAACAAGTATCCAATTCCTAGAATTGATGACTTGTTTGACCAACTTCAGGGTGCCAGCTATTTCTCTAAGATACATCTCAGATCAGGCTATCATCAGCTCAGAGTCAGAGAATGTGACATTCCAAAAATAGCCTTTCGTAATCGGTATGGTCACTTTGAATTCTTAGTTATGTTCTTTGGTCTTACCAATGACCCAACATCTTTCATGGAATTGATAAACCGGGTGTTCAAGCAGTACTTGGACATATTCATTATAGTCTTCATAGATGATATTCTGGTCTATTCCAACAGTGAGCGTGATCATACTGACTATCTAAAAATTGTACTTTAGACTCTCAGAGATCATCAGATGTTTGCCAAATTCAGTAAGTGAGAATTTTGGCTAAGGCCAGTAGCATTCCTTGGTCATATCATTTCTGTTGATGGCATTAAAGTTGATCCTCAAAAGACCGAAGCATTAAGAAACTAGCCTAGCCCTATATCTCCATTATATATCAGGAGTTTCTTGGGTTTGGCTGGCTATTACAAATGGTTTGTTGAGGGATTTTCTTCTATTTCATCCCCTATGTCTATATCGACTCAGAAGAAAGTCAAGTTTCAGTGGTCAAATCGTTGCGAGAACAGTTTTTAGGAGTTGAAGGCTCGACTCACCTTAGCTCCAGTCTTAGCTCTTCCAGATGATCCAAATTGGTTCCTATTGTATTGTGATGCATCCATAGTAGGTTTGGGTTGTGTCCTCATGCAGTATGGTAAGGTCATAGGCTACTTCTCTAGGTAACTTAAACCCCATGAGAAGAACTATCCTACTCATGATCTTGAGTTAACAACCGTAGTCTTTGCCTTGAAGATTTGGAGGCATTATCTATACGGAGTTCTTGTGGATGTGTTCACATATCATAAGAGCCTTCAGTATGTCTTTTCTTAGAAAGATCTCAATGTTCGTTTGAGAAAGTGGTTAGATCTCTTGAAAGATTATGATATAAGTGTCTTTTATCATCCGGGAAAGGCCAACATTGTGGCCGACACTCTCAGTAGACTATCCATGGGTAGTATTGCTCATGTTAAGGACAGTAAGAAAAAGCTAGCTTAGGAAATCCATCATCTTACCAGACTAGGAGTTCTCTTAGTTGATACAGAGGAGGGTGACATATAGGTTTAGAGTAGTTCAAAATCATTTCTAGTTTCCAAGGTGAAAGAAAAACAATATTGAGATCCCAGTCTAGTCAAGTTGAAAGAGTCAGTCAAGGATAAAAAATAGAGGTTTTCTCCTAAGGGGGAGATGGTGTTTTGCATTGTCAGGGTCGTCTGTGTGTTCTAGGTGTAAATGACTTAAGGAAGCAAATTCTTGCAGAAGAGCATGGTGCACACTACGCTATTCATCTAGGGGCCACAACGATGTACCGTGACTTACGGGAAATTTATTGGTGGAGTGGGATGAAGAGAGATGTTGCAGAGTTTGTGGCTAAGTGCTCTACATATCAGCAGGTTAAGATAAAGCATCAAAAACCTAGTGGGTCCATGTAGGAGTTCAGTATTCCTACTTGGAAGTGGGAAGAAGTGAACATGTACTTCGTGATGGGTTGGCCTCGTATTCATTGCCAGCATAATTCAGTTTGGGTCATTGTAGATAGGATGACCAACTCAGCTTATTTTCTTCTAGTCCATACCTCTTATTCAGCCGAGGATTACGCCAAACTCTACATCAGAGAGTTGGTCAGATTGCATGGTGTTCTATTATCTACTATTTCAGACAGAGGTATCTAGTTCACCTCTCACTTCTGTAAAGCATTCCAAAAGGGTTTTGGTACCCAAGTTTATCTCAGTACATCCTTTCATCCTCAGACAAATGGTCAAGCAGAAAGGACCATTCAGACTTTAAAAGATATGCTAAGGGATTGTGCAATTGATTTCAAGGGTAGTTGGGATGACTACTTGCCTTTGATTGAGTTTGCATACAACAACAACTATCATTCCAGTATTCGGATGGCTCCATTCGAAGATCTCTATGGTAGGAGATGCAGATCTCCAATCAGTTCGTTCGAAGTTAGTGAGGCCTCAGTTATAGGGACTGACTTAGTATTCGATGCTTTAGAGAAAGTCTAGTTGATCAGAGAGAGACTCTGAGCTGCTCAGAGCCGACAGAAGTTTTATGCAGATGTGTGTAGAAAGGATCTTGAGTTCAAGATTGGTGATTATGTCTATCTAAATATCTCTCTCATGAAGAGAGTGAAGAGATTCGGCAAGAAGGTAAAACTCAACCCCCAATATGTCGGTCCCTTCAAAATTCTCAATCGCTTCGGCAAGGTAGCTTATGAGCTCGAATTGCCTTTAGATCTAGCTTTAGTTTATCCAGTCTTTCATGTTTCTTTTCTCAAGAAGTGCATAGGTGACCCAGCAGTCGTAGTCCCCATTCAAAGCATAGATGTTCAGAATAGCCTCTCTTATGAAGAGATTCTTGTTGAAATCCTAGACTATTAGACTCGTAGACTAAGGAACAAAGAAGTCCCTGTAGTCAAAGTTCTCTAGCGAAATTAGTTAGTTAAGGGAGCTACTTGGGAAGAAGAAGAAAATATGCAAACCAAGTATCCTCACCTCTTCTCCACCAACTCAGGTCTAGCTCAAGGTAACAGTTCTCCTTAAGCTTTTTAGTTTCATGTTCAGATTTCAGTTATGAGCTTGGTATCCATTTCATGTTCAGAATTCCATTATAAACTTGGTATTAAATAACGTTGCATATTCAGTCAAGCATTCATGCACTAGTTAATTCATATAATCATGCATCAGATATGCATTATCATTGCGAGAAACTTAGTTCCTTAAAACACTCAGTCATGCATTCATGAATCAGTTACACATGTATCAGATATACGTGTTCAGTATGATATAGTCAGTTATCAGTCATGTCAGTCATGAAATCATGTTCCAGTCATTCATGTTCAGTATGTACGTTAGTTTATCTTCTCTCCACTCGTGCAGTCTAATTCAAGGATGAATGTTCTCAAGGGGGAGATATTGTAATACCCCGTACTTCTACCTAGCTTGAAATCATCCCGAGTATGTTAAAAACTTACTTTGAAAGATCAATACACTTTTATATATATCATTTCAACTTTTTCTCATTCGGGAAATTAAATTAGCTTTCCAACGATACCAATTTCATCCAAATCCGGTATCGGGGTAGAAAGTTATAGCCATTTTATAGAAAGCAGTCAAAACTACCTAGGTACGACGATAAGGGCCGACGGACCATCGAGCTAGAGATGGACCATCATCCAAACTGTTGCAGCGGAGGCAGTGAGACCACCTTCTGCCTAAGGGTGATGGCTTAGGATGACGGAACGTCGAGCTAGAGACGGACCGTCGCCCAAGCTATCACAGCAGAGACAGTGAACCCTTATTCATCCCAGGTGTGACAGTCAGGACCGGCGGACCATCGACCCTGCGATGGACAGTCGCACCCACTATTGCATAGTTCTTTCAGTTATTTTAAAGTCATTTTTAAAAGGGTGTGGGTGTTTTCCACCTGTTTAACCCCTAATTATATAAGACCAAGGCTCATAAGTTTATTATCCATCTACAACATCAATTTAGGGTTTTCTCTCAAAGATAATCCCCAAGATCAAGATCCAAATCCTCCTTCAAGAAACTAAGAAATTCAAGTTTTTCAAGTCCAAGAACTTTAAGAAACTCACAACCCAGGTATGTCATGTGTTGATTCATGGGTCCCTTTCACCCATGAAGCTCAAGAATCTCTTTTCAAAATACAAGATTTATGTATTTATAAATGTTCATGATTTAAATAGAATTGAAATTTCATGTTCATGATTTTGTGGGATTTTGATTCATGTTTTAAATTATATTCTTTCAATGATTGACCCTAGTATATGAAGATTTGCATAATAAACATGATAAACCCCTTCGATTTACAAGTTGATTGATGTATCCATGATTATTAGATGTGTTGATGATTGTATAACCAAAGCATGTTCCCCATGTGTTTGATCAAATGCCTATGTGAAGGAAAAGTGCCATACTAGTATAATAATATAAAATTCCCATTCATGCAAAAGTTTATGCATGTCAAGTGTTTGTTGAAATGTCTTAGTCAATGAATTATGGATATATGTGTAGCCATTGTGGTGATTTAGAACTTGTACTTCATTAAATCTCCAACTTATTGTATTATGGATTGTGATGTTGGTCATGTATTCAAGAAAGTCATGGTTTGTCAGTTTCTTCCCATCAAGTCCTGGGGGTACTTGTACCCGAAAAGTATAGTTGTCTGCCTAGAGCCAGTGTCATATTTTCAAGATACTATTAGTCAAGCCATGATCCATAAAATTCAGTTAGTCTCATGACTTAGGAAAACTCAGTAATCTCAGTAGTATTTCGCCAGTCAACTGAACTCAGTTAATTCAGTTTAGTCCAGTTTAGTTAATCATGTTCAGTGTCTATTCAGATGTGAGTAGGAATTAGCATCGAGTGAACCTAAGGATGGGAACACACACTGTTAGATGAGGGTGTTATTCTTATAAGTCATCCTTGCATTCCTGATCTATGTGGCCAGCATAGGTTGAGACATCAACACTGTCAGATGAGGGTTGATGAGGTGGATAAGCACTTTCAGATGAGGGATCGACCGTTATCTTTTGGGGACACTGTCAGATGAGGGTTTCCCATAGCTTGTCCTTACCAGTGTCGCGGTATTGACATCCTTCCAATTAGGGTTATAGATTGGACCCCACCTCAGCTATATTACTTTATTTGGGTCATGTTGGTTAGATGACTACTTCCCACAGTTTCATTATAGAATTAGGACAGTCAGATATAGTCATTCAATCTCAGTAATAGAACTCAGATAGTTCTACAGGATTTAGGACTGTCAGATACAGTCAACTCAGAATATTACGGAACTCAGCTAGTTCCATCAGAAACTAGACTGTTAGTTACAGTAGCTCAGTATTAGGTATTTTAGTTACACAGTTATCAGTATCTCATGTTTTCAATACTCAGATTCAGTAATCATGTTATCACGAACTCAGTTACAATTATTATGTATTCATGTATGTATTCTCATGCTCATGTTATTTAGTCAGTTAGTATAGTTCATAGATGTGAACCCTTTGTATTCAGCCTACCTCACATGCATACCAGTACATTCAAACGTACTGATGTATTTGCGCTATGGTGTTTTATACCATAGGTTCAAAAGAACGAGCTCCAGAGCATCTGTAGCATTCCAGTCTCAGCAGTCAGAGTTAGCAGTGAGTCCTCATCCTTTAAGTACATGATCATTACTTTATTATCTCATTAATTAATTTATTTTAGTAGTTGGAGTTAGTTGGGGACATGCCCATCAACTCCTTATTTAGACAGTTCAGTCAGTTAGAGGCTTTTCAGACTATCATGTTTAGACAATTTATTTCAGGTTTTATTTTGGTATTGTGATACCATTTCATTCAGAGATTATTTTATCAGTTTTGAACCTTATGGCCTTTCATCCTTTATTTCTACATTTATACAGTATATTATGCAGTGTTCAGGTACAAATATCAGTCATGGGTTAGCTTTTGGTCCTTCGGGGTCATGAGCACCGTGTAGCATTTCGGGTACTATATTCGGGGAGTTACAATTTTCTTCTTCATGTGTTTGATAACTTGTGCTTCATCCATGAACTTACATATCTGAAATTTCATGGACATTGCTTGTGAAACGATCAAGACATATCATGGACATAATATCTCATAATTACACCATTTAAAATATAGCGGAGTCAACTGAAGTGTTTTTCCCTAAGTTTTAAAATCTTCAATTTTAGAGGAAAAAACTTAAAAGAGACATTGTGTAGTTGGTGGTTTCACTTTTATGAAGTAATTCATGACTTAAGAGGACCATGCCAGCATAAGCAATATCATATTATCAAGTATTATCAATTAATGGATTTATAATTATTTAGAATTTGATCCAAGCTAAAACCTTATGTATCTTTCAATATTATCTCCCATGTACAAATGACTATTAGCCGGAGCTAAAATTTTGAGTTTATGAGTTCTCTCATGTATGTAACATTGTGAAAAAAGGATAAATAATTAACATCTTATTAAACGATCAATGTTGTGCCATTTTATTTAACTGATTATCTGATTTTTTTTGTGAGAAAATGCAACTAAAAATCAAGGATCCCATTTGGCAATGAGAATCACTACAACAAAATATATTTATATCTATGAAATCTAAGCTATGAATTTAAAAATTGTAGCTATTATCTAGTAATAGCCACAAAAAAATGAATCTTGTAGCTATTTATAAATTGATAAAATTTCTTAGCCACAAAAATAAAAAAATTGATGAAATTAAAACACTGGTGCGGCACGCTAATATCGTGGAGGTTATACTCCATGCCATGCCAATGTCGCAGAGGTTAACCTCCATGACATGACCTTATTGTGGATCCTCTCATCCTCAAGGTCCCAAAATAACCCCGAATCCCTTACAAAAAATCTAAAACATTCTCAAAATACCCTTTTACTATTTCTAAATGTAATTCAAGTTAAAAAATCAATATTATACATGTAGGAGGTTCAATAATAAATTCGTTGAAATTTTATGGGGTCTTATATTATACCCCCTTAGGAGAATTTGTCACCGAATGATGAGTTAGGAAACTTTTAGCACAAGAATACCGAGAAGGTGTTAGAATCCAAGAACAACTTCAGATAACTCATACCTTAAGAACTTTCATCCAACTCGGAGAACAAACAAGAGTATTTAGCCTTCATATCCTCCTTAGCTTCCCATGTTGCCTCTTTTACCTTTTGATTTCTCCAAAGAACTTTCACCGAAGCTATATCCTTTGTCCTCAATCTACAAATTTGTCTATCCAATATTTCAATCGGGATCTTCTCATAAGAATAAGAATATGTAACACCAACATCCTCAGCAGACACTATTCACTAATGGTCACCCACACACTTTTTTTGTATAGATACATGGAAAACAGGATGATTTGAAGTCAAACTCACAGGAAATTCTAACTCATAAGAAACATTTCCATCTTTTCTTAAAATCTGGTATGGTCCAACATAACGAGTATTGAGCTTACCCTTCTTCCCAAACCTCATGACTTCTTTTATAGGGACACCTTCAAGAATATCCAATAACTTACTTCAAATTCCAATTCCCTTTACCTCACATCCGCATAAGACTTTTGGCGACTCTCAGCATTCATGAGTCTTTCTCAAATCACTTTTACCTTCTCCATGGATTGGTGAACAAAGTCAGGACCAAATAACCTAGTATCACACACCTCAAACCACCTAATAGAAGACCTACACCTCCTACAATAAAAATCCTCGAAAGGGGCCATTTGAATGCTAGAATGATAACTGTTATTATATGCTAACTGAATAAGAGGAAAATGGTCCACCCAACTACCTTTAAAGTCAATCACATAGGCCCTTAGCATATCCTCTATAGTCTGAATTGTCCATTTTGCTTGTCCATCAGTTTGAGGGACGAAAGCGGTGTAAAAGGTTCACCTGAGTTCCCAAACCTTTCTGAAATCCATGCCATAAATGAGATAAAAATTGTGTACCTCAATATAAAATGATGGACTCTAGTTCACCATGCAACTTTAGAATCTCCTGAATGAACAACTTAGCATAATCCTCTCCAAGTAGTTAGTTCTCATAGGCAAAAAGTGAGAAAACTTAGTCATCCTATCCATATTGAACCAAATAGAATCATACTGATTATGAGACCACAGAAAAACCATAACAAAGTCCATATTAATTATCTCCCACTTCCACATGGGCAACTCTATCACTTGGGATATGCCACCAGGCCTCAAATGTTCAACCTTAACTTGCTGACAAACCATACATTTAGCCACAAAATTAACCATATCTATCTTCATGTTGTTCCACTAACAGATTTCCTTTAAATCATGATATATCTTAGTCGAACCCAAATGAATTGTATATCTGGAATCATGAGCCTCAGTCAAAATCCTTTCTCGCAGCCCATCAACATCAGAAACACACAACCTACCTTGATACCTCAAGATGCCATCTCCTCTAATCTCAAAAGTCATAACCTTTTTCTGACCCACATCATCCATAATCTACATAAGTATGGGATCTAAAGACTGTTTCTCCTTCACCTCAACACCAAGAGATGATTTGACCACTTTTTGAAAAATTACTCCCCCATTCTCAAAGTCCAAAAGAAAAAATCCCAAGTTAGCAAACCTCTGAATGACGAGCAACCTTCCTCTCTTCCATCTCTTTTTGCTTCTTTTTCTCATCCTCAACCTTTTTAATAAAAACCACTAGTCTTGAGATATTCATATCTTTTATATGTAGTCTTGATGACGAGCATCAAAACTACGGGGGACCAGGTCCCTGGATGAGCAAGGTATAGTACAGGTGGTACACAATTTTTGCACAGTTTAGTCATCTTGTTCAATAAACTTTCACGTGCTATTATGTGTTATTTTGTACTGACTTGGATAGATGGTCCTATGATATTCCATCTCTAATAATCACCCAGCTATAAAAGGAAAGATAAGCCTCTTCAACAATCGGTTTTTGCACATTCTAAAAAGAGAAAAGTGAGGCAATAAAAAACTCTATTTCAAGATTGCTCAAGCATTGCTCATGTTCTTATCTTTATAATATGCTTAAAGAGTGAGTGAGTATTCTTAAGTGTTGATTTATAACTGAACTACTCATCATATAAGGGTAGTGTTTTATTATTGAGAGAGAGAAATTTAGGTAGAGTTACCTAAGCTAGTTGTTGGTTAGAGTTAACCAGCTTTGGAGTGGGTCCTTGGTAGAGTGACCAAGACGAGTTAGTGGTAGAGTTGCTGCTACCATAAGGAGCCTAGAGTTAGGCTGAAATATAGTCTATAATCAAAAGTTTGATTATAGTGGATTTGGAGGTGCTTTTGAGGGCAAGCCGTGGTTTTTCCCATCTTGGGTTGCCATGTAAAAATCTTGTCTTCTTACTCTTCCTTCACTTTCTCTTACTTCCTAGTTATTGTTGTGTATTTTTCCTCCAAATTAATTTCTAAACATAATGTAAATATTCTTAAATGGGGGTACTATGATAAAATAGTCATGCTATTAATTATTTTTCTTAATAGGTGTGTCAAATCAAAATGTGTCAAGTAAAATCAAACAGAGGGAGTATTATTAGACATCTATTTTTAGTATAATGGACAGGTATTGTTGGACAGAGAAAGTAATAAATTCTATTGATGTCATAAATGGGACAACTACTGAAACAAATATTTTTAAAGACAGGATCAACTATTTGAAAACGGAGGAAGTAAAACATTAAATGAACGTTTCATCATGAAAATTAAAAAAATCCTATTTATTTAATAATTTTAAAATTGAAGTTGAAATTTGAATTGTGTTTATTCATCGATTTTTTAAAACAATATTTAAAATTTGACATATATTTTTTCTAAAAAAAATGCATGATATATCCCCCAGCTTTGTGATTTAGAGCTGACATACACATCATTAGAAAGTGGCTCACATATATCTTTACGTTATATAAAAGTGAAAATATTATTTTTAATTTTTTTATTAAAATAAAATTCATATAGGGTTATAATTTACCCTTTTGCAAAGTTCAAGAATATCTTTTATCTTGCTCACACTAAAAAAAATCTTTTTTAATTAAACAACTTATAGGAGTTTCTTATCTTGATGATCAAATATTTTTAAAATCGGCATAAATACCCCATTTTTTCGCAACTACAAAACAAATTACAATATAGCTGCAAATAAATTTAGATTTTAATATTTTCCAAGTTTTTTCTATTTTATTCATTTACTCTTCTTTCTTTTTATTTTTCATATTTTCAAACTAGAGAATGAATTTCAATTATGATTATTTTGAGTCCACGATTGAAATGTGTCGCTAATTTTAAAAAATAGCACAAATATATCATGGATATAAAAAGTAACATAAATAAGCATAGTGTATTATTTTTGTGCACTATATACTTTTTCTTTATTCTATCCAATATCTTTTATATAATAGATAGATCATAATTGTTGTGCACTATCTATATTTTATAGGACTATTCTCACAGGTTTCATTCATATTGATTCAAACACGTTTCATTTATATTGATATACCATTTGAATATGGTGCACATTTTATATGCGCTATATAAAATTTCTAATTTCTTCAGCAGGTCTTGGAAACCTTAATATAAAGAGAATATGTATACTACATTCTCATCATTTCAGCATCTTCAAACGTCTTTAAATGTTCAGCCAAAGTTTTTTTCATTTGAACCTTAGAAAATAGATATTAAACTTGTCAAAGTTGCACTTTTTTAGAATAGTGAAATTGTCCACAAGGATAATATAGTATATTATAGTATCTCTCCCAAGTACAACATCAAGTATCCAATCTTAATTAGTTACAAAAAATTTGCAATTTATTTTTTAGAAGGCTGAAAATTAAAAATGACGATTATGATTTATTTATAATTGGACAATATACAAATTTCTTCTCCTCATAAGGATTGATAAATTAAGGAAAATGATTTATTAGTGACGATAAGACGTTCGCTGAATTTTTGAGGGCTCCTTATGATTATGTCACTCACATAAAGCAAAATATTCTTCAAGTTTATTTTAAGAAGGAGCGAACGACTCGTCATGTGAACTCTCATGCATAGGCGGATGTCTATACGCAACTTGAGAATCCAACTAGTGTTGGTGATTCCTTTTTAACTTATATAGAAAATTTTTAGACATGAATGCTCCACAATACATCATGTCGGGTAACATGCCGACACAGTCTTCAATACCTGATTTGAACAAGACTTTAAATGAAAGTTACTGGTAATGTTCATTAATTTATTTTATTATTAATAATATTTATTTTCACTATTTTGTGCATATTTATTACATCATATATTTGTTATATATATGTTTTAGGGGATTAACTCTGTGTGAGATGAATAATGATGATTTTTTTTGGATAAGATTTTAATTATGATCAATCATCACAGCTTGAATTAATGGACAATGCTAAAACATCTTCAAATGTTCCTCTCTCACTGAGTTTTGGTGTTGTCGACTATTGTCAATTAGTCGATATTAAGTTATGTTAGTTCGCATCATGTAATTTTTTTATTTTTTTATGTTTCTTACATGTATTAAAAATATTTCATTATATGAAATACATGGATAATATCATGCGAGATGAGCATGTTTTCCCAGACGATATTGAAAATGGTTACCAATCAAATTATGATTAATTATCACAGGGTGATGATAGTTCGCCTAATAATGTTTAGGGAGGTGAATGCCAGGATCTAAAAAGGCTGGTTAGGCTCTATCATATTGAAGAAGGGATGAAGTTTTTTATTTTTAAGTTGGAAAAAAAGTCTTGAGCATTTGTTGCAAGCGTGTAGATCAAGGTTGTTCATTCAAACTTTGTGATACTAAGTATAGTAGTAATAACTTATGAAAAATCAAAAAAATACATCGTTGAATACACTTGTAATATGGGTGACTGTCGCGAAGTTCACTTCAATTTGAATATAGACTTGATTGCAACTGTTCTTGTTCCATATATTAAAAAATACTAAGGTACTATTTCTTTTCGAGTTCTTTTTAATATCAAAATCAATAATTATTTTTCATTTATAATTAGCCTAATTATTTACAGGTATTCTATCAAAGAATGACAAACGTCCGTTCTCAGTAAGTACCATAAAATTCTAAGTCGGCCAGAGGCTTATCTTGAATGAAAGTGTGCCTTTGAGCAAGTCTATAAAAATTAGGAGGGCTCATTTTTTGAATAGCCAAGGTTCATGATTTCTATGAAACGTTTTAGTTCAGTATTTTCCAAAGAATTGTGATTTGAATAATGTGATGGAGTTGATGAACGCATTTTCAACTATGTGTTTTGGATGATTAAGCCACGTGTCGATGGTTTTTATTATTGTTGTCTAGTGATATCGATAAATGAAATACATGTATATGGTAAGTATGATATAAAGTTGTTGATTGTAGTAGTTACTAATGATAACGACTTTATCTTTTTGTTGACTTTTACAATAGTAGCAAATGAAAACCTTGAGATATTAACTAAATTTTGGAGCAATTTTCATCAACATATTGTGTGTGATCGTTAATGTATTACGTTGATATTTGAAAGGCATCATGGCATACTCAGAAGTGTCTCTATAGAGTATATATGGCAAGCTCGTTTTTTGATCATTGTTATTGCTTAACACACTTAAAGACCAATTATCAGAGGATGTTTAAAAAGTTTCGGCTGAATAATCTACTATGGGTTGCTGGAACAACTATCCAGGAAAATAAATTCTCGTTACAAATGGAGTTGATTAAGCAGATACACTTTTTAGCATACGAGTGATTGATGAAGATCAAAACTTAAAAAACTGGACCATGCATAAGGGTGACGACAGAAGATAGGGCATGCACACAACGAATAGCTTTGCGTCATTGAATGACATGCTAAAGTTTGTTAGAGGCCTAACAGTGGCTACAATGGTCAAAATGTCTTACAACATGGTTAAGGATCATTTTGTATAGATCGAAGTATGCAAAATAACTATTGGCTGGAAAATAAAAATGGATTCGAAATTCATTCAAATAATTTGAGGAATATAGAAAAAGGCATCGATGCACAGTATCCAAAATTATTTTGTGGTAGATAAAATATTCGAAGTCAGGTCATTCAACTTCCACCACGAAAATGGTGGTAATAAGAAAAATTGTAATGAGATACAAAGAACATGTATGTGTTAAATAAAAATCAAACCACTTTCCATATTTTCATACCATTAGGGTGTTTGAGTTTGTTGGCAATTTTGCATGGGATTTATATTGCATCAAAATTCTCTGTGGTGTTGTAATACCTCGAAAAATCCAAACCAATATTAGAGCCATGTACCAAGATCATGCATATTACATCATGGTTCTTTTATAGTTTTATAATTAAGTTAGATGTATATTAAGATTTCAAATAACTCCCAGCTATCAGACAAATCAAAACATTCCTTACCGATTGAATTCTTGAGAAGGATATTGGTATAGTCAACTTTAAATGATATATCTCTCATTATACTTGAAATTTTTGAGATCATGACATATCAAGAGATATATAATTGAATTATCTTTCCAACTATACCAATTTTGTCTAAATCTGATATCGGAGCAAGGAGTTATTCCTATTTTACTCCAGCATATCAGGCTGGAAACCGTGTGACGACATTCGTGGTAGCTTATTACATTTGTGACGCCCTATCACGAAGGTCATCAGACTTAGGAAGAAACCATCTCCTAAGTGACAAAATTCATGGTAGCTTACCACATTTGTGATGCCCTATCATGAAGTTTGTCAGACTTAGGCAGAAACCAGCTCTTAAGTGATGACATTCGTGGTAGCTTACCACATTTGTGACGCCCTATCATGAAGGTCGTCAGCCTTAGGTAGAATCCATCTTCTGTGTGACGACATTTTTGATGGCCTGTCATATTTGTGATGCCATGTCAAAATTCTCGTTAGCCTTAGGCAGAATCCAACTTCTGTGTGACGACATTTTTGACGGCCTATCACATTTTTGACGCCTTATCACGAATGTCGTCAGCTTTTATTTCCAAAACTTGAGGGACATTTTAGTAAGTATATTTTGGTATTTTTCCTTCACTTCCCATGACTTATAACCCTCAAGGAACGTATTATCTTCCATTCTCTTTAGTTAAACATCTCAAAAGGCTCTCTCATACAATGTCAACCACAAGATTAGAGTTTCCTCTCAAGATCATCTCCTCAAGAACAAGAATATTCTCTCCCAAAGAGGTTAAACCCTAGTCAAGAAAAATCAATAGCACGCCTAAGGATTTCTTCAAGAAACATTAGATCTCTTTCAAGATCAAGCTTTAAGGTATGCGTAGTGTTCATCCATGGGTCCCTTCCATTCATGGAGCTCAAAAATCATGTTTTAAATTATAAATTGTGATTTCCTTGTTGTTTTATGACTATATTCATGTTGATGATTGTTGTTTGGATTCAAGGTTGTATCTTGATGTGTTTTTCATGAATCATGTGAATAGGTTAGTTGGAAACCCATGAATTTGGGTGGTTCAAGATTTCTAAATTTGTTAAGTACACCTATGCTCAATATTCTGCATGCAAGGTGTTTGATAAAATGCTTAGGATTCTAGAAATTCATGTTTACATGGTTTCATGATATCTAAATGACAAGTCCATGTTAGCTATATACTTCAATATAAATTCCATGCTATTGATGTATTGCTATTGTTGTGGTATGAAGCATGTATGATAATGGAGATATACTATATATACATAAAATACATCCATGCACTCCCTACCATGCTTAAAATGTTGAAGAACTACATGAAGTATAATATCCCCTACTTATGACAATGTGAATTGTGGACTCCAATCTTATGATCAAGTCAGCCATGTTGTGTCTGTTTTCTTCCATCGAGTCTTGGAGGTATTCATACCCAAAAATATAGCTGTGTGCCTAGATCCATGTCATGTTATCACGAGAATCTCAGTCAAGCCATGATCTATAGAATTCAGTTAGTCATATGACTCAGGAAAATCCAGTAACCTCAGTAATCTCAGTAGTTCAGTAATCTCAGCGATCTCAGTACTCAGTAATATCTGTAACCTCAGTATTCAAAGTCAATCTCAGTAATTTCAGTACTCTCAACCAGTCCTCAGAACTCAGTACATTCCGTCAGTCATCAAAATCTAGTAAACTTAGCTTAGCTCTGCTAAACAATGCCACTAGTATCAGTCTAGTTAATCAGTATCAGTTCAACTAATCAGTTCAGTTCAGTTATTCAGTTCAGCCCAGTTATTTATTTCAGTGTCTTTCAGATAGGAGTAGGATTCAACACCGAGTGAGCCTAGGAATGGGGACTCACCCGCTAGATTAGGACTGAGATCCTTAGAAACAATCCCCAAGTTCCAGAATTACGTAGCCTACGTAGGTACAAGATGTCACCTGTTAGATAGGACTGACATACTCAGGGGTCACCTATTAGCATATTTTTATGTATAGGACTGATCCTAGGAGTCACCCGCTAGATTAGGACTGACTCCACAACAGATGTGTTTACTGGTGGCACGGTACTGACACTCTTCCAGTCAGGGAAGAGATTGGACCCTAGTCAGCTTAGCTTGGGTCATGTCGGTTAGATAAACATATCCCACGGTTTCAGTTACAGGTTCAGGACTGTCAGATACAGTCAACTCATTTCAGTAGTACAGATTCAGTACTATTGGATACAGTCAATGCTTATCATTGTAAATAGACTTCAAGATCACTCATTAGCTAGGACTGATCTCAACTATGATTAATTAGTATCAGAATAAGTAAATTTAAAGATCACCCGCTAGATAGGACTGATCTCAGACTAAGTCAAATCATCCTTATTATCACTATACTCATGATCACCCACTAGATAGGACTGATCTTAGATTTAGTTACCCCAAGTAGAACGGAACCCAGATAGTTCCATCAGAATTTAGACTGTCAGATACAGTCGCTCAGTATCAGTTACATCGGTTAGGCCGATCATCAAAGTTATATCAGTTATATCAATTTTTTGAACTCATGTATCAGTCATATCAGTTATTAGAATTCAGGATATCAATATTCAACTTCAGGACTATCAGACACAGTTAACCAGACCAGTTCTTCAAAATTCAAACTATCAGAAATAGTCGTTCATCTATTCAGTATCTTAGTATCAATACACTCATGTTGTAAGTATTCATACTCAGTATTCAGTATCTCCACGAGTTCAGTTACAGTTATGTATGCATGTATGTATTCTCATGTTCATATTAGTCAGCATTGTTCATGCATATAACCCTTTGGATTTAGCCTACCTCACTCGTATACTCAGAACATTCAGACGTACTGACGCATTTGTGCTATGGTGATTTCTTTCATGTTACACCATAGGTTGAGAGGCACGAGCTCCAGATCAGCAGTAGCATTCCAGTGTTCAGAGTTTGCAGTGAGTCCTCCTTATTCGAGGATGATATGATTATTTCTATATTTACTATTCAATTACTAGATTGAGTTAGTTGGAGACACGTTCCTTTAACTCCTTATTCAGTTCAGTTAGAGGCTTCCAGACTAGATGTCAGATTAGATATTCAAATATTATTATTTTTAGTATTTATGAATTATTTTGGTATTGTTATACCTTTTTCAGACATTTTGCTATCAGACGTTTATTCAGTTCAAACCTTATGGTCTTTTATGTTCATGTTTCCGCATTTTATGATATATTATCCAGTATACAGGTACAAATATCAGTCATGGGTTAGCTTATGGTCCTTCAGGGTCATGAGCACCGTGTAGCATTCTGGTTCAGAAAATCAGGGTGTTACAAACTTGGTATCAGAGCCTAAGGTTCAATAGAGTCCTTGGAAGTCTGAAATCCGCATCTAGTAGAGTCTTGTACATGCGTGTGTTGTGCACCACACTTATGTACAAGAGGCTATGAGATGTTTTAAGAACTATTTCCCTTCTTTCATATCTCAAATCGTGCTATAGAAAGGTTCCCTAAGAAAAGTCATGTAGATTCTCATTATGCTTTAGTCATGCCAACTTTACCTTACTTTCAAGGTAACAGAAGTAGTGAAGCTCAAGTCCTACAGATAGGGCTTTCTCAAATAGTCCCTACAGATAGCTATGGGATTTACTTCATGCTCAATAGTATCCCATCAGTTCAGTTATGTCCCAATGTTGTACGGATCTTATTCGTGATCATGAGAACTCTTCCTCAAACCCAGATTTAAATATGCCAGTAGATCACTTCTCAAAATCCTATGATAGCATATGACTAGAGTTAGAATCATGAACCCAGGAGTTTAGCAGTAGTAGAGTTGGGATAATAATATCCAGATTGAACATACTATGTATTCATGGGGATAGTTGTGCTAGAGTGAATCAGTAGGCTTGAACAATATGAGTTAGAAATTTAAGTTTATTGATTCAAGACTGTGTTAATCAGAGTGTAAGTATATGATGATGATTGCAGTTCAGTTCAGAGTTTAGTTTAGTTCTCACAGAATTATGATGATGGCTTACATCCAAGTGGGGATGGTAGATCAACTACCCAAGTCAGGTTCTCAGATTCCAGTAGTAGGCCAGTATGTACAGAAAAATAGTTAGGGAAGACGATTCCCGACCCATCCTTATCTTAGCGTAAAGCTTCGTACTTTAGTTGGCATAATGCCTATGCATGCTTAATGTCTCAGATTCCATAAATACTGCTTAAATTCACACGCATTCCATAGAATCGTGTTCACTTTCAGTCCCAGTATAGGGAATTTAGTCCTAGATCACTCAGTGTTACAAATCATGTTCCACGAACTCAGACATTCCAGAATCAGGTCATGCAGCTCATGAATCATATACATTTATCATGCTCCCCAGTTTACTCAGTTTCCATGACTCATGCTACGCTTCCACTGATCAGATAATCAAGACTATGTCATGTATATCCTCAGTTCATCTCATGCATCATGCATTAGTTTCAGACTCCCGAAGTTTAGTTATAATCTAGTTCGTAGATGCCCTGTGCATCACCCAGTATATTTTTAGAGGGAAATAGCATCCGAAGGGGGAGATACCCCACCTTCTCTTAATGCTCTCATGTCTTAGATCTTTAAGTTTCTCCTTGCATAACGAATTCAGTCTAGAATAGAGGGTACTCCTAAGTTGACCCTCAAGTTAGAACTCAGCTGTAAGTCAAGTATTCAGAGGTTAAGTTCAGTTCATGATGTTTAGTCCATATGTCACGTAGAAGAATCAGTCATGTTCTCATGTTTCGGTTCAATCTTAGTTCCTTTATCATTGTATGTTCAGTCGCATATTCATGAGTCAGTTCAGTCATGTATTCACGCATCAGATATGCGTGGTCAACTTATCAGTACTTTCAGTCATGCATTCACGTATCATGTCAGTCATATAATCATGCATTAGATATGGATGGATTCAACTTATCTGTTAAGCATCAGATATGCATTCTCAGTTTGAGAAACTCAGTTTATCGGAACACTTAGTCCTACATTCATAAATCAACTACCCATGCATCAGATATGCATGTACAATATGATATACTCAGTTTTCAGTCATTTCATCCATGAAATCATGATCAGTTATTCATGCTATATATGCATCATTTTATCTTTTCTCCCCTCTCAAGCAGTCATCATTTGAGGACGAATGTTTCCAAGGAGGAGATATTGTAATACCCCAAAAAATCCAAACCAATATTAGAGCCATGTACCAAGTTCATGCTTAGTACATCATGGTTATTTTATAGTTTTATGATTAATTTAGATGTATATTAAGGCTTCAAATAACTCCCAGCTATCAGACGAATCAAAACATTCCTTGTCGATTGAATTCTTGAGAAGAATATTGGTATAGTCAACTTAAAATGAGCATATCTCTCATTATACTTAGAAATTTTGATCTCATGACCTATCAACAGATATATAATTGAATTATCTTTCCAACGATACCAATTTTTCCTAAATCTGATTTTGGAGCAAAGAGTTATTCCTATTTTACTCCAGCATGTCAGCCTGGAATCAGTATGACGACATTCGTGGTAGCTTACCACATTTGTGATGCCCTATCATGAAGTTCGTCAGCCTTAGGCAGAAACTAACTCCTAAGAGACGACATTCATGGTAGATTACCATATTTGTAACGCCCTATCACGAAGGTCGTCAGCCTTAGGCAGAAACCAGCTCCTAAGTGACGACATTCGTGGCATCTTACCACATTTATGATGCCCTATCATGAAGGTCGTCATCCTTAGGCAGAATCCAGCTTCTGTGTGATGACATTTTTGATGGCCTATCATATTTGTGATGCCATGGCAAAATTGTCGTCAGCCTTAGGCAAAATCCAGCTTCTGTATGACGACATTTTTGATGGCCTGTCATATTTTTGATGCCTTGTCATGAATGTCGTCAACTTTTCTTTCCAGAACTTGAGGGACATTTTAGTAAGGGTATTTTGGTATTTTCCCTTCACTTCCCATGACTTATAACCCTCAAGGAACGTATTATCTTCTATTCTCTTTAGTTAAACGTCTCAAAAAGCTCTCTCATTAACTTTCAATCATAAGATTAGGGTTTCCTCTCAAGATCATCTCCTCAAGAACAAGAACATTCTCTCCCAAAGGGGTTAAACCCTAGTCAAGAAAAATCAATAGCAAGCCTAAGGATTTCTTCAAGAACCTTCAAGAAAAATTAGATCTCTTTCAAGATAAAGCTTTAAGGTATGCGTAGTGTTCATCCATGGATCCCTTCCATCCATGGAGCTCAAGAATTATGTTTTAAATTATAAATTGTGATTTTCTTGTTGTTTTATGACTATATTCATGTTGATGATTGTTGTTTGGATTCAAGGTTGTATCTTGATGTGTTTTTCATGAATCAAGTGAATAGGTTAGTTGGAAACCCATGAATTTGAGTGGTTCAATATTTCTAAATTTATTAAGTACACCTTTGCTCAATATTATGCATGCAAATAAAATTCTTAGGATGCTAGAAATTCATGTTTACATGGTTCCATATATCTAAATGACAATTCCATGTTAGCTATATATTTCAATATAAATTCCATGCTATTGATGTGTTGCTATTGTTGTGGTATGAAGCATGTATAATAATGGAGATATACTATTTGTACATGAAATATATCCATGCACTTCCTACCATGCTTAGGATGTTGAAGAACTACATTAAGTATAATATCCCCTACTTATGACAATGTGAATTTTGGACTCCAATCTTATGATCAAGTCAGCCATGTTTTGTCTGTTTCCTTCCATCGAGTCCTGGGGGTATTCATACCCAAAAATATAGCTGTGTGCCTAGAGCCATGTAATGTTATCATGATACTCTCATTCAAGCCATGATCTATAGAATTCAGTCAGTCATATGACTCAAGAAAATCCAGTAACCTCAGTAATCTCAGTAGTTCAGTAATCTCAGTGATCTCAGTACTCAGTAAAATCTGTAACCTCAGTATTCAAAGTTAATCTCAGTAATTTCAGTACTCTCAACCAGTCCTCAGAACTCAGTACATTGCATCAATCATCGAAATCTAGTAAACTTAGTTTAGCTTCGCTAAACAATGCCACTAGTATCAGTCTAGTTAATCAGTATCAGTTCAACTAATCAGTTCAGTTCAGTTATTCAGTTCAGCCCAGTTATTTATTTCAGTGTCTTTCAGATGGGAGTAGGATTCAACACCGAGTGAGCCTAGGGATGGGGACTCACCCGCTAGATTAGGACTGAGATCCTTAGAAGCAATCCCTAAGTTCCAGAACTACGTACCCAGCGTAGGTACGAGATGTCACCCGTTAGATAGAACTGACATACTCAGGGGTCACCCGTTAGAATATTTATATGGATAGGACTGATCCCAAAAGTAACACGCTAGATTAGGACTGACTCCATAGCAAATGTCTTTACTGGTGGCGCGGTACTGACACCCTTCCAGTCAGGGCAAAGATTGGACCCCCGTCATCTTAGCTTGTAGAATGTCGGTTAGATGAACACATCCCACAGTTTCAATTACAGATTCAGGTCTGTCAGATACAATCAACTCAGTTCAGTAGTACAGATTCAGTACTGTTAGATACAATCAATACTTATCATTGTAAATAAACTTCAAGATCACCCATTAGCTAGGACTGATCTCAACTATGATTAATCAGTATAAGAATCATTAGATTTAAAGATCACCTGCTAGATAGGACTGATCTCAAACTAAGTCAAATCGTCGTTAGTATCACTATACTCATGATCACCCGCTAGATAGGACTGATCTCAGATTTAGTTACTCCAAGTAGAACGGAACTCAGATAGTTCCATCAGAACTTAGACTGTCAGATACAGTTGCTCAGTATCAGTTACATCGGTTAGGCTGATCATCATAGTTATATCAGTTATATAAGTTTTCTGAACTCATGTATCAGTCATATCAGTTATCAGAATTAATGATATCAGTACTCAGCTTTAGGACTGCTAGACACAGTCAACCAGACCAGTTCTTCATAATTTGAACTATCAGAAATAGTCGTTCATCTATTCAGTATCTTAGTATCAATACACTCATGTTGTCAGTATTCATACTCAGTAGTCAGTATCTCCACGAGTTCAGTTACAGTTATGTATGCATGTATGTATTCTCACGTTCATATTAGTCAGCATTGTTCATGCATATAACCCTTTGCATTTAGCCTACCTCACTCGTATACTTAGAACATTCAGACGTACTGACGCATTTGCGCTATGGTGCTTTCTTTCATTTTACACCATAGGTTCAGAGGTACGAGCTCCAGATCAGCAGTAGCATTCCAGTGTTCAGAGTTTGCAGTGAGTCCTTCTTTTTCGAGGATGATATGATTATTGCTACATTTACTATTCAGTTACTTGATGGAGTTAGTTGGAGACATGTTCCTTCAACTCCTTATTTAGTTCAGTTAGAGGCTTCCAGACTAGATGTCAGATTAGATATTCAAATCTCATTATTTTCAGTATTTATGACTTATTTTGGTATTGTTATACCTTTTTAAGATATTTTGTTATTAGATGTTTATTCAGTTCGAACCTTATGTCCTTTCATGTTCATGTTTCTGTATTTTATGATATATTATGCAGTGTATAGGTATAGATATCAGTCATGGGTTAGCTTGTGGTCCTTTGGGGTCATGAGCACCATGTAGCATTCTGGTTCAGAAAATTGGGGTGTTACAGGTGTGCTATAAAAAAGCTTACTCAGAACAGTTGATTTCACTTGGTGGCGAGGACTATTAGCCAAAAAGTCTATTTTTCATGATTGCAAATAAAAAGTTTTGCATAAAGTAAAGGTTATCTCAAATACACGTATTCTCAATGAAATGGATGTTTCAGACAGTAGTCTCTCTCATATATGCTCTACTTTCAAACAACCAAGACATGATAAGTCCAATTGTCCATCTAGAGAGCGTAATACTAATGCATATTGAGCAGCAAATACCTCCCGTGGTGCTAGTACTTCTAGGAGATGATTTTAATTGTATGTCTTATTATGAATTTCTTTATATGTTATTATACAATATATTTGCATCTTAATGTATGGTGCAAGTATTTTATTAAGAGATAATATTATAAATTTTTATAACACCAGAGTGAAACATAACATATAATGTAAAAAAAAATACATATCTTATTTGTCAGTTTTAGGAACTACATCGACTTTGTCTTTGTCACTATGATCTAAACCCCAATTTGTGCTAGTTTATTGTGTTGACACAACTAAACTCAATTGATTTATACAAAAATATGGCAGTCTAAAATCTAATATTTGGGGTAAATATTTTTGAATTCCTATTCATTTGTTAACTATTGAATATATCCAATTGGTAGAATCTCAATGTAGTCTCTGGTCTTCAAGTAGTTTCCAGTGCTCCTCTTCATCTTCTCCTTGATAGATAAGATCATCTAATGCATGAAAGATCTTTAATGTTTATTTTCATTTTTAATATTTTCTTCTTCAACTTTTTGATAACTTGTGCTTCATCCATGAACTTACATATCTGAAATGTTATGGACATTGCCTGTGAAACGATCAAACCATATCATGGACATAATATCTCATAATTACACCATTTAAAATATAGTAGAGTCAACTGAAGTGTTTTTTCCCAAGTAATAAAATCTTCAATTTTAGAGGAAAAAACTTAAAAGAGTCATTGTGTAGTTGGTGGTTTCACTTTTATGAAGTAATTCATGACTTAAGAGGACCATGCCAACATAAGCAATATCATATTATCAAGTATTATCAATTAATGGATTTATCATTAGTTGGCATTTGATCCAAGCTAAAACCTTATGTATCTCTCAATATTATCTCCTATGTACAAATGGCTATTAGCCGGAGCTAGGATTTAATGTTTACGAGTTCTCTCATGTATGTAACAGTGTGCAAAAAGGATAAATAATTAATATCTTATTAAAAGATTGATGTTGTGCCATTTTATTTAACTGGTTATCAGGTCTTATTTTTGAGAAAATGCAACTAAAAAATAAGGATCCCATTTGGCAATGAGAATCACTACAATAAAATATATTTATAGCTATGAAATCTAAGCTATGAATTTAAAAATTATAGCTATTATCTAGTAATAGCCACAAAAAAATGAATTTTATAGCTATTTATAAATTGGTAAAATTTCTTAGCCAAAAAAATAAAAAATTGGACAAAATTAAACAACTGGTGCAACATGCCAATGTCGCGGAGGTTATCCTCCGTGCTATGCCAATATCGCGGAGGTTAACCTCCATTACATGACCTTATTATGGATCCTCTCACCATCGAGGTCCCAAAATAACCCCGAACCTCTTTGGAAAAATCTAAAACTTTTTCAAAACACTCTTTTACCATTTATTAACGTAATTCATGTTAAAAATCAACATTATGCATGTGGGAGGTTCCAAAATAAATTCGTTGAAATTTTATAGGGTTTCATATTATCCCCCTTTAGGAGAATTCATCCCCAAATGATGAGTTAGGAAACTTTTTAGCACGAGAATACCAAGAATGTAGTAGAATCTAAGGATAACTTTAGACAACGACAAGAGGGAAGCAAAACTCATACCTTAAGCACATTCATCCAACCCGGAGAAGAAGAACGGGTATTTGGCCTCCATATCCTCCTTCGCTTCCCATGTAGCCTCTTTTACCTTTTGATTTCTCCAAAGAACCTTCACGAAAGTTGTATTCTTTGTCCTCAATCTAAAAATTGTCTATCTAATATTTTATTCGGGATATTATCGTAACATAAAGAATCCATAACACCAACATCCTCAGCAGACACTATCAACGAATGGTCACCCACACACTGTTTTAGCATTGATACATGGGAAACAGGATGATTCAAAGCCAAACCCCATGACTTCTTTCATAGGTACACCTTTAAGAATATCTAATCACTTATTTTAAATTCCAATTTCCTTTGCCTCACATCCGTATAAGATTTTTGGCGACTCTGAGCATTCTTAAGTCTTTCTAAAATCACTTTTACCTTCTTCGTGGATTGGTGAACCAAGTCAAGACCAAAAAACCTAGTCTCACAAACCTTAAATCACCCAATAGAATGAAAGGTCTACATTCTACAAGGGGAAAATTAGACTTTTCACTTTACATTCCAACATCCAAGAGACGCCTCTTCTATTTAGTTTATTAAGGGTAGTTTTGTCAATTGGTATGTAATAGTATAAATAGACCATTTCTTCACTCTTTTCATTAGTTTTTTAATGACATTAAATATTACTCATAGTTTTTAGCTTTAGTCTTCTAGTTGTTGCTCTAAAACCGAAATTAGCTCCTTGAATGCATTTGAAATTGGTTTTCACTTGGATTGGGAATTTGGCAAGAAAGGTGAACTTGAGGAAGTGTGAGCCCTTTGGTTCACCTAAGAGGAAGGTTTGAGATTATATTGGTGAGGTGTGTTTGAAGGTTTGATACACCTTCTTGTGCTATTCACTTGGTAGGATCAAGGGTCTTTCTACTATCTTTACATTTTATGCAATCTTCTTCTTCTTTTATTTGTGTTGTTTTTCCTTGTATGTGCTTGCTGATTTTTGCCTTATAGTTAATTTCGTGTGTTGATAGTCCTTTAGGCTATCATTTGGTATCAAATCCTTGTTTAGGGTTGTTCCAACATCCCTAAATCTTGGTTTTAGTGTTCTTATCAAGAAAATCTCAACAAAAATGAGTCAAAAATACGAAACTCTCAAAGAAAATAGTGTCTAGTTGTGTAGTGTTGTAGATCCAAACCTAAAATCTTAGATCTACATTTTTTTACTTTGTTTTTGAAGTTTCTTGTACTAGATCCTTGCTCTCTAGTACCTAGAGAGTCTCGATCTACTTTTAGAGTGAAGTTTGGTTGAGTTTGAGCTAAGATCCACTATGGCTATGGAGTTTGAAGCTTTTTGAGCTAGATCCGAATTCATCATAGTGATTTAGGCATGTTTTGTGGATGATTTTTAGTTGGTTGAGTTTGTTTTGGCCTAAGGAACCCAGATCTAAAAAAAAAATCAGATTTGGAATCCATTTGCTTGTTGGTCAAACTCGGTCAACACTTTAATATTCATCTTGTTCATCCATCATCTTCATATCTTAGTGAAGAAGAATATTCAAAGGTGTTGTTTGATCCTAAAAAGAGAGGAAAGAGAGTGAAAAATTTGTTAGTCCAAAAGCATATTCCAAGAATATTTAAGTCTTCCAAAAAGAAAAGGGGACAAGGGGACAACAAAGTACACTTGCAAGTATAATGGGGGGGGGAGGCATTGCATTTCAATTTCCATTTGAGGCTTGAAAGGACCGTAAATTTCCTACTTACCCCTCAAAATCCAAAACTCTCTTCTTCCCAAAGTGATACTTGGACGAAACAAAGAGTGGAGAATTTGAAAATTTAAAAAGTGACAACCAACCACGTAGTGCCACATCATCACTTGTGATCAACCAAATTCATCTCTAAAATTAGATTTTCTTAGTTTCTAAATTTTGATTCTAGTTTCTTAAAATTTAATTCTATCCCTAATTAGTAAGCTAGTAAGTACCTACTAGTTTGGTAATTAGATTAGAGTCTGTTTGTTTCGTGTCTTTGGTTTTTGTGTGCTATTTCTCATTTTTAATTCGTAGTGTTTTGTTGGTTCAAGTTCGTACATCACTTTAGTTAAGTAATTTTAAACAAAGATATATTCCAGACCAAAGCTTCTCACCACTCAAGTAACTTGCCAAGTATTGCCAATTATCCAACACTTGTGAAGCCAAGTGTGAGGTGAGGTTGAGTGAGAGTGTGGTAAGGATTTTTGAACTAATTTGTTTGTTTGTTTTGTAGTTTTTATCTTGCTTTTTTTTTTGGCTTTTGTTAGGTACATTTGAAATCGAATCCGAAGATACCTCATCCCAACTGATAACGCTCAAATTACACTCTTGAATGGGTGTAAGCGAGCGTTGTCAATATAAAACCCAACTAGGTTGGGGTCGAATCCCACAGGGAATATGGTGTGAACTCAAGTTGTTTGCGATTTAATCCACTGATTGTTTAATGTTTCCTGAAATGGGGGGTTTAGGCTTAACAAGTTGTTGTTTGTCACTTTACTTTCGGTGTTTGTAAATCAAGAGTTTATAAAATAATCAGAATTATGTTCACTAGGGCTTCCGATACATGAAAGATGCTACGAGTGATTCAAGATCCTCAGGGTGGGTAGTATAACAAGCTATCTTTATCGATGTTATTATTAAATGTCTCTCGACCTACATAATCATTTAATTCGCTAATCCTCTCGGACTTAGGGAATTTCTATTTACTGCCCAGATTTTACCTCAGGTTAACCAACCTTGTTACAACGCTGATTATTAAACGAAGTATTTTTGAGTCCCTGTTGATAATTCACTTCCTAATATATTTGATTTCTTTATCAAGCAAATCAAAGAAGGTGTGTCTACTGTTTGCAACCAACAAACATTAGTTAAAACTTTAGAATTATCAAAAAATCCTACCACCTTTTGAATCTTGAATACTTAGCACCTTATCAAGACCTAACCCTACATCTCATAACTCAGGTTAATGGAGTTTAACCACTTATGATGGAACAAAAGAAACACATAATTGAATTCATGATTCGAAAGATAAACTTACAGAGATGAATAATAACTTAGTGAATCGCAGATTAGATCACAAAGGAAAAATCCCACAATACTGATAATAATCTCTCCAAAATAGTTGTTGTTCAATTCAATAAGTAAAGAGAGAAAATATCAAAATGTTCTATCCAAAACTCAAGGTGTCGACTTTGTGTGGAATAATAATGATAATAACAATGTTGATTGACTCTATAAAACCCTAAAGCAAAGATTTAAATAGGTTACCCTAAATAAGGAAAGAAAATCAAGGTTACAACTTTTTCTCGGAATAAACGACGACTATTGGTGACGCCTTATTAGATTCCTGATGACTTATCAAGAATATCGTCAGGCTTCTTCAAATCTGCACTAGACCTGTCTTAGGTTGACGGCAACTTTTGGCGGCTTATCAGGATTGTGATGACTTATCAGAAATGTCGTCACAGTTTTGCTCCAATTCTTATGTCCAACCTAAGTCTGACGGCATTCCTGATGACTTATCACCATTATGACGGCCTATCACAAAATTTCGTTGATTCTACCAGCTAGAAATCATTCCCTATTTGAGGCTGACGAAAAACTTGATAACTTATCAGACCCTTGATGGCTTATCACAAAATATCGTCACAACTTCTACTTTAGGCCAATTCTCTGTCTACTGATGATGACCAATCTGATAGCTTATCACAGGGCTGACAACCTATCACAAATGTCATCAGTCACACTTGTCTTCAGATTTTTTCAAATTTCAACTTCTTTACTTTATTTCATGTTGGTTCTCTATCATATCAGCTTAAACTGCAAAATCAAACATAAACTAATAAAAAATAACTAAAGTTGCTCAAGACCTTGCAATTATTTAGAGTTAAAAGCCTCAAATGTGTTAGCATATGCTCACACATCAACACCCTCAACTTAAAACAATTACTTGTCCTCAAGAAACCAAAACATAACTAAGAGAATACAAAGTACAATTTGGCAGCTAACAACTCATATTAGTTTAGAATAATTTCACCATCTCCCAGGTCAGTCAATTTAAAAACTCACTGTTGATGTTTTGAAGAACAACCATGCAACTCACAAGCATCAAGATACGACAAAAATTCAGCAATAACAATCATGCCATACCAAGATCACACTATCTGAACAAGTCAGTGACTTAGCAACATACCCAATGTGCCCTCACAACAAAGAAATCCCTTTTTCACTCATCTCAGAATTCACATACATAAACATAGGGATAATTACAAGTCTCACTCTCAGAATGAAATTCCAAACACTGCATGTCAAATGCCATAGGCTTGCCGTTATAGTCAGTACCCAAATCTTCAGGTAGGTCAGTTAGGATCACTTTAGGGATTTTCTTAGGCTTGTAATGTAGGCTAGGGGATGGTATGATATTCATGGATATTTTGAAGTGACTATGCCTCCTTGACACTACACTAAACTCTTAGGGTTTCACTTCTCAACCTTTTTTTCTTCCTCTTCTTTTATTGATCACACATGCGTAAGATGGATACGGTCTTTTAAATCATCATATTATCTTTTCATTATCTTTAACATAGTTTTCTCTTTTCTTATTCTTTTTTCACCGCACCCAACTTTTTATTCTTTTCTCTTATTCTACCTCTCTTCATGCTTATTTTTCATCATGCACCCCTATGATAGCCACCCTCAGCTTAGGATGTTTTCCTAAGTCAAGGTGCACAGTGTCCAAGGAGGACCAGGGCCAAAACAGGTTCATTATGAGGTAAATAGGAAGGTGAGAGGTTTCACAAAAAGAAACATGCATATAGGCTCAAATCAGGGATCAAGGTATATTATTCACATTGTGAAGGTCATTTAGGCTGAAAGTGGGTTACAATAAAAAATAGCCTATGATCCTTTTCTAACCCCTATCCTACAACCTAGGCATGAATAACAGGGCAAGTTCTAGACTTGGAATACAGCAGGAGCTAAGTAAGACCTCACAAAAACATAGAACACAAGTACATCGCATATCACTACTTATCCAATTCATGTAATTTGTTCAGCAAAAATCGTCAAATTGCCAGACTAATGCCACAAAAAGATGCACCGCAGTCACAGATGAATGCAATTTACATAGTTATAAACTCAAATCAATGGAGAGGTGATCAAAATTCAAAAAATAAGCTAACTATCTCAAGTACTTGTATTACTCCTAATTATCTACCAAAAATTGTTACAACAACATCCTACCCTACACCCTCAACTTAAAATTAAAAATAAAGCTAAACTAAGGATTAGAGTATACTTGGAATGGATCAATTCTGTGGTTCATGGGTTTCCTCCCATGCAGCGCCTGATTTAGTGTTGCGGCACGATTCAGGTATCTCGATTACTTCAAAATTTATTGAGACAGATAATGGTGATACTTTTTATTGATTCTTTCAGACCAATGTAAATCTTGACACGTTGCCCATTTACCTTGAAGGTACTTCCGTCCTCATTTTCAAGTTCCACTACTCAAGATGAGTAGACTTGGCTAACTTTAAAAGGGCCTGACAACTTAGTTTTCAGCTTACCTGGGAATTATTTGAGTCTTGAATTGAACAGAAGGACTATGTCACCCTTTTAGAAGTCTCATTTCTCTATCCTCCAATCATGGTATTTTTTCATATTTTCTTTATATAGATCTACTCATTCATATTCCCTGAGACAGAATTTATCCATCTTATTTAGTTGCCCCAGTCTTAGCTCTACTGCCTCCTTCCAATTCAAATTAAGCCTTTTGAGTGCCCATAAGGCTTTGTGCTCCAGCTCTATTAGTAGGTGGTAAGATTTTCCATAGACCAGATGAAATGGTGACATGCCAATGGGTGTCTTGAATGCAGTCTGATATGACCGTAGGGCATCATTGAGATTTCGAGAACAATCTTTTCGGATAACGTTCACTGTTTTAGATAGGATGCCTTTAATCTCTCGATTTGACACCTCCACTTGCCAACTGGTTTGTGGGTGGTATGGATTAGACACTCGGTGCTGCTTCACCCCATATTTTTCTAAAGATGCTTGAAATAGTTTTTTGCAAAAATGAGATCCTCTATCACTTATAATAGTACGTGATACTCCAAAGAGAGAGAAGATATTCTTCTTGAGAAAAGCAACAACCCTCTTTCCTTCATTATCAGACAATGCTACAGCTTCGACCCACTTCGAGGCATAGTCAGCAACAACTAAAATATACTTCATCCCATACGAGCTTACAAAAGGAACCATGAAATCAATGCCACAAACATCAAACAATTCTACTTCAAGCATCTTAGTCAAGGGAATCTCGTGTCTTTTGGAGGTTGACCCCTGCCTCTGATATTGGTCACATTTTAGCACAAACTCGTGGGCATCCTTGAAGTCTTTTGGAGGTTGACCCCTGCCTCTGATATTGGTCACATTTTAGCACAAACTCGTGGGCATCCTTGAACAATGTTGGCCAGTAGTAAACACTCTGCAATACCTTCCTAGCCATTCGGTCGCCTGCATGGTGACCCCCAATTGGGGAAGCATGTCATGCTTCCATTATGCATAATACATCCACTTCCGATACGCATCTCCTTATAATATTATCCGCATATCGCTGAAAAAGTTACGATTCATCCCAGAAGTAATGATGGACAGAAATATTATCCGCACATCTCCTTACGATTCATGCAAGATTTTTTTTCTTTGATGGACAGAAAGGTTTTTTGGGATAACCTCACTCACAATATAATTTGCATAACCCGCATACCAAGGCAATTTTTCCACAGCGGTAGCTAGGATCTCCTCATCAGGGAATGCATCATTTATCTTTATTTCATCACTAATTTCCTATTCATCTTCCATTCTAGACAGATGATCTATAACCTGGTTTTCACAACCTTTCCTATCTTTGACCTCAAAGTCAAATTCTTGCAGCAAAAATACCCATCTAATTAGCCTTGGTTTTGCATCCTTCTTAGCCATCAGATACTTCAAGCCAGCATGGTCGGTGAGGACCACCACTTTGGTCCCAAGCAGATAAGCTCTGAACTTCTCAAAAGCATACACTACAGCTGGAAGTTTCTATTCAGTGACGGTGTAATTATTTTGTGCTCCATTCAGTGCTTTGCTGGCATAATATATCGGATGAAATAATTTGTCCCTCTTTTGTCCAAATACAGCTCCAAAGGCAATACCACTGGCATCACACATGATCTTAAATGGTTTTGACCAGTCAGGTTCAACAATAATAGGGGCCTCAACCAGCTTGTTTTTAAGGCATTCAAATGCCTTCAAGCACTCATCATCGAAGGAAAACTTCACTTCTTTCTCCAAAAGTTTGCACAGTGGATTTGATACCTTCGAGAAGTTTTTTATAAATCTCTGATAAAAGCCAGCATGTCCAAGAAAACTACGCACTCCCTTTACTAAAATGGGAGGTGGTACTTTGTCAATAACTTCCACTTTTGCTCGATCAACTTCTATCCCTTTTTCAGAAATTTTGTGGACGAGAACGATGCCCTTCTTTACCATGAAATGGCATTTTTCCTGGTTAAGCACCAAATTAAATTCAACACATCTATGCAAGGTTAGATTTAGATTTGCCAAACATATCTCGAATGAATCACCCACCACAGAGAAATCATCCATGAATACGTCTATGGTATCTTCCACCATGTCTGAACAGATAGACATCATACACCGTTGAAAAGTGGTAGGTGCATTGCATAGCCCAAATGGCATTCTCTTAAATGCAAAGGTGTCATATGGGCATGTGAATGTCGTCTTCTCCTGATCTTCAGGAGCAATGCAGATTTGGTTGTATCCGGAAAAACCATCCAAGAAGTAATACCAACCCCTTCCATCCAATCAATCAAGTATTTGGTCCAGAAAGGGCATCGGGAAGTGGTCTTTTTGAGTTCAAGAATTCAGCTTGTGGTAGTCCATGCAAACTCTCCACCCAATTGCAGGCCTGAGTGGAATTAACTTATTCCTTTCATTAGCAACCACCGTCATGCCCCCTTTTTTGGGGACGCATTAAACTAGGCTCACCCTCTTGCTGTCAGAAATAGGGTAAACCACTCCTGGATCCAACTACTTAATAATCTCCTTCTTAAAAGCCTCTTGCATTGGTGGGTTAAGACGGCGATGATGCTCTATGGTTGGACTACAATCTTCCTCAAGTTGAATTTTATGCTTGCAGATGCTCGGGGGAATGCCAATAATATCTGCAATGGTCCAGCCTATAGCTCTCTTATGCCTCTGAAGTACTGAAATAAGTGCATTTACCTGTTGCTCATCCAAATCAGTCGCAATAATAACAGGTAACGTGTTCCCATTTCCCAAAAACATGTACCGTAAGTGTCTAAGTAGTTCTTTCAATTCTAACACCGGAGGCTCCTCAATAGATGGCTTGGCTGGTGGTGTTGGTTGATTATCAAGGTCAAGGTCTAGCTTTTTAGGAGCATAAGGATATAAACCCATTCCTGTCAAAGCACAAATGGTCTCTTCATACTCCCTGATACCTTCAGTATCATAATTCATTATAATTATAGCCAAAGGTTTGATAACAAGTTGCTCAGCTATGGACACTTCCTGGTCATCCTCATAATATGCATCAACTATTGAGAACACACTCATTTCTTTATGTTGATTCATTGACTTACCAACATCAAACTGGACCACTTCATCATTAATCCTAAATAAGAGCTCATTCGCTCTCAAATCAATAAACATACTTTCGGTATGAGGAAAGGTTGACCCAAAATTATGGGCACCTCGAAGTCCACCTCGCAATCCAGAATGATAAAGTCTACAGGGAATATAAAGTTGGACACCTTTACCAACACATCATACAGAATGCCGACAGGTCTCTCGACTGACCTATCCGCCATCATGATTCGCATGTTGGTGGGTGTGGGATTTCCCAGACCCAACTTTCTATAAACAGTCAGTGGCATCAAATTAACGCTTTCTCCCAGATCACATAATGCCTTGGCGAATTCCATAGTCCTAATTGTACAGGGAATAGTGAATGCACCTGGGTCTGGATTCTTCTACACCAAGGTCCTTGTAGAAATAGCGCTACAATGTTGGAGATTTTCCTTCAAATCATGCTCACAGATCTTTTATTAGTCACAAGGTCTTTCATGAATTTCACGTATCTTGGTATTTTCTCAAGTCCCTCAACCATAGGCACATTTATTATCAATTGCTTAAGCATTACCATGAATTTTCTGTATTTTGAATAATCATCCTTCTTCTTTAATCATTGAGAAAAGGGAGGTTGTGTCCTTGGGATAGTTTTCAAAACCACTTCCTCTTCCTTCTCTCTTTTCTTCTCCGAAGCATTAATAGAACTATCCATCTTTGCATTCTCCACTGGATTGCTTTCTTTGGATTCATCAACAACTACCTCACCATCTACAGATTTTCCCACAGAAGGGACATGCAATATCTTACCACTCCTAGTAGTAATCGCCATACATGAGACATTATTCCACGAATTCTGAACTGTATCGCTTGGTAATATTCCACTCTTTCTCTGGTTAAATACAGCGAAAAGTAGGCTCATTTGCTGCTCCAACTGTTTGATGGAAGTGGAGTGTGAGTGCACCAACTAACTGATGGATGTCAGATCAGTCTTCATAGTGGTTACACCAGAGTTAGTGGACTCAACTCCCTTAAATAATTTCTCCATCATGTCCTCCATAGACATCTTTCCAGAGCTAGTTGCAGCCGTTTCTCAATTTCCAGGAGGAACATATAAACCACTCCTGTCATTATTGTTTCTCCAGTTTCCTTGCTCCTTGTCTTTGTAACCAGGCTTGTCATAAATGTTACGACCTTGATTCCCTTGGATATTGCCTCGGAAACCCCCCTGATTATTAACATAATTCATCTCTTCTTTAGGCTACACATCCACTCGGTCTTGAGACGTTACAACTTTTACTTTCTCAGTCTTCCCTGACAATAAGTTCTTGGTGAGAAAGTCCATCTGAGTCTTTAGATGGGCCATTGCTTGATCCCGCTCCTCATCTCTCCTGCATTGTTCAGCAGGCATACTAACAAAAATAGTGGGGCTTGCTACCACAGACTCCCTGGTATGCCAAGCCCAACTTTGTTTGGTCATCCTATTTAGCATATCTGAGGCATCTTAAAAAGACAGATCAACAAACAAACCACCAGCAACATTATCTACAATCGACTTTTTTACAGAGTTGAGCACCCTGTATAAAGTCTCCATCAAGTGTAGGTACGTCATATTATGGTTCGGACACTGTGTTAGCTTCTTCTTGAATGTCTCTCAAGTCTCATACAAAGTTTTAGTAGAAAGATATCTAAAATTGCTGATTTCATCCCTCAACTGTACCCTCCTGGAGGGTAGAAAAAAACATTCTAGGAATGCTTCTTTCAATTGCCTCCAGTGGGTGATAGAATCAGGCGTAAGCTCATTCAGCCACAATGTTGCCTCCCCATACAGAGACAATGGGAACAACCTTAATCGAATAGCATTCTGGCCTACTCCTGGGTATAAAAAGATTTGCAAATGGTGACAAAATTCACCAGATGCAGGTTTGGATCATTCCCGGGAAGGCCACCAACAATATTCTCTGACATGGTGGAAAATACTATTGACGTGTTCATGGATGACTTTTCTATGGTTGGAGACTCTTTTGATGACTGCTTGGCCAATTTGGCCAATGCTCTCCGTAGATACGAGGAATGTAACTTGGTGCTACATTATGAGAAGTTCCATTTCATGAAAAAAAGGTATTATACTCGGACACAAGATCTCAAAAAGGGACTTTAAGGTAGATAAAGAAAAAATTAACGTGATTGAATAGTTTCCTCTAATAGTCTCAGTGAAGGGTATTCATAGTTTTCTGGGTCATGCAGTTTTGACAGTATTTTATCAAGGATTTCTCAAAGATTACAAATCCTCTATGAAAACTTGACAATGCCTATCATAGTGTCTCTAGATTGTTCTACATCTTTTAAGTTCATATGTGATGCAAACGGAGTGGCTTTGGGTGATGTTCGGGGTTAACAAAGAGAGAAAATCCTTCACCGAATTTACTATGCTAGCAAGACACTAATTCCCACACAATAAAACTATATGGTTACTGATCAGGAGTTGCTTGCGGTAGTTTTTTCTTCTGAGAAATTTTGATCTTATTAGATTAGCACCAAAGTCATTGTTCATACAGACTATTTAACATTGATATACCTAATATTAAATAATAATGCAAAGCCGAGATTGATTTGTTGGGTGTGCTGATGTGTGAGCAATTGCTAACATATTTAAGACCTTTAACCAAGAATAATTGCAAAGTCTTAAGTAACTTTTGTCATTTTTGATTTGTTTATGTTTTATTTAACAGTTTAAGCTGATGGGATAGAGAACCAACAAGAATGAAAGCAAAGAAGTTGAAATCTAGAGAAATCTGAAGAGAAGTGTGGCTGACGACATCTGTGATAAGTCATCATCCCTGTGATAGTCTATCACAGTTGTCGTCAGACTTAAGCTTGAGTTGAAGCCTGTGACAACATCTGGTGATATGACGTCAAAAGTGTGATACACCATCATGAATGTCGTCATCCTTAAATAGAGAATAGGAGTTGAAGACATTTTTGTGATGACATTCGTGATAAGATGTTAGGTTAGTGATAAGGCGTCAACGTCGTCATCAGACTTAGACAGCAGAAGACAAAAGTGCAGAGGAGCTGACGACATCAGTGATAAGCGGTCAGACTCTTGATAAGCTGTCATGGATGTCGTCGTCTATTCTGAGAAAAAGCTGCAGATTTAATTTTAATTCCTTATTTAGGATTAACTATAAAAAGCATTGTTTAGGGTTTTTCTAAGGGGGGTGGCACTTGAGTTTTAAGAGAGGTATTTTCATATTTTCTCTCTGGAGTTTCTTGGCTTGAAAAAGAAAATACTTGGAAGAGATTATTATGAGTATTTTGGGATTTTCCTTTGTGATCTAATCTATAATTCACTAATTATTATTCATCACTGTAAGTTAATCTTCTCAATTATGAATTCAATTATGTGTTTCGTTCTTTGCATCATGAGTGGCTAAACTCTTTTAACCCAAATTATGGGATCTAGGGTTAGGTCATGATGATGTGCTAAACACTTAAGATTTAATATGTTCTAGGATTTCTTGATAATTCTGAGATTTTAATTAACGTCTATTGGCTGCAAACAGTAAATGCACCTACTTTGATTTGATTGAGAAAGAAATCATATACAGTAGGAAGTGAATTATCAACAGGGACTCAAAAATACTTCATTAAATAATCAGCGTTGTAACAAGGTTGATTAACCTGAGGTAAAATCTGGGCAGTGAATAGCAATTTCCTAAGTCCAAGAGGATTAGGAAATTAGACGCTTAAATAGGTCGAGAGACATTTGAGCTTATCATCGATAAAGATAGTTTGTTATCCTAACCACTGTGAGAATCTTCAGTCACCTTTGCATCTGTCATGTACCGGAAGCCCTAGTGAACATAATTCTGGTTATTTCATAAACTCTTGATTTACAAACACTAAAACTAAAGTGACCAAAAATTATTTGCTGATCATAAAAAAAATCATTTTATCTTTTCGTATCATTTGTTTGAATTTAACTTGTAGCTTTAGTTTCAAACTAGTTTAAGGGGTGTTCATCTAGAGGCAAAGAGAAGTCAAGTTTCTTTAGTGAATTATCTTGTTTAAGGTATGTTACTCTTTCCCTTGTTATTTACTAAAAAACCATGTGTTTTAAACATGGATTAATAACTGTAAATGATGATTTTGAAAACAAATGTTAAGGGTTTTGTTGCCTAATGATGAGTAATGTTTGATCTTTCTTTGGCTAGTGTTTTTACATGATATTGGTAATAATTTGAACATGTGGGTTCTTGTTGTTTGTGGTTTAATAAAGTGGTATTGAGTAACACTAATATTGATGATTTTTATTTTTATTTTAGCCTTGGTAAGGCATGTATACAAGGTGTTTGTCAAATATCTAAGTGAAATATCCAGTTACTTGTTGATGATGTTTTGAACTAGGAAAATGGCACAATAAGTATGAGTTCTTAGTAAATGGTATTATAAAGGCATTGTTATCCATTTTATTAATTAATTGATGACCTTGTTGGTTGATGGCTAAAAGGGGGTTAAAGTCCCTAAACATGTAATTGAAGTATATTTGAACTCAAGTGTGGTATAAGATTGCTAATGAGGAATGAATGGTTTGTAAGGGTCTAGATGACCATAAATTGAATGGAATGATGAATTGAATTATGACATTGGCTATTTAAAAGTGTTTTATTGATAAACAATTTCATGAAGGCCTCGTGGTCATATATGGTGTTGAATTGGTTAAATGGGCTAGAGTCCCAAAGTGTTGAAGTGAATGAATGACGATGTATGGACAAAGGGTTAGAGTTCCAAGGTCGACTAATGATAGTCTTATTAGGTTGTGGTTAAAGTCCCTTACCTACTAAAGTGGCTTGTGGTTTGAATCCCTTGCTTAATAAAGTGGCTTGTGGTTAGAGTCCCTTTCTTAATGAGATTGATTGAGATTAGAGTCCTTTGCCTAAATATGTCGGCTTTCAGTTAGAGTACAATATTTAATACAACTTGAGGTTAGAGTCCCTTTCGCAATAAAATGGCTTGTAGTTAAAGTCCTTTGTCTAATGAAAATTTATGTGGTTAAAGTTCCTTGCCTAATAAGAAATTTTTGAGTCAATAAGCGTGGAAGGTTGGAGTACTCCACTTCGTTACTAATGATTGAATGCACCAAGGATGCTTGTTAAGTCTTGTTTCCTTTGACACGTTATGAACATGTTAAATATATATTAACATGCATGCCCATGAATATGAATATAGTTGAATATGATGATTTGACTTAATTTTGAATAATGACTTTATTTTATGTTTATCCTTAAGTTATATGCTAGCATTCCAACTGCTAACCTTCACCAGACGCTATGTCCATATGACATAGGTGCTGGAGCTTCTCTTTCTCTTCCTACAAAGTGATAGGTGTTGGGGCGGTTCATGTGTCTAGATTGTAGTTGTGAGCTTCCATTCTTTAAAAGGAATACATTTCATAGTCTCTTTATCTATTTCATAGACTTATTTGGGCTTTGTATTTTTCTATTATCGAGGGCTTATCGCGATATATATATAGACATCGAATATATGCAGAGGCTTAGGGATGACTGTGGACTTGAGTATGTTGGTTAGTATGTTGATGTAAATGAAATGTTTATATATTGTCAAATTCATAATATTAGTCTTGCTTCCGCGATCTTGTTATATTTTTGGAGTCCATCCGACACTTGTGGATTGATGTTATAGTTAGGTTGGGTTGGCGGGGCGATCTCTAAATCATGTTGGGCTTGATATGCCCACACGACATGGCTTGGTTTTGGTCCATGTTAAGTTGGTATCAGAGCCTAGGTTCATGGTCAGTTGGGTGCCTATAAAACTGTGTTAAGTAGAGTCTCTTTTATGGGTGTGTAGCGTGCCACACTTATAAGAGAGGGGCTATGAGATATTTAGGAATGTTTCCCTTTCTTATTTTTCAATTTTGAGCTATAGAGTCTAAGGTCTTGGATTCTTCTGATTTCTATTTGCATAGCTTTCAAATCATGCCTCCAAGGATATTTGATACTATTTTAAACCTTTTTTCCCCGACTGAGGTACCTATGGACAGAGATCATCCAATTTCCAAGATCTAGACCCAGACTTGGGTTGCGTCATCTAACCATCCTCATGGGGTCCCACTTGTCCCCAATAACCCTGCTTATAAGAGTGACACTCTCCCTTAGTCACCTCGAGGGGATGCTACTAATGCTGAGTTTCATCACTCTATCAACCTCTTGACTCAATTGTAACCTCTCAATCGGAGCGTTATACTTCGGCAACCATTTCTTTTGAGGACACAAGAGTTGTCCAATTTACAAGGTTGAACTTTCCTATGTTCATAGGTACCAAGGTTGAGGAAGATCCTCAAGGCTTCATTGATGAAATAGAGAAGATCTTCTGGATCATTCATGCTTCAGAGGTTGAGGTTGTTGAGTTTTCTTCCTACCAATTTAAGGATGTAGCTTAACAATGATACGAATGGTGGGAGCTATCTAGAGTTGTGGATGCTAGTTTTCCTATGTCGGAGGATTTCTCTGAGGTTTTCTTAGACCGCTTCTTTCCTTAAGAGTTAAGGAAAGAAAAAGCAAAATAGTTTGTGAAATTGAAGCAAGGAAGGATATCTGTCAAGAAGTATGCCTTGAAATTCCATTAGTTGTCTAAGTATGCTCGCGATATGGTTTTTAATATGAAGGCTAGATGCATAAGTTCACTTTGGGTTTGTCCCGTAAGTTGGTACTTGAGAGCACGGAGGCCTTGTTGATGAAAGATATGAACATCTCTAGGTTTGTTATGTATATGCAACAAGTGGAGGAAGAGAAAAATAAACAAGTTAAGTTTAGTGTAAAGCAAGAAAAGAAATTTAGACCTTTTGATAAAAGTGGTAGAGATGGTGGAAAGTGGCCAAGAAAGAAGGGGGAGTTTGAGTTCTTTCTCCTTTGCTAGTGCTCCTTACTCGAAGTCATTGAGTGATCATCCGCCTTAGTTTAGTGGTGGATTTCAGGAACTGGGTGCACAATCTCGGACTAGTGAGGTTCAGTTGGCTCCATCCTACCCACCTTGTAGATTCAATGGTTAGCCTTATCGTGGTCAGTGTGAGAAGAAAAGGAACAAATGTTTTATATGTGGTTAGATTAGGCACATTCAGTGAGAGTGCCCCTCTCTAGCGGCTTCTTGGGTCAACAGGGCCCCTGTTGCTACTTTATCTACCCCTGTATAGAAAGGTGTTGTTTTTTCTTTTGCTTCTATTTCTGGTATCAATGTTGGCCAAAATTATTTGTATGCACTTGCTACTCGCCAGGATTTTAAGGCATCTCCTGATATGGTCATGGGTATGTTATAACTTTTCTCTCATGAAATGTATTGTTTGCTTGATCTTGGATCCACTCTTTCTTATGTGACCCTATTTGTGGTTGTGTATCTTAGTTTTGGTCCTGAGAGTCTGTTTGTTCCCTTTTTAATTTCTACCCCGGTAAAAGACTTTATGGTTGTTAAAAGGGTCTATAGGGGGTGTGTGGTATCTGTTAGTAGTATAAAAACTATTGTAGACTTGATAGAGTAAGACATAGTTGATTTTTATGTTATTCTGGTGATGGATTGGTTGCATCTGTGTTTTGTTTCCTTAGATTGTCGGACTCGTAGGGTCATTTTTAAATTCCCTAATGAACCGATCATTGTATGGAAAAAGAGTTCTTTAGTGCCGAAGGGAAGATTTATTTCATATCTTAAAGACCAAAGGTTTATTTCAATGGGGTGTTTGTATCATTTGGTTTGAGTTAAAGATTCTAACTCGGAAGTTCCTTCTCTATAATCCATTCTCGTGGTTAATGAGTTTCTCGAGGTCTTTCCCGATGACCTTTCTAGTATTTCTCCTGATAGGGAAATTGATTTTTGGATTTATCTTATTTCGGACACTCATTCGATTTTTATCCCTCTTTATAGATAGCTCTTGCGGAGCTGAAGGAGCTGAAGGAGCTGAAGGAGCTTAAGGAGAAATTTGAAGGACCTACTAGATAAAGGTTTTATAAATCCTACCATGTCTCCTTGGGGTGCTTCCGTGTTATTTATGCGTAAGAAGGATGGTTTCCTTTATATGTGCATTGATTATAGTCAGCTGAACAAAGTGACCATAAAGAATAAACATCCTCTTCCTAGGATCGATAATTTGTTTGATCAACTTCAAGGTGCAAATTCTTTCTCTAAAATTGATATTAGGTTGGGTTATCATCATCTTAAGATTAGGGAGGTGGATATCCCTAAGACCACCTTTAGAACTTTGAATATTCTCTATGAGTTCCTAGCTATGTCCTTTGGGTTGACTAATGTCCCCGCGACATTCATGGATTTGATGAATAGGGTCTTTCATCCGTTCTTGGACTTGTTTGTCATTGTATTCATTGATGATATCCTGGTCCATTCTACATTCGAGGTGGATCATCTTGATTACCTCTTCTCCATGTTACAAACTTTAAAGGGTCATCGTTTGTATGCCAAGTTCTCTAAGTATGAGTTTTTGTTGAAGCCTATAACTCCAACCAATATTTGGAGTTTTTTGGGTTTAGTCGGTTACTATAGGAGATTTGTGGAGAGTTTTTCAAATATAGTTGCCCTATTGACTAAGTTGACCCAGAAGAAAGTCAAGTTCTTATGGTCGGATACGTGTGAGGGTAGTTTTGAGAAGTTGAAAGATAAATTAACTTCGGCTCTGATTTTGACCTTGCCTAACTGTAATGATGGTGTCGTAGTAAATTGTGATGTTTCTCGTATTGGAATTGGTTTTGTATTGATGCAACATGTTAGGGTGGTGGCCTATGCTTCTAGGAAATTGAAAGTTAATGATAAGAACTACCCTACTCATTACTTGGAATTGTTAGCCGTAGTTTTTGCATTGAAGATTTGGTGACATTATCTCTATGGGGTTCATGTTGACATCTTTTCCGATCATAAGAGTCTTTAGTAAGTTTTTACTCATAAGGAGTTAAATCTCAGGCAAAGGAGGTAGCTTGAATTGTTGAAGGACCACGATATGAGTCTACATTACCATCCGGTAAAGCTAATATTGTCACCGATGCTCTTACCAAATTATCCATGGGGATTTTAGCCCATGTGGATAAGGATAAGACGGAATTGGTGATGGATATTCACAGTTTGTCTAATCTTAGAGTTTGTCTTAAAGACTCCAAGGATGGTGGTGCATTTGTACACCCGGTATCACAATCGTCTCTTGTTGTTGAGATAAAGGTAAAGAAAATATTGGATCCCGATTTGATGAAAATTAAGGGTAATGTGGGTCAACAAAAGATTATTGACTTTGTAATTAGTGGTGATGGTACCTTAAGGTACCAAAGTAGGCTATGTGTTCCCAACGTTGATGGATTGAGGGAAATGATTATGTTCGAGGAACATAGATCTCGTTATGCTATTCATCCTAATTTTAAGAAGATGTATCATGATCTTAGGGAGTTCTATTGGTCGAATAATATGAAATGCGATATGGCAAGCTATGTGGCTAAGTGTATGGTGTGTCAACAAGTGAAAGTGGAACACATGAGGCCCGGAGGTTTGTACCAATAGATTGCATTGCCCGTATGGAAGTGAGGGGTAATTAATATGGATTTCATTACCAGTATTCCCTGGTATCAAAATCAATGTGATTCGATTTGGGTCATTATAGATAGAATGACCAAGTTCGCTCACTTCTTGCTTGTGAGGACTAATTTTTGGCAAAGATTTGGGAACTAAGGTGTGACTTAGTACCGCTTTCCACCCATAGATGGATGGACAAGTGGAGAGGACCATTTAAACATTGAAAAATAAGTTGCATGCTTGTGTGATTGTTTATGGTGGTAGTTGGTATGATAACTTGCATTGGTATGGCTTCTTTTGAGGCATTGTATGGTAGGAGATGTTGTTTTCCTATTAGGTGGTATGAAATTGCGGAGGGTAAGCTTCTTGGCCTCGATTTGGTTCACCAATACTTAGAGAAGGTGAAGGTGATTTGTGATAGATTGAAAACCGCTCAAAGTCGCCAAAAGTCCTATGCAGATGTGAGGCATAGGGACTTTGAGTTTAATATTGGCGATTGGGTATTTTTGAAGGTGTCTCCTATGAAGGGAGTTATGAGATTCGGTAAGAAGGGGAAACTTAGTCCCCGGTATGTCGGTGCCTATTTGATTTTGAAGAGGGTTGGCAATGTTGCCTATGAGTTGGAGTTGCCTCTTAGTTTGAACTCCATCCACCTAGTTTTCCATGTCTCTATGTCGCGTAAATGCGTCGGTGATCTTTCATTGGTTATTACCTTGGAGGATGTTGGTGTTATGAACACTTTATCCTACAAGGAGATCCCGGTGAGGATCATAGATCGTCAAGTTTTCCGGTTGCGAACAAAAGAGGTGGCTTCGGTATAGGTTCTATAAATGAACCAAAAGTCCAAGGAAGATACTTGGGAGGTGGAAGAGGACATGAAGTACAGGTATCCGCATTTGTTTTCCATTTCAGAGACTCGTGATTGAGGTATGTGCTAATCTTCTTAACTTGATTAATGTCTTTGATAGACAATGGGTTCAAGTCCCTAAGCTTTTAATTAAACAAGTGTCTTTGATAAATAATGGTTTTGAGTACCATAGTCAATAAAATGAATGGTTGATTGATAATGATCATGGAAAGTGTCTTATCCTTGTTGTATGTCTTGATTTTATCACGAACCGAGCGGAGGCCCTAGCCGCGATGAGCATCCTGAACCATGAAGGCCTAGGCGCCCCTTTCTATCGGGCAATAATGCACTACGTCCATACAGTGTGAAGAAATTCAAAAAAATTATCATATAGAAACATGGTCAATATCAAAATTCAACTGAACAGTTCAAAATGAAACTCCTAAACCTCTAATAGTATTTAACATCAGTCTGCTAAATCTCTAACACAGAGTGGATTTGACATAAAGAAAGTTCGAGGTATTAAATCTTACATCACAACTGATACCACTGTCTAAATGAGTAAAGTTGTATGAATCTTTGATATTTAGCTGCTGTAAGTTTTGAATCTTGAAATACCTTGATTTGTTAAAATGATTGTTGTATTTTATTTTTTCCTCCGTGTATGTAGAATGTTGATATTTTATCCATGTGTACTTATTGAAATGAATTGTGTTGCCATCATATTTTTGTGTGAATTAAGCTGGATGAACCACTGATATTGTGCTTATATTCTCATCAAATTGCCTCAAACAAACCCTAATTGGGACTCTATGCATGTTTCTATAATTTCAGAATCTGTTTATCCCTCCTTTTGGTTGATTTGTCAACCATGAAATCCTTATTTTGCATCTTCATCAGTGTCAATTGGGGATTTGATCTTTATTCATTTTTAATATAGCCTTAGCTTCACTTGGTAGTTGTCTAAAATTAGAAAAGGTTATAACATTTGAACCTGCAAAAGAGAAAACATAGTTAGCTAAAAAATGTACCATTTGATTTCCTTCTCTGAATGTGTGTTTAACCTCCACCCCCTTCCTTCTATTAGTTCCAAAATCCTCTTTATCTCTGTAGAAATACACATAGGTATTTCCCATTGTCTAGTTAGGAACTTATGAATTGATGAAGAATTTGTTTCCAAAGTCACTGGTAACAAGTGTTGTTTAACACAAAGTTCTAAACCCAACCTTAATTCAAATATTTCAGCTATCAGATTTATCGTATCAACAATTCTTTAGCTTCAACCACAATTAAGTCCCCTTGATAATTTTTAATGCAAAAGGCTGCTGAAATAGGGCCCGAATTACCTTTAACAACTCCATCACAGTTACATTTATACTATGCACTACTAGGAAGTTTCTAGTTAACCATTGTGCTTCTTAGTATAGGCCTATATGAAGATTAAAATCTTAACTATTCCACCCATGAATTGGGGATGTTTTTGAGCCATGGAAATAGCACCTTTGCTAGACAAACCAATTTTTTGGTGATTTCCATCTACATACAATAATATGACATTTTACCTCCATGTTTAATACAATTTCTTCTTTTCTAGATCTTCCATAGTATAAACAAAGGCACAACCTTAAAAATAGGCTTGATTTTTGAAATTGTATTGAAATTCCACCATTTGAAAACATTGTCTTTAATTTATAGAAAACGACTTGTTATTCCAGCAATTAAAGCAAAGTACTTCCATAATTCTTTAGAGAGTTGACATTGCTTGAATTAGTGTTCAATTGATTCTTGAACATTCCCTTCACAACAACAATATATCACACTATCACAAATTCTATTACTGATAAGCACCTCTGCAATAGGAATTCTCTTCTTTCACAACCTCCATAAAAAGAAAGGTACCTTAAAAGGTATTCCTTTTATCCATAATTCTTTAAATTTCTGAGAAAACTTCCCAGAAGTTGTCAAAATCCACCAAGAACTTCCCAGAAGTTGTCAAAATCCACTAAGCCTTATCCCAAGTATTTGATTCTATAACACAACTTATATTAGGAACAATATGATCAGCAAACACATCACCAAAATTCTATTTCAAGATTTCAACATTCCATCAATTCAAATTACACAATTGATTTACCTTTTAAATTTATTAATTCTTGGGACTATCATTGGGTAAATAGTAGCGAAGAGCACCAAGTTGTGTCTATTTATCAAACCATACACTGGAATGACCACATTTGGGTTCCCACTATTTTTCCTGGTCAAATACATTTCTAGATTCAAGCATATTCTTCCAAATTAATGATCCACCTCTCCATTCCACCATATGATTTCTTACTTTGTCAAAATATTTATTGCACATAAAATTCGTCCATAAAGTTCTCTGAGTTCTGAAAATCCACCACAGTTCTAAATCCCAAAACTCCTTCTTCCTTTGGCCTACAAATATCATTCCAAGCCACCCAATGCTTGTTTCTCCAACCTCCTTACAGTTCCATAAGAATCTTGCAAACAACTTATACAAATCATTAAGGATACATTTAGGAGGTATGATAGCAGAACATAAGTAGATTGAAATACTAAAAATCACACTCTGAATTAGTACTGTCTTACCCCCCAAAAGATAACATCTTCCTATTCCATGCTTGGTGGTTGTTCTGTACTTTCTAAAAGTTTAGAAAAATGAAATTTTTTATTCTTTGCATGACCTATAGAACATCCAAGATAGATTAAAGGGAACTTTCCTCTAGCAAAACCAGTAACTTATTCAACCGTCCTGATATCTGAATGGTTACCTTATGATAAACATAGAAAAACCTTTTTTCTTTATTGATTCATTGACCAGATTGGCTTTTATAATCCTTAAGAATCTTCATAATTATCTGTAAAGAAATTCTATCAGTAGAAGCAAAAATAATAGTATCATTTTCATAAGCCAGATGGTTAATATTTTTACTCTACTTAGGATTCCCATAGCATCTATAACTTGGATTATAAAATAAGAAGTTCAATGATCTAGAAAGGACTTCTATAGCTAATATGAATAAAATAGGAGATAGGGGATCTCTTTGCTTTACTTCTGTAGTAGAATGGAAAACACCATGAGTGTGACCATTTATGAGTACAAAAAAACAATTATTAGCTACCACTCTCCAAATTTTATCCACCACTTTAGAATCAAAACCCAATTTCTCCAAACCTTTATAACTTCCACTCCAATCTATCATGGGCTTTAGTCATGCCTAGTTTAATTACCACATTGGATGGTTTTTCTTTAAGCCTAATATCTGATATGATTTCTTGAGCTAGACACATATTTTCTCTTCTCCCCTTCACAAATCCAGACTGATTTCTAAATATAAACAAGGAAAAAATCCCTTCAAGTCTATCATGTAAAATCCTAGAAATCACCTTATTTAAGAAATTACTCAAACTAATTGGTATCATATCAAAAAAGGAATTAAATAATATCTTCTTCTTTTTTTGAAAAAGAACCAAATTATGATGAGTTATTGGTTTGGGAAGTGTATAACCTTCAAAAAATGTAACCACTTTCCATACACCCATTCCAACTATGTCCCAACATTTTTGAAAAAATAGCCCTATAAAACCATCTGGTCTACATGCACTTTTACCATATAATTCAAAGACCACTGATTTCACTTCATCTAATATGGGATGTTAATTGATAATATAATTTACCTCATCAGCTACCAATTTTAGAATGTGTTCTAGAAAAGTCAATTTTATATGATTGCTTCTTCAAGAAAACTATTCTTGAAAGAAAGCAACAACTTCATTTTCTACCATATCAGCCTCTTTAATCCTCTATCTATCTTCCCCATTTATTTTCTAAATGTTTAACCTTTTTCTTCTTTCTTTGACAAAACTATGAAAGAATTTTGTGTTCTTGTCCCTTTTGAAAATCATTGGAACCAACTTTCTTCTTCTAAAACTATTCTTCAATATGAATTATCTCTTCAATTTTGCTTGAGGTCTTTGAAGCACCATTTTATTCTCTACTGAAGGATTTTCTCAAAAAAACTATTCTTTCAATCAAACAATTCCCTCCCTAATTTGAAGTTTTTTAAAAATATCACCAAAAAATTGTTTTTCTCCACTTAGCTAGAGCAGATTTAGTCTTTTTCACCTTCTACTTTGGATTTATAAAGATATCCCTCTCTTCATTAGAAAACCAATTCTCAAGAAAAACATGTGAGAAATTTCCCTTGTTGTACAAAAATTGAGAAATCTGAAAGGTCTTCTAATATCAATAGAGATATTTTCACAAGATAATAGAAGTGGAGCATGATCTAAGCCTGTTTTTGCTAAGTGTTCCACCTCTATTGTTCTAAATATACCCAAAAACTCTTGATTAACAAGCATCTTATCCAATCTTTTAAATATGCATTCATTATCAATCCTGCCATTCCACTAAATAAAAGGACTGCCTTTGAAATAAAACTCTATTAGATCACAAGAATTTATACAAAATACAAAATCCTCATATTCATGTGGATACACTGGAAGACCCCCTATCTTCTCCTCATCACTTAGAATGACATCAAAATCATCCCCTATCAAACAAGTAATTTATTATTCATATATAAAGAATATATGTCATCCCATAAATTAAATCTCTCTTGAGCATCACATTTAGCATAAACCATAGTATTCACTAATTGTCTACCAGATTCTAAAAAATCCAACTGCACAGTGAACTGTTGTTCTGTGTTTGATAAAATATTCACATTAATATTGTTATTAATGAAAATCCATATATTCCCATTCTAATTGTAGTTAGCTTATGCTATTCCCAGCTTCCTTTAATATTTTTGAATTTTATTAATACCTTGAAAAGGTTCCATCAATGATATAATGGAAATTTGTGATGCTTGTGTAATATTTGATTTCTATGAAATGAATTCTGAGTTCTTACAGACATCCCATTCCAAAGTAATGCTTTCATTGTCATTTGAATTTGGAATTAGCACTTTTCTTAGGGTTTACCCAAGTAACCCTTGATTCCACAATATTTTTCCCTTTACTTTCACTTTTGATTGATTTAGGAGATAACCTAGCTCATTACACACCTTCACTTCAATATGTGAATTACCTACTTCTTCCAAATCTTCTACCCGATGACTTGGAGCCTCATTCTTCCATTATTTCTCTTCAAAATTTTTTTGATGAGAGTCTAACTGATGTAATGTTTTAATAGGACTTATTTACAGTCATATTGTTGAGACCATCTGTGAACTCCTTGTTCCAGTCCTATAGTATTTAGGAGAAATAAAGTTCTATCTAATACTTTTGGATAGGAACTTACAACATGTTCATTATGCTAAATTTCTATAGATCTGTCAATCTGCAATGGTTCATGATAGGTATCTTGTGTTAACATGTGACTTTCATCTTCTACTCCTTGAGGTATCATTTTAATACTTTCTAACTTGATCACTGGAACCATTTTGTTATCCTCTTCATCCTTACTCTTCCCCTTCAACTCCTCAATAGAAAAGTTATCTACTTTTGCATAAGTTGTTGTATATTTATCAAATAATTTTTGCTCATTAACCTTCTCTACATGTTTAATTGATACTGGATCACTATTCTTATTCTCTAATTCCTCTTTCTAACCTTCTTTTAACCTTGCAAATTGTGAATTCTACTATGCAGCGAGATCATGCCCATTATCCTCTATTTCATTATCCCATCATCACCAGGTAGACTTCTTTGCAGAACATCAAAAATATTAACTGTAGAAATATTATTAATTTATTTGTTAATAATATCCTAATCATTTATCAACTTAGTGGTGCCTTGCTCCAGTTTGAATCTCCTACTTGTAGGATTCTATTTTGCATATACCACTCTCCTATTTCTATACCTCCTCTAAATTCCTTCTTCTTCCTGCATTACCCTACTATATTGTTCTTCATATTGTTCTCTGTTCTTTCTCTCAACCTTCAATTCCAGATGCAAAATTCTACATTCATGTTCAACATGACCTTGCAACTTACAAGTATGGAAATATTTAGGTATAAAATAATATTGAATTGCAACTTTTTGAACTTTAGCCTCCTTTGTTTTATCATTTATTACTTCTCACTTCACATAATCAGGTAATTTAGAAGCTAAATCCACTTGAACTTTGACTCTAGCATATCTTGGTCTTGTCTTATTAATAGTAGCTTTACCTAATTGAACTGGCTTCCCAACAGTTGATGCCAATGAGAAAAGAGATTTCTTTACAAAGAAAGTAGGTAATAATTATGGAAAAGATTCCATGTCATTACTTGTGTAGTTTGTTCATCAGGATTAACATTGGTATCATATAGCAGTGGACACATCTGATAAGCAAGACCATCCTGAGCGGCGATGTAATAAACATTCTTTGACATCATGTTTATAAAGTTCTCTATTCTTGAAAATCTCATCAATATATGTCTATGTCTTAAGAGACATATTTTGCATTCTCTTTTAATGTGACACTATTTTGAAATTTGAATTCACAGGTCATCCAGTTTTGAAAAACCATAAGAAAATTAGCATATTACTACAAGTTGAAGATCTTTAATAATGTTCATATTTTTTACGTCATCTTTTGTCCCAGAGATTCTTGGAATACCGTCATTATAACTAATCAATTTCATTATTATTGATGTATCTTAGTTAAGATGTTCAAAATATATCTTAGGTTTAAGAAAATTAGCAAATTTAGTCTATTTTCCTTCTACATTATCAGATGAATGACCCGTTGTACTCTTATTAGTAGGCAAGTTCTCCATCTATATAGGTAAATCGGATTAGTAGGTGACTTGGGATGATATAATTATGGGTCAATGATTCAGGGTAATAGAGAGATAGATGAGGATGTCTCTCACCATATTGGGGCAGGTTGGATGAAATGGAGGCTTGCTTCAGGAATTTTATGCGATAAGAAGGTGCCCCCAAGATGAAAGGCAAATTCTATAGAATCGTAGTCTGTCCAGCTATGTTATATGGAGCGGAGTGTTCGCCGGTTAAGAATTCTCATATCTAAAAGTTGAAGGTGGAAGAAATGAGGATGTTGTGTTGGATGTGTGGATTTACAAGGGCTGATGAGGTTAGGAATGAGATTATTCGGGACAAGGTGGGAGTGGTATCAGTGGAGCATAAAATGGGAAAAATGAGGTTGAGATGGTTTCGTGATGTGATGAGGAAGGGTACGAATGCCCTGGTTCGTAGGTTTAAGAGGTTAGCCTTGGAAGGTTTCAAGCGGGGTAGGGATAGATCAAAGAAATACTAGAAGGAAGTGATTAAACGTGACATGGAGCAGTTACAGCTGACTGAGGACATGAACCTAGATAGGAAGGTATGGAGGAAAAACATTAGGATAGAAGACTACAGTATGTGGGTGAGTCGTAGTCTGTAGTTAGGAGGGATTTGGTGTCCTTTGTTTGGCAATGTACAATATTTTTATGGATGTCATGCCTATGTTATTTTATCATGTCCCGTGCTTTTGATGTTTTTTCTATACTATCCTTTGTCTTGAGCCGGGGGTCTATCAGAAATAGCCTCTCTACTTCTTTAGAGGTAGTGGTGTGGATTGCATATATTCTACCTTCCCCAGACCCTACGATGTGAGAATATACTGGGTTTGTTATTGTTGTTGTTGTAATCACTTTTTGAAAAGTGTCCTATTCTTCAAATTCTGGACTAATCTTTTTCGATCCAAACAAATGTTATTTATTTTATAAATTACTTTGGTCAATTAAATGATCCATGACCTAGCATTTTCATCTTTTGAGTGGTTTTCTTCCTTTTAGAGAGATTCTAATTTGTACTGGTAATCAAAATTTCCCCCTTCACAAAAACTATATTCAAATTACTTTTGAGACTGAAGACTCATCAATTATTACTTAGGCTAATATAAAGACTCGTTCAACTATGAATTCTAGTTTGGTCATCACAAATATTTCATCAAAATTAGTTCCCACCTTGTTTTTCATAACAGACCTTAGTGCCTCAATTGGAAGATAGATAACCCCAAAGGACATCATTTTGTCAAAGCAAAACACTGTCTTAGACTCTCCCAAACATGACTATACCTGGGATGCTCGGTAAAAAAACATATGTTTTCAACATCTAAAGGAGTTGATCAGGGAAGCCATTTTACCACTAGTTAAAATACTCATGATTCTTAGAATTCTCCTTTTGTGTACATGTTTTATCCTCCAGAGATTCAGAACACAACAGGATTGTAAATTGCTCTGCCAATGTACACTTATGCTACCGCCCCACCAGTGACACATACTTAAGGGTTATAATGCCAGATAATGATCATTATGTTGAAATTGAAAATATCTAAGGGTTTACAATAATGATATGGTGAATATAAAGCTTAAGATCATGGAAGATGTTGCAAGAAGACTTTGGGGGTGAAAGTAACCAATGTGTGAAGTATGAGGAGTTGTGTGCATTTCCCAAGAATGAATTGCCTCTTATCTACAAGATTGCAAAATTTATGAAGTTTGATAGGTTTGGAAATCCCGTCTTACATTTGAAAACCTATTGTGAAAATTTTATTGGTGTAGACAAAAATGAAGGAATAAGTGTAACGACCTAAATTTTTGATGAATTATGTGAAAAATGTATTTTTGTGTGATTTGACTATTTTACCCCCTCCCCATAATTGCATTTTAGTACTATAGGGTGTGGGGGTGATTTCCATGATTTTCGATGCATTTTGGTTCCATTTATGTGATTTAATGGTTTTGGCGACTTTAATAGCCTTATAACTGATTCCAGTTGATATCTTTTGATCCTTGCGACAGATGGCAGAACAGATTGTGCCAGCAGATCCAGAACATTAATTTTAGGGTGGTAACATAATTAGTGTAATTCCATGGCTTTTAAATCTCATTTGGACCCTCGGTTTAAAAAGTTGTAATTTTGGATTTTGGAGGTGAACTTTGTAATAACGATGTCTTTTTGAAAATATGATTTCACCATTAAGTCTAGAGCATTTAGTTTAATAGGGTAGCATAGTTCATTTGCATTCACGGGATTCTAGATGAATCTCAAAGGGCACCAAAGACTTGGAACTATACCAAGTCCCCAGCTGGAGCACCCGCAATTGTAATCCTAGGGTCGCGATCACAATTGGTACAATAGGGGAACTATCATGATCACAACCCTTGTCTAGGATCACCGTACCTTTGTCAGGCAAGGTGTCACAATCGCGATCCTGGTTCGTAATCGCGAGTACTGGGTATATATATAGCCGTGTTTTTGCTATTTTCACCATTTTTAAGACTTGAAGCTTAGGGTTTCACAATTTTATTTATTTCTAAGCTTGGGTAAGCTCCATTACTCATTTCATCTAATTTCTTCTATTATTATCATTAAATTCTTGTTTTAAACATGGATTAAGTATAAACTTTGGGGATTCTTATCCGTCGGGTCTACCAAGTTTATTTCACCAATTTAAACCCCAATTTTACTATTTTTTCTCTTGAGTAAGTTTCTAATCCTATAATTATCCATTTTCGCTCAATTTCACCTTCAAAACAACTTGATTCTCTATTTTTAAATGGATTTCAAAGATATTATCTGTTTAAGTTTAAAAATGGTTTAACTTCTTTTTAATTCATTTTTTCTTTGATTTTGGTTGTAGACTCCTAAAAATATGGAGAACACACTTTTGAAACAAAGTTATGATTTTGCCCTTCTTTTTCAGAAACACATTTTGGGGGTCCGTTTTGAAACTGACTTGAAACTAGGCAATATGGTAATCGTTGGCTTCCTTTTGAAGCGTAGATTCTATATTTTTATGTTTTAGTTGATTTAGGGACCGTTCATGAGGAGTAAGTTCATGGGAACCTTATTATGTATACAAATTAACTACCCAACCAGTCTGAAAGATGGCTATCTTATTATGTTGTGCCGTGTGGGGGCCTATATGTGAAGTAATTGGTGGATTTGATATATTATGTGCTATATGTAATCATGAGCGGTCCTATGTGATGTGCTAGCCTGTGTACATGGGAATAATTGTGTTATGTTTGATGAAAAGCATATTGTGGAACCAATTGAATATTGTGAGATATTCATACTCTATTGGTATATGGATCATATTGGATTTCATAAATGGTTTGAAATAATGAGTGGGTATTTGGCTCACGTGATGTTATTTTCATTACCCAAACCCGAGCCTAGCCATGATGGGTATCTCAAGTCCACTGAGGATCGGAGACCGCCCCCTTTCCTAGTCAACCAAAATATAATATTACGTAACACCGGAATTCCAAATGTAAAACAAGATAGATAAGTATGACTCAAAAGAAGTCTAAGAATCCAACCACCAATACCAAGTCCACAGTAATCCACAAAGCCTCTAACTAGAATCAAAATCAATCTATTTCAGGTGACACGACTCAAACCAGGGCCTAGTCATGTCGGGCATCTCAAGTCCAACAAGGACTAGAGACCATCCCCTATACCCATTTGAACCAACCAATATACAACTTGTGTCGGATGATTTCCTAACATATAGCAAGATAGAGTATTTAGAACTCAATGAATTTGGGATAAGTCTAAATTCGAGAACAACCCAACCAAGTAATACCATCCAACCCAAACCAAACAAACCATAATATGCCTAAGTCTACAATTTTCCACACAAAGCCTCTAAACAATGTCAAAGATTATACAGTTGGTACATGACCCCGACCATAGACAAAAACTAATGACCAAGGAATAGTAAAGGCATAAGATAAACAATAACATAAAATGGAACTTTCAAAGAATGGAAGCTAACCTTTAAGTCTGACCCAAGTTATCCCTGAATCACCAAGTCACTGAGCAGGATGAATAATAGTTTGGCCAGTTCCTGCATTGCATGGGGATACAGTGCTCGAAGATGGTTAGTGGATGAACGCTAGCATATACTTAGGAATAAGGATAAAATAATTCCATTATTTAAAACCAAAGTATATAACCATATGCAACCACATATACACATATACACCAGACCGGTAAAGGGACCGGGTCTAGCATGCATTTAAAACTTTAACCTGGGTTATGTAGATTTTCCATTATAATCTAACCACGGTCTATATGGTTCCTGTGTTACCCCCTGAACTAGCCCCAGTGCGTGTAGCCCCACGAATTGGTGATACCATAGGTGGCCAGGGATTCATTTGTACCCTTCGCCCTCTATGATATATATGTATGAGTATATATTTGGGAGATTACCTTGTACCCCACAAGTACGTGGTCATCAATACCAATCCTCATGTCAGCAAACATGAGTTTTTGGTGTCAACCTTTAGGACTCACACCTTCATGGCTAGCTATCACAACCCCATTATTGTCTAATTAAAATATTTAATATATAACTAAACCACTAATTCCAAGAGTTAATTATTAAGGTATTATAATGTGGTATCGTCATACTGAATATAGCTTGCAAGAAATGTCATTATCCAATACTAATGGGATTCCCATGTACCGAAATCTCCATTATTAAAATCATTTGGGAGATTCTCGTGTACCTCACAAGGTTTTATTAGATTACTTACTTAGGGGATTCCATTGTACCCCATAAGGTTTTCAAAACCATCTTTAATCAAAGACATGGCCACCAAGGCCTTTCCAAACCATTAAAAATCAATAAATCCAACTTAGGTTCCATTACCATATCATGCAATACAAAGTTATCAATAATAGTCAAACTATGTGACAAAATCATTCTCATAGGCATTTTAACAAACATGTTGAGGGCATAAGATTTCCAAAACCAAAAACCAAATATCAATTGACCATTCCCATGCAACCACATGTTCAAACCATAATTATAACATGAAAACCATAAGAAAAACATGGGAAACACTATCCAACAAAGAACAACCAAAACCTCCAACATATATTTCAATACCCAGACATTACTACAATAATACTATGAAAACCATCCATTAAATCATGATTTTAGTTGAACTAACAATGTGGGATGAGAAACATGCCTGAGTTACGAAGATTCACAAAGGGATTTTGATCCTTAAGCCTCTAGATGATCATCTTGAAGAAACCCTGGCCAATCTTCTTGAGAGTTTTTTAGAGAGTGTTTCGAGAGTGTTCTTAATCTTCTAAGTGAAGAATGAATGACCAAATATGGTTGTAAAATGTGGGATCTTAAGGGTTTGGGATGGGAAAAGTCTAAAATACCCTTAGCTTAAAAGTCGTAGAAGACTCACAGGAGAGTACGGTTGGACCCCTCCACTCGTACCCGCATCATACGAGTGGTACCTTTCATCGTACCTTGATCATTAAGTTTGACATCACACTCTATCGAACATATGACTCCTTATCCTAACTCATACCCTAACTATATAACTAGTGCCCTTCAAGTCATACCCTAAGAAAAAATATCTAGGCTAGATACTAGACAACATACGATTTGGCACTATACTTCTCGTATCATGTACATATGACTCGTATGGAGTCTTTTTGTATCAAGAACAAAACATGTTCAATGTGACGCTGACCAACATACAACTAGGCTCCTAGACCCGTATTCACATCATACGATTTGTATGGTGTAAGTCGCATGATGCTTAGAAGGTCTAAGATTCAGAAAATATTCAAGGGCTAAAACCCAGGGTATTTCATCAAGACATGCCTCCAATGATAGACAAAAAGAAACCAAACAGTAATCTATGACAAAAAAGAAACATGAATTTAAAATGATAACCCTTCCAGATAATGGAAGCTCACTACTTCAAAGCTAACAACTGACAACCTAGAAATCTATCACTGCATAGGAAAAGTAGAACTGCCTTCGTACCCTACATCGCATGGGGATACAATATTCAGAGAATATTAATGGGATGAGCACTAGCATGTAACTTAGTGAAGGGTTAAAATAATGTCATGATCATCAATTCAAAATCATTCAGAATCCATGTCACGACCCAAAGCTACCCCCTAGTCGTGACAATGGTACTTACGAGGCTACCCCCTAGTCACGACAATGGTGTTTACGATTACAAGTAACCACAAGCTAACCTATAAGTTGGTACCTGCTATGAGAACTGAATAAAATGACACTGATATAAAATACACGGAAGATATGTTGGTAAAATGATAAAAATCTAAATACTGAATGTATGTAAATAAAAAGTCTAAAATGTTTGTAACAACTGATATTACTGAGAACTAAGCCATTATTTAATGACTGACTGTATGACTATCTGAAAGCCTCTAAACATCATGACGAGTTGATGGGACAAACCCCCAACTAACTCCGACTGACTGAACATTAGAGAGTACTAAAATAACTAGAAAAAAAATATAACATATCCTTGATGGATGTGGACTCATCATTATTGTTGTTGAGTAATGCTGAGCTATGTATGAGCTATCGAGAAAATGCGCGTTCGATCCTATGTTATAAGATAACAAAGCAAAAAGAAAAGTATGTGGCCCGTACTTTGAATGTACTGGTATGTTAGATAAGGACTGAATGAAATGCATGAGATAACTGGGCATTAATGCATGAATATATAATATATGAGAATGCAAGATCAAACTTAAACATGATACTGAGACAAATTTGAAATCTGAAAGAGTGAAATTTGTACAACTAAATAACTACAAATATGTAAACTTGGTCAAGCAAACCTGAGATGAAATACACTAAAATACTGATTGAGATTGTGGGAGCTATCATATAACCGACATGCCCCAATATGAGCTAATCGGGGTCCAACCTACAACTCCAGTTGGAAGGGTGTTAGTACCGTTCCATGGGTACTAACATTGGTTGTGTGGATCCACTAATCTATTATCCCGAAGGACCAGGGTGTCAACCCTAAACTGACGGGTGACCCCTGGGAGGAAGTCAAGCCTAAACTGACGGGTGATCCCTCATAACTTACGCTGGCTACGTAGTCCTGGAACTCAGGGACAGCTACTAACGACCCTGCCTAAATTGACGGGGGATCCTCTATCCCTACATTCACTTGGTGCTAAATTCTACTCCTAACTGAACTAACACTGGTACTGACTTAAGTTCAACTGAACGTAATAATTGATAGTGCTCAACATGATCATAACACCTGAGTAAAATGATAGGATTCATGGTGTAACTAACTTATTACTTGAAAATCTAAAATCATGTAAGGACACATAGGTATCAGGTGTTCATAACCCGCCAGCACTGAATGGTCATAAAATACGATATCAAATCTTAAAAACTGTAGTATGAAATCATGGTTCAAGGACCCAAAACATGAACATTTCACCAAACAAGTAAGAAGCATGAACTTGAACATGGGAATGTGTTAAATATGAGTAAACAACATGATTACATGGCTCAGTTCATAATTTGATATTAAAACATGAAATTCACTTGAATATGACATTGGAAATTGAGACATGAAACATGAGTTAACCTAACTTTTCATGAAATCATACGTAGGTAGGAATTGAGTTCAAACTACTAAGAAAAACATGAATCAAACCTATCTTGAACATATGTAACTTCATAATAAAGGAAAAAGTCAAATTTTAATCAAATAGGAGGTTTTGGGGCTCAATGGGTGAAAGGGACCCATTGATGAATACCAAATACCTTAATAGATGGTTTCTTGAAGATTTCTTGATGGTTTCTTGAACTTGGAAGCTTGAACTCATGATTTCTTGAAAAAAGGGCTTGGATGTTGTTCTTTGGAAAGGAGGAGGGTTTCTTGAGAGTGATTTTGAGAGAAATGGGCAAATAATGCCCCTATAGAAGTTCCAAATCGTGTTAAGGATGAATTGAGTTGAGGGAAAAGACTCAAATGCCCCTTGGGCACTTAATCCAGAATTTATGCAGGAATAACCAATGCGTTGTATCTATCTCTCTGAGGGAGAAAGCAACATGCCGCATCACTTGCTCCAGGGGAGAAATAAATGTGTCACAGACCTTGGCGCCATGGAAGAGACCAACACACTACAGGATCATCGCATTTTCTCACTATTTCAGCTATCCAAACATGTCCAAAACCTCGTCTGAAAGTCCCAAAACTCTCCCGAACATACTATTAACATCCCTAAACATGAATCAACTCAAAAACAAATGTCTTAGAGTTGAGAAAACCAAAATAAAAATTCATGAATATTAGGGGTGTTGAAAATGACTAAGTCCTTAACACTTAGTTAAAATTTTAAGAATTGGAACCCTTAAGAATGCAACTACAATTGAACCTAGCTTAAGATCTTTTGGGGTATTATAATATCTCCCCTTGGGAACATTCGTCCTTGAATAAGACTGGTTAGAATGAGAATACTAAGGCAACTGAGACCATATATTGAACATGCATGACTTGGAACATGATTAAATAACTTATTCTAAAGCATGATACATGAAAATGAACTAAACTGATTTCATGGATGTATGCAATGACGTGAGATTGGTTACATAGATACAACAGAGAACGAAAAAGTGTCAATCTAATCAAAATCATTACCTCAAGCTGAATCTGAGTTTTCAGAGAAAAGATGAGGGTATTTGGCTCACATGTCTACTTTTGTTCCCAAGTAGCTCCCTCAACAAACTGATTCCTCCATAGAAATTTAACCAAGGAAACTTCTTTATTCCTTAGCCTGAAAATCTGATGATCAAGGATCTCAACTGGGAATTCTTCATAGGAAAGTCTATCTTGAACATCCATACTTTCTAAAGGAACAATAGAAACTAAATCACCAATACATTTCTTTAACAAAGAAACATGGAACACCGGATGTACTGATGCCAAATCTATAGGCAACTCAGGCTTATAAGCTACCTTCCAAAAATGGTTCAAGATTATACATGGGCCAATATAGCAGGGACTAAGATTCCCTTTCTTGAAAAATCTCTTCACTCCCTTCATCGGTAAAATTTTCAAGCGAACCTAGTCACTAACCTTGAACTCAAGATCTCTTCCCCCTTACGTATGCATAAGATTTATGATGACTTTGGGCTATCTTCAACTTAGTTGGAATCAACTAAACTTTTTCTATCATATCGAACACTGAATCTGGCCCTATCAAAGCAGCCTTACCTGCTTCAAACCAACTAATAGGAGTTCTATATCTCCTTCCATAGAGAGCCTCAAATAGATCCATATGAATACTGGAGTGATAACTATTGTTATATGCAAACTCAATCAAAGGTAAGTGGTCATCCCAACTACCTTTAAAGTCAATAACACAGGCCCTCAACATGTCTTCTAAAGTCTGAATGGTCCTCTCTTCCTGACCATCTGTCTGGGGTGAAAAGTTGTACTGAGATAAACTTGGGTACCAAGACCCTTCTTAAGAACCTTCCCAAAGTGAGAGGTAAACTGAGTACCTCTATCTGAAATGATAGACAATGGAATCCCGTGCAGCTTAACCAAATCTGTAAGATAGAGTCTACCATAATCCTCGGTTGAATACGATGAATTAACTTGCAAGAAATAGGCTGACTTGGTCATTCTATCTACAATGACCCAAATCAAATCAACCCTATCACAAAGTCCATATTCACCACCTCTCACTTCTAAGTGGGGATGCTAAACTCCTAAAGTGTACCACTAGGCCTTTGGTGCTCAACCTTGACCTACTGACAGTTTGAATACTTAGCCAAAAACTCTGTAATATCTTTCTCTATACCACTCCACCAATAGACTTTTCGCTAGTCACGACACATCTTAGTGGAACCAAGGTAGATAGAGAGCACTGTGCATCCTCTACTTCTGCTAAAATTCGCTGCCTCAAACCATCAACACATGAAACACATAACCTATCCTGACAATGAAGCACACCATCTCCCTCTTAGGAGAAAACCTCTACTTTCTGATCTCCCACTGCCTCTTTCAACTTTGCCAAACTAGGATCTCTTTCTTTCTTTTCTTTTACTTCGGCAACCAAAGAAGATTCCAAACCATTCAGAACCCATTTACTACCTTCTGCTGAATCAACCAACCAAATACCTAATATAGCAAGCTAATGAACCTCATAGACTAACTCCTTCTTATAATCCTCTACATGGGCAACACTACCCATAGACAGCCTACTAAGGTCATATGCCACTACATTAGTCTTGCCTGGGTGACACAACACACTTATTTCATAATCTTTTAACATTTAAGCTACTCCTCTAATTAAGATTTAGGTCTTTCTGCATTAATACATACTGCAAACTCTTGTGATTAGTGAACACATCAACATGAACCCTATAAAGATAATGCCTCCAAATTTTTAAGGTGAAGACAACAGCTGCCAACTCAAGATCATGGGTCGGATAGTTCTTTTCATGGGGTTTAAGTTGTCTAGAGGCGTAGGTTATAACCTCTCCCGTCTACATCAAAACACAACCAATACCAACTCTGGAAGTAATACAGTAAACTACAAATCCATCTGAACCATCTGGCAAGGTCAAGACTGGGGTGAAGGTCAGTCGAGTCTTTAACTCCTTAAAACTCTTCTCACAAGAATCTAACCACTGAAATTTGACCTTCTTCTAGGTCAATTGAGACATAGGGGAAGAAATAGAAAAAAAACCCTTCAACAAACCGTCTATAATAGCCAGCCAAACCCAAGAAACTCTTGATATCTGATTGAGAGATGGGTCTAGGCTAGTTTCTTCCTGCTTCGATCTTTTAAGGGTCAACTCAGATGCCATCACCGGAAACTATATGGCCAAGGAAAACTATTGATCTTAGTAAGAATTCACACTTACTAAACTTAGTGAATATCTGATGATCTCTTAGGGTCTACAATACAAGCCTCAAATAATTTACATGATCATTCTCAATAAGGGAATAGAAAATGATATCATGAATGAAGACTATGGCGTACATATCCAAGTATTTCTTGAACAACCTATTCATCAAGTCCATAAAAGCTACATGAGAATTATTTAGTCCATAGGATATAACTAGGAATTTGAAATGACCATACTGAGTTTTGAAAGATATATTTGGAATGTCACATAGCTGATTCTGAGCTTATGATAGCCAAATCTGAGGTCTATCTTACAGAAATAACTGGCACCCTAAAGTTGGTCAAACAAGTCATCAATTCTGTGGAGTAGATAATTATTATTGATGGGTACTTTGTTCAACTGACGTTAGTCGATGCATGTTCTGAGAGAATAATCTTTCTTATGCACGAAATGGACTAGAGAGCCCCATGGAGAAACACTAAGACTGATGAAAGCCTTGTCTAAGAGATCTTTTAACTATTCCTTCAACTCCTTAAGCTCAGCTGGGACTATTCTATATGGTGGAAAAGAGATGGGTTAGGTCTCTGGAAAGACATCTATTCCGAAGTCGATGTCTATCTCGGGAGGAACTCCGCGAAGATCTTCTAGGAACATATCTAAAATTTCATTTACCACTAAAACTGACACAAGACTTGGAGCCTCAAAATTTGATTCATTGACTCAGACAATATGGTAAATACGCCCCTTGCAAATCATCTTTCTTGCCTTTAGATATGAAACAATCTAACCCCTAAGAACTAAAGTACTACCTCTCCATTTGATAACTGGTTCATTAGGAAATTGAAACTAGACAATTCTATTTATGCAATCCGACTGAGGGATAACATTAGGGAAGCCAATCCATGTCGAGAATGATATCAAAATTAGTCATCTCTAACTCCACAAAATCAACTAAGGTAATCCTCTAAAATACTATGACCGGACAAATTTTGTATGTCTGGCTGTAATAGATTTACCCACTGAGGTAGACACTGAGAAAGGCTCTACTAATGTTTTGGGAATGGCACCAAAATTGATGGCTATATAAGGAGTCATAAAAGAAAGTGAAGCTCGAGGTCTAATAAAAAATAAAATGAAGGTGAAAGACTTGTAATGTACCCGTAACCACATCAAGAGAACTTTCCGTATCCTGGCGAGTCTAGAGAGCATACAATCTATTCTAGCATGGCCCATTAGTGGATTTGGAAGTGTCACCCTGATGAGTTAGGATACCTACTAGTATTGTTGAAGAATTAGACTAACCCTGCTGGCTATCACTCTTGCCCCTATGAGCAACCATCTGACAATCTTGAATCTTGTGGCCTAGATTGCCACATTTAAAACAAACATTACTACCCACTTTACACTCATCCTAATGATTCTTTCCATGTTACCTGCAGAGAAGATTTATACAACCACTATTTACACTACCCTGGGATTTAGAGCCTGGTGCTCTATCCCGACTGTCTTGCATGAACTTAGGCACTGGCGCACTAGCTGAAGATAGAGCTGGGGATAAAAATTTCTAATGTAACTAAGATTGGTTACCACCTTCTGACCTTGGCTGATAGAAGTTAAAACTTCCTATTTTGTCCCTCTTATTCTCTCTCTCTCTTTCTCTTTAAGTTTTTCTTCCTCAATCTACTGGGCATAAACCATAAGTCAAGATAGATCCATCTCCTTAACCAGTATGGCGGTCCTATACTCCTTGACCATACTATCAGATACACCAGATACAAACTTACTCATTCTTGATGTATTATTTGCCACTATAGCAGGAGCAAACCTCGTAAACTAAGTAAACTTGAGAGAGTACTCCTTCAAGCTTATATTAGCCTGCTTTAAATTGATGAACTCCTGAATCTTATCTTTTCTCAACTCTAGGGGAAAGAACCTTTCTAAAAAAGTTATGGCAAACTCTTCCGACTCTACAGGCTCTGTGTTAACAACTCGGACCTCCTTCCACTGCTTATCCCAGGAGTAAGCTATACCCTACAACTGATATATAGGCAAGTCTGCACTCTCACTCAAAGTGACTCCCATGATATCTGTCACTTTCTGCACCATATCCAAAAACTCCTGCGGAACATCCTCAGACTTGGATCCAAAAAAACAGAGGGGGATTCAGTGGAGTGAAATATCAAATCCTAAATATAGCTGTATTTTCCACTGAATTGATTGGAGATATAGCTTGTTGGTTGCTCTAGAAGCTACAGAATAAGCTAGGTTCATGAAAGCAGCTCGGAATTTGGTGTGAGAGACATGCTCATTCACAGGATCTTTCTAAACGGTTGATGGTGCGGGATGATCCCCATTCCTTCTTCCATTATTTCTTTCAAGATACATTGTCTATAAATGAAATAAATGATGCCTTAGAAAAAGGAATTTAATAGAGATCATGCTCTTTCGCACAATGTGAACATTTAAAGAAGGGAAACATTCCTAAAATGTCTCGTAGCCTTTTCTCCATAAGTGTGGCACACTTCATACACATGCACAATACTCTACTCAACGCGGCTTTTAGACTCCCTAGGACACTCTAAAACCTTAGGCTCTGATACCAAGTTTTGTCACGACCTGAGGCTACCCCCTAGTCGTGAAAATAGTGCTTACGGTTACAAGTAACGATAAGCTAACCCATGAGTTAATACCTATTGTGAGAACTAAATAAAATTAGATATAACATATGCGAAAGATAAGCTGGTAAAATGATGAAAATCCAAATACAGAATATATGTAAATGAAAAAGTTTCAAGTGTCTATAATAACTGATACTGAAAACTAAACCACTGTTTACTGACTGACTGTCCAACTATCTGAAAGCCTCTAAACATCATGAGAAGTTGATGGGACAAACCCTCAACTAACTTCGACTTACTGAACATAAGAGAGTACTGAAATAACTAGAAAAAAAATATAACATGTCCTCGATGGATGAGGACTCACCACTACTATTGCTGAGTAGCGTTAAGCTACGTAAGAATGGTTGGGAAATAGAGCGTCCGAACCTATGTTATAAGACAATAGCGTAAAGAAAAGTATGTGGTCAGTACTTTGAATGTACTGGTATATGAGATAAGGACTGACTGAAATGCCTGAGATAATTGAGCATGAATGCATAAACATATAAATCTGAGAATGCAAGACCAAGCATAAACATGATACTGAGATAAATCTGAAATCTGAAAGAGTGAAATCGGTATAACTAAATAACTGTAAATCTGTAAACTTGGTCAAGAAAATCTGAGCTCATGTACATAGAAATATTGAACTAGACTATGGGAGCTATCATGTAACCAACATGCCCCAATCTGATCTAATCGGGGTCCAAATTGTAACCCCAGTTTAAAGGGTGTCAGTACTGTGCCACATGTACTAACACTACCTGTGTGGATCCACTAATCTGTTATTCCAAAGGACTAGGGTGTCAAGCCTAAACTAACGGGTGACCCTTGAGAGGAAGTCAAGCCTAAAATGATGGGTGACCGCTCAAAACCTACGTTGGCTACCTAGTTCTGGAACTCGGGGACTGCTACTAACGACCCTGCCTAAACTGATAGGGGAGCCTCCATCCCTACATTCGTTCGATGCTAAATCCTACTCCCAACTGAATTGACACTGGTACTGGCTTAAGTTCAACTGAATGTAACAACTGATAATGCTCAACATGATCATAACAACTGAGTAAAATGATAGGATTCATGGTGTAACTAACTTATTACTTGAAAATCTAAAATCATGAAAGAACACATAGGTATCGAGTGTTCATAACCCGGCAGCAGTGAATGGTCATAAAATACGGTATCAAATAAAAAAAACTATAGTATGGAATCATGGTTCAAGGACCCAAAACATGAACATTTAACCAAACAAGTAAGAAGCATGAACTTGAATAAGGGAAAATGTTAAACATGAGTAAACAACATGATTACATGGCTAAGTTTATAATTCGATATTAAAACATGAAATTCACTTGAATATGACATGGGAAATTGAGACTTGAAGTATGAGATAACCTTAATTTTTATGAAATCATACGTAGACATGAATTTAGTCCAAACTACTAAGGAAAACATGAATCAAACCTATCTTGAACATATGTAACTTCATAATAAAGGAAAAACTAAAATTTTAATCAAATAGGAGGTTTTTGGGCTCAATGGGGGAAAGGGACCCATTGATGAATACCCACATACCTCAATAGATGGTTTTTTGAAGATTTCTTTAGGGTTTCTTGAACGTGGATGCTTGAACTCTTATTTTATTGAGAAATGGGCTTGGATTTTTTTTTTTGGGAAATGAGGAGGGTTTATTGAGAGTGATTTTCAGATAAAGGGGCTTGGATTTTGTTCTTGGGAAATGAGACGGGTTTATTGAGAGTGATTTTTAGAGAAAGGGGAAAATAGTGCCCCTATGGAAGTTCCAAATCGTGTTAAGGATGAATTGACTTAAGTGAAAAGACTCAAATGCCCCTTAGGCACTTTACTCCAGAAGTTATGTGGGAATAACAAATGTGTCGCATTTCTCTCTCCGGGGGAGAAATAAATGTGCCACATCATTTTCTCCGAGGGAGAAAGCAATGCATTGCAGGCCTTGTCACCTTGGGAGAGACCAACACGTTGAGGGCTTATCGTAATGGCTCACTATTTTAGCCATCCAAGCATGTTCCAAACCTCATCCGAAAATCCTGAAACTCTTCTGAGATATACTATTAACCTCCCTAAACATGAATCAACTCAAAAACCAATGTTTCGGGGTCGGGAAGACCACAGTAAGAATCTGTGAGGATTAGGGGTCTTGAAAATGACTAAGTCCTTAACACTTAGTGAAAATTTCAAGCCTTGGAACCCTTTAGCATGCAACTACAACTAAACCATGATTAGGATTGTACAAGTTATTACAATCCAATACACATAATCAAATGCATATACATAAATATATATCACATGTCGGGATAGGGATCAAGGCTTAACATCAACGTTTAAAACCTTAGCCTGGATTATGTAGCTCAACCATCATATAATACTACCCACAGGCCATATACACCCCAACTCTCACCCCCTGGTTGGTCCTCAGTGCATGTAGCCACATAAATAAGAGAATAATCTCATATATATACATGGGGAACTCAAACCTCCCATTCATATACTAAGGTGACATAAGCACCCAATCATCTAATGTAATATGGGGGAATCGAACCTCCCAATCATGTAATAATAATAATAATAATAATAAGGTGAACTCGAACCACCTAGTCATAAGAAAGGGGACGCTAACCCCAAGCAATTTTGACCCCTGCGTTAGAAAATATGATTTCCAATATTGGTCCCTCAGGATCGCCACTTTCACGGCCCAACTACACAACCCTCCTTTAAGAACAACTAAAATATTTAGCACAAATTCCCATTAATTGAACCAATTCATTCAGTAAGGCATCCCGTTTATATCGTCGTACCAACAACAGTTGCAAGTTCATTACCAGGCCATAACCGTTAACCATCTCACGGGGAAATTTATGGCCGCTTAGATTCAATTATTTTGTCATAAAGGGAAAATACAATATAGAAAGTTCAATAAAACCAATTTATGTTTCATTAACCTTTTATGCCATGAAATAGTATAAGTGAAAAAGTCCAATCATGTACAAACCCATATTCAATATCAATTTCACTATTTGGAGTTGTCGGAACACAATTTCCAAACTTATGTTAAACCAAAATTATTTATTTGGGGAAAACCATAACCCCTTAGTTATTTACCATACCCATGCACCCCAAAAGTTCAAAAGTCATAAATAAAGCATGAATAATCATATGTAAACCATGGGAAAACATAGTCCAAAAATAGACATTCAAAACCCTCAACCCTTGTTCCAAACCAACATCAAAATAACATGAATAATAATTTAATTTTCATGCCATTAATAAAATACACATATAGGAAAAGAGGTAAATATATTAAACACATAATAATTGAAAAGTAATTCGGAGCTTGAAACCCAAAATATGAATGTATGATGGAATCCTTGGCTCTCTTGGGGGTTTTAAGTTTGGGAGTGGAATAGTAGCCTTCATATCATGAAAATTGATGGAACTAGGATAAAATAGTGGTAAAGGTCGTTCATAGGTGAAAGGACCTCAATATCCCTCATCTAAAGTAAACAAAACCAAAAATTGCCTGAATTTAAAGTATCAGCATGTCACGGAGGATAATCCCCACAATAAGCTCTGTGACATGCTGAAATCACGGATTGTCACTAGTTTCTCACTAAAATGCTCATAACTTCTTTCCCGGGTATCGAATTAAGGCAAAATCGGATGCATTGGAAATAGGACACAATTATCTTTAATTTTTTGGGTATTAAGCTCCAAAATTTCTTAGATTCCAAAATTTATACACGTTCAAAGTTGACCCTAGTAGAATTGAATACCAAAATTTGGTCGATAATGAAAGTTATTAACTCCACTTCACTCTAAGAGTTTACTATGAACATTTTCACCTCAATAGCACTTTTCACTAGAATAATGATCAAGACACTTGTATTTTCATAGGAATCATTGCATTAGAGTTTATACATGTAGGAATAATGATTCAAATTCTAGCCCAAAATTGTGGAGTGTTACATTATATCACCCTTGGAATCATTCGTCCTCGAATGATGGTTAGGAATCCTTGGATTCTTTAGAATTATGGAATAAAGTATTTAACTTCACATTAGGAATTCCTCCTTAACAAAATACGTATAGGAATCAACACAAAAGGGCTTAATGGCATCACTAAGTAAATTATGAAAGCACGAATCATTAGATAATGAGACAAAGGTAGTACAAGGGGTAAAAAGACCCTAAGACCCTCACCCCAAGTGAGAAGATAAAAAATGGATGAGATTTTACACCTCGGCGTGGCACACTGCTTATCGCAGATGCTAACCTCCATGCCATGCCATTTATCGTAGAGAGTAGCCTTCGTGACATGTTGTTATCGCAGAGGCTTACTGCCTTCGTGTTCTAAAATCACCCCAAACCCCTTTTAAAAATTCTGAAACTCCCTCGGATGATCCTAGTAACATACCCAAACACCATTTAAGTCAAAACTTGATGTTTAGAAAACAAGAGGGTAAAAATAAAATGATGGAAATTTTTTAGGGGATACTAATAGCCCTTAAACATCACAATACTTCTTAACTATGAATTCAGCTATGAATACCACACTTTACCATTTCAATCTTACAATTCCTCTCAAAGCACATCACCACAAGAGCAGTCTAACTACACATTACGTTGATATTGAAGCCTACTTCAGAGTTATAAGGTCCTAACTTAAGCTACAAGGCTCTATACCTTACATCTATCTAAGAATACTACTCTGTTCTATCACTATAGTCAAACAACATCATGTACTATCAAGAGTACTAGCCACATGACACAATGGTTTATGTATCTTTCAATAACAACACTCAAGCTTGTACTTACTACACCTACTTTACGGATCTCCCCACTAAAATCTTAGCAACCTTTATCACCTTCTCAAAGATTTTCACCACTTATTCCCCTCCTACCCACCCATATAACAAAAGTTTTATATCACTTTTCCCGCTTCATCTATAACCGTATTTTGAGTAGACACACCAAAAATCTATAGTAAGGATCATCCACTCTCTTATCTAAAATAATACTGTGCTACCATAACCACTACTATCCTGACAAAAGGAGAGTAATTCAAGGAATATAGTACAAGCTTCATAGATAGGAGTGATAGTATTCAATTACATAATATATTTATTGCACTACTAAAGGTGAGGTCTGTGACGTATGATATGATCCAATAAGCACGACGAGCTTCACATATCAAAATCCCTAGATCATAATTAGAGGGTTGAAAAATGGGCATAAGTTGTATAGAGAAATAGAAACTTAGGCCTAGACACCATTTTAATATGGGGGATGTTGGTAGAATGTCCTCTTAAACCAAAATAGGAGGAATTTGCTATAGTAAGAATAAATTTATCATGACTCGCCTATAAAATTCACCACCATGAGAAATTCAAGATTTGCATTATCTCCCCATTGGCTCAAAGGTCACTATCCAAATCTTAAAGTATATCCCCTTATTAAATCTATATGCACAACACTCCTCATAATGGGGGTATCACTATACACAAGAACACCCTCGACAACTTTAATATGAAAACACTAAATTCTTTCTAGGACATCCCCTTCATGGATACTGATCATAACTTCCTCCAACCTCCAAGGTCATTGCCTTATAACTAACATTTTCATAAGCATAGACATCCATGCTTCTAAGCACTTAACACTCCATTTTCAAATCCTTAGAATACTAGCATTACACCTTTAATAGCATAACCTCATAACTTAACAAAACTTTTAAAACTACACCAATGGTTCATATAGTCTATCTACTTCTCCCTCAGTTTAGATCTACATAACACCATATAGCAACTCCCTATACTTCTCCATACTTAGAATGAACAGAAGCTAGGCATACATGTCACTCATAACTCGAAACTGAGCACACTTTACTCTTATAACCTAAGGCTTTTATCCATCTTTTGATTTAGCCAACAATTCTACTTCAACACTAGACTTCATGCATATATCACAATTACACACTCTAATATTTCATAAGTCATCAACCTAATCTCTTTCACACATTACATCAAACCTACTAATCTACTCCCACAAATCTTGTATCACTATCCTTGAGTTAACATTCTTATCACTATAATCAATATCTAAAGTTCAATCTTAGTGTCTGACAACAACCATGTACCACTAATGAAGTATCCCACATAATATACTAGTCCACCAAATAGATAAATCCTCCTAAATTCCTTATTAAACTTAACTATAGCCCACGAACACATTCTTCTTCACAACGCTACTACTATACCTTATAATTTACTACATGTCTTCTTACCTACTAAACTAACTTGCTACTACTAGATAAAAATCATTGGGACCTTAGTGTATTAAAACCACCTAATAAGGATAGTCGATCTTAATCTTATTACCTAACCCATTATGGTCTATATAATATTCTTCTCCCTCATATTACACCCACTTACCCATGCATACATCCCAACTATCTTCAAGATTCTATAAACACCATCGAGTCCCCTTTTTCTAAGATATCCACAAGTGAACGCTAAATTCATAAATTAATAGCCGACCAATCCTTCATTCACAACCTATGATTTATTTCACTACTACCATATCTAATCATCATGAGTTAATTTTATATTTCAACCAAAGATGTAAATATTGTAACTAACCACTCTCTTTTACCAACTACCATAAGAGCATATTACTTAAATAACACCATAATAGCGTACCAACCCTAACACTCCACATAAAGGTCATGCAATTACAACTATATCCTTTTCAATAAAAGTAACCCTCACTTTAACTCTAAAATAAAATACTTCATATCACTAACCCCGGGATCACCTTACTACTCATAGATCATAAAACCCCAATTTATACTACCTCTTAGGATTGAAATACCACCCCAATATTCAAATACATATCCCTCATTTAAGCGAGGCATCCTTCATAAAGTTCTTAAAAGGGACAACTTATACATCTTACCTTGGACTGATAAGCACAATTCATGAAGTTAGAGGTACATGCTTGAATCAATACACCTTGATGAACTATGGACTTATTTTAATTCCTTGCACCATTTTATAACTTTTGATAAATCATTTGTAAATGACCACACTATTAGAAATTTAAGCCATTCACACTTATATTGCCTTAAAATGAGAAATGGCCCACGAATTAGACCAATAAAGAAAGTTGGAAAACTTCCATATGGAAAACACTATTGTAAGATCTAGAGCATGGAAGGAGAAATATTTCCTAAATGCCTCATAGACTCCTAATTATAAGTGTGGAGCACAATACACCCATAAGCAAGACACTACTAGATACAACTTTGTGGACACCCAATTGACCATGAACCTAGGCTCTAATAACAACTTTGTCACTACCTAAACCAGGCCTATCCATGACGGGTATCTCAAGTCCATCGACGATCGAAGAGCACCCCCTTTGCCTAGTTAACCAGAACACAATATAATATAACAGGGGAATTCTAAATGTAAAATAAGATCAATATGTAAGATTCATAAAAAGTCTAAGAATCCAACCACCAATCCCAAGTCAATAGTAATCCATAAAACCTCTAACTAGAACCAAATCAATCTAAGTTGGGGCATCACCCTAACAATAGCCAAAAAGAAACCAAAAGGTAGTCTATGACACAAAAGAAACATGACCTTAAAATGATAACCCTTTTGAAGAATGGAAGCTCACCACTTTAAAGCTAACAGTTAACCAAGAAATCTATCACTGCATAAAAAAATAGAAGTTCTTTTAGACCCTACATCGCATGGGGATACAGTGTCTAGAGATGGTTAATGGAATGAGCACTAGCATGTTACTCAGGGAAAGGATAAAATAATTCCATCATCATTAGTTCAAAGATATTCAAAATCCAATGCACATAATCAAAATGTATATACATAAATATATATCACATGTCGAGATAGGGATTAAGGCTTAACATAAACATTTAAAACCTTAGCCTGGAGTGTGTAGCTTAACCATCATATAGTATTACCCATGGGCTATATGGGCCCCAACTCTCACCCCCTGGTAAGGCCACAGTGCGTGTAGCCGTACAAACTGAAGAACAATCTCATATATATACTTGGGGGACTCAAACCTTCCAATCATATACTAAGGTGACTTAAGCACCCGATCATGTAATGTAATATGAGGGACTTGAACCTCCCAAACACATAATAATAATAATAATAATAATAATAATAATAATAATAGGGTGGACTCAAACCACCCGATCATAAGCAAGAAAAGTCAAACCCCAAGCCATCTGGACCCCTGCACTAGCAAATACAACTCCCAGTATTGGTTCCTTGGGATCACCACTTTCATGGCCCAGCTATACAACCCTCTTTTATTCCCACTTAAAATATTTTACACACATTCCCATGAATTAAACCAACTCATTCATTAAGGCATCCCATTGGTATCATCATACCAACAACACTTCCAAGTTCATTACCATGCCATAACCATTAATCATCTCACATACAAATTTATAGCCCCTTGATTAAATTATTTAGTCATACAGGGAAAATACAACTCCCAAAGTTCAATAAAACAAATATGTGGTTCATTAGCCTTTTATGCCATGCAATAGTATAAGTGAACAGTTCCAATCATCTAAAAAAAACATATTCAATATCAATTTCACCATTTGGGTTTGAGGGAACACAATTTCCAAACCTTGTGTTAAGCCAAAATCATTAATTTGGGGAAAATGATAACCCCTTAGTTATTCATCATACCCATGCACCCCACAAGTTCAAAAGTCATAAATAAATCATGAACAATCATATGTAAACCATGGGAAAATATTATTCAAAAATAAACATTCAAAACCCTCAACCCTTTTCCAAAACCAACATCAAAATCACATGAATAATAACTTAATTTTAATACCATTAATAAAATACAAGTGTAGGGAAAGAGGTACATGTCTTAAACATACAGGAATTGAAAAGTAATTCAGATCTTAAAACCAAATAAATTAACGTACGATGAAATCCTTGTCTCCATTGGGGTTTTTAAGTTTGGGAGTGTAATAGTAGCCTTCGTATCATGAAAACTAATAAAAATAGGTTAATATAGTGTTTAAAGGTTGTTCATAGTTGAAAGGACCTCAATACCCCTTATCCCAAGTAAACAAAACCAAAAACTGCCTAAATTTAAAGCATCAGCGTGTCACGAATGATAATCCCCTCGATAAGCTCTGTGCCACACTGAAATTGTGGACCCTCACTGGTTTCTCACAAAAATGTTCATAATATTTCTCTCGAGTATTTTATTAAGGCAAAGTCAGATGTGTTGGAAAGAGGACACAATTATCTTTAATTTGGTGGGTCTTAAGCTCCAAAATTTCTTATATTCCATAAGTTATACATGTTCAAATGTAACCCTAGTATAATCAAATACGAATATTTGGTCGACAACAAAAGTTCTTAACTCTGCTTTAGTCTAAGTGTTTACTATGAATATTTTCACCTCAATAATACTTTTCACACAAGTATAATGGTCATGAAACTTGTAGTTTCATAGGAATCATTGAATTAGAGTTTATACCCATAGGAATAATGGTTCAAATTCTATCCCAAAAAGTGTGGGCATAACAGGTATATTATGGTTAGTTGTAAAAATACTCATTATTGTTGGATGTGGAAATACTCATTATGGTTGGTTGTAAGAATTACATCCTCATACTCATTGATGAAATAATGGTGCCACTGTGGAAATACTAAAAAATACTAGCAATACCTTTTTATGATAGAAAATGTGACATCTTATAAAACCCTCCCCTAGGGATGTGCTAGGAGGAGATATGGATATGTGGATTGTGTATGGGTTGACTAACCCCCCATGTGTCCTACATCGGGAATCTTTAGCTCCATAGATATATATAGAGACTATGCGATAGTATCGAAGGTTGTGTGATAACCTTGTGCATCACCATCATCATCATTCTCATTGTATTTACTTTATTATGCTTGTGATTTGATTGTATTTATGGCTTAACTTGTCACTTGCCTAATTATTCTATCTTTCTTTTTTTGTACTTGATAATCTTGCATATGTTTATCTTCTTTTTCCTACTTGTCTTTAATTTACTGTATATTTGTGATATTTTTCTAGTATTGTTGCAATATATGTGATATATTAGGACTGTTAGTGCAAGCGGTATGGGATGTCGTTGTGGGATATTTTCTGGTTACAAATGATGTGCCCTTAGTGTATTTTTGTATGCTTTATTTTCTGCTTTTCTCAATCTTTTTATGATACCTACTAAGTACAAGTGGAACATACTCACTCCTACTGCGCCTTTTTGGTGTAGATTCTGGTTTGGGTTCACCCCAAGTTGATTTATTTAGGAGATATTTAGAGCTCACGAGGTAGTGGTTGATTTTCAGGCATCTGGATGTCTTCCACTACATTTTCCTTATCATGTTATGTCTTTACTTGTATTTAAAAGATAGGGTTTATTTATTGTAGACATCAAATGTATTTTTAGTTGGATTCAAGTTGTACTAGATATGTTCTTAAGCTGTTGACATCAGGTTTTGGGAGTTATAGATAGTTATTAGCTATATTCCTATCTGCATTTATTATACTTTTATGGGTTAGCTTTGTTCTAAAAGCCTTATCTTAGGATTTGAGTATTATTTCCCCTTTGTGTAAGTTTATGTGATAGGCTTACTTGGAAAGATTCTCCACGACAATTTCCATCATGACCCTTGCTTTTGGGATGTGACAAATTGGAATAAGATCCAGGTTCATTGGTCTCAATGGTGTATGAATGGGATGTCTAATAGAGTCTCGTAAATTAGTACATAGACATTCGTATCTATCTTCGAGAGGCTATAGGAAGTCTTTAGGAAACTTCTCTCATTTTATTCCTTATCGCGCGAATTTCTTTCATATATTATGTTCTGAATTGTGTTTTACTCTTCTGCACAGATGGTGTTGACTAGGTACCATAAGAGTAGAGATTCAAAACCTTCACCTATAGGTAGAGTTTAACACCTCGAAAATGGGTCCCGAGACATCACACGATGATCAAGCTAACCCTTTAAGCTTTCTACTAAAGTTGTAACTCATAATACAGGAATCTAAGCATGCAAAACAATACTGAACTATTGAATACTATCTGAACTGAACTAGAATTAAATGAGCATAATGTCTGAAAGTTTTTAACTAGGAATATGAATAACCGACACTGTAAGTCTGAAATGATCTAGTAGTCAGACAAGCCCCTAACACTACTAACTAGAGAGTTGCTGGGACAGACCCTAAGCTGACTCAAAATGACTGAGAATAACTAAAAAACTAATCTGAAAAGCTAGAAAACTGACTAACTGGTTCCCCAAACTATAAGGACTCACCAACTATCGGGATGTAGATAGAGATGCTCGTAGTCAATCACACTGCTGGAACTGAGCACCTGAACCTCCATTATTAAACAATGTAGCATATAGACATATATCTGGATCAGGACTTTTGGAATATACTGAGCATGTGGGGGTGAATGCATAAGTAAAACAGTGATGGAATGTATATCTTTCTCATAAACAATGCATGCTAAGTATAAATGACTCACCTTGGCTTGAGTAATTGAAAGCTGAAATCATAAATCATGAATGATAAAATATACTTATATGAATATTGTGAGCCACCACACTTAGTTCTAAATCTGTACTTGTAATCTGTTTTCAAATCGTGCATGCTAACGGTAGGAAGGACTCACTTTTATCATATGAAAACTAAAATTTGAAGTTCTATAAGTAATGTCTTATATAGGACCATATTTGAGTAAATCTGTGAGCCTTTACACTTAGTTTTCTTAGAGTTGTTCTGTTATTCTATTTTTAAGAATTAGGTTTAGGGAGGTTCTTTTAACTGGCATACACTATGTGAGATATCATAGTGTCCAACATCTAGTTCCAGTAAGGGAAAACCTCACGTTGGGGAGAGGTGTCATACTCTTGCCAAGGAGTATAACCTGAGCTAAGTGATCATAATCTGTATCTGTCATCCATATACATGGGAATGATTTGAATCACATAGTTCTGGGGTATGTAAACTAGAAGACATACCCAAATCGGTGCTAAATACTACTCCCTTTAATTTATATGCTCATTCTGTAGGAAATCCACTTTAAGACTAACATAAGGGTTTACAATGAAAACCAATTATGTATCTGTTTACTTTAAACTATAATAAAACTAATTGTGTGGATTCCATATCTTAGCTCAGGATCAAAAGATCAAATTTTGTTCAAAATCTGAATATAAACTAGTCTTAGAGTGCTTAAAAGCGTAATCTTCTTGAAATATCACTACTTATACTTAGGGCTTAAAACCCATGCTTTAAAGTCATATCAAATCATCACAAAGTTCATGCTCAATAATAAAATCTTGAAATTCTTTAATAAAATTCATGCAACTCAACATTTAAATCACTTTTAACATCAACATCTTGAACAATGATAATTGGGTATGAGCCCTAAACTGAAATTCATATAATTTCATGTAAAATTCAACTCTAAAACTAGTTTTGGGCACAAGGATGAAAGAAGTATCTTTGTTAATAACCCCACATACCTTATTCGGTTATTTGAATGCAAAAGCTTGAACTTTGAATTCCAAACGATGTTCTTGAAGCTTCTTCTTCAAGTTCTTAAACCCGTAAACTTGAATTCTTAGTTATCTTGAAAAAGGCATGGTGAAACTTTGGATTTCTCAAACTCAAGATTGAAGCTTTAGGGTTTTTAGGGAGAAATTTGGTGAATAAAGAGCGTAATATGCTTAGAATAAGGTTAAATCATCTGTTTTCAAGAATTAGGGTAAGAGTAATTGACTTAATTGCCCTTCTGAAATTTAAAATCGCAACAGGAGTCCAATTTTGCACCTCGGCACAACGCGGTGCTATCGCGTTGTATTACTAGAAATGGATGAGTAAGAATTTACACTTCACCACAATATGGTGCTATCACATTGCTTCACTGGAAATGGACGAGTGCAAATTTGCACTTCACCGCAATGCAGTGCTATCGCGTTGGGTCACTAAAAATAAATGAGTGCGAATTTGCACTTCACCATGACGCGTTACCTATTCCACCGCGATTTCTGGCATAACACAGGTCAATTTGTGTGAGCTACTGGTATGGATGATTATGATTTCGGGGCTCACTGTGATGCAGTATAATCGCGATAAGTTACTGCCTCACACGAAAAATGTCATAACTTCTCACCTGGGTATCGGATTAAGGAAAAATTGGTATCGCTGAAAAGCTGAATCAACTATCTATAATTTGGTGGGTCTTCAGGCTTAAAATTCTACATACATCAAGATTTATACAATTTAAAATTTTACCCTTGTTGAATCAAACACCAAACTTTGGACGAATCTAAGGTTCTTGGCTCAACTTGGCTCTTAGTGAATTCTATGAACATTCTTCACCTACTAAACATTTCACACACTGGGATCTGAGCTGAACTATAAAAATTTTGGGGTATTACAATATCTCCCCGTTGGGAACTTTCATCCTCAAATAAGACTAGTTAAGCTGAGCATACTGAGGACTTGAGACTATACACTGGCGTGCACAACTGTAAATAGAACTGCATGACTGAATCTAAAACATTGTGAGTGGCTGAACTAATCTATAAATGCATGAAACAACATAAAGATAATCACATGGCTGGAACTGAGACTGAAAAAAATATGTTAAGAAATATTGTTACCTTAGGATGAATCTGAGTTTGCGGAGAAGAGGTGAGGATACTTGTTTCGCATGTCTGCTTCAACTTCCAAAGTGGCACCCTCAACAGACCAATTCCGCCAAAGAACTTTGACCAAGGGAACTTATTTGTTCCTTAGTCTACGGATTTGGTGATCAAGAATCTCTACAGGAAGTTCTTTGTATGAAAGGCTATTCTGAATACCTGTGCTTTCTTGAGGGACTACAATAGCTTAATCATCCATACACTTGTTTAATAAGGATACATGAAATACTAAGTGAACTGATGACAAGTCTACAAGTGGACCAAGCTCATATTCTACCTTCCCCACACAACTCAATATCCAGTAGGGACCTATATATCAGGGACTAAGCTTCCCCTTTTTGCCAAATCTCTTCACCCTCTTCATGGGTGAAACCTTCAAATAAACTAAGTCATCGACTTCAAACTCAATATCTCTCATCCTCACGTCTATATAAGATTTTTGAAGACTTTGAGCTACCTTCAAGATCTCTAAAATTAGATAGACTTTCTCTATGATTTTAAACACCATATCTAGCCTAATTAAAGAAGCCTCTTCCACTTTGAACCAACCGACTAGTGACCTACATCTCCTCCCATAAAGACCCTCAAACGGGACCATTTGAATACTTGAATAGTAACTGTTATTGTAGGCAAACACGATCAACGGTGAGTGGTCATCCTAACTGCCTTTAAAGTCAAGAACACATGACCTCAACATATCCTCTAGGGTATGAATGGTCCTCTCTGCATGACCATTTGTCTGAGGGTGAAAAGCTGAACTACGATTAATTTGGGTACCAAGACCCTTCTAAAAGGCTTTCCAAAATTGAAAGGTAAAATAAGTACCCCTATATAAAATGATGGATGTGGGAACTCTGTACAATCTGAGCAACTCTCTAATATATAGCTTAGCATAATCTTCTGTTGTGTAGGACATGTGAACTGGCAAGAAGTGGGCTGATTTGGTCAACCTATCTACAATAACCCAAATCGAATCTTGTTGACAATGTGAATGGGGTACTCCTATCATAAAGTCCATGTTCACCTCTTCCCACTTTCAAATAGGGATACCAAACTCCTGTAATATGCCACTAGGTCTTTGGTGCTCTACCTTAACCCATTGGTAAGTAGGACACTTGGCCACAAATTCTGCGATATCTTTCTTCATACCACTCCACCAATAAACTTCCCACAAATTGCGGTACATCTTGGTGGCTCTGGGGTGAATAGAGTAATCCGCACCATGTGCTTCTGCCATAATTTTCTACCTTAAATCGTTAATGCACGACACACACAATCTACTCTAGTATCTCAACACACCATCTCCCCCTTAGGAGAAAACCTCTACCTTTTGGTCTTTAACTGACCCCTTTAGCTTGACCAAACTAGAGTCCTTATCTTGCTTCTCTATCACTTTAGAAACTAGAGAAGATTCTAAACTACTCTGAACCCAAATATTCCCTTCAACTGAATCAACCAACCTCACACCCATTCTAGTTAACCGGTGAACTTCTCAAACAAATTCTCTCTTATCATTCTCTACATGCACAACACTGCCCATAGACAGTCTACTCAGTGTGTCTGCCACCAATTAGCCTTGCCCGGATGATATAACACACTCATGTCATAATTCTTTAATAATTCTAACCACCTTCTCTGATAAACATTTAACTCTCTCTGAGTAAACACATATTGAAAGCTTTTTTGGTCCGTGAATACATCAACATACACTCCATAAAGATAGAGCCTCCAGATTTTCAATGCAAATACAATAGCAGCTAGCTCAAGATCATTAGTAGGGTAGTTCTTTTCATGAGGCTTAAGATGTCAAGAGGCATAGGATATAACCTTATCTCTCTGCATCAAAACACAATCCATACTAACTCTAGAAGTATCACAATAGACAACGAATCTATTTGTACCATCAGGTAGCACTAAAACTAGGGCTAAAGTGAGTCGAACCTTCAACTTCTAAAAACTCTTCTCACATGAATTTGACCATTGAAACTTAACTTTCTTTTAGGTCAATCTAGACATGGGGGATGCAATAGATGAAAATCCTTCAACAAAACATTTGTAATAGCTAGATAAACCCAAGAAACTCCTAATGTAAGCTCAATTACACTCATTTAAACTAATTTCTTCTATTTTTAACATTAAATTCTTATTTTAGACATGGATTAAGTATGAAATTTGGGAATTTTGGTCCATAAGGCCTAAAAAGTGTATTTCACCAATTTAAACCTCAATTTTAACCCTCTTTCACTTGAATGAGATTCTAATCCTATAATTACCCATTTTTCATCAATTTCACCTTCAAAACAACTTTGATTCTCGATTTTTAAACGGACTTCAAAGATTTTAGTCGGTAAAATTTAAAAATTATTTTCCTTCAATTTGAACCTCATTTTTTACTCGATTTCACTTGGGTTTTCAGTAGTAGACTCCTAAAATATGGAAAACAAGTATTTAAAAAAAATTATGATTTTTCCTTTCTTTTTCAAAAGTTATTTTGGGGGTCCGTTTTGACTCCGATTTGAAACTAGGCAATATGGGTATCGTTGGCTTTTTTTGACACGTAGATTCAATATTTTGATGTTTTAGTTGATTTTGGGACCATTCATGAAAAGTATGGTCATTAATGGAAGGCTTGCGAACTCGTTTTCGACCTTCAAGGTAGGTTATAGCTTAACTCTTTTAGACTGGGTTGGGTAGTTAATTTGTATACAAAAGCATGTTAAGGTATAGGAACTAATCATGAAAAATAGCTATCTTATTGTTTTATGCCTGTAGGGGGATATATGTGATGTAATTGGTGGATTTGATATATCATGTGCTATATATGACCGTGTGAGGTCCTATGTGATATTGATAGCCTGTGTACATGAGAATAATTGTGTTTTGTTTGATGAAAAGTATATTGTGGCACCAATTGTGTATTGTGATGTATTCATACTCTATTAGCATATGGATCATGTTGGATTTCATGACTGGTTGGAGATAATGAGTGGATATTTGGCTCACGTGATGGTATAGTGTGGTTGGTTGTGGAAATATTCATGTGGTTTGCTGTGAGCATTGCATCCTTATACTCATTAATGAAACAATGGTAACATCATGGAAATACTGAGAAATAATAGCAATACTTTTTATGACAAAAAATGTGACATCTAATAAAACCCTACTCGAGGGATATGTAGGGGGAGAGATATGGATATGTGGATTCTATACGAATTAATGAACCTCTCATAGGTCCTATGTTGGGAAGCTTTATCTCCATAGGTGTATTTGGAGACTGTACGATGGTCTCATATGTTTTTCGATAACCTCGTACATCAGCATTATCATTATTCTCATTGTATTTACTTCATTATGCTTGTGATGTGATTGCATTTATGTCTTAACTTGTCACTTACCTAATTGTTCAATCTTCCTTTACTTGTACTTGATAATCTTGTACATGTTTCTCTTCTTTGTCCTACTTGTAAATTTTTTATATATTTGCAAGGTTTTTCTGTGTTTTTGCAATATATGTGATACATTAGAACTATTAGTGCAAGCGATGTGGGCTACCATTGTGGGATATTTTCTGGTTGCAGGTGATGTGTCCTTAGTGTATTTTTGTATGCTTTATTTGCTAGTTTGTACGGTCTGCCTATGATAACTACTGAGTACGAGTGGATCATACTCACTCTTGTTGTGCCATTTCGGTAAAGATTAAGGTTCGGGTGCAGCCCACATTGCTTGATTTGGGTGATATTTAGAGTTCTCGAGGTAGTGGGCAATTTTTAGGCTTCTAGATATCTTCTACTACCTTTTCCTTATCATGCTATGTCTTTACTTGTATTTTAGTGAAAAGGTTTATTCGTTGTGGACATCTTATGTATTTTTATTTGGATTCAAGTTGTACTAGCTATGTTCTTACACTGTTGGTATCAGGTTTTGGGACTTATGGATTGTTATTGGCTATATTCCTTTCTGCATTTATTATACTTGTATGGTTTGGCTTCGTTCTAGAAGTCGTACCTTCAGATTTGAGTATTATTTCCCTTTTGTATCAGTTTGTGTTATAGGCTTACTTATCAAGGTTCGCCATGACAAGTGCCATCATGACCTTTGCTTTTGGATCGCAACAATAAGGGTCAAACAATTTAGTTAAAGCTTGAGAGGAAAATCTTTAGAGTAGTATGCTAAGCTTTTTTGGGCAACTTTTTAGCCTTTTATTTATTAAGAAATTAAACAAACATGTACAATATTTGTCCAACCCGATAGGCCCAATCAAATAAGCTCAATCGGTCCCCTACCCAATCCAATTGCCAAATAAATAAAAAAAACAAATAATATATTAGGGTTTCTAAATTGAGCTCTCAGTTCTAGTTTTATTCCTCTGACGTAGCTGGTACTGTAGCCATGTTTCCCTTCGTGCACCACCAGTTCACCTTACTCCAATTTTTTGTGTTTGATGAGTTTATTTACTCAATGTTGCTGGATTGTTATTGCAGCTTGCTTAAGTAAGCTTAATTATTGTTGTAGTTCATTGTTAGCACTTGTATCTAACTCCTCCCTTTTGATGTTCTTCTGATTCAGTTGTGTTCTCCAATAGGCGGGATGTTTTAATGGTTTTTGAAGAATATCGAGGGCTCTAGTCCCAGTAGCAATGTTAGCTTGTCCAAGTAAGTAACAAATTCCCCTGAACTCTTTGAATCCTCCAAGAATTAATGTGCTAATCCTCCTTTTTCTATGCATACATGGTTGGGAAGGAGATAATAGGGTGCTCGAACCCAAAATTATTTGGATAGTGTATTGCTCTTCAGGTTTCTAATATTGTATCTGACCATTAGACCCCTCCCTTTATTGAGAGTCCTTTTTTATTGGCTATTATAGATTAGGCAATTTAGCTGCTTCACTTTTTTTATTTTGTTGTAGATATGTAAATATACTGTTAACTAAAAACATAGCTTAAGCCTTCCCAGCCCCCTCAGTCCTTTGTTGGTGACAATCTCATTAAGGGCATTGTAACTTGTCATTGTCTAGTATTCTCTTTCCTATTACATGTACTTGATGAACTGATATGAATATGAAGTTGCCATTATCCAAAGCCCAATTAGCAATGAAGTAAGCTAGTTGATTTTCTTCCCTGTGTATATGTTGAAATTGTACTTGCTTTCCTAAAACCAGTTACCATATCGGTTGTATATGCCCTTGTATGCTCCATGGACAATCCCACTTTTTTCTTGGCATTCTTTGCATTGCCAATGAATTTGTTTGCATTATTATCTTCTCATTCTGCATATTTTTGCAATGTTTAGCTGCATTTAGAATAGCAATTGCTTCTGCCTCCATATTGTTAGTGTCTTCAATAATTTCTCCTTCAGCATAAGATAATTTACCTCTCTTATCCTTCAAACAAAATGCATATGAGTTGCTTCCTGGATTTTCCCTCGAAGCTTCATCCGTATTTTATTTCACCCATCCACTCTTAGGAAGTTCGTACAATATTGCTATAACTCTTATTGAAGGTTTTAGCTGAGAAAAATCCTTCAAAATACCTAGCCAGACTTATGACAAAACCTTGTTGGGTTTTCTAACTCTTAACGACATCGTCATGTTTCTTGCGATGTTGAAGATGATTCTTTGAAAAGTTACTTCCTTTCCTTCATGCCTCTTTCTATTTCTCCTCTTCCACATCTCTCAAATGATGAACCTTGGTAGAGCTTTGAAGTATTCTTTCTCCCTGGGTTTTACTTTAGTTGTCCGCCATTGGATAATTGTTTCTCTCAATCTTAATCCATTGATATGAATAGCTTCAAAATTAGCAAAGTAGGACCAACTCATTTTAGCAAAATTTGATCTACTGAAGACATGAGTCAATATCTCCTACGATGGACTAGTACAACACCAACACCTTGAGGGACCCTCAAATCCCCATCTCCTGATTTTTCATACACTGGGATTTTCCCTTTCCATAATCTCCACATTATAAAAGATATGTTAAAAGGTAAACCTTTAATCCAAATATCTATATAAGTAGAATTCACCACCTCTTTTTTTCTAACATACTGCTAGACTGTTTTAACATTGAAAATGCCTTTGGAGTCAATACTTTATATTTCTTTATCTACTTCACCTCTTTGGCTTGGTGGACTTATCTTTTGAAGAATGTGATGAACAAATTCTTTAGGAAACAAAGAATGTAACAATTCCTCATTCCATCCCCCATTCTTAGTCAATTCCTTCACTTTGTGGTATCTCCTAGCCTCATCCAAATTTTCAAAAGAGTATAACTCTCCTAGCCCAGTCCAATTATCAAACTAGATATTTGTGTCCCCCTTTTCACACTTTCATAAAATGTTATGATCAATCAGGTCTCTAACAATCAGTATTTTTTTCCAGACTTTAAATCCTCCACCTATTTTCCATACTATCTCTTTGGGATGGCTATTCTTGCAGTACTTATTATACATAAACTTGCTCCAAATTGACTCTACTATTCTGAATTTCCACCACAACTTACAGAATAAGGGATTAGGCATATCATGTACCATTTTGAAACCTAGTCCTCCCTCATTCTCAGGCAGACACAGGTTCTTCCATTTTACCCAATGCCTACCTCTTCCCCCTATTGTATTACTCTAAAAAATTTGAGCAAAAACTTTATGAATTACATTCAACACATTAAGAGGTGGGTTCATAAAAGATAGAGAATGAATAGGAATACTTTAGAGAACATGTTTTATTAGGATAGCTCTGCCCCATAAGATAGTAACTTACCTTTCCAGCATTGTAACTTACGTGTTATTCTAGTCATCAGTGACTTGTAACAGTCCTTATTCCTCATATAGAAAATTAGACAGCCCAAGTTATTAAATGGAAATTTTTTCCTCAAGATCCCTGTGGCTACCTCAGCCATCACAATTGTACCATTAGATACTCCCTTTAGCAAATAGAGAGCATTTTTCTCTCTATTGATCTTTTGTCCTGACACTTGTTCATAATATCCAAAGTATCTATGATCATCTTCAATGTTCCCACTTCTACTTTACACAAAATAATCATATCATCTGGAAAAGTAAGATAATTAATCTTAGGACTTTCTCTTGGCATCCCAAACATCTTGAATTACTTTTATGTTAACAATGATTTCAAGCTTCTTGTCAACACTTCGCAACCAAAAAAAATAGACTAGGATATAATGGATCTTCTTGTTTCAACCCTCTTGAGGATTTAAAAATCCATTAGGTTGTCCATTCAATAAGATAGAGTACCAATTATTAGCAACCAGTCTATACACCATGTCAATCAATTCTTCACGAAAACCAATCTTCCTTAGTACTTTTGCTAGAAACAACCACTCCACTCTATCATAGGCTTTCATCATGTCCAATTTCATCATGATGTTTGGAGGCTTTCCCTTTTTTCTTATTTCTGACACTATCTCCTGCGCCACTAGAATGTTTTCTGCTATACTTCTTCCTTAGACAAATCCAGCTTGCTCTTCAGAAATTATGAAAGGCACAAATCCCTTAATTCTTTCATGAATTATCCTTGAAAAGATCTTATTCACAAAATTACTAAGGAAAATAGGTCTCATATCAGAAAAAGTATTCACTACCAGTTTTTTTGGTAATATCACCAAATTAGTGTGTGTAATAAACATTGTCAATTCAAAGCCACAAAAGAAAGTTGTAACCATCGTATGAATATCCTGGACTATTATATCCCATGTAGCTTGATAAAATGCTTATGTCATATCATCTGGTCCCCCTGTACTATCTTTGTTGAGTCCCATCACTGCATTTTTCACCTCCTCCATATTAGGTGGATTCTTCAATTGATTATTCTATTCTTAAGACACCACTGATGGTAATTCTCTAACAATGAAAAATCTATTTCACCCTCTTGTTTGTTAAATTGTTTTTGAAAGAACTCTTCTGCAGCCTTTGCAATGTCAGTTTTTTCCTTTAGCCACTCTCCTTCATCATTTTGTATTCTTAAGACTTTAAATCTAGCTCTTCTGCCTTTCATAATTGTATAAAAGAACGTTGTGTTTATCTCACCATCTTTGAACCATTCAAAACCAGTTTTTTGTCTCCAAAATTCCTCCTCCCTTGTGAGATATGAATTGAGCTCAACTTGATTTTTTTGCAAATTAGCTCTATTAGTTGCTAAATGTTCCTCCTTAAACTGCTGCTCTCTTACCTTTAAGATCTCTTCTAAAGTAGCAATTTCCTAAAATATATTACCAAAGTGATTCTTGCTTCATTTAGCTAAGGTTGTTTTAGTTCTTTTAAGCTTCTGGTGAAAGATTGTAAAAGGAGTTCCTTCTACTTCCTGTTGCCAATTCTGCCAATCCACATCCAGAAAGGAATCTTTCTTTAGCCATAAATTTAGAAACCTGAATGATCTAATAACATTCTCCTTGATAGTACTAAAATTCAATAGCAAAGGTGCATGATTTGATCCACTTCTTATCAAATGCTCCACCTCCATTAATGGAAAACTTCCATCATCTCTTTATTACATAACACTCTATCTAATCTTTTGAATATACATTCTCCATTTTTCCTTCCATTCCACCAAGTATATTTTCTACCTTTAAACCCATTTTTTCCAGATTACAAACATCTATACAATGATTAAAATCAGTTGTTTCTTCCACTGTGAATGGAAATCCACCTAATTTTTCTTCTTCCTCTATTATAGAATTGAAATCCCCTCCAACTAGCCATGGTTCCTTAATTATATAAGATAAACCTCCCAAATAATCCCACAAAGCTATCCTTTCATTAGGAGAAAAATTTTCATATACCAGAGTAACATATACAGAGACCCCTCCATCTTTATTTTCTAGCTTGAGTGTCAACTATTTCTCTTCATTGCTAATTACACTATATTCTACTGCAGAGTCCATAAATGCCCAAATCTTTCCTGATACATTAGTTGCAGCATGTTGCATCCCTAATCTTCTTTTATATTCCTCAATATTGAAGCTTTTCTGAAAAGGCTCCATGAGTCCTATAAAATAAAAGTGATACCTCTTGTTCATTGTGATTAACCTTGTGAATACTTTATGAATATGAAATGATCTTATATCCCATATCAAAGCATTTATTTTGTACTTGATTTAGTTAGGTGACTTCTTGTGGCTTTCTGTTCTTCTTCTTTTGCTTTGCATGCTTATCATTTAACTGTTGTACCTTTTTTGGAGATAAATTAGGTTTATCTATCACTTGCTTAATATTATCTTCTAGATCCTCCTTATCCATATTTATATTATTGATATTTGATATTTCCATCTGCTTCCCCACTTCTATTGCAAGGGGAACTATTCCTTTCATTATTATGTCTTCTGCATTTGTATTCTTCTTCTCTATAATAACCAATTCTCCTGTATTACGATGACCTAATTCCTTTTTTTCCTTCTCAACTTTTTCTCCTCGTACAAATCTTTTCTCCTTATGGCCCTGTTGTTCTGCTTGCTGATACACCTTTTCTTCTATTTTGGTAGTTTCATTTGTCACTTGATCTGTGATTTTACCCTCTTGAGTTACTTGTTGTACTGGGTTGTCCCTTACTTTCTCAATTTTACCAAAACTTTTACTCACCCAATCTTTTATATATTCCTTTCTGTTGTCTTCTCTTTTGGCATTATCATGTCATGCTTCTTCTTCTTCCACTTCCTTCAATGCCTCAAAAGTATTGGAGGTGGGCATTTACTTTTGAGGTTGATCAACCTCTCCTACTATATGCACATACTTGTCTTATTTGTATTTACTTCTCCTTTGTAACCATTGTTGCTTATTATCTGCATTTCCTTCATCTACTTCCTTTTGTGTATTATTCTGACCCTAGTTTATTTCCTTGGTTTGCTCATATTTCTCCTTATGTGTTGAGCCAAATAGTTTTGGATGCACATTCTAGTAGGCTTCTTCTTTATGCCATTGTAATGAACACTCCTTGCAGTATTTAGGAATGTAATAATACTGTACACTGACCTATTTAGACCTTATAGCACCTGTAACCTCATTCTCTTCATTGATCTTCACTCTTTTAGGAAATTTATCTATCAAATCCACCTCAACTTTTACCCTTGCACAGCTTGACCTCGTTTGATTCTTTGTGGCCATATCTACTGTTAAAGGTTTCCCACTGTGGAAGCTATAGAGAAAATCACCTTTTTGTAAAGAAATTAGGAGGTAGATCCGGCAAAGAGATCCATCTACTCATATTATGATTTCAATATCCGGTTCAAACCATGGGTCCCATGTGAGGGTTCTTATTTGCCAGTGTATATCCTTCACCTTAATGTAGAATGCTGCAGTTGATAAAAGTTGCACATAGTCATCCAATCCATTCAATCAAATAAGTATATGTTTTGCATCAAGTACACCAATCGTACACTCTATTTTTATTCCTCATTGCACTGGTATAGCTTTTCTCAATTCAAGTATATCAGGTTTTCCATAAGAGAATTTACCAATGATTGCATACTGTAAATTCTCTTGAAATATCATGTTTCTCACCTCTGAAGATTTCCATGTAATAGTTGGTTCTCCATGCACCATAATGACTGGTTTTGACTACAGTTTGATATTCTCATTCACGTACTGTTTAGGCTTAAGTAGGTCTACATATGATCATATTTTTCCTTCATGTTTCTGCATATTGACTCCCGTGTGAGGTGTTAGTTTCTCCAGTGGGTTAACCCAACTGAAAGTGGATGCCATATTGATCGTAGTTAATTCAAATGGTAAGGGCTTGCATGCGGCGGCTTAGGGTTTAGGCAAATTCTCGTTATACTAAGCAAGATGTGACAAAATAGCCCACTTGGAATGACTTAGAAAATTCATTTGTGGATCACTAAATGTTTCATGTAGAAATTATTCCCTATAGAATCTCTATCATAAAGCTAAGGCAGAAATTAAATTAGGGTTTTTGTGAATATGTCATAGGGTGGAGAGAAGAGGCAAGCACGTACATCCTCCTATGGAAGAAGCTAAATTGATTAGTTAATTTTTCTATGTCTTAAATCCAGAATATTTTGATCATATAGTGACGATGGTTGGAAAAAATTTGATAAAACTATAGTAGAGTCATAAGGTTTCCAGTTTGGTTTCCTTTGAAAATGGAAAGAAAAAGGAGAAAAAAGTTATGGGAGTGATAACACAAGGAAGTACATCCCACCAAAAGTAATCTCTATAATCCTATCCCAATGCTCAGCATGCTTTGTATCTGTTCTACAATGCACTAGCAGCATATCATGTTTACCACAAAACTACCAAAATAACGCATCTCAAGCCAACAATACAAGAAAGTCCCCCAGGTTCTTCACATTGCTGGCAGAACTACAGACTCAACTCTATGAAAGGATAAAAGAAGTAGGGATACTTCATTCAAAGAAAAGCCTATGAATACATTTGCTAACAGGTATGATCCAAACAAGCGGTGTGCTTACCACTCTAGAGTTATTGGACATGATACCAAAAAATGTATCACTCTCACGAATAAAATTAGGATCTAATTAATAAAAAGGTATAACACTTGCATAAGATCTAGCAAGTGTTAATAACAATTCTTTGCTCGATCATAAGAAGTAATCATTGGCACCATCAGTCGCAAAGAAGAATGAAGTTTCCTCAAAGGTGCACTTTTGGCGTCCTTCTATCTTGCATTCTGAAGTTATTAGTTCGTTTTCTTATAATCATACTTTATCATTTTTATTTCCTTGTATTCACACTTTGTTTCTTTATTTCCATGGAATCACACTTCATGATTTGGTTTTCTTATAATCACACATTTAGTTGTAATGAACTACGATCAACCAAATTTCCTTATTGAACACTTAGCTGGCCTATATTGGCTTCGGTCATGTTATCAAAAATATTAATATCCTTCTTTATTTGAATTTGGTACTAAGTTTGACCTAATTTCTCTAGTGGAAATATAGGCTCCATTCTGGATCGGTCATATTGCCTGTAAGATTTCCATTTTCCTTTATGATGAAATCTGGAGCAGAATTTTTGAGAGACACATTAATCATGTTATGGATCATCACCTTCTTCATTATGGCATGTTATCATGTTATGGATCATCACCTTCTTCATTATGGCATATTAAAATAATATGGTTATGAGACACATTGAGTCGTCACCCTATTAAAAGTGGCATGTTTTGTTCAAAATAAGTCATCTTTCTTTCATTGAGATGGACCATCACCTCATTCAAAGTGGCATACTAAATTCAAAATTGGTTGGTCATCTTTCAATGAGACATCTTGTCACCCCATTCAAAGTAGCATGATTTTTCAAAATAGATCGATTGTCATTCAATGATACACGTTGGGTTGTCACCCCATTCAAAGTGGCATGATATGTTCAAAATAAGTTTGTGCAAATTAGATCGTGAACTCTTTCAGCATGACATATTCAAATAGGTTTGCACCAAATTATGTTTGTGTCATGCTAGTTTACTACTAACCATCTTGTTTGAGATGTTTTTGATAGTATCCGAAAGGATGAAATTCTCAAACCAAAAGCACAGGTGTGGATGACTCCAAAAAGGACACAACACAATGTAGAACTTTTTTTAGCAGCAAACTGGGATATAGTCCAAAGAGGAATATCAAAATCTTATGATGCATCAAAACAGAGGGATGACTTCCACTTCCATCAAACCACACCCTTTTCAGAAGGCATGTGGAATTTTGGGATGTTTTTTGTCTCAATTTTACCTTTGATAAAGATATAAGCACCCTATTTTGAGAAAATAGTCCAAAGCACCCCTAAACTTTATTCAAAATTCCAACTACACACTCAAATATAATGGGGGTCGAACATTTTAAAAGTGGAATTATTTGCTCCCTAAATGCTGAGATGGGAAAGGAGGGGGAGTTCACTCTCTTTGAGAGAGTGAGGATCCAAAATAAATATTAAAACTTATTTTTAATATTTATTTTTACAAATTATATATATATATATATATTTCTTCATCATAAGTTAGACAATGTAGTACCATTTAGTTATTTACTCCATTTGATTCTATTTGATGATACAAATTTGGTTCGAGAATAGAGATGAGTACTATCCTATGACGACATAGAACACAAAATTATCTTTATTTAACTAGTTGCTTCTATGTTTCTTTCATACCATTGTACTTGATTCAAGAATTTTGATGTTTTGTTGGGTGAGAAGATGAAAAATTTGATCTTTAGAAGACAAAATATGATTGTGGGTTTGGAGAAGTGAAAATGGTTGAACATAAGGGTAAAGAATTAAAAAATAAATAATTTTTTAGTGTCAAACGCGCGTGAGTTTCACTGATCGATATAGGTATGGTAATGACGTTTTAAGGATGTAATAATTCCATTTTTAAAATGTTCAGGTGGGTGATAGGACCCCCATGAAGTTCGAGTGTGTAGTTGGAATTTCGAGTAAAGGTTGAGAGTTTTTTAGACTATTTTCTCACCTTATTTCTTTGCTTGCCAAATGGGACTTTGTATGTGGTGTGTCATAATAAGAGAAATCATTACTAAGGTTTTTCTTGAATTTTTAATTTTTTAGCTATTTTAAAAAAAAATATAGGAAATATGAAAGAAATTTAAAAGTTGGGAAATCAAACTTTCACCAACAATGCGAGAGTTTAGGCTATCAATCAAATGAATTAATTAGATTCCCATATTATTTAATTAATAGGTAAATCTTTAAACTAATTATTAAAGGTTATATGTATTTCAAATGAACTGATATGATATGGTTCTTAATATTTGCTAATTAGTTTTTATGAATTGAATAGAATTTTTTTCATGGAAAATTTTATCTTGCTTTTAAAATTATCAATCAAATATTTTAAATATTTAAAGTTCAAATTATTGATAAAGTTAAAAATGAAGGTAGTGGTATCAATCAGGATCACATTATTTTTAAAATATCTTTTTTGATTAATAGAGAATTAATATTCTTAAGCGCAAATTATATATAAAGAACTAATTAATTCTCGAGGTTCATTTAGATGAATTTAATTTATTTTTTCTTAATTTAATCTAAAACTAAGCTTAAATTACTATATTAACTAGCGTAAATTCTTGCCACGCGAAATTATGAATAAAATTAAGACTTAATAAATATTCGAAGAAATATACTTCTATGTAAAGTTATAGAATATAGGTTCATAAACTCATTAAAAATGTTAATGTTTTGCAATTTATGATCTTTGCAAGTTGTAATTATTTTTTATATTTTAGAAGGGGCACGAATGCCCTAATGCGGAGATGTGAGATGTTGACTAAGGATGGTTTCAAGTGAGGTAGAGGTAGACCGAAAAAATATTGGAGAGAGGTGATTAGACATGACATGGAGCAGCTTCAGCTTATCGAGGACATGACCCTAGATAGGAAGTTATGGATGAGGCGAATTAGGGTAGTAGGTTAGTATGAGTTCAGTATGTTGCATCATTTATTGTATTACTTGGTGTATCTTATTTATGGTATTATTGGATATGTTGATTTCTATTGTATCTTGTCCTTTTACTATTCCTTGTCCATATTATTTTATTTTGAGCTGGGGGTCTCTCGGAAACAAGCTCTTTACCTCACATCTGAGGTAGCAGTGGACTACGTACACTTACCTTCCCCAGACCCCACTTGGTGGGAATATGCTAGGTATGTTGTTGTTGTTGTTGTATTATATAAAATATCAAATTACTTGACTTTGGGAACAAGATTAACACACGCCTTATAAAACGAGCATATAAATAAATAAATAAATAAATAAATATATATATATAGAGAGAGAGATTTGGATTACCTTACTATCACAAAAAATATAGAAGTCGTTTTACAGAGTAATAATAGATGATCATTTCTAAAAAAAAAAAATAGATGACCATTCATCATCAAGAAACTAACTCGTTCGTGGCAGTTTATATATATAGAGAGAGAGATTTGGATTATTTACTGTCACAAAAAGTATAGAAGTCGTTTTACAGAGTAATAATAAGAGATGATCATTTCTAACAACCAAAAAGTAGATGACCATTCATCATCAAGAAATTAACTCGATCGTGGCAATTTATTCATCAAAATTCTTTTTTAAAAAGTCAACACCGTCATGCCATAGGCAATCTTTGACTAGATATATTTATGTATTATTTTGATTTCTAGCACATGACATGTCAAAGTCAAACTAACTATTGGCAAGAGTTTTTGTGGTATAAAATTTCAAGTTCATACAACAACAACAACAACAACAACAAACCCAGTATAATCCCACATGGTGGGGTATGAGGAGGGTAGAATGTACGCAGTCCATACCACTACCTCCGAAGAAGTAGAGAGGTTGTTTTCGATAGACCTCCGGCTAAAGAAAGGGACCGCGATCGAAGTCCAAACAGCTAAAGCATACAACATGATAAAATAAACATGTTACAACAACCACAAAAATGACATTAACCAACAAAGGCACCCTCCCAACCCTAGCACTACCAACCAAGATACACAAAACTCTTCTACCGCCCACCTATTGCCTGACCACACCCCTTAACCCTCTACCCTAATACTCTTCCTCCAAACCTTCCTATTGAGGGTCATGTCCTCAGTGAGCCGTCATTGCTCCATGTCACTTCTAATCACTTCTCTCCAGTATTTATTAGTCCTATCCCTACCCCTACACCTACAAACTTGAGCATCTGTGCCCCTTCTCATCACATGCCCAAACCATCTCAACCTCCCTTCCCGAATCTTATTCTCCACCGACGCCACTCCCACCTTCTCCCGAATGATCTCATGTCTAACCCTGTCTTCCCTCATGTAACCACACATCCAACGTAACATCCTCATTTCATCCACCTTCAGCTTCTAGACGTGAGAAATCTTAACAGGCCAACACTCTGCGCCGTACAGCATAGTCGGTTGGACTGCAACTCTGTAGAATTTTCCTTTAAGCTTGAGAGGTACCTTCCTATCGCATAGAATTCCCGAGGCGAGTCGCCATTTTAACAAGCCCGCCCCAATACAGTGAGATACATCCTCATCAATCTCTCCATTCCCCTGAATCATAGACCCAAGATACTCAAAACTATCCCTCTTACATACCACCTGAGAATCCAACTGCACTACTACCTCGTCCTCATGCTTCGTGTCACTAAACTTGCACTCCAAGTACTCCATCTTAGTCCTATTCAAACTGAATCCTTTAGTTTTAAGGTTTTGTCTCCAAACCTCCAACTTATCATTAACACCTCGCCGAGACTCATCAATCAAGACTACATCATCCGCAAAAAGCATACACCATGGCACCTCTCTTTGAATACTCCATGTCAACACATCCATAACCGCAATGAATAAAAATGAACTAAGAGTCGATCCCTGGTGCAACCCTGTAAGGAATGGAAAATGCTCGGAATCCCCTCCGACAGTCCTTACCCGAGTCATAGTGTATGTTAAAGCAATTAACTGTTCAAGTCTTTTAAGTTTTATAACTACCAACCGTACAAACGAGAAACTACGCTATATTTACTTATGTCCAATAATAAAATAATATGAGAAGATGAGAATTTATAACTTCACTCAGGAAAGCCATACATCAAGAAGTGTGCTTTGCGAAAAGTAGCATTATTTTCCTTAATCTGTCCATCAATTCCTATTCCTTTTTCCTTGTTTCTTTCTTTCCTTATATCATGGAATAAAAGCCCCCAATTTTTTATTTCTACAAGCTTTTATAGAAGCAAGTTTCTTCAACTTCCACGGAGATTCTCAAAGTCTTGGTTCTTTTGCTTTTCTTCTCCATGGAAACCTTCATTATCTTGCAATATCTTGAGCCTATGTTTCACATTATACCCTTTTCTGTTCTACTAATATACTTCATCTCCTTGGCCTATATCTCAAAAACATCTCCTATCTATGTTGTGGATTTTACATATTTCAAGCCACCAAACAACTTGAGAGTTCCTTTCTCATCGTACATTGAGCATTCAAGAATGCTTGATTTCTTTGATGATACGAGTGTTTGTTTCATATCCAAGATTCTTCAACTTTCAGGTATGGGGGACCAAACTTATTTCCCTCCAGGTTTTTTTTTATATTCCTTCAAGATCTGGTAAAAAAGAAGCTATCATTGAAGTTCACATGGTCTTTTTCTCTGTCTTTGAAGATCTCTTGTCCAAGACACAGATGTCTCCTGAGAATATTGACATACTTATTGTTTACTGCAGTCGATTTTGTCCGAATCCTTCTCTTTCTTCCATTATTATTAACAAGTATACGTTGAAAAAAGGGGTGAAAAGCTACACTATAAGTGGAATGGGTTGTAGCGCGAACTCACTAGCTTTGGACATGGCTAGAAACATAATGAAGACTTATAAGAACTCCAACGCGGTCATACTTAGCACCGAGATCTTATCTACAGGGTGGTATCCAGGAAAATAATGCCCTTTCATGATCTTGAACTGCATTTTCTGCTTGGGGGGCACCGCCATCTTTCTGAGAAACAAGAAAGATGCAAAAAGGGCTGCTAAGTATAAGTTTCTTAAGAAACTTAGGACGCAAGGATCCTCTGATGAAAAGCGTTATTACACTGCCTATCTTGACAAGGACTCGAGCGGAATCACTGGAGTGAGGCTGAACGGGGAGGTCTTGCAGGTGACCAGAGATACTCTCCAGTGCCACATCCCTTTTCTTGGGGCGATATTCTTCCCCCTAATAGAGAAACAAAGTTTTGTTGCATCTATATTGATTATGTAGGCGATATTCTTCCCCCTAATATAGAAACTAAGTTTTTTTGCATCTATATTGATTATGTACAAAAGTACTAAACGTTCAACAACATAGATTTATGTTCCTTACATCAGAAGAGCATTCCAACATTTTTGTTTCCCCTCAACAGGGAACTCGATTGTGAGAGAGACTGCAAAGAGGTTGAAGCTTGGAGATAGAGACATGGAGCCAGCATTAATGACATTACATAGGTTTGGGAATCAGTCTTCAGCTTCCTTGTGGTATGAATTAGCTTACATAGAAGCCAAGGAAAGAGTGAAGAAAGGTGACCAAATTTGGCAATTGGGAATAGGAACTGGGCCCAAGTGCAATAGTGTGGTAATGGAGTGTATATGACCCATTTTAGTTAAGGCCCTTATTGGACGATGGGCAGATATTATCGATACCTATCCAGTCACAATTCCATGATCCCTCTCAAGTACTGTAAAAACAAAGAAGCTTGTTGAAAGTTACTATTGTATTTCCTTTAGGTATACACTAGTCTGATTATAAAATTTAGATAAATTACATAAATTCCCTACATGTTTACCCCTAATTTCATATTATTCCAACTTCTATGAAAATTTCAAAAGATCCCATTTTTCTATTTTTCATATATATCTATTTATATGAGATACATCTCATATAATACATCAAGTGAAACCGCTAATGTCGCACTAAAAAGGAAAAATAATAGAAATTTACTTAACTGAGGAGTAAATCACGTGTCATAACTTTAATTAATAGTCAAAAAATTCCAGAAAAGTGGAATTAGTTATTATGTTAATTTTTAAAATATCCTTCTCCTCATTCATCTTGCATAAACATTCCTTAGTTCTCTTCTCAGATATTTTTTTTGCATAATTTTTTTAACGATTGTCAATGAGTATCTCAATGTTATTACAACATTCTGGTGTTTGAGTTACTGATGTCAAGAATGAAGGACATAAGAGTGATGACATTGTAATCGGAGAACATGTAGCGTATAAAAAATTGATTTCTATCATTGCTGCGGAACTTGAAATCGATAAAAGAAAGAAAAAAATTTAATTTTGATACATTGTTGAGGAAAATTCATCTCCACTATCGATATGTAATGATATGGGGTGAAGCTATACATAGAGGTTAACAAAAGTGTGCCCGAATTTGGGATGTATCCATTGCGCATCACTATAATTGATAAAAGATGAAAGGGAGATGTTGTTTGAGGGTGAAAATGAATTTGTTATGTGTTTAGAGGGACGAATACGAAGAGACTAGCATTAGCTCTTGTTCATTCAGAGATTTTGGAGCCTTCGTCCTTTGCAGGCATTAAGGTGAACAACATAATAACAGATTACAACAATTTAGTAGTTAAGAAGGTAAAATTTACAAGGGAAAAAAACGTTGGTATCTGTAATGTCAAAGTATGTCATTGATTATTCTTTCAATTTTAAAGCCAAAAAATCTGACAAAAAAAGGTATGTATCTGTTGTTGTTATATTTTAGTGGAAATAAAAAATATCTTCAATTTAAGGTATATATACTGTTATTGTTAGTTCATCAATTATGTATCTCATGTGTTGCATAATCTTGAGGCAGAGATACAAAAGTTGCAATTGCTGAGATCGAATAAATTTTGACTAGATACTTATTACATTGGCAAGAGCACAGTGAGATACATAATTTAGTTTATGTATCAAGCAAAATTTATGAACATATTTGGATGAAATACATATTACATTGGATAAAGCAGAGTGAGATACATAATTTGGTTTATGTATAGTGCTAAATTTGTGAGATACATTAAGAGTTAAAGTGAATAGTGTAAAATAATGTTGGAGCTCATAAATAATCATCATGTATTTATTAATTAGAGATACATTTGTTAATAAATATTTTGATTGCAATTTGATTTTGTTTCCTTTTGCAACTATCTCCTAAAATTTTTTGGGAGATTGTAGTTGGATTTTTAAGGAAGCATGTCAAAAGGGTTTGAAACTCTTCAAAGTAAGGGTGTTTCATGATGTACACATCTTTCCTTTGAATATAGAATTTTCGCCCAAGTTTAAACTACGATTTTGTTCGTTAGTGATTTTACGGCTTCAAAACTAATTAATCATATGAGAAAATACACACCAACCGATGTAATTGAAGATATCAAATATGCTTTTAGTATTGACATTAATTATCATAAAGCATGGAGAAAAAAGAGCGTGCAGTTGAGATACTAAGGGTGAAATCGGATGATGGTTACCGTCAATTGTCTAGATACATATATATACTTAATTCAGTGTATTTTAGATCACATATTAGAATGCATAAATTTGAACACAATAATTTTATGTATCTGTTCATAGAATATATCCATTAATGAGAGGATTTTAATTTTGCAGACCAGTAGTTGTTGTGGATAGGGCACATTGTGGTGTATATAAAGGAACATTTCACTCAACAAATACTCTTAATAGGGAAGGTACTTGAATTGAGATATTTCAAATATAATGTCGTGATTTAATTTTAATACTTTAATTAGTTGTTTTCATTGAATTACTTGATATATGGAAACTTTAGAAATGACATAATAGATTTATTTTCAAATTTTAGGTTGCATATTGTCAATCGCGTATGGTGTTGTAGACTCAAAAAATAATAGTTCATAAATGTGATTTTTTGAGCAGTTTAAATATATATTTGGAATACGTGAAAATATGTATGTTGTATTTTATCATAACGAAAGCATAATAAAGGTTATTATCATTGTGTATCCTAACGTTTTGCATCTAGCATATATTTTACATTTATGAAAGAATGTATACACACACTTCATAAAAAGCAAAGATAAACTTAGCGAAGCTTACTATGCATTTGCAAAGGCATATAGACAAGAAGATTTTAATTTTGAATTGATCAAGTTGGCAAGATGGATCATAAGGTAAAGGCCTACCTTGAGATTGTTGGATATAAAAAGTGAGCACGAGTGTACACACTAGTTAACTGAGCCAGAATGATGACTTCATATATAGTCGAATGTATAAATAAAAAACTGATTGAGGTGCGTGAATTTCCTATTTTAGATTTTTTGAAACAAACAAAAATACTTTTTGAATATTTTAATTGCAAAAATCGAGAAAGAAAATCATATACAAAAACAACATTGAGTAAAATATTTGAAAGTATTCTTCAGCTAAATACGTCAAAATCTTCTCGGCTGATGATTAGTTATTTTGTTTACATTTTTTCAGCCTACAGTAATATTGACTCTGTTATAATACAGTTGAATTAGAGTTTATCATGTATTACCTGGTTGTGCATCAATATATTTTTTTTGTTATGAGAGATACATACATGTTAATAAATACAAGAGATATATACTTGTGCTAGTAAAAGATACATATAATATTTTTTTAGACCAATGTTTGTTTTTTGATAGGTTAAGACTTCATCACCTTATGTGTACTCGTTTTATGATGAAGGAAAGAAATACATTGTATGTCTAGATACTAAAACATACAGTTGTGAAAGATTTTAGTTGGATGAGATAACATCTCAACACGTGATAGCAATTCTATAAAGCAGGCATATAGATGATATGAAATCCTTTTGCTCTGAGTATTACCATACAGAAACTTTAGTGAAGACGTATGAAGTTTTGATATTTTCAATGCCAGATATGAAATATTGGATTGTGCCATAGAAAATTAAAAATAAAATTTTTTTACTATTAAAATATAAAAGATCAACTGAAAGGCCAAAGAAAGGGAGACACAAGAAATCAAGTGAAACTCTTACATTGAAAAATAATTATTGTGGTTGATGTGGTTACGAAGGTCTCAACAGACATACTTGTAATTTCTTTTCAAAAGAGGAGTGATATTCTTGTCTACATCAAATTGAGATATGTTACTATTCAATAATTTATTATTTTTTTGGACAAAACAGTTATGAAATTATTGTTACTTTTCAAATTTTGTTGAATAATATTTATTGGAATATAACTATCGTTATTCCTTCACTTAACATATCATTAGATACATTAATTTTATTTTATAATAACATGATATTACTCAAAACGTATATACAATTTTAATTAAAGTGATAGTTTGAGAATTTTAATTACTATTCAACTTTTTTCGCAATAAAAAATATTTTTGTACGGATTCATTAGTTAAAAATTGTACCAAGTATGTATTATATTGTAAATAAAAATTATAAATGATCTGACACCTTTTCATATATTTGTTGTAGAACACATTTGTATTTAAAATGTAGATAAACATAGCTATAATGATTCAGTAATGATGTTGTTAATGTATAATATTTCAGTTGTTATAATTATGTATCTGATACATATTTTTATTTATAATTATTTTATTTCTGATACATGTAACCATTGACCTTCAATACCATATGATACATGGACTCATAGAATTGTGTCATTTCTATTGTTATATAATAGAATTCAAACATATCTTGAAGATTACATAATAAAATTCAAATAAAGTAGTTGTTCAACTTTACTTCAACATAAAACATCAGTAAAAAAGTACACTAAATAGTTGCATGACATGACTATGCCAGCAAATAAGAAACATCAGCAAACAAATTTGTCTCTGGATAAAGAAAGAAGACAAATTCAAAGTTAAACATAACAAATATAACTACAACTATTCACAATAACTATGTCTTTTGCAACTGGTGGTATGAAGTTTGATTTAGGTCTAGGGATCTCCATTGTCACTAAAGTATTCATTTTCGACCTTAACAACTCCATAATTGCATAACATGGATATGTATATCTCAATCAATGACATTCAACAACAATTCCAGAAGATGATACTTGTAACTTATCACTTTGAAATTCGATGAACATAGCCATAAATAATCTACAATCCCTGCATCGTGATTTATTTTAAAATAATATAGTTACTTGCTATTGTATCTTCAAAATATAAATGAAAAAAATAAAAAAATATATGTAAATACTTTTTCTTTCTTATTGGGAAATGCCAGAGACATATTCCACATCAAATGGATCCTTTTCAGTCTTCTTATTATACGATTCAAGTGCTAACCAAACAGTTGGAACCTTTTATTTTAGAAAATTAATATACCAAAGATAAGTTAGCAATATTATAGCCAACTTTTGGATCTCAATGGTCTGTTCTCTATTTTTTTATGAGGACATTAAATCATAAATATAAATCTGTCACTCCTTCAGTGTAATGATTGTCAGAATTCAATGAAACTCAATGGCATAATTTATCGAGACATAGTCCTCATCTAGAAGATGTCAAGACATACCAGCTGGTAAACTAAATCATCTGATTGTATTAATAAGTGATTCCTCAAGATGGATAACAATATTGACATACTCAAATGCTTCTTGAGTAGGAAGAATTTTCTCCCCGAATGATTGATAGTAATTTCTATACACTTTGTCAATATAGATTTTGAAAAAACAATTTAGTGTGAGTATCTGCAGCTTGAAATTGTTAGTTTCTTTGAAATCTTCAGCAAGTAGTAGAAAATAAAATCCACATGCTGCACAATTTGATTTACTATTGATAAATACTTTAATAATATAAGTGGATACATGTTAGACTCTTAACATCAACTATTTTATAAAAAAAATCTGCTACATTTTTATGGTCTATACTACTTATTTATGACATTAATTTAATTTAAGTTTGCATTGAAATTACATAATTTGATACTTAATCTGAATTTAAAGTTAAACGCATTATCATACCTCATCATTTCAGTATTTGTTTGATTGGTACACAAGGTAAAATTAATTCTTCATCTTTGAAAATACAACTACAAAATTAAGTTGCCGATATGCAAGACTGAAATTTAACTTTGTAGTGGTCATCCTTGTATTTTCAATAAATTTTAAAAAAGTAACATTAATAACTGAACATTGTTAATTTAGGTTAAAGAAATAAAAAAGTTGACTTACTTGAGTGCATGCTGCTTGTAAAGACTGTCACGCATCCATTCTTCATATAATTGTGTTACATGAGTTAGAACAGTGCCTAAAATGTTTATAACCTTCGAATGGATACATTTCACGCACATCAGAAATGAATTTCTTCTTCCCTTTTGAGCTAGAGCTAAATTTTGTCAAATATCAAGACTGGTATATCTTTGACAGTTGTATAGTCCATTGTGCAGGTATCTTTGTGTCATTTATTATATATTTTTTCGTACTAGAAAATACATATAGTAATATTGTATCACTAATGAGAAATGACTCTTAGTAATTGACGAAGGTGTGTAAACTACCAAAGGTAAAGTAGAAATTGAAGTGACAACACTTGATATTGGTAGTTCTCTTTATTCTACATCATTAAGGAACTGACTCAGTTTGGGGTTCCTAAAAAATCTATTAGACACGTGTAAATTATAAGACATAAAATAATAATCAATGGTTAAACAAACACAACAAATACATAAAAAGTTTAGCATTGTAGAGATACATAATATAACTAATACATCTAAATATATCTGATACATATTATCAAGAAAATATTATTTTAAGCAATACATGCTACATCTGCATCTACTAAACAATATACATAATATTACACAACAGTAATGTAAGAGATACAATTTACTATAATAGATACATACTACCATTGCAACAAATTCATGCAACAATGACAATATAAGAGAACACACTTTAACCACTATAACATGCATAAAACATATTAATAATTACCTTATGAATATCATGATTGTGATTGGTGGTCATTGATTCTTGGTTGACGTCAATACATTCCATTTCACCAGGATGGATCTAGGTGCCCTGTGAACTATCTGATTTAATAGGATGTTTATAATGACCCCGTCTATATGAAGAGTTGTCTCTAATTAGGATCTCATTTACATGTTCAACCTGCAAGTTGACATTATTCCAAGTGAGTTTATTATGATATATAGAAAAGGGTACTTATAATTTAGAAAGTATTAAAATGGATGTTTATCTACCCTACAATCAAGAGTTGAGTATATATGCATCAATAACATATCTACTCTATTTAGGGTAACAAATAGGTGGTCCTAACTTATTTGATAGTTGAGAACAACAACACCATTACTATCTGACTCATTAACTTACAATGAAGTGTCAAAGTTACAAAATTATGCCTCAACTTTTTTAAGCATACTTATTGTCAGAAAAAATAAAGAACTAACTGAAAGTTACTGTTAACATGCTAAGACTATTAATGATGTCTCAGTTACATCACAAGAAAGTGTCAAATTATGTGCAATATTCTAAGATTATTAATGATGTCACTCTCATAAATGTCAAATTAGTTACCTTTTCATCTTCATGTATGTGACTGGTAATCGGTGGTTCTTGATTAATCTAACTGTGATGTATTAGGTATCCCTTTAGAATTTCAGATTTACTAAGTCGTTCAATATCATCTTGTCTATCTGAATGGTGGTCTCCATTTAGACTTGGTTTTTCAATTTCAACCTAAAAGTTAAATAATGTGCCACATAATAAAAAGGTAATTAATATGAATCCCATAAATTGAAAATGAAAATGAAGTTAGCTTCTTCTCATGAACATGCTTCAGTGTCAATGATTTAATAATCTCCATATGTTGATCAGTGACTAGTGCTTGAAGGTCATTGAATTTTTGATCCATCATGTACTGTAAAGAGGAAGAATCTATAAGTGCCTTTAAATAAAATTATTAAGTTAAATGATAACATTAAAGTGATACTTACATAGGTCTTGATAAATGACTTTAATAGACTCAAATATTTCTACGTCTACTTTAAATAATGGTTGATTTAGAGGTCTGTTAGTAGATTTTTCAAATATTTTTTTAGGTGATGTGGTGACTTTGATCGTGAAACTGAGATGCTGAAGTATCTTTTCAGTGTGGAAAATAAAATCAATGAACGATTTAGGTGTCCTATCTGATTGTTTTTATTTTAAAGAATATGTATCAAATTTTCCTTTCTTGGCTACCTTTTATTGGACTGAAACTGTTTTTCTTTTCTTCGATGACGTAAGGGGAAAATATCATAACTGATACATGCTATGATTTTTTCATCAGATGCTTGGGATATTTAGTAATAAAATCCTCAAAACCATTATCATCCATACCAGCAGGTTCTTCAATAAGTTCACTTTTTTATACCAGATTATTGGTATATTTTTTTTATAGGATCGTATGAAGCAATATTGACAAGAGGCAGGTCTAGTTTATCGAGATCCTCCATAATAGAAATAAGATTGAAATATGAATACTATGCAAAATATTTTTAACATAAAAAAAATAATTAAAACTAATTTAATTAATCACAATATGTAAAATACCTACACCTACTCACAATCAACTATTCAAATTAGATGAATTCAAATGTATCTATTAAACAAAATATGCATCTTAAGTCATAATGGTTCATGCTCTTTATTAACAGATATACATAAAGTTGTTTTAATTTTTTACAATTACTAATTTACCTTGTTAAATATGTCAATCATAAACGGATTGTACTATGGTCTAACTTCAACGACCTTCCCATTTAAAATCCTCAGGATTTGATTACCCTGAAGAACAACAATGCCTTTTCCCATTTCAGAACAGCTTTCGAACATCAACAAATTCAGTATGTGCGGCATTTCACATAACATATATAACTGCTTTTTGATTAAATACTTTTCTCTCAATGAAGTCATCAATTTGGAGAAAACAACTTTTTCCAAGTAAAATCTTTATACTGGCCATCCTCAATCATTATAAAATCCGTCAAGGGGTCAGGCGCATCTTTTAATTAAAAAATAAGAAAATGTGGGTGAAGTATACAATGGCCATGTAAAGAGAATCTTGATTATTGTTTAAATTGTCCATCAAAAAATGCTTTACCAATGTAAGTTTATCAACACAATTTTTTTATTGTGGGAAATACTTCTACATCGGAATACTGAGCGATGAATTAGGATATTTGAAATCTTTGATATTGTTGGTGCATTACAAATCAGTAAGTAGGCAAAATTCAAAGATGGAAAATCTAAGAATATTTTCCTTGATGAAAACATGAAGTTCATCTTAGTTGTGTTGTATCTCAAGCATCAATAGACATTTGGTGAATTGACCTATGTAATTTCACTTGGTCATTTTGAGGTAACAACAAAAAATTGGCTGACTAAACAACTCAACTACTTCTTTTTCTAGAACCTCTTTAAAATCATCTTTAAACTTATCATCAAACCTTAAAGAATATGGTGGAATCTCATTGATAACATAATTCATGACTAGAAAATAAAGTTACTCATTAGTTAAACATATAAGTCAAGTAAATCATGTATCGATAAACAAAAATACATGAGATATATTACAATATATATGTGTAAAACATATGAATAAAAAATAAAGATACATATTCTATGTATAAATGAGTCATATAGAACAAACATATGTTATGTATATTTATACCTTAAAAATGTATCTCACTTAATTATAAAATCTATCTCATTATAATAGATTTAGGAGATATTATGTATCTATAGCTCGTACTTATGAATCTCAATGTATCTTTCGTAAAAAGTACTAGAGATACATTACACTCAACCTTTTAAAAGGCCCAACTAAAGAGAGATACATAAAATACTTATGGAATATACATATAGATCTAAGATGAACATCGTATTTAATACACTTAAATTTGTATCTCAGCCTATGTTATTATCTGATAACGGATGTGCGATACCTTTGAAAGGGTGTCTCTTATTGTAAATTCACTAAATTTTCTTTTTGTTGAACGAGCTTTGCCTCTTAAAGTGGAAGATCCTCTCTTATTAGAGTCAATAACTCCTTTTTTAGCTTTTTTTTTATCATTTTTTCGCGTAACTTCTCCATTTTTGCGGGATCATTTCGGCATTTGGATCTATTTTCATGAAAATCTTCTATGTCTGTGTCAAAAACATCAGGAACAAAATTAACAATATCTATATTTTGATTGATACTGTCTAATCGAGAAATTTCAAGACTAAAAGATGGTCCTGAATTCTGATTCATTGTATAACTATAGTTTGAGTTTGAAACTGTTGATTGAATCGATAAATATTCAAAATTTTGACCTACTTAACCTTTAAAACAATGTTAATAAACTAACTTCAGAAAAATTAAGATGAAGATTAAATTAATATTTGATAGAAGTTGTTGAACTTGTTAAAAGGAGATTGATGATGAATTTGAGGGGAACTAGAACCAATTCAAAAATCGCAAGAAGTTGAAATCATAATGACAAAAAATTGCAGCTACAATTACGCCATTGTTGGAGGAGTTTCTTCTTCAATTAGGATGTATCCAAAAAAAAAGGAAATTGGAGAATGTATCTGTAAATTTTAATGAAAATAATAAAAATAGAGATATTTGTAATTTTTAAAAAGTGAAGAAATTTTAAGTATTTTAAGTAATCTAAGATGTGGTTTTATAAAATTTTCCTAAAATTTACTTTTTTTCCTCAATTGAATTAAAAAGGCCTATCTGTCTTCTAGATAAGATGAGTCATCTAGGGATTATGAGCAACAATCTTTAGATTTATTTACTCTTTAAGAATAGTAATATTTATTTATATTTTACTGGTGGAGAAAGGGAAGGGGTGATTACTGTATTGTTCATTTATGTTTTATGAGAGGAGAAAGGGAGATGGCGACTACTATATTGTTCATTTATATTTTATGTGAGGAGAAAGGAAGAGGGGTTGCTACTATTCTTATATTTGGGTAAGAAAATCAAAAGAGCTCCTTTTTTTTATCATGTAAGAGAAACATATCTTGTCAATTTTTAGAACTTTAATAAGAGATTAAAGTTTGAAATATTCAAAATGTGAAAATATTGAATATTATGGCTTTCCTTCTTCAATGCCTCACAGTATTAGTCTGAGAACAGAAATATCTCCTTACTTATAAGAGAAAACACAACCAATCAAATTGTACCAAAGTAGGCAGAAGGTCAACATGCATGCTTTAACACAATTTGATTCGCTATTCCAACATTATCCTATGTAATACTTGGACTTACAATAGAGGATTTGGATAGGTAAAAGCCCAGTTGAACAGACCGTTGTTTTTGTTTTTCAATAACAGGCCATAGATAAGGGACAAAAAGAAGAAAAATGAATATATTGTTATAAATATATTATCATATATTGTGAATGTCTACTTTACCATAGTGTGAATGTCTGTTTTACCATATATAGTGAATGTCTATTTATGAAAAAATTAGAAACCCCAAAGTTAGATTTTTCTTATAAATAAAAGGGGTTTTCCTTTATTGTAATTCAACCTACCATGACTATCTCTCAAGAGAAATAATAAGCACTCTCTCTTTTTCTCTCCACTTTTTATTCTTATTTTATATTCATAACATGTTATCAGTACAAGACTCAGCCAAATTATAAATTTAAAGGTAATTTAAAGGTTAGTAATTCCTTATGTTATTTTTCTTTTGATACAAATGATATAATTATTGTTGGATTTGAGAAAAAAATAATTGGTTTGGAACCACTTCTGCTTTAAATTTGTTCATGAAGAACAATATTGTTAAAATATGTGATGATGAATTTAAATCTCATCTCATTAAGAGAGTAAGACATTGAATTAAAATTTCAGAAAAATACATAAACAGACCTCTGAACTTTTTCATTTTTTCCGTATTGACACTTCAATTAGTCCATGAACCTATTGAGCCCTTTATTCATTCACAAATGATTTGAATTAAGCACAATTGCTAACATGGCATGGCATGTGCAATACACTCTCCACTAGGAGAGTGTGAAGCCACAATTAATTCAAAATTAAAAAAAGAAAAGAAAAAAGACAACCAATCAAAAAAAGACACATGGAAGGAATAAAAAAAAAAGAAAAAGATGACATTGGAGCTTTCCCTGCCATGACCTACACCGTCTTCCTCTTCCATAAACATAACATTTATACCTTCAAATTGTATCTGGAATCAATGGTATTTTTTGTATTACAATAAAATCCTATCAAATTTCAGATTCAAAATTAGCTCAAAGTTGAATCCTTCAAGTTTTTCAACAAAGGATTCTTCAATATAAATTAAATTTAAATTTCATAAAAACCAATAAACTCCACCGAAAAAACATCCAACACCATTCATTACAATATGAAAATAATTCACCTTTTTTTATTTTTAGATTTTTCTCTAATAGTTATTGGGTGTTGTTTTGGTGGAAAACAGAGAGGTGCAGTGAGATCCTCTTTTTTCTTCCCACTAAAAATTGTATTTGAGAAGTGAAAAAAATTAAAAGGAAAAAAAATAGAATGAATGTAAGAAAAAAGATGGATTATAATGGAAGAAGAGGGGAAAGAAGAAATTGAGTGTTATTACTTAGTGGTGCTTCAATGGTGGAAAGAGATAAAGTTTAGAGGAAGAAGAAGACCCAAAAAATAATTTTATTTTCTTTTTTTCTTAATTTTTTTTTTATTTCTTCTTCTTTGATGACAATGAATTTTATGATTGGTTATAATTTCCACATCACAGCAAATGCATTTCACCCGTCTAACACATAAAATATGCAGGCTTTAAAAAAGTGTCACGTCGGATGTTTGTGCTTAATTGAAATCATTTGGGAATGAATGAAGGGACCAATAGATACATGGGCTAATTAAGGTGCTAATACGAAAAAAGTCAAAAATTTTAGGAGCTTGTCTATGTATTTTGCCTAAAATTTCCAATGTGCCATTATGAAAAGATGTTAGGTTCAAGTCTCATCGAGTAATATCCTAAGACGCCTTTATATGAATAAGGTATTGAGTTTGAATCTCAATACACCATATTGATGATATTATGATGGCTAAGGCAAAATAATGGGTGTTTATGAAAAGTCATGAGACAGGTCCCATTGAATATGCTTTATTCCATGAACTAAATGTGGTAGCAATGTATAATAAGTCTGAAAAATGATAATTTACTCTATTCTTGAATTGAATGTGGTAGCAGTAAATAATATTTCCTACAAGATATGTTAGAGAAAATTCTCTATATTATATGTATACCTCGATTTTCTCCTGAAGTAGCAATATTATGAAAGAGGTTATAAGCTATCATAATTTGATACGCTTAAGACACGATTATAGAAGAAATGAGAATTTTGATTATTATAAATATAGATCTATACCCTGGGGGTGAATATGAATGTATATAAATTCGAATGTATTCTTGATTGTGAAGATATCTCAATCCCCCTCCACAAGAGGTAGAATAATTAGAAGATTAAATTTCTCCAAATTACTATAGTAAGAACCACAAATGTGAAAACTTACCCAAGCATGATGAGATCGCATGCCCTAATAAACTAAGATTTTATGGTTTATTGATACAAAATTCTTGTCACAGTAAATAAGAAGTTTACTAAAGAAAAAAATACATGTCATGGTAAACTTGAAGTTTACTAATATAAATAAGTTCATAAGGTGATATGAACGATTGTGATATCTTGAAGATGTGAATATTGAGTATTAGATATGTATTAAAGAACTAGAAGATTCTTCAAGAATTATTTATGTCGCTTGTTCTCATGATAAGTTGGTTGGACCAACTAATATTTGTATTTGATCCTTTAAATCTGGAAAGTATAAAAGGTGAATATGGGCCAGTTCACTTGTCATATGATCTATTAAGATGCATCGATATAAGATGATCACATGTACATTTATTGTCAACCTGTAGTTTGACATTCATAAAGTTTCTTGCTAAATAAAATTGAGTTAAGAACATAATTTTTAGATTCTGTAATCAAGACAATTCATCTTCATAATGATGGTTTAGCATTGAATGCCTTTGATAAATAGCTGAACTATTTCTAATGAGAGTGAAGCTTCATGTGTTAGTTTGAACTATGAAATATTATACGCAAAAGTACTTATATGCATCAAACCAATAAATAATAAGTAATTCCCTCTCAAGTTGGTTCTGAGTCAGGAAACACACGTTGTCCATCTAATAGTTTCGATGCACGGTACACTATTAATAAATATACCATAATGCACAAAGATGGATTACTCAAAAATAATGGAGGATGTATGTTAGTTTTTCTAACATAAGAGGGAGAATATAAGCAACTATAAAATATGTCAGGAATTATCATCAGATCCTAATACAAAAGATAATTCAAGTCGAATGTCAGAAGTATTTCCTCACTCAAATTTAATCTTATTATCCCTAAAGGAAAAAGTCTGTGCATGAGTGAAGCGTGGTAGACCAATCTATTCAAAATAGAATAATTCTTAAAAAGGAAAAAGTAGCAAATGATCATAATAAGGAGGTAAAGTTCTCTTAAACAACCTACGACATAATACTTCATGAAACTTTAAGAAAGGTTTAGGTACCTGAAAATAATGAATTGATGAGATCTCAAAATGTTATATCGCATTGTGAACCTATATATATCATTAACGATATATTTTATATAATATTGGCAAAAAATTATGAAAGATTATGAGGATTTAAATTTTACATTTATTTAAGCATGCTGACGTAGAAACATTTAGAAAGTGACATGAAACGATGCATCTTGGTAAGCATAAAGCTTATTTGATTTGTAGTTCAGACACTTGAAGATGTCACACATGAAATACTGATTGTTGTTACTTGAATAAATTTATAAAAAAAAACTTTCAAGGATTCAAAAAGCTTGAAGCATATAAAAGTTTCTGGAAAACTTATTTATAATCCCTATATCGCAAAAATTTATAACTTGAAATTTATTAGAACTCTTGGAGAGTTTTCAAAAAAAATAGATTATTTGCTGAAATAAGAAACATACCAAATTAGATTGGTCCTAAAGTACAATATCTTAGTGTAATTGATGCACTAATGTATCTTGCAAATACTAAAAGTTCTGATATAGTTTTTTTCCAGTTAATTTGTTAGCAAGTCCCGATCTTATTGATTATGCTGATGTTGGGTATTTATATGACTCATATAAAGCTTAGTTTTAAATAATCTATATGCTCATATATGGGGGGTACTACCATATCTTGGAGATATACAAAGCAGTTTATTAGAGCCACTTCATCGAACCATGCTGAGATAATAGGTATTCATGAAGCAATCCAATAATGTGTGTGGTTGAGGTCCACGATACATCTCATCTGCAAAAAATGTGGTTTGAAATATGATAAGTACCCATTATTTTTATGAGGATAATACAACATGCACAATATAACTTAAGAGAGGACTCAAGGAGATAGAACAAAGAACATTTTGCCAAAGATTTTCTATGCATACGAGCTACAAAAAATGGTGATATTAACATGAAACAGATTCGTTCAAGTGATAATGTGGTTGATTTATTCACCAAGTCACCTTCAATTGCAACTTTCAAGAAGATAGTGCACAATATCGGGATACAAAGGTTCAAGGATGTTCTCATTAGGAGGAGTTAATACGCGTTGTACTCTTTTTCCCTTACGAGGTTTTTTCCCATTGGATTTTTCTTGTAAGATTTTTAATGAGTCACCTTATATGCATATTGTTAGAGATATGTACTCTTTTTCCTTCACTAGATTTTTTCTTCACGGGATTTTTTCTAGTAAGATTTTAACGAAGCACATTATCTATCAATTAGACATTCAAGGGGGAGTGTTATAAATATATTATCATATATTGTGAATATCTACTTTATCATATAGTGAATGTCTAATTTACCATATACAGTGAATGTCTATTTAGTGAAAAGTTAGAAACCCCAAAGTTAGTTTTCCCCTATAAATAAAGGGATTTTCCTTCATTATAATTCAACCCATCAAAAATACGTTTCAAGAGAAATAATAAGAACTCTCTCTTCTATCTCTATTCTTCTTCTCTACTTTATATTTAATAACATATATGATACTTCAAGTAACATTGGTAACTTATAAATATATAAGAAAAGGACATGGACTGTCCATTTTCCCACAAATAATCCAGCCAAAATGGCCATATCAAACTTAGTATAAATAACATAAATACCAACCCTTTTAGAAGTAATTACAGTCTCTCCCATTTTTTTAAATTACTTTACTCTCTCTTTCGATTAATATACATAAGATAGCCAACATATACATAGTAGCCTGTGTATATGCGAATTTATTACTGACATTAAAAATGAAAATAATTGATTCCCTGCCTTTAAGGACGTAATTAACGCAATCAATTTATTTAGTTGATTACTACATCCCTTAAATTATGTAACAACTATTGACATTCAAATTTTGAATTATACAAATACATTAAAAATAAATCAGACAAAAAACATAATACAAAAATAATTCTAGCACCGATTTTTGATTGTTTTGAAGAAAAAAAAATAATTGGAATTCAAAAAGATGAATATTGCTATTCTCTTGAGGTACTCAGGTGAATAGAGATCCAAAACAGAATATGATTTAGTATAAAAGTGAAGAAATCGTTGTCGCCGAATCAATAAAATATTCAAGGTTGATTTCATCAATTCTTGCCGAATTAAACATTGACGAAGCTATTGATGTACGTTATATTGTTGATGGAAATAGATTGTTGTTGCTCTGGTAAATAGAGAACGAAAATAGATTATTTTAAGTAAAAAAGTGAAGGGATTGTTGTCGCGGGATCAATGACTTTTTTTAGGTTGATTTCGTCAAGTTTTCAGTCAGAAAATGGTATTGTTTTTAGTTTTGTTATGAAATTTTTTTACTTAAATTTGCGTGACTATTAGTATGACGTTAAATTTTATTTTACGGAGATTGTTTTTGTGTTGAGCACATAAAATTGTCTGTTTTTTTTAATTGGATTAATTGATGGCATAAAGTTGTAAATTGCAAGGAAAGAAGTTTATGTTATATATAAACCGAAATGTTATCTATTATTCACATATACATTCACTGTATTTTATATATGTGTAGAATAAAATTTTGGTATTGTGTTGTTTGTATTCACAAATTGATTAACAAGCAGAAACATATATAATTTATTGAGTTGTAATGTATGCTTTTTTCACTTATGTGAGTGTTTTTATGATGTTTATATTTTTATGTCATAGATTGTGTTCATTTTTCTGACAAAAATGTTATATGGAGTTGTATGATATTTAGATATAATTGAAGTTTTTATTTAATGATGTTGTTGCAAAAAAATAGTAAAAAACAGAATCTGCGTGGTCATATGAAGAACTGATTTTAACTTAACATATACATCTATGTCTTTTGTATATGTTAAGCTATGCTACTATAAACAGAAGAATGAAAACCATATTTACAATTACAAATGAATAAGTGGATATCTGGTTGCATAAACATAAATATTTTCATGTATATTCTATTGTAACAAACACAAAATTTCATCAATATTGTATACATTAAAAAATATTTTCTACTAAGTTGCATTTACATAGACTGTATTTTTTTAAAATGCTTAATGAAATAATTTTTATCCTGTTGATATGTGATCCGTGATGTCGTGATATGGTAAATTATGTTGTGATTTATTTGTTTCAAATGCTTAATGAAATAATTTTTATTTATGTTTAATTTGTTTATAAATGTATAGTGGATTTACTGCATTGTATATGTGTATTAAAAATATGGTAAATTATGTTGTGATGTATACATGTGTTTTTTTTATTCAAGTATAACGGATTTGTAACATAAAAATCCTAACAACTTATGAATTGCTACAAATTCTAATCATTTGAATGACTTTATATTTTAATTCCTTCTCTTTATATTTTAACTATGTTCTCCGATACTACAATGAGGATTGTAAGTGGACGTTGGAAGCATCTAGTTACAAAAAAATAGATGTTTTTATAATTCAGAGATTTAACCCAGAACATACATGACCTTTGAGTGATAGGATACTGAAGAATATTTTGACGACTACTGCTTTTGTCTGTGAATTCACGGCTCCTAAGTTAGTTAACTATAAGAGAAGGCACACACCCGAGGACATCATCGAAGAAATAAAAGTTGTATATGGTGTGGATATAAATTATATGAAGGCATGACATGCAAAGGAGCGTGCCTTTGCTATCAATTTTTTAGAAATTACTTTATTGAACTGTTTTAGCTTCGTATTTATGCGTTAAAATAAATTTGAGTTTACTTCAATTTAAAATTTAAGTTTGATGCATTTTTTTTTATTTGTGTTGTGTATGTATTTGCTGCATTAATTAGAATTTTTCATTGTTGCTTGTACGTGCATTGTTTATTCAGTAATGTTTGTAATCATTTGTATATAAACACATCTTAATTAGGACACACAATGTACTTGTAGGACAAATACTATGCGGCTTATAATACTATATTTTAGTATAAATTAAATTATATGTATATGTAAACAGTTACATATATAGATATCATATAGTTATGAATTTTTTATGTTAATATATTTAATAGTGTTATGTATATAAGGTGCAAAATAAGTAACACATTATATGTATGTTATGTAACATACCTAACACAATTATGTATATTATCTAACATACATAACATTTTACTATAGACTTTAAGTCAACCATGCATATTATTTAAAATGCGTATACAATTATGTATATTGATAAATATGTTAGAGAAATTTTTTATGTACTGCACAGTTATGTATGTTATCTAACATACATAACATTTAAATATAGACTTTAACTCAGCTATGTATATTATTTAAAATACATAAACAGTTATGTATATTATCTAATATACATAACTAAGTTTACTCACATTCTCTAATATACATACAGTGTTATAAATAAAGTGTTATGTATATGTAGACATATATATGCATAACAAAAAAATGCAATTTGTTAGTTTTCCTATACTCTTGAAAACTATTCATTTATTTTTTTAACAATGTAGTTTATGTGTTGATATGTTGAAATAAATATGATTCTTCTTCACTGTACAGTTAAAATATGCATACGTTAAAGTTATGGTACATGTATATATGAACATATAAATATTTAATAATTTCGTAAATAATTTGTATTGAATATAAATTCTATGTATAGGCGGCCATATACACATTTACACCTTATAAGAATTATATGGGATTGACAAATTTATATAAAAAATAATTAGAATTGTTGCACAGTAATTGTGTGTATAATGTTCTAGCTATGACAGTATTTTTACAAACTTAAATATATGTATCCTATAGTACATACACAAAATTCGATATCTAATGTACAAAATACTATAGTACATATGTATGTATACCTTTTCATACGCAAAATTCGATATCTAATGTACAAGACACAATAATCATGCTGAAATTTTGTTTATCCATAATCCATATGTGTTGGTTAAAATGTGTTATAACAGTATTGTGCCATACAAAATATCTAAAGTACTTTAACATTCAACATTACAAACAAATTCATAGAAAAAAAAAGTCTTCACCATAATCATCTTTAAGACTACTCAATGCTAACTATTCCACTTTCATCAGGAAGTGTTATAGTTTTTGTCCTTGGTCTTGGAGGGTCATTATTTTCATTAACATAACCTTTCTTTGCTTTTCGAATACCGTAATTCTGAAGGAGTGACGCGTATCGTATTCGATGGTATTCTTCTTCAAAACCAACAGAATTCACGTCCATTCATTCACTTAAGTATTCAACATACCCAGAATCAAAGACTCCATAGTCCTGACATTCATACAAAAGCATACACGTTATTCAGTAGTACTTGCAAGCAAAGAAACAAACATGTTATTCCGTATAACACATATACAATAATAGTTCACAAAAAAATAGAGAAGAATACTTACACACTATCACATTCTTGTTGCATAATGTTTTTCACATACTCAACCTAGAATGGATGTTGATTCACTAGTTATGTCCTTTGACTCATCTTATCCCTATATTTTCAAGATTTGCTCAATCTATACGAGATATTTCTTCAAAAAACCTGCTGTCAGATAGGTAAGTTGGCAGTATCACAACGAACATATACATAAAAATAGAGATATATATGAACTAGACATCTCACTAAGAGTTTAAAAAAATAATAGATTATGTATATGTAATTCATATACACATGAAATGACTAGTGCCTCAAACAAACATAATAAAATAAATTACCAAACATAACTTATGTATATGTACTGAATAATGTATGTACAACACATACAAACTTACTATTTTATAAACACCCATTAATAACTTATGTATATGAACTATATAGATAAGTATAATTCAAACAAACACATCACCACATATGTATATGCCTAATATATACAAATATTTGTTTCGTATTTCCACATGCAACATCTGACATAACTTCAATCAAATGAAAAAATAGATAATCTACATAAAAATTAACAACCATCCAATATTAATTAACAGTTTTAAAACCTTAGATTACTGGAAAAAATAAAAAATTCAGAACAAAATTAAAAAAAAAAATTAAAAATCATAAATACCTTAGGTAGACGTGGACATGCAATATCATCTTTTTTGGCTTTTCTTGAGGATTCTCCAATTAATATTTTTGACTTTCCGGTAGAAACTTTGTTAATCTTTTTCATCTAGATGGGGTCGTTATGACATTTAGATCTATTTTCATCAAAGTTGGGTTCCTCGTAATCAAAAACTCCGAGAACGAACCCAACTATCGAATTTGTTGGCTCATTACACTCTAACTGAGTTAATCCTAAACTAAATAAGGTGAATCATCCATTTACTAAGTACTATGTAGTTAATTTAGTACTTCAAATAGATGATTTTGATAAGAAAATAGGACAATTCGTCTATAGAAACTAAATTTTGGTAAAATAGAAACTCAAAAAATTACTTAATCACAACATGCAACAATTTTTTCATTAAAAAATCTCCAAAAATTTTGATCAAGTAAATATAGAAGAAAAATTACTGACCTCGAATCTTAAAAATCAAAATGATAAAAGGAGATTAAGTTAAAATTGAATGCTATCAGTTGGACTCAAACACGGTTGATTTCAAAATGGTCATCGATGCTTGATTGAAGCCTACTTTTTAGGGGGAAATAGTGAAAGAAATAAGACTATTTTTGTATAGCTTGATTAAATCCTACGTTTTAGGGGAAAAAATGAAAGAAATAGGATTACTTTTGTATATGTACTTTTAGAGAGAGAAACATGAAAATTGAATTTATGTAATATGTTTACGGAGTTGGGATTTTTTGTAATAATGAAAACATTAGTTGTGTGTTTATGTAATTTTTAGTCAAACTTATGCCACAATATGGCCACTCCACCCAATTTAATTCCACCTATTGGTCATTTCTTCCTTCTCAATTTAAGCCACTAGTTCCACTCCCTCCCAAGTCCCCTTTACTTCTTGGGTCATTTCGATCTATAAATTTAATTTCTTTCTGCCCCATTTTTAAATAGTTCATTTTGTTGTTCTTTTCTTTTTTCCGCTATAATTTTTTTGGGCGAAAAGATATTCCTTTTTTATAAAAACTAAAAATAAATATAATTATATAAAATTATATGATTATTGTATAGAATATGTATATACATAATATGTGTATAGAAACTATATAGGATGTCTATAGAAACTGTATAGTTGTTGTATAAAATACGTATTGGTATAATTGTAGCATCTCGAAAAGAAAATTTGAATCTATGTTAATATTGTAGAAAATCATAAAACTAAGGTTATGAATAGCAGTGTATGTATAATTATTTATCTCATTTTGAATGATTATAAGAATGAAATAATTAAATATGTTTATTATTAATAATGAGGATAGGTGGAGACCATTTATTTAATAATTCCCTTAAAATAGTGATAAGTTAAAAGAGGGAGTAGAGTAGTTCATGGAAATGATTTCCAGGAACAAACTCGTTAATTATCTCTCTATTTTCTTCTATCATTTGTAGCATCAACAAAAAAAAATTATAGGAACCAAGGAAGGAAAATATAACATAGGAGGGATATCATCTGTGGCCTTAAGAAGAATATAAGCTAAAGGATTTTGTGACAACCTCAAGAAATTTCAAGAATTGATTTATAAAATCAAATCTATAATTGAAATTGAATTTCAAGAGGTAAATTCTCTACCCTTTTTCTAGAATTTAATATGGATAAGTATTTGAGAATCATTAATTTAAATCTTGATATTAGCTCTTAAAGTGGGTTTTCTTAATCAGAATTCTTGAGAAAGCAAAAAATGGTTGAAATTATGATAAGAATAGGATTTTTTTTGGAAATCTCTATTAGTTAGGTGGATTGGTCATTAGATTCTATAAGCTGGAAATTAAGAATTCATTTTGGATTCTTGTTAAGAAATTTGATTAATATTGGATATAAATGGAGATATTCAAAATAAATTGTTAATGTAGCTGCGGTTCATTAATGGATATATATGTTATCTATTTAGCTAGTGGGTTGCCTATCGTATAGCTTGAATTAGTTGTTGGAAGGATAAAGACTACACTATTGGGGGTTAAATTGTTTGAGACTCGGGATACTATCGTCGAAAGAAAAGCGCTAAAGTATGTAAATCAAAACTTTCCTTCTCCATTAAGGCACTACTCGATGTCATGTTCTCTTTTTTATTAAAGCTAGTCTAGTCCTCATAAAATACAATAATGAAATATTTATCGGTCTCACAGATCGCTCCCTCGTTCTATTGTCAAGCTTATAAGTATCCATCTTGCTCTCTCTATGTTAAGTATTCATGATATTCTATAATATCATAAGTTTTTTTACTTAAAGACCTTAGGCTATAATAAATATATCACAAGTTAGGAATAAAAGTAATTAGTAATATCATAGTTGCACTTATATGTATTATCTAGATCATCATTACCGTAATTCACATGTCATAGGCCTTCAAGGAATTATTTGATAAACATTAATGATATGAGGGTACATAGTTATTTCTTGGAATATGTGCCTGACATGATTCTGTGCACAGGATAAATACCAGACCATTATAGTGAGACCAGACATTGAGGCGTACTTACCTTTGCTGCATCGTTTGTATTTGGAGTTAGCTAGAATGTCAGACACTGGTTTTCCCTGACTCCATCCAACATATGGAATATATGGCCTGCAAGCAGACCCTCATAGTGGGCCCATGGGGTGTACCTTTTAAAAAACTACAGTTATAATTTTACGTATAAAATTATAGCAATGGGTATTTGAGCAACATACACTCTATACTTGCCTCAGATAGCCTTTGGCAGGTCATCTTGTGATTATTTGTATTACATATAGGTTAAATACATCACCAAGTCAAATTATAGGCTCTATATTATAATGAACGATTTCATGGGCAATATATGATGAACCAAAAAGGTTGGTACATAGGTTATAGTTTTCATATTGTATATGTGTTACTTGTTTGCTCATACTTCTTTCACTTTGGTGTTTGATTCATATAAGATCCTCTATTTTTTCAACTATTATTCTATCTTCTTTCATATCAGTACATGTTATTTATGTACTGATGTCTTGGGGCACCACATTTTAGTGATGCAGGCTCAGATCCTCAGGATAGCATATGTCCACATTAGTCCCTATTGCCCTTTTTCGCTGATATTTTGGTAAGATCTATCTCTATCTGGATCTAGTCTATATATCATATTTTTTATGATATGTATAGGTCTCTAATTGTATATAACGGGCCCTATGCCAACTAATTATTCTTAGTATAGCGTGTTAACTGATTAAAGGATTCGTGGACATTATGTGGTGTTGTATTGTACAATTTTGGTTCATATGGCTCCCTCATACGTATGTACACATCATATTGGATAGCCTGCTCATTATTATACCATAATCTTGTTTGTGTCATAATGTGCTTGTAAAGTAAGTGTATACAATTCTTGTTTGTCATTATCATTTTGGGGCGTGACAAACTTGGTAGCTGAGCTAGGTTCACTTGTCCTAGGGGGTCTATGAAGACATGTCTAGTAAAAACTTACTTATTGATGTGTTGCTCACTATAATTATAATTAAGAGGCTACATGGGCATTTAGGAATTTGACTTTAATTTATAATCTAGATCTTGCAGTAGAGATAAATCATAAAAAGTTACTTCTGACCTTATAATCTAGTTATTTGTGATACAGATGATGTTTTCTATAGAAAAGGATAAAGCAGAACAACATGCCATTATTATCACCACTCAGGGAGAAACCACTATAGGTAAATCTTGTGTATTGGTGGATCTGAATAGGACTCAAGAAAGTTTGATTGATTTTATGCTTCCAAGTCCTCAAATACCCAATACTAATGGACTTACAGGGTTTCTGCACCTCCAGTGGTACCAAAAATAGTTCCTATCCATCCACCAACTACCTCAGGCCAGCCGCCGAGGCCCAAAGATAAAATATGGACATACCTGTTGCTACTCAGGGAGGGGTATCCGGATCTAAGATCAAGGATTTCCTCCGTATTAATCCACCAAAATTCATAGGTTCTAATCTTGTAGAGGACCCTCAATAATTCATTAACAAGACTCATAAAATTTGTTAAATGATGTGGGTATCAGACACAGATACGGTTTAATTAGCCATTTATTGATTGAAAAATATTATTGTTGCTTGGTATGATATGTGGGTAGCCTCAAGAGTTCAGGATTCTCCTCAGCGGTCTGGACAGACTTTGCAAAGGACTTCATGGATTATTTCATTTCTTTAGAGCTCAGAGAGGCAAGGGTAGATAGATTTCTATCTTTAAAGTAGGGTAATCTTAGCATCAAGGAGTACTATTTGTGATTTACATAGTTATCCAAATTTTCTCCAGAGCTTGTTAGCACATAGACATAACAGATTCATCACTTTATGAATGGCCTTGCAAGTCCTTTAAAAGACCTTCTTTCTATTGATGTTATGAATAAAAATTTGGTTATAACAGGGATCATGGCATGTGATTAGTAGTTAGATGAGGATCAACATAGTAGGGAGGTATATAGTGAGATAAATCTAAGTAGGAAAGCCAGGACGGCTAGCCAATATCAGGGAAGTAGTGGAGTTTCCACTAGTAGAGGACCACTTAGGAAAACCAAGTTTGTTTTGTGTTCCACATCTTATGCTCCGGCTTAATTTTTGAGGCGCAGGTATGATCATATTCAGACTTCAAGAGCACCAGACTTACAGCCTCATAGGGTCACCAATTGAGGATTACCATTGAAACCTACATATAGGAAGTGTGGCCGAGCGCAAGAAGAAGAGAGGGCATTTTTTTAAATACATGTTATTGGTGTGGTATAGAGGGTTGTATGGTACGAGATTGTCCACAACTTATAGATAAAGGTAGATGTGATTGATCGTTACCTACAAGGTCTGTATCAGCCTTGTCATCATCAGCACCTTCTCTGCGATCCTCAGGCACCAGCAGGTAGTAGATCTGGTAGGGGCAGAGTATTTGGTTCTAACACTAGCCCAAATTGTATGTATGCTCTAGATGGTGTAAGATTTAGAGGAATCTTCAAATATGGTCATAGGTACCTTATTTTTTTTCACATGATGTATATGCCTTGATATACCCAGGATCTACCCTATCATATATCACTCTATTTATGCTAAGAAGTTTGAAATAGAGCCAGAGTTGTTAAGAAAACTATTTGTACTATCGACTTCAATAGTAGATTTTATCATAGCTACATGGATATATTATGATTGTATGGTGATAGTATGTGGTCATGCTATATTGGATAGTCTAATTGAACTTGAAATGGTCGACTTTAATGTTATTATGGGTATGGATTGGTTATCCTTTAGTTATGCTACAGTTGATTGTCGAGCCAAGATAGCTCAATTCTATTTCCTAAAAGAGATAGTTATTTTGTGGAAGGGTGATTCTATGATACATAGAGGGAGGTTTATTTCATTTCTTAAGGAGTGGAAGCTTATTGTAAAGGGGAGTTTGTATCACCTAGTCTAAGTAAAAGACCTTGAAGCTGAAAAGAAGGCTTTGACTTTCCAATCTATACCAATGGTGAATGAGTATTTAATGTGTTCCCTGATTAACTTACTTGATTACCACCCATTAGATAGATCGATTTTGGTATTGATGTAGATCCCGGTACTCAGCCAATATCAATTTTACCTTAGATAATAGCGCCTGCAGAATTGAAAGAGCTAAAAGAGCAGTTAAAAAGATTGCTTGATAAAGGCTTTATTCGACACAGTATATCACCTTGGGGTGCACCAGTTCTTTTTGTACGCAAAAAGCAGGGCATTGTATGGATGTGTATAGATTACAGGCAGCTTAAAAAAGCAACAATAAGGAATAAGTACCATCTTCCCCAAATAGATGATTTATTCAATCAATTGTAGGGAGATAAATGATTTTCAAAGATTGATTTGAGGTCCGATTATCACCAATTAAGGACTCGTAAAGTAGATATTCCCAATACAACCTTTCAAATAAGATATGGGAACTTTGAGTTCCTTGTCATATTATTTGGGCTGACGAATGCTCTAGTAGAGTTCATGGACATGATGAATTGGATTTTTAAACCCTTTCTTGATATATACATGATTGTATTTATAGATGACATTTTGATATATTCAAATAAAAAAGTGGAGCATTTAGATCATTTGAGGTTAGTATAACAAAGTCTCAAGAGCAACAGTTGTATGTTATGTTCTCCAAGTGTGAGTTTTGGTTGAACTCAGTAGCTTTCATATGGTATCTGGAGAATTCATTAGAGTTGATTTTCATAAGATAAAAGTTATGAAGAATTGGCCTCGACCAACCACTCCTACAGAGGCATGTTGTTTCTTGGGGCTAGACAATTACTATCAGAGATTTATGGAGGGATTTTCCTATATTTTTGCCCCATTGACTAAGTTGGTGCAGAAAGAAATTAAGTATCGGTGGTCAGATGCTTATGAAAGAAGTTCTCAATATAGCTAAGTTATCACTCATGGTAATGGAGAAATAGAGTCATTATGACAACCCCTTATTGATCCAATACAAAGAGAGAACTCAACAAGATCAAGTCACGACATTTAAACTAGCAGGTAATGGAACTTTGAGGTGTCGAGGTCAATTATGCATACCAAATATGGATGGCATAAGACAACAAATTATGGATAAGGTACATTGCTCTCGTTATTTAATCAATCCCAGCTCTATAAATGTATCATGATCTTAAAGAGATCTATTGGTGGAATGGCATGAAGAAAGATATAGAGGAATATCTGGCATAGTGCACTATTTGTCAGCAAGTAAAAGTAGAACATTAGAGGCCCAGTGGCCTAGCTCAAACTTTTAGGATTGCTGTATGGAAATGGGATGTTATTAATATGTATCTCATCATATTTTTACCTTTTTCTTATAAAAACACATGATTCTATTTGGGTACTAGTTGATTGACTGATGAAACCATCGTATTTCCTTCCTGTTAAGTCTATGGTTGAAGATTATGCTAAGTTATATTTAAAAGAGATTTTTTCCTACATGGGACCCCCATGTCCATTATTTCAGATAGAGGTTCCCTATTTAAAGACCAATTATGGAGATCACTCTAGAGGAGTTTGGGCACACAACTAAACCTTAGCACTATATTTCATCTGCAGACAAATAACCAAGTTGAGTGCACCATTAAAATACTCGAAGACATGCTTAGAGCATGCGTACTAGATGATATACTAAGACCATGTGTGCTGGACTTAAAAGATAATTGGTATGACCATTTTCCTCTAGTAGAATTTACTTATGATAATAGTTATTACTCCAGCATTGGCATGGTTCTATTCAAAGCTCTATATAGAAGATGATGTAGATTGTTTATTGGTTGGTAAAAAGTGGGCGAGACACAGGTATTAGATGCAGATCTAGTCCACCAAGCTATTGAAAATGTTAAGTTGATACAAGAGCGGTTGAAGACTGCTCAGAGTAGGTAAAAGTCATATATAGATGTTCGACGTAGAAATTTAGGGTTTTAAATTGATAATTTGGTGTTCTTAAAGGTCTTGCCTATGAAAGGAGTTATGCAATTTGGGAAGAAGGGTAAGTTAAGTCCCATGTATATTGGGCCCTATAGAGGTATTCACAAAATCGGCCATTTATCCCATGAGTTAGAATTACCTTCAGAGTTAGTTGAAGTGCATCCCGTATTCCATTTGTCTATGCTACATAAATTCTTAGGAGAATATTCACATGTCATCCTTATAGAGGGCATTGAGCTTGTTGTAGACTTATCATTTGAGAAAGTCCCCTTAGTTATATTGGATCGGCAGGTCAAAAAAATGAGAAATAAATACGTAGTTTCAATAAAGGTGCTTTGGAGGAACTAGAACATAGAAAAAGACAGTTGGGAAGCATAAGCGGATATGAAATTTAAATACCCATATTTATTCTAAAAACCATCAGAAGGTTCTTAAAATATTTGTCCCTATATATGATCGTTAGTTTTTACTATATCATGTTCTCTTGACATTTGATTCTTATTTGATATGTTTAGGTACATGATTTGTGTTTATGATTCTTGAGATTTACATGGACATAGCATGTGGATTCAAAGTATAAGGTAAGTTTCATGGTTGGTTAGGACTTTAATTAAGTTAAAGGCCAAGAGGAGCCTCGTGTACTATTTGTTGAGTTTAAGGCCAAGAGGAACGTAGTGTATTATCTGTTGAGTATTATATTTGTTGTGAAGTTCTATGAAGAATATTTATGTATTCTTTCTAGTTGACAGGTTCCTAATAGGCCTATTTAAAAAACGTAACTTTGGCTGAATTTTTTAGAATTTGGAGAATTAGTAAAATTATAAAGCCTTATGATTGGATAAAGTGAGATCAAAATTGATTAAACGGTCTTAAGGATATCTTGGATAATTATGTAATGGAAAGTAAGCTACAAGCATCATTTGGGGATGAATGATTCTGAAACATCCCGGATTTGGGTTCTTGAAATTTCTTGGCCTATGAGCTTACTGTCCAGACAATAACTCTCCCTACGAGTCATATGGGGTCATTATGGGTCGTAGGACCCTAATCGTAACCTGACCAGTATGGATTGATCAATTTTCTATCATAATTATGATTGTCTCTTAACGAGTTATAAAGACTCTATACGAGTCATGTAGTCCTATCCGTATCCAAACCAGTGTGATGCCCAAATATTCTATCTTGCCTACGATTTGACCAAATTAGTAGTTATGTATGAGTATGAGTCATATGGTACAACTTGTAGCTAGATCAGTATGGGTGCCCATAGATTCTTCCTAGAGTAAGACTGGAGGTCACAAGTCGTAAGGTGACCCTACGAGTCGTAAGGTGACCCTACGAGTCGTAAGGTGACCCTACGAGTCGTAAGGTCGCCCATAACAATTGGGCGACAATTTTCAGTATTTCATTAAATATACTTTGGACATTTCCCCTTTTCCCCAAATATGACCCACGAATTTAAAACCTTATTGGGGCCTCATTCCCATTCATAACATACCAAAATAACTTCTCTCTTCTCACAAATTCTCTCAAGCAAGAGCATTAGGGTTTTCTCAAGGTTGATTGTCTAAAGCTTTCAAGGGCAAATTTTCTCTAAAATTGTGATCCTTTCAGGCATGTTACTCTTCCCCAAATATTATTTTGTGAAAAACATGTGTTTTAATTTGTTTAGCTATATGTCTTTGAATGTGGGTTTTGATATGGGTTAAGAGTTTTTGAATGCTTGATCCTTGAATGGTTTTTCCATGCTTTTCATGAGTTGGTAATGCTTTGAATTGATTGTTTTTTAACTAATGGGGTGCATGGGAGTTGGAATTGGAATAGGGGTCAAGGTAATCCCTCAAATTGATGTTTTGAACGTGGAAATTTGAGTTGAACAATTGTATTCCCTAAACCCACTTGTGTAAATGGCTTTGACTTGTGGAATTGTCACTTGGTTTGACTTACTCACCTATTCTATTCCATTGCATAAATGGTTAAACAATGAACATGGATTTTTAAGGCCTTGTTAAATATGTTTTTTTATTTAATGAACAAAAGGGGTTGAGGCATTCCCCCAAGTTAATGGAATTGTAATGGCAAAATTATGATCTTGCAAGCTAAATAGTATGGCAATATTATGGTGTATCTTAATGTATGATTCCTTGGTTAATGAATGAGTTATGTGAAAATTGTTTTAATTAGGCTTAATGGGTTTTATGTAGCTAATCCATGAAGGTGTAGGCCTCAAATAACTTATACCGGAAACTCACATTTGTCGACATAAGGGTTGGTCTAGATGATCGCATGCATGGTTCAAACTATTGATATATTTTGTATCTAAGATTGATGTGGGGTTGAGGAATTTTCTGGTCTTTCATAATACCTCCGGTTCGTACAGCTAACACGAACTAAGGCCCTTTAAGTAGGGGGAGCTGAACCCATATAGCCTGGAGGTATATATTTATGACAGTTAAGCTATACAATCCAGAATAATGTTTTACTATCATACTAAAACTTGTTCCCTACCCCAACATCCACTAAATATATGTATGCATAAATGTGAACTTGTACAGTGAGTTTGAAATTGAACTTTTGATTGACATTACTTTATCTTTTTCTTAAGTTACATGCTAGTGCTTACCCTATTAATTGTCTCTGTATTCTATATCTCCCCATGCAATATAAGGTCTAAGAGAACTTCTACTTTTCTAGCGTAGTGATAGGTGATCTCAGAATCAATCATTTACGGCGAAGTGGTGAGATTTTATTCTTTGAAAGACTTGATCATTCCATCAATTTTCCTTCAATAAATTAGAATTGAAGACTTCACATTTACTTTGTCATTGTCAGGGTTAGGGGCATGTCTCAACATAGGTTATTTTCCGGTATAGAGGCTTTGCGGATAACTATGGACTGGGTATTGATTGTTGACATCCTTGTATATTCTAAGAGTGAGGAAGATCATGTCGATCACCTCCATATAGTATTGCATACCCTTAAGGGTTAGCATTTGTACGCTATGTTTTTGAAGTGTGAGTTTTGGTTGAATTTTATTACTTTTCTAGGTCATGTTGTTTCTAGTGAAGGAATCATGGTCGATCCATAAAAAGTTATGGTGGTTAATAAGTGGCCTAGACTCACGACTCCAACCAATATTCAGAGCTTTTTGTGCTTAGTAGGGAATTATAGGAGGTTTCTGGAGAGCTTTTCTTCTATTATTATCCTATTGACTAGGTTGACTTAGAAGAAGGTAAAGTTTCTGTGGTCCGCTGCTTGCGAGGATAGTTTTGATTATTGAAGGATAAGTTGACTTCTACTCCTATTTTAACCCTACTTGATGGTACGAATGTCTTTGTTATTTATTGTTCTATATCCTATATGGGAGTGGGTTGTGTATTGATGTAGCGTGGGAACATTGTGGTATATGTTTCTAGGAAGCTGAGGGTGCATGAGAAGAACTATCCAACTCATGACTTGTAGTTGTTGGCGGTAGTCTTCACTTTAAAGATTTGGCGCCATTACTGGTATGGGGTCCATGTTGACATCTTCTCAAACCATAAGAGTTTGTAGTATGCGTTCACCCAGAAAGAGTTGAATCTCAGGAAACTGAGATGGCTTGAGTTGCTCAAAGAATATGAGTTTTCATTATCATCCAGGTACAACAAACGTGGTTTTTGATACTCTTAGCAGGTTATCTATGGGGATCTTGTCTTATGTTATGAGGATAAGTGAGGTTGGTGAGGGATATACACTATTTATCTAATCATGGAGTTTTTCTTTTGGTCTCTGAGGATGGTGGTATGATTGTTCAAAAGGTAGCAAAGTCCTCTCTAGGTATCGAGGTAAAGGAGAAGTAGGTTTTGGATCCTATTTTGATGAGAGTCAAGGATGATGTGGGTCACCAGAGGATGATGGCTTTTGAGATTGATGGTGACGATATCTTGAGGTACGAAGGTAGATTGTGTATTCCTGATTTTTATATCCTGCGAGAGAGGATATTGTTTGAGGCTTATGAGTCGAGGTACATTGTTCATCTAGGTTTGACGAAGATGTACCACGATTTGAAAGAGCTCTATTTGGTGGGAATAACATCAAGCAGGATATCGTAAATTTTGTGGCTAAGTGTATGGTATATCAACAAGTGAAGGTGGAGCATTTGAGGCCTGGTAGTTTGTTTCAAGTAATTGAGTTTCCTGTGTGGAAGTGGAAGATGATTAATATAGATTTTTTATTAGACTACCGCGGTCTCTCCATCAGCTTGATTCAACTTGGGTCTTTGTTGATAGGATGACTAAGTCAGCTCACTTATTGCCAGTAAAGACTACTTATTCGACAGATGAATATGCTAAGCTTTTCATTCAGGAAATCATCAATTTGCATGGTGCTCTAATTTCCATCATATCTGATCGTAGTATTTTGTTCTCATCTTATTTTTGGCATTCTTTTTAGAGAGATTTGGGGACTACGGTGAACCTTAGCACCGCTTTCCATTCTCAAATGGATGGACAAGTAGAGAGGACTATTCAGACCTTGGAAGATATTCTAAGGTCATGTATGATTGACTTTGGTGGTAGTTGGGTTGATCATTTGTTTCTCATAGAGTTTGCGTATAATAATAGCTTTCACTCTAGTATTGGGATGGCTCCTTTCGAGGCCCTTTATGGCAGGACGTATAGGTCTCCTATTATATGGGTTGAGGTTAGTGATAATAGGTTATTCAATCCTGACTTGGTTCATAAAGCCATGGAAAAGGTGAAGGTAATTTAGGAAAGAATTAAAGCCGCCCAAAGATGCCAAAAGTCCTATGCAGATGTGAGGCATAGGGATTTGGAGTTCAATGTGGATCATTTGGTATTCTTGAAGGTATATCCCATGAAGGAAGTGATGAGGTTTGGAAAGAAAGAGAAGCCCAGTCCCTACCTTTTGTGTTTTGAGGTGAGTGGGATATGTGGCTTATGGGTTAGAGTTTCCATTTAGGTTGGGTTGTATTCATCTAGTCTTCCACGTTTCAATATTAAGGAAGTGTATGGGTGATCCTTCCTTGATTGTTCCTTTGAAGAGTGTTGGTCTTTTTGGATTCCTTGTCCTATGAGGAAGTCCCGGTGGAAATTTTGGATAGGAAAGTCCTTCGTCTAAGGACAAAGGATGTGGTTTTGGTGAAAGTTCTATGGAGGAACCATAAGGTTGAAGAAGCTACTTGGGAAGCCGAAGTAGACACAAAGTCCAAATATCCATTCTTGATTTCAACTTTGGATGTATTCCCTAACATTTTAGTTTTCTATCTTTGTTAAATGTAAGTGTGGTTGTGCTCTATGTTAAATCATGCCGATGGACATCTTGACCCATCATTCGAGGATGAATGATCCTAAGGGGGGAGAATGAAACACCCCGGATTTTGGTCCTTGAAAATTTCTTGGCCTATGAGCTTACTACCCAGACAATGACTCTCCCTATAAGTCGTAGGGTGTCATTACAGGTTGTAGGACCCTAATCATAGCCTATCCCATTTCTATTATGATTATGATTGTCCCCTAACGAGTTGTAAAGACTCTATACGATTTGCATAGTTCCATCTGTAGCCAAATTAGTGTGATGCCCAAATGTTTTATCTTGCCTATGATTTGACCAAACTAGTAGTAATATCTGAGTGTGAGTCATATGGTACGACTTGTATATAGCCCAGTGTGGGTGCCTGTAGATGTTGTCCAGAGTACAACTTGAGGTCATGAGTCATAAGGTAACCCTATTAGTCGTAAGGTCGCCCATAACGATTGAGCGTCAATTTTCAGTATTTCATTAAGGGCACTTTGGATAGACGATAATCCTTTCAGGCATGTTACTCTTCCCCAAATCTTATTTTGTGAAAAGAATGTGTTTTATTTTATTTAATTGTATGGATTTAAATGTGGTTTTTTAAATGGGTTGATGGTTTTAGAATGCTTGATCCTTGAATGATTTTCATGAGTTGTTCATGCTTTGAATTGAATGTTTTTTAACTAATGGTGTGTGGAAATTGGAATGGGGGTCGAGGTAATCCCATAAATTGATGTATTGAACTTGAAAATTGGTTTTGAACAATTGTATTCCCTCAACCCACTTATGTAAATGGCTTTGAATTATGGAATTGTCACTTGGTTTGACTTACTCACCTTTTCTATTGCATTGCATAAATGGTTAACTGATTAACATGGATTTTGAAGGCCTTATTGGCTATGTTTTTTATTTAATGAACAAAGGGGGTTGAAGTATTCCCCTAAGTTAATGGAATTGTAATGGCATAATTATGAGTTTGCAAGCTAAATGGTATGACGATACTATGGTGTGCCTTAATGTATGATTCCTTGGTTAATGAATGGGTTATGTGAAAATTATTTTTAATTGGGCTTGATGGGGGTTATGTAGCTAAACCATGAACGTGTATGTCTCGAATGATAATAACAACCAAACTACCTATACTTACAAGGATAAAACAATCACTGTCAAATATAGTAACCCAACTAGGTAGGGGTCAATCCCACAGGAAATAGGCCGAAAATTCTTCTTGAAATTATTGAAACCACCAGGCAATGCGGGAAAGTAAAAGGGAGGATTCTTTTAAATAGAAAAAGGAGAAGAATTGGTTACTTTTGGTTGTAAACAATCTAAGATGAACATTAGGCCTGTATTCCCTCTGGCTTCTCAACTCAGTAGACTTATCGTGCACTATCAAACTATTCCAATGCCCTTACATGTAGGATCTGATAAGTTATATACCATTGACCATCGTTTGCATTTGTTGATGAATTTCACTCTTTACCTTTTGAGTCTGAGGATATCCCCTTACTAACCTTATCCTGGATCCCAATTAACTATTACCTTTTGAGTCTCAAGTTATTAAATGATAGATAACCATCTTACGTAGATAGTACCTATTAGCCTGGATAACCAGTAAATTTTTAAATTATTATTGTGGTTTTCTTTTCCAAGTCGCTACTCTTCTTTTGGAGTAAGTAGCAATAATCTAGGCAGGATCTTAACTTTGGACACTGCTAAGAAGTCAATAAGAACGAATAAAAATCAATACATGCAAGAATATTTATCTAGAACGACTTGGAACTTCCTCTACTTCGTTAATCAACCAGGGCTCCCACAACCCTAGCTAAGGGAATTATCCTCTCATAGTTATGGGATCAATCATGGAATCCAAAGACAAAATTAAAGAATCAATCTTACAATAATGAAAGAATAAATCCCAAAGTCTTAAATTGAATAACAAACCAAGAACAATAAGATGTTTGTGAACTTGGCCCCAAAGGGCCTCCTTCTAAATCAATAAATATGTGAATATCAATAATGAATACAAATCCTAAAGGGTATTTATATATTACAAAAAACCCTAGAAATAAAATCCTAACTAAAATAGGAAAACTTAACTAACCGTACCTAATAAAACTTTAAAACATCATAAGAGTGTAATCGGGATACATGAAAATCCTAGGAAATGATTTTGAAATGATCCAAAAAGTTGAGGTCGGTGGCCACTTACTTGGGCCATATGTGGTCCGCATGTGGACCCAGGTAAGTGCCAGAAAATCTTCCTACACTTTTCACTCTCTAGATTTTAGACTTTTGGTTACCCAATTAAGGTCCTCAATTATACATAGGTAAGTGAAAATGTCCAAACCATCAGATAGATAATTGAATTAGTTTTCCAATGATACCAATTTTGCCTTAATCCAACATCGGGGTGAAAAGTTATGGCCAAATTACTGAAGCACTGTCAGAGTTGCCAATGACCACGACCACTTCTTTCTTCTTGCTTCTGAGCCTCTGGACTTCAACTTCTGATATGTACTTAGGTCACCTATGCCCGATAAGTGCCACATACGTCCAAAAATGACCAATAAAGTGGCCAAAAAATCACTTTTTATCTTTTTCTTAAATTTATCATCCAAAACCTAATTTCCTACAAAACACTCCAAAAATACATCAAATCTAAAAAAATATCCTTAAGTACATCCATATTCTCATAGTTTTAAGCATCAAAAGTGCTATAAATTCATGGCACTCCAACACTCTCAACTTAGAACATTGCATGTCCTCAAGCAACAAAATAATACGATGATACTTAACCAAGAGAAACCTAAGATAACTATAGCAGAACCATAGGTGTGAAGATCTAACATCAATCACAATAACATGAATACAAATAACAGAATACCTTGGGTTTCCTCCTAAGAAGCGCTAGATTTTATGTCACAGCACGACAGGGCCATGTTGGTCCCTCATACTTCACCAACAAGCCCATGGGTATTTTGACTACTCAGACTTCTTCAAGGTAGCCTAAGAGTTGGCCTTCAAATTTCTCTTTCCACTATGAACTTATGAATTTAACCCCTAATTGTTTTCCAAATTTCCTATTATGTTCAAGAGGCGGTGGTATGAAGATAAGGAAGCCAAGCAGTAGATATGGCATGTTGTACTTCTTGGTCCTTAAGTGGGGAATGTAATTCATAGATTCAAGCACCACAAATTCAAGAATATAGAAATATTCTTCCTCCATATCACACTCTTCTATAGACTTAGATGGTTCGATAAATATCTGACTAACCAAACATAATTTAGAAAAATACTTTAAATAAGGTCCATTACGCCCCAACTCTAGATTTGTAGATTTATTTATATCCCCACACAACTCTAGTATGCTCTCCTTAAGAATGGAACTATCCATAAGAGCATGAGCAATTTTAGACTCCTCCAATTTTAGCTCCTCCAGTTGGGTTTTCAAAAAAATTTCAGTCTCACACTACCCATAACTAGGTTGTTGGGCATTATTCGCAGCAGCTTTTTGCATCCAATATTACTTGTAAGTGGAGAATATCTGAGCCAAACCTATCAACCTTTTGAATAAACTTTTGGTTTCCTTTTTCCAAGAGTGTCAACGTGTCAAGCATTCTCTCATTATGTTCCAACAATGTATTTATCACGCTCCTAAAATAATGCACCATATCAAAAGAAAAAGGATCAATAAATAAGTAGTCATCATCACTCCATACTTTCTCTGTCTAGGTTGTCATCTCAAGAAGAGTACGCAATAAAACAAACAAAGCAAAAGAAAATAAAACCCAATAACTTTAACAACTTTAATCAAGAACTCCAAAATTGTATTCCCCGGCAATGGAACCATCTTTTCATAACACCCAAAGTACACTTTCAATTGAAGGATGAAACAGTTGTGGTTAAATATAGTAACCCAACTAGGTTGGGGTTAATCCCATTGGAAATAGGCCAAAAATCCTTCTCAAACTTGTTATAATTACCAGGAAATATGGTAAAGTAAAAAAGGGGATTTGTTGAAGTATAAAAAGAAGAATAATTAGTTGCTTTTGGTTGTAAACAATCTAAGACAAACACTAGGTGTTCCTTATGGCTTATCAACTTGGTAAGCTTAGCGTGCGTTGTCGAACTATTCCAACGTCCTTACATGCAGGGTCTGATAAGTTATGCACCATCAACGATCATTTAGACTAGTTTATGGATTTTACCCTTTACCTTTTGAATCTCAGGATGTCGCCTTACTAACCCTTATTCTGGATCCCATTTAACTATTACCTTTTGAGCCATAAGTTATTAGATGATAGATAACCATATTACATAGATAATACCTATTAGCCTGGATCTATAGTTAATCTTCACATTACTGTTATGATCTTCTTTTCCAAGTCACTACTACTCTTTTGGAGTAAGTAGCACTAATCTAGGTGAGATCTTAACATTGGACACCGCTAAGAAATCAATAAGAATGAAGAAAACTCAATACATTCAAGAATATTTATCTAGAAAGACTTGGCAATTCCTATACTTCGTTAATCTGCTAGGGTTCCCACAACCCTAACTACGGGAATTAGTCGCTCATAGTTATGGGATCAATCATGAAATCCACAAAAAAATTATAGAATCAATCTCATAATGATGAAATAATAAATCCCAAAGTCTTAAATTGAATAACAAACCAATAACAACAAGATGTTTATGAACTTGTCCCTAAAGGGCCTCCTTCTGAATCAATCAACGTGTGAATGTCAATAATAAATACAAATCCTAAAGGGTATTTATAGATTACAAAAAACCCTAGAAATTAGATCCTAACTAAAATAGTAAAACTTAAGTAACCATAACTAATAAGAATTAAAAACATCATAGGAGTATAATTGGCATAATAGAAACCCTAGGAAACAATATTGGAATGATCCAGAAAAGTTGAGCTTGGTGTCCACTTACTTGGGCCACATGCGGTTAGCATGCGCCATATTTGGTTCGCATGTGGACCCAGGTAAGTGCTAGAAAATCTTCCTTCACTGTTCACTCCCTAGATTTTTAACTTCTTATACTTACGTTACCCACTTGAAGTCCAAAAGTACTACATGAGATCTATAAGTAGACATAGGTAAGTGTCAAAGTCCCTATCACTATATATATTATTGAATTCACTTTCCAATGATACCAATTTTGCCTTAATCCGATATTGGGGTGAAAAGTTTTGGCCAAATTACTAAAGCATTATCAGAGCTACCAATGACCATGGTCACTTCTTTCTTTTTGCTTCTTAGCCTCTGGACTTTGACTTCTGATGCGTACTTAGGTCACCTACACTTGGTAAGTGCCATATACATCTAAAAATGACCAAGTAAGTGGTAAAAAACATCACTTTTCATCTTTTTATAAAATTTATCATCTGAAACCTAATTTCCTACAAAACACTCCAAAAATGCATCAAATATAATAAAATAACTTTATGTACATGCATATTCTCATAGTTTTAAGCATAAAAATGCTATAAATTAATGGCACATCAAATAACTTGTACTAGAAACTCACATTTGTCGATGTGAGGGTTGGGCTAGATGGCCGTGTTCACGGTTCACACTATTGATATATTTTTTGTCTAGGATTTATGTACTATTAGGTTATTCCTTATTCTTTCTTAATACCTCCAATTCATGTGGCTAACACGCACTAGGCATTTTCAGTAGGGGTAGCTGAACCCATATAGCTTGTGGGTGCCTGTTTATGATGGTTGAGTTACATAGTCCTGGATAATGTTTTACTATTATGCTAAACCTTGTTCCTTACCTCAGCATCTACTATATATATATATATGCATAAATGTGATCATGTACAGTGAGTTTGAAATTAAACTTTAGACTGACACTTCTTTATCCTTATCCTGAGTTACATGCTAGTTCCCACCCCACTAACCATCTTTGAACATTGTATTCCCATGTTATGTAGGGTACGAAGGAACTTCTATTTTTTAGTGCACTGATAGATGATCTCATATTCAATCATTTGCGGTGAAGTGGCGAGCTTCAATCCTCTGGAAAACTTGATCATTTCATCGATTTTCCTTCTATAAATTAGAATTGAAGACTTCACAATTTCTTTATCATTATCATTAACATTGTCAGGGTCGGGGGCGTTTCCCGATGTAGGTTGTTTTCTGGTATAGAGGCTTTGTGGATTACTGTGGACTGGGTAATGGTTTTTGACATTCTCAGACATTGAGATACTATTTACTCTATCTTGTTATATGTTTGAAATTCATCCATTGACTAGTGTATTATGTTCTGTTTGGCTAGGCAAAGGGGGTAGGCTCTGGTCCTTGGTGGACTTTACATATTCGTAACGGACAGGCCCTGGTTCGTGTCGTAATAGATTCTAAGTGAGGGAGATAGTAGCATATCAAAAAAAATTTGCATATAAGTTAATATTATAGAAAATCATAACACTAAGGGTATGAAGAGTAGAGTATGTATAATTATATATCTAATTGTTGGATGCCTATAGGGATAAAACAATTAAATGGTGCGTCCTTGTATATCTTTTATGTTTAATATTAATAATGTGGATAGGTGGGGATCACTTTTTTTAATAATTCCTTAAAATAGTGATAAGTTAAAAAGAAGGAGTATAGTAGATCACTAGAAATGATTTCCATGAACAAACTCATTACTTCGCTCCTTTGTTTTCTTCTTTCATTTGTGGCATCAATAAAAAAATAATTGTAAGAAACCAAGGAAGGTAAATATAACAGATAAGGGATATTTGTGTCCTTAAAGAGCATATAAGCTAAAGGATTTTGTAGCAACCTCAAGTGATTTAAAGAATTGATTTATAAAATATATAATTGAAATTGAATTCCAAGAGGTAAATTCTCTACTCTTTTTCTTGAATTTAATATGGATAAGTATTTGGGGATAGTTAATTTAAATCTGGGTACTAGCTCTGGAAGTGAGTTTGCTTAATTAGGCTACTTGAGGAAATAAAAAAGGGTGGAAATTAAAATAAGAATAGAAACTTTTTTTAAAATCCCTATTAGTTATGTGGATTGGTTATTGGATTCTATAAGTCAAAAATTAAAGAATTCATTCTAGATTCCTGTTAAGAAATTCGATTAATTTTGGTTATAAGGGAAGATATTCAGAATAAATTATTAATGCAAATATTGATGATTAATGGACGTACATGTTATCTATATAGCTAGTGGATTGCCTATATGATAGCTTGAATTAGTGATTAGAAGGATAAAGGCTACACTAACGCGAGTTGAATTGTTTGAGGATTGGGATACTATCGTATCTAGTAAATAACTAAGGTACGTAAAGCAAAACCTTTCCTCATTATTAAGGCACTACCCTACTTCATTTTTACCTTTTTATCAATGCTAGTCTAGTCCTCATAAATACAATAATGGAAGTTTATTTATCTTACATATCACTCCCCCATTCTATTATCAAGATGAAAAGTATCTATCTTACTCTCTCTATGACAAGTCCTCATAATATTCTATATTATCATAAATTTAATTACTTGAAGCCCTTAGTCCACAGTAAATATATCACACTTGAGGAATAAAGTAAATATTAATAGCATAGTTGCACTTGTATGTATTAGCTACATAAATATTACCGAAATTCACATATCATAGGCCTTCAAGGCATTACTTAATAAACATTAATGATGGAGGGTACAAAGGTTTTTCTTGGCATATGTTCTCAACATGATTATATGCATAGGATTGAGACCAAACTTTTATTTTAATCTCAGACATTGGAGTGTACCCTCATTTATGGCATCATTTGTATTTAGAGTCAACTGGAATGTCAGACACGAGTTTTCCCTGACTCAAGCCAACATACAACATATGTGGCCTACAAGCAAACCCTCATATTTAGATCCTAGGAGGGGTGCCTTTTATTAGACTGCGGTTATAGTTTTACGTATAAAATCATAGCAATAAGTATTTAAGAAACATACTCTCTATACTTGCCTCAGATTTCCTTCAGTAGGCCATCTTGTGATAATTTGTATTATATATAGGTTAAATACATTAACTAACTAAATTATAGGCTTTATATTATAATAAACGCTTTCATGGGAATTATATGATGAAACATGAATGTTGGTGCATAGGTTACAATTTTATATTGTATATGTGTTACTTGTTTGCTCATACTTCTTTCACTTTGGTATTTGATTCATATGAGCTTCCAAACTTATTCAACTGTTATTCTTTCTTCTTTCATACGGGTACATATTATTTATGTACTGACGTCTTGGGGGCACCACATTTTACTGATAAAAAGCTCAAATCCTCAGGATAACAGACATTTACATTAGTCCCTATTGTCATTTTCAGATGATATTTTGGTGAGTTTCATCTCTCTACGGAGCTAGTCTATGTCTAGTATTTTTTATTATATGTACAAGTGTCTAGTTGGGTATGACGGGCCCTATGCCAACTAGTCATTCATAGTATAATGTGTTAAACTGACTAGAGGCTTCATAGACATTACGTGGTGTTGTACTATACAGTTTTGATTCATATAGCTCCCTCGTGTGTATTTATAACTCATATTATATATCCTACTTATTACTATCTCATAGACTTTTTATGTATCATAGAGTGTTTGTAAGGCAAGTGTATACGGTCCTTGTCCGTCATTATCATTTTGGGGTGTGGAAATATACACACACACACGCATCTATAATATATTAAAAGTGTTAAGGTCCTTAGAAATATCATTTGAACTTTTTGTCCTTCATTAAAATTCTTTACTTTAGACAAAATCATCTTTTCACTATTTCTTTCTAATATTAATATTGAAACTTAATTAAATATATTTATGGTAAAACCTTTCCTTATTAGAAATCATCAGAATTAATGACAACTAATATTTTTTTTCAATAGTGTAAGAATTTTAAATCAATTAAATTTGATTTTAAGAAAATTTAAAAAGTCTATAAATCAACATCTACATCTACAATATATTAAATCTATTAATCACTTGAAACTTCTGATGGTAATATATATATGTTCTTACAATAAAATATCTGTTTTAAACTTTTTGCACTTTATTAAAAACCTTCGTAATTGATAAAATCGTCTAATTTTAAATAATCAAATGTTACACGTGCGAGGTATGTGCGGCTGGTATATATATATATATATTTATGTATGTATGTATGTATGTATGTATGTATAAAAATTGTATAATTATAGAATATGTATCTATATATGATGCGTATAGAATTGGATCATTGTTTTATAGAATATGTATATGTATAACTATTGCAGCTAAAGCTTGTATCGAATGTGTATAAAAACTGTATAATTGTTATATATAACATGTATTTTGTATATAGTGTGTATAGAGATTGTATAAAATTATATACATATATAAGATGTATATAAAAATTATATCATTATTGTATAAAAAAAAATTGTATCATTGGCATATAACATACATTTTTCTTTTGATAGTTAAAGATAAATTAGACAAGAAACTAAAAGTGTTAAATTACAAGCATAGCCAACTGTCAGTCAAGAACAAAAATATAAGTATCAATATCATAAAAATTAGGATAAAGTTTGAGTTTCCAAATGTTAGCCTCGTGTATTCAATTTCTAATAATGACAAACTAATGAGTGGACTTTTGCAGGATATTAGAAGATAGAAGGTTATCTCACCCGAAGATATAGAGGATAAAAAATACTAACTCAACATAGAAGAAAGCAAGAGAGCCATCTCCAAAAATGGAAGAACATCCAATCATGAAAAGGAAGATCACGACATTCAAACAGTATGGCGAGAAAATAAATCAAATAACTTGGAAATAGAAGAAGGATTACAATCCCAGAATCACAATAGACTAAATCAATCAGAACATAAAACAAAATAAAGGAAGGCCACAACTGTTACATGGACATATATGATATGTACTTATATAATTGTGGAAACTGCACCACGTATAGACATATTTGATATGGACATACATTATGGTGACATCCCTCAATCAAGGAATCAATCCAAATCCTTGATTGAGAAGAGATCTCTTGGGTTTCCTCACAAAGGGTAACGCCGGAAAAAAGGTGGACACTATAAAAGAAGAGACAAAAGGTTAAATCACGCGTGTAACTTCAAGAAGAAAAACTCAAAGTGTCTCAATCTTTGTCTCATAAGGCTTTGTAATCTTTAGATTATAATTGTTATACAAAGTAGGATCAAGTCAACTTTGAAATATAAACTGAAGCTATGTCACAAGATTCGAAGAGTGAAATAAGTCTTCGGAACTTGTTTCCTATCATTGTACTCAAAGCCAATATTGAAAGATTTAAGAAAACATTGAAACCCAAGGAGACTGTAAGTAGGCACCACATTGGTGTTCCAAACCAGGATAAATCTAGATGTATTTACTTTATGTTTGATTATTTATTTGTTTAATTATTTTAAATCTAATCTATCTTGTGAAGTGTACTGATCTGCATGTGAGTCGACTGTGAAGAGTCAGTAGTCAACTCACAAAAAATTTTCAATTCACCCCCCTCTTGAATTTCAATTGGTATTAGAGAAGGTCTCACCAATAGTGTTGCTTAACCGCAAGTGATTAAAGATCAAATGACAAATTATCAAATCTCCGATGCTCTTCTCCATGATGGCCACTCCTTCACAAGACCACCATACTTTAATGGACAATATTACTCCTACTAGAAAAATAGGTTTAGAATCTTTGTCCAATCAAATGACTTCCAAGCATGGGTTATCATCAAGAAGGATCCAAAGCCAATTTCAGGACTTAAAGAGAAGTCAAAGGACAAAGACAAAGAACCTAGCAGTTTTAACATAGAAATCCTTGAAAGCTTCGAGGTCACCAAAGAACAACAAGAGGTAATTCAAACTAATGCAAGTGCTATAAGTCTACTTCTTTGTACAGTGGATGGAGAAGAATATGAAAAAATATCAACTTGTGAGACTGCAAAAGAAATGTGGGACAAATTGGAGGTAACCCATGAAAGAAACAACAAAGTTGAAGTCAAAAATTGTTGACCTGGTCAATGAATACGAGCTTTTAAAAATGGAAGAGAATGAGTACATTGAAACAATGTTTACCATATTTAGGAAGATTCTATGCGAACTGAAATCACTGGGATGGTCTATCCACATAGCCTACAAGTCTAGAAGCTGGTCTGAAGTCTCCGAAAGATTTGGAAACCAAGGCTGTCATTCTGAAATACGAAGATCTACACAACATGACATATGACGAACTACGAGGTAACCTTATTGCATATGAGAAAAAATATATTAACAAGTACCACAAGGAGGAAAAAAAGAAACTAGTAGCCTTCAACACTACTCTAAATGAAGAAGAGGACATTTTAAAAGATTCTAATAGCGAAGAAATGGCCCTCATCAACTGTGGAATAAGGTAGATAATGAGACAAAGACAACAAAGATCCTAAGTAGAAAGAATAATGACTCCACAAGAAACGATGATCATTGTTATTACTGCGAAAGTCCTAGCCACTTCAAACAAAACTGTCTAGAGTTGAGAAGACGACCATCCAGAAAGAATTAAAACTTTGATGCCTGGAGCGATGATGATGAAATTGAATAAGAAGTAGAGGTTTCTAATATATGCTTCATGGCAACAGATGAATCAAGCGAGGTAAGACTACATGATTTTCCCAACTGTAATACTCTTGAATCAAACTTAAATATGATAACTCACGATCTTCAAAAAGTTATAGATGAATAAAACAAACTCGCTCAAGAGAAGAAAAGTTTCGAAGCTCGATTTGAATGAAAACTCGAAGAGGAAAAAAATAAGTAATTAGATAGAAATTGAAGCATGTCAAATTAAATTGACTTGCTTCAAGAAGTTCTTGATGACATAAAATTTTAGTTAAAATGTTTTAGGAAATGTCCAAGCCAAAGTTTTGTAAGATCAAATTCCTTCAAAAATAATTCACGTTCCTCATTTGGGTCATTTAAATCAGCTAAGACCTCCTTCTCCTTTCAAGGACCCATCTGTTTTATTTGCAAACAGAGATGGCACAAATCCTACTGTTGCAGGCATAAGCCTAAAAGTGTGAGGGTTTGGAAACCTAAAGGAAGCACATCTAACTTGAAAGGACCCAAGACCACTTGGGTACTAAGCAGAATTAATCTTCTTGTTTTGCAGGAACATGTTTGTGAAAACCATAAAAGTAAATATGGGCTCCTGATGGCAGATGTTCCAAATACATGACCGGAAATAAAAAAATCTCTTTTTTTAAGGAATGTAGGTGGAGGATCAGTCAAAATCAGTGACAACTCTAGAGACAATGTCATCAAATTGGCTCAGTAAAGCTCAGCCTCTCATTCAAATGTAGTGAAGTATATCTAATAATCTGTATCAAGTGTAACTCAATCAGCATCAGTCAGATGTGTGACACCTAGTTTGTAATCTCCTCTAAGATAAAATTTATTCCTTTAAACATGTCAAAAATAACACCTCTCATTTGCGAATGTCAAGAATGGTGTAGTGAAGTGAAAGAACCAAGCATTTCGCAAAATTACCAGGATCTCTAGATTAGAACGTAATCTTCCAAATCACTGTTGGGCAAAAGCAATACATTTTCCATAATAATGGTAAGACTATATCGGGAAGAGTTTTATCCATGAAGTGAGAAAGTAATGTACAATCAAGAGAAAATGCTCACACTACCTCGGAACCATCACAAAACAAAGTCGACTATACCCCCTCTAGAATCGACTTCTATATCTGAAATAGCAAAACTACATGTTCAAGAAATTATGAAAAAATTGTCAGTTTTCACCCTAAAAAATCCAGACGACTAGGTATATTGTGAGAAAGTATTAAACATAATGAAACCTTTGCCATTGTGACAAGGTTAGAATCAATTCTAGCTATTACTGTTTTTAAATGTTTTGAGTCATTTCAAATGAATGTCGAAAGCCCTACAGTCTCAAACACACTCCAAAGAATTGACATGAAAGATTGAGTGCTTTCCTACTAAATAATATTTTTTAAGAAAATAACTTTGATATAACGTTGGTCTGACAAAATCTTGTTTCAAACTTTCTTACTGTACAATTTTACATTGATAATATTATTCTTGATAATTCTAACCTTTTTTTATGTGAGAATTCTTTTTTGCTAGCCTAGTGAAAATTTTTTTGGCCTTATAGGAAATATCCTAAGTCCTTGACAAAACTTGAAGCAAACTTTAGCTGACTCGCAAATAACTAGAGCAGTATACACAGCCGTTGGGAGTTGTTGTACTTAAATTCTAAGAATCATGCATCAACTACTTGATTTTTATTTGTCTTTTGAATCTGTTCCTATATTATGTGACAATACAAGTGCCATTAGTCTATCTAAATGTATTATGAATCATTTTAGGGAAAATCATATTGACATCAAGTATCATTTTATTCGTGACCATGTAGAAAGTGGGGTTTTTCATTACAATTTGTTAACTCCGAAAATCAGCTAACAGATATTTTTAAAAAATCATTGCTGGAAGAAAGATTTTGTTTTCTCAGAAAAACATTTATCGATTTCAGCATTAATGATTTATGAGTCATACTATTGAACAAAAATCTTTTACTTGGTCCAATTTTATCTATTTTACCAAAAAAAATATTTTTAAGGGAAGTCATCATTAACTTTACCGTTTCCCACGCCTCCTCTGCCTCTTTTTCCCTTCCCCATGTATTTTCCTTTCACCTCTATCAGTCTTCTTTCACTTCACGCCTCTTCACCTTCCCTTCCATTATCTCTTCTAAATAGTCTCCTCATACTCTCTTACTTTTGGTCCTCTGAACAAGATCTTCTCCTCTCTCTCTCATCCTTTAAATCTCATATCCTCTCTCACTCATGATAAAGACTCGCTCCATGGCTAACATATCTAGAATATCTTTCGATGTTCCCATTATTCTTTCTGAGTCCTCCAAAAAATCCTCATCTCAATTTACTCTCCTCCAAAGATGATGACCCTCTTTTAACCCTGTTTCCTCATAAAAAAACCTCATCTAAACCCTTCTAACTCCCTTCCTCCAGAAGAGATACACCAATTTTGGACAAAATCTCACAAAGAAAAATTCCAATCTTTTAAAAATCACTCCATCGTACATGGTCTTATCATCAATCTTCATCAATTGTAAGATGCCTCTTGTAATATCAGTCACTTTTTCAAGTTTCAAGATTTTTCCTTGATTATTCACCTCTGCGAACTTCTAGTTTATAAAGACCCTGTCCGCATATTTTATGCTAATCTCCGACTTTCCCCAGATAGTGGTGAATTCAAGACTCTTATGTTGGGCACAAGAATTGTCTTGAACAACTTCCTGATTGAAAATATTTTTGATACTAAGTTTTTTGGTGTAGTCCCTTTTATGAACAGTAACTGGCCCGAGAACTTTGAAGTGGGCTTTAAGGAAGCCAAGAAATTTTTGTCTGACCCTTAATCCATGTCAACCATCTTTTATCCCCTATCATTATGTTTCAAATTTTGTATCATGGGACATATTATTGCTACCACTCTGATTTCACAAAAAGGATCCCTAAGCAATATTACTTGTCATGATTTCTTCGTGTTGTTCTGTTTGGTTAAAAAGATCAAAATCAATTGGGCAACCTAGATAAATGAGTACATGTTTGAGAGTGCAAGAGAAGTTCATGCCTCTGCTAGTTTTCTCTATGGGCTTCTCATCACCCAGATCCTTCTGTTCTACTCCATCGATTTGTCTACCTATCCCCCTGTAGAGGTTGCTGCAACTTATGATTCAAAAACATTTGATAGCATGGGGTATGTTTTGGTGGAAGATGAATGGTGCAAGAAGGAGTCTGCTCATGCTAAGGATGAACCTCCAAAGGTAAATAAATCTGTTTATAACCCCTCTACCTCTTTGTTTAAGGAACTCAAAGAACTAAAACATCGAATTAAAGCCATTGAAGAAGGTATCATGCAACTCCAGGAGTCAACTACCACAGTCCTGGACCTTAGGAAAAGTATAAGATCTTACATAAGTATAGTCTGGATGTCACTCGATGGGATCAAACAAGAAGGAGTCAAGATTTTCTCTCGAGTTCTTTCTCGCATGGACTCATTTGAATCCCAAGCCTCTTCCTCGAATGATGATATAGTTGTCTCTATTCAAACCTTCTACTCCTCTTTTGTCAAAAATGTTTAAAAATCCTATGACAAGTTTCTTCATAATATACATAACACTCTAACATACTTCCTGGCAAAATGGTGAATTGTGAATTTTTATTCGAAAAGGGGTCTTGTCCCTTGTGTTTATGGGTTGAAAGATAATCTTCACCATATTATCTGCCACAATTTTTTTCTCTGTCGTGTTAATAGATTATGACTATCTATGTTTGTCTATTGCTTCTCATTGTTGTTTTGTCTATATGTTTTGTTTTTCCCTGCTATTCTTTTTTTATACCAAAAGGGGGAGAATGACAGGAACATCAAGAAATCAGGAAACACCCATTAGTCAGGTGGAGCAACTCGACTTTCGATACACAAAGGCTGACTGATACCCAAGAAACTTAGGACAGTAGAAATGCTTACAAGTCATGGGGAGCAAGTCGAGTTTTGATACAAAAAGGCTGACTGATACCCAAGAAACTTAGGATAGCAGAGATGCTTACAAGTCAGGGGAAGCAAGACAACTACTGTGATAGACAGGAAAGTTAACTGATGTTTATGCTTGTTTGTCATTATCAAAAAGGAAGAGATTGTTAGCCTCATGTATTCAAGTTTTAATAATGACAAACTAATTAGTAGACCTTTGCAGGATCTTGGAAGATAAAAGGGTATCTCACCCGAAGATATAGAGGGTCAAAAGACTAACTCAACATAGAAGCAAGTAAGAGAGAGAGCTACAAAAATGGAAGAACATCCAATCAAAAAAAGGGGGATCACGACATTCAAACAGTATGGTAAGAAAATTAATCAAATATATTGGAAATAGAAGAAGGAGTACAATCCCAGAATCATGATAGACCAAATCAATCAGAAAATAAAATAAAAGGAAGAAAGGCCACAACTGTTAAATGGAAAAATCTGATATGGATATTTATAATTGTGAAAACTTCACCATGTATAGACATATATTATATGTACATACAGTATGGTGCCATCCCTCAATCAAGGAAGCAATCTAAATGCTTGATTGAGAAGAAATCTTTTGGGTTTCCTCACAAAGGGTAACGGTAGGAAGAAGGTGGACACTATAAAAGAAGAAACAAAAGGCTAAAGCATGTTTGCAAATTTAAGAAGAAAAACTCAAAGTGTCTCAATCTTAGTCTCATAAGGCTTTGTAATCTTTTGCTTACAATAGTTATACAAAGAATAAGATCGAGTCAACTTTGTGATATAAACTGAAGCTATGTCACAAGGTACGAAGATCAAAATAAGTATTTGAAGCTTGTTTCTCATCATTGTACTCGAAGAAAATATTGAAAGATCTAAGGAAACGTTAAAACCCAAGGGGACTGGAAGTAGGTACCACATTTGTGCTCCTCAGGATAAATCTTGTTGTCTTTACTTTATGTTTGATTATGTATTTTTTTAATTATCTGCAGGTGAGTCGACTGTGAAGAGTCAGTAGTCAACTCACAAAAAAAATTCAATTCACCCCCCTCCCCTCTTAAATTTTACCTAATATGAGAAGTTTATAAAATGTCTGCCCAGACGTAATCCAGTGCATATAGGAGGAACTCCAAAAATATTTGTGTTTTCACAAGCTTTTTTCTTGCCTCTTCTTTTGTTAGGGCATCTGTAATATAATTTTACTCCCTAATGAAATGCACCAGTGCTGGCTTTCCTACTCTTCCCAACAAAAACCTACAACCATTAATAATAGTCATAGTGCAAGTTTTCATTTTGAAACATGTTAATGACCTCTTTAGAATTAACATTTATCACAACAACGTATAGGTTGTGTTCTTCTATCAGTTTCAACCCCCCAAGCAGAGCAATTAGCTCCATTTTATTAGTTATTGCTATATAAAAAAACTTGCAAAAGCCCAAAATCCAATACCTTCGTTATTTATATAAAAATTCACACTTTTGTATGTAATTGCTAAAAAACAAAATAGTAATTAAAATATTACAAATTTGTATTTAATTATTAAAAAAGAAAAACAAAATTATAGAATTTTATTGGATTGTCTTTTTAGGTATAATTTATTTCTTAAAAGTAGAAGATCAACTTTTTTTTAAAGAAAAGGGGAAAAAAACAACCAAATGAAAAAAAGACAAGAAGTAACAAAAAAATAGGAGACATAATCAAATGGCACGCGTGAAATCAATTTACTAAAAATTCAAATTTTAATTCTTTGGCCATTTATTGGCATTAATTTCAAGCGACAAGTTATTTTTTGTCCTTTTCTCTAAAAATGTAATACTTATTTTGAGCATTTTATAAAGGCTTAAGTCATCTATTGGTCCTTAAACTTGTTTCAAAACTTCACTTCAACCCTTCAACTGACCTTTGTACCTATTGAACACCTCTACTATACCACATTTGAACTATTGGAACATTTTTTGCTGATGTGTCACAGTGTGTATGGTGCACACCTCATAGGCGCATGAGACACATATAATTAGGCTTTCTGCGAAGAAAAAAAGATTTCTTTCTTCTTCCTTGCCTCAATGATTAGGAATTTTGCAGAAAAATGTTTTTTCTTCCTTACCTCTATGCCTCTATGCCATTAGTTCCTTCACTACACCACTAATAAGCCATCATCACCGCCATACACCTTCTTCTTCCCTCTTCTATCATCATCGTTGTTTTTTTGCCCCATTGACTTTTCTTGTATAGTTGACATAGATGGGATAATTAAGAGTATTTAAATTATTCCTATCGAATTCTATAATATCATTTTTGATGAACTTATGAATTTACATTTTAATTTAAGTGACGATGTTTGTTCGGAGGTGGCCGAAAAAAAAAATGAACAGATTTAAGTAACAAAAATATGCTTTCTTCTTACTAATTTAATTAATCGATTCAAAAAACTTTTTTCTTTTGCAAAAAATAAAAAGAAATAAAGTAGTAGTAAGGAATTATTTTTTGAACAAAAAAAAAGTACAAAGATTAAGAGAGGATGAAGAAGACGATGACCGATATTGCTGTTGCAGTTGAAATATTGGAAACCCTGAATTGGTGTATTATCACACCTTATGTTGTATCCTTTTCACCTTTTCGATATTTGGGCTTGCTATTTTTATTGTGTTTGGGTATAAGGAAGAAAAAAAAAAGGAAGGGGGTGGTGGCGGGTTGTGTTTCCATGGGATAGCAGTGGTTTTCCATGATGGGTAATGAATAGATTTTTTTAATTTAAAAATAATTTTCTTCTTTTTAAATCATATAATACATTTTAAACTAATTTTTTGGACTCACATGACACATGTCAACATTTTATTCGTCGAATTTCCATATCTCCATAAATGAGTTGCACACAATTTATGCTTTAAGCTGATTGATAAAAAATGTTCAAATAGTTCAAATTTGGGGGGGGTTAGGTGTCTGATAGGTATAAGCCTGAGTTGAAGGGTCTAAGTGAAATGTCGAAACAAGTTTAAGGCCTTTTGATGACTTAAGATTTTTATAAATGATTCAAAGATATGAATTTTTGTGATCTCTTAAACTATTTTTTTAATTAAAGGGGGTCTAAAGGCCCATTTATTGAAACAAAAGAGATGAGTTATTTACATGGCCAGGCCCAATAGTGACTTGGCCAGAATAAAATAGGGAAAAAACTTAAGCAATTGTCAACTAAAAATAATGTAAACACTCAACACTAAAGCAAAAATAAAATGTAAACAAATTCAGTAAAGTAAGTGAATAGGAACTAGATGTTTCTAGTGTCTCCATCAACTCCAACAATCCAAATCTCCTTCAATTTCATGGTTGGATGATTCAATGGAGATAAAACTTGGCACACTCAACTCCCAATCTCATCAACTCCACGCCCATGCCGGAATTTATTCAAGGAACTATACAATGAAGGTGCAGAAGACTCGAGATGTCGACCCATCCTTTCCTCAATCTTAAGTTCCACCATTAAATAAGTCCCTCTAAGATCTGTAGATTTTGTGTTATTACCTAGACTTTTTAATCTCTTAAACTCTAGATTAATGGGATGAATCTCAAATGAAATTAATACCAACATTTAATCCAGATGTAAAAGTGATAAAAAAAAATGTCTAAAAATATGTGAAATATTGTACCTTGATGCAGATGTATCGATATTTTGAATATGCAGATTCATTAATATGAAGACCTAGCTCCCTCAAACTTGATTTGATATTGAAAATACCCTGAAAATTCTCACAAGTACGAATATATAATTCATTGAAATTTCTTTTATCTGAGGTGTGTCTCTGTGTTCATATTAATTTACCAGCGTATCTAGATTTATCTTACCTTAGCTTGTTAGTACCTATCTAGTTGTTACTGTCAATTGGAGTGACAATAAAATGTTGTTGTTGTTGGTACTTAAAAGTTACAATTAAGTGTCACCTCTCGATTCTCTCTTAATATTAGGAATTCCCTACTTATCTAGATTTAGGATCTCTATTCTGAGGCTAGGAAAATCTTGAAAATGGTTTATCTGAAAATCACCTGCAAAAGAAAACACCAGATTAGCAAAAAATTCAGCAAGAGTATTTCTCTCCCAAAGGGAGTGTTGTACTCTTACTGACATAGAATCCATAATCTCCATTATACAACTTATTTCCACAGCAATGCACCAAGGGATTTTCCATTCCCTATTAATAATTTGAACTAGTGCCAAAGAATCTGATTCCATAATTACATTATGAAATAGATTATCCCTGCAGAAAATTAAATCTTCTTGTATAGCTCTTGCTTCAGCTACAAAAATAGTAGAATCTTGAATTTTAACATCCTTAGCAACTACTAAATCCCCCTCTGAATTTCTGATATAGAAAGCACCGGCACTAGGGACAGGATTTCCCCTCAATGCTCCATCTGTATTGCACGTAACCCAACCCTTAGGAGGTGGAAACCATCTCACAATGTTGAACTTATAAGCTGGTCTTTTCCCTTTGAAGGAACAAATAATTTGTGATCAATTCATGTTGTCACAATTATATCATATCTACTTCTTATGAGGTTCTTTATAGTAATATTTGCTTCCCATAAAATTCTAAAAGTAGTGTATTTTCCACTGTGAAGCATTGTATTCCTTCTCTTCCACAAGAACCAAAAAATTATAATAGGTTATTTTGAAATTATCTGCATTACTCCATAATTTTTGATGTTTTATTTCAAATTCAGTAAGGGAATGAACCTTGCTGCTCCTGAATAAAACTTCCAAACTATTTAAGCAATATTTCCCTCTAAAAATGCTCAATTTATTCAACTTTATCAGTATCATAACAACTACAAAATTGGGAAATATTAGGATTTTAGGAGTACATCACCTGTGAAACTAGTACTTTTTTTCAAATTCTCCAAGCAGGAAAAGAGAATTTGAAAAGGATATAATTACACCATAAACTATTAAATCCTCATCAACAGACTTTTTATGCCTTAATAATTTCCATGCATTTTTATAGTATATAAACCAGTGCTTATGGCTGTCCACCAAGGTTTATCCCCATGATTGGTGAGTTTACACTGACTCATAGTATTTTTGACATGATTCACTATATGCTTACGGACATAATTCATCATTTCATCATAATTCCATCCCTCCCTATTTAGGATTACCTCAATATCTCTCATTTGATGACAAGTATGTACCTCAGATTAGTGTTCCAGTTCTCAAACCATATGCTAGATGTTCCACCTTTAGTTTCCCACCATAAAACTTATTCCAAAGCATCCCTATTTTCCAAAATATGTTTCCACACTTGAGACCCACTTTTCCATTTGACTAAAACTGGAATTCGTTTCTTGCAATATTTGTTCCAACGAAAAATGGACCACAAATTATTCTGAGTTTTGAACTTCCACCATAATTTTTCATACAGGTCTTGATAAACATCAAACATTGATCTAAAACCAAGTCGTCCTTCATATTTTGGCAGACACACCTTACACCATTCTAACCAATGTTTACTCCTACCAGATTCCTTATTACTCCAGAAAAATTTAGCAAAAATTTTGTTTAGTTCCTTTATGACACATATAGGTTGGACAATGGCTAATAATACATAGATTTGAATGATTTGTAAAATACTACATATTAAATCCTCTTTATCTCCATAGGAAAGTAACCCCCCTTTCCAAAATTGTAGTTTTCCTTTCACCTTTTCAATCAATTCTTCATAATGTTCCTTTCTTTTCCTTATGTATTAGATATACTAGACATTTTGTAGGGGAACTTCCCTTTTTCATACCTAGAGTGTGTTCCACAAACTCAGCAGCGTGTCTTGCAATATTTTTGTATATGTAAAATAGACTTTTATCAGTATTCACCTTTTGACCTAACTATCTTTCATACTTCTTTAGAATCCTTATAATCATCTTTAATGATGCTTCATTAGCAGAAAAAAATTATTGTGTCATCAGTATATGCCAAATGATTCAAACTTTAACTCCATTTAGGCATTCCATAACCTCTATAAAAATCTTGCACCATTATCACAATATCAGAACCAACAGTATCCCAACAAACTTGAAAAATTGTTCCTAATAAACAATCAGCACCATTAAAACTCCCCACCTTGAGATTGAAAACAATATCTTTTACCTCAACTTCATTTGGTATGATATAAAAGAGATCAGTTTCCTCAAAAGTTACCATTTTAGGTATGTGAGACAATAAGGAAAAGGATGTGGAATCTCTTTCTTAAGTGAATTGATTCTGATAAAATTCAACTACAGTATTTGTAATTTATCCTTCATCTTCTAGCCAAACCCCTTAATGATCTTAAGTTCTACTCAACTTCATTTTATTCCTTCTCCCTTTCACAACACTATGAAAAAATCTAGTATTTTTTTACTACTTTCAAACAATTCATATCCAGCCTTTTGTTTCTAATAGGATCATTTTATAACAACGTATTTGTTGTATTCAGCCTTAGCCATTTGCATTACTGTCCTGATTTTTGTAGATGGGTCTTCATTAAATAATTGATCCTTTATTTTAACAATGTCTTCTCTAATGAGCAACTGCTGAAAAATATTCTCATATATCTCTCTTCTCTAAATTGTTAAAACCTTTTTAATCTTTTTGATTTTCCTCTTGAAGTTTAGAAAGGATTTGAAGAAAAGCTAGTCTCCTAATTCAATCTCACAATCTCCTTAAAAGATTCATGAGAGGTCCAAAAATTAAGAAATTTGAAAGGTCTACAATTATTAATAATCTCTGTATTGTAAGAGATTAATAGAGAAGTGCATGATCTAATCTAGTTCTAGGTAAATGCTCCACCTCTAAGTTAGCAAAATAATTCTGAAATTGTTTATTGTGTAGCACTCTATCCAATCTTTTAAAAATGCAATCAACACCTGCTCTACTATTCCACCAAATGAAAGGACTTTCCTTGAAAGACATTTAAACAAGATCATAAGACTTAATAATGGATCTAAAATCATATGTATCGGCATATAGGACATGCAAAACCCCTATACTCTCTTCACTATTCAGAACCATATTAAAGTCTTCTCCAATCATCCATGGTTGGGTGATATTCTGAGCATCAGTAGAAAGATTATCCCACAACCTAAGCCTAAGGTTACTATTTCATTTAGCATATACTATTGAAATAAAATAACATAAACCAGTAGCTAACTTCTTCATATTTAGAGTTAGTTGTTGATCAGTGTCATGAACAACTGTGAAACCATATCATTGATTGATTAACACCCAAATTTGATCATTCTTATTATACTTATCATCCTGCATTCTCAACCTATTCTTATATCTATTTATGTTTCTATAATGTTGAAAAGGCTCCAACAAAGCCACAAATGCAAACTTGTGAAATCTATGAAGTAGTTGCACTCTATGAAAAGCATGATGTGATTTTACTGACCTAATATTCCAAATGAATGACTTAATCATGTATTATATTATAGCAATCACATTTCTCTTTGATTGTTTTCTGATGGGAATTATTGTATCACCATTTCCCTATTTCCTCTTATTTTTAGCAGATTTCATGGATTTACTATATCTAGGAGATAAGTCTGCATCCTTGATAATTGGTTCTTCATTTTCTACCTTTAACATACTTGCATCTTCATTAGATACTACATCACCTGCTTTATGATCCACCTTGTGAGTGACTATATCATGCAAAGCTTTATTAGGTGATTCATAATTACCTAACACCATTAGTGGTCATCTGTTTGCATAATTATTGGAATTTTCACTAATTTCATGGAATCCTTATTAGGTTTCATATGCTTCATATTTATGGTCCCTCTATTTTGAACTTTTTGATGAAAATTATCCCTTTCTTTTGGTGCAGGTTTCATGATTAGGTCTGTTGTGGCATTACTTTCTCTTTTTGTATCATCATATTTACTACTCAGTGTTGCTAAAACTTCAACAAACTCTTCCTCAAATTTTTCATGATATATAGGGCCTGTTGTATTTGTTTTCTTCTCTTGGGGGGAATGACTTTGTTACCCAATCCTTCATTGACATTAGCTGTTTATGATTTTCATTTGTTGATGATTCCGAAGTATGCTTCACTTTTATGCTCTCATTTTTATCTACTTTGATCTTACTCTTATCTAAATTTTCTTCCACTGGTGGTTCTGTTGTTGTTTGCTTATGTAACACCCTTAAAATTTTGTCTATTTTTTTTTACCTTCTCATATTCAAAACATCAATTTTTGACCTGAGATCTGATTAGGGATGTAAAAAGGGTAATTTGGGAGAGTTTTGGATTTTTCAAAAAAGGTTCAGGGTTATTGAGAAGTTTTGAGGAAGTGAGCCTCTACATTTTTGGCATTTCATAGAGGATAATCTCAGTGATATGAAGTGTGGCATAGAAGTTAGCCTCTGTTAATAGGCAGCGTGCCATGCCGCTATGTAAAACTTATGTTATTTGGTTTTATTTCCCTTAGATGAGTGGTAGTGAGGTCATTTCACCTATGAATGACCTTTCAACATTATATGAACCTCTTTTAATTAGTTTTCACAAAACATTAAGGTATTATTTCACTCTCAAACTCAAAACATCAAGAAAGCATAAAGGTTTCATCGTGCATTCATTCTCTGGGTCCCAATCTACATATTTTGTTCTAATTCGCATGTATCTATGGCATGTTACTCTTCCCAAATTCTTTTTTCATGAATACCATGTGTTTTAAATAGTTTAATTTTATGGATTTGAATGTGGGTTTTGATATGGTTGAGGGTTTTTGAAAGTTTGATCCTTGAACAATTTTCCTATGGTTTTTTTGAGTTGGTCATACTTTGAATTGAATGTTTTGAACTAGTGGGGTGCATGGGTGTGGTAAATGGAATGGGATTCATGGCATTCTCCTAAATTGATGTTTTAAACTTGGAATTTGTTTTGAATAATCGTGTTCCCTCAACCTATTTGGGTAAATGGATTTAAATTGTTAAATTGTCACTTGGTTTAATTTACTGGCATATATTGTTTCATTACATAAATGGTTAAAAAATGAACATGGGTTTTTGAAGTCCTTCTTGGCTATGGATGATTTATTGAACAAAGAGGGTTGAGGTAATCCCCCAAGTTAATGTGATTGTTATGGCATAAGGATAAGCTTGTCAGTGTAAGGGTATGACGATACCCATGGTGTTCCTTAATGGTTGGTTCTTTGGTTAGTAAATAGATTGTGTGAAACTTGATTTAATTAGGCATAATGGGGGTTATATAGAGAAGTCGTGAAGGTGTGGGTCTCAAATAAGTTATACTAAAAACTCAGGTTTGCTGATGTGAGGTCTGATATTGATTACTGTGTACATGGGTCACAATTGATATATGTATTTAGGATGGATAGTTTCCTTGATGGATTTATCTTTCCATCTATTTTTCTCTACTTCGTGCAGCCAACATGCACTGGAGCCCTTTTAGCAGGGGAAAGCTGAACCCATATAGCTTGCGGGGTATCTTTTATGATGGTTGAGCTACAAATTCAGGCTAAAATTTTTAAATTATATGCTAATCCTTGTTCCCCATCCCAGCATGATGTCTATTATGTATGTACACTCTGTGTGTGTGGATTTTACTATGCTTTTACTTGGAATTATTTTATCTCTATCCCAAAGTTATATGCTACTACTCAACTCACTAACCGACTCTTGGCGTTAGATCCTCACGCGATGCAGGAACTAGAAATACTTCTATTTTTCCTGCGCCAGTGATTAAGTAATCATGGGATAAGTTGTGAGTCAGATTGAAGTGGTGAGCTTCCATACTTTGAAAAATCTTATTTTATGTTTGGGGTTTCTTTATATTGTTGACTTATTTCTTTGGACTTATTTTTTGCTATTATCAGAGGCATGTCCCAACTTTTATCGATATTTGGTTGGTTAGAGGCTTTGTGGATATTATTGTGGATTTTGGATTGGTTGTTGAACTCTTAGACTTCTTTTGGGTCATACTTATCTATCTTGAGATATGTTTAAAATTTTTGTTGCTATACTTATATCGTGTTCTGTGTGACTAGGTATAGAGGGTGGTCTCTAATCCTCGCTAGACTTGAGATACCTACCACGGCCAAGCCTTGGTTCAGGTTGTGACAAAGCTGGTACCAGAGCCTAGGTTCAGGGTCAATTGGTGTCCACAAAGTCATGTCAAGTAGAGCCTCTTTTATGGGTATGCAATGCGCCATACTTATAAGGGAGGGGATATAAGGCATTTAGGAATATTTATCGTTTTGTGATCTAATTTTAGGTTGTAGAGTCTAGGGTGTTGTAAACTTCTCTAATCCCCATTTGTTCGCCTTTCAGATCATGCCTCCCAGAAGATCTGGTGCTCGTGGAAACTTGATAAGCCCAAATTACACATCTCTTGCGAGAGAGTAAGCGGTTGCTGTCAAATATAGAACCCAACTAGGTTGGCTATCAAATCCCACAGGGAATATTGTGTTCACTAAGTATTGTGGTTGTTACTAGACTGTTGATCAAAGGTTCCAAGTTAAAAAGGGAGTTTAAGTTTGTAAATTTTATCTCGTTATTTGTAACAGAGAATGATCTAAATAGTGATTTTTATTACAAATAGTAATTCAATGAGAGTAGACAAACTGGAGTTATGGTTACCTAGATGTTCAAGCAGCTAGGGTTGTGAATTATTTTGAACTTCCAATTAATCACTACGATTGCAAGAGTTATTGAATCCTATAATTTACCCATTTGTCTCTCAACCTAAATGAATATATTATCCTTTAATTCTCTTGAACATAAAGAATACATTAATTTATTCAATTATTCTCTCATATGGGTTGATCCCGTTAAGGAATCAACCCTTAACCCAAAGGTTAAAGCCTCTAGATTTCAAGTAAACCTCTTCTTTTCCTAACAAACACTTTTCTATTCAAACAAATGATGTTCTTGGGCTCACCCTTCAAGTTTGTAACCAAAAAAGGTCATTGTTGTGAAGAAGGGTTTATTCAACCTTAGTTAATCATGGAAATCAAGCATTCTCACAACCCCAATCAGCTTTTCATATCAAGGCTTTCATAACCCTAGTTATGAGAGCTTAGCCACATATTAGCATAGGAAAACAAGAAGGAGTCACTGTATTTCTCATAAATAGATTCAGAAAATAATTACGAGGTATCAAAGATTTGTTCTTGAATCTTCTAAGAAAATATGCATAATATGTTAAGATCCACAATTTTAACTATTTCTCAAGAATACTGCTCATAATCATGTTCAGCGTTCGAAAATATGATAAAGATGCAAATAAAACCTAAAACTGGGTATTTATATGTTCCCAGGTACAGAGGATTTAAAATTCAAAATCAAAAAAATCGCGTCCAAGTTGACGGTCAGGAAGGCAGCCCATCAGAAGACTGGCGGTCCATCGGATGGTCCATCACTGATGGTCCTGGAATGTCAGGTTCTGTTTAGGGTTGACGGTCATGCTGGCAGACCGTCGCTGGACTGGCGGTCCATTGCTGGACTGGCGGTCCGTCGCGTGGTCCGTCGTTGGATCTTCTGGAAGCCTGAGTTCGAGTTAAGTCTGACGGACAAGTTGGCGGTCCGTCGAAAGATTTATGATCCGCTACTTGGATCATCGAATGAGTTCTTCACTTGGACCATTCTATTTAGCTCCGACGGTTACTCCGGTGGTCCGTCGCATGTCTGACGGTCCACCAGTTAGACCGTCAGTGACCTTTTTATGCTATTTTTTTAGATTTTTCCTTCAGCTAACTCTTTACCCTGAAAATAGTATTTAATACAACATCAGTTGCTTGAAAACTTACAATTGTAATGACCCTTACGATCATTTTCCTGTATTTTCATATAATTTTAGTACTATCTAAATATATCGTGGATTGTTTAATTTAATTTTTCATTTAATAGAAATATAATTTAGTACCCTTCTAGAATATTTTATATCACTTTATAATAGACTTTTATGATTTATTAATATTTTAAGCGAAGATAGTAATTTTAGAAATGTTAAAATATTATTATTATGTAATAGAGGTTATGTTAGAAATAATTTTCTATTAATTGTGGTATATTCAAAATATTAGAATTATTTTATCATGAGTTTATTAAATATCTGAATATATATAATTGAGTAATTAAAATTAATATGTTATACCTTCACTTCCACGTGGAAGTGAAGAGAATGACTATGATGTGACTTTCAATTGTGGCCACTAAGTGTAACTTATATATATATATAGTCTTAGTTAACCTTGAAAGAAAGCAAAAGGGACATTTTTCAACTAGCTACTGCCACTTTTGCATTTTTCTGAAAGTTTTGGCATTTTGCCATGTTAAATGAACTTTCATCACTGTAAGGATATATATATATGCACACATTCCTATTGTTGTTCTTCCAAAATTGCACCTTCTCAATTTTTTTATAAGAAATTGGTTAAAGTTCTTGGTTAGTGTTACAAAATTGCTTATAAGTTAAGAGGTGTTGTGGAAAATAAGTTTTCTCATATTATTCAAACTCGGGTTCTAGCGGGATACTATTTGGAGGCTTCGCGGAAAGATATTATAGCCTTGGCGTTCAGGTAAGCTAGGCTCACCCTACCTTTTGATTGAGCTTATTTACTGAAATTGTAAACTATTATGCTAGCTTTGGATAGCTGCTTGTAGATGTGCATTTATTTGCTTTATATAAACTATCTTATTTATCTGGATTAGGACCCCATTTAGTAAATATTGGAATATTATCTTGTATAATATAATATAGCATCTATTACTTTAGGACGTGAAACTAAATTGCAAAATCTTGAATTTATCTCTTTTTAATTAAGATTGGCGGATGATTATTTAGACGTTGACATTTGATTATTATTGTTACTGAGTTCCGGTTCGAGTTCGGCATTTAATTATTATTGTTACTATGAGTTTTGGTTCAAGTCTAGAATTTGATTATTATTGTTACTATGAGTTTTGGTTTGAGTCCGACATTTGATTATTATTGTTACTATAAGTTCCGGTTTGAGTCTGGCATCTGATTATGGTTGTGGTTCATCTGAGTTCCAGTTTGAGTCCAGCATCTGATTATGGTTGTGGTTCCTCTAAATTCTGATTTGAGTTCGGCATCTGATTATGGTTGTGGTTCCTCTGAGTACCGATTTGAGTCCGGTATCTGATTATTGTTGTGGTTCCTCTGAGTTCTGGTTCAAGTCCGGCATCTAATTATGGTTGTGGCTCCTCTGAATTCTGGTTTAAGTTCGGCATATGATTATGAGTTCTATATATGTGGCCTATCATTATTACCCACTATGTCCAGTTTGAATCTGGCACGTGTCCTCTTGTTATTATCCATTACTATTAGATCGAGTCTGGTGTTTGGCCTCTCATTACTACCCATTGGTACTAGTTCGAGTCCGGTGCACATTTGGATGACCATCATGATTTATTGTGATCAGTGCAGTTTTAGATTATTTATGTTTATTTTTATTATTTGTGTGTCCTACCAGCTTATGGGGGTACGGTTGGATTAATTGTCTTCTTCAGTGTGCCTAGCGGGCTTATGGGGGCCCAGTTAGGTTATGTATGATTTTTTGTTATTACTGCATTATTTATTTTCTATAACGCTTAAGTTTATTCCTTTATAGTTGTTGTGTAGCTTGGTAGTTGCTTACCTTCCCATCCCTATTTACTGATGACTCAGATTACGTCATCGCATTGTAGTTATACCTTTTCTGTATTAAGCTCAGTCATTTGATGATGCCTACTGAGTACCCGTTGTTTTGGTACTCATACTATACTTCAGCATCCTTTCCTGATGCAAATTCGGATACTAGCAATCGATGTTGACGTGATTCCTACCTTCCGTACTGATTCAGAGTACGGTGAGCTTGCTATCGGCCGAGGCTAATCCTCCTCTATCTACTATTTAAGACTGCTTGTGCATATTGTGTATAGTTTAGATTTTTGTCTAGTGCTCTGAGTGCCTATTAGTAGTGGCTCTAGTATTGACCTTATCGGGTCTTGGGAGGGATTCTTTTGTATAGTTGGTCCTTTTTCCTCCTCTCGTTTTGATATAATATGTATGCTCCCTTCTTAGATTTCACTTACTATTGTTGATGATATCATGATACGTGATCTTTCATTTGGTCTCTTCCTGTTAGCCCGTTACCTATCATTCCAGACTATAACCTGGCTTGCCTACTGGTAGGTTAAAGTAAGTGCCATTACGACTTGAGAAATATAACGCCCCAATTTTCTAAATTGAAATGCTACCCGGTGCTCATGACCCCGAGGGACCACAAGCTAACCCATGACTGATATTTGTACCTGTACACTGCATATATAACATAATAATGCGGAAAACATGAACATATAGGTCATAAGGTTCAACTGAATAAAGAATCTGTCAAAACATAATATCCATATGGGTGGAAGATACCCAAAACATCTGAAAACTGAATCAAATCTAAACATAAGTCTGAATACTGAATCTGAAAGCCTCTAAGTACTGTCTGAATAAGGAGTTGAAGGAACATGTCTCCAACTAACTCCGTCTAGCAAAACTGAGATGAAATAATAAATAAAATAAAATAATATCGCCATCGAATGGATGAGGACTCACTGCAACTCTGCGGCTGGATGCTACTACTGATCTGGAGCTCGTGTCTCTGAACCTATGGTGTAACATAAATGAAAGCACCATAGCGCAAATGCATCTGTACAACTGGAGTATTAAGTATACGAGTGAGGCAGGATAATGCAAAAGGGTTTACATGCATGAACAATGCTAACTGGCTGAATGATATAAACGTGAGAGCGTAAACATACATATATAGTAACTAAGATCATGAGTATGTGATAGCTAGATTTGTACGCTAATACATGATTTACTGATAACTGACATAGCTGGAATTGTAGTTCTGATAACATGGGCGACTGTATCTGACAGTCTTAAATCTGATGGAACTATCTGAGTTCCGCACTATAACTGAATTTGACTGTATCTAACAGTCCTGGTATACTGATATCTAAAGAACTATCTGAGTTCTTTTACTGAGATTGAGTCTGAAACTGTGGGAGGTAGTTATTTAACCGACATGCCCCATATGTGCCATTATGGCTTAGATGGGGTCTAATCTCTTCCCTGACTGGAAGGGTGTCAGTACTGCGCCACTGATAAGGACAATATGTGAGCAACCCTCATATAATAGGTAATTCTAGTGAGAATGGTGGGAACCCTCATATAATAGGTTAAGCCACCTCATCTACCCTCATATAATAGGCTACGATGTCTCAACCTATGCTGGCTACATAGTTTTGGAATGCAAAGATGACTGCTAAGAATCAAACCCTCATATACAGGTGAGTTCCCATCCTTAGGTTCACTCGGTGCTAACTCCTACTCCCATCTGAAGAGACTGAACATGATTTAACTAACTGTACATAAGTGGAACTTACTGAATTCCATTGACTGATGGAATACTATTGATATCTGATAACTGACTGAGACCATGAGGTTTCCTGAGTCACATGACTAACTGAATTCTACTGAATCATGGCTTGATTTTGTATATCGTGAAACATGACATGGCTCTAGGTACACAACTATAGTTTTTGGGTACGAATACCCCCAGGACTCAATGGAAGGAAACTGACACTACATGACTGACTTGATTATAAGATTGGAGTCCACAATTCACATTATCATAAATAGAGGATATTATACATCATGTAGTTCCTCAACATATTAAGCATGGTAGGGAGTGCATAGCTATATTTCATGTGCATATTGTATATCTCCATTATCATACATGCTTCATACCACAATAATAGCAACACATGAAAAGCATGGAATTTATATTAAAGTATATAGCTAACATGGACTTGTTATTTAGACATCATGGAACCATACAAACATAAATTTCTAGCATCCTAAGCATTTTATCGAACACCTTGCATGGATTCTTTAAGGCATAGGTGTGTTTCATAACTTGTACCATTTTACACCATCTAAGGTTCATAGTTTTCAACTAACAAGCATATATATTCCATGAAAACACATCTAGATATCATTTTGAAACTTAAACAACAATCATCAACATGTACATTCTCACATCACCACAAAAAGTTCACAAAATAGTATTTAAAACATGGTTCTTGAGCTCTATGAACGGATTGGATTCATAGATGAACACTACGCATACCTTAGTGATTGAATATTAAAGGAGATCTAATGTTTCTGAAGGTTCTTGAAGAATTCCTTAGGCTTTCCCTTGATTTTTCTTGACTAGGGTTTAACCCCCTTTAGGAAAGAATGCTCTTGTTCCTGAGGAGATGATCTTAAGAGGAAACCCTAATCTTGTGGTTGAAAGTGTAAGAGAGGGTTTTTAAGATGTTTTAACTAAAGAGAATGGAAGATAATACGTTCCTTGAGGGTTATAAGTCATGGAAAGTGAAGGAAAAAGACTAAAATACCCTTATGAATTAAATTCCCAGTTGCTGAAAATAATAGCTGACGACATTTGTGACAAGGCGTCAAAAATATGGTAAACCGTCAAAAATGTCGTCACACAGAAGCTGGAATTGATGATTTCTGCCTAAGTCTAACGACCTTCGTGGTAGGGCATCACAAATGTGGTAATCTACCACGAATGTCGTCACACAGAAGATGGATTCTTCCTAAAGATGATGACCTTTGTGATAGGGCATCACAAATGTGGTAAGCTACCACGAATGTCATCACTTAGGAGCTGGTTTCTGCCTAAGGTTGACGACCTTCATGGTAGGGCATCACAAATGTGGTAAGCTACCATGAATGTTGTCACTTAGGATCTGATTTCTTCCTAAGGCTGACGATCTTCGTGGTAGGGCGTCACAAATGTCGTAAGCTACCACGAATGTCGTCACACTATTTCCAGCCTGACATGCTGGAGTAAAATAGGAATAACTCTTTGATCCGATATTGAATTTAGGCGAAATTGGTATCGTTGGAAATATAATTCAATTATATATCTGTTGATAGGTCATGAGCTCAAAAATTCCAAGTATAATGAGATATATGCTTGTTTGAATCTGACTATGGCAATATTTTTCTTAAGAATTCTATCGATGAGGAATGTTTTGATTCGTCTGATAGCTGGGAGTTATTTGAAGCCTTAATATACATCTAACTTACTCATAAAACTATAAAATAACCATGATGTACTATGCATGATCTTGGTACATGTCTCTAATATTGGTTTGGATTTTTCAGGGTGTTACAAGAAATTGGGTCTTGACAGCTTGGTATCAGATTTTAGCTCTTACTGGTATTGTTAGTACTGGAGTTGATGTTTAGTACAGTCCCTTGGATCAGTACAGAGACGTCTGTATCCTATCTTTTGGAGGATAAAGAATATTTTTTGGGAAAAATCTCATTTTCTTGATCCATTTTCGTGCATTGAGTTTATGTTGGTTGTAATTTTTATTAGTTCACTCTTTATGCAGATGGATAGGATACGCGATTTGAGAGCTGGGGGTTAGGGCTTGAGGTCTGCTTCTGGAGTTCTAGCTTGGGGTCGAGCTCGACCAGATATCAGGGACAGGGTAGAGCAGCAACCCTTATTCGAGATCAGGCCAGGGATCCATCACCTGATCCTGTTATAGCTTCGGGGATTGAGAGAGCTCCAGGTATTCCTCCATATCAGCAGGTAGGCTGGGGGCACCTCAGGCTCCACCCAACTTTATATCTTCATCAATTATTCAGGATACACTAGTTCAGTTATTGGTTTTAGTTGGCGGTTCACCGGTCGTGGAAGCTCAGCCCGCAGCACAGGATGGTATTAATTTAGAGGCACAGCCTGCGGCAACGGTGCCTAGGGTAGAGGTTCCACCAGCACTAGTAGTCCCACAGTCGGTAGTAGCCCAACCAGTTATGTTTTTAGAGGAGCAAAAGATGTTGAGCCACTTTTTGAGATTGACTCTACCTAGGTTTTTTGGGACCCTGGGAGAGGATGCTTATGAGTTCCTATCCAGTTTTGAGGAGCGATTGTAAAATTTAGGGCTGGTTGAGGCGCAAGGAGTGGACTTTGTTTCTTATCTGTTCGATATAGCAGTGAGGAGGTGGTAGAGAGATTATCTTGATTCCAGGCTAGCAGGATCTCCACGAGTGACTTAGACTCAATTCTCTAAGGTTTTCTTAGGAAAGTATATGCCTCACACCGTGCATGAGCTTCTTCGAGATGAGTTTACTACATTGAGGCAGGGTTCTATGACTGTGGCTGAGTATAAGGCAAGGTTTCATAAGCTATACCGATACACCACTATAATTCTAGATACGGAGTATGAGCGGATTCGATGCTTTGTTAGGGGATTAAGATTGTCACTTCGTAGGACTAAATAGAGTTTTGTGACTTCAGGGATATCCTTTTCGAAGATAGTCGAGCAAGTTTATTCCATACAAGAGATAGATCATGAGGCCCAAGGGGGAAATAATAAGAGACCATGCTACCAGGGTAGTTACAACGGTTCACAGTTCTCAATCTAAGGATTTCACGGTAGGTACCCTCAACAGCAGCCTCTTTAGCATCAGGGTCAGCCTAATCGGCTAGTTCAAACATTGCTTCAGATATCCAACAGGGGTCAGCCTGGCTATAGTAGTTCTAGTGATCAGAGAAGTAACCAGTCGTAGAGGGATTTTCAATCAGGATTGTCGAGTTGGGGTGGTCATTCCAGATCCACCAAAACTTCTAAGAAGAGCAGGGTGCTTGGGGCATGTTATGACTATGGGGTTATTGGTCAATTTTCTCTTGAGTGCCCTCAGCATAGGATGATTGAGCCTTCAGTACTAGCTGCCCGGCCGATCAGATCAGTGTCGTCATTAGGTAGGGGTGGTGTACAGGGTTATGGAGGTGATTTCCAAGGTTCTAGAGGTGGTCTGCAGGATGGTAGGGTAGGCGGTAGGGCAGGTACCTAGTCCAGTAGTGGAAAAGGGCATTTGTATGCTATTCCAGGTAGATCAGGGGTTGAGGATTTGGATTCTTTGATTATAGGTAAGGTTATTGTATGCCACCGGCCAGTTTCTACTATGTTTGATCATAATTTCACCTTTTCATATGCTTTTGCTTATTTTGCATCACTGTTGGGTTCATGTTTGGAGTCTTTAATTATGACATTGCATATAGATATCCCAATGGGTGATTCTTTAGTAGTTGATCAATTTATAGATTGTGTTTGGTGATTTTAGTACTCAGGTTGATCTCATTGTACTAGATATGGTAGATTTCAATGTGACTCTAGGCAGGAATTAGTATTCTCTATTATGTGATCTTTGATTATTTTGTTAGGGCTATTACTTTAGCCTTGCTTGGCGTACCCCGATTGTGTGGCAGGGGTGTATCAATGGGAATTATTTTTACATTTTGTCTAGGATATTGATATTGAGGGGTTGTGATCCATTTCTTGCTTATGTTCGGGATGTCAATGTTGAGAGTCTACCGATTGACTCCATCCCTTTAGTTCGCGAGTTTCTCATTGTGGTTCTGACTGACTTACTCAGCCTTCCTCCCAGGCGTGATATGCGCACCCAGTATCCCTACTTGTTCGAGACTTCCAGTATGGCCTTATCTTTTACTTTCGCGGATGAAAGTTCCTTTAGTAGTGGATGTTGTAATGACCCTTACGATCATTTCCCTGTATTTTCATCTAATTTTAGTACTATCTAAATGTATCGTAGATTGTTTAATTTAATTTGGCATTTGGTAGAAATATAATTTAGTACCCTTCTAGAATATTTTATATCATTTTATAATAGACTTTTATGATTTATTAATATTTTAAGCGGAGATAGTAATTTTAGAAATGTTAAAATATTATTATTGTATAATAGAAATTTTGTTAGAAATAATTTTCTAATAATTGTGGTATATTCAAAATATTATAATTATTTTATCACGAGTTTATGCAATATCTGAATATATATAACAGAGTAATTAAAATTAATATGTGGTACCTTCACTTCCACGTGGAAGTGAAGATAATGACTATGTTGTGACTATCTGATTATGATTTCTATATATGTGGCCTATCGTTATTACCAACTATGTCCAATTTGAATCTGGCACGTGTTCTCTTGTTATTATCCATTACTACCGTTTCGAGTCCGGTGCCTGTCCTCTCGTTACTACCTATTGGTACCGGTTTGAGTCCAATGCACATCTGAATGACTATCATGATTTATTGGGATCAGCGCAGTTTTAGATTATTTATGTTTATTTTCATTACTTGTGTGTCCCACCGGCAAATGGGGGTACGGTTGGGTTAATTTTCTTCTTCAATGTACCTAGCGGGCTTATGGGGGCCCAGTTAGGTTATGTTTGATTTGTCTGTTATTACTTCATTATATTTTTTCTTTAATGCTTAAGTCTATTCCTTTATAGCCATTGTGTAGCTTGGTAGCTGTTTACCCTCTCATCCCTATTTACTGATGACTCACATTATGTCCTTGCATTATAGTTATACCTTTTCTGTATTGAGCTAAGTTTGCCGATGATGCCTATTGAGTACCCGTTGCTTTGGTACTCATACTACACTTCTTCATTCTTTTCCTGATGCAGATCCGGATACTAGCAGTCGACGTTGATGTGATTCCTACCTTCCATACTGATTCAGAGCAGGGTGAGCTTGCTGTCATTCGAGGATGATCCTCCTCTATCTACTCTAGTTAGTCTTTTACACTCGAGAATGCTTGTGTATATTGTGTACCTTTTAGATTTTTGTCTAGTACTCTGGATACCTATTAATAGTGGTTCTAGTACTGACCTTATCAGGTCTTCGGAGGGATTTATTTGTATAGTTGGTCTTTTTTCCTCCTCTTTTTTTTTCTACAATATATATGCTTCCTTCTTAGATTTCACTTACTATTGTTGATGCTATCATGATACGTGATATTTTATTTGGTCTCTGCCTGTTAGCCCGTTACCTTTTATTCCGAACTATAGCTTGGCTTGCCTACTAGTGGGTTAAAGTAGGCATCATCACGACTTGAGAAATCGGGTCATGACAACAATCATCCTAAGAAAAAAATGTAAAATGTTTCGTTAAAAGCCGGAACATCAACACCCTCAACTTAAGGCAATTGCTTGTTCTTAAGCAAGTCAGCACCAAATTGCATACATGGATAATACAATGATAGGCAATCACCTATTGAACTAGACCTAACATAACCATTCACTTGTCAATTTACTCATATGGTTTCAACACATTAGGATCTATAATTGGCATTTATTCAATATAAGAACACACACAATTATGGGAATCATATCCTAGAGAGACTAGCAAAACTAAGTGAAACTCAAGTTGCCTTCACAGCAATGAAGTCCACCACTCATTATATTTTCTGGACACAATCGAAACTCTCACACTCAACAAAGAAGTTACGAGCATAGTGCACATACCCATGGGCTTGCCCTTATCATCTAACGCCCCGTTTGTAGTTCATTTTCCAAGATCAAGTAGGTCTTTTCTAGGCTTGTAATAAGGTTTCAGGCTAGGTAAGGAAGGATTTAGGGAAAACTGACTCAACACTAGGGTTTAACTCTATTTTACCCTTGAATTCTACCTACCATGGCCATTGCTTTACTAGATGACTTATCCAACTCTCATTCATTCACATAGTACCATAATTTCCCTTTATATATATATAAGCATCAGACACCCTCAACTTATGTTGATGCAGTCAGTCAAGGTGCACAATGTCTTGAATAGACCAGGGCCAGATGCTTTAAACTAAGTTCTAAATCAACTTTCCATTAGACAGCTAACATTTTGACAATATCCACCCTCAACTAAGGTGTTTTGCCTAAGTTTAGGTACACAATGTTCAATATTAGACCATGGCCAGAGTTAGGTGTTAACAACCTAAAGAGAGTTAATTAGAGTTATTGGTGATGAAGAAAAATTACTACAATCTCAAAGAAGGGTTCAAAAATGGAAAAATCTTTTTGGTGGGGTTAATTACTTTGGCTAAGTGGACTGAAAATACAAAGAGGCTTGCTATCTCATCTTATTCCCTCAACCACAAAACAAAATCAATGAACCATGCAAGTTCAAGGTATTACACTATGCAAGAACTACATAAATACTGATGTTACGGTTTTTGACGTACCATTTTAGGCCTTTTTCTTAGGATAATTATGTGTTTTCAAGAAACAATTATTGTATTTAACATGGTGTTTTAGTGTTTTCAGTATAAGAACTGAGTATGAAGAATAACTTGGATAAACTGAACAAAACAAAGAAGAAATTATCAGTGATGGCTCAGGCGATGGCCTGTCGACCTTTCACAAAAACATCGTCCTAAACCATCGCCAGGAAATAGAATGCAGGACCACTGGAAGTCATACGACAGTCCAGGCGATGGACCGTTGGTATTGCGATGAACTGTTGGCCTATATCTTCGCCAGGAAATAGAATACAGGACAACTGGAAGTCATGCGAAGTATCATTGGTATTACGAAGAACCATCTCCCTACCCATCACCCAGATGCAGAAATAGACTCACTGGAGCTCCAGTGACAGTCTAGGAGATAGAACGTCACCTCAGTGATGAACCATCGCTCGAACCGTTGAGGATGAAGTGGCAAATTTGAGTTAGAATTTTAAAATCCTAGATCTAGTAACATATAAATACGAAGTATTAGGGTTTATTCTGCATCATTTTGAATATTATTTTTATACTTTCTCCTCTATTAAGAGTTGTGTAACACTTTTCATTGAGATTGGAAGCTAGAAATTGAGAGTTGATTATTAGATTCTATAGTTTCCATTGAAGATTGAGAAGAACATTACTGTGACTTTTGTAAGTAATCTCTTGAAGCAATTTATGAACATCAATATATCTTTGATAGCTTATATGGAGATGAGTAGATAAACTCCCATAACTAGGGTTATGGGAGCCTTGATGTAAGAGTTGTTTGGGGTTGTGAATCCATTTGATTTCTAGCATCTATCTAAATTACATGAATCTCTCTTCATTATAATGATATCTCTTGGTTGCAAACTTGAGAAGTGAGCCTATGAACACCATTTGTCTGATAAGAAAGTGGATATTGGGAAAAGAGTTGATTCACATGAATCCATAGGTTTACCCTTTGGGTTAAGGGTTGATGCTCTAACGGGATCAACCCTCATGAGAGTTCTATTGAATAATACATGGATCCTTTAAGTTTGAAAGAAAAAAGGGTAAAAGACCCATTAGGTTGATAAACAAGTGGGTAATTCTTAGAATTCAATACTTCTTGCAATTGAAATAATAATTTAGAATTCAAGCACAAATTTACAACCCTAACTGTTTGAACATCTTGGTGAGCATAACTCTAGTTAACTCATTTTCATTAAAATTACACTTGTATTAACTCTCATTAGCTGGACCGTTGTGTGATACAAGAACGAAAGATCATTATTAACAGATCAAATACCCCCTTTTACTCTGGAACCTTAGATCTACAGTATAATAATAGTCACAATACTTAGTGAACACGGTATTTCCTGTGGGATTCGACACCCAACCCAGTTGGGTTCTATATTTTACATCGGCCTTTAACACTTTCATAAGAGAGTTGTAATTTGGGCATATCAAATTTTAGCATCATTGTCGGGGAATATGGTTGTCAATTAAGTTTGTGTTTGTTAATTGACCTTTGGTCAAGTTTCCTAAATTTTACTTTTGTTTTTTTTTTTGTGCAGGGTTGTTATTGTGTAAGCTAAGTACATGGAGATCGAGTTCACCATTATTACCAATACACCCGAAACCGCAGTTAATTAGCAAAATGGTAGACCCTAAGATGCTGAAAGACTAGATGCTTTGGCTAGAGCTCAACTAAATCACCAGCATGATGGCTAGTAGGCGCGTTATCCTAATCTTGACGATGATGATTTGGGGGATGATGATTTGCTAGATCCTGTTAACATAAGGCATACAGAGAATGTGGTTGCATTGGTAAATCAGAATGTAAACAGGAATCTCCCCTTTAGGGAAAGACAAGAACAGCAACCAGTACAGTTTGATCTGAATGACAATGAAGATAGAATAGATGGAGTAGGTGCAACTGGATCTATCATTCCTCCGCCTCTAGACCAGGAGCTAAATTTAATTTTACCAGTATGATGATTCAAATCCTACATCTTAAGGGGTTGCTCGGTGGTCTCCCTGGAGATGATCCAAACATGCATTTGATGAATTTTGTCACCATTTACAAGTCTTTTGATAATCTGGGAGTGGGTCAGAATGCTATACGCCTCCATTTGTTTCCATTGTCTCTTTCTGGGGAGGAGACACTATGGCTAAATGAACTGACTCCCGACTCTATAACCAACTGGAGGTAATTAAAAGAGGCTTTCCTAAAAAGGTTCTTTCCACCCTCCAGAAGGGTATAGTTGAGGGATGAAATCAGTAACTTCCAATAGCTTCCCACTGAAGCTCTTCATGAGACCTGGGAGAGGTTTAAAAAGAAGCTGATGCAATGCCCAAACCATAACATGATAGATATTCATTTGATGGAGACTCTTTATCGGGCTTTGAACTCTATTACGAAGCCAGTCGTGGATAATATTGTAGGAGGGTAGTTTGTTGACCTCACTTTTCCAGAGGCGTCAAAGATGCTTGATTGGATGACCAAATAGAGTAGAGCTTGCCATACCAGGGATTTTGTGGTAGCCATCCCTACTGTGTCTGGTAGTATAACTTCAGAACAACTCAAGAAAGAGGAAAAATGTAACCAGGATATGACACATTTAAAGACACAGATGGATTTGCTGACTAAGCATCTATTGTCTGAAAAAATAGAGAAGGTGAAAGTTGTTGTATCCTAGGGAAGAGTTGATTCTGATTCGAAAGAAGAGATGAACTATCTAAATAATCAAGGGGGTTTCTGAGGCAATAGACAAGGAAATCAAAGTCGTGACTATTATAACAAAGTTGGTTACAAGGATAGAGATCAAGGGAATTAGAAGAGAAAAAATGATAGGATTAGACTATATGTACCTCCTGGAAGCAAAGATAATGCTGCAACTATCTCTGGTAAGATGTCCATGGAGGACATGATGGAGAAATTATTAAAAGGAGTTGATACTGCCAACTCTGGGATGACTACTATGAAGAGTGATTTGTCTTCCATGAGTCAGTTGGTAAAATCACACTCTAATTCTATTAAACAGTTGGAGCAACAAATAAGCCAACTCTCAGTAGCATTAAATCAGAGGAAGAGTGGAACTTTGCCAAGTGATACAGTTCAAAATTCTTGAAATAATGGCTCCTGCCTGGTAATTACCACATGGAGTAGTAAGCTATTACCAGGCCCGTCTATAGGCAAAGCTGTGAATGCAGAGGATATTGAGCATAAAGAAACTTATCCAGTGGAGTCTGAAAAATTGGATGAAGTTATTGATAATACACAACCCAACCATCAGCAGGTTGATGAGTTAGATAAAAGCAAGGGAAAAGAGACCGAAGTGGTGGTTACTACACTCCCAAAAACACCTTCTCTATTTCCCTATCGATTGAAAAAGAAGGCCGACGACACAAAGTTTGGAAAGTTTATGGCCATGCTTAAGAAGTTGACAATCAACTTGCCATTGGTGGAGGAATTAGAGCAAATGTCTGGGTATGCAAAGTTCATGAAAGATCTTGTTACGAAGAAATGGACAGTTAGTTATGAGACGGTGGAAAATCTCCATCATTGTAGTGCTATTTCCATAAGTTCGTTGGTGCAAAAGAAGGAATACCCAGAAGCATTTACTATCCCGTGCACTATTGGCCTTTTGAGTTTGCAAAATCTCTATGTGATTTGGGAGCTAGTATAAATTTGATGCTGCTTGTTGTGTATAATAAACTGGGTTTGGGGGATCCTACTCCTACGAACATGAAATTAGTTATGGCAGACAAGTCTATAAAGCGGCCCATGGGGATTTTATATGATGTATTAGCTAAGGTGGCCAACTTCATATTTCTAACTGATTTTGTCATTTTTTATTATGAGGTGGACTTCGAGGTGCCCATAATCTTGGGAAAACCTTTTCTTGCAACCAGGAGTGTACTTATTGATCTAAATGAAAATAAGCTACTATTCAGGCTGAATGATGAAGTAGTTCGATTTGATGTATGTCAGTCCATGAAATAGCATAAGGATATGGGCGTATTTTCTATTGTGGATATGTAATATAAGGAGGATCAGGATGTACCTATAGAGGAAAAATTTGTTGTGGAGACTTTAGTTGCTGTATTAATGAATTTTGATCAAGACGGTATTAAAGATTATGAGGAGACTTTATGTGCCTTGACAGGCATGGGGTTTTATTCATATGCACCCAAGAAGCTGTATTTGGACTTGAAAAATCATCCTAGTCCACTAGCCAAGCTGTCTATTGAAGAGCCACCCACTTTGGAGCTAAAATAGTTGCCTGGTCATTTGAGGTATGTGTTCCTGGGCAGCGGGAATACACTACCTGTTATTATTGTAGCTGACTTAAGTGAACAACAGGTGGAAGCCCTCATTTCTGTTCTTAAGAGATACAAGAGGGCTATTTATTGTATGATTCCAGACATTATTGGCATTTCTCCTGGTATATGCACACATAAAATCCAGCTAGAGGAAGATTGTATCCCGACTATTGAGAATTAGTGCCGTCTCAACCCACCTATGCAAGAGGTGGTAAAGAAAGAATTTATCAAGTGGTTGGATGCAAGAGTGGTATACCCCATCTCAGATAGTAAGTGGGTAAGTCCTGTTCAGTACGTGCCTAAGAAAGGGGGCATAACGGTGGTGGCTAATGAGAAGAACGAGTTGATTAAACTCAAGCCTGTTACTGGATAGAGGGTGTGTATGTATTACAAAAAACTCAACTCGTGGACATTAAAGGATCACTTCCCAATGCCTTTCATGGACCAGATGCTTGATTGGTTGGTATTATTTCTTGGATGGTTATTCTGGTTACAATCAGATTTCTATAGCCCCGGAGGATCAGTAGAAAATGACATTCACCTACCCAAATGGTACTTTTGCATTTAAGAGAATGCGGTTTGGATTGTGTAATGCACCCGCTACCTTTCAACGGTGCATGATGTATATTTTCTTAGATATGGTTGAATATACCTTGGAGGTCTTTATGGATGATTTTTCTGTGGAAGGAGATACGTTTGAGTTGTACTTGGAAAATCTGAGTAGGGACCTACAGCGGTGTGAGGAGTTCAATCTTATGCTTAATTGGGAGAAATGCCACTTCATGGTGAAGGAGGGAATTGTTCTTGGACACAAAACTTTAGCAAAGGGGAGTGAAGTTGATCGATCTAAAGTTGAGGTTATAGAGAAACTTCCACCTCCTATTTCAGTGAAGGGGGGTGTGTAGTTTCCTTGGTCATGTTGGCTTATATAGGAGGTTCACAAAGGACTTCTCAAAGATTGCAAACCCCCTTTGCAAACTTTTGGAGAAGAAAGTCAAATTCTCGTTTGATTATAATTGCTTGAAGGCATTTGAATGCCTTAAAGGGAAGCTGGTTGATGCTCTTATTATTGTTGCACCGGATTGGTCAAAACTATTTGAGATCATGTATAGTGCAAGCAGTGCTGCCCTTGGAGCTGTGCTGGTACATAAGAAAGACAAATTGTTTCATCCAATCTATTATGCTAGTAAAGATCTGAATGGAGCTCAAAAGAACTACACCGTCACAGAACAGGAACTTCTTACAGTAGTCTATGATTTTGAGAAGTTCCGAGCTTATTTTCTAGGAACCAAGGTGGTGGTCCACACTGACCACACAACCTTGAGATATTTGATAGCGAAAAAGGATGCAAAACTAAGGTTGATCAGATGGGTGCTGCTACTTCGAGAATTTGACTTTGAAGTCAAAGATAGAAAGGGTTGTGAAAACCAAGTTGCAGATCATCTATCCGAGTTTGAAAGTGAACAAGCAGTTAGAGATAAATTTGAGATCAATGATGCATTTCCAGTTGAGGAAATCTTGGCTGTTGTTATGGAGAAAATACCTTGGTATGCTGATTTCACAAATTATGTGGTGAGCAAGGTGATACCAGAGAATCTTTCCTTTCATCAAAGGAAAAAGTTTCTCTATGATGTGATCCATTACTTTTGGGATGAGCCATATCTTTTTCGGTAATGTGCGGATGGTATTATTAGATGGTGCATCCCAAAAGTAGATATGTTGAGTATACTGGAAGCGAGTCAGTCTTCCCCAGTTGGAGGTCACCATGCAGGTGATCGGACTACAAGCAAAGTGCTTCAGAGTGGCTGCTATTGGCCCTCTTTGTTCAAGGATGCTTACGAGTTCATGAAGAGATGTGACCAATGTCAAAGGCAAGGGTCCATCTCAAAGCATCATGAGATGCCAATGTCCAAAATGCTGGAGGTAGAATTATTTTATATTTGGGGCATTGATTTCATGGGGGCCTTCGTAAGATCATTTGGGATGAAGTACTTATTAGTTTTTATTGACTACGTGTTAAAATAGGTTTAGGCCGTGGCTCTAGTAGATAATGAAGGAAAGTGGGTTGTTGCATTCTTTAAGAGAAATATCTTCTCTCTCTTTAGGGTACAACGTACCATCATAAGCAATGGATGATCATACTTTTGCAACAAAATATTTAGAGCCGCCTTAGCAAAATATGGAGTCAAACAACATAAGGTGGCTACCCCATACCACCCACAGGCCAGTGGGCAGATGGAAATCTCTAATCAGAAAATCAAAGCTATCCTTGCCAAGACTATGAATACTAGCTGGAAAGATTGGTCTAGGAAGCTGGATGATGCCTTATAGGCATATAGAACAACTTTCAAGACACCAATTGGCATGTCACCCTACCAAGACACCAGCTAGAGGAGGATTGTATCCCGACTATTGAGAATCAGTGTCGTCTTAACCCACCTATACAAGAGGTGGTAAAGAAAGAATTTATCAAGTGGTTGGATGCAGGAGTGGTATACCCCATCTCAGATAGTAAGTGGGAAAGTCTTGTTCAGTACGTGCCCAAGAAAGGGGGCATAACGGTGGTAGATAACAAGAAAAATGAGTTGATTCAACTCAAGACTATTACTGGATAGAGGGTGTGTATGGATTACAAAAAACATAACTCGTGGACATTGAAGGATCACTTCCCAATGCCTTTCATGGATCAAATGCTTGATTGGTTGGTATTATTTCTTGGATGGTTATTCTGGTTACAATCAGATTTCTATAGCCCCGGAGAATCAGTAGAAAATGGCATTCACCTGCCCATATGGTACTTTTACTTTTAAGAGAATGCCGTTTGGATTGTGTAATGCACCTGCTACCTTTCAACCATGCATGATGTATATTTTCTTAGATATGGTTGAAGATACCTTGGAGGTCTTTATGGATGATTTTTCTATGGTGGGAGATACGTTTGAGCTATACTTGGAAAATATAAGTAGAGACCTACCGTGGTGTGAGGAGTTCAATCTTATGCTTAATTGGGAGAAATGCCACTTCATGGTGAAGGAGGGCATTGTTCTTGGACACAAAATTTCAGCAAAGGGGATTGAAGTTGATCGAGCTAAAGTTGAGGTTATAGAGAAACTTCCACCTCCTATTTCAGTGAAGGGGGTGTGTAGTTTCCTTGGCCATGTTGGCTTCTATAGGAGGTTCACAAAGGACTTCTCAAAGATTTCAAACCCCCTTTGCAAACTTTTGGAGAAGAAAGTCAAATTCTCCTTTGATTATGATTGCTTGAAGGCATTTGAATGCCTTAAAGGGAAGCTGGTTGATGCTCCTATTATTGTTGCACCAGATTGGTCAAAACTATTTGAGATCATGTGTAGTGCAAGCAGTGTTTCCCTTGGAGCTGTGCTGGGACAAAAGAAAGACAAATTGTTTCATCCAATCTATTATGCCAGTAAAGCTCTGAATGGAGCTCAAAAGAACTACACAGTAACAGAACAGGAACTTCTTGCAGTAGTCTATGCTTTTGAGAAGTTCCGAGCTTATTTTCTAGGAACCAAGGTGGTGGTCCACACTGACCACACAACGTTGAGATATTTGATAGTGAAAAAGAATGCAAAACCAAGGTTGATCAGATAGGTGCTGCTACTTTGAGAATTTGACTTTGAAGTCAAAGATAGAAAGGGTTGTGAAAACTAAGTTGCAGATTATCTATCCGGGTTTGAAAGTGAACAAGTAGTTAGAGATAAATTTGAGATCAATTATGCATTTCCAGTTAAGGAAATCTTGGCTGCTATTGTGGAGAAAATACCTTGGTATTCTAATTTCACAAATTATGTGGTGAGCAAGGTGATACCAGAGAATCTTTCCTTTCATCAAAGGAAAAAGTTTCTCTATGATGTGATCCATTACTTATGGGATGAGTCGTATCTTTTTCGGTAATGTGTGGATGGTATTATTAGACGGTGCATCCCAAAAGTAGATATGTTGAGTATACTGGAAGCGAGTCATGCTTCCCCAGTTGGAGGTCACCATGCAGGTGATCGGACTACAAGCAAAGTGCTTTAGAGTGGCTGCTACTTGTAATACCTCTTATTCATCTGAGGCATTTGTGAAATGTAGTGAGGCTCCAGTGTCCTCACCTGTTGCAACATTGACCCCCATAGTGGTGGGGGTTCTCATAAACTCATCCTCCGAAATTAGTGGGATCACATCCCGAACCGAGTCTGAACCTACCCCTCTAGCTGGGGTTGAACTAGTAGATACACCAGTAGCTTTATCTTTTACTTTCTTCCTTCTTCTTTCTTTATCTTTTCTCGACCTTTTTATAGCTTTCTCCATGTCATACTTCTCTCTTTCTTCTGGCGTCATTACTTTTCTCTTCTTTCTCCTAGCAGTTTTTTTTCTGTGCTCTCATCAACTTGTTTCTTTTCTTTATCTTTCAATTATTTTCCCATAAAATGAACAATCCATTCATCGCCATCACTCATCACTAGGGATGGGTCAAAAATAGGCTACTGAGACTGCCTACTCTTCAACTCTTCTATGTCTTCTTATGCATGTTTAAACTCCACCATGAACTTGGCCAAGTCGGGAATGGACATTGTATCTAGACTTTTGTTAATTCATTCTTCCATGTGGTCCATCCTCAACTTAATGTTTTGGAATGGATGAATTGCTTTTGCAATAATTTGATCAACAAATGGCTTGAACTGTGAAGCCTATGTGTCCAGTTATTTTTAAAATTTCTTCTGTTGCTTTACCAACTTTGCAAAATTCTCCTGCGTTAGCCTATATTCTGTGAAATCTACCCCACCCATAGATGGTGAAGACCCTGACACTGCAGAAGTACTTAGTGGCACATACTCAGGTGGAATATATGTAGTGATGGGCAATGGCATACCTGAGGGTATTTCTGAGGTATTCGGGGCTGGTGTGGACTGAGTCTAGTAGGCTGGAAGCTTGGTGACCCTCATTGTAAACTTTGAGTCATCTTTTGATTTCTCAATGTCCTGTCTATGTTTATCCTGAACTACATTATCATTCCCTCGAATCAAAGGCACACCTGACTGCCTGTATAACTCTGTGATCAAGCAAGGGAATAGTAGTGCACTTGCCACTTTATAAACCCTCAAAAATATTTCATCAGAAATAATCTTGCCAAAATCAATTTTCAGCCCTAAGATTAAACTAGCAATAAGCACAGCCTTGTGACTTTCCAAGTCTGCATTATCTCTTGTTGGCATAAACCTCAATTGAACTATAGCCCACCAAAACTTAGCTTTGAAGATAAGAGAAGACTTTGCTATGTGCTCACGTAGGTTTATTGCCCAGGAGGGATTACCATCATCAGTCAACAACCCATCCAACCAAGGTCTCTATGTTGATGTGGAGGTTAGCCAGTATTCAAGATCAGGAACAGCAGGTAAAGCTTTGTAGTCACATCCAAATAGCATCCTATTAATTATTCGGGATGAGATATCGATGTTAACTTTTTGGACTGGGATTGACTCCCTAGTTTACAAGTCTGAAAGCTTTATTCCCTTGGGACAATCCTTCTTTATCATCACCAAATAATTAGCAAAGAATTTCCTTACCAGATTTGGCTAATATGAACTAGGTGCTTTCTTATCCAGGATAACTCGTACTCATTAAACCGATTCTCCAGTTTGGGATACTCATGTAGCTCAGTTGTCACTATCTGGTACTCCTTAGAGAATGGTCTTTTGATTGCTCTATTTGCTGTCGGTTCCAGTCTATCATAGAACTTGTCGCTTGCTCCCTCGAGTTTCTATCTGATTTCCTCCCTTATTTAAGGATCTTTATGCTTAATCACATTGGTGTCCTCAGGTTCAGTCTTCACTTCAGCCGCTTTATTTTGCACCTCCATATTAGTAGCCTCAGTTTTAGCCTCAATTGGCTTGGGATGAGATGTATCAACCCTTAACTCATCGGGGCTTGAACTAGTACTACTGGTGCTTCTATCACTCTCCTCTTTAGACTAAGAGAGTGTAGAAAGTGTCCTACCTCTTTGGCGAGTGTTAAAGGTTGGCGCCTCCTCACTCCTGGAAGGTTCGGTTTTTCTTCAGTAATGGCGCCAAAATTTGATATGCCTAAATTAAACTTCTTTTGCGAGAGAGTTAGAGGTCACTGTTAAATATAGAACCCAACTAGGTCGGATTTCGAATCCCATAAGGAATACTGTGTTCACTAAGTATTGTGGTTGTTACTAGACTGTTGATCAAAGTTTCCAAGTTAAAAAGGGAGTTTAAGTTTGTAAATTTTATCTTGTTATTTGTAACAGAGAATGATCCAGAAAGTGATTTTTATTGCAAATAGTAATTCAATAAAAGTAGACAAACTAGAGTTATGGTTACTGAGATGTTCAAGAAGCTAGGATTGTGAATTATTTTGAAATTCCAATTAATCACTACGATTGCAAGAATTATTGAATCATATAATTTACCCATTTTTCTCTCAATCTAAATGAATAGATGATCCTTCAATTCTCTCAAACTTAAGGAATACATTAACTTATTCAATTATTCTCTCATGTGGGTTGATCCCGTTAAGGCATCAACCCTTAACCCAAAGGTTAAAGCCTCTAGATTTCATGTAAACCTCTCCTTTTTCCCAACAAATACTTTTCTATTCGAACAAGTGATGTTCTTGGGCTCACCCTTTAAGTTTGCAACCAAGAAAGGTCATTATTGTGAAGAAGGGTTTATGCATCCTTAGTGAATCATAAAAATCAAGAATTCTCACAACCCCAATCAGCTTTTCACATGAAGGCTCCCATAACCCTAGTTATGAGACCTTAGCCACACATTTCCATAGAAGAACAAGAAGGAGTCATTGTATTTCTCATAAATAGATTCAGAAAATACTTACAAGGGATCAAAGATTTGTTCTTGAATCTTCTGAGAAAATACGAATAATATGTTAAGGTTCACAATTTTAGCTATTTCTTAGAGAATAATACTCATAATCCTATTCATCATTGGAAAATATAATAAAAATATGCAAAATAAAACCTAAAACTGGGTATTTATAGGTTCCCAGTTACAAAGGATTTAAAATTCAAAATCAAAAAAATCATATCCAAGTTGATAGTCAGGACGGTGGCCTATCGAAAGACTGGTGCTCTGTCGCATGAGTCGTCACTGATGGTCCTGGAATATCAGGTTCTGTTTAGGGATGATGGTCATGCTGGCGGACCATCGCTGGACTGGTCGTCCATCGTGTGGTCTTCGTTGGATCTTCTGGAAGCCTGAGTTTTGGTTAAGCCTGACGGCCATGTTGGCGGTTTGTCGAAAGATTGACGGTCTACCACTTGTACCATTACATAAGTTCTTCACTTAGAGCATTTTGTTTAGCTCTGCCGATCACTCCGGCAGTCCATCGCATGTCTAACGGTCTACCAGTTGGACCTTCAGTGACCTTTTTCTGCTATTTTTCTAGATTTTTCCTTCGTCTAACTCTTTATCCTAAAAATACTCAAATCCAGTATTAAATACAACATCAGTTTCTTGAAAAAGTACAATCATCCTAAGAAAAAGATGTAAAACATTCCATCAAAAGTCGGAACATCAAAACTCTTCTATCCTACTTGAGGACAATATGGATAGAACTAATCAAACGTATAGGGTATAGACTCGGTCTAGGTTCACTACTTCTAATTGCCCTCATGGAGTCTTATTGGTCTCTACAGATCTTTTCTCCTACGGTTGGCACTCCTGCTCAGTCACCTCTCGAAGATATTATTAATGACGAGTTTCACTGTTCTATTTATTTGTTGACCAAGTTAGTAATATCTCATTCACATTATTTGGGTCCTATTGGTACTACTGTGTGTTCTTTTAAGGTTACTCTAGTTGGGAAGTTTATGAGGTTAAATCTGTCAGTTTTCATTGGCACTAGGGTTGAGGAGTATCTATAAGATTTCATATATGAAATAGAGAAGATCTTTTGAGTGATATATACTATTGATGTAAAGGGAGTGGAGTTTGTTGATTATCAGTTGAAGGATGTAGGTTATCAATGGTATGAAGAGTGGGACCAGTCTAGGGGTGATGAAGCAAAGATGGTATTATAAGATGAATTTTCTAGTGCCTTTCTAGATTACTTCTTTCCTAAGGAGTTATGGGAGGCTAAAGCTGAGGAGTTCATGAATTTAAAGCTAGGCAAGATAACTGTAAAGTAGTATGCCTCAAAATTCCATCAATTGTCCTATTATGCTCCAGAGTTAGTGTATAGCACGAGGGCTAGAATAAGAAAATTTGCTTTTGGGTTGTCCTATGGTTTGATTTTGGAGAAAAAGGTTACCTTGTTAAACATGAATATAGATATCTCTAGACTTATAGTGTATATGCAGCAAGTTAAAGATGAAAAATAGAAGCAAGAATAGATAGAAGAGAGGCAGAGTAAGAAGTTTTGATATTTGGACAAGGGTAGAGGTCAACAACAGGGTGGTAGAGATGGTGGAAAATGGTCTAACGAGAAGTGGCGCAATTTGGGTTCCTATTCAATGGCTAGTGCTTCTTATCCTTAGTTGTCCGTTGATTGCCTCTTTCAGAGCAATAGTAGGTTTAAGGCACAAGGTGTCAAGTCCCAGGTCAGTGAGGCCTAGTCAGCTCTATCTCATCCTTTTTTGTAGATTTTATGGATAGTTACACCATGGATTTTGTGATGAGGTGAGAAATAAGTGTTTAATATGCGGCCAGCTTGGCAATTTTCTAAGGAATTATTTTTTAGGTGATGTTGTTGTTGGGGTTAATGAGGTCCCAGTTGCTACTTCTTCATCTCCAACACCAAAGGGTGCTACTTCTAGCTCGGACACAGGTTAGAATCTTTTATATGCTCTTGCCACCCATTAGGATTCTGAGGCATCTCTTGATGTTGTTACTGGAATGATAAAACTTTTCTCTCGTGATGTATATTATCAACTTGATCCCGAGTCTACCCTTTCTTATGTGACCCCTTATGTGGCTATTCATTTTGGTTTTTGTCCTAAGCGTATTCTTGATCCCTTTTTTGTGTCTACCTCGGTAGATGACTCTATTGTGGCTAGAAAAGTCTATAAGGGTTGTGTGTTATCTACCTATGGTAGGAAGACCTTAGTAGATTTGATAGAGTTGGATGTGGTAGACTTTAATGTGATCTTGGGGAAGGATTGGCTCCATTTGTGCTACACATCTCTTGATTGTCGAACTCAAAGGGTCATTTACAATTTTTGAATGAACTAATAATTGAGTAGGAAGGTAGTTATTAGTACCTAAGAGAGTGTTTATTTTGTATCTTAGAGCCCAGAAGTTGATTTGCAAGAGGTGTCTCTATCATTTGGTCTAGGTTAAAGACTTGAACTCAGAGGTTCCATCATTACAAACCATTCCTGTGGTTAATGAATTTTTGGAGGTGTTTACTGATGATCTTCCTGATGTTCCTTTGATAGGGATATCGATTTTAGGATTGAACTTCTTTCGGACACTCATCCTATTTCTATCCCTCCTTATAGAATGGCTTTGACCTAGTTGAAAGAACTCAAGGACCAGTTAAAGGATCTTCTCAGTAAGGGTTTTATCCGCCCTAGTGTTTCTCCGTGAGGTGCTTCTATTTTCTTTGTGTGTAAGAAGGATGGGTCCCTTTGGGTATGTATTGATTACCGCCAACTGAATAAGGTAACTGTGAAGAATAAGTACCCTCTTACAAAGATTGACAGTCTTTTTGACCAGCTCTAAGAATCTGAGTACTTTTCTAAGATTGATCTTCGATTTGGGTACCATCAGTTTAAGATTAGGGAGGTGGTTATCCATAAGACTGATTTCCAGAATCAGTATGGCCACTATAAGTTTGTGGTCATGTCTTCTAGATTGACTGGTGCCTCGACATCTTTTGTGGATCTTATGAACTGGGTCTTCCATCAGTTCCTGGATTTGTTTGTAACTACATTTATTGATGATATTCTGGTGTATTCCAAGAGTGAGGCAGATCATATTGTTCACCTCTATATTATGTTGTAAACCCTTAAATTTTAGAGATTGTATGCAAAATTTTCTAAGTGTGAGTTCTGGTTGAATGTTGTTACTTTTTTAGCTCATGTGGTTTCTAGTGAGGGGATCATGGTAGATCCATAAAAAGTTATCATGGTTAAGAAGTGGCCTAGGACCATGACTCCAACCGATATTCAAAGCTTCTTATGTTTAGCCGGGTATTATAGAAGGTTTGTGGAGAGCTTCTCTTCCATTGCTTCCCCGTTAACTAGGTTGACTCAGAAAAAGGTAATGTTTTTGTAGTCGGATGCTTGTGAGGGTAGTTTTGAGAAGCTGAAAGATAAGTTAACTTCAACTCGGGTCTTAACCGTGTTCGAGGGTACTGATGGATTTGTGGTTTATGGTTATGCATCTCGTGTGGGACTCAATTATATGTTGATACAGCATGGTAAGATAGTGGCCTATGCTTCCAGCCAGTTGAAAGTTCATAAGAAGAATTATCTAACTTATAACTTGGAATTGTTGGTTGTGGTGTTCTTATTGAACATTTGGCGACACTACTTGTATGGAGTTTATGTTGACATTTATACTAATCATAAGAGCCTGCAGTATGTATTCACCCAGAAGGAGTTGAATCTCAGGCAAAGAAGATGACTTGAGTTGCTCAAGGACTACGATATGAGTCTCCATTACCATCCAGGTAAACCTAACATGGTTGCTGATTCTCTTAGTAGGTTATCTATAGCGAGTTTACCTCATATAGATGAAAACAAGTGTAGATTGGTAAAGTATATTCACCATTTATCTAATCTTAGAGTTTATCTCTTGCACTTTGAGGATGGGGATGTGATTTTGCAAGAGGTGGTTAAGTCATCTCTTGGTGCTGAGGTAAACGAGAAACAAATTTTAGACCCTATCTTAATGCAGATCAATAATGATATAGGCCAGCAGAAAGTTATGGCTTTCGAGATGCGTGATGATGGTATCTTGAGGTACCAAGGGGGTTATGTGTTCCCGATGTGGATGGGTTGAGAGGAAGATTTTTGACCAAAGCTCATGAGTTTCGGTATACAATTCATTCAAGTTTGATGAAGATGTATCATAATTTGAAAGAGGTTTATTGGTGGAATAACATGAAGTGAGATATGGCCTATTTTGTGGCTGAGTGCATGGTGTGTCAACAAGTGAAGGTGGAGCACTTGAGGTCAGGTGGGTTGTCTTAAGAGATCAAGTTTCCCATCTGGAAGTGGTAAGTGATTAATATGGACTTTGTTACTGGCCTTCTGCGGTCTCATAATATATTTAAGTTGCTTTGGGTCATCATGAATAGGATGTCTAAGTCTACTCACTTCTTTCTACTGAGGACTAGCTACTATGGTAAGGACTATGCTAAGTTGTTCATTGAGAAGATAGTAAAATTGCATGGTGCTCTAGTTTCTATCATTTTTTATCATGGTACTCAGTTCTCTTCGCATTTTTGGCATTCGTTTTAGAAATGTTTAGGCATCAAGGTAAACCTTAGCACCATTTTCCACCCACAGATGGATGGTCAAGCGAAAAGGGCTATTCATACATTGAAAGATATGCCTCGGGCATGTGTGATTGACTTTGGTGGTAGTTGAGTTGATCATTTACCTCTCATCAAATTTTCTTATAATAATAGCTATCACTCTAGTATCGGAATGACTTCATTTGAGTCTTTGTATGGTAGAAGGTGTATATCTCCTACTGGGTGGTTCGTGGTTGGTGAGGCTAGGTTGTTTGGTCCTGACTTGGTTCATCAAGCTATGAAGAAGGTAAAGGTGATTCGAGAAAGGCTTAAGACCACCCAAAGTCGCCAAAATTCCTATGCAGATATGAGGCAAAAAGAGTTGGAATTCGATGTTAGTGACTGGGTTTTCCCATGAAGAAAGTAATGCAATTTTAAAAGAAGAGGAAGCTTAGCCCCTGTTATGTGGGTCTGTATTGGGTTTAGAATTGCCTTCTAGTTTGGGTTCCATTCATCTGGTATTCCATGTTTTGATGTTGAAGAAGTGTGTAGGCGATACTTCCTTGATTGTTCCTTTGGAAAGTGTGGGTGTTTTAGACACCCTGTTTTATGAAGAAGTCTCGGTCAAGATCTTGGATAGAAAAGTCCGTCGCTTGAGGAATAAGGATATGGCTTCAGTGAAGGTTCTATGGAGGAACAAAAAGTTTGAGGAAACTACTTGAGAAGACAAAAAGGACATAAAGTCCAAGTATCTGTTCATGTTCCCCATTTCGAATAATAATGCTTAAGGTATGAGTTTCGTTTTCCTCTTCTTACTTTCTGAGTTTTTCATTTGATTCTGGTATATTCTGTTATTTCTCATGCCATAACTATCCTAGCTCATTATTTGGGGATGAATGATCCTAAGGGGCGGGGGGATAATGTAACACCCTTAAAATTTCATCCATTTTATTTTTGACCTTTTCATATTCAAAACATCGATTATGACTTAAGATATGCTTATGGATGTTAAAAGGGTAATCCAGGTGAGTTTTGAATTTTTTGGAAGAGGTTCGGGGTCATTTTAGAGTTCTGAGGAATTGAGCCTCCACGTTTTTGGAATGTCATATATTATAATCTTTGTGATAAGAAGTGCATCATGGATGATAATCTCTGTGATAGATAGTGTGGCACGTAGGTTAGCCTCTATGATAGGCAGCGTGCCACGCCGCTATGTAAAAGTTGTGTTTTTTTGTTTTATTTCCCTTAGAATTAGGTGTAGTGAGGTCTTTTAACCTATGAACGACCTTTCAACATTATATGAACCTATTTTCATCAGTTTTCATGAAACAAAAAGCTATTATTTCACTCTCAGACTCAAAACCTCAAGAAAGCATAAGGGTTTCTTCGTGCATTCATCCTCTGGGTCTCAAGCTCTGAATTTCATTCCAATTCTCATGTATCTAAGGCATGTTACTCTTCCCCGATTCTTATTTGATAAAAAACATGTGTTATAAATGGTTTAATTGTATGGATTTGAATGTGGATTTTGATATGGTAGAGGGTTTTGGAATGTTAGATCCTTGAACTATTTTTTCATGATTTTTATGAGTTGTTGATTCTTTGAATTGAATGTTTTGAACTATTGGGGTGCATGGGTGTGGGAATTGGAATAGGGGTCGTGGTATTCCCCCAAATTGATGTTTTAAACTTGGAATTTGTTTTGAATAATCGTATTCCCTCAGCCCATTTGGGTAAATGGCTTTGAATTGTGAAATTGTGACTTGGTTTGACTTACTCACCTATATTTTTACATTGCATAAACGGTTAAACAATGAACGAATTTTTGAAGTCTTTGTTGGCTACGGTTGATTTAATGAACAAAAGGGGTTGAGATATTCCCCCAAGTTAATGTGATTTTTATGGAAAAGGGATAAGCTTACAAGTGTAAGGGTATGACGATACCCATGGTGTACCTTAACGGTTAGTTCTTTGGTTAATAAATGTGTTATGTGAAACTTTCTTTAATTGGGCTTAATGGGGGTTATGTAGCAAAGTCGTGAAGGTATGGGTCTTGGATGACTTATACTGGAAACTCATGTTTGCCGACGTGTGGTTTGGTCTTGATGACCGTGTGCATGAGTCACACTTGATATATATATATTTGGGACGGCTAATTGCCTTGATGGCTTTAGCTTTCCCTCGGTTTTTCTCCGGTTTGTGCGTCTAACACACACAGGTTCCCTTTTAGCAGAGGGATCTAGACCCATATAGCCTATGGGTGCCTTTTATGACGGTTGAGATACATAGTCCAGGCTAAGGTTTTTAAATTGCATGCTAAGCCTTGTTACCCATCCTTGTATGATATATATATTATGTATGTACAGTGTGTGTATGTAGATTTTATTGTGGTTTTACTTAGCATTGTTTTATCCCTATCCCTGATTTACATGCTAGTGCTCAACCCACTAACCATCTCCAGACGTTGTATCCCCACGCGATATAGGAACCAAAAATACTTCTATTCTTCCTGCGCAGAGACTAAGTGATTGTGGGATAGCTTGTGAGTTAGATTGAAGTTGTGAGCTTCCATACTTCAAAAGACCTCATTTATGTTAAAGGTTTCTTTATGTTATTGACTCATTCCTTTGGTCTTATTTTTGGATATTGTCGGAGGCATGTCCCGACTTTTATTGATATTCGATTGGTTAGAGGCTTTGAGGATATTACTGTAGACTTGGGATTGATTGTTGAACTCTTAGACTTATTTTGAGTCATACTTATCTATCTTGTGATATATTCAAAATTTCTGTTGCTATACTTATATTATGTTCCATATGACTAGGCAAAAGGGGTGGACTCCGGTCGTCATTGGACTTGAGATACCCATCACGGTTAGGCCCTGGTTTGGGTCGTGACAACTTATTTGTAGTTTGCTACTTAGCTAACTGCTTTTTTTATTGGCATATTCCCCCTTGTTGTATTTCCCTCTTTGTTGATCATTTTTGGGATGAACCTTACTTATATTCTCTTCCTCCTTTTTCAGTATCTCAAAAGAATTATTCACAGAAACCTTTTGGTATTCACTTTGACAGGAGCTCCCAGGTAACCTTCTTCATTTCTCACCACTGTTCAAGTTCTTGTTGTAGGATTCCACCTTGACCAAACAAATTTTCCATTGATATATCTTTTCTGCAATGGGATTTCTTCTTTTCCTGGTACTATTTCCTCCACTTTCTCCTCATGATCTATTTTTCTGAGCACTGCATGCAAATTTCTACGATAACTCTCCTCGTGTCTTTGTAGTTTGCATGTGTGATAGTATTTGGGGAGAATATCATATTGTATTTAAATTTTCTAGATTCTCATAGCTTGTGTCTTACTATTCACTACCTCTGTCTCAACAAACATAGGCAACTTAGCAGCCAAGTCAACTTGAACCTTGACCCTAGCACAACTAGGCCTAGTTTTCGTTATAGTAGCCATATCAAGATATATTGGTTTACCAACAGTAGTAGCCAAAGAAAAAAGGGATTATTTCACAAAAAGGTAGGCAATAAGTCCGAAAATGAAATCCATGCCATAACTTTCATTATCTCAACTCCTGGGTTGAAATTAGTGTCATATATGAAGGGACTTATTTGGTACGCTATCCCATCCTTAGCATTTATGTAGTAAACATTTTTAGACAACAAGTTACATAATCCTTCATCTGACTGAATCTCATCAAAATATGTCTATTTCTTAAAAGGCTTATCTTACAATCCCCTTTGATATTGCATTACTTAGGGATTTGTTTTCTCAGATCGTCCAAATACGGTCATCCATAGGAGAATTCTCATATAGTTACAAGTCCTCAATGATATTCATCTTGGTAATCTCCTCCTCCATCCAAGTAATTCAAGGTACACCATCAATATAGGTTAAAGGTTTCATATCTATTGACTCCACAGAAGGATTAGAGATATGTTGATGGGGTTTTAACAAATCTATATACTTTAATTTTTTTACTGAGATCATTGTTGTCATTGTTTCCCTTGAACGATGTATATCGATTGGCAAACTGATTGAATCATTAGGAAAAATACAATTTTTTTGGTGATTTTGGATGATATAACTCAGGGAAGTCTGTAATGGATGTGATTGATGCAGTAGTAATGGTCTGGGCAGTCTTCTCTGGCAGATCATTGGCTGGATCAACCATTAGATCGAGCATATATTAGGGTTTGCTGAATGGTCGATACATACAAATTGATTACTTATTATACTTATATTACTGTCACATAAATTGAGACTAAAAAGTAGCATATATTATTTAAAAATTACGTAAAAAATATTATAAATTATAATAATTTAAAACTTCAAAATTTAAAATTATATAAGAAATTTGGTTGACTTACCAAATTTCATTTGTGATATAATTGGAATAGATTGAGTAACATATATTATAGAAAATAATACAAAAAGTATTGCCACACCCTTTTTTTAACTAAAATAATTGATTTTTTAAGTTCGTAAAGGGTTTTTAGTAAAAGTGACAAAGAAAATAAAAAATGTGTTTCGAAAAGGATTGTTACAATTAAACTTAGAGTCACCACATGGAATAAATCTGGTGTGCCAAGTCACCTTTGGAAAACTTTTTTCAAAATAGGTTAGACTCTTAAAACTGATTCACGAATAGAGATTCTGGTTATGGAATTCTGTTGACTGAGAGAAAGGTGTTAGGCACCGCTCGGTCCTGTGGTTCGACCACGATCATTTTAGTTAGTTATATCAGCTAACCTATGCAATCCAAAACTATGCTCTACCCGATACCTCGGGCCTTGATCATTAACCTCCTTCGAGGACATAATACATTGGGGCATTCCCCGGAGAATGAATATAATTTTCCTCGAGGCATTCCTCGGACAAATGAGTACAATGGATTCAAATGCGATAAAACAAAAATCATTCAACAATCCATAATTTCTAAAATTTGCCTACCTCAAACGTAAGATTTGTCTATCAATTTTCGGCCAAAAACATAAGACTATCGAATTCGACAAAATGAACGTCCATTTCAAATCAAACAATAATCAATGAATCAAAACAAATCAAAATTTAGTTTTATCAATTTTCAATTCCGCCCCAATTATTGATTTTAATTCTCGAGTAGGATATCATGTCATCAAACAATCCATAATCAAGGAATCGAACAATAAGCACAAAAATCAAATTATTTGATGAAATTAAGAGATAACGAGGTAATATTGGACCTTAATCGGGGTTTAACCATGAAATTTCTTCAGCAATTCCACTAATACATAGAGGAAGAGCAATGACCTAAAATAAATTACAAACTTCAAACCAACGACCTCTATCAAAAAACAAACACGATAATTCAAATTAAGACCAACAAAGGAAGGGTGATTCAACCAAAATTTGCGGACTGTTTGGCGGTGGTTTCACTATTGAAATTGAGACAGATGTCGTCCTGGGGTATTACAGCGAGACTCGCCAGTCATTCATCAAAAATAATAAGGGACATCATAGAACCAAACTTTTAGTCGATTTGGGGCTTTTGGTCATTGGTATCGGCTTTTACGGTGGGGTTTTTTCTTTGGTTTTACGATTTCACTGGTGGAGCAGCGATTTTGATGGAAATTTTTTTGGAAAAATATGTTTCTCCCTTTCCTGATCAACTCTTTATTTTTCTCCTTGTTTTTACTATTTTTTCATCTGATTATGGGTGTGTGAGTATATATGGATCTATCTTTGTTAGTTGTTCTCCTATCTCTCGATCTATTTTTCTCTAGCACAACCACTCCCTGTTCACTGTGTATATGTAAGTATATAGGGGTCTCAGTTATGTGCATGAATATTGTTGTGAGGTATAGTCTGTTATCTGTTGTTGGGTGTAAGTAATTCAGAGGAAAAAATGAGAGTTTTTAAGGTGTAGGGTAAGGCATAGTGAGGTAAGAGTGAGGTGTCTAAAGGTGTTATGAATTTGTTAATTTTTATGGGATTTGGGTAGCAAAATGTACGGTGAGATTATTATTTTTTTTGTGTTTTTGTGGGAGGAAATTATTCAATAGATGGGGTGCATGGTAAGGTGAGTGGGTTAAATTTTTTGACTGTTGAGGAGGGTCAAATTTAGGTGTCTACATCATGCCCCTCTTTGTCTATAAACATAATATTTTCAGACAAAGAAGTGGACAATAAGATAGAATTTGACCCGATCATTATTCAGAAGGAAGAAACAAAAGGATAGAGTACAACCGAGTCTTGATTTTGGTCATCCTACCTATCCCAGGTTATATGGAATTAGGTGACATGTAGCTTCCACAGTTGAAAAGGAAAAGGACTATACCGAGTTAGAGATTCGAGTGAGGTCCTGTCAAGGTCTCGATCTGTGGCTCTATCATTACATCAAAATAAAAATTACAAGTTAAAAAGATATGAAGTTACAAAGCTCTATCTATGCAACTTCTCTTGACTCTTGATGTGAGTCTTCAATTCTAATAAAAGTGACAAAAGAACAGATCTTCTTTGGGTTAAACTTGAGAATACTTCTTTCTCCATACAAAATTTTGTATTGGAGTTACACTCAAAATTGACCATGTTCTGTGGGTGGTATTTCTTAATTTTGAACTTGAACTTGAACTTGACAATCTTCACCCTATTTTTTAGGCGGTCTCCTGACTTTCAATTTCCTCACCCTATTCTCCAGGAGAGCTCCTGATTTGCTATTTCATCATCCTATTCTTTGGGCGGACTTTTGACTTGCTATTTTACCACCCAATTATTCAGGCTGGCTCCTGACTTGATATTTTATCATCTTGTTCTTCAGACAGGATCCTGACTTGTTATTTCATCACCCTATTCTCCAGGCGAGCTCCAGATTTGCAATTTCTTCACCCTATTCTCCAGGCGGTCACCTTACTTGCTATTTCATCACCTTGTTCTCTTGACTTGCCATTTCATCATCCTATTTTTCAAGTAGGCTTAGGACATTCTATTTTATCACCCTATTCTCCAGGCGGGCTCCTGACTTGATATTTTATTATCCTGTTCTCTAGATGGGCTTCTGACATGCTATTTCATCACCCTATTCTCCATACGGGCTCCTGGCTTGGAATTTCTTCACCCTATTCTCTAGGCAGACTCCTGACTTGCAATTTCTTCACCCTATTCTCTAGGAGGGCTCCTAACATACTATTTCATCACTATATTCTCCAGATAGATTCCTGACTTGCTATTTCATCACTCTATTCTCCAGGTAGGCTCCTGACTTTTAATTTTCTTCACCCCATTCTCCAGGTGAGATCCTAAAATCAAAATCAAAACTACAATGAACATTGTCTCAAACAAAGGTTATGATAAAGAGAGATCTCGTTTTTTAAAAAATAAAGTCTCATTTTTAAGAGAATCCTAAAGTGAAGTTTCAAACAACATGAATGAAATTATTTTACCCTAGTTTAACATTAGAAAACTTTTACGGGTGGCAAACCCAATCACAACTACTTGCAAAATACATAATGCAAAGGTGAATCAAGACTCTAACCAATAAATGCATCTCTTGAGAGTAAAATTAAATGTCAAATACTAGGAAGTGTGTCTCCTAAGAATTAAAGTGAGGAATTCTAACTATAAAGTGCATCTTCTAGAAATAAAGGTTAAAATTAGGAAGTGTGTCACCTGACATATGAAACTTGAAATTCCAGACCAGAAAGTGCGTTTCCTAAGGGTTAAATGGATTGGCTCAACTAGAAAGTGCCGCTTCTAGTAGTAATATTTCAAATTAGGAAGTGCATCACCTAATAAATGAAATTTGAGGTACCCAAAAAAGAAAGTGTGTCTCCTAGAGGTTAAATGAAAAGACTCGACTAGAAACTACGGCTTTTAAGAGAAAAGGTTCAAGTTTAGAAGTGCATCACCTAACAAACAAAAATTGAATTACCCAGACAAGGAAGTACGTCTCCTAGGAGTTAAATGGAAGGATTTGACTAGAAAGTGTGGCTTCTAGGAGCAAAGGTTCAAGTAAGAAAGTTTGTCACCTAACAAACAAAAATTGAATTACCAAGACAAGAAAGTATGTCTCCTAGGGGTTAAATGGAAGGAATCAATTAGAATGTGTGGATTCTAGGAGTGAAGGTTCAAGTTAGAAAGTGAGTCAGCTAACAAATGAAAATTGAATTACCCAGACCAGAAAGTGCATCTCGTAGGGGTTAAATTAGATGAATCAATTAGAAACTGCATCTTCTAGGAGTAAAGGTTTAGGTTAGTAAGTGTGTCACAAAACAAATGAATTTGAATTACCCAGAAAAGGAAGCGTGTCTCCTAGGGGTTAATTTGAATTACTCGATGAGAAAGTGCATCTTCTAGGAGTAAAGATTCAAGTTAGGAAGTGTGTCACCTAATAAATGAAATTTTAATTACCCAAACAAGGAAGTGAGTCTCCTAAGGGTTAAATTGAATGACTTGACTAGAAAGTGCATCTTCTAGGAATAAATATTCAAGTTAGGAGGTGTGTCACCTAACAAATGAAATTTGAAAACCCAGAAAAGAAAATGCATCTCCTAGGGGCTAAAGTAAAGAACTCGATTAGAAAGTGGGGCTTTTAGAAGCGAAGGTTCAAGTTATAAAGTGTCTAACAAATGAAAAATTAAATACCCAGTCAAGAAAGTATGTCTCCTCAGAGTTAAATGGAATGACTCAAATAGAAAAAGCATCTTCTAGTAGTGAAGGCTCAAGTTAGGAAGTACATTACCTAACAAATAAAACTGAAATACCCAGTCAAAGAAGTGTGTCTCCTAGGGATATAAGATGATGTGTTTATACCATGATTATGATTATCAAACCTGTGTAGCAATTAATCTTGGATTTATTTATACGCCTAAGCACCATAACTTACCCATATTTTAGCTAAGTTTAGAGAACAAAGTGCCTAGTTTCTTATGTTTTTACTCTACTTGTATGTAATTCAGCTAATCGATGTGATTAGCATGATTTTAGGTATTAATGAGGTAGATGGAGACATAATGGAACTATGGAATACGTATGGCATATGACACAAGAAAGAGTAGCAGTCTGGACCAAATGTGGTGCCTAAAAACTATGTCCAAGACTAATTTGTCATTTAGAGTTAGTCTAGGGACTTAGAAGGAAATTATGAGGGAAAAGTTATTAAAACTACTTGATGCTGAAAAGTCACGCATTATTCATTATTCTGTATCTTTTTGAATTGGAGAGTGGCGGATTAGCACTAAGGGAGAAACGCTACTTCATCTTTTCCGCCAAGATTGTGTTTACTTTTTGGTATGATGACTATTTCTATTGTGATTCTCATTTTATACATGAGTATCTAAGTTTATTAGTTAGGGTTATGGAAGCCATATAACATACAATCTATTACTTTGGGTTTTTGAATTCATCATGTATTGATATGCTTATATCATACTCTCTTTGTTTATCTTGAATTCTCATTGTTGCAAACATAGAGAATGTGCCTTAAAACTCAACTTGTTCGATATAAAGGTTGAGGTTCGAAAAAGAGAGTAGTGACATCAAAATAGGATTTCCAACCCCTATTTCATATGTTAATTCCTTAACAGGATTAACTACTTGGAGATTTCGTATTATTTTTGTAAACACACTTTTGATTCGAGAGAACTAAAGTGAATTAGTCCTTGATGGTTGAGAAACACTAGGATTATGTTATTAAATATAATATGTTTCTCTGTAAGCATGATACATGTATGAATTAGTAAAACCCATAGTTAAAAAGCATTGAAAACTACAAGGTGGAAATAACCCTAGCTGGCTATTTCTCTGAATTTGAATACTACTACACATATTTCATCTTGTTAATCTGAAACCATTAATTTGTGAACTAAATCAAATTCCCCATTTTTATTTTATGGAAATGAATGATTAAAAGTCAACTAATTTGCATACAACTCAATTAGCACCATATTCCCTGTGGGATTCAACCCCAACCTAGTTGGGTTATATATTTGACAATGACCGCTTATACTTTTGTAAGAGAGTTGTAATTTTGGCATATCAAATTTTGGCGCCGTTGCTGGGGAATACGGTTGTCGATTGAGTTTATATAAGTTAATTGACTGTTATTCAAGTTTCCTTATTTTACATTTACTTGTTGTTTTTGTTCGTTACTGGCTCATTGTTGTTTATGTCAGGCACCAGAAGTTCAGGAGAACCATTATTACCCTTCAATCCTGAACCTCATCTCATTGAAAGAATGGCTAACCTATAGGATGCTGAAAGATTAGCCGCTTTGGCTAATGCTCAATTAAATCAACAAAATGTAGATAACCCAGGTCGGGTACCTAATCTAGATGAAGAGGACCTGGGAGATGATGATTTAATTGACTCGATAATAAAAGGCGTGCAGCGGAAGTAGTTACACCTGTAAATCAAAATCGTCCATTCAGAGGAAGACTAGACTGCCAAGCTGTGCAGTTTGATATTGACAATGATAAGGATGATTTAGATGGAGCTGGAGCTATAGGAGAAATCATTCCACCACCATAGATCCTTGGGTGAAATTCAACATCACCAGTACAATAATCCAGCTACTGAATTTGAAAAGACTCTTTGGTGGATTACCGATGATGATCCAAATCTATATTTAGTAAATTTCATCAATATTTGTAAGTTGTTTGATAATCCTGGAGTGGGAAAAAATTCTATTCGTTTAAGATTGTTCCCACTGTCTCTGTCTGGAGAGGAAACTATGTGGTTGAATGAGCTGACTCCTGATTCTATAACAAATTGGAGGCAATTGAAAGGAGCTTTCCTAGAAAGGTTCTTTCCGCCCTCCAGAATGTTATAGTTGAGGGATGAGATCATAAAATTTAGGAAATTGGCTAATGAAGCTTTGTATGAGACTTAGGCGAGGTTTAAAAAAAAGTTAACTCAATTCCCAAACCATAAGATAAACACTTGATGGAAACATTCTACAGAGCTTTGAACTCACTAACAAAGCCAATAGTGGATAATGCTGCAAGAGGAGCTTTTAAGGAGCTCACCTTTACTGAGGCTGCAGACATGTTAGAAAGAATGACTAAGACAAGTAGAGCTTGGCATACCAGAGATTCTGTGGTAGCAAGCAATACTGGGTCTAGTATAATATCAAAAGAGCAGCGTAGGAGAAAAAAGGATCGTGATCAGGATATGGCTCACATAAAAACCTAGATGGATCTGTTCACTAAATATTTGCTATCAGGGAATGTAGAAAAGGTAAAAGTGGTGGGGTCCCATGGTAAGCGAGCTGACTCAAACATCAATAAAGAGGCTAACTACTTACATAACCAGGGGGATTTTCGGACCGGAGATCAAGGAAACCAAGGTTGGAACCATCAAGGAGATTGGAAGAATAACAATGACAGAAGTGGACTGTATGTACCTCCTGGAAGCCGTGATAATGCTGCCACCAGTTCAGGCAAAATATTCATGGAGGACATGATGGATAAACTATTAAAGGGAGTTGAGGCAACCAATTCAGGGGTGACTACTATGAAGACTGACATATCTTTCATGAGTCAACTAGTAAATTTGCACTCATCCGCTATTAAACAACTGAAGCAACAGATGAGCCAATTATCCATAGCATTTAACCAAAGATAAAATGGGACTCTACCAAGTGATACAGTTCATAATCCAAGGATTGATGGATCGTGTATGGCTATTACCACTAGGAGTGGTAAGATATTATCTAGTCCAGGATTGGAAGCATTCTCTCATACTGATATGGTCGAAATAGATTGGGAGATGGTTGATGAATCTTCAGTGGTGCCTGTGGAGTTGGGAGGTTTGAAAAAGAAGAGTATGAAAGTGAAACAACCACCTAAGCTGAAGCATGTTAGTGATGTAGAGCAAGGCATAAGAAAGGAGGTAGAAGTTGCTCCAATTGAAGTCCCAAGGTCCTCACCACCAATTCCATAATTATTAAAGAAGAATGAAGATGATGGCAAGTTTAGAAAATCCATGGCTATGTTAAAGCAATTGACAGTGAATGTTCCCTTAGTTAAAGCACTGGAACAAATGCCCGAATATGCTAAGTTTATGAAAGACCTGTTGATGAAGAAAAATACTGTGATCTATGAAATGGTAGAAAATCTTCATCATTGTAGTTCTATTGCTACAACATCTATTATGCAGAAGAAAGCTGATCCAGGAGCATTTACTATCCCATGTACGATTGGATCGCTAAATTTTGAAAGGGCCCTTTGTGATCTTGGGGCAAGTATAAATCATATGCCATTGGCAGTTTTCAACAAATTGGGTTCGGGAGATCCTACGACCACCAATATGCGGCTTCTAATAGCAGATAGATCGGTGAAAAGGCTAATTGGGATTCTACATGATGTACTTGTAAAAGTTGTTGATTTTATATTTCTTGTCGATTTTGTAATTCTTGATTGCAAAGTGGACTTCAAAGTACCCATAATTTTGGGCAGGCCATTCTTACCAACTGGGAGAGTGTTAGTTGACATGGAGCTGAATGAGCTGAAATTTAGGCTCAACGAGAAAGAAGTTAGTTTTGAAGTATGTCAGTCTATGAAATAACAAAGGGAGATGAGTGTCTTCTCGATTGTTGATGTATTCTATAAAGACGAGTGAGATGTACCATTTAAGTATAGGTCTGTTGTGGAGACCATAGTTGTTTTGGTTGAACTTGCAAGTGAGGATGTGAGTGACTTCAAAGTGGCTGGACTTGGAATAAAGCATTTTCTTGATCCAACAAATGAGGTACAAATGGTATCATTGATGTATCTTGATGAAGTCTGAGTAGTCAAGATAATCGAGTTATGCTGCGACGTTAAATTAGGCGTTGCATGGGAGGCAACCCATGATATTATTTTCATTTTATCATGTTAAATAAAAATACAAAAATAAGAGTCGAGCCACGACCAAAACTATGGCGCTTGGTGAGAGGTAACCCATCCTTCTAATCATTTTTAGTTATTTTTATTAAGTGTAGGTGCATGAAGTACTAAGGAGGTGATTGGTACCAAATTTGGTTTTGAATTGAGCCATATCAATGGTGGTAAGTTTAGGAGTAATGGGAACATTATAGGTAAACTGGAGTGGTTCATTGTTAAGGCTTAAGTCATGATTCGTATTAGAGTTGTGCCCCAAATTATGTTAATCTGACCTTAAAAGTTTTGCGGTGCAACTTTTTTTTTGTGATTTTCAATAAGGTCTGTGGTTGTAGCATAGGTATTGGGCCGATAGTCCCGATCCCGGATCCCACCACTAACCTCGATAGGGATGCGGGAGCAAAGCCCTACGGTATGAACCTTCCCCACTACCTCAATTAAGAGATAGAGTAGGCGTCGAAACTACCTAAGTCATGTCATTCCTTGTGCGGATCCTAATCTTGATTAGGTAATGCATTATGCATCACTTAGCACTTAGCATAAGCCCACTGTTTTACTTAGGCGACATCTTAGGCAGTACTCAAGTCTTCTTGTGCGTTAAGTTAGGCGGCGCCTACCCTAGTTTAGGCAATAGTTTGTGTGTCGCATAACCAAATGCATACCCTCACTGTTTCAAGTTGGCTACTGCCTTTCCGGTGCCTAAGTCTACTTTTTTGATACTTCAGGTGACGCATACTTATGGTAAGGCAATGAGTTATGCGGCGCTTAACATAAATAATATGTATACTGGTTCCCCTTGTCGTTAAGCTTTGCGATGCAAACTTAAGCATTGGCTATCCATTAGGCAAAGCAAACTACTTCAACTTAAACTAAATCCCCAAATTCTCTCTTATTTCACCACAAAACCGTGCCTTCAACACAATCTTTGTCCCATAAGCTTCTTCAAAACTTTCAAAACCCAAAAACATCCACACTCTTTCTTCAATCTTTCATCTTCAAGGTTTGTTTTCTTTCCTTAATCCTTAAGTGTTGTGACTTTATGTTGTAGTTGTTAATTGGTTTCTTGAGGATTATGGATTAAATTCTTTCCATGACTATGTCAAAGAGAGGTTTTGAGCATCTTGGGAAGATAAACATAATTGTTGTAATAGACACCATTCTTGTAGTACTTTGAGCTTTTGAATGTAATTGAATTGTTCATGACTAATGTAGTTTAGTTATGTGGCCATTATTTCACAACTTACTTGATGGAACATGGTGTTGGTTAAATTGTGTGAAAGTGATGGTGTTTTGTGTATATTGATATGTTGAAGCTCTAAGGCATAACTTTGTTCTAAATTTGTTTCATTGATGTAAAATTGGTAGAATTAAAGTGAGTGAATTGTATTATGACTAATGTTGGTGCACTATATCAAAGTGTATGTCGGTGAAGTCTAAGTACTCGATAATAACACTAAATTGGTTTATACTAACAACTTAAGTGTGGGGTGGTGACTTCACCACCTTTATCTTAATTGTAGTTAGTTTCATTATGTGTGGCTGGCGTAGATGATGTGATGAATACAGGAAAAATGGCTCTGATGATGATCTCCATGCAGTTGGCATGACTCTTAATGTGGATAAGGAGTACTACTATCCAGGTTCTTTATCTTGTTATTTGCACTGGGGACAGTGCTTAGCTTAAGTGTAGGGTGGCTAGTTACTTTGCTACTTGTTTTGTAAGAAAATAGGACCTTCTCCTTAGTATACTTCTGTGATTGGATTAGTTATTTTGTTTATTTTGTTTCTTGTTAGATTTTTGTTTGATTTAGTCATAATTAGGTGCTTTTCTCGATGATGGATGGATGACGACCGTCTTAAGAGAAAATTAGTCATCTACTTGCATGTAACTTTTCTTCTGGATCACATGACAACATACGTATGTGATGGATTATTATGTTTGAAACACCTAGGCTCTAGTTGTGACTCTTGTTGTAATTGTTGGTTTTATTTGAATTTATTTAATTGTTGGGTCAAGAATCTATAATGCTCCTAATTGAGTTAACCATGTGCCATGAGTATGTAAGATTGTTGTATATTCCTTATTGCAACTGATACTAGAACTTTCCTGGTGTGTATGCAAAGCGAAATAAAGATTGTGAGTTTAGGAGATGATTTAGGCATTTCTTTGACAGTCATTGTTCTTGCCTTCTTTTGACCTACCTTTTCACATTATATTAGCTAGCCCCATTGAGCCTTTAGCTTGTTCTTTTGTTAGCCTCATATGTAGCCTAACCCATGCTTGAATAGACCGTAATTTGATCCAAAAGATCCTATGCGCTTTAATGTAAAATCAATTTGAGTTAGGAGTTTGGCAATAAGAGGAAAAAGGTGAAATTGATGCCCCAAAGTATAGTTATTGGCGTGTTCAATTGATGTGTTTGGGAGTAGCAAAAATTATTGAAAAAGTTCCAAATTTTATACCGAATATGTTACAATGAACCTGTTTTGGCCCTGGTCCTTTTGGACATTGTACACCTCAACTAAGGCAAATCGCTTAAGTTGCTGGTGGCTATCGTAGAAGTGTGTAACGTGAAATGGGAGCAAAAAAAATTATTTGAAAGGGTTGCATACTCCCACAATAGTGTTATTAATTGAGTTTAATGGGATGGGGTGAAAACAAAAGATATGGAAAGATGAAAGTGGTGTAAATTGGTTGTTAGAAATTGGTCTTAGTTACATAATATAGTGTATTAAAGTGCTTAGGGAAGATAATCACTATTTCTAGCCAAAATAGTTTCTACCCATCCTTTAGCCTACATTACAACCCGTAAAAGACCTATTTGATCCTAATCTTAGCATTCTGATATTAGTGGAGCATTACACTAAGGGCAAGCATATGGTCATCAGTTGTAATTTGAGAATTATTTGTGAGAGTGAGCGCAACTTGATTCTTGTACCCATTTTGTTAGAAATTACATGATTATGAGTGCTTATGGTTAACTTTCTTGTTGTGAGGGCACATGGTTGATGAAGGTTGGGTAATTTATATGATTTCTTAGCTTAAACGGTATGCATGAATTTACCAATTTAATGAGTCTATTCTTGAGGGTAGGTTGTCTCATGTAATGATCCATGAATTTACTTCTTGTTCATAATTGTTATGTGAGCCTATTTAAGCATCTTGTTTTCCTTTGTGGGTGTTAAGACTTGTGTAGAATGCATAAATGGATAAGTTGTTCGAGGACGAACAAAGCTTTAAGTGTGGGGTGGTGATCTTGGGTGTATTTATATGCCTAATCACCAAAACTAACCCATAGTTTAGCTAATTTTGGAGAACAAAGTGCCTAGTTTCTTATGTTTTTACTCTACTTCTATGTAATTGAGCTAACCGATGTGATTAGTACAATTTCAGGTATTAATGAGGTAGATAAAGACATAATGGCACAATGAATGCCGATGGCATATGACACAAGAAAGAGTAGCAGTCTGGACCAAATATGGTGCCTAAAAACTATGTCCAAGACTAATTTGTCATTTAGAGTTAGTCTAGGGACTTAGAAGAAAATTATGAGGGAAAAGTTATTAAAACTACTTGATGCTGAAAAGTCACGGATTATTCATTATTCTGTATTTTTTTGAATTGGCGAGTGGCGGCTTAGCACCAAGGGAGAAACGCTACTTCATCTTCTCCGCCAAGATTGTGTTTACTTTTTGGTATGATGAATATTTCTATTGTGATTCCCGTTTTATTCATGAGTAGCTAAGTTTATTAGTTAGGGTTATGGAAGCCTTGTAACATACAATCTATTACTTTGGGTTTTTGAACTCATCATGTATATATATGCTTATATCATACTCTCTTCGTTTATCTTGAATTCTCGTGGTTGCAAACATAGAGGATGTGCCTTAAAACTCAACTTGTTCGATAGAAAGGTTGAGGTTCGAAAAAGAAAGTAGTGACATGAAAATAAAATTTACAACCCCTATTTCATATGTTAATGCCTTAACAGGATTAACTACTTGGAGATTTTGTATTATTTTTGTAAACACTTTTGATTTGAGAGAACTAAAGTGAATTAGTCCTTGATGGTTGAGAAACACTAGGATTATGTTATTAAATATAATATGTTTCTCTATAAGCATGATACATATATGAATTAGTAAAACCCATAGTTAGAAAGCATTGAAAACTACAAGGTGTGCATAACCCTAGCTTGCTATTTCTCTGAATTTGAATACTACTACACATATTTCATTTTGTTAATCTGAAACCATTAATTTGTGAACTGAATCAAATTCCCCCTTTTGTTTTACAGAAACGAATGATTAAAAGTCAACTAATCTACATACAACTTAATTAGCACCATATTTCCTATGGGATTCGACCCCAACCTAGTTGGGTTATATATTTGACAACGACCGTTTACACTGTTGTAAGAGAGTTGTAATTTGGGCATATTAGCAATACTGCTTTTTGCATTTGCAAAAGTGATGAATTACCCCTTTGGACATTTAGGCTTTGAGGCCCTTTGATTTGAAAGTAACATGTTCTCTTATTTCATACAAAGAAAAACTTATGAGTTTAAAAGTGTGGTTGTTGATTTGTGGCTTTAGCTTTTGAGGTAATCGCTCTTGCATTTGATATATTTTACCTTGCTTCTAACTATTAACATGTGTCATTGTCATGCTGCACCATTGATCCAAACTTAGATTATTAAGAGTCATTCTGAGACAAACACAGTATCTCTGTCCTACGATATCTCCAAACTAAATTCCATTAAAACTTTGCATTATCATGAGTTCATAACCTGCCAGTTCGAACACCTTGTTTTGCTTTAGGTCATGCCATTTTTATGTGCTGGTTTTTTTCTTGCTTTGTGCAATTGAAGAAGTTGGTAGCAAGTTTTGAAATCGTTTCTCACTTGTTTTGACATAGATTTAACACAAAGATATGAAAAAAAAAATATTTGGATAGCAGACTCAAGCGAACAAAAATAGAAATATAAAGAAGAAGGAAAAGATAATGAATGTCCCTTTTTGAAAACCAAAAAAAGAAAAGAAAACTTGTCTAAAAACGACAACCAACTCTAATGATTATGACATTTACTTTGGATTAAGCAACTTGATCTTTCCATCCAACTTTTCACCAATTGTTGCTGAATTAATGACCCTGAAATTGAGTTGCTTCTTTAAGCTCATTGTACTTGTATACCTCATCTGGATAGTGACGTCTTGATGGATTTTCTCCAAAACACCTCTCTCATTTTAATTTCTCTCACCTCATCATTACCTTATGGTGCTCGTGGGAATTTTCACTTGTTAGACTTCTCATTTATTTATTATTTTTAACTCACGATTGTCTTACGGTGCCCATAAGGGTTTTCACCAATAAGACTCTCTCATTTTTATTTCTCTCAACTTACCATCTCCTTAAGATGCCCGTGAGGATTTTCACCAATAAGACTCCCTCATATTTATTTCTCTCCTAATTTCTTATGTTGAGGAATACAAGTAGTACACGAAAATGCATCATCATATTCATTGCATGCTTAGCCTTAACATTCTCAAAGATTGATCTGACGGTCTTTCTTTAGTTGTAATGTGGATTTGGGGCAGAGTTAGAAAGAAAGGATGGTATGAGGCTCAAATGATACTTGAAGTGGGGTGAGACTTGCAACTTTTGGAATTGACTTAACAAACAAAAATTAACACAAAAATTAACTTATGTCCCAATTTTTTTTGATTGGATAATTCTAAATTGTTTATTTGATTCGATCGAACCCTAGAGTAAGGCTGCCTATGTATCCTGTCATTGTAAGAATCAGGTCAAACATAGTTCAGGCCACTTGTTCTTTTGCTTGATTTTGATTTTTTTTTTATTTTGGGACTTTTTTTACTCTATTTTTTACACTCTTATCTCTCTTTATTTTACTCACTCTTTTTTGAACTTTTTTTATTCTATTCTTCTGCTCAACACTTTTTAAAAAAAAAAAAATTACTGACTCAATCTTGATTCCAAAAGAGGGGTACAAAAGGAAAAATAGAGCTAAAGCTCAAATAGGGTAAACAAAGAATGACAAAATTTTTGGATATTAGAATGAAATGTCTTCATCATATCAATCCTCAAAAATGCAAATACAAAACATGCAATATGAAAGTGGAAGAGGAAGACCACTTATACTATTTTTTCGTAACCCTAATTTTAACTGAGCATGTGTGTTATTTTTCTTCTGTACTTGTCAAACATACTCCATCTTTGTACACACCTTACATTGGATGACTCATACTTTAGTGGAGAAAAATTTCTTTTATTTCTCTTGACTGGATATCATGCACCACTGTTTGATCCAATTCAAAATGTTTGAGATGTATACCTTTCAATTGATGACCAGGTTATTCTTGTGATTCTCAAAATTATTGTCTTAGTTTATTCAAATAAGACCTCACCTTGGTCACCCAATGTCCCCACACTCTATCTATTTTCTCATAACTCTTTTCTAACTTTAACATTCTAATTCAATGCTTCATGAATAAACTAATTTTTAGGATCTAGCTGGAAGTTCCATGAGCATGTCATATCACTAGAACCAATCATAAAATGAACAATGTAAAGAAGACAAACTGACAACATAAAATAAGACAAAACAAAATGGGACACCACATATCATTAAAAGAAAAAATACAAGGATTTGAACAAAGAAAATAAAGAAACAAAACGAGAGAGATCCTGAACTACAACTATGAAATAATTTGAAAAACAGAAAGAAAAATAAAATAAAATACCAAAAATCCTTACTAGTAAGAAGAGGAGTGATTTTCCAATTGTTGAGATTGACATCTTAGCCACTGATTTGTATATCGTCATGACTAGATCTTTCACCACTATCAATTTCCTACACCATGATCGATTTATCTTGAATCATCTATTCTATTTTTTTGTTTCAAAGCATGAAAATCTTCAATACTGTGACCCTAAAAATCAGAATGATATGCACATCGTATATTAAAAATAAATTTCTTGAATGTGGATCAGGAGTATACCCAAGGAAAGGAGTGATCATGCCCACTATATCAATCTTTGAAACAAACTGGCATAGATTCTCCAATTGGTGTGAAAATATCCCTAGGATTCTACCTCTTTTCATTGCTTGACTTGGACCAAAACTCGGGCATAGAAGGGCTTTGGTATGTTTGTAGAGTTGGAGGATGATTTTTAGGAGTTGGTGCATGTCATTGTGGATAAGAAGGGAGTTGAACATATGGTTGTGTGTTATTTACTAGATATGGAGATGGGGGAATGGAGTATAATGGGATTTGGGGAAGATAGTGATGTTAAGAGTGATTATATGGAGTTTGTCTATAAATTTGGGCTTGAGACTGAGGGTAATAAAGAGGTGATCTTCTCAGATGTGCACGTGGTTGAGTTACAATTTCAGCTACATCTTCCTTATTCTTCTTCCCTTCAATATTTCCTAAACCATTTTGAATTGCCTGGATAGTTGCTTTTAATGTTGCAAAATTCACAATACAACCAGTATTAATTCCATCCTCTATCATCTCCCCCATTTTGAGGACCTCAATAAATGACTTGCCTAATATCGGTAACAGGTGTTGAAAGTATGTTTCATCATATGATTAAATAAACACCTCCACCATCTTGTGTTCTTTCATTGTTGATTTCACCCTTGCAACTTGTTCACGCCATCTAATAACATATTCTCTGAAACTTTCAACATTCTTCTTTGTCATGTTGGTCAAGGACTTTTCATTAGGGACCAAGTCAATATTGTATTGAAATTGTTGCATAAATTCATTAGTCATATCATCTCAATTGTTCCATTTAATAATGTCTTGATCAACAAACTATTCAGAGGCTAAACCTTCTATACTCTCTCCTAAATAAATCATAAGCAATTGTTCTTTCCCTCCAGCTCCCCTCAATTGATTGCAATAACACCTCAAATATGCTATGAGATTGTCGTGTCCATCATACTTCTTAAACTTTGGCATCTTAAATCCAAGAGGAAGGTTAATGCTTAGAAACATGCACAAGTCCTTATATGAGACACATTAATACTCCCCAATCCTTGCAAGATCTTCATAGTTGGTTTTAAACTTTTCACCTTTCTCACCATTCCTTCTTGTTCTTCTATCATAATAGGCTTTTCAGCGTTAAGAGAAAATTCAGGCAGTTGGGTGTAGTGAACTTAATCGTGGGCTCACAAGAAAAATATTGATCACCAAATATTCAAGACAATATCGCTTGCAGGGAGAAAAAGTGCAATTGTTGGATAGAGATCAGAAGTAGGAGCTTCATGTGGAAGTGGAGCTGCAAAAATAGGAATTGTAGGTAGATCTGAGTATGTGGCAGTTTTGTGTTGTGAAGCTAGGAGATAAATATTGAAAGTGTCGAGATGGAGTTTCCATGGAGTAAATCCCGATGCATGTTGTGGTGTATCAATAAAAATAAGAAATTGTGCATGTGACACTGGATATAAGCTAGAAAGATATTTTAGATTATCAATGAAAAATGGAGGAGGAGGCAACCCATTAGCCTAAGCTCAATGCATTTCTATCATTTGTTTCCTTAATTTCTGAATTTCTTCATTAGGTCCAAAATTTTCATTCCATGAACTCCCTGTCTGATTTGTGATAATAACCTCGATCTCCTTATTGGTCATAGCTAACTTTCTCTTGGACTTGGTGTAATATGGAAGACTAGCCAGAATGACACAAACCAACTACCTTAAACTACTGAACAATAGAGATATAAATGCGTTAGAGTTCAACACTTTTTCAAAATCTCTTTTTTCTTCTATTTTCTTCTTCTTTTTTGAAAAGATCACCGAATCATAGAAGGGTGCCTACGTATCTCACTCCCGGGAGAGGAGAATCAGATGTGCATAGTTTGTGAAGTTTTGACATAAAATGACCAATCAAACTTTTTTCTCTTTTCATTTTGAACAATTTTCACAAGAAGTTGGGGGAAAATCTTTCCTTGAATATTTCAACTCGGAATCCCTTATTAATAATAAAGCCTATGATTACCAAAGAAAATCTTTTTGGATTTTCGATTTGATTTTCATATGAATGAAACATAAAACTTATTAAAGGAAAATCTTCTTTGTATTTTCTTTTACATATGCATATGAAACACTTGCTCTAAATGAGGCGTGAAGAAAATCTTTTTGAATTTTGTAAATAAGATCACCGAACCCAAAAAAGGTTGCCTACGTATGTCACTCCCGAGAGAGGAGAATGAGGTGTGCGTAGTTCATTCAGATTGGACAATTAAATAGTAACCAATAGACTAGTCCACAACTTGACAGGCACGACCAAGACAGGCAAATGAAAAACATCAATAAAATTATTTTGAATTTTCTGTTTCATATAAAAATGACACTAACAACTACGAAAGAAAAAATATCTTTTTATATTTTCAAATGAAATTGTTCAAACAAAAATCACCATCACAAATAAAATAATATTTAAAATTTGTGATATAGAAAAAACATGAAGACCCTAAAATAAAAATCTTTTTGACATTTTCATTATATGAAATGTGCCAAACTTCTAGCTCTTATATATATATATATATATATATATATATATAGTATTCTTTTTTATATATTTTCTTCTATAAAAAGTGTATAAAGCTCATACAAAATAAAAAATCTTTTTGAAATTTTCAATGTTATGAATGCATGCTAAAGAAAACAAAGGAAAATTCTTTTTGTTGTTCTGTGTTTTGAGAAAATGTGTCCAAAAAGGTAAAAAAATCTTTTTGAATTATCGATTGTAAAAAACAAAAGTCATACAAAACTCCTACAAACTGTGAAACACTTTTCTTTTTTTCAACACTCTTTTTCCTTTCCTATTTTTTTTTTGTTTTTTTTCCTTTTCGAGCTTTTCCATGCCTAAACACATGTTTTCCCTTAATTTTAGCACACTTTTTCCTCTATTCAATCTATCAAATGACCTTTTTAACCTTAAAGATGCAACACTTAGCACGTAGGGAAGCCTTAGGGGTGAATTCCTACAAAGGACCAGGCGGATCCCGCTAGGTCTCAGCATGATGCAAATAAGAATGACCTAAAAGGCTGACCTAGGTTGGATTCAACTAACAAGGTTGTTCAGGGGGAGTATGGTTGATAGTGATTTTGATATATTTCCACCTACCCCATACACCCAATGGCTCTCCTCGTAAAATAAAGGTGACTCAATAAAAGTGTGTATATACATGTTTACTACGGGACTTAATGTAAAAGAAATGACTTGAAATAATGCATATGATGATAGATATAAAGTGGAAACACATAAGAAAAAGTCCTAAATAAAGAGAACATAGGCATCCGTATCCAATAATGATAAAACAATAACACAAGCGATAATACAAATAAAATGTTTTAACTCATGAATGTTTTGAGGCTTGGGCATATTCAAAATTGAATCAACCTTGGCCTGATCAATTTTAATTCCTCGGTGTCGTATAATGAAGCCAAGGAAATTTCCAAAAGTAACTCCAAAGGCACATTTTAATGGATTCATCCTAAGTTGATATCTTCGAAATAATTCGAATACCATTCTTAGGTCTTTTAAGTGGTTGTCCCTCTTTCTTGACTTTACCACTAAGTCATCCACATAACACTCAACATTTTTATGGAGTAGGACATCAAATATGTTTTGCATAGACCTTTGAGAAGTGGAACCAGTATTTTTTAAACCAAAAGGCATCACCTTGTAGCAATAAATACCTTTGGACGTACGGAATGCAATGAGCTCTTCGTATTTTTACGTCATACGGATATGATTGTAGCCGGATGAACCATCAATAAAGGGAATTTCCTCATAACCATTGGTGGATTCAATCATCTATTCTGGTATGGGGATTAGAAAATCATCTTTAGGACAGGCGTTGTTGAGATCCCGAAAGTCGACACAAACTCGAATTTGGCCATTCTTTTTTCGTACCGAAACAATACTTGAAATTCACATGAGATATTTAACTTCTCAAATAAATCCATCTTTGATGATTTTATTGACCTTATTTTTTATCAATGGAACCAACTCTGGCCTAAAGCATCTTTGGGTTTGCTTAACAAGTCAAGCACCATTCTTGACCGTCAACTGATGGACTACTACTTTTGGATCTAAGCCAAGGATTTCCTTATAACTCCAAGAAAATACATCCATATATTCGTTGAGTATATCCATATAAGCGATTTCTTCATCCAATTCTAGAAACACACTCAGGGAAGCTAGTTTTGGGTCTTCATTGGTTCCAAGATTAACTTTTTTTAAAGGATATGTTGTGGCTTTCACTCCTTCTTCAAGTTGTTATGGGGAATATCCAGCATGTTCTTCCTCTTGCAGATCATCATCGTTGATGGATATGTGGTAACACCAAAAAGTATCTTCCATCTCTTCATCAACCTTTATTTGAGATGAGATATTATTCTCATTTTGGGTTGTAATAGTACATGAGGATCCAATACTTTATTCATCTTCCTCACGCGTATTGGTATAAACCACAGTATGAGATTTAGCTTTAAACACCTCATTGCATGAAACCACCAGTTTCATCTGCCATCTCATTCTAGAAGGAATCAAACTTTGGAAATCCTTCTAGATCATAGGTGAAGAGTGTATTATCGTACTTTGATGACTTCTCCAACGCTTGTTACTTCTCTTCTTATTTAGAGGACCCAACCTCTCGAACACTAAAGTTCTTACAGTTGATTCTCCAAGTAGGTCAAAGACAAAAGTCTTTTTGTTGGATGCAGTAGACTCCTCTTCTACAGTGATGTAGTTACTAACCACTCTTCTTATGGAGATGCAAATTGGAGGCGGTTGTGTGTATCCTAGGACTTCACATACCTTCTTGGTTGTACCTTCCTACGGAAGTTTTCCCAACCTTAGCGGCTCATTAGGATTATATCCAGCCTTTATAAATAGCTTGTATGTATTTGGATCGAAGCCCTCTTTTGTACGCTTCGTAGGAAGTGTCATATCTTGTGGTAGATTTTGAGACACAGACTCTCTAAGTAGCCTTGAGGATGTAATTATTATGTCAATCCTCCTGAAAGATAAAGTTATCCCCTTTAGCACATTATCTTGGGCATTAGATGGGTGATCTTTCTCTTTCTTTACCTTTGGTATATAGCGGAGAACAGGACTTGCCTTCTTTTTTATGGATGCGATTCTTTATTTATTTGAAGTGAAGAGGGGCTTTTTGGTGGCGACTTTTTTGACAGTCACCGTAACCTTCTTAGATGCAAGATCATCACACTTAGTTTAGGTGACATCTTCGACCCTTTTCTAATTCACAACATAATTCTTTAAGTAGAATTTTGCATCGGTAAAGTGTGACTCAACATCAGTGAATGTCTTATCATTGGCAACTATCTTTATTTCCACTCCACCTTCGAGGTACTTCAAGCATTAATAGTAATAGGACGAGATAATTTTGTTCTCGTGTACCCAAGGCCTACCAAGTAATATATCGTATAAAGTTTTGGCATGGATCATATGCATTAATGCATTTAATTGAAAATCATCCATACGAATCCCCAATTGTCAGATCCCATGGCCCTCTGCCCCCTGGGTTGAAGCCTTGGATCATTATATAATTTTTGGCCTGTCATTAGTAGCGATGCCAAGTTCCATCATTATGCAGATAGGCAGGATATTGACTCCGGATCTCTCATTAATCAAGATTCTATTTATCTTCTTTCCTATAACTTGACCTACCATGTACAAGTGACGATTTTGTAGGGTTCCTCCAAGCAAAAGATCGTTATTTGTAAATGTGATTTTTGTATCACATACATACGCCTCTTCGTCAAGAGTTTCAACAAGTTTTTCAGAAGATGAAGGAACTTTCGTGGGTAGATTATCACCCGTTGCCCCCTCTTTGGTAGTATAAAAACAAGATGAATCAAGGTTGACTTGAGCAGTCTTCGCATGAAATCAACTTGGTAATTCATACAATGTTACTGGACACCATGGTTTTTTATGGTGAATCTCTGTTACCCTCGTCTTCTTTGGAAGTTCAACCAGCTTATGTTTCTTTGGTTTCTTCACCATTCTCTTTCTAGTTGGATGCTCAGAAGACTTCTTTTGTATACTCATCTTTCTGCATCTGCTCCTGGTCACTAGAGTCCAACTTTCATCATCACCTTCATCAACTGAAGACCCATCGTACTCTAATAGTTTCTCATTATGCTCTTCATCACATATTTGGATCGGATCAGGCGATCTAAAAGTGATAGAGATTTGATGAGAACTGGTTGTCTCCTCATCGAAGAAAACATCTTCGCATTTGCCAATAGCATGACTTTGTCCTTAAAGACAAAGCACTTTTCCAGAGGGTGACTCACAAGCCTATGATACTTGCAATAATTTAGGCCATTGGTCCTTCCAATTTTATTGGGTCGTTTCATCTATGGAAGTTCAATGAGCTTATGCTCAAGGAGTTCATTGAAAATCTCAGCAACATCAGAATCAAGGGATATTCTTTTTCTTGCATCTCCTTTAAAGTTTTCTGATTTGGACGTGCTCCAGAAGTCATCTTTATACTTTGATTCTTGCTCACCTTTGTGGTAACCTTCACAGGAGACACGTCAATATTCATGGATTCCTTGTTATCACTTTTGGGGATAAACTTTCCCCTTATTTTGGGTTCTTGCTTGTCCTTTTCCCTTCGAGGGTCATATATATGTGCTACTCCTTTTCCAGTAGAAGACATGCTCAACTCCATGTTATAAGCACGAGTAGCTAAATCTTCAAAGTATTTAGGCTTAATGACCTACAAGATATAGAGAGCTCCCAGTGCATTCCTTGGATGTACATCTTTATTGCAGAGTTTTCACTGAGCCTGTCTTTGCAGTTTAGACTCCAATTTCTTCATCGATTGATGAAGTCAATGACTGGCTCATTTTTTCTTTGCCAATTATTTATGAGTTTTACCATGCTTATCGTACTCTTTGTGCTATAAAAGCAATTTAGAAACTCATGCTCCAATTGCTCCCAACTATCGATGGAGTTAGGCTTAAGGTTTGCATACCAATTAAAGGTGTTTCCCTTTAAGGAACAAACAAACTGTTTGACAAGATAGTCACCGTAAGTTCCAACATTATTATTGTCTCAACAAAGTGTGCGACATGTTTTGGGTTCCCTTTGCGCTCAAATTATTAAAATTTTGGGGGTTGATAGCCGACAGGAATTTTGAGGCTATCAATTCTCACAGTGTAGGGCTTGGCATATGCAAGGAAAGACTTGGTGATAGCATTATACTTGTCTTTGAGGGTTCCTTCAATGAATTCCTTCAATTGCTCAATCGAGATCATTCCCTCAGAAGAAACTTTTACCTTTTTAGTCGGTGTTATTTGTTTCACAGGATGTTCTATCTTATGAGTGCATGGCTAGACTCTCTGTCTATTATGCTATCTATCTTATCTACTATTTTATTAATTCGAGCATCTTGATTCTTAACATATTTGGAAAAGCCCTCAATTATTTTTGTCAGATTCGTAATATGCTTCTCCATAGACGAGCCAACAGTCACCATTGCTTGCATAATCACTAGATAAGTTGGAGAATAACATGGATTATCGCACAAGTTGATCTTTGAAGTTCTCAGCTTATCGGTGTAAGGGAGATGATGCATTTTTTGAATGGTCATTACTCTTTGCGTCAGAGTATTTGGAACCAGAATGCTCAAGTAGAGCTAGAGTCTTCTTAAGTGATTCCGCCACACATTTTCCTCCTTCCGAAGAACTTACATTGGACTTTGTTCTTTTTAAGTTTGAAGATCCAAAAACTGGAGTTGGCATGGACGATACTGGATGTGTTTGTTGTCCTAGCTTGTTGCCCTTTCTCCTTGTGACAGCTCCCAAGCTTCCTAAAGTAACACCAAGGATGCTTTCTACTTCAGCAGAGAATTTTGAATCAGCAGCCTTGGAAGCAGTTGATTGAGAATTAACCTTCTTAGAAGTCATTTTTTTGTTCTTAAACTTTGAAGTTAGAAAAGCTAAGATGAAAGGTAGAAATTGTCCCACTGGGCGTGCCAGAATTTGTTGGATAATAAAATTTTGAGACCAAAAATAAATAAACCGAGACAAGAAAAATATTGCAACAATCAATTTATTAATTTCAGTGTGAGTGTTAAAATCTCTATGAATCCTCTGATTCGCCTTTTCAAATATAAATTCAAGGGTTTAAAGCTTGATCTTGAATTTGAACTTGATTTGATGGACTTGATCTTGACTTGTGCTTGAATTCAAGGGCTTTTGAGCTTGTTCTTGAATCCTATGGTCTTGATCTTGAATCTTAATGAACTGGATTTGAATGCTTGAGCTTTGCAGAGAAATTGTAGTGTTTGATCCACGAGTTTTCTCTTGCTTCTTGTTAGAGTTGTTGGTCCCCTTTTCTGAGTTATGGGACCCCTATTTATAGTTGTGGAAAGGGAAGAGTCATGATGAATATAGACTTCTTTTGACCAATCAAATTCAAGTGATGTGGCACCTTTTATGCCCTTTTGATTTCACTAAGTCTGCTGCATCAATTTGAGATATGGCATGGTCCTATTGGCTCCTTCACTTGATTTGGCATGCCACGTCCTTTAACATGTGGCACTTCTTTAAACCTCTAGAATATGATAATATCTTCGGCCTAGCAAAGTAGACTCATCATTTGTAGCCCAAATTAATAGACCAACCCAATACATATTGGACTTTATTTAAATCCATTATATGTATGGACTTAAATAATTAATCTAATTATATTAATCCGCAATATTTATTTGGGACTAATATATTTTGAATTTAATATAATCCAAATTTTGTATGGTTTTTAATTTAATAAAATTTTGTTGTCCACAATAATTTTTCTCCAGCATTCCCTAGCAAAATGAGTATAATGGATTCAAATGTGATAATACAAAAATCATTCAACAAATATTCAACAATCCACAATTTCTGAAATTTGTCTACCTCAAACCTAAGATTTGTCTATCAATTCTCGGCCTAAAATATGATACTATCGAATTCGAGAAAATTAATGTCAAATTCAAATCAAACAACAATCAATGAATCAAAAAAAATTAATATTCACTTTTATCAATTTTCAATCTCCGCCCCCAATTATTAATTTAATTCTCGAATAGGAGATCATGTCATCAAACAATCCATAATCAAGGAAAACCAACAATAAATAAAAACCAATAACTATTCATACCATCAAACGCACAATAATCAAATTATACGATGAAATTAAGGGATAACGAGATAGAATTGGACCTCAATCCGAGTTTAACCACGAAATTTCTTTAGTAATTCTACTAATACATAGAAGAAGAGCAACGACCGAACAAATCATAAACTTTGAACCAACGATCTCAATCTGAAACTAAACTCAGCAATTTGAAATAAGACCAACAAAGAAAGGGTGATTCGATCAAAATTTATGGACTGTTTGGCGGTGGTTTTGCTAATAAAACCGAGATAGACGCTAGACTGGGGTATTACGATGAGACTCGTTGGTCATTTATCGAAAATAGTGAGGGACCTCACTGAACCAAATTTTTGGTCAATTTGAGGCTTTTGGTCACTGGTATCGGCTTTTTCGACGAGGTTGTTTCGCTGATTTTTTTATTTCACTAGTGAAGCAGTGATTCCGATGAAAACTTTATCGGAAAAAGTTGTTTCTTCCTTTCCCAATAAACTTTATTTTTCTCCCCTATTTTTATCCTTGCTTTAAATATTTTTCCATCCGACTGTAAGTGTGTGAGTATATATGTCTCTCCCATTGTGAGTTTTCTCTGCTCTCGCTCTATTTTGATCCACTCCCCCCTACGTTCACAATGTATGTGTGAGTATATAGGGTTCTCGGTTGTGTGTGTAAATATTGTTGTGAGGTGGTCTGTTATCTATTGCTGGGTGTGTGTAATTGAGAGAAAAAACATGAGTTTGTGAGGTGCGGGGTTTGTGAGGTGTGGGGTAGGGGTGGTGAGGTAAGGATGAAATATCTAAAGTTGTTATGGATTAGTTATTTTTTATGGGATTTGGATAGCAAAATGTATGGTGAGGTTATTGATACAAGTACGACCACGAAGATGGACGCATGTGAGAATGTAATAAACCCGGGGCTTGGAGTGTGCGAGTGAAGGACTTAAAACACACCAAACCGACCCTAATTTCACACTTGGAGTGTAAAGAGGAGCATTGGAACACAAGAAGGCAGCCCCAAAATACACTTGAAGGGAGCCTAGCTCTTAAAAGGGCATTTTGGACATTTTATATTTTATTTGTAACTTAGTATTAATAGAATATTGTAGGACTTTTAGAATTAGATTATTCATGATGTTGTAAGTCTTGAAACACAAAGAAACACAAGTCCTTTCTCTTTGAGGCACCAAAACCGAAATTAGGCATAGAGAGTGTGGAATCACTCTTGTTGATCTCATGGCTTGGAAACGTGATGCTTGGGAGGTGGATTCCGACCTTGTGTCTTCGTAAGAGATAAGAGAACGTTGTGTGTAGTGTTAAGGGTCCAAAAATAGAATATGCTCTTGGGTTCTTAAGATTATACCTTCATTAAGTCTATCTAACTATCCTTTTACTTTTATTGTAATCTTGTAGTAGTTTGTGTTCTTGTAACCATTTCTATCTCTTATTAGTAAAATTGTGTGTTGTTCCTATCTTGTTATTTTTGTCCATCTCGCCATATTGTTGCTGTTTTGGTTTATTTACACCTTCAATAACTTGTTGTTATTGTGTTTTCATTGTTGTTGTAGTGAATCCGAGAGAGGTCACTAAAGGGGTCCTCGGTTCTTCAAACTTGTGGACTGATTTAGTGTTTGTTTCGTGTTTCCCTTGTGTTTCTTGTATCATTTGGTATCAAAGAATGGCTTGATCTTTTTCCTACAAGATCAATCTTGGGCTTTCTTAATAGAAAATTAAAAAAAAAGTGTTAGAAAACTGAAAAATCAAAAAGAAGCAAATCTGTCCATTTTGTGTTCTTGGCCGAAATTGTGTTATTGTTGTGTCTTGGCCGAGATTTTTACTTGTTTTGTTGTTTCTAGTGTTAGTTTTCTTCATCTCTAACACTCTTGAGTCTAAATCTAAGTTTGAGCTTACATTGTTGGTGTTGTTTTCGTGAACATAGGGCTTGGCCAAATTGTTGTTGAAACATTGTTGTGGTGGACTTTTTTGGCCTTGTGGTCTTCATCTTGTGGTTGTTATAAGCTTTTCCACATGATATTGTTGTTCATTGGTGGCCTAAGAACCATTTTGTTGAAATTGTAGTTGTCTTGGCCAAGTGTTGAAGATATTGTATTGTAAAAATTGGAAGTTGGCCGTGTGAAAATTGTGGTATTTTTGGAGATTGTTGTTGGTTGTTCTTGGTGATTGTTGATGTTGTTCTTGAAGTTCTTCACAAAATTCATAGCTTGTTAATATAAAGTGAACATTAGATCTATAAAAGAGAAGGAAAAAGGGGTGAAGCTTTGCTAGTCTTGAAAGACTTACCATCACTCATCAAATAGTCAATCAAATCTCAACCACTTTCCAACAACTTTTCATAAAACAAGGGTCCATGTTATAAGGAGAAGTACAAGAAAGTCAAAGTCTTGAAAACTTGAATTTTAAAAGGCTCCAAGACTTGTTTTAATTTTCCTCCTTAAAACAAATTCCAACAATTCCTAAATTGTAAATTGATCAAGAATTGAGATTGGATAACAAAAATTGTTAGAAACCGCAACCAATTACATGTTGCCATGTCATCATTGTTACTGTTCATGCAATAATTTTGGCTCAAATTTCAGATTTTTTTAGTTTCTTTTTATTGTTCCGTAGTTTCGTTTGATTGGTCCGAACGCTAATTGACAAGCTAGTAAACTCCTACTAGATTGTAAATTAGTTTTGTGTCTGTTTGTTCGTGTTAACGTTCTTTGTGTGCTTTTCTCTTTTGTGAATTCATTGTATCTTGTTGGTTCAAGTCCGTAAGCAAATTTTCTTTGAGTCAACTCGAACGAAAATCTATTCCGGACCAAGGTGGACTCCTCCCTCAATCACTCACGAAGTACAAGCCGGCTTTCAACACTTGTGAAACCAAGTGTAAGGTAAAAATTGAGAGTGAGAGTGTGGTGAGGCATTTTTGAGCTAACAAGTTTGTTTGTTTTGTTGTTCGTTGTTATCTTTTCTTTTAGGTACCATGGCTGCCACCAATATCGAAGCCATGTTTGAGCGCATTACCGATAATATTGAAGACATGAAATGGCACGTTGAAAGGCTACGCCAATTGGTATCCACACTTATCCCAGCAAATCCAAAACCTAAGGTCTAAACACCTTGCGGTGAGATCTTCCCGAAGGAAGTTGCTTCCCAAACTTGTGAAGGACTTTCACACCAAGGTAAAGATTAACATACTCATGAACGTCAATGTAAAATAGCTATCTCTTATACTTTGGTACATGTGGATGGTGAACGAGTGACTAATAAGCTGTTGAGTGTGAGTAGTATCTTACCTACATATGAGTATATTGATTCCTTACCACTTGTAGATAATGTAAATGTTGTGCGAGTGGATACACTAGTTGATCCTATAGATGACCGAATCGACTCTTCTAGTAAGACCGATTTGTGTCCACCTAGTGTTGAAGCTATTGTGTTGAATGAAAGTACAACGTCGTATCAAAATTATGTTGACCAACTTGTGTGTAAAATTTTCTCACCACTTAAGAATATGTGTGATGTGATTAATGAGTCTCAAGTGAGTGAAGAATTTAAAAATGTTGTTCAAGAAAAAGGAGTAAACCCATAAGCCTATGTTGTTGTAAGGATTCTAATGTTTGCTTGTCTCATAGGGTTAATCGTGTGCTTGACATATCTTTGGAACTTGATAATGATTCCTTAGAGAGCGAAAGTTCCAAATCTGTCCGCGGGTTAGATCATTCACTCTTTAGGTACAATGTCTTGTTTGAAGATAGTTTAAACACTCCTAATAGACCTAGTGGTGAAAATGATGGTATAGCTTGCCTTGGAAGCTATAGCATATATGCTAACCCACTATGGTGTGATAACATTCCTCCTAAATATGGAAATCTCTTCTTGGAAGATGAGAGTACTCTTAAGGGTAAGGAATGTGTGGTCTTGGAAACTACTTCTTCTTCTACTTTGTGTGGCTTAGGACACCATAGTAGAAGTAGAATTGAGTGTCACCTTTCTCTACTCTCTCTTTACTTATGATGATATGTATGCCAATGTAGAGAGTAGGTCGTGTGGTTGTGGTAAAGACTATGAGAAATGGGTGTGTTGTTTAGACCCGTGTCTATGGCCACTCTTCCCATTTGATCCCGCTGTCATCTTAGGGTGGGGAAGATTTACTCTCGGCTTAGGTGCGTTTCTTTTAGGTGCTTATCATACCCAAGTCCTTGGTGAATTTTTCGATGGGTTCATAATGTTTAACACTAAGAACTCTTGGTTATATGTCAAATATGAACCACCTTGGCATGTTAAGATTCGTTGTTGGCCGAGACTTGAACTAAAAGGGTCCTCGGTTTCTTTTTTTTTGTGTGGACTATTTTGAGTGTTTTGAGTGCATACCATTATTGTTTATTTTTGGTGATCCTAACCCTTATACAATAAGGAAATGTGCTTTTTTGTCTCTCTTTGATTTTGCAAGGCATGGATTCGAGGTCGAATCCTTTTTAAGGAGGGGAGGATGATACAAGTACGACCACGAAGATGGACGCATGTGAGAATGTAATGAACCCGGGGCTTGGAGTGTGCGAGTGAAGGACTTAAAACACACCAAACCGACCCTAATCTCACCCTTGGAGTGTAAAGAGGAGCCTTGGAACACAACAAGGCAGCCCTTAAATACACTTGAAGGGAGTCTAGCTCTTAAAAGGGCATTTTGGACATTTTATATTTTATTTGTAACCTAGTATAAATAGAACATTGTAGGGCTTTTAGACTTAGATTATTCATGATGTTGTAAGTCTTGAAACACAAAGAAACACAAGTCCTCTCTCCTTGAGGCACCAAAATCGAAATTAGGCATAGAGAGTGTGGAATCACTCTTGTTGATCTCATGGCTTGGAAACGTGATGCTTGGGAGGTGGATTCCGACCTTGTATCTTCGTAAGAGATAGGTGAATATTGTGTGTAGTGTTAAGGGTCCAAGAGTGGAATATTCTCTTGGGTTCTTAAGATTATACCTTCATTAAGTCTATCTAACTATCCCTTTACTTTTATTGTAATCTTGTAGTAGTTTGTGTTCTTGTAACCGTTTCTATCTCTTGTTAGTAAAATCGTGTGTTGTTCCTATCTTGTTATTGTTGTCCATCTCGCCATAGTGTTGCTGTTTTTATGTATTTACACCTTCAATATCTTGTTGTTATTGTGTTTTCATTGTTATTGTAGTGAATCCGAGAGTGGTCACCAAAGGGGTCCTCGATTCTTCAAACTTGTGGACTGATTTGGTGTTTGTTTCATATTTTCCTTGTGCTTCTTGTATCAATTTTTTTTTGGGGGGGGTGGGGATTATTCAATGGGTGGACTGCATGATAAGGTGAGTGGGTTAGGTTAATTTGACTGTTGTGGATGGTCAAACTTGAGTGTCTACAAGTATGAGTATTAAAAATTAACATCTTAAAATTTTTTAAATAATCTAAAAAATTCAATCGACTCCAAATTTCATGTCTTACATAATTGGAATAGAGGGAGTAACATCTATTATTTGAAAATTATTACAACCAAAACTAAGAACTTCAAGATATTTAAAAAATATATTAAAAAATTAATTGACTTTCTATATTTCATCTTTACCTCATAAATTATGACAAAAATAATATATAATATGCTCGTGCTGGCAGTTTTGCTTTGTATCTATATAGATTAGTAAAAAGCTCGATGAAACATTCAAATTGGACCACTAATCGTACAACAATGCAAATTTTGTGAATAATTGAGCACATGCAAATTTTTGTTCCCTATAAAGTCGGTGAACAATTTATTAATAAAGGTAGAATTATGCTAGTACAAAGTCTTGCGAAACACTTACGAACCATTGAATAACACCTACAAGTTTTGTTAATTCTTGAACAATTAGGACCAAAGCGTGAAGGCTTGTTATAACTTGTGAACAAAACAAATTCGGCAGAACTTTGTGAACAATTTACACAAAGTTGATCAATATCCAACATAACTTGTGAACCAAGCAATTTTGCGACAAGATATGTGTACCAAAATTATGCTAGAGACTGCTTTTGCACAAAAATATTAAACTAAAACAAATTTTTAAACAGCAACGTCGAAGCATATACTGTTCTGCATATAGCCCAGCCTTTTTTCAATCTATAGCATGCTCAGACCAGACCGGGCTTAGAGCTTGTTTGGATTGACCTATAAGTTTTAGCTTATAATGCCAAAAATCACAAGATGGAAATTCAATTTATGACCTTCGACCTATTTTGTCTTTTTGGCTTGCATAAAACACTTTATTTCACACAAACACTATAAAAGTGCTTAGAAGTCATTTCAGCTTAAAAGCACTTAAAATAAGCCAATCCCAACAGGCTCTTTGTAATGCTAGCCCATGCCACTCATTTGACAACTCTGGCGTTTTAAATAGATTTCAATCCTCAAATAACTTTAGCTCTTCAAAAGGCCAATTTCTTACTCACTCCGTCCCACACAAATTTTAAGAAAATAAGGAGCACTTCTAACATACAAGTAGTTAAATTATCCTTCTAAATAAGTGATGGTCCTTCAAATAGACCTCAAAAAGATCACTAAGGATAAAATGAGGTTGCTAAAATGGAATAGTTTCCAAATAGATTAAGGGACGTTTTTTAAAGAGGGAGTTGTAAGTTAACATCAAGGGACATTGTGTCCTAACTTTCTAAACCATGAAAGTCAATAAACAGAGCAATTTGATAACACTGTCGTATAAATAAATCACTTTAGTTCTCGAGCTTGTCATCATTGTGATGCAACTAGTCAAACCAAAATTCTTCACAAATTTTAGCTTAACCAAATCATTTCCTCATAAATCATACAGGTCAAGAACAGTTGCATCTATCAGCATTCTTCCCTCCAATGGCAAACATGCTTCAAAGTTCTAGAATTTCAGTATTCTAAACCTAGGAGAAAGAATATAAAAGCGGTCTCCACTGACATTGATTTAAGGTCCAGGGCCATGAGCACTAACATCTCGCTTTCCTAAAACTTTAGTTTTTGTGGGCTAGGCTTAACCTAGAAAACACATCTGCCTCGAAATTCAAACTCACTCAAATAGGTGAATCTAAAAAATAGACTCAAATTGAGGTAACTTTCAAATTTTAGCCCCAAATAAAAAAAAAATCTTAAATTAGCCTTTACCTATTAACTAATATTTTTTGGACAAAATTGCCCCTGATCAATGGAGTAAATTACATAAATGACCCTCATAATAGATAAGAACTACATATTTATATCTTTCAACTTTTATTTTTTTTCTCTTTTTAATTTTACTTTGATTTTTATTTTTTATTTTCTCTTTTTATCTTTAATTTTCTCTACTCTTACTTTTTTCCCTTTTTCCTCTCAACTTCTTTTTTTTTTCTTTTTTAGTTTATATTATTTTTATCTTTTATTTTTTCTTTCCTCCTTTTTTTATTCTTTTTAGTTTTTCTCAACCCTTACTTTTTTTCTTTACAACTTTCAACATCTACTTTTATAAAAAAAATATTTTTTTATTTTTATTTGATTTTTTTCTTTTTAAATTTTTCTCGATCTTTATTTTTATTTAATCTTTCTTTCTTTTTATCAACCTTTATTTTTTTTCTATTCTCTCTCAACTTCTACATTTTCTTTGATTTTTTTTATTTTTTTAATATTTTCCTTCATTTTCTTCCTTTTCCGCAATTTTTATTATTTTTGTGCATTTCTTCGATTTCTTCCATTTAAATTACATCTCATGAGCAAGAGTTGACACTATCACATTATAAAAGCAAGACTTACGACTTTCGAACAATAAGCTACATTTTATGGGCAAAAGTTGACACTACTATATTGTAGAGGCAAGACTTATGACTTTCTAACAACAAGTTATGCTTCATGGGCAAGAGTCGACACTACCACATTGCATTTTGATTTATGAGATGTTCTACAACTATTGTCTTAGAGACAAGACTTAGCTCAAGGATTTTCAAACAATAAATTATGCCCCACGGGCAAGAGTTGACTCTACCACGCTATGTTTTTATTTATGAGATGTTCTACATCTATTGCCTTAGAGGCAAGACTTAGCTCAAGGACTTTCAAACAATAAATTATGTCCCACGGGCAAGAGTTGACTCTACACGTTATATTTTCATTTATGAGATGTTCTACAACTATTGCCTTAAAGCTCAAGGACTTTCAAACAACAAATTATGCCCCACGGGCAAGAGTTGACTCTACCACATTATGTTTTCATTTATGAGATGTTTTATAACTCTTGCCTTAGAAGCAAGACTTGAATCAAGGTCTTTCAAACTACAAATTATGTCCCACAGTCAAGAGTTAACTCTACCACGTTATATTTTCATTTATGAGATATTCTACAACAATTGTCTTAGAGGTAAGACTTAGCTCAAAAAGACTTTCAAAGAACAAATTATACCCCACGAGCAAGAGTTGACTTTACCACGTTATGTTTTCATTTATGAGATGTTCTACAACTATTGCCTTAGAGGCAAGACTTAATTAGCTCAAGGACTTTCAAACTACAAATGATGCCCCACGGGCAAGAGTTGACTCTACCACGTTATGTTTTCATTTATAAGATGTTCTACAACTATTGTCTTAGAAAGAAGACTTAGCTCAAGGACTTTCAAACTATAAATTATGTCCCACGGGCAAAAATTGACACTATCACGTTATGTTTTCATTTATGAGATGTTCTACAACTCTTGCCTTAGAGGCAAGACTTAATTACCTCAAGGACTTTCAAACTACAAATTATTGTCGCGTTATGTTTTCATTCATTAGATGTTCTACAACTCTTGTCTTAGAAGCAAGACTTAGCTCAAGGATTTTTAAATAATAAATTATGTCTCACGAACAAGAGTTGACACAACCACATTATGTCTTTATTTATAATATATTCTATTACTCTCACCTCAGAGACACGACTTATCTCAAGAATTTTCAAAAAAATTCATAACAATATATGCTCTTAAATTTGTTTTGATGTCAAAAAAAGAAAATATCTTTGTGGATTATTCAATCTTTTATTTATTAACAAAATATAATAGAAGTTGAGCAAAAAGAATAAAACGATCAAACAAAATAGAAAAATAAAAAAAATTGAGAAAAAAAAAGAAAAAATTAAAGATCAAGAAAAGAGGCAAGAATTAAAAAATTTGAGAAAAATAAAAATAAATTTTGAAAAAAATGAGGGAAAAAAAAAACGATCAAACAGAATAGAGGAATAAAAAAAATAGTGAGAAAAAAAGGCAAAAAAAAATAAAGATTAAGAAAAAAGCAAAGATTAAAAAAATAGAGAAAGTAAGAAATGAGAGAAAAAAATAAAAATAAAGTTGAAAAAAATGAGAGAAAAAAAGAAAACTGATAAAAATCAAAAATGAAAAAAATAAAGGTTAAATACAAATGAATTAAAAAAGAGAAAAAAATAATGTTTGAGAAGAAAGAAAAATGAGAAAAAAATAAAGATCGAGACAAATAAATTAAAACATGAAAATAAAATTAAAAAAATAGTGAAAATAATAAAAAATAGAATAATAAAATTAAAGAAAATAATAAAAAATAAAATTTAAGAGACAAATAAGTATGAAAAATTTTAAAAATATATTTGAAGGTAGAGGGACAAAATGATACTTGTGTTATACTTAAAAAGTAAGGAAAGTAATTCTTTAAAGACATTTTTTATTTGGATCAAATATCTAAAGTTACTCATAGAGTCTATGACATGCAATTTCCTGCACTCAAACAGTGGAAAATATAATAGTGCATCCAAAAAACTACTCAGTCAAACTAATTCAAGAGCAATCTGCAAAACTTAATCATATAGCAGAGCAATCTTTTTGCCACTAAAGCAAGAAATTAAACTATAACCCACCGAAAATTTAAACATAACCAATACAGAATCCCTAAGAAACATCTTAGACACATCGCCTGCAACACATAAAAGAAAGCATGTAACAAACTGAAACAGACAAGTAGATGATTTATCGCTTCTTTGAGACACCAACAGTCTTTCCCCTGCGGCCAGTGGTCTTTGTGTGCTGACCACGCACTCGGAGACCCCAGTAGTGACGTAAACCACGATGATTCCTGCAATCACCAGAGGATAAAATTAAAAAAGAGTGTTTATTCTCTTTATCAAAAGATAGTGAATTATTTTAACAGCAAAAGCATTGATTGGGAGCGGCAACTACCTGATCTTTTTCAGACGCTCCAGATCATCCCTAAGTTTCATGTCAAGAGCATTAGAGGTGACTTGTGAAAATTTCCCATCCTTGTAATCCTTCTGCCTGTTCAAAAACCAATCAGGGATTTTGAATTGACGAGGATTAGCAACAACCACCATGACACTGTCGAGCTCTGCTGCAGTGAGTTCACCAGCCCTACAGAAAGGAGACTCAAAAAAGAACTCAGATAAAATTTGAAGAGATAAAATACAAAGTGGGAGCGATCTACAGAGCTGTTAACTCATGATACCCTTATATGGCAGAAAATGCATGGCGTGCATTACAAACTACACATATAACTCAACCTACACCGAAATCTCAAAAACCATGAAACAGGAAAAGTTTTTAAGGCTGAACGAAAATTATCAAGCCACCACTTCATTTTATTGGATAACTAATACTCCCTCTATTTCAAATTGAGTGTGCTTTAGTTTGACTAGGCACAAAAATTTATGAAAATAAAAAATATTTGTGAATTTTTTTTTGAAACCGAAGAATATTTGTGAATCTTTTGGCCAAAAACTAAAGATATGCATAATGAACTAAAATGCCCTTTGAATCCTATGTTGGATTTAAAGAGTAACCAAATACAGTAAGAGGTTTCTTTTTAAAAGAGACGGAAAAGAAAATTAAAACACTTGAATTGAAAAGGAGGGAGTAAAAAAAAAAAGACTAAAAAGGAAAAGGAGGAAATTTTTTCAAGGATATTTTCCCAGCTTTAAACTGTTCTTTTCTGGCAAATGTAACAAAAGATATGATGGGGCTCAGTTGAACCTATAATCCCAACTTGAAACTGGCGTAACTTGTTAATGTTGAAAAAGAAACTATCCTAGCATGTACTACAGATAAAAACGCACAAAATAGGGGCTTGTTCAAATCACTGCCAAAAAGGATGTAGGTCATATATTTTGCATGAAAACAAAAGTAACCCTCTTTTTTGCAAACAACTCTCTCCAATCCTTAGATAATCACACTGGTCCTAAAGACAAACATCAAGCAGGTTATGAGCCAAATCAATCGTTCTCTATTAGCACAAGATTCTCGGTCTTTCACAACAATCCACCTTAGACACAGCTCTAGCTATTTGGGCCTGTTTAATGGGCTAAATTATATATTTGTAAATTGAACTAGTTTAACTTTCTTACGTTAAAGAAAAACGAATATAAACTTATAAAGTACAAATAAGAATAATCACCTCCAACGCAAAAATCAGATGGAGCGTGGAGGACTATATATTAGCTTTCAATTGCTAAAATCAAATGCAAAAAGTAACTTTTGGTTTTGGTTGCTCAATGTATTTGGATTTTGGGGCTTTGGGTTGTAGGCAGTAGTGGGCTGTAACTAAACCCTAAATAGCTAATGGAATTAGATATTATAAATATTAAATTACTCCCTCCGTCCCAAATTATGTGTCGTCATTTTCTTTTTGGTCCATCCCAAAAGAATGTCGTAAGACTTATCTGGTAAGTTTTTAAGGACACAATTACAATTTTACCCTTAATGGTCCCACTTAATTTTAAATACTATTACTCTTTTTTTTATTTGTCTTTTCAATTAAAAATGGTCTCACTTGATTTTAAATACTATTAATCTACTCTTTTTTTTTATTTGTCTTTTCAATTAAAAATGGTCTCACTTGATTTTAAATACTATTAATCCTTTTTTTAAGAAGGGTAATTTTGTAACTTTGACAAAATCAATACTTATTTTTTAAATATCGTGTCCGGTCAAATGGTGACACATAATTTGAAACGGAGGAAGTAATAAATATATATTATATATATTAATATATATATATATATATATATAAAAACTAAAAAAAGTAAATTAAAAATTTTGGTTTATTTCGATTTAAACCGAAATACCAAATTTATAAAAAAGTAAACCAAAACCAAACCGAAAAGCAAAATCGAAATAATTTGGTTCGGTTCGGTTTTTCGGTCTTTATGCCCACCACTAGCTCTAGGTTTAAACATCTTCAAACATCTTCAATCGGGCCTCATGACCACAATTTAGCCTCGTTAATGAATCTGAATAGCAGATTAAAAGTTGGTTAAATATGACCGTGCAAAGAATCCTATAAATGATAACCAACTAATCTCTGAACACCTAAAAAAGATACTATTTCTTTGCCGAATCAAATAGTGGAATGCTTACTATGATTGTATGACCGAGACAATAAGCTAAAAGGGTGAATAGAACACACTAAGGGATCATTTGGTATGGGGGTGGGATATAATCTGGAGACTTATCAAACACACGATATAATAATCCCAGGATAATTATCACTACCTAAGGTCATCTAACGAAGCGGAAATATACTTCAATGAGGGGCAAACAATTACCTCTTGTTCATGTCGATATCGGCTTTCTTGCAGGCAATGTTGGCGAAACGACGGCCAATACCTTTGATGGAGGTCAATGCGAACATGATCTTTTGTTTTCCATCCACATTGGTGTTTTGCACACGAAGAATGTGCTGAAAATCTTCATTTGCAACAAGCGACTGTAAATCCAACACCAAAATTATTTTCAAAACATTAATCGTAAAAAGTGAAGAAAGGCATAGGTGTTTGGGCAAACCATGGCTTAGCTTCTTCCTTATCTTGTTTCTTCCTTATCTTGTTCTGTGCGGCGGCGGCTTATTCTGTGTATCCCAGAGATGAGCTCCAAAACCCTACTGACGGAGAAAAAAGGTTTCGCATTTTATATAAAACGTAAACGGGTAATATCGTAATTACAATTGCCTCACGTGGCAGTGTTTAACCAAATTATCCTCAGGGCCCGTTTGGCAAATGTGAAATAAAATCATGATTTCAAATCATGATATAAAATTAGATAAAGTTGAAGTTTTATTTGGACATGTAATTTGAAAATTTTAAGTTGTATTTCTTCTCAATAAAACACCTATAAGTTGTGAAAACTATCAAAGTTAGCTCACTAACAAGAAATATTGAGGGATCAAGCACAAACTTTAATCCATGGCAACATCAAGAATCACTATAAGCATCCCTTAAATTATCATTAAGAAATCATCATTCAAAAATGAAATCAAATTAAACTTTTTAATAGATCCCACCAATCTTTAAATGACTTATAACACTTAAAAAAAAGAAACATTGGCATAATCTAATAAGAATGATTCTTCAAAAAGTATAATAGAATAAGGAAAAATGTTATGTTTCCATCCAGGACTCTACACGAAATTGCTGAGAACTTTAAGAGGGTCCTATTACCTCCTTGACTAATTAAAATCGTATTTTTGGCAACCTTAGTGCCTACGTGGCACATACGCGACACATTAGTGAATCAACACACTGAAGGTCCACGTAGGCACACGTATGTGCCACGTAGGCACTAAGGTTGTCAAAAATACGATTTTAATTAGTCTAGGGGGTAATAAGACCCTCCTAAAGATTGGGTATGTCTCAGTAATTTCGTGTATAATTTAGGCTGAAAACAGTATATTTTCACAATAAATAAAGAAATTAATACTAAAACTGACCTCAATGAATTCACTTGAATGTGTAGGCTCATTATTATCTTCCCACAATGTATTTCACCGTGGATTGTCTTACACCTTGTAGTCCTCAAAATTTGTTACATCATCAACTTCATAAAAAATATCATTATGTTTATCATTAGAAATGATCATGTTATCTTCAAATAAAATATTATTTTTAAAGAGAGAAAATTCAACATATATTAAAGAATCAAAGTATTTAAATTCACAATAATAAAGACAAATATCTTTTCTTATAAGATTATCCATGATATAATCTCTCAGAGTGAAATAAGAGATAGAATCAATAAAACTATGCATATTTAAAAAGTCATTATCTTTGATATGAAACACACTACCACCAATATCATGAATTTCATAAAAAATTAAAGTAGGATCAAGAATCTTATTTTTATCTTTATCAAGAAATAAAATGAAGTGTTGTATTAAAAATCCTCATTCTTTTCAAAATAATCAACTACATTTCCTACACTAATTTGAAATTCCCTAAATCTTTCACAAGTCTCCTCAGTTAGTGGCATATCAACACAAGCAAGTCGGCTATCACTATCAATTTCAAAAGAATCATAATTCTTAAATTCAAACTTATCTTGAAGTGATTCCTCAACACCATTATCAATAACAAGAGCATCTTTTTAACATAAGAAATATTCATTATCCACATCATATATCGTCAAAGAATCTTTTTTTTTTTAATTCTCCAAATTCACCTCAAGCATAATCACTCACATTAAACTCAAAAGAATTATCACAATGAGTTTTTATACAAGTAACTTCAACTAGTACTTGACTACAACATTCAACATGATTTCATCAAGAAAAAATGATTCATTTTGCTCAAAAAGAGAATAACTTTCTCCTAAACTAAAATTTCCTTCAAGTTCACTTAAGAATATAAAGCATTAGAGTTAGCCATTTTACCTTGAAGTGCTCCTAAAATTTCTTGTTTACTTTTGTCTTTATTATTTAAGCTCACTTGAACATTTGTACAAGTAGTGGGTGTCTCTACCAACTCTTGAATCTTAAACAGTGAAAGACTCTTCATTATTGTTTGCTTTATGCCTTCATGTTCAAATATATCTGCAAAAGTGACGTTACAACTAGGAAAAGAAGAATTAGCATTAGAGTTAGAATAAGAAGGAAATTCTCTCAAATTATCTTTTTTTTCACTTTTCTCAATTTTCTCATTTTCAATGACTTTTTTTTTTGTGTCAACACACTGGCATAATTCGATCCGTTGATTCGTGTCAAACACTTACTTACACCTACCCAAGATAAGAGAACCCTGATAATTTCTTAAATCAATCAAATGCAAAAATTAAATGATAAATACTATTACGATTCAATTTCTTAGGTCATGATGATACCCACCATAACTCACCGGTAGATAAGCCAACTCATAATTCACAACAACTAGTACCGAATTATCCAAAGAAATGAAAGAAAACATCAAAATAAATATGATAAAAAGCCTAGTATACATAAAGCAATCTCAAAACCTGCTGGAATCAGTACAAGAGCTTCAAATACAATAAGGGTACAAATTTTAATACTGTTTAAACATACAAATACAACCCATCTCTAAATACAATATAAAAATCAATGTAATCCATAAGAGCGAGAGTAGTAATGATCCAAATGCGAGGAGCTTACCCCAAATCTCTATTCCATATCTACTCTACATGATGCACACACCAATGAAGAGAACTCGTACTATGATCTGCAGGTTGCAGAAGTGTAGTATGAGTATTAAATATGTGGTACTCAGTAGACAACTACCGATTGAGCTTCAAAGATAATACAAATATAGATAACATACAAATAGCAATATAAACTATAGGTAACTATCAAGAAAACTAACATAATAAAGCTAGAGAGGCAATAAGGATAAACTATCCTATTCTAGCCATATTCATAAACTAAAGTAGTATACTGTATATCACTAGCCAATATATAAACAAAGAGTGGAAGCAGGATATATAGTATTATACAAGGCCAAGGAATATATAAAAAATATGAATAAGAAAAAAAGGGATATACAGTAATACTATATCTAGATATAAGTATATACATATGGCTATACAAGACTAGATCAAAGGTAACAACCTAAGGTAGCCAACCTAAACTCCCCAAGAAATCCTAACCAAGTAGAAAAGCTAATGCTAGTATGATCAGGGTCTATAATCCAACGTCTACCCATAAATATACTGTTCATAATGTAAATTACCATAAAAAGGAAAAGGATCAGATTCATACCTCCAACCTCAGTACCATCCATAATTAACTTACCACGAACTAACCATAATAACAACAATAAAGTAACCGGCTAGCTAGACAAACAATACCTAACCGAGGCCCCATAAACTCGAAGGTTCAATCAACACTCAACAAACAACAATCATAGTCTATACCTATGCATCCCCCATAAGACTGATAGATATAAGAACCAAATGATATACTAGTGATAGCAATGCAAATGCATGAACGAATGCAAGGTAAATTCATAGTACCATATTTGTTCTAAGTTCCATAATTACCAAGTATATATACCTTCTCCAATTTAACAACTCGCAAAGACAGGACCTACAACGACCTATCTTCCTCAATACGATAACTCATGGACAAAGGGGCTCCTAAGAGATTCAAAAATATCTGTATACACTTACCTGGTTCCAATCTAGGATTTCCAAACATCATTATCATTATTAATCTACTCCGTCCAGTACAGGAGAAATGTATATATATAATAAGTGCACGAGCTCAAATCATGACAAAAAGAATGTAAGGCTGAAATCTATTGATCGGGATCAACTCCTAGACTAAATCATCATACTAGAGTAGAAAGGGTCAAACTTTCTCACTACTGAATTAAATAGTAGTGGTAAAAGAGTAGATAAATTATGGATCGAAACTAATCTCAATCTAATTTCCAAAATATCATTTTTAGTTTTAAAAGATCATAAATCCTCTATTAATATGGTACGATTCCCATTATAAAAGAATTTGTTTAAAAGTGATAAGGAGAAATAAATCTCTTTTTAGAAAATAGTAGTAAAATCATGATTTTTGTTGGAAACGTACTACTAAGTTAGCATGAATGTACTAAAATCTATGTATGCTATCACCAGTGTCCAAACAATACAATTATAAGCGGCCAAGCTTCTATAGATTAAAGTCACGTCCTTTATAAGGATGAATACTCACCTGGAGTTCAACTGGTCTCGTAACCACGACCTTGGACCCAACAATATATAACTAGCATAACATCAATACTATAATCTGAAAAACTATGATACAATCCATTAAGTAAGTAATGCACCCTATACTAAAGGGTCCTTGGCACCAGCTGTGATCACATGCTTATAACCTAGGGTGATGTGATTCTATAACTATAACAAGTATTTCATCTTAAAGGTTGGTTCACCGTTCTATTTCCAAACTCTTAAATCATGCTAAGTAAGAATATTCTAGTCATAAACATGTCATATTATACCAACCTAGCATGAAATATACACTACACATCATCATATAAAGAAAAATAGATCGAAAACTATTTAGATGTTGAACCACAAGTCTTGAGTTGTCTATAAATTACCCGTCTTTTCTCCATAATATCAAAATATCACCAAGATATTAAAATAGCAATCTACACATTATTAGGAGTAAAATAATACCCACATTGCTATATAAAAGGTCAGATTAGAATTTGGGTCAAGAACAGGCTCGCGGGGCCTATAAACAAAATTCAAAATTAAACCTACCACTAGGTCCCTCAAAGAAAAAGAAATGTATGCTAAAAAGTCGAGCACAAATGGCGCATAAATCAAGGCATAAATTATCCCCTAAGTTCTAGGGATTTAAAGGCCTAATTTCTAAGAATTTACAATGAAATAGGATGGAAATTGACGGGAATAATAATGAAAAATGACCAAGGAGTGTCAGACTAACTCACCTTAGCTTCAATGGATGATTCCCTACTCTTTTCCTCTTTTCAAGATCTCAAAATGGTAGAAATGATTGAGAATTGAATGGGATTTTTGGGTTAAGATAGGTATCCCCCGGTTCTGCTAAAATGGTCACTTTTTTGCTTAAGTAGCCACCACTTAAGCGGTTATGCTATGGGACGCAAACATCACTAGAGTGGTTTTCAGGCCGCTCAAGTAGACCTCAACCAAATGGCTAAGGTTGCTAGTGGGTAAGGGTTGCTAAAGAGACTACCGCTTAAGCGACTAAAGGGTCGCTTAAGCAGTTACACCAGATGGTACCATGCGCCAGATTTTGCTAAATCCAAATAGACTTCGACCAGGTGCTCAAAATTTATTTGAAACCCCGTGCACGGAAAAAACTATGCTACTATACCAAATTTGACATTTTGAACTTAATAGAACAATATAAAAATTCATCTGAGATCGTTTCGACTAAATATGGGGCCTACACCTATAGTTTTATTTTTCATATAATCCACCCAATAGCCCAAAATAAGTCTAGAAGCCTTGAGGCCTGAATCAAGGCTCCTCAGAGCCTAAAATCAATGTTCCAGAGCTAATGGCGCAATCAAAATTCTCATCCAAGTTCATTAGCAAAGAGTTTTGGTTTGAGACCAATTCCTTAATAACGAAAGCTCCAAAATGAGAAAATAAGCCTAAAACCCAAATAAATTATCCGATAACTGAATCGATAGTTCTGGCAAGTCGAATATGAGTTGTAGTTACTATAGGAAGGCTTGAAATATTAGAAATGCACGTAAATCAAGAAAATGACCTGGATGGTAGTTACAAAATCCACTACTAAAAGGATATTCATCCGCAAAAAACAATAGATAGGAAAAGCATGGAAGCTCGAAGGGATGAGGTACTAGGCCTACATTCTCCGATCAAGGCTCCTTAGATAACCTTTAAGAATAAACCATGCTTTCAAGAGATTGTGCCATATGCATACCTTTCTCAACTAACTTTCTTACTTCGCTTCCTAAATAACCAAAATTTAACCTTACAACCAACTGGCCTTAAACGAAATCAAGAATAGTTGATGCACGCAAATCCAAACCACAACACTGATACCATATTGATACAAGCATAACCAAGTAAAAACTCAACCAGACAAAATCAATCCAAGGCATAAATCATGTGACCAACTCCAATATCCAAATATAACCTTTTTTTATTTTTCTAACCTGATAATTACTCCAAACTAAGTAGAAGGTCATCCAAGTCTAGTCCACACAACCACATCATATTAAACTCGAGAAACTGAAGCTGATCCACTAAAATCCATAATGGCGAGCATAAGGATAAGTCCATAAGGTGCTACCTGGGTATATAAATAGCGATGACCAATGTCTGCAATCTACTGTCTATGCTACAACTGGTCCAAATGGCCCTCAAAATCGATAGTTGAGAGTTTAAAACATAAACACTCACCACTGAACGATCTTCCCCGGGGTGTCCTACTAACTGGGGATCAAACTATGCTAACTACAACTTGAGTACACTTCTTCTGCTAAGAACACAATATAAAATTTCTAACAAAAAAATGAAAATCAATGTCAAGGATAGAAGAATTTGTCATCAAGTGCCAACGGGCTATCATCTGAACATCAATCAACTATAATTAAACTGAACGAAAGAAGACCAAACTAGTTAGGCAAGAAGCAGGCTTAGCCAGTTTTATATCTTGTTTTGATGATGATTAGCTGACAACAAGGGACCAGGTCCCTGAGTGTTCGAATTGTTATATATGGTTGTAATGGTGAGCAACTGACAATAAGAGACCAGGTCCCTAGGTCTTCATGAATCCAACACAACTATCATTATTTCCGTAATTTTGTCTTTTAGTATAACAAACTGCGCAAGTGATCTTGTACCTTTTAGGACACTTGGCCCAATTAGATTTTCACCCTAATCATTATTCCACAATAGAAGGAAAAGAATGCTTCTCAATTGATTAGTTTTCACAATCCAGAATGTTCAAAGAGTGAAATAGGCAAGAACTCATATATTTCTTAAGTTCCATTCTTTGTAAGCTGAAAGAGTGAGTGTGTTCTTGAGTTAAGTCTTGGTCTGTAATTGAATTTCTCATGCTATAAGTGTAATGATTTATTTGTTTCCTTGAGAGTGCTTAGGTAGAGTTACTTGAGTTTGATATTGGTTTGAGTTAATCAATATCAAGAAGAATTCTTCGTAGAGTTATCAAGGTAGGCTTACAGCAGAGTTATTACAAGTAGGTGGAGCCTAGAGTTAGGTTCAAATCAAGTCTGTAATCAAGAGGTTGATTATAGTAGATTGTTGAGTTTTTGTGAGGGAAAGTCGTGGTTTTTCCTCCCTTGAGCAAGGAGGTTTCCACGTTAAATCATTGTATTTTTTATTTTCCTGCAAAGTTTTTATTTTTCCAGTGCTTTACCATTTGATTACCTATGGCTGACTCTAAGGGACCTAGTCCCTCATAGTGTGATTCAAACCTTCGAGTTTCATTAATTGTTATCAGAGCCAAAATACTCTAAAAGGTTCACACCTAAAGTGATTTGGTTATCATGGCTGCTCTGCCTAATCTGGAAGAAGGGGAATCTACCGCTAGACCATCTAGATTTAATGGGTAGTTCTATGGGTGGTGGAAAATAAGGATATATAACTTTATTATGGACGAGGACAGTGAACTGATGAATGAAATACGAGATGGTCCTCATGTTCCAGTTAAAGAGGTTAAGGAAGGAGACATAACTAGAATGGTTATAAAAAGTAGTAGAGAATATGATGATGAAATAAAAGAAAGTTAAGAAGAATTACAAGGCCAAGAAATTGCTATTTTGTGGTATAGGGCCAGATGAATACAACATGATTTTTGCATGTATGCTAAAGAAATCTGGGATTGCTTATAGAATGCTCATAAAAGAACCACTAATGCGAAGGATTCAAAAGTTTATATGCTGGATACTCAGTATGAAACCTTCACCATTAAAGAAGGAGAAAATATCCAAGAGATACATACAAGATTCACTTCAATCATCAATGAGTTGCACTGTTTATGAGAAGTGATTCCCTTGTACAAATATGTCAGAAAAATTCTGGGGTTTTGTCTAAATCCTGGGAAAGCAAAGTGGATGCTATCACTGAGGCAAGAAACTTGAAAAATCTCACTATGGATGAGCTTATTGGTAATCTAAAGGCACATGAACTCAAGAAGCAGCAAGGAAAAGAGAAGAAGGAAGTAAAAAGAGAATAATCTCTAGCATTGAAGGCTTCTAAGTTAGATTCAAGTGAAGAAGACACTGATGATGCCTATTTAGCAAAAAAAATTGTTAGAGTAATAAAGAAAAGTGGTTATTTTTAAAGAAGAGGAGTCAACAACAAGAAGGGCGGCTCTGTTGAAGTTTGTCACAAATATGGATGTCCTGAGCATTTCATCAAGGACTGTCCCATGCACAAAATGGATTACTAAATACCTCAAAAATAGAGGTGAAAAAGGTAAGGGTAGGGACCAGGTCCCTGTAAAATCAAGAAGAAAGGTTACAATTGATTTTGCAGTTAAGTAGGCCTTAGCTGTCTAGGGGATTCTTTCAGTGAATCTGAAGAAGATGGAAAACATAAAGATATTTCCATGCTGGTAGTGGAGGATGAGAAAGTGACCTTTGATTCCTTATTTGCTCTCATGGAAAACACTGAAGATGAATAAGAAAGTGAGGTAACTCTCTCTGATACTAGAGAAAACTTAGAAAACTACTCTGCTAGAAAGATAAAAAAGTTTGCTAATATGTTGACTGATTCTATGTGTGAACTAACTGCTGAGAAAAATGCTCTAGAAGAGAAGTTAGAGAATTATGAGCTTGAACCAATTTCCTTAACTCTCTAGATATTTAAAACTGAGGGACAAATTACTAAGTTGAAATCTAAAAATCAGAATCTTGTGAGTCACCTAGAGAAAGTAGGCAATACTGATGATAAAAAAAATAAAAAAGTTCTAGAAGATAAAGTAGAAGATCAATAGCTTGAACTAACTGCTTTAACTCTCCAAATATCTGATACTAAAGAACAAGATGCTAAGTTGAAATCTAAAAATCTAAATTTGGTGAGTCAATTAGAGAAAATAGATGATTCAAATGGTAAAGAAAAGAAAGAAGACTCACAGTTTCAGATTGAGCTTGAAGAAAAATAAAAGGATTTCAAAAAGCATCTTATGACTGCACTCCAAAAGAATGATGAGTTAGAAAGGGACCTGGTCAGTGTGAGATAAGAACTTAATAAGGAGTTAGAAAGGGAACTGGTCCGTGTGAGATAAGAACTTAGTAAATCTCTACAATAAACCACATTCTCATAGATCCTTTCTAATTTAACTAGTCAAGGTGTCAGGAATGGTAAGGGCCTTGGGTATTAGTACAAAAATTAATCTTCTGAGTCTCAAGGAAAGGTTGTTCAAGATGTCAGACAAAGTTCAAAAATCTTTATGCACTCATTATGAAAGAAATGGACACATGAAGGAAAACTGTCAAAGTTAGAATAGAGATAGAATGAGCAGTGTTAGATATATCCAACAAGGGTATACCTATCCTAAGGATTCCAAACCTTTGAAGAGTATGAAGAAGGTCTTATGTGGAAGTGGTAAAAAGGACCAAAAAATTACATGTGGTCCTTAATGAGTTAGGAAAGATATTAAATCAATATGATTATGAAAATTCTGACATTGAAGAACTTATTCCCATTCAAAGGGATGATGTTGATAAAGATGATGGTCAAGGACAAATTAATGAAGATGAGAATAAAAAAAAGTGATAGTGATCCAGGATCTGAGTCAGACCCCAGCTCTAGTAGAAGAATAACAAGGAGGGTCTAGTCAAAATTTCACAGGGACCTGGTCCCAGTGGAATTCATCTCAGAAGGTCTAATTGAAAGCACATATCTTCTCATCCCCCTTTACATTTTGACTTTATCTTTTGGAGACCGGAGTCCAAACAAGAGCTTAAGTCAGAAATCTCATGGTTTTCTTAGCATTCCTGTCCTAAAGTAAGCTCAAATATGAAATAGGTTCTGAAAGATATTATCTGGTTTAAAGTAATGCTAAAAGAACCGTGGAAATTTAAAGGATTCTAAGTTTGGGACCTAGTCCTCAGACCCATTTTCAGAATATTTTTTGGAATATAGTGGTGTATTGAAACAAATCAGTTAAGGATAATTGATCAATTTAACCTGACCTACTAAAGGAATCAGTCTTTCTTCCTAAATATGGCTAAGGTGACAGGTATCCTTAGTAAGGTAGGTGCACAATGGTCTAACTTAGTACTATACCTTTGCAGGTATATACTTATGGGAACAGTTTTTGAGGAAGACAAATATAACTTACACAAATGGTGAATTCACTCAAGAAAGAGAGGGACCTGGTCCCATCTCTCAAGTTAGTACCAAATCAATGTGCCTTAAAAAATTATATAATTTCTATTTAAAAAGGCCACATGTCTTTCTTATCTAAATAAAATCTGTCAATTTATAGCAAATATGAAGAGTCGTACCTATTCTAGTCAGACGTGTCAATTCGAAAAGGGCACCTTTTTAATGTCAAATGGTCATCTCTCTTAGTTGAAAAATCAAATCCCTTGTATTTTATTCTCTATCAAATTAACTCAAATCATCTTCTTCAATCATCCTTTTATCTAAACTGATAGGTCCTAGTCTGTCTCTCTTACAAAAATTTGAAAGGACAGACATTCCCACTTCCTCAACCCCCATAAATGAGCCAGAAGTTTTTAAAGTCATAGAAAATAAGTTTGAACAACCTCAAATTGAAACCTTTGATCTTTTAACAACCAGAACCACAAAAAAAATAACCTTAAGTCCTTAATAAGAACCTAAATTAACTCTGTCTACCGAGTCCTCTCCAAAAAATCCACAAACCCTAATTGAGTCTATTTCTGTCCAATCTTCCTTAACTTTAGAAATTTCTGCTGAGTCATCCATGATAGAGAATTTAAATAAAGGTTTTAGTTCACCAATTGAACAAGAAACCCCTTAATCAGAAGTTCCTCTTTCCTCAAAAGAACCAAAATCACCTGAAATATCTCAAATCACTCTTCCCCATGAAAATTTAGAAGGTTTAGAACTCTCAAAAACCTGGTTCCCCTACTCCCTTTGATTTAAATCCAATTTTTACTCAACTTTTTGATGAAGAAATACCTATAAAATGGTTTGATATTTCAAGTAGTGTAGATTAGGTGGCTGAGAATTTACTCTTGCTTGCAACTGATCTCTAGGAAAGTTCTTTTTGTGGGGATGATAAAGTAGCAGGTAACAAGGCTATTATGGAAGAAAGTAGAGAAATTGTGTTACCTCTAAATGAGGAGGATGAGCCAGATGAGGATGAACTACCCATGAGGTAGTCCTTAAAGAAACAAAGGAAAGCAAAGGGAAAGAAAAAATAGTTAATATGAAGATGAGGGTAGCTAGGTCATATTTAACTAGGGGGCCAAAACAGAAAATATTGATGGATGCTATGAAGGCAAGCAAGTCTTCTACTGCTAAGAGAATGAGATTAAGAAAGATGTCATGGTAGAGGAAGAGAATATTGTAGTTGTAGAGGTTTGAGAAGGTGAAGAAGTTAACCCTAATGTTGTTACTGCGACTGAGATGAGAAGAAAAGAAATTTATGTATCAGGAAGGACCAGGTCCTCAAGTCCAAAGTCTGGTAGCCCTGCTGCAAGCAAAAATAAACATATTATTGTCAAAAAGAAGAAAGTCTCTGAGGGACCTGATCCCAAAAAGAGAAAAGCTGTTGAAAAATAGGAGACAAGTAGTGAGACCAAAAGATGAAGAAAGGAGGAAGAAAAGAAGTCAGCATCTAGAGATGCAAGAAATGCTATCTTGAAAACTCAGAAGGTATTAACTGGTAGAATGTTTGATCCAAATATTTATGAGAAATATGGAATAACAGAGTTGGTTGAGTATGTAAGGCACCAGGTATGGATACATCTCTTAAAAGAACCAGCTCCCATGGTTTTTAAAAATAAAGTAAGAGAATTCTATTACACTATGGAATTCTCGGTTGATGGTTTGAGTTTGATGGCTCAGGTGAAAAGAAAAGAAATAAAACTGGATAAAGAGGCAGTGGGAAGGATTCTAGATGTGCCTATGATGGGTGTGAGGACTATTGTGAAACAACAACCCTCGACTGAGTTCATGATGAATGCATATGAATTAGGAGGTACATTAATAGCTGGTGTGAGAAAGAAATTTCTCACAAGTGAGTTCCAGTTGGTGTATGAATTTGTAAACAAGGTCCTGCTACCCAGGTGTGAGAAAAAGACCATTGCATCTGGTGCTGACCTATTCTTGATAGAATGTCTGAGTAAGTTTGAGTTAATAAGTTTGCCTACTTTTATGATAGAGCACATGAAAAAGGTGATACATGAGAAGGAAGGGAGACATGGGATGCCATATGGGTACTTCTTGAACAAGGTGTTTGATCATTTTAGAGTAAAGGGAAAAAGAGAATTCTTAGAATAGTTAAACAAAAGATCAGTCTAACAACATTGGTGGAAAATGAATGCATTAAAAAGAAAAAGGGAACTGTGTCCCAAGTGTCTGAACTTTTGGCTGCTTAGGAAAGTTTAAGAAAGGAATTGAAGGAGATAAAGATCAAGTTAGATGCAAAGGATGCTAAAATAGTTCACTTGAAAATACACAATCAGAAGTTATCCTCAGAAGGAAATGGTTCCACTGAGGAACTTGCAGTAGAAAATGCAATGCTCCACGGCAAGGTTATATAACTTAGTGGCAAGGTTCAAGGGTTGAATGCTGAAGTGAAGTTCCTCACTAAACAGTTGTTGGATGATCATGCTGTTGGGGCTACCAAAATAGAGTTGTTGCAAAAATCCTTCTCTTCTAAGCCCTCTCTACTTGAGTCCTACTGTGTTAGTTTCCTGTGTCAAGTTTCCAGTCCCTATTTCTATTGTGGCCTTTTGAAGAAAGTTATTATGTTTTTATGGGTATAATGTAAAGGTACTGATCACCTTAACCATGAATTTTTGTTTGTGTGTTTTATCTGTTTGTTCTTTATTTTAAAGTTGTTCTTCATGTTAGTATTGCCCTAGTGGCCATGATTAACTATATTGTGCTTACTCTATCTCTGATTTACTATTTTTGATTTTCAATGATGACAAAAGAAGGAATATGAATGCATAAGGTAGGGACCAAGTGTGGTGCATGAAATGATGATTATATGATTATATGTTAAGGACCAGAGGACTAGGTACCAAATGGTGATATGTGCTGAATGTAATAATGGTGAAGTAATGATAGATGGCATATTCATAGAGTGAATATTGACACATAGTGAATGAGTTGAGTGTTTGATAACAAAGGACCAGGTCCCTATGTTGAAAGGAGAAGATTGATGCATAATGATATGGGGATCATTCACCGACCATTGTGGTAATCACTCCAACTGTATAAGGTGAATGAATTTGATGCTCCAAAGATCTGTGGTCATGTTTTGTGGTTTGTCATCATCAAAAAAGGGGAAAATTGCTATATATTGTTTTGATGATGATTAGATCACACAACAAGGGACCAGGTCCCCGAGTGTTCGAATTGCTATATCTAGTTGTGATTGTGAGCAACTAACAACAAAGGACTAGGTCTTTGGGTCTTTATGAATCCAGTACAACTATCACTATCCTGCGTAGTTTTGTCTTCTAGTGTAATAAATTACGCAGGTGAGCTTGTACCTTTCAGGACACTTGGAAAAATCAGATTTCTACCCTAATCATTATTCCACTACAAAAGAAAAAGAATGTTTCTCAATTGGTGAGTTTTCACGATCATGAAGATTCAAAGAGTGAAATAGGCAAAAAATCATATATTGCTCAAGTTCCATTCTTTGTAGGCTAAAAGAGTGAGTGTGTTCTTGAGTCAAGTATTGGTCTATAATTGAATTACTCATGTTATAATAGTAATACTTTCTTTATTTCCTTGAGAGTGCTTAGGTAGAGTTACCTGTGATAGTGGTTAGAGTTAATCAATATTAATAAGAGTTCTTGGCAAAGTTGTCAAGGTAAGCTTGTAGTAGAGTTATTACAAGCAGGTGGAGCCTAGAGTTAGGTTCAAACCAAGTCTGTTCAAACCAAGTCTGTAATCAAGAGGTTGATTATAGTGGATTGTTGAGTACTTGTGAGGGCAAACAGTGGTTTTTCCTCCCTTGAGCAAGGACGTTTCTATGTTAAATCATTATGTTATGTATTTTCTACAAAGTTTTTAGTCTTCCAATGCTTTACTGTTTGATTGCCTGTGACTGACTCTAAGGGACCTGGTCCCTCATAGTGTGGTGCACCCCTCCGAGTTTCATCAGTAAGTCTATAAATGATTGCTCAACTAAGACAAATCTAAAAAGGAAGGTCACCTAAGCTCTACAACATACAACTGAAATCTTAACACCAAGGCTGAACCGCTCAATCTCAACTATCCAAACTAATCCTGTAGACGGGAAAGCATCCAAATGACAAAATCTATCATAATCTTCAAGTCGCTATTCAAAAGAGTAAAGATTCCAGATTTGAGCCAACAAGTCTAAACCAAGGCCAAACACCCAATTTATCCTCACTATCCAAGATCAGGCATATCCCCATTGTATCCTGCCAGTGTTGTAATTAAAACATTGATGAGAACCAATATCATAACGGAGGATAAACCACAGGCTAAAAGCTTAAACAATCAACTCCATAGCTGCTGGAGGGCATAAATAATCAATGTATACCCAAGAACTCACCAAGACTACAAACTGTACTAGAGATAACCAAAACTTTAGCAACCCGAAGAAATACAACGTTAGCTAGACATTGGTCAATCTGTTACTCCATCTCAACAACGAATACCCATTGGCACATATCACCAAGGAGAATCACTCCATCAAGTTTTATTAGGCCGAACAAACACCGAAATAAGGATTTTCTGATTCCACCCATGAAAACAATCTTAACCCAAATATACCATGAATTACATTGCAACAAAATAGAGTATCAATCTTAGCATAAGTGCCAAGATCAAGACCACTATCGAAAGATGAACTAAAAAAATTAAGATAATGAATTCCCAATTCGCCAACTTAAGAAATGGTCACAAGAAAAGATCACCTATCTCAATCTCTCTTAACTCCACTAGAACAAGAACTACATCATGGAAATAATGAGGTATCCAACTCCATACTAATACCAAATTAAAACTATCACCAGGAGATGGTCCCAATAAACCTGAAAGGCAAGTATAAGACCAAGGCATAATTCTGAACTATAAACCAAGGCATATAACAACCAATATAAACCTACTACAACACATAATCATGATGGGTATAAAACCCCCAATTCAAATCAAATAGAAGGTAAAGGAAAGAAATAAAAGGCACACCTATCATAGTGGAAATCCAAAGTAATGAATCAAATATGCCCGTAGGAATGGGAATCTAAGCGGGTCCAAACTCAGACTAAGTGTTTGAATCACCTCTAGAGGTACTAAGTACACTACCTCTAACTAACAGTGCATAACACTATGAGACTAATATTAATAAGATGAATGACTAATAATACCATGTTGAGGACACTCTCTGGACTAATGACCAATCTCCCTGCAGTCGTAGCAAACTCCTAAAGCCCTAACCTGGAGAGAAACATAAGATGACCCCAACCAACAGACCAACTAATGTTTGGAACACTCCCTACTAGAATGACCATCCTCTCCACTATCATAACATACCTCAATAAACCTAGCCTAGTGAGAAACATATGTTAACTCAGTCTGAACAACCAACTCGTAGTTGGGGCACTTTCTAGACTAATGGCCAATATTGACACAACCAAAGCAAGCTCCTAGAATACTCTAAGGTATCACACCTACTAATCTAGAATGACCACCACGACCTAAAGATCCAAATCGAATACTTCATAAGGGCGGATAAGAGCTCTACCCAACGTGACCACCACGACCAATCTAAGAGCTTTTTATAGTCTGAAATACTACCTGTGTGGAACCGACAGGCTGCAAATAAAGCTGATCTCCATTGGGAGGTTTGACATGACCCGAACTAGGGCATTGTCGTAATGGGCATCTTAAGTCCAACAAGGACCGAACACCACCCCCATTACCCAACCTAACCAACCAAATGGATATCTTGAGTCGACTGAATTTTGAGCATATAACAAGATAGTGTATGTGTACAAATCCAGACTTTAGGATAGGTCCATGATCGTGACCAACCCAAACAAGTCCAACCAATAACCATAACCAAACCGATATAATAACCAAGTTCCTGTCTAAAACATAACATAAAAGGATGGAACAATCATAAATTCAGTCACATGGTATCAACCCCAATACCAACGCCAATACTAAGGCTGAAATCACTACCGACACCACCCATACTAACCCATTGTAGTTCCACAAATCCTCTAACCAAAAGAAAAACAACACCTGATTGAGACATGCCCTTAACCATAGCTAAAACCAATATCCATGAAATAACCAAAGTATGTAAAGACATCTATGATATGAAATAGAGCCTTCTAAAGTATGGAAGCTCACCACTTCAATCCAATAGCTAGTCCCAAATTTTGTCAATAAGCAAGAGGAGTAGAATGGCCATTTCTTGTATTGTGTGGGGATACAATTACCCGAAGATGGGTTAGCAGGTGAATGCTAACAAGTAATCAGGATAAGGATTAATAATTCCAACCATTTAAACCAGGTAACTAACCATATGCATTCACAACCATACATATATATATATATTTATATATATATAACTATGTTAAGAAAGAGAATTGGGTTAGCATTCCCTTAAAACCATTAACCCGGGTATGCATAGGTTAACCCTAAAACCACCCACAGGCTATATGGGATTAGTGTAACCCCCTGAACGGGCCTCGATGCATGTAGCTGCACGAACTGGAGATACCATAGGAGTAGGAGATTCCAAAGTACCCTTTGCTCTCCATGATATATATGTACACGTGTACTTAGGGGATTCCCTTGCATCCCATAAGTATCATGTATGGTCTTCATGACCATTCCTTATGTCGGCAAATATGAGTTTCCAGTGTCCATCCATTAGACTCACACCTTCACGGTTAGCTATCACACCCTGCCACTATTGCCCAATTAAAACCATTACCATATAACTAAAACTACCATTCCATTTGTTATTAACCTAGGCTATAAGTAATGGTATCGTCATACCGACTATAGATTGCAAGCAATGTCCTTAGCCTATCTTTTAAAGAGGAAGGGATTCTTATGTACCTATAGATTACCTTGTTTAATTGATTGGGGGATTCCCATGTACCCCACAAGGATGTTTATTATCATGTTTTCTTGGGGGATTCCCTGGTACCCCATAAGATATTCAATTAAACCATAATCATGACGACCAAGAACTTACTATTCAACTAATCCAAACCATTTAGGGTTCCATTGTACTAGGCAATAGTTTCATTAAAAGTCCAACAAAATAGTAAAAGGATTCTCATAGGCATTTTATCAAACATGTTGGGGGCATAGTGTTTTCAAAGCCAAAACCATGTACAAATTAACCATTACCATGCAACCAAATGTTCAAACCATTATTATAATATGAAAACCATAAGTAAAAGACATGGGAAAACTATAACCAACCATTATAACCAAAAACCCCAACATATATTTGAAATCCCAAAACCATACAACAATTATGCCATGAAAACAATTCATAAAACAAACCTTTAGTTGGAACTAACAATAAGGGAGGAGTAACATGCCTTAGATTATGAAGATGATAGAGAGAAATCATCCTTGTAAGCCCTAAATTGATCCTATTGAAGAAACCCTAGCCTTCTTTGACCCAAGAGCCTTTGAGAGAGTTCGAGATTGTTTCTAAGTATTTAAGATTAGAATATTAAGGTAAATGATGTCCCAAGTGTGATATAATTCATGGGGTCTTAAGTGGTTAAGAGGGGAAATGTCCAGATTACCCCCAACTTAAACTGCATAAAAGTCCCGTAATAAGGTACGACTCTACTATACCAATCGTACCCTACCATACTAGTGGTATCTACCACTTGTATCCTTGGCTTATCTTTGACCCCCAAAACTGTCCAATATTTGACCACCAAGCCCCAATCGTACCCAAGCATATGACAAGTACCATGAAACCGTACCTTAGACAGAATATGATCTCCTAGGCTAGACCTAGAGCATCACACAACCTTACATTATACTACTCGTACCCTATTATACGACTAGTATGATTCGTTCATACCTTGTAGAACCTATTCAACCCATACTGTTTAAGATACGACTAAGTACCCTAAACTATAGCCAAACATACAACTAGTTACCCCTAGTCGTATGATGTCCAAAGAGTTTAAAACACAGAAAATTTCTAAGGGTCAAAACCCAGGGGGTTTCAGTCTCCCCCACTAGGATCATTTGTCTTCGAATGATGGACAAGGGACTAGAAGCACCATTTATACCCCTTAAATGCCTCAACTCTTACCTTTAACAAAAATAAAACAAAGACGCAAGAAAATCAACCTTTCCTATAACAAAGTTTGAAAACAAAGATGTGATCAAGAATACATACCTTCTACATGAATATCCGGAGCAGAAAACAAATGCGGATACTTGGACTTTATGTCCTCTTTTGCTTCCCATGTAGCCTCTTCCACCTTATGGTTCCTCCATTGAACCTTTACCGAGGCCACATCGTTGGTCCGTAACCAATGAACTTGCCGATCCAGGATCTCAATCGAGATCTCTTCATAAGACAGAGAATCCAAAATACCAAAGAAATAATTTATGATGGATCATCTACACACTCAACTTAGAGACATAGAATACTGGATGAACAGAGCTCAAACTAGAAGGAAACTCCAATTCATATGCAACATTACCCACCCTCTGCAAAACCACACAAGGACCAATATACCGGGGACTGAGCTTTCCGTTTTTCCCAAACCGCATTACTCTCTTCATGGAAGATACCTTTAGGAATACCGTATCCCCAACCTCGAACTCCAAGTCTCTACGCCTTACATTCGCATAAGATTTTTGGCCACTTTGGGTAGCTTTAAGCCTATCCTGAATCACTTTCACCTTCTCCATAGCCTGATAAACCAAATTCGGGCTAAACTATCCACCTCATAAAGCTCAAACTACCCAATAGGAGACCTATACCTGCTGCCATAGAATGCTTCAAAAGGGGCCATCCCAATGCTAGAATGATAGTTATTTTTGTAAGCGAACTTTACAAGAAGTAGATGCTCAACCCAATTACCACCATAGTAGATCACACATGCACGAAGCATATACTTTAATATCTGAATAGTCCTTTTTGCTTGCCCATATGTCTGTAGATGAAAAATAGTACTCAGATTAACCTTAGTCCCCAACCCCCTCTGAAATAACCGCCAAAAGTGAGATGAAAATTACGTACCACGATCAGAGATAATCAAAATAGGTACCCCATGCAGCTTTACAATCTCATGAAGATATAACCTCGCATAATTATTAGCCAAAAAGTTAGTCCTCATAGAAAAGAAGTGAGCTGACTTTGTCATTCTATCCATGATGACCCAAATCGAATCAAACTGGTTCCAAGACCAAGGAAGACCGATGATGAAATGCATATTGATTACCTCTAATTTCCATTTCAGCAATTTAATTTCTTGATACAACTCTCCGGGCCTTATGTGCTCAACTTTTACTTGTTGAAACACCGTGCACTTGACTATAAAATTAACCACATCCCTCTTCATACCATTCCACCAATACATCTCCTTGAGATCATGACATATTTTCATCAAGCTAGTATGAACAACATAGCACGATTCATGCACCTCAGCTAATATCCTTTCACGTAAAACATCAATGTCAGGAACGCATAACCTCCCTTGGTACCACAATGTACCATCACCACAAATCTCATAAACTACCATCTTTTGCCCGTCTACATCACCCTTGATCTTCATCAAGGCAGGATCTAGTATTTACTTTTCCTTGATCTCTGCACCAAGAGATGACCGAACCACTTTCTGTACCAACACACCACCATCCATGAAGTCCAAAAGATGAACTCTAAGATTAGACAAACGATAAATATCCTTCACCAATTCCCATTTCTCTTTTTCCACATGAGCTAAAATCCCCATGGACAATCTGCTAAGAGCATCAACAACCACTTTAACTTTACCTGGGTGGTAGTGAAGACTCATATCATAGTCCTTGAAAAGCTTAATCCATCTCTTTTGCTTGAGATTAAGCTCTTTCTGAGGGAACACATATTATAGACTTTGATGATCAGGAAAGATGTCCATATGCACTCCATACAAATAGTGTCACCAGAATTTTAACACAAACACCATCGCTAAAGATTCTAGTCACGAGTAGGATAATTCCTCTCATGCACTTTTAACTGCATAGAAGAACAGGCTATCACCTTTCCATGCTGCATCAGAACACAACCAAGTCCCATCCGGGATGCATCATAATAAACCAAAAATCCATCATTGCCTTCAGGCAAAGTCAAAATCAGAGCCAAAGTTAACTTATCCTGTAGCTTCTCAAAACTACCCTCATAAGCATCCGACCAAAAGAACTTCATTTTCTTCTAAGTCACTTAGTCAAAGGGGAAACTATAGTCGAAAAACTTACCACAAACCTCCTATAATACCCAGCCAAATACAAGAAGCTCCGAACGTTGGTTGGAGTCGTGGGTCTATTCCACTTCTTAACCATCGCAACCTTTTGTGAATCTACTATGATCCCCTCACTCGAAATAATATGACCCAGAGAAATGACAACATTCAACCAAAATTCACATTTTGAGAATTTGGCATACAACTTTTGCTCCCTCAAGGTTTGCAATACAAGACGAAGATGATTGGCATGATCCCCTTCACTCTTAGAATACACTAAGATATCATCTATTAACACAATGACAAACAGATCCAGAAACTGACGAAAAACCTTATTCATCAAATCCATGAGTGCCACCGGGGCATTGGTCAACCCGAATAACATTACTAAGAACTCAAAGTGCCCATACCGAGTATGGAAAGCTGTATTAGGGATATCCACTTCCCTAATATTAAGATGATAATACCCGGGCCAAAGATCAATCGTAGAAAAGAATTTGGCACCTTACAACTGATCAAACAAGTCATCAATCCTTGGAAGGGGATACTTGTTCTTAACCATTACCTTATTCAATTACAGATAGTCAATGCACATCCGATGGGAACCATCCGTTTTTTGCACGAATAACATCGGTGCACCCCACGAGGATACACTAGGATCGATGGAACCCTTATCCAAAAGATTCCTCAGGTTACTCCTTGAGTTCTTTTAACTCAATCGGAGCCATCCTATAAGGAGGAATAGATATTGGATGAGTGTCCATAACTAAGTCAATCCCAAACTCAATCTCCATATCCAGAGAAACACCAAGAAGATCATCCAAAAATACCTAAGGAAACTCATTCACCACCGGAAGTGAATGTAAGAAAGGACCTTTCGAGATAGAATATTTAATCCAAAATAAATGATAGAGACACCCATTAGAGATTAATCTCTGAGCTCTAAGATACGATATGAACTTCCCCTTAGGAGCTAGCAAACCACCCTTCCATTCAATAACCGGTTCACCAGGGAACCTAAAGACAACCTTACGGGTCCGATAATCTAAGAAAGCGTAACATGAATGTAACCAATCCATACCCAAAATGACATCAAAATCCACCATGTCTAATTCATACAAATCCACCAAATTCTCTTTACTACCAAAAAATACCACCTTCCCTGTAGACTCTTTTAGTAACCATAGAGTCACTTATCGGGGTATGAATAAAAAAAGGAATCGAAATAACCTCAGGACCAAAACCAAAATAAATAGCCATAAATAGGGTCATATAAGAGAGAGTGGACCCCAGATTAAGTAAATAATACACATCATGAGATAAAAGTTTTGACATACCAGTTACAACATCACGCGATGCCTCAGACTTCTGTCGGGATATAAGAGCATATAACCAATTCCGACCTACGCTGATACTAAAAGCAGAAATAGATGCAAAAGCAACACCCTTTGGTGCAGGAGAAGATGAAGAGGAAATCAAAGCCTTATTTTCCCCCGAAGAGACCTTACCAACTGGAAAATTTCTAAGCATATAGCGTGGCTGACCATATTTGATGCACCTGTCCCTTCCCTCATCATAAAAACCCAAATGTAATCAACCACAAAACCTATAAGGAGGCCATAATGAGGATGACTGATCCCACTCACCTAATATTGGGCACTCTGTTCCCTGAAGTTATCGCCACCCTACTGACGCCTGTCACCAAAAGGCTTTGGGTAGGGAGAACTAACTGTGGAGAAAAAATTGAAACTCCCTCACTTCTTATTTGGCCACTTACCACTATCCCTATAACTTTACTGTTGGCCACACTGCTTAGAGAACCTAAACATTTTACCTTTCCTTTCCCCTACCTCAGCTTGCTTCCTTTTTCCCTCTCCACCTATTGAGTATGAATAACCAACCTTGAAATATCCATGACTTTGATCAGTAAGTCAGTCTTACTTTCAAGGATCAACTCCCGAGACAGTCTTGAAGCAAACTTTCTCATCATGCCCTCATATTAGACATTATTTCTAGAGCATACCTAGACAACTGGTGAAATTTCAAGGTATACTCCTTGACTGACATCTTCCCCTATTTCAAATTGACAAATTCCTTTTCTTTTACTTCCCTCAACTCCTAAGAAAAGAAGCCGTCCAAAAATACATTGGAGAAAGTTTCCCATAAAGGTTGCTTATCACCATCATCACCCCTTACCCTATCCCATTCCTCGTAGCATTGGTATGCCACATCCTTTAGCTAATAGGTAGCAAAATTCACCCCTTCCACATTCGTGGCCTGCATAACCCTGGAGATCTTTTCTATTTCATCCAGAAAACCCTGAGGATTTTTCTCAACCTTAACACTAGTAAAAGTTGGAGGACTCAACCTTATGAACTAGACAACCCCTATGGCCTCAAAAGATGGAATACTAGATGCACCACGCTCATCCTGAAAACCTACTAACCGAGCAATCATATGAATCGACTGACGAAACTCTGCATTCATCACGTCACCCTAAGGAGGACTAGAAAGAATCGACAGAACACCAAAATAATCTGGGACTGGACCCCTAAACCAATTATGGATCCCCTAAGTAGAGCATGTCCCATTTACATTATCCCCAGTTAGGACAGAAGAGTTATCGTGAGCTTTAGATCGTCGAGGAGGCATGATCTAAAAAATAAGAAAACAAAAATCAGAAGAATCACAAGACCTCTGACTCTATAGCTTAAAATCAGAACACAAAAAGAGAAACATTCCTAAATGCCTTGTAGAATCTCCCTTATGAGTGTGGTGCACTACACACCCTTCAAAGAGACTATACTCGACATGGCTTTATGGACTCCCAGTTGATCATGAACCTAAATCTCTGATCCAACTTGACACAACCAGAACCAGGGTCTTGTTGTAATGGGCATTTCAAGTCCAATCAAAACTGGAGACCACCCCCGTTACCCAACCCAAACAACCAAATGCATACCCTAAGTCGGCTGAATTTTGAGCATATAACAAGATAGTGTATGTTTACAAATCCAGACTTTGGGATAGGTCTATGATCGTGACCAACCCAACCAAGTCCAACCATCCACAACAAAACCAATAACTACAATTAAACCGATATAATAGCTAAGTTCATGTCCATAACATAACACAAAAAGATGGAACAATCATAAATTCAATCACATAGTATCAACCCCAATACCAATGCCAATACTAAGGCTGACACCACTACCGACACCGCCCATACCAATCGATAGTAGTTCCACAAAGCCTCTAATCAAAAGAAAAATAATATTCGGTTGGGACATGTCCCCAACCATAGCCAAAACCAATATCCATGAAATAACCAAAGTATGTAAAGACACCCACGATATGAAATAGAACCTTTCGGAGTATGGAAGATCACTACTTTAATCTAATAGCTGATCCCAATCCAATCACTAAGAAGGAAAAGTAGAACCATCGGTTCCTGCATCGCATGGGGATACAGCCACCCAAAGATGGGTTAGAGGGTAAACGTTAGCAAGTACTTAGGATAAAGATAAAATATTGCCAACCATTAAAACCAGGTAACCAACCATATGCATTCATAATGATATATATATATATATATATATAACACCATACTGGGAAAGGGAACTGGGTTTAGCATGCCTTTAAAACCATTAACCTGGGTATGTGTAACTTAACCATTCTAGAACCACCTATGGACTATATGGGTCTAGTGTAACCCCCTAAATGGGCCTTGATACATGTAGCCACATGAATCGGAGATACCATAGGAGTAGGGGATTCCCAAGTACCTTTTGCTCTCCATGATACATATGTACAAGTGTACTTGGGGGATTCCCATGTACCCTTTAAGTATCATATATAGTCGTCAAAACCAATCCTTATGTCGGTAAACATAAGTTTCCATTGTCCGTCCATTGAGTCCTCACACCTTCACGGTTAGCTATCACACCCCACTATTATTGCCCAATTAAAACCATTACCATATAACCAAAAACCTCATTCCATTTATTATTAACCAAAGTTATAAGTAGTGTATTGTTATATCGACTATAGCTTGCAAACATTGTCCTCAACCAACCTTTTAGAGAAGAAAGGATTCCCATATGCCTATAGATTACCTTTTTTAGTTGCTGGGTGATTCCCATGTACCCCACAAGGATGTTCATTATCATGTTTGCTTGGGGGATTCCCTTGTACCCCACAAGATATTTAATTAAACCATAACCATGACCATCAAGACCTTATCATTCAACCAATCCAAACCATTTATACCTTCTAGGGTTCTATTACCAAGTTGTACCATGCAATAGTTCTATTAAAAGTCCAACAATATTGTAAAAGTATTCTTATAGGCATTTATCAAACATGTTGGGAGCATAGTATTTCCAAAGCCAAAACTAAGTACAAGTTAATCATTCCCATGCAACCAAATGTTCAAACCATCATTATAATATGAAAACCATAAGTAGAAAACATGGGAAAACCATAACCAACCATTATAACGAAAACCCCCAACATATATTTGAAAACCCAAAATCGTACAATAATTATCACATAAAAACAATTCATAAAACATGCCTTTTGTTGGAACTAACAATGAGGAAGGAGTAACATGCCTTAGATTACGAAGTTGATGGAGAGAAATCACCCTTGTAGGCCCTAAATTGATCCTATTGGTGAAACCTTAGCCTTTCTTGACCCAAGATCCTTTGAGAGTGTTTGATAGAGTTTCTAAGTGCTTAAGATTAGAATATTAGGGTAAATATTTTCCCAAAAATAATATAAGTTGTGGGGTCTTAAGTGGTTAAGAGGGGAAATCTCCAGATTACCCCCAACTTAAACTGTACAAAAGTTCCGCAAGAAGGTACGACTTTACCATATGAATTGTACCCTACCATACAAGTGGTTCCCACCACTTATACCCTAGGCATCCCTTGGAATCCCAACACTGTCAATATATAACCACCAAACCCTAACCATACCCAAGCATACGATAAGTACCATAAAATCATACCCTAGGCAAAATAGGATCTCTTAGGCTAGACCTAGAGTATCACACAACCTAATATCATACCACTCGTACCCCATTATATGACTAGTATGATCCGTTCGTACCTTAGACAGAACCTACCCAACCCACACTATTTATGATAAGCTAACCCTCTAATAAATCCACACACCATCTCATTCTCTAGGGTATAACATATGAGTATATTTGTACCACTCAAGAAATCCAATCTAATACATTGAAACTAATAAGGATCCCTATTGCATATCGACAAGCCTAAATCTATCCTAAGAACTGCTCGATGAACCGAACCTCATCTCTGGCTGTGAGATATTCATAAAAAGGCTCAAAACTCTCAATGCTGAATCCTAAAAGGCAGAGGTAGTCATAAACTTTACTGGAGCCTGGGTTGGACCCGAATTCTTTGGCTGATGATGAAGATCTTTGATATAAATCTCTATCTTCTTAGTCTGATACTATGCTGAAACTCTGGAAATATGTGTGGAAGTCTTATCTGCATCAATCGATAACCTCATGTCATTTATCTGGAATAGAATAGATTCAAAGAATGTCTAAAGGCTAATAGAAATACAGACACACAACAAGGAGTCAAGAATAAAATTTCCAAAGAATGCCCTATATCCTCCCAAAGATAGGATGCAGATGTCCCTGTATCGATACGTAGAACTTTACTAGACACTTTGCTTCTGTAAAAACACATTGGTAAACCTAGGCTCTGATACCAATTTGTCATGACCCAATTTCTCAGGTCATGATGGCACCTACCATAACCCACTATTAGGTAAGCCATACAGAATTCGGAACAACTAGTAATGAACTATCCTATTCTAGCTATTTCAGGAACTAAAGTAATATACCATACATCACTAGCCAATATACAAATAAAGAGTGGAAGAAGGATATATAGTAGTATGAAAGGCCAAGGAAAACATATGCAATATAAATAATTAAGAAAAGAGAGGGATATAAAGTAATATCATAGCTAGATATATCTATATACATATGGGTTAACAAGACTAGTTCAAAAGTAACAACCTAAGGTAGCCAACCTAACCTCTACAAGAGATCCCAACTGAGTAGGAAAGCTAATGTTAGTATAATCAGGGCCTATAGTCAAACGTCTACCATGAATACACTGTCCATAATATGAATTACTGTAAAAAGAAAAGGTATTAGATTCATACTTCCACCCTCAATACCAGTTCATAATCAACTTGACATGAACTAACCATAATAACAACAATAAAGTAATCAGCTAGTTTGGACAAACAATACCTAACCGGGGCCCCATAAATTTTGAAATTTCAATCAATAATAATGATAGCCTATACTTTTACAACTCCCTATAAGGCTGATACATATAGGCACCAAACAATATACTAGTGCTAGGCGATGTATATAAATGTATGAATGCAAAGTAAATTCATAGTAATATATCTGATCCAAGTGTAATAACATACCATATGTATACACCTCTTCAAGATCAACAAATCACAAAGGAAGGACCTGCGACGACCTCTTTTCTCCAACATGATGATTCACCGATGAAGGGGCCCTTAGGGGATTTGAGAATATTGGTTTAGCCCTTAGAGGATTTGAGAATATTGGTATACACTTACCTAGTCCCCGAGTTTCTAACCATTATCATCAATAATCTGTAGTCTAGTACCAGAGAGATATATACATATAATAAGTGCATGGATCAAAACTATGAATAAAAGAGTGAGCCTGTAGAATCCATATCCAAGATAACCTCTGAGACTAAATCATTATAATAAAGTAGAAAAGAGTTGGAATCTCTAGCGACCAAACTGAATAGTATTGGTAAAAGAGTGGATAAACCATGGACTAAAATCAATCTTGGTCTAATTTTCAGAATATTATTTTTAGTTCCAAAAGCTCATAAATCATCCATTAAGGTGGTACGATTCCCATTATAAAATAATACATTTTAAAGTTGGGAAGTGGGAATAAATCACTTGTTAGAAAATAATAGTAAAAGCTTAATTCTAGTTAGAATCATACCCTAAGTGAACATGAATGTACTAAAATCATTGCATTCCAGCACTAGTATCTAAATAATACAATCATAAGAGACCAAGTTTCTATAAACTAAAGTCACACCCTTTATAAGGATAAAATACTCACTTGGAGTCCATCTGGTACCGTAACCATGACCTCAGACCCAACAATATATAACTAGCATGATATAAATACTATAATCTAGAAAACTTTGATTCAATCCATTAAGTTAAGTAATGAACCTTATACAAAAAGGTCCTTAACCAGCTATGATAAATATGCTTATGACCTAGGTTGATAGGATTCTATAGCTATAGCAACTATTTTATCTTAAGGGTCGGTTCACCCTTCTATTCCCAAAATCATAAATTAGGATAAGTCAGGATATTCTAATCATAAACATGTACTATCATACCAACCTAACGTGCAATCTACACTACATAATATTTTATGAAGAAAATTTGATCAAAGCCTACTTCGATGTTGAGCCAAAAGTCATGAGTCATCTATAAGTCACTCGTCTTTGATCCATGATCTCAAAATGCTGCTATTCTATAAAAATAATAATCTATGCATCATTAGGAGTAAAATAAGACTCGTATTGCTATATAAAATGACGGGTCAAAATTTAGGTTAAGAACGGGTTCATGGGGCCCATAAATAGAATTCAAAATTGGATCCTTCACAAGGTCCCTTGAAGGACAAGGAATGTCTACTCTAAAATAAAGAATAAATGGTGCATAAATCGAGGCCTAAATTAGCCCTTAAGGTCTAGGGATTTAAAGACCTCATTTCCAAGAATTTATAATTGTTGAGACCTTGGGGGATTGCACCACACAGTGAGGGACCAGGTCCCTCAAAGTCAGTCACATGAAATAAAATAGTAAACCAGCCAGGAATACAAAATAGTGCAGAAAACTTAAAGAACACAAGATTTAACATGGAACCCCCCGTTTAAGGGATGAAAAATCACAGCTTGCCCTCACAAGCACCCAAAATGTCACTATAATCAAACTCTTGATTACAAACTCCAATGAACCTAACTCTAGGTTCCACCTGCTTATAATAACTCTACTATAAGCCTATCTTGGCAATTCTACCAAGAAAACACCTTGATATTGATTAACTTTAACTAATATCCACCTTAGTTAACTCTACCTAATCATTCTCAAAGTAAGAAGAAAAGAACATTACTCTTATAACATGAGTAATTTAGGACTCAACTTTAGGATACTCACTCTTTTTGTGCATAAGAAATAAGAACTTGAGCAATACTTGAGCAATGAAGCTGGATTGAATTTTCAGTTCTCACAATTTCTTTAATTTTGATTTTTGCAAAAACTTGCTTGATAAAGAAGCATCCTTTTTCCTTTATAGTAGAATAATGATCAGGGTTAAAATGCAATTGGACCAGGTGTCCTAAATAGTAGAAGCAACACCTGCACAGTTTGTCACACTAGATAAAAAAACTGTAAATGCATATGCCAACTGTACTTTTAGCCTTGAAGATCCATGGACCTAGTCCCTTATTGTAAGTTTCTCATCATCAAAATAAGATATAGAAATTTTCATCATTTTTTATAATGAAAAATCAACCACAAAGTTTTTGAGCATCTGCATTCATTCATCATATTTAATTAGAGTGATTACCACTACTAAAGATGAATATCCCCCCTATTATGCAATCATCATGCTTCCATAATTATGAAACTTAGAGACCTGGTCCCTTATTGTTAATTAATATAAAAAAGTCATTTAATTCCTCTTTTCACTGTACTCACTTCCCCCTATCACTTTGCCTTTGTACCATCTAATTAGAATATAATATACTTCATAATATCAACATGTTATACACATCTGTAATTCAACATTAACATGCTTGAAACCTGATCTTTGCTATATGAAATCAGTATTCCCTCTTTTGGCATCATTGAAAAGTGAAAATAGTAAACTAAGAGTAAAATAAACATAGGTTAGTTAACTCATGGCCACTGGAGAAACACTAACATAAAGAAAACTTTAATAGAAAGAGGAAATAAATACAACACACAAATAAAGATTCAGCCATATGTAGAGGATAAGTATCATTGCAGTGCATAATTTAAATGTTTCAGAGAAAAAAGCCATAGGAATTAAGAAAGGCTAAATAGGGGAGGGACTTAGAAAGATGGTTTGAATAAGTAGAGTCAGGTTATTATTTTCTATAGCATGACAGTGCAATAAATCTTTGGTTAAATGCCTTATTTCTGCATTCAAGCTAAGAACCTCATTTGTCAAAGTGAAGACTCTTTTCTTTAGGTTAGCATTCTTAGTTTTAAGCTCATCAGTGACACTTAGACCCTCAATAATCAGATGCTGAATTGTCATGTTCAATTTGCTGATCTCTACATCTTTAGCAGCTATATTGAGTTGTAACTCTTTTATCTCTTTGTTGAACTCCTCTGGGCAGTTGGTACTTAATTTTTTCTTCACACGCTCAGTTATGACTAATGTATTCATACAAAGCATTTGTAATACAGTTCCAGAAGTTCCATTCTCATAGACAATACCAAAGTGATCAAGCACTTTATTTAACTAGTAACCATAAGGCATACCATGTTTGACATTTTCCCCAACAACCACTTTGTGTATGTGTTCCATCATCAATACAAGTAAACTAATGAACTCAAAACAACTAAGACATTCCATAACATACAAGTCAGTAGCTGAAGTGATGTCTTTTTGTGATATGGGCAAAACTACTTTGTTTACAAAATTAAAGACCAATTGTAACTCACTCTTGAGTGATTTCCTATTCTCTGCAACCACTAATTTGCCTTTAACCTTTGATGTAGTTGCCAAAAAATTTATTGATGGTTGTTTCTTTAAGATAGTCCTCACACCACAAATTAAAACATCCAAAATTCTCCTAAGTAATGCAACATCAATATTTATCTTTTTATCTTGGACTACAGTAGTTATCTTTATTTTGCCCTCAGACAACTCCAATGTGGAATAGAATTCCCCGACTACCTCATAAAAGACAATGGGGATATGTTCTTCTATAAAATACATCCAACCTTGATGTTTTACCAGCTTAACTAGTTCCAACATACCAGGTTCTGTTAACACACTTGAGTCAAAAATCCTTCTAGTTAACACCTTTTGATTTCTTAAGAACCTATTTCTCACTTCTTTAGATATAACCTTTCCTTCTTTCTTCAGTTTACTTCTTTCATAAACACTAATGGGTTCTCCTTCAGTCTTTTTCCTCTTATTAGGTCCATGTCCTTCATAATTCTATTGGTTCTCAACAAAACTTTCTGACTTTTTCCCTAAAATTCTTGTTATCTTATTGACCTTTGGGTCCTTAGGATAAATTTTTCTCTTTCCAGGGCTATTTGACATCAATATAAGGTTTTCAGGAACCCAGGCATCATCCATTGACATAATACTAAAAAATATTTGAGTCTTCAGGGATAAATCTTCATCAACAAGTAGAGGAAGAAATAGTTTGGCTTTGAAAACGTAGATGATAAGAGTTGGTATCCAGAAGATTTGTGAGAGGATTTTTATCTAGGATAAGCTTAGAGTCATTAGAAAGGCATGAGAATGGACAATTTGTGTCCATTTGGAGATTCTTAACACAAGAAGACTATTTAAGGATGGATTTCTTTCTTTGACAAGAGAGGGTTTTTGATAAAGAAGGACTTGAGAGACCGATAAGCATAGTGAGGGACGTTTTAAGAGAATGATATATTATTAATTTTAATTTTTTGGGGAGACTCATCCCTCCATTTTGTATAGGATAGTTTCTGACTAGTGAGAGAATGTGACTTTTATGTCAGAACAAAAAAATTACACATTCATGATACTAACCTGAGAGATGGGACTAGGTCCCTCTATTTCTTTGAGTGAATCCTTGACTTTGTGTATGACATATTTTCCTCCTCCAAAGTCGTTCCAATGGGTGTGTACCTGCAAAGGTATGATGCTGATAGACCAATATGTACTTATTTTACCAAGGATACCTGTCTCCTAAACATAGCAAAATTTAGGAAAGAAAACTGATCCATCTAGTAGGTAAGGTTAATTTGATCAATCCCAGACTCAGCTTGTTAGTTTCAATACACCGCTTTATTCCAGAAGTTTTCCAGAACATAAGTCTGGCATCCTTTGAATTTTTAAGGTTACGTCTGCATTACTTTGAACCAGCCAACATTTTTCAAACTTATGTTCACCCTTTTAAGCTCATTTTTATGATAGAAATGCTGAAAAACCCATAAGATCTCCGACTCAGTCTCTTGTTTGCACTCCTGACTCTAAATGTGATGTCAGATTATTAAAATAGTGAAAGAATTTATCTCTTTAGTTTGGATTTCTGAGATGAGTTTTATAGGGACCAGGTCCCTGTTATTTTTGAATGGATCCTTCTCAATATTCATTAAGATGGAATAGGAGTTTGTAACTCAGATTATGGATCACCATCACTTTCATTATTCTTATCTAAATCATTAGGCTCTTGACTATTCTCTTCAGCAATGTCATTCCTTTAAGCAGGAATAAGTTTCTTTAATGTCATAATCTTTCTTATCACATGTACCATAGGTCAACATCTTCATATTGAACACCAAAGTAGTTTACTTCACATCAGATACATACAATTTTTTACCCTTTTTACCTATTAACATAAGACACCTCCACCTTGAAGTGTCTTAAGAGAGAGAATACAGTCAGATCTTCCAGTCATGGCTTTGAACAATTACATATTAATAAGATTATTCTGGCTGCACTCCCTTTCTCCCACCCATAAACAAGATCATTTGTTATATTTGTTAACCCACTTGAGTTTGAGTTCCCAGTAGCAGGACAGAGGTGTGATCTGTAACACCCCATATTTTTGGGCTAGACTTTGAAGCATCATTCCTACATATGTGAACTTTAATCCCATGATTTGTATGTTAATACATATTTCATGATCATTATCCTAGTGTGTGAAGTGCATTTTAGGTAAAAAAATATTAATAGGAATCACTTAGAGTAAAGTTGAGCTAAGAACCTTTGATTCGGCCAAATCTTTGTATTTAATTCTACAAGGGTCTACTTTGAATGTGTATAACTTTTTATATACGTAGAATTTTTTAGCTCAATACCCACCAAATGATATATAATTGAGTCATATTTCTAATGATACCAATTTTGCCTTAATTCAATACCCGAGAAAAAGGTTATAACCATTTTTGTGAGAGGTGGTGAGGGCGCATGATAAGCCTGTGCCACCCGGGTTATTGCACCGAGATAAAGTGGGCATTGTGGGGGCTACTCCCCCAGGCTAATGGGTGCGACGCCTAGTCCATTCCCACAGTTTTTAACTTCTTATGGGTCAAGGGGCACTTTGGTCCTTTCCCCTCAACTCCAAACGTCCAAAGGATAATTTATAGCATCCAAGAGGGCATTATTTGCCCATCTTGCTCAAAATTTCTCACTTAAAAACCCTCCTCTTTGCCTAATGAACAAAATTTAAGATTTTTTCTCAAGAACACAAGAGTTTAAGAAACCTTTAAGAAACCCTTAAGAAATCATCTATTAAGGTATGTGGGAGTTCATCCATGGGTCATATTTCACCCATGGAGTCCAAGAACCCTTTTTTTGTTTTAAATTATGAGTTTTAAAAGTTTAAGTTAAACTAACTCCATGAATCTCTTGTTATTTTAATTTCAAGTTATGATTTAAATGATTTCTAGTGGAATGAGTCATATTATTTTTTGATTGTTTCAATTCCCATGTCATGTTCAGTTGATTGAGGATGAATCCCTAAATTATGAATTTAGCCATGAAATCCTACTGTTTCCTTATATTTAAGATATTCTCTTGTATAAGTTTATGATTTGGACATGTTTGATGAGATGGCCATGTTTGGATCTTTGATCCATAATCACTTATTTCAGTACTTCATGATTGATATCATATTATATACTCATTTAGTGCTGGTGGGTTATGAACACCTGATACCTATGTGATTTACATTAATTCGGCTTTTCAAGTTCTCAGACAGTCTATCCATAACTCTTATTAGTATATTTAGATGTTTATAATCATGATGGGCACTATCAGTTACGCAATAATGTTCAATCTAGTTCAGTCTATTCCAGTATCAATGTCAATTTAGTTGGGAGTAGGATTTAGCACCGAGAAAACTCAGGGATGAGGCTCACCTGACAGTAGAGGGTATGAACCTTAGTAGCAATCTTTGATTTCCAAAACTACATAGATAGCATTGGTTAGAGATGTCTACCTGCCAGTTGAGGGTTGACAAAATATTTACGTGCTAGTTAAGGGTAACACATATCTCATTAGAGCACCTGCCAGTTGAGGGTGACTCTTTAGTCCTTTGAGACACTAGTTTAGTGGCTCCATATAGCCAGTGTTAGTACCTATGAAATGGTACTGACTCTCTTCCAACTGGGTTATAGGTTGGACCCCGATTAGCTCAGATTAGGGTATGTCGGTTAGATGACACCTCCCATAGTCTTAGTACAGTATTTGGTGTAGTTTTAATTCAGGTTTGCTTGACTAAAGTATACAGATTCTCAGTTATTCAATTATCAGATTTTAGTATTTTAGTTTACAGATTATTTCAAAAATATGCTTATGCTTGGTCTTGCATCCTCAGATATTACAGTTTCCATACATTCATGCTCAGTTATCTCATGTTGTTCAGTTAGTCCTTATCTCCTATGCATAGTACCCCACAGTTTTAGTCCAAATATTCAGACTAAGTATAGTTTAGTTTTACTTGACCAATATTTAGTTATCAGTTAATCTGTTTACCATTATCAACTAATCAGTATCCAGATACTAGTTATTCTATATTCAGACATTAGTTCCTCAGTATTCAACTATCAATCATTCAGTTAATCGGATCAACTTAGTATATGTTATGTTTGGTTTTGTATGTTTATGCATTCATGCTTAGTATATTTGTATATTTAGATCCTTGAGTTATGTCAGTTTCCATCATGTAGTTTCAGACCCAGTATTCATACAATATCCATGTTTTACTGTTTTCTAGTTTCAGTTCTACTTATATTACAAAAGTATAGTTTTTAAGAAACTAAGGTAGTGATTCACCAGCTTATCAGATTTTGTTTATTAATCATGTTTTAAGATATATCAAATTTTAGCTTATTTTAGTCTCTTGGTGAGTCTACTTACACTTAGCATGCATGTTTAAGATTACACATGAACTTAGTTTTACTTATTGCATTCACCCGAACTTACTCAGTACATTTCAAAGTACTGATCCATATATATGTCTATGTGCTATATTGTCTCATAATATAGGTACCCATTATAGCCTATACATCATAATCAGACAGTTGCAGCTTCCAGGGTGATGAGTTTTCCTATTTCAGAGACTCCAGTCATATTTAGTTCATGTACCGTGTTGTATTTTTGATTTTCCAAATGTATTGATTAGTGGTAGTTGAAGGCATGTCCCAGCTATCTATAGTCAGTATAGTAGAGGCTTCATATATATCAGTCAGAGTCTGTCATGTAATTTTAGTTTCTCTCTTTAGATTTATCAGATTGTAAAAGTTTATCAGTTACATACTTATTCAGATTTCATTATGATTATGTTTCCGCACAACAGAACTAGCTATTTAATATATTGAATCAATTGCTCAAGAAGTATGCCAGCTCATGGGTTAGCTTGGGATCACTTATAGTTCCAAGCACCGTGTTACGATTAGGGGTAGTCTCGGGTCATGACATGATCAAATATTTCTTTGACCATATAGGTAATGAGAGATTCTTCATATTTTTCAAAGGTCTAAAACCTTTAGGATAGGTATTCCCCTACTGGATATATCTATTATTGATCATTCTTGCTCTGAGCCAGCTTTGACAATGCTCCTTTATGTGCCTATTTCTTCCACAATGAATGCATAGAGGTTTTTGGGCTTAGTTTCTAACATCTTGAACAACCTTACCTTGAGGCCCAAGTGAATGAGTTTTGTATTAATATCCAAGTCTCTTACTATTTCTGATACCTTGACTAGTTAAATTAGAAAGGATCTGTGAGGATGTGGTCCATTGTAGGGATTTTTAAGTTCTTCCCTCAGATGGACCAGGTCCTTTCTAACTCCTCATTTTTTTGTAGTGCAATCATGAGATTTCTTTGAGAATCCTTCAATTTTTCTTCAAGTTCAACCTAAAACTTTAATGCTTATTTCTTCCCTTTACTCTAAAAAACATCTACTTTCTCCAGTTGACTCACAAAACTCTGATTTTCAAATTTTAGCTTAGCAACCTGTTGCTCAGTTTCAGATATCTAGTGAGTCAAAGTTATCAATTAAAGCTCCTGATCTTATATCTTTCCTTCCATAGCATTGTTATTCTCTTTATCACGAGCACTATTGTTTTCTCCAATTGACTAACTAAGCTTAAATTTCTAAACTTCAGCTTTGTAACATGTTCCTCAGTTTTAGATATTTGGAGGGTTAAAGCTATCAACTCAAGCTCTTGAATTTTGACCTTTTATTCTAGAGTATTTTTTCATCAGTTATTTCACACATGGAATCAATCAACACATTAACAAGTTTTTTTATTTTTCTAGCAGAGTTGTTCTCTTTCTTTAATGTCAGAAAGTGTTACCTTATTTTCTTCTTCATCTTTAGTGTTTGCCATGAGAACAAATAAGGAATTAAAGGTTACTTTCTTATCCTCCACGGGAAACATAGAAACATCTTCATACTTCTCATCTTCCTTAGATTCACTGGAGGAATCCCCCCAGATAACTAAGGTCTGCTTAACTGCAAAATAAACTGCAACCTTTTTTCTAGACTTTACAGGGACCTGGTCCCTGTTCTTTCCTTTGTTACCTCCAGACTTGAGATATTACTGGTAATCCATTTTGTGCATTGGATAGTCCTAAATAAAATGCTCAGGACTTCCACATTTGTGACAAACTTCAACAGAACCTCCTTTCATGCTACTGCTTCCTCTTCTTTGAAACTGATCACTTTTCTTCATTGCTCTAACAATTATTTTTGCCAAATATATAACATTTTCTTCACTTACATCTGACATAGAAACCTTTAATGCCAGATTTTTTTCTCTGTTGACTTCCTTCTTCTCTTTCCTTTGCTGCTTCTTGGGTTCATAAGTTTTTAAATTACCAATAAGCTCATCCACTGTGAGAGTTTTTAGGTTCCTTGCCTCAGTGATGGCATCTACTTTGCTTTCCCAGGATTTTTACAGAACCCCAAGAATCTTCCTCTCTTACATATATAATATAATCACTTCCCCTAATCAGTGTAGCTCATTTGTGATGGAGGTAAATCTTGTATGCATTTCCTGTATTGTCTTTCCTTCTTTCATGGTAAAGATTTCATACTTGGTAGTCAAAATGTCAACTTTGGAATCCTTCACATCTATAGTTTCCTCATGAGCTGCTTTCAAGTAGTCCCATATTTCTTTAGCATTTTCATATACAGAAATCCTATTGTATTCAATAGGCTTTGTACCACAAACTAACATTTTCTTGGCCTTATAATTCTTTTTTAATTTTCTTTCTATCTTCATTATCATACTCTCTCCTGCTTTTCACAACCATTCTTGTTATTTCTCCTTCTTTGACTTCTTTAACTGTATATGAGGACCATTAAGTATTATATCCATCAACTCTCTATCTTCAGCCATAATGAAGTCAAACATCCTGATTTTTCACAATCCATAATACTGCCCATTAAATCTTAGTGGTCCAGTAGTAGATTTCCTTTTCTCCAAATTAGGTGAATCAACCATGATAACCAAGATACTCCAGGCGTGAACCTTTTAGAGTGAATCAGATATGATACCAATTGGTAAAACCTTGGGGGATTGCACCACATATTAAGGGACCAGGTCCCTCAAAGTCAGTCACAAGTAATAAAATAGTAAACCAACTACAAACACAAAACAATATAGGAAACTTAAATAATAGAAGATTTAATGTGGAAACCCCCTTGCTTAAGGGAGGAAAAACCACGACTTGCCCTCACAAGCACCTAAAACTTCACTATAATCAAGCTCTTGATTACAGACTCCAATGAACCTAACTTTAGGTTCCACCTACTTGTAATAACTCTACTACATGCCTATCTTGACAACTCTGTCAAGAACACACCTTGATATGTCTTAACTCTAACAAATATCCACCATAGGTAACTCTACCTAAGAACTCTCAAAGAAAGAAGAAAAGAACATTACTCTTATAACATGAGTAGTTCAGTTACAATTCAGGACTCAACTCAAGATCACTTACTCTTTTTGTGCATAAGAAATAAGAACTTAAGCTATACTTGAGCAATGAAGCTGGATTGAGTTTTCACCTTTCTCATTTTCTTCAATTTTAATTTTTGCAAAAACTGCTTGATAGAGAAGCATCTTTTTTCTTTTATAGTGTAATAATTATTAGGGTTAAAATGCAATAGGTCCAGGTATTCTAAATAGTACAACCAACACCTGCGCAGTTTGTTACACTAGATGACAAAACTGTACAGGCATGTTCCAGCTGTTCTTTAGCCTTGAAGATCTAGGGACCTGGTCCTTTGTGGTAAGCTGATCATCATCAAAACAATCTATAGTAATAATGAAATAGGATGGAAATTGATGGGTAAAATAATGAAAAATTACTAAGGAGTGTTAGGATAACTTAACTTAGCTTCAATGGATGATTCCCCACTCTTTTCTATTCTTTAAGCTCTCAAATTAATGGAAAATGGTTGAGAATTTAGTTGAAATTTTGGGTGAATAAGGGGATTTAACAATCCTCGGGAGCCGCTAAAGTAGTCACTTGTCTTCTTAAGAAACTCCCACTTAATTAGCACAAGTCTGCTAAAGCGGTCATGCCATGGGATGCGGGTATCTCTAAAGCTATCTCTTGGCTGATAAAGCAATGTCTTTTTAAGCGATCCTTGACCGCTATAACAGACCTCAAAAAAATAGCCAAGGCTGCTAAGGCAGTTAAGGGTCGTTAAAGTGACTACTACTTAAGCGACCAAAGGTCTACTTAAGTGGTTGCACCAGATGATGCCATGCACCAAATTTTTCTAAGTCCAAATGAACTCCGACGGAGTGCTTGGGATTCGTTCGAAACCCCATGCATGCAAACGCACTATGCTACCATACAAAATTCTACATTCCAAACTAAATGGAACTATAAAAAATTTCAATTGAGATTATTTCAACTAAATGTGAGGCCCACACCTATAGTTCTATTTTTCATATAATCCACCCAATTGCCCAAAATGAGTTCGAAATCCTTGGGACCTAAACCAAGTTCCCCTAGCCTAATATCAATGTTCTAGAACTAGTGGCACTATAGAAATTATCATCTCTGAGGTTTTTTATAAGGAGTTTTTGTCCGAGCCCAATTCCTTCGCAATAAAAGCTCCAAAACAGGGAAATAGGCCTAAAACCTAAGCAAACTGTTCGATGATCAAACCAATATATCTAGCACCTCGTAAATAACCTGTAGCTTCTGTTGAAAGGTTCAAAACTTTGAAAGTACACATAAATCAAAGAAATAACCTGGAGGGTCATTACAAATGCTTAATTAATTTAATAGTCACCATGTAAATGTCTAATCAAGTTGAAATACTATTATTCATTCAATTTTTTATCAAACTTGTTTTAATACATCATGTATGAATATTAAATGCAAAAATAACTACAAGTGACTCCCCAGAACCTAACCTAAATCGGATCAGGAGCACTAGACAAGGAGTAAGGACATCTATGTAGAATAGAATAGTAGAAGTTGCTGCTGAGTTCGGCATCACTGCTATAGAAACTTCAATTGGCTTGCACCATGGCTATACTCACGAGTAGAGGTATAGTAAGTGTAAAGTCATTACAACCACATATATTAGTAAGCATCATTGACTGACCAGGAATAGAAACAAATTAGATTAATAATATATATGGAAAGATTACAACATCAACTAAAGTTCCAGTTTTAGATCCCCGAACTATCAATTCTTACTATCCCTCTTGTATCATCTTTATTACCTACACTTAGCATCTCTGTGACCTACACTTAGAATCTCTGTGACCTACCTGTGATTTAACACTTTCATATATCTTTGTCCTTTGACTATATTTTGTATATCTTTGCCATCTGACTTACATTTTGTATATCTTGGTACTTTGACTATATTTTGTATATGTTTATTCTTTGACTATCCACTCCAACCGGTACTTATTTTTTACTCTCATTGGACCACCTTCATAGAGCTTACAATTCCTAAAGTTAATAATCAATTAAGTCCTCTTGGTGCTCACAATCACAAGACTATCTATAGAATCATATTTCTAACTCAGTCCACTTAAGGGACCTCATTTATAGTCACAACCTCCTTCCATCATCCACCACAACAAGGAATCACATAGAAGAACATATATAAAATAAAATTACATTCAAACATCTAATGAATGCATGCATGCAAGATGTAAGAATCATCTCTCCTTATCTCATCAAAGATGTGAGCATCATCTCTCCTTATCTCATCAACATCATAATGTACCAACATGATACCTGACTTATTATCATGACACATCATGTTATACCATTGTGGTACCCAATCCATTATCATAACATATCATATTATATTGGTGTGATACCCGACCTATATAATAACATACCATAATGTACAAGCGTGGTACCCGACCCATCATGTATATGAATGTGTAAGATTCAATAAATCAAAAAATTCATGCAAATGTAATCACAAGTGCCAGCCTAAAATAAATCATGATTCTATCCAGTCTAAAGTTACATCAATCGTCTCATTTATTTATTCGATTACCTTAATTCACACAAATATCACTATCACAACTTACCAAGCACTCTAATGAGGCTGTCATTACCCGAGTTCACATTATTACACACTTTTCCTTCGGTCGTACCCTAAACTTGAGATTTCACATTACTTTTTAAGTATTGAAAACACTAATTGTGACAACATGACAAGCAATGCCAACACTTTAAACCAGTTAACCGCAATACCTTTTTACTCATCATCTCGTCCTCTAACAATACCTTTTTTACTCACTATCTCGTCTTCTAACAATATATTTTTACTCACTATCTCATTTTCTAAACTTTGGAAAGTAACAATCTTGACCACCAAGATGTTAGGACTAAACAAGTTTTCCCTAACACAATTTGGACATTTAAGCACTTGTACACTAGTCGGGACACCTTAACTTTTTTTTTTACTATTTTATATTATTTCGTTGAGCTTTCCACCTTACATCACCATGAGTGATAATAAACTATGCATATCTTCCCTATATTCCTGACCGTTGCTTATTACGAACAACCCTAACACAAGATACAATAAATTAAAATATTTAAGCCTATCTAAGTTTTAACATGTCCATCCAATCAACTACGTTCCCAAAGGTCTAATGTATAATACACTTGATATTACTATTAATATTAAATGCATCTAGACCAAGTCTATTAGCTATAAATTAAACCTTATCTTACCTCTTAGACAAAGCATACTGCTATGAAGATGAGTGAGTTATCCCATTTGTGCTATATGTATTCCCATGTCGGGTTTACTCTGGGTGTGCTTTGAAATCACTCTCATGAACCTTGGCCTTTGAATTATCATGGTTAGGGGAGTTAGGGGTTTTTAGATTATTTTTGGAGGAAGAAGGTAACCTAGGGAAATAAAAAGAAAGAAGTATTCAAAAAATTCCTCAGCTAACACACTGTCTATTACCAATGCAGCAGAACTTTTACCACCGCAAATGTACAATTGACCATTCCAGCAGTGACCTTAAAAATGAACCAACCTATATTTTGGGACTCTTCACCCAATTCCTTTAGTATCCTATTTCTTTTTCAATTAATTTTTCCTGAATTCATTTAACGCCTATTATTTATCGTAAATTATTCTCAAGGCATTTTCGCACATAATAATGATTTGGGTCATAGAAGTCATCACTACCCTTGACTTAAGCTCTCTTTTTTCACTCTTGAGTTGCCACTTATTACTCCCTTAATTCTCTCAAATCAATTTTCCTCTTCACGTTCTTCTCTTTGGCGATGACATATTTCTCTCAATCTTTTTTTTTTGTCAGTCGCAACTTCTTCAAATACCTTTTTTTTCACCTTCAAAAGTGTAGATGGCACAAGAAATACTTTTGACTTCTTAGGTTGACATAATACTTGTTAGTCTATTTATCAAACGTAGCTTCTCTTTCAATTATACTAGACCTCCCAAGTAACAAATGAAAAGATTTCATTGGAATAACATCACATAGTACTTCTTCATGAAACTTGCCACGTTTGAACTTCACCATAACTTATTTTGTAATCTCCAGAGTTCTTTTATCATTTGACCATGGCAATTATATGATTGAGTATTTTTTTCTACTCTTCAACTTTAAGTACTCAATCATACTTGAACTTGAAATTTTATGAAACTTTTGTTATGTATAATCATGGTACCATAAAGTCCTTCAATTTTACTATAAACATGTAACATGTTCTTTTTTTCGTCCACAAATTGATCAATGTATGATTCATCGTACTCATGATGTTCAACAACATGATCTCCTTTTATCAAAGCATTCAAATCATCATTAAACCTTTCTACTATATGTATTATATCTATTCACATTTAGTCTTAATTGTTTTGTGAAAGATCTACCATTCATTCCTCTAACATAATAAACATAAGAATGACTAGAATTATAGTATAAAACTGAGCAACAATGTTCCCTATGAGTTTCCTCATTATCATCATCAAGCTCATAATCACTTTCTTCATGATTAGATTCATCCCAAGAAGAGTATACGGAAGATTCATACATTGGGGCATCATTATTTTCAAAGTCATGCATAAGAATCTCCATACTCATATTCTCCACCATAAGATTCATAATCTTCATCATAGTAGCTTTCATTCTCCTTATAGCCATAGTCTTCAAGAACATCATCACAAGTATCATCCAAAGTTATGGAAGACATGATTGCAACAAAAGAAAAGTAACAACAAATTCAAAGATCCTCATAAATTTACTCCTTCACATGTATCACTCAACGTTCATGTATACACTCAAGGTCAAGGCTTTTAGACCTCATTCAATTAATCTAACCAACTCTTGCCTTTTTTCTATGAAGAAAATTTCCTCAAATCTTTTGTAGAATCAATAACTCAATCAACTCAAAGTAAACATCCCAATATCGATTTGGATTAGAGTTTATATAAATCAAGAAAGGACAATTGAATACTAAAGGATAACAAAATAAACAAACATCAATGAAATAAAAAAATATAAAATAAATTGGCATGAAAAAGCTAAACGAACAAAAAAGAATTTAGCATTAATTATGAACTAATACTCAAAGTAAACTAGATAGAATTAACAATAAAAGGGAAGATAAAACAAGCTGGAAGAGTACATGTTAAAGGAAAAAGATTGGTGCTAATTTGGAAATTTTAAAATTTATCTTCTTCTTCAAGAAGAAACTCAATTTTTGGCTCACGATAGCGATGCACCAACTGACAACAATGGTCTTGGAAATTTCCAAGTCCCTGCTAAGCCCTCGGGATTCTTTCGGAATCCCATATATGTAAATGAACTATGTAACCATACCAAATTCAATGTTCCAGACTCAATGGTGCAATTGAATTTTCTATCCGGGGTTGTTTCGACTAAATATGGGTCCCACACCCATATTGTAGTTTCTTAATTTTTTGACCAATAGATCGAAATGAGCTCGGGTGTCTCAGGACCCAAACTAAAGGTCAACCTAGCCTAAAATTGGCATTTTGGAGCTGCAGGCGTAGTCAGAATTTTATATGAGGTCATTTAACTGATGTTTTCACTCAGTGGACATTTGGAACTAATGAAGACTTCAAAATAAAGAATTGACTCTAAATACCAAATAAACTACTCGATAACTGAACTGCCAGCTCCAGCAAGCCATAAATAACTTAGGGCAACTATGGAAAGGCTCCAATGGCGAAATAAGTGGAAATATGGAAAATGACCTGAGGGGTCATTACAATATCCACTACTAAAGGAACATTTGTCTGCAAATGTTAAGGATTAAGATATACTTGAACTACTGAACAAATGCGGATACTGGGTCTGCATCTCGTTCTAGATCTCCCAAGTGGCCTCCTGCACTGGGTGGTGCCTCCACTAAACCTTAACTATATGAATCTCTCTAGTGCGCAACTGCCTGACATGACTAGCCAAAATGAGCACCGACTTATCCACAGGTTAAACTCTCATCCAACTGGACTGAGTCCCATCTAAGAACATGAGACAGATCATTAAGGTATCACCGCAACATAGAAACATGGAAAACTGGATGAACATAAAAAAAATTTGGAGGTAGAGCTAACTCATAAGGCACCTCACCAACTGTGCAAAAAATTTCAAAAGGTCTAATATATCTAGGACTGAGCTTGACCTTCCTCCCAAACCTCATCACACCCTTCATGGGCGATACTTGGAGGAATACATGATCACCAACTCCAAATTTCAGGCACAAAACCTATGGTCTATATAGGCTTTCTTCCTACTCTAAGCCACTCTCAACCTGTCCTGAATTACCCCGACTCTATCCAGAGACTCCTGAAGCAAATCAGTATCATGGGGCCTAACCTCAGAACTCTCAAACCTTCCAATCAGAGAACGACATCACCTACCATACAAAACCTCAAAAGGTGCCATCTCAATACTCAAATGATAACTATTATTATATGCAAACTTTGCCAAGGCTAAATGCTGCTCCCACTGGCCTCCAAAATCCTTAACACAGGATTAGAGCATATCCTCAAGAACCTAAATAGTATGCTCCGATTGGCCATCTGTCTGTGGATGTAAAGCTATAGTAAGATCCATCTGAGTACCAAACTCTTCCTGAAAAACTCTCCAAAATCTTAAAGTGAACACAAAACCAAGGTTTGAAATAATAGAAATGGGAACACCATGTTAGCGGACTATATCTCAAACATAGATATGGGCTAACCTCTCAGTACCGAAGGACATTTGAATAGGAATGAAATATGTTGACTTGTTCAAACAATCCATAATGACCTACATACCATCGGAATAGGAACCATAGGAAGTGCGAGGCAAATAACTAACAAAATCCATGGTAATCTATTTTCCACTCGGGAATGGGTAACCTTTGAGTCAAACCACCTGGTCATTGATGCTCGGCCTCTACCTGCTAATAATAAAGGTAACGAACTACAAAATATGCCATATCTCTCTTTATACCACTCCACCAATAATGCTCTCTCAAATCTCTTTGCATCTTAGCTATATTGGAATGAATGAAATATCCAGAGCTATCAACCTTATAAAAATCAACTGAATTAAGTCAATAATCCCCAAAACACAAATGCAACCATCAAATCTCAAAACACCCTCAGAATCTACGGTATTCCTGTCAAACTCACCACTCAACACCTGATCACTAAAGAAGCAAAGCTTACTATCCTCAAACTGATGATCTCAAATTTGCTCAAATAGCGAGGACTTTGCCTCCACACTTGACAAAATCCTTCTAGGATCTAAAATGTCAAGGCAAACCATCAATTTGGCTAAGGCCTGAATCTCCCGTGCCAATGGGCTCTGAGAAACTAAACTATAAGCCAAACTACCCATACTCATTGCCTTACGACTCAGGGCCTCTGCTACCACGTTTGCCTTGCTCAGATGATACAAGATCAAAATATCATAATCCTAGAGCCACTTCATCCATCTACATTGCCTAGAATTAAGATCTCTCTGGGTTATAAGATGCTGAAAACTACGATGATCAGTAAAAATCTCACAATACACACCATAAATATAATGCCTTTAAATCTTAAGAGAAAAAACTACCACGACCAACTCTAAAATATGAGTGGGGTAGTTGTGATAGTGCATCTTAAGCTGTCTAGAAGCATAAGCAATAACACGACCCTGCTGCATCAATACATAATCCAAACTGACACCAAAAGTATCACAAAACATAGTGAATCCCTTACCCTCATTAGGAAGAGATAAAACAGGAGCTAGAAATACCTTGAGCTTTCCAAAGATCGACTCATATTTCTCGGACCATAAAAAAAGAATCTCTTTCCCATTCAATTTGGTCATAGGGGCTAAAATAGTTGCAAAACCCTCAATGAATCGTCTATAATAATCGTCCAAACTAATAAAGGTATGACCCTCAGTCAGAGATATAGGTCTAGCCCAATCACGAATGGCCTCAATCTTAGCTGGGTCTACCATAATACCATCCTTAGATACCACATGCCCAAGGAATGTCACCGACTCAAGATAAAACTCACACTTAGAAAACTTGGAGAAAAACACATGGTCTGTCAAAGTCTAAAGCATAATCCTCAAATACTGCGCATGATCCTCTCTACTTCTCAAATATTCAAGGATGTCATCAATGAACATAATCACAAAGGAATCCTAATAAGGACTGAATACTCAGTTCATCAAATCCATAAACATGACTGGGGCATTAATCAACCCAAATGCCATCACTAAGAACTCATAATGACCATAGTAGGTCCTAAAGGCTTTCTTTGGGATATTCTCAGCCTGAATCCACAACTGATGGTAACCAAATCTTAAATCAATCTTATAGAAAACCGCTGCACCCTAAAGCTAGTCAAATAAATCATCAATGCGAGGCATAGGATAACGGTTCTTCACCATCACCTTATTAAGCCGCCTATAATCAAAACACATACGCATGGAGCCATCTTTCTTCTTTACAAACAATATAGGATCTCCCCAAGGGGAGACACTCAATCTAATAAAACCCTTACCAAAAAGATCCCAAAGCTGAGTATTCTGCTCTTTAAGATCTGCAGGAGCCATATGGTAAGGTTCTATAGAAATAGTTAAGGTGTTAGTCTTAAGATCAATAGCAAACTCAATCTCACAGATAGGAGGGATACCAAGCAGGTCGGTAGGGAACATATCAGGAAACTCATAAACTACAGGAACAGAGTCAAGTGATGGACTCTCTATACTAGTATCACAAATATAAGTGAGACAAGAATCACAAACCCTTGATATAGATACCTAGCCTGAACATACGAAATAATCCCCATCGGCTCGCGACTAACCTCTCCTTGCCACATGACTGGGGTATGTCGAGCATAGTTAAGGTAACAGTCTTAACAAAATAATCCATGACCACATGATAGTGGTATTGTTAGCCTCCTAATATTATGTTTTAATAATGACAAACTAATGATTGGAAATCTGTAGGATATTTAAAGATCTTCACTGATGGGCACAAGGAAATGAGATATGTTGAAGATTAAAAAGATCTTTGAAGAATTAATAAGAAGATCCAAAGAAGAGGCAGGAAAAAAGAATCAATCAAATCACAAACTTCTCAGACTTATGGAAAACAGATCAAAGGAAGAATGAAAGAATATCACACCAAGATTAAAGTAGCATTTATCATAGACCATTAAATTCCCATATTTCTTACAAATAAACCAATCAATACTATTACAAGAAGAAGATCATACCCTATACATAGACATATATGATAAGGACATGTGCAACTATGAAGAATGCACCACATATGGACATACTCTATGATGCAATCCCTTAATCAAGGAATCACCCCCAAATACTTGATTGAGAAAAAATCTCTTGGGTTTTCTTATGACGAGTAGCAGCTGAAGCCTATAAAAGAAGAAGACTAAAGATAGACAAAGGTCACACAACTTCAAGAAAAATCTCAAAGTGTCTCAATCTTAGTATCATAAAGCTTTGTAACTCTTAGTTTACAATTGTTGTATAAAGAGTAGGATCGAGTCAACTTTGTAATACAAAATGAAGCTATGCAACAAGATTTAAAGAACAAAATAAGTCTTCAGAACTTGTTTCCCATCATTGTACTAGAGCTCGATATTGAACGGTCTAAGTAAACATTGAAACCCAAGGAGACTGGAAGTAGGCACCACATTAGTGTTCCAAACTAGGATAAATCTCTGTGTCTTTACTTTAAATTCAATTATTTACTTGCTTTATTATTTCAAACCTAATATATTTTGTGAAATGTACTAATCTGTAGGAGAGTCAATTGTGAGGAGCCAATAGTTGACTCACAGGAAATTTTCAATTCACCTTCCTTCTTGAATTTCAATTAGTATCAAACCAGGTCTCACTAATAATGTTTCTTAACCACATGTGAGCAAAGATTAAATGGCAAACTATCAGATTCCTGGTGCTCTTATTTAAGCTGGTCACTTCTCCATAAGACCATTATACTTTAATGGACAACACTACTCTTACTGGAAGAACAAATTTAAAATATTTGTCCAATCAAATGACTTATAAGCCTGGGTTGTTATTAAGAAGGATCCAAAGACAATCCCAGGACTCAAAGACAAGCAAAAGGACAAAGACAAAGAATCAAGCAGTGTTGATGTAGAAGACCTTGAAAACTTTGAGGTCACCAAAGAAAAAAAAGAGGCAATTCAAACTAATGCACGAGCCATAAGTTTACTTCCTTATTAAGTTAGTGGAGAAGAATATGATATGATATCAACCTGCAAAACTGTAAAAGAGATATGGGACAAATTGGAGGTGACATATGAAGGGACTACCAAGGTGAAAAAATAGAAAATTACTGCCCTGGTCAATGAATATGAGCTATTCTAAATGACAGAGATTGAGAACATTGAAACACTATTTGCCAGATTTAGTAAGATCATATGAGAACTAAAATTACTGGGGATGATCTATCCACATAGCCTGCAAGTCCAGAAGCTGGTCTGAAGTCTCCCAAAAAATTAGAAAACCAAGGCTGCCATTCTGGAAGACAAAGATCTTCACAACATGACATATAACAAACTATAAAGTAACCTAATTTTATCTGAATGAAATTATATCAACAGGTACCACAAAGAGGAAAAGAAGAAACCAATATCCTTCAACACTGCTCCAACAAAAGAAACAGATATTTTGGAAGTTGCCAATAGTGAAGGAATGACCCTCGTTAACTGTGGAGTAAGGAAGATCATGAGATAGAGACAACAAAGATCCCAAGGAGCCAAAAATAGTGACTCCGCAAGAAATGGTGATCGTTGTTATCATTGTGGAAGGTCTGTTCACTTCAAATAAAACTGTCTAGATTTAAGAAGAAGAACAACTAAGAAGAATTAAAATTTTGGAGCCTGGAGTGATGAAGATTAAACTGAAGAAGAAATAAAAACCGCCAATATGTGCTTCATGGCAATAGGTGAATCTAACAAGGTAAGACTACATGACTTTCATAATTGTAATATTCTTGAATCTAATTTAGATATGATAACTAGTGATCTTCAAAAAATTAGACATGAATAAAATAAACTTGCTCAAGAAAAGAAAAGTTGTGAAGCTTGATTTATATAAAAACTCAAAGATAAACAAAGAAACTATAAGATAGAAATCAAAACATGTCAAATTAAAATTAACTTACTTCATGAAGAGCTTGATGATGTAAAAATACAATTAAACAACATTAAGAAATCACCATGCCATATTTTTATAAGATCAAACTCTTTTAAAAGCAATTCAAGTTCCTCATCAGAATTGTTTAAATTAGCCAAGACTTTTTACTTCTCTAGAGGACCTATCTGTTTTATCTATGGATAGAGAGGGAACAAATCCTATAGCTTTAGGCATAAGACTAAGAGTGTGTGGGTTTAGAAGCCCAACGTAAGCACATCTAACTTGCAAGTACCCAAGACCACTTGGGTACCTACACAAAATCAGTTCTCTTATTTTGCAGGAACATGTTCTCAAGATCTATAAGAAGGGAATATGGGTCATTGATAGCGGATGTTCCAGACACATGACCAAAAATAAATAATTTTCTTTGCTTTAAAGAATATAGATGAGGTATCATTCAAATTCGATGACAATGCTAGAGGCAATGTCATCGAAGTCGTCTCAGTAAAGCTCAGCTCTTCATGTGAGTTTACTGAAGTGTATTTGGTAGATGGCCGTAAGCATAAATTGATCAACAACAGTCAGCTGCGTGATGCCAGATTTAGAATCTCCTTCAAAGCTGAAAGTTGGTCCATTGAACATGACAAAAGGGACAATTCTCTCATCGGTGAATGCGCTGATAATATTTATGTATTAAATAGTCTTAACTTTGCTACCTTAACATGCATCACTATGAAAACCAATGATATTTTATTGTGGAACATAAATCTTGGGCATGCTAGTATGCATATCATTAAGAAGTTGTCCAAACTAGAATTGGTGAAAGGTCTGCCAAAACTTAAGTTTGAAAAGGATCACATCTGTGATGCTTGCTAATTGGGCAAATAAACCCGAACATCATTCAAAATCAAGGGACATTTTAAAACAAGTGTTGTTAAACACTTTCTTTTTGTCAAAATGTCTAAAATACCCTTAAAGTTGTTAACAATATGTAGAGTTGATTATTATTAAAAAAAATCTAAAATAATTCAAATTAAAATTAATATATATTTTAATTCAGTTTCAATATAAACATCATTTTTTAAACATGCATGGCCACTTGATTTAATTTCACATTATTTTTTAATTGCTTTTCAATCATACCTATTCTTTTTTCTTCTTCTTGTTGTGGGTGTGTCTCTTTACAATTAGTTTATTTTATATGATTGACATAGCAATTGAGTTCCTTAAAGACTATGATTATGAATTGACACCTAATTCGTACGTAAAAGTTGTTTGTCATTGATCGTTTCTTAGTTATATTACTTCACGTGGACTTCATGACAAAGTCCTAGAATCTCATTCGTAAAATTTAAAATTTCAAGATAATGATTAGTAATTTTTTTTAATCACAGAAGCTGAAATATGGTAATTTGTAGATAAAATTATTTTCTAATAATTTCAGATTGTTTATTGAAACATTGTATGGAATTGAAAAATAGCAAAAATATAATTTTCACTGCAATATAAAATTATTAATTACAACAAGAATAAAAAGAATTTCCTTATCAATTTTTTTTGTCATGAAAAAATTTAAATCAAAGTGACATTCGTTGTGATGGAAGAGGAATATGTTCTGCCTCCACCCACAGACCTCTTCAAATAATATTTAATATTTTTTAATTAATAAAATCTTTGAATAATAAAATTTGAATAACGAAATAAACTAATCAATCATAACATTACAAAGTGCAAAGAAAAAAATATATAAACTATGATAGAAAATAGTCATGGGAGAGAGCAAGAAATGGAAGAATAAGTTAGAATATGGAAGGATATGCAAGGGATAATGAAGTGAATTACTTTGTCAAACTTAAAATGATTTATTTATTTTAAAATTGAGGCAGGGGAAGGGGAATGAGGGAGGGAATTACAATATGGGGAATCGAACCCTCATCAATAAGGAAAAGTTTAGGTAACTAACCAACTAAGCTATTAAGATTTCTTGTCAAACTTAAAATGGATTTTAAGCCAAAAGAAATAAGTTGGGGTAGACCAACTTATAACTTTTGGCTTATTTTAGCTTAAAAAGACTTATTTTTAAACACTTTTATTATTTGTCAAACACCCAAATAAGTTAAAAAATACTTTTAAACTGATTTGACCTGCTTTTAAGCCAATCCAAACAACCTCTTATGTAGAGGTTTTAGATTCCAACATGGCTTTATTAGTCTTATTTATTACTCTCTCCGTCCCATTTTACTTGTCCCAAATTGGGATGACACAATAATTAAGAAAAATAATAAATAACATGGCTAGTTTACCAAGGTAATTAATGTAAAGGGTTAAACATGAAAAAAAAGTTTGTCTTATCTTGATAAGTAAAATGAAACAAGTAAAATGAGATATCAACTTAATCAATTTGGGACGGGTAAAATGGAATGGACTCATTTTGGTGGTTCTAATTGCGAGAGAGTAGGGTAAGTTTAAATAAATGAAATCCGACTTCGTGAAAGGTACATCCTTTCTGTGGCATCGAACTTTCGAAAATTCTGACAGGAAGACATTCTTGAATGCTCAGAATTTCATAATATGACTTCATTGAGAGTCTTCACTCACACTCCAATTCAGAGCCAGTTTATGTTTGCCTTTCTCCTTCCCGTTCCATCACGATCAGATTCCCTTATTTCTCCTCCCACTTTTTCCCCAATCCCCAAGCCAAGAATCTCTTTCCCTCTCAAAGATTCTCTGCTTTCTCTTATAACTTTCCCTTTTCCAAGGATGCGATTCTTCTTCTCTCACCTCCACCCTCTCCTCTCTTCCATTACATTACATTCTCTCCCTGTTCCATTGCCTTTTTTCCATGTCTTCTTCAAGTGTCAATCAGTATTCTCAGCCTTGCATATATGGTAATGTTTCACAAGTTCCCATATTCTTTTTTTGCATCTTTTTTGTTATTTAACGTATAGACTTTTGACTATTTTCCTTGAATCTTTGTTTTTACTTACGTAAGAAGGTTGGATTTTTTTGTTGCTATTATTGTGGGGTTTAAAGCAGGTCACGTTGTTTCTTCATACGCAGAGAGGAAGTCAAGGTTTATGAAATGGCTGACAAAGATATTCAAGGGTGGGTCAGTTAATAGGGGATTGCCACGTGGACATCAACCACAGTTTCTAGGAGATGAGAATATGTTTTGGCGCGCTCCACTCACAACATTGGTAATCTTTTTACTCTTCATTCATTTTTGATTCAGATTATATATTTTTGCCTTCTCAAACTTGCTGGAGTGTATGTTCTCTTTTTTTTTTTTATCATGTGTCGGGCCAGCTTGCGCGCACCTCGAGTAATTCCAGGGGCTACCTGCCACCTCCCACTAGCAACACGTACCAAATAACTCCATCTACTAATGCTATGACAGATTGCAAGAAATCACCGAGTGTTTTTGTCTCCGTTTGAGACCTCATGGTTCTCAACCACTTCATTGACCACCAGCTTACACCCTTGGGTGCGGAGTGTATATTCTTGATGTTGGGAAAATGGTTGTCTTGATTTTTATTTATTTTAGGAGAAAATGTAATTATACATTCAAAGGTAGAGTAAAGAAGTAAATGAAAAGTCAAAAGATTCCTTCAAGGTATTTTTACATAAGCTTATTGTAGCAATGTATACCTTTCTGGGTAAAAGACCTGTAATGTGAACTGGGGATAGGAAGATAATGCCTACCTAACAGTTTCATTGCTGCTTTGATTTTTGTTATTTAAGTCTATAACCAACATAATTTGGAGGATATCCCAGGTATGGTCTGCCAAGAGTTCCCATTTCCGAGGCTTGGTATATTTGTGTCTTCCATGTACCATTGTAGCACATTGAAGTTTTTCATTTCAACAATAATCCACCTTGGATATGACCTGCAAAGCTGATAATTCTTAAATTGTTTTCGGCGATTACCACGAATGATTGGTTTCTAAGATAAGCCACGTAGCAAGGGATTAAGCTTCGTAAAATCCGTTGGACATGTTTCGTTCAAAATTTCTCTTTTTTGACCAAGAATGATCCAACATTTGATCTTGACCTAGTAAAAAGGTCACTTCTGTGTTTCAGCTGGAGTACTTGTTCCCAAGGAAAGAATTTTGGCTGCTTCAGAAGTTAATGGTTAAATTCTTCCAGTCATGATCCAAATTAGAGTTTTGCTTTATCCTTCTACCATATATTTGCTCATAACTGTCTTCTATATTTTCTTATTCTAAGCTTTGTAATGCCTTTTAAATTGGATTTGATGTCTCGTCTGATTAAATATTTCTTAACACAATTTTAAAGTTCATCAGGATGATCTCTCTAAGGCTAATAAAGAGAAAGAGGAACTAGACCATGCTACTGCAGTCTCTTTGACCGAAGATTTGAAACAACCAGGTGGCAATTAAAAGTTTACTTTTGTTTATATTTTCAAGTCTACGAGAGTTAAATTCCTTGTTGCTGTCCTCCAGAGATCTATATATCTTGTTCTGTTCTCTATTGACTGTATGACGAATTTCAATCTTTTGAAGTTGAGACTGACAGTTCTGTGCTTCACAGGATACAAATGCAGGACTGACAATGATGAAGATCTAGGAAGACCACTTAGCCATGACCTTAGTTCATCGTCAAATCCTCCATATCCTCCTCCATATTCTCTTCCATATGCTCCTTCATATGCCCCTTGGGAATATAATCCCAGAAGTTATAGGTAATTGAATTTTGTTGAAATATCCTCTTGTGCATAGTGAATTTAGCCTAATTCTCTGCTACTGCATTTCATTTAACCCTGTCTTGCAAAGCTCCAGTAACTTTCTATCCACTTATAATTGTTAAGGGGTAAAGACTAAAAAGAAAGAAGTCCTGCATGGGGTCCTGTTTCGTTTGTAGTTTTACTTGGATCAAAGAAGAGAACAAAGACTGCTGCTTTCTAGTATTTATGGATTTTTTTTCAAAGAAGGCTGCCTCTAGAGTGGTAAATTCATGGAGCATCAAATTATTGTCGAGTTATTGAGAAAAATTTCTGTGAGTGTTCACTGAAAAAGGAAAGTGTAGCATGCTGATACCGTTTACAGATGAAACCTTCAAAGCTTTCCTGAAACCTTTGGTGGAAAACTGGAGAATAAACAAATTCAAATTTAATCCCGAGACAAGTGTGAACAAGCAGCAGTTTCTATCAAAATGCATCTGAATTGATGTCCGTGTATATGAACATCTAAACAAATTTTGTGTCTTTCAGTAGACATGCTTTTGTAGTTTTAATGTATTGAAGGAACATCTATTGCATTTTGATAGAACTGCTGCTTGTGCACACTTGTTTCGGGATTAACATATACTGTCACGGAGCATCATTATTTCTTGAGTACAAGAAATCTTATATGCACATGTATAATTTGCAGAATATGTAGTGGTTGCCATGGGGATATTGGTTCTGGCAATTGTTTGGGATGCATGGGAACATTCTTTCATCCAGAGTGCTTTCTTTGTTGTGCCTGTGGTTACCCAATTACTGAACCTGAGGTACATTCTTGTCCTTGGTCTACAACTATCTTGTGCTGCGTAACTCAATCTTTCACCCAAAAAGGAAACAAAATTGAACTTGTAATCTCAATTCTTGTACAGGTTGAATGGTTTTAAATCTTTCTTGTTTAGCTCATTGATTTCCTTGTTGAATCAAGTTTTCCTTATCAGGGAACAAAACATATCACAAATCATGCTTCAGGGAAATGACTCGCCCCAAATGCGAAGTTTGCTACCAATTTGTAAGGACATGGTGCTTCTTCATGTAGTTGGTTACTGGAAATTGCTCATCAATAATCCAATTTTTGTTCTTGATTTTGATCTCGACTGTATCTGCAGTATAGGCTTCTCCTACATGTTCAGTTAGTATGTTGTTGATTCTTGCTCTTACTTCAGTTGAAAATGCAAAATCCCTAGAGAGTATTCACATGAACAAACAAATGCATATACTGGCAAATGCACAATGATTGATTGTCATCGATCTAAATCATCACTTGCTATTGCAGTATCACATATCGAGATGGCACGACTGCTTCATTCCTTAATCCATTGATGTTGTTTTGCATTTTTTCATCTTTGAGACAATTTTGTCTAGTTCACGAGCTTAGAGTGAACGTTTTACAGCAGGTTCTTCTGTTGATTATATTATATGATTTTTTTTCAAATTGCTCTACGATATTTTTTTACTGATTAGGGACTAGCCTAAAGAACTAATTTTTGTGTAGTCACTATTGCATCTTTTGACGAAGCAGTTTAAGTTTTTGAAATGTTTCATGAAATTCGAAATATACTTGCCGACCAATGTCGAAAGGAGTATTATTTCTAACTATTTGATCCGTCATAGTTGATTTTATGATCCACTATTTCATTCAGATCCCAACAAATGCAGCAGGCTTGATTGAGTATAGGTGCCACCCATTTTGGTCTCAGAAATATTGTCCTTCGCATGAGCATGATATCACCAAACGATGCTGTAGTTGTGAACGTCTCGAGGTATGGTTGTCCCTAAAATTAAACATGTTGAATCAGCTATCATTCAACAAACTAGTTTAAATCGCACGTGCCCCGCATGTGAAGTCTTGCTTATTAAAAATTAAAATTTAATAATTTATTTCAATTAATTTCAAAATGTTAATTATTAAGAAAATAATAGATTAAAAAATTTAGAACCTACAAAATTAAATTATTTATTAGACAAAGATTATTTGATATTGAATGAAATTATAATAAAAGTTAAGTTGACAAGTAGTATGATTGTACTTAAATTTTTATTTCTGACAAAACTACTATCTTTCAAATCTATTATTTATTAAGTCTTTAAAATCAAGCATCTTGTTCCTTCATGTTTTTAAATATTTGTAAAAAAAAGTTTAATGTGAATATGATTCTTAAGTGAAAAATGTCAAGTTCATATAAAAAAAATTGAATTGAATGATCAAAACGAAATTCTTTCAAAATTATATTAAAAAAATTTAAAACAAAAGAAATGATGAACTAAATAAATGTTTAAAGAAAAGAGTATATATCACATGCTACAAAATAGTAGGTTGAAAAACTGATGTTGTTAAGGATCAATCAATCTCTATGAGGGTAAAAAAAAGTGTGATATTAATAAAGTTTTAAACCTTTTTTTTATAGAACTCTAGAACTTTTCCTCCTAAAGAAAAAAAATTTAAATATGGTAGATTTAATTTTTTTTTCCATAAATTATGTACAAAAATTAGATAAACTAAAACCTTAGGAAGAGGGCACAATGCTTAATCCCAGTACATCAAGCCATCTAAATACCTTTTGTCATTATAATAATGACATTATATAGTGTCGCCTTAAAAAATTAGTGCTACATATTTTCAATATAAATAACAAATAACAATACCTGTGAAAAAAGTAAACTGGCGGCAACTATATATTGTCAATATAAATAACAAATAACAATTCCTGTAAAAGAAGTAAACTTACGGCAACCAAAAATAGAACAAATAATAGTTGATCGATTGCTGATGAAGGGGTACGTACCAATATTGGTTTAAGATGGTACAATGTTATAGAAGAAAAAAAAGGAGAAACATAAACCTTTGATTTTTTCTGCGGCAATATTCTTGTTTTGATAAAAAAATTTCAACTAAGAAAAACACAAGATATGATCAAAAGGGAGAATTCATTGTCAGTTGTTGATTATGTATTCATATTTAATCGTTAAATTTATTAAGCAAAAGAAATAAAGAAAGACATAAAGAACGGTGATAATGAAAGCAAGAAAATAACTTCAATCAAAATCAAAATCAAAATTAGAAGAATACGCAGCAGTAGAAAAAGTCGTATGTTATGTTTGTGTAAACCTTGATCAAAATAATTACTTAAATAGAATTGTGAAGATTTTTAAATAAGATAAAATTCTAATATATTTAGAAGTGTTTAATATTATGATTTCTCACCAAATCAAATAATCAAACTCAAAGAAGATACAAACCAAATTAATTGTGAAAAAGTAAATCCATACATGTTTAGAGGTTTTTCGTCGATTTTCAAATCTTATTAGACTTAGGATCCTTTTCCTTTAATTTTCAGTGATATTTTATGATATTTGTGCTTTGTTTAGTATTAGTTTTCCATATTCGGCCTATGATATCTTAGCATATTTGTATTTTGTAAAATTTTGATGACTTCTAATAAGGAAAGATTTTATTATAAATATATTTAACTAATTTTCAGCTCTTAAATATTAGAAAAAAATAGTGAAAAGACGATTTTACCTAAAACAAAGACTTTTAATGAAGGAAAAAAAGTTCAAACAACATTTCTTAGGCCCTTCACAATTTAATATTATATATATATACATATATATTTATATATATTATAGATTATAGATACATATATACATATATAGATATAGATATAGATATAAATATAGATATAAATAATATTTTACTGTAAGCATATATATATTTTACCACCAGAAATTTTAATTTTTCCCTTCATTAAAAGACTTCGCAATAGATAAAATTGTCCTTTACTTTTTTTCTCAATTTATTATTATTATTAATTACTTTCATAATATTAATTTCCAAAATATATGGAATCAATACTTTAATCAATATATTAAAAAAACACATTTCCTAGAAAATAAGTCGGTTGTTTTGAGTGTTTGAAAAATATAGGTGACTTTTTAACCAAAAAAGTCTCCTACTAAGTTTTGGACGCTTGCCACTGTTTTTTCCATTTATAACATTAATATTAATGGTTATTTTTATTGTTTCCTTAATATTAGGAATTTGGAGTTTTAATAAGGAAAGATTTTGCCATAAATATATTTGTATTTAATTAATTTTTGTTATAAAATATAAATTAAGAACCACAAGAATAAATAGAGAGAAGAGGGAGACTTCTTTATTTCTCTTGAAAGATGAGAGATCATTAGTTTGAGGATACAATGAACAAAACCCCTCTATTTATAGGGAAAAATACTCCTAGTTTCTCTCTAAAAGATACTTCATATCCTAATGGATATCAAATAGATCTTATCAATTCTTGATAAACATTCACTATAATGTAAATAATTCATAACACTCCCCTTGAATGTCTAATTGATAGATAATGTGCCTTGTTAAAACATTACTAAAAAAATCCAGTGGGAAAAAAATCTAGTGAAGGAAAAAGAGTACACCTCTAATAATACGCATTTCGGCTGCCTCATTAAAAACCTTACAAGGAAAACCTAGTGGGACAAAACCTTAAAAGGGAAAAAGAGTACAACGCGTATTAACTCCCTCTAATGAGAACATTCTTGAATCTTTGCATCCCGATCTTGTGCACCATCTTCTTGAAAGTTGCAGTTGGAAGAGACTTGGTGAATAAATCAGCCATATTGTCACTTGAACGAATCTGTTGCACGTTAATATCACTATTCTTTTTGTAGCTCATGTGTATAGAAAAGCTTTGGCGAAATGTGCTTCGTTCTATCTCCTTCTATGCATCCTCCCTTAGGTTGTGCTATGCATGCTAAATTATCTTCATATAAAATCATGGGTACTTTGTCACATTTCAAATCACATTTTTTTCGAATGAGATGTATCATGGACCTCAACCATACATATTTTCGACTTGCTTCATGAATAACTATTATCTCAGCATGATTCGATGAAGTTCTAGATAGACTGCTTTGTATATCTCTAAGATATGACAGTATCCTCACATATGAACAGATAACATGTTTGAGACCGAGCTTTATGCGGGTCGGATAAGTACCCAACATCAACATAGCCAACAAGATCGGGACTGTAAGCTTTAGAATAAAATAAGCTCATGTCTTTTATCCCATTTTGATGTCTCCTAGTAGGTGCAGAAATATATCTTGCTAACAAATTGATTGAAAAGACTATATCAGGCCTTGTAGTATTTGCAAGATACATTAGTACATCAATTGTACTAAGATATGGTACTTCATAACCAATTCAATTTGATATATTTCTCATTTCAGTAAATAATCTACTGCTTTTGAAAACTCTCCAAGAGTTGCAATAATATTCAAACTATCATTTTATCCCTTATAAGGTTAATAAATAAGTTTCTCAGAAACTTTATGTGCTTCAAGCATTTTGAATCCTTAAAGAATATTTATATAGATTTTTATCAAGTGACAATATTCAACATTTCATGTATGACATCTACTAGTGTCTGGACTGCAAGTCAAATAAGTTCTATGCTTACCAAGATGCATCCTTTCACATCACTTGATAAATGTTTCTACGTCAGCATGCTCAAATAAATGTAGACTTCATATCCTTGTAATCTTCTACAATATTGCGCCAATACTGTATCAAAGATATCGTTATTGATATATCATTTTGTATCGGTTCACAATGTGACATAACATTTTGAGATCTCATCACTTCATTATTTTCAAGTACCTGAACCTCGGATAAGGTTTCATGAAGTGTTATGTCGTAGGCTCTTCAAGAGCACATTGCCTTCTTATTATGATCATTTGCTTCTTTTTTTTTTCAAGAATTATTGCATTTAGATCCGATTGATCTACCACGCCTCACGCATGCATAGACTTTGTCCTTTAGGGACACAAAATAGGAGCACTTGCAGCTTAATATGAGATGTTTTTGGCATTTGACTTGAATTGTCTTTTGAATGAGGATCTGATAATTATTCCTCACATATTTCTTACATATTTCTTAGGTGTTTATAATCTCTCCCTTATGTTAGGAAAACTAACATACATCCTCCATCTTCTTTGAGGAATTTATCTTTGTGTATCATGGTATATTCATTAATTGTATACCGCACATCAAAACTATTAGATGGAATCGTTGGTTCCTGACATTGAACCAATTGAGAGAGAAGAGATAATCATAATTTATTGGTCTAATGCATACAAGTGCTATTGTATGCAACATATCATATTTCAGACCAACACATGAAACTTTGTTTCTCATTATCAATGACTTAGCTATTTATTGAAGGCATTCAATGTCAAACCATCATCATCAAGATGAATTGTCTTGATTACACAATCTAAAAGTTATGCTCTTAACTCAATTTTATTAAGCAAGCAACTTCATTAATGTCAAGCTGCAAGTTGTCAATAAATGTACATGTGATCATCTTATTTCGATGCATCTTAACAGATCACGTGACGGGTGAACGGACCCTTATTCACCTTTTATACTTTTTAGATTTTAAAGGATCCAATCCCAAAATTAGTTGGTCCAACCAACTTATCATGAGAACGTGAAGAATTTTCTAATTCTGCAATATTTGTTTACTACTTAATATGCACATTTTTGAGATGTCACAATCGTTCATATCAATTTATGAACTTTTATGCTAGTAAACTCCAAGTTTACCATCACATGTACTTTTTTTTCTTTAGTAAATTTCAAATTTACTATTACATGAATAAATTTCAGATTTACTACTTTAGAAATAGATTTCAAAATAACTCTTCTCAATTATTCCACCTCTTTCGGGGGTGAGTTGTGATAAAATTACAATCAAGTGCACATTTGTATTAATAAGCTTTACTAAATATTATCGCATTCACCTTAAGGATTGGATATGTACTTAAAACAATTGAAATTCCCATTCCCAAGGAATGAAATATAATCGTGCCTTAAGTCTATAAAATTTTGATAGCTTATAACCTCTTTCATGATATTGCTACTTCAGGAGCAAATCGAGGCATACATATAATGTAAAGAATTTTTCTCTAACATATCTTATAGTCCTAATGTAACGCCCCGAGTCTGTACCCCGGGCGCTACACGATGCTCATAATCCCGAAGGACCACAAGCTAACCCATGACTGGTACTTGCTGCAGGAACTGAATAATATCACTGTAAAGTATGCGGAAATTAGGCGAAAACTGGCCATAAGGTTTAATACTGTAAATAAATACTGTATACTGAAATCTGAATACGGTATGACAATACCAAAACTGAAACATCTGTCTGAAAAATACTTTAGTCTGAAAAGCCTCTACTTTCTGAATCATGGAGTTGATGGGACAAGTCCCCAACTAACTTTAACTACTAAAAACTATACTAATAAACTGAAATACTGAAGTAAATAATCACGTCCTCGAACTATGAGGACTTACCACTAACTCTGACTGTTGTAGATCTGAACTGCTAAGGGTGCTCGGGAGCTCGTGCATCTGAAATTATGATATAAGACATCATAGTGCAAAAGAAAGGTATGTGTCAGTACTTTGAATGTACTGGTATGCTAAGTGAGGTAGGCTGAGATGCATGGGTTCATATGCATGAACAATACTGACTGAAAGACATAAATATAACTGAACGAGAGTACATGCATAAGTACGTAAACTGTAACTGAGATCGTGATAACACTGGATACTGAGTTCTGAATACTGATTAACTGATATATGAGTTTACTGATACTGTATTGCTGATAACTGAATGACTGTATCTAACAGTCTTGATTCTGTGGAACTATGTTGAGTTCCGTATTGAGCTGAGTGACTGTGTCTAACAGTCCTGAAGCTGTAGAACTGAACTAAGTTCTATACTGAGACTGAATCTGAACTGAGACTGTGGGAGGTAATCATCTAACTGACATGCCTCAAATAAGATAATTGAGTTGGGGTCCAATATGTAACCCCAATTGGAAGGGTGCCAGTACCGTGCCACGGGTAAAGACAACTGGCTGTGGGGTCAGTCCTAGTCTAACGGGTGACCCCTGAGATCAGTCCTAAACTAGCGGGTGATCCCTGAGTATGTCAGTCCTATCTAACGGGTGATATCTCATAACCTACGTTGGCTACGTAGTTCTGGAACTTAGGGATTGCTTCTAGGGGGCCAGTCCTAGCTAACGGGTGAGCCCCCATCCCTGGCTCGCTCGGTGCTGAATCCTACTCCCAACTGAAAAACACTGAACTTATTCCTAGACTATACTAGGCTTGACTGAACTGTTACTGATCGTACTGTTTAACTGAATTGAACTGAGTTCATTGAGTTCCGTTGACTGACAGAATACTACTGGATTCTATTAATTGACTGAATACTACTGAGTTCTGTTAGCTGACCGAGTTTACTGAGGTCGGAACTGAATACTGAACCGGACTGTACTGATTCTGAGTTCTCTGAGTACTGAACTGGTTACTGACTGAATTCTGAACTGAATACTACTAGGATCTGAACTGAATACTGAACTGAGATTGATTACTAAATTCTGTAACTAATTAAGAGCACTATTGATCGTGACATGTCTGAGACTACTCTGTAACTGACACTGACTCTAGGTAAACAACTACATTGTTGGGTATTAAATACACCCAGGACTCGATAGCATGAAAAGTAGAGCATAGCATAGTCGTAAAAGTCATAACAATGTATGCTAGTCCATAGTTCATTCATAGAGACATTTACTCAAACACTTGTAATGCATTAACTTGTACATGAATGGGGAATGCATGTTGGCATGCTATAATTTCATTATTCAACACACATGAACAATTCATCAAACACTTGGTGGGCATAGTACATGCACATAACACTAGACAACATGAGAGCATCACAATTTCAACACCAAATTCACAATCTCAAGGCTTTAGCATGAATTCACATGACACTACACATAAAATAAATAATTTCACATGAATCTTGCAACTAATCATGGATTAGAAAACCCCATCAACATAATAATCATGAACATAGTCTCATCAAATCATGAAGTTCATTAAACCCTTTAACTTGTAGTTTCGAAAAGGTTTCTTGATCTCCAAGGGTGGAAGGAAACCCTTGGATGAAACTTAACATACCTTAATGCTTGAATTCTTGAAGGTTGACGGAGTGTTCGTGAGGATTGATCTTGAAATTGATGTCCTAGGGTTTGTTCTTGAGAGCAATTTGAGAGAGAATGATTTTTTACCCTAGGAATGACTTAATTTTGTGCTTTTGGGGCTGAATAGGGGTGGAAAAAATGACCCAAATACCCATCTGGATGCGGTTTTTAAAGACTGAAAACTGAACTGTCAACGCGCAGATCGACGAGCCGCGTCGTTGGCATCGACACGATGGCCAACGCACCGCGTCGAGTCCACATCGGTTCACTGGAATTTGCCACTGGGAGCTAACAAAAATATTAATCGACGCGATGGACGACGCGCCGCATCGAGATCGCGTTGATACACTGTTTTGGGTTCCTAGACGTGTCAAACGAGGTTTGAAAAATTCGAAACTCGTCCGGAAACACCTACTGACATTCCTGATCATGATTTAACTTAAAGATCGTTACTTTAAGGTCATAAGAGTCGTGAGATAAAGTTGCCAACTTACGAAGGCCAAAATAATACTAAGTCTGAATACTTAGCTAGAATTTTCTAAGTCTGGGACCCCTTAGCAAGGTTAAAAGACTAAGTTGAGCTTAGGATTTTGCGGGGTCTTACACCTAATAAGCGTGTGAAAATATTATCACTTTTAATGATTATTATTATATTGTCCCTCCACGCTTATATTCGTATGTTGAAACACTTGTCTTTTTTTAGTCATATTAAGCATTGCTACCACGTTCACTTCAGGGAATGGAGCATATTCAATGAGACATGTTTTCATGATTTTTCACAAAAGAGACATTATTTTGCCTTAGCCATCATTATATCAACAATATGGTGCATTGAGATTCAAACTCAATGTCTTAGTCATATAAAGGCGTCTTAGGCCACAAATCGATGAGATTTAAACCCAACATCTTATTTTCATGGTGCATGTATTCATATCGTGCTTTTGGAAGGATGACCATCTTCAAGTGGTCAAATCTTTCTTTTAGTCTATTCCACCAAATAAGTGGATCCCTAGTAGTAAGGTATTCAATTTTCAGAATTTCGTCAAGATGATGACACAAGAAAATCATAGCCTTAGCACGATTTTTATTAGATGTTGTATTTTATTTCTTTATGGAGTCTCCAAGATCCATAGCATCTAAGTGGATTTCAGCATTCAACACCCATAAAAGGTAGTTCTTGCTCGAGGCAACGAACTCAGATTTTGTAAGATTATTAGCAATACGAAAAGAAAGAAAATAATACCTTAGCCTTCAAATTTGAGATCGCAAAGTCTTGTGACGATAACATGTTATGAAATATAAATTAAGAACAACAAAAATAAATAGAAAGAGAATAGGGAGGCTTCTTTATTTCTCTTGAAAGATGAGAGATCATCAGATTGAAGATATAATGAACAAAACCCCTCTATTTATAGGGGAAAATACTCCTAGTTTCTCTCTAAAAGATACTTCATATCCTAATAAATATCAAATAGATCTTATCAATATTCTTGATAGACATTCACTATAATGTAAATACATTCATAACAATTTTTAATTTTTAAATATTAAGAAAAAAATAGTGAAAAGTCATTTTGTCTAACGCAAATGCTTTTATTGAATGACAAAAAGTTCAAACCACATTTCTAAGACCCTACACACTTTTAATATATTATAGATATAGATATAGATATGTGAGATGCTGATATTGTTCTTATCTTCTTTCAGCAATGGAATGCAAGATATGTATCACTTGGGGACGGGAGGAGCTTATGCCTGGAGTGCATGGAATCTGCCATTATGGATACCGGGGATTGCCAACCACTTTACCATTCCATCAGAGACTATTACGAAGGCATGAACATGAAAATAGAACAGCAAGTTCCTATGCTGCTTGTTGAAAGACAAGCCCTTAATGAAGCCATTGGAGGGGAGAAGCATGTAAGGATGACTTTATACCTGTTGCTTTTCTGTTTTTAGTCTGGGAAATTTTTGACTGGAAAATACTTTAGGGTTTTCATCATATGCCCGAAACAAGAGGTTTATGCCTATCAGAAGAGCAAACAGTCACGAGTGTAAGCCGCTTATTCCCTTGAAATCACTTTTCAGTTTCTTTCTAGCTTAAAAACGTTTATATCTAGGTAACCTAGTTAATTCTGCATTACAAGCAATGACATCTTATTGTCCAGTTACTCAAAAGGCCGAGAATGGGTGGTTGTAAAGTAGTGGGAATCAGAACACGCCCTCAGAAGCTAACTCGAAAATATGAAGTTACAGCCATTCTAGTATTGTTCGGTTTACCAAGGTAACTTCTTGTGTCTAATTCGTTTCAGTTTGTTTTCTTCTAACACTACTCTTTGGCTACTTCTGGTATGTCCTACTGACAATGATATGGATGACATACAAGTAACCCTCATTTACCAGTTAAGAATCTCTCTAGAAAGATTATGTGTTAGGCCTGATAGACTTACTATATCTTTCTATCTGCAGATTACTTACTGGTGCTATTCTTGCTCATGAACTGATGCATGCATGGTTACGTCTAAAAGGTAATTTGATCCTCTCTTTCTATCTAAATTGGTCTGCAACAGATTTTAGGGATATATAACCTTCAAGGAAATATAGATAAAAAGACAGCGAGATGCTTCCTTTTCAAACTCTCGTGATGCCTGGTACTAGCTAATCAGAGGCCAATCTAGGGCGAGTTCAACTGAAGTCATTGCTTGCAGCTCGAAATATGCACTATGTGCAAAAGATATTTAAAAGTATAGTACATAAAATAAGATCACAATCATTCTGACTCCACAAAAGTGTGGATGCTGGATATCCGCCTCTGCAGCTAATAGATGTTTAAATTAATTTACTTAGGAAAAGTTACCTTCAACGAAATTTGCAGGATTTCGTAATCTCAGCCTTGAGGTAGAGGAAGGAATCTGCCAAGTGCTTTCCTACATGTGGCTTGAATCAGAGGTAATGCCTGGATCCAGAGATATGCCATCAACATCAACCGCTTCGTCCTCATCAATGTCATCAACCAAGAAAGGTGCTAAGTCTGGAGTAGAGAATAAGCTGGGTGAGTTTTTCATGCACCAGATCGCCCATGATACTTCTCCAACATATGGTGGGGGATTCAGAGCTGCCAATGAAGCCGTGAATAAGTATGGTTTAAGATTTACATTGGATCACATTCGCCTGACAGGAAGTTTTCCTTAGTGATCCCATAATTGTTACATCTCTGTCCGTGTCTGTCAAAGGTCACTTGTTATGGCAATCCAGAAAGTGAATTGAGTGCTCCCCGGAGAAAATGACTTGATCTTGCAAAGCTGGAGTAGCTCTTATTTTTTATGAGTTCCGTCTGTGGTTACTTAATTCCAAAGAGATGATTATATGCTACAATGAGAATGAGAAGAAAATGTAACATGTATTGTGAAGAGCAGCATTTTAACTGCAAAAAAAATTGAATTTGAATGCTCTAGGATTGTCTTTCACGTCCTCTGCAAATATTGTTCTAAAATAAAATCCTACTTTGAAACCAGTCAGGCGAAACAGTTAACCACAATGAAATAACAAATTCAATTAAAAGAAGTTGAATGAAATTTGATTCATCTATCATTATAGGAAGACAACACTAACAAAGATAAAGTGACAGAAAAAGCAATCAACTACCTTCAGCCATATTCGGCAAATGTTAGTAGATATTATATGTGATTGGAAAAAATTGATTTCTTGTCCACCAGGACTTCACTTGAGTTATAAGCTACTGAAAAAATCTTTCATTATCCAAATTAATCAGAATGTCAAAAAGTTTACCTGTGTTTAAATACAAGTTTTAAGCAGCATAAGATTCCTACCTATCATTCCTCAATTCTAATTTACCCACATAACTCTGATTACCTCATATATAAATTACTTTCACATATTAGAATACACAACGGACAAAAACCCCATTTTTAGTTGGAACAACATGGTCTGGTATTCGAGTTGCCAGAATTCTCTCAAACCTTAATAACAGTTCCTTGACCAGGAATAGCAGCTGCTAAAGCTTTTCTGCTGACTATCTGATAAATATCCAACAAAATTGTATGAAATGCCTTCTCAATGTTTAAAGCTTCCCATGCAGAGGTTTCAAGAAATGACAACCCTTCTTTCTCACAGGCAAGAGTCTTGCGTCTTGCTCTGGAATTGCTCGAAGGTGGTTCAGATCAGACTTATTTCCAGCCATCATGAAGACAATGTTGGAGTCAGCATGATCCCTGAGCTCGCAGAGCCGTAGATGCACGTTTTCAAAAGTTTGTCTCTTGGTGATGTCATAAACCAACAGTGCTCCCACGGCTCCTCTGTAATAAGCACTGGTTATGGCTTTGTAGCTTTCTTCCCCTGCTGTATCCCATATTTGTGCCTTTACTGTCTTGCCTTCTACCTGCACCACATTAATTCATGTCTATTACTAATATGCTATATTTTTTCCAGTTCGCTTTTACTTTTGTCTTAGATGCATTTGAGACAGAAAAGTTTACTTATTTCAAACACATTTCCGTTCCAGAGAAATCCCATGTTTATGAGTCTATGACCATAATTATTAAATTCATGCCATGTTACGTAAAATGTTAATTTCACATAATCAAATCTTTAATCCATGAAATATACGGTTGAGTACAAGACTTAGAGATTCATAGAATATGCCTATATGGAGAAATCAGAAACAAATCTGAAGGGTCCTAGTTTCAAATTCAACGCCAATGGTGGATTTAGACTCCAAACAGAATTCATTTCGTGTAAATCTGGAGAGAATTTTAGATATCAACAGCTGAATCTCCAATCAAAACAATCTTGAAATAGTCATACTCATGATCCACCTTGTAAGCCATTTCTACTTCCCTCTAGCAAGCCACAACATTCACCTATGAAAGAAATAGTTGTTATTTTAGAACCCAATAATAGTCATCACCATCTCGGGAAGTCGAATGAATTTCAAACAAAAATAACCAATTCCTTGCAGGTATAAGGCCATGAAAGGAGGCTTGCAAAAATGATTTCAAAAGAAAGGAATTAACACACCATTAGCTGATGGTGGTAGCGCTAATTAGATTGCCCACAAAAGACAAAAAACACTTATCAAGTGATCAGAATTGCAAAATAAAAAGTCCTTCCCAGGCTTTGATAATAAAGAATTGAAAATTCTGCAAAATGTACTGAATCCAAATGAATGAATACTAATGTAGCCTAAGAAACAACAACTTGAAAGGCTATAAGTCATGGAAACTAACATAAATTCAGAATTTTTAATGATTTGTAATATTTTTTATCATAATTTTATTAAATTAGAAGATATTCCGAATTTTGATTTTTGTCATACATATCTTTAGCCTTGATACATATGCATTCTGATACATTTATAACTGAGTGGTTAGTTAAATAAAGAAGTAACTAATTTTTAATTATTACGGAGAGTAAATCACACGCAAATCGTGGCATAAATACATCTGTAGATATATCATGATTTATCCTAACGATACATCTGGAACCATGTATCAGTATGATTTATTTGGTAATGATACATCTAGTAAAATTACTCAATACTCATTCAAAATTCAATGTCACATAAAAATAAATAGTTTACATATGTCAAACATATGTTAAACGTATAATATTTATAAATCAATCAAAAATATGAATTACTATCAAAAAGTATTTGTCACATTTATCACAAGTATTCTGACAACAAATGTATCACTCATATCTATCACCAATATACTGATGCAAATGTATCACTCATATATATCACCTTTTATAGTCCAAAAATGTATCGAGAAATTAACAACATTATATATGTATCAAGCATACAAAAAAAATATCTATCCATGTCGAATTCGATATCTAATTTTGCGGACCATTACAGTGGTCATCGTTATTGTCATGGTTCTGGAGAAAATTATAAGATTTTTTAGCTTCTACAAAATGAATTTTTTTCAAAAGAATATGAATGCTTGTTAACATGAAGCACACAATAAAGTTTTAAAAATTTTAAAGAAAAAAAAAGATTAATAGAGATGAAAAAAATTAAACCAAATTATAAGATTTGATGAAAATTTTTAAATATTTTTTTAGCTATTTAAGAGATTCTCTCTCTTATTTACTCTCCAAAAAATAAATTCAAATATGTTATTTCCTTATTTAATACTCCTCTATTCAATTTTATCTGTCACAATTTGACCTGGCATATTCATTAAGATAAACAATTAATAACATGATTACTTTACCCTAGTACTCCTATTAAATGATGTTTAAATTGTATGTTAAAATTAATTTGAAGAAAAAATAATTAATACTAAGGGGAAAAGAGGAAAAAAGAAATTGTCTTTTTTTGATATGTCAAAAATGACAAGTAAAAGTAGAAATACAATTATAAAATTTATGACAAGTAAAAGTGAACGAAGGCAGTATGTATCAAGAGGAAAAACATAAATATGAGATTTTATGAAATATTTTAAAGATAAAAGATTTTATGTATTTATGCTTTTTAAGTTTGTGTTTTTACTAATTTATCCCTTTTTTTCATTCATCGTATATGTTCTATATCAACCCAAACATTTTCACAAGTTTTTGAAATATACTTTTCTTTTTTAGAAAATATGCTTGGTTGAAAATAATTAGACAAATTTCTTAAACCAGGAAACTTAAGAACTTTCTTTGTTACCCAGACCCATGGTCCTCTTTTAATTTCTTAGCATTTGATAATTTGCACGTCTTACGCCTAATTTTCACCAAGTTGATGTTAGGTTTTTAGGAGGTGTAAATGAAAAATTAATAGATATATTTTTTGAAAAGATATTAAGAGAAATGATGCTATTTGAATAGGCACATGTTTACATTCGATGGTTGTGACCTTTCTAATGGGTTTAAACTTTCTCGAAAAGGTCCTTAAAGAGTTGCACCTTTTTGAAGAGGTGCATCGGTCTGAATCATTGCTTCTCTTCTGAAGTAACATCTTGCTGACTATATATAATTATATATCTATTGAATCCTCAGATTTTACATATGATTTTTTTTGAAGTTCTATTGTTAAAATACAACTAATGAAAACGGAGATGAAATAGTGAAACAAGCTACAATAAAGAGAGGAGATAAACATTCACTATATTATAAATAATTCATAATACTCCCCTTGAATGTCTAATTGATAGATAATGTGCCTCGTTAAAACATTACAAAAAAAACCCCGTGGGAAAAAAACCTAGTGAAGGAAAAAGAGTACACATCTCTAATAATACGCATTTCGGCTGCCTCATTAAAAACCTTACAAGGAAAACCCAGTAGGACAAAACCTTAAAAGAAAAAAGAGTACAACGTGTATTAAATCCCTTTAATGAGAACATCCTTGAATCTTTGCATCCCGATCTTGTGCACCATCTTCTTGAAAGTTGCAGTTGGAAGAGACTTGATGAATAAATCAGCCATATTATCACTTGAATGAATCTGTTGCATGTTAATATCACCATTCTTTTGTAGCTCATGTGTATAGAAAAGCTTTGGCAAAATATGCTTCGTTCTATCTCCTTTTATGCATCCTCCCTTAAGTTGTGCTATGCATGCTGAATTATCTTCATATAAAATCATGGGTACTTTGTCACATTTTAAATCATATTTTTTTCGAATGAGATGTATCATGGACCTCAACCATACACATTCTCGGCTTGCTTCATAAATAGCTATTATCTCAGCATGATTCGATGAAGTTCTAGTTAGACTTCTTTGTATATCTATAAGATATGACAGTCCTCACATATGAACACATAGCATGTTTGGGACTGAGCTTTATGCGGGTCGGATAAGTACCCAACATCAACATAGCCAACAAGATCGGGACTGCAAGCTTTGGAATAAAATAAGCTTATGTCTTTTATCCCATTTTGATGTCTCCTAGTAGGAGCAGAAATATATCTTGCTAACAAATTGATTGAAAAGACTATATCAGGTCTTGTAGTATTTGCAAGATACATTAGTACATCGATTGCACTAAGATATGGTACTTCATAACCAATTCAATTTGATATATTTCTCATTTCAGTAAATAGTCTACTGCTTTTGAAAACTCTCCAAGAGTTACAATAATATTCAAACTATCAATTTATCCCTTATAAGGTTAATACACAAGTTTCTCAGAAACTTTATATGCTTCAAGTATTTTGAATCCTTAAGGGAATTTTCATATAAATTTTTATCCAGTGAAAATATTCAACATTTAATGTGTGACATCTACTAGTGTCTGGATTGCAAATCAAAAAAGTTTTATGCTTAACAAGATGCATCCTTTCACGTCACTTGATAAATATTTCTACGTCAGCATGCTCAAATAAACGTAGACTTCAGATCCTCGTAATCTTCTATAATATTGCGCCAATACTGTATAAAAGATATCGTTAATGATATATCATTTTGTATCGGTTCACAATGTTACATAACATTTTGAAATCTCATCACTTCATTATTTTCAAGTACCTGAACCTCGCATAAGGTTTCATGAAGTGTTATGTCGTAGGCTCTTCAAGAGTACATTGCCTTCTTATTATGATCATTTGCTCTTTTTTTTCCAAGAATTATTGCATTTAGATCCGATTGATCTACCACACGCCTCACGCATGCATAGACTTTGTCCTTTAGGGACACAAAATAGGAGCACTTGCAGCTTAATATGAGATGCTTTCGGCATTTGACTTGAGTTGTCTTTTGAATGAGGATCTGATGATAATTCCTCATATATTTCTTACATATTTCTTAGGTGCTTATAATCTCTCCCTTATGTTAGTTAAACTAACATACATCCTCCATCTTCTTTGAGGAATTTATCTTTGTGTATCATAGTATATTTATTAATCGTATACTGCACATCAAAACCATTAGATGGAATCGTTGGTTCCTGACATTGAATCAATTGAGAGGGAAGAGATAATCATAATTTATTAGTCTAATGCATACAAGTGCTATTGTATGCAACATATCATATTTCAGACCAACACATGAAACTTTGTTCTCATTAGCAATGACTTAGCTATTTATCGAAGGCATTCAATGTCAAACCATCATCATCAAGATGAATTGTCTTGATTACACAATCTGAAAGTTATGCTCTTAACTCAATTTTATTAAGCAAGTAACTTTATGAATGTCAAGCTGCAGGTTGTTAATAAATGTACATGTGATCATCTTATTTCGATGCATCTTAACAAATCACGTGAGGGGTGAACGGGCCCTTTTTCACCTTTTATACTTTTCAGATTTTAAGGAATCCAATCCCAAAATTAGTTGGTCCAACCAACTTATCATGAGCACGTGTAGAATTTTCTAATTCTTCAATATTTGTTTACTACTTAATATGGACATCTTTGAGATGTCACAATCGTTCATATCAATTTATGAACTTTTATGCTAGTAAACTCCAAGTTTACCATGACATGTACTTTTTTTTCTTTAGAAAAATTTCAAATTTACTATTACAAGAATAAATTTCAGATTTACTACTTTAGAAGTAGATTTCAAAATAACTCTTCTCAATTATTCCGCCTCTTTTGGTGGGGAGTCATGATAAAATCACAACCAAGTGCACATTTGCATTAATAAGCTTTTCTAAATATTATCGCATTCACCTTAAGGAATAGATATGTACTTAAAACAATCGAAATTCTCATTCCCAAGGAATGGAATATAATCGTGCCTTAAGCCTATCAAATTTTGATAGCTTATAACCTCTTTCATGATATTGCAACTTCAGGAGCAATTCGAAGCATACATATAATGTAGATAATTTTTCTCTAGCATATCTTATAGTCCTAATGTAACGCCCCGAGTCTGTACCCCGGATGCTACATGATACTCATAATCCCGAAGGACCACAAGCTAACCCATGACTAGCACCTGCTGGAGTAACTGAATGATATCACTGTAAAGTATGCAGAAATTTGGCGGAAACTGGCCATAAGGTTCAACACTATAAATAAATACTGTATACTGAAATCTGAATACGGTATAACAATACCAAAACTGAAACATCTGTCTGAAAAATACTCTAGTCTGAAAAGCCTCTACTTTTTGAATTATGGAGTTGATGGAAAAAGTCTCCAACTAACTTCAACTACTGAAAACTATACTAATAAAATGAAATACAGAAGTAAATAATCATGTCCCCAAACTATGAGGACTTACCACTAACTCTCACTGCTGAAGATCTGAACTGCTAAGGGTGCTTGGGAGCTCGTGCATTTGAACTTATGATATAAGACATCATAGTGCAGAAGAAAGGTATGTGTCAGTACTTTAAATGTACTGGTATGATAAGTGAGGTAGGCTGAGATGCATGGGTTCATATGCATGAACAATACTGACTTAAAGACATTAATATAACTGAATGAGAGTACATGCCTAAGTACGTAAACTGTAACTGCGATCGTGATAACATTGGATACTGAGTTCTGAATACTGATTAACTGATATATGAGTTTACTGATACTGTATTGCTGATAACTGAATTACTGTATCTAACAGTCTTGATTCTGTGGAACTATATTGAGTTCCGTATTGAGCTGAGTGACTGTGTCTAACAGTCCTGAAGCTGTAGAACTGAACTGAGTTCTATACTGAGACTGAATCTGAAACTGAGACTGTAGGAGGTAATCATCTAACCGACATGCCTTAAATAAGATAATTGAATTGGGGTCCAAACTGTAACCCCAATTGGAAGGGTGTCAGTAGCGTGCCACGGTTAAAGAAAACTGGCTGTGGGGTCAGTCCTAGTCTAGTGGGTGACCCCTGAGATCAGTCCTAAACTAGCGGGTGATCCCTTAGTATGTCAGTCCTATGTAACGGGTGATATCTTATAACCTATACTGGCTACGTAGTTCTGGAACTTAGGGATTGCTTCTTGGGACCCAGTCCTATCTAACGGGTGTGACCCCATCCCAAGGCTCACTCGGTGCTGAATCCTACTCCCAACTGAAAGACACTTAACTTATTCCTAGACTGTACTATACTTGACTGAACTGTTACTGATCATACTGTTTAACTGAACTGTATTGAGTTCACTGAGTTCCATTGACTGACAGAATACTACTGGATTCTATTTAATAAGTGAATACTACTGAGTATTGTTAGATGATCGAGTTTACTGAGGTCGGAACTGAATAATGAACCGGACTGCACTGATTCTGAGTTCTCTAAGTACTGAACTGGTTATTGACTAAATTTTGAACTTAATACTACTAGGTTCTGAATTGAATACTCAACTGAGACTGATTATTGAGTACTACTGAATTTCCTGAGTTCTGTAACTGACTAAGAGTACTATTGATCATGACATGACTGAGACTACTCTGTAGATGACACTGGCTCTAAGTAAACAACTACATTGTCGGGTATTAAATACACCCAGGACTCGATAGCATGAAAAGTAGAGCATAGCATAGTCGTAAAAGTCATAACAATGTATGCTAGTCCATAGTTCATTCATAGAGATATTTACTCAAACATTTGTAATGCATTAACTTGAACATGAATGGGGAATTCATGTTAGCATGCTATAATTTCATTGTTCAACTCACATGAACAATTCATCAAACACTTGGAGGGCATAGTACATGCACATAACACTAGACAACATAAGAGCATCACAATTTCAACACCAAATTCACAATCTCAAGGATTTAGCATGAATTCACATGACACTACACATAAAATAAATGATTTCACATGAATCTTGCAACTAATCATGGATTAGAAAACCCCTTAAACATAATAATCATGAACATAGTCTCATCAAATCATGAAATTCATTAAACCCTTTAACTTGTAGTTTCGAAAAGGTTTCTTGAACTCCAAGGGTGGAAGAAAACCCTTGGATGAATACTTAACATACTTTAATGCTTGAATTCTTGAAGGTTGACAGAGTGTTCGTGAGGATTGATCTTGAAATTGATATCCTAGGGTTTGTTCTTGAGAGCAATTTGAGAGAGAATGAATTTTTACCCTAGGAATGACTTAATTTCATGCTTTTGGGAATGAATAGGGTTGAAAAAAATGACCCAAATACCCATCTATATGTAGTTTTTAAAGACTGAAAAACTGAACTATCGACGCGCATTCCGACGCGCTGCGTCGATGGCATCGACGTGATGGACAACACGCTGTGTCGAGTCCGAGTTGGTTAACTGGAATTTGCCACTGGGAGCCAAAAAAAATATTATTCGACGCGATGGATGACGCGCCGCATCGAGATCGCGGTGATACACTGATTTGGGTTCCCATACATATGTCAAACGAGGTTCGAAAAATTTGAAACTCGTCCGGGAACACCTACTTACATTTCTGTAAATGATTTAACCTAAATATCGATACTTTAAGGTCATAAGATTCGTGAAATATAGTTGCCAACTTACAAAGACTAAAATAATACTAAGTCTGAATACTTAGCTAGAATTTTCTAAGTCTGGGACCCCTTAGCAAGATTAAAAGACTAAGTTGAGCTTAGGATTTTGCGGGATCTTACACCTAATAAGCGTGTGAAAATATTATCACTTTTGATGATTATTATTATATTGTCCCTCCACGCTTATATTCGTACGTTGAAACACTTGTTTTTTTAGTCATATTAAGCATTGCTACCACGTTCACTTCAGGTAATGGAGCATATTCAATGAGACATGTTTTCATGATTTTTCACAAAAGACATATTATTTTGCCTTAGCCATCATTATATCAACAATATGGAGCATTAAGATTCAAACTCAATGTCTTAGTCATATAAAGGTGTCTTAGTCCACAAATCGATGAGATTTAAACCCAACATCCTATTTACATGGTCCATGCATTCATATCGTGCTTTTAGGAGGATGACCATCTTCAAGTGGTAAAATCTTTATTTTTGTCTATTCCAGCAAATAAGTGAATCCTTAGTAGTAAGGTAATCAATTTTCAGAATTTCGTCAAGATAATGATGCAAGAAAATCATAGCCTTAGCACAATTTTTATTAGATGTTGTATTTTATTTCTTTATGGAGTCTTTAAGATCCATAGCATCTAAGTGGATTTCAGCATTCAACACCCATGAAAGGTAGTTCTTGCTCGAGGTAACAAACTCAGATTTTGTAAGATTATTAGCAATACGAAAAGAAAGAAAATAATACCTTAGCCTTCAAATTTGAGATGGCAAATTCTTGTGTTGATAATATGTTATGAAATATAAATTAAGAACAACAAGAATAAATAGAGAGAGAAGAGAGTGGCTTCTTTATTTCTTTTGAAAGATGAGATATCGTCAGATTGAGGATACAATGAACAAAGCTCCTCTATTTATATGGGAAAATACTCCTAGTTTCTCTCTAAAAGATACTTCATATCCAAATAGATATCAAATAGATCTTATCAATATTCTTAATAGACATTCACTATAGTGTAAATACATTCATAACAATTTTTAATTTTTAAATATTAAGAAAAAAATAGTGAAAAGTCATTTTGTCTAAAGCAAATGCTTTTATTGAATGGCAAAAAGTTCAAACCACATTTCTAAGACCCTTCACCCTTTTAATATATTATAGATATATATATAGATTATATATATAGATATGTGAGATGTTGATATTGTTCTTATCTTCTTTCAGCAATGGAATACAAGATATGTATCACTTAGGGACGGGAAGAGCTTATGCCTAGAGTGCATGGAATCTGCCATCATGGATACCGGGGATTGCCAACCATTTTACCATTCCATCAGAGACTATTATGAAGGCATGAACATGAAAATAGAACAACAAATTCCTATGCTGCTTGTTGAAAGACAATCCCTTAATGAAGCCATTGGAGGGTAAAAACATGTAAGGATGACTTTATACCTGTTGCTTTTCTGTTTTTTAGTCTGGGAAATTTTTGACTGGAAAGTACTTTAGGATTTTCATCATATGCCCGAAACAAGAGGTTTATGCCTTTCAGAAGAGCAAACAGTCACAAGTGTAATCCGCTTATTCCCTTGAAATCACTTTTCAGTTTCTTTCTAGCTTTAAAACGTTTATATCTAGGTAACCTAATTAATTATGCATTACAAAAAATAACATCTTATTTTCCAAATACTCAAATGACCGAGAATGGGTAGTCGTGAAGTAGTGGGAATAGAACACGCCCTCAAAGCTAACTCGAAAATGTGAAGTTTCAACCATTCTAGTATTGTTTGATTTACCAAGGTAACTTCTTGTATCTAATTCGTTTCAGTTTGTTTTTTTCTAACACTACTCTTTGGCTACTTCTGGTATGTCCTACTGACAATGATATGGATGACATACAAATAACCCTTATTTACCAATTAAGAATCTCTCTAGAAAGATTATATATTAGGCCTGATAGACTTACTATATCTTTTTATCTGTAGATTATTTACTGGTGATATTCTTACTCATGAACTAATGCATGCATGGTTACGTCTAAAAGGTAATTTGATCCTCTCTTTATATCTAAATTGGTTTGCAAAATATTTTAGGGATATATAACCTTCAAGGAAAAATAGATAAAAAGACAGCTAGATGCTTTATTTTCAAATTCTCATGATGCCTGGTACTAGCGAATCAGAGGCCAATCTAGGGCGAGTTAACCTGAAGTCATTTCTTGTAGTTCGAAATATGTACTATGTGCAAAAGATATTTGAAATGATAGTACATAAAATAAGATCAGAATCATTCTGACTCCATGAAAGGATGGATGCTGGATATCCACCTCTGAAGATAATATATGTTTAAATTAATTTACTCTGGAAAAGTTAACTTCAACGAAATTTATAGGATTTCGTAATCTCATCTTTGAGGTAGAGGAAGGATTCTGCCAAGTGCTTTCCTACATGTGGCTTGAATCAGAGGTAATGCTTGGATCCAAAGATATGCCATCAACATCAATGGGTTCGTCCTCATCAATGTCATCAACCAAGAGAGGTGTTTAGTCTGGAGTAAAGAATAAGCTGGGTGAGTTTTTCATGCACCAGATCGCCCATGATACTTCTCCAGCATATGGTGGGGGATTCAGAGCTGCCAATGAAGCCGTGAATAAGTATGGTTTAAGATTTACATTGGATCACATTCGCCTGACAGAAAGTTTTCCTTTATGATCCCATAATTGTTACATCTCTGCCCGTGTCTGTCAAAGGTCACTTGTGCTGTATGGCATACCAGAAAGTGAATTGAGTGCTCCCCGGAGAAAATAACTTGATCTTGCAAAGCTGGAGTAGCTCATCTTATTTTTTATGAGTTCCATCTGAGGTTACTTAGTTCCAAAGAGATGATTATATGCTACAATGAGAATGAGAAGAAAATGTAACATTTATTGTGAAGAGCAACATTTTAACTGCAAATAAAAATTGAGTTGAATGCTCTAGGTTTGTCTTTCAGGTCCTCTGCAAATAATATTCTAAAATAAAATCCTACTTTGAAACCAGCCAGGCAAAATAGTTGACCACAATGAAATAGCAATTATAATTAAAAGAAGTTGAATGAAATTTGATTCATCTATCATTATAGACAGAAAACACTAACAAATATAAAGTGACAGAAAAAGCAATCAACTACCCTCAGCCATGTTCGGCAAATGTTAGTAGATATTAGATGTGATTGGAAAAAACTGATTTCTTGTCCACCAGGACTTCACTTGAGTTATAAGCTACTGCAAAAATCTTTCATTCTCCAAATTAATCAGAATGTCAAAAAGTTTATCTGTATTTAAATACAAGTTTTAAGCAGCATAAGATTCCTACCTGTGATTCATCAATTCTAATTTACCCACATAACTCTGATCACCACATATATAAATTACTTTCACATATTAGAATACACAATGGACAAAAGTCCATTTTTAGTTGGAACAACATGGTCTGGTATTTGAGTTGCCAGAATTCGCTCAAACCTTAATAACAGTTCCTTGACCAGGAATAGCAGCTGCTAAAGCTTTTCTGCTGATTATCTGTTAAATATCCAACAAAATTATTTGAAACGCCTTCTCAATGTTTAAAGTTTCCCATGCATAGGTTTCATGAAATGACAACCCTTCTTTCTCACAGCCACGAGTATTGCGTCTTGCTCTGAAATTGCTCGAAGGTAGTTCAGATCAGACTTATATCTAGCCATCATGATGACAATGTTGGATTTAGCATGATCCCTGAGCTCGCAGAGCCGTAGATGAATGTTTTCAAAAGTTTTTCTCTTGGTGATGTCATAAACCAACAGTGCTCCCATGACTCCTCCGTAATAAGCACTGGTTATGGCTCTGTAGCTTTCTTCCCCTGCTGCATCCCATATTTGTGCCTTTACTATCTTGCTTTCTACCTGCACCACACTAATTCATGTCTATTACTAATATGCTATATTTTTCCAGTTCGCTTTTTCTTTTGTCTTATATGCTTTTGAGACAAAAAAGTTTACTTATTTCATTAACGCATTTCCGTTCCAGAGAAATCCCATGTTTATGAGTCTATGACCATAATTATTAAATTCATGCCATGTTACGTAAAATGTCAATTTCATATAATCAAATCTTTAATCCATTAAATATACGGTTAAGTACAAGACTTAGAAATGCATGAAATATGCCTATATGGAGAAATCATAATCAAATCTTAAGTGTCGTAGTTGCAAATTCAATGCCAATGGTGGATTTAGACTCCAAGCAGAATTCATTTTGTGTAAATCTGGAGAGAATTTTAGATATCAACAGCTGAATCTCCAATCAAAACAATCTTGAAATAGTAATACTCATGATCCACCTTGTAAGCCATTTCTACTTCCCTCTAGCAAGCCACAACATTCACCTATGACAGAAATAGTTCTTATTTTAGAACCCAATAATAGTCATCACCATCTCGGGAAGTCGAATGAATTATAAACAAAAATAACCAATTCTTTGCAGGTAGAAGGCCATGAAGAAGTCTTGCACAACTGATTTCAAAAGAAAGAAATTAACACACCATTAGCTGAAGGTGGTAGCGCTAATTATATTGCCCACAAAAGGCAAAAAACACTTATCAAGTGATCAGAATTGCAAATTAAAAAGTCCTTCCTAGGCTTTGATAATAAAAAATTAAAAATTCTGCAAAATGTACTGAATCCAAATGAATGACTACTAATACATCCTAAGAAACAACAACTTGAAAGGCTATAAGTCATGGCAACTAACATAAATTCATAATTTTTAATGATTTGTAATATTTTTTTATCATAATTTTATTAAATTAGAAGATATTCCGAATTTTGATTTTTGTCATACATATCTTTAGCCTTGGTAGATATGCATTCTGATACATTTATAACTGAGTGGTTAGTTAAATAAAGAAGAAACTGATTTTTAATTATTACGGATAGTAAATCACGCGCAAATCGTGGCATAAATACATCTGTAGATATATAATGATTTATCCTAATGATACATCTGGAACCATGTATCGGTATGATTTATCTGGTTCTAGATGTATCATATTGATAAATCTAGTAAAATTACTCAATACTTATTCAAAATTCAATATCACACAAAAATAAATAATTTACATATGTCAAAGATATGTTAAACGTATAACATATATAAATCAATCAAAAATTTGAATTACTATCAAAAAGTATTTGTCACGTTTATCACCAGTATTCTGACAATAAATGTATCACTCATATCTATCACCAATATACTGTATCAAATATATCACTCATATATATCACCTTTTATAGTACAAAAATGTATCGAGAAATTAACAACATTATATATGTATCAAGCACATTAACAAAAAAAATATGTATCCATGTTGAATTCGATATCTAATTTTGCGGACCATTACAGTGGTCATCGTTATAGTCATGGTTCCGCAGAAAATTATAAGATTTTTTAGCTTCTACAAAATGAAATTTTCAAAATGAATATGAATACTTGATAACAGGAAGCACACAATAAAGCTTTAAATATTTTAAAGAAAAAAAAGATTAATAGTGATGGAAAAAATTAAACCAAATTATAAATTGCAAATGATAAGATTTGATGAATTTTTTTTAGATATTTAAGAGATTCTCTCTCTTATTTATTCTCCAAAAATAAATTCAAATCTGTTATTTCCTTATTTAATATTCCTCTATTCAATTTTATTTGCCACAATTTGACCTGGCATATCCATTAAGATAAATAATTAATAACATGACTACTTTACCCTAGTACTCCTATTAAATGATGTTTAAATTGTATGTTAAAATTAATTTGAAGAAAAAACAATTAATACTAAGGAAAAAAGAGGAATAAAAAGAAATTGTCTTTTTTTGATATGTAAAAAGTGACAAGTAAAAGTAGAAACACAATTATAAAATTTGTGACAAGTAAAAGTGAACGAAGGCAGTATGTATCAAGAGCAAAACAGAAATATGAGATTTTATGAAATATTTTAAAGATAAAAGATTTTATGTATTTATGCTTTTTAAGTTTGTGTTTTTACTAATTTATCCTTTTTTTTCATTCACCGTATATGTTCTATATCAACTTAAACATTTTCACAAGTTTTTGAAATATACTTTTCTTTTTCCGAAAATATGCTTGGTTGAAAATAATTAGACAAATTTCTTAAACAAGGAAACTTAAGAACTTTCTTCTTTACCCAGACCTATGGTCCTCTTTTAATTTCATAGCATTTGATAATTTGCACGTCTTACGCCTAATTTTCACCAAGTTGATGTTAGGTTTGTAGGAGGTGTAAATGAAAAACTAATAGATATATTTTTCAAAAAGATATTAAGAGAAATGATGCTATTTGAATAGGCACGTGTTTACATTCGATGGTTGTGACCTTTCTAATGTGTTTAAATTTTTTCGAAAAGGTCCTTAAAAAGTTGCACCTTTTTGAAGAGGTGCATCGGTCTGAATCATTGCTTCTCTTCTGAAGTAACATCTTGCTGACTATATATAATTATATATCTACTGAATCCTCATATTTTACATCTGATTTCTTTTTAAAGTTCTATTATTAAAAGACAACTAATGAAAATGGAGATGAAATAGAGAAACAAGCTACAATGAAGAGGGGAGAAAACTGTATTTATTAACTGTGCGAAGAAGAATGCAGTTACAATGAGTTTCCAATTGGATATTTATGGACTATGATAGCTCATTCTAGAATCATATAGAAGTTTCTATCAATCTAACTCGCTTGTCATACAACTCATTGTAACTAATTGTAAGGACATGGTGCTTCTTCATGTAGTTGGTTACTGGAAATTGCTCATCAATAATCCAATTTTTGTTCATGATTTTGATATCGACTGCATCTGCAGTATAGGTTTCTCCTACATGTTCAGTTAGTATGCTGTTGATTCTTGCTCTTACTTCAGTTTAAAATGCAAAATCCCTAGAGAGTATTCACATGAACAAACAAATGAATATACTGGAAAATGCACAATGATTGATTGTCATCGATCTAAATCATCACTTGCTATTGCAGTATCACATATTTAGATGGCACGACTGCTTTATTCCTTAATCCATTGATGTTGTTTTGCATTTTTTCATCTTTGAGACAATTTTGTCTAGTTCACGAGCTTAGAGTGAACGTTTTACAACAGGTTCTTCTGTTGATTATATTATATGATATTTTTTCAAATTGCTCTATGATATTTTTTTACTGATTAGGGACCAGCCTAAAGAACTAATTTTTGTGTAGTCACTATTGCATCTTTTGGCGAAGCAGTTTAAGTTTTTGAAATGTTTCATGAAATTTGAAATATACTTGCACACCAATGTCGAAAGGAATATTATTTCTAACTATTTGATCCCTCATAGTTGATTTTATGATCCACTATTTCATTCAGATCCCAACAAATGCAGCAGGCTTGATTGAGTATAAGTGCCACCCATTTTGGTCTTAGAAATATTGTCCTTCGCATGAGCATGATATTACCACACGATGCTGTAGTTGTGAACATCTCAAGGTATGATTGTCCCTAAAATTAAACATGTTGAATCAGCTATCATTCAACAAACTAGTTTAAATTGCACGTGTCCCGCATATGAAGTCTTGCTTATTAAAAATTAAAATTTAATAATTTATTTCAATTAATTTCAAAATATTAATTATTAAGAAAATAATAGATTAAAAAATTTAGAACCTACAAAAGTAAATTATTTATTAGACAAAGATTATTTGATATTGAATGAAATTATAATAAAAGTTAAGTTGACAAGTAGTACGATTGTACTTAAATTTTTATTTCTGACAAAACTACTATCTTTCAAATCTATTATTTATTAAGTCTTTAAAATCAATCATCTTGTTCCTTCATGTTTTTTAATTTTTGTAAAAAAAGTTTAATGTGAATATGATTCTTAAGTGAAAAATGTCAAGTTCGTATAAAAAAAATTGAATTGAATGATCAAAATGAAATTCTTTCAAAATTATATTAAAAAAATTTAAAACAAAAGAAATGATGAACTAAATAAATATTTAAATAAAAGATTATATATCACATGCTACAAAATAATAGGTTGAAAAACTGATGTTGTTAAGGATCAATCAATCTCTATGTGGGTAAAAAAAAATGTGATATTAATAAAGTTTTAAACCTTTTTTTTATAGAACTCTAGAAATTTTCCTCCAAAAGAAAAAAATTTAAATATGGTAGATTTTAATTTTTTTCCCATAAATTATTTACAAAAATTAGATAAACTAAAACCTTAGGAAGAGGGCACAATGCTTAATCCCAGTACATCAAATTATCTAAATACCTTTTATCTTTATAATAATGACATTATAAAGTGTCGCCTCAAAAAATTAGTTCTAACATATTATCAATATAAATAGCAAATAACAATACCTGTGAAAAAAGTAAATTAGAGGCAACTATATATTGTTAATTGATAGATAATGTGTCTTGTTAAAACATTACAAATAAAATCCAGTGGAAAAAAAATCTAGTGAAGGAAAAAGAGTACACATCTCTAATAATACGCATTTTGGCTGCCTCATTAAAAATCTTACAAGGAAAACCTAGTGGGACAAAACCTTGAAAGGGAAAAAGAGTACAACACGTATTAACTCCCTCTAATGAGAAAATTATTGAATCTTTGCATCCCGATCTTGTGAACCATCTTCTTGAAAGTTGCAGTTTGAAGAGACTTGATAAATAAATCAGCCATATTGTAAATTCAACGAATCTGTTGTACGTTAATATCACCCTTCTTTTTGTAGATCATGTGTATAGAAAAGCTTTGTAAAAATGTGCTTCATTCTATCTACTTTTATGCATCCTCCCTTAAGTTGTTCTATGCATGCTGAATTATCTTCATATAAAATCATGGGTACTTTGTCACATTTCAAATCATATTTTTTTCGAATGAGATGTATCATGGACCTCAACTATACGTATTCTCGGCTTGCTTCATGAATAGATATTATCTCAGCATGATTCGATGAAGTTCTAGATAGTTTGCTTTGTATATCTCTAAGATATGACAATATCCTCACATATGAACAGATAGCATGTTTGAGACCGAGCTTTATGCGGGTCGGATAAGTACCCAACATCAACATAGCCAATAAGATCGGGACTGTAAGCTTTAGTATAAAATAAGCTCATGTCTTTTATCCCATTTTGATGTCTCCTAGTAGGAGCAGAAAGATATCTTGCTAACAAATTGATTGAAAAGACTATACCAGGCCTTGTAGTATTTGTAAGATTCATTAGTACATCAATTGTACTAAGATATGGTACTTCATAACCAATTCAATTTGATATATTTCTCATTTAAGTAAATAATCTACTGCTTTAAAAACTCTCTAAGAGTTGCAATAATATTCAAACTATCAATTTATCCCTTATATGGTTAAAAAACAAGTTTCTCAGAAACTTTATATGCTTCAAGCATTTTGAATCTTTAAGGGATTTTCATATAGATTTTTATCAAGTGAAAATATTCAACATTTCATGTCTGACATATACTAGTATCTGGACTGCAAATCAAATAAGTTTCACGCTTATCAAGATGCATCCTTTCACGTCACTTGATAAATATTTCTACGTCAGCATGCTCAAACAAACGTAGACTTCAAATCCTTGTAATCTTCTACAGTATTGCACCAATACTGTATCAAAGATATCGTTAATGATATATTATTCTGTATCAGTTCACAATGTCACATAACATTTTGAGATCTCATCACTTCATTATTTTCAAGTACTTGAACCTCGCATAAGGTTTCATGAAGTGTTATGTCGTAGGCTCTTCAAGAGCACATTGCCTTCTTATTATGATCATTTGCTCCTTTTTTCAAGAATTATTACATTTAGATCTGATTGATCTACCACGCCTCCCGCATGCATAGACTTTGTTCTTTAGGGACACAAAATAGGAGCACTTGCAGCTTAATATGAGATGCTTTCGACATTTGACTTGAATTGTCTTTTGAATGAGGATCTGATGATAATTCCTCACATATTTCTTAGGTGTTTATAATCACTCCCTTATGTTAGAAAAACTAACATACATCCTCCATCTTCTTTGAGGAATTTATCTTTGTGTATCATGGTATATTCATTAATCGTATACCACACATCGAAACTATTAGATGAAGAGGGAAGAGATAATCATAATTTATTGGTCTAATACATACAAGTTCTATTGCGTGCAACATATCATATTTCATACTAACACATGAAACTTTGTTCTCATTAGCAATGACTTAGCTATTTATCGAAGGCATTCAATGTCAAACCATCATCATCAAGATGAATTGTCTTGATTACACAATCTGAAAGTTATGCTCTTAACTCAATTTTACTAAGCAAGCAACTTTATAAATGTCAAGCTGCAGGTTGTCAATAAATGTACATGTGATCATCTTGTTTCGATGCATCTTAACAGATCATGTGATGGGTGAACGGGACCTTATTCACCTTTTATACTTTTTAGATTTTATAGGATCCAATCCACAAATTAGTTGGTCCAACCAACTTATCATGAGAACGCGAAGAATTTTCTAATTCTTCAATATTTGTATACTACTTAATATGAACATCTTTGAGATGTCGCAATTGTTCATATCAATTTATGAACTTTTATGCTAGTAAACTCCAAGTTTACCATGACATGTACTTTATTTTCTTTAGTAAATTTTAAATTTACTATTACATGAATTAATTTCAGATTTACTACTTTAGAAGTAGATTTCAAAATAACTTTTTGCAATTATTCTGCCTCTTTAGGGGGTGAGTTGTGATAAAATTACAATCAAGTGCACATTTATATTAATAAGCTTTATTAAATATTATCGCATTCACCTTAAGGAATGGATATGTACTTAAAACAATCGAAATTCTCATTCCCAAGGAATGGAATATAATCGTGCCTTAAGACTATCAAATTTTGATAGCTTATAACCTCTTTCATGATATTGCTACTTCTGGAGCAAATCGAGGCATACATATAATGTAGAGAATTTTTCTCTAACATATCTTATAGTCCTAATGTAACGCCCCGAGTTTGTACCCCGGACGCTACACGATGCTCATAATCCTGACGGACCACAAGCTAACCCATGACTGGTACCTGCAGCAGTAACTGAATAATATCACTGTAAAGTATGTGATAATTAGGCAGAAACTGGCCATAAGGTTTAATACTATAAATAAATACTATATACTGAAAGCTGAATACGGTATAACAATACCAAAACTGAAACATCTGTCTGAAAAATACTTTAGTCTGAAAAGCCTCTACTTTCTGAATCATGGAGTTGATGGGACAAGTCCCCAACTAACTTTAACTACTAAAAACTGTATTAATAAACTGAAATACTGAAGTAAATAATCACGTCCTCGAACTATGAGGACTTACCACTAACTCTGACTACTGTAGATCTGAACTGCTAAGGGTGCTCGGGAGCTCGTGCATCTGAACTTATGATATAAGACGTCATAGCACAAAAGAAAGGTATACATCAGTACTTTGAATATACTGGTATGCTAAGTGAGGTAGGCTGAGATGCATGGGTTCATATGCATGAACAATACTGACTGAAAGACATGAATATAACTGAACGAGAGTACATGCATAAGGACGTAAACTATAACTAAGATTGTGATAACATTGGCTACTGAGTTCTGAATACTGATTAACTGATATATGAGTTTACTGATACTGTATTGCTGATACCTGAATGACTGTATCTGACAGTCTTGATTTTGTGGAACTATGTTGAGTTCCGTATTGAGCTGAGTGACTTTGTCTGACAGTCCTGAAGCTGTAGAACTGAACTGAGTTCTATACTGAGACTAAATCTGAAATTGAGACTGTGGGAGGTAATCATCTAACCGACATGCTTCAAATAAAAAAATTGATTTGGGGTCCAATATGTAACCCCAATTGGAAGGGTGTTAGTACCGTGCCATAGGTAAAGACAACTGGCTGTGAGGTCAGTCCTAGTCTAACGGGTGACCCCTGAGATTAGTCCTAAACTCGTGGGTGATCCCTGTGTATGTCAGTCCTATCTAACGGGTGCTATCTCATAAACTACGCTGGCTACGTAGTTCTGGAATGTAGGGATTGCTTCTAGGGACCCAGTCCTAGCTAACAGGTGAGCCACCATCGCTAGGTTCGTTCGGTGCTAAATCTTACTCCCAATTGAAAGACACTGAACTTATTCCTAGACTGTACTAGGCTTGACTGAATTGTTACTGATCGTACTCTTTAACTAATCTGAACTGAGTTCACTGAGTTCCGTTGACTTAGAAAATACTACTGGATTCTACTAATTGACTGAATACTACTTAGTTTTGTCAGCTGACCGAGTTTACTAAGGACAAAACTGAATACTGAACCGGACTGGACTGATTCTGAGCTCTCTGAGTACTGAACTGGTTACTGACTGAATTTTGAACTTAATACTACTAGGTTCTGAATTGAATACTTAACTGAGACTGATTATTGAGTACTACTGAATTTCCTGAGTTCTGTAACTGAATAAGAGTACTATTGATCGTGACATGACTGAGACTACTCTGTAGCTGACACTGGCTCTATGTAAACAACTACATTGTCGGGTATTAAATACACCCAGGACTCGATAGCATGAAAAGTAGTGCATAGCATAGTCGTAAAAGTCATAACAATGTATGCTAGTCCATAGTTCATTCATAGAGATATTTACTCAAACATTTGTAATGCATTAACTTGAACATGAATGGGGAATGCATGTTAGAATGCTATAATTTCATTGTTCAACTCACATGAACAATTCATCAAACACTTGGAGGGCATAGTACATGCACATAACACTAGACAACATGAGAGCATCACAATTTCAACACCAAATTCACAATCTCAAGGATTTAGCATGAATTCACATGACACTACACATAAAATAAATGATTTCACATGAATCTTGCAACTAATCATGGATTAGAAAACCCCTTAAACATAATAATCATGAACATAGTCTCATCAAATCATGAAATTCATTAAACCCTTTAACTTGTAGTTTCGAAAAGGTTTCTTGAACTCCAAGGGTGGAAGAAAACCCTTGGATGAATACTTAACATACCTTAATGCTTGAATTCTTGAAGGTTGACAGAGTGTTCGTGAGGATTGATCTTGAAATCGATGTCCTAGGGATTTGTTCTTGAGAGCAATTTGAGAGAGAATGAATTTTTACCCTAGGAATGACTTAATTTTCTGATTTTGGGGATGAATAGGGATGGAAAAAATGACCCAAATACCCATCTAGATGCGGTTTTTAAAGACTAAAAACTGAACCATCGACGCGCAGACCAACGCGCCATGTTGTTGGCATCGATGCGATGGCCAATGCACCGCGTTTGTTCACTGGAATTTGCAACTGGAAGCCAACAAAAATATTTATCAACGCGATGGACGACGCGCCTGATCATGATTCAACCTAAAGTTGTATACTTTAAGGTCAAAAGAGTCATGAAATAGAGTTGCCAACTTATGAAGGCCAAAATAATACTAAGTCTGAATACTTAGCTAGAATTTTCAAAGTCTGGGACCCCTTAGAAAGATTAAAAGACTAAGTTGAGCTTAGGATTTTACTGGGTCTTACACCTAATAACGTGTGAAAATATTATCTCTTGTTTTGGGCATATGATGAAAACCCTAAAGTATTTTCCAGTCAAAAATTTCCCAAACTAAAAATTAAAAAAGCAACCGCTTCATCCTCATCAATGTCATCAACCAAGAAAGGTGTTAAGTCTGGAGTAGAGAATAAGCTGGGTGAGATTTTCATGCACCAGATCGCCCATAATTGTTATATCTCTGTCCGTGTCTGTCAAAGGTCACTTGTGCTGTATGGAAATCCACAAAATGAATTGAGTGACCCCCGAAGAAAATGACTTGATCTTGCAAAGCTGGAGTTGCTCCTCTTAGTTTTTATGAGTTCCATCTTTGGTTACTTAGTTCCAAAGAGATGATTATATGCTACAAAGAGAATGAGAAGAAAATGTAACATGTATTGTGAAGAGCAACATTTTAAATGCAAATAAAAATTGAATTTGAATACTGTAGGATTGTCTTTCACGTCCTTTGCAAATATTGTTCTAAATAAAAATCCTACTTTGAAACCAGCCAGGCGAAACAGTTAACCACAATGAAATAGCAATTTCAATTAAAAAAAGTTGAATGAAATTTGATTCATCTATCATTATAGGCAGACAACACTAACAAAGATAAAGTGACAGAAAAAGCAATCAATTACCTTCAGCCATGTTCGACAATTGTTAGCAGATATTATATGTCAAAAAATTTACCTGTGTTTAAATACAAGTTTTAAGCAGCATAAGATTCCTACCTGTCATTCCACAACTCTAATTTACCCACATAACTCTGATCACCACATATATAAATTACTTTCACATATTAGAATACACAACGGACAAAAACCCCATTTTTAGTTGGAACAACATGGTATGGTATTCGAGTTGCCAGAATTCTCTTAAACGTTAATAACAGTTCCTTGACCAGGAATAGCAGCTGCTAAAGATTTTCTGCTGATTATGTAATAAATATCCAACGAAATTGTTTGAAATTCCTTCTCAATGTTTAAAGCTTCCCATGCAGAGTTTTCAAGAAATAACAACCCTTCTCTCTCACAGCCAAGAGTTTTGCATCTTGCTCTGGAATTACTCGAAGGTGGCTCAAATCAGACTTATTTCCAGCCATCATGATGACAATGTTGGAGTCAGCATGATCCCTGAGCTTGCAGAGCCATAGATGCATGTTTTCAAAAGTCTGTCTCTTGGTGATGTCATAATCCAATAGTGCTCCTACGGCTCTTCTGTAATAAGCACTGGTTCTGGATCTGTAGCTTTCTTCCCCTGCTGTTTCCCATATTTGTGCCTTTACTTTCTTGCTTTCTACCTGCACCACATAAATTTATGTCTATTACTAATATTCTATATTTTTTCCATTTTGCTTTTTCTTTTGTCTTAGACGCTTTTGAGACAGAGAAGTTTACTTATTTCATTAACATATTTCCGTTCCAGAGAAATCCCATGTTTATGAGTCTATAACCATAATTATTAAATTCATGCCATATTACGTAAATATTAATTTCACATAATCAAATCTTTAATCCATGAAATATACGGTTGAGTACAAGACTTAGAAATGCATGGAATATGCCCATATGGAGAAATCAAAAACAAATCTGAAGGGTCCTAGTTGCAAATTCAACGCCAATGGTGGATTTAGACTCCAAACAAAATTCATTTTGTGTAAATCTGGAGAGTATTTTAGATATCAACAGCTGAATCTCCACTCAAAAAAATCTTAAAATAGTCATACTCATGATCCACCTTGTCAGCCATTTCTACTTCCCTCTAGCAAGCCACAACATTCACCTATGAAAGAAATAGTTGTTATTTTAGAACCCAATAATAGTCATCACCATCTCGGGAAGTCAAATGAATTTCAAACAAAAATAACCAATACCTTGCAGGTATAAGGCCCTGGAGAAGGCTTGCAAAAATGGTTTCAAAAGAAAAGAATTAACATACCATTAGCTGAAGGTGGTAGCTCTAATTAGATTGCCCACAAAAGACAAAAAACACTTATCAAGTGATTTGAATTGCAAATTAAAAAGTCCTTCCTAGGCTTTGATAATAAAGAATTGAAAATTCTGCAAAATATACTGAATCCAAATGAATGAATACTAATATAGCCTAAGAAACAACAACTTGAAAGGCTATAAGTCATGGCAACTAACATAAATTCAGAATTTTTAATGATTTGTAATATTTTTTATCATAATTTTATTAAATTAGAAGATATTCCGAATTTTGATTTTTGTCATACATATCTTTAGTCTTGATACATATGCATTCTGATACATTTATAACTGAGTGGTTAGTTAAATAAAGAAGTAACTGATTTTTAATTATTATGGGGAGTAAGTCACGCGCAAATCGTGGCATAAATACATCTTTAGATATATCATGATTTATCCTAATGATACATCTGGAACCATGTATCAGTATGATTTATCTGATTCTAGATGTATCATAATGATATATCTAGTAAAATTACTCAATACTCATTTAAAATTCAATCTCACACAAAAATAAATAGTTTACATATGTCGAACATATGTTAAACGTATAATATTTATAAATCAATCAAAAATATGAATTACTATCAAAAAGTATTTGTCACATTTATCATTAGTATTTTGACAACAAATGTATCAGTCATATCTATCACCAATATACTGATGCAAATGTATCACTCATACATATCAACTTTTTATAGTCCAAAAATGTATCGAGAAATTTACAACATTATAAATGTATTAAGCGTATTAACAAAAAAAATATGTATCCATATCAAATTCGATATCTAATTTTGCGGACCATTACAGTGGTCATCGTTATTGTCATGGTTCCACAGAAAATTATAGGATTTTTTAGCTTCTACAAAATAATTTTTTTTCAAAAGAATATGAATGTTTGTTAACATGAAGCACACAATAAAGCTTTAAAAGTTTTAAAGGAAAAAAAAAGATTAATAGAGATGGAAAAAATTTAACCAAATTATAAATTGCAAATGATAAGATTTGATGAAGTTTTTTTAATATTTTTTTAGATATTTAAGAGATTCTCTCTCTTATTTACTCTCCAAAAATAAATTCAAATATGTTATTTCCTTATTTAATACTCCTCTATTCAGTTTTATTTTCCACAATTTGACTTGGCATATCCATTAAGATAAACAATTAATAACATAACTACTTTACCCTAGTACTCCTATTAAATGATGTTTAAATTGTATGTTAAAATTAATTTGAAGAAAAAATAATTAATACAAAGGGGGGAAGAGGAAAAAATAAATTGTCTTTTTTTTGATATGTCAAAAATGACAAGAAAAAGTTGAAATACAATTATAAAATTTGTGACAAATAAAAGTGAACGAAGGCAGTATGTATCAAGAGGAAAAACAGAAATATAAAATTTTATGAAATATTTTAAAGATAAAAGATTTTATGTATTTATGCTTTTTAAGTTTGTGTTTTTACTAATTTATCCTCTTTTTTCATTCATCGTATATGTTCTATATCAACCCAAACATTTTCACAAGAACATTCTTCGTTACCCAGACCCATGTTCCTTTTTTAATTTCTTAGCATTTGATAATTTTCACGTCTTACGCCTAATTTTCACCAAGTTGATGTTAGTTTTTTAGGAGGTGTAAATGAAAAATTAATAGATATATTTTTCGAAAAGATATTAAGAGAAATGATTCTATTTGAATAGGCACATGTTTACATTCGATGGTTGTGACCTTTCTAATGGGTTTAAGCTTTTTCAAAAAGGTCATTAAAGAGTTGCACCTTTTTGAAGAGGTGCTTCGGTCTGAATCATTGCTTCTCTTCTGAAGTTACATCTTGCTGACTATATATAATTATATATCTATTGAATCCTCAAATTTTACATCTGATTTTTTTTTGAAGTTCTATTGTTAAAATACAACTAATGAAAATGGAGATGAAATAGAGAAATAAGCTATAATGAAGAGGGGAGAAAACTGTATTTATTAACTGTGCGAAGAAGAATGCAGTTACAATGAGTTTCCAATTGGATATTTATGGACTATGATAGCTCATCCTAGAATCATATAGAAGATTCTAACAATCTAACTCGCTTGTCATACAACTCATTGTAACTAATTGTAACTAAATTGCAATGTAACAGTAACAAACTAAAGGAATTAGTAATAGGAACAGTAAAGTAAATCACTCTCTTAACTATGTATATTTCAGCACTCCCCCTTAAGCTGAAGGGTGCAAAACGTTAAACACACCAAGATTGCCTTGCAAATGATGATGTTGATCTTGACTTAACCCCTTCATGAATATGTCAACTACCTTGTGTTGAGTACGAACATATGTAGTCTTCATAAATCCTGCCTTGATGTTATCCATGCTGAAATGACAATCAATTTCTATATATTTTTTGTCATTTCATGAAAGATAGGATTAGTTGATAATTGAATAACGGACTTGCTGTCACTTAGAATGGTAATAGGCTTGATGCTAGGAATATTCAACTCAACAAATAAACCTTCTAACTTGGTAAACTCTGCCAATACTGAAGCTACACCTATATACTCTGCCTCAGTGAAACTCCTAGACACTATATGTTGCTTCTTGGATTTCCATGATACTAAGGATCCTCCAAAATATATTATAATGTGACTGATCTCCTTGTATTAGTGCATGCAACCCAGTCTGAATCACACCAACAAGTCAACTCTATAGTAGTATGACTCTTTAGCTAAATACTTTGACCTATAGTACCCTTTAAGTACCTGATCACTCTGTTAGACGCTTCCAAATGAGATTTCTTTGGTTTCTACATAAATTGACTTAAGTTTTGCACAACATCATTAATATTTGGCCTGGTAATAGTAGCATACATGAGTTTACCAACAAGACTTTGATAAGTTGTAGCATCCTGGAGAATGATATCTCTAATTGCACCAGTGGCTTTGTCATATTCTATCGAAGTTAGCTTAGCATTTGACTCTAGTGATGTAAGATCTTGTTTTACACCAGTGAGTCCTGCCTTAGATATGTGTTCTAGGATGTACTTTCTTTGATTCAATATGACTCTTTTTTCCACTCTTAATACTTCAATGCCTAGAAAATAGTTAAGCTTCCTTAAGTCATTCAGCTTAAACTATTGATGTAGTGTTTCTTTTACTTCATCTATCATGGATATCTCCATTCATAAGAAAATCATCCACATATACCAATACTACAACTATTCTTTCCTTCCTTTCCAAGGAGAAAAGACAGTAATCATAAGTGTTTTGATTGAAACCTGCATTGATTAGTGCTGAAGTAAGGTTGATGTTCCACTGCCTTAAAACTTGTTTAAGTCAATATAATGACCTGATCAGTCTACATATTTGTATAGTTCTTCTTTTTTGAAACCACCCGGCATCTTCATAAACACCTCTTCATCCTATTCTCCTTATAAGAATGCATTATATACATCTATTTGATATACATACCATCCTCTTGAAATTGCCAGGGCAATGACATATCTCATTGTAACAATCTTTGCAAGAGGAGGAAAAGTGGCATGGTAATCTAAGCTTTTTTGTTGACTATATCCCTTGGATACCAACCTTGCCGTATACCTCTCAATATCTCCATTGGATTTATACTTAATCTTGTACATCCATTTTGATCAAATGATACTTATTTCTTGAGTCAGATTAACAACTTCCCAAGTATTATTATTTTCAAGTGCTTTGATTTCCAACTTTATGGCCTTAATCCACCTCTTATCTTTTGCAGATTGGCTAAAACACTGAGGTTATACCAATGTAGAAAAGCTGGATAAGTTGCACTGATAGCTAGGAGTGATTCCCTTTCCCTTTCCCTATTATTGCATAATCATTCATCCAGACAAGTTGTTTGGACATTCTAAGTGTTCTTCTTGGGAGGTCGCACATATGTGACAGTGTAGTGTTATCTGGTAGATCATGAACTATATCATTTTATTCATCAATTGAGGTGTCTGAGTGGAGGATGTATTTATTTGGCACTTTAGAATTGGTGTATCAGAAGCTGAGGGAATAGTATATGTATAACAATTTGCATCTGTATGATCAACCACATTTGTTTATTGTTTAAGAAAATCTGCAGTAAACTCATCATTAGTTTTATCTGGAAAAGGAAACACATGTTCCTAGAACACAACATCCCTAGTAAAAAACAACTTGTTAGTAGTAAGGTCCAACAACAAATACCCTTTTTGAGTAGTGTAATAGCCTATAAATACCGTAGGTTTAACCCTTTCAAAAAATGTATCACTTCTTGGCAACACTGAAGCTTAGCATAGACAACAAACAACTCTTAAATGTGACAAAGATGGAGACTTTGACAACAATACTTCATAAGTATTTTCACCCTCAATAGCTGAAAAAGGAAATATATTCATAAGATAAACTGCAGACTGAACATTCAACCCTAAAATCTAATAGGCATTTGGGATTGAAACTTGATAGCTCTAGCTATATTCAAAATCTGTCTGTGTTTCCTCTCAGCTACATTATTTTTTTGAGGTTTATGAGGACAACTACTCTGATATATAATTCCTAAAGATCTAATTAAGTCCCTACATTGAGAGTTAAAGAGCTTTGTGCCATTTCAGATTTTATAGATTTAATATGAGCACCAAACTGAGTCTAAATCATACACACAAAAATTTTGAGAGCCACAATAGTTACAGATTTCAGTTGCAAAAAATGAAGCCAAGTGTATTTACTATGATTATAAAAAATTGTTAAGAAGTAGTATTTCTTATCAAAGCTTTGTGTTTTATGGGGTCCCCAAAGATCCATATGTACAACATCAAAACATTTATCAACTCTAGTGTTACTTATAGGAAAAACCGATCTAGTCTGCTTAACTGAGGGATGGATATGACAATTAATTAGACCTTATACATCCTTACAATGCTTCATGATATTCAAAAACTTCAAGGTTTGAGATGAGAGATGACCTAGCCTTCTATGCCAGAGACTGTAGTCCTGCATATCTACTTCCTCCACCAATTGTTATGAGAATAAATTCTTTATTCTTTATGCACTTCAGACTACCTTTTAAAAATGTGATCAACACCCAAACTACACTTCTAATTGAAGATAAAGTGGTCTTTGTCTAGTAAAGTAACCCAACAAAGGTTGGGGTCAAACCCAAGAGAAGGTGTTGAATTATCTCTCATTTGTTAAAACTAACTGGTAGTGCAGAAAGTAAATCGGGGGTTTGTAGTAACAATCTTGAATAAGTAGCAGAACTCAACTTTGGTTGTAAACAGTCCGAGATGAACACTAAGACTGTGTTCCCCCGGCTTCTCAACTCAGTAAGTTTATCGTGCTTTGTTGAACCAACCTGATATCTTGCATATAGAATTTGATAAGTTATGTACCATCAACTGTCTTGTGGACTCATTGACAGATTTTACCTTTTACTTTTTGAGTCTCAGGATGTTGCATTACTAACCCATATCCTAGATCCCACTTAACTATTTACCTTTTTAGTCTCAAGTAATTAGTTGATAGATAACCATCTTACATACATGATACTTATTAGCCTAGATCAACAATTAATCTTCAAATTATTATTGTGATTATCTTTTCCTAATCTCTACTCCTCTTGTGAAGTAAGTAGTGATATACTAGGTGGGATCTTAACGTTTGCAACTGCTATGAAGTCTATAAAATTGAAGGTAACCATAATACATGTAAGAATATAGGTTTAGACATCTTAGCACTTTCCCCACTTCATCAAACTGCTAGGGTTCCCACAACCCTAGCTAAGGCCTTTAACCTCTCATTTTTGTGAAACAAACAAACGAATTCATCATTGAAGACATCCAAATAATATCACAATAATAACTGAATAACACCCAAAGTCTGTAATTGAATTATCAACCAAAATCAAGAACAAAGCAATCCCAAGATCAAATTTGAATCTCGGAATCAAATATATGTTTGTAAGTTTATACAGTGTGTAGAATAACTAAAAACATCAATAGGGTATTTATAGGATACAAGAAAATCTTAAAAATCAAAACCCAAATGAAAAAGAAAAATTGAGGTTGGTGGCCACTTACTTAGGCCATCTACGGACCGTAGTTGCTACCTATGGACCATTGGTTGTCCTTGGTAAGTGACCCTAACCTATTCACTACTCCTGAAACTCTCTGGACATTCAGTACTTACACTTACTCTGACACCTACGGATCATAGGTTCCCAGAGTAAGTGTCTGAGTCTTCTTTATCTTATATTTGAGCCTTTGGACTTTAATGTTCTAACACCTACTTTGTCACCTACGGTTAGTAGGAGGAACATATTCTAGTAAGTGCCCAAAGAAAGTAGCCCAAAACTTTAACTTTTATCTTTTTCTTTCGTTTTAGCTTCCAATCCCGGTTTCTTACATAATATATCCAAAGCACATCATATCTCACAAAACAACCTAAGAAACTTGCATCGTCAAAATTACTTTAAATCCATAACATATCAATACCCTCAACTTAAAATATTTGTAAGTCCTCAGGAAATAAAACAAAACAAAATAAAACAATGACGCTTAACTAGGAGAACTCTAAGCTATCTAAGGCAGTCAATCATCACTTTAAGTTTAAATACCTTACCCCCTTCTTTTACATCAATCCAAAACCAGTTGTGTGTAAACATGAAGCATAACAATGTGATACAAGGGAATCAAGGTATTACAATTATATTAGAAATAGATAACCATGCATATATACAAGTTATACTACCCAGACAAGTAAGCAGCTAGCAATACAACCCATATACCCTCACAACAAAAAAGTCCTACTTTCTCATATGAAGTAATACATGTCAATAAGGGGATGGTCAAGATATACTCACATTCAAAAGATAAGTTCTACCAATGCGCATCAAATACCATAGGCTTGCCCTTATTTTCTTTACCTTAGTTTTCAAAAAGTCAAGTTAGGATCACTAGAGGACTTTATTCGGGTTGTAATGTAGGCTTGGGGATGGTATGGTACATATGAATATATTTAGTAATTACATCTCTGTATCATCCCAAATCTTGTACCCGGAATATTACATGGTGCTCATGACCTCAAAGGACCACAAGCTAACCCATGACTGATATCTGTACCTGTATACTGCATAAAAGACTGTATAATGCAAAAACATGAACTGAAAGGCCATAAGGTTCAATACTAGTACATAACTAAAAATATGGTATATCAATACCAAAATAACTAAAATAACTGTCTGACATGCTATAGTCTGAAAGACTCTAAACTTTCTGAAAAAGGAGTTTATGGGACATGTCCCCAACTAACTCTAAAATTTAAAATAAATTAAAACTAAAATAGTAATATAATCATCATGTCCTCGAAGGATGAGGACTCACAGCTGACTCTAACTGCTAAACCTGGATGCTACTGATACTTTGGAGATCCTACTTCTAAACCTATGGTATAAGATACCATAGCGCAAATGCGTCAGTACTTTGAATGTATTAGTATACAACTGAGGTAGGATGAATGAAGATGGTTCATATACATGAAAAATACTAACTGACTGACTAACATAAATTTGAGAATACATGAATGACTACATAATTGTAACTGAGATCATGATAGGACTGAATACTAAGTTCTGACTACTGAGTTTACTGATATTGACATCTGAGTCACTGATGAGTGAGAAAGACTGATACTATATTACTGAATACTAAGGGACTGATACTATGTTACTGATAAATGAATAACTGTGTCTAACAGTTCTGATTATAAAGAACTGGTCTGGTTAACTACATCTAATAGTCCTGAAGCTGAATACTAATTACATGAGTGCTGATAACTGACATAACTGATAGCATGAGTGACGATATCTGACAGTCCTACATCTAATGGAACTAGCTGAGTTCCGTACTATATCTGAGTAACTAAATAATAAATCAGTCATATTTAGTGGGTGATCTCTAAATCTGATGATACTGATACTGACTGACCATAGTTGAGATCAGCCCTATCTAGTGGGTGATCTCGGAGTCTATTTATAATGATAAGGATTGACAATATTTGACTATCCTGAATTGACAATATCTGACAGTCTTGATTCTGTAACTAAAATTGTGGGATGTATTCATCTAACCGACATGCCCCATACTATGCTAACTGGGGTCCAGCATGTAACCCCAGCTGGAAGAATGTCAGTACCACACCACTGGTAAAGACAACTGCTGTGGAGTCAGTTCTAATCTAGCGGGTGACCCCTAGGATCAGTCCTATACATTTAACTGTGCTAACGGGTGATCCCTGAGTATGTCAGTCCTATATAATGGGTGATATCTCTTACCTATGCTAGCTACATAGTTCTGGAACTTAGGGATTGCTTCTAGGGATCTCAGTCCTATCTAGGGGGTGAGTCTCCATTCCTAGGCTCACTCGGTGCTGAATCCTGCTCCCATCTGAAAGACTCTGAATTGATTAACTGAACTAAACTGATACTAGTGGTATTGTCTAGTGGAGCTAAATTGAATTTACTAGGTTTCGTTGACTGACGGAATATACTGAGTTCTGACTGAGAGTACTATAGTTACTGAGATTGACTGAGAATACTGAGGTTACTGAGTTTACTGAGTACTGAGATCACTGAGATTACTGAACTACTGAGATTACTGAACTACTGAGATTACTAAGATTTTTGGGTTTTCCTGAGTCTCATGACTGACTAAGTTCTATGGATCAGGGCTTGACTGAGAAGATCGTGAAAACATGACATGGCACTAGGCACATAGCTAATATTTCGGGTACAAGTACCCCCAGGACTCGATGGAAAGAAAATGACATAGCATGACTTACTTGAACACATGACTAACATCATAATCCATAATTCATATACTAAAGAACTTTATCAAGCATATGATATGCATAAATTTGTACATAATTGGGGATTTCATGATATCATACTAGTTGGGAACTTTTTCTTCATATAGGCATTTAATCAAACACATGGTAGGCATGGTATGTATAAACATCATTATACAATAATTAAACATCATAATTCAACTCTAATTTCATCATCCTAGGGTTTAATCATAGTTTGATATGAATATACATCTATACAAATCAATTCCACATAACATTGATCACCCAACATGGATTTGAATTCAATTGATCATTCTCAATATAAACAAAACAAACCCAACATGAAATTCATAAAGAAATCCATAAACTTAAACTTAGAAAAGATATTCTTGGGCTTCATGGATGAAATGATTCGATGAATGAACACTATGCATACCTCAAAAGCTTGAATCTGAAGGAGGTTAACTTTTCTTGAAGGTTCTTCAATGGTGATGCTTTGATTCTTGAGTTTTCTTGGAGAAGGGTTTAAATCTTGTTCTTGGGTTTTGATCCTGAAAAAAACCCTAATTTTGATGTTATGGATGAATAAGGAGTTATGTTCTTTGATTTGACATGATTGGGTGTTAAATAGGGTGGAAAAAGACCTCAAAATCCCTTTAAAATGGCGTTTCAGTGCTGTTTCAGACAAAGTTGACGGTCTGATTGATGGACCATCACTCTAGTGAATAACCGTCACTACAACTGTAATTTTTGGTCCATAAAATGGCCTTACTACTTGAGTTATGATGGCCAAAGTGATGGTCCATTGCTGACTTGACGGTCCGTCAGCTTGCCCGTCGCTCTTGGACAACTCAGATAGCTCTCAGTAAAATGGTCATAACTTTTTATGCCGATACCGGATTTTGGAAAAATTGGTATCGTTCAAAATATAATTCAATTATATATCTGTTGGTGGGTCATGAGATCAAAAATTCTTTGTAGAATGGGAGATATGCTCATTTGAAGTTGACTATGGCAATGTCCTTCTCAAGAATTCAATCAGTAAGGGATGTTTTGATTCATCTAATAGATAGGACATATTTGAGGACTTTAAATACATCTAACTTGATCATAAAACTACCAAATCACAATAATTTATTTCTTATGATCTTGAAGCATGGTTCTACTATCGATTGGGATTCTCGGGGTATTACAATATCTCTCCCATAAGAACATTCATCCTCGAATGAGACTGATAGAGAGAGGGAAAGAACATAAACTGACATACATACTGAACATGAATGACTGGAACATGATCTCATGGATGACATTACTGATAACTGAACATATCATACTGAACATGCATTTCTGATGCATGACTGATAAGCTAAATTTGTGCATATCTAATGCATGGATAATTGACTCAAGAATGCATGACTAAATATGCAAGAGTACTTAGTACCAAGTTTGTAATGGAGATCTCAGCATGAACTGAATTCCATGTTTGTAATGGTAATTTGAACAGGGAACTGAGTAAGTTTAAGAAAAATGCTACGTAACTGAAAAGTACTGATGACCCCATGATTATTCTAGAAGTATGCATGAACGGGTACCTGAGAACATGACTGAGGATGAAACATGACATATAAACTAAATTTCATGAACTGAACTGAGCCCCTAAATACATGGCTCATGACTGAGATCTTAACTTGAGGGCTAACTTATGAGTACCATCTACTCTAACTGGATTCTTTATTGGAAGAGAAACTGAATTTAAGACACGAGAGCATTGAGGAATAATGGGGTATCTCCTCCTTAGGACACTATGTTCCTTTAAGAGAGCTCACCTTACTGAGACACGAGGCGATGCACAGAGCATCAACGGACTGATTCATGACTGAACAACTTATACTGAAAATCTTAAGCTAAATTGAGAGAAAGAGATCTAACAATACACATCATGAGTATGAAGGGCCTATAAGACGATTCTATGCTGGGAGAATTTCCTTGATCATGGCGAGTCTAGAGAGTATAAAACCTATTATGACACTGACCACTAGTAGTACTGGAAGTGACGCCCTGCTGGCGCAAATCTTTTCCCTTCTGAGCCCTTACTCTATATTCCCGCAGCCTGTGGCCTGGCTTACCACATCCATAACATACCTCACTGCCTACTATACACATACCTAGGTGATTCCTACCACACTCTTCGCAAAGCAGATAGGTACGAATCCTGTTCTCACTACCCTGGACCTCAGATCCTGGCGACCTATCATGATGGTCATTCCCAAACTTGGGTACTGGTGCACTAGCTGAAGATAGAACTGTGACTGAGAGCTTATAAATATACTGAGAATCTCTATCACCCCCTGACTTAGGCTGAGCAAATATGAAACTACCTTTCCTCGCCCTTTTATTCTTCTTTTCCTTTATCTTAATCTTTTTCCCTTCTATCTGCTGAGCATGGGTCATAAGTCTGGCTAAAGTTATGTCACTATTTAGTATGGCAAATCTACACTCATTAACCACACTATCATTCACCCCTAACATAAACTTACTCATCTTGGACTTACTGTCTGCAACCACATGAGGGGCATATCTGTCTAATTGAGTAAACTTAAGAGAATACGCTTTCACTGTCATATTGTCCTGCCTGAGGTTGATGAAATCTAGCACCTTAGCTTATCTAAGCTCTAGGGGAAAGAACCTCTCTAAGAATGCAGTGACAAATTCATCCCATTCTATAGGCCTTGCCTCATCTGCCTTTTCTAACTTCCACTGCTTGAACAAAGTATGAGACACATCCTGCAACTGATATACAGCTAGCTCAACACTCTCAACAGTAGTCACCCCATGATATATGTCACCTTATGAACCTGATCTAGGAATTCCTGAGGGTCCTCATCTGACTTAGACCTAAGAAAGGATGAAGGGTTCATTCGGGTGAAGTCACAAATCCTGGCTGCAGCTGAGTTAGCCACTGGGTTGGCCGGAATGAATGTTGGCCATTCATTTTGGGCGGTGAACGACTAAGAAAGTATAGTAAATGCTGTCCTGAACTCCGCATGAGAAACATGATCGCCTAAAGGTTCTTCGGGCTGAGAGGATGACTGATTTTTGTTTCTTCTTTTAGGAGGTATGTTCTATAGAAGAAAGGGAGAAATAGATTAGACTGAGATTTTAACTTTGATCCTATGCTCACTGGAATGACATGAATACTAAAAGAAGGGATACTGTTTCTAAAATATATCATAGCCTCCTGCACATAAGTGTGGTACACAACACACGCATGTACAAAACTCTACTAGATGGGGCTTTTCATACTTCCTAGGATAATATAGAACCTTAGGATTGACACCAAGTTTGTAACGCCCCAAATCTGGTACCCAAAGAGTTAAACGGTGCTCATGACCCCAAAAGACCACAAGCTAACCCATGACTAATATCTGTACCTGTATACTGCATAAAAGACTGTATAATGCAGAAACATGAAATGAAAGGCCATAAGGTTCAATACTAGTACATAACTGAAAATATGGTATATCAATACAAAAATAAATGAAATAACTATCTGACATACTATAGTCTGAAAGCCTCTAAACTTTCTGAAAAAGGAGTTGATGGGATATGTCCCTAACTAACCCCGACTACTAAAATAAATTGAAAACTAAAATAGTAATATAATCATCATGTCCTCGAAGGATGAGGACTCACAACTGATTCTGACTGCTGAACCTGGATACTACTGATGCTCTGGAGCTATCGGGAGTTTATTGATTGATTTATAGACTAATGAGCTGAAATTTAGGCTCAATGATGAAAAGGTTAGCTTTGATATTTGTCAATCGATGAAGTAGAAAAGGGAGATGAGTGTTTTCTCAATCGTTGATGTATTCTATGAAGATGAGCAAGAACTACCGATTAAGGAGAGGTTTGTTGTGGAAATACAAGCTTCAGTAGTGATGAACTTTGATAGTGAGGGAATCTAAGAATATAATTAGTGTGTGTGCAATGACAGGAATAGGGTCATATTTTTATGCCCTAAAGAAGCTGGACTTGGACCTAAAAAATCATCCAATACCATCGGCCAAACCTTCTATTGAGGAACCACCAGTGTTGGAACTGAAGGAGCTGTCGGGTCATTTGCGATGTGTGTTTCTAGGAAACGGAAAAACCTTACTAGTTATTATGGTAGCAAACTTTGCAGAATAACTAGTTGAGGCCCTTATTTCAGTGTAGAGGCGATAAAAAAGGGCTATCAGGTGGACTATTTCTGATATTATAGGCATTCCATAAGGTATTTACACACACAAGATCCAGTTGGAAGAAGATTGTACACCTATAATTGAGCATCAATGTAGGTTGAACCCACCAATACAAGATATGGTAAAAAAGGAGATCATAAAGTAGCTTGATGCAGAGGTGGTGTACCTAATCTACGACCGCAAGTGGGTGAGTCAAGTACATTGCATGCCTAAGAAAGGTGGCATGAACGTTGTTGTAAATGAAAAGAATGAGTCGAGTTTGTATAAACTATAGGAAGCTGAACTCGTGGACGCTGAAAGATCACTTCCCAATGCCCTTCATTGATCAAATGCATGATAGATTGGCCGGAAGCGGTTGGTACTACTTCTTAGATGGGTATTCGGGATACAATCAAATCTCAATTTCCCCGAATGTTCAAGATAAAATGACCTTCACATTCCCATATGGAACTTTTGCATTCAAGCGAATGTCTTTTTGATTATGCAATGCACTGGCCACTTTCCAAAGGTTCATAATGTCTATTTTCTAGAATATGGTTGAGGACACTTTGGAAGTGTTCATGGATGGCTTCTCTGTAGTGGGAAACTCATTTGAATTGTTCTTGGACAATTTAAGTTGAGAGCTACAGAGATGTGAAGAATTCAATTTTGTGCTGAATTGGAAAAAATGCCACTTTACGGTGAAGGAAGGTATAGTGCTGGGACATCAAATTTTAGAAAATGGGATTGAAGTTGATCAATCTAAAGTCGAAGTTATCATAAAACTACACCCTCCTATCTCAGTGAAAGGATTTCATAGTTTTCTGGGTCACGCAGGATTCTACTGAAGGTTCATAAAAGACTTCTCCAAGATTCCAAATCCACTTTGCAAATTGTTGGAGAAGGAGGCCAAGTTCTTATTTGATGATGATTTTATGAAGTCATTTCAATGCCTTAAGGTGAAGTTGATTGATGCACCCATTATTGTTGCTCGGGATTGGTCCAAACGATTTTAAAGAATGTCCGATGCGAGTAGAGTAGCACTTGGGGCAGTTCTTGGTCAGAAGAAAGAGAAACTAGTCCACCGTATTTATTACATGAGAAAAGAGTTAAATGGGGCACAGAAAAATTACACCGTCACCGAACATGAGCTTCTAGCCATTATTTATGCATTTGAGAAGTTCCAGGCATATCTGTTGGGGAGCAATGTGTTGGTCCATACAGACCATGCGACTTTGAGATACCTAATGGCAAGGAAATTCGCCAAACCAAGGCTTATTAGATGGGTGTTATTTCTTCAGGAATTTGACTTTGAAGTCAAATACCGAAAGGCGTGCAAAAATCAGGTCACCGATCACCTATCCAGACTACAGAGAGAACAGTCCACTAGGTATAAGGTTGATATTGATGATGTTTTTTTGGATGAACAAATTTTAGCGGCTGCTTTAAAATGGTGTCTTGGTACGCTGATTTCGCTAACTTTGATGTTAGCAACATTATTCCGGAGAACTTATCTTTCCATCAGAAGAAGAAGTTCCTCCATGATTCTATAAGATACTACTGGGATGAGCGTTATTTGTTCAGGCACTGTGCAGATAACATCATCAGAAGGTGCATCCTTGAAATTGATAAACTATGCATTTTGGAAGCCTTTCATACTTTCCTGGTTGGGGGACATCATACAAGTGATTGTACGACGAGGAAGGTGTTGCAAAGTGGTTACTACCGGCCAACCCCTTTTAAGGATGTTTATGAGTTTGTGAAGAAATATGATCAGTGCCAAAGGCAAGGTTCACTCTCAAAACATCATGAGATTCCAATACGAAAGATGATGAAGGTTGAATTATTTGGTTTCTGGGTATTGAATTTAAGGGACCATTCGTGAGCACTTAAAAATTGATGCGACGCGTTGACTTAACGTCGTCTCACTGAAATTTGCGTTTAAAAATTTGGTTAAGTGTGGAACGTTTTATTCTTTATCCATGTCTTTTGTAGTGTATTTTCAATGAATTTTGAGCCTTTTTATCATAAATATATTACCATATTTAGTTCACCAAGCCTCCTACAATATCATACACCACATATTCAAGATTAAAACAACACAATATTCTCAACAACAAATCAAAACAAGTGCTAAGATAAGGCAAATTCACAATGATCTTTAACTTATTATTCCGACTCTTGACTTAATTAAATTAAACTTTGTACATTAAAAACAAGTTATTCCAATCATAATTACACATTTGAACCATTTGGAAAAAATTAAACACATTATAATCCACCGGAACCAACTAGGCACACACCTAGCTTAAGCTAGTAAAACTAGTTTTTTGGGTTGAACTCTAAATGACTCAATTAAATACAAACTTATTTGAAAAATATTTTGGACATCGTAGTCACACACTTGGACACTTAAATGCTTATTTATATCAATATGAACACATTAAGCACTCAAATTACTCTCAAAATAAGGTGAAATCAGCTAGAATAATGATATCGATGTGTATAAAATAACCTTAGATCATCACCCCATACTTAAACTCTTTTTCATCCTCGAACAACTCTTCACTCTATGCATAAACATTTTAGGTGATGCTACACTTCTATTAAAATAAAGACACTTGAGCTAGTACTATAATGACTACACGGAATGCAAGTTTCTACACAAAGCATGTTATATACACGATTGATATCTCATGAACACAACTTCAAAACATCCTAGCCTCAAGACTTGAATCACCTAAATGGCAAACTCATGCATATTGCTCAATCAAGGAAATCATACAAATCACCCACATTCATCAAACATGTGCCCCTCACAACAAGAGAGTTACCCATAATTACTCACAATAATATAATTTATAACACATAATGGGTACAAAAATCAAATTACTCTCACTCTCACTAATAATTCACAAGATACCCACAATGAACCACAGGCTTACCCTTAGTGCAATGTTCCACTAATAGTTGAATGTAAAGCTTAGAATCAATTAGGACTTTTCCAAGTTGTAATTTAGGATAAGGGACAGGTAGAAACTATTTGGGAATAGTGACTAACCTATCTAAGCTCTTTAATACACTACATTAAACATTTAAAACCAATATTCAACAACCAAATTACCCTTATTCATTCATCCATACCTTTTGTTTTTGCCCCATCTCTTTTAAGCATTTTCACAAACACTTGGTGGGCACATACTTTGTTAACACAACAATCAATTTTTCTCCTTTTTCACAATCATGGAAATATTTTTAGCATGAATTATATCACAACCATCCACCACACATCAATTATACACTGATAACTCTTATCTTGGGCATCAATTTCACCTTTTTCTTCTTCAATTTCTTAAACTCCTTACTAATTTAATTTTTTTATTAAAGTAGTTAGGAGCCTTTTGGATCAAATTAAGGTCTATCAAAGAAGGTATTAGGCTACTTATGTGGCTACCAAAGAAAAGGCTAAAGGCTCAATGGGGGTTAACTAGGATCAAGCACAAAGGGTAGGACAAATAGTAGGGATAAAATAAGGCTATCAAAGAAATCTTATATCATCTCCTAAACCCATATTCTTTATTTTGCTTCACATACACACCAGACAAGTTCTAGACATCACATGCAACAAGGAATATACAAAATACCTCACATCATACATGGCTCATGCTCAACTCAATTGGATCATCATAGACTCCCAACACAATAATAACATAAATTTAAAATTAAGCCAACAATTACAAGAGTCATAAACTTGAGCCTAGAGTCTCAAAAATAGTAATTCACACCAATCAACATGCTTTTTTTTCAACAAAACCACTTGCATCATGTAATCAAAAATAGCACCAACAAGAATAACTCACTTATTCCTTACCTAAAATTTTTTAAATTGAGCCAAAATTTGGAAATTTCCCCATCCACACTTAAAAAATCTACTTTGTTCCCAAAGTGAATTTAAAAGTAAAAAGATAGAAATACTCCCTGGGGCCTCTAGGCCTAGCTAGTAGCATCTTCACACATAAAGGAGATCCATGGTAACCCCACACTCAATCTTTGCCATGCTTCAAGCTTAAGTTTATGGTACTCAGACTTCCCATTAACCTGTGACTCAACCAAAAACAAAAACTACGTGAAATAAAAACTAAAAAAAAACTTAAAAGAAAACATACCTAGTTAACTTGGGTTGCCTCCCAAGAAATGCCTGATTTAGTATCGCGGAATGACTCATATCAACTTAACCATATCCCTTCACCCTTTTACTCCCTTTTGGGAGCTATTTTTTCATTCATTTTAGACCTCTTGAGTTTGTACTCTCAAAGTCACCATCTCTCTTCATATCAACCTTTATCATGTTGGGACATAATTATTTTATCTTAGGTCGCTCAATCAGGTAATCCGAAGAGGTCTTTGGTGGATTAACCACCCCACACTTTTCCACTTCAATAACATTGATCACGTACAAATCTTTAATTTGGTGTTTTACAATGGGTGCTTTGTAAACATCAAATACAACCTCTTCATTAGCTATCCTCATCTTTAGTGTTCCTTCTCTAACATCAATCAAGGCCCCTCCGGTTGCTAAGAATGGACGCCTCAATATAATTGGTACCCATTTGTTTGCCTCAAAATCAAGAATAATAAAGTCAGTAGGAATAACAAATTTACCAACCTTAATGAGTATATCCTCAAATATTCCTTTCGGATATGCCATGGAACTGTCTGCTAGCTGCAAAACCACGGTGGTCGATCTAGGCTTTCCCAAGCAAAATTTTTCAAATAGAGATAGGGGCATCAAGTTTATACTGGCCCCTAAATCACTCAATGCATAGACCTCTTTACTCCTAATTTAAATAGGGATGGCAAACTTCCTTTAATCTTTTAATTTCTTGGGGATTTTATATGTCATCACCGCACTACACTCTTCAGTGAGTATTATTACTCTCATATCTTTTAATTTCACATTCTTTGCCACCACATCCCTCAAGTACATTGCATATGTAGGCATACTCTACAAAATATCTAGAAAAGGAAAGTTAATATAAAGCTCTTTGAATGTATCAATAAACTTTTTGAACAGGGCATCCTCCTTCACTTTTATTTGCCTTTGAGGAAAGGGGAATAGTAATGTCTTCTTCACTTCTGGTTCAACAAACTTTGGTCTCAAGTACTCAAACTTCCTTGTATTTTTAGCAACTTCTTTGGTAGCTTGTTTGGTCACCATATCAGCATCAACCTTCTTTGTTGCCTTGGGAGGTTCTCCTTCAAACTCCTTACCACTTCTTAAGGTGATTGCCATAACCTTCTTTGGAGTTTTTGTGTCAACTAGAAAACCACCTTGTGGACTAGTATTCAATACTTTATGATTTTGCTCCACTTACAACTCTAAACTTCTAGTAGCCGCTTGCAAATTTTTTAGGTCTGCAGCAAACTATGTATGATTATCTAGGATCTGCTTCAACATCTCCTTTGTATTGCTAGTTGATTGACTTGGTTAGGCCTGTAGTTGTGGGGCATTCCATGACTTATTTTTTGGCTGAGTCTGCCACTTCATATTGTAGGCATTACCATAATTTAGCCTTTGAGCATTGCCTACATACATCACAAATTTCAAATTTAATGCATAGATTGCCACTGCATGACCATAATTTCTGTATACCTCACACCAACCTATATCTTGTTGGATAGCATTGAATGTGGCTGCAGGTTGTGCTACTCCCAACTTTATGTTGCTGAATGATGTGTTGATCAAATTCTATAGTATAGAAACCTGTGCTAATAAGGCTGTGAATCGGTCCACCTCCAATAACACCCACAATTCTTTTTGTGGCACTTCTAGAATATTAATGCCAATCTGGATTTCCTTGTGCTATGCAGTTCAGCAATGTGTACAGCTCATCATAAGTCAATTCCAACATTTGACCACCCGCGTCTAGGGGTGGGAATGGTATGGTACGGTATTTGAAACTTCGGTACGGTAATCTCGGTATTCAATTTTTAAAAATATTATACCATTACCATACCATATTAATTTAGTATGGCTCGGTATTTTGACATTCGGTTTTGGTATTTTGCGGTATGGTAATCGGTAACCATAGTTTGTTTAACTTTGACAATATATACTCATATACTAGAGTATTATTACTTCGACTTTTCAAAAGCATATCTTAATTGTATCATAAAAATACATTACACATGTAGAAATATTGAAGAAGAAGTACAAACAATTCCTTTTATTAGTCAATTACACCAAAAAGACATTTCAATCAAGATAGAGTAGCGAAAGTTTCAAAGTCTATACATTTTTATTCTAATACTGAGTATTTTTTGTATGTGTGTGTATATATATATGAAAGTTAATTATGTAACTATATATACTTCGGTATGTCATTTGTAAATACCGTATACCATATCATATACCAAAAAAATTTAAAATGTATACCATATACCATACCAAATACCATAATACCAAAAACTACGGTATCAAAAATTTCAATTCGGTATGGTAATTCGGTATATACCATACCATGCCCACCCCTACCTGCGGCTAAATCTAGCAAAATCTTTGTATTGTGATCAAGATCTTCTACAAAAGTAAGAGTAAGTGCCTCATTAGACTGTTGGTGATGTGGAAAATCTTAAAAAAGATCCATGAAGCATTCCCAAGCATGATAGAGGTTTTCATCAGGCTTTTGTTTGAATCTCACTATCTCACTGCGAAGTCATGCAGTCTTGCCTGATGGAAAGAATCTGATGAGGAACTTTCTGGCTAAGTTGTCCCAGGATGTGATTGAATTGGCTAGCTCCACATTCAACCAACTTTTAGCTTCCCCTAAAAGTGAATAGGGAAATAGTGTCAGCCTCACATAATCTAGAGTTACCCCAGTCAGAGTGAATGTATAAGTAAGCTCAATGAAAGTCTGCAAGTGGACTTATGTATCCTCGTGTGAAAGCCCTGCAAACTGTCCATTGCTAATAAGAAGCTGCACCATATTGTGTTTCAACTCGAAATTCCCCCCAGCTACCGGTCTTTGAATTGGGGAAGTCAAGTTCATTGAAAGTGGGACTGCTACTTCCCTAACCTTCCTACCAGCTATTTTTTATTCAGCCATAGGAACAATATGCACTTGGTCTTCTGGAATTATGGAATTCTGGGGAGAAAGATTTCTTCTCTCATGTGTTGATGGTAAAGTTTCTCAGGTTCGGAGCTTGGTTGAGCCAAGTCGTGATCCCTTGCCATCTTTCTACTTTGAAAACCTATTTCCTGCAAAAAAAAACCTAGACCAAGCATAAAAAATACCAAATATATCTAAAAGTAAAACTAAAATAAACAATTGCTAAATAACAAGTCCCCGGAATAGTGCCAAAAACTTGACAGCGCCCTAGCGCACACGCAAGTGTACATGGTCTACCAAGTAGTAAAGTGGCCTAATTAAAGCCAAGTATCGATCCCACAGAGACTTAATTTGACAATAATTTAATTTTAGTTCACAGTAAAGATTAATTTAGTGCAAGAGTAACCAAAAAGAGAGTTTGTAATTTTTGTAAATTAAAAATAAAATAAATAATGCGGAAATTAAATTCTTGGAACAATCAATAAGGAAAATCCCAGGGTTAAAGCACTCCGAACAATCATACTATGTTATTGAATTTCATCCGTTAATTTGTTTATCTTGGTTGTTGATTCATAGGGTTAATTGCATGATCATGGTTTCCCAACCTATAGTCTTTTACCTAATGTGGATATTACAACTACATCGTTAAGTGGAGATGTAATAATCCAATTAAATTAATTAAATCTATCATCCTACGTATGAATCAAGTAAGGCATCTAAGTACATCCCTATCCTAGATGCTAAGTTTAATTCTTTATTTTATAAATAATAAAAAACCAAACTTTATTTATTTCCATGTTCTATCTTTCTATTCCCTCTCTCGAGATCAAAAGGCCGACAATATATGTATTTTATGGGTCATAAATCCATAAAATAATTAAAACAAGAATAAACAAACAACCAAATATGATAAGCAAAATTAAACAAATTTAATCCAAAATAATAATAATCATGTTCTTGGCTTTAACCCCGGAAAGAGGATTTTTAGCCACCAATATTCATAATTACGATCCAAATACTCGAATACATGATATGAGAAATTAAAAACTAAATAAAAATTAAAAAAAACTAATAAACCATGAAGCCGCCTCTGCTTTTCATCAAAATAGCTCCAGCTCTCCTCAATAACGTGTCTAGTGGGTTTTATATTGTCTCCAAAATTTTTCCAAGTTGAACAAGGAAATAATATGGTTGTGTCCAGATGTCCTACGTGTGATGTATATATATATATATTCAATTCCTATCCAAATTTGGTAATGGGAATGAAAAGATTCTCCCAAAGTTCCTTATTTTGCGTGCCAAGTTATATTAAAATAGGATAATGTCTTTTTCGTGTCGGCGCTCTACACTTGACCAGGCAAAATTTTAGCAACACGACGCATCACTCAACGCGTTGGCACATCAATGCGATGCGTTAACTTCGCGTTGTCTCACTGAAATTTGCATTCAAAAATTTGGTTAAGTGTGGAACGTCCTATCGTTTGCACATGCCTTTTGTAGTATATTTCCAATGAATTTCTAGCCTTTTTATCATCAATATATCACCGTATTTAGTTCTTCAAGCCTCCTAAAATATCATACACCACATATTCAAGATTAAAACAACACAATATTCTTAACAACAAAATAAAACAAGGACCAAGATAAGGCAAATTCGCAATGATCTTCAACTTATTATTTCGAATCTTGACTTAATCTAATTAAACTTTGTACATTACAAATAAGTTATTCCACTCATAATTACACATTTAAACCATTTGAAATAAATTAAATACATTAGAATCCACCGGAACCAACTAGGCACACACCTAGCTCAACCTAGTAAAACTAGTTTTCCGAGTTAAACTCTAAATGACTCAATTAAATACAAACTTGTTTGAAAAATACTTTGGACATCGTAGGCACACACTTGGACACTTAAATTATTATTTATATCAATATGAACACGTTAAGCCCTAAAATTGCTCTTAAATCAAGGCAAAATAAGATAGAATAATGATACCGAAGTGTATAAAATCACCTCAGATCATATATCTTAGCAACTATGGACTATGTATCCAAATGGGTTAAGAAAGTTGTTTTAGCCGACAATGAAGGTAAAAGAGTGGTAGCATTATTGAAGAAGAATATTTTGTCACATTTGGGGTGCCTTGGACAATCATAAGCGGCAGTGGATCTCACTTTTGCATAATATATTTTGGGCGGCATTGATAAAATATGGTGTGAAGAAACATAAGGTGGCCACTCCATATCACCCACAAACTAGTGGGAAAGTGTAGGTTTAAAATAGGTAAATCAAAGTAATCTTGGCTAAGACAGTGAATGCTAACAGAAACGACTATTCTCAAAATCTCAATGATGCCTTGTGGGCATATCGAACAGATTTCAAGACACCAATTGGGATGTTGCCGTACTAGTTGGTTTACAGCAAAGCATGCCACCTTTCGATTGAGATGGAACAAAAATCTTTATGGGTGCTCAAGACATTGAACATGGACTGGAAGAAAGTACCAGAATTGAGGTTGGGACAACTGAATGAGATAGATGAATTCCATCTCGGCGCATATGAAAGACCAAACTTGTATAAACAGAGAATGAAGAAACACCATGATTAACATATTGAGAAGCCGTACTTTCAGGTTGGTGATTGGGTATTGCTCTTTAACTCAAGGATCAAGCACTTTCAAGGTAATCTTAAATCAAAATGGATTGGGCTCTTTGAAGTCACTCAAGTCTACCCATCTGGAGTAGTTAAATTGGAAAATAAAAATAGAAGTGTCTTTAAAGTAAATGGGCAATGAGTCAAGCAATACATCAGTCCAATGGACTCAGTAAAATGTTTAAGCATAGTTTCTCTTGATAAAGTTTGAGTAATCTAGTAAACTGAGTCATGCCACGATAATAAATCAGGTGCTAGTGGGAGGCAACCTACAATATGTTGTTGTAACTTTAGTTAGAATTAGTTATTTTCATGGTAAAATTGATGGGTTTGTTAAGTGTGCAAGAATTTTGATTCAGGAAAAAGGAATTGAACATACTGGAGTGTTGCGGTGGAAGGACTGACGGACTGTCAGTAGTCTGACGGGCCGCTGCTGAAGTCATCGAGGCCATGGGTAAAAATCAAATATTCTAGATAAGGCCTGACGACAAAAGCAATGAACCATCACAGTTACGGTGGGCCAACATCTCAACCGTCAATATTGAGACAGAAACCTGAGTTACTGGATAAGAAGTAACGACAATACTGATGGACCATCACTCTTACCATCAAGATGAGGCTGTTTAATTGATGAACTAGTAAAGTTTGACAGAGTAGCCATTGGACCGTCATCTACCTAACAGATCGTCAGCTTAACCGTAAATCAAACCCTAACTTTTAAAAGTTATGAGTTGGGTCAAAAAAGGTCGGTTGGGCTATTTTGAACCGACCCAATGGTCTATTAAATGGATAAATAGAGTTAGTTAAATGAAAGTTCCTATATCCTTAACTCTCAAAAAGGTTGAAACTCTAGAACATTTATTGTTTTTAATAGGATTTATTCTCTCAGGACCCTTCACCTTATTTCCTATTTTATTTAGAAGAGTACCAAATAATCTCTTTCGAGCTTTATGAGTATTCGAAGCTAGAAAGGAGGTTCAACGAGTATATGTTCTTTTCCCTCGTATGCTATCTAGTAGAACTGACATATTTAGGTTGTTATTTTGCTAGTGTTTATCATTTGTTTAAATATTGTTTCGTGATTATAAATATGTACTTTTATTTTAGCACCTTTCCATGTGTATGGAAGAAGGATGATGTGGTATAAAACTGTGGACTTGTTAGTTTATGAAAATTCTTATTTGGCACTTAATGTGTAATGATCAACAATTTTTAATCTGCAACTAACATTAAAGTGGTAAGTTAGAGCAAGCATAATCATGTGATGCACATCCAAGAATCTTTAGTATAAGTATGAGTTCTTTACCAGTGTGTGTGAGTATTTGATATAGTTCTTACATTGTGTGTATAGTTAGAACTTACCTAGTTTATTTTTGTAACTTTGTGGTTGAATTAAGAGGATAGGATAGCAGGCCTCCTTCAATTGTTAGTCCACTTATCCATAAAAACCCCACCAAAAATATGTAATTCTTTCTTTGAACCTTTTTTGACCTTTTGTTTTCATTTATTCAGCCCTAATGATTTTAATTTACTCTCTTTAGAATGTTAGCACCTGATTTTGGCCCTGGTCCAACTTTAGATATTGTGAACCTTAACTTAGGAAAAATATCGAAGTTGATGGTGGCTACTGTTAGAAAGTTGGTAATGTGAAGTGAGCATTCTGAGTGGGGATAAAGTGTCGGATCTGTCCCTGATCTATTTAGATAATGTGCACCTCAACTAACAACATTAGTGTAAGTTGAGGGTGGCTGATGCAGACTAAAAAAAAGAAAAAAAGGGGTATTTTGAAGCTATTGTATGAGTAATATAGCTTGTAAGGGATGTTGAAACTAAATAGCCATGGTGAGTAACAATTAAGGGAAAAGAGGGTGAAATCTTTATTTGAAGTCACTATCCCGAAATCATTCCTCACCTATCACCGAAGCCTCATTACAAGTTATAAAAAGTCTTGTTTGATCTTTTTAAGTCAACCATAGAGGGAGTTAGATGCAAAGGGAATGCTTATGGGTGTATTTGCAGTCTTTGAAACTTCCTTTGTGAGAGTGAAAGTCATAGTTGATAGTCCACGAGTTAAATGAGAAAGTGTGGTGGACTTCTTTGACTGTTAGGTCAAACTAGGCTATATTGTCATTAATGATTTCTTTGAGATGTTGTGTACTTAAGCATACATGTGTTGATTTGTAGAAATAATTCCAATTGTGGATCTTGTGTATTGAGACTTCATGAGTAAGGTATCAATTAAGTGGGTGTGTTACGCATAGTTCAATAGTCGAATACCAATCATTGTTCTTGGTTACGTATGTGATGTGGTGTCAAGTTGCTTGAGGATAAGTAATTATCTTAAGTTGAGGTTATTGATGGAATATTTTGCATATTTTACATGGTATAATTATATGTTATTAAGCAACTATTGAGGTATTTAATCTTGGGTTTTACATTTTTTCAGGTAAAAGACTTGGAAGAAGAAATAACTTGGAAAAACAGGAACTAAATATGTGTGACAGACTAATTGACGGGCCGTTGACCTTGTGATGGACCGTCAATGTATCCGTCAACCTTAAATAGAATAGAAGACATAGAGAACCCAAGTGATGGTCTATGTTATGGACCATCAGGACCACAATGGACCCTCACTGTGTCCGTTAGCCTTAAATAAAATAAAGATAAATCAAGGGTGAAGTGATGGACCTGTCGACGGACCGTCAGTACAACGATGGACCATCACCTTGGCCGTCAAAGATAAAAAGAATGAAGAAAACTGAGAGTCCAAGTGACGGTTCAAGCGACAGACGGTTAGGCCAGCGATGGACCATCACTTTGGCTGTCAACTATGACGCGGCAGCTTGCATCTTGAATTTTAAATTTGCACTTCCTCAGAACATATAAATAAAAAGTTTAGGGTTAGATTATGTATTTTTTTGACTACTGAAACATTTTGTAACTGATAATTCTCTCAAAACAAGATCTTTACCTAGGGTTTTCATTTTATTCACCATTTATCTAAGATCAAGAACAATATTTTTTATCCTTTTTAAGTAATTTCTGAATTGTTTATTATAATTACAATGGAATATTTCTCTTATATTTGGTGTGGTTAAAACTCCCATAACTAGGGTTATGGGAGCCTTGGTGTGAATTGTTGCTAGGATTGTGAGAATGTTCAAATCCCTTAGATAGTTATAATTGCATAATCTTCTCTTAAAATTAATGATCTTTCTTGGTTTCAAACTTGAAGGGTGTATCCATTAACACCACTTGTTTGAGTAGAAAAGTTGGTGTTGGGAAAAGAGAAGAATTACAAGAAATTCAAGGGCTTTAACCTTTGGGTTAAGGGTTGATACCATAATAGAATTAACCCACTTGAGGATTCAATTGAATATTCCATAACACTCTTTATATTCCAATGAATTAAAGTGTAGCCATCTATTAAGGTTTAGAAACAGATAGATAAACTTTAAAGTTCAATTATCCTTGCATTGAAATAGTTGATTAGGGATTTGAAATCACTCACAACCCTGATTTCATTAACACATTGGTGACCATAATCCTAGTTTATTTATTCTTATTGAATTCACTTTGGAATATACTCAATATTTCAAATACAAATTGACACTATCAACAATATCCGTTAATAATAAACCCCTCTTTATTTGTTGAAATCTTTGATCAATAGTCCGTTAATCATCATATAACTTAGTAAACACCATATTCCTTATGGAATTTTACCCCAACCGGGTATGGGGTATTTATACCCTACCTAGGTATACATATATCACATATGCAACCTGCCTATTGCATATGTGATACCTGACCAAATACGAAAATGTCACTTATGCAACATTATTATTGTAAATGCAATACCTGACCATCAATTAGGGATGTCACTTATGAAACTAAATACTTCGCTTATGCAACACTTACTGGTTTCTACATATCGCGTACATGATTAATGGTTCACGAATGTAGGTGCACCAGCGCCAGCTGAGACCTGACAACCCCTTGGGATTCATCCAAAATCCTATTTGTGGAATATGATACCCTACAAAATTGGACATTCTGGAATTAATGAAGTAGTTGAAATATCGATCCAAAGTTGTTTTAATGAAAAGTGGGTCCTATACCCAACTTAACATTTTCTTAATTTCTGACCAATAGATCAAAATGAGCTTAAGTGTCTTAAGACTCAAACCTAAGGTCCACCGAGACTAAAATCGACATTTTGGGGAAATTGGAATAGTCATATTTAGTGTACAAGATTATTTGACTAAATATTTTGCTCGATATCTAATTTGAATCAGCGAAGACCTCAAAATAGAGAATTATCTCTCCATAAACTGAGGTGGCTCTACTAAATTGAGCCTCAAAGGTCTAAACATGTACCTCTATGACTAGGGTTATTTGTACCCCATATCTACTCAGTGCTAAATATGTTCCTCAAATTTATATTTACTATTTGTCAGTAATATAAATTGTATAAATTAATCATAAACTAATTCAAATAACCTTGTTAATAAAGATTCTAAAATTTTGAAACTAGTTATGCTCATGTTATTCAAAAGTATATGATCATAAGATCAATCCATGCTAATTTATTATTAATCGTGCTTAATTTTGTACAAGAAAGTATTTATCAATGTTATAAATCATAAATTAAACTATTAAAATTATGTATTTGAGTATTGGACAAGATTGAAAATAATGAGAAATTTATTGGAACTAAAAATCAATATAATTAATAGAAATGGGTGTAAACCCTAAGTTCCAAATCATGAAAATCATAATTTAAAAGCTATGTATTTTGGCATATGGGTAAAAGTAAACCCTTATTGAATACCAATATACCTTATTACTATAGATTATTGACATGAAACTTGAAGTAGAGACTTGATAAGATAAACCTTAGACTTAAAACCTTGAGAGCATTCTTTTTTCTGAGTTTTAGGATTTGTATAATGGAACGAGGACATTAGGGATTTATTACCTTTAATTTCCATCTCAAAGAGTCAAAATTATGTACCATAGGTTAAATAAAGGAAAATGATTGCTTGCCCTTTTAAAAAAGATCTTAAATTTTTTGGAACTATATCTCACCAGTTAACTTATGACTCATATTGTGGGACCACGAGTCATGTTTTGACTCATGACTCCTGGGATTAATTTGAATAGTTTCTAGAATAGCCATAGATGAGTCAAATAAAACTTGTGAGTATATACCATAAGTCATACAAAGACTCATTGTCTCCAAGACTTGAATTGGATGGGTTTTGTTTAATAAGACTATGAGTCATAGTACCACTCATACTTTAATTCCATGACTTGTACATTGAGTCTTAGTTACTGGAATGATTTTTAATTCTCTGGAACTCATCTTTGGTTCATCATTATGTCAATGCATGACCCATACATTAGTCTCACGACTCGTGGTCTGAGTCATGGTTGTAGTAACGTTTGAAAATTTTGAACATCCTACCACGAGTCACTGTATGACTCATGGAATCATTGTACAATTCATACAATGATTTTTACTATTCTAGAAACTTTAATTTTTAGCTAATGTTATGATTTACATTTGGGTTTAAGGATGGGAAATTTTTTTGATGTTTCATTATCTCTCTTTGAGATTATTCATTCTTAAATGAAAATTGAAACTGAGTTAGATTGGTAGGGAAGGAGCTACTATCATAAGAAAGTATATTCTAAACCAATGCATAAAGGGAATTGTGAATAGCTGAAAAGATCATTAAACATGGAGGAGTAACTAAATAAGAAAGATTTCTACATCATGTTCATCCAGTTCAGAAAGAAAAATATGAGGGTATTTATCCATCATATCTTCTTTTACTTCCCAAGTAGCTCCCTCAAGAAATTGATTCCTTTACAAAACCTTTATTGAAGTGATCTACTTATTCTGCAACTTGTAAACTTGCCTATAAAGGATATCAACTAGAACTTTCTCATATAAAAGACTAGACATGACTCCAACACTCCCCAAAGGTACAACATATAATGGATCACCAATGTACTTCTTTAATAGTGAGCTATGGAAAATTAAATGCATTGCTGGAAATTTTGTGGGCAACTCTAACTCATAAGTCACATTACAAATACATCTCAAAATACTATAAGTATTAATATATATCAAGAACTAATCTTTCCCTTATTACTAAATACCATGGACTAATTTTCCCCTTCTTACAATATCTCATCATTTCTTTCATGGGCAATACTTTTAAGAACACCCAATCTTCAATAACAAACTCAAGCTCTCTCTTTCTCACATATGCATAAGACTTTTGATAACTCTGAACAATTTTCAACCTCTCTCTAATAAGTTGGACCTTCTCCATATCCTCATTAACCAAATATGTCCCAATAAAAGTAGATTCACCCACCTTAAACTAACTGATAGTAGATTTATATTTCCGCTCATAAAGTACCTCAAATAGGGTCATTTGCCTATTAGAGTGGAAACTATTATTAAATGAAAATTCAATGAGAGGTAAATGATCATATAGTTATCTTGGAAATGAATTACATATATCCATAACATATCCTCTAAGTTATGAATAATATATTTTTCCTAACCTTTTATTTGTAAATGAAATGATGTGCTAAGATATACTTAAGTACAAAGACCCTTCTGGAAAGACTTTCAAAACTAAGTAAATTGAGTACCCCTATTTGAGATTATAGATGAGGTAAATCCATACAATCTAACTAACTCATTGATGTAGAGACTGACATAGTCTTTAGTCATATCTTTACTATTGACAGGAAAAAAGTAAGCTGACTTAGTTAGCTTATCTATTATTATGTAATAGAATCATGGTTTCATTGTGTTTAAGGAAAGCTTGTTATAAATTCCATGTTAATCATTTCTTAATTTTACATAAGAATATTGATATCTTGAATCATACCTCCCAGTCTTGATATTCTACCTTTACTTGCTACAAATTAGGATACTTAGCCATAAAATTTATGATATTTCTTTTTATGACATTCCTTCAATAGATTTCTAATAGATATTGGTGGAATCAGGATAAATAAATGAAGCACCCTGGTTTCTAGACCTTAGAAAATTTCCTTTATTTTTGGTTTCTGGGCAAGATATGACTTAGGAGAATGAGTCGTACACTTGGGTATATCTGGTATGGTCCTATCGTAGGCTGACTAGTATTGGTTTGTGGGATGGATATAGTTATTGAAATGGGCATGATTTGGGTGGTACAAGTTATATAGTTGGTTATGGGTTGTTTGGTTACTTCACTTAATCTTACACTCAATAACTTAACTTTGAGATGAGTATGAGTGGGTCACCAAAAGTCGTAATCCAGGGTACGAGGCATATCCAAGACTCATATAATTGTCAATGTTCAAACCTCTAGGGGTTCTATTTTGCTAGGAGTACAGTTTATAGGTGATAGTCGTACACTCGGATACAACTTAGGTTTGGATGTATAATACCTTGGACAGTGTTAGGTCCAAGGGGTAAATCCTAGGGTATGAGATGTGGGTACTACTTGTACAATATGGGAACGAGTTGTAAGGGTCAGTCGTACCCTATGATTGGAACTAAATACAGTTTAAGTAAGAGCAATTTGGACACTTCCCAAGTTATCCAAATAATGCCCCACGACTTATATTTCTATTGGGAGGTTATTTTCGCTATTATTCTATTCTTAAACACTTGGAAAACACTCATAAATTCTCTCTAGAGTTCTTAGTCAAATGAAACTAGGGTTTCATCTTAAGGAGTAAATTGGGGTTTGTCTTGGTGATTTCTCTCCATCATTATCTTAGTTTAAGGCATATTCTATTCCCTCATTGTTAGTTCCAACTAAAGGCATGGTTTTATACAATGTTTTCATAATTTTAATATAGTATGATTTTAGGTTTTCAAATATGATTTGGGGGTTTTGGTTATAAATTATTGGTTATGGTTTTCCCATGTTTTAATTATGATTTTATATGCATTAATGGTGGTTCTGGATAATTGGTTGCATGGGAATGGTTTTTTTGGTAATGGACTTTGGTTATGGAAATACTATGCCCCCAATGTGTTTGTAAAATGCCTATAACAATGCTTTATTATAATATTGGTTTTTCAATGGAACTTATGCATGGTTTAAACTTGGTAATGGAACCCTAAATGATATGAATGGTTTAAATGGTTTTGAATGGATTGAAAAGGCCTTGGTGACCACGGTTTGGTTTAATTGGAAATTATGTAGGGTACATGGGAATCCCTTAAGGATTGTCCAAGGACAATCCTTTCAAGTTATAGTCGGTATGACGATACAACTACTAATAGCCTTGGTTAAAAATAATGAAATAATGGTTTGGTTAGAAAATGGTTTTAATTAGGCTTAAAGAAGGGGGTGTGTAGCAAAGCCATGGAATGTGGAGGTCCTAAAGGGATCAAATCGGGAAACTCATATTTTCCGATGTGAGATTTAGTACTAGTTACCATGTGTATGATGTAACACATTATATTTTGGGGGATGTACTAGTCATCCCAGGTTCTTTTCTCTGGTTGTACGGCTTCACGCACTGGGGCCCTTTCATTAGGGAACCTGAACCTATATAGGCATGGGTGGTTTAGGATGACAAAAGATACATAGCCTAGGTAAAGGTTTTAAAAGGGCATGCTAAACCCAGTTCCCTTTTCTGGCATGGTTATATATATATATACATATATGTATAGTTTGTATGAATATGGATGGTTTTACCTGGTTTTATAATTCGAATTATTTTACCCTTATCCTGAGTTCATGCTAGGGTTCACCCGCTCACCTTTCTTTGGGCGGTTATATCCCCATGCGCTGTAGGAATTAGCTATTCTATTTCTCTTGCTTAGCATTTAGACATTCAGGGGTCAACTTTATATTAAAGATGTAAGCTTCCATCTATTCAAAAGTCTCTATTTCAGGGATGTCTTTCATACTTTATATTATTTATGGATATTGGTTTTGGCTATGGTTAGAGGCATGTCCGAATTGGATATTTGTATTCTTTTGGTTAGAGGCTTTTATGGAACTACTATAGGTTGGTATGGGAAGGATTGGAATTGGTGTCAGCCTTTGCATTGGTATTGGTATTGGGGATGATATCGGTTGACAATATTATTGGTTTTTCCATCGTATTTCATTTTAGGATTATTTAATTATTAATGGAACTTATTTGGTTATGGTCGATTTATGGTTTTAGTTTGGCTTCGTATGGTTGGACAATTGGTAGGGTACGATTAGACTCGGTTTGGCCGGTCACAGTGATGATCCTATCCCAGAGTTTTGATGTGAATTGTTATGCTACCTTGTTATATTCTTGAAGTTCAGCCAACTCAGGGATGGCAGCTAGAGGTTAGGTTGGGTAGTGGGGGTGGTCTCTACTCTCGATTAGACTTGGGACTCCTATTATGACAAGGCCCTAGGTCAGGTCGTGTAAAGTTGGTATTAGATCTTTAGGTTAATGTTCAATTGGGAATCCACAAAGTCGTGTCTAGTAGAGTCTTTTTTAACGGTGTGTAGCATGAGACACTCATAAAAGAGAGGATAAAGGGCATTCATGAATATTTCTTTTTATTGATATTCAGTTTTTAAGCTTGGAGTCTAAGTCCTGGAATTCTTCTCTATTCCTTGGTTGTTCACTTTTTAGATAATACCTCAATGTTATGGAGCATAAGGAAATTCATCTGTCCTATCTATGAATAATGTTAATGGAGTACGTCCTACACGTGGAGTTTGCACTCGTTCTCAAGGTCCTATCCCTGATTATTTTGGAGTTCCTCCAGTTTCTATGAGTCCTCCATAGGGTGAGATGACTAATGAGGAATTTAGCCAATCTATTCATAATATTTCTCAGTTGGTTGCTGCTCAGACTGAGCGGGATGCATCTGGCGGGATATCTGTGAGGCCACGAGGGTTAGCCAGTTTATGAAATTGAACCCCCTACTTTTACTAGTGTGAAGTTGGAGAAGGATCCTCAGGGTTTCTTGGATAAAATTGAGAAGATATTCAGGGAGATACATGCCACAAATATCGAAGGTGTAAAATTTGCAGCTTATCTTCTCAAGGATATTATGTACCAACGGTATAAGTAATGGGATAGGTATAGAGGTGATGTGGAGAAGTTGTCCTTATGACATGCTTTTTCTAATGCTTTTCTGGTTAACTTTTTTCCTCTATAGATGTGGGAAATAAAGATGGAGGATTTTTTGAATCTCAAGTAAGGTAAGATATCTGTCAAGGAATCTCAAGTTATGCTCCTGATTTGGTGGATGACATAAGGGCTAGAATGAGAAAGTTAATTTCTAGGCTATATCAGGATCTGATCCTTGAAAGAAAAACTATTTTTCGATCAAAGATATAAACATTTTGAGATTAGTTGTCCACCTACAGTAGGTGGAGGATAAAAAGAGGAAATATTCAGAGTTTGGGGAAAGGTAGGGTAAAAGGAATAGGTTCTCTAAGTAGAGTGGTGCTCAGTATCATGGTGGTCGAGATGGAGGTAAATAGCCAAAGAAAAAGTAGGGGAGTTCTGGTTCTTTCTCTATTGCAAACGCTTCTTACCCAAGGTATTCGGGTGACAGACGTCCGCTAGGTGGTGATAATTTTTTAGCATAGGGTGACAAATCTTAGGCGAGTGAGGGTAAATTGGCTTTTTCATGCCCTCCTTGATGGTTCTATGGTTGTCTTCATCGATTCTATTATGATGAAGGTAGGGATAAATGTTTTAAATATGGCCAGCCAAGGCATATTCTCATGAATTTTCTGGTTGGTAAGGGAGCTTTAGGAGGGATAAAAAAACGGTTGCTTCATCTTCTACTCTTATTCCTAGTAGTAAGGCTTCGTTGTTTGCTCCTGCTTTTGGTACTGACACTGGCTGGAATAGGTTGTATGCTCTTGCATCTCGACAAGAATCTGTGGCATCACCTGATTTCATTACTAGTACATTACAACTTTTTTCTTGTGGGATTTGTGTGGAAGGTATCTGTTCTTCGGCACATCTTTATTTTTTGAGTTTGTTCAAGGAAATATTGATATCTTTGCATCTTTGTTTTAAAACTTTGTTAAGAATTGGGAATATATTTTATAATGGAAATGACTCATGCGTGTGGTTACCCCTACCTTGTTCGTTATTCGGGGATGAATGTTCCTAGTGGGGGAGACTGAAACACCCTGGTATTTGGACCTTAGAACATTTCCTTGATTTTTAGTTTCTAGGTAAGATACGACTTAGGGGAATGTGTTGTACACTTGGGTATGTGTGGTATAGTCCATTCGTAGGCTAACCAGTGTTGGTTGGTGGAATAGATATCATTACTAAAATGGGTGTGATTTGGGTAGAACGAATCATATAGTTTGGTACGGGTTGTTTGGTTGCTTTACTTAATCTTAGACTTAGTAACTTAAGTTTGATATGAGTATGAGTGGCTCACCATAATCTGTAAGCCAAGGTATGAGTCGTACCCTAGACTCGTATGGTGGATAATGTTTAAACCTCCTGGGATTCAATTCTGCCATGGGTACGGGTTATGGCTACTAGTTGTACACTCAGATACGACTTGGGTTTTGGTGTATCGTACCTTGGACAGTGTTGGGTACAAAGGGGAAAGCCTACGGTATGAGAAGTGGGTACCACTCGTACAGGATAGGTATGTCTCATAATGGTCAGTCGTACCCTATGAAGGAAATTAAATGCAATTTAAGTGAGGGTAATCTGGATATTTCCCCATTTATCCTAATGAGGTCCCACGACTTATATTCCTATTTGGAGGTTATTTGCCCTATTATTCTATTCTTAAACACTTGGAAAACACTCTTAAATCCTCTCTAGAGTTCTTGGGAAAAAGAAACTAGGGTTTTATCTTATGGAGTAAATTGGGGCTTGTCATGATGATTTCTTTCCATCATCATCTTGGTCTATGGCATATTCACTTCTTTCATTATTTGTTCCAACTAAATAAATTATTTTATACAATGTTTTCAAGATATGAAAGTTGTATGATTTTGGGTTTTCAAATATGATTTGGGGTTTTTGGTTATAAATGACAGGTTATGGTTTTCCAATATTTTAATTATACTTTTATATGCATTAATGGTGGTTTTGGATAATTGGTTGCATGGGACTGGTTGTTTGGTAATGGACTTTGGTTTTGGAAATAATATGCCCCCAATATGTTTGATAAAATGCCTGTAACAATGCCTTCACTATATTATTGGTTTTTCAGTGGAACTTATGCATGGTTTAAACTTGGTAATCGAACTCTAAATGATATGAATCATTCAAATGGTTTTGAATAGATTTAAAAAGCCTTGGTGTCCATGATTTTGGTTTTATTGGAAATCATATGGGGTGCATGGAAATCCCCTAATGATTAGCTAAGGACAATACTTGCAAGTTATAGTCGATATGACAATACCACAACTAATAGCCTTGGTCAATAATAAAGGAAAAATGTTTTGATTGGAGAATAGTTCTAATTGGGCTTAAAGAAGGATGTGTAGCAAAGTCTTGGAAGGTGGGGGTCCCAGGGGAATCAAAATTGGAAACTCATATTTGCCGATGTGAGGTTTAGTCCTAGTAACCGTGTGCATGATGTCACACTTTATATTTTGAGGGATGTACAGGTTCTTTTCTCTGGTCCTGCAGCTTAATGCACTGGGGCCCTTTCCGCAGGGGGAGATGAACCCATATAGCTCGTGGGTGGTTTAGGATGGCAAAAGCTAAATAACTGAGGTAAAGGTTTTAAATGGCATGCAAAACCCGGTTCCCTTTTTTGGTATGGTTATATATATATATATTTGTATGTATGGGTTGTGGACTATGGATGGTTTTACTTGATTTTATAATTTTCATTATTTTATCCTTATCCTAAGTGCATGCTAGCATTCACCCGCTCCCCCATCTTCGGACGACTGTATCCCCACGTGATGCAACAATCGTCCATTCTATTCTTCCTGCTTAGCATTCGAACATTTGGGGGTCATCTTTGGATTGAAGCGGTAAGCTTCTATGTTTTCTAAAGGCTTCATTCATAGATGTCATTTCATACTTTAGATTATTTATGGATATTGGGTTTGGCTAAGGTTGCGGGTATGTCACAACTGGATATTTGTATTCTTTTGGTTAGAGGCTTTTTTGGAACTATAATGGATTGGTATGGGCAGGATCGGTATTAGTGTCAGCCTTAGCATTGGTAATAGTATTTCGACTGATACTGGTTGATGATATTATAGGTTGTTCCATCATATTTCATTTTGGGATTATTTAATTATTAATGAAACTTATTTGGTTATGGTTTATTATTGTTTTGGTTTGGCTTGGTATGGTTGGACAGTTGGTAGGGGACGATTGGATTTGGTTGGGTTGTTCACAATTATTATCCTATCCCTGTGTCTTTATGTGAGCTTTTACGCTATCTTGTCATATGCTTGTAATTTAGCCAACTCAGGGTAGGCGGCTGGAGGTTGGATTGGGTAGTGAGGGTGGTTTCCAGTCAGATCGTACTTGGGATGCCTATTATGATAAGGCCACGGGTTGGGTCGAGTCAAGTTCGTATCAGAGCTTTAGGTTCATGGTCAATTGAGAGTCCACAAAGCCATGTCTAGTAGAGTCTCTTTTAAGGGTGTGTGGTACACCAAACACATAAGAGAGAGGATAAAGGAAATTTAGGAATATTTAACTTTCTTGGTATTCAGTTTTCAATCTTGGAGTGTAAGTCCTAGAATTCTTCTCTAATCCTTGGTTGTTCACTTTTCAAATCATGCCTCGATGATCTGGAACACAAGGAAATTCACTTGTCCCATATAGGATATTTTTTATGGGGTATGTCCTACATCTGGAGTTTGCACTCCTTCTAAGGGTCCTATCCCTGATTTAGATAGTCTATTCATAATATAGCTCAGTTGGTTGCTGCTCAAGCTGAGCAGGATGTGTCTGGTGGGATGTCTGCTAAGGCTACAAGGGTTGGCCAGTTTATTAAACTGAATTCTCCAACTTTTACTGGTGTGAAGGTAGAGAAGGATCCTCAGGGTTTCTTTAATAAAATAGAGATGATTTTCAGGGAGATGCACGCAACAAATGTGGGAGGTGTAAACTTTGCAGCTTATCATCTTAAGGATGTTATGTACCAATGGTATGAGGAGTGGGATAGGGATAGATATGATGTGGAGGAATTATCCTTATGGGATGATTTTTCTAATGCTTTTCTAGATTGTTTATTTACTTAAGAGCAGAGGGAAGAGAAGATAAAGGATTTTATAAATCTCAAGTAAGGTAAGATGTCTGTCAAGGAATATGCCTTGAAGTTTTATTAATTGTATAGGTATGCTCCTGATTTTGTTGATGACATGAGGGCGAGAATGAGAAAATTCATTTTTGGGCTATATTGGGATTTGATCCTCGTAAGAAAGACTATTTTTTAATCAAGGATATGGCTATTTTGAGGTTAGTTGTCCACCTACAACAGGTGGAGGATGAAAAGAGGAAATATTCAGAGTTTGGTGAAAGGCAGGTTAAGAGGAGTAGGTTCTCTGAGCAGAGTAGTACTCAGAATCAAGATGGTCGAGATGGAGGTAAATGGCTAAAGAAAAAGTGGGGGAGTTCTGGTTCCTTCTCTACTTCTAGTGCTCCTTACCCAAGGCATTCGGGTGACAAGCGTCCATAAGGTGGTGATAATTATCGAGCATGGGGTATATAATCTCAAGCTAGTGATGGTCAATCGCCTACTTTATGCCCTTCTTGACGGTTCTGTGGTCGTGTTCATCAGGGCTATCGTAACGAAGGTAGGGACAAGTATTTTAAATGTTTCCATCCAGGCCATATGCTCAAGATTTTTATGGTTGGTAAGGGAGCTTCGGGAGCGATCAAAGATCTAGTTGGTTCATCTTTTGCTCTTGCACCTAGTGGTGCGACTTTGGTGTTTTCTCCTGCTTCTGGTACTGGCACTGGCTGGAATAGGTTGTATGCTCTTGCATCTTAGTAAGAATCTAAAGCATCACCTGATGTCATTACTGGTATGTTACAACTCTTTTCTTATGACGTGTATTTTCTTCTTGATTGAAGGGCCACTCTTTCTTATGTGACCCCAAATGTGGTTGTATATTTTAATTTTGATCTTGAGGTTGTTTTGGATCTTTTTTCTATTTCTACCCCAGTAGATGACTCGGTTATTTCTAAAAGAGTATATAGGGGGTGTGGTATCTGATGGTGGTAGGTAGACTTTGGAGGATTTGTTTGAACTTTATATGGTGAATTTTGGTGTTATTCTGGGGATGGATTGGTTACACTATTGATATGCATCCTTGGATTTTTGGACTCATAAGGTTGTCTTTAGGTTCCCTGGTAAACCGATTATAGAGTGGGAGGGTGCTTCCCTAGCTCCTAGGGGGAGTTTTATTTCTTATCTTTGAGCTCTGAGGTTAATCTCTATAGGTTATCTTTATCACTTAGTCTGGGTTAAAGATTCTAACTTGGATGGTCCTTCTTTTTATTCGATTTCAGTGGTAAATTAGTTTTCTTCGATCTTTCTAGATGATCTTCTCGGTGTTCCTCTAGATAGGGAAATAGAGTTTGGTATTGATTTGGTTTCGGACACTCATCCAATATCTATTCTTTCTTATAGAATAACTCCAGTTGAGTTGAGAGAACTCAAGGAGCAACTTAAGGATCTTTTGGATAAGGGGTTTATTCATCCTAGTGTATCCCCGTGGGGTTCACTGGTATTGTTCGTGCGTAAGAAGGATGGTCCCTTTCGGATGTGCATTGACTATCGGTAGTTAAATAATATAACGATCAAGAACAAGTATCATCTGCAAAGGATAGTTGACTCGTTCAATCATTTGCAAGGTGCCAAGTTCTTTACTAAGATAGATCTTTGTTCTGGGTAACATCATAATAAGATTAGGGAAGAGGATATCCTTAAGATGGCTTTTTGTACTCGGTATGGGCACTTTGAATTGTTAGTGATATCATTTGGTTTGACTAATGCCCGAGCTATTTTTATGGACTAGATGAATAGGGTTTTCAGGCCGTTCTCGGATCTCCTTGTCATTGTGTTTATTAGTGTCATTCTGGTTTATTGCAGGAGTGAGGTGGATCATACTAATCACCTCCATGTGGTATTGCAAACCTTGAAGGAACAACAGTTGTCTGGTATGTTCTCCAAGTATGAGTTTTGGTTGTACATTGTGACTTTTCTTGGTCATATTATTTTTAGCGAAGGGATCATATTTGATCCGCAAAAGGTGGTAATGGTTAAAAGGTGGCCTCGACCTGCGACTCTAATTGATATTCGGAGCTTCTTGGGTTTGGCTAAGCATTATCGATGGTTTATGGAGAGTATTTCGATGATAGTTTCTCCTTTGACTAAGTTGACTCAAAAAAGGTGACGTTTTCTTGGTTGGATGCTTGTGACGGGAGTTTGGAGAAGTTAAAAGATAAGATAACCTTGGCTCCAGTTTTGACATTGCCTGAGGGCAGTGAGTGGTTTATGGTTTATTGCGATGCTTCTTGAGTAGGGCTCGGTTGTATCTGGATGCAGCATAGGAAGGTGATTGCATATGCTTCTAGGGAGTTGAAGGTACATGAAAGGAATTATCCTACTCCTGATTTGAAGCTGCTGGCGGTGGTCTTTGCTTTGAAATTCTGGTGGCATTATTTGTATGGAGTAAATATAGACATCTTTTCTGATCATAAGAGTCTACAGTATATGTTCACTTAGAAGTATCTAAATCTCAGGCAAAAGAGATGGTTGGAGCTTCTCAAGGACTATGACATAAGTCTTCACTATCATATGGGTAAGGCTAATGTGGTTGTTGATTCTCTTAGCAGGTTATCCATGAGTAGTTTGGCTCATGTGAAGGAAGGAAAACGGGAATTGGTGAAACATATTCACCTCTTGGCTAATCTTAGAGTTTTCCTTTTGGACTCCGAGGATGGTGGTATGATGGTAAAGGAAGTGGTTCGGTCGTATCTTGGTGTAGAGATTAAGGAGAAGCAAGTTCTAGATCCTATCTTGGTGAAAATCAAAGGTAATGTTGGTATCCAAAATGTAATGGTGTTTGAGGTCAATGGTGATGGTACTTTACGGTACTAAGGGAGGTTGTGCATTGCTGATGTCGATCGGTTGCGACAAAGAATCTTGTCGGAGGCGCATGTATCGTGCTACATTGTCTATCTCGGCTTGACAAAGATGTGTCATGATCTCAAGGAGATGTATTGGTGAAATGGTATGAAAAGAGACATGGCTGATTTTCTGGACAAGTTCTTGGTGTGTCAACAAGTTAAAGTGGAGGACATGAGACCTGGTGGGTTGTATTAAGAAATTGATTTGACAGAATGGAAATGGGAGGTATTCAATTTTGATTTCATACCGTTCTACCTCAGTCTCGAAATCAATTTAATTCGATTTGGGTCGTCATGGATAGGATGAAAAAGTCTACTCATTTTTTGCTAGTGAGGACAATCTTTTCGATGGAGGATTTTGCAAAGTTGTATCATATGGAGATTATGAAGCTGCATAGGGTATATCTCATTTTTGGTGGTCTTTTCAGAAGGGATTGGGTACTAAGGAGACTCTAAGTACTGCTTTTCATTCTCAGATGGATGGGAAAGCAGAATAAAACTATTCAGACATTGGACATATCCTTCGGGCATGTGTGGTTGATTATGATGTAAGTTGGGTTGAGCATCTACCTTTAGTAGAGTTACCTTACAATAATAGCTATCATTCTAGTATTGGTATGGCCCCTTTTGAGGCATTGTATGGTAGGAGGTATAGGTTTCCTATTGGTTGGTTCGAGCTTGGTAAGGAGAATATGTTCGGTTCGAATTCGGTCTATCAGGATATGGTAAAGGTGAATGTGATTCGGGATAGGCTTACGGCTTCTCAAAGCTGCTAAAAGTTCTATACGGATGTAAGGCGTTGAGAATTGGAGTTTGAGGTTTTGAATAAGGTATTCCTTAAGATATCTCCCATAAAGGGAGTAATGTGGTTTGGTAAAAATGGGAAGCTAAGTCCTCGGTATATTGGTCTTTATGTGATTTTGTGAAGGGTTGGAAATATTGCTTATGAATTGGAGTTGCCTCCTAGTGTGAACTCCATTCATCCAGTATTTCATGTCTCAATGTTGAGGAAGTGTCTTGGTGATCCTTGTTCGATTGTTCCTTTGGCGGGTTTGGGTATCTCGGAGTCTCTGTCTTATGAAGAGGTCCTAGTTAAGATCTTCGATTAGCAGTTTCTTTGGTTGCGAACCAAGATCGTAGCTTTGGTTAAGGTTGTGGTGGAACCATAAGGTGGAAGAAGCTACATAGGAAGCGGAGGAGGACATAAAGTCCAAGTATCCGCATCTATTTTCTGCTCATGGAATTCGTGTGGAAGGTATGTGTTCTTCTGCACATTTTTATTTTTTAAGTTTGTTAAAGGAAATATTGATATCTTTGCATCTCTCTTTTCAAACTTTGTTAAATATTAGGAATATATTTTAAAATTCAAATGACTCGTGCATGTGGTTACCCCTACCTTGTCCGATATTAGTGATGCCGCTCAACTCACTCCCATAATTTGGGGTGAGGCGGTCGTTGTCAAGAAACCCAATATAAATTGGGGTCGAATCTCGAGGAGTGAACACTATAGACTTCAGACCTATGGGTATTCCCTTTACTACTAGGTCATCCAGAATGTTAATAAAAACAACATGAAATATAAAATGGGGGGATTTGCTTGGGATCTTTTTCACTATAACCTTTAGCAAGCCATCCGTAGACGATATCTTTGATTTGAATTCAAAATTTGGAGGAATCTTGGGATTATGTATCCTTAGAGGTGAAGTGTGTGATAGTATTGGTTTAGCATTGAATTTAGTTGTTAATTAATGGATAGGCCAAGTCAAAGATCATTATCTATCAATATAACCCCAACGCTTTCACTTATTGGATTTTTCGAGCACCTAACAAGTGTGGAGTTTGAATAACCACCCAAAACCTAAACCAAGTATCCCTATTTCTAGGATGATTCTCTTGACATGAATTACAATACCTAAACACTTATTTCTTAGATTTCAAAGGGTAGTAACCCATAGTCTTAGTTGTTCACCATTGCCTTGTCCCCCGATAACCCTCATTCGAGGATGTTATGGGTTACCTAATATTCACCTAAGTCCCTCTTTCGAGGATGACAAAGGGTTTATACATCTTGGAGCTTTCACCCATCAATCCCATATGGAAATTTGGAGTTTTCACCTATCAAATCCCAACTCATAAGAACAAGCAATGGTGAAACCCATTTTCAACAACTAACATCCATGAAAACACAACAATACCCCCACACAATCATACATTAATTTAACATAATCCCAAGATTAAATTATTTAGCTACTCAAGAAGAAAGTAAAGAAAAATATGTCATGTGGGTCGTCAAAAGCATTCATTCTTCACAAAAGCAACTAAGAAATTTGGGTTCCAAAGTCAATTACAACTTGCCCAATTAGGGTTTCAAGTTTGGAATTCAAAAGCTATCTTCTAAGGTTAGTTGTGACTTAAAGAGAAAAGTTTTTTCATACATAGGGTCTTGGATCCATCTAGAGGAAACTACAAAACTGCCAAGGGCTACACTCTCACATAATCGTTATCGTACGTGGTTGTCCGCGACCGCGACCAATGTAACTTCAAACGATATTCGTGATCTCTCTATGAAGATCAACTTCTCTACCGGTGATCGTGACCAGTGGTACGTGACCGTGGTACCTTAGCATCTATTGCAGGTTCTCTAATGCACTCTTTTGCTCATTTTGGATCATTTTAAGCTCCAATACATATGTTTTGGTCTTCTCAACTTTACTCCTGCAAAGAGTAGATATTTGTGCATCTATCCATAGATGTTGTCTCATTTATTCATTCAAAATAAGGTAATGTACACAAAAAATGAGTGTGAATGAGTGGTAAACACACTACTGATCAACACCCCCAACTTAAGACCTTTCTTGTACTCAAGCAATGCTACCACTTATTATGAGACAATTTCATATCTACTCCCTCTTACTATCACTTCAATGATTAAGAATACTCAAGCTTGATTGCGACCACCAAAAGCTTTTCACACATGGTCAAATAGACTTTTAATGACTCCCCTCATCATACAATGGAATAGTGAAACGTGCAAAAGACTTTGGGGAGCAACTATGTAGCAGCTGCTAGCACTCGAAAAATGACTCACATGCCGACTACTATAATTCTATACTTCCACTTGTCTCATTGTGCGGAAGATGAAAAAATCACCCGCCCCAACTAGTTCACATGCCTCATCACCATAAAGAAGAAATTAACACTCATAGTTACCAATCATGCAACAAGGAATTTTAAGTGCAACCAATCACTCTCTCAAGAAATTATCCATGTTAACAAGTACCATGCCATAGGCTTGCCCCTATTTTCAATTACCACTATATTGACTAAACTTGGTTGGGAGTGACAAAGGGCTTGTTGATCTTGTAATGTAGGTTTAGGGTAGGGTAGGGGATCAACTTAGGAACACAAGGCTACACCCTCCTTGAACTTCTATTTCTTAATCTTGGCATGCTTCACTTATTGGCCACTTCTTTTCACTTTACTACTTTGCGACCTTTGATTTTTATTTGATTTCCCACTTTTCTCTTTTTTCTCTTCTTCTACAACTTTTTATTGGTCATAGATAAAGCCGTCCTTTCTTTATGGGATCATTTCTTTATTCAAATAAAAAAAGCTTCACTTTCTCAAGATTGTAGGGACCTTATTAAGACTTCGTGGCCCAATTATACTTCTTTATCTTTCCACCACCCCCAACTTAGGATTTTAGCCTCAATTAGTATTCTCAAGTTCAAGGAGGATAGGGTTCAAGAGAGGATGAATATATGGGTCACAGCTTGTAATGTGTTTGCCAAAGAAAGGTCCAAAGGCTCGAAAAGGGTGACTAGGGGTAACTCTTGCGTATTGGTAGGCTCTTTAGGCTAAAGTGGACTTCCAAAATTACAATATGGCCTATGATCATTTTACCAACCAAGAACCATAAAAAATTAGCTTTAAAAGACTAAGGGGGAAAGTTCTAGATAGTACAAGTACACATGAGATGGAGACCTTTAAACTCACACATATGGCATGTGAATGTCGTCAAGGGGATTTAATTATTCTACCCGTTCTAGACAAAATGGAGTATTCATTGTTTCTCTGAAGTCAACTTTCAGAGTCATGGGAAGAAAATTTTTTTGTCACAAAGTTGCTACGCCCATGCCTTCAAATATTTTGAAATTTTTGGATGGAGGGTGTTGTTTGCTTTTGCATCTGCACCATATATGATTTGCTAATCAAGGTAACCATCCAAGTTATTGTCTCACATTGAATTTCATAGTATGGGAAAACCACCATATGGTTACTCAAACTTCACCAACGGATCTTACTGCAATGCTAAATTAGCAATGCTACTAGTACTCAGATTTTCCTTGCATTCTAAGGTCGTGATGCCACGGGTACTCAGACTTCCTCTGCACCTATGGTTGGAACGCCAATCCCGAGGGCAAAGCTCATCTAATGAAATTTAGGATAAAATAGCCAACTAAGAACAAAATAGTTAATTCATGAGAATGTGAACACCATCAGAGTGCCTGAATATTACAACCCAAATAAGGATCACAATAAGAATTATCCAAAAGAATAGAAAAGTGTGCAGAAATATCAATAATACAAGCACAAATGAAATAAATAAGGAAACACCTCCAACTTAAAAGGTTGGAGTGTCCCTACTTCACGAATAATCAAATATAATAGAGAGATAAGTGTAATCTCTGAAACACTATCAAAGGCCACCATTCTTTTCAGGCTTCTGTACCATCACCAATTATCTTGAGATTAAACCATTCCTGTTTGAAAGAACTTGAGCGAGAGTGTGAGGAAATTTGGGAGGTAGTCAATGAATCAACTAGCTTTTGTCCCCGTAATTGCTGCTGCCTGAACGCAATTGCAGACAGATGGGTAACCGTGATCGCGTATGAGGACTACGATCGCAATAACCAAGGGCATGTATGCTCCCCTTCTTTTCCCCTATTCATATTTTCTTCTCACTTGAAGCTTATTACTTCTTTTATTAGCTTTCACCTAAAATTATGCACACTTCTTTCTTTCTAAGCTTATGCAAAGATCTCCATTGTGTCATGCATGCATGAATTATTCATATGTAAAAACCAATCATCAAAACTATAAAATAATGATAAAAAGGATACGATCCATCCTAATGGAATTTGTGGGTTACTTCCCATACAACGCCTTAGTTATCGTCGTGGCACGATGTTGGCATGTGTCAATTTATCAAGGAGGGTCCACAGGACCCATTTATCAAACTCTCCTTCGTCAATTAATTGTCCAACAATGGTTTCCACCTCTTTCTTATATTTATCGTTTAGACTTTGGGACAACCTCTCCTTTGGTTGGCTGTTGGGAATTTTTATGCCTAAGTCCTCCGTCATGTGCTCTTTCTTTATCTTTTTACCCTCTGCACGCATCACCAATATTTGATCATCATTTTGGAGGTTGGCAATTGTTCCACTAGTGGATTTCCCCTTAGGTTTAGCTTCTAGACGTCCGACGACTGTACCCATTTGATTTTCCAATTCTTTAATAGATACCAAATGGGAGACTAACATTTTAGAGAGTAAAACAAAGTCCTCTTTTAATTCACGGACCATTTTGTTCATTCCCTCAACTTTGTTCAGAATTTTTGCAAGGAGATCCTCTGTTCTACCTCTGTCAGTGCCGATGGATCTTGACTCTTTGTTAGAATCTCAATTATGGTAAATCGTGAAATAGAAATCTTTATGCTTCCATTCTCTCCAAACTCGACTACCAGCCCGATTTATCAAACCTTTATTCCCACCATGCCTACGGTAGGTCGGGTGGGAACCCTCCGATGGGTTTGCTAAATAAAAAATTTCTTCGACAACCTTGCTATGGTATTTTGGTGGAGTAACAATGGCATACTTGGTTAGGAGCTCAAGTTGAGTCAATATCATTCCCAAGGTTACCTCTTGCTCGTCACCATGCTTTTTTTGTTCCTTGCTAACCATGGGCTTAAGTGAAGAGCAAGTGGAGATATTGTAATCTCGGGTATGCCATTCCCAATTTTGACTAGTTACCTCTCTCAACATTTTTATATCTATATTGAAATGCAAGTTTAAGAGAGACCCTTTCTCTGCATTATTTACCACCATTTGGTGCGAAGTATCAAGTGCCTGATAAAATATTTGGAGAAGTATCTTCCCCAAAATCATATGGTTTGGGTATTGGGGTAACTTTCGATGAAATCTCACCTACACATTGTGAAGTGCTTCCCCGCTCTTTTGTCATAAATTTACAATTTCATTTCTTGGTTGATAGACCTTGGAGGGATGGGAGTATTGGTCTGACAAAATCCTTATGATTTCACTCCATAAAGTGATTGAAGTCATAGGGGGTGAGTGGAACCACAATAATGCTTCACCCATTACCGAGAATGGGAATTCACAAAGCCAAAAGGCCTCTTTAGTGGTGCGTGGAACGTTAAATAGTGTGCACACCTCCAAAAAGTTCTTTAAGTGAACATATGGGTCTTCATGCACTTGACCTCCATATAGCCCTTTTATTTGCAACACATGAAGCATGGAACTAGTCATATGGAATGTCCCACCCGCATGATGAGGTGGGATACAGTTTTCACTCGTATGACCCTAATCATTTAAGTTGCTCTCTCCTCAAGTATCATCGGATGGTTCCACATGATTGGTGCCTTCACTCATGATTCCGTTTATGCTAGAATTACCTACAAAATATTCAAAAAATAATAAGGAAAATAAATTGTGACACTTAGATTACTCCCAAGTATAACACCACACAAGCAAAATCTACATTTTACTCCCTGGCAACGACACCATTTTTATAACGCTCAAATCACTCCCATAATTTGAGGTGAGGTAGTCGTTGTCAAGTAATCCAATATAAATTAAGGTAAATTCTCGAGGAGTGAATGCTATAGTCTTCAGACCTATGGGTATTCCAATTACTACACGGTCATTCATAATGTTAATAAAAAAGACATGACAAATAATATGGGGGATTTGTTTGGGAACTTTTTCACTACAACCATTAGGAAGCAATTAGTAGATGATATCTTTGATTTGAGTTCAAAATTTGGAGGAATCTTGGGATTATGTATCCTTAGAGGTGAAGTGTGTGGGATATTATTGGTTTGGTATGGAATTTAGTTTTTAATTAATGGATATGATAAGTCGAAGATCGTTGAGGTCAATCTTTTAATAAAACCCCAAAGATTTCACTCATTGGCTTTTTCGAGCACCTAACAAATATGGAGTTTGAATAACCACCCAAAACTTTAACCAACCATCCCTATTTCTAGGATGATGCTCTTGACATAAATTACAATCACTAAACACTTATTTCTAAGATTGAAAAGGGTAGTAACCCATAGGCTTAGTTGTTCACCGTTGCCTTATACCCCTATAACCCTCTTTAAAGGATGTTATGGGTTACCAACTATTCACCTAGGTCCTTCTTTCGAGGATGAAAAAGGATTTCTAGAGCTTGGAGTTTTCACCCATCAAACCCATTTGGAAATTTGGAGTTTTCACCCATCAAATCCCAACTCATAAGATCAAGGAATGGTGAAACCCATACTTAACAACTAACATCCATGCAAACACAACAATACCTAAACACAAGCACACACTAATTTAATATAATCCCAAGACTAAATTATTTAGCTACTCATGAAGAAATTAAGGAAAAATATAGCATGTGGGTCATCAAAATCATTCATTCTTCACAAAATCAACTAAGAAATTTGGGTCTCCAAAGTCACTTACAACTTACCCAATTAGGGTTTTAAGCTTTCAATTCAAAAGCTATCTTCTAAGGTGAGTTATGACCTAAAAGAAAGGGTTTTTCTTATATATCTCCTTGGATCGGTCTAGAGAAAACTAAACTACCCAGGGATACACTCCCGCATAACTACGATAGCGTGAGGTTGTCTGCGACCGCAACCAATGCGACCATGATTGATACCCGTGATCGCTCTTTGAAGATCATCTTGTCTGCTAGTGATCGCGACTGGGGTCCGCGACCGCAGTACATGAGGGTCATCTACTGCAGGTTCACTAATGCACTTTTTTACACCTTTTGGATCATTTTAAGCTCCAATCCACATTTTTGGTCTTCTCAACTTTATGCCTACAAAGAGTGGATATTAGCTCAATTATTCATAAATTTTGTCTTATTTATTTATTCAAAACAAGGTAATATGAAAACAAATGAGTGACAATAAGTGGTAAACTCACCACTCATTACCTAGTGGGGGATACTGAAAGTCCTTAGTATTTGGACCTTAGAAAATTTCCTTGATTTCTAGTTTTTGGTCAAGATATTACTTAGGAGAGTGAGTCATACACTTAGGTACGGGTGGTATGGTCCAGTCGTAGGCTGACCAGTGTTGGTTGGTGGGATAGATATCGTTATGTGAATGGGTATGATTTGGGTGGTACGAGTCATATAGTTGTGTACGGGTTGTTTGGTTACTTTGCTTAATCTTATACTTGGTAAACTATGTTTGATCTGAGTACGAATATATCACCATAATCTGTAAGAAAGGATATGATTCATACCCATGACTCGTATAATGGTCAATGTTCAAACCTCCTGGCATTATATTCTGCCAGTGGTACGGTTTATGGGTACTAGTCGTACCTTAGAATACGACTTGATTTTGGATGTGGTGTACCTTGGAAAGTTTAGAGTCCAAGGAGGAAAGCCTAGGGTATGAGAGATGGGTACCACTCATACAAGAAATGTATGACTCGTAAGGGTTAGTCATACCCTATGAAGGGAATTAAATTCAATTTAAGTAAGGGCAATCTGGATATTTCCCCACCTATCCTAATGAGGTCCATGGCTTATATTCCTATTGGGATGTTATTTTCCCTATTATTCTATTCTTAAACACTTGGAAAACACTCTTAAATTCTCTTTAGAGTTATTGGGCAAAGGAAACTAGGGTTTCATCTTAAGGAGTAAATTGGGGCTTGACTTGGTGATTTCTCTCAATCATCATCTTTGTTTAAGGCGTATTCTCTTCCCTCATTATTATTTCCAACTAAATGCATGGTTTTATACAATGTATTCATGATTTGAATATTGCATGATTTTTGGTTTTAAAATATGATTTGGGGGTTTTGGTTATAAATGATTTGTTATGGTTTTCCCATGCTTTAATTATGCTTTTATATGCATTAATGGTGGTTTTGGTTAATTGGTTGCACGGGAATGATTTTTTGGTAATGGACTTTGGTTTTGGAAATACTATGTCCCCATTGTGTTTGATAAAATGCCTTTAACAATGCTTTCACTATAATATTGGGTTTTTAAATGAACTTATGCATGGTTTAAACTTGGTAATGGAACCCTAAATGATATGAATGGTGTAAATGGTTTTTAATGGATTGAAAAGTCCTTGGTTGCATTGGTTTTAGTTTATTTGGAAATCATGTGGGGGTACATAGGAATCCCCTAAGGATTGGTTAAGGATAATACTTTCAAGTTATAATCGGTATGACGATACCACTACTAATATCCTTGGTCAATAATAATGGAATAATGGTTTGATTAGAAAATAATTTTAATTGGGCTTAAAAGAGGGGGTGTATCAAAGTCGTGGAAGGTGGAGGTCTTAGGGGATCAAAACTAGAAACTCATATTTGTCGATGTAAGGTTTAGTCCTAGTGACCGTCTGCATGATGTCACACTTTATATTTTGGGGGATGTACTATTCATCCTAGATTCTTTACTCTGGTCAGCGGCTTCATGCACTGGGCCCTTTCAACAGGGGAGGTGAACCCATGTAGCCCATGGGTGGTTAAGGATGGAAAAAGCTACATAATCGAGGTAAAGGTTTTAAATGGCATGCTAAACATTGTTCCCTTTCCTGGAATGGATATATAAATATATATATATGTATGTATGGTTTGTGTGAATATGGATAGTTTTACTTGGTTTTATAATTGGCATTATTTTATCCTTATCCTGATACATGCTAGCATTCACTCGCTAACCATTCTTCGAGTGGATGTATCCCCACATGATGCAGGAAATAACCGTTCAATTCCTCCTGCTTAGCATACGAACATTCAGGGATCATCTTTGGATTGCAGTGGTGAGATTCCATGTATTATGAAGGCGTCATTCATGGATGTCATTTCATACTTTATATTATTTATGGATATTGGTTTTGGCTATTGTTGGGGGGTTTGTCCCAACTAAATATTTGTATTCTTTTGGTTAGAGGCTTTTGTGGAACTACTATGGGTTAGTATGGGCAGGATCGGTACTGGTGTAAGCCTTAGCATTGGTATTTGTATAGGGGATGATACTGGTTGATGATAGTGCTGGTTGTTCCATCGTATTTCATTTTGGGATTATTTAATTATTAATGGAACTTATTTGGTTATGGTCGATTTATGGTTTTGGTTTGCCTTGGTATGGTTGGATGATTGGTATGTGATGGTTCGACTCAGTTGGGTCGGTCACGGATGTGTTCCTATCCCAGATTCTTCATGTGAGCTATTATTCTATCTTAATATCTTCTTGAGATTCATCCAACTCAGGGCAGACGGCTAGAGGTTGGGTTGGGTTGCGAGGGTGGTCTCCGGTCCCGATCGGACTTGGTACGCCCATTTTACTAAGGCCCTGGATTGAGTCATGTCAATAGAATATTAAGAGTTGTTAGTGTTTGTGAACAACTAAAACCTAATTAACATTGATAATGAAAAACACCATCTCCTCCTTGGAAGAAAACCTCCACTCTCTAATTATGGACAACATCTTTTAACTCAAGTAAAATTGGATCTCTATATTGCTTTTCCTTAACTTCCATCACAAGAGAAGACTCTAAACCATTTTTTACAATAAAACCATTATTTGTTGACTGTACATGACAAACCCCTAAACTAGGATGCTTTTGAAAATCTATATCAAATTCCTACTTTTATTCTTCAACATAGGCCACACTACCCATCGACAACTTGTTAAGAGCATCAGTAACAACATTGGCCTTGCCCGAATGGTGAATTTGGATTATGTCATAATCCTTAAGAAGCTTAAGCCATGTGCACTATCACACATTCAACTCCTTAAAATGTAAATACGTACTAAAAACTCTTATGAACTATTAGCACATCAATATACACACAATAAAAATAGGGTCTCCTAATCTTCAAGGAAAATCTATAATTGGTGACTTAACATTATGAGTCAGATAGATCTTCTCATGTTCCTTAAGCTGTATAAAAGCATAAGCAATGACCTTATCATGTTGCATTAAAACACAACCAAAGCCTAATTTGGAAGCATGATAATAGACAATGAAATCAGCTAATCCCTCTACCAAATTCAGAACTAGAGTTGTAGTCATCGATTCTTCAAATCTTGAAAACTCTTCTGACAAATCTCAAACCACTAAAACATAAACCATTTTTGAATTAGCTTAGTTAATGGGATAGAAACAGATGAGAACCCCTCACTTTATAATAACCATCTAAGACCAAAAACCTCATAATGTTTGTTAGATCAATATCTCTATGTTTGTTCTTCAATGATACAATATTCTTTTAATCTACTGAAATACCCTCTCTAGACACCACATAACCATAGAACTCAACTGATTCGACAAAAACTCACACTTTCTAAACTTAGTGAACAACTACAGTACTTGAGAGTTTGAAACACGACTATCAAAGAATTTGCATGCTCTTTCACTTTGAGAGTAGAAAAGAATGTCATATATAAAGACAATAACGAACATGTATCAATACTTGTTGAATACCCTATTACTAAATTCCATAGAAATTGTAGGAGCATTTTTTAGACTAAAAGGTACAACCATAAATTTTTTGTGATCAACCAACTTCTAATGGTTATATTTAGAATGTAACACTTCCTAACTCTAAATTGATGATAACTAGATCTGAGGTCAATCAAAGTGAAATAATTGGCACCCAAATGGTAGTCAAATAGGTCATCTATTTAGGGGATGGTATACTTATTGTTTATTGTGACCTTGTTCAATTATTGGTACTCAATACACATTCTAAAAGAATGTTCTCTAGTATACTAAAGGATAGCAGCACCCTAAGAGGAAGTACTAGGTCAAATGAAACCTTTTTCTAAGAGATCTTTTAACTGTTCTTTCAATTCCTTAAGCTCGATTGGAGCCATTATATAAGGAAGAATAGATTTGCCCTACAAATCTAAAATAATATATATTTCAAAGTCAAGTTCCCATTCAGGAGGAACTCTAAGCATATCTTCAGGAAATATCTCTTAAAAATCACTGACTACTAGAAATGACTGAAGATTAGGGGTCTCAAACTTAGATTCCTTACCTTAAACTAAATGATAGATACACCTCTTAGAAATTATCTCTCTCTCTTTGAGGTATTATATATAGTGACCTATAGGCACTGAATGACTACCTCTCCACTATAATACTAGATCATCGGGAAATAAAGATCTTACAACTCTAGTCTATAGTCGACTGAGGTATACAAAGAATGTAGTAAATCTATGCAAAGAATGATATCAATGTCAATCATATCTAGCTCTACTAAATCAACTATGAATATTTATGAAGGACTATGGCTTGACAATTTATACACACCTTTCTAGTTATAACTATGAAAGACTATAGTTGAACAATTTATATACACCTTTCCAGTTATTGCTAACTAAAAAACTTTGGATTTTTGGCCCTTGAAGAATTCTTGAGCTTTGATCTCACTATCTTGGTAATGACTGGACCCTATAAGTCGTATGGTGTCCTGACGAGTCATTGGGATGAGTCGTAACCAAATTAGTAAGAGTATGAATGGATCACTAATAGCCTTAAGGATGTGTTATGATTCATTAGGTGTAATCGTAGGGTGTCTAGTGTAAGTCTCAACTTGGGTTCTATGTTGACTACGACTGGGCCCTATGAGTCATAGGGTATCATTATGATTTTTGTGGCTGATTCATAAGGTCCTTAGTGTAGGGTGACTTAGTTGTACTGCCTTGGTTATAACTCGTGGTGATAAGTCATACAGAGTGGCTACGAGTCAAGGGTTGACCCGTAGTCAAAGGCTGCACTTTTTCAACTATAAGTTAAGAGCATTCTAGGCATTTCCCCTCTTAACCAACTTGAAAACTATGTCTTATAACCCCTTTAGTATGTCATTATCACTCAGAAACTAATCCAAGTAACTCTTCAAATACTCCTAAATCCCCAATGTCAAGAACACTTAGGGTTTTCAAGACGTTGATCACTTAGGTCCTTCAAGTGTGATTTCTCTCAATACATATTAAAGCATTTTACTATTCCCTCATTGTTAATTTTATAAAAGCATGTGTTTTAAAGTATTATTCATGAGATGTATATATTGGTTTTGAAACAAAGATTGGGGTTTTTTAATGTTTGTTGTTGAATAATGTTTTCCAATCTTTTATATATGATTAATCATGCTTCAAATATGGTTTTGAACTTAAGGGTGCAATGGTATGGTGAATGGACTAGAGAATTGTGATTTAACCCAGTCTTGTGACTTTTGAAGTGTTTATGGCCTCAACCCCAAATTATGAAATTGATTTTGTTGCGAGGAATATGGGAATTGAACTCTTCTTTAAGTATTATATCATGATGGTGAATTGAACCTTATGAAATTGTTTTTTCATAAGTTATGGCCTAATTGAACCAAATAGACTGTGAATTTCCCAAGTTATGTAATTGTTTGGGCATGTTGTTGTTACCTTGCAAGTGTAGTTGGTATGATGATACTAGCAATGTTTTCCTTAATGTGAAATATGGTTCAATGAATGGTAACATGTGATAAATTTTTTAAATGGGATTTAAAAGAGGGTTGTATAGCTTAGTTGTAAAAGTGGAGGTCCAAGTGACCAATACTGGAAACTGCGCTAGGCAGTGCGTGGGCAGTTATGGCTTGAGGGTTCAAGTCCCCTTTCTTGTGACCAGGTGGTTCAAGACTACCTTTTGGTCATTATTATGATTGGAGGTGTTTTAGACCCCCATATCACATTTCATGATCAGGTGCTTAAGTCACCTTAGTATATGTTCTGAGGTTCGAGTCCCTTGTGTGCATATAAATGAGACTATTCTCTTGTTTGTGCGGTTACATACGTTAGACCCAACTAGAGGGTGACAGATGAGGCACATATAGCTCGTGGGTACTATTATATATGGTTGAGCTACCCAATCCAGGTTAAGGTTTTAAAAGGCATGCTAAACCTTATTGCTTATCTCGATATGAAATATATATATGTATTTGCATATGTTATGTGCATTGGTTAACTTAGTTTGAATTGAAGGCATTATTTTATCTTTATCCATGAGTAACTGCCTTTGGATGCTATATCCCCATGTGATACTTCTACTTTTATTACTCAGTGATCATGGATAGTTTGGGAGTCGACTTGAAGTGGTGAGTTTCCATACTTTGGGAGGCTCTATTTTAGGATTATGTTTTCTTTTGAGTTATAGACTGTTGGATACTATGTTTGGCTATAGTTATGGGTATGTCCCTATACTTTATTGATATTCGGTTTGGTAGAGGATTTGTCAGACTACTGTGGACTTGGTATAGTTTGGTTATTGGTTGGTTTGGCTATACACATATCGTAATATCTTAAATTTCATGCTCTCTTATCTTGTTTTATGTTTGGAATTCATTTAACATGGGTGTAAGGTGGTCTACGATTTAGGTGTTGGGGTAGTCTCTGTTCCTTGTTGTACTTGAGATACCCGTCATGTCCAGGCCCTGGTTTGGGTCATGTAAAGGAGGTATCAGATCCTAGGTTCATAATCAACTGGGTGTCCACAAAGACGTGTTGATTAGAGTCTATTTGATGGTTGTGTATTGCACCACTCTTTCAAGGAAGAGGCTACGAGGCATTTAGGAATGCTTTCTTTTCTTGTTGTTTTGTTTCAAGGTATAGAGTCCAAGGTTTTAAGTTTCTCTAATTTTTGTGTGTTTTCTTTTCAAATCATGAATCCCAGATGATCTGAAGCACATGGAAACTTTTCTATCCCACTTGAGGACAATACTGATGGGACACACCCAACTTATAGGTTATAGACCTGATATAAGGGTCTAATTCCTGATTGCTCTATTGGAGTTCCACCTATAACCTCTATTCCTACTCGATCTCCGCAGGCTAATGTGTTGAACACATAATTTAATTAGTCTATTTATTTGTTGGCTCAATTAGCAGTTTCTCAGTCTAAGCATGTAGCTTCTATTTGTCCGTCTTCTAAGGCTACAAGAGTTGGCTAGTTTATGAGGTTGAGTCTACAACTTTTACTGGTGTTAAGGTTGAGGAGGATCCTCAAGGCTCTATAGATGAGATAAAAAATATCTTCCAGATTATGTATGCTCTGGATATTGAGGGTATGGAATTCACTGCCTATTAACTGAAGGATATAACAAACCAATGGTATGAGAAATAGGGACAGTCTACGGGACATGAAATTTGAATCCACATGGTGGGATGATTTCTCTAGTTCTTTTCTGGACTGATTCTTTCCGCTGGAGTTGAGGGAGGAAAAAATAGAAACATTTGTTAATCTGAAGCAAGGAAGGATGATAGTTAAGTAGTATTCCTTGAAATTTCATTATTTATCTCGGTATGATCCTGAGTTAGTGTCTAGTATGAGGGCTAGATTGAGGAAATTTTTTTCTGGGCTATCCTATGATTTTATTCTAGAGAGTAAGACTGCCTTGTTGAATAAGGATATGGACATCTCCAAATTGATTATGTATATACACCAGGTTGCAAAAGAGAAAAAACAGGTGAAGATAGGGGAAAAGATGAATAAGAAGTTTAGATTTTTTAATCAGGGTAAAGGTCAATAGCAGAGTGGTAGAGATAGTGGAAAGTGGTCTAAGAAGAAGTGAGGGAGTTCTGGTTCCTACTTTACGGCCAGTTCTCTTAATTCAAAGTCATTAGGTGATTATCATTCTCAGCATGATAGTGGGTTTAGGGCACATAGTGCCCAATCTCAGTTTGATGTGGCTCAGTCAGCTTCATTATATCCTCTTTATAGATTCTATGGGGAGGTGCATTAAGGATTTTGTGATGATGGGAGGAACATATGTTTTAAATGTTGGTAGAGTGGTCCCTTGTAGAGGATTTTTCATTCTAAGGTATCTTCAGGGGAAAATAAGATTCCTGCTGCCACTTTATCAGCTCCTGCGCCAAAGGCTGCTACTTCTGCTTCTGGTTCTAGTACTGATCGGAATCACTTTTATGCTCTTGCTACCTGCTAGGAATCTTAGGCATCTCCCAATGTCTTCATTGGTATGTTACGACTCTTTTCTTGTGATGTGTATTATTTTTTTGATATGGGGTCTACCCTTTCTTATTTGACCCCTTTGTGGATGTACATTTTGGTTTCATTCCCGAGTGTATTCTTGATCCCCTTTCTGTTTGTATCTCGATTGGTGACTCTATGGTTTCTAAAAGAGTCTATAGGGGTTGTTTGGTATCTGTTGGTGGTTGAGAAACTCTGGTATATTAGATAGGGTTAGACATAGTTAATTTTGATGTCATATTGGGGATGGACTAGTTGGACTCGTTCTATGCCTCGTTAGATTATAAAACTTGTAAGATCGTGTTTAAATTCCCTAATGAATTGATCATTGTGTGGAAAAAAGGTTCTCTAGGTCCTACAAGAATATTCATATCATATCTTAGATCTCGGATGTTGATTTCCAGTGGATGTCTTTATCATTGGGTTCGGGTTAAAGATGATAACTCGGGGGGTCCTTTTTTAAAATCTATTTTTATCTTATTTTTGAAGTTTTCATCTCATTTCTAGGGGAGTTGTGTTATGTTATTCATTCCGGTATGCAATTTTCTTGTCATTTCTGGTGGTATTTTCAGAAGGGTTTAGGTACTAAGGTAAGTCTGAGTACTACTTTCCATCCTCAGACAGATGGGAAAGCAAAAAGAATTATTAGAATATTAGAGGATATGCTTCGGGTATGTGTGGTTGATTATGGTGCAGTTGACTTGAGCATCTCCATTTGGTAGAGTTTCCTTACAATAATTGCTATTATTCAAGTATTGGTATGTCCTATTTTGAGGAATTGTATGGTAGGAGGTGTAGGTCTCCTTTTAGTTGGTTTGAGCTTGGTGAGGTGGATATATTCGGTCTGAATTTGGTCTATCAGGCTATGGAAAAGGTGAAGGTGATTAGGGATAGGATTAAGGCTTCCTAAAGTCACCAAAAGTCCTTATGGATGTAAGGCATAGAGACTTGGGGTTTGAGGTTGGGGATAATTTATTTCTCAAGGTATCTCCCATGAAGGGAGTAATACAGTTTGGTAAAAGGGGGAAGCTTAGCTCCTAGTATATCGGTCCTTATGTGATTTTGTAGAGGGTTGGAAATATTTCTTATAAATTGGAGGTGCCTTCAAGTTTGAACTCCATTTATCTGGTATTTTATGTCTCCATGTTAAGGAATTGTCTTGGTGATCATTCTTCGATTGTTCCATTGGAGGAGTTGGGTATCTCGGACTTTCAGTCTTATGAAGAGGTCCTGGATGAGATCTTGGATAGGCAGGTTCTTCGGTTATGAACCAAGGTCGTGGCTTCATTAAAGATTCTGTGATGGAACCATAAGGTGGAAGAAGCTATATGAGAAGCGGAGGGGGACCTAAAGTTTAAATATCTACATCTTTTTCTGCTCTTGGGATTTGAGCGGAATGTCTGTGTTCTTCCGCACATCTTTATTTTTGGAGTTTGTTAAAAGAAAGATTGATATCCTTGCATCTCTAATTTTTAGACATTGTTAAAGATTAGGAATATATTTTATTATGCAAATGACTCATTCCTGTTGCTACCCCTACCTTGTCCGTTATTCGGGGATGAATGTTCCAAGTGGGTGATACTAAAACACCATGGTTTCTAGACCTTATAAAAGTTCCTTGATTTATATTTTCTGAGAAAGATACGACTTAGGGAATGAATCGTACACTTGGGTACGAGAGGTATTATCCAGTCGTAGGATAACTGTTATTGGTTGGTGTGATAGATGCAGTTATTGGAATGGGTACAATTTGGGTGGTACGAGTCATATAGTTGGGTACAGATTGTTTGATTCCTTCACTTAATCTTAGACTTGGTAACTTAAGTTGGATCTTGGTACATGTGGCTCACTATAAGCCATAAGCTAGGGTATAAGTAGTACCCAAGACTCGTATGGTGGTCAATATTCAAACATTCTAGGATTCTATTTTGCCAGGGGTATAGTTTATGGGTACTAGTCATAAACTAAGATACAACTTGGGTTTGGGTGTGTCTTGTACAGTGTTGGTTCAAACGGGGAAATCCTAAGGAAAGTGAAGAGGGTACCACTCATACAGGATGGGTACGACTCGTAAGGGTCAGTTGTACCCTATGATGGGAATTGAATGCAGTTTAAGTGAGGGCAATCTGATTATTTCCCCACTTATCCTAATGAGGCCCCATGACTTATATTCCTATTGGGAGGTTAATTGCCCAATCTATTTTTAAACACTTGGATAACACTCTTAAATCCTCTCTAGAGTTCTTAGGCAATGGAAACTAGGGTTTCACTTAAGGAGTCAGTTGGGACTTGTCTTGGTGATTTTACTCCATTATCATCTTTGTTTAAGGCATGTTCTCTTCCCTCATTATTAGTTCCAACTAAATGGATGGTTTTATACAATTTTTTCATGATTTGATTGTTGCATTATTTTGTGGTTTTCAAATTTGATATGGGGGTTTTGGTTATAAATTATTGGTTATTGTTTTACCATGTTTTAATTATTCTTTTATATGCACTAGTGGTGGTTTTTGATAATTGGTTTCATGGGAATGGTTATTTGGTAAAGGAGTTTGGTTTTGGAAATACTATGCCCCCAATGTGTTTGATAAAATGCCTATAACAATGCTTTCACTATAATATTGGTTTTTCAATGGAACTTATACATGGTTTAAACTTTGTAATGGAACCGTAAATGCTATGAATGGTTTAAATGGTTTTTAATAGATTGAAAAGGCCTTGGTGTCCATGGTTTTTGCTTAATTAGAAATCATGTGGGGTATATAGGAATCCCCTAAGGATTGGCTAAGAACAATACTTGCAAGTTATAGTCGGTATGACGATACCACTACTAATAGCCTTGTATAATTATAATGGAATAATGGTTTGATTGGAAAATGGTTTTAATTGGTCTTAAAAGAGGGGAGATGTGTAGCAAAGCCATGGAAAGTGGAGGTCCCGGGGGGATCGAAATGGGAAACTCATGTTTGCCGATGTGAGGTTTAGTCCTAGTGATTGTGTGCATGATGTCGCACTTTATATTTTGGGGGATGTACTAGTCATCCCAAGTTATTTTCTCTTGTCGTGCGGCTTCATTCACTGGGTCCCTTTCAGTAGAGGGATCTATACCTAAATAGCCATAGGTGGTTTAGGACATCAAAAGTTACACAACTCGATAATGGTTTTAAATTGAAAGCTAAACCCGATTCCTTTTTCCGACATGGTTATATATATGATGGTTTTACTTTGTTTTATAATTTGCATTATTTTATCCTTATCTTGAGTTCATGCTATCATTCACCCTCTAACCCATCTTCGGGCGGTTGTATCCCCACACGATGCAGGAATCGGCCATTCTATTCCTCTTACTTAGCATTCGAACATTCGGGGGTTAGCTTTGGATTGAAGTGGTAAGATTCCATCTATTTGGAAGGATCCATTTCATGGATTTCATTTCATACTTTAGATTATTTATGGATATTGGTTTATCAATGGTTGAGGGCATATCCTAACCGGATATTTGTATTCTTTTGGTTAGAGGATTTTGTGGAAATACTATAGGTTGGTATGGGAAGGATAGGTATTGGTATCAACCTTAGCATTAGTATTGGTATTGGGGCTAATACCAGTTGATAATATTGTTGGTTGTCCCATCAAATTTTATTTTGGGATTATTTAATTATTAATAAAGCTTATTTCGTTATTGTCGATTTATGGTTCTGGTTTGTTTTGGTTTGGTTGGACGGTTGGTAGGGGATTGTTAGACTTATTTGGGTCGGTCACGGTAGTGATCCTATCCCAGAGTCTCCATGCAAGCTATTATGCTTTCTTTTTATATGCTTGAAATTCAGCCAACTCAGGGCAGGCGATTGGAGGTTGGGTTGAGTAATGAGGGTGGTCTCTGGTCCCGATCGGAATTGGGATGCCCCTTATGATAAGGCCCTGGGTTGGGTCATGTGAATATAATATTAGGAGTTGTTATCCTTTGTAAACATCTGAAACCTAATTGACATTGATAATGGAAAACACCATCTCTTAATTGGAAGAAAACCTCCACTCTCTAATTTTGGACATCATCTTTAACCTAAATTAAAGAGGATCTCAATATTACTTTTCCTTAACATCCATCACAAGAGAAGACTCTATACCATTTTGGAAAATAACACCATTTTTTGTTGAATCTTCAAAACAAACTCCTAAACCAGAAAGCTTGTGAACATCTCTAGCAAATTTTAACTTTTCTTATTCAACATAGGCCACACTACCCATGGACAACCTGTTAAGAGCATATGCCACAACATTGGCCTTTCCTGAAGGTTGAATCTTGCTCATTTCATAATCCTTAAGAAGCTTAAGACATGTCCATTATCAAATATTCAACTCCATAAAAGGTGAATACGTACTAAAGACTCTTATGACCGATGAGCACATTAATATGAACACTATACAATAGGGTCTCAAAATCTTCAAGGAAAATCTATTATTGCTAACTTAATATCATGAGTCAAATAGATCTTCTCAAGATCCTTAAGCTATCTTGAACCATAAGAAATGACCTTATAATGTTGCATTAAAACACATCTAAGGCCAACTTTGAAAGCATGATAATAGACTAAGAAGCCAACTAATCCCTCTAGAAATAGAGTTGTAGTCAGTCGATTCCTCAAATATAGAAAACTCTTCTCACAAATCTCAAACGACTAAAACTTAAACCCTTTTTGCATTAGCCTAGTTAATGGGACAACAAAAGATGAGAACCTCTCACTTCTATAATAACAATCCAAGCCCAAAAAGCTCCCAATGTTTGTTGGAGCAGTGGCTCTAGGCCAGTTTTTTAATGATACAATATTCTTTAAATCTACCAAAATACCCTCTCCGGACCCCACATGATCGTAGAACTCAACCGATTTCAATAAAAACTCACACTTTCTAAACTTAGTGAACAACTATCGAACTTCAGAGTTTGAAACACAACTATCAAAGATTTTACATGCTCTTCCTCACTCTGAGAGTAGACAAGAATGTCATATCTAAAGACAATAACAAACATGTCTCAATATTTGTTGAATACCTTATTTCTCTAGTCAATAGAAGTTGTAGGAGCAATTTTTAGACTAAAAGTTACAACCATATTTTTTTGTGATCAACTAAGTTCTAATGGTTTTCTTTTGAATGTCATACTTCCTACCTCTGAACTTATGAAAACTAAATCTGAGGTCAATCAAAAAGAAATAATTGGCACCCGAATGCTAGTCAAATAGGTCATCAATTTAGGGGATGGGATACTTATTCTTTATTGTGACCTTGTTCAATTATCGGTAGTCAATAACATTCTAAAAGAATATTTTCTAGCATACTAAGAGGATTTTAGCACCCTAAGAGGAAGTACTAGGTCAAATGAAACCTTTTTCTAAGAGATATTTTGACTACTCTTTACGTTTGTTTAGCTCGATTGTAGCTATTAAATAAGAAAGAATAGATATTGGCTATAAAACTAAAATAAAACCTATTCCAAAGTCAAGCTCCCCTTCAATAGTAAATCTAGGCATATCTTCAGGAAATACCTCTAGAAGCTCACTGACTGCTAGAAATTACTGAAGATTAGGGGTCTCGAACTTAGAGTTTTTACCTCCAACTAGATGATAGATACTCCTCTTACAAATTATCTCTCTGTTTCTCTCCTTGAGAGAATAGATATAGTGACCAATAGGTACTGAATGACTACCACTCTACTCTAATACTAGCTCATTAGGAAACAAAGATCTTACAACTCTAATCTAAGTTGGCTAAGGTGTACTAAGAATGTAGTGAATCCATGGAAAGAATGATATCAAAGTTAATCATATCTAGCATTACTAAATCAACTATGCATATTTATGAAGGACTATGGCTGGACAATTTATACACACCTTTCTAGTTATAACTATGAAGGACAATGGCTGAACAATTTATATACACCTATCTAGTTATGACTAACTAATAAACCTTGGATTTTTATCCCTTGAAAAATTCTTGAGCTTTGATCTCACTACATTGCTAATGATTGGACCCTATGAGTCGTACAGTGTCCTGATGAGTCATTAGGATTAGTCATAACCAAATTAGTAAGTTTGTGGATTGATCCTACTTTGAGTACGAGTGGCTCACTAAGAGCATTAAGGATATGTTTTGAGTCATTAGGTGTAATCCTAGGGTATCCATTGTAAGTCTCAATTTTGGTTCTATGTTGACTACGATTCATCCCTACGAGTCGTAGGGTGCCATTATGATTCCTGTGGCTGAGTTATAAGGTCAACAGTGTAGGGTGACTTAGTGGTACTTCCTTGATTATGACTCGTGGTGATGAGTCATAAGGAGTGGCAATGTGTGATGGGTTGACCCTTAGTCAAAGGTAGCACTTTTACATCTTTAAGATAATGACATTCTAGATATTTTTCCTCATATCCAACTAGAAACCTACATCTTATAACCCCTTTAGGGTAACCTTATCACTCAGAAACTAATCCAAGTAACTCCTCAAATACTCCCAAATCTCCAAGGTCAAGAATACTTAGGGTTTCAAGAGGTTGTTCACTTAGGCCATTCAATGGTGATTTCTCTCCATACAAATTAAGGCATGCTACTCTTCCCTCATTGTTGATTTTATAAAAGTATGTGTTTTAAAGTATTATTCATGAGATGCTTATTTTGGTTTTGAAACAAAGATTGCAGGTTTTGAATGCTTGTTGTTGAACAAGTTTTTCCTATGGTTTACATATGATTAATCATGCTTTGAATGTGGTTTTGAACTTGTGGGTACATTGGTAAGGTGAATGGACTAGGGAATTGTGATTTTCCCCAGTCTTATAACTTTTGAAGTGTTTATGGACTAAACCCCAATTTGTGAAATATGGAAATTGAACTATTCTTGAACTATTGCATCATGATGTTGAATTGAACCTTATGAAATTATGTTTTCAAAATTTATGTCATAATTGAATGAAAAGGGTCGTGAATTCCCTAAGTGATATAATTGTTAGGGCATGTTGTTGTTACCTTGCAAATGTAGTTGGTATGAATATTGTAATAATGTCTTCCTTAATTTGAAATATGGATCAATGAATGGGAATGTTTGATAAATATTTTTAAATGGGCTTAAAAATTGGGTTGTGTAGCTGAGTCATGAAAGTGAAGGTCCAATTGACCAATACTGGAAACCATGCTAGGCGGTGCGACAGTCGTTATGGCTTGAGGGTTCGATTCCCCTTGCTTGTGACCAAGTGGTTCAAGTATACCTTTTTGTTATTATTATGATTGGAGTGTTTGAGTCCCCCATATCACATTTCATAATCTGGTGCTTAATTCACCTTAGTATATGTTGTGAGGTTTGAGTTCCTTGTGTGCATATATATGAGATTATTCTTTGGTTTGTGTGGCTACACACGCTGGGGCCCGACTAGGGGGTGAGAACTGTAGCCCATATAACCCATGGGTACTATTATAGATGGTTGAGCTACTCAATCCATGTTAAGGTTTCAAAGTGCATGTTAAGCCTTGTTCCTTATCCTGGCATGAAATGTATATATGTATTTGCGTATGTTATGTGCATTCGTTGACTCTGTTTGAATTGATGTCATTATTCTATCCTTATCCCTAAGTTGTATGCAAGCGCTCACCCCGCTAACTTCTTTGGAATGTTGTATCCCTACACGATGTAGGATTTTGCCATACTTCTATTTTTTTTTCTCAGTGATCGTAGATTGATTGAGAGTAGACTTGAAGTGGTGAGCTTTCATCCTTCGGAATGCTTTATTTCAGGATTATGTTTTCTTTTAAGTTATAGACTATTGTATACTATTTTTTGCTATAGTTAGGGGCATGTCCCGACACTTTATTGATATTCGATTTGGTAGAGTCTTTGTCAAACTACTGTGGACTTGGGATCATTTAGTTGTTAGCTGGTTTGGTTATACACAAATCATAATATCTTAAATTTTAAGTTCTCTTATCTTATTTTATGTTTAAAATTCACTCGACATGGGTGTAAGGTGGTCTATGATTTGGGTGTTGGGGTGGTCTCTGGTACTTTTTGTTCTTAAGATACCCGTCATGACCCGACCCTAGTTTGGGTCTTGTAAAGGTTGTATCATATCCTATGTTCATGGTCAACTAGGTCTCCACAAAGTCCTATTGAGTAGAGTCTATTTTATGGGCGTGTAGCGCACCACTCTTTTAATGGAGAGGCTATGAGGCATTTAGGAATCCTTACTCTTCTTGTTGTTCTATTTCAAGCTATAGAATCTAAGTTCTTAAGTCTCTCTAATTCCTGTGTGTCTTCAAATCATGAATCCCAAATGATCTAAAGCTCATGGAAACTCCTCTATCCCACTTGGGCACAATGTTGATGGGAACACCCTACTTATGGGGTATAGATCCGATCTAGAGTTCCAGTTCTTGATTTCACTTTTGGAGTTCCACCTATCCTCTCTAGTCCTCCTTAAGCTCCTCAGGCTGATGTGTCAAATGCAAAATTTTATCAGTCAATTTATATTTTGGCTTAGTTGGCAGCTTCTTAGTCTAAGTGTGTAGCTTCTGTTACTCTATCTTCTGAGGCCACAAGGGTTGGACAGTTTATGAGGTTGAGTCTCCAACTTTTACTGGTGTTACGGTTGAGGAGCATCCTTAAGTTTTTATAGATGAGATGGAGAAGATATTTCAAGTTATGCATGCACCGGAAAATGAGGGTATGGAATTTGTTGTCAATCAAAGAAATAGAAACAGTCTAGGGGAGATGACGATGAATCTGTACTGTAGGATGATTTATCTAGTTCAGTTCTAGACTGTTTCTTTTCTCAGGAGTTGAAAGAGGCAAAAGAAGAAGAATTTGTTAAAATGAAGCAAGGCAAGATGACGGTTAAGGAGTATGCCTTGAAATTTCATAAGTTCTCTCTGTATGCTCCTGAGTTAGTGACTAGCATATGGGCTAGAATAAGGAAATTTTCTTTTGGGTTGTCCTATGATTTAATTATAGAGAGTAAGACTGCCTTACTGAACAAATATATGGACATCTCCAGATTGGTTACGTATATGCAGCAGGTTGAGAAAGAGAAAAAGAAGGAAAAGATAAGCGAAAGGCTGAGTAAGAAGTTTAGATTTTCTGATCTGGGTAGAGGTCAGCAGTAGAGTGGTAGAGATAGTGGATAGTGTTCTAAGAAGAAGTGAGAAAGTTTTGGTTCATACTTTACGGCTAGTGCTCTTAATTCAAAGTCATCAAGTGATCATCGTTCTCAATATGATAGTGGGTTTAGGGAACATGGTGCCCAACCTCAGGTCTAGTGGGGCTCAGTCAGCTTCATCATATCCTCCTTCTAGATTCTGTGGGCAGGCACACCAAGGATTTTGTGATAAGGGGAGGAATATATGTTTTAAATATGGTCAGATTGGTCACTTGCAGAGGTTTTATCCTTCTAAGTTATCTTTAGAGGAAAATAAGATTCTTGTTGCCACTTTATCAGCTCCTGCGCCAAAGGGTACTGTTTTTTTCTAGTACCGACATTGATCGGAATTACTTGTATGCTCTTTCTAACCTCCAAGACTCTGAGGCATCTCTCAATGACGTTATTTGTTGTTTACAAATATTTTCTTATGATGTGTATCATTTGCTTGATCCGGGGTCTACCATTTCCTATGTGACCCGTTTGTGGTTGTACATTTTTGTTTCATTCCTGAGTGTATCCCTGATCCCTTTTCTATTTATATCCTAGTTGGTGACTCTATGGTTGCTACAAGAGTTTATAGGGGTTATTTGGTATCTATTGGTGGCAGAGAAACTCTGATAGATCTGATAGAGTTAGACATGGCTAATTTTGATGTTATATTGGGGATGGACTTGTTGGACTCGTTCTATGCCTCCTTAGATCATCAAACTCGGAAGATCATGTTTAAATTTCATAATGAGTCGATCATTGAGTGGGAAGGGGGTACTTTAGTGCCTAAGGGAAGATTCATATCATATCTTAGAGCCCAAAAGTTTATTTCCAGGGGATGTTTTTATTATTTGGTCTGGGTTAAAGATTCTAACTCAGGGGGTCCTTCCTTTAAATCTATTCCCGTAGTTAATGAATTCATCGAGGGTTCTCCTGATTATCTTCCTAGTTTCCCTCCAGATAAAGAGATTGATTTTGGGATTGACCTTATTCCGGGCACTCATCCTATTTTTATCCCTCCTTATAGAATGGCTCAAGCTGAATTAAATAAGCTTAAGGATCAGTTGAAAGTCCTTCTTGACAAGGGATTTATCCATCCTAGTGTGCCTCAATGGGGTGCTCCTATTTTTTTCATGTGTATAATGGATGGTCCCCTTAATATATGTATTGATACCGCCAACTGAATAGACTAACCGTGATGAACAAGTATCATCTTCATCAATTGATGATTTGGTTAACCAGCTTCAGGGTGATAGATGTTTCTCTAAGATTCATCTTCGGTCTGGATACCATAAGTTAAGGGTTAGGGAGGCTAATATCCCTAAGACTGTCTCTTAAACTTGGTATGGTCACTATAACTTCCTAGTCATGTTTTTGCTCTGTCTAATGCCCTAGCAGAATTTGTGGATCTCATGAATCGGGTGTTTTGTCAGTTCTTCGATTTATTTGTCATAATTTTCATTGATGATATTCTAGTGTACTCTAAGAGTGAGGCATATTATGTCGATTACCTTCGTATTGTGTTGCAGACCATGAAAGATCAACATTTGTAGGTTAAGTTTTTGAAGAATGAGTTTTGGTTGAAAGTTGTTACTTTTCTGGGTCATGTCATTTCTAGTGAAGGTATTATGGTGGATCCGCAAAAAGTTACAGTGGTTAAGAAGTAGCCTAGGCCCACGACTCCAACTGATATTTGGATCTTCTTGGATTTAGTTGGTTACTATAGGAGATTTATGGAAAGTTTCTCAACTATAGCTACCTCACCGACTAAGTTGACCCAAAAGAGGTCTGATGCTTGTGAGGGTAGTTTTGAGAAGCTGAAAGATAAGTTGACTTCAGTTCAAGTTTTGACCCTGCCCGAGGATAATAATGGATTTGTAGTTTATTATGATGCATCTCCTGTGGGACTTAGTTGTGTGTTGATGCAACATGGTAAGGTGGTTCCCTATGCTTCTTGGCAGTTGAAAGTTCATGAGAGGACTTATTTGACTCATGGCTTGGATTTATTTTCTGTGGTGTTTGCGTTGAGGATTTGGTAGCTTTATTTATATGTAGTCCATGTAGATATCTTTTTTGATCATGAGAGACTGCAATATGTGTTCACCCGAAATGAGTTGAATCTCAGGTAGAGGAGGTGGCTTGAGTTGCAGAAAGACAATAACATAAGTCTCCACTACTACTCAGGTAAAGATAATGTGGTTGTCGATTCTCTTAGTAGGTTACCCAAGGGTAGTCTAACTCATGTGGATAAGGATAAGCAGGAGTTGGTGAAAGATATTCACTGTCTGGCTAACCTTGGAATTCATCTCTTAGACTCTGAAAATAGTGGTGTGTTTGTGCAAGAGGTGGCAAAGTTATCCCTTGTTGCTGAAATAAAGGAGAAGCAAGTACTGGATCCAATCTTAATGAAGATTACGGGAGATGTGGGACAATAAAAAATTATAGCTTTTGAGATTGGTTATGATGGTATCTTGAGGTACCAAGGCAGATTATTTGTTTTCAATATATATGGGTTGAGAGAGAGGATCTTTGTTGAGGCTCATGAGTCGTGTTATTCCATTCACCCTAGTTCAACAAAATTGTATCATGATCTTAAGGAGATTTATTAGTGTAATAATATGAAGTGATATATGGCTAGTTTTGTGGCTAATGCATAGTGTGTTAACAAGGGAAGGTTGAGCACTTACAGCCCAAAAGGGTTATATTAAGAAATTGAGTTGACTGTATGGAAGTGGGAAGTGATTAATATGGATTTTGTTATTAGTTTTTCTCGGTATCAGAATCTATTTGATTTAATTTGGGTCATCGTGGATAGGATGACTAAGTTTTCTCCCTTCTTGCCCATGAGGTCTAATTATTCGGTCAAGGATTATGCAAAGTTGTTCCTCCAAGTGATTTTGAAGTTCCATGGGGTGCCTATTTCTATCATGTCAGATTTTGGTACCCAGTTCTCATCACACTTTTGGCATTCATTTCAAAGAGGTTTGGGAACTAATATGAGACTTAGTACTTCTTTTAGTCCGCAGTCGGATTGGCAAGCATAAAAGACTATTTAGATACTAAAAGATATGCTTAGAGCTTGTGTGATTAACTATGGTGGTAGTTGGTTTGATCATTTGCCTCTTATAGAGTTTACATATGATAATAGCTACCACTTTAGTATTAGGATAGCTCCGTTTGAGGCATTGTATGGTAGGAGGTGTTGATCTTCTATTGGGTGGTTCGAGGTTGGTGAGGCAAAGATGTTTAGACCTGATTTTGTTCACCAAGCCATGGAGATGATGAAGGTGATTTGGGATAGACTTAAGACCGTCCAAAGTCGCCAAAAGTCCTATGCAAATGTTAGGTGTAGGGAGTTAGAGTTTGAGATTAGTGATTCGGTGTTCTTCAAAATGTCCCCCATGAAGGGAGTACTGCGGTTTGGGAAGAAGGGGTAGCTTAGTCCCCACTATGTCAGTCCGTACTTGGTTTAGAAGAAAGTTGGTAATGTTGCTTATGAATTATAGTTGCCTTCTAGTTTGAGCTCCATTCATCCGGTGTTTCACATTTTGATGTTAAAAAAGTGTTTGGGTTATCCTTCGATGGTTGTTCCTTTTGAAGAGGTGGGTATTTTAGATCCTTATCTTATGAGGAAGTCCCAATTGAAATTTGGGATCGACATGTTCGTCGGCTATGAAGAAAGAATGTGTCTTTGATAAAAGTTCTTTGGAGGAACCAAAAGGTGGAGGAAGCTATGAGGGAAGTCAAAGCGGACATAAAGTCCAAGTATCTGTTCCTGTTCTTATACCAGGTATTTCTTAACGTCTTTATTTACTGGCTTTGATAAAAGAAAAGGTGATTTCCTTAGCATCTTTGTTTTCCGCCTTTGTTAAAGGTAAGAGTAGAGGTATGTGGAGTCAAATCATGCTAATAAATTCCTTGTCCCATCATTCAAGGATGAATAATCCATGTTGGGAGAATTAAAACACCCCAGATTTTTGTCCATTGAAAAATTCTAGAGCTTTGAACTCACTGCCTTGGTAAAGACTTGACACTATGAGTCATAGGGTGTCCTAATGAGTCATTGGGATGAGTCTCAACCAAATCAGTAAGTTTGTGGCTTAATTCTTCTCTAGTACGAGTGGCTCACTAAGAACCGCAAGGATATGTTATGAGTCGTTAGGTTTAATCATAGGGTGTCCAGTGTAGGTCTCAATTTGGGTTCTATGTTGACTACAACTAGGCCTTACGAGTTGTGGTATCCCATTACAATTCTTGTGGATGAGTCATAAGGTCAACAGTGTACGATGCCTAGGTGGTATAATCTTGGTTATGACTCATGGTGATGAGCTGTAAGGAGTGGCTACGAGTCAAGGGTTGATCCATAATCAAAGGCGGCACTTTTTCAGCTTTTACGTTAAGGGCATTCTTGATATTTGCCCTGTTACCCAAATTGAAACCCACGTCATATAACCCCTTTAATGTGTCATTATCACTCAGAAACTAATACATGTAACTCCTTAAATACTCCCAAATCCCTAAGGTCAAGAACACTTAGGGTTCTCAAGAGGATGATCACTTAGGGCCTTCAAGGGTGATTTCTCTCTGTAAATCTTACTATTTCAGGCATATTACTCTTCCCTCGTTTTTAATTTTGTAAAATCATGTGTTTTAAATTATTATTCATGAAAAACTTATGTTTTTTTTGAAACAAAGGTTGGGGGTTTTGAACAATGTTTTCCTATGGTTTACATATGATTAATCATGCTTTGAATATGGTTTTGATCTTCTGGGTGCATGGGTATAGTGAATGAACTAGGGATTGTGGTTTTCCCTAAACTTGTGACTTTTGAAGTGGTTATGGCCTCAAGACCAAATTGTGAAATTGATTTTGTTATGAGGAATGTGGGAATTGAACTGTTCTTGAACTATTCCATCATGATGTTTGATTGAACCTTATGAAATTATGTTTTCACAAGTTATGCCCTAATTAAAGCAAAGGTGTTGTGAATTCCCCAAGTGATGTAATTGTTTGGGTATGTTGTTGTTACCTTGCAAGTGTAGTTGGTATGACAATACCAACAATGTATACCTTAATGTGAAATATGGTTCAATGAATGGGAAAGTGTGATAAATTTTTTTAATTGGGATTTAAAAGAGGGTTGTGTAGCTGAGTCTTGAAAGTGGAGGTCCAAGTGACCAATACGAGAAACCGCTCTAGCTAATGCAGGGGTCGATATGGATTGAGGGGTCAAGTCCCCTTGCTTGTGACCAGGTGCTTCGAGTCCACCTTATTGTTATTATTATGATTGGAGGGTTCGAGTCTCCCATATCATATTTCATTATCGGGTTCTTAAGTCACCTTAGTATATGTTGGGAGGTTTGAGTCCCCCGTGTGCATATATATGAGATTATTCTTCTATTTGTGTGGCTACACACATTAGGGCCCAACCAGGGGTGAGAGTTGGGATGCTTATAGACCGTGGGTACTATTATATAACGGTTGAGCTAGAAAATCTAGGTTAAGGCTTTAAAGTGCATGTTAAACCTTTTTCCCTATCCCGACATAAAATGTATATATATATATATATATATTCATATGGTTATATGCATTGGTTGACTTAGTTTGAATGTACGACATTATTTTATCTTTATCCCTGAGTTACATGCTAGCGTTCACCCCGCTAATTGTCTTCGAATGTTGTATCCATGCGCAATTCAGGATTTGTCCATACTTCTACTTCTCCAGCTCAGTGTTCATGGATTAACCGAGAGTCGACTTGAAATGGTGTGCTTCCATGTTTTGGAAGGATTCATTTTAGGATTATGTTTTCTTTAGAGTTATAGACTATTGGATACTACTTTTTCCTATAGTCGGGGGCATGTCTAGATACTTTATTGATATTTTGTTTAGTAAGGCTTTGTTGGACTACTGTGGACTTTGGATGGTTTGGTTGTTCGTTGGTTTAGTTATACACATATCATAATATCTTAAATTTCAAGTTTTTTTATCTTATTATATGTTCGGACTTTATCCGACATGGGTGTAAGGTGGTCTACGGTTCGGCTATTGGGGATGGACTCTGGTCCTTGTTGGACTTGAGATACTCATCACGACTAGGCCCTGGTTTAGGTTGTGTCACTGACTCACCAACTGGAGTAGATACTTGAAGTTCCAAATTTTGACGGAACATTTTGCTTTTTTTTCTCAGGAAAATTGTGTGTTTTCAAGCAACTAAAGTTGTATTTGATGATGGATTTAAGTGATTTTAGGTTAAGGAGTTAGTTGAAGTAGAAAACTTAGAAAAACAACAGAAAAAGGTCACTGATGGCCTAAATGGCGGACCGTTAGTCATACGATGGACTGCCGGGTGGACCGTCAAAGCTAAATAGTAGGTTCCAGGTGGAAGATCCATGCCACGGTCAAAGTGGCGGACCATCAAGCTTGTGGCGGACTGCCAACTTGGTCGTCAGACTTAAATAGAATACATGATTTTGGAAGTCTTAGCGAAGGAATGTGTGATGGACCGTCGTACTATCGATGGTCTGCTAAGGTAGCCATCAGGGTAAAACAGAACTTGATATCCTGGGGCACTCAGCGATATTCCATGTGACGGACTGTCAGACTTTCGACGGGCTGTCAGTTGGACCGTCAACTTGTACGCGGCATTTTCTGAGTTTAAATTTTAAATCTTCTAAACCTGGGAGCATATAAATACCCAGTTAGGGTTTTATTGAGAAATATTTTGAATCTTGGATATTGTTACCTTAGTTTTCCATCTTTGAAATTCTCTGTAACGTAGAACTTTATGAATCAAGCTGAACTTGTGGATCTAATAATTCCATTGCTATTGAAGATTCAAGGACTAACTCTAGTAACTTTTGTAAGTGAATTTTGAATTTATTTATGAATAATACAAGGATTTTTTCTCTTTCTTCTATGGGGATGAGTGGCTAAGCTCCCATAACTAGGGTTATGGGATCCTTGATGTGAATAACTGATATGGGTTGTGGTTCCAATTGGGTTTCTGTAGGAAATCAATCTTTCCTAAACCCTTCTTCACTTTAATGACTTTTCTTGGTTGCAAACTTGAAAGGTGAGCCCAAGAACATCACTTGTTTGAATAGAAAAGTGCTTGTTTGGAAAAGAAAGGGTTTACATGGAATCTAGAGGCCTAAACCTTTAGATTAATGAAAAAATCCTTAGCAGGATTGACCTATATAAGAAAATGGTTGAATAATCAATGCATTCTTTAAGTTTGAAAGAATTAAAGGATAAACAATTTATTAAGGTTGAGAAACTAATGGGTAAACAATAGAATTCAGCTACTCTTGCAATTAAAGTTATTGATCGGAACTCAAGAGTGAGTGACAACCCTAACTATTTAAGCATCTGGGTAACCATGACTCTATTTTTTTAATACTATTGAATTACAACTTGCAGAAAGAATTATTAGTTGGAACAATTCTGTTACAATTATTTAGAATACAATTCATAAACTAAAACCCTTTTTATTCAGGAACCTTCGATCAACAGTCGGATAACAATCACAATACTTAGTGAACACAGTATTCCTTGTGGGATTCAACACCCAACCTAGTTGGGTTCTATATTTGACAGCGACCACTTACTCTCTTGAAAGAGAGGTATAATTTGGGTGTATTAAATTTTGGCGCCATTGTCGGGGAATACGGTTGTCAATTAAGTTTCTGTTTGTTAATTGACCTTTGGTAAAGTTTCCCAAATTTTACTCTTGTTTGTTGATTTTGTTGTGTGTAGGATAGTTATTTTTAATGACAAGTAAATGGAGATCGGGTGCACCATTATTACCAATACATCTAGAACTGCAATTAATTGGTGGAATGGTAGACCCCCAGGACGCTGAAACACTAGCCGCTCTGGCTAGAGCTCAACTTAATCAACAGAATGACGGTCAGCTGGTGCATCATCCTAATCCTGATGATGATGATTTGGGGGATGATGATTTGTTAAATTCTGTTAACCCAAGGCATGCAGAGAATATGGTTGCACCAGTGAATCGAAATGTAAACAGGAATCGTCCTTTTAGGGCGAGGTAGGATCAACAATAGGTACAATTTGATCTAAATGATGACAAAGACAGAATTGATGGAGCAAGAACAACTAGAGCTATTATTTCTCCACCTTTAGCACTTGGAGCTAAATTCTATATTACTAGTACAAAGATTCAACTCCTTTATCTTAAGGGATTGTTCAGTGGTCTTCCAGGAGATAATCGTAACATGTATTTGGTGAACTTTATCACTATTTGAAAATCTTTCGATAACCTAGGAGTGGGAAAGAATGCTATCCGACTATGCTTATTTCTGTTATCTCTGTCTGGAAAGTCAAAACTATGGCTCAATGGACTGACTCCTGACTCTATAACCAACTGGAGGAAGTTGAAAAAGGCTTTCCTAGAAAGGTTCTTTCCACCCTCCATGAGGGTATAGTTTAGGGATGAGATCAGTAATTTCCAGCAGCTTCCCACTAAAGCACTTCATGAGACTTGAGAGAGGTTTAAAAAGAAGTTGATGTAGTTCCTGAATCATAATATGAAGGATATTCATTTGAAGAGACTCTTTATAGGGCTTTAAACTCTATTACGTAGCCAGTTGTGGATAATGCTGCTGGAGGATCATTTGTGGATCTCACTTATCCAGAGGCTTCAAAGATGCTTGATCAAATGACCAAACAAAGTTGAGCGTGGCATACCAGGGATTCTGTGGTAGCAAGCCCTAATGTGTCTGGTGGTAAGACTGCAGAGCAATGCAACAAAGAGGAGAAACGTGTCCATGACATATCACACTTAAAGACATAGATGGATTTGCTAACTAAGAATCTATTGTCTAGAAAAATAGAGAAGGTGAAAGTTGTTGCATCTCAAGGTAGAGCTGACTCTTATTCGGAAGAAGAAGAGAACTATCTAAATAATTAGGACGATATTTGAGGCAATAGCCAACGTAATAAGGTAAAAATTATTACCACAATACTGGTTATAAGGATAAGGATCAAGGAAACTGGAAAAACAAGAATGATAGGAGTGGAATATATGTACCTCCTAGAAGTAGAGATAATACTGTAACTAACTCTGGCAAGATAGCCACGGAGGACATGATGGAGAAATTATTAAAGGGAGTTGAGGTTACCAACTCTAGGGTGACTACTATGAAGAGTGATTTGTCTTTCATGAGTTAGTTGGTAAAATCACACTCTACTTCTATCAAATAGTTGGAGCAGTAAATGAGTCAACTCTCAGCAGCATTGAATTATAGGAAGAGCGGAACTTTGCCAAGTGATACTATTTAGAATCCTTAAAATGATGGTTCTTGCATGGCAATTACCACACGGAGTGGTAAAGTATTACCAGGCCCTTCTGTGGGCAAAAATGTGAATGAAGAAGTGATTGAAGAGGATGTTGATCATGAAGAAAGTAATCCAGTAGAGTCTGATAAATTGGATGGCATTGATATTCTTTCTACTCATTAGCAGGTTGATGAGTTAGAAAAAGGAAAAGACAGCGAAGGGGAAGAAGTAGTGACTACTTTCCCAAAACCACCACCTCTCTTTCCTCATAGATTAAAGAAGAAGGTTGACGATACAAAGTTTTGTAAATAAATGGCAATGTTGAAGCAGCTGACAGTGAATGTGCCTTTCGTGGAGGTACTTGAGTAGATGCCAGGATATGCTAAATTTATGAAGGATCTTATGACAAAAAAGAGAGAAGTAAGCTATGAACTGGTGGATAATGTCCATCATTGTAGCGTTATTTCTACAAGATCCTTGGTGCAGAAGAAGGAAAACCCAAGAGCATTTACCATCCCTTATACAATTGGGTCTCTGGATTTGCTAAGTCCTTATTTGATATGGGAGCGAGCATCAATCTGATACCGCTAGTTGTTTATAAGAAGTTGGGTTTGGGAGATCCCACAACCACAAACATGCGACTTGTGATGGCGAATAGGTCGGTAAAGCAACCTGTTGGTATTTTTTATGATGTGCTAGTGAAGGTGGCTAGTTTCCTATATCTGCTGGATTTCATTATTTTTTATTGTGAGGTAGACTCGAGATGCCCATAATCTTAGGTCAACCTTTCCTGCGTGCTTATTGATTTATGAGCTAATGAGTTCTTATTCAGGCTGAATCATGAAGTGGTGTGATTTGATATGTGCCAATCTGTGAATCAACATAAGGAGATGAATGTGTTCTCTATTGTGGATGTTTATTATGAAGATTAGCAATAAGTACCAATAGAGGAGAAATTTGTTGTTGAGCCCTTAGCTGCAGTTTTAATGAATTTTGATAGTGAGGGCATTGAAGAATATGAGGAGACTATTTGTTCTTTAAAGGGAATGTGATCATATTCTTATGCTCCCAAGAAGCTTAATCTGGATATAAAAAATCGTTTAACACCACCAGCTAAGATATTTATTGAGGAGGCACCGATGTTGGAGTTCAAAGAATTGCCAGGTCATCTCTGATATGTGTTTCTAGGAAATGGAAACACTTTACTTATCATTAATGTGGATGATTTAGGTGAGCAGTAGGTGGAGGAACTTATTTCTGTGCTTTGGAGGTACAAAAGGGCGATAGGATGGACTATCGCGGATATTATTGGCATCCCTCTAGGTATTTGCACTCATAAAATTCAATTAGAAGAGGATTACACATCAATAATTGAGCATCAATGTCGTCTTAACTCGCCTATGCAAGAGGTGGTTCAGAAGGAAATCATCAAATGGCTTAATATAGGAGTTGTATACCCCATTTCGGATAGAAAGTGGGTGAGTCCTATTTAATGTGTGACAATGAAAGCGGGCATGATAGTTATAGAGAATGAGAAGAATGAGTTGATACCACTCAAACCTGTCACTGGGTGGAGAGTTTTCATGGGTTATTGAAAACTCAAATCATAGATATTGAAGGACCACTTCCCAATGCTTTTTATGTATCAGATGCTTGATCGATTGGAAGAAAGAGGTTGGTATTGTTTCTTTGATGGTTATTCTGGTTTTAATCAGATTTCTATAGCCCTGGAGGATCAGGAGAAAATATCATTCACCTGCCCATATGGTACTTTTGCATTTAAGTGGATACCGTTTGGATTGTGTAATGCACCCGCTACCTTTCAACGATGCATGATATCTATTTTCATAGATATGGTTGAAGACATATTAGAGGTGTTTATGGATGATTTTTTGGTGGAAAGAGATTTGTTTGAGTTATGTTTAGTTAATCTGAGTCGGGCCTTGCAGAGGTGTGAGGATTTCAATCTGGTACTTAATTGGGAGAAATATCAGTTCATGGTGAAGGAGGTCATTGTTCTAGGACACAAAATTTTTGCAAAAGGAATTGAGGTCGATTGAGCTAAAGTCGAGGTTATTGAAAGCTTCCACCTCCCATTTCAGTAAAGTGGGTGCGTAGTTTTCTTGGTCACGTAGGCTTTTATCGGAGGTTTATAAAAGACTTCTATAAAATTACAAATCCACTTTGCAAACTTTTGGATAAGGAAGTTAAGTTCACATTTGATGATGATTTCTTGAAGGCATTTGAATGCCTTAAAGGGAAGTTAGTTGACGCACCTATTATTGTTGCACCGGATTGGTCAAAGCCGATTGAGATTATGTGTGATGCAAGTGGTGTTGCACTTGGAGCTGTACTTGGTAAGAAGAGGGATAAGTTGTTTCATCCCATTTACTATGCAAATAAATCACTGAATGGGGCCTAAAAGAACTACACTGTTACTGAACAGGAACTTCTTGCAGTAGTTTATGCTTTTTAGAAGTTTTGGGCTAATTTGCTAGGAACCAAGGTGGTGGTTCACACTGACCACGCATCTTTGAGATATTTGATGGGGAAAAAGGATGCAAAACCAAGGTTGATTATATGGGTGCTGCTGCTTTAAGAATTTGACTTCGAAGTCACAGATAGGAAGGGTTGCGAAAACCAAGTTACAGACCATCTGTCTAGGTTTGAAGGGAAGCAAACAGTTGGAGATGAATTTAAAATCAATGATGAATTTCCAGATGAGGAAATCTTAGCTATTGTTATGGAGAAAATACCTTGGTATGCTGATTTTGCAAACTATGTGGTGAGCGAGGTGATTTCAAAGAATCTTTCTTTTCATCAAAGAAAGAAGTTTCTCCATGATGTGACACACTACTTCTGGGATGAGTCATATTTGTTTCGAGGCAGTGCTGACAATATCATAAAGAGATGTTTTCCAGAAGTAGATATGTTGAGTATCTTAGAAGCGTATCATGTTTCCCCAGTTGGAGGTCACCAGGCCGGTGACCGTACATCTAAAAAGGTGCTACAAAGCGATTACTATTGGCCGACTTTGTTCAGAGATGCTTATGAGTTCGTAAGAAGATGTGACAAATGTCAGAGGTAAGGGTCAATCTCTAAGCGTCATGAAATGCCTATGACAAAAATGATAGAGGTAGAATTATTCGATGTCTGGGGCATTGACTTCATGGGGCCTTTTGTGAGATCATATGGGATGAAAAACATTCTAGTAGTTGTTAACTATATCTCAAAATGTGTTGAATCCATTGCTTTGGCTAACAACGAATGGAAGAGAGTAGTTGCGTTCCTTAAAAGGAACATTTTCTCTCGATTTAGGGTGCCACGCACTATTATAAGCGATGGTGGATCTAACTTTTGAAATCGTGTGTTTCGGGCTCCCTTAGAAAAGTATGGTGTTAAGCAACACAATGTAGCATATCCATACCACCCATAAACTAGTGGGCAAGTGGAGATTTCGAATAGAGAGATCAAAGCTATACTTACTAAAATAGTGAATGCTAGCAGACATGACAGGTCTAGGAAGCTTGATGACGCCTTATGGGCATACTCAACATCTTTCAAGACACCAATTGGCATGTCATTATACCAGTTGGTTTATGGCAAGTCATGTCATTTACCAGTTAAATTAGAGCATAAGGTGCGGTGGGAACTTAGGAGGCTGAATTTGAACTGGAATAAGTAAATACAGTTGAGATTAGGGAAGTTGAATGGGATGGATGATTTTTGTCTCGAGGCATATGAAAGATATGATCTTTACAAGGAGAAGATAAAGAAGTACCATGATCGGAGAATTGTAAAAAGAGATTTTCAAATAGGTGATTGGGTGTTTCTCTTCAACTCTAGATTGAAGTTGTTCCTAGGTAAGCTTAAATGAAAATGGTCGAGTCCATTCTAAGTTAATCAAGTCTACTCATCTTTAGTAGTTAACCTTTCAAACGAAGACAGAAATGTCTATAAAGTGAATGGGAAGCGACTGAAGTTATATATCGGTCCAATAGACTCTATAAAATGCACAACTTCTATCTATCTTGATGAAGTCTGAGTAATCGAGATAACTGCATCGTGCCTCTACATTAAATTAGGCGCTAGTGGGAGACAACCCACCAAGTGTTTTCGTAATCATAATCAAAGTATTTGTTGTTTTTGTGCAATCTGATGTGTTTGTGGGGTGTGCAGGACTGAAATTGCTGAAAAAGGAGTTTTTACAGTTGATAGGTGGTCGACAGGATAATTGATTGACCATCAAGTTACCGACGGGCCTCCACTATTACCGTCAAAACCAAGGTGAAAAGTTGAACATTCTTGATAAGTCTTGACGGCTAAGTTGGTGGATCATCAACAAACTGACGAACCATCGGAAGAACCGTCAACTTGAATCAGAGATTTTGAGTTTTTGGAATGGATTGACGGACCACTTGATGGAGCATCGCATCATTGATGGACCGTCGGAGTAACCATCGCACTAAATCAGAGTGGCCCAACTTCTGGTGAGTTTCGACAGTCAACCTGGTGGACCGTCGACAGTCTGATGAACCATCAGGTTAGCCGTCGCATTAACCCTAATTTTGAGTCAGGTCGGGTTAAGTCGAAAGCTTATTTAAAATACCCATATTCGACCCACATGCTTTTAAAAAGATAAAATATAGAGGTTATATATGTTGTAACCTCTTCAAATTCTACAACCTTATAACTCCCTCTGGATTCAAAGTATCTGAAGACAGTTACTCCCTCTAGGACTCTCCATCTTCTTTCTTCTCCTCTATTTAAATAAGTATATTCCCCTCTTTTCTTCTCATTACAACAAAGAAGAAATAACAGGCTAGAGTATTATGTAGTTTTCTTTCTGAAATGCAAGCAACTAGAGTGAAACTTTGGCATCATCAAGGTACCATTTTAACCCATTTTATTGCTTCTCCAAAGTGCAAAACATAATTGAAATTGTTGTGGTATATCAAATTTCATCTTGTTTTCTTTTGTGGTTTATATTGTGGATATTCTGAGTTTTGAACTTTGGTATACATTGTTTCGGTGAAGTCTTAGTAACCCACGTGTTTAGAGTAGAAAAACGTTTGCATAAACAAGAAATTATTGTTGTTACTATGCTGAAAATTAAATAAGATATACCAATTGTTAGATAAAATGCCAAAAGGAAGTCTGAAATTTAAAATGGAGACTAACAATCACCTTGGCGGACTGTCAAATCTATGACGGACCATCAGGTTGACCGTCCCAAATACTAAAGCAAGTTCCTCACTAGTTAAGCCGCGATGGACAACCTGGCAGACCGTCAGTAACTTGACTAACCGCTAATCCGACCATCGCAAGGACCTGAAAGTCAGATCTCACGGGATAAGGCCTGACGGCCCAACCAGCAGACCATCGCATCATTAACGGCCCATCAGTTTAACAGTCAAGCTAATTTTTGTTACTATTTTTGCAGATTTTTGTGTTGTAACTGATTCCTTACTCCTTTTTGAGGAATCATGGCACAAAAACTCCCATTGACTAGAGGCGGTGGTCAGGCAAGAGGATGAGGAAAACCTTTTAAGAGTGAGGAGGCACCAGCCTTCAACACTTATCAAAGGGATCAAATACTTTCTACACTCTCCCCATCTAAAGAGAAGAGTGATAGAAGCACCAAAAATACTAGCTCGAGCCTCGATGAGGCAAGGGTAGTCACATCTTGCCCCAACCCAGTTGAGGCCAAATCTGAGGCTACCAATATAGAGGCACAAACATAAGAAGCCGTTGTGGAGACTGAGATTGAGGATGCCAACTTGATCAGGTGTAAGGATCCTCAAATCATAGAGGTTGCCAGATGGCCACTAGATAGAGCAAGGGAAAAAATTTATGATGGGTTGGCACCAACAATAATTAGGCCAATCAAAAGGCCATTTGCTGAGAAGTATAAAATTGTAACGATGGAGTTGTATGAATATCCTAAGTTAGTACGTCATTTTAATGAGTACGAATTGGCATGGATAAGCAAGCCCCCGGATCGTATCAGCCGAATATGGTAAGGGAGTTCATTTCTAAATATTTGGTATTGGTAGAAAAGGATGTTCCAAAGGGCTCAAAGATTTCAAATCTACCAAATAGGGAGTCAGTGCCAGACCGAGGAGTTACCATTGACATATCATCCCAAACTACCAACATGATGCTAGTTGGACCTGACTATGAAGCTTCACCTGCTATTCCAGAACATGATTACTAACTACGTAATACATCTACCTAAAGATACTATTTAGGTAGAGTGTTGAATGATGAGGGTTATCCTTCCTAGGCAAAAAACCCACGTGATTGCATACGAAAGTCTTCCCTTTGCTTTAGAGCTAAATTTTGGTGAGTTATGGTTCGATATTGACTTATGCCAATTGGAGGTGATGCTAATCTGGATATTCACTGGGATGTACTTGTTTCTAGTTTGCTTTAAGGACTGAAGATTGATTTCAGTCAGATTATTGCCGATGAGTTGTTTCTGAGGGCACATATGTTGGCCAGTGCTCTACCATTCCTTTCTTAATTACGAGATTATATAGGCAGGAAGATGTGCCTCTAATTAGTGGGGTGGATAATGAGGTTTGTGCGACACATTTTTAGGACATTGAGAAATCCAAAGATGACTCAAAGTTTGAAATAAGGGTCACCAAACCTCCATCCTATCAAACTCAGTCAGCACCAACCCCAGATACTTCAGAGATTCCAACAGGTATGCCATTACCGATTACCAATTATGTACCACCTGATTATGTGCCATCAATAGCGTCCGCAGGGTCAGAATCGTCACCACCAATGGGTGGAAAATAATTTGCAGAATATAGGTTAACGTTGGAAAACTTTGCCAAGTCTGTGAAATTTCAAAAGAAATTCAAGAACCAGCTTGACACTTGGGCTGCAGAATTTAAGCCTTTTGTTGACAAAATTATAGCTGAGGCAATCCATCTATTCTAAGACATGCCGATAAGGATGGACCACATAGAGTAGAGAATCAACAAAATACTGGATTCGCTGTCCATTCTAGACTTGGAAAGGTTCATGGCAGAATGTAAGAAAGCACAAGATGATATCGAAGAGTTGAAGAGCAGGCAGCCACAACAGCCCACTTTTGATCCAGCCTTGGTAATGTGTGATAAAGATGAGGGAATTGTTGACCTGATAGAAAGACCAGTGAAAGACAAGGCAAAGAAATAGGTAGATGAACGTGCCAAATGAAAAAATAAAAAGAAAAGAAGGAGAGAGGCTATGATGATGGAGGAGTGAGAGCATCATGATATGAATAAAGACAAGAAAAGTTCAAGAAAAGATGTAGAGACAAGAAAGAAAAGATTAAAAGATGAAACGGCTAGAGTATCTACTAGTTCTGCCCCAGTTAGGGGGCAAACTTCAAACCCAGTCCGGGACATAGTACCTCCGATTCTGGAAGGAGAGTTTTTAAGTACCCCCACAACCATAGGGGTCAACATTACAGCAGGTGAGGACATAGGTTCTTCACCACACTTCACATATGCCTCAAATAAATAAGAGGCAATACAAGTATACCCACTTATCTGTACTTTTATTTGATACTTTGAGCACAATGCATATATTTTCTATAGGGGTAGTGTACTTGTACCATGGGGGGTTGTGTTGCCAATAATATTTTCCTCCCAAGTGCTATCTAAGAGAATTGACATGTCTAGGATTAACTTTAAGTTTGTATTTATTCTTTTGTAGTATTAACTTTAGGTTTGCATCTTTCCTTCCTTAAGTTCTATTCTGTTGTTAATGTTGGTCCATTAAATCAAAGTGTCATTTATGTTAGCACCTTATTGTGAATATGGATGATGAATGTTATTGGCATCAAGCTATGACTATGTCTGTATGATTGTTCAATTTTGTCTCTTAGTATATGTAATCAATTGTTAGTGAATCTTTGGTTGGTATTAGTTTGTAGAATATGCATGGCATGTGGTGTAAATCTTAAGAATAGTAGAATGAGTTTGACTCAGTTTCCTGTGTGTGTGAGTATTTTTATTAGTTCTTACATAGTGTAGTTCCTAGAACTTGTCTGGTTTAATTGATGTTGTGTTGTAGTTGATGAAATAAGAAGTGATAGCAGGATGCCTTGTGTTTTTAGTCCACTTGGCCCAAATAATTAACCCCACCAAAAACAATTTTCCATTTTTAAACCCTTCTTTAAGCTTATGTTAATTTTTTCTTCATTACTAATCACTCTAGTTAACTCTTTTTAAGTTGTTAACACTTAGCTCTGGCCCTAGCCCAATAGTGGGCATTGTGAACCTAAACTTAGGAAAAACACCTTAGTTGAGGGTTTCTATTGACAAAGCTATTAGCTATCTAAGGGAAAGTTGGTTTAGAGCATCCGGCCCTGGTCTACTCAAGACATTATGCACCTTGACAGATTGCATCAACATAAGTTGAGGGTGGTTTATGCTTGTGTAAAAAAATGTTGTTATGGTAAAGAGTAAATGATTGACAAAAGCGTGAGTGAGCTAGTTCAAAAATGGCATTGGTAGGTAGAAGTTGAGGGCAAAGAAAGTTAAATCCTAGTGTTAAGCCATTTTTTCCCAAAAGTCCTTCTTACCTAACCCCGAAGCCTTATTACAAGACTGAGAAAGACCCTCTTTATCTGGGTGAATCAACTATAAGTGAGCATTTGATGATAAGGGAAACCCTATGGGTATGAGTACTATATTTGTAACTTCTTTGACAAGTGTGAGAGTTCTGATTTATATCCATAAAATAAAATGAGTGGTGGATTCCTTAACTTGAGGGTAACTTGAGTCACACTTAATTCATCTCATCTCTGTAGATTCTTGTATCTATGTTGGTGTATATGTACTGATTTTGAAATAATGCCAGTTATGGATCCTGACATGTTAGGCCATGTAATTATGATGACAAGTGAATAGTTGTCTGAAAACTAGTTCAGTAAGTTAAATGACTGTCATTTTGTTCATATTTGTAATTTGGTGCTGAGATTGCTTGAGGATAAGAAATTATCTTAAGTTGAGGGTGTTGATGTTTTGACTTTTAATGGAATATTTTGCATCTTTTTCCTAGGAAAATTGTGTGTTTGTATATAACCAAAGTTGTATTTAATGGTGGATTTGAGTGATTTCAGGTTAAGGAGTTAGCTGAAGAAGAAAACTCAAGAAAATAGCAGAAAAAGGTCACTGACGGCCTAAGTGGCGGATCGTCAATCATTTGACTGACCACTGAGAGGACCGTCAGATCTAAAAATAAAGTTCCAGGTGGAAGATCCATGCGACGGTCTAAGTGGCGGACCTTCAAGTTTAAGGCAGACAGCCAACCTGGTCGTCATCCTTAAACAGAATGCAGGATTTCATAAGTCTTAGCAACGAATTATGCAATGGATCGTCGGACTATCGACATTCCGCCAAAGTATCCATCAAGGTAAAACCGAACCTGACATCCTGAGGCACTCAGCGACGGTCTATGTGACGGACCTTCAGACTTTTGATGGGTCGTTAGTTGGACCGTCAACTTGGATGCGGCATTTTCTGACTTAAAATTTTAAATCTTCTAAACCTGGGAGCTTATAAATACCCAGTTAGGGTTTTGTTGAGGAATATTATGAATCTTGGATAATGTTACCTTAGTTTTCCATTTTTGAAATTCTCTGTAATATAGAAATTTGTGAATCAAGTTGAACTTGTGGATTTAATCATTCCATTGCTAATAAAGATTCAAGGATTAACTCTTGTAACTTTTGTAAGTGAATTCTGAATTTATTTATGAATAATACAAGGATTCTTTCTCTTTCTTCTATAGAGATGAGTGGCTAAGTTCTCATAACTATAGTTATGGGAGCCTTGATATGAACATCTGATATGGGTTGTGATACTAACCGAGTTTCTTTAGGTAATCGATATTGCATAAACCCTTCTTCACTTTAATGACTTTTCTTGGTTGCAAACTTGAAATGTGAGTCTAAAAACATCACTTGTTCGAATAGAAAAATGCTTGTTAGGAAAAGAAAGGGTTTATATGGAATCTAGAGCTTTAAACCTTTAGATTAATGAAAAATGTTTTAGCAGGATTGACCTACAAGAGAAAATGGTTGAATAATCATTGCATTCTTTAAGTTTGAAAGAATTAAAGGATAAATGATCGATTAAGGTTGAGAAACTAATGGGTAAACAATAGAATTCAGTTACTCTTGCAATTGAAGTTATTGATCGGAACTCAAGAGTGATTTAAAACCATAACTGTTTAAGCATCTTGGTAACCATGACCCTAGTTTTTTTAATACTATAGAATTACGAGTTGCAGAAAGAATTATTAGTTGGAACAACTCTGTTACAATATTTTAGAATACAATTCCTAAACTAAAACCCCTTTTATTCAGGAACCTTCGATCAATAGTCTGATAGCAATCACAATACTTAGGCAACACAGTAATTCCTGTGGGATTTGAAACTTAACCTAGTTGGGTTCTATATTGTATCGCAACCGCTTACTCTCTCGAAAGAGAGGTGTAATTCGGGCGTATCAATACTGAAAAAAAGGATCTAGGAGTTATTTTGGACTAAACCCAAAATTTACTGTAGTATAAGGGGTAACGAAAGATATTAAAGCCCATAGGTCTAAGAATGCATAATCAAGGTGGAATACTTGTAATGTACTAGTAACTATATCTAGAGAACACTCCTAATCCTAGTACGATAAAAGTGCATAAAAATGATTCTAAAGTTGACCACCGCTTGTACTTGAAGTGGCACCTTACATAATTTGGTGACTTGATGGAGTTGCTGAATAGGTAGACTATGCTTTATTACCTCCATTTCTGTTTTTGGAAGATTGGAAATACTTTACCATGTGACCCATTTGTCCATGACAAAAACAACCACCCTTACTAATCAAACAGTCACTTGAATGGTTTTTATCATACTTGTTACAAGTGTGGTATGCACATCATCCTACAATAATTTCCTGAGATCTAGAGTATGTTTGTCTAGTATTTTGATTTTGTCATTAGGGCCTGTACACTGAAGACAGTGCACTAGGTGATGAATGTGTTGGAACTAATAATTTCTACTGATAGAAAGACTAATTCTCATCACTGGACCTTTACTATTTGTACTCAAAGTTACTTATTTTGGGCCTCTATTCTTATTTTCTCTTTTTTTAGTTTCTCTTCCTTAACTTATTGGCATGATTCAACAACCTAGAGATATCCATATCTCCAACCAACATAGCAGTATGGCACTCCTCTTAACTATCCAAAACCTAAAACCAAACATGCTCATTAGGGCTCTTGGCTCGACTATTATCTCTAAAAATATATTGGATAGTGGAGAAAACATCAAGTCATACTCCTTAACTTACATGGATACCTTTCTTATTTTTATAATCTACTTGCCCTTTTTCATTCTCAACTTTATATAGAAGAAATGATCAATAAAAATCAAAAACTCATCCCAAATAGTAGTAGACTTATATCAACCATGACTGTTTTTTCACTGAGTGAGCTCTAAGTGAGCCACATCTTTTAGCTAATAGAAAGTTAGTGCAACCCTATTAAACTAAGTCACCTACATATCTTGAAGAATTCTCTTTACCTTATAAATAAAATTCTTTGTGTCCTCTTCAACCTTTGATTGAAAGAACTTTGGCGGTTCATACAAATAATACTTCTGACTCGGGCAGCAGGTGGTCCACCATTTGGGTTATAGGGAACTGCTGATTACTGATTAACCTATGTGTAGTCATGGATGGTGCTAAAATGTAAATGGTAATATATAACTCATCATTAGTGACATCATTATTCATTAGAGCAGGTGGATTATCATTCTAACCATTTCTTTACCTGTTATTTCTGCATGAAGGCATTATCTAAAAATGAGTAAAACCTAAATTAGAAAAGTAAATGGAATTGAAATCTATCACATTACAAAGCACATGAAAGAAGTAAAGGTTTTCTAAAATGTCTTGTATCCTTTTTCACGTAAGTATGGTTCTTCACACCCATGAAAGTGACTCTACTAAATGTGGAATTTTAGATATCCTAGGACTTTTGAACCTAGTGCTTTTATACTATGTTTTCATTCCTGAAGTCTACACCTTATAAAATACATGGTACTTAGAACCATAAGTGGTTCAAGAAAACCCTTGGCACTGGCATACTACTAAAAATAAATACTGAAAACAGTGTCCAAAAGTATAAACATAGTAAAGTTGGAAAACAAAAAATAACAATGTTATGAAATAACAATTTGAAACCCCAAATAAAGATAAACTATCCTACTATTTCTAAAAGCCTCTAACAAAACAAATAAATTGTTGGGATAGTACCCCAGTTAATTGTAAAATAATAAAACTAAAATAAAGCCTATACTAAGCATAACTAAATCAAAATATGTCCTCAAATGATTAGTACTTACCAAAGTTGTAGTTGAATTGGGAACTTGAAACATATCGAGTTGTAAAACTAAGAATGAACATCTGAACCTATACCACGATAGGATATAGCATAAAAGAGATTATACGGTCAATACTATAGGATGTACTAAGCATGTGAGATATGAATGTCATGGATAAGTAGGTAAATTATGTTGTAAAACTAAAGCCGAGTAAATTAGGTATAAACTAAAGTATAATTACCCGCACATTTTATAACTAAAGATTAAAAGACAATATCTTATAAATAATATAATATAAATCATATCTAAAATAAAAAATAGTTAATAACATACACTTGTTAAGCTTAAAAATTATTTTTTGTGGGAGTTTGTTCTAATCTACATAAACTATGTGAGAAAACATAGAGTCCAACATATATCCCTTGTTGAGGAGGGATGCTCCATACCATTCCATCAGTACAAAACCATGAACTGAGATGGATCTACTAAACTAATCCTCAAAGGGAAAAACATAACTCATGTTGACACATTGTTCTGAGAATGTAGAACATGTATCTTTTTGTTTTAAATACTACTCCAAAATTTGTATCTAATATTTTCTCATAAACTTGTTTGAAATTAATCATAGCTAATTCAAATAATCTTGTTAATAGATGTTCTAAAATGGAGGAACTAATTATGCTCAATTTATTTGAAAGGTTGGGATCAAAAGATCAACTCATGCTAATTTATTTTGAATCATGCTCAATTCTGTGTAAAATCATGTTGAATGTTAATTTTTTTTGAATCATGATCAATTCTATGAAAATCATGTTGAATCGTATTTTAACATTGTAAATAGTAAAAAAACATGTAAAAATCATTTGCATAAGTATTGGACAAGATAGAAAATCATGAGAAATATAATTGAACTGAAAATCAATATAATTAATAGAGTTATGTATTAACCCAAAGTTACAATTAAATACCTATATACCTTATTACTGATGGTTATCGACTAAAACCTTAGAGTTAGAGACTTGAGAAGATGAACCCTAGAATTGGAACCTTGAGAGCTTTCTTTGTTCTAACTTTCGGGTGTTATGCGAGGAAAGAGAAACTTGGGGTTTGATTACCTTTTATTCTCCCTCTAAAAAGACAAAACAACATAGTATAGGGCCTTAAATAATGGTAAAATACTAATTTTACCTTTTAAAATTGTTGAACTCGTGTCACAAGATGTTATGGGTCAATGAGTCTTTGTTTGACATGTGGCTTATGGGAATGATTTGTATTGTTCCTAGAATTAACACCTACAAGTCATTGAATGACTCAATGGTTGACCATGAGTTATACTGAGACTCGTGGTCTCAAATACTTGAGTTGGATGGGTTTTGTTGAAGGGGACTATGAGTTATAGCATAACTCATACTTTGATACCATGACTCGTACATTGATTTGTGGTTCCTATAAGGATTTTTAATCTTTGTACTCATCTTTGGATTATTAGTATGATTCAATGTATGACTCATATATAGGTCGTATGATTCATGGTTTGAGCTATGGTGGCGAAACTTTGGGAAATTGTGAACAGCCTACCACGAGTGATAGTAAGACTCATGGTGTCACTATATGATTCGTAAAATGAGTCATAATGGCCTAGAAACTATGATTTGTCATCTAGATCTCTAATATAAGTCTGGGTTTAATCATGAGAAACTCTTGGGGTGTTACACATGACAATAGGGAGAACGCTCAAACCTTAAGAGTTGCACCAAAGAGAAAAGTTAATAAGGAAGGTTATAAATGGTGATGAAGTATTTAATATGAAACATATCATTAGTGAGGACACAAATGGATTTTCAAAGTTTCCAAATTCTACACAATTTCCCTAAATTCTATTTTTTTCATTACTTGAACCTTTTAGAATGTTAGACACATCAACAAGTACAAAATAAGGTGGAAGATTCCACTTGACACTTCCAATAATAATGCTAATATCTAGGTTTTTTCACTAATCATGGTATTGAAGATATAATGGTTTTGGATAAAGTACAATAACTTTATATGAAACTACAAATCAAGCTTTAGATTGGACTTTCTTTGCTACAATTTTCTATACTAATTGTCCTGCTAATCTGAGAATGGCATTATGGGATAATATTTATCTATTGGCCAATGACATAGACAGACCTTGGCTCACAGGAGACAATTTCAGTGTGGTTCTAAATCATAAAGAGAAGATAATGGGTTTACTAGTTCAAGATGTTGACTAAGTAACCCCTATATATTGGGTTTAAGAATTAAACCATTTGAAGTGTATAGTTAGACCTAAACCCATTTATTTATAATTATAGCTAGGTTTTAAGTTCAAATTTTAAATGTGGAAATATTATTGCATATGATTCAAGGTTATAAGAAACCTCTAGTACAAAGTTGAGTTGAAACTCCTCTACCGATTAAGTTGTCATGCAAGATTCTACAAAGATCTACTTCAAATTATCATTATACCTAAAATATGAAGCATTGTATGGCCCAATCATACCGAATTAAATCCTTTTTAGTCTTCTTTTTAACTTCACTGATTGTTTGTCAATTCAAGTCTAGAGAAAAATATATGGTCATTTTAGTAGAGCATTATCAGCGACTACAACTCATAGCATGAGTTTTACTATATGAGTATGGATTGTACTATATGAGTACTTATTATTGGTTTTTAGTAAAATTCATTGGTTGATTCGAGGTGACTTGTACCAGAAAATTCAATAATGTCTCATTGTGGTCATATTTGACATTTCAATACCTTTTAACCTTATCGAACGATGTTTTATCACCAAAACTATAAATATGAGATTCTAAAGCCTATTATTACTTTACTCTCTCAAGAACATGTCAAAGGTAAGATTTAAAAAGCTAGGGTTCCTAGTTAAGAAAGTTCATCAAGATTCTCTTGTCAAGTATTTGTCTTTATTCAAGTAAGAAAGATTCTGTTATGAATTCCTTTAGTCCTCACGTCTAAGTAATTTATGATATATTATATTATGATTCAAACTAGGTTATTCCAAATTTAATAAATATTGATTCTTTAATTGTTTTACTTGATTTTTTCTGAAAAAAGGTTTTATTAGGAAATTATGATTATTTATGATTTCTATATCAACTATAATTTACGCATCAAGATTTATGCTTTAAGATTCTTTTATGAACTATGAACTATATAGAAGAGACATGATCTTAAATATATGATCTTCAGCATATGATTTATGACATGATATAGAGTTTCTACTCACAGAAGTAAGATATATGAACATTATGACATCCATAATATCCTCTATGATTTACGAACAATTTTGACATTCAGATGTCACATGATGTAATATTAGAACTAGCATATTTTGGGAGAATTATTTAGCACCAATAGAACAAGAGTTTAGCTAATCTAAGATACATAACTACATTGCCACCATAGATATCTCCTTTGAAACATGATTTTAGGATCCATATGTACATGGTTCTAACTTTAGCTAATACAAAATTTTCCAGTGCAGGTGTATGATGATGCATAGTTACTATGGTACTATGCTTTATTTTAATGATTTGACAAACCTGCTGAGAGACCAGATGAATAACCAAGTACCACACTAGATCAATCTCAAAAGGAAAAAGGAAATCCTCTTCTCAGGGGGAACAAATTATAATTATTCCTCAGATGTGTCATATTTCATAGGGACTAGGTCCCTTGGTCGTTGAAGTTTTTGGTTGTCGACATTACTGTTTGTAGTTATACTTCTTGCAGAAAAGTTGGTACACAACAACAGAGGAGCAACAACTTTTATTTCATCTAATGAGAAGATTCTTAGGTTTTTCCCTCCCATTTGCACCATATATATCTATCATTATGTGGAAGGAAAACCTATTTTTTGTAGACCCAAAAATTCACATCCCCTTAGCAAAAGTCTACATTTTTCTTCTAAAAAATGCTTCAGCAATCAAAGGACCAGCTTTTCTACAACAAAATATGTATTTAGGTCTAGATTGTTGAGTTTTTGTATTTTTCTCTAATATTGTAAACTTACTCCTCTTTTGAGACGCTTGTGTAGGTATTTTATTTTCTTTTTTCTTGTAGATATGAGATGTGGGATACAGTTAACCATTGTAATATTAGAGGGTAGAGTTAGTTGTGGTAATATAGTTGTGGGCTAAGGTTAGCCTTGGTTATTTACCATAGAGTGTCAACTAGAGGTAGTAGATAAAGAGGGCTTCCTATTATCCATGTTGTGGTCAACTAGAGTTAGTTGACATCGGAGTCTACAACAGAGTTATTGTAGTATTGCTCACGTTGATCCTATCACAAGGGAATGGGGTTAAGAGGTTAACTATAAGATTATGGGAATGCATCTGTAATCAAGCCATTGTTATTGTTTTAGTGAATTTTTATTGCTAAAAATCCAATGAGGTAGGTCATGGTTTTTTCCTCCCTTGATAAAGAAGGTTTCCACATAAATATTTTGTGTTCCTTACAGCTTTAAGTTGACCTTATTTGTGTTTTCTTTTCTAGTGAAGGTTGCATTGTTCTGTTGTTAGTCATTGTTAGTCATCTTCAGTCAAGGACCTGGTCTCTTTACTACTGGTGGATTCACATAATCCAATAATTGGTATTATAGAGAGTTCTCCTAAAAGGTTAATACCTAGGAGAGGTCCTACAAAAATGGCTATTCCACAAAATCTAAAAGAAGGTCAGTCAACTACTAAAAGATTTCTAAAGGTGTTTAGAAAAAATAGTGATTTTCCTAAAAAAGTAAACATAAGCAAGTGTCTAAATAGGAATGATTTTTGTTATAAGTGTGGGAAGCCTGGTCATGTCATCAAAGAATTTCCACTCCATTAGCTTGACTATAAGTACTACATCAAGAATAATCCACAGAAAGCAAGGAAGAAGAGTGTGATTCTTGACGAATGCAAAAAAATTAAAGGAGAAGCAGTGGGACTTCAACTTTTGATTCTCTATTTGCTTTCTTTGTTTCCTTAAATGATGAAGATGAAAAAGAGGAGAGTCTTCTTGATATCTAAAAGAACCTAAAAATTACTCCAAAAAGGAACAGAGAGCTCTTACAAATGTTTTAATTGATTAATTTCTTACTTTATTTAATGAAAAATAGTCTCTAGTTGGTTCCATGGTGTCGAGTTTTATTACCGCCCAAGAATGGAGTAATATTATAATAGAGAAGATTTCATTCCTGATAGCTAAAAAGTCCTCTAAAATTGCAGTTTCAGAGACCCAATTGGCACAAGCTTCATAGGGAACATGTAAGGGACCAAGTGCCTCTGTCTCTCTTCTTACAAAAAATACTCAGCTCAAAGCTGAAAATGTTGTTCTGAAGAAAAAGTTGTTTATGTGACTCATCAAATGATTGATGATCTTTCTGTTGAAGTTGAAGTTGAAAAATCCAACTAATCAAACAAAACTTTTGAGCTAGAAGAAAAGGTTTGTCTCTTATATTTTGAAAATAACATACTGAATGAGAAATTGAAGGTTGTGTCTCAAACTGGTCATAAAGGAAAGGGACATGGTAGCAACCTTCAGTTTGAACTTGAAGCCAAAATAAACAAGTCCAAACTGGATCTCACATCCTCATTATAGAGGAATAAAGAACTTGAGAAAACCTGGTTCTAATCAAAGCTGACCTTGAAAAATCACTTCGCTGACAGCTTCTTCAGAAACTGTTGCTCAACTTTCTAAAATAAGGTCAAACACTAAAATCTCATCTTTTAAGAGGCATAAAAAAATATTAAGATACAAGGAAACTCAAAGGGGCTTGTTCTCTCATCCAAAGGAAAAACTCTATGTACTACTAAAATATTTGGTGTGAAAAGTGTAGGAAGCATGCTAAGATAGAAGTGAAATTAAGGGAACCTGGTCCCCAGTCTAAAAAGAATCAAGCTTCCAGCTTGGACAAAGAACATTTTGTCTTTTTATCTTTCTCCTATTTAGGAACCCAAGTTTAAATGGGTTCTCAAATCAACCAACTGAGTTGCTAAGCAAGGTGAAGCAGGAGAAGGTAGCCTAAGCATGTTCATAAATAGTGGTTGCTCAAGACATATGAATCAAAGAACCAAAGATTTTCTCTCACTCAAGGAATTTTAAGAGAGAAGTGTCTCCTTTATAATAGAAAGAAATGACATAGTCTTGGTGTTTGAAGTATTGGAAACACCCTTGGTCATGAAATTGAAAAATATGTATTATGTAAATGGGTTGAAGTGAAATTTATCAAATGAGTCTTAGATAAGTTCCAAAGAAAATGTAGTGATTCAGATGATGATGATGATTTGAGGCTCAGAAATGTAGGACATGCCAGCCCATCTCTCCTATAGAATCTGGTCTCGAAGGACCTAGTCCTCGATGTTACCTAAGTTGAAGTCTAAAAACAACTAGACTTGTGGATCTTATAAGAAGTGAAAGTAAACGATGTCCTACATTAATCAAAATAAGCATTATTTGTATCCTCAACCTGCCAGACATTGAATCTACAACAATTGGGAAAATATTGTTTAAGATAAGTGCATATTAGCTTTGTATAATTAGTCTCATACACTTTCAGGTTTACAAAATTGATAAAAAAAAAGGAACAACAAAAGAAAAGGGAGGATAGACCAAACAGAATGCAGGAACTAATGCTCAGTGAGGGACCTTATACCTTAAGAGGTCAGTCAATCTTACATTACTTTGGAAATTTTAAAAATATGACTGGTGCTGCTCTATAATCCATTTCCAGTTCTCTCCTTTGATTTCCCAAATCCTTCAAGTCTCTAAGTCACTCCTTTATCTATTAAACACTTCCCTTATCTTGAACCCCTTGATCTCTCTTATGAGACCATTGATGTAGTAGATTTAGAAATTAAAACTGAGTTCTCAAGTAACCCACCTTCTAATGTTACTTTTATAAAAGAACATGAAAGTGTTCATCTATTAAAATACTTCATCAAGCATCTTTTATAAAAGAAAACAATTAATTTCCTTGAATGAATGATGCATTAAGAACCAATCAAACTTAACCGATGGAAAAAAGGGAATGACAAGAAGAATTATAGTGAAAGATGGTGTCATACTATTAATTATGGTAAATGTCAATGAACAAGAAGAAAATGTGAATATGGATGATGATATGGCCATAAGTGTGTTCAAGCTAACAATTGTTTCTTAGGTAATGTGAAGAAAGCTTTGAAGGGCTCTAAATGGAGAAAGGGTATTGATGAACTACATTTATCTAAGGTGGCTTCATAGTCAAAGTACATAAAACAAAATGTTGAGTCTTACACTGAGAGGCCAGGTACTCAGAAAATAGTCCATGATTGAGTACGTGTAAGCTGAGCGTTATCAAAAATGGAGTTGGGGGTTGACGGTGCCATTTTTGATAACGCTCAACTTACACTCAATTTAGTGCAAGGAGATCATCCTCAATATATTTACCCAACTTTGGAGTCGGGGTTGAATCCACGAGGAACAATGTGAGTGGCAATTAAATTTGAAACTATAGATACAAGTTAAATTCAAAGAAATGATACGAAAAGATAAAATGGGGTTTTTTAATGATTGAACAAAAGTTATTAACACTTCAATTCGCCTTAGAACTCAAAGCTTAAACTGCAATATTTAAAATCAATGATATAGATAAACTAGAGTTGTGATCACTATGAATATTAACCCCTCATTGAATGATAATTGTAGTACTAGATTCTCATGACTTATGGGAAACACCAAATTATCAGTTTTGAAAGTCTATCTAAGTGTTTCTCAACCTACCTAGATGTTGAACTCCCTATTTCTCTCGAACTTAGGAAAATATTCTATTCATACTAATTTTATCTCGAGTTGATCAATCTTGTTACAGCATTAATCATTAGATAAGAACTTAACCTTCCCAAATCCTCATTGATAATTTGCTACATTTAGTTTATTTCTCAGTTCACGCAAACAAACATAAGGCGAGATCTATTGCTTGAAACCAATAGAAAATAGTCATTACAAAGGAATTATAAAGATGTTCCCACAATCACTCAAACTCTAACCAACTATTAAGACAATACAGGAGTAATTATAGATCCCACAACCCTAGTTATGGGTTTTAGTTCCACATGAGAAAGAAAGCGATAGCAATAACTGATTTCATAATTCAAAGTGATTAAACTTAAAAAAGATGTAGTGAAAAATTGATTCTCTTACCAAATTCAAGAAGAATATTCCACAACTAAATCAAAGAATTGAAAATTGAAATTCAAGTTTAGAGACCAAAAAGAAGTAACGTATTCTTTGGAATAAGTTCAAGATGTTAAGCCCTAAAAACTAGAGATAAAATGGATTAATGTCGTCAAGTTCAAGTCGAATGTCCGCCCCCTATAAAACCTAAAAACTTTCCCTTAAATACCCATAGTTAAATTAGGAATCAAATCACAGCATACAACTTTTTTTTCTCGCACACGTGACGACAACATGTGATGTCTTATCAGGGGGTTGACGGCTTATCAGACATATTATCAACTCCTCTCTGTATCTGATATATTGCCATCTTCATTTGATGATGAGTCTAACGGCTTATCAAAGATCTGATGAATTATCATGAAATATTGTCACTACTTCAACTCAGCTTCTAAACACTGCTTAAGGCTAATGGTAATCCTAATGACTTATCAGGACTTTGACAACATATCAGACAATGTCGTCACTTCTTTACTTCAAATCCCATGTACTGCCTTAGGCTAACAGTATTCTCGATGGCTTATCAGAATTGTGACGACTTATCAGAGATGTCTTCACACTTCTATTCCAACTTCCTCACACTATCTACAGGTAATGATGACTCTGATAACTTATCACAAATTTGATGACTAATTAGACAAGTCATCAACTACACTTTCATGGCCACTTGTTCCAAATTCACCTTTTTTGCTCTTATTTTCTTTGGTTTTCCTTCATCTTGACTTTCCTGCATTATCAAAGAGAAAACAATCAAAAATGACAAAAGTTGCTTAAGGCTTTACAATTATTTCTAGTTAAAAGCCTCAAATATGGTAGCATTAGCTCACACATCAACACCCTCAACTTTAAACAATTGCTTGTCCTCAAGCAACTTAAACATAAATAAGAGGATACAAAGCACATCCGGTAGTCAATCATCCATTATAGCTCAAAACATATTTACCATCTCCAAGGTCAATCATCTCAAACTTTTGACAATTATTTCTTATTTTTCACAATTTTTCTTTTCTTATTATTTTTCCACCACACCCAGTTTTTTATTCTTTTCTTTTATTCTACCTTTCTTCATACTCATTTTACATTACGCACCCTAATGGTAGCCACCCTCAACTTAGGCTATTTGCCTAAGTCAAAGTGTACAATGTCCAAGGAGGACCAAGGCCAAAATAGGTTCATTGTGATACAAATGGGAAGGTGATAGGTCTCATAAAAGAATAGGCATTTAGGCTCAAAAATGGGATCAGGGATATTATTCATACAGGGGAGGTAATTTAGGCTAAAAGTGGACTAATCTTAAAATGGCCTATGATCCTTTTCTTACCCCTATCCTACAACCAAAGCAAAACTAACCGGGTAAGTTTTGAATTTAACATACAAAGAAAACAAAGTAATATCTCACACGCACATGGCATACAGGTACATTACAAGCTACAACCCATCGGTTCATGCAATTGTTTAGCAATGGCTATCATGTCACTAGTACTAATGCCATAACAATATGCACAGTGGTCACACATAAATGTATATCACACAGTTATAAAACAGATCATTGGACAGGTGTTAAAAAATATGTCAACTGAATAGATACTTATTTCCCCCCCAGTTAACCACAACACATCACAAAACAAACATAATACGCCTAAATATGTCGGCTCTACTAGGAACAAGACTCCGGGGAAAAGAGGCATGGCACTAAAAACCCCGAGAGGACATCAACACCCACAAGTAGCCCCACCCTCAACTTAAAATCATGCAATGTCCCCAATGCATCAAATTTATACAGGAGAGTTAGAAACATACCTGTGGCACCATAGATGCAGAGATTGATGTTAATCACATAATACAAATACAAAAAACAAAATGCCTTGGGTTGCCTCCCAAGTAGTACCTGATTTAATGTCGCGGCATGACTAGGTTATCTTGACTACTCAGAATTTATTAAGATACCTTGAAAGTGCTTCATCCTTTATCCCTCTACTTAGATGATTTGAATCGTTAGCCCATCTTTTGATCTTTACATCTTTGAGGTGCGTTGGGAAAATATGAGAGCATGATAAGGAAAGTTCTATCACGCCACTTCAAAGACTTGAACCGCGTGCCCAATATTGCATCAAACTTTTGTGTGGGCTTATTTTCAACGGTGAGAATCTTACAAAGCCACTAAATGGACATCGATCTTTAAGCTTCTTGGACTTCAACATTGGGGTTGTATTATACCCTTTCGGAAAGACAAACTCTAAAATGTAGGAATTTTCCTCCTCATTTCCAAAATTCATCATTTGCATGGGGGATTCGACTTTCATCACATCCACCAAGAATAATGTTGAAAAGTGATTTGAGTGAGGTCTTCTCCCTAATTTCAGAGTTGCATCCTTCTCAACCTCTTCACCCCGAATTTGGCTAGTGACTTTATAAGAGATTGGCTCAGTTTTTTGTTTTGCCTCTAGCACTATTTTCTCAATCTTGGCATCATCTCTCATGGGTGGTTCGGTTGGTTGGGAAATCACCGAGAGTTTCTCGTCATCAAGCTTAACATCAATATAGAATTCTTACTGCTCATCTTCACACTCTTCCATTATTTTAAATGATTCCACAGATAAGATATCATCTAAACACAATATAGAAGAATGCTTTGAATGAGTGACCTCTATGTCCATCTCCTCATGAATGATTGTCTTCATGTCTTGACTTATATCGCATACGATATCATACGTTTCTTTATGGAGATCCAATATTCGTTGAAACATAGCTTCAATGACACTCTTTTCGGTACTTTGTTCTTCCTTTTCTTGACCATAATACCTATCAAACTTATAAGAAGAACTAGAACTTGGGTTAGCGCAATAGGGGGAGGGGGCATTTGGGAAATCACTCCAATGTCCATCTTAACCACCACATAAAGAACAATCATACTCCCGATTGGATAGAGATGGTGCACGCATCTCTCTTCGGGGAGCATATCTATAATCTTGCCAAAAGTGAGGTCCATCACATTATGGACATGGATCATCAAGATAAGATTTCCAACCACCAAGATCATGTTCATTCCACAATGCCATAGTAATAAGTAAAATAAAAATCTACCTAACACAAGAAATAAAAGAAAACTAAAAACAAATATTACAAGTTTGAATTCAAGCAAGTAGGCTAAAATTCTAAACCAACTCAATACGCCAAATTTTTTCCCGACAACGATGCCATTTTTTATAACGCTCAACTTACACGTCAATTTATTACAAGGCAGTTACCATCGATATACTTAACCAACTTTAGAGTCAGGTTCGAATCCACGAGGAATAATGTGAGTGGTGATTAAACTAATTTGAAACTATAGCTATAAGTTAAATACAAACAAATGATACGAAAATATAAAATGGGGATTTTTAATGATTGAACAAAAGTTATTAACACTTCAATTCTCCTTTGAACTCAAAGCTTAAACTGCAATATTTCAAATCAATGATATCGAGAAACTATAGTTGTGATCACTATGATTATTAACCCCTCATTAAATGATAGTTGTAGTACTGGATTCTTATGACTTGTGGGAAACACCAAATTATCAGTTTCGACAGTCCATCTAAGTGTTTCTCAACCTACCTAGATGTTGAACTCTTTAATTATCTCAAACTTAGGAAAACATTCTATTCATACTGATTTTATATCGAGTTGATCAATATTATTAGAGCATTAATCATTAGATGAGAACTTAACCTTCCCAAATCCTCGTTGATAATTCGCTACCTTTAGTTTATTTCTCAGTTTGAGCAAATAAACATAAGGCTAGATCTATTGCTTGAAACCAATAGAAAATAATCATTACAAAGGAATTATCAAGAAGTTCCGACAATCACTCAAACCCTAACCAACTATTAAGACAATACAAGAGAAATCATAGATCCCATAATCCTAGTTATGGGTTTTAGTTCCACATGAGAAAGAAAGCGATAATAATAATTGAATTCATAATTCAAAGTGATTTAACTTACAAAAGATGTAGTTAGAAATAGATTCTCTTTCCAAATTCAAGAAAATATTCCACAACTAAATCAAAGAATTGAAAATTGAAATTCAAGTTTAGAGACCAAAAAGAAGTAACGTATTCTTTGGAATAAGTTCAAGATGTTAAGCCCTAAAAACTAGAGAGAAAATGAATTAATGTCGTCAAGTTAAAGATGAATGTTCGCCCCCTATAAAACCTAAAAACTTTCCCTTAAATACCAGGATCTAAATTAGGAATCAAATCACAGCATACAGATTTTTTCTCACACAGGTGACGACAATATGTGGTGACTTATCAGGGGATTGACGGCTTATCATACATGTTGTCAACTCCTTTCTGTATTTGATATGTTGTTGTTTTCATCTGATGACGAGTTTGACAGATTATCAAAGATCTGATGACTTATCACAGAATGTCATCACTACTTCAACTCAGCTTCTGAATACTGCCTAACGCCGAAGGTAATACTGACAACTTATTAGGAATTTGATGATATATCAGACAATGTCTTCACTTCTTTACTACAAATCCCATGCACTGCCTTAGGCTGACTGCATTCTCGATGGCTTATCAGAATTGTGACGACTTATCAGAGATGTCGTCACACTTTTTCTCCAACTTCCTCACACTGTCTACAGCTGACTATGAATCTGATAACTTATCACAAATTTAATGTCTTATCAGACAATTCATCAACTACATTTTCATAGCCACTTGTTCCCAATTTACCTCTTTTGCTCTTATTGTCTTTGGGTTTTTTGCATCTTGACTTTCTTGCATTATTAAAGAGAAAGCAATCAAAAATGATAAAAGTTGCTTAAGACTTTACAATTATTTCTAGTTAAAAGCCTCAAATATGTTAGCATTATCTAACACATCAATTATACTTTGAGGGAATGCAGTTTATATAGATGTTCCAGCTTTGCTCAGATTGGTTGACTTAGTAGAAATAATAAAGTTTCTAAAGTGGTTGCATCTATTTAATAATCATCTCCATTTTACCTACAGATGAGGTAGTAGAGCTTTATGTCGATATAGTCTTATTTCTTTGAAAGCAATAACTTAGGTACCCAGATGAAAGGGAGTGGAGATTTACTTAGATGAAAAGATTTTTGGTCAAACATTTGAAGTACCTACTGAAAGGGACCTATTTCTTTGAAAAGTAAAGATCTAATGCCTTGCCTATGGATTTATGCTCATCAAAGTGTTTAAGTTCTTTATGGTTCCACTTAAAGAAGGTGTCCTAGGGACCAAAAGAAAGATTTTCACCATCAGTACCTTGGAGGAATACGAGATTACTAAGAAGGAAAGTAGAGTGACAAATCATTTTGTGATGTATAATATCATGTTGGACCAGGAATGAACAAATCTTGAATCAATTGAGTGATGGCATTGCTTGTATAAAAGAATGTTGGTATTGCTAGATAAAAATCATCATTGCAACAAGCTTCTGAGGGAACAAGTAGGGACCTGGTCTCCTGAATGATCTTCAAATTAAAAAATGCTCAACTTGACAAGAAAGTTACTTAAAGCTCATACATATGTTTATGATTGTTTACCATGATCCTCACATTTCTTTCTAAGTCCTCTTATTAATCCTTATTTTCTTATTCCAAATCCTCACTCCTATACTTCTCTAAAGATCCTCTATTTTATGGCTTACACCTTGTTACATTTTATTATTTCTTATGTAATGTTTGAGTATTCCCTTATAAATACATGGCTCTGCTTTAGTGTTTTGTTTAATTATTACTCTTGTGCTTCTACCTCTATTTCTACTCAAATTTTTATAAGCGGATATTGACTCCATTTATAAGAGTGATTTGATATGTCTTAGTAGATATGTCAATTATTTTATTCTGAACATGCAGAGCGTTGGTTTTAAAGATGTTTATTATCCTCACCATATGTTTAAACTTGATAAAACTTTTTATGGAAAGAAGCATGACCCAAGGGACCTATTCTTCTATTAATAAAATAATTCAACATAGTATCATTGGATCTTGACTCTTCTTAACAGCAAGCAGACTCGACATCATGTTAAGTATGAAAGATAATTCTGATTTGGTTGAGTGTGTAACTATATTGGGTAATTGGTAGATAAAAAAGAGCGGGCTAATGGCTTATTTCTTTGAATCTTCTAGGATCTAATGGAGGACCATGTACCTGACAGTCTTACAAAGCACTAAGCATAGAAAAATTTGAAAAGAATCATATCCTTCATCTAAATCTCCTTCTTGTGGCTACAATTTGACTACAGGTATCCAGGTAAGAGTTTATTAACCATGTATAACACATCTCTATATCGTTGTAGGTATGCATGCATGGAAAGATAAAGAAAATAAGAAGTGGAGATTATCCAGGTATCTTAGAGTATGAGCGTAAAAGTTTAGGAGAGGGACCAGGCATCTCTTTAAAGGTTAGTACCATTAAATACACTCATAAAAGATTTGAACTATCTTGAAATGCCATATAGATTTCTTTTTCTTCTCCACACTTCAATAGCATCGTCATGTCACTTGATAATCTATTGTTATATCCTTTCTCTTGACATGAAATGTTCATTCTTATTCTCTTAAGATATAATTCTAACTGTTCCTTCATTTTACCACCTCCTAATAAAACAACTAAAAATTTCTTAAAAACCTTTGGTCTGATAGTTTCCTTCTAAACACTTCTTTTGAACCCCATTCTTCTCCCTAAACTGCTTTTTAAGAACTTTGGACCCTCCTAGACTTATCCATAATTTTACTTCAAGTAATGGTATCAAAAAATTCACACAGTTAGGGATGATGTCCCTCTACTATCTTCAAATAACAAGGGAGTGTAATCTGATATTGATGTTTGAGAGAACTGATGAGCAGTTGTTTGAGGGAATTTTATCGAGGAAAAAAATTGAAGACAAGATTTTTTATTAAAAAAAAAGATGTTGTTGCTTTAGTAGGGACTGGGTACCCTTGTTGAGTGATCAATGTTGAAATTGCATGCAAAGGAATTCACTCACGTTTGTGAAAAAATGTTTGATCCTGAGATGGTTGGATTGTATGAAAGTTTCATCCAATTCATATAAGGGGACTAACTACCCTGATAGCTTCTAGTCAGGAATTAGCTTCTCAAAAGGTGAAGTATCTAAATTAAAAATCAAAGTTGGGGACCTAAACCAAAAACTTATCCAAGTTCTTGAAGATTCCAATATCCTTAAGATAACAAATGTGTTGGATCAACTCTTATCCTGTCTTCCTTTCCAATGATTTTTTGTATCATCCATCTTTTGCCTAAGCTTTATTTTATACCCTATATGGAAAATTGATAGTTTTCTCCTTTTATGTATGTTTTTAATGGTATTAACAGAACATTTTACATATCTTTTTGTTACTTCTATCTCTGTTTCTTCTTTTTTTCTTTTGCTCATGTTTATGTTGCCCTAGTGGCCATAAGTTAAATATGTTGATTCTTTATTTTACTTGCTTTATTGTTTTCTCTTTTTAATGATGGCAAAAGGTGGAAGATCTTGGTGAAAGGGTTAATAATAGCAAACAGGGAATTGGCGAAGAGAGAACTGGTGAAGGACTTGCTACCTAATAGAATAACATTGTATGGAAAACTTATTAATGGTGACAGGGGGAAAGAAATAAATTTATCAATGTTGACAAGGGGAAAAAAATGATTGTTGGTGTTAGGTGACAAGGGGAATATAAATGAGTGTTAGTTTTAGGGCGAACAGTCTAATCTGATTTATTACTGACTTAAGATTGTCACCATCAAAAAGGGAGAAAATATTATATTTTATGGTTTTGATGATTGACAAACTCATTCTTGGTTCTTATGACTAGAAAAATCATTAAGGTATTAGAAAAGAATTAAAATATTATTATCTGGAGATGTTGGTGATAAGAAAAATTAATTACAAAGAAGGTGGTGATAAAGGGACATAGCTGAGAAGGAAAATAGTTTATCATCATCAAAAAGGGGAAAATTAATGTACATGTAGTTTTAATAAATGACAAACCTCATAGAGGGACCTAGTACCTGAGATACATGAGTATATGGTCGACTAGTATTTGAAAGCATTTAACAGAGAGATGAAAATGGTTCATGAAGTCGAGTATGTACGAATATTTTTGGGTAAATTGGGTCTTCAAAAAGGAACGTATATCATGTGTTTGTCAGCATAAAAAAAAAGGAAAATTGAAGATTCATAGTTACTATGGTACTATCCTTTGTTTAGATGATTTGACAAACCTGCTGAAAGACTAGATGAATAACTAAGTAGCCACACCAAATCAATCTCATAAGGAAAAAGGAAATCGCGTTCTCAGGGGGAACAAGTTGTAACTATTTAGATGTGTCGTATTTCACAAGGAACAAGTCTTGGTCATTGAAGTCTTTGGTAGTCAACATTACAACTAGCAACTGTACTTTTTGTAAAAAAGTAGGTGCACAGTAGCAAAGGAGCAACAACTTTTATTTTGACCAATGAGAAGATTCCTAGGTTTTCCCTCCCATTTGTTCCATATATATAGATCATTATATGGAAGGAAAACCTAGCTTTTGCAGACCCAAAAATTCACATCCTCTTACCAAAAATCTCTATTGTTCTTTAATAAAAAGGTCTAATAATCAAAGGAACAGTTTGGATACAATGGAATATGTCTTTGGGTATAGATTGTTGAGTCTTTGTATTTTTCTCTAATATTGTCAACCTACTCCTCTTTTAAGAATCTTGCATAGGTATTTTATTTTCTCTTTTCTTTTAGATATGAGATGTAGGCTAAAGTTATCCATTGTAGTATTGGGGGCTAGGGGTAGTCGTGGTAGTACCATTGTGGGCTAGAGTTAGCCTTGTTTGTCTACCTAAGAGTGTCAACTAGAGGTAGTTTATAAATAGGCTAGATTTAGCTAAGTTGTGGTCAACTAGAGTTAGTTAACATTGGAGGCTACAATAGAGTTATTGTAGTGTTGCTTGCATTAAAGATATCACAAGGGAATGGGGTTAAGAGGTTAACCATAGGATTATGAGAATTCATATGGAATCAAACCATTGTTATTGTTTTAGTGAATTGTTGTTGGTGAAAATCTTACGAGGTAGGTCGTGGTTTTTTCCTCCCTTCAGAAAGGAGGTTTCCACGTAAATATCTGGTGTTCCTTACTACTTTCAGTTGGCCTTATTTGTGTTCTCTTTTCTAGTAAAGATTGCATTGTCCTGTTGTTTGTCATTGTTAGTCAGATTCAGTCAAGGATCTAGTCCATTAACTTGTGGTTTCACAAGCCAACAGTGTTAAGACTTTGAGCATCATTATCTCACATGGTTGTTGTTATTTATGAGAAATTCTCAAAATTTCATGAACCATATTAAATTTATTATGGATATACTCATGATATATTTTTTGTAGATTTTAGTAATCATGATTTTTGTACATGACTATACTTTATGAAATTTTCTATTTATATATTCATGAAATACTTTTATGCATGACTTTAGTTATCATGATTTCAAATAGGTTTATGAATTATGATCTTATTATATATGTATTAAAGAAAGCATCTTTTATACGAGATTTTTAACAAACAATTTCTCATCAGACGTTTTAGCATGCAAAAGATGTTTTAAAGTCATTTCATAAGATTCATGATTTAGACTTCACTCTTGTTTTAAGGACTTTACTCTTATGTTATAATACTCAGTTTTTAGCTTTACAATCTACACTACCTTGAAAGCATGAACTCCTTAAACTTTAAAGTGAAATTACTAATCTACCCTTCTCAATATACTTAAAATTCTTAGTGACTCCAATGACTCCTAACACGTCCGCTAACTTAAGGAAGTGACAAAACAGATGCCAACCATACACCTCTTCGCTTCTTACCTATTAATTACATCCTTTTGATACACTACTAGTAGGTTAAGAGCCTACAAAAATAACTCTCCCAATTAAAAAGCCTCAACGGGATTCCACCATCCACTTGAAATTTTAAGGCTGCACATCTAATATATTTTTCAATCTGCAAATGTATCCACCGCCAATTCAAACATAAGGGTTACAATTTTATGTATATCCCAAATTTGATTATTCTAACATATTGACGATTTCCAGCCCTTCATATACTTCATGAAACTGAATAGTGTTCTTCACATTACATTAGATCAGGTTCACATCTGTAGAATTGAATAGTGTCTTTCCCATTATGTTGAACTATGTTCTCATTTCATATACTTTTAAATCTACAAATGTCTCCACCTCCACTTTAAACATAAAGGTTGTGCATAGGATATACTTTTTAATCTACAAATGTTTGTACTCAAATGTAAGAAAAAATTCAAGATAAAGTAAATTCCCCTTCATCTACTCTGCTTCCGTAACTTAAAAAATAAGAACTTTATGTATATCCTAAATTTGATTACTTTAGCATATTGTTAATGTTATACCCTTCACATCCTTTGTAAAACAGAATAGGTTTTTTCTCATTAGATTGAACAAGGTTGTCCATGCACATTGTTCGAATCTGTTATAGATTGTGGTCTATAAGATACCTGAATCAAAATTAAATTATAACTCAGAAAATCAATTCACATTCATATGTTCTACTCAACATCTTCAAGAAAAAAATGAATTGTCACTTCATATTTGCATTAAACTTTATACTATGACTATATATATATATATATATATATATATATATATATATATATATATATATTGTATTGACAACAATTTGCAATAAATTTCTTCATGTGATATAAATTTAGGTAGTCAAGCGTAAAAATTATTGCTAGACATTTAGTAGCACCTAACATTCTATAAATTGGTTAGCTCAACTATCCTTTAGGAGGCTTAGAGATGTTTCCAGTCATTTCTTTTGTTTATCTTAGACTTTTAGTTCAATAAAGGTCATGGGGTCTTGTCTTGGTTAACACTCATGTTTTGTAGTAGAGGCTTCATTATTCAAATAGTTATGTTGCTGTTGGCAGTTTAAGGGTCCCACAGGACCCTTAGTGAGTAGCTAGATATAGCTCAGGCTAGGGGATAGTCTCAGGTCTTGCTAGACTAAGAGGATTTGAACTATTGTGTAATGCTTGTTATCTGATAGAAGTATCTTTCATGGATATTCCTTTCACATAGTGGAATGGAAGAACTGGAAATGACTACTTATTGAAAGATTGTATAAAATACTCTCCAACTCTAATGTGCAGAACTGCTTAAATATTTTGTGTTGGAAAATCTACAAAGAACAAGATATGACCATGTTCTTGTGGTCCTAATGTTTGAAGAACATTCTATCAAACAAAAGGGTTTCATAAATTTTGGACAAACTATAAAGATTTCATGGAAGTGGCAAGATAAAATTGGTTTACTAGAAGCTCCCACAACATTTTCTAGAGTTCGTGGAGAAATCAAGAATGTTACAAGTACTTTTACTAAATTAAGTAGAGAGATTTCTAAAGATAATTTCAAGAAGATGATAATCACATAAGACACTTATCACGACCCGAACTAGACCTAGGCATTATGGGCATCCCAAGTCCAACCAGGACTAGGGACTTCCCCCTTGACCCAACCCAACCCAACCGCCTATTACAGTCAGATGAGTTGAATTTAGAACATATAACAAGATAGCGTTATTTTTCATATCAAAACTCTGGGATAGGATCACGACTATTACCTATCCAACTGAGTCTAACCGTGCCAAACCCAACCATTTATACCATACCAAACCAAAGAGAATATATAAACATAATATAATAATCAATCCCAAAATGTAATATGATGGAATAGCGAGAAATTATGTCTGATGATGCCAGCCTCCCAGCTTATTCTAATGCCAAGGATGACACCAATACCGATCCCGCCTATACCAACCCCCCAGAATGACCACAAAGCGTCTACCAAAAGAATACAAATATTCGGCTGGGACATGCCTCCTACCATGGCCGAAACCGATATCCAAAACAAAAGAAAAATGTCTAAGAATGTCCATATCATGAAATGGAGCCTTCCGGAAAGATGGAAGCTTACCACTTTAATTACAATGTTGTCCCCAAGTTAATCACTATGTAGGAGGAATCGAACGGCTAGTTCCTGCATAGCATGGGTATAAAACTGTCAGTAGATGGGTTAGCAAGTGACCGCTAGCATGTATATCAGAATAAGGATAAAGTAATATCATTTAAACAACCAAGCAAAGCCATCCATTATGCATACAACCATACATATATATAAATTCCAGGAAAGGAAATCTGTGTTTAGCATGCATTTAACACCTTTACCTGGATTGTGTAACCTTGCCTTTAACCACACCCATTGGTCATATAGGTTTAGCTACCCCTGCTGAAAGAGTCTCGATGCGTGTAGCCGTACGACTAGGAAATATCCTATGGGATGACTAGTAAATCCCTCCACTATAAAACGTGACACTCACACATGGCCATCAAAGACACCTCATATCGGAAAATATGAGTTTCAAGTTTTGGTTCCCCCAGAATCTCCAATTCCACGGCTCAGTTACACATCCGGCCATTAATGCCCAAATTAAAACCATTCCAAGCCAATCCAATTACCATTTATTAATAGAAAATACATCAACCCCCCACCCCCCGAACTTGTCGCCAAAACTTACTTTAGACCCTAAACTAATCGAGGAATTATTTACTCCCTTAACAACTTTCAAGTGAATTAATTTCACCCTCTACGGCTGACGTGGCAAAAAAAAGAAAGGTTTTTTTTAAAAGGTCCCACTTTATATATATATATAAAAATTAAAAAAGAACAAGAACCCACTTCCATCTTCATTTTCTTCATAACCACCCCCTTCCCCCACCCCCAACACCTGATTTCTTCATATTCTTCATACCCCCACCCTATTTCTTCACCTTCTTCTTACCCTCCACCCCTACCCCACCGCATTTCTTCATCTTCTTTGTTTAGGCTAAATTTATCCTTTTTTTTCAAGAACACCATTACTAAGTTCCATTAACCCCTCCCTTCATTAATTTTTCTCACTTTTATTTAATTTTTTCAAATAACTACATCTAATTTGTGATGATAAATAACTTGATTCGAATTTATCAATTTCTTAGTTTCCGAGAATGGAGCATAGGTGAAACTGTGATGACAATTTATCATTTCCTCGTCTTATGCTTATTAGAGCATTTGTGAAAATTTATGATGAAAATTTGTCAATTTCTAATCAATTTATTTGTCAATTCCTTGTAGAATTTGAATCAAGTTATGTATTGTAACCTACATGACAATTTGTGAAGTTTTGAAATAATGGTGAAAAAAAATTAAAAGAGGAAGCATTTTCATGGCAGGTCGGAACAAAGGAATGAATATTAGTATTATTGTTGCTATATCGTTTAGTAGACCTGAAATTATTGTGGATGGGTTTAGGTTTTGTTCTACTTGCAATTTTTGATTTCTAATTGTTGATGAAGGAGGCATGGCTTAATCTACATGAACAAGTTATTTATCAATTTCTTATTAAATTCGAATCAAGTTGTTGGTGTTAATGGTGAAACAATGGTGTTAATGGTGAAAAATAAATTAAAGGAGAAGGAGGAACGGGGGGTAGGGGTGGAGGGGTTGTTAAAGAATTGAAGAAGAAGGAGAAACAGGTGGGGGGGCTGTTGAAGAAGAAGGAGGAGGAAGGGGGGAGGGGGGAGGTGGGGGTCTTCTTTTATATATATATATATATTTAAAATAATTATATATATATATATTAAAAATAATATATAAAATATATATATATTTTTTTTAAAATATATATATTTTATATATATAAAAATAGTACATATATTTTTTGGTTTTTTAAAAAAATTATATAAAAATAATATGTGTTGGATTACTTTTTTAAAAAAAATTATAATTTCTTACGTGGCAATGACATGGCACTGATGTGGAAATGATTTGGCAATGACGTGGGGCATGTGTACTTCACTCTCCATAGTGAGAGTGGTATGATTTTTTTAGGGTGGTAAATAATTTACTTTAAAGTTATTAAGAGGGGTATATAATTGCCCGAATAGTAAGTTTTGGCTGCAAGTTCAGGGGTGATTCGATGTATTTTCTCATTTATTAACCAAGGCCATTTATTAGTTGTATCGTCATACCAACCATACTTGTAAGATTTATTCATAGCCAAACCATTTAGGTTAAAGGGACTCTCAAGTGCCCTTTTTATTTACCATATTAACCTTTTGGGAGACTTCCATGTACTCCATAAGAAAAAATAGTAAGCCTTTAACCTTTGTAAACCATTTAAAGCATTTATAGTTTTATGCATAAGCTGAAAACAAGCGAGAGTTCCATTTAAAGAAGTAGTCAATGAAATGAACATATCTTTATAAGCATTTTATCAAACACATTGGGGGTATAATCTAACAAAAACCAATACCAAAGACCATTAACCATTACCATGCAATCCAATTGCCCAAAACCACCACCAATGCGTATAAAAGCACAATTTAAGCATAGGAAACCATAACCAAACTATTTACACCAAAACCCCTAATTAATAGTTGAAAACCATACCCATGCAATATTAAAACCTTGAAAACAACCATAAAATTCATGCTTTTTAGAAATGGTAAGTAGGGAAGAGACACGTTCCTTAAACCGAGAAACATGATGGAAGAAAATCACAAAAACAATCCCTAAGTTTAAACCCTAGCTCTCTTGCCACAAAATCTCTTGACAGAATTTTTGAATGCTTAGGAATAGTTTTCTATGTGTTAATGAATAGAATAATAGGGTAAATAACCTTCTATATGTATTAGAAGTGTGGGTCACAATTAGGGTAAGTAGGGAAATGCACAGAATACCCCTACTTAAGTCCCTAAAAACCCCGTAACAGGGATATGACTAACCCTCTTATGAGTCATACATTTCCTTACGATGGGTTCCCACCAGTCATATCATGTCCTTAACCTTTGGATTAGACATTTTCCATCCTAATACTCATCCAACTAAGTCGTAACCTTATCATACGATCCGTACCCATGATCCGTATCCATGGCAGAATGAATCACCAAGAGGATCAAACACTGCCCACCATATGAATCCCTGGTATGAATCGTATCCAAGCCTTACGACTCATACCATTAAGACGTGACCATTCCAGTGATCAAAACCATCCAACCAACAAACACTGGTCATCTTATGATAGGACCATACCACTCATACCCCAATATATGGCTCGTATCCATGAGTCGTATTGGGTTCGAAGAATGGTTTTCAAGGAAAATTTCTAAGGCCAAAACCCATGATGTAACATTCTCCCCTACTAGGAACATTCGTTCCCAAATGACGGACAAGATAGAGGTAACCACACACAGGGTCATTTGTATTATCAAACATCCCTTTAACAAAGTTTGAAAACAAGGAAGCAAAGATATTAATCTTTCCTTTAACAAACTCAGAAAATAAAGAAGTGTTCAAGAACACATACCTTCCGTACGAATACCAGGAGTAGAAAACAAATGTGGATACTTTGATTTTATGTTCACTTCCACTTCCCACGTAGATTCTTCCACCTTATGGTTCTACCACATAACCTTAACCAAAGCCACATCCGTGGTCCGCAACTAACAAACTTGCCTATCTAATATCTCAACCGGGACCTCTTCATAAGACAAATAATCCAAGGTATCCAACCCTTCCAAAAGAACAACCAAAAAAGGATCACCAATACACTTCTTCAATGTGGAAACAAGAAAGACCGGATGAACAAAACCCATACTAGATGGCAACTATAATTCATACGCAACATTACCAACTTTTCAAAATCCCATAAGGACCAATAAACTAAGGACTGAGTTTTCCCTTCTTACCAAGCCGCACTACTTCCTTCATGGGACACACCTTTAGGAACACCCTGTCAACAACTTCAAACTCCAAGTCTCTATGCGTAACATCCGCATAGGACTTTTGGCAACTCTGAGTAGCCTTAAGCCTATGCCGAATCACCTTCACCTTTTCCATAGATTGATAGACTAAATCGGGACCAAACATATCCCTCTCACTAAGCCCAAATTATCCAATAGGAGATCTACACCTCCTACCATACAGTGCCTCAAAAGGAGCCATACCAATACTAGAATGATAGCTATTGTTGTAAGCAAACTCCACCAAAGATAGATGCTCAACCTAACTTCCACCATAATCAATCATGCATGCCCGAAGCATGTCCTCTAATGTCTAAATAATTATTTTTGCTTTCCTATGCGACTGCGAATGGAAAGCAGTATGCAGACTAACCTTAGTCCCCAATACCTTCTAGGAAGACCGCCAGAAATGAAAGGTAAACTACATACCATGATTAGAAATAATTGAAATAGGCACCCTATGAAACTTTACAATCTCTTAAAGATACAAGTTCACATAATCCTCCACCGAAAAAGTAATCCTTACCGACAAAAAGTAAGAAGACTTGGTCATCCTACCCATGATGACCCAAATCGAATCAAAATAATTCTGAGAATGAGGAAGACCAGTAACAAAATCTATATTTATCATCTCACACTTCTATTCAGGAAACTCTATTTCTTGATGCAACCCACCAGGCCTCATGTGTTCAATCTTAACCTATTAACACACCATGAACTTGGCCACGAAGTCAATCACATCATTATTTGTACCATTCCACCAGTAGATCTCCTTAAGATCGTGATATATCTTTGTCGAACTAGGATGGACAACATAGAGCGACTCATGTGCCTCAGCCAAAATCCTTTGTCGCAACCCATCGATGTTTGGAATACACAACCTCCCTTGTTACCGCAATGTACCATAACCACTAATCTCAAACACCACCACATTTTTCCTACCAACATCACTTTTGATTTTCATCAAGACTGGATCTAACACTTGTTTCTCCTTAATCTCTGCACCAAGAGATGATCGAACCACTTCTTGCACCATCACACCACCATCTTTAGAATCCAAGAGACGAACTCCAAGATTGGACAAAAGGTGAATATCCTTCACCAACTCCCACTTGTCTTTCTCCAAATAAGCCAAACTTCTCACAGACAATATGCTAAGAGCATCGGTAACCATGTTAGCCTTACCTGGGTAGTAGTGAAGACTCATATCATAATCCTTGAGAAGCTTAGTCTATTTTCTTTTCCTGATATTAAGATCTTTCTAGGTGAACATATACTGAAGACTCTTATGATCAAAAAATTTATCCACATGAACACCATACAGATAATGCCACCATATTTTTAAATAAAACACAACTTCCAACAGCTCTAAATCATGAGTAGGATAATTCCTCTCATGTATCTTCAACTTCCTGGAAATATAGGCAATCACCTTCCTATGCTGTATCAAAACACAACCAAGCCCTACCGGAGATGCATTACAATAAACCACAAACCTATCATTGCCTTTCGGCAAAGTCAAAATCATTGCTGACGTCAACCTATCCTTTAATTTCTCAAAACTACCCTCATAAGCACCCAACCAAGAAAAATTAACCTTTTTCTAAGTTAACTTAGTCAAAGAAGAAGCTATCGCCAAGAAGTTTTTCACAAACCGCCTATAATGCCCGGATAAACCTAAGAAGCTCTGAATATCGACGAGCAGCAACCTTTTAAGGATCAACCATTATCCCCTCACTAGAAATAATATGACCTAAGAAAGTCATAGCACTCAACCAAAATTCACACTTAAAGGACTTGGAAAATAAATGTTGTTCCTTTAAGTTCTGTAACACCACACGGAGGTGATTGGCAAACAAACATTGATCCTTTAAGATCCACCTCACTCCTTGAATACACCAGAATGTTATCAATAAACACAATGATAAATAGATTTAAATGCTGCCTAAACACCATATTCATCAAATCAATAAATATTATAGGAGCATTTATCAATCCAAATGACATCACCAAGAACTCAAAATGCACATACCAAGTACGAAAAGACGTCTTAGGAATATCCACCTACCTAATCTTAAGTTAATGGTACCCAGACTGAAGATCTACCTTGGAAAGGAACTTGGCACCCTATAACTAATCAAACGGAGCATCTATCCTTATGAAAGGATACTTGTTCTTAACTGTTACCTTGTTCAACTGCGTGTATTTAATACATATCTAAAAGGAACCATCTTTCTTGTACATGAACAGCATCGGTGCACCCCATGGATAAATACTAGGATGAATAAAACCTTTATCTAAAAGATCCTTAATTTTCTTCTTAAGTTCCCTTAACTCAGTCAGAGCCATTCTATATAGAGGAATAGATATTGGACGAGTATCTGAAAACAAATCAATACCAAACTCTATTTATCTATCTAGAGGAACACTAGGAAGATCATCCAGAAAGACCTCTGGAAACTCATTAACTACCATAACTGAATGCAATAAAGGACCTTCCGATTTAGAATTTTTAACCTGAACAAAGTAATAAAGATACCCTTTAGAGATTAATCTTCGAGCTCTAAGATAAGAAATAAATCTTCCCCTAGGAGTTAAAGAACAACCCTCCCATTATATTTTTTCCTCACCAGGGAACCTAAAGATGACCTTACGAGTCTGATAGTCTAAAGATGTAATAATAAGAATGCAACCAATCCATACCCAAAACCATATCAAAATCTACTATTATCAACTCAAATAGCCCTACCAAGGTTTGCCTATCACCAACAAAGACCACACACCCCCTAAAGACCCATTTAGCAATGACTGAGTCTCCTACTATGGTAGAAACAGAAAAAGAATCCAAAATTTTTTTTGGATCGAAACCAAAAGACACAGCTATATAAGGAGTCACATAAGAAATACTAAAGCCTGGTTCAGGCACAAATATATGTCACGGGAAAAGAGCTTTGATGTACCAGTAACAACATCAGGTGATGCCTCAGATTCCTATCAAGATACCAAAGCATACAACTTATTTTGACAAACACTAAAACTAGGAGCAGTAATAGAAGTAGATACCACACCATCATATGTAGGAGTAGAAGATGAAGCCATCAGAATCTTATTCTCTCCTATATCAACCTTGTTGATTGAACAATTCTTGAGCCTATGACCTATCTAACCATACTGGAAGCACCTATCTCTACCTTTCTCATAGAATTCTTAATGAGGATGACCTCAGAACCAACAAAGAGGGCATAAAGAAACAGACTAACCTCCATTTTCCTGAGATAGGGAAACTTAAGCTCAAGAATTGACACCACCTTGGTGACGCCTAATACGCCTAAATTACACCTCTATTACAAGAGAGTAAGCAGTTGTTGTCATATATATAACCCAACTAGGCTTGGGTTGAATCCCATAGGGAATACTATGTTCACTAAGTATTATGGTTGTTACTAGATTATTGATCAAAGGTTCCAAATTAAAGAGGGTTTTGATTTGTAAACATTATTTCGTTATTCATAACAGTACGTATTCTAGACAATGATTTTTATTGAAAATAGTAATTCAAAGAGAAAAGACAAACTAGAGTTATGGTTATCAAAACATTCAAATAGCTAGGGTTGTGAATTATTTTGACTCTCCAGTTAATTAATTCAATTGTAAGAGTTATTGAATCCTATAATATACCCATTTTATCTCAACTTGAATGAGTAGATTATCCTTCTAATCTCTTGAACTTAAAGAATATGTTAATTTATTTAATTATTCTCTCATGTAGTTTGATCCTGTTAAGGTATCAACCCTTAACCCAAAGGTTAAATCCTTTAGATCCCATGTCAGCCTCCTTTTTTCCCAACAAATATTTTTTTATTCGAACAAGTGATGTTCTTGGGCTCACCCTTCAAGTTTGCAACAAAGAAAGGTCATTATTATGAAGAGGGGCTTATACAACTTTAGTTAATTATGAAAATCAAACATTTTCACAACCCCAATCAGCTTTTCACATCAAGGCTCTCATAACCCTAGTTATGGAAGCTTAGCCACACATTTTCCATAGAAGAAAAATGAAAAGTTGTCTTATTTCTCATAAATAAATTAAGAAGATACTTATAAGAATCACCAGATTTGTTCTGAAATCTTCAGAAGAAAATATGCATAAAAATGATTAGATCCCAAATTCTAGCTTGATACCCAGAGAAAACTACGTTTCAATAAGTTTCAATATTGGAAAATAAGATAAAAGATACCTAAGTAAAACCTAAATTGGATATTTACATGTTCCCACCTATAGAGGATTTAAAATTTCAATCTCAGAAAAGTCGCGTCTAAGTTGATGATCTAACTGACGACCTGTCGAAAGCCTGACGGTCTGTCGCTTGGGCCATCGCTGAATCTCCCAGGAAGTCTAGTTCTATTAAGGGATGATGGTAATGTTGGTGGACCATCGCTGGATTGACGGTCCATCACAGAGGCCATCGCTGGATCCTCTAAAATCCTGAGTTCTGCTTAAGCCTGACGGCCAAGTTGGCGGTCCGCTGAAAGGTTGATGCTCTGCCACTTACACCGTCGGATGAATTCTCTACTTGGAGCATTCTGTTTTGCTCTGACGGCTACCCCGATGGTTTGTTGTATGGGTAACGATCTGCCAGTTTTACCATTGATGTCCTTTTTCTGCTATTTTTTCATGTTTCTCTTCCAACTAACTCCTTAATCTGAAAACACTAAAATCCAGTATTAGATACAATAGTAGTTGCTTGAAAACATACAATTATCTATTGAAAAAGTTGTAAAATATTTCGTTAAAAGCTGGAACATCAACACCCTCAACTTAAGACAATTGCTTGTCCTCAAGCAACTCAGCGTAAAATTACATACATGACTAACACAATGATAGTTAATCGACCATTGAATCAGATTCCACACAACTATTCACTTGTCATCTCATTAATATGGGATCAACACATTAGGATCTACAACTAGCATTGATATGATTCAGCACACACAAATATGGATATCATATCCCACAGAGATCCGCAAACTAAGTATAACTCAGGTTGCCCTCACAGTCAATAAAATCCACCACTCTTTATAGTTTATGGATACAAATCAAAATTCTCACACTCATCAAAGAAATTACAAATGTAGCATACATACCCATAGGATTTCCCTTATCATATAACATTCCCTTGTAGTTGATTTGCCAAAATCAAACAGGTCTTTTCTAGGCTTGTATTGAGGATTCATGCTAGGTAAGAGAGGATTTTAGGAAAAGTGACCCAACATTATTGCTTAACTATCTTTGCCCTTGAATTCTACCCACCAAGGCTACTGCTTTATTAGCTTACTTACCATTCTCCCATTCATTCACACTTTACCATAATACCCATTTTTATATACATGTAAGCATCAGCCACCCTCAACTTATGTTGATGCAGCAAGTTAAGGTGCACAATGTCTTGAATAAATTCGGGCCAAATGCTTTAAACTAAGCTCTAAACCAACTTTTCGTTAGACAACTAACCTCTTGACGATAGCTACCCTCAACTTAGGTGTTTTGTCTAAGTTTAGGTACACGTTGTCCAATATCGTACCAGGGGTAGAGTTAGGTGTTAACAACCTAAAGAGAGTTAATAAGAGTTATTGGTGCTGAATACAACTAATACAAGCTCAAAAAGGGTTCAAAAATGGAAAATCTTTTTTGGTTGGGTTAATTATTTTTGCTAAGTGGACTGAATCTACAAGGAGTCCTGCTATCCTATCCTATAGAATCAACCACAAAACAACATCAATGAACCAGGCAAGCTCTGGGTACCACACTATGCAAGAACTAACACAAATACTCGCACACACAGGCAACTGAATCAAACTCATTCTACTACTCTTAAGATTTCCATAACATGGCATGTTTATCGTATATGATAATGCCAATTATAGATTCACTAAAGGTTGCTCACATATGCTAAAAGACAGGAGTAAACAGTCATACAAATATGTTCATTATCTTATGCCAACATGATTCATCATTCATCATCTATATACACACCAAGATGCTAAAATAAAAGACACTTTTAAAAATAAACATTAACAACAGATATTTACATCACAACCTAAGAAAAGAAAAATACAATCCTACACATGCTAGTTCTACTAGATAGCACACAGGAAGAAAAGTACATCGTTAACAAAACCCCCTTGGTACAAGTACACCCACCCCTACAGAAAATAAATACTTTATCCTCAATGAATTGAATTAAAGTACAGAGGAGGGGAATACTTGTAAATGCCTCTTATATATCTGAGGCGCATGTGAAATACGGTGAGGATTATGTATTCTCACCTTCTGCAATGTTGACCCCTATGGTGGAAGGGGTACTCATAATCTCATCGTCCAAAATCAGAGGTATTACCTGAACTGGGTCTAAATTGGGCCCCCTTGCTGGAGAAGACCTCGTAGAAACTCCTGCATCTTCTTTTGTTGCCTTGTTCTATGTTCTCTTCTTATCTATCCTAGTTATTTATAAAGTTTTCCTCATATCATACTTCTCTCTCTCTCTTTAAGTATCATTGATTCTCTTTTTTTTCTTCTCGCAGCTTTCCTTTCGTCACTTTCATCAACTTACTTTTTACCTTTGTCTTTCAGTGGATTTCCTATCAACTCAATAATTCCTTCATCGTTATCACTCATTACCATGGCTAGGTCAAAGAAGGGCTACTGAGACTACCTGTTCTTCAACTCTGCTATGTCAGCCTGTGCCTGTTTAAACTCCACCATGAACATGGTCAGCTCTAGAATGGACATTTTATCCAACCTCTTATTGATATGGTCTTCCATGTGATCCATCCTCAGCTGAATGTTTTGGAATGGATGGATTGCTTCTGCCATAATTTGATCAACAAAAGGCTTGAATTGTGAAGCCCATGTGTCTAGTTATTCATGAAATTTCTTCTGCAACTTCACCAGCTTGGAAAATTCTCCTACGTCAACCTATATTCTGCATAATATACCCCACCTATTGGTGGCATATACCCTGACCCTGCAAATATACTTGGTGGCATATAATCAGGTAGCACATAAGTGGAGATGGGCAACGGCATACCTGTGGGGATTTCTGAAGTGTCTAGGGCTAGCGCGAATTGCATTATATAGGTTGGAGGTTTAGTGACCCGCATCTCAAACTTTGAATCAACTTTTGATTTCTCAATGTCTTGCCTATGTGTCACCCGTACTTTATTATCAACAACTTAAATCAAGGGCACGTTCACTTTCCTGCATAACTCCGTGATTAGACACGGGAATAGTAGTGCACTTGCCACTTTATACGCCCTTATAAATAGTTCATTAGCAATTATTTGGATGAAATCAATCTTCAGTCCTAAAATTAAACTAGCCACTAACACCATTCTATGGATTTCTAAATTTTCATCACCTCCGATTGGCATCGACCTCAATCAAACATTAGCCTACCAGAACTTAGCTCTGAAGTTAAGGGAGGACTTAGCAATACACCCATGTGGGTTGGTTGCCCAGGAGGGGTTACCATCATCAGTAGCAGCCCAGCCAACCAAGGTCTCTGAGTCGATGTAGATGTTAGCCGGTATTCAAGATCAGGAACAGCAGGTGGTGGTTCATAGTAAGGACCAAAAAACATCCTATTGATGGTTTGAGCCTATATATCAATGTTAAATCCTCAGACTAGGACTGACTCCCTATTGGTCAACTCTGAGATCTTTGAGCCCTTTGGGTAATCCTTTTTTGCCAGCACCAAATAATTAGCAAAGAACTTCCTTATCAGATTCGGCTGATATGATATGGGTGGCTTGTTCATATAGGCTAATCATACTCATTAAATTGATGCTCCAACTCGGGGTAATCATGCAACTCTATTGTCACTATCCGATACTCTTCAATAAATGGACTTTTGGTTGCCCTGCTTACTGTCGGCTCCAATCCATCAAGGAATTTATCATTTAATCCCTCAAGTTTCCACCTAAGTGCTTCCCTTATTTGAGGGTCCTTGCTTTTGATTACATTCTCTTTCTCAGTATCCATTTCTATAGGGCTAGTTTCTGCCTCAACCAGGTTGGGTTTAGATGTATTAACCCCTTCCTTATTTGGGGTTGAACTGGTACTGCTAGTTTTTCTCTCACTCTTTTCTTTATACTGGGAGAGTGTAGGGATTGTCCTGTCTCTTTGCTAGGTGTTAAACGTGGGTGTCTCCAGTCTAGATAAGTGGTCTGCGACTTGATTCACACATCCTTCCTATCTTTGACTTCGAAGTCAAATTCTTGGAGAAGCAACACCCATTTGATTAATCTCGGCTTTGCATATTTCTTATCCATCAAATATATCTAGGTGGCATGATTTGTGTGGACCACCACCTTGGTTCCTAGCAAATAAGTCGGGAACTTCTCAAAAGCATAAACAACTACAAAAAGTTCCTGTTCAGTAATAGTGTAGTTCTTCTGAGCACCGCTTAAGGACTTGATGGAATAATAAATAGGATGGAATAGTTTATCCCTCTTCTGACCAAGTACAGCCCCAAGCGCCACTCTATTTGCATTGCACATAATCTCAAATGGCTTTGACCAATCTGGAGCAATAATAATAGGAGAATTAACAAATTTTCCTTTTAGGCATTCAAATGCCTTCAAGCAATCGTCATCAAATATAAACTTGGCCTCCTTCTCCAAAAGTTTGCAAAGTGGGTTTGCAAGTTTTGAGAAGTCTTTTATGAATCGCAGATAGAAGCCCACGTGACCAAGGAAACTATGCACTCCTTTTACTAAAATGGGGAGTGGTAGTTTCTCAATAACCTCGACCTTAGCTTGGTCGACCTCAATCCTCTTGGCTGAAATTTTGTGACCAAGGACAATGACTCCATCACCATGAAGTGCCATTTCTCCCAATTAAGCACAAGATTAAACTCCTCGCACCGCTGCAAGGCTTTACTCAGATTCACCAAACACAACTCAAATAAATCACCGACTACTGAGAAGTCATCCATAAAGACCTCCAAGGTTTCTTCAACCATATCAAAAAAGATGGACATTATGCACCATTGAAAAGTAGAGGGTGTATTAAACAGACCAAACGACATCCATTTGAAGGAAAAAGTCCCATACGGGAAAATGAATGTCATTTTTTCCTGATCTTCTGGGGATATAGAAATCTAGTTATAGCAAGAATACCCATCTAATAAATAATACCAATCTCTTCCCACCAACTGATCAAGCATCTGATCCATAAAAGGCATTGGGAAGTGGTCCTTCAAAGTTCACAAGTTAAGCTTGCGATAGTCCATACAAACTCTCCACCCAGTCAAATGCCTGAGCGGAATCAATTTATTTTTATCATTTGCTACAACAGTCATGCCCCCTTTCTTGGGCATGCATTGGACAGGGCTTACCTACTTACTATCTAAAATGGGATAAATAACTTTTGTGTCAAGCCATTTGCGTATCTCCTTCTTAACCACCTCTTTCATAGATGGGTTAAGATGACATTGATGCTCAATAGTCGGTGCAAAATATTCTTCAAGATGGATTTTATGAGTGCAAATACCCAGAGGAATACCAATAATAACCATAATAGTCCAGCCTATTGCCCTTTTGTACCTCCGAAGTATAGAGATAAGTGCTTCCACTTGCTTCTCACCTAGATCTGCTACAATAATCATGGGTAAAGTGTTTTCACTGCCTAGAAACATATACCGTAGATGGCCTAGAAATTTCTTCAACTCCAACACCGGTAACTCTTCAATGGATGGCTTCGCTGGTGGTGTTGGGCGATTTTTAAGATCTAGATCCATATTCTTGGGAGAATAAGAATATGATCCCATTACAGTCAAGGCACACATAGTCTCCTCATAATCTTTGATGCCTTCTCTAGAAAAATTCATCAAGACAGCAGCCAAAGGCTCGATAGTGAATTTCTTCTCTATTGGCACTTCTTGCTCATCCTCATAATAAACATCCATAATAGAGAACACACTAATTTCCTTGTGCTGATTCATAGATTGGAACACATCAAATCGAACTACTTCTCCATTAAGCCTGAATAAGAGCTTATTAGGTCGCAAGTCAATAAGCACGCTTCCAGTTGCAAAGAAGGGTCGACCCAAGATTATAGGCACTTTAAAGTACACCTCATAATCCAAAATAACAAAATCTGCAGGGAATATAAAGATGGACACCTTCACTAGCACATCATACAAAATACCCATTGGCCGCTTAACCGACCTGTCCGTCATCACTAGTCGCATGTTTGTGGGAGTAGGATATCCCAAACCCAGCTTCTTATAAATAGCAAGTGGCATCAGGTTAGTACTTTCTCCCAGATCACACAAGGCCTTAGTAAAATCAAAAAACCCGATTGTATAAAGAATTGTGAAGGCTCCTGGTTCCTCTATATTTTACACCAAAGACCTTATTGAAATAGTGCCATAATGGTGAAGGTTATCCACTAGTTTGAAGCTCACTACTCTCTTCTTTGGCACCAGGTCTTTCATAAACTTAGCATACCCGGTCATCTACTCTAAGGCATTTACTAAAGGCACATTCATCGCCAGTTGCTTCAGCATAGACATAAATTTGCTAAACCTTGTATCATCAACTTTCTTCTTCAATCTATGATAAGGGTGGTGGTGGTTTTGGAAGGGTAGTAACCACTGCCTCCTTCTCCTTTTTCTTTGCTTCCCCTAACTCATCAACCTGCTGATGGTTAGAAGTACTCACTTTACCATACAACTTTTTAGACTCCACTGGATGGGATTCATCAACATCAAACTCTTATTCAATCATATCATCAATTACAGCTTTGCCCATAGAAGGGCTAGATAAATTTTTAACACTCTAAGTGGTAACTTCCATGCATGAGCCATCGTTTCAAGGATTCTACACTATATCACTAGGCAATGTACCACTCTTCTTTTGATTAAATGTAGCTAAGAGTTGGCTCATCTGCTGGTCCAACTACTTAATAGAGTTTGAGTATGAATTCACTAGCTGACTTATGGAAGATAAGTCACTCTTCATTGTTGTTACCCTAGCATTAGTAGCCTCAACTTCCTTTAGTAGTTTCTCTATCATGTCCTTCATGGAAATCTAGCCTGAACCGATAGCTGCATTGTCCTAGTTTCCAGGAGGTACATATAGTCCACTCCTATCATTTTTGTTCTTCAAACTTCCTTGGTCCCTATCTTTGTAACCAGTCTTGTCGTAATAGTTCCAACCGTGATTCCCTTAGCTATTGCCTCAAAAACCCACTTGATTATTTAGATAGTTTTCCTCCTCTTCAGAACCAGACTCAGCTCTGCTTTATGATCTAACAGCTTTTACCTTCTCAGTCTTCCCGGATAATAAGTGTTTAGTAAGCAAATCCATCTGTGTTTTCATGTGTGACATGTCTTGGTCACACTTCTCCTATTTATGACGCTGCTTTACCGACATACCAATAGACACAATAGGGCTTTCTACTGCTGAATCCCTACTATGTGAAGCTCCACTTGTCTTAGTTAACCCTTCCAACATATCTGTAGCCTCATTGAATATAAGCTCCATGAATGCTCCTCCTGCTACACTATCAACTATTGGTTTGGTTATAGAGTTCAAAGATCTATAGAAGGTCTCCATTATGTGGTCATCATTTATCTTGTGGTTGGGACACTATGTCAACTTTTTCTTGAATCATATCCAAGTTTCATGAAGTGCCTCATTTGGTAATTGTCTGAAATTGCTAATTTCATCCCTCAACTGTAATATCCTGGAGGGTGGAAAGAACCTTTCTAGGAAAGATCCTTTTAATTCCCTCCAGTTTGCTATAGAATCGGGGACGAACTCATTCAACCATATTATTTTCTCCCCAAAAAGAAAAAACAGGAATATCCAAATACGAATGGAATTTTGACCAACACCAGGGTTATCAAAGGACTTGCAAATGTTGATAAAATTCACCAAATGCATGTTTGGGTCATCTCCTGGAAGTCCTCCGAAAAACCCCTTAAGATTTAGCTATTATATCATGGTGATGGTTATGTTGAACTTCACCCCAAGTGTTGTGGAGGTGGAATAATCTCTCCTGTAGTTCCAGCTTTGTCCAAGTCATCTTTTTCCTCATCAAGATCAAATTACACAGCAGGTGGGTAGTTTTCTCTCCCTCTGGCTGCCCGGTTTTTATTGGCTGTCGCCGCTGCATTTTTTTCATGCCTCCTATTATCTGGGTTGATCAAATCATTATATCCAAAATCCTCATCATTAGGATTAGTGTCACAAGCTGGTAGTCCATCATTTTTCTGATTTACCTGTGCTCTAGACAAGTTTGCTAGTCTTTCAGCATCTTGGTGTTCTTTCATTCTACCAATTAGATGCGGTCCAGGATTGAAAGGTAATAGCGGTTCTCCTGAACTTCTGGTGTGTGTCATAAACAAAAATGAACCTGTAATGAACCAAAAACAACAAATAAAAGTAAAATTTGGGAAACTTGACCTAAGTTCAATTAACAATCCAAACTTAATTGACAATCATATTCCTCAGCAACGGCGCCAAAATTTGATATGCCTAAATTACACCTCTCTTATGAGAGATTAAGTGGTCGTTTTCAAATATATAACGCAAATAGGTTCAGGTAGAATCCCATAGGGAATATTGTGTTCACTAAGTATTGTGGTTATTCCTAGACTGTTGATCAATGGTTTTGAATTTATGGTGGGGTTTGGTTTGTAAACATTGTTTCGTTATTCATAGCAGTAAGTATTCCATACAACAATTTTTATTGCAAATAGTAATTCAATGAGAATATACAAACTAGAGTTATGGTTACCAAGATGTTCAAACATCTAGGGTTATGAATTATTTTGACTCTCCAATTAATTACTTTAATTGCAAGAGTTATTGAATCTTACAATTTACCCATTTGTTTCTCATCTTGAATGAATAGATTATCTTTCAATTCTCTCGAAATTAAAGAATACGTTAATTTATTTAATTATTCTCCCATGTGGGTTGATCTCGTTAAGGCATCAACCCTTAACCCAAAGGTTAAAGCCTTTAGATCCCAAGTAAGCCTCTTCTTTTCCCAACAAACATTTTTCTATTCGAACAAGTGATGTTCTTGGGCTAACCCTTCATATTTGCAACCAAGAAAGGTCATTATTGTTAAGAGGGGATTATACAACTTTACTTAATTATGGAAATCAAACATTTTCACAACGCCAATCAGCTTTTCACATCAAGGCTCTAATAACCCTAGTTATGGGAGTTTGGCCACGCATTTCAATACAAGAAGAAGAAGAAGAAGAAGAAGTCATTGTCTTTATCATAAATAAATTTAGAAAATACTTCCAAGAATTACAAGATTTGTTCTTGAATCTTCAGAAGAGAATATGCATAAAAATGTTTAGATCCCAAATTCTAGATTGATACCCAGATAAAACTACGCTACAATAAGTTTCAATGTTGAAAAATAGGATAAAAGATACCTAAATAAAACCTAAACTGGGTATTTATATGTTCCCAGGTACAGAGTATTTAAAATTCAAATGTCAGAAAAGCCACATCCAAGTTGATGGTCTAACTGACGGCCCATCGGAAGCCTGACGGTCTGTCACTTGGGCCGTCACTGAATGTCCCAATAAGTCCAGTTCTATTAAGGGCTGATGGTCACGTTAGTGGACCATTACTGGATTGATTGTCCATCGCAGAGGCTCTCACTGGATCCTCTGTAATCTTGAGTTTTGCTTAAGGCTGATGGCCAAGTTGGCGGTCCATTGAAAGGTTGATGGTCCTTCACTTGGACGATCGCATGAATTCTCTACTTAGATCATTTTGTTTATCTCTGACGACTACCCCTGCAGTCCATTGCATGGTTGACGGTCCAGCAGTTTGACCGTCGATGTCCTTTTTCTGCTATTTTTTTATGTTTCTCTTTCAGCTAACTCCTTAACCTGAAAACACTAAAATCCAGTATTAGATGCAATAGTAGTTGTTTTAAAACATAAAATTATCACTTGAAAAAGATGTAAAATATTCCATCAAAATTCGGAACATCAACTCTTGTCGTCCGACTGTTGTGGGTAAGGAGCACTGGCAACAGAAAAACAACTAGAACTCCCCTACTTCTTTTTCTGCCACTTTCCACCATCTCTACCACCCTGAGACTGCGCACCTCACTGATCAGAAAATCTTCCCTGCTTTCCCTGCTTATCCCCAAATTCTGGCTGCTTTCTCTTCTCATCCTCAACGTGTTGCATATGAATAGTCCACCTAGATATTTCCATATCCCTAATAAGAAAAGCAGTCTTGCTCTCAAAAATTAGATCCCTATTCATCCCAGAAGCAAACTTTCTCATTCTCAAGCTTATATCAGCCACCAAATCAGGAGCATACCGTGAGAACTGATGAAACTTCAAGGCATATTCCCTTACCGACATCTTCCCTTTCATGAGTTTCACAAACTTCTTCATCTTATCTTTCCTCAACTCTTGAGGAAAGAAACGATCCAAAAAGGCATTAGAAAAGGCATCCCACAACCCTTTCTCTTCAATATCACCCTTATCTCTATCCCACTCCCCATACTACTGATAAGAAAAATCTTTGAATTGATAAGCTAGAAAGCTAACTCCCTCCACATCAGAAGCTTACATAACCTGAAATATCTTTTCTAGTTCATCCAAGAATCCCGTGGGTCTTCCTACACCTTGAATATCGTAAAAATAGGAGAACCCATCTTTATAAACTGACCAACCCTTGTGGCCTCAACAAAAGAACCATTAGCCGCACCCCGCTCAGCCTGATCAGCGACCATCTAAGCAATAACATTGATAGACTGATAAAACTCCATATTTGTCATGTTACCTTGAGGGACCTAAGGACCAGTAGGAGAAATAGGAGGAACTTTAGCATAATTAAGAATAGGACTATTAGATCAAAGATGTACTCCATACGTAGAAAGTACCCCTTCATCATTATCCCCAGATGACGCAGAAGAATTTCTTTGCATTCCAGATCTAGGAGGCATAATCTATAAGACAAATAACCAAGGATTAGAGAGGATTCTAGGATTGAGAATACCAAGAAAGTGAAACATTCCTAAATGTCTCGCAGACTCTTTCTCATGAGTGTGGTGCACTATATACCCCTAAAAGAGACTTTACTCGACACGGCTTTGTGGACTTCCCAGTTGACCATGAACCTAAAGCTCTTGTACCAACTTATCATGACCCAAACTAGGGACTAGACATAATGGGCATCCAAAGTCTTGGTGCCCCCTTAACCCAACCCAACAGCCTATTACAGCCTCAGATAATCTAAGTTTTCAATATTTAACAAGATAGCGTTATTGTTCACATCAAGACTCTGGGATAGGATCATAACTATGACTATCCCAATCGATTCTAATCGTACCAAACCCAACCATACATACCATACCAAACCAAAGAGAATATCAAAACATAATATAATAATCAACCCTAAAATATAATATGATGGAACAATGAGAAATTATCTCCGATGATGCCAACCTCCTAGATTATTCTAATGCTAAGGCCAACATTAATATCGATCCTGACCATACAACCCTCCTCCCTATAGAAGTACCACAAAGTCTCTATCCAAAAGAATATAAATATCCGATTGGGACTAGCCCCAACCATGGTCGAAACCAATATCCAAAATAAAAGAAAAATATCTAAGAATGTCCATATCATGAAATAAAGCCTTCTGGAAAGATTGATGCTCACCACTTCAATCCCAATAATGTCCCCGAGTCAATCACTATATAGAAGGAGTTGAACGGTTGGTTCCTACATAGCATGGGTATTCAGCCACCAGTAGATGGGTTAACGAGTGACCTCTAGCATATATCTCAGGATAAGGATAAAGTAACGCCATTTAAACAACCAAGTAAAACCATGAATTATGCATACAACCATACATATATATATATAAGTGTCGGGAAAAGGATTCTGTGTTTAGCATGCATCCTTTACCTAGGTTGTGTAACCTTGTCATTTAACCACACCCATGGGTCGTAGGGGTTCAACTCCCCCCACTGAAAGAGTCCCTGTATATGTAACCGCATAACCTATAAATATACCATGGGATGACTAGTACATCCATCCAATATAAAACATGACAATCGTACGTGGCCATAAAAAACCCCTCGTATCGGAAGATATGAGTTTCCAGTTTTGGTTCCCCTGAAACCTCCACCTTCTACAGCTTAGTTACACATCCCGCCATTAATGTCCAAATTAAAACAATGTCCAAACAAATTCAATTACCATTTATTAAACAATGCCATTTAGTAGTGGTATCATCATACCAACCATACTTGCAAGATTTATCCATAGCCAAACCATTTAGATTAAGGGGACTCTCAAGTACCCTTTCCGTTTACCATATTAACCATTTAGGAGACTTTCTGAACTCCACAAGCAAAACAAATAAGCCTTTAAGATTTGTAAATCATTTAAAGCAATTATAGTTTCATGCATAAGCTGAAAAAAAAGCAAGAGTTCTATATAAAGAGGGCAATGCAATGAACATATCTTTATAAGCATTTAATCAAATACTTTGGGGGTATAATATAACCAAAACCAAGCACAAAGACCATTAAAAAATTACCATGTAATCCAATTGCGCCAAACCACCATCAATTCATATTAAAGTATAATTAAACCATCGTAAACCATAACCAAACCATTTATGCCAAAACCCTCAATTAATAGTTGAAAACCATAACCCATGCAATATTAAAACCATGAAAACAACCATAAAATTCATGACTTTTTAGAAAGAGTAAGTAGGGAAGAGACACATACCTTAAATTAAGAAAGTTTATGGAATAAAATCACCAAAGCAAAAACTAAGTTAAAACCCTAGCTCTCTTGCCCTAAAAGCTCTTGAGAGAATTGTTGAATGTTTAGAAATAGTTTTTTATGTGTTAATGAATAGAATAATAGGGTTAATAACCTTCTAAGTATATTAGAAGTCGTGTGTCACAATTAGGGTAAGGAGGGAAATGTCCAAAATACCCCCACTTAAGTCCCTTAAACACCCGTCACAAGGATACGACTGACCCTCTTACGAGTCGTAGCCTTTCTTACGATTAGTTCCCTCCAGTTGTACCCAGGCCTTAACCTTTGGATCAGACACTGTTCAGCCTACGACTCATCCAACCAAGTCGTAACCTCAGCATACGATCTATACCCATGGTGCATATCCTTGGAAGAATGAATTACCAAGAGGATCAAACACTACCCACCATACAAGTCCCTGATACGACTCATATCCAAGACTTACGACTAATACCCTTAAGTCGTGACCATTCCAGTGATCAAAACTGTCCTACTAACTAACACTGGTTAGCTTACGACAGGACCATACCACTCGTACCCCAGTATACGACTCGTATCCATGAGTCAGATTGGGTTCGAAGAACGATTTTTGAGGAAACTTTTTAAGGCCAAAACCCAATATATAACAACACCATAAAAATTATGAGAATCTTTTTGGAAAAATACCTAAGCTGAGAATAGAGTTATTCTGTAAAGTACAAATAAAGAACATAAAAAATACCTCCAATTTGAAGAAATTCACTTATAGTGGAAAAAAGGTTATGATTGGTTTGAAAAGGTATTAGAGATATATGATTTTTTCATAGTCTTCTCAAAGGAAGAAGTGAAAAAGCATAGGTGACCAAGATCCAGAATCAAAGAAATTGGTTAAAGGAGAATGTTAATATTCCTTCAAAGTCTATTCATTTCTATTAGAACCAATTCACAAAGTGAAGAGATACAACTAATTTTTCTTTGGTATGCCATGTCCTTGATATTATTACTACAATAAGGAACATAGCTTTATACAGCTAACCAAACTTGAAGAAAGTTAAAAATAAAGTTATTTTCTATTTGAATAGGGATAGTTCTAGTGGCCCTAATGGTCTTACTGGCAGGTTTTATCAATTTTGTTGGGAGATTGTAAGTAAAGACCTTCTTAAGATGGTTTAAGATTTCTTTGATGGTAACATCTTTCCCAAATCTATTATTCATACTCATTTGGTTCTTATACCTGAAAAGATAAATTATTTGACCATTTTATATATGAGACATTAGTCTTAGTCATTTTATCATTAAAATTCTTTTCAGTAATCTCTATGTATGAAAGGAAATTATACTACTAAAATTTTTTCCACTAACTAGTCCAGTTTTGTTAAAGGTGAAGCATCATTGAGAATGTGCTCTTTATATAGGAGATTATTACTGATATAAAAAAGGGGTAAACCTGCTAATATGGTTATTAAATTATGTATGGATAAAGCCTATGCTAGAATACCTTTTTTCTCTCTAATAAAAGTGTTGAGGGAAATAGGAAGGATAACTAACTTGCACCTACAATAGGGAGGAGGATACAATTACACCGAAGCAAGCACTCATGGTGTAGGAAATGATGAAAAAGACTAGTTCCATATTGAAGAACTTTGTATCCCAGTTTGAAAAACAATAAAACAACGGGAAAATTTGATGGAATCAAAGGTACAGATGGAGGATCAATTCATACAGGAAGTTGATGACTCAAAAAGAGAAAATTTAAATTAGATAAATAGGAAATTGAGAAAATAACAAAAAAAATTGATGATGTTGTAGAATAAACTAATTAAAGGTAATAAAGAGATACGGCAATGTCATATAGAAGCCCTAGCAGCGGAGAGAATCGTACACTAAGTAATAATTCAAAATTAAGTTTGGCATGTAACGTAGAAGTTATAAAGATGGATACCCCTATGGTATCGGTATGGTAAAATTTTAATATATGGAATTTGTTAAATGTTGGGTTTAAACTCAAATATGTTAACACAATTATGCATGGAGAGGCAGTAGTGTGAGAAATTAATAAAGAGGATATCATTATAGAGATAGCTTGCTGGAAAAGCATTATAGTATGTTATGTGTTAGGGGCTCACCCCCATTTTATGTGATGAATGGATACATCCAAAGAAAATGGGATAAGCATGGAACTAACAAGGTGTCCATGATTAGAATGATATCTTCCTAGTTTGATTTGACTCTATAGCAGGGAAGGATGTTGTAATTCAAGGAGGCATATATTATTTCGACAATAAGCCATTTATTAGCAAGGCTTGGACGTACAGAAATGGATTTCACTTGATATGAATTGAACATTGTGCCACTTTGGGTGAAATTCTTGGCCTTATACTTCAAGTGTTAAAGCCGTAAAGGGCATAGTAAAATAGGTAGTTTTGTTGGATAATCATTGATGGCTGATCAACATACTGAGAATAAGGTAGGACTAAGTTCTGTTGATTTATTATTTAAGTAGAGATAGACTTAGCACTACTAGATCTGGTATGGTTAAGGAATGAATGAGGGACACTAATAAAGCAGAAAGTTTTGTATGACTGGAAACCAATCCCTTTGTTAGTATTCTAAGAAATATAGTCATAAGAAGTAGAGTGCAGAAAGAAAAATATAGGCAAGAAACAAAAGCCTGCAAAGGAAAAGGGGAAATCACACCATAAAAACATTTAAGTAGCTTATGCTCAGGTAGAGAAACCAGTAAATGAGACAATGCAAAACCAAATGGAAGTGAAGACAAGTATTCAAGATAAGGAGAAGACAAGGGGATTGTAAGGGAGTTGGATTACTCCAGTGCATAGAAGACAGGTAATTAAGCAACAAGGTACATAGGTGTTAAGTCCTAATACTTTTCTAGATTTATCTGAGGTAGGTTCAAGTTATGTACTAATAATAGCAGGTATAAGAAATAAGGGTAGAATAACATTCCCAATTAGGGTAATGGATAACATTATATGTTGGGATTGGTAGGGTGGAAATAACATTTGCAAAGAAAGTCTAGTCCCTTTGCAAAAACCAATCTACAGGTTTGATTGTTTGGTGGAAACTAAGGTCAAGGTGAATAATATGAAACATGTGGTAAATAAATAGGGGGTTAGGAGTATGTCACAAAACATGAAACACATTTTAATGGTAGAATAGTGATCATATGGAGATCATACTATTTCAAATTAAAATTAATAAGTATGAATGAGAAAGCAATTACTTGTGAAGTATAACACATTCCTAGACAACTGGTCATTATGCTAACTATAGTATATACATTTAATGGTAGAAAAGAGAGAAGAGGTATATGGGACTATTTAAAGAATTTAATTAGAAATTGCCAAATGCCATGGCTAATAACTGGTGACTTTAATTTAGTATTGAGAAAGGATGTCTGAATTAGAGGTAATGCAATTACTATTGGAGAAATCATTGAGTTCCATGAATGTGTGGTAAAGTGTGACATAATGGAGATGCTAACACAACAGAGTAGATATGTATGGAATGACATGCATGGATGCTCAAGAATTGATTCTAAGATAGATTGGACATTTGTCAATACCATATATAGAAAATTACTTGCCAAAAGAGATACGTGACCATACACCAGTATGTATAGCTGTAGTGAACAGTAGAAGGGGGAAGCCAAGTGCATTCAAATATTGTACTACATGGTCACAACATCCTCGATTCCTTGCATGTGTGGTAGAGGAATAGAGTAAACCGGTAAGGGGCTACATAATGTTTTAGATGATAACAAATATGAAAGTACTGAAGCATTCTTTATGGGAGTTGAATAAACGATATTTTATTGACATAGTTACTGAAGATAAAGAAGATGGATATGCTCTAGAAAAAATTCAAAGAGAGTTCCAGAGCATACCTTGAGATCAAGAACCATAGATTATTGAGATGGAGAGGTATCAGAAATATAGAAGAAGTTCCTTCGTAGATGATCTTTTTATAGAACAAAGTAGTAAGGTTACCTGGTTGAGACTAGGTGATGACAACACAACATAATTTTTATCTATTATAAATGACTTTTTCTTTGTTTATGTCACACAACTTATCACTAGTTTAAGAAAAAGCTCCAAAGTGTACTTTTTCACCTAGTAGGAGAAAAAGATGATAGGGACTAGATACTATAACTCACAGGTTTTTAACTTGGTACTCTACCAATCAGATATTTAGGTCTACCTTTATCTTCAAAGAAATGGACCAAATTTGATTGCCATAAACTAATTTCTAATATAACTATAATGATTACAAGTGCTTACCCAAGATCTCTATCATATGTAATCCAACTTTAGATGATTGATTTAGTATTATTCTTTTTTACAACTTTAAGGGGCTGCATTTATTCTGCCTCAAGGTGTGTTGAAAAATGTTGACAAGATATACAGGAACTATTTGTAGGGAAGAAAGAAAGACAAAAGGAAATATCTGCTAGTCTCTTGGGATACCATCTACAAGCCTAAGAAATACAAAGGACTGGATATTAAAAGCTACAAATTATGGAACGTAGTATCGATATGTAAACTTATTTGGAAATTGACATATAAAGATTATTCCTTATAGATAAGGTGGGTGCAGGAACTATATATGATGTGAGGAACTAATTTTTTAGAATCACCTTCCACCAAAGGATGGTAGTTTCCATTGGAGGAAGCTTAATTCCATCAAACTAGAAATGAGGACTTTGTTTTAAAATAATGCTTATTGTTTGACTACTAATGGTACCTATAGTGTGAGTTATAGCTACAACCAATTATTATAAGGTCAAAGGAGATTATTTGTGGTAGTATTGATATGGAATGCAATCATGGTACCAAAGCATAGATTCATAGCATTGATAGCTAATTAGGTTAGACTACTTATAAATGAAAGAATGTAGAGATTAAAAATTCTAATTGGTGATGTTAAATGTTATTTATGTGAGGTAGATATAATAGAGAATTCGTTACACTTATTTGTTAAATGTAGATGGAAAAAATAGGTAAATATAGGGTTAGAATCATGGTCAGGTATCAGCACACCGAGAAAGAGAGTAGCATAATACCTCATTTGGATAAAAGAAATACATTGGAAATAATTCAAAAAAGAACTTGTAACTGCAATATGTGGATCTAGAATCTGCCATACATAAATAGCAAGGAATTAAAAGTTGTTTAAGGGAATAAAAATTACATTAGAGGTTGTAATCATTCAGATTAAGAAATAAATAGTTGAAGGGATAAAATATTATAGATGATGGGGAAAATAGTATATGTATATGCTTGACACAGAAACTTTTTATTTAGATAGGTGTCTTTGGTTTTTGTTTAACTTATTGAGACTTTAAGAGAGAAACTAACCTTCCTAGAAGGTAGGTTATCTCCTTGTAGTGCTCCATAATTGTAAATACTTGTCTTTGCTATTTGTTAATGGTAATTTCACAATTTATCAAAAAAGAAATAGGGATTTTGGAGAATCTTAAGGATTTTATCTAGAGGATGATATCTAATAACTGCATTTGATTCTTATCAATGGGAAACCTCATGGATTTTTCTAGTAGAGAAGTGTTATCCATGTCTCTTAATATGTTATTTAAAGATCATCAATTTGTTAGATATGGCTTTCCAAAATGGAGTACTAATCTTAATCATCTTTCATATGTAGATGATACCATTATGTTTACATCTACACATAAATATCTAACTAATCCCAAACAATACCATCTACCATTTCAACATCTAAGACCCCACCCAATCTTATCAATATATCACAATCATACTACAATAAAGATCAATCTAAACCAAGTAAACTTAACCTACCTCAAATCCAAACCTAGCTCATGAACTAACAATCTTTGCTTTTCCTTTCCTTGAAGCTTCTTCAATGAGCCAAGCTATCAAAAATGCAATCAACGCATTATTACAAAAATATCAACACCCATATTGCACCATTATGCTTCAGGTCCAAAATGACACCAAAACCCTCTAAGTAGGTCCCACATACGAAAATGAGTTTTTGAGACCAATCCATTCTTCAAATACCATTAAGGAGTTATAACCCTCAATAAATTGGAGAAAATAAACCATATTTGGGGATAAAATTAAGCATTAAGCCATTTGGGATTTTGGGTCAAACAATCAAGCATTCAACACTAAAATTAAAGGATTCATACCTTAGATTTAACGTTAAACATAAGTCTACAAGTTATTCAAGATTCCAATCAACACCCAAGACTCACTTTAAGGTCTACACTCTCTATTAGTGTTTTGGGACTCAAGACAATAGGGAAAATGGCTAATTCCTAGCCAAAAAGAGTATTTAAATAATCCTTTCCTAGGCACTCCAAAATGCCCAGGTTATTGACCCTTGAAAATTTCCCAAATCTTGAAACCTTTTTTGCATTATACGATTTACACCATACCACTCGTATAATGTGAATACGGGTCTAGGATCCTAGTCGTATGTTGGTCAGTTTCATATTGGCTAAGTTCTATTCATGATATCAGAATACTCCATATGAGTGGTATGTACATGATACAAGAAGTATAGTGCCAAACTGTATATTATCCAGTGTCTAGCCTAGATGTTTCTGCTTAGGGTATGACTTGAGGGGTACTAGTCATATTGTTAGGGTATAATTTAGTCTAAGGAGTTGTATTTTTGATAAAGTGTAATGTCCAACTTTCTAATTAAGGTACGAGTGAAAGGTACCACTCGTATGATGTGGGTACGAGTGGAGGGGTCCAACCGTACCCTCCTGTGAGTCTTCTACAACTTTTAAGTTCAGGGTATTTTAGACTTTTCCCATCCCAAACCCTTAATACCCCACATCTTATAACCCTATTTGGTCATTTATTCTTCACTTAGAAGATTAAGAACACTCTCTAAAAACTCTTTAAAAACCTCTCAAGAAGATTGGCTAGGGTTTATTCAAGGTGGTCATCTAGACGCTTAAGGATTAAAATTCCTCCACGGATCTTCATAAATCAGGCATGTTACTCCTCCCTCATTTTTAGTTAAACTAAAAACGTGATTTAATGGATGGTTTTTATGGTATTATTGTAGTAATGTTTGGGTTTTGAAATATATGTTGGGGGGTTTTGGTTCTTCTTGGTTGGATAATGTTTTCCCATATTTTTCTTATGGTTTTCATGTTATAATTATGGTTTGAACATATGGTTGCATGGTAATGGTCAATTGATACATGGTTTTTGGTTTTGGAAATCTTACGCCCTCGATATATTTGTTAAAATGCATGAGAATGATTTTGTCACATAGTTGCATTCCTGATAACGCTCAGCTATACCCTTCAAAGTGGTAGAGGATGGTCATTGTCAATATCCCAATTCTTGTTGAGGTCAAATACACTAGGAGTGAAGGTTAGAGTTCTAGTTTTATGGGGATTAAGTCCTACTAAGAAAACACCCAAAGTGTAAATAAAGTAAAAAAGCATGATTAAAATTGGGGAGATTGGGGGGGGTTGGATTTGGGAGAATGTATGTCACTAGTAACTTGATTTTGCACACTAAGAAATAATTATAAATTAACTTTGATATTGAGAGAATTATGGGATTATGTCTACCTAAGGGAAAGTTAGGTATAGGTAAGTGTAGATTTTGTACACATGCTAGTTGCCAAGAATATGGAACGTTAGGTCTAAGATCCTTGAGGCTAGCTTGTAAACAAACTTTCAAAAATTTCACCTATTGAACCTTTCGGATACCTAACAAGTGTGTTAATTATATTCACCTAATACCTCAATTTGGTATCCCTATTTCTAGGAAGATACCCAGGATGTAGTCAACTTCATACTCACTCTTATGTCTACGATAGTGAGAATTAGTAGACTAAATCCATTGATTTTCTACTATTGACTTGGTTCCTATATGTCTCTTTCAAGGATGATATAAATTCCATAATTAAATCAAAAACTCTCTTTCAAGGATGGTTTGAGCTTTCAAGGGTTTGGGGGTTTCACCCACAAACCCATTTTGAGTATTTGGGCCTTTTACCCATAAATCCCAACCAATTTAGTCAAGCAATAGTAGAACCGATTATCAACTAACTAGCATATACACAAATACATCACAACCCATAACTAATTGTAGCTTAGTTCAACATAATCCCAAGACTAAAAGATTTAGCTACTCATGAAGAAAGGAAAGTAATGTATACTAAAAGGATTGTTCAAAGCATCTATTCTTCACAAATAGCAAAATCCAAATCTCTAAATCAAATTTACAATTCTTGCGCAATGTAGGGTTTCAATTTCAAATTCAAAGTGTTGCTAGTCTCTTGAATTCCCAAAATGGGAAAGGGTTTTAAGTTTTTAAGTGAATTGGCGTCGGATACTAAAAATTATAAATCTGTCCCGGGCTTAATCCTACGTTGCCGTGATTGCACTCAATTTGCTGCGATTGTAGTTACTCCACCTACAGGTAGATCAACGTGATTACAGTTATTGACCTTTTTAACTGGACGCAATCGTGGACCTCAGGCCGTAATCGCAGTAACTGTGGGCTATTTCTGCTCCAGGTCTTCCAGCTGCACTTTCTTTCTCTTCTTTTGATATTTCTTAGCTCAAGTCCACATCTTTCTATCTCATAACCTGTATGCCTGCAGAATATGGATATTAGTGCATTTAATCATACATATTTCTCATTTATACCTTTAAATCATAGGAATGTGCACAAATGTCGATTGTAAATGAGTGGTAGGTTTACCGCTCATCAATGGCACCAACTTAAAGCTTTGGTTTTCCTCAAGCAACACTACCTCTTACCATGAGACTATGCTTCGAATGACCCAAATGATCATAATGACCTCAAGCTTAGTTAAAAGCACAATTTGGCTTTTCAAACATGGGCAAAACTATTTTCACAACACCCCTCAACATAAAATGTTATTTTTCATGGATGCAAGAGACTTTAAAGAGAAACTATGCAACAATCACTAATACTCTAAAATTGACACATTTTTTACTTCGACTACATTATACTCCATTTTCCTCATTTTTTGGGAGATGTAAAGATCACTCACCTTGACTTATTTACATATCTCCTCACAAAAATAAAATTTCACACACCAGGTCATCAATTATGCAACAAGGAATTTAAGTGTAAAACACTCTCTCTCTTTCTCTCTCAATAACTCTCGATGCTAACAAGTACCATGTCATAGGCTTGCCCCTATTTTCAATCGTCATCACTTGGTTGGAAATCACGAAGTGATTTATGAGCTTGTAACAAAGGTTTGGGGTAGGGTAGGACATCTTTTAGGAACAACATGGCTAAACCCTCCATGAATCATGGGCCACTTCTTTTGTTTTCACTCTTTACACATGTGCCTACTTTTTACTTCCTTGGTTCACCCATTTTCTATTCATTTCTTTTTTCTTGCACCCTTGGTGCCTCTCTTTCCTTTGTTGGAACCTTTCCTTTACTTATTCATTTGTTCTCAATACTTAAGCTTATAGGCACTTACTTACAACTTCATGGCCCAAAGTTACCTCTTTCAATCATCACCACCCCCAACTTAGGCTTTTAGCCTCAAGTTGTAATTTTAAGTTTAAGAAGGGTAGGGTTCAAAAGAGGGATAAAGATTGAAAGGATCATGACTAAAAATATGTTTGCAAAAGAAAGGTCTAAAGGCTAAAAGTGGGTAACAGGGATAACATCTATGCAAGGGTAGGTTTTTTAGGCAAAAGTTGACTTCCAGTGTTACAAAGATCGCCTAAGATCATCTCCCCAACAAATTACAATCAAAATTAGCCTTGAGATACTACTGGGGAAAGTTCTAGATGGTACAAGTACACATGATATTTGGAAAAATAAGCTCACCAAACATGATATGCAAAATTCTCCAAGGAGGTTCAATATCCCATTCCTCTTAAGACAAAAATGGAGTATCTCCCAATAGTCACAAGTCAAAATTTTAGAGTCACAAAAAGAGAAAAAGTTTTGTTACAAGGTTGCTCACGTCCATGCTATTGATTTTTGAAATTTTTTGGATAGACGGGGGTGTTTACTTTGCATTTGCACTACGTACAATTTGCTAATTTGGCACTAACCAAAGCCTTGATCTCACATTATGGTTTTCGTACGGGCCAACCAACCATATGTCTACCCGATATTCACCATAGGTATAAATGCAATCCCAAAATCCAAAATTCTATAGGTACTCAGACTTTCCTTGCATTTCTGACTTTGATGCCACGAATACTAAGACTTCCCCTATATCCATGGCTCTGAACCCAATCACGATGCTTTCCTTATAACAAGGTCATCACTTAATCTATCATAGGGAAAAAATCATCCGATATTTCCATAAGTAAAATAAAGAATAAGTAGAAATTTATGGAGAAAATAACTAATCCATGCAAATGTGGACACCATCAGAGTGCCCGAATATTACAACCCAAATAAAAATAAAATCATCAAAAAGAAGAGAAAAATATTTAGAAATATCAATAATACAGGACTAAACAAATAAATATGGAGACAGGCACCCCCAACTAAAAAGTTAGAAATTTCCTCACAACATAAATAATCAAGCATAAAGAGAGATAAGGGTGCTCCCTGAAAATACATTAAGAGTTGTTGTCACTCTCAAACTCTGCATCATTATCAGCCTCCTCAATATCAGACCACTCGGTTGGGGCCTCATCATCACTCTCTATTTGGGATGAAGGAAGTTGATCACAGTGATTTGGGACCTTCCAAAGGCCCATCACCCCCTTCCACATCTTGTTGAAGAACCTATCTCTCTTTTTCTCCCTTATGACCATCTTTTCGTATGCAACTTGGATATCATGAAGTGACGCTGCTAAGGATGAGTAGGCTTTCTCATGCCTAGTAATGGTAGCTCTCTATTTCTTCTGGTTTTCCTAACACTTTGCATAATTGGGATTTGACACATATAAATATTGAGTGGTGGATGGCTCTTTTGATTCCTGGGATAAACTTGAAACGATCTCCCTGATGGCCGCAATATCAACTCCAATATTCTCATGAGGCCAGATGGTGGATAGACTATAAGACTCAGGCTCCTTACATGTTGAATTCCCTAAGTTGACCTTTCTCTTCTTTGTTTTACCTAGTGCACCCTCTCCTTAAATTATCAAAGAATAGATGAGGGTACCAGGGTGCACCTAAGTGTCTCCAAAGTATTCTTCAATCCCAGCTCTCCTACAAAGCTCAGTAATCAAAGAGGGGAAGAAGATACGCGTACCACTTTGGTTCTTGAAGAATTTAATATCAGAAACCACGATCTGACCAGTATCCAAAAGAATTCCATCTAGAATGCAAGCGACCATCTGAGCCTGTAAATATGGGACTGATGTCATGTGGGTGCAAGGGGAAACTCGACTACATATTATGTTCAACCAAATCTGAGCCTCAAAATTAAAGTCATTTATGTGGATGTTACTATTGTTTTACACCCATGAGACTTCATTTCTGGGATATAATCTTTTTTCCAACCAACTTCTCAGCTCACACCCTTTTTCTTCGAACTCGCCCATGTTTGCATTTAGGAGCCCGTAGATATCATTAATTTGCTCTGCCTCAAAGATCACTATTTTCCCTTGGATCTTGATAGTCATATTGGATGGGTCTGAGAAAGACACTATTCTAAGGTTGGTGTAGAATTCATGGACCCATTGCTCATTTGCCTTGCACGGACCCGGGGCAAAACACCGCCACCCTATAGCCTAAATCCTTTCATCAAATATGGAAGATTTTTTGGCATATTATCCAGACATATTCCTCTCTCCAGGAGAAGCTTTGTCCTCGGAAGATCACCGTAGTAGTAAGTGTGCTACTCAGATGCCATGAATCGGATGTGGTCGTACTTGTCCATGAGATTATCCTGAAAAACAACATACAACATAACACATCAATCATTGATATTTTTATGCACAAAATATTGTATATTGTCCACTAAAGCTCATTGGATAGTTGCTTGGTGGTGTTTAGGTAAGAAATTAAAGTGCAGGATTTTTGGGCAGGGCAAAAAATCACACTCGATTAATGCAATCGCAGGCCATGGATCCGCGATCGTGCTGCTTCGATTATGGTCCTAATGACCATGATTGCGGTATTTGAGACCTGTTTCAAACCCATTTACCATATTCAAGACTTTTAAATTATATGACCCAAACATGTTTAAAACAGGAATTCACATTAAGACCACTGAACCAGACTACAACATACTCGATTATGCCCTTAAAATGTAAGACCCATTAGTGAACACTTAGTCGGGTAACATCTCAAGCACTTGGTGTGCACTCTTTATTTGTCTCAATTTCACACACATTTTTGGGTACTCAATCTTCCCCACTTATGTGTACACCATGTTCTCCCAGCAAAACACCACACAAGCATAATTGACTAACATTTATGCATGAAAATCATAATTTCAGGATTTCTCTACAACATGCATTTTATGACCTATTTTTAACAATCAATGCATAGATTCAAGACACCTACCAGATATGTGATGCAATAGGGATACAAGGAAGCTATTGGAGTGCCCATAAACTTGTCCATAAATGGGTCAAATTAGAGAGACAAGTTAAAAAAAGAGTATGAGGAAAATAAGAAGTTAGATGGTCATATAGATGAGATATCTACAATCAAGATTAGGGGTCCGCGATAGCTGACTTGCGGGTGACCGTGATTGCAGCTTAGGGCTCGCGATCACAATGACTGAGGGCATTTATGCACCCCTATTTTCCCCTCTTTAGCATATTTAACATTCGGATATATTTTCCCCTATTTACTTCATAGTACAAAAATTCCACACTTTCTCGTTTCTAAGATCTTCCAATACACTCGATAGTTCCACAAATGCATGGGTTATTCAATTGCCAAAGATAAAATCTACACTACATAAATAGAAATAAAGGATACGATCCATTTTCATGGAATTTATGGATTTCCTCCCACATAGCTCCTTAGTTTACATTGTGACATGATATATTCCTTTGTTATCACGTAGGGTAATTAATTCCCCCCTCATTCACCTCTTTGATTTCAACATCAATCACCAATATCATTTGATGTTCCATAGGTTGTTTCTTTGATTTGCATACCCGAAAGGAGAGTTCATCTTCATGCACTCTAAACCTCATCTTACCCAACTCCAAGTCAACAATGGATCTTTCGGTGACTAAGAAAGGTAGACTAAGAATGATGGGTACCTCTTGGTCCATTTCACAATCTAAGACCATGAAATCCATCAGAAGTATGAACTTGTCCACTTTGACTAAAACATCATACAAAATCTTAGCCAGTCTCTAAATAGACCGATCCACCATAACAGTCTCATAGATATTGGAGTTAGAGTATCCAATCCAAGTTTTTTGTAGATGTAAAAAGGCATGAGGTTTATACTTTCACCGAGATCTCATAGAGCTTTTGCAAACGTATGCATTGCGATGGTATAGGAGATGGCAAAAGCTCTAGGGTGTTCCTTATTTTTTGAAATTTTGCTACTTATGATATCACTAAAAGTATGAGTGACTTCAATTGTGTCACCTTTGATGATCTTCTCCTTTGAAATCAACCTCTTCATAAGCTTAGCATATCCCGAGATTTCTCGAATTTCTTTGAGCAATGGGATATTAATAGAGTGGTTGCTAAGCTTGGCCATGAATTTCTTGAGTTTATCACCCTCTTCTTTTCTTTGAGGCATTTGAGGAAATAGGGGAGGTACTTATATTGTAGGCATTACATCACTTTGTGGTTTCTCATTTTCTACCACCTCTTTATAAACTTCTACTGGTTCTTTTTCATCATCTTCTTTTTGAGATTTTGGGAACGCTTCTTTCGACTTAACCTTAGGCATATTTTCACCCAAATCTTCTTTCAAGTGATCACCAAGGGTCTTCCCACTCCTAGTGACTATGGATAAAAGTTGAGATTTATTCTTTGAGTTCACAATAGTGTCACTAGGAAGACCACCCTTTAATCTAGCATTCAATTGGGAGGAAATTTTCCCTATTTGAGCCTCCAATTACTTGATAGAGGCAAAATGGGACACCACAGTTTGGTTAAGTTATGAAAAGTCACTTTTCATTTCACGGACAATTTTGACCGTTCCTTTCACTCTTATCAAAATCATTTCCAAAACATCTTTGACTTTGTAATTTTTTGGGTCAATAGTATTACCCTCCTTTTTCTTTTCTCGGTCATGAGGGGGCACATATGGGTCATAATTATGATCTCTATTCCTCTAATCACGGTCACATTCATGGTTCATCCAACCTTTATTCCTACCTTTCCTTTAATAATGGGGTGGGTACCCCCCAAATAATTTGCCAATTTATCAAATCTCCTCATCTAGATTTTTAGCCTCCTCGTCATCTTCATAGGCTTGATTCAATGAAATTTACCACTTTTGCAAGTACACCCATCATATGTTTTGTCAAAAGATCTAGTTGTATCATCATTTGAGCCATATTTTACTCTCTTTCTTTATCTCATTTCCTTTGTTCCTTTCAAGCAAGGATATAGTGGGAGAACTCTTAGGAATCTTAACATCTCGGGTTTGCCATCCATGATTTTTCTTGCTAATCTTCTCAAGAAAATTCATTGTTGCATGATAATGCAACTTCTCAAGATATCCCCTGGCTGTATTGTCCACCACGGTTTCGTTGAGTGGATCAAGAGCATGATAGAAGATTTGGAGAAGTATCTTCTTAGAGACCTCGTAGTTTGGACATTGTGTTAGTTTTTCTTTGAATATTTCCCTCAATTCATACAAAGGGTTTCCATTCAATTTCCTAAAGTTAATGAGTTCATCCCATGAAGTGATAGACCTGGCCAGAATAGATAGAAGCCTTAATACCACTTCTCCCATTAGATAAAATAAAAATAGATGAAGCCAGATGGACTCTTGGGTTATGTGTACAATATCAAAGGGTACACACACCTCTACAAAATTCTTCAAATGAAGGTTGGGGTCCTCAAGATTTAGCCCCCCAAAAAGTACCTTCATTTACAACAAGTTCAACATGACGCTTGTGACATGAAAGAAAACGTTCCCATGAGTAGGCGGGACATGAATGGCACTTGAAATGCCAACATCATTGAGTTGCCCCTCATCAATAAGAGTTCCATCGAAATATGCAACTTGACTAACATTGTCACTCATGGTTCCATTTATGCTACGAAGATCACCTCAAAGGAACCAAAAACATCATCCAAAATAATTATACACCACTATGGGTATGCCTTAAGTAAGAATTAATACCGCATAATTGAAAACTAAATTTAAATCCCTAGCAACAATGTTATTTTTATAATGCTCACCTATACCATCTAATTGTAGCTTAGTTCAACATAATCCCAAAACTAAAAGATTTAACTACTCATGAATAAAAGAAATAAACATATATCAAAAGGATTGTTCCAATCATCTATTTTTCACAAATACCAAAATCCAAATCTTTAAATTAAATTTACAATTCTTGCCCAATTTAGGGTTTCAATTTCAAATTCAAAGTGTTGCTAGTCTCTCGAATGCCCAAAATAGGAAAGGTTTTTAAGCTTTTAAGTGATATGGGGTCATCTATTGAAAATTACAAAACTGCCCCTGGGCCTAATCTCGCATTGCTGAGATCACACTCGATTTTCTACGTGCGATCGCAACTATTGCAACCACTAGTACATCAACGAGATCATGGTTGCTGACCTTCTTGACTGGCCATGATCGTGGCCATTCATCTGCGATCATGGTAACTGAGGCCTTTTTCCGCTCCAGGTCTTCCTGCTACACTTTCTTCCTCTTCTTTTGATCTTTTTGAGCTCAAGTCCATATCTTTCTATCTCATAAGATGTATGCTTGCGAAATGTTGATATTAGTGCATTTAATCATACATATGTATCATTTATACCCTTAAATCATGGCAATGTGCACGAATGTTGAGTGTAAATAAGTGGTAAATTTACAGCTCATCAATTGCATAGTATGGTAATGGAACCTAAGTTGGATTGGTTGATTTTTAATGGTTTAGAAAGGCCTTGGTGGACATGGCTTTGTTTAAATATGGTTTTGAAAACCTTATAGGGTACAATGAAATCCCTTAAGTGAATAACCTACAAAAATCATTTGGGGTACATGGGAATCCCCCAAGTTATTTTAATAATAGAGTTTTGGGTACATGGGAATCACCTTAGTCTTGGCTAGTGACATTACTTGCAATAGTCGGTATGACAATACTATCTTATAATGCCTTAATAATTGACTCCTGGAGTTGGTGGTTTGGTTATGTGTTACATATTTTAATTGGGCAATAATGGGGGTTGTGATAGCTTGTTGTGAAGGTGTGAGTCTGAAAGGTTGACACTAGAAACTCATGTTTACCGATATATGGATTGGTCTTGATGAAGACGTACTTATGGGGTACAAGAGAACCCCCCAAGTATATACTCATACATATGTATTATAGAGGGCTAAGGGTATAAGGGATTTCTCGTCCACATGTGGTATTTCTAATTTGTGCGGCTACATACACTGGGTCCCATTCAAGGGGTAAAACTTGACCCATATAGCCTGTGGGTGTATTAAGATAGTAAAGATACACAACCCTAATTAAGGTTTTAAATGAATGCTAAACCCGGTCCCCTTTCCTTGTATGGTATATATAAATGTACGTGGTTGCATATGGTTATTTACTTTGATTTTAAATAATGGAATTATCTTAACCTTATTTCGAAATACATGATAGTGTTCATCTACTAACTTTCTTCAGGCATGGTATCCCCATACGATGTAGGAACCGGCCATACTACTATTGCTCTTGCTTAGTGACTTAGTGTGGGGACAACTTCAGTCAGATTAAGTGGTGAGCTTCCATTATTCAAAAGGCCCATTTTATGTTATGGTTTATCTTATGTCTTTACTATTTCTTTGACATTGGTTTCTTGCTATGATCGGAGGTATATCCCAACTGGATATTCTTTGACATTATTTAGAGGCTTTACGTGGACAACTGTGGACTTGCGCATATTATGGTTTGTTTGGTTTGGGTTGGACAATATGACTTAGTTGGGCTGGTCTTGGATTTAGACTTTTCCCAAAGTCATTGAATTCTAAATACTCTATCTTTTTATATGTTTGGAAATCATCCAACATAAGTCGTATATTGATTGGTTGGATTGGGTATAGGGGGTAGTCTCCGGTCCTTATCAGACTTAAGATACCCGATATTACTTTGCCCTGGTTTGGGTTGTGTTAGATTGGTATCATAGCCTAGGTTTTGGTCTCATGGGGTGTCCACAAAGTTGTGTCAAGTAGAGTCTCTTTTATGGATGTGTAGCACGCCAAACTTATAAGGGAGAGGCTACGAGACATTTAGGAATGTTTCACTTTTTTGTTATTCTATTTTTGGGCTATAGAGTCTAAGGTATTAAACTCTCCCCTAAATCTTCTTTTGTTTACCTTTCAGATCATGCCCTTTTGACAATCTAAAATTTATGGAAACTCACCAGTCCCACTCGAGAAAGACATGGATAGATCTCGTCCGACAGATTGGGTATAAACTTGATTAAGGGTCACAATTTTTGATTTCCCCCATGGAGTTCCACCGATATCCACTGACCCTACCCTGATGGGTGATACTCATACTCAGTCACCTCAAGGAGATGTTACCAATGCTGAGTTTTGATGTTTTATTCATTTATTGAACCATATATTGGAATCTCTATCATGCTAGTTTAATCCTATTGGTGTGAGAAAAAATAAAAAAGGTCAAGATATAGGCAGAGAAAGAAGTCCCAATATTTAGTCTGGGGGAGAGGTTACAGAAATAGTGGTAGAGATGGAGGATAGATGTTTGAGCAAGGTAATTCAAGGAGTTCCTATATGGTTGTCAGTGTCCCTTATCCCCAGTCTTTTGGTGAATATCATTTTTGAGCTGGTGGAGCTCAGTTAGCCCCACCCTATCCCCTCTGCCAGTTTTGTAGTCTGTTGCATCATGGTTATTGTTATAAGATGAGGAATTAGTATTTTAGCTATGGTCATGTGGGTCACATGCAATGGGAGTGTCCCACATGGATTGCCACTGGGGAAAATAGGATCTCAGTTGCCACTTCCCTAACTCCTGCACCGAGGGGTGCTGCTTCTATCTTTAGTACTAGATGAGACTATCTTTATGATCTCACTACTTAACAGGAGTTTGAGGCATTACCTCATGTCATTGATTGTATGTTAAAACTCTTTTCCTGTGATGTTTACTATCTACTTAATTTTAGGTTTACTCATTCTTATGTGACCCCATTGCTGGCTGTGTATTTTGGTTTTGGTCCAGAGATTACTTCAGGCCCCTTTCTATTTCTACCCTAGTGAGTGACTCTGTGGTTTCTAGAGGAGTCTATAGGGGTGTGTGGTATCTGTTGGTGGTCGGGAGACTTTGGTGGATTTTTTTGAATTAGGCATGGGTGATTTTAATGTAATTTAGGGATGGATTAGTTTCACTCGTGCTATGAATTTCTAGACAATCGAACCCTTAAGGTCATTTTTAAATACCCTAATGAGTCGTGTATTGAGTAGGAGGGTGGTTCCCTAGCTCTTAAGGAGAGGTTCATATCGCATCTTAAAACTCAAAAAATTATTTCTAAGAGGTGTCCTTACCATTTGATTTGAGTTAAAGATTCTAACTCGAAAGGTCCTTTATTCCATTCTCGTGGTTAATGACTTCCCTAAGGTTTTCCTTGATGACCTTCCTAGTATCCCACCTGATGGGGGAATTGATTTTGGGATTGATTCCCTTTTGAACACTTGTTTTGTCTCTATCTTTCTTTGTATAATGACTCCAATTGAGTAGGAGGAGCTTAAGGAACATTTGAAGTATCTTTTCTCTAAGGTTTGTCCGCCCTAGCGTATCTGTGTAGGTTTTTTTATTCTTTTGCGTGTAAAGGGTATAGTTTCCTTCGGGTAGGTATAAGTTATCGATGGGTGAATAAGAAATTTAGGGTGACCTCTTATGGGGTGTATCATGTATATATATTCTATATAGGATACTCGATTAGTAGTGCATGATGGTTGATAGACACTAAGTTTGGACCTTAGATGTTGATTTTGGTGAAGGGAGTATGAAAGTTCGAGGATAATAATATGATATTTATGGGGGTATATTGGTAAGCTTGGTAAGGTGTGCAAAGGAAATGAGGTTAATAACTTAGGGAATATAGGGGTGGGTACAGTTATGATATAAAGACTAGAGGTTCGGGTTGAACTGATGGACTGGGCTAAGTCATTGAATGGGTTAGGGCATGGAGTTTGCAAGGCTATGCTAGAATCTAGGTAGCATCTGGATAGATGATATTTTAAGTATAAGAGAGCCAAATGACCCTAGTATGAGTCTATTGTGATAAACCTTAGAGCGGAGTGTTGTGCTTATAGGTGTAGTAAGATGAATATCTAGGGCTAATATTAAATTTTCTCAACGTGGTGGAATTTCTAGGAAAGTCGAGGTAAATTTACTCCTATTCTAGTAATTCTCTACTATTCTAATTAAGTGAGCACTCTACTAGCGATGCACGGATTCTAATAGTGCTTACGCATAAAGTTCGCATTCTGCATTCCGCGTGCATCCATATTCCAACCCCTGAAACAAAGGAAATAATGGTTCTTAGGAATTTAAGCTTCCAAGTGTTCAAGCTCTATGTCATTACACTCCTGACCCTTATATTCCTATCCCACGTTATGCCTAAATCCAAGAAATAGTAGTCTCAAGCGGCAATCCTCGCCTTGTTCCTTGCATATAAATCTTGGCTTTATGATATGTTACTCATGATTTATGCAGTCATGTTTCTTCCAATACCTAGTCCTAAGTACTCATGCTGTGTTGTGTTTATGTCGAGATAATCCTTTTTTTATAACCTAGGTAGTTTCTATGGAGTACCTCGTGCCTATTGTACTTTCTTATTTTGCGGGTCTTATCTTGAGTAGAATGAGTAGTTTTCATACTTTAGTTCCTCAATGACTCTTCTTATATTAAGGTGGTAGTGGTTAAGGAAGCATAGTGATGTTTTGGAAGACGGAGTAGATGTACTTAGTGGTGAGATTTTAGAGGTGACTACTAGATCTAAGGTTATAAGTTTAGGTAGAGGAATAAGATGAATGTTGTCCTATGAAATAGCTGCGGGGGTGGGAGGTGGGGAGGATGGGGAGGTATGGTGAAGGCCTTTGCGATAGTGGCTGAGGGTGTTAGTTTTGGTGGGGAAATCCATAAAGTGGGTGTAGTAGAAATAAGTTGGAGTGTGGTGATTGATAAATACCCAACCTTTGTGTTAAGTGGCTATAGCTCCTTGAACAAAACATATTCTTCATTATAGTGATAGATGGGGTGGTATTATTAGAGTGGTGTAGAGTGTAGGGCGTCATGTATCCTACTAGAAACTTTAACTCTCAGTTAGTATTTAGCATTGGATGGATATGCGGTTATACTCAGGTCCTTTAGCCATGAATTAGCGGGGGAAGTTAGGAGGTTGAGATGGAGGAGTGTTGTCTTTATGTTGGAAGCTTATTGGAGAGTATGGTGGTATTTAAGGGATATTAGATGTATTAATTATGGAGGAAGGATCTCTGTGGGTAACTAAAGGGGACATGGAGTCTGACTACTCATTCTTACTCTCCGTTTTGAATAATCGTGCCTAAGGTGTGTATGTATTTAAAACATCTTTGTTTTATATCTTTGTTAAAGGTAGATTGAAAAATATTCCTTGGCATCTTTGTTTTCAAACCTATTTAAGGTAAGAGTAAAGATATTTGGGGTTTAGTCATGCTTGTACTTCTTTGTCCCATAATTTAAGGCTGAATGATCCAAGTGGGGGAGAATTAAAACACCCTGGGTTTTGGCCCTTGAAAATTTCCTGAATCTTAAACCTTCTGTGCATTATACGACTTATACCATACCGCTCATATGATGTGAATCTTGAATCTTGAACATTCTTCTCTTAAAACGAGAAGATTCCATACTAGTCATATGTACATGATATGAGAAGTATAGTGCCAAACCGTATATTTTCCAGTGGCTAGCCTAGATGTTTCTTCTAATGGTACAACTTGAAGGGTACTAATCGTATGGTTAGGGTACGAGTTAGGCTAAGGAGTCGTATGTTGGATAGAGTGTGATGTCCAACTTTTTTATCAAGGTACGATTGAAAGGTATCACTCGTATGATGTGGGTACGAGTGGACTCCAACCGTACCCTCCCATGAGTCTTCTATAACTTTTAAGTTAAGGGTATTTTAGACTTTTCCCATCACAAACCCTTAAGACCCAACGTCTTATAACCCTATTTGGTCATTCATTCTTTACTTAGAAGATTAATAATACTCTCTAAATACCTTTCAAGAAGATTGGCTAGGGTTTCTTCAAGGTGGTCATCTAGAGTCTTAAGGATCAAAATCCCTTCGTGGTTCTTCATAACTCAGGCATGTTACTCCTCCCTCATTGTTATTTCAACTAAAAGCATGATTTAATCGATGGTTTTCATTGTATTATTGTAGTAATGTTTGGGTTTTGAAATATATGTTGGGGGTTTTGGTTGTTCTTTGCTGGATAATGTTTTCCTATGTTTTTATTTTGGTGTTCATATTATAATTATGGTTTGAACATGTGGTTGCATGGGAATAGTCAACTGATACATGGTTTTTGGTTTTGGAAATCATATGCCCTCAACATGTTTGTTAAAATGCCTATGAGAATGATTTTTTCACATAGTTTGACTATTATTTAAAACTTTGAATTTCATAATATGGTAATGGAACCTAAGTTTGATTGGTTAATTTTTAATGGTTTGGAAAGGCCTTGGTGGCCATGGCTTTGGTTAAAGATGGTTTTGAAAACCTTATGGTGTACAATGGAATCCCCTAAGTGAGTATTCTATGAAAACCCTGTGGGGTACATTGGAATCCCCCAAGTGATTTTAATAATTGAGTTTTAGATACATGAGACCCCTTTAGTGTTGGCTAGTCACATTGCTTGCAAGCTATTGTCGGTATGACGATACCACATTATAATGCCTTAATAATTGACTCCTTGAATTGGTGGTTTGATTATGTGTTAAATGTTTTAATTGGGCAATACTGGGGGTTGTGATAGCTAGCCGTGAAGGTGTAAGTACGAAAGGTTGACATTGGAAACTCTTGTTTTCCGACATAAGGATTGGTCTTGATGATCACGTACTTGTGGGGTTCAAGGGAATCACCCAAGTATATACTTATACATATGTATCATAGAGGGTGAAGGGTACAATGGAATCCCCGGCCATATATGGTATCTCCAGTTCGTGCAGCTACACACACTAGGTCCCGTTCAGGAGGTAACACTAGACCCATATAGCCCGTAGGTGGATTATGACGGTAAAGCTACACAACCTAGATTAAAGTTTTAAATGCATGCTAATCTCAGTCCTCTTTTCTGGCATGGTATATATCTATTTATGTGGTTGGATGTGGTTATTTACTTTGGTTTTAAATAATGGACTTATTTTATCCTAATTCCTAAGTATATGCTAGCGTTCATCCACTAACCATTTTCGGGCGCTGTATCCCAAGCGAAGTAGGAACCGACCATACTTCTATTCCTCCTTCTTAGTGACTTGGTGATTCGAGGACAATACTGAATTGGCGAGCTTCCATTCATTAGAAGGCCCATTTCATGTTATGGTTGATCTTATGTCTTTACTTTTCCTTTGACATTGATTTTTGGCTATGGTTGGGGGAATGTCCCGACTGGATATTCTTTGGCATTGTGTAGAGGCTTTGCGTGGACAGCTATGGACTTGGGCATATTATGGTTTGTTTTGTTTTGGTTGATCGGTATGACTTGGTTGGGTTGGTCTCGGATTTAGACTTATCTCAAAGTCATTGAATTCTAAATATTCTATCTTGTTATATGTTCGAAAATCAGTCAACACGGGTTGTATATTGGTTAGTTGGATTGGGTAAAAGGGGTAGTCTCCGATCATTGTTGGACTTGAGATGCCTGATACAACTAGGCCCTGGTTCGATTCATGTCACCCTCATCTAGGGAGATCGCGTACCCATGATAGGCGCGACCGCAATATCACAATCACATCGAGACCTCCGCAATCATGGTACCTTGCTGCACTAGACAACAATTGAAACTTGGAATTTCAAGTTTCGGCCAAGGCCTCGAGATGCATCCAGAGTCCAATATAAGCAAATGAAATATGAAACCACACTGATTTCAGCATTCTGGATGCATTGGCAAACTCAGATTTTCCAGCCAAGATTGTTTCAAGCAAATGTGGTCCTCACACCTAAATTTTTAATTTATCAACTTTCTAACCAACATGTCGAAATAAGTTCAGGTGTAGCGGGACCCAAACAAAAGGTCTACCCACTCTAAAATCAATATTCTAGAGCTGCTGACACTGTCATAATTTGCATCTAATATTGTTCTACTGAAGTTTTTGCTCGATGGCCATTTGGAACGAGCAAAGACTTCTAAATAGTGAAGTGGTTCTAAAAACCAAACGGACTGCCCGGTAATTAAATTATTGGTTCCAGTAATTCATAAATGACTTGGGGAAGCTATGAAAAAGTTCTAACGGCAAAAAATAAGTGGGAACACGAGAAATGACCTGAAGGGTCATTACACATCCTCAGAGTCCAAGAGGCGAACTCCAAGGTTAGCCAAACGGTGAACATCTTTCACCAATTCTCATTTTCCCTAATCCACATGAGCTAGAATCCGCATAGATAACCTACTAAGAGCATGAACAACCAAGTTCGATTTACCTTGATGGTAGTGAAGACTCATGTCATAATCCTTAAGTATCTTAAGCCATCTCTTTTACCTGAGGTAAGCTCTTTCTAGGTAAACAACTATTGCAGGCTCATAAGATTTGAAAAGATATCCACATACACTCCATAAAAATAGTGACACAAGAATTTCAACGCGAAAACCACAACCAATAGGTCAAAGTCATAAGTCGGACAATTCTTCTCATGCACCTTCAACTATCTAGAGGGACAATCTATTACCTTGCCTTCCTGCATCAAGACGTAACAAAACCCCACTTAGGATGCATCAAAATAGACTACAAAACCATCTGTGTCTTTAACAAAAGTCAAGACAGGTGCCGAAGTCAGCTTATCCTTCAACTTCTCAAAATTACCCTAACAAGCGTTAGATCACAAGAACTTTATCTTTTTCTTAGTTAACTTAGTCAACAGGGAAGCTATAGTTGAAAACTTTCCATAAACCTCTTGTAGTAGCCTACTAAACCAAATAAGCTTTAGATATCAGTTGGAGTCATGGGTTTAGGCCACTTCATAACCGCTGCGACTTTCTGCGGATCCACCATGATCCCTTTACTAGAAATGACATGGCCCAAGAAAGTCATAACCTTCAACCAGAATTAACATTTAGAAAATTTGGAATACAACTGTTGCTCCTTCAAGGTCTTCAAAACAATGTAGAGGTGATGAACATGATCCACTTCACTCTTTGAGTACATCAAAATATTGTCTATGAACACAATGACGAACAAATCCAGTAACTGACTAAAGACTCTATCTATAAAGTCCATGAATGCCACCAAGGCATTGGTCAATCCGAAAGACATAACTAAAAACTCAAAATGCCCATATTGGGTGTGAAAAGCAATCTTAGGAATATCCACCTCCCTAATCTTTAGCTGATGATACCTGGACCAAAAATCTTGGAGAAAAACTTAGCACCTTGAAGCTAATCAAACAAATCATCTATCCTTGGAAGTGGGTGCTTATTATTTACCGTCACCTTATTGAATTGACGATAGTCAATATACATTCGAAGGGAACCATCTTCTTAAAGACGAATAACACCAGTGCACCACATGAAGACATTTTAGGATGGATGAATGTAATACCCCATATTTTCCATCTCAATTTAACTCTTAGTACATGAGTTATCCAATATAAAAAATTTGAATTAATTAGTATTTTTTAGTTTAGAACCTGCCAATGCATAGAAAATTCAACTATCTTTCCAAATATAAAAGTTTGCCCAAATTTGACACTCGGGCGAAGAATTAGAGCCATTTTAGTAAGATACTGTGCCAACTGGCACTTTAGCGCATCGCGGAGGACGTCCAAATGGACTTTGTCATTTTCCAATGAGCCAACACAATATCACCGCATCGCTCCACCAACCATTTTATCAATTGTTACTTTGCAGTGTGACTCCGTGATTATGGCACGTCGCGCTAAGGGGTAAAATTGCATCCAGTGAGGCACCGCGATTGTACCCCATTACGCCAAGCTTCCAGGTAGCAGTTGTCCATTTTAATTATTTCAATTCAATTCCACCACGTCGCTCCAAGCCCCCAGTTCCCAGTTGTCAATTTCCAGAGGCATGGCGCGATAGCAGCACATCGCGCCAGGTGCCCAAATAGGGTTTTTCAGTGACGAATTTTCCTTTATTCCCAGGGGTAGTTTGGTATTTTCCTTTGCACTAATTAGTCTAAAAATAAAATTAAACCCCTATATAACCTATTGCCTCATTATTTCCTCACTTTCTCTCAAGAATAAAACATTCTCTCTCAAAGTGGCCAAAAAAAAACCTAGTTCAAGAAAATCAGGAACAAGCCTAATAGTTTCTCCAGGAACCTTCAAGAAAGAATCTTCTCAGGTATGTTGGATGTTTATCTATGGGTTCCTTTCACCCATAGAGTCCACAAATCATTTTTTTTTAAACTACAAAGATTCTTGAATTATGAACTTCCATGTTTGAATTAGATTGAATTCATGTTCATGATATTAGTTGGGTTTTAATCCATGATTTAAGTGCAAGTTCATGAAATTGAATAGCAAGTGTGATGAATATGTGATTATCTTGATAAACCCTTGAATTTAAATAGTGATTAATGTATCTATGATGTTAATTTGGTTTTCAGTCCATGATTATGATAAGATTCATGAAAATAGATAGTATTTAGTGGGAATTATATGAATAGTATGTTAAACCCATAAAATTACAAGTTGGGCAATGTAGTTTCCATGATTATATGTTATCCATGAATATGTGCATTAAGTTGTGCTCCCCAACTGATTGATAGAATGGTCATGTGAATTAAATGATGAAATTATGACATGCTAGTATATGTACAAGCTTATTCCCTACAAGTGTTTGATGAAATGTCTATATGAATTAATTATGCACAAGTATACATTGTTATGCTTTTCAAGATTATGTTATGCTTTACTTTTCATGCTATCGAGTCCTGAGGATATTTAATACTCTATAATCTAGTTGTTTACCTAGAGCCAGTGTCAGTTACAAAATAGTTCAGTCATGTTATGATCAGTAGAGCTCAGTCAGTTACAGAACTCAATAGTACTCAATTAGCTACAAAACTTAGGAAAACTCAGTATACGTCTATTTTAGTTAGTTAATACGATCAGTAGAAGTTCATTCAAACCTAGTACACTATCTTAATCAGTTCAATATCTATTCAGTTGGGAGTAGGATTCAGCTCTGAGAAAACCCAGGTATGGGGGCATTCCTGTTAGTGTAGGGTTTGTCCCTTAGTAGCAATCCCTGAGTTTCTGAACTACGTAGCCAGCATAGGTTGAGATGACTTCCTTCTAGATAAGGGTTGACACATCAATTAGAGTTTTCCTGCTAGTTAAGGATTTACAAAATGTCTTCCTGCCAGTTAGGATTAACTCACAGCTATTGTTAGTACCCGTGGCATAGTATTGGTACCATTCTAATTGAGGTTATTGATTGGAACCCAACTCAATTATCTTATCTTTTTTGAGGCATGTCGGTTAAATAATTTCCTCCCACAGTTTCAGTTTCAGTCTTTAGAATAGAACTCAATTTAGTTCTACAGAATCAGGATTGTCAGATACAGTTAATCAATATCAATAACTTAGTTATCAGAAATCTCAGATTATTAGTTACTCTATAGCAGAACTCAGTACTTAGCTTCAAAAATGCTCAGTTAGAGTGTGTATATATATATGCACAGTATTGCATGCTCAGTATTTACAGTAGTTCAAATTATCCACGTACTCTCATGTTTAGTTTCTCTACATCATTCAGTCAGTTATTTTTCATGCATATGAACCCTTGTATTCAGCCTTACCTCATCTAGCATACAAGTACATTCCACGTACTGATGCATACTCTTTCTTTGTGCTATGATGTCTTATATCATAGGTTCGGACGCTCAGGTTCCTGATCGCGTATAGATAGATCCAGATTCAGCCTAAGGTAGATTTAGTAGTGAGTCCTCATCTATCAAGGATATTCTTTCATTTCAGTATTACATTAGACTCAGTATTTTAGTTGATGGAGTTAGTTGGGGGATTGTCTCATCAACTCCACTTTTAGACAGTTTCAGATTAGAGGCTTTTTAGACTAGTTTTTCAGACACTGTTCATTTTTATAGATTATTGTTTCAGTTGATACACTTTATCAGTATTTACAGATTTTGAACCTTATGGTATTTCAACCTATTTTTCTGCATTTATTATAGTATCATGTTCAATGCTCACAGTAAATATTAGTTATGGGTTAGCTTGTGGTCCTCTGGGGTGGTTAGCACCGTGTAGCATTTGAGGAATAGACTCGAGGTATTACAAACTTAGTATCAGAGCCTAAGGTTCAACATAGCCCTAGGGGGTCTAAAAGAAGCATCACGTAGAGTTTTGTGCATGGGTGTGTAGCGCGCCACACTTACAGATAGGAGGCTATGAGATGTTTTAGAAAAAGTTTCCCTTCTTTTAGTATTCATGTCGTGCGAGTGAGCATGAGCTCAAGTTAAACTCTCAGTCTAATCCGCTTCTTCCTTTTATTTACAGAACATGCCTCCCAAAAGGACTAACAAAAGAAGAATCGAAAACCAGTCAGCACCTCAGCAAATTCTGGAAGATCCCTTGGATGAACGTGTCTCTTATGTAGAGTTCAGAGCTACATTCACTACGCTAGCCAATTTTGTAGCAGCTTAGGACAAATGGCTAGCTGTTATTCAGGCCAACCTAGTGGCCAATATTGCTGCATCCAGGATTTGGGACTTCACCCAAATAAATCCTCCCCTATTCTTAAGCTCTAAGTCAGAAGAGGATCCACATGAGTTCCTCGATCAAGTTCAAAAAGTCATAGATATCATAAGAGTGACTTCCAATGAAAGTGCTGAGTTAGCTGCCTATCAGCTACAAGATATAGCTCATACATAGTTTAAACAGTGAAAGATAGACAGGGGTACAAATGTAGAGCCCATAGAGTGGGAAGAGTTTGCTATGCATTTTTAGATAGATTCTTTCCCTTAGAGCCGAGAGAAGCCAAGGTGATAGATTTCATAAATCTCAGGAAAGTCAGTATGAGTGTGAAAGAGTATTCCCTCAAGTTTTCTTAGTTAGCCAAGTATTCTCCCTATGTAGTAGTAGATAATAGGTCCAGAATAAACAAGTTTGTACCTGGGGTATCTAATAGCGTGGTCAAGAAGTGTAGGACTGTGAAGTTAATTAAGGAGATGGACATATCTAGGCTTATGGTCAATGCTCAAAAGATTGAGTAGCAGAAGCTTAAGAAGAAGGAGAGAGAGAATAAGAGAGATAAAATAGGTAGCTTTAGTTTTGTTCAGCCTAAGTTAGAAGGCGGTAACCATTCCTAGTTTTGTCCAAAGTCTTCAGTTCCAGCTCCATCTTCAGCTAGTGCACCATTACCATAGTTCAGGAATGACCGTTGGGATGGGGCGCCAGGCTCCAAAACCTAGGGTAGTGTAAGTAGTGGTCGTACCCATCCACTTTGTGAATAATGTTGTAGAAATCACCCAGGTATGTGTAAAGCCAGCAGTGATATATGTTTTGGATGTGGCGAGTCAGCTCATAGAGTCCGAGAATCTTCTAAGGCTGGTCCACAAAGTTAGCACAGTCATCCTCTTATTCCATTCGATCACCCGATTTAGTAGAGAGCCACTTCCAGTAGCACTGGTGGTCAATGCCAGAATAGGTCTTAGACACTCCAGTGTCTCCATGACCAGGGAAGTTCTCCTAATATAGTTATGGGTACGTTATAAGTCTTTCATCCTTATGCTTATACATTGTTAGATCCCGAGGCTTTACTTTCTTTATAACCCCTATATAATGGTCAACTTTGATGTCAGACCCAAAATATTAGCAGAGCCTTCCTCAGTGTCTCCCCAGACTCTAGAATAAAGTGGTGAAAGTTCATTTTAGATTTGTTGATTAAGTGGTTCACAACTTTAGAATAATGGCTTTAAGATACGGGGGATATAGTAGAACAAGTAACCAAGTCAGGCATTTAGATTTTAGTAATAACGTCAGTATGTGTAGAAAATTAGTAGGAGAGGTTGACGCCCAACCTGTCCTTATCTCAGTGTAAAGTTTTATACTTCAGCTATCATGATATCTACTCATGCCTTACATGTTAGGTCTATGATCATAGGTCATATTCATAAACGTTAGCAAGAATCATGTACTCTTCTTGTTCCTACTATAAGGAGTTCCAGGTTACTCAGTGTTAAAAATCATGTTCCATGCATACAGAAACTCCAACTCAAGTCATGCAGCTTATGACTCAGGTACTCATACCTCACAATATGCTCAGTTTAAATGACTCATGCTACGCTTCTAATGATTAGTCAGACTATGTCATGTATATCTTCAGTTTAGACCTCTTAGTAAATCCATGATGTAAATATTCTTTTCCTCAAACCTTAGTAGGTAGGGTTATCAGTGGCCATATTACAAAATTTTTGGCCATGTTATGGTTTCTTATTATGATGCCTTATTCAGACCATGCCAAGATTCCTTAACCCCTAAAGTTATTAGAACCTTATAGGAAGAGTGTCAAAGAAATGCTCCAGTCAAGTATAAGTTTTTAGTATGAGTTAGTCTGTAAAGCCAGCAATCCAGTGTAGTAGTCAGGTGGAAAAATTCAGATGGTTTCCCATTTTTCCATCTAGTTGTCCAATCCCAAAATGGAATATCCTGATAGTTGCAAATTCAACTCAAGTAATGTATCATGCCTTAGTTTCGGATCTCAGATATTCAGTTACGATTTAGTTTGTAGGTGACTCATGCATCATCCCATATTTTCCTTAGTATCTCAGCGAAGTCAGCATTCTTCGGGGGACATAATGTCCCAAGGGGGAGATGCACTATAACCCCCGAGCTTTTATGTCCTAAACCTTCTATTTTCTCTTCATGTAACAAGATCCAATTTGAAGTAACGGGTACTCATAAGTTGAAACTCTCATTCCAAATCTTATCCATATGATCATTCCCATGTCATGACATATATTTAAGAAATTTGTTCAGTTCATGGTATTCAGTTAATATATCATGTTTCAAACTCAGTTATGTTCTCATGTTCTGATTCATACATGTCCAGTAAATGATCACAGGATCATCAGTATTTTTAGCCTTAGGTAAAATCCTTCCTTAGATTTACTTGGTTTCATGATTCAGTTACAGTTATAAACTTGGTATTCTTTGCTTTTGCATAATCAGTCATGCATTCATTAATCAGTTCAGTCATGTATTCCATGCATCAGATATGCATGTTCAGTATGGAAACTCAGTTTGTCAGTAGTTCAGTCATGTAGTCAGGTTTTAGTTATGCATGTTTAGAATGAAGACTCAGTCTATCAGTGTTTCTCATCTTAATCCATCTCATTCGAGGACGAATGTTCCCAAGGGGGAGATATTGTAATACCCCGTATTTCCCTAACTTAATTTAGCTCTCAGTACAAGAGTTATTCTATATTAAAAATTTTAAATACTCAGTATTTTTTATTTTAGATGCTGCCAATACATAGGACATTCAATTATCTTTCCAACGATATAAAGTTCGCCCAAAATCCAACACCCGGGCGAAGAGTTAGAGCCATTTTAGTAAGATAGTGTGCCAATTGGCACTTCAGCATGTCGTGGAGGCCGTCCAATTGGATATTTTCATTTTCCACCGAGAAAAAGTGATACCATCACATCAAGCCACCATTCACTTTCTCAATTTTCACTTTCCGATGTGACTCCGCGATTATGGGGCGTCGCACGAAGGGGTAAAATAGCATCCAGTGAGGCACCACGATTGTACCGCATCGGACCAAGCTTACAGGTCGCAGTAGTTCGTTTACAGTGTTTCAACATGATTCCACTGCATCACACCAAGCCCCCAGTTCCCAGTTGTCAATTTTTAGAGGCCTGGTGCGATAGTGGCGCGTCACACCAGGTGCCCAGATCGGGTTTTTCAGTGAGGAATTTCTTTATTCCCAGGGGTAGTTTGGTATTTTTCCACAGACCTAATTAGTATAAACACAAAATTAAAACTCTAAAAAACCAATTGCCTCATTATTTCCTCACTTTCTCTAAAGAATAAAACATTTTCTCTCAAATGGGCAAAAAAAAACCTAATTCAAGAAAATCAAGAACAAGCCTAAGAGTTCCTCTAAGAACCTTCAAGAAAGAATCTTCTCAGGTATGTTGGATGTTCATATATGGGTTACTTTCACCCATAGAGTCCACAAATCAATTTTTTTAAAACTACAAAGATTCTTGAATTATGAACTTCCATGTTTGAATTAGATTGAATTCATGTTCATTATATTAGTTGGGTTTCAATGCATGATTTAAGTGCAAGTTCATGAAATTGAATAGCATGTGTGATGAATATGTGATTATCTTGATAAACCCTTGAATTTAAAAAGTGATTAATGTATCTATGATGCTAATTTGGTTTTCAGTCCATGATTATGATAAGATTCATGAAAAAAGAATAGTATTTAGGGGGAATTATATGAATAGCATGTTAAACCCATGAAATTGCGATTTGGGCATTGTAGTTGCCGTGTTTATATGTTATCCATGAATATGTTCATGAGGTTGTTCTCCCCAAGTGATTTATAGAATGTTCATGGGATAAATGATGAAATCATGACATGCTAGTATATGTACAAGCTTATACCTTACAAATGTTTGATGAAATATATATATGAATGAATTATGCACAAGTATACATTGTTATGCTTTTCAAGATTATGTTATGCTTTACTTTTCATGCTATCGAGTCCTGGGGGTATTTAATACTCGATAATCTAGCTATTTACATAGAGCCAGAGTTAGTTACAGAATACTATCAATCATTTCATGATCAGTAAAGCTCAGTCAGTCACAGAACTCAGTAGTACTCAATCAGCTACAGAACTTAGGAAAACTCAGTATCAGTCTAATTCAGTCAATTAACATGATCAGTAGAAGTTTAGTCGAACCTAGTATAGTCTCATAATCATTTTAGTGTCTATTCAATTGGGAGTAGGATTCAGCACTGAGTAAACCCAGGGATGGGGGCATTCCTGTTAGTGTTGGGTTTGACACTTAATAGCAATCCCTGAGTTACAGAAATATGTAGCCAGCGTAGGTTGAGATGACTTCTTGCTAGATAAGGGTTGATACCTTTCTTATAAGTTTTCCTTCCAGTTAAGGGTTGACAAAATATCTTCCTTCTAGTTAGGGTTAACTCATATCCATTATTAGTACCCATGGCATGGTACTTACACCCTTCCAATTGGGGTTACCAATTGGACCCCAACTCAGATATCATATCTTATTTGGGGCATGTCGGTTAGATGATTACCTCCGACAATTTTAGTTTTAGTCTTTAAAATAAAACCCAATTCAGATTTACAGAATCAGGAATGTCAGATATAGTCAATCAGTATTAGTAACTCAGTTATCAGAAATCTCAAATTATCAGTTACTCTGTATCTGAACTTAGTACTTAGCTTCAGAAAAGTTTAGTTATAGTATATATGCACAGTATTGAATGCTCAGTATTGATAGTATTTTAGATTATCCACGTACTCTCATGTTCAGTTTCTCTATATCATTCAGTCAGTTATTGTTTATGTATATTAATCCTTGAATTCAGCCTTACCTCATCTAGCATCCTAGTACATTCCACGTACTGATGTATACTGTTTCTTTGCCCTATGATGTCTTATATAATAGGTTCGGACGCTCAGATTCCTGATCGTGCATAGACAGATCCTGATTCAGCCAGCAATAGACTTAGTAGTAAGTCCTCATCTATAAAGGATATTGTTTCATTTCATTATTACAGTAGACTCAGTATTTCAGTACATGAAGTTTGTTGGGGCATTGTCCAATCAACTCAACTTTTAAATAGTTTCAGATTAGAGGCTTTTCAGACTAGTTATCCGACAGTGTTTAGTTTCACAGATTGTTATTTCAGTTGATACACTTTATCTGTATTTACAAATTTTGAACCTTATGGAATTTCATCCTATTTTTTTGCATTTATCACAGTATCATGTTTCAGTGCTCACAACAGATATCAGTTATACGTTAGCTTGTGGTCCTTCGGGGTCGTAAGCACCATGTAGAGTCTGGGGTACAAACTCGGGGCGTTACAATGAATCCCTTATCTAAAAGATATTTTCGTTGCTCCTTAAGCTTCTTTAACTCAGCCAGAGCCATTCTATATAGGGTAATAGAAATAGGACTAGTGTTTGTAACAATATCAATCCCAAAATCAATCTTCCTATCGGGAGGGACACTAGGAAGATCGTTAGGGAAGATCTTAGGGAATTCATTTGCCATTGGAATGAAATATAAAGAACGACCCTCTGAGTTAGAATCTTTAATCTAGACTAGATGATAGAGACTCCCCTTGGAAATTAATCTCTGGGCTCTAACATATGATATGAACCTTCTTTTAGGAGTTGGGAAAACCACCCTCCTACTCAATAAATAGATTATTAGGGAATTTCAAGATGACCTTACAGGTCCGACAATCTAGAGAAGCATAGCACAAGTGCAACCAATCCATCCCTAATATGACATAAAAATCAACCATGTCTAACTCAAATAGATCCACCACGGTCTCTCAACCACACATAGATACCACACAACCCCTAAAGACTTTCTTGGCAACCAAAGAATTACCCATCGGGGTAGAAATAAAAAAGGGTTTGAAATACACTCGGGACCTAAAGCAATATTCACAGCCATAAATGGGGTCAATATGAAAGAGTGGATCCCTAATCAAGTAAATAGTACACATCATGGGAAAAGAGTTTCAATATCCAAGTAATTGCATCAAGAGATGCCTTAGACTCTTGAGGGGTAGTGAGAGCATAGAGTCAGTTCTGACCAGTGTTGTAGCCAGATAGTGCACCCTTTGGTGCCGGAGCTGATGAAGAGGCAACCAGAACCTTTTTTGCTCCAAAAGCGACCTTATCCATAGGACAATTTCTAAGCATGTACCCTAGATGACCATAGTTAAAGCACTTGTTTGTTACTTCATCACAGTAACCCTGATACAATCAACTACAAAACCTATAGGGTGGATAGGATGGAGTTGATCTGGACCCACTAACCTGAGATTAGACACCCTGTTCCCTATAATTATCGCCACCATAAAAATGCATGTCACACGACGGCATTGGGTAGAGAGCAGTAGTCATTAAGTAAGACCAATAATTTCCTCATTTCTTCTTAGATCGCTTTCCACCATAGCTACCACTCTTCAATTGACCACCTCCCTGCTCAAAATCTAAAAAAAATTCTCTACCTTTCCCTATCCCTATCACTGTCTGCTTCTTCATCTCTTACTCAACCTACTGCATGTACACCACTAACCCAAAGATGTCTATGGTCTTGATCAATAAGGTAGCCTTACTCTCCAAAATCAAGTCTCATGATAACCTAAAAGCAAACTTTCTCATTCTAGCCCTCATGATAGAAACCAACTTCAGAGTATACAAAGATAACTGGTGAAACTTTAAGTCATACTCCTTGACTGATATCTTGCCTTGCAACTCTTCTGCCTTTGCCTCCCTCAACTTTTGAGGAAAGAAGCGGTCAAGGAAATCATTAGAAAAATCATCCCACAGGGATGACTTAGCATTGTCACCCCTCAACTTATCCCATTCCTTGTACTACTGACAAGACACATCTTTCAACTGGTAGGCTGCAAACTACATGTATTCCACATTAGTGGCATGCATAACACGAATTATCTTTTCTATATCATCAAGGAAACTTTGAGGATCTTCCTTGACATTAACTCTTGTAAATAACCACATAAACTAACCAACACCTGTGGCCTCAAAAGATGGAGTAATAGAAGAACTACGCTTGGCCTGAGAAGCTACCAACTGAGCCAACATATGAATAGACTGACGAAACTCAACATTCATCACATCATCCTGAGAAGATCGAGAAGGACTGGAGGGAACCGATGTATCTCTAAGAGGAAAATTAGGAAATGGACCCCTTGATCGAGTCTGGACCCCATAAGTAGGATGTGTCGCATCAGCATTGTCCTCGGGTGGGATAGAAGAGTTTTCGTGAATTTTAAATCGTGTAGGAGACATGATTTGAAATGCAAACAAACTGGTATTGGAGAAGATTTTAGGACCTTAAACTATACAACTTAAAAATAGAACACAAGAAAAAGAAAAATTCCTAAATGGCTCATAGCCTCTCCCTTATGAGTGTGTTAAGCTATACACCCTTAAAAGAGACTCTACTCGATACGGATTTATGGACTTCCAATTGAACATGAACCTAGGGCTCTGATACCAATCTGACATGACCTAAACAAAGGCCTAGTCGTGTCGAGTATCTCAAGTCCAACCAGGACTGGATACCACCCCTAATACCCCACTGTTTACCACCCTACACCCTATGTCGAATGAATTTTGAACACATAACAAGATAAAAAAATAATAATCTAAAGGTAATAAAGTAATTCTATAACCATAACCATACAAACATAACCAAATATCCAATAATTACCAATCCTAATTCCTATACCCATACCAATGCTAATACTTATATCGACACCGCCCATGCCCATAGTAGTTCAAAAATCCTCTAACCACAATCAAAGAACATCCCGTTAGGACATACCCCCGACCATATCAAAAACCAAAACAAAAGAAATAACAATAATAGAAAGAAGTCCATAGCATAAAATAGTGTCTTTTGGAGTATGGAAGCTCACCACTTCAATGTGAATCAAAGTTGTCCCCGAATCCAAGACAATGAGTAGGAGGAATGGTAGTATGGACGGTTCCTACATTGCGTGGGGATACAACGCTTGATGATGGTTAGTGGAGTGAACACTAGCATGTAACTCAAGGATAAAGGTAAAATAATGCCATCATTCAAAACCAAATCAAATAACTATGTGCAATCTCATATATACATATTTATATATATATCATGCCGGGACAGGTAACAAGGTTTAGAACACATTTAAAATCATAACCTGGATTGTGTAGCTTAACCATCTTAAAATCCACCCATAGGTTATATGGGTTCAGTTCCCTCTACTTAAAAGGCCTTGGTGTGTGTTAGTCGCATGAACTAGAGGTATCAAGAAAGACCAGGAAATTACCCAACCTCACATTAAACAAAGATAAAATCATATCAATACTGTGAACCATGCACACAGGTCATCAAGGCCAAGCCTCATGACGACAATCACTAGTTTTCAGTATTCGTCCATTGGGCCTGCACTTTCACGGCTAGCTATCACAACCCCATTTATTACCCAATTAAAACATTTAGCATATAGCAGACCACCAATTCCAGGATTGAATTATTAAGGAATTATAAAGTGGTATCATTATACTGACTATAGCTTGCAAGGAATGTCACCAACAAATACTTAGGGGAGTCATTCGTACCCCGCAGACTCCATTATTAAAATAACTTGGGGGTTTTCTTCGTACCTAACAAGGTTTTTAAAATCAGCCTTAACCATTTTGTTCCATGCATTAGTTTCAAGAAATAGTCAAACCAAGCACTTTGGGGATTCCATGGTACCCCTAGTTCAAATTCCCACCTTTCTCATAACAACTAACAAGTTTTACAATATAAGGTTGGGGTTATAACAACTTAAAGAGTCACAAGTTTAAAGAAATTTACCATTATCAAGTTCAACCACCATCCCCATACAACCACATGTTCGAAACCATAATCAAAATAAGGAAAACTATAATTAACCCATGAGAAACAATATTCATCCAAGAACAATGAAAACACCCAACCTTTATTTCAAAACAATAAAAATATCATGAAAACCAAACATTAAAACATATTACTTGAGTAAAATAACAATGAGGGAGGAGTAATATGCCTTAGAAACCAAGAAGCACAAAGAGAAATCACCCTTGAAAGCCTTAATTGATTAGCTTGATGAAACCCTAGCTTTTTCTTGAACATAGAGTTTGATAGAGAATTTTAGAATTTTTTATTGGGAATAATGTGTTAGTGAAGTCCCAAAAGAGGTTTTAAATTATGGTATCAAAGGGACCTAAAGTGAGAAATGTCCAAAATTCCCCCATCTTAAAAACTTTAAGAAGTCTGCATATTATTATTAGTCGACCCCTTGACTCGTGACCACCACATATGACTCATACCCTTAAGTCATCACTAAGATAGTGAGTTGGATACCCATACACTATCCACCATACAACTCCATGATCCCACATATGACCGGACTATACGACTCGTATGGTCTAGTTGTATCCAAGACAGAACCCAAGGGATTGGACACTGGACAATATACTACTTAACCTACCACTCGTAACCTATCCTTATAGATCCTAGTAAGCCACATATACTCAGAACCAAGACAAGCCACTAAGTTACTAATTTATTTAAGAATCATCCTAATGACTCATCACCACCCCTAACGACTCATACCACTAAGTTGTTACCTAGATCAAAAATCCAACCGCCACCCACTGAAAACCTAATGACTAGGGTCACCTAAACCGTACCCATACCATATGACTGGTATTATGAGACATTACTAGGATAGTGAGCTCAAAGCTCAAGAATTTTCCAAGGTACAAATTTTAGGGTGTTTCCCATATTGAGTGATATGTTGGTAAAGGATGACCTGTTCATTCTCCCAATAGATTTTGTAGTACTCGATAATGATATTAAACATGAGATAATAATTATACTCGAGAGACCATTTTTAGCAACCAGGAGAGCGCTAGTTAATATGGAGTATGGAGGAATGAAGATTTAGGTGCATCAGGATAAAGACTTTTTCCATGTGTACGAAACTGAGAAACAACTAATAGAGATACAAGTGGTGTCTGTGATCAATATTGTGGATGAAGGAATAGATGTTGGGTAACTTAAACTCAAGGGTCAAACTTTATGATTGATGTACGTCATGTCGTGATGTTAAATTAGGCACTGGACAGGAGACAACTCTTCCTTGCCATTAAGTTAGACTGTATCCTTTATATTTTTAGTGTTAGACTAGATTTTTTTTGTTTAGAGTAATCCATGTAAATGAGGTGCCCAAAGGGAATATTTAAATGATTTAAAGTAAAGGTAAGTATGGTGAAAGTGAGTTGTGGGCTGAGCAGTTGAAAAAAGGGGAGCAAAAAATAGTCACAGTTACCATTACTATCACAATCGTCATGTCGACATGATCACAATCCTTTGACTATAATCGTGGTCAAGATTTTTTTAATACATGACCAATTTCCCAAAATCCCCACCATATTTTCTCTTAAATTACTCCTAATTGCACCCATTTTTACTTGTGTTAAGATCATACAAAAGTGTATTGCATCCCCTCTACATTCCTTATCTGGTATGATGCCTAATTCTCTTTTTGTATGTGTATTTATGGGCCTTAGAATGAGTGTTTAGGAAAATGGCGTAAATCTTTGAATTATATGTTTCATGCTTGATTAAAGTTCTTCTTTTTGGTGTGTTTTCTATTGTTATTGGTGTGTGCATTATTGGGGATGTCTTGAGTACCTAAAATTGTTTAAAATTAGTAGTAGTAGCATATGCACACCTAGTGTTCGGTAAATGCCCAAAAGAATTACTTGCTAGTTTTCCATATTTTAAGGGCATAATTGAGTATGTAGGATTGTGTTTCTTATTCTTAGTGTCAATTATTGGTTATGAACACAAATTGGTATAGAAAATTAAATTTTTGGTCATGATCATTATAGTACAACCCTCAGGTACCGCAATTACGGTCACCCGATAGTGATTGCAAAATTGCTATCGCAGTCCAGTGACCTGCAATCATGTCCTAAAGGCCCGCGATCATGGCATTTGAGCACTGCATTAGCTAGGACTGAAATCTTTAATTTCTACTTTTAGTAAAAATTTGACCAACAAACTTTCTCTCAAGCTTAACTAAGTCACTTAGCATAGTTTACACATGATGATATTATTTGCTAATGCTTTGTGTTGCTTTTAGGTCATCAAGGAGAACAATGGTTGACTATGATCAAACTCACTTGATGGATACTTAGTGATAAAATTTGTACTATGGAGACCTTCTTAAGAAAAAGCTATTCCCAGAGCGAGGCATATGTTTGTATAAGGAATCAGAGAAGATCCAGTCCTGTCATAACGGATTGGTGGCCACCGAGTGGAGATGCTTTTCCCTGGACCCAAGCCGGGAAAATGAACACTGGGTTAGGGAGTTCTACGCAAACCTAAGCATAGTATCTTTATCTGACCTAGTTATAAGAATTTAGGAGAAGGAAGTCCATTTTGGGGCCGAGAAGATCAATGATATATATGGGCTATTGGATGCTGATATGACATAATTTGAGGAAAAGAGTAGTAAATTAGGGAGCTGTCTAGTTGAGAAGTTATGTCCTGGATGAGAGGTCCCGTGGGCTACCACGAAAATTGGCATATTATTACATGATTTTATGGGTGAGGCATAAATATGGTTGTCTATTATTTGTATCCAAATTTCCCCATACAGTAACATGACCTATGCCCCATATACATAAGAATTTGGTTGCGTGCATCTTGGAAAACATTTTCTTGAATGTTGGCAATAGTGCTTTCAGACATGAGGCATTTCAAGAATAGAGGTGGCTCCCTACTTATATTTCATTTATTAATCATTGAATTATACAAGAGAGTCATGGTTGAGGAGTACCCCGAGTACACTTTGGTATGCTCGAAGAACCCCATTTACCCTCTTAATTTTTGAGGTGAAGGCACAGTGGAAAGATCAAATAGAGGAAAGTTGACTTGGGCAAGTCGACAGATAATGACATGGACTCTTGCAGGCCATCCATGGTAGGGTCATTTAAAAAGATATCGAGTGAGATAAGAGAAATTCGGGAGCTTGTGTCTGGGTTCCCCATGGGTCTAGGAGAGCCTTCTATCGCTCGTTACTCTTATGTTACACATACTGACTGTGAGAGGTTTTAGGTATACTAGAAGGAGTAGGGGGAACCATCTATATACGTAAGAGATCCTACTTGTCCTTAACACGGTCACACAGGGATCTACGATATTGTCATGATAAGTTGTGGATGAGGGAGAAGAGAAGACACAAATTATTCACTATTATGTGGAAAGGGATAAAGGGCCTACATAAGCTCCTAAAGCCTAAAGAGAAACTCCCTTCTCCTACGGTAGATTCTAATGATGAGGTCCCCGCCAGGTAGTTCGGCCATGATGATAATAAGGAGGATGTTGAGACCGATAGTGATGATAGTTCTTGATGCAGTTATATTGAGCCCTTTTTACTCATTCTGTTCTTTCATGATTATCCTGTAAGGATACACGAATATTTTACTTAGGGGTGTCCATCGTCGTATTTAATAGATACTTTAATTCTTTCATTTGTATGATTAGATATCTATTTGGATAATTTTATAGGTATTTAAATGATTTTATTTTTATTTGGGTCGTTATATTGGGCACCCTGATGGTGTCTACATTTGATGGATTAGTCATTTTCTTTCATTTTTAGAGTTTTTTTCATTCTTAGATTTTTATTTCTCTTTATAATGATGTTGGATGAGCCTTTCCCTATGATAGATTGAGTGATGACATTCTTAAGGGAAAGTCGTCATGTTTTGGGTTTTTGAGCTACAGATACAAGGGAAGTCTGAGTACCCATGGCATCATAGATTTGGGATTTCCCTTATTCCTAGGGTGAGTTCTAAGTAGCCATATGGTTTGCCCTTGTGAGACCCTAAATGTGAGTTAACAACTTGATTTAGGGATAACGATAATCGTTCTTGTGTGGTGAAATTCAAAGGAAACATCCCCCTCCGTGGCAATTTATTTTTGAAAATTAAGGGCATGAACGTGAATGATATGGTAACAACACTTTACCTCTTTTTATGACTCCAAAGTCTTTAGTTCGTAGCATATGGTAAATAACTCCTTTGGTCTCCAAGTAGGAAGTATTATCGAGTCCCCGTACAAAGTTTGCATAACATGTGCGATGAGCTTAGTCGTTTAATTATCAAGCTTACTTGTGTCATCTAGAACTTGAACCATTAGTATCTCAAAGCTAATCTTGATTATGAATGGTTGGTGAATGATCTTATGCCTTCTCTGTGAACATAGAAATCCACTTTAGCCTAAAAAACCTACCTGTACATAGATAGCATTCCTATTTACCCATTTTGAGACTTTGAACCTTTCTTTGAAAACTATACTACAAGCCATGAGACATTTGAACTTTATCCCTTTTTTGAATCCTACCCTCCTTGAACTTGAAAGTGCAACTTGAGGCTAAAGCCTAAGTTGGGGGTGGTGAATCATAGAAGAGGTATCTTTGGGCCACAGTATTGTAAGTGAGTGCCTAAAAGCTAAGTAATGAGACCAAATAAGTACGAAAATGAAAGGATTCAACAAAATAAAGAAACACATGAATTGTACAAAACAATGTATGGAAAGAAAATAATTTCAAAAAATAGGTGAATCAAGGTAGTGAAAGTAGGCATATCTGTGAGTTGGAAAATAATGAAGTGTCCCATGACCCAAAGTTTGATCGAATAGTGTTTGATGTAGAGTTCAAAGAGGGTGTAGTCACTTTGATCATAAATGTGTATCCTACCCCTTTCTCGAGCCTACATTACTATCTTAATAAAGTCCTTCGAGATCTCTAATGAAGTGTCTTCAAGTTAGTGGTTATTGAAAATAAGGACAAGCATAAAGCATGATACTTGTTTGCATTGAGAGATTATTTCTGAGAGTGAGTACTTACACTTTAGTCCCTTGTTACATGATAGACACTTTGGTCTATGGGACCTCCTTTTGTGAGAAGGCATGTAGACCAATTGAGGCGGGTGGGGTTGTCATCTTCCAAAAATGAGGCAAAGGAGTGTAGTTGAGTTGATTTTGACATAGGGTCACTTCTAGATAGCTAGTGGTTGTTTCTTGGTTGTTCTTAAAAGTCTTTTGCATCCTTAAAAGGGTGATTGATTTTTTAGGGGAGTTGTACAAATAACTTTTCACATGCTTGAGGGCTAATTGGTGGTGCTAATTAAGTTCATACTCATTATGAACATTTAGTTGTCTGAATGGTATTATAATTGATTCGTCTCATTAATTGTGAAGTAGTGTTTCTTGAGGAAAAACAAAGTTTTAAGTTTGGGGTATTGATGAGTGGCAAATTTTCCACTTATCTATATTCAAATTCGTGCACACTACTATGAAGTGAACATATATATAAGACAAATTCTTTATTGAAATGCATTAAATCCCATGGTTTGTACATTTGCAGGTAATCGGATGAAAAGAAGTGAAGTTAAGATGAAAAAGGAAGAAAATGACCAAAGTGATTGCACAAGCTGAAAATTAGGACCAAGGATCGACCCTCAGGTACCGCTATTGTGGCCTGATGGTCATGATTATGTTCCTGAGCCAACTCAAGCCTCGAAAATCATGAGGGGATCACCATGATCACGTGAGTCACGAACTCGGTCAACCAAGAGCAATAAAGATATAGTGGGAATTTTCCCAATGGAAGAATCATAAATTCATAGATGTGAATCCCAAATATCAAAAACACTAACCCTTGCACAATTAGGGTTTTTTTCATTGAATTTTCAAATTTGAAGGGAGAAAAACATTCTAATTTTGAGAAAAGAACAATTTTAATAAATTCTCAAGATATTTTAGTTGTAATTCAAAATTGAAATTTGGATTATTCTGCTGAGGGCAGTGTGTTCCGTCTAAGTATGGGGTGCAGGCATATGTCTGTCGTATTGTGTACTGCTTGCCTACATCTATTCTTAGTTGTTTGATTTAGTCGTAGTTAGTTAGTTGTAATTAGTCAGAAAGTGCATGAAATTGTTCTGATAGACGGCATGGCATTATAACAAGAGTTTGTGTTGAATCACTACTATTGAAACATTTAGGCTCTAAGTTGTGACTCACTGTGTGATAATTTTTTGTGGTTTAATTCATTCATCTGTTGGGTCAAGAATCTGTAATGCTCCCAATGAAGTTGACCATATTCCATGTGTGTGTAAGGTTATTGTATATTCTTTGTTGCGACTGATGCTAGAACTTGCCTAGTGTGTGTGTGAAGCGAAATAAAGATTGTGAGTTTAGGAGATGATTTAGTCATTTCTTTGGCAGCCCTGATTTTGTTTATCTTCTTTTTACCTACCTTTGTACATTGTCCTAGTGAACACCCTTTGAGCCTTTAGCTATTTTCTTTGGCATCCCCATATGTAGCCTAATCTATTTTTTTAAGACCATAATTTGATCCAAAATCTCCTAAGCGCTTTAAATTGTAGAATCAAGTTGAGTAAAAAGTGTGGCAAAATAAAATGAAAATGGTGAAAGTGATGCCCCAAATTTTAGTTGTTGATACATGAAAATATATGATCGAGGGTGGCTATCATAGGGATGCTAAATATTAAAAAAAAAAATAATAATAAAAAGAGAGTTGTGTATTCCCATCATTGTGTTCTAATTGAATAACAAAATGGGTGAAAGGGGGCTGGTGGATGAAAGGAAGATAGAGTAGTTGTTAAAAGTTAGTGTAAATGACATAATGTAGTGTATTAAAGCTCTTAGGGAACGTAGTCACCATTTCTGGCCAAAATAGTCCTACCTGTCCCTTAGCCTACATTACAACCCGTAAAGACCTATTTGATCCTAACCTTAGCATTCTGATATTAGTGGAGCATTACACTAAGGGCAAGCATATGGTCATAAGTTGTAATCTAAGAATTCTTTGTGAGAGTAAGAGCAAGCAAAGTCTTATACCCATGTTTCTGAAAAATGCAAAACTATGAGTGATTATGGGTAACATTTTGTGTGAGCGCACATGGTTGATGATTGTTGGGTAGTTTTATATGATTTTTTTTTGGCTTAACTTGTGTATACGAATCAACCATCCTAATGAGTCTATGTTGGAGGGTGAGTTGTTTCTAGTAATGATCAAGAAATCTACTCTTTGTTAATAATTGCAGTGTATGTCTTGTTGGAAATTTTGTGTTGCTCTTGTAAATTCTAGTTAGGGGTTTGCATGGATGTAATATTTTGTTCGTGGACAAACAAAGCTTTAAGTGTGGGGTGGTGATGTTGGGCGTATTTATACGTCTAAGAACCATAACTTACCCATGTTTTAGCTAAGTTTTGAGGATAAAATACATAATTCCTGCACTTTTAGTCTACTTTCAATTAAGTGAGCTGACCTATGTGATTAGCATGCTTTTCAGGTACTAATGCGGAAGATTTCAGCACTTTGGGGACCTGTGGACAGCAAAGGAAAACTTCACATAAAAGGGAAGGCAGCTTTTGGACTAAATGTGATGCATGTGAACTTTTTCCCGGGCAAACTCAATATTTTTAAATAGTTAAGGATGTAGTAGCAACTTAGTAGAGAAGGTTGTTATTAAAAACCTTATTGCTGAATTTTCAGCCATTATTCACATAATTCACATTCTGTATTTTTTTTGAAAACAAAAGAAAGCGGGTTAGCTTGAGGAGAGAGAGAGAAACGTTTTTCTCTCTTATTTTTGCTATTCATCTTCTCCGCCAAGACCGTTCTAAGTTTTGGTATGATGAATATTTCTATTGTGATTTCCGTTTTATTCATGAGTAGCTAAGTTTATTTGTTAGGGTTATGGAAACCTTGTAGTATACTCTCTATTGCTATGGGTTTGTGAATTTATGATGTGTAATGCACTTATATCATTACTCTCTTCATTATAATTGAATTCTCGTGGTTGCAAACATAGGGAATACACCATTATCGCAATAACTTGTTCGATAGAAAAGTTGTTGTTTGGAAAAGAGAGTGTGACAAGAAATTAGGGTTTCCAACCTCTAGTTTACACGTTAATGCCCTAGCAGGATTAACTACTTGGAGAGTTCGTATAAGTTGTTGTACACTTTAGGTTCGAGAGAACTAAGGTGAATAAATCCTTGATGGTTGAAAAACACTTGGATTTAGAATTAGAATATGTCTCTCTATAAGTGCATGCATGTATAAAATTCGTATTATCCATAGTTAATATAGAAGTAGAAGCTACAAGGTGGACATAAACCTAACTTATCATCCTCTGTGATCAAATCTTATTACTTGTATCGTCTCATTCGTTACACTAATAGTATTATTGTGCACTTAAACAAAAAACCCCTTATCTTGGAACCTTCGACCAACAGTCTAATAATAATCGCAATACTTAGTGATCATAGTATTCCCTGTGGGATTCGACACCCAACCCAGTTGGGTTCTATATTTGACAGCAACCACTTACACTTTCTAACGAGAGTTGTAATTTGGGCGTATCAGGGTACATTTATTTTCTCCAATTTCATAAGTAGTTAAAATTCTTATCTTGGGTCTATGCGAAATTTGGTGGTTAACATTGTGTGGGTGTTCATTGTTAGTCCAAATAACTAAAGGAGGTTGATTTTTGCTATTACTCTGGATTTGACTTGATAATTATGGATGAAAACCCCAATTGACTTGGATCTCATATCATCCTTGAAAGAGGGATATGGGTGATGAGTAAAAGTAGACTGCACTTTGATTTAGCTTCTCTCATAGCATTATATTAGAAATAGGGATGTTGTGTGGATGTTCTATGTTCATAAGAATTATCATAGAAATAAGGATGCAAGTATGATGTATTGGGTTGATGAATTTTTTTTGCTCATAAGGTATTCGAAAGAATCCATGAGTGAAATTTAGTGTTTTGTTAAAAGACTAACACTAATACCATAAAAATAGCTTACCAAAACCATTAACTAAAACTTGGATTAACCTTTATTTACCCATACATAAAAGAACCCTAAGGTAGCATAACCCCAAGATTTCTGTTAATTTGATTTACTAATCACTTGTTAAATCCATTATTAGTTTTACTATTTGGTTTTGTGTAACAAGGACTTACACTAAATCCCCTACCTTACTTGAATGTTTATTTTTAGTTGCGCATTATGGGTTAACTCCATGTTAACTCTCAATACTCAAAAGCTGTTGAAAACTAGCTTGCATTTCTTGTAGATACGACCCTGACTCTTGTTGGGTTTATATTGACGATGACTACCTTACATCAAAACCATGGTGTAATTTGATAGTTATGAATAGTAAATTCCATATTTGTTGAACAATATCTGATTTACTCCATGCTTATTCCCATTCTCTACTTAAAATTCTTCTCATTGTTAGTGAATCTGTCTGAAAAATCATGTTATCATTTTGTGTGTGACTACAATGCTTAGCTACCTATAGGATTATTATTTATTCTGCATCCATATTGTTAGTATCCTCAATTGTATCTCCTTTTGCATACATTAAGTCCCCATCAATATCTCTAAGACAAAATGGATATGAACTAGCTCCTGGATTACCTCTTAATGCTCCATTGGTGTTATGCTTCTCCCATTATTATATTGGAAATTATCATAGAACTTTAGTAACTCTAACTTTAGTCTTCAACAATTCAAAATCTTTTAGTATTCCTGGCCATTCATAAAAGAACTCCAATTTTTGTTTCCTTACTTTTATCAACATCCTTAGATTTCTTGTTATATTACATATCAACCTTTGTCCAGTGACATTTTACCCTCATGCTTAATTTTGTTCCTTCTTCTCCTCAGCTACCATAAAATTATGCTAGGTATAGCTTGGAAATAAGATTTTTCCCTCAGTTTAACCACTGCATTCCACCCTTTAAGTATTGTTTCCCTTAGGCATAGACATTGAATAGTCATACCTACAAAAGAAAAAAAGTAGGACCAAGTCTTTTTAGCAATATATGACCTCAAGAACACATGAGGTATACCAATCCCATATAGACTTTCTTGTCCTAAAGTTCCACCATATTTTACAAAAAAGAGTAGTAGACAAATCCTACAACATTGTAAAACCCAATCCTCTTTTCTCCTCTAGTAAACACAAATTCTTCTACTTTACCCAATGTCTTCCTCTTCCACCTATAGAACTATTTCGAAAGAATTGAGTAAATATTCTCTGTATTGTATTCATAACATTCGTAGGAGGGTTCATTACTGATAGGAAATGAATAGGAATACTCTAGAAGACATGCTTGATAAAATGGCTCTTCTTTCAAAGGATAATAGTATTCCTTTCAAACTTTGTAGCTTACAACTTATTCTATTCATAATTGGTTGGTAATAATCTTTCTTCCTCCTTATGTAAAAAACCGGGCAACCTAGTTAGAAAAATGGAAATTCCCATCTTAGAATCCCTATAGCTACCTTGCCATAACTACAATACCAGTAGAAACTCCTTTATGCAAATAAATACCTCTTTTTTATTTATTAATATTCTTCCCTGACACTCTTTCATACCTATCTAGTACTGCTATTACCATCTGCAAAGTACCTATCTTAGCCTTTCAAAATATAATTATATCATCTGAAAAGGCTAGATGGTGAATTTTAGGATGTCCCAGCATACCAAAGATCTTGAACTCTTTTTTAATAATAAATGCCTTTAAACTCTTGGATATGCACTTCTGCAGCTAAAATAAAAAGAGTAGGAGATAGTGGATCCTCTTTTTTCAATCTTCTTAATGATTTAAAAATCCTTTAGGCTTCTCATTCAACAGAATTAATACCAATTATTCTCAATTAACCTGAACACCATATCTATTAGTTCATCCCAAAATTCTAACTTTCTTAAGACTTTTGTAAGAAATAACCATTCCACCCTATCATATTCTTACCAATAAGTCTAATTTCTTAACTATATTGGGTGGCTTACCTTTTTTTCTTATTTCTAAAACTATTTCCTATAGCACCAATATATATTCTGCAATACTTCTCTCTTGTACAAAAACAACTTGTTCTTCAGAAATTATTTCTGGCAGAACTCCCTTAATTCATTCATGAATAATTGTAGAAAAGATTTTATTCATAAAATTACTAAGGATATGGGTCTCATATCTAAAAAAGTATTCACTACCAACTTTTTTGGCAACCAAACCAAATTAATATATCTACTGAATCTTGGGAGATCAAATCTACAAAAGAAGGCTACTATCATTTGATGCAAATCCTTCCCAATGATATCCTATGCATCTTGATAAAATGCACCAATCATTCCATCAGGACCCTAATACTATTTTTGTTTAATCCCATGACTGCAGATTTAACCTCCTCCAAGGTTGGAACTCTTTTTAACTCTTCATTTTGTACTGCTGATACTATAAAATGAAGTTTATCAAGCATTGAAAAATCTTCTCCATCCTTTTATTTTGTAAATTGCTTCTAAAAAATTCTATAGCAGTTTCGCAATCTCTTTCAGCTCTTCCATCCATATACCCTTTTCATTCTGAATTCTTATAATCTTTAGTCTGATCCTTCTTTCTCTCACTATTAGGTGAAAGAATTTTGTATTTCTTTCACCATGCTTGAACCATTCAAACCCTGCTTTCTTTCTCCAGAACTCTTTTTCCCTTCTAAGTTGCAGGCTTAATCTGCCTGTGCTTTAATCAAGTTTCCTCTATTGGTTCCTAATGGATCTTCTTCTAACAACTTTTTTCTTACTTTTATGATATCCTTTAAAGTAGTAATCTCTTAAAAAATATTACAAAATTTCTTCTTACTCCAAAGAGTTAATGTTGATTTTGTGTTCATTAACTTTTTATAAAAGATGATAAAAGGATTACCTTCAATTTCAATTCTGCCAATTAAACCTTGTCACCTCCTTGTATGATACTTTTTTCAACCAAAAGTTAAGAAATTTGAATAATGTTAAAATTTGCTTACTTACACTACTAAAATATAATAACAAGGGAGAATGTTTTGATCCACTTCTCACCAAATGTTCTATCTCCATTACTGGAAATACTTCATGCATCTTTTCATTGTACAAAATTCTATCTAATATTGTTAATATGCACTCTTCATGAGTTCTTCTATTATACCATGTATATTTACTTTCCTAAAAAGCACATTCATCTAGATTGCACATATTTATACAATGATTAAAGTCTCTTGTCTCAACTATAGTAACAAGTATTCCACCTAACTTTTCTTTATCATTTCTTATCTTATTGAAGTCATCCCCTACAAACTATGGTTCCTGAATAGCATTAGCCATATTTCCCAAAGATTCCCATAATGGTAATCTTTTATTTTGAGTACGTTTTGTAAATACTAATGTAACAAAAATCGATAAACCATCAGCCCGATTCTCCAGTTTCAATGCCAGTTATTGATTTTCAGCCCTGACCATACCATAATCTACTATTGAATCCATAAAACCTCATATCTTACCAGATGTAGTTGATGTTGCATCCCTAACCTTTTTTTGTAAGCATCAATATTGTGACATTCTTGAAAAGGTTCCATTATCCCAACAAAACAAAATTGATGTCATTTTTGTAATTACCAGTATTATGAATGTTTTTAAGTATTCACCGACATTATATTCCATATCAAACAATTCATCTTAATTTTTATTTTGAGGTATGACTCCTTGTTTGTATTGTGCTTGTATTTGAATTTCTACCCTTTCTTTGTTGTTTACCCTAATTTACTCTCATTGTTTCTATTTACTTTGAAGATAAATTACAATCAATAGCCACCTTCTCTATATTATTCTCCAAATCATCCCCATCCATATCTTCCTTCCTTTTATTAGGGATTTCTATTTGATTTCTTTCTTTTATTGCTAGTAGAACAAAACCTTCTATCACTATTCCATCCTTGGTTGGATTCTTTTATTCTAGAACATCAACTTTCTTAATATGTTATTTTATTTTGTTGTCTGTTGCTGTCATTTTATATTTATTTCTTTTGATTGTCTCTCCGCTTTTGCTATTTATCTACATGTTCTATTTGATTTTCTGATATTGACTCATCTTCTTTGCTTTATTCTTTGCCTTCAGCCTCTAGATTTTGATCTATTAGCTTTGTTAGTTATGTTTCTTTTTCTATCTTTTCGAGGCATTTATTCACCCAATCTTTCATGCTCTTCTTACTTTGTTCAACCTTTTCTTTATATCTTTGTCTTCTTCCTCTTTATGTAAGGCCTCAAAGGGGTTTGAAGTTGCATTTTCACTATTGGTCCCGTTATGTACTTCACCTACAATATATCTATACCTATCTCTCTTGTATTTGTTTCTCTTTGTTAGCCATTGTTGTTTTTTTATGATTTCTCTTTTTCCTTTCTTTACATTAAACTCTTCCTTCTGCCTATTATTCTAACCATCTTATCTTTTATTAGCAGCCTCTTCCTTTTTCTCTACCTTCTTCTCATGCAACTTGGATGAATATTCCAACAACTTTTATCATCATGGCCCTGCAAACAACATTTTTTTTGCAGTATTTAGGCATATAGTCATATTGAATTTGAATCCACTTTGATTTAATTTTCTCTGTAATATCATTCTCCTTATTGATTCTCACTCTTTGTGGTTATTTAGCAATTAAATCTACCTCTACTTTAACCATGGAACAACTAGGTATTGTTTTATTCCTGGTAGCCAGACCCACTATTAAGGGTTTTCCTACTACTGAAGCAATCAAAAAAATTGCTTTCTTAGCAAAGAAATTAGGGGGAAGGTCAGGCGTTGATATCTATTCCACTCCTATTGTAGTCTCAACATCAAACTCAAACTATGGATCCCACTTCAGTGTTCTCATCTTCCAATACATCTCCTTGATTTTTATGTAGTATGTTGTTGTTGAAAGCAATTGTACATAATCCTCTAATCCCTCCATCCTGATAACAATGTATCTTGTATCCAATACTCTTATCGTACATTTACCTTTTATTCCACAATGCATAGGAATAGTCTTCCTCAATTTCTTGATGTCTGGTTTTCCATAAGACAATTTACCAATGACAGCATATTATAAATTTTCTTGTATGATTAAGTTTCTGACCTCTGATAAATTCTATGTGATACTAGGATCTCCATGCATCATAACAACTAGTTTTCGAGGAACCCTAGTAATATTATTTACGTACACTTAGGTTTTAATATACCAATATATTTTTGGACGTTACTGTCCGACTGTGGTACCTTATTCTACTCCTTATTAATCTTATTCGATGTTTCTTCTAGTAGGCTGCTCCAACTGAAGATAGTGGCTATTATTGCCAGAAAATCATGTATGTTTTAAGGTAAGCTAGGGTTTTTTGCATGCTGCTCTTCAGTAGCTAGGCTTGTATTTCGTTCGGCAGACAGTCTCTTTGATATGACATTCGCCCCTACTTCCTGTGGCCTTTGTCATTTGTACAAGTATAATTTTTTGTTGATTTCAATTGTCCCTTTATTTGTTTTTTTTTAAATTATATACTCTTATATATTGTGGTAAATTTAAGCAATTTTTGGGTTATTTTTTGTTTTCTACTAGAGCATTCATTGAATATTACTATATATTTAAACATTTTTCATTAATTTGTTCCTCTATATATACTCTCTCTTTATTTATTTAATTTTTTAAATATCTATGACATCTAATTCAGTTTGTATGCAACTCAACTAATTAAGATATGTGTCACTTCCCACTAGAAAGAGATAAAAGGTAATTTTATCCAACAAGGCTAGGATAGATAAAAAGAAGGCATAATGTAATGACCTTTTTGGTCATTTTATGCATTGAAACACTATTCATTATTTAAAGTGTTCACATAGCTGTTCCAAGTCATTTATAACTGGCTAAAAGCTAACAAATTGGTTACCGGGCAATTCATTTGTTTTTGAGAGCTAATTTTATATTTTGATGTTCTCATTTTTTAGAATTAGATATCGTGCTTAAACTTTAGGTCAAGATCCTTGTATGTCAATTTTGAAAGTTCTTCTAGATTTGAAGGTCGATTTAAGGCTAGGGGGATCTTTGATTTGGGTCCCAAGGCTTTGGCACTTAATTTAGGTTATTAGGTTGATTTTAGTTAAAATGGCCATTGGGTGTAGGACCCATATTTCATTGAAATGAGCTTAGATAAAAATTTTGATGGCACCATTAAGTTCAAAATGTCAAATTTGATAGGGTAACATAGTTTATTTGCATTCATGGAATTCAAAATGAATTTTGAGGGTCAAATTACAAACTTGGTAAATGTCTAGTTCTACTAGTATAGACAAAAAATGGCCTTTGCATACGCGAGGCCTTGGCTGCGTTTGCAAAAGCCAAGAAAATTTAGCTTTCTTCTTTGCATCAAGATGGACTGGTTGCATTCGTGAAGGGTAAGCAGTGTTGAGGTCCCTATTCACGATGGGGTCCCCGCATTTATGATGATGGGACAATTTGCAGTATATATAGTTGTAAAACCCATTATTATCTAATTTTTTAGAAGTCTCAACTTCCACTAAAATCTCTAGAGAGATTCAAGAGTGAGAAGATCGATACATAAGTGTTTGGGGTGAGTTGGAGAGTTCGTAGGGATATTTTCTCACAAAAAATTATCATAAGTTATCTTAGATTTCTTATTTAATTCTTCGTTTTAATCTCAAAATCCCTAATACTTTGAGATCTGATTTGAGTGAGTAATAGTGCTTGGGTTTCACTCATTTTTTTTATGAAAAATGATCCTTGAAACTAGAGGGATGTTTTGATGGTTTCAAAGTTCTTAACCCGCACTCAGTCCCCATATGAGTTTTTAGATTAATTCTGGATCCAAAGCTTTTATATACAATATGGGTATTGTTATCCTTGTATTAATATATAGATCACTCTTTTAATAGTATTGCATCGTACAAAGGCTTCTTGGAGGGGAAAATCACCAATTTAGCAGACTTTCTCGGGAATTCATTTGTGTACAGATAGTCTAGTCTTACTTTCCTCATAGATTGATATATATTAGAATACTGGTGTGGTATTGTGCTAGATTTGGGTTGGAATTTATTACTTGGTTTTATATTTAGTGAAATTTGGAATATTTAGCCAATTAGTGAGTCGTGCTTAGGTAGAATTAACTCATTCATTTTTTTCTTGGATTAATTAATGAACTTAGGACTTGTTAGATTTATTTTGATACCTTGTAGTAGAACTTGAACACCATAGTATAGATTTGGGTACAATAGCCTTAGTATGAACTTTTGAGGTTTAGTAGCGGGCTCCATCAGCCCTCTTTAAGGTCAAATATCTTAATAAGCTCCATGTTGATATAGTAGGTTTTATTTCATCATTATATACATAGTCTTGGACCCTAGGATAATTTAGACATCTTTCTAATTCTCGATTAGACTTTTTAACCTGTATTTACTTTAAAGATTGGTATGAGTCTGGCATTTACTATTCAGTTATGACATTAGAGTCTGAATCAAGTTCATAATTTATGGTTCAATTATGATATTCCATTCTTGTGTTTATGGTATGAAAGGATTCACGGAGATGGTTTTGGTGTCCAATTACATTATAATTATTATTGTTGGCATTTCTTTTTTAATTGAATCCATCGAGCTTTCGGAAGCTCGATAGAGCTATTCCCTATTTGTTTATTCCTTTTAGACTTATGGGGACTTAGTTAGGCTGTAGTTATCTTGATTTCTTTTTGGTATTATTTATCTTTTCATTTATTATCTGACAGTTGGAGCATTATTTCAGGTTTGCCTTTCTATCCCTGACTTTAGTTTATAGTCTCACTTCTTATGATGTTTTTATTATGATTAGCTTAGTTGAGCAAATATGCCTACTGAATACATATTGTTTTAGTACTCATACTACACTACTGCATCTTCTTCTAATGTATATCCATGTACTAGTTGTCATCACCGACATTCTATCTAGTGCACTCTAGTTTAGAGATAGGGCGAGCTTTCGGAGCTAGAGGTGATTCTCTGTCCTTCTACTACTTTTGGATAGTCTCTCTTATCTAGAGTATTTGTTTATTGATACTATTAGTACTTTATTCTTTTGATTAGTGGCTATTGTACCTATCTTATTAGGTCGTGTAATACTCTTTTTTCTTTATTATTCTCTTTTTTATTTATATACATATATGCTATTATATATATATATATATATATTATATCACCTACAATCCATTTGTATGCTTAATTTTTAGTATTCATCATAACTTTCACCAACTAGCCTATTACTTATTATTCTGAGCTATAGTTTTGATTACCTATTGGTAGGTTAAAATAGGTGACATCATGGCCTGAGAAGTTGGCTAGTGATAAAATGGAATGCCTAGGTTTACTAGAATTATTGGTACAAAAGCATGTGTCTACTAAAGTCCCCCAAATAAAAACAATAATGTTTGTTTCTTATCTTCATGAGGCTATAGGGAATTCTTTGGAGAACATTGTCTTCATTTATTTTGTGCATTGAGTCTGAGTTGGGTTCTAGAACTCATATTGTTTTACTTTTTCTCATATGGTTAGAATACATGATACGATGATTGGTGATGAGGAACCCGAGTCCGTGACTAGGGTTCCTGCTAGTAGTTGTAGCCGACCTAGGGACCAATGTTAAACGAGAGCTTCAACCCCAACTAAGGTTCCAGATAGGGAGCCTTCTCTAGATCCTATTATTTCTTTTGCACCAGAGGTTCCTCTAACCCAGTCATTGGTGGACCAAGGGGCAACCTACGACCCATCGGGGTTTATTTCTTATTTATTGCTATGATATTTTGTTGTTCAGTTTTTGATATTGGTTGGTGGTGCACTGTCTTATGGTGCCCAGTTTGAATATTAATGTAGTATAGATGTAGGGGCACATCTTGTAGTTGTGACTCCCAGAGTTGAGGTCACTTCATCACACGTAGTTTCTCAGTTGGTAGCTCTCAACCAGCTATTTCTATTGAGAAACAGACTATGTTGGGTAGATTTTTTAGATTGAATCTATCTAGGGTTGTAGAGGCTTCCGGTAAGGATGCATTTGAGTTCTTGATTGTTTGTTGAGGATGGGCTTCGTAATTTGGGCCTAGTTAATAATCATGGGGTTCACTATACTACTTTTCAGTTGGACTTGGCAGTTATACATCAGTTGAGAGGTTATTTTTATTCCACTCCAGGAAGATCTCCTTATTTTACATGGACTCAGTTCTCTGAGGTTTTCTTGGAGAAGTATACGCCTCAAATCCTTTAAGAGAATCTAAGAGATTGGTTCTTCAGATTAGAGAAGGGTTCTATAAATGTTCTAGAGTATGAGTTATGGTTCCTTGAGTTTTTTAGATATTCTACTGCTATCTTACCGATCGAGTATGAGTGGGTTTAATGCTTTGTAAGAGGGCTGAAACTTTCTCTTTGTATGGATACTTATAGTTTGGATAAGATGGAAGGTCTTTTATTGAGGTTACTAATTATGCCTATACAATAGAGGAGATACAACACGAGGCCCAAGGAGGCAGCAATACGAGACAACATTACTCGGGTAGCTTTTGTGGGAGATAAAGTGGCTCATAATTAAGAGGCAGGGTTTTTTAGAGTAGGTACCCTCCACAACAATTCTATTAACATCAGGGTCAGTATAGTAGATCCATTCAATCCATACTTTAGATTATTGAAGGGGGTCAGCCCAGCTATAGTAATTATAGTGGGTCAAGCAACATCCAGTCTTTGAGAGGTAAATATTATGGGTTTTCTAGTCAAGGAGGCTATTTCGAGTCAGTTAAAACTTTTAGATAGAGTGCATTGCTTAGGGAATGCTATGATTGTGTGTTTGGCCGACCATTATTCTTGAGACTGTCCATATCGTGTGGCAGTTGTGCATGTAGTGCAGAGTGTTTAGCTGATTAGAGTAGTGCTTTCCCCAGGTAAATATGATAAATAGTATTATAGACATGGCCTCTAAGGTTCTTGAGAAGGTCCTCAGCTAGGTAGGGTAGGTGGTCATCTAGGATCCCTGCCAGGTGGTGATCGAGGTTATTTGTATATTGTACTTGGTAGACTGGAAGCAAAGACTTTGGATGTTCTTATTATCGATACAATTTTATTGTGTTGTCAGCCAACTATTGCTATTATTTGCTATGGGATCCACTTATTCATATAGGTCTACTTATTATGCACCATGATTAAAGTTGTCTTGGGAGACTTTATATGTGTTATTGAACATATCTACTCTCATGGGTGATTCTTTAATAGTTGATCGTGTTTGCAGATCACGAGTTATGATTGACCAAGAGTTTGATATGAAAGTTGATCTTATTGTGTTACATATATAGACTTTGATGTGATTCTGGGTATGGACTGGTTATCCCCTTATCATGCTGTCTAGGATAATTTTGCCAGGACTATTACCTTAGCCATTACTGGCATACCTCCATTGTATGGCAAGGTTCTATTATCCACATATTGATGGGAATTATTTCTTATGTTTGAGCTAGGTTACTTATATCATGGGGTTGTGAGTTCCTCATATTTGTGGTGTTAGTACCGAGAGTCCATTACCTAATTTTGTCCTTATAGTCCATGACTTGATTTTGTCCCTATAGTCCATGATTTTCTTGATGTTTATCCTACCAATTTACCTAGCCTTCTTCCTGGGCATGATATTGAGTTTGTTATTAATCTTAAGATGGGAACCCAACCTATTTCTATGGTACCTTACCCTATTCCTCTGATCGAGCTTAAAGAGATAAATTCTAGTCTTTAGGTGTAACACCCCGCATTTTAGGCTAGAACAAAAACCGTCATTTCTACGCGTTGATGTTTCAAAAGCCATAAATCCTATGCAAATTTAGTATGTTAATAAATTATGTAGTGTGGGAACCTATTTGAGCGTGATTTGAGATCATAGAGGTTCCCTAATTCAAGGTCAAGTTGAAAGCTTTCCTATCGTTCAAATTTTAGTGAGCGTCGAAACTTGGGTCAACTTCAATCGACCATCACACCTTGTATATGATGAACTGGGTGGCCTAATATATATTAAATGAAATATCTTCAAATTATCTTTCCAACAATACCAATTTCTCCCAAATACGATATCGGAGCAAAAGGTATTGCCCATTTTACTCCAGCATATCAGCCTAGCAACTGAGTGACGATAATTCTGACGGCTTATCACAAATTTGATGACTTAAAAGAATATGTCATCAGCCTTAGGCAGAAACTCAGAAATTTCAGCTCCTAGGTGACGACCTGGGATGACGGGCTATCACAGATCTGACGGCTTATCAGCCTTGGTCGTCAGCTGAAAATTTCAGCAACTGGGAAGTGATTTCATAGGGGTATTTTGGTCTTTTCCTCACTACAAAAACCTTTCACATGAATTAAATCACCCCCTTAAGTGTTATTAATCCATATATTATTAGTTTTACAACATGTCAATCCTCTCTACTCTCAAGAATAAAATGGAAACTAGGGTTTCCTCCAAGATTAAGAAAACAAGAAAATCAATCCCTCTGTTCAAGATTTCCAAGAAAACAAATCAAGATTTAAGTTTCCTTTCCATCAATGGATGAAGAATTCATCCTCCTAAGTGAAGATGTTCAAGAAATGGATCTAGATCCGTGTTCCATCTATCTAGATCCAGGTTTCATCTTTCAAACTAAATAATCTTAGGTACGTGGGGTTTATCCTAAACTACATGGGCTTGTTAAAATATTCAAGTATGATGTAAAGATCTATCAAGCATGAATTTATAAAGGGGTTTTTAGATCCATGATTTTATTATGCATTATAAATGCTTAAAGATAATGATGATTTGATCATTAGGCCTTTCCCCCTTAAATATATTTACATGTACATGTATGAAAAAAATTCAGATTTGAAAATTGATTGAGAGCATAATTTATGAAATCCCTCTCTTGTGATGACTATAAATTTCTGGTCTTGTTGGGAATGATTTGATATGCATGATTTATGGCTTGAAAATAGTTTACTCAAATACCATAGTATTTTTTAGCATGATTTAGAGATTTTGAGAGGGAGTTTCTTGATATAAATGTGTTTTGTTAAAGAGAAAAAGATTTTCATAAGATTAATGTTTTTGACATGACCACCTTGTATCATTTGAAATGTTGTCAAAGAGAGTTGCATACATGTGTTTACATGAGTAATTAAAGAAAGGGTTCTTCGAACTGATTTATTGATATGGTGGTCCCAAATTTATGATTTAGAAACAGAGATTCTAATATGCTAATAATGGCTCAGCGATATGACTTGCAAGTCAATGGTATGACGATACCATAAGTATGTATGCCATAACAGAGTATGTTTTCAGAGTAAGTTTTCAGAGTATGTCTTCAGAGAATGTTCTTAGAATATGTTTTCAGAGAATGCATATTTTAAAGAGTTAAAAATGGGCATAAAGAAGGTTAGGTGGTTACCCGAAGAAGGCTTGAGTTCAAGTAACTCTTACCCTAAAACCGTATTGTACGATACAGGTAGATATTATTGTATGCTGGCGACGACCGTGTGGCGTAGTAGATTCAAAGACTCTGACCCTTGCGGCACACTTGGGTTGGGGGCTTGGCTACCGAGTTAATGAAAGATTCCATATATCCTGTGGAATTTCAGAGTTGTAGGACATACCACCTAGTGCAGAAGTAAAATAAAGAGTGTCACAGAGTTCAAATGACTTTTCAGAGTCTCTCAAAAATGCCCATGTGATTTCTTACTATATGATATGTTTATGAACTATTTTAAATTGCTCTCATATATGTTGAATACAAAGTACTATTTTTGATTTGCTTGGCATACCAGTACATCTATATTGACACTCACTCCCCTACCTCTCAGGTTCTGAGGCTCAGTCTAGGGGTCCCGATAAGTGGTAGATAATTCAGATAGCAGATCAGATTGTGTAGTTGTGAGCCTTCTCTATTCCAGAAGGCCTGTCCTTTTAGATAATGCCATCTATTACTGTTTTGGTCTACTGGGGGCCTTGTCCCAATTTTCAGATAGTTATTAGATTTTCATATAGTAGAGATTTCGTAGACTATTTCAGATGTTGTTAATGATTTTTGGATTTTATTCCTTATTGTTAAACTTAATCCAGAGTATGACCATGTTTCCATAGTAGATCATAATATTCACATTTTGTTTTATTATATGAATGTTGTGCATGACTACCAGATAGAGTAGGACGTCTGGGTCTTCATTATTTGGGATGTCCATCACGTCTAGTCCCTAGTTCGAGTCATGACAAACTTGGTATCAGAGCAAGGTTCATAGTCCCAGGGTGTCTGTGAAATTGCGTCGGGTAGATTCTTATTTATAGGTGTGTAGCGCTCCATACTAATAAGCAGAAGGCTACAAGGCATTTAGGAATATCTCTCTTTTTTCATGTTCTAGTTCGTGCAATAGATTTAGAATGTTCCTCTTTCATACTCTAATTCGTGCTATGGTGTCGCCCATACGAAAGAAAAGTTATCCTAAATTTTTCCTTACTTTGGTGTTCCCAGATAATGCTATCAAATTTACTAGCAGAAAATACAGAAGTCAGACAAAAGACTGGAGAGGAGCTCCCTAGTTTAAAATTGTGTCCTCGTTCTTATGAGGCGTTCAGTTAAGATAAAAGTAAGATGTGTATTCTTGGGTCATTGAATATTGTGTGTCAATTTTATATCTCTTGTAATCTTGATATCATTGTGTTATTGAAAAAAAAAGTCTAGTGAAGCCGTGTGGGGCTCTTTCGATTCACTAGCATAGTTTCTTTGTTATTCGTTTCATTTTCTTGTTCAAAACACAAAAAAATAAAAGTCTAGTAAAGCCGTGTGAGGTCTATTTCGATTCAGTAGCAACTTATTGTTCATCATATTGTTCTTGTGTTTGTTGGAACTATATTTTCACACGAGTAGTGGTATAAGTTAAAGTATCGGTGTCATGACCTATTTGTAGTGAAATTAGATCAAGAAGTTGGGGAGATGAAGTCACAAGTTTAGAGGTCAGAGTGAGGGTGACTTTTGTGTACCTAAATATGTATAGTTGAATAACCATTGATTGAGAATGATTTACCATTTTATGATGATAGAATAATATGGTAGTACCATTTGTGGATTGTATAGTAGTCTGTGGAGGAAGTGTTTGACTCATATTATTTATTTTTTCAAAATAGGGAAAGAGCCCAGAGTGGATATTTAAGGTGGTTATAGAAACCCCTTATAGGTTGTGAATGAATATGGCCAGATTAGCCAGTAAGTTGTAAGTATAGACTCATTGTCGAATGTGGAATTTGAAGGTACTTTAAATGCCTGCTGGGGTAAGTAAGTGTGATGTGAGAAAGTCGTATAAGTATAAAGGATTGTATGGGGCTAAAATATAAGATTAAGGTTGACCATGTCTATTATGTGACTTTACCCCTCTTGACCTTCTTTTCTTTGGTAGTTGTAAACTAGTAGTACTTATGAGAAGGCATGTAGTAGATTTTTGAGGTATATGGATAGAATGTCCCAATTTGATGGACTAGTATATTATATTGCATTCTTCAGTGGTGGTATATGATTGATGCTAGACTATAGGCTTGAATTTAATGTAGAATGTGGATGTAAGGATAGTGGCTTAAGATTAATGATGAATGTTTATGAGAATTGTGTGTATGGTTGGGTTGTAAATCTTGTTTAGCACTAGACATTAAGTTTGGTCAGTTGATGGCCATGAAAGTTGATGTGATGATTTCTTGATTAATGATATTAGTTATATGGAAGTGATCTAATAGGCTTGAATAGTGTATGCAAGAGCTTAAGTTTATTTGATTCGTAATGAAGTGTGATGTTGTATGTATGATGTAGAAGTATGCCTAAGGTGATATGGAGTTGTGGCATTCTTTATGACTATTACAGATTGTGTGTGGTTAGTAGTACCGTTGAGTTGTTAGGTGGAGAAAGACTAGTTAGATGGTATGTGGTGTTCTAAATAGTCAAGTTAAAGAGTTTTGATTGATAGTGTTGAGCCTTTTTATATAATTTTGATTCTCATGGTAAAGAGATATAGGTTTGGAGTTGCGATATTGGTAGGCTATGACGGAAGTAGTATGGTTCATCAAAGGCTTGGTGATATCCATGGTAAGTGTTAGAAGCTAAGATTGAGCTCATAGAAATAATAGTTGAAGCATTAGAGGGTGTGCACTTCGACTATGGGGTTACTTATGAAGATCCTAAGTAAGTAAGTGTTCCAGTATTATGTGATGACTATTGGGGATATAGAATGATAGAGTGTGTCTCAGAAGGTGGTATTAGCAGTGGGTTTTTCCACTTCCAGGTGTAGTCATTCGGGTTAACTTTTATTAATTACGTGTATTGTCGTATTCCAGACCCTAGAGTGTAGTGAGTGCAGTTCAGTTTAGAGTCTAGTAAGGGATCTCTCAAACATAAGATGATGGCTTAAAACTAAGCAGGAGATGATAGAACAAGTAACCAAGTCAGGCTCTCAGATTCTAGTAGTGATGCCAGTATTATATAGAACATCAGAAAGTGAGGGTGAGACTCAACCCATTCTTATCCTAGTATTTTTCAATGATCAAAGTACCTACTCATGCCTTACGATTCAGTTGCATGGTCATAGTTCATGTTGATACATATTATTGAGAGTCATGTACTCTTCCAATTCGAAAATGAGGAGTTCCAGTTCATTCAGTAGTTCGAATCACATTCCATATGTTATGAACTTTAAATTGAGGTCATGCAGCTCATAACTCATGTACTCTTGCTTTATAGTATGCCCAATTCCCATAATTCATGCTATACTCTTTTCGATTGATGAGATTCAATTTAGAGTAATGTATGCCCCAATTCAGATCACTTTGATGAATCCCTGATGTTGATTCGTTATTCCCTAGGCCTCAGTTAAGTGTCGAGCTTTGTATAGTATCCTTCAATACTTCAAAGTCTTATGTTCTAACCTTTTACTGACTCCTCCTTATGTAATAATAGTGGAGATGAGTAAATGGTTCTTGTTGATGAAAGATCATTGTATGCCTGTTTTGGATGAGGCCATAAGTGTGAAGTAAGATTTGGGGAGAAGTCTTTGATACATGTGATGGTTAGTGGAAATTTGTGTGTGTATGTTCTTAGGGTAGTGCATGGGAGTTATATTAACAATGGTTTAGAGACTATGTGAAGTATGTATTTACGGGTGTTTGCCTTGAAGTTCATATGTGGTTATAAAGATAGGCTTGAATGACATGTTGGGATTTATGTGGAGGAACACAATATGCGCTAGTAAATCCATAGTAAGAGTTCATAGTTAGTCATTGAAATGGTAAGGCACGTTATGGTTAGGGTGTGATCTTTAAAAAGATATATAAGGTTGATTCATGTGGTTTAGACTAGTATCGTGGTATGGAATGTTGTATTTTGTGATTTAGAATTAGGCTTGATCACAGTGAAAGGATTTAAGCTACTTTAGACATTAGTAGAAAGATTTTTCAATGGTCATATAAGAATTATAAATTGAACCAATGAGTATGGTACTTAAGGGGAATAGTATAGTTAAGGGAGTATTCGAGGAGTGTGCTAATATTGAAAGTAAGAAGTTGCATCGCCTAAGGCCTTGAGATTCTATCCTAGTTTATGAGTTATATGTCCTTATTCCATGCTATAGAGTGGTGTAATTGTTGTGATTCCCTAGTTGGATGTCTTGTGTAACTTATGACCAAGATTGTTTGCTCCCTAATGCTACTTGAACTTCTTTAGAAAGAGTGAAGAAGAGATACTCCAGTTATATATAAGTGTCTGGTATAATTCAATCTGTAATTCAGTTTAACAGTCGAGCAGACAAGTTACTATAGTTTTTCCACCTTTTCACCCAGTCCTACTATCCGAAGTCTCATGCGTATGGATATTTCCAAGAGATAATCTATTCCATCCATATAAATTGTGAATTAAGTTCATTCCAAGCATCATGTTTTAGATTCAGCAATCTATTCATGACTCGGTGCATAAGAGTTCAGCGTATAATCTAAAATTTTTCCAAGTATTTCTGCTCAGATAGTGTAATACCCTTGTACGATCTAAGTCTTGCTGTCTTATGATTCGTACTTGCATAAGTTATCACTTCCCAATTTCAATATGTATGATTGGATCATGAACACTTCAAGGGAATTCTAAATTTTCAGCACGAATCAGCTTCTTGAAGCAAGAAAAGTCAAGTCAGCTTAGAATTCAGTTTTATGATAGAAGGTTAAATGTTTTAGATCAGTTATGTCCTTTCTTAGAAGGAACATCATGTCCGTGTTATTCCATACCTTTAAACTTCAACAAGTTCCTACCCATCATTCAGGGACGAATGATCCTAAGGGCGAGATAATGTAATACCCCACATTTCAGGCTAGAATGAAAACCATCATTTCTACGCGTTGATGTTACAAAATCCATAAATCCTATGAAACTTTGGTATGTTAATAAATTATTTAGTGTGGGAACCTATTTGAGAATGAATTGAGATTGTAGAGGTCCCCTAACTCAAGGTCAAGTTGAAAGCTTTCCAATAGTTCTAGTTTTAGTAAGCGTCGAAACTTAGGTCAAATTCAATCGATCATAATTGCATGTATATGAAGAACTAGGTGGCCTACTATATATTAAATGAAAGAACTTAGAATTATCTTTCCAAATATACCAATTTCTCCGAAATACGATATCGGAGCAAAAGGTTATGCCCAATTTACTCCAGCATATCAGCTTAGCAACTGAGTGACGACAATTATGATGGCTTATCACAAATCTGACGACTTATCAGAATATGTCGTCAGCCTTAGGTAGAAACTCATAAATTTCAGCTCCTAGGTGACGACCTGGGCTTACGGGCTATCATAGATCTGACGGCTTATCAGCCATGGTCGTCAACAGAAAATTTCAGCAACTGGGAAGTGATTTCGTAGGGGTATTTTTGTCTTTTCCTCACTCCAAAAACCTTTCACACGAATTAAATCACCCCCTTAAGTGTTATTAATCCATATATTATCATTTTTACAACATCTCAATCCTCTCTACTCTCAAGAATAAGATGAAAACTAGGGTTTCCTCCAAGATCAAGAAATCAAGAAAATCAATCCTTCAGTTCAAAATTTCCAAGAAAACAAATCAAGATATAAGTTTCCTTCCCTTCAATGGATAAAGAATTCATCCTCCTAAGTGAAGATGTTCAAGAAATGCATCTAGATCCGGGTTCCATCTATCTAGATTCGGGTTCCATCTTTCAAACTAAATAATCTTAGGTACGTGGAGTTTATCCTAAACTACATGGGCTTGTTGAAATATTCAAGTATGATTTAAAGATTTATCAATCATGAATTTATAAAGGGGGTTTTAGATCAATGATTTTATTATGCATTATGAGTGTTTAAAGATATTGATGATTTGGTCTTTAGGCCTTTCCCTCTTAAATTGATTTACATGAATATGTATATGTATGAAAAAAATTCAGATTTGAAGATTGTTTGAGAGAATAATTTATGAAATCTCTCTCTTGTGATGACTTCAAATTTGTGGTCTTGGTGGGAATGATTTGATATGCATGATTTATGGTTTGAAAATAGTTAACTCAAATACCATAGTATTTTGAGCATGATTTAGAGATTTTGAGAGGGAGTTTCTTGATATAAATATGTTTTGTTAAAGAGAGAAAGACTTATATAAGATTAATGCTTTTGACATAACCACCTTGTATCATTTGAAATGTTGTCAAAGAGAGTTGTATACATGTGTTTACATGAGTAATTAAAGAAGGGGTTCTTCGAACTGATTTATTGATATGGTGGTCCCAAATTTATGTTTTGGAAACAAAGATTCTAATATGCTAATAATGGCTTAGAGATGTGACTGTCAATTCAATGGTATGATGATACCGTAAGTATATATGCCATAACAGAGTATGTTTTCAAAGTATGTTTTCAGAGTGTCTTCAGAGAATGTTTTTAGAACATGTTTTCATAGAATGCATATTTTAAGGAGTTAAAAATGGGCATAAAGAGGGTTAGGTGGTTACCCGAAGAAGGATTAAGTTCAAGTAACTCATAGCCTAAAACTGTATTTGTTGATACGGGTAGATTATTATTGTACGCTGGCGACGGCCGTCTGGCGTAGTAGATTCAGAGACTTCGACCCTTGCGGCATACTTGGGTTGGGGGTTTTGCTACCGAGTTAATGATAGATTCCATATAGGGCATGGACTTTCAGAGTTGTAAGGTATACCACCTAGCGCAGAAGTTAAACAAAGAGTGTCATAGAGTTCAGATGATTTTTCAGAGTCTCTCAAAAATGCCCATGAGATTTCTTAATATATGATATGTTTATGAACTTTTTTAAATTTCTCTCAAATATGTTGAATACAAATTACTATTTTGGATTTTCTCTTCATACTAGTACATTTGTATTGACCTTCTCTCTCCTACCTCTCAGGTTCTGAGGCTCAGTCTAGGGGTCCCGATAAGCAGTAGATAATTCAGACAACAGATCAGATTGTGCAGGGGTGAGCCTTCTCTATTCCAGAGGGCCTATCCTTTCATATTATGTCATCTATTATAGTTTTGGTCTACTGGTGTCCTTGTCCTAGTTTTCATATAGTTGTCAGATTTTTATGTATTAGAGATTTCGCAGACTATTCCAGATGTTGTTAATGATTTTCGGATTTCATTCCTTATTGTTAAACTTAATCCAGAGTATGTCCATATTTCCATATTAGATCGTACATTTTGCATTTTCTTTTATTATATGAATGTTGTGCATGACTACCAGTTAGAGTAGGATGTTTGGGCCTTTATGGTTTGGGATGTCCGTCACGGCCAGGACCTAGTTCAGGTCGTAACATTAGGATCTCTTGGGTAAGGGTTTCATTAGGATGATTGTATCACCTTAGGGTTCTCTTATCTTGTTCATAAAGAACCCGTGTATTGACTACAAATAACTGAATAAGGTGACAATGAAGAATAAGAAACTTATTTCTCGTATAAATTACTTTTTTGAGCCGCTTCCGGTACGGTTACTTTCTCTAAGATTGACTTAAGAGCTAATTTCCACCAGTTGAGATTCAGGATGAGGAAATCCCTATGACAGCCTTCAAGACTCACTATGACAATTATGAGTTCCTGGTGATGACTTTTGGGTTGACCAATGCCCCAGCATCGTTCATGGATTTGATGAACAGAGTGTTCAGACCCTATTTGGAATCATATGTGATTGTTTTCATTTATGACATCCCTTTCTATTTGAGGAGTAGGGAGTAGCATGAACAATAATAGATAATTGTGCTCTTGAGTTTTAGAGATTGTAGGCTTTATGTCAAATTCTCAAAGTGCTGGTTTTGGCTTGAATCTATTACATTGCTAGGACATATGGTATCTAAGGATGGTTCTATGGAGTATGCAATAAGGATTGAGGCTAATCATTATTGGGTGAGACATACATCTTCGATTGAGGTTCATAGCTTTATTATTTTGGTAGGTTACTAAAGGCAATTCATTGAAGGTTTTGCTATTGTTGCAACACCGATGACTAGGTTGACTAGAAAGGAGACTTATTTTAAGTGTTCCAAGGAGTGTGATTTGAGTTCTCTGAGGCTCAAGGTCTTGCCCACTTCAGATCCTATATTGATCCTTTCATTTTAGGGCAAGGGGTTTACCATATTTTTTTATGCTTCTGGTGTTGGTTTGGGTTGTGTTATAATGCATTAGGGCCAAGTTATTATGTATACATTATGATAGCTGAAAGTGCATGAGCGTAACTAACCCACTCATGATTTAGAGTTGGCGATGATAGTACTTGCAATCAAGATTTAGAGACACTACTTGTATGTCTTTTATTGTGAAATCTGCATAGATCACTATAGTCTTCAACACCTTATGACATAGAGAGAGCTTAATTCTAGAAAAATTAGATTGATGGAGTTTCTAAAGGACTACTATATCTCTATTCTATACTATCAAGGTAAGGCGAATGTAATAGCAGATGCCTTGAGCTGCAAGGCGGTGAGCATGGGTACCTTATCTTCTATTTAAGTTTTTGAGTGGTTGTTGGATTTGTACATCCAGTTCTATCAAACATGTTGGTTGACTTGATATCTTAAACTCCAGGAGTATTTTTGTTGGTGTTGAGGCTAGGTTTACCCCTGTTGAGAAGATTTAAAGTCACCAATTTGAAGATGGTAGACTTTTTAGCCTTTGTGATGAGGTTCTGAGGGGTGAATCTAAGAGGGCTACCTCTGATTCAGAGGGTATTTTGATATATGATGGCCGCATTTGTGTTCCAAGGGTTGCATACTTGATTTAGTTGATATTATGAGAGGCCCATAACCCTTAATATTATTCACCTTGGTACAACTAAGATCTATAGAAATTTGAGAGAACATTACTAGTGTAGTGGTATGAATATTAATGTAGCAAATTTTGTAGCTCGTTGGCTAGGTTGACTGTAGGTAAAGGTCGAGTATTAGAGACCTAGTGTCCTAATTCATAAATTACTTATTCTCGAGTGGAAGTAGGAGCAAATTACTATAGACTTCGTTAATGGGTTTCCTTACACGTCCCATGGTTCAATAACATTTGGTTCATTGTAGATTGATTGACCCAATCGGCGCTTTTTCTCCCTATTCAGGTGTCTGTTAATATTGATAGATTTGTACATATTTATGTTCATAAGATATTTTGCCTATATGCAGTACCCATATCAGTTATTTTAGACTGAGGTTCGATGTTCACCTCTAGTTTTTGTAGGATTTTTCAAGAAGAGTTGGGTAATCAAGTTGACCTCAGCACCAATTTTCACCCTTAAAACAAAGAGAAGTTAGAGCAAACTATTCAAGTTCTTAAGGATATGCTCCACACATATGTTATTGTCTTTGGAGATCAATGGGACCAGCACCTAGTTGTAGCAAAGTTTACCTATAATAATAGTTGTCATTCGAATATTGAGATGACACCAATTAAGGCATTATATGGTGGGCATTGTCGATCTTTGATAGGTTTATTAGAGATCTCCGAGGTTAGGTCCTGTGGTATGGACTTACTTCATGAGTTATTGGATACGGTTCGAGTAATTTGAGATAGGTTGAGGGTAGCTCAAAGAATGTAGAAGAGTTATGTTAATTGTATACTTTGTGCCTTGAGGTTTGGAATTTGTGATTGGGTTTTGCTATGAGTATCACCCATTAAGGGAGTAATAAGGTCTAAGAAGAGGGGAAAGCTCAACCCCAGGTGTATTAGGCCATTTTAGATACTTTGGACAATTGGAGAAGTAGCTTATGAGTTGGACTTATGACTAGACTTTGAAGTTGTTTATCCAATTTTCCATGTCTCTATGTTGCAGTATTATATCGTAGATGAGTCTCATTTGCTTTAGTAGGAATCAATATAGTTGGATGAGAGGTTTACCTAAGGATCCAATTCTCATATTAGTATGGGATGTCAGGAAGTAGTTCTCTAGAGATATTCCATTAGTTAAGTTCCAGTGGAGACACCACCCAATCAAGGAGGACACCTAGGAGATCAAGGTGAGATGAAGGTCTAGTATCTCACCTATTTGAGAATGTAGGTACATCTTAATCCTTTACTAGTGGATATTATAATGACCCTCTAGGACATTTTTTGCATTTTGACACTATTTCATCATTTAGAGCTTTTCTACACTTGCTCCAAGTCATTTATGTCTTGCTAAAGATAACAGTTTAGTTACTAGACCGTTAATTTGATTTTTTTTAGCCAATTCCCTATTTTGAATTTCTCGCTGTTGAGAATTAGGAATAGGGCTTAAACTTCAGGTTAACGTCCTCTTATGCCAATTCTGATAGTTTTGTTAGATTTGGAATGTCGATTATAGGCTATAAGGACCTTTATTTTGGGTCCCAAAGATTCGTACTCATTTGGGGCTATTTGGTGGATTTTGGTTCATAAATTCTAAACCAAATCTAGTAATACCAAACCATTACCATAATATAGCTCAATCTAAGAGGAAAGTAATCCTAGCCTACCTTGACACCAATGGAAGCACAAGAAAAGAAAGTCCACTAAATTGGAGAATTTACCTTTCAAGAAGCCACCGTCTAATGCCACGCTACCAAAATAATGATCAACACATTAATATGAAAATAACAATACTCATATTGTATATAAAATCTTTGGGACTAAAATCAAGTTGAAAATATCATGTGGGGCCCATTTGTGAAATCACAACTATGAAACTATCAAAACGTCCCTCTAGACTCAAGGATCATTTTCCCCAAAAATGGGTGAAATCCAAGTGCTATTACTCCCTCAAATCAGACCGCAAAGTATTAGGGATTTTGAGATTAAAGTGGAGAATTAAATAAGAAATCAAAGGAAACTTATGACAATTGTTGATGAGAAAACATCCCCACAAACACTCTAACTTACCCCGAACACCCATATATTAATCCTTTCACTCTCATAGATCTCTAGGGCTTTTAGTGGAACTTGAGACTTGTAAAAAAGGGTAGAAAATTGGGTTTGGCATCTATATATACTCCTAGGGTCCCTTCATCATGAATATGGGGACCCCATAACAAATGCAGGCCTCAACACAGCTTAACATTCATGAACGTGGCCGGTCCACTAAGATCGTGAATAAGGAAGCTTGGTCGGGCTAGAGGATAATAGTTATGTTTGCACTAGCTTAATCTTAAATATTGAACTAGAATTGAATAGTTTCTTTACACTAGTCCCTGTGGGATAAATACTTGGCTTTTATTTAAGGACACTATATTACTTGGGTAGACCACTAACACAAGCGTGTTCTCTTAGATGCAACACCAAACCATAGCCCAGAACAATAAGTAACTAGCTAATAGGCAAAAGATAGAGGAAAAGAAGAATAAAGAAAATATTTATAAGCATTAAGCGAAAAAGTATATATATACATAAGCATACTATAAAAGAGAGGGAGGAAGATAAAATACCAAACTTGTCACGACCCAATTCCTCAGGTCATAATGGCGCCTACCATAACCCACCAGTAGGCAAGACAACCCGTAGTACGGAACGGCTGGTAAAAGACTACTCAATAATATAATAAAAAGAATGTTGAATAAATGAAATAAAGATTAATACATATAACAATCCCAAAACCTGGTGGTATCAGTACAAGAGCTTCTAATATAAAAAGAGTACAAAAGGGAAATATCAAGGGAAATATACTGATACAACTTATCTCCGAATATAATGTAGAGACTAGTCTAATACATAAGAGAGAGATAAGTAATACTCTAAACATCAGGAGCTCACTCTAAGTCTCTGTACTAAGGCTGCTCTACATGATACACACATCAACGACGATAACCCGTACTATGATCTGGAGGTTGCAGAAGTGTAGTATAAGTACAAAATAAATGGTACACAGTAGGTAACTGCCAATGGAGCTCCAAAGATATAGAAGACATGCATAGCATATAAACTGAATAGAATGTACATCCAAGAGTCCTGAAATCATATAACAAGTCAATGAGAATAATAAGGGACAACTATCTTTTTCATGTCCAAGAGTCTAACATAATAAGACAAAGAAAGTATCAGGGTAAACTATCCTACTCTATCTACATTCAATATATGTCAATGCTATACCGTATATCCCAATTCAATATATGAATAAAGAGCGAAAGAAATATATATAGTAATATACAAAGTGAAGTAATAACTATACCTAATGAACAACAAAGGAAGGGATATACGGTAGTATCATAGCTCCATACAGCTAGATATATATATATTGATATAGATATATATATGGATATATATAGATTTAGATATATATGCATATACACATGAGGTCATCTCAAAGCATAACCTATGTTATCATATTCTCATTTAAGACCTCATTATAAAACTTATCAGGGATTAAATACTATCATACTCGAGGTTTCTAATCCACATGGCTATACATGGAATAATCGTGCATAATAATGCAATCATAAGATAGGAGAGGCCAAAAACGTATCTTAAATACCAATAATGGATCAATGACCAATCTGTCATAAACTAGCCATAATAATGCTCATAATAATGATAATAACAACATCAATATCAACGTGAATTACCAGCTACTTCGGATAGCCAAATCACTAACTGAGCCTATGCATACCCCCACTGCTCCAGACTCGGAAGGATCAATGAACATACAACAAAACAAAGCATATTCTTCATCCATATATATGCAACCTTCCAATACCGGCTGATAGACATAGGTGCATACTGGTGATAGACGATGCACATGCAGGAATAGATGCAAGGTACATAATCAATATTAACAATCTCATCATAAGTTTCATCACCATGACCATTATCATAGTAATAAATATTCGACCTTTCCAGGTATCAATATATCATCATAGTATCCTCCGTCCTTGCCGAGTATCAATGTATCATCATAGTATTCTACGGCCTTGTCGGGTATCAATATATAATCAAAGTATCCTTCGGCTTTGTCGGGCATCAATATATCATCAAAGTATCCTCCGGCCTTGTCGGGCATCAATATATCATCAAAGTATCTTCTTGCCTTGACGGACATCAAGATATCATCAATTTATCATGACCCAATTTCCTCAGGTCATGATGGCGCCTACCATAACCCACCAGTAGGCTAGCCAACCCGTAGTCTAGAATGACTAGTAACGGACTACTCAATAATATAAGAAAAAAAATGCAAAATATTTGAAATAAAGATCAATACATATAAGAATCCCAAAACCTGGTGGTATTAGTACAAGAGCTTCTAATATAAAAAGAGTACAAAAATGAAATATCAAGAGAAATACACTGATACAACTTATCTCCGAATACAACGTAGAGACTAGTCTAATGCATAAGAGAGAAATAAGTAATACTCTGAATGTCAAGAGATCGCTCTAAGTCTCTGAACCAGGGTTGCTCTGCACGATTCACACATCAACAGTGATAACCCATACTATGATCTAGAGGTTGCAGAAGTGTAGTATGAGTACCAAATAAATGGTACTCAGTAGTAAACTACCAACTGAGCTCTAAAGATAAAGAAGACATGCATAGCATATAAACTAAATGAAATGTACACCCAAGAGTCCTAAAATCATATAGCAAGTCAATGAGAATAATAAGGGACAACTATCCTTTTCATGTCCAAGAGTCTAACATAATAAGACTAAAGAAGTATCAAGGTGAACTATCCTATTCCAGCTACATTCAATATACATCAATGTTATACCATATATCCCAGGTCAATATAAAAATAAAGAACGAAAGAAAGAAATATAGTAATATACAAAGCGAAGTAACGACTATAAAAAATGAGAAACAAAGGAAGGCATATATGGCAGTACCATAGCTTCATACAACTATATATATATATACGCATATAAACATGAGGTCATCTCAAAGCATAACCTATATCATCATATTCTCATTTAAGACCTCATTATAAAACTTATCAGGGATTAAATACTATCATACTCAAGGTTTCTAATCCATATGGCTAGACATGGAATAATCGTGCATAATAATGCAATCATAAGATAAGAGAGGCCAAAAATATACCTTAAATCCAGATATCATATCACTAATAAATATATCAAAACTAGCCATAATAATGATCATAAAAAATGATAATAACAACATTAATATCAGCATGAATAACCGGTTACTCCAGACAACCAAATACCTAAACGAGCCTATGCGTACCCCCACCGCCCAAAACTCAGAAGGTTCAATCAACATACAACAACACAAAGCATATTCTTTACCCATATCTATGTAACCATCCCATACCAGCTGATAGACATAGGTGCATACTGGTGATAGGTAATGCGCATATAGGAATGGATAAAAGGTACACAATCAATCTCAACAATCTCATCATAAGTGTCATCATCATCATAATCAACCTTCATCCTTCCCATGTATCAATATATAATCATAGTATCCTCAATCCTTGCCAGGTATCAATGTATCATCATAGTATCCTCCGGCCTTATCGGGCATCAATATATCATCAAAATATTCTCCGGCCTTGCCGGGCATCAATATATCATCAAAGTATCCTCCAGCGTTGCCGGGTATCAATATATCATCAAAGTATCTTCCAGCCTTGCCGGGCATCAATACATTATCAAAGTATCGTCCAGCCTTGTCGGACATCAATATATCATCTAATCATCAATGCATAAATATAGGTATCTAATAGGTGCATATACGAAAGACAATATACTCTCAACCATAATCGTAACATTGTAAAGATAACTATCTTATCATTATATTCTATGTACTCATTATTAACTAGCCAATACTCATTATTATACCGCTAGTTTACTAGTCATCACTTGACCTCTATTTATCAATCTAAGATGTTCTTCACATAATCATTAATCATGGATAGCAAATAACAATTAATCAATAATTAGCAAAACATAACATCTATTCAAGGTTCACCATTAAACCATAAGTGCTATCTATTCACTATTCATCATTTATCAACTAAATATCTTTTATTAACTAACACCAATCAATATCTAATAATCATTTACCAACTAATCCTCATTATTAACTAGCCATTGTTATTATCTAGTCAACATTAGTAAATAGGCATCATTATTAACTAGGCATTATTATCACTAGCATCTCTTATCACCTAGCAATGTTAACCATGTTATCCTCACTTAACAACTAATGGGGATTATAACTTGTTATCAATAGCCATATATCATTACTATTGATAAACCCATCTTTATAGCCACGTATCAACCCTAGTATTTATCTACCATATTTCAACCAAGCAAGGCTTATTAACTAATATATTTAGAATTCCAAGCATCAAGTAATATAGTCACCTAATAGACAACTAGTTACCACATAGCTTATACCATAATTAGCAAGAACGGTAATAAGATTGAATTTTATCTAGAACCACATTAATAAAAGATATAATAATCATGAATGTATCAAATCTATGTATACCATCACCAGTATTCAATCAGTGAAATCATAAGCATTATACCATACCTTTCTCCATCCCATATCGGAGAGATATGGATATGCACATAGAGACACAGATATATATATATTGATGAACTATAACCACATCCTCTATAAGGATAAACACTTCCCTGATGTCCAATCGATATCACCTATCGGCCTTCAGCCTATTAATATGTATGGAATATTCACAACATCATCATTACAGCCTTTGGCCTATATACATATCCAGAACTCATCTCTATAATCATATTTATAAGTCATAGCATATCTCTAGTTATCTCACATCTAGGAGGTATCTCTCATATATGAGGTATAATATCAAGAAGCATATAATTATCTCTCATAAATGAGGCTAATATCAATAAGCACGATGCAACTATAAGTCATTTCTTATATAAAGGTCATTCATTATGATGATGAAGAATATCACATCTCTAGGCCAACTATAATATCTAAAAGAAGATAACATCTCTTTAGTCCAACATTGCATCTAAGAGTAAAATCATCTCTAAGGACCCAACATCATGTCTAAGAGGAAATAATATCTCTATGGGCCAAATATCAAGTCTAATAGGAAATGACATCTCTATGGGGAAAGTATCAAGTCTAAGAGGAAATTCTATCTCTATGGGTCCATTATCATAGCAATTCAATAGCAATAACATAGCTATAACTCATCAATCGCAATCAGAGGAACATCACTACAAGAACTGAGTCACAAAGTAACCTTATACTAAGGTTTATTAGTCTCAACTATGTCTAACATCTGCAACTAATTCCGCAATGACTAACACAAGTCTAGGCCAAAGTGGGTTGGACAATCCCACTTCTAAACATCAATTTCCTTAATTAGGTACACTATGCCCCAAACTTGGATAAGATATCTAGTTCAACTTCTATATGTCAAGTAAGCCACATACAAGCCTAAGATAGGAACTTTAACTAGAAATAAGGCACTTAAGTCAATTCTACCCAAATTATGATTCCAAGAATACCACACTAGCCTAATAAGATCAACTATACTAATTATGCTTCCAATACTAAAACCACATCCATAATATGGTAATGTATCAAATCCATGCTACAATTCAATCTAAACTAGGGAGAAGGCAATAGGAGTCTACAAAGTTTTAACAATACTATCCTATGGGTCCAAGACCCTTATCTAATTTTCAAAAACATCAATAATCAAGGCTAAACTATCTTACTCAAAATCAATCCTAAAATTCATATCTACACACAATACATATCATAAATCATCTATGAAGGAAAATGGACAGGAGCCTACCTCAAGGACAAACTGCAGAATCATACTTGAAGAACCACATGCTCATCTTAACTTCATAATCCCTAAAATGCCACCACACTAACAAAAACATAATCTACTAATCAATATGAGTCTACTGATACCTATATTTTACTATTGTGCTTTGGGTCCAAAAACGATACCAAAATCCCAAGTGTGTCCCACATACGGAAAATGATTTTTCGATACCAACCCAATGTTCTCACATGAATAAGGAAACATAACCCTCAAAGAAAGGGTGAAAATTAAGCATACTTTTGGCTAAAATCAAGACCTAAGCTAAATTGGGGTTTTGTATCCAAACTAAGAAATTCAAGCATGAATTCAAGAAATTCATACCTTTATCTTGAAGATAATTATAATACAAGATGATAATTAAGCTCCCAAGTCACCCCCATGACTAATTTTAAGTTATTACACTCATTTTGGGGTTTCTAGGTCTAAATGGTGAAAGGGAAATACCCCAAATGCATCTTGGGGACTTTATATAGCCCTTACAGATACTCAGATGTCAAAATCGCGGTCTTACAGCCCATGATTGTGCTACTCTCAATCACACTCTTGGACACGATCGCGGTTGAACCAGATGACAACAAACTCAAAATAATTTTTTGACCCTCGAAACTCATTATGAATCCAAAGAGCATGATTCAATAGTGAATTTTGAGTGTAAGCCATATTTCAAATCCATTGGAATTATCAAAACATCCATCGGTGAACATTTAGGCTAAAAGAGGGACCCAAACCTATAGTTTCATCACTTTTCGTAAAATCCGCTCAATAGCCAAAAATTAGTTCAGGAGCCTTGGGATTTGAACCAAGGGTATCCCTATCTTAAAATCAACATTCCAGATATGATGGAGAAGTCAAATTTTCAATCCGAGGTTATTTCAACAAAATTTAGGTCCCATACCCATTTTTCTAATTTTCAACTTTCCAACCAATAGGTAGAAATGATCTCAAGTACATTAGGATCAGAATCAAAGGTCTATCTAGAGTAAAATTGATATTCTACATCTACTGGTGCAGTCAAAATTTGCATCCGATATTGGTTCGCTGAAGTGTTTGCCAGGTGGCTATTTGGAACCAACAAAGACTTCAAAATAGGGAATTGGCTCTAAAAAATAAAGGAATTGTGCGATAACCTAACCGTTATTCCTAGTAAGTTATAAATGACTTGGGTCAGCTATGGAGAAACTTAAACTATGAAGGTAAGCATATATATGGAAAATGACCTGAAGGGTCATTATCACAATAAATCCCCCTAAGACCTGATATGGTTAGTAGAAGAGCCGCTAAGTAAAAAGGAGCACAAGATAGTGTCAAAATATACATCGATGTCTCATAATATAAGACTATGGTTATCATGGAAATAGAAGGAGAGGGATCAACTTTAAACTCTGAAAGCTCAAAAATCTTCAATCAGTAGTAAAAATTGAGGTTAACGTTAATGGCAGTGACTTATACTAGAATATACATCAGGGGAAAAGATGTAGAAGTGTAGTATGAATACCAAAATAAAGGGTACTTAATAGACATCATAGGTCGACTGAGCTCAAATACAACAAATGAATAAATAATGTGTGAGTATATAAAATAAAGGAAGTTAATGAGGGTCAAAAATAAAATAATATTCTATGCTAAGAAAAAAATGGTAAACCAAATATAAATAAATCCAAAAGTAGAAACAAATGCCTAGTTATAACCTAATTGGATTCCCATTAGCTCAAAATGTACACACAAGGGGTAATAAATCTAACCAAGCTACCATAATCATGATGGGTACAAAAAAGAGTAAAACTAAAGCAAGAACTATATATAGTAGTAATGAATGTAAAACGAGTCAAGATGTGTGATATCCATACCATATACTCCTTTCCCTACCATACTCATAAATTTTACCAATATCTATAAAATTTTAAATTCATAATAGTAAAGATAATAAATGTCGGGCTCGAAGTGAAACTCAATGAATAATAGCAATATACAAATGTCATACTCAAATCAAAACTCATAAAAAATATCAATATACAGATGTCAAACTCAAACCAAAACTTAATGAAGAACTCATTATGTAATAATATCTTTATGACATACTCCATTTCAAGTCCATCTAGCCATTATTTTTATTTTAGAAGACAAATTATTAAAGGATAACCAAATTGTATTTATTAAGTGTAAAGTCACGATTTTAGGTCAAAATATTAACAAGGCAAGTATATTGAAGCAAGAAGGCCTAAGGTAAAATCTAAAGTAACCCAACTATAAATAAAAAACTCAATGATATTTTATAACCAATTTGAGTCTAAACAGACATTATTCTATAGTAACCTATCCTAAGACGGGTGATAAGGCCTGCTAGAAGTCTCACAAATCCAAACAAAAGAAAGCGCCTACGTGAACCTTGGATGAGGCTTCACAATACCATCCTAAAGATCTAACTAAGATAACTTTAATTTTAAGGGATAATCAATACTAACTTGAGGGATACAAACGTTGAAATCTACCCTAACAGCCTTCTAAGAGGCAAAAAAATAGTCAAAATCACTAAATAAGTATCCAAATTGTAATAATACACCTATATCTAGAATAATACCAGTATAATATCATAAAATAACAAAGTCTAAAAGAAAAGTAAGCATAGCCTACTTGGAAGTTGTCGAAAGTATGTGAAAAACTCTGTAATAGATATTTTCCCTTTTGAGAAGCCCTTAAATGCTACCATACTATAAAAAAAATTCTACATATCAAGATGAAAATATCGATACCCATATTATGAATTTACGCTCTGGGTTAGAAATCAGGCTAAAATAGAATAGTGGAGCCCATTGATGGAATTGAGATCTGAAACCATCAATAGGTCCCACTCATCTTAAGGATTACTTGCCTAAAATTAGGTGTATTTTTTATCTCCAAAATAACCACCAAACTAATACCAACAAATCAAAGAAAACAAGAAGAAAAATGGAGAATTATATTAAATTTAAACTGAGAACTTATGTGCAATGACCCTCCAGGTAATTTCCTTGATTTTCATGTATTTATGGTATTTTGATCCTTTTCAAAGTGGCTACGAGTCATTTATGATTCGCCAAATTTTTTGGTTTGATTATCGGATAGTTCGTTTAGAATATATGCTTATTTTCATGTTTTGGAGCTTTAAATATTTAACATTTGGCCTCGAATAAAAATTCCTACTATATGATCTAGAATAAGAATTCTGATAGGGCCATCAACTCTATAATATTTATTTTAGGCTAGGGGAACCCTTGGTTTAGGTCCCGAGGCTTCCAAACTTATTTTGGACAATTGGATAGATTATATGAAAAATAAAACTATAGGTGTGGGATACACATATAGTTGATCCTATATCAAATGAAAGTTTTTATAATTCTATTAGATCTTAAAAGTGTTTTACAATCAATCTGCACTATTGGATCATGTTCATAGGGTTCCGACTGAGTTTCGAGGGTCAAAAACAAGTTTTTGCCATTGTAGGTGTTGGTGTGGTTGCGAAAGCACACCTTTGACCATTAAATAATTTTACCAAGTCACTAAAGAGAACTTTGTGGCATATTTTCAACCATCGCAGATGGTTAAGATTGAAATCAAATTCTTTTCATATTATTGGCATTTGGGGAGCTAGTAAGATCCGATTTTAACGATTTTGAATGTGTTTTTCACATGTAATCATTATATATAAGTTTAGCACTATATTTTCACCATTTTCCAAGATATTTTATTTTATTTTTTATGATTTCCATCCAAGTTGAGAATCAAACCTTATTTTCACCATTTTTGGGTCTTGGGAGCTTGAATTTGGGTGATTTCAAAGGTGTTTTTGAGATTTATTCCACCGGTAAGTTCTTTAATATTATAATTATTATTTTTCCATTGATTTATTCTTCATAAAATAACACTTCAAATTCTTGATTTTAAAATGTTTTTTGGGGGGTTTTGTCAGTAAACCTTGAAAATAATATTTCTTTGATTTGAACCTTACTTTTATCTCATTTTGACATATGTTTTTTGCAATAGACTCCTATGAGTATGTGGAATATATTTCTAAAATAAAATTATAATTTTACATCTTTTATTTTTGAACCCATTTTTTAGGTCCATTTTAAGATCCATCTTGAATATGGCAATATGGATCTAATTTTACTTCAAATGATGTGTAGATTACGATTTTAATATAATGAAGACATTTTAAGATTATGGAGTAAAGTTAGATGATTTGTGGGCTATTCAAGGATTGCGGTTTGACATTAAGGTAGGATTTTATCTACTCTTCTTCATGAGTTAGTATAATATATGTTGCGTGTTAGATAGGGATGTTAGGATGTGACTATGGGTAGAACATCATGAATTTGACTAATTTATGAGTTTGAGGATAGAAAGGTTAATCGACCCTTATGGTGAAATACTTATTATGTTTCTTGGATCCTATTACCCTATGTTGCTAGCATGATAGGCATAGTTGAGGCTAATAATCCTTTATTATAAGGTTCAATAACATACGCAGTGAATGATGATGGTTTTTTGAATGGTGTTATGGTTATGCTGGTTATTTATTATTGGGTCCAAGATCACGATTAGTCTATTAGTTGGATCTCATAAAGGGATTTACCCTTAAAAAGAACGTGGCCATAGTTTATAGATATTAAGATGTTTATAATTATATTGTTTGGATACTGGTGATGACATGTATAGATTCGGAACAATTCATGCCCACTAAATAGTAAATGGTATGATTCCAACTAAAAATGTTTTTTTTCTACTCTTCTCCTAGAAAGGGATTTATTCCCATTTTACCTTTAAAATGAATTCTTCCATAATGGAAATCATACCACATTAATGAATGATTTATGAGCCTTTGAGGCTAAAAATGATGTTTTAAAGATTTGATCAAGATAGATTCTGATCCATGATTTTACTATTACTATTTTCTTTGATTGAGAGAGAATCAAATCCTTTCTACACTTTTATGATGATCTAATCCCAAAGATTATCCCTAGGCAATTAATTTATGAACTCACACTCTTTTAGACACAACTTTAGTCTATACATTATGATATATACATATATAAGTAGATAATAATGATGTCTATTATAAATCATGGATTTGGACCAGGTTGATGTATACGGGTACTTCAGAACACCCTAAGTGACCCTTCGTCCATGCGCTATCGTGTCATAGAAGAGAGGTAATTGTAGGTTCTACCTTTGTGAGCCTTCAAGCCATAGGAGGTATATACACTAGGTTACATTATGGTACTTGTTTTTGTTATGGTAGTATGGATTATACTTTACATTCATCTTTCCATGGATATTTCCTATCTCTAGTATGTGCCTATATCTATCAACCTTATAGGGGGTTGTAGGTGTAGATGATGATTATTTCTTGTAGTGTTTTGGGTGTTGATTGGACCTTTTAAGTTATGAGGCCCAATTTTAGGTATTGTTCGACTGAGATAGCCGGTTTCTATATTGTGTTATTATTATAGTTAGTTCATGAATGGCTGATTACTGGACTGGTACTGATATTTAAGGTCTGATTCTGATTTCTTTCTCTATGATTGCTTTATTATGTCTAATTATCTCATATTTAGACTTATGAATTAGAGATCGTGATTATGTTAGTACTAGTTCCTACTATGATTAGGAGGCCTTAAGATGTTTGTATGACTACTTTAGGTATTACCTTTAGGTTGGCCTTGTCTATATACATATATTTACATTTGTAGTTATGGTATTACTATATATCCCTCCCTTTCTTCATATGTTCTTGTTGTAAATCCATTCTTTGTCCTTGTATACTATTTGATATCCTTCACCTGCTCTTCATTTGTAAGAAGAAAAGTGATATACGGTATAGTTCTTAGGTTCCTGAATATGGTTAAAATAGGATAGTTTATCCTTATTGCCTCCTTAGTTTCATTATGTTAGTTCCTTAGATATTTGAGTATAGTTTACATTCTTACTTGTACGTTATGTATATTTTCATTATCTTTGGATCTCAGTTGGCAGTTACCTAATAAGTACCACTTGTTTGGTACTCATATTACACTTTATAGTACAGGTTCTCAACATTATTGTGTGCATATTGTAGAGAAGCTATGCTTTATAAACATAGGGGGAGATCTTGGTATTTGGAGTATTTCTATTCTTCCTCCTATGTACTAGACTAATCTCTAAGTTGTATTCAGAGATGAGTTGTATTAGTATATTTATTTAGTACTTTATTTTGTAATGTTATTACATTAGAAGCTCATGCACTGATTCTATTAGGTTTTGGGACTATCTTATGTATCTTAGTCATTTTATTATATTTATTCTACATTGTTACTTCATTTGTCTTGGTATTCCATTACTAATAGTTTCATACTATGGGTTGGCTTACCTATTGGTGCATTAGAGTAACTGTCATCGTGTCTTGAGAATTAGATTGTGACAAATTGGGATCAGGGCCTAGATTTACCGATGAGTTGGTATAGTAGCTAAGTGCCTAGTAGAGTTCTATGGATCTGCATGGAAATGTCTGTAACCTATATTTAGGAGGCTACATGTCATTCTTAACTTGTGTTCTTGACTTCTTATCGTATTTCTATATTTTTATGAGCCCCAACTACGTTCTATATTCTATCCCAAATGGATGATGTAAGGTTACCAATATATGAGAATAGGACTTCGGCATATATTTCTAAAGCTTCAGCGCAGCATCAGACCAAGTAGTCAGCGATGGATAATGAAGATTTTCATCATTATTCAAAGAATTTGGGGCCAACCCAAGCTCAGGTGGAGCTCGTGACTGCTTTAGTTTTTCGAGATTCATTATTGGGGATCCTAAGTTTTTTATGTATACCTTATATCCAGGGATGACATTTGGTTCATTGAACAGTTCTTAGGACAGAGTTGGGTTTGTTGGTGTTCATTATTGTTTCTTGTCATCTTCAGAGTACGAGATTGGATTTTTTAAAAGTGGGCCAGGCATATTTCTATGCTATATCCTTCAAGCATGACATATGCATAGATTTATTAGAGGATTAACATTGCCACTCTATTTGGCCTTGGAGCATATGATAGTTGTTGGGTCTTCCTTCTCTTAAGTCATTAATCACACGAGGGCCACCGAAAGAGAATGTATTGATACTTATAGAGGTAGAGGTAAGTGTCCATGTCATCAGTATAGTATTATTCGTATTCTATTTGGGAGTAAGGATTCTCTCGATGGAGGCCGGCTTCACTTGTAGCCTATTAGTTCTATGCAGGTAGTGTCTCAAGATATGTTTAAATCTTAGATTAGTCGTGGTGATCACAGTGGGAAGAGTTTTTGTTGGACCTTACAGAATATTTGGTATGGGTCTTTAGGCCGTGGTAACCATTCTAGATCAGAAGGGGCAGCATCTCAGTGTATTTTGGGAGCTTGTTTTTATTGTGGCAAAATGGGATATTAGTCTAAAGAGTTCCCCAGACATTAGTTGGTCTTTTAGATAGAGTTAGCATATGGTCGTACCTAATCTAGAGTTCCTAAAGTGTGATACGATTATGGAGAGGATGGACATTTTAGTAGAAAGGGCCCTCGGCATTAGTTGGTTAACCAATTAGGGTTATCTCATGTTTGTTTGTAGGTTAGGGCTTCAGGGGTTTTCTATGACTGCATAGATATCGATCACTGGTCTATAAAGTTTTCCTGGTGTAGTATTATTAGCAATTTTGCTCATTTAGATCAGTCTTATGGTATTATGGAACCATCTATCAGAGGCAATGCACTTATTTCCAGATTGGTGATTTATATGATCAATTTGAGTTTGAAATAGTTCAAATTCATTATCTCTCAAACTCATCATCATGATATGTGTGCTTTATTCCCTACCTTTACTTTTTTATTTATTTGTATTGGGGGCTCTCATACCCATCGATGATTATATGCCTTGGCATATTTATATCGATTGTTGTGTGCGTTGATATAGAGTTCATGATTATATAACTACCCCTATAGATTATTTATTTAAGTAGTGGATAAAGTGGATCAGTGTTAATAGTTTCCCTCTAGGTGTAGAATTTGGGTTTGAGTCCTATTTACCTTGGCATATTCACCTTCTTATGGCCCTGGGTGGTACTTTTTGATTTTTAATTTTTGGGTACCACCTATATTTTATACTGATGCTTATATTACTATTGTTATTATTGTCATTGCTTGATGTTTACTGATCCTTGCATTGTAGATGACAAGCCTAGCAGTATCTAAATAGAATTTCCCTTTTTTATGATTCTTATTTGTTGTCTTGGGAGGCTAGCTAGGTTGGATGATTCTCTTTTATAGTGAGGTGAGTTTAGATATTTTCTTCTTTTATGGACAAGGCTAGACCGGTTGCCGAGTGGGTTATAGCAGTGAAAGTAAGTTGGCCTTTCGTGGTTTTATTATGGTTTTAGAGATGGTAATTGTCTATATCATTTCAGGGTTTGAGATTTTTGAAATTTCCTCTTGAGTTGTAGAGGCTTTAGCATTGGATATCCCTCTCTCTGTAACCCATTTTTGAGGTTGACTAGTTTGGGGTTTGTTCTTCTAATTTGTCTAGTTCATCACCCATAGTGGTTTTGATGTAGATATCAATAGGTCTAGGATTTGTGTTTTAGGTTTAGTGGGTCTATCTCTTGGTGATGGTTTCTCTTTGTATTGTTGTTGAGTTAGATACTTTATTCTAGCCGTGATGTTCTTCTTGTCTTAGTTATATTTGGAGAATTTGAGTAGATGATCTTTTCTATGACCACCTTTTAAGATTGTAGTTAAGTATTCATTGCTGAGGTAGAACTGGATTGACTAGTTTTTGGCTAAGTTTGCATTTCTCTGAGTCTCTAGAATTTTGGATATTACTTGTATAGTTTGTAGCCTTGGTGCGTTCTTAAGTATGCTTTGGTGGTTCATGCCCTTTAGAGGATAGGAATTTGGTTGCTTTTGTTTTTAACCGATGATTTATCCTCTATTGTGATTTTGTTCTTTAACTACATTTTGATTTCACCTTTGACATGATCCAGTAAGGATATTTCTAATTTTGATAGTATGGTTGATTTGGGTATTTGGCCTAAATTCGGACTAGTTGTGTAAGACCCTTAAAAATTCAATCATTTTATTTTTGACCTTCACGTGTTCATACTATGAATTTTTGACTTGAATTGAGTTTAGGGATATTAAAAGGATGGTTTGGTAAAGTTTTGAAATTTTTACAAGGGGTTTGGGGTTATTTTGGGACACTAAGGCAGTGAGGGTCCACGATATCACCATGTCACGGAGGTTAACCTCCACGATAATAGCGTGGCATGGAGGATAACCTATGTAATAACGGCGTGCCACTCCACTGTGTAATTTTCATCTAGTCTTGTTTTTTTCACTTAGGCTTGAGGGGCCTTTGGTCTTTTAACCTTTTCCATGACTTATAAAAATAAAAAGTACCCTTTTACTTCAGTTTACAAAGATAAAACTCTACTTTATTCATCTTTAACTCTCCAACCAAGAAAGCAAAAGGATTTCACTGTGCATTCATCATCCAATTTCAAACTTCAAATTAACTTCAAATTCTTATGTGTTTCAAGCATGTTTCTCTTCCCTAAAATTTATTTTTACATGTGATTTAAGTTATGGGTTTTGAAATTAGGTTGATGGGTTTTGGTTGTTACTGATTGAATTACTTGTCCCATGTTTTGAATTGATTATCCATGCTTTAAATTGATATTTTTTAGACTGAACTGATACATTATTTAAATGGTTAGATTGGGGGACATGGGTTTCCCCAAATTAGATGAAGTTTGTCCTGGAATTACATGAACCTCAACCTACTTTGTGAATTTGATTTTAGTTATGGAAAATTGCATGGTTTAACTTGCTTTTGACCTCAATACATTGCATTAATGGATAAATGGTTATTTAAAATGGATTTGGATGACCTTGGTGCCCATAGTTTGGATTTAAATGGAACTTGGAAGTTTAATTTGATTGTGTGAATTGGTTTGGCATAAATATATTAGCTTGTAAGCGTATTGGTATGATGATACCATGTGGTTTACCTTAATAAATGGCTCTCGTGATAATGGTTGGAATTATGTGTAAATTATTTTAATTTAGGCTTAAAGTGGGTTGTGTAGGTCACTATGAAGGTGTGAGTCCCAGGGGGCCAAACACTAGAAATCACATTTGTTGGTGTTGGGGGTCTATATGACCATGTGCCTGACACACAATTGATATATATATATATATATATATTTGGGATGACTATTTCCCATTGTGTCTCTAGCCTTCCTTCAGATTTTCCTCGGTTCATGTGGCTAACACACACTGGGGCCCTTTCAATAGGGGAGCTGAACCCATATAGCTTATGGGTGCCTTTAGGATAGATCGAGCTGCACAGTCTAGGTTAATGGTTTTAAAACTCTCATATCCATGACCTTTACCCTATCTTGGTATCTTATATATGCATATATGAATGTGTGCATATGATTTTGACTTATTTTGTACATGGCATTATTTTATCACCTTGCTTGAGTTACATGCTAATGCTTATCCCATTGACCGTCCTAGGATACTACATCATTTCATGATGTAGGGCTCGGAGACACTTTTACTATTCTTGTGCAGCATTAGGTGGATTAGCAAGTTTGTTGAGTTGTTGTGAAGTGGTGAACTTCTATCCTTTAGAAGGTCTTATCATTTCATTATTCTTTATTTATTTACTCAGTACTTTTGGATTCTTTTTGTTCATAGTCTTGGATATGTCTAGACTTAGATATTATTCTAGTTTTTATAGGCTTCATGGATAAATGTGGGTTGGTTTGTTGTTGTTCTGACTTATAATTCCACTTGAGTTATCTTTTTCATTTCGTTTTTATCTTAATTAGCTTTCACATTGTTATTGGTGTTATTATTATTATTATTATTAATTTTATGCTTATGATGTTAGGCAATAGGGGTGGTCTTAGGTCCATGGTGGGCTCGAGATACCTATCGCAGCCTGGCCCTAGTTTGGGTCATGACATGTTGGCTCAGTTTGGATTTGTTGCCTTGGAATGGCGACTTAAATCTTATGATGGATTTGGAGTATGGATGCTTAACTATCTACAAGATTGGTTTGGATAGTTAAGATAGGGTGGTTCAACTTTGGTGTTGAGATTCGGCTGGAAGTTGTAAAGGTTGGGTGCAACCTTTATTTTTAGATTTGTCTTCGTTGGAGTTTTGTCAATAGGATGGATAAGCCTACTCCTTATCTACCTATTTGGTCTTCTTCAGTTCGGATGGATAGTAATTGATAGGTGTTCAGATAATAGTCTGTTGGCACGGTATTGGTTCCTACAAGTTTGACCTCGAGTTTCAGTTATCGTTGGGATTTTGGATGACCCACTCAGCAAGAGGATGCTTGAATTGGATTTAGTATGGATTATTCCTCAGTTATAGGATATCCTGGAGAGGATCATTCGGTGGTGAGTGTTTGTGCTTTGGACTCTTAGCTGGCAATTTTGAGGATCATCTGGACTAGTTGTAGCATCGATATAGATTGAAAACCTTAGTTATATCCATTTGTGCTCCCAGGTAGCTCTCTAGGGGCTAATTCTCATGCTTGCCATTATTGATGTTCAATGGATTAACTTCAATTCTTCAAGGTTAGTGTGATGGAGTTGCACGGGAAGGAGTCGGGTGACTTTTTGCTTGGTCTGGAGTGGATAGCCGATTTGGAAAGGGAAAAAAAGGTTATATTTGGATTTGAAGTTGGTTGCATGACTCATGCCTTGGTTTTCCTTTGGCTTGGATGGGTATTCATTTGATTGTGTTGGTATTAGTGTATCTTGGTTTAGATTTACGTGCATCAATCTTTCTCAATTTAGTTGTAGGACATTTGGTGGTTGAGGTTGAGTTTTGGCTATTTGAAAGTGAAGTGCGGAAGTTGGTTAGAAAAGAGGTACCTTTCGGAAAATCCCTTGGAAGCATCATTTCTTCTTGGAGGTTATCTTGGAAATCATGCTCGGAGCATGTGGGCCTAGTACCTAGTCCCTTCGAGCTTTTGTGATCTTTTTATCCATTGAGTTTAGCGAATGAAAGTCCTTTTAGTAATGAATATTATAATGACCCTCCAGGTTATTTCCTCAATTTTCATGCATTTTTGGCATTTCGAGCCTTCCCACAATAGCTATAGGCTATTTATAACTTGCCGAAACAATCGGTTCAGTTAGCGAACAGTACATTTGTATTTTAGGCTTATTTTTATGCTTTGGAGCTTTTATTGTTTAGGATTTGGTCTTGGTCCAAAACTCCTAGAGATAACCTCGGATGATAATTCCAACAATGCCATCACCTTGGGAACCTTGATTTTAGGCTAGGGGACCCTTGGTTCAGGTCTTGAGGCTTTCAGACTTATTTGGACTATTGAGTGGATATATGAAAAATAAAACTATATAGGTGTGAGTCCCACATTTAGTCTAAATGATATTAACTGAATGTTTTGATGATTCAATTAGATGCAGAATGTGTTCTCGGATCAATAGTTACATTATTGGATCATGTTCATAGGGTTCCAAATGAGTCTCGGGGGTTAAAATAAGTTTTTGACATTGCCAGTGTTGGCGTAATGGTGAATGAAAACCTTTGACCGGGTTTGCAACCATTTGATCATTTTACCATGTCGCGAAAGCAAACTTTGTGCCACTTTTGCGACTGTCGCTGATGGTAAGTACAAAAATCAAACCTTTTTTGTATTTCTGACATTTTTGGAGCTAGGAAGCTTCAATTTTGATGTTTTTCAATGTTTTTTCTCATATAACCATCGTCTATCAATTCACAACTATATTTTCCCCATTTCCCAAGAACTTATATTTTATGTCGTTATTTCCACCCAAGTTGAGAATCAAAATCCCATTTTCATTATTTTTGGGGCTTGGGAGCTTGAATTTGGGCAATTCCAAAGGAGTTTTTGAGATTTATTCCATGGGTAATTTTTCTAATCTTATAGCTATCATTTCCCCTCAATTTAATCTTTAAAACAACTTCAAATTCTTGATTTCAAAATGGATTTTGGGGGGTTTTGCCGATAAATCTTGAAAATTGTTTTTCTTTGAATTGAACCTCGCTTTTAATTTATTTTCGCATGGGTTTTCAGCTGCAGACTCCTATGAGTATGGGGATCATATTTTTAAAATAAAATTATGGTTTTACCCCTTTTATTTGAAACCATTTTGGAGATTCATTTTAGGCCGATCTTGAATATAGCAATATGGGACTCATTTTACTCCTAACAACGTGTAGATTACTATTTTGATAGAGTGATGGATTTTGGGATCGTGGATTAAAGGAGAATGATTTGTAGGTGATTCAATAATTATGGTTTGGCATCGAGGTAGGGTTCTTTTTACTCTTCATTATGAGATAGTATAATATATATGTTGCATGTTAGATAGGGATGTTAAGATGTGATTGTGGATAGAACACTGAGACTTAGCCTAATTTATGAGTTCGGGGATAGAAGGGTGAATCGATCCTTAAGGTGAAATACTTATTATGATTCTAAGATCATATCACCCTAGGTTTCTTGCATGTTAGGCATAGTCAACGTTAATAGTCCTTTATCATAAGTTTTACTACCTTTCATGGTGGATGGTGATGGTTTTCTGGATGGTTTTATGGTTATGCAATTATTTTTTGTTGGGATCAAGGTTTTGATTATGATATTAGTCGGATTTTGTAAAGTTATTTACCCTTGCAAAGAACATCTCCATAGTTTATAGACATTTAGATGCTTGTAACTGTACTTCTTGGATACTTGGGATGGCATGCATAGATTTGGTACAATTCATGCTCACTTAATAGTAAATGGTACGATTCCAACTAAAAACATAGTTTTACTACTGTTTTCCTAAAAAGGGATTTATTCTCACTTTTCACCTTTAAAATGGATTCTTTCATAACGAGAATCGTACAACCTTAATGAATGATTTATGAGTCTTTGAGACTAAAAATAATATTTTAATGATTTGATCGAAATAGATTCTTGTCAATGATTTTACAACTACTATTTACTTTGGTCGAGAGAGACTCCGGCCCTTTTATCACTTTTTATGATTATTTAGTCCCGAAGTTTAGCCCCGAGTAATGGATTTACAAACTTATACTCTTTAAGCCATAGCTTGAGTCTATGCATTATTATATATCCATATACATATCTCTGATACTGGATGGATTAGATGATGATGATAATGGTTATTGAAAATCCTATATCAGGACTAGGTCGGTGTATACGGGTACTCCCGAACCCCCTAGGACCCCTTCGTGCATGAGCCATCGTGGTAGAGAAGAGAGACTGTCATAGGTCCTCCCTTTGCAAGCAGTCGAGCTGGAGGAGGTGTATATATTGGATTACATTATGGTATTTGTTTCGGTTATGGTAATATGAATTATAAGTGGAATTCATCCTTGCATGCGCATTAACTATCTATTGTATGCGCCTATATCTGTCAGCCTTATGAGGGATTGCATTGGTATAGGTTATGAGTATTGCTTGCGGTGTGTTGTGTGTTAATTATACCATCTTGGTTCTGGGTCCCAGTTTAGTTATTGTTTATTTGTGATAGCGGTTTATTATATTATGGTTAGTTCGTGACAAGTTGATTACTGGACTGGTACTCAGATTTGAGATATGATTCTGATTCTTTTCTCTACAGTTACTTTATTATGGATAATTATCTCATATTTATACGCATGGATTAGAGATCCTAATTATGTTAGTACTAGTTCCTGCTATGATTGAGAGGCCTTAACATGCTAGTATGACTACTTTATGTTGTACCTTTGGGTTAGCCTTGTTTATATACATACATTTATATATGTAGTTATGGTATTACCAAATATCTCTCCCTTCCTTTATATGTCCATGTTGAATATCCATTTCTTGGTTTTGTATACTATCATATATCCTTCATCTGCCCTTTATTTGTATCTTGGCCAGTAACATATGGTATAGTTCTTTGGTTCCTAAGTATGGCTAGAATAGGATAGTTTATCTTTATTGTCTTCTTAGCCTTACTATTTTAGTTCCCTAGATATTTAAGTATAATTTACATTTTTGCTTGTATGTTATGTATATCTGTATTATCTTTGGAACTCAGTTGGAAGTTCCCTACTGAGTAACATATGTTTGGTATTCACACTACACTTCTGCAGTCTTCAAATCATAGTACGGTTTCTCACCATTGTTGTGAGCATCATGCGGTGCAGCTATGGTTCCGAGACATAGGGAGAGCTCCTGGCTTTCAGAATATTTCTGTTGTCCCTCCGATGTACTAGACTAATCTCTATGTTGTATTCAGAGATGGGTTGTATCAGTATATTCATTTTGTACTTTATTTTGTATTCTTATTACAGTAGAAGCTATTTTACTGATTCCACCAAGTTTTGGGACTATCTTGTGTATTTTAGCCTTTTTATTATATTTATCCCGCATTCTGCCTTTATTTCTCTTGGTAGTCTATTACTAGAAGTTCCAAACCATGGGTTGGCTTACCTACTGGTGTATTATAGTAGGTGCCATCATGACCTAAGAAATTGGGTCATGACATTATGAGAAAATGATATGTCGTTATCCTATTTCTAGGTCATGATGACACCTATTATAACCTACCAGTAGGTAAACTAACCCGTAGTCTAAAATAGCTAGTAATGGACTATCAAGAGAAATGGAGAAAATAGCAAAAATAAATTAAATATAAGGCTAATATAGATTGTAACCGCAAGACCGGGTGAAGTCAGTACAAAAGATTCTAATACAATTAGAGAACATAGTGAAATACAAAATAAATGTACATGTACAAACCATATCTGAAGTACAAAATAGAGATAAGTCTAATCAATACAAGGGAGAGCAAGAATACTGCGAACTTTAGGAGAACACCCTAAATCTATGATCCATGGCTCCTCCATATGATGCACACATCAACGACAAGAACTCATACTATGATCTGCAGGCTATGAAATAGTAGTATGAGTACCAAACATGTTATACTCAGTAGGCACCGAACGACTGAGCTCCAAAGATAATGTAAGTAATAAATAATAGGTAAAGAGGGGATATAAACTACAGATCACTATCAACAAAACTAAACATAATAATGGTAATGGAATAATAAGGATAAACTAGCCTATTCCAACAATGTTCAGGAATATAAGTATGATACCGCATATCACTAGCCAACATACAAATGAAGAGTGAAGGAAGAATATTTATATATATATATAATAGTATAAGGCCAAAAAAATTATAATAACATATATATATAGTACTAGACACAAGATAGTAACCTGAGGGATACAACCTAACGTATCGAGGAATCCTAGTAAAAAAGGAAAGCAAATACTAGCATAATCTGAGTCCTTACCCAAAGGATGACTAAACATGAGATGACATGACAATAACATATCTTACTATGAGAAAGAAAAGAAATTAAAAATGTACCGATGATATCGAGTACCAGTCCATAACCATCCTGTCACGAACAAACCATAATGACCAACAATAAAGTAACCAGCTAGTTCAGTCAAACAACAACCTAAGCGCCCCCCACAAGCCTAAAAGGTTCAAGTAATCACCAAGCAAACAAAAATCATAACTTATGCCAAACAGTAATAATGGTGATAGGAAATGTATGTGAATGAGTACAACATAAACTAGAAATACCATGTCCAATTCAAGGTCCATAACATAATGAGTGTATACACTTCCTCCAGCTCAATAACTCACAAAGGCATGATCTATAACGACCATATGTATCTGCATAGTAAATCATGGATGAAGGGGCCCATAAGGGACTCGGTATATCTGCATACACTACCTGGTGCCAAACAAGGACTTTCAATAACATCGTAATTGATCTACTTAATCTAGTATTGAATATATATCTATATATCTATATATATATAAGAGTGAAAATCTATAAATCTATTGCCCAAGATCAAGTTAGGGACTAAATCAGCATGGTAGTGCAAAAAGAGTCAAATTTTTCATTAACCAAAGTAAACAGTAGTTGTAAGAGAGTGGAATAATAATGGACCGCAATAATCCTAGGTCTAATTTCCAAAATAGCATATTTAGTTCCAAAAGATCATTATTTATTAAATATGGTGGTACAATTCCCATTGTAAGAAATCCATTTTAAAAGTGAAAGGAGGGAATAATTCCCTTCTTAGAAAATAGTAGTAAAATCAAGGTGTAATTGGAATCGTACAACTAAGTGAGCATAGATGCACGTAAAGGTATGCATGCAATCATCAGTATCCAAATAATACAACCATAAGCACTTAATCATCTATAAACTAGAATCCCATCCTCTTTAAGTATATAATACGTACCTGGACACCAACTGGTGTCATAACAATGGCCTCGGGACCAAAATATATGACTAGCATAATAATAGTACCATAATCCAAAAAACTATGGTACAGGTCACAAAGTAAAATAGTAAGTCTTATACTAAAGGATCATTATCATTAATCTATGGTTAACATCTCTATAAAGGAAAATATGGTTCTATGGTCTTAACGTGTATCCTATGCTAAGATTCGGGTCACATTTCTACCCTAAATTCTCTAAATAGGTTAAGTCATGATACACTGGTCATAAACATATCCTATAATCCCTACCTAGCATGTAATCTATACATAATACAATCTCATAGAGTAAAGTAGACCGAAGCCTACCTCGATGCTGAACAATAAATCTTGAATCATCCACAAATCGCTCATCTTTGATTTACAATCCCAAATGTCACCATGCTATTAAAAAAATAATCTACACATTAATCTGAGTAAGATTAGACCTATATTGTAATGTAAAAATCCAGGCCCATTATCGTGTAAAAATAAGCCTTCAGGGCCCACTAATGGAATTCCAAAATTGAATTTGTCATGAAGTTCCTCGAAGGGAAAAAATGTATGCTCAAAGTTAAGCACAAATGAATCACAAATTAGGGCCCATATCAACCAATAAAGTTTAGGAATTTAAGATATAGAAATTTACAATGGAAAAGGATGAAATTTAATGAAGAAAAATTAGAAAATGATGAAGGAGTGTTGAACTAGCTTACCTTAGCTTCAATAGATGATTTCCCACTTCCCAAGCTATAAAAATTAAAGGAAAAATCCCTAGAGAAATGAGGAAAAATCAGGTGAAGAAGGGGATTTTAACACCAACAGTCGCCACTAAAGTGGTCACTTGGCCACGAAAGAGGCTACCACTAATAAGGCTAGTGCAAAAAGGCAAGTGGCCACTAAAGTGTCACCTTGGATTCTAAAGAAACACCTGCTAATGTGGACCTTGACCGCTAAAGCGTAGATCAGCAAAGTAGCCAAGGTCGCTAAAGTGGCTGAAGGTCACTAAATTCTCCATCAATAAAGAGGTTCCGAGAACACTTTAGCTGTCACACAAGATATCAGGCCCCAGATTTTTGCTAAGTCCGAAAATTGACATTTTGGACTAAACGAAATCATGAAAACTTTCAACCGATATCATTTCAATTAGATGTGGGTCCCATAACTAGTTCTGTTTTTAACCAAATTCTACCTAATAGCCCAAAATATGTCTAGAAGCCTCAATATATGATCCAAGGGTCCCTCTAGCCTAAAATCAATGTTCTAAAGATGAAGACACTATTGGAAATCTCATTTGACAATTTTTACTAGGAGTTTTAGTCCAAGAGAAATTCTTTAACCACAAAAGCTCTAAAATAGGGAGATGAGCTAAAATTCAAACAAATTGTATGATAATCAAACCGATAGTTTAGGCAAGTCAAGAATGACTTGTAGTCACTATGGGATGGCTTCAAAATATAAAAACACATGGAAATTAAGAAAATCATCCGGAGGGTCATTACATGATGAGAAAATGATCACAGGGATATTTCCAACTTAAAAAATAGCTTTAATTTATGATCCCTCACTAATTTTAGGGTTCCCAGTGCCAACTATGTTGATTTTACACATAGAATTATGCTAAAAAGAAAGGAAGGGAATACACATTCTATCAAGGGTCCTTTGTAATCGCAGGACCTCTGCTATGAATGCGGGAAATGGACAGGACTGCCTTTGCAAACACAGTTGGTCCAATGTAATAATGAAGGAGCCTAGACCTAATAGGTCGGCTTTCTATTTGCATACGTGAAGGATTGATCATGAATATATATGTCAAGATTCCTTGACCTTCAGTAATCATAGCTAAGGCCTTGCGAACGCGAAGACCAGAATACTTAACCTTCATGAACACAAAGGTCAATTTTGGCCTGCACCAAGTGTTGATGTACCAAAAACATTGCTAAGTTGCAACGTCTCCAAATGAACCTTGGAATTCATTTGGAATCCTGTGAATGCAAATGAACTATGCTACCCTATAAAGTTTGATATTTTAGACTTAATGAAATGAGTAAAGTTTCGTTGTTCTAACAAAGGTGGATACACCCAGGGTTGTATTTTTTATCAAAATCCACCTAATAGCCCAAAATGAACTCAAAAGCCTCGGGACCTGAATCAATGTGTTCTCTAGCCTAAAATCACCATTTCTATCATGGCCTAGTTTCTCAGGTGAGGATAGAACCAACTATATCCCACTAGTATGTAAGACAAACCATAACCTGGAATGGCAAATAATAAGCTAACCAGTGAAAAATAAGAAAAATAGGAAAGAAATCAACATATTAAAAAAGTAAGCGAAAGTAGAGAAATATTAATAGTCACATAACATGTTGTGCATGTGGAGAAGAGGACAAAATAACAAAATGAATCCCTTCCAGGACTGGTTAGTCAGTACTAGAGCCACTACGACAAAAGAAGAATACTAGATAGAATCATAAATATACGTGTATATACAATAGTCTCAAAATGAAAAAGACTATAACTGGAACAAATGGAGGAGGATCAACATCAAACTCTATAAAGCTCACCCCATCTTTGGATCAATAGAAAGCCCCGCAGTTAACATCATAGCCGGTGGCTAGTACTCAGATCTACAATAAGGAAAAGATGCAGAAGTGTAGTATGAGTACCAAAGCAATGATACTTAGTAGGCATCATTGGCCAATTGAGCTCAAAATAGTAACATCATAAATATAATATAAGTGTGTAAGCTAAGTTAGAAAAAATAGGGGTGAAATATAAATATCTACTGATCTATGAAAGTGCAATAAAGGAAATAAATAAGAGCAATACAGGAAATAAACAACTCAATGATAAGAAAAATAAGATAACTATAACCTAACTATGGCCTTGAAGCCCCAATGACACAAAAAAGCAGACTATTAACCCTATCGAGCCCCCATAAGTTAGTGCATTCATACAAGAAGTAACTAATGCATAAATCATAAGTAACTATAGATGAACTGATCTCAAGTAACTATCTAGTCCTAAATCCATGAAAAACTATCCATATGAGCCCCAAGCTTGAGCCAGCACCAATAGGTAATAATGAGAGTATAGACACCAGGCTTGAACTAAAATAATGGATAATAATGAGACCCTATAGCTAGGCTGAAATGGTAAATAATGGATAATAATGAGAATCCATATGAATCATGTACAACAAAACTCAGTACCACTATGAATAATCCCAAAACAAGCATAATCAACACAAGAACACCTTGATCATATCATAACTAGTTTGCAAACTCGAACCAAAACTCATAGTAACCATACCGCAAGCAAAAACCAGTAATCCCATAGATACATAATCTAAAATATAAAACTAATACCAAAAACATACCTTATTAAATGCCAAATCCATGCCATAACTTATAATAATAGTGGAGATAAAGTATATGTCCCGATCATGAGGGGGCACATATGGGTCACAATTATGATCTTGATCCCTCTAATCACGGTCGCGTTCATGGTTCGTCCAACCTTGATTCCTACCTTGACTTTAATAAGTAGGGTAGGTACCCCGAATAATTTTCCAATTTATCAAATCTCCTCATATAGATTTTTAGCCTTCTCCTCCTCCTCATAGGCTTGATTCAATAGCATTCACCACTTTTACGGGTGCACCTATCACATATTTTGTTAAAAGCTCTGGTTGCATCATCATCTTAGCCATATTCTCCTCCCTTTCTTTATCTTATTTTCTTTGTTCCTTATCAACCAAGGATATAGTGGGAGAACTCTTAGAAACCTCAGCATCTCAGTTTTTCCATCGATGATTTTTCTTAGTAATCTCCTCGAGAAAATTCATTGTTGCATGATAATGCAACTTCTCAAGATAGGCCCCCATTGCCTTGTCCACCACGGTTTTGTTGAGTGGATTAAGAGAACAGTAGAAGATTTGGAGAAGGATCTTCTCAGTAACCTCATAGTTTGGATATTCCATTAGTTTTTTGTTGAATATTTCCCTCACTTTATAAAAAAGCGTTCCATTCAATTTCCTAAAGTTGATGATCTCATCTCTTATTTGATGCATTTAGGATGATGGGAAATATGGGTCAAGAAAGGCCATGGTGATTTCATCCCATGAAGTGATAGACCCGACCAAAAGACATAGAAGCCTTAATACCACTTCTCCCATTAGAGAAAACGGAAAAAGACTAAGCCAGATGGACTCTTGGGTTATGTGTGCAATATAAAAGGATGCACACACCTCTACAAAATTTGTCAAATGAAGGTTGGGGTCCTCAAAAGATAGCCCCCTAAAAAGTCCCTTTATTTGTAACAAGTGCAACATGACGCTTGTGATATGAAAGAAACCGTTCCCATGAGTAGGAAAGATACGAATGACACTTGAATGGCCAATATTATTGAGTTTCCCCTCATCAATAAAAGGGCAATCGAAAGACACGACTTAACTAGCGTTGTCATTCATGGTTCCATTTATGCTACGGATATCATCTAGAAGGAAACAAAAACATCAACGAAAATAAATATACATCACTGCGGGTATGACTTAAGTAAGAATCAATACCGCATAAGTGAAAACTAAATTTCACTCCCCTACAATAGTGCCATTTTGATAACGCTCACCTATACCATCTAATTGAAACTTAGTTCAACATAATCCTAAAACTAAAAGATTTAGCTACTCATGAATAAAAGAAATAAACATATATCAAAAGGATTATTTAAAGTATCTATTCTTCACAAAATCCAAACTATAAATCAAATTTACAATTGTTGCCCAATTTAGGGTTTAAATTTCATATTCAAAGTGTTGCTAGTCTCCCGAATGCCCAAAACAGGAAAGAGTTTTAAGCTTTTAAGGGATTTGGGGTCAACTATTAAAAATTACAAAAATGCCCCTGGGCCTAATCTCGCATTGTTGCGATTACACTCAATTTTCTACGTGCAATGGCAGCTACCACAACCACTTGTAGATTAATGCAATCTTGGTTGTTGACCTTCTTGACTGTCCACGATCATTTCCATTAGGCCGCGATTATTGTAACTGAGGCCTTTTTTTGCTCCAGGTCTTCCAGCTACACTTTCTTCCTCTTTTTAGATCCTTTTTAACTTAAGTCCACATATTTCTATCTCATAATATGCATGCTTGCAAAATATGAATATTAGTGCATTTAATCATACATATGTATCATTTATACCCTTAAATCATGGCAATGTGTACGAATTTTGAGTGTAAATGAGCGGTGAATTTACTGCTCATTAATTACATAGTATGGTAATGGAACCTAAGTTGGATTGGTTGATTTTTAATGGTTTAGAAAGGACTTTGTGGCCATGGATTTGGTTAAAGATTGTTTTGAAAACCTTATAGGGTACAATAGAATCCCCTAAGTGAGTAACCTACGAAAATTTTTTGGGGTACACGGGAATCCCCCAAGTTATTTTAATAATAGAGTTTTGGGTACATGGGAATCCCCTTAGTATTAGTTAGTGACATTGCTTGCAAGATATAGTTGGAATAAAGATACCATATTATAATGCCTTAATAATTGACTCCTGGAATTGGTGGTTTAGTTATGTGTTAAATGTTTTAATTGGGCAATAATGGGGGTTGTGATAGCTAGCTTTGAAGGTGTGAGTCCAAAAGGTTAACACTGGAAACTCATGTTTGCTGACATGAGGATTGATTTTGATGAAGACGTACTTATGGGGTACAAGGGAACCCCTCAAATATATACTCATACATATGTATCATACATGGAGAAGGGTATAAGGGAATCCTCGACCACCTGTGGTATTTCTAATTTATGTGGCTACACACACTGGGTCCCGTTCAGGAGGTAACACTAGACCCATAGAGCTCGTGGGTGGATTAAGATAGTAAAGCTACAAAACCCTAGTTAAGGATTTAAATAAATGCTAAACCTGATCCCATTTCTCGGTATGGTATATATGTATGTACATGGTTGCATATGGTTATTTACTTTGGTTTTAAATAATAAAATTATTTTATGCTTATTCTCGACTACATGTTAGTGTTCATCTGCTGACTATCTTCGGGCATAGTATCCCCATGGGATGCAGAAACCGACCATACTACTATTTCTCCTACTTAGTAACTTAGTATGGGGACAACTTGAGTCAAACTAAAGTGGTGAGCTTCCATTATTCAAAATGCCTATTTTATATTATGGTTTATCTTATGTCTTTATTATTTCTTTTACATTATTTTTTTCTATGGTTGGAGGTAGGTCCCGCTGGATATTCTTTGGCATTGTTTATAGGCTTTGCGTGGACAACTGTGGACTTGGGCATATTATGGTTTGTTTGGTTTGGGTTGGACGATATGACTTGGTTGGGTTGGTTTTGGATTTATACTTATCCTAAATTAATTTAATTCTAAATACTCTATCTTTTTATATGTTTGGAAATCATCCAACAAGAGTTGTATATTGGTTGGTTGGATTCAATATAGGGGGTAGTCTCCAATCCTTATTGGACTTGAGATGCCCGACATGACTTGGCCCTAGTTTGGGTGATGTTAGATTGGTATCAGAGCCTAGATTTTGGTCTCATGAGGTGTCCACAAAGCTGTGTCAAGTAGAGTCTCTTTTATGGCTATGTAGCATGCCACACTTATAAGGCAGAGGCTATGAGAGATTTAGGAATGTTTCACTTTCTTGTTATTCTATTTTTGGGATATAGAGTCTAAGGTCTTAAACTCTTCCCTAAATCTTCTTTTGTTCACCTTTCAAATGCCATTTTGACTATCTAAAATTCATGGAAACTCACCAGTCCCACTCGAGGAAGACATGGATGGATCTCATCTGACACGTGGGGTATAGACCCGGTTAAGGGTCACAATTTTTTATTTACCTCATGGAGTTCCACTAATCTCTACTGACCCTACCCTAATGGGTGATACTCATATTCAGTCACCTCAAGAAGATGTTACTAATGCTGAGTTTTGATATTTTATTCATTTGTTGAACAAGATAGTGGCATCTCTATCATGCTAGTTTGATCCTATTGGTGTGAGAAAAAATAAGAAGAGGTTGAGAAATAAGTAGAGAAAGAAGTCCCAATATTCAGTCTGGGGGAAGGGTTAGAGAAATAATGGTAGAGATGGTGGATAGTGGTTCGTACAAGGTAATTCGAGGAGTTCCTATATGGTTGTCAATGTCCCTTTTCCTTAGTCTTTTGGTGAATATCATTTTCAAGCTAGTGGAGCTCAGTTAGCCCCACCCTATCCTCTCTGTCGATTTTATGGTCTATTGCATCATAGTTATTGCTATAAGGGAAGGAATCAGTATTTTATCTATGGTTAGTTGGGTCACACGCAATGGGAGTGTCCCACAAGTATTTCCACTGGGGAAAATAGGATCCCGGTTGCCACTTCCCTAACTCCTTCTCCGAGGGATGCTGCTTCTGTCTTCAGCACTGGCTGAGACTGTCTTTATGATCTCACTAATTGACAGGAGTCTGAGGAATTACTTGATGTCGTTACTGGTATGTTGAAACTCTTTTCTCTTGATGTGTACTATCTACTTGATTCAAGGTCCACTCATTCTTATATGACCCTATTGGTGGTTGTGCATTTAGGTTTTGGTCCATAGATTACTTCAGGCCCCTTTCTATTTCTATCCCAGTGAGTAACTCTATGGTGTCTAGAGGAGTCTCTAGGGGTGTATGGTATTTGTGGGTGGTCGGGAGACTTTGGTGGATTTCTTTAAATTAGGCATGGATGATGTTTATGTCATTTGGGGATGGATTATTTTCGCTCGTGCAATGCATTTCTAGACTATCGAATCCGTAAGGTCATCTTTAAATACCCTAATGAGTCGTGTATTGAGTGGGAGGGTGGTTCCTTAGCTCTTAAGGGGAGGTTCATATCGCATCTTAGAACCCAAAAATTTATTTCCAAGAGTTGTCCTTACCATTTAATTCGAGATAAATATTCTAACTCGAAAGGTCCTTCGTTCTATTCTCGTGGTTAACGACTTCCCTGAGGTCTTCCTTGATGACTTTCCTGGTGTCCCACCCGATGGGGGAATTGATTTTGGGATTGATTCCCTTTCGAACACTTGTTTTGTCTCTATCTTTGTTTGTATAATAACTCCAGTTGGGTAGGAGGAGTTTAAGGAACATTTGAAGTATCCTTTTGCTAAGGGTTTGTTCGCCCTAGCATGTCTGTATAGGTGCTTCAGTTCTTTTGCGTGTAAGGGGAATAGTTTTCTTTGGGTAGGTATAAGTTATCGACAGGTGAATAAGAAATTTAGGGTGACCTCTTATGGGGTGTACCATGTATATATATTCTATGTAGGATACTCAATTAGTAGTGCATGATGGTTGATAGACACTAAGTTTGGACCTTAGATGTTGGTTTTTGTGAAAGGAGTATGAGTGCTCAAGGATAGCAATGCGATATTTATGGGGGTATATTGGTACGCTTAGTAAGGTGTGTGGAGGAAATAAAGTTAATGACTTAGGGAATATAGGAGTGGGGAAAGTTGTTATATAAAGACTAAAGGTTCGGGTTGAACTGATGGACTGGGCTAAGTTATTGAACGGGTTAGGGCATGGTGTTTTTGAGACTATGCTAGAATCTAGGTACCATCTGGACAGATTAGATTTTAAGTATCAGAGAGCCAAGTGTCCCTAGTATGAGTCTATTATGATAACCTTTAGAGTAGAGTGTTGTGCTTATAGGTGTAGTAAGATGGATATCTAGGGCTAATCTTAAATTTTCTCATAACGGTGGACTTTTCGAAAGTCAAGGTGAATTTACTCCTATTCAAGTAATTCCCTCCTATTTTGATTAAATGGGCACTCTACTAATAGTGCACAGATTCTAATAGTGCTTATGCATAAAGTTCGTATTCTGCATTCCGCGTGCTTCCATATTCCTACCCCTGAACCAAAGAAAATAATATTTCTTAGGAATTTGAGCCTCTAAGTGTTCACCCTTTATGTCATTACACTTCTGACCCATACATTCCTATCCCACGTTATGCCTAAATCAAAGAAACAGTAGTCTCAAGCGGCAATCCTTGCCTTGTTCCTTGAATATGAATCTTGGCTTTATGAAATATTACTCATGATTTATGCAGTCATATTTCTTCTGATACCTAGTCCTAAGGATTCGTGCTATGCTGTGTTTATGTTGAGATAATCCTTCATTTATAACCTAGGTAGTTTCTATGGAGTACTTTATTCCTATTGTACTATGTATCATTTCACGGGTCTCATCTTGAGTAGAATGAGTAGTTTTCATACTTAGTTCCTCAATGACCCTTCTTACATTAGGGTGGTAGTGGTTAAGGAAGAATAGTGATGTTTTGGACGAGGGAGTAGATGTCCCTGGTGGTGAAATTTTGGGGGTGACTACTAGAGCTAAGGTTATAAATGTAGGTAGGGAAATAAGATGAATGTTATCCTATGAAATAGTTGTGGGGATAGGTATGGTGAAAGCCTTTGGAATAGTGGTTGAGGGTGTTAGTTTTAATGGGGACATCCATAAAGTGGGTGTAGTAGAAATAGGTTGGAATATGGTGATTGATAAATATACAATCTTTGTGTTAAGTGGCTATAGCTCCTTGATCAAGGCATATTCTTCATTATAGTGATAGATGGGGTGGTATTATCGGAGTGGTGTAGAGTGTAGGGCCTCATGTCTCCTACTATCAGATTTAACTCCCAGTTAGTATTTAGCATGGGATATATATGCGGTTAAACTCAAGTCCTCTAGTCATGTATTAGAGGGGGAATTTAGGAGGTTGAGATGGAGAAGTGTTGTCTTCATATTGGAAGCTTAGTGGAGAGTATGGTCATATTTAAGGGATATTAGATGTATTGATTGTGGAGGAACGATCTCTGTGGAGAACTGAAGGGGACATAGAGTCTGACTACTCATTCTTAATCTCCATTTCAAATAATCAATCTTAAGGTGTGTATACATTTACAACGTCTTTGTTTTCTATCTCTGTTAAAGGTAGATTGAAAAAATTCCTTGGCATCTTTGTTTACTAACTTATTTTAGGTAACAGTAGAGACGTTTGGGGTTTAATCGTGCTTGTACTTCTTTGTCCCACAATTTAAGGATGAATGATCCAAGTGGGGGAGAATTAAAACACCCTGGGTTTTGGCCCTTGAAAATTTCCTAAATTTTGAAACTTCTATGCATTGTACGACTTACACCATACCACTCATATGATGTGAATTCGGGTCTAGGACCCTAGTCGTATCTTGGTCAGTGTCACATTGTCCAAGTTTGGCTCTTAATACAAAAAGACTCCATATTAGCCATATGTACATGATATGAGAAGTATAGTGCCAAACCGTATGCTTTCCAGTGTCTAGCCTAGATGTTTCTTCTAATGGTACAACTTAAAGGGTACTAGTCGTATGGTTAGGGTATGAGTTAGGATAAGGAGTCGTATGTTGGATAGAGTGTGATGTCCAACTTTTTTATCAAGGTACAAGTAGAAGGTACCACTCTTATGATATGGTTACGAGTGGAGGACTCCAATCGTACCCTCCTATGAGTCTTCTATAACTTTTAAGTTTAGGGTATTTTAGACTTTTACCATCCTAAACCCTTAAGACCGAACGTCTTATAACCTTATTTGGTCCTTTATTCTTTACTTAGAAGATTAATAACACTCTCTAAACACTCTCTAAAAACCTCTCAAGAAGATTGGCTAGGGTTTCTTCAAGGTGGTCATCTAGAGGCTTAAGTATCAAAATCCCTCCATGAATCTTCATAAATCAGGCATGTTACTCCTCCTTCATTGTTAGTTCAAATAAAAGCATGATTTAATTGATGGTTTTCATGGTATTATTGTAGTAATGTTTGGGTTTTGAAATATATGTTGGTGGTTTTGGTTGTTCTTTGTTGGATAATGTTTTTCAATATTTTCTTATGGTTTTCATCTTATAATTATGGTTTGAACATGTGGTTGGATGGGAATGGTCAATTGATACATGTTTTTTGGCTTTGGAAATCATATACCCTCAACATGTTTGTTAAAATGCCTATCAGAATGATTTTTTCACATAGTTTGAATATTATTGAAAACTTTGCATTGCATAATATGGTAATGGAACCTAAGTTGGATTGGTTGATTTTTAATGGTTTGGAAAGGCGTTGGTGGCCATGGATTTGGTTAAAGATGGTTTTGAAAACCTTATGGTGTACAATGGAATCCCCTCAGTGAGTATTCTATGAAAAAACCGTGGGCTACACGGGAATTCCCCAAGTGATTTTAACAATGGAGTTTTAGATACGTGAAACCCCCTTTGTGTTGGCTAGTGACATTGCTTGCAAGCTATAGTCGGTATGACGATACCACATTATAATGCCTTAATAATTGACTCATGGAATTGGTGGTTTGGTTATGTATTAAATGTTTTAATTGGGCAATATTGGGGGTTGTGATAGCTAGCCGTGAAGGTGTGAGTCCGAAAGGTTGACACTGGAAACTCATGTTTGTCGACATAAGGATTGGTCTTGATGATCACGTACATGTGGGGTTCAAGGGAATCCCCCAAATATATACTTATACTTATATATCATAGAGGGTGAAGCGTACAAGGGAATCCTCGGCCACCTATGGTATCTCCAGTTCATGCAGCTACACACACTGGGTCCCTTTCAGGAGGTAACACTGCACCCATATAGCCCGTGGGTGGATTATGATGGTAAAGCTACACAGCCCAGGTTAAAGTTTTAAATGCATGCTAAACTCGATCACCTTTTTTGGCATGGTATATATGTATGAATGTGGTTGCATATGATTATTTACTTTGGTTTTAAATAATATCATTATTTTATCCTAATTCCTAAGTACATGCTAGCGTTCATCCACTAACCATCTTCAAGCATTGTATCCCATGCGATGCAGGAGCCGATCATACTTCTATTCCTCCTTCTTAGTGACTTGGTGATTCAACGACAAGACTGAAGTGGTGAGCTTCCATTCTTCGGAAGACCCATTTCATGTTATGGTTTATCTTATGTCTTTACTTTTCCTTTGACATTTGTTTTTGGCTATGGTTGGGGAAATGTCCCGACTGGTTATTCTTTGGCATTGTGGAGAGGCTTTACGTGGACAGCTATGGACTTTGGCATATTATGGTTTGTTTGGTTTTGGTTGGTCGGTATGACTTGGTTGGGTTGGTCTCAGATTTATACTTATCCCAAAGTCATTGAATTCTAAATACTCTATCTTGTTATATATTCAAAAATTATCCGACACAGGTTGTATATTGGTTGGTTGGATTGGGTAAAGGGGGTAGTCTCCGGTCCTTGTTGGACATAAGATGCCCGATATGCCTAGGACTTGGTTTGGTTTGTGTCACCCTCATCTAGGGCGATCGTGTACCCATGCTAGCCACGACCGCAATATCACAATCATACCGAGGCCTCCATGATCATGGTACCTTGCTGCACTAGATAACAATTGAAACTTGAAATTTGATTCCAAGTTTCATCCAAGGCCTCGAGATGCATCCAAAGTCCAATATAAGCAAATGAAATATGAAACCATACTGATTTAAACATTCTGGACGTGTTGGCAAACTCAGATTTTCCAGCCAAGGTCATTTCGAGCAAATGTGGTTCCCACACCTGAATTTTCAATTTATCAATTTTCTGGCCAACATGTTGAAATAAGTTTAGGTGTAGCGGGACCCAAACAAAAGGTCTACCCAACCTAAATTCGATATTCTAGAGATGCCGAAGCTATGAGAATTTGCATCTAATATCGTTCTACTGAAGTTTTCGCTCGATGGACATTTGGAATCAATGAAGACTTCTCAATAGTGAAGTGGTTCTAAAAACCAAACGGACTGCTCGATAATAAATTATTGGTTCCAGCAATTCATAAATGACTTGGGAAAGCTATGTAAAAGTTCTAACGGCGATAAATAATTGGGAACACGAGAAATAACCTGAAGGTTCATTACACATCCTCAGAGTCCAAGAGGCGAACTCCAAGGTTATCCAAACAGTGAACATCTTTCACCAATTCTTATTTTCCCTCATCCACATGAGCTAGACTCCCCATATATAACCTACTAAGAGCATCAGCAACCACTTTCGATTTACCTTGATGGTAGTGAAAACTCATGTCATAATGCAACTCAAGCCATATCCTTTGCCTGAGGTAAGCTCTTTCTAGGTAAACAAATATTGTAGGCTTGTATGATTTGAAAAGATATCCATACACTACATAAAATAGTGACACTAGATTTTCAACGTGAACATGACAACCGATAAATCAAAGTCATGAGTTGGATAATTCTTATCATGCACCTTCAACTATCTAGAGGCACAAGCTATTACCTTTCCATGCTGCACCAAGATGCAACCAAGCCCCACTCAGTATTCATCACAATAGACTACAAAACCATTTGTACCTTCAGTAAAAGTCAAGATTGGTGCCGAAGTCATCTTATCCTTTAGCTTCTCTAAATTACCCTCACAAGCGTTATACCACAATAACTTTATGTTCTTCTTAGTTAGCTTAGTCAACGGGGAAACTATAGTTGAAAACTTTCCATAAACCTCTTGTAATAACCTGCTAAACCAAAGAAGCTTCGGATATTAGTTGGAGTCGTGGGTTTAGGCAACTTCATAACCACTGCGACTTTCTGCGGATCCACCATGATCCCTTTACTACAAATGACATTGCCCAGGAAAGTCATAGCGTTCAACCAGAATTCACATTTAGAAAATGTGGAATAGAATTGTTACTCATTCAAGGTCTTTAAAACAATGCAGAGGTGATCAACATGATCCACCTCACTCTTTGAGTACATCAAAATATCATTTATGAACATAATGACGAACAAATCCAGGAACTGACTAAAGACTCTATCCATAAAGTCCATGAATGCCGCCAAGGCATTGGTCAATCTAAAAGATATAACTAAAAACTCAAAATTCCTATATTGGGTGTGAAAGGAAATCTTAGGAATATCCAGCTCCCTAATTTTTAGTTGATGATGCCCGGACCAAAGATCTTGGAGTAAAACTTAGCACCTTGAAGTTGATCAACCAAATCATCTATCCTTGGAAGTGGGTGCTTATTCTTTACCGTCATCTTATTTAATCGACGATAATCAATAATCATTCGAAGGGAAAAATCTTCTTAAACACGAACAACACCAGTTCACCACATGGAGACATTCTAGGATGGTTGAATGTAATACACCATATTTTCGTAGCTCAATTTAACTGTCAGTACATGATTTATCCTTTATAAAAATTTTGAAATACTCAGTATTTTTTAGATTAAAGTTTCCCAATGCATAAGAAATTTAATTAGCTTTCCAACGATAAAAGTTTGTCCAAATTCGACACCCGGGTAAAGAGTTAGAGCCATTTTAGTAAGACAGTATGCCAACTGGCACTTCAGCGCATCACGGAGCCCGTCCAAATGGAAATATTCAATTTCTAGTGAGACAACGTAATACCACCTCATCACGCCACCTGCCATTTTCTAAATTGTCACTTTCCAGTGTGACTCCGCAATTATGTCGCATCGCACCAAGGTGTAAAATCACAACCAATGAGGCACCGTGATTGTATCGCATTGTGCCAAGATTCCAGGTAGAAGTTATCTATTTCTAGTGTTTCAACGCAATTCCACCACATCGCTCCAAGCCCCCAGTTCCCAATTGTCAATTTATAAAGGCATGGCGCGATAGCGACACGTCGCGCCAGGTGCCCAAATTGGGTTTTTTAGTCTCGAATTTTTCTTTATTACCAGTGGTAGTTTGGTATTTTCCATGGCACTAATCAATCTAAACATAAAATTAAACCCCTAAACAACCTGTAGCCTCATTATTTCCTCACTTTCTCTCAAGAATAAAACATTCTCTCTCAAAGAGGCCAAAAAAAATCTAGTTCAAGAAAATCAAGAACAAGCCTAAGAGTTCCTCCAAGAACCTTCAAGAAAGAATCTCCTCAGGTATGTTAGGTATTCATCTATGGATTCCTTTCACCCACAGAGTCCACGTATCCATTTTTTTATATCTACAAAGATTGTTGAATTATGAACTTCCATGTTTGAATTAGATTGAATTCATGTTCATGATATTAGTTGGGTTTCAACCCATGATTTAAGTGCAAGTTCATGAAATTGAATAGCATGTGTGATGAATATGTGATTATCTTGATTAAACCTTGAATTTATAAAGTTATTAATGTATCTATGATGTTAATTTGGTTTTCAGTCCATGATTATGATAAGATTCATGAAAATAGAATAGTATCAAGGGGGAATTATATGAATAGTATGTTAAACCCATGAAATTGCAAGTTGGGAATTGTAGTTTCCCTGTTTATATGTTATCCATGAATATGTGCATTAGGTGGTTCTCCCCAAGTGATTGATAGAATGTTCATGTGAATTAAATGATGAAATCATGACATTCTAGTATATGTACAGGCTTATGCCTTACAAGTGTTTGATGAAATGTCTATATGAATGAATTATGCACAAGGATACATTGTTATGCTTTTCAAGATTATGTTATGCTTTACTTTTCATACTATCAAGTCCTGGGGGTATTTAATACTCGATAATCTATTTGTTTACCTAGTGCCAGTGTCAGTTAAAAAATAGTATCAGTCATGTTACGATCAGTAGAGCTCAGTCAGTTATAGAACTTAGTAGTACTCAATTAGCTACAGAACTTAGGAAAACTCAGTATCAATCTAATTAAGTCATTTAACACGATCAATAGTAGTTCAGTTAAACCCAGTACAATCTCTTAATTAGTTCAGTGTCTATTCAGTTGGGAGTAAGATTCAGCACCGAGCGAACCCAGGGATAGGGGCATTCCTGTTAGTGTAGGGTTTGAACCTTCGTAGAAATTCCTAAGTTATAGAACTACATAGCAAGTGTAGGTTGAGATGACTTCCTGCTATATAAGGTTTAACACATCTCTTATAAGTTTCTTGCAAGTTAAGGGTTGACAAAATGTCTTCCTTCCAGTTAGGCTTAACTCACAGCCATTGTTAGTACCCATGGCACGATACTGATACCGTTCCAATTAGGGTTACATATTCGACCCCAACTCAGTTATCTTATCTTATTTGGGGAATGTCAGTTAGATGATTACCTCCCACAGTTTTAGTTTTAGTTTTCAGAATAGAACTCAGTTCAGTTCTATAGAATCAGGACTGTCATATATAGTTAATTAGTATCAGTAAATCAGTTATCGAAAATCTCATATTATCAGTTACTCTATATCAGAACTCAGTACTTAGCTTCAGAAAATCTCAGTTACAGTATGCATATATATATGTACAGTATTACATGCTCAGTATTTATAGTAGTTCAGATTATCCACGTACTCTTATGTTCAGTTTCTCTTTATCAATCAGTCAGTTATTTTTCATGCATATGACCCTTGCATTCAGTCTTACCTCATCTAGCATACCAGTATATTTCATGAACTGACACATACTCTTTCTTTGTGCTATGATGTCTTATATCATAGGTTCAGATGCTCAGGTTCCTAACCACGCATAGATTGATCCAGATTCAGCCAATAGTAGATTTAGTAGTGATTCTTCATCTATAGAGGATATTTCTTCATTTTATTATTACAGTAGACTTAGTATTTCAGTAGATGGAGTTAGTTGGGGGATTTTCTCATCAACTCTACTTTCAGACAGTTTCAAATTAGAGGCTTTTCAGCCTAGCATTTAGATAGTGTTTAGTCTTACAGATTGTTATTTCAGTTGATACACTTTACCAGTATTTCCAGATGTTGAACCTTATGGCATTTCAACCTATTTTTCTGCATTTATTATAGTATTATGTTTTAGTGATCATAACAGATATCAGTAACAGGTTAGCTTGTGGTCCTCTGGGATCGTTAGCATCGTGTAGCATCCAAGGTATAGACTCAAGGCATTACAAACTTGGTATCAGATCCTAAGGTTCAATAGAGCCCTAGGGAGTCTGAAAGTTTCATCTCATAGAGTTTTATGCATGGGTGTGTAGTGTGCCACACTTATGGACAGAAGGCTATGAGATGTTTTAGGAAAAGTTTCCATTCTTTCAGTATTCATGTCATGCGAGTGAGCTTGAGATCAAGTTAAACTCTCAGTCTAATCCACTTTTTGCTTTTATTTACAGAACATGCCTCCCAAAAGGACTAATGAAAAAAGAATCGAAGAACAGTCAGTAGATTATCCCATTCAGGTAGATCCCCTGGATGAACATGTCTCTCATTCAGAGTTCAGAGTTGCATTCACTACTCTAGCCAATTAAATACCAGCTCGAAACGAACGGCCAGTTGTTGTTCAGGCCAACCCAGTGGCCAATACTGTTACAGCCAGGATTTGGAACTTCACCCAAATTAATCTTCCCCCACTCTTAGGATCTAAGTCAAAAGAAGATCCACAGGAGTTCCTCGATCAAGTTCAAAAGTCACAGATATCAAGGGCATGACTTTAAGTGAAAGTTCTGAGTTAGCTGCCTATCAGCTACAAGATGTAGCTCATACGTGTTTTAAGTAGTGAAAGGTAGATAGGGGTACAAATGCAGAGCCTATAGAGTAGGAAGAGTTTGCTATGCTTTTATAGGTAGATTATTTCCCTTAGAGCCGAGAAAAGCTAAGGTGCTAGAGTTAATAAATTTCTAGAAAGGCAGTATGAGTGTGAAAGAGTATTCTCTTAAATTTTCTCAGTTAGACAGGTATGCTTCCCATGTAGTAGTAGACAATAGGTCCAGAATGAGAAAGTTTGTATCTGGGGTATCTGATAGCGTGGTCAAGAAGTGTAGGAGTATGATGTTAATTAAGTATATGGACATATCTAGGCTTATGTTCCATGCTCAAAAGATTGAGGAGCAGTAGCTTAAGAAAAATGAGAGTGAGAATAAAAGAGCTAGAATAGGTAGCTTTAGTTTTATTCAGCCTAAGTCAGAAAGCAGCAACCGTTCCCAGTTTTATCCAAAGTGTTCAGTTCTAGCTCCATCTTCAGCTAATGCACCATTACCATAGTTCAGGAATGACCGTTGGGATGGGGCACCAGGCTCCAAAACCCAGGGTAGTGTGAGAAGTGGTCGTAACCATACACTTTGCGAAGAATATGGTAGAAATTATATAGGTATGTTTAAAGCTAGCAGTAATGTGTGTTTTGGTTGTGGCGCTTCAGGTCACAGAGTCCGAGAATATCCTAAGGCTGGTCTGTGAAGTCAGCACAGTCATCCTCCATTTCTATCCGATCGTCTGACTCCATAGGATGCCACTTCCAGTACCACTGGTGGTCAACTCCATGATAGGTTTTATACACATCATTCTTTCCATGACCAGGAAAGTTCTCCTAATATAGTTACGGGTACGTTATGAGTCTTTCATCCTTATGTTTATGCCTTGTTAGATCCCGAAGCTTTACTTTCTTTATAACCCCTATATAATGGTCAACTTCGGTGTCAGACCCAAAATATTAGAAGAGCCCTCCTCAGTGTCTCCCTAGACTCTAGAATAAAGTGGTGACATTTTTGTTTAGATTTGTTGATTAAGTGGCTCACAGCTTTATAATAATGGATTAAAAATAAGGGGGAGATGGTAGAACAAGTAACCAAGTCAGTCTTTCAGATTTTAGTAATAACATCAGTATGTGTAGAAAATTAATGGGAGAGGTTGACGCCTAATCCATCCTTACCTCAGTGCAAAGTTTTGTACTTCAGCTATCACGATATTTACTCATGCCTTACATGTCAACTCTATGATCATACCTCATAGTTGCGAATGTTAGCAAGAATCATGTACTCTTCTAGTTCCTAGTATGAGGAGTTCCAGCTTACTCAGTGTTACGAATCATGTTCCATGCATACAGAAACTCCAACTCAGGTCATGCATCTCATGACTCAGGTACTAATACCTCACAGAATGCTCAGTTCCCATGGCTCATGCTACGCTCCTAATGATCATTTAACTTCAGACTATGTCATGTATATCTTTAGTTTAGACCTCTTAGTAAATCCGCAATGAAAATATTCTATTCCTCAAACCTTAGTAGGTAGGGTTATCAGTGCCCATATTACAGAATTTTTGGCCATATTTTGGTTTCTTATTCAGATGTCTTATTCAGACCATGCCAAGATTCCTTACCCGTTAAAGTTATTAGAACCTTATAGGAAGAGTGTCAAAGAAATGCTCCATTTAAGTATAAGTTTTCAGTAAGAGTTAGTCTATAAAGCCAGTAATCCAGTTTAGCAGTCAGGAAGACAAATTTAGATGGTTTCCCATCTTTCCATCTAGTCGTCCTATCCCAAAATGGAACATTCTTATAGTTGTGAATTCAGCTCAGGTCATGTATCATGCCTCAGTTTCAGATCTTAGATATTCAGTCACAATTCAGTTTGTAGGTTCCTCATGCATCGTCCCAGCTTTTTCTTAGTATCTCAGCCAAGTCGGCATTCTTAGGGGGACATAATGTCCCAAGGGGGAGATGCACTATAACCCCTGAGATTTTATGTCCTAAACCTTCCATTTTTTTTTCATGTAACAAAATCCAGTTTGAAGTAATGTGTACTCATAAATTGGCTCTCCCATTCCAAATCTCAGCCGTATGATCATTCCCATGTCATGACATGTATTCAAGAAATTTTTTCAGTTCATGGTATTCAGTTCATATATCATATTTCAGACTAAGTCATGTTGTCATGTTCTCGTTCATACTTGTCCAGTAAATGATCTCAGGTTCATCAGTATTCTCAGCCTAAGGTAACATCCTTCCTTAGATTTACTCGGTTTCATAATTCAGTTACAGTTATAAACTTGGTATTCTTTGTTGTTGCATAACAGTCATGCATTCATGAATTAGTTCAGTCATGTATTCCATGCATCAGCTATGCATGTTCAGTATGGAAACTCAGTTTGTCAGTAGCTCAGTCATATAGTCAGGTTTTAGTTGTTTATGTTTAGCATGAAGACTCAGTCTATTGGTGTTTCTCAGCTTAATCTATCTCATTCGAGGACTAATGTTCCTAAAGGGGAGATATTGTTTAACCCCGTATTTCCCTATCTTAATTTAACTCTCAGAACATGAGTTATTCTATTTAAAATATTTTAAATACTCAGTATTTTTCAGTTTAGAGCCTTCCAATGCATGGTAAATTCAATTATCTTTCTAACAATATAAAGTTTGCTCAAATCTGACACCCGGACAAAGAGTTAAAGCCATTTTAGTAAGAAAATGTGCCAATTGGCACTTCAGCGCATCGCAGAAGCCGTTCAAATGGCAATTTTCATTTTCCAGTAAGCCAACGCGATACCACCACATTGATCCACCAGCCATTTATTCAATTGTCACTTTACAATGTGACTCTGCAATTATGGCGCGTCACACCAGGGGTAAAATCGCATCTAGTAAGGCACCGCGATTGTACCGCATCGCGCAAAGCTTCGAGGTCGCAGTTTTCCATTTCCAGTGTTTCAACACGATTCCACCGAATCACGCTAAACTCCCAGTTCCTAGGTTACAATTTCTAGAGGCATGGTGTGATAATAGCGCATCGCGCCAGGTGCCCAAATTGGGGTTTTCACTGAGAATTTTCCTTTATTCCAAGGGTAGTTTGGTATTTTTCCACTTCCCTAATTAGTTTAAACACGAAATTAAACCCATAAATAACCTATTAACTCATTATTTCCTCAGTTTCTCTCAAGAATAAAACATTCTCTCTCAAAAAGGCAAAAAAAACCTTAGTCCAAGAAAATCAAGAACAATCCTAAGAGTTCATCCTAGAACCTTCAAGAAAGAATCTTCTCAGGTATGTTAGGAGTTTATCTATGGATTCCTTTCACCCATAAGTCCACGAATCCATTTTTCAAAACTACAAAGATTGTTGAATTCTGAACTTCCATGTTTTAATTAGATTGAATTCATGTTCATAATATTAGTTGGGTTTCAATCCATGATTTAAGTGCAAGTTCTTGAAATTGAATAGCATGTGTGATGAATATGTGATTATCTTGATAAACCCTTGAATTTACAAAGTGATTAATGTATCTATGATGTTAATTTGGTTTTCAATCCATGATTATGATAAGATTCATGAAAATAGAATAATATTTAGGTGGAATTATATGAATAGCATGTTAAACCCATGAAATTGCAATTTGGGCACTGTAGTAACCATGTTTATATGTTATCCATGATTATGTGCATGAGTTGTTCTCCCTAAGTGATTGATATAATGTTCATGTGAATTAAATGATGAAATCATGACATGCTAGTATATGTACAAGCTTATGCACTACAAGTGTTTGATGAAATGTCTATATGAATGAATTATCCAAAAGTATACATTGTTATTCTTTTCAAGATTATGTTATGCTTTAGTTTTCATGCTATAGAGTCCTAGGGGTATTTAATACCCGACAATCTAGCTGTTTACTTAGAGCCAGTGTCAGTTACAGAATAGTATCAATCATTTCACAATCAGTAAAGCTCAGTCAATTACAGAACTCAGTAGTACTCAGTCAGCTACAGAACTTAGGAAAACTTAGTATCAGTCTAATTCAGTCAGTTAACACGATCAGTAGTAGTTCAGTCGAACCCAGTACAGTCTCATAATCAGTTCAGTGTCTATTCAGTTGGGAGTAAGATTCAGTACTGAGAAAACCCAGGGATGGGGGTATTCCTATTAGTGTAGGGTTTGACCCTTAGTAGCAATCCCTGAGTTATAGAACTACATAGCTAGCATAGGTTGAGATGACTTCCTGCTAGATAAGGGTTGATACCTCTCTTATTAGTTTTCCTGCCAGTTAAGCATTGACAAAATGTCTTCCTACTAGTTAGGGTTAACTCACAACCATTGTTATTACCCATCGAACGGTAATTACACCCTTCTAATTAGGGTTATAGATTGGACCCCTACTTAGATATCTTATCTTATTTGGTGCATGTCGGTTAGATGATTACCTCCCATAATTTTAGTTTTAGACTTCAGAATAGAACTCAGTTCAGGTCTACAGAATCAGGACTATCAAGTACAGTCAATCAGTATTAGTAACTCAGTTATAAAAAATCTCAGATTATCAGTTACTCAGTATCAGAACTCAGTACTTAGCTTCAAAAATTTACGTTACAGTATATATATATGCACAGTATTACATGCTCAGTATTTATTGTATTTCACATTATCCATGTATTTTATGTTCAGTTTCTCTATATTATTCAGTTAGTTATTGTTCACGCATATGAACCCTTACATTCAGCCTTACCTCATCTAGCATACCAGTACATTCAACATATTGACGTATACTCTTTTTTTGTACTATGATGTCTTATATCATAGGTTCAGACGCTCAGGTTCCTGACCCCGCATAGAACTATCCAGATTCAGCCAACAGTAGATTTAGTAGTGAGTTCACATTTATCGAGGATATTCTTTTATTTCATTATTATAGTAGACTCAGTATTTCAGTAGATGGAGTTAGTTGGGGGATTTTCCCATCAACTCAACTTTCAAGCAGTTTCAGATTAGCGGCTTTTAAGACTAGTTTTCAGACAGTGTTCAGTTTTACAAATTGTTATTTCAGTTGATACACTATATCATGTTTACAGATTTTGAACCTTATGGTATTTCAGCCTATTTTTTTGTATTTACTACAGTATCATGTTTCAGTGCTCACAGCAGATATCAGTAATGGGTTAGCTTGTGGTTCTTTGGGGTGGTCTGCACCGTGTAGCATCTGGGGTACAGACTTGGGGCGTTATAATGAATCTCTTGTCTAAAATATCTTTTAGTTGCTTCTTAAGCTTTTTTAACTTAGCTAGAGCCTTTCTATACGGGGGAATAGAAATAAGACTAGTGTTTGTAACAATATCAATCCCAAAATCAATCTTTCTATTGGGAGGGACACCAGGAAGGTTGTTAGGGAAGATCTTAAGGAATTCATTTGCCACCGGGACGAAATGTAAAGAATGACCTTCTGAGTTAAAATCTTTAACCTAGACTAGATAATAGAGATACCCCTTAGAAATTAATCTCTAGGCTCTAAGATATGATTTGAACCTCCTCTTAGGAGCTGGGGAACCACCCACCCACTCAATAACTGGATTATTTGGGAATTTAAAGATGAACTTAAAAGTCCGATAGTCTAGAGAAGCATAGCACAACTGCAACCAATCCATACCTAATATGACATCGAAATCAACCATGTCTAACTCAAATAGATCCACCAAAGTCTCTCAATCACCCATAGATACCACACAACCCCTACAGACTCTCTTGAAAACCATAGAATTACCCATCGGGGTAGAAATACAAAATGTCCAAAAATATACTTGGGACCAAAAGCAATATACACATCCATAAATAGGGTCACATATGAAATAGTGGACCCCTAATCAAGTAAATAGTACACATCTCGGGAAAAAAGTTTTTATATACTAGTAATGACATCAGGCGATGCCTTAGACTCTTGACAGGTAGTGAGAGCATAAGGTCATTTCTGAGCAGTGTTGGAGCCAGATAGTGCACCCTTTGGTGCCAGAGCTGATAAAGAGGCAACCGGAACATTGTTTGCTCCATAAGAAACCTTAGACACTAGAAAATTTCTAAGCATGTACCCTAGATGACCACAGTTAAAGCATTTACTTTTTCTTTCATTATAGTAACCCTGATACAATCGACCACAAAACCTAAAAGGTGGATAGGATGGAGTTGATCTGGCCCCACTAACCTGAGATCTGGCACCCTATGCCCTATAATTATCGCCACCATGAAAATGCCTGTCACCCGACGAAGTTGGGTAGGGAGCACTAGTTATCGAGTAAGACCCAAAATTTCCCTATTTCTTCTTAGATCGCTTTCCACCATATCTGTCACTCTTCAGTTGACCACCACTCTTCTAAAAAAATCTAAAAATTTTACTCTTTCTCTCCCTATCTCTATCTGCTTCTTCTTCTCTTTCTCAACCTGCTGTATGTACACCACCAACCCAGAGATGTCCATGGTCTTGTTCAACAAGGTAGCGTTACTCTCCAAAATCAAGTCTCATGATAACCAGGATGCAAACTTTCTCATTCTAGCCCTCATGATAGAAACCAACTTTGGAGTATACCATGATAACTGGTGAAACTTCAAGTCATACTCCTTGACTGATATCTTGCCTTACTTCAGGTTGACAAACTCTCCTGTCTTTGCCTCCCTCAACTCTTGAGGAAAGAAGCGGTCCAGTAAATCATTAGAAAAATCATCCCATAAGGCTGACTCAGCATTTTCACCTCTCAACTTATCCCATTCCTTGTACTACTGATAAGACACATCTTTCAACTGGTTGGAAGCAAACTCCACGCATTCCATATTAGTGGTATGCATAACACGAAAGATCTTTTCTATCTCATCAAGGAAACTTTGAGGATCTTCCTCGACCTTAACTCTTGTAAACAACCTCATAAACTAGCAAACACCTGTGGCCTCAAAAGATAGAGTAATAGAAGCACCAAGCTCGTCCTGAGAAGATACCAAATGAGCCAACATATGAATAGACTAATGAAACTCAACATTCATCACATCATCTTGAGAAGCTCGAGAAGGACCAGAGGGAACCGATGTATCTCCATGAGGAAAATTAGGAACTGGACCCCTTGATTGAGTCTGGACCCCATAAGTAGGAACGTGTCGCATCAACATTGTCCTCAGGTGGTATAGAGGAGTTTTTATGAACTTTAAATCATATAGGAATCATGCTATGAAAATAAAACAAACTGGTATTGGAGAAGATTTTAGGACCTTAGACTATACACCTTAAAAATATAACACAAGAAAAAGAAAAATTCCTAAATGGCTCATAGCCTCTCCCTTATGAGTATGGCGAGCTATACACCCTTAAAAAAGACTCTACTAGACACGGCTTTGTGGACTTCGAATTGACCATGAACCTAGGGATCTGATACCAATCTAACATAACCTAAAAAAAAGCCTAGTCGTGTCGGGTATTTCAATTCCAACGGGACTAGATACCACCTCCAATACCCCACCTTTAACCACTCTACGCCCTATGTCGGATGAATTTTGAATATATAACAAGATAAAACAATAATAATCTAAAGGTAATAAAGTAAGTCTATAACCATAACCATACAACCATAACAAATATCCAACCAATACCAATCCTAATGCTTATACCCATACCAATGCTAACACCTATATCGACACCGCCCATGCCCATAGTAGTTCGAAAAGCCTCTAACCACAATCAAAGAATATCCCACTGGGACATTCCCTCGACCATAGACAAAACCAAAACCAAAGAAATAACAATAATAGAAAGAAGTCCATAGCATAAAATGGGGTCTTTTGGAGTATGGAAGCTCACCACTTCAATCTGACTCAAATCTATCCCTGAATCCAAGTCAATGAGTTGGAGGAATGGTAGTATGGCCAGTTCCTGCATCGCGTGGGGATACAACTCTCGAATATGGTTAATGGAGTGAATGCTAGCATGTAACTCAGGGATAAAGGTTAAATAATGCCATCATTCAAAACCAAATCAAATAACCATAGGCAATCACATATATACATATTTATATATATCATCCCAGGATAGGTAACAAGTTTTAGAATACATTTAAAATCTTAACCTGGATTGTGTATCTTAACCGTCATAAAATCCACCCATGGGATTTATGGGTTTAGCTCTCTATGCTGAAAGGGCCTTGGTGCGTGTTAGTTGCATGAACTAGAGGTATCAAAGAAGCCTAGGAAATGACCCAACCCTACATAAAACCAAGATAAAATCATATCAATATTGTAAAACATACGCACAGGTCATCAAGACCAAGCCTCATGATGACAATCACTAGTTTCCAGTGTTCGTCCATTGGACCCACACTTTCACGGCTAGCTATCACAACCCCCATTATTTCCCAGTTAAAAACTTTAGTATATACCAAACCACCAATTCCAGGAGTCAATTATTAAGCCATTATAAAGTGGTATCATCATACCAACTATAGCTTGCAAGCAATGTCACCAGCAAATACTTAGGGGAATCCTACGTACCCCACATACTCCATTATTAAAATAACTTGGGTCATTCCTTCGTACCCCACAAGGTTTTCAAAATCAGCCTTAATCATTTTGTTCCTTACATTAGTTTTAAGAAATAGCCAAACCAAACACTTTGGGGATTCCATGGTACCCCTAGTTCAAATTCCCACCTTTCTTATAACAACTAACAAGTTTTACAAAATAAGGTTGGGGTTATAACCACTAAGAGTCATAAGTTAAAAGAAATTTACTATTATAAAGGTCAACCACCATACCCATGCAACCACATGTTCGAAACCATAATCAAAATAAGGAAAACTATAATTAAACCATGAGAAACAATATTCATCCATGAACAATAAAAACTCTCAACCTTTATTTCAAAACCATAAAAATATCATGAAAACCAAACATTAGAACATATGCCTTGAGTAAAATAACAATGAGGGAGGAGTAACATTCCTTAGACACCAATAAGCATAAAGAAAAATCACCCTTGAAAGCCTTAATTGATTAGCTTAATGAAACCCTAGATTTTTCTTGAACAGAGAGTTTGAGAGAGAATTTTAGAGTGTTTTATTAGGAATAATATGTTATTGAAGTCCCAAAAGATGTTTTAACTCATGGTATCAAAGGACTTAAAATGAGAAATGTCCAGAATACCCTAGTAGAAAAACTGTAAGAAGGCTGCATACGGTTATAAGTCGACCCCTTAACTCGTGACCACCACATATGAATCGTACCCTTAAGTAATTACCAAGATAGTAAGTTGGACACCCATACACTATCCACCATACAACTCCATGATCCCACACGTGATTGTACCATACAACTCGTATAGTCTAGTTGTATCCAAGATAGAACCCAAGGGATTGGATACTAGATAATATACGACTCAACCTACTATTCGTAACCTATACTCATAGCTCTTAGTGAGACATACCAAGACAAGCCACTAAGTTACTAATTTGTTTAAGGATCGTCTTAATAACTCATCACCACCCCTAATGACTCATACCACCAAGTGGTTACCTAGATAAAAAACCCAACCACCACTCACTGGACACCTAACGACTAGGGTCACATAACCCGTACCCATACCATATTACTCGTATGATGAGATGTTATAGGATAGTAAGCTCAAAGCTTAAGAATTTTCCAAGGTATAAAATCTAAAGTGTTTCACATATTGAGTGATGTGTTTGTAAAGGCTGGCCGATTTATTCTCCCAATGGATTTTGTAGTACTCAATTATGATATTGATCATGAGATACCAATTATACTTGAGAGACCATTTTTAGAAACCAGGAGAGCTCTAGTTGATATGGAGTATGGAGGAATAAAGTTCCGGGTGTATCAGGATGAAGACTTTTTTCATGTGTACAAAACTGAGAAACAACCAATAGAGCTACAAGTGGTTTCTGTGATCAATATTGTGGATGAATAAATAGATGTTGGGTTACTTAAACTCAAGGGTCAAACTTTATGATTGATGTACGTCATGTCGCAATGTTAAATTAGGCGCTGGATGGGAGACAACTCTTCATTGCCATTAAGTTAGACCGTAACTTTTTATATTTTGAGTGTTACAGTAGATTTTATTTGGTTAGAGTAATCCATGCAAATGAGGTGCCCAAAGGGTATATTTGAATGATTTTGAGTAAAAGTAAGTATGGTGAAAGTGAGTTGTGGGCTGAGTAGTTGAAAAAACGAGAGTAAAAAGTGGTCACAGTTACTGTGATGGAAATTACCGTGCCATTACGATCATAATAATCATGTAAACATGATCACAATCCTTTGACCATGATTGTGGTCAAGATTGTTTTAATACATGAGCAGTTGCCCATAAAACCCCCACCACATTTGCTCTTTAATTACTCTTAATTGTACCCATTTCTACTTTTGTTAATAGAATACAAAATTGCATCGCATCCCCCATCTGGTATGCTGCCTAATTCTCCTCTTGTATATGTATTTATGGGCCTTAGAATGTGTGTTTAGGAAAATGGCCTAAATCGTTGAATTATATGTTTCATGCTTGATTAAATTGCTTCTTTTGGTGTGTTGTCTGTTGTTATTGGTGTTTGCATTATTGGGGATTTCTTGAGTACCCAAAATTGTTTAAAATTTGTAGTAATAGCATGTGCACACTAAGTTTTTGGTAAATGCCCGAAAGGATTACTTGCTAGTTTTACATATTTTAAGGGCATAATTGAGTCTGTAGGATTGTGTTTCCTGTTCTCAGTGTCATTTATTGGTTATGAACACAAATTGGTATAGAAAATTAAAGTTTTGGTCATGATCATTCTAGTACAATACTTCGGTACCGCAATCGCGATCACTCAATCGCGATAAAAAAATTGTTATGACAATCCAGTTACCTGTGATCGCAGACCAAAAGCCTACGATCATGGCATATGAGCGTTGTATCAGGTAGGACTGAAATCCTTAATTTCCATTTTTAGCATAAATTTGACCAAAAAACTTTCTCTCAAGCTTAACTAAGTCACTTAGCATAGTTTACACATGATGATATTATTTGCTAATGCTCTATATTACTTTTAGGTCATCAAGGATAATAATGGTTTACTATGATCAAACTTGCTTCATGGATCCTTAGTGCCAAACTTTGTACTAGGGAGACCTGCCCAAGATAGAGCTATTCCCAGAGAGAGGCATATGTTTGGACAATGAGTCAAAAAAGATCTCGGCCTGTCATAACAGATTGGTGGCCATCGGGTGGAGATGTTTTTCCCTAGACCCAATCCGGGCAAATGAACACTAGGTTAGGGAGTTCTACGCAAACCTAAAATAAGAGTTTAGGAAAAGGAAGTCCCTTTTGGGCCCGAGCAGATCAATGACATATATAGGCTACTGGATATTGATATGACATAATTTAAGAAAAAGGTTAGTGAAACAGGGAGCTCTCTAGTTGAGAAGTTATCTACTGGACGACAGGTCCCGTGGGCTACCACAAAAATGGGGATATTATTGCATGATTTTATGGGTTAGGCACAAATATGGTTGGCTGACATTTGTAGCTGAATTTCCCTATACAGTAACATAACCTATGTCCCATATACGTAAGTTAAGATGGTTGCATGCATCTTGGAAAAATTTCTTTGAATGTTAGCGATAGTGCTTTCAGACATGAGGAATTTCAAGAATAGAGGTGGCTCCCTACTTTTATTTCCTTTATTATTCATTGAATTATGCAAGAGAGTCAGGTTTGAGGAGTACCTTGGGGAAACTTGGGTAGCCTGAAGAACCTTATTGACCCTCTTAATTTCAAGGTAAAGGCGCAGTGGAAAGAGCAAATAGATGAAAGTCAACTTAGGCAAGTCAATAGATAATGACATGGACTCATGCAGGTCATCCATGGTAGGGTCATTTAAGAAGATATCGAGTGAGATAAGAGCAATTCAGGATCTTGTGTCTGGGTTCTCCATTGGTCCAGGAGAGACTTCTATCGTTTGCTACTCTTATATTGCAGATAATGAATATGAGAGGTTATAGGTATACTAGAGGGATGAGAGGGGTACCATATCTAGACTCAAGAGAGCCTACTTGTCCTTAGCACGGTCACACAGGGATCTACGAGATTGTCATGATAAGATACGGATAAAGGAGAAGAGGAGACACAAATTATTCACTATTATGTGGAAAGGGATGAGGGGCCTATGTAAGGTCCTGAAGCCCAAAGAGAAACTCCCTTCTCTTAGGGAATATTTTGATGATGAGTTCCCTGCCAGGTGGTCCAGCCATGATAATACTAAGGATGATGCTGAGACCGATAGTGATGATAGTTCTTGATGCAGTTATATTTAGCCCCTTTTATTCTTTCTGTTCTTTTATGATTATGCAGTGAGGACACAGAAAGCTTTTACTTTGGGGTGCCCACCACCGTATTTAATAGATACTTTGATTCTTTGATATATATGATTAGATATCTATTTGGATATTTTTATATGTATTTAAATGATTTTATTTTTATTTGGGTTGTTATATTGGGCACCCTGATGGTGTCTACATTTGATGGATTAGTCATTTTCTTTCATTTTTAGAGTGATTTTCATTCTTAGATTTTTATTTCTCTTTATAATAATGTTGGGTGAGCCTTTTCCTATGATAGATTGAGTGATGACATTCTTAAGGGAAAATCATCGTGTTTTGTGTTTTTGAGCTATAGATGCAGGTGAATTCTGAGTACCCGTGGCATCATAGATTTGGGATTCCCCTTATTCCTATGGTTAAGTCTGAGTAACCATATTGTTTGCCTTTGTGAGACTTGAAATGTGAGTTAAAAAATTGATTTAGGGCTAATGATAATCATTATTATGTGGTGAAATACAAAGCAAATATTCCCCTCCATGGCAAATTATTTTTTTTGAAAATTAAGGGCACGGACATGAATGATCGGTAATAACACTTTACCTCTTTTAATGACTCCAAAGTATTTAGTTGGTAGTTTATGGTAAATAACTCCTTTGGTCTCTAAGTAGGAAATATTATCGAGTCTCCGTAAAAAGTTTGCATAACATGTGTGGTGAGCTTAGTCATTTAATTCTCATGCTTACTTGTGTCATCTAGAACTTGCACCATTAGTCTCTCAAGACTAATCTTCATTATAAATGGTTGGTGAATGATCTTATGCCTTCTTTGTGAACATGGAAATCGTCTTTAGCATAAAAAACCTACCCGTACATAGATAGAAACCCCAGTCACCCATTTTGAGCCTTTGAACCTTTCTTTGGAAACCATACCACAAGCCATGAGACATTTGAACTTTATCCTTTTTTTGAAACCTACCCTCCTTGAACTTGAAAATGCAACTTGAGGCTAAATCCTAAGTTGGGGGTGGTGAATCTTTGAAAAGGTATCTTTGGTCCACGGTAATGTAAGAAAGTGCCTAAGAGATAAACAATGAAACCAAATAAGTAAGAAAATGAAAGGATTCAACAAAATAAAGAAAAGCATGAATTGCACAAAAAATATATGGAAAGAAAATGATTTCAAGAGGTAGGAGAATCAGGGTAGTGAAAGTAGCCACATCTGTGAGTTGGAAAAGAATGAAGTGGTCCATGACCCAAAGTTTGATTGAATAGTGTTTTATGTAGAGTTTAAAGAGGGTGTAGTCACTTTGATCCTAAATATGTATCCTACCCCTTTCTCGAACGTACATTACAATCTTGAAAAAGTCCTTTGAGATCTCCAACGAAGTGTCTTCAAGTTAGTGGTGATTGAAAATAAGGAAAAGCATAAAGCATGATACTTGATTTCATTAAGAGATTATTTGTGAGAGTGAGTACTTGTACTTTAGTCCCTTGTTGCATGATATATACTTTAGTGTATGGGACTTCCTTTCGTGAGAAGGCATGTAGACCAATTGAGGCGGGTGAAGTTGTCATCTTCCAAAATTGAGGCAAATAAGTGTAGTTGAGTCTCTTTTGATATAGAGTCACTTCTAGAGAGCAAGTGGTTGTTTCTTGGTTGTTCTTAAAATACTTTTGCATCCTTAAAAGTGTGATTGATTTTTTAAGGGAGTTGTGCAAATAACTTTTCACATACTTGAGGGCTAATTGGTGGTGCTAATTGAGTTCATAGTCATTGTGAACATTTAGTTGTGTGAATGGGATTATAATTTAGTATCCTCATTGAATGTGGAGTAGTAATGCTTGAGGAAAAACAAAGTTTTAAGTTTGGGGTATTGATGAGTGGAAAATTTTCCACTTATCTATATTCAAATTCATGCACACAACTATGAAGTGAACATATATATAAGACAAATTCTTTATTGAAATGCATTAAATCCCATGGTTTGTAAGTTTGCAGGTGATCGGATGAAAAGAAGTGAAGTTAAGTTGAAAAAGAAATAAAATGACCAAAGTGATTGTACAAGCTCAAGATTAGGACCAAGGATTGACACTTAGGTACCGCAATTGCAGCCTGATGGTCGCAATTGTGTTCCTGAGCCAACTCAATCCTCGATGATCGCGAGGGGATCACCAAGACCACGTGAGTCACGAACTCGGTCAACCAAGATCAATCAAGATGTAGTGGGAATTTTCCCAATAGAAGAATCATAAATTCATAGAGCTGAATCCCAAGTCTCAAAATCACTAACCCTTGCACAATTAGGGTTTTTATCAATGAATTTTCAAGTTTGAAGGGGATAAGAACATTCTAATTTTGAGAAAAAAACAATTGTAATAAATTCTCATGAGATTTTAGTTGTAACTCAAAATTGAAATTTGGATTGTTCTTGCTTGCTTTTCAATAGATGTATTGAATTCCAACATGGGTCTATTTCTTTTCTCCAATTTCATAAGAAGTTAAAATTCTTATCTTGGGGTTATGTGAAATTTGGTGGTTACTTTGTGTGGGAGTTAATTGTTAGTCCAAATAACTAAAGGAGGTTAGTTTCTGCTATTACTCTAGGTTTGACTTGATAATTATGGGTGAAAACACCAATTGACTTGGATCTCATATCATCCTTAAAAGAGGGATATGGGTGATGAGTAATAGTAGACTGCACTTTAATTTAGCTTCTCTCATAGCATTATCTTGGAAATAGGGATGTTGTATGAATGTGCAATGTTCATAAGCATTATCTTAGAAATAAGGATGTAAGTATGAGGTATTGGGTTGATGAATTTTTTATGCTTATGAGGTATTTGAAAGAATCCATGGGTGAAATTTCGTATTTTATTGAAAGACTAACACTAATACCATAAACCTAGCCTACCAAAACCCTTAACTAAAATTTGGATTAACCTTTGATAACCCATACATAAAAGACCTCTAAGGTAGCATAACCCTAAGATTTCTCTTAATTTGATTTACTAATCACTAGTTAAATCCCTTATTAGTTTTAGTATATAGTTTTGTGTAACAAAGACTTACACCAAATCCCCTACCTTACTTTAATGTTTAGTTTTAGTTTCGCATTACGGGTTAACTCCTTATTAACTCTCAATACTCAAAAGTTGTTGAAAACTAGCTTGCACTTCTTATGGATACAACCTTGACTCTTGTTGGGTTTATATTGACGACGACTTCCTTGCATCAAAACCATGTTGTAATTTAAGAGTTATCAATAGTTATGCCATATTTGTTGAATAATATCTGATTTACTCCAGGCTCATTCTCATTCTCTACTTAAAATTCTTTTCATTGTTAGTGAATCTCTCTGAATAATCACGTTATCATCTTGTGTATGACTGCAATGCTTAGATGCCTGTAGGATTGTTATTGCTTCTGCATCCATATTGTTAGTATCCTCAATTGTTACTCCTTGTGCATACATTAAGTCCCCATTAATATCTCTAAGACAGAATGCATATGAACTAGCTCCTGGATTGCCTCTTGATGCTCCATTAGTGTTGTACTTCTCCCATCATTCTATTGGAAATTATCATAGAACTTTAGTAACTCAAACTTTAGTCTTCAACTATTCAAAATCTTTTAGTATTCCTGGACATTCATAAGAGAACTCCAATTTGGTTTCCTCACTTTTATCAACATCCTTAGATTTCTTGTTATATTATATATCAACCTTTGTCCAGTGACATTTTTACCTTCATGATTAATGTTGTTCCTTCTTCTCCTCAGCTACCATAAAATGATACTAGGCATAGGCTAGAAATAAGTTTTTTCCCTCTGTTTAACCTCTATATTCCACCCTTTAAGTATTTTTTACCATAGGCTTAGACCTTGAATGTTCATACTACAAAAGAAGAAAAGTAGGACCAAGTCCTGTTAGCAATATATGATCTCAAAAACACATGAGATATAGTCTCTTGTGATGGGTTTGCACAGCATCGACACCTAGATGGACCTTTAACTCCTCATCTACTTATATTATTATCCACTGGGACTTTTACTTTCCACATCCTCCATATAAAAAGTTTATTTTAAATGGTGACCCTTTTATCTATAAATCTTTATAAGTATTGGTAACCAGCTCTTTTTGTCTAACATACCGTTATGCTAATTTCACTGTAAACTTTCCTTTTGAATTAATAATCCATACAACCCTGTCCCTATCTTGTGTCTGAACTGGTGGTCTGATCTTACATAAATTGAGAGCCCCAATTACATCTGAAAAGACCTCGTTTATCAATTGGTCATTCCATGCTCTATTTAATAGCAAATAACTCTTATATTGATATCTATTATCCCATTCCTTGATGTCCTGCATAGTGGAGTACAAATCACATATACCTATCCAATTGTCAAACTATATATAGGAATTCCCACTTGTGGTTTGTCATACAATTAAGTGATCTACAAGATCTCTCACTTGCAGTATTTTCTTCCATATTTGAGCACCCCCAGCTCCAGATTTCCATATTACAAAATTGGGATATTCTATTTCGAAATAATTATTGTACATGTAAAAAATCCATATGGACCTTCTTGTCCTAAAGTTTCACTATAGTTTACAGAAAAGAGCAGTAGACAAATCCTGTAACATTCTAAAACCCAATCCTCTTTTCTCCTCTAGTAAACATAAATTCTTCCACTTCACCCAATGGCTTCCTCTTGCACCTATAGAACTACTCCAAAAGAATTGATCAAAGATTCTTTGTATTGTATTCATTACATTCGTAGGAGGGTTAACTACCGATAGGCAATGAATAGGAATACTCTAGAAGACATGCTTGATAAAATGGCTCTTCCTTCAAAGGATAATAGTATTTCTTTCCCACTTTGTAGCTTACAGCTTATTCTATTCATAATTGACTGGTAATAATCTTACTTCTTCCTCATGTAAAAAATAGCGCAACCTAGGTAGGCAAAGGGAAATTCCTATCTTAGAATACCTATAGCTACCTTTGCCATAACTACAGTACCAGTAGAAACTCCTTTATTCAAATAAATAGCTCTTTTTTATTTATTAATATTCTTCCCTGACACTGTTTCATACCTATCTAGTACCGCTATTACCATCTGCAAAATACCTATCTTAGCCTTTCATAATATAATCATATCATCTGCATAGGCTAGACGGTTAATTTTAGGACGTCATCCTAGCATACCAAACATCCTAAACTCCTTTCAATAATAAATGCCTTCAAAGTCCTTGATATGCACTTCTGCAGCTAAAATAAAATGAGTAGGAGATAGTAGATCCTCTTTTTTCAATCCTCTTGATGATTTAAAAATTCTTTAGGCTCCCTATTCAACAGAATTATTACCAATTATTCCCAAATAACCTGAACACCATATCTATTAGTTCTTCACAAAAGTCTAACTTTCTTAAGACTTTTATAAAAAATAACCTCTTTCCCCTATCATATTCTTTCGTTATGTCTAACTTCATAACCATATTGGGTGGCTTACCTTTTTTTCTTATTTCTAAAACTATTTCCTACACCACCAATATATTTTCTGTAATACTTCGCTCTTGTACAAAAACAACTTGTTCTTCAGAGATTATTTCTAGCAGAACTCCCTTAATTCATTCATGAATAATTATAGAAAAAATTTTATTCACAAAATTACTAAGAGATATGGGTGTTATATCTGAAAAAGTATTCACTACCAACTTTTTTGGCAACAAAACCAAAATAATATTGGTACTGAATCTTGGGATATCATATCCACAAAAGAAGGCTACTATCATTTGATGTAAGTCCTTCCCAATGATATCTCATTCATCTTGATAAAATACAACAATTATTCCATCAGGACCCCAACATTATTTGTTCAATCCCATGACTACAGATTTAACCTCCGCCAAGGTTGGAACTCTTTTTAACTCTTCATTCTATCCTGTTGATACTATAGAATGAAGTCTATCAAGAATTGAAAAATCTTTTTCATCCTTCTATTTTGTAAATTGCTTCTGAAAAATTCTGTAGCAGCTTATGCAATCTCTGGTTTCTCTTTTATCCATATACCTTTTTCATTTTGAATTCTTCTAATCTTTAGTCTAGTCCTTCTTCCTCTCACTATTGGGTGAAAGAATTTGGTATTTTTTCACCATGCTTGAACAATTCAAACCTTGCTTTATATCTCCAGAACTCTTTTTCCCTTCTAAGTTGTAAGCTCAACTCTGCATGTGCTTTAATTAAGTTTTCTCTATTGGTTCCTAATGGATCTTCTTCAAACAACTTCTTTCTTACCTTTATGATCTCCTCTAAAGTAGTAATCTCTTAAAAAATATTACCAAATTTCTCCTTACTCCAAAGAGTTAATGCTGATTTAGTCTTTATTTACTTTTGATGAAAGATGATAAAAGGATTACCTTCAATTTCAATTCTACCAATCCAGCCTTGTCACCTCCATGCATGATACTTTTTCAACCAAAAGTTAAGAAATTTAAATGATTTGAAAATTTGCTTACTTGCACTACTAAAATATAATAATAAGGGAGAATGTTCTGATCCACTTCTCACTAAATGTTCTATCTCCATTGCTGGAAATACTTCATGCATCTTTTCATTTCACAAAACTCTATCCAATCTTGTTAATATGCAATCTTCATGAGTTCTTCTATTGCACCATGTATATTTACTTCCCTAAAACTAACATTCATCTAGATTGCACATATTTATACAATGATTAAAGGATCTTATCTTAACTATAGTAACAAGTAGTCCACCTAACTTTTATTCATCATTTATTATCACATTGAAGTCACCCCTACCAACCATGGTTCCTGAATAGCATTAGCCAATTTCCCAAAGATTCCTATAGTGGTAATCTTTTATTTTGAGTATATTTTGTATATACTAATGTAACAAAAACTGACAAACCATCATCCTGATTCTCCAGTTTTAATGCCAGTTATTGATCTTCATCCCTAAACACACCATACTCTACTATTGAATCCATAAAACCCCATATCTTACCACATGTATTTGATGTTGCATGTTGCATTCCTAACCTTTTTTTTGTAAGAATCAATATTGTGACTTTCCTGAAAAGGTTCCATCAGCCTAATAAAACAAAATTGATGTCTTTTTGTAATGTTACCAGTATTGTCAATGTTTTTTGAGTATTCTCCGACCTTATATTCCATATCAAACCATTCATCTTAATTTTTATTTTGAGGTATGAATCTTTGTTTGCATTGTGTTTGTATTTGAATTTCTGCCCTTCATTTATTATTTACCCTAATTTACTCTCATTATTTCTATTTACTTTGAAGATAGATTACAATCAATAGACACCTTCTCTATAATATTCTCCAAATCATCCTCATCTATATCTTCCTTCCTTTTGTCAGTGATTTTTATTTGATTTCTTTCCTTTATTGCTAGTAGAACAACACCTTCTATCACCATTACATCCTTGGTTGAATTCTTTTATTCTAGCACACTAACTTTATTAACATGTTATTTTGTTTTGTTGCCTGTTGATGTCATTTTATATCTATTTGTTTTAATTGTCTCCCCGCTTCTTCTATTTATCTATTTTCTCTATTTGGTTCTCTGATATTGACTCATCTTCTTTTCTTTATTCTTTGCCTTCGACCTCCAGAATTTGATCTGTTAGGTTTGTTAGTTATGCTTCTTTTTCTATCTTTCCAATGCTTTTATTCACTCAATCTTTCGTGCAATTCTTACTTTGTTCAACCTTTTCTACATATCTTTGTGTTCTTCCTCTTTATGTAAGGCCTCAAAGCGGTTTGAAGTTGCAATTTCACTATTGGTCCCATTATCTACTTCACCTATAATATATCTATACCTATCTCTCTTGTATTTTCTTGTCCTTGTTAGCCATTTTTGTTTGTTTATGTTTTCTCTTTTTCCTTTTTTTTACATTAGAATCTTCCTTCTGCCTTTTATTTTAACCATCTGATCTTTTATTAGCAACCTCTTCCTTTTTCTCTACCTTCTTCTCGTGCAACTATAGATGAATATGCCAACAACATTCTTCATCATGGCCTTGCAAACAACATTCTTTGCAGTATTTAGGCATATAGTCATATTGGATTTAAATCCACTTTGATTTTATTTCCTCTATAATATCATTCTCCTTATTGATTCTCACTCTTTATGGTAATTTAGAAATTAGATCTACCTCTACTTTAACCCTGGAACAACTAGGTATTGTTTTATTCCTGGTAGCCAGGCCCACTATTAAGGGTTTTCCTACTACTGAAGCAATTGAAAAAATTGCTTTCTTAGAAAAGAAATTTGGTGAAAGGTCAGACATTGATATATATTCCACTCCTATTATAGTCTCAACATCAGACTCAAACTATGGATCCCACTTCAGTTTTCTCATCTGCCAATACGTCTCCTTGATTTTTATGTTATATGTTGCTGTTGAAAGCAATTGTAAATAATCCTCTAAACCCTCCAACCTGATACGAATGTGTCTTGTATCCAGTACTTCCATCATACATTCACCTTTTATTCCACACTGGATAGGAATAGTCTTCCTCAATTCCTTGGTGTTTGGTTTTCCATAAGAAAATTTACCAATGATAGCATATTGTAAATTTTCTTGTATGATTAAGTTTCTCACCTATGATAATTTCCATGTGATACTAGGTTCTCCATGCATCATAACAACTAGTTTTGGAGGAACCCTAGTAATATCATTCACGTACACTTAGGTTTTAATATACCAATATATTTTTAGATGTTACTGTCCAACTATGGTACCTTATTCTACTACTCATTAATCTTATTTGATGTTTCTTCCAGTAGGTTGCTCACACTGAAGATAGTGGCCATTATGGACATAAAATCATGTATATTTTAAGGTAAGTTAGGTTTTTTTTCATGCTTCCCTTCTGCAACTAGGGTTGTATTTCGTTCTACAGATAGTCTCTCTGATATGATATTCGCCCCTACTTCCTGTGGCCTTTGTAATTTGTACAAGTATAATTTTTTGTTGATTTCATTTTTCTCCTTATTTGTTTTTTAAATTATATATTCTTATATATTGTGGTAAATTTAAGCAATTTTTAGGTTATTTTTTTGTTTTCTACTAGAGCATTCATTGAATATTCTATATATTTAAACATGTTTCATTAATTTGTTTCTCTATATATAATCTATCTTTATTTATTTAATTTTTTAAATAACTATGATGTCTAATTCAGTTTGCACACAACTCAACTAATAAAGTTATGTGTAACATCCCACTAAAAAGAGATAGCAGGTAATTTTATCCATCAAGGCTAAGATAGATGGAAAAAAAGCATAATGTAATGACCCTTTAGGTTATTTTATGCATTTCAACACTATTCATTATTTAGAGTGTTCACATAGCTGTCCCAATTCATTTATAAATGGCTAAAAGCTAATAGTTTGGTTACCGAGCAATTTATTTGGTTTTTAGATTCAATTTCATATTGTGATGTTCTCGTTGTTGAGAATTAGGTATCGTGCTTAAAATTTATGTCAAGATCCTTGTATGTCAATTCTGATAGTTTTTCTAGATTTGAAGGTCAATTTAAGGCTAGGGGGACCTTTTATTCAAGTTCCAAGGCTTTGATACTTATTTTGGGCTATTGGGTTGATTTTAGATAAAATGGCCATTGGGTGTAGGACCCACATTTCATTGAAATGAACTTAGATAAAAAATTTGATGGCACCATTGAGTTCGAAATATTGAATTAGGTAGGGTAACATAGTTTATTTGCATTCATGGAATTCAAAATGAATTTTGAGGGTTAAATTACAAACTTAGTAAATGTCTAATTCTACTGGTGTAGGCCAAAAATGGCCTTTGCATACGTGAGGCCTTGGTTGCGTTAGCAAAGATCAAGAAAATTTAGCTTTCTTCTTTGTATCATGATAGACTGGTTGAATTCGTGAAGGGTAAGAAGCGTTGAGGCCCCTATTCACGATGGGGTCCCCGCGTTTGTGATGATAGGACAATTTGCAGTATATATATCTGTAAAACCTAGTATTATCTAATTTTTTTACAAGTATCAACTTCCACTAAAATCTTTAGAGAGCTACAAGAGTGAGAGGATTGATACATAAGTGTTTGGGGTGAGTTGGAGAGTTTGTGGGGATATTTTCTCACAAAAAATTATCATAAGTTTTCTTAGATTTCTTATTTAATTCTTTGTTTTAATCTCAAAATACCTAATACTTTGAGGTCTGATTTGAGGTAGTAATAGTGTTGGGGTTTCACTCATTTTATTAAGAAAAATAATCCTTGAAACTAAAGGGATGTTTTGATGGTTTCAAAGTTTTGATCCCGTAGTCAGTCCCCGCATGAGTTTTTAGATTGATTTTGGATCCAAAGATTTTATATACAATATAGGTATTTTTATTCTTGTATTAATGTGTAGATCACTATTTTAATAGTATTGCATCGTACAAAGGCTTCTTGGAGGGGAAAATCACTAATTTAGCGGACTTTCTTGGGAATTCATTTGTGTACAAGTAGTCTAGTCTTACTTTTCTCATAGATTGATCTATATTAGAATACTGGTGTGGTATTGTGTTATATTTGGGTTGGAATTTATGACTTGGTTTTATATTTAGTGAAATTTTGAATATTTAGCCAATTAGTGAGCCTTGCTTAGGTAGAATTAACTCATTCATCCTTTTCTTGGATTAATTAATGAACTTAAGACTTGTTAGCTTTATTTTGATACCTTGTAGTAGAATGTGGACACCATTGTATAAATTTGGGTAGAATTGCCTTAGTATGAACTTTCAAGGTTTAGTAGCGAGCTCCATCGACCCTCTTTAAGGTCAAATATCTTAATTAGCTCCATGTAGATATAGTAGATCTTATTTCATCATTATATACATAGTTTTGGACCCTAGGATAATTTATACATCTTTTTAATTCTCTACTACACTTTGTAACCTATATTTACTTTAAAAATTGGTACGAGTCTGGCATTTACTATTCATTTATGACATTAGAGTCTGATTCAAGCTCATCATTTATTGTTCAATTATGATATTCCAGTCATGTTTTTATGGTATGAAAGGATTCACGGAGATGGTTTTGGTGTCCAGTTACATTATAATTATTAGTGTTCGCATTTCTCTTTTAATTTCATCCATTGAGCTTTTGGAGGGTCGATAGAGTTATTCCCTCTTTGTTTGTTCCTTCTAGGCTTATAGGGACTTAGTTAGGTTGTAGTTATCTTGAATTCTTTTTTTATTATTTATCTTTTCATTTATTATCTGTCAGTTGAAGCATATCCTTGACTTTAGTTTACAATCTCGCACCTTATGATATTTTTATTATGATTAGCTTAGTCGAGCAAAGATGCCTACTGAATACATGTTGTTTTAGTACTCATACTACACTTCTTCATCTTCTTCTAATGTATATCCAAGTACTAGTTATCATCACTGATGTTTATCTAGTGCACTATAGTTTAGAGATAGGGTGAGCTTTCAGAGCTAGAGATAATTCTCTCTCCTTCTACTACTTTTGGATAGTCTCTCTTTTCTAGACTATTTGTATATTGATACTATTAGTACTTTATTCCTTTGATTAGTGGCTATTGTACCTATCTTACTAGGTCGTGTAATGCTCTTTTTCTCTTTCTCTTTCTCTTTCTTATTTATATACATATATGTTATTGTTTATATATTATATCACCTACAATCCAATTGTATGCTTAATTTTTAGTATTCATCATAGCTTTTACCAACTAGCCCATTATTTATTATTTTGAGCTACAGTTTTGATTACCTATTGGTAGGTTAAAGTAGGTGACATCATGACCTGAGAAATTGGCTAGTGATAAATTGCCATGCCTAGGTTTACTAGAATTATTGGTACAAAAGCATGTGTCTACTAAAGTCCTCCAAATAAAAATAATAATGTTTGTTTCTTATCTTCATGAAGCTATAGGGAATTCTTAGGAGAACATTGTTTTCATTCATTTCGTGCATTGAGTCTCAGTTGGTTTCTAGAACTCACATTGTTTCACTCTTTCTTATATGGTTAGAATGCATTTTATGATGATCGGAGATGAGGACCCGGAGTCTGCGACTAAGGCTCCTTCCAAGGTTAAGCTAGAGCTTCATCACCAGCTAAGGGTCCAGATATGGAGCCTTCCCCAGATTCTATTATTTTTTTTGCACCAGAGGTTCCTCCAACCCAGTCATTGGTGAGCCAAGGGGTAACCTAGGACCCATCGGGGTTTATCTCTTAATTATTACTATGATATTTCTTTGTTCGGTTGTTGTCATTGGTTGGTAGTGCACTGTCTAATGATGCCCAGTTTGAAGATTAATGTAGTATAGATCTAGGGGCACATCTTGTAGTTGAGGCTCCTAGAGTTGAGGTCCCTTCATCATAGGTAGTTTCTTAGGTTGTATCCTCCCAGCCAGTTATTTCTATTGAAAAACAAAAGATGTTGGGTAGATTTTTAAGATTGACTCTATCTAGGGTTGTAGGGCCTTCGGGTAAGGATGCATTTGAGTTCTTGATTGCTTGTTGATGATCGTCTTTGTAATTTGGGCCTAGTTGAGAATCTTGGGGTTCACTATACTACTTTTCAGTTAGACTTGGCAGTTATACATCAGTTGAGAGGTTATTTTGATTCCACTCCAAGAGGATCTCCTTATTTTACATGAACTCAGTTCTCTAAGGTTTTCTTTGAGAATTATATGCCTCAAAGCCTTCAAGAGAATCTGAGAGATTGGTTCTTGAGATTGGAGAAGGGTTCTATGACTATTCTAAAGTATGATTTATAGTTTCTTGAGTTTGCTAGATATGCTACTGCTATCTTACCGATCGAGTATGAGTGGGTTTAATGCTTTGTAAGAGGGCTGGAACTTTCTGTTTGTATGGATACTCAGAGTTTGGTTACAGATGGAAGGTCTTTTGGTAAGGTTACTTATTATGCCTATACTATAGAGGAGATATAACACAAGGCCTAAGGAGGTAGCAATAAGATACCACATCACCAGGGTAGCTTTTGTGGGAGATAATGTGGCTCTTAATTTAGAGGCAGGGGTTCTTAGAGTAGGTACCCTCCACAACAATTCTATTAATATCAGGGTCATTTTAGTAGATCCATTCTAGCCACACTTTATATTATTGAAGGGGGTCAGCCCAGCTATAGAAATTATAGTGGGTCAAGCAACATCCAGTCTTTGAGAGGTGAATATTATGGGTTTTCTAGTCAAGGAGGCTATTCTGAGTCAGTCAAATCTTTTAGATAGAGTGCATTACTAGGGAATGTTATGTATATGTGGCTGGCCGACCATTATTCCTATGACTATCCTTATCGTGTGGCAGTTGTGCATGCAGTGCAGAGTGTTTAGCTGATTAGAGTAGTGTTTTCCTCAATTAAAGGTGGTAAATAGTATTATACAAATGGCCTCTAGGGTTCTTGAGAAGGTCCTCAGATAGGTAGGGTAGGTGGTTATCTAGGCTCCCTGCCAGGTGGCGGGCGAGGTTATTTGTATATTATACTTGGTAGGCTGGAAGCAGAGTGTTTGGATGTTCTTATTATCGATACGATTTTATTGTGCCGTCAACCAACTATTGCTATTATTTTCTCTGGGATCCACTTATTCATTTGTGTCTACTTATTATGCACTACGAGTAAAGTTGTCTTGGGAGACTTTATATGTTCTACTGAACGTATCTACTCTAATGGGTGATTCTTTAATAGTGGATCGTATTTACAGAGCATGAGTTATGATCGACCAAGAGTTTGATATAAAAATTAATCTTATTGTGTTACATATGTAGACTTTGATGTGATTCTGGCCATAGACTGGTTATCTCCTTTTCATACTGTCTTGGATAATTTTTCCAGGATAATTACCTTAGTCATTACTAGCATACCTTCATAGTGTGGAAAGGTTCTATTATCCACACACTGATGGGGATTATTTCTTATGTTCGAGCTATATTACTTATATCATGGGGTTGTGAGTCTTATCTTGATCATATTTTTGGTGTTAGTATAGAGAGTCCATCACTTGATTTTGTCCCTATAGTCCATGATTTTCTTGATGTTTATCCTACGAATCTACCTAGCCTTCTTCCTAAGCATGATATTGAGTTTGTTATTAATCTTAAGTTGGGAACCCAGCCTAGTGCTATGACACCTTGCCCTATTGCTCCAACCTATCTTAAAGAAATGAATTCTAGACTTTAGGATCTCTTGGGTAAGGGTTTTATTGGGCCGATTGTATCACCTTAGGGTTCTCTTATCTTGTTCATAAAGAACCTGTGTATTGACTGCAAATAACTGAATAAGGTGACAGTGAAGAATAAGCATCCTATTTCTCGTATAGATGACTTGTTTGAGTCTCTTCAAGTATGGTAGTGTTCTCTAAGAGTGACTTAAGAGCGAATTTCCACCAATTCAAATTCAGGCATAGGACATCCCTATGACAGCCTTCAAGACTCACTATGACCATTATGAGTTCCAGGTGATGACTTTTGTGTTGACCAATGCCTTAGCATTTTTCATGGATTTGATGAACAGAGTGTTCAGACCCTATTTGGACTCCTATGTGATTGTTTTCATTTATGACATCCCTTTGTATTTGAGGAATAGGGAGGAGCATAAGCAATAATTAAGAATTGTGCTCCTAAGTTTGAGAGATCATAGGTTGTATGTCAAATTCTCAAAGTGCGAGTTTTGGATTGAGTCCATTACATTTATAGGACATATGGTATCTAAGAATGGTTCTATGGTGGATGTAATGAAGATTGAGGCTAATCATTATTGGGTGAGACATACATCTTCGATTGAGGTTCATAACTTTATTGTTTTGGTAGGTTACAACAGGAAATTCATTGAAGGCTTTGCTATTAGTGCAACACTGATGAATTGGTTGACTAGAAAGGAGGCTTATTTTGAGTGGTCCAAGTAGTGTGAGTTGATCTCTCTGAGGCTCAAGGGCTTGCTCACTTCAGATCCTATAGTAACCCTCTCATTTGAAGGCGAGAGGTTTACCATATTTTGTGATGCTTCTGGTGTTGGTTTAGGTTGTGTTATAATGCAGTAGGGCCAAGTTATTATGTATGCATTATGATAGATGAAGGTGCATGAGTGAAACTACCCCACTCATGATTTAGAGTTGGGAATGATAGTACTTGCAATCAAAATTTAGAGACACTACTTGTATGCATTTAATTATGAAATCTACATGGATCACTGTAGTCTTCAACACCTTATGACATAGAGGGAGCTTAATTCTAGAAAACTTAGATGGATGGTGTTTTTAAAGGACTACTATATCTCTATTCTATACTATCCAGGTAAGGCAAATGTGATAGCAAATGCCTTGAGCCGCAAGGCGGTGAGCATGGGTACCTTATCTTCTATTTTAGTTTTTGAGTGGTTGTTGGATTGGTACATCTAGTTCATATCCAACCTGTGGGTTGACTTGATATCTCAAACTCTAGGAGTATTTTTGCTGGTGTTGAGGCTAGGTTTACCCCAGTTGAGAAGAATTAAATTCTCCAGTTTGAAGATGGTAGACTTTTTAGCTTTTGTGACCAGGTTCTGAGGGGTGAATCTATGAGGGTTACCTCTGATTCAGAGGTATTTTGAGATATGACGACCGTATTTGTGTTCCATGGGTTGGATACTTGATTATTTGATATTATGAGAGGACCATAACTCTAAATATTATTCACCTTGGCACAACTACAATATATAGAGATTTAAGATAACATTACTGGTGTAGTGGCATAAATATTAATGTAGCAAATTTTGTAGCATGTTGCCTTGGTTGACTGCAGGTAAAGGTCGAGTATTAGAGACCTGGTGTCCTAATTCATAAATTACTTATTCCCGAGTGTAAGTAGGAGCGAATCACTATAGACTTTGTTAGTGGGTTGCCTTACACGTCCCATGGTTCTAACAACATTTGGTTCATTGAAGATTTATTGACCTAGTCGGCACTTTTTCTCCCTATTCAGATGTCTTTTATTATTGAGAGATTTGCACATATGTATGTTCATGAGATATTTTGCCTATATGCAGTACACATATCAGTTATTTTAGACTACGGCTCGATGTTCACCTCTAGTTTCTGCAGGATTTTTCAAGAGGAGTTGGGTACTCAAATTGACCTTAGCAATAATTTTCACCCTCAACCCAAACAGAAGTCAAAGCAAACTATTCAGGTTCTTTAGGATATGCTCCACATATATGTTATTGTCTTTGGAGATCAATGGGACCTGCACCTAGTTGTAGCAGATTTTACCTATAATAATAGTTGTTATTCGAGTATTGAGATAACACCAATTAAGGCATTATATGGTAGGCATTGTCTATATTTGATAGGTTTATTAGAGATCTCTGAGGTTAGGTCTTTTGGTATGGACTTACTTCATGAGTTGTTGGATACTGTTCGAGTAATTTGAGATAGGTTGAGGGTAGCTCAGAGAATGTAGAAGAGTTATGTAAATTGTATACTTTGTGCCTTGTGGTTTGGAATTGGTGATCGGGTTTTCCTATGAGTATCACCCATTAAGGGAGTAATGAGGTCTGAGAAGAGGGGAATACTCAACCCCAGGTGTATTGGGCCATTTGAGATACTTTGGACAATTGGAGAAATAGCTTATGAGTTGGACTTGTGACTAGACTTTGTAGTTGTTCATCCAATTTTCCATGTCTCTTTGTTGCAGTATTATATCATGGATGAGTCTCATGTGCTTCAGTAGGAATCAATATAGTTGGATGAGAGGTTTACATAAGGAGCCAATTCTCAATTGGAATGGGATGTCAGGCAGTTGTGCTCTAGAGATATTCCATTGGTTAAGTTCCTGTAGAGACACACCCAATCAAGGAGGACACCTAGGAGATCAAAGTGAGATGAAGGCCTAGTAGCTCACCTATTTGAGAATGTAGGTACAGCTTGATCCTTTACTAGTGGATATTATAATGACCCTCTAGGACATTTTTTGCATTTTGACACTATTTCACCATTTAGTGCTTTTCCATATTTGCTCCAAGTCATTTATGTCTTGCTAAAGATAACATTTTAGTTACTAGACCGTTACTTTGATATTTCTTTAGCCAATTCCCTATTTTGAAGTTCTTGTTGTTGAGAATTAGGAATAGGGCTTAAACTTTAGGTTAACGGCCTCGTATGCCAATTCTGACAGTTTTGTTAGATTTGGAATGTCGATTAAAGTCTATAGGGACCTTTAGTTCGGGTCCCAAAGATTCGTACTCATTTTGGGCTATTTGGTGGATTTTGGTTCATAAATTCTAACCCAAATATAGCAATACCACACCATTACCATAATATAGCTCAATCTAAGAGGAAAGTAAGCCTAGCCTACCTTTACACCAATGGAAGCGCAAGAAAAGAAATTTCACTAAATTGGAGAATTTACCTTTCAAGAAGCCAGCACCTGATTCCACGCTACCAAAATAATGATATACACACTAATATGAGAATAACAATACTCATATGGTATATAAAATCTTTGGGTCCAAAATCAGGTTAAAAATCTCATGTGAGGCCCATTTGTGAAATCACAACTATGAAACTATCAAAACGTCCCTCTAGACTCAAGGATCATTTCCCTAAAAAGGGGTGAAATCCAAGTACTATTACTCCCTCAAATCAGACCGCAAATTATTAGGGATTTTGAGATTAAAGTGGAGAATTAAATAAGAAATCAAAGGAAACTTATGACAATTGTTGATGAGAAAACATCCCCACAAACAATATAACTTACCAAGAACACCCATATATTAATCCTTTCACTCTCATAGCTCTCTAGGGCTTTTAGTGGAAGTTGAGACTTGTAAAAATTAGGTTTGGCAGCTATATATACTCCTAGGGTCCCTTTATCATGAATACGGGGACCCTATAGAAAATTCAGGCCTCAACCCAGCTTACCCTTCATGAACGTTGCCGGTCTACTAAGATCGCAAATAAGGAAACCTGGTCGGACCTAGAGGATACTAATTACGTTTGCACTAGCTTAATCTTAAATATTAAACTGGAATTGAATAGTTGCTTAACACTAGTCCTTGTGGGATAGATACTTGGCTTTTCTTTAAGGCCACTATATTACTTGGGTAGACCACGTACACTAGCATGTCCACTTGGGTGCAACACCAAACCATAGCCCAGAATAATAAGTAACTAGCTAAAAGGCAAAAGATAGAGGAAAAGAAGAATAAAGACAATATTTATAAGCAGTAAGTGAAAAAGTATATATATACATAAGCATACTATAAAAGAGAGGGAAGAAGATAAAATACCAAACTTGTCACGGCCCAATTCCTTAGGTCATAATGGCGCCTACCTTAAACCACCAGTAGGTAAGCCAACCCGTAGTACGGAACGACTAGTAAAAGACTACAAAATAATATAAGAAAAAGAATGTTGAATATATGAAATAAAGATCAATACATATAAGAATCCCAAAACCTGGTGGTATTAGTACAAGAGCTTCTAATATTAAAAGAGTACAAAAGTGAAATATCAAGGGAAATACACTGATAAAACTTATCTCTGAATACAACGTAGAGACTAGTCTAATACATAAGAGAGAGATAAGTAATACTCTAAAGTAAGGAGCTCACTCTAAGTCTCTGAACTAAGGTTGCTCTGCACGATGCACACATCAACGACGATAACCCGTACTATGATCTGGAGGCTGCAGAAGTGTAGTATGAGTACCAAATAAATGATACTCAGTAGGAAACTTTCAACTGAGCTCTAAAGATAAAGAAGACATGCATAGCATATAAACTGAACGGAATGTACATTCAAGAGTCCTAAAATCATATAACAAGTCAATGAGAATAATAAGGGGCAACTATCATCTTCTTGTCCACGAGTCTAACATAACAAGACTAAGGAAGTATTAGGGTGAAGTATCCTATTCTAGCTACATTCAATATACGTCAATGCTATACCGTATATCCCAGTTCAATATATGAATAAAGAGCGAAAGAAAGATATATAGTAATATACAAAGTGAAGTAATAACTATACAAAATGAACAACAAAGAAAGGGATATACGGTAGTATCATAGCTCCATACTGCTAGATATATAGATATAGATATAGATATAGTTATATATAGATTTAGATATATATGCATATAAAAATGAGGTCATCTCAAAGCATAACCTATATCATCATATTCTAATTTAAGACCTCATTATAAAATTTATTAGGGATTAAATACTATCATACTCAAGGTTTCTAATCCACATGGCTAGATATGAAATAATCGTGCATAGTAATGCAATCATAAGATAGGAAAGGCCAAAAACGTACCTTAAATCCCGATACTGGATCAATGACCAATCTACCATAAAATATCCATAATAATGCTCATAATAATGATAATTACAACATCAATATCAGCGTGAATAACCGTCTATTCCGGAAAATCAAATACCTAACCGAGCCTATGCGTACCCCCACCGCTTCAGACTCGGCAGATTTAATCAACATACAACAACAAAAAGCATATTCTTCAACCATATTTATGCAACCATCCCATACCGACTGATAGATATAGGTGCATACTAGTGATAGACGATGCGCATGAAGGAATAGATTCAAAGTACATAATCAATATCAACAATCTCATCATAAGTGTCATCACCATGACCATCACCATCGTAATAAACAGCTGGTCTTTCCAGGAATCAATATATCATCATTGTATCCTCCGTCCTTCCAGAGTATCAATGTATCATCATAGTATTCTCCGGTCTTTCCGGGTATCAATATATCATCAAAGTATCCTCCAGCCTTGTCGGGCATCAATATATCATCAAAGTATCCTCCAGCCATGTCGAGCATCAATATATCATCAAAGTATCCTCTGTCCTTGACGGACATCAATAAATCACCAAAGTATCCCCTGGCCTTGACGGACATCAATATATCATCATAATCATCAATGCATTAATATAGGTATATAATAGGTGCACAGACTCAAGCCAATAAACTCGCAACCATAATCACAACAAAGCAAAGATAACTATGTTAGCTTTATATTTTATCTACTCATTATTTACTAGCCAAGACTTATTATAATACTGCTAATTTACTAGTCATCACCTGACCTCTAGTTGTCAATCTAACCGATTCTTCACATAATCATTAATCATGGAATGACAATTAACCATTAATCAATAATTAGCCAAACCTAATGTCTAGTCAAGGTTCACCATTAAACCATAATCTTTATCTATTCACAACACATCATTTATCAACTAAACATCTTTTATTAACAAACACCAATCAATATCTAATAATACTTTACCAAATAATCCTCATAATTAACTAGTCATCATTATTAGCTAGTCAACATCAGTACCTAGGCATCATTATCAACTAGGCATTATAATCACTAGCATACCTTATCACCTAGAAATATTAACCACATTATCCGCACTTAACAAATAATCGTTATTATAACTTGTTATCAATATCCACATATCATTACTATCGATAAACCCATCTTCATAGCCATGTATCAACCCTAGTCGTTAGATACCATATTTCAACAAGGCAATGCTCATTAACTAACGTATTTAGAATTCTAGACATCAAGTAATATGGTCACATTATAGACAACTAGTGACCATGTAGCTTATACCATAATTAGGAAGAACAATCATAAGACCGAATTTCATCTAAAATAACATCAATGACCGATATAATAATCATGAATGTGTTGAATCTATGCATATCATCACCAGTATTCAATCAGTGAAATCATAAATGTTATACTACACCTCCATCTGGCCGATACCGGAGAGATATGTATAAACACACATACTTATATATATATTCATGAACTGTAATTGCATCCTTTACAAGGATAAATACTTCCCGGATGTCCAATTGATATCCCCTATCGGCCCTCGGCCCAATAATATGTCTGGAATAATCATAATATCAGGCCATATATATATTCGGAACACATCTCTATAGTCATATTTATAAGTTATAACATATCTCTAATCATCTCGCATCTAAGAGGCATCTCTCATATATGAGGTATAATATCAATAAGCATATAATCATCTCTCACATAGGCGGCATAATATCAATAAGCATGATGCGACTATAAGTCATTTCTTATATAAAAGTCATTCATCATTATGGTAATGAATATTACATCTCTAGGACAAGTATCATATCTAAAAGGAGATAACATCTCTATATCCCAATGTTGCATCTAAGAGAAAATTCATCTCTACTGACACAACATCATGTCTAAGAGGAGATAACATCTCCATAGGCAAAATATCAAGTCTAAGAGGAAATGGCATCTCTATGGGACAAGTATCAAGTCTAAGAGGAAATGGCATCTCTATGAGCCCATTATCATATCATTTCTATAAGCAATAACATAGCTATAACTCATAAGTCACAATTCGAGGAACATCATTACAATATACCGAGTCACGAAGTAACCTTATACTAAGGTTTACTAGTCTCAACTATGTCTAACACAAGTCTAGGCCTAAGTGGGTCGGACAATTCCACTTCTAAACCTCAATTTCTTTAACTAGGTACAATATGCCCCAAACTAAGCTAAGATATCTAGTTCAACTTCTAGATGTCAAGCAAGCCATATACAAGCCAAATATAGGAACTTCAACTAGAATTAAGGGAACTTAAGTCAATTCTCCCCAAATTATGATTCCAAGAATACCACACTAGCCCAATAAGATCAAATATACTAATCATTCTACAAATACTAACACCACATCCATACTCTAGCAATGTATCAAATTCATGCTACAATTCAATCTAAACTAGGGAGAAGGCAATAGAAGTGCAAAGTTATAAACATACTATCTTACAGATGCATGACCCTCATCTAATTTCCAAAAACTTCAATAATCAAGGCTAAGATATCTTACTCATAATCAATCATAACATTTATATCCACACGCAATACATATCATACATTATCTATGAGGTAAAGTAGACATGAGCCTACCTTAAGACCAAACCGTAAAATCTCACTTCAAGCACCACATACTCGTCTTCACTTCACAATCCCCAAATGCCATCACACTAACAAAAACATAATCTACTAATCAATACGAGTCTAAAGATACCTATATTGCACTATTGTGCTTCGAGTCCAAAAACAACACCAAAACCTCAAGTGGGTCCCATATATGAAAAACGAGTTTTCAAGACCAACCCAATGTTCACTCATGAATAAGGAATCATAACCCTCAAATAATGGGTGAAAACTAAGCATACTTTGGGCTAAAATCAAGCCCTAAGCTAAATCGGGGTGTTGGGTCCAAACGAAGAAATTTAAGCATGAATTCAAGAAATTCTTACCTTAATCTTGAAGATAATCATGATACAAGATGACAATTAAGATCACAAGTCACCCCCTATGACCAATTTTGAGTGATTTCACTTATTTTGGGGTTTCTAGGTCTAAATGGTGAAGGAGAAATGCCCTAAACACATCTTGGGGCCTTTATATAGCCCAACAGGAACTCAGATACTGCAATTGTGGTCCTACGGGCCACGATCGCGCTAGTCTCGGTCGCACACTCTTCCTCGCGATTGCGGTTGCACCAGATGACCACAAACTTTAAAATAAGCTTTTGACCCTCGAAACTCATTCGGAATCCAAAGAACATGATCCATTAGTGAATTTTGGAATCCAAAGAACATGATCCATTAGTGAATTTTGAGTGTAAACCATATTTCAAATCCATTGGAACCATCAAAACTTCCATCGGAGATCGTTTAGGCATAAAGTGGGGCCCATATCTATAGTTTTATCACTTTTCATAAAATTTGCTCAATAGCCCAAATAAGTCTGGAAGCCTTGGGACCTGAACCAAGGGTATCCCTATCCTAAAATCAATGTTTTGGACGTGATGGAGAAGTTCAATTTTCAATCCAAGGTTATTTCGACCAAATATGGGTTCTATACCTATTTTTTCAATTTTTAACTTTTCGACCAATAGGTCAAAATAAACTCGGGTGCATTGGAACCCAAACCAAAGGTCTACCAAAACTAAAATGGATATGTTGGATCTGCTGGTGCAGTCAGAATTTGCACCTGAGATTGTTTCACTAAAGTGTTTGCCTGGTAGCCATTTGAAACTAATGAAGACTTCAAGATAGGGAATTGGCTCTAAAAACCAAACAAATTGCCCGATAACTAAATCATCGATCCTAGAAAGTCATAAATTACTTGGGGAAACTATAGAGAAACTCAAATAGTAAAGGTAAGCATAAATATGGAAAATGACCTGAAGGTTCATTATAATATCCACTACTAAAAGGACTTTCATCCCAGAAAGTCAATAACAAAAAGAATCTCAAAAGCTCAAAAGGTTGAGGTACTGGGCCCGAATGACTTCCCAAATAACCTCAGCGGAGAGAAAACACTTGCAAGGGATTTCACCACAGGTATCCCTTTTTCAACCAGCACTCTCATTCTACTTCCAAAATAGCCAACTAAACTTAACCACTAACTGGCCTCAAACTGAACTCAAAAGGCTGATGCACGCACATTTGAATCATATCACGTTGATACCATACCTATATCCTCATAAATCAACAAAGACTCATCCAAGACAAAAGCAAACCAAGACCTGAGTCCTAAAACCAACTCAACAACAACAATAACATATCTAGTATATTCCCACCAAGTGGGGTCTGGGGAGGGTAATTGTACGCAGTCCATATCACTACCTCAACGTGAGATAGAGAGGCTATTTCCGATAGACCCCCAGCTTTAAATAAAGCAATCTAAGATAAGATAAAGAATAGTAAAACAAAAAATATATATACTAGAAATTAACATACTCAATAATACCCAAAGCAAGATACTTCAAGTATACACCAAAACATACAACATCCTAACTCGGACTAACCTTCTACTCCAAATCCAAAAATAACCTTTATTTATATTTTTGCACCTGCTATCTGCTCCAAGCCAGGAGGAAAAACACTTGAGTCTCGTCCATACAGTCTCATCGTAGAGAACTCAAAGAACTAAAGTTGATCGGTTGAATGTCCATAAGGAAAACATGAGAATAAGCTCATAAGACATTATCAAGGCATACAAATAAAGATAATCACAGAACGTAATCCATCCCAATGCTCTAACCTGTCCAGATGAAAATCAAACTAAAATCTCAATATCCAAGTTATAACTACTCATCACTGAATATTCTACTCTAGGATGTCTCATCCACCGAGATTGAAGACATACTAAATGCAACTCGAGACTATTACTCCCCCTGAGTAAATCATCCAAAATTCACAGAGCAAACTAAAACTTGAGATCAAAACAAAAATAACTACTACGAGGCCCGTGGTCTATCATCTAAACACTTATCAACTATTATCCAACCAAAGTCTAAAAGATCGAATAGGAAACCATAGAGTATGCTCAACTAGCCTATGAATGAAATCTGAGCAAGGAAAAGTCTAAAACAAAAGTTGCACCCAAGCTCTACAACACCAAGATAAAATCTCAATACCAAGGATGAACTGCTCAATCTCAAATATTTAAATCAATACTAAAAATGGGTATGCATTAATGCTCCAAATTTATCATACTTCCAAATCACCATTCCAAGGAGTCAAAATCCAAAACTAGGCCAATAAGGCTATATCAATGTCAACTATCTAAAATTGGTTTTAGTATCCAAATCTGACATATTCAAGATAAATCATACCAAGCCACAGTCAAGACATATCTAGAGAGAAAAATTACCAAAGGGATAACCACTAACTAATAATACAAGCAACCAACTCTATATCAGTTGGAGGGAACGTAATATAGCCGCAAAATAGGAATTATGCCAAAGGATAAATCACTGGCTGAAAATACATATAACCCACTTCATATCCGCTGGAGGGAATGAACTATCCAGACATAGTCAAAAACTTTCCAAGTTTGTAAGTCACACCAGAAATGGCAAAAGCTCTAGCAACTCGCAAAAATACAACTTAAGCCATAAACTAACCAATCTAATACTATATCTAGGCAAAGAAATAGCCACAAGCATATATCATCGAGGAGAATCACTCCACCAAGCCTCACTGGGCCAAATAAATACTGAAATAGGGATTTTCTGAATCCACCCAAAAACAACATCATCGAAGAAGAAATGCCAATCTCAAAACCAAGGTCAGAGTTGAGACCACCACCAGAGTACCAACAACTTGAGATAAAGAGTTTCTAATTTTCCAACTTAAGAAGTGATCACAGGAAAGGACACCTGCCTTTAACTTTCCAACTCCACTAGACTAAACCATATCACAACAACAAAGGAGTATCCAATCTCCACACTAACAACTAGGTAATCCATCACGAGGGAACGAACCTAATATACCTATGAGATGAATGCACGAGATCTCAACATCAATATTAAAATATCTATCGAATAAAGAAACAACCACAAATAAAGAACTAACCTCAAATTGGTTCATCTATCAAATAGGTTATACAAGAAGAGATAGCAAAAAAAAAAATCCTTCACAACCTAGGAGGCAAGTCTAAGGATCTTAAACTCAAAAATAGGCAACATAACTAAATTGTTGGCTCAAACTCCATAAAAACCATGGAAGGTCACTTAACTTTAATACCACAACACATCCCCGAAATCAATCTAATTTAGCTAACCAAGAGGGAACACAGTCAACCTCACCATGCTAGGGGAAAGAAATCATCAAATCGGGCTATATCTACTTAAGCCACCAAATAATATCATAAGAAAATGAAAGTCTAACTATATAATACTAGTCTATATAGCTACCCAACAAAAATTAAAATTATCACGTAACAACATCTAGTAATAATATCAAGTAATATCAATAACCTCACACAGTGGTAGCAATAGCAACAACAATATCAATATCAATATCAACATAATGAACAAGCGGTACCAAAATGAATATCAATATCATGTACCACTCAATGGCCATAATAGGGCTAATGTGCCAATATAAATGGGACTCAAACCCAAAACCACACCCATAGGGGAAAAATCAATAAGATCTACTCCATCCACCACTAAAAGAAATAAACCACGAAGTAGTAACATAATCATGAATTCAACAATAAGGCACATAATGATCGATATAAATTCATCAAGGCATATAAACATCAATGGGTATAAAAACCCCTATACACATAATAAGAGATAAATAAGAGAAATAAAAGCACACCAATCGTGGTGACATTCGCAGTCACATGCCTGATGGGCATAGAAAAGTAAATCTTAATGGGCCCAACTCAGACTGACCGACTAAATCATTCACTTAGGCACCAAGCGCACCATCTCTAATTAAAGATTCCACGACATCATGATCTAGTCTAAAGAAGCTGAATGACTGGAATGTCATGACAGGGACACCCCTTAGACTAGTAGTCGGTCTGTCTGTGGCCATAGCAATTCTTGAAGCATCAATATGGAGAGAACACAAACTGAGCCCAAATGGCTGGCCAGCTAATGCTGAGAGAAATTCGCAAAATTATGTCCAAACTTTAAAAATCACAACCTTTCTTAGGAACTCTAGGTTGGTGGGAATACGGGCTAACTCTAGCTGATCACCTATCTTATTCCAGGGGCATTCTTTGAACCAGTGTCTCATCATAACATAACCAAACCAAGATTCTAAAATACTTTGAGATACTACCCCTCATAATCCAAAATGGTCACCATGGCCCGAAGAACCATACCACACTCTGCAAGTATAATGGGGACTCTTCCCAAATCTTTTTTGGTTACCATTGAGGATCTTATATATGCATCCTTGACTCTCTAGTCCGATAATGCACTAAAATTCTAGAAACACATATTGGAGTCTTGGTCACATCTATCGATAATATCCCATCATCCCTCAAGAATAGAATAGAGTCAAAGAATATGTTCAAGGTTAATAGGAATGCAGACACATGATAAGGAGTCATGAAGTGCATTTCCTAAAATATCACTGTAGCACTCTCGAAGATAGGTTATAGACATTTCTGCACCGATCTGTAGGACTCTACAAACACTTAGCTCTTATACTAATGCATTAATCAAACCCAGAATCTGATACCAATTTTTCACGACCCAATTTCCTCAGGACATGATGGCACCTACCATAACCCACTAGTAGGCAAGCCAACCCGTAGTTTGGAACGGATAGTAACAGACTACTCAATAATATAAGAAAAAAATACAAAATATATGAAATAAAGATCAATACATATAAGAATCCCAAAACCTGATGATATTAGTAGAATAACTTCTAATATAAAAAGAGTACAAAAGGGAAATATCAAGGGAAATACACTGATACAACTTATCTTCAAATACAACATAGAGACTAGTCTAATACATAAGAGAGAGATAAGTAATACTCCAAATGTCAAGAGCTCTATATAAGTCTCTGAACAATGGTTTCTCTACATGATGCACACATAACCAGTGATAACCCCTGCCATGATCTGGAGGCTGCAAAAGTGTAGTATTAGTACAAATTAAGTGATACTCAGTAGAAAACTACCAACTGAGCTCTAAAGATTAAGAAGCCATGCATATCATATAAACTCAATGGAATGTACATCCAAGAGTCCTGAAATCATATAACAAGTCAATGAGAATAATAAGGGACAACTATCCTTTTTATGTCCAAAAGTCTAACATAATAAGACTAAGGAAGTATCAGGGTGAACTATCCTATTCCTGCTACATTCAATATACGTCAATGTTATACCATATAAGTAAGGCCCCATAAAATTTCTAAGCTTAATTCAGTCCTTTATGCTTGTCAAGGGGTCCCATACTTAGAAAACTCTAGCTAAGTTCCCAGACTTAGCTTTTTTTTGTCCTTCAAAAGTTGGCAATCTTATTTTATAACCTTAATTTCCTTTAGTGGTCCGTATGTTTATTAATTCATGATCATAGAGGTCAATTGGTGTTCCCGGACAAGTTTCAAATTTTTTAGACCTCAATTAGACAACGTTTGGTGTCCCAAAATAGTGGACCAATGCGATCTTAGCGCACCGCGTTGCCCATATCGTTGGTTCACATCATTTCAGGGACTGCCAGTGAACCTACTGAGGCTTGGCACGATCATGGCATGACGCGTCGGGTATCTCATCAATGCCCAATTTTAGTCATTAAATGTCTGCATTTTAGGGGCAAAAGGGTCAATTTCCCACCCTTATATAAACCCAATAACATGTAATTCATCCATTTTTCACCCAAAATATACTAGTTTCTCTCAATTTTTCTCAAGAACAAGTTTAGCATTTTCAATTGGGGATTTAAATTCAAGGAAATTCCACCGTCAAACTTTGTAGAATCAAGAACTAAGTTATGTATAGTGTTCATTCATGGATTCCTTCCATCCATGAAGTTCAAGAATCAAGTTTTAAATCATGTATTGTGAAAAATTTGTTGTGGGTAGATTATGTTCATGAGATTATGATGATGTGATCCCCAAGATGGAATCTTTATATGTTGTTCATGAAACTATGTTAATATGTATCTTGAAATCTATAAGTTTAGTCGATTCATGGAGTTTTGAATTGATAATTTGATGATTATGCCTATGCCTTAAGTTGTGCATGCAAGGTGTTTGATAAAATGCCCAAGGGACTAGAAATTATGCATCATAGCTCAATTGTGACCCAAATAATAAGTGCATGCGTTACCCTTATGATCATAATGGCTTCTATAATATTGTTGTGCATTATAAATGTTTTATAAAATTCTCATGAGACTAGTTGATAAAATTATGACATGTTTACATTCTTTCCCATTCATGTACATAATTATGATAACCATGTACTTTATGAAATCCCCAACTTATTGTATTATGGATTGTTGATGTTGGTCATGTATTCAAGAATGTCATGCCTTGTTAGTTTCCTTCTATCGAGTCCTGGGGGTACCTGTACCCAACAATTTAGTTGTGTACCTAGAACCAGCATCATGTTTTCATGATATCTTCAGTCAATCCATGTTCAGTAGAATTCATTCAATCATGTGACTCTGGAAAACTCGGTAAACTCAATAATCCTAGTAATCTCAATAGTATTCTACCAGTTAATGAAACTCAATGAACTCAGTCTAGTTTAGTTCTATTAATCATGTTCAGTGTCTATTAAGATGGGAGTAGGATTTAGCACCGAGTGAACCCAAAGATAAGGACATATACTGACAGTTGAGGGTGTGATCCTTAGAAGCAATCCTTGCATTCCAAAATTATGTAGCCAGCATAAGTTGAGACATCAACACTGACAGAAGAGGGTTGATGAGGTGGATAAACACACTCAGATGAGGGTCCCACTATTCTTTTTTGGGGATACTTCAAGATGAGGGTCACCCACAGCCTGTCTTACCAGTGGCGCGGCATTGACGCCTTTCCAATTTTGGTTACAAATTGGACCCCAACTCAGCTATAACACGTTATTTGGTGCATGTCAGTTAGATGACTACTTCTCATAGTTATAGTCTCAGTCTCAATCTGAGTAATAGAACTTAGATAGTTCTACAAAATTTAGGACTATCAGCTACAGTCAATTCAGTACAGAATGGAACCCAGCTAATTCCATCAGAACCTAGACTGTTAGATACAGTTGCTCAGTATCATTTATATTAGTTATCAATAACTCATGTTATCAGTATTCAGACTTTGTAGTCAGTATCATCACGAATTTAGTTACAGTCACTCATTCATACATGTATTCTCATATTTATGTTATACAGTCAGTTAACATTGTTCATGCATTTAAACCCTTTGCATTCAACCTATCTCACTTGAATACTAGTACATTCAATCGCACTGATGCATTTGTGCTATGGTGTTTTTATACCATAGGTTCAGAAGCACGAGCTCCAGAGCATCAGTAGCATTACAATCTCAGAAATTAGAGTCAGCAGTGAGTCCTCATCTTTTGAGGACATGATCATTACTTGATTTCTTCATTACTTAGTTTATTTTAGTAGTTGGAGTTAGTTGGGGATATGTCCCATCAACTCCTTATTCAAATAGTTCAGCTTTAGAGGCTTTCCAGACCATAGTATGCTCAAATAGTTTTGTTTCGGTTTGTTTTGGTTTTGATATACCGTACTTTCATATGTTATATTTTATTAGTTTTGAACCTTATGGCCTTTCAGCCTTTATTTTTGCATTTATACTATATATTATGCAGTGCTCAGGTACAGATATCAGTCATGGGTTAGCATGTGGTCCTTCGGGGTCATGAGCACCGTGTGGCATTCCAGGTGTTAGATTCGGGGAGTTACAAACATGGTATCAGAGACTAAGGTTCAATAGTGTCCTAGGAAGTCTGAAAGACTCTTCTAGTAGAATCTTGTACATGGGTGTATTACGTGCCACATTTATGTACAGGAGGCTATGATATATTTTAGGAATAGTTTCCCTTCTTTCAGTATTCATATCGTGCCAGTGAGCATATTCTCAAGTTAGTCTCTCAGTCTAATCATTTTCTCTTCCATTTACAGAACATGCCTCCCAGGAAGAGAACTAAAAATTAGTTAGCCCCTTAGCTTGAAGATCCTTTGGGTTAATATGTCTCTCATAAAGAGTTCAGAGCTGCATTTACTTCTCTTGCTCAGTCAGTTGCTTCTTGGAATGAACGACCAACTGTCGTTCCAGCCAACTCAGTGGCATATTCAGCTGCATCCAGGATTTGGGACTTTACCCGAATGAATCCTCTATTTTTTTTTGGGTCTAAGTTAGATAAGGACCCTTAAGAATTCCTTGACCAGGTTCAGAAGGTTACAGAATCATAGGGTTACTCCTAGTGAGAGTGCTGAGCTAGTTGTGTATCAGTTGTAGGATTTTGCTCACACTTGGTTTAAATAGTAGAAGTCAGAGAGTTCAGTTGATGCTGTATCCATAGAATGGTAGGAGTTTGTCACTACATTCTTAGATAGATTCATTACCCTAGAGATGAGAGAAGCTAAGGTGTTAGAATTTATCAACCTCAGGCAGGGCAACATGATGGTCAAATAGTATTCTCTTAAGTTTACTCAATTAGCTAGATATGCTCCTCATGTGGTGGCAGATGGTAGGTCCAAGATGAGTAAGTTTGTTTATGGGGTGAATGATAGTGTGGTCAATGAGTGAAGGTCCACGATGTTGAATAGTGACATAAACATAGCCAGGCTTATGACCCATGCTCAGCAGGTAGAAGAGCAAGTGATTGATATGAGGGAGAAGCAGAGTAAGAGAGCAAGGACAGGTAGTTTAAACTTTGCTCAGCCTAAGTCAAAGGGTGGCAACCGTTCTTAGATCCTCCCAAAGTCATCCGTTCCAGCTCCTTCCTCAGCCTGTGCTCAAGCTCCTAAGTTCAGGGATGGTAATAGAGATAGGGCGCCAGGCTCTAAGTCTCAGAGTAGTGTTAGCAATGCCCGCACCCATCCTCTTTGTCAAATATGTGGCAAGAACCATCAGGGTACTTGCAGAGCTGGTAGTGATATTTTCTTCGAATGTGCCAAGCCAGGCCATAAAGTTAGAGATTTTCCCCAATCAGGATATCAGGGTCAGCGTAATCGTTCCTAAACCCAGTCCGGTCTCCCAAATCAACAAGGTGCCACTTCTAGTGCTACAAGTGGGCAACACCCAAACATACTTTATGCTCTTCAATCCTGACAGGATCAGGAAACTTCTCCTGATGTGGTCACTGGTACATTTTAGATCTTTCATGTACACGTTTATGCTTTGCTAGATCCAGGAGCTTCTTTTTCTTTTGTTACTCCTTACATAGAAGTTGATTTCGAAGTCAGCCCTAAAATTCTAGTAAAGCCCTTCTCAGACTCTACCCTAGTGGGTAAAACCATGATATCCCAATGGGTATACAAAAACTGTCCAGTTATGATATTTTAGAAAGTCACTTCAGTAGACTTAGTCAAATTAGAGATGACTAATTTTTATGTCATTCTCAGCATGGATTGGCTTTATTCCTGCTATGCCACAGTCAACTACAGAAATAGAGTTGTCAAGTTTAAGTGTCCGAATAAACCTGTCCTAGAGTGGAAGGGTAGTACTTCAGCTTATAGAGGTCAGCTTATTTCCTACCTATGGGAACAGAAAATGATATCTAAGGGATGTGTCTATCATCTTGTTCGAGTTAAGAACACTAGTTCCAAAACTCCTAAGCTTGAATCAGTCTCAGTAGTGAATTAATATTCAGATGTCTTTCTCGAAGATCTTCCTCGAATTTCTCCTGAAAGAGAAATAGACTTCAGTATTGATCTTCTTCCAGATAATCAGCCTATATCTATTCTACCATACAGAATGGAATAAGTAGATCTCAAAGAATTGAAAGAGCAGTTTAAGGATCTCTTAGAAAAGGGATTCATCAAACCCAGTGTGTCCCCGTGAGGTGTACGAGTTTTATTCGTGCGCAAGAAAGATGGTTCTCTTTGAATGTGCATTGATTACCGTCAGCTTAATAAAGTCATGGTCAAGAACAAGTATCCACTTCCCAGAATTGATGACTTATTTGACCAATTTTAGGGTGCCAGTTATTTCTCAGAAAATAGACCTCAGATCAGGCTATAATCAGCTCAGAGTCAGAGAATGTGACATTCTAAAAATAACCTTCCGTACTCGGTATGATCACTTTGAATTCCTAGTAATGTCCTTTAGTATTACCAATGCCCTGGCAGCCTTTATGGACTTGATGAACCATGTGTTCAAGAAGTACTTGGAAATATTTGTCATAGTCTTCATAGATGATTTTCTGGTCTATTCCCGTAGTGAGAGTGATTATGCAGAACATCTTAGAGTAGTATTGCAAAATCTCAGAAGTCATCAGTTGTTAGCCAAATTCAGTAAGTATGAATTTTTCTAAAGTCAGTATCATTCCTTGGTCATATCATTTTCGGTGATGGCATTAGAGTTGATCCTAAAAAGCCCGAAGTGGTAAGAAACTGGCCTCGCCCTATCTCTTCATTAGATATACGAAGTTTCTTAGGTTTGGTGAGCTACTAAAGATGGTTTGTTGAGGGATTTTCATCTACTGTATCCCTTATGTCCAGATTGACTCAGAAGAAAGTCAAGGTTCAGTGGTCAGATCCTTGCGAGAAGAGTTTTAAGGAGTTGAAGACTAGACTCACCTCAAGTCCAGTTTTGGATCTTTTGGATGGTTCAAATGGGTTAGTAGTGTATTGTGATGCATCAAGAGTAGGTTTGGGTTGTGTCCTCATGAATCATGGTAAGGTCATAGCCTACGCCTCCAAATAGCTTAAGCCTCATAAGAAGAATTATCCAACTCATGATCTTGAGTTGGCAGCCGTAATTTTTGTCTTAAAGATTTGGAGGCATTATCTATACGGTGTTCATGTAGATATGTTCACAGATCATAAAACCGTTCAGTATGTATTCTCTCAGAAAGATCTCAATGTTCATTAGAGAAGGTGGTTAGAGCTCTTGAACGATTAATACATGAGTGTTCTTTATCATTCAGGCAAGTCCAACATAGTGGCCGACGCTCTCAGTAGATTATCTATGGGTAGTGTTGCTCATGTTGAGGAAAGTAAGAGAAAGCTAGCTCAAGAAGTCCAGCACCTTGCCAGACTAGGTTTCCGCCTAGTTGATTCGGAAGAGGGTAATTTATGGGTTCAGAGTAGTTCAGAATCATCCCTAGTTTCTGAGGTGAAAGAAAATCAGGATAGAGATCTAAGTCTTGGTAAGTTGAAAGAGTCATTCAATGATCAAAAAATAGAGGTTTTATCACAAGAGAGAGATGGTATTCTGTGTTGTCAGGGTCATCTGTGTGTCCCATGTGTAGATGACTTAAGGCAACGAATACTTGTAGAAGCACACCATGCGTGCTACTTTATTTATCTAGGGGCCACTAAGATGTACCGCGACTTATGGGAAATTTATTGGTGGAGTGGGATAAAGATAGATATTTCAGAGTTTGCGGCTAAGTGATCTACATATTAGCATGTTAAGATAAACCATTAGAAGCCTAAAGGGTCTAGGTAAGAGTTCAATATTCCTAATTGGAAGTGGGAAGAAGTGAACATGGACTACGTGATAGGTTTTCCTCGTACTCGTCATTATCATAATTCATTTTGGATCATTGTAGATAGAATGACCAAGTCAACTCATTTCCTTCTAGTCCATACCTCCTATTCAGCCGAGGATTACGCCAAACTCTATATCAGGGAGTTGGTTAGATTTCACGGTATTCCATTGTCCATTTTCTCAGATAGAGGTACCCAGTTCACCTCTTATTTTTGGAAAGCATTCCAAAAGGGTCTTGGTACCCGAGTTTACCTCAGTACAACCTTTCATCTTCAAACAGATGGTCAAGAAGAAATGACCATTCATACCTTGAAAGATATGCTAAGGACATGTGCAATTGATTTCATGGGTAGTTGGGATGACCATTTTTCTTTAATTGAGTTTGCATACAATAATAGCTATCATTCCAGTTTTTAGATGGCTCCGTTCGAAGCTCTCTATGGTAGGAGATGAAGATCTCCAGTTGGTTGGTTCGAAGTTAGTGAGTCCTCTGTTATAGGGCCTGACTTAGTATTCGATGCCTTAGAAAAATTCTAGTTGATCAGAGAAATACTTTGGGCTTCTCAGAGTCGAAAGAAGTCTTACACAGATGTATGCAAAAAAGATCTCAAGTTTGAGATTTGTGATTATGTATATCTGAAAATCTCTCCTATGAAGGGAATGAAGAGATTCGGTAAGAAGGGAAAGCTCAGTCCCTGATTTATCTAGCCCTTCAAAATTCTTAATCGCTTTGGCAAGGTAACTTATGAGTTCGAATTTCCTTCAGATCTAGGCTCAGTCCATCAAGTCTTCCATGTCTCTTTGCTCAAGAAGTGCAGAGGTGACCCAGCAGTTGTAGTCCCTATTCAGAGCATAGATATTCAGAATAATCTCTCTTTCGAAGAGATTCCAGTCGAAATCCTTGACTACCAGACTCGCAGACTGAGGAATAAGGAAGTTCCTCTAGTCAAAGTTCTTTGGAGGAATCAGTCCGTTGAGGGAGATACTTGGGAAGCAGAAGTAGACATGCAGACAAAGTATCCTCACCTCTTCTCTGCTAATTCAGACTCAGCCCAAGGTAATAGCTTTCCACAAAGCTTATTCATGTTTCATGTCCAAATTTTAGTTACAATTTGGCATTTATTTTTATGCTCAGATTCTCATTATAAACTCGGTATTAAATTACCATTGCATGTCCAGTCATATGTTCATACATTATGTCAGTCACGTATTCATGCATCAGATATGCATCCTCATTATGAGAAACTCACCTTATCAGAAATCTCATTCATGTATTCATAAATCAGTTACGCATGCATCAGATATGCATAATCGATATGATACATTCAGTTTATTAGTCATGTCAGTCATGTAATCATGTAAATTTTATTCATGTCTCATATGTACTTAAGTTATCATCGCCCTCTCTCTCATTCATTTCATTCTAAGACGAATATTCCCAAAGGGGAGATATTGTAACGCCCCGCAAAATTTCTAAGCTTAATTCAGTCCTTTAAGTTTGTCAAGGGGTCCTAGACTTAGAAAACTCTAGCTAAGTTCTCAAACTTAGCTTATTTTTGGCCTTCGAAAGTTGGAAATTTCATTTTGCCACCTTAATGTCCTTTAGTTATCCGTATGTTTGTTAATTCATGATCAGAGAGGTCAATAGGTTTTCCCGAACAAGTTTCATATTTTTTGGTCCTCGATTAAACCACATTTGGTGTACCAAAATAGTGGACCAATGCGATCTTGGCGCGCCGCATCATCCATCACGTTATTTAACATTGTTGCAGGGACTGCAAGTGAAACTACTGAGGCTTGGCACAATCATGGCACGATGCATCAGGTATGGCGTCGATGCCCAATTTTTGTCCTTAAATGTCCGCATTTTTAAGGGCAAAAGGGTCAATTTCCCTCCCCTATATAAACCCAATAACACATAATTCAACCATTTTTCACCAAAAATATACTAGTTTCTCTCAATTTTCCTCAAGAAAAAGTTTTGGGGATTCAAATTCAAGAAAATTCCACCGTAACACATCGTAGAATCAAGAACTAAGGTAAGCATAGTGTTCATTCATGGATTTCTTCCATCCATGAAGTTCAAGAATCAAGTTTTAAATCATGTATTGTGAAAATTTTGTTGTGGGTTGATTATGTTCATGAGATTATGATGATGTGATCCCCAAGATGGAATATTTATGTGTTTTTCATGAAACTATGTTAATGTGTGGCTTAAAATCTTTAAGTTTAGTCGATTCATGGAGTTTTGAAGTGATAATTTGATGATTATGCCTATACCTTAAGTTTTGCATGCAAGGTTTTTGATATAATTCCTAAGGGATTAGAAATTATGCATCATAGCTCAATTGTGACCCAAATGATAAGTGCATTCTTTACCCTTATGATCACAATGGCTTCTATGATATTGTTATGCATTATAAATGTTTTATAAAATGCTCCTGAGACTAGTTGATGAAATTATGACATATTTATATGCTTTCCCATTCGTGTACAAGATTATGATAACCATGTACTTTACGAAATCCTCAACTTATTGTATTGTGGATTGTTGATGTTGGACTTGTATTCAAGAATTTCATTCCTTGTTAGTTTCCTTCTATCGAGTCCTGGGGGAAATTTTACCCGATAATTTAGTTGTGTGCCTAGATCCAGTGTCATCTTTTCACGATATCCTCAGTCAAGCCATGTTCAATAGAATTCAGTCAGCCATGTGACTTAGGAAATCTCAGTAAACTCAATAATCCCAATAATCTCAGTAGTATTCCGTCAGTCAATAGAACTCAATAAACTCAGTACAGTTCAGTTCAGTTAATCATGTTCAGTGTCTATTCAGATGGAAGTAGAATTTAGCACTGAGTGAACCCAAGAATGAGGACACACACAGACAGTTGAGGTTGTGATCCTTAGAAGCATTCCTTGCATTCCAGAACTACATAGCCAGAATAGGTTAAGACATCAACCCTGACAAAGAAGGGTTGATGAGGTGGATAAACACAGTCATATGAGCGTCCCACTATTCTCTTTTAGGGACACTGCCAGATGAGGGTCACCCACAGCCTATCTTTACTAGTGGCGCAGTATTGACACCCTTCCAATTGGGGTTACAGATTAAACCTCAACTCAGCTATAATGCGTTATTTGGGGCATGTCGGTTAGATGAATACTTCCCACAGTTATAGTCTCAGTCTCAGTCTCAGTATCAGTAATAGAACTCCAATAGTTCTATAGAATTCAGGATTGTCAGCTACAGTCAATTCAGTACAGTACGGAACCCAGCTAGTTCCATCAGAACAAAGACTGTTAGACACAGTTGCTCAGTTTCAGTTATATCAGTTATCAGTAACTCATGTTATCATTATTCAGACTCAGTAGTCAGTATCATCACGAATTCAGTTACAATCACTCATTCATGCATGTATTCTCACGTTCATGTTATATAGTCTGTTAGCATTGTTCATGCATTTAAACCTTTTGCATTCAACCTACCTCACTTGCATACCAGTACAATCAATAGTACTGATGCATTTATGCTATGGTGTTTTTATGCCATAGGTTCAGAAGCATGAGCTCAAGAGAATCAGTAGCATTCCAGTCTCAGCAGTCAGAGTCAGCAGTGAGTCCTCATCCTTCGAGGACATGATCATTACTTTATTTCTTCTTTGCATGTTGGGGACATGTCCCATCAAATCCTTATTCAGAAAGTTCTGCTTTAGAGGCTTTTCAGACCATAATATGCTTAAACAATTTTGTTTCAATTTATTTTGGTATTGATATACCGTACTTTCAGATGTTATATTTTATTAGTTTTGAACCTTATGGCGTTTCAGCCTTTATTTCCACATTTATACAGTATATTATGTAGTGCTCAGGTACATATATCAGTCATGGGTTAGCTTGTGGTCTTTCGGGGTCATGAGTACCTTGTGACGTTTCGGGTGTCAGATTCGGGGCGTTACAATATATCCCAGGTCAATATAAAAATTAAGAGAGTAAGAACGATATATAGTAACATACAAAGAGAAGTAACGACTATATAAAATGAACAACAAAGGAAGGGATATACGGCAGTACCATAGCTTCATACAACAATATATATATATATATATATTATAAACATGAGGTCATCTCAAAGCATAACTTATATCATCAGATTCTCATTTAAGACCTCATTATAAAACTTATCATTGATTAAATACTATCGTACTCAGGGTTTCTAATCCACATGGCTAGACATGGAATAATCGTGCATAATAATGCAATCACAAGATAGGAGAGGCCAAAAACATACCTTAAATCCAGATATCATATCAATGACAAATATATCATACACTAGCCATTATTATATCATCAAAGTATCCTCCATCATTTCCGGGCATTAATATATCATACAAGTATCCTCCATCATTTCCGGGCATTAATATATCATCAAAGTATCCTCCAACCTTGACGGGTATCAATATATCATCAAAGTATCCTCCGGACTTGCCGGGCATCAATATATTATCAAAGTATCCTCCAGCCTTGTTGGACATCAATATATCATCCTAATCATCAATGCATAAATATAGGTATTTAATAGGTGCATAGACTCAAGCCAATATACTCTCAACCATAATTATAACAGCGTAAAGATAACCATCTTATCATTATATTCTATCTACTAATTATTAACTAGCCAAGACTCATTATTATACTTCTAGTTTACTAGTCATCACCTGACCTCTAGTTATCAATCTAACCGATTTTTCACATAATCATTAATCATGGAATAACAAATAACCATTAATCAATAATTAGCCAAACATAACGTCTAGTCAAGGTTCACCATTAAACCATAAGCGCCATCTATTCACTATTCATCATTTATCAACTAAATATCTTTTATTAACTAACACCAATCAATATCTAATAATCGTTTACCAAATAATCCTCATTATTAACTAGCCATCATTATTATCTAGTCAACATCAGTAAATAGGCATCATTATTAACTAGGCATTATTATCACTAGCATCTCTTATCACCTTGCAATGTTAACCATGTTATCCTCACTTACAACTAATGGGCATTATAACTTGTTATCAATAGCCATATGCCATTACCATTGATAAACCCATCTTCATAGCGACGTATCAACCCTAGTATTTATCTACCATATTTCAACCAAGCAAGGCTCATTAACTAATGAATTTAGAATTTCAGGCATCAAGTAATATAGTCACCTAATAGACAACTAGTTACCACATAGCTTATACCATAATTTGGAAGAACAGTAATAAGATTGTATTTTATCTAGAATCACATTAATAAAGGATATAATAATCATGAATGTATCGAATCTATGCATACCATCAAAAATATTCAATCAGTGAAAGCATAAGCATCATACCGCACCTTCCTCCTTCCCATATCGGAGAGATGTGTATATGCACATAGACATATATATATATATATATATTCATGAACTAAAACCGCATCCTCTACAAGGATAAACACTTCCCGAATGTCCAATCGATATAACCTATCGGCCCTAGGCCTAATAATATGTTTGGAATATTCAAAACATCATTATCACGGCCATCGGCCCATATACATATCCAAAACTCATCTCTATAATCATATTTATAAGTCATAGCATATCTCTAGTCATCTCGCATCTAGGAGGTATCTCTCATGTATGAGGTATAATATAAATAAGCATATAATCATCTCTCACATAGGAGACACAGTATCAATAAGCACGATGCGACTATAAGTAATTTCTTATATAAAGGTCATTAATCATTACGGTGAGGAATATCTCCTCTCTAGGCCAACTATCATATCTAAAAGAAGATAACATCTCTTTAGTCCAACATTGCATCTAAGAGATAAATCATCTCTAAGGACCCAACATCATGTCTAAGAGGAAATAACATCTCTATGGGCCAAATATCAAGTCTAAGAGGAAATGATATCTCTATGGGGAAAGTATCAAGTCGAAGAGGAAATGGCATCTCTATGAGCCCATTATCATATCATTTAAATAGCAATAACATAGCTATAACTCATCAGTCACAATCAGATAAACATCATAATAATAACCAAGTCACGAAGTAACCTTATACTAAGGTTTACTAGTCTCAACTATGTCTAACATCTGCAGCTAATTCCACAATGACTAACATAAGTCTAGGCCAAAGTGGGTCGGACAATCCCACTTCTAAACCTCAATTTCCTTAATTAGGTACACTATGCCCCTAACTTGGATAAGATATCCAGTTCAACTTCTATATGTCAAAGTAAGCCACATACAAGCCTAAGATAGGAACTTTAACTAGAAATAAGGGAACTTAATCAATTCTACCCAAATTACGATTCCAAGAATGCCACATTGTCCCAATAAGATCAAATATACTAATTATACTTCCAACACTAAAACCACATCCATAATATAGCAATGTATCAAATCCAAGCTACAATTCAATCTAAACTAGGGAGAAGGCAATAGGACTATACGAAGTCATAAAAATACTTTCCTACGGGTCCAAGACCCTCATCTAATTTCCTAAAACATCAATAATCAAGGCTAAACTATCTTACTCATAATCAATCCTAACATTCATATCCACACGCAACACATATCATACATCATCTATGAAGGAAAGTGGACATGAGCCTACCTCAAGGACAAACCACAAAATCACACTTGAAGCACCACATGCTCATCTTTACTTCACAATCCCTAAAATTCCACCACACTAACAAAAACATAAACTACTAATCAATATGAGTCGAATGATACCCATATTTCACTATTATGCTTCGAGTCCAAAAACGACACCAAGATCCCAAGTGGGTCCCACATACAAAAAATGATTTTTCAAGACCAACCCAATGTTCACACATGAATAAGGAAACATAACCCTCAAAGAATGGGTGAAAATTAAGCATACTTTTGGCTAAAATCAAGCCTTTAGCTAAATTGGGGTTTTGTGTCCAAACTAAGAAATTCAAGCACGAATTCAAGAAATTCATACCTTTATCTTGAAGATAATTATGATACAAGATGATAATTAAGCTCCCAAGTCACCCCCATGACCAATTTTAAGTTATTACACTTATTTTGGGGGTTTCTAGGTCTAAATGGTGAAAGGGAAATACCCCAAACGCATCTTGGGGCCTTTATATTGCCCTTATAGGTACTCAGATATCAAAATCATGGTCTTATGGGACACGATCGTGCTACTCTCAATCGTACACTCTTGTCCACGATCGTGGTTGAAACAGATGACAACAAACTCAAAAATAATTATTCGACCCTCGAAACTCATACAAAATCCAAAGAGCATGATTAAATAGTGAATTTTGAGCGTAAACCACATTTCAAATTCATTGGAATCATCAAAACTTCCATCGGAGAATGTTTAGGCTAAAAGTGGGGCAAAAACCAATAGTTTTATCACTTTTCATAAAATCCGCTCAATATCTGAAAATTAGTTTGGGAGCCTTGGGAAATGAACCAAGGGTATCCCTATCCTAAATTTAACATTCCAGATGTGATGGAGAAGTCAAATTTTCAATTCGAGGTTATTTTGATCAAATGTGGGTCCCATACCCATTTTTCTAATTTTCAACTTTCCAAGTAAGAGGTCGAAATGATCTCAAGTACATTAGGACCGGAATCAAAGGCCTACCTGGACTAAAATCAATATTTTAGATCTACTGGTGCAGTCGGAATTTAGATCCGATATTGGTTCGCTGAAGTTTTTGTTGGGTGGCCATTTGGAACCAACAAAGACTTCAAAATAGGTAATTGGCTCTAAAAAACAAATGAATTACCCAGTAACCAAACCGTCGGTCCTAGTAAGTCATAAATGACTTGGGTTAGCTATGGAGAAACTTAAGTGGAGAAGGTAAGCATATATATGGAAAATTACCTGAAGGGTCATTATAACACTGAATCCCCCCAAGACCTTATATGGTGAGTACAAGAGCCACTAATTAAAAAAAAGCACAAGGTAGTGTCAAAATATACATCGATGTCTCAGAATATAAGACTATAATTATCATGAAAATAGAAGGAGAAGGATCAACTTCAAACTCTGAAAAATCATAAAATCTTCAATTAGTAGTACAAATCGAGGTTAACGTTAATGGAGGTGACTCATACTAGAAGCTACATCAGGGAAAAAGATGTAGAGGTGTAGTATGAGTACCAAAATAAGGGTACTTAATCGACATCATAGGACGACTGAGCTCAAATACAACAAAAGAATAAATAATGTGCGGGTATATAAAATAAAAGAAGTAAATAAGGGTCAAAAATAAAATAATAGTCTATGCTAAGAAAAAACTGGTAAACCGAATAAAAATATATCAATAAGCAGAATCAAATACCTAGTTATAACCTAATTGGATTCCCATTAGCTAAAAATGTACAAACAAGGGGTAATAAATCTAACCGAGCTCCCATAATCATGATGGGTACAAAAAAAAGTAAAACTAGAGAAAGAACCATATATAGTAGTAATGAATCTAAATCGAGTCAAGATGTGTGATATCCATACTGTATACTCCTTTCCAGACCATACTCATAAATTTTACCGATCTCTATCAAATTTTAAATCTATAATAGTAAAGATAATAAATGTCGGGCTCAAAGTGAAACTCAATGAATAATAGCAATATAAAAATGTCATACTCAAATCAAAACTCATACAAAATATCAATATACAGATGTCAAACTCAAACCAAAACTTGATGAAGAAATTATTATGTAACAATATCTTTATGATATACTCCATTTCAAGTCCATCTAGCCATTATTTTTATTTTGGAAGCTAAATTATTAAAGGATAACAAAATTGTATTTATTAAGTGTAAAGTCATGATTTGAGGTCAAAATATTAACAAGGAAAGTATATTGAAGAAATAAGGCTTAAGGTAACCCAACTCTAAATTAAAAACTCTAAAAGATATTCTATAACCAATTTGAGTCTAAACGGACATTATTCTATAGTAACCTATCTTAAGATGGGTGATAAGGACTGCTAGAAGTCCCATAAATCCAACCTAAGAAAAGAACCTACATGAACCTAGGCCAAGGCTTTACAATCCTATCCTAAGGTTCTAACTAAGATAAGTTTGATTCTAAGGGATAATCAATACTAACTTGAGGGATACAAACGTTGAAATCTACCCCAACAGCCCTCTAAGAGGCAAAAAAATAGTCAGAAATCACTAAATAAGTATCCAAATTGTAATAACCCACCCATACCTAGACTAATCCAATTATAATATAATAAAATAACAAAGTTTAAAAGAAAAATAAGCCTAGACTACCTGGACGTTGCCGAAAGCATGTGAAAAAACTCTGTAATAGATATTTTCCTTTTTGAGAAGCCCTTAAATACTACCATACTATAAAAAAATATTCTACATATCAAGATGAGAATATCGATACCCATATTATGAATTTACGCTCTGGATTAGAAATCAGGCTAAACTATAATAGTGGAGCCCATTGATGGAATTGAGAACTGAAACCATCACTAGGTCCCACTCATCTCATCTCAAGGATTACTTACCTAAAATTAGGTGTATTTCAATCTCCAAAATAGTCACCAAACAATCCCATCAAATCAAAGAAAACAAAAAGCAAAATGGAGAATTATATTAAATTTAAACAGAGAACTTATGTGTAATGACCCTCCAGGTATTTTCCTTGATTTGCATGTAATTTACGGCATTTTGAGCCTTTTCAAAGTGGCTACAGGTCATTTATGACTTGCCAAAACTTTTAGTTTGGTTATCGGATAGTTCGTTTATATTATACGCTTATTTTTGTGTTTTGGAGCTTTCGTTGTTTAACATTTGGCCTCGAATCAAAATTACCACTATATGACCTAGAATGAGAATTCTAATAGGTCCATCAACCCCGTAATATTTATTTTAGTCTAGGGGAATCCTTGGTTTAGGTACCGAGGATTCCAAAATTATTTTGGACAATTGGATGGATTATATGAAAAATAAAACTATAGGTGTGGGATCCACATATAGTTGAACTTATATAAATAAAGTTTTGATAATTATATTGGATCCTGAAAGCATTTTACAATCAATTTTCACTATTGGATTATGTTCATAGGGTTCCAACTGAGTTTCGAGGGTCAAAAACAAGTTTTTGTCATTGTAGGTGTTGGTGTGGTTGCGAAAGCACACTTTTGACCACATTTTTGACCATTAAATTATTTTACCAAGTCACTAAATAGAACTTTGTGGTACATTTGCAACCATCGCAGATGGTTAAGATTAAAATCAAATCCTTTTCATATTGTTGGCATTTGGGGAGCTAGTAAGATCTGATTTTAACGATTTTGAATGTGTTTTTCTTGGGTAATCATTTTATATAAATTTAGCACTCTATTTTCCAAATCCTAAGATCTTTTATTTTATTTTTCATGATTTCCATCTAAGTTGAGAATCAAAACCCAATTTTCACCATTTTTGGGGCTTGGGAGCTTGAATTTGGGTGATTTCAAAGGCGTTTTTGAGATTTCTTCCATAGGTAAGTTCTTTAATCTTATAATTCTTATTTTTCCACCTATTTTATCTTCATAAAAAAACACTTCAAATTCTTGATTTTAAAATAGTTTGTTTGGGGGTTTTGTTGGTAAACCTTGAAAATAATGTTTCTTTGATTTGAATCTCACTTTTATCTCATTCTGGCATATGTTTTCTGCAGACACTCCTATGATTATGGGGAATATATTTCTAAAATAAAATTATGGTTTTACCTCTTTTATTTTTTAACCCATTTTTTAGGTCCATTTTAAGATCCATCTTGAATATAGAAATATGGATCTGATTTTTCTCCAAATGATATGTAGATTACTATTTTACTAGCATGAAGACATTTTAAGATTATGGAGTGAAGTTAGATTATTTATAGGCTATTCAAGGATTGCAGTTTGGCATCGAGGTAGGCTTCTGTCTACTCTTCTTCATGAGTTAGTGTAATATATGTTGCATACTAGATAGGGATGTTAGGATGTGACTGGTTGTAGAACATCATGACTTTGACTAATTTGTGAGTTTGAGGATAGAAAGGTGAATCGAAACTTAAGGTGAAATACTTATTATGTTTCTAGGATCCTATTACCCTATGTTGCTAGCATGATAGGCATAGTTGAGGCTAATAATCCTTTATTATAAGTTTAAATACCTTACGCAGTGGATGCTGATGATTTTTTGAATGGTGTTATGGTTATGCTGGTTATTTTTTATTGGGTCCAAGATCGTAATTATACTATTAGTTGGATCTCAGGAAGTGATTTACACTTAAAAAGAACGTGGCCATAGTTTATAGACATTAAGATGCTTATAATTATATTGATTGGATACTGGTGATGACATGCATAGATTCAGTACAATTCATGCTCACTAAAGAGTAAATGGTATGATTCCAACTAAAAATGTGTTTTTTCTTCTCTTCTCCTGAAAAGGGATTTATTCCCATTTTTACCTTTAAAATGAATTCTTCCATAATGGAAATCATACCACCTTAATAAATGATTTATGAGCCTTTGAGGATAAAAATGATGTTTTAAAGATTTGATCAAGATAGATTCTGATCCATGATTTTACTATTACTATTTTCTTTGGTTGAGAAAGAATCGAACCCTTTCTACACTTTTATGATGATCTAGTCCCGAAGATTATCCCCAGGTAATTAATTTATGAACTCGCACTCTTTTAGACACAACTTTAGTCTATACATCATGATATATACATATACAAGTAGATAATGATGGCGTCTATTGTAAATCATGGATTGGGACCAGGTCGGTGTATATGGGTACACCTGAACCCCCAAAGGGACCCTTTGTCCATGATCCATCATACCATAGAAGAGAGGTCATTATAGTTTCTACCTTTGCAAGCCTTTAAGATATAGAAGGTATATACACTAGGTTACATTACAGTACTTGGTTTTGGTATGGTAGTATGAATTATACTTTGCATTCATCTTTCCCTATGTATTTCCTATCTCTAGTATGTGCCTATATCTATCAGCCTTATAGGGGGTTGTAGGTGGTGGTGATGAGTATTTCTTACAGTGTGTTGGGTGTTGATTGGACCTTTTAGGTTATGGGGCCCAATTTTAGGTATTGTTCGGCTGGGCTAGCTGGTTTTTATATTGTGTTATTATTATGGTTAGTTCATGACCAGTTGACTACTGGACTAGTATTGATATTTGAGGTTTGGTTTTAATTTCTTTCTCTATGATTGCTTTATTATGGCTAATTATCTCATATTTGGACTTATAAATTAGAGATCATGATTATGTTAGTACTAGTTCCTACTATGATTAGGAGGCCTTAAGGTGCTTGTATGACTACTTTAGGTAGTACCTTTAGGTTAGCCTCGTCCATATACATATATTTACATTTGTATTTATGCTATTACCCTATATACCTCCCTTCATTCACATGTTCTTATTGTATATCCATTCTTTATCCTTGTATATTATTTGATATCCTTCATCTGCTCTTTATTTGTAAATAGACCAGTGATATACGGTATAGTTCTTAGGTTCCTAAATATTGTTAGAATAGGATAGTTTATCCTTATTACCTCGTTAGCTTTATTATATTAGTTCCTTAAATATTTGAGTGTATTTTACATTCTTTCTTGTATGTTATGTATATTTGCATTATCTTTGGAGCTCAGTTGGCTGTTGCCTACTAAGTACAACTTGTTTGGTACTCATACTACACTTCTGTAGCCTGCAGATCATAGTACAGGTTCTTAACATTATTATATGCATATTGTAGAGCAGCTATGGTTTAAAAACATACGGTGAGCTCCTGGCATTTGGAGTATTGCTATTGTTCCTCCTATGTACTAGACTAATCTCTATGTTTTATTTAGAGATATGTTGTATTAGTATATTCATTTAGTACTTTATTTTGTAATTTTATTACATTAGAAACTCATGTACTAATTTCATTCGATTTTGGGACTATCTTGTGTATCTTAGTCTTTTTTATTATATTTATTCTACATTGTTACTTTATTTCTCTTGGTATTTCATTACTATTAGTTTCATACTATGGGTTAACTTACCTATTGGTGGGTTATAGTAGGTGTCATCGTGACTTGTGAAATTGGATTGTGACAAATTGGTATCGAGGCCTAGATTTACCGATATGTTGGTATATGAGCTAAGTGCCTAGTAGAGTCCTATGGATCTGCATGGAGATCTCTGTAACCTATCTTTGGGAGGCTTCATGTCATTCTTAAGAACTTCTATTCTAGATTTCTTATCATGTTTCCATACTTCTATGAGCCCCAACTACGTTCTATGACTATATTCTATCCCAAATGGATGATGCAAGGTTGTCAATATATGAAGATGGGACTTTAGCACACATTTCCAAAGCTTCAGCGCAGCATCAGAACAAGGAGCCAGTGATGGATAATGAAGATTTTCAGTATTATTCAAAGAATTTGGGGCCAGGCCAGGCTCTGGTGGAGCCAATGACTGCTTTAGTTTTTCGAGATTCATCATTGGGGATCCTCAGTTTTTTATGTATACCTCATAGCCAGGGATGGCATTTGGTTCATCGAATAGTACTCAAGTAAGAGTTGGGTTTGTTGGTGTTCATCATTGTTACTTGTCAACTTCAGACTATGAAATTGGGTTTTTTTAAAAAGGGCCAAGTATATTCCTATGCTATATCCTTCAAGCATGACATATGCATGGATTTATTAGAGGACTAGCATTTCCACTCTATTTGGCATTGGAGCATATGATAGCCATTAGGTCTTCCCTCTCTTAGGTCATTAATCATGCAAGGGCCACCAAGAGAGAATGTATTGAGACTTATAGGGGTGGAAGTAAGTGTCCATGCCATCAGTATAGTATTATTAGTATTATATTTGGGAGTAAGGATTCTTTCGGTAGAGGCTGACTTCACTTATAGCCTATTAATTCTATACAGGTAGTGTCTCAAGCTATGGGTAGATCTTAGATTAATCGTGATGATCACAGTGGGAAGAGTTCTTATCGTACCTTACAAAATATTTGGTATGGGTCTTTAGGCTATGGCGACCATTCTAGATCAGAAGGGGAAGCATCTCAAAGTATTTTGGTAGCTTATTTTTATTGTGGCAAGATGGGACATTGGTTTAAAGAGTTCCCCAGATGTGAGTTGGTTGTTCAGGAAGAGTTAGCATATGGTCCTCACTAATCTAGAGTTCCTAAGGTGTGTTATGATTGTGGAGAGGATGGTCATTTTAGTAGAAAGGGCCCTCGTTATTTGTTGGTCAACTAATTAGGGTTTTCTTGTATTTCTTTCTAGGTTAGGGATTTAGGGGTATGCTATGACTGCGTAGATATCAGTCACTGGTCCATAAAGTTTCCCTATTATGGGATTATTAGCCATTTAGCAAATTTAGATCAATCTAATTGTATTGTGGAACTATCTTCCAGAGGCAATGCACTTATTACCACAATTGGTGATTTATATGGTCAATTTGAGTATGAACTTGTTAAAATTCATTATACCTCAAACTCATCATTATGATAGGTGTGCTTTTATTCCCTACTTTTACCTTTTTATTTATGTGTATTGGGGGTTCTTATACCCATCGATAATTGTATACCTTGGTATGTTTATATCGATTGTTGTGTGTGTTGATATAGAGTTCATGATTATATGACTACCCCTATAGATTATTTCTTTTAGTAGTGGATAAAGTAGATCAGTGTTGATAGTTTCCCTCTAGGTGTAGCATTTGGGTTTGAGTCCCATTTACCTTGGCATATTCGCCTTTTTATGGCCCTGGGTGGTACTTGTTGATTTTTAATTTTTGGGTACCACCTATATTTTATACTGATGCTTATATTACTATTATTATTATTGTCATTGTTTGATGTTTATCGATCCTTGCATAGTAGATGACAAGCCTAGCAGTATCTAAATAGAATTTCCCTTTTTTACGGTTCTTATTTGTTCGCTTAGGTAGATAGCTTGGTTGGATGGTTTCTTTTTTATAGTGAGGTGAGTTTAGATATTTTCTTTTTTTATGGGCAAGGCTAGACCTGTTGCCAAATGGGTTATAGTAGTGAAAGTAAGTTAGCCTTTCATGGTTTTATTATGGTTTTAAAGATGGCAATTATCTATACTACCCATTTTAGGGTTTGAGATTCTTAAAATTTCCTCTAGAGTTGTAGAGGATTTAGCATTGGATATCCCTCTCTATGTAACCCATTTTTAAGGTTTACCAGTTTGGGGTTTGTTCTTCTAATTTAACTAGTTCATTACCTATAGTGGTTTTGATGTTGATGTCGATAGGTCTAGGATTTATGTTTCAGGTTTGGTGGGTCTGTCTCCTTGTGATGGTTTCTCTTTGTGTTGTTGTTGAGTTTGATACTCTATTCTAGTCGTGATGTTCTTCTTGTCTTAGTGATATTTGGAGAATTTGAGTAGATGATCTTTTCTTTTGACCACCTTTTAAGATTGTAGTTAAGTATTCATTCCTGATGTGGAACTGGATTGACTAGTTTTCGGCTAAGTTTGCATTTCTCTGAGTCTCTAGAGTTTGTGATATGACTAGTATGGTTTGTAGCCTTGGTGAGTTCTTGAGTATGACTTGGTGGTTCATGCCCTCTAGCGGATAGGAATTTGGTTGCTTGTCTTCTTAATCCATAATTTATCCTCTATTATGATTTTGTTCTTTAGCTACATTTCAATTTTACCTTTGACATGATCCAGTAAGGATATTTTTAATTTTATAGTAAGGTTGATTTGGGTATTTGTCCTAAATTCAGACTGGTTATGTAAGACCCTTAAAATTCTATCATTTTATTTTTCACCTTCACGTGTTCATAATATCAATTTTTGACTTGAATTGTGTTTAGGGATGTTAAAAGGGTAATTTGGGAAAGTTTTGGAATTTTGGAAAGGGGTTTGGGGTTATTTTGGGACCCTGAGGCAGTGAGGATCCGCGATATCACCGTGTCACGGAGGTTATCCTCCGCGATAATGGCGTGACATAAAGGATAACCTCTGCGATAGCGGCGTGCCACTCCATGGTGTAATTTTCATCTAGTCTTGTTTTTTTTCACTAAGGGTTGAAGGGCCTTTGGTCTTTCAACCTTTTCCATGACTTATAAACATTAGAAGGACCTTTTACTTCAGTTTACAAAGAACAAACTCTAATTTATTCATCTTTAACTCTCCAGTCAAGAAAGCAAAAGGGTTTCACTGTACATTCATCATCCAGTTTCAAACTTCAAATTAAGTTCAAATTCTTATGTGTTTCAAGCATGTTTCTCTTCCCTAAAATTTATTTTTACATGTGATTTAAGTTGTGGGTTTTGAAATTGGTTTGAGGGGTTTTGGTTCTTACTGATTGAATTACTAGTCCCATGTTTTGAATTGATTATTCATGCTTTAAATTAATATTTTTTGGACTGAACTGATACATTATTTAAATGTTTGATTGGGGACATGGGTTTCCCCAAATTAGATGAAGTTTGTCCTGGAATTACATGAACCTCAACCCACTTTGTGAATTTGATTTTAATTATGGAAAATTGCATGGTTTAACTTGCTTTTGACCTCAATGCATTGTATTTATGGATAAATGGTTATTTAAAATGGATTTGGATGACCTTGGTGCCCATGGTTTGTATTTAAATGGAACTTGGAAGTCCAATTTTATTGAGTGAATTGGTTTGGCATAAATATATTAGCTTGTAAGAATATTGGTATGATGATACCATATGGTAATTGCCTTAATGAATGGCTCTCGTGTTAATGGTTGGAATTATGTGTAAATTGTTTTAATTTGAGCTTAAAGTGGGTTTTGTAGATTACTGTGAAGGTGTGAGTCCCAGGGGGACGAACACTAGAAATCACATTTATCGGTGTTGGGGGTCTATATGACCAAGTGCCTGACACACAATTGATATATATATATATATATATATATTTGGGAAAACTATTTCCTATTGTGGCTCTAGCTTTCTTTCAGATTTTCCTCAGTTCATATGGCTAACACACTCTGGGGCCCTTTCAGCAGAGGAAACTAAACCCATATAGCTTATAGGTGCCTTTATGATAGATCGAGTTGCACAGTCCAAGTTAATGGTTTTAAAACTCTCATGTTCATGACCTTTACCCTTTCCCGGTATCTTATATATGCATATATGAATGTGTGAATATGATTTTGACTAATTTTATACATGGCATTATTTTATCACCTTACTTGAGTTACATACCAATGCTTATCCCATTGACCGTCCTACGATGCTATATCGTTTAATGATGTAGGGTTCGAAGACACTTTCATTACTCCTGTGCATCGTTAGGTGGATTAGCAAGTTTGTTGAGTTGTTGTGAAGTGGTAAGCTTCTATCCTTTGGAAGGTCTTATCATTTTATTATTCTTTATTTACTTTCTTAGTACTTTTGGATTCTTTTTGGTCATAGTCAGGGACATGTCCAGACTTTGATATTATTCTAGTTTTTAGAGGCTTCATGGATAGATGTGGGTTGGTTGGTTGTTGTTTTGACTCATAGTTCCACTTGAGTTATCTATTTCCTTTTATTTTTATCTTAATTAGCTTTCACATTGTTATTGTTATTATTTGTATTATTATTATTACTATTATTAATTTTGTGCTTATGATGTTAGGAGATAAGGGTAGTTTTAGGTCCATGGTGGGTTTGAGATACCTATCGTAGCCTGAACCTAGTTTGGGTCGTGACATGTTGTCTCAGTTTGGATTTGATGCCTTGGAATGGCGACTTAAATCTTATGATGGATTTGGAGTATGGATGCTTAACTATCTACAGGATTGGTTTGGATAGTTAAGATAGGGTGGTTCAACTTTGGTGTTGAGATTTATGTAGAATTTGTAAAGGTTGGATGCAACCTTTATTTTCAGATTTGTCTTAGTTGGAGTTTTGTCAATAGGGTGGATAAGCCTACTCCTTATCTATCTATTTGGTCTTCTTTAGATCAAATGGATATTAGTTGATAGGTATTCAGATGATAGTCCATTGGCATGGTATTGGTTCTTGCAACTTTGACCTTGAGTTTCAGTTATCGTTGTGATTTTGGATGATCCACTCAGCAAGAGGATGCTTGAATTGGATTTAGCATGTCTTATTCCTCATTTATGGGATATCCTGGAGAGGATCATTCGATGGTGAGTGTTTATGCTTTGGACTCCTAACTGGCAATTTTGAGGATCATTTGGACTAGTTGTAGCATCGACATAGATTGAAAACCTTAGTTATATCCATTTGTGTTCCCAGGTAGCTCTGTAGGGGCTTATTCTCATACTTGACATTATGGATGTTTAACGGATCAACTTCAATTCTTCAAGGTTAGTGTGATGGAGTTGCACGGGAATGAGTCGAGTGACTTTCTGCTTGGCCTGGAGTGGATAGCAGATTTGGAAAGGGCAAAAAAGGTTATATTTGGATTTGGAGTTGGTTGCATGACTTATGCCTTGGTTTTCCTTTGGCTTGGATGGGTATTCATTTGATTGTGTTGTATCAATGTATCTTGGTTTAGATTTACATGCATCAATCTTCCTCGGTTCAGTTGTAGGCCAGTTTGTAGTTGAGGTTGAGTTTTGTCTATTTGAGAGTGAAGTGCGGAAGTTGGTAGGAAAAGGGATACCTTTCGGAAAATCCCTTGGAAGAATCATTTCTTCTTGGAGGTTATCTTGGAAGTCATCCTCGGAGCATGCAGGCCTAGTACGTAGTCCCATCGAGCTTTTGTGATCTTTTTATCCATTGACTTTCGCGAATGAAAGTCCTTTTAGTAATGAATATTGTAATGACCCTCCAGGTTATTTCCTCAATTTTCATGCATTTTGGCAATTTGATCCTTCCCACTATTGCTATAGGTCATTTATGACTTGACCAAACTATCAGTTCAGTTATCAAACAGTACGTTTGGATTTTAGGCTCATTTTTAAGTTTTGGAGCTTTTATTGTTTAGTATTTGGTCTTGGTCCAAAACTCCTAGAGATGACCTCGGATGATAATTCCGACAGTGCCATCAGCTCGGGAACATTGATTTTGGCCTAGGGGACCCTTGGTTAAGGTCCCGAGGCTTTCAGACTTATTTGGACTATTGAGTGGATATATGAAAAATAAAACTATAGGTGTGAGTTCCACATTTAGTCGAAATAGACTAGTAATGGACTATCAAGTGGAATGGAGAAAATAGCAAAAATAAATTAAATATAAGGCTAATATAGACTATAACCACAAGATCGGGTGAAGTTAGTACAAAAGCTTCTAATACAATTAGAGAACATAGTGAAATACAAAATAAAACCTGTACAAACCATCTCTGAAGTAAAAAATTGAGATAAGTCTAATCAATAAAAGAGAGAGCAAGAATAATGTGAACTTCAGGAGAACAGCCCAAATCTCTGATCCATGGATCCTCCATATGATGCACACATCAACAACAAGAACTCATACTATGATCTGCAAGCTATGAAAGTGTAGTATGAGTACCAAACATATTATACTCAGTAGGCACCGAACGACTGAGCTCCAAAGATAATGCAAGTAATAAATAATAGGTAAAGCGGGAATATAAACTACAGACAACTATCCAAGAAACTAGACATAATAATGTTAATGGAATAATAAGGATAAACTAGCCTATTCCAACAATGTTCAGGAATAGATGTATGATACCGTATATCACTAGCCAACATATAAATGAAGAGTGAAGGAAGGATATATATATATATATATATAGTAGTATAAGGCCAAAGAATTTATAATACCATGTATATATAGGACTAAACACAAGATAATAACCTGGGGAGCCAACCTAACATCTCGAGGAATCCTAGAAAAAAAGAAAAGAAAATACTAGCATAATCTGAGTATCTAAAAAAAGGATGACTATACATGAAATGATATGACAATAACATATCTTACTATTAGAAAGAAAAGAAATAAAAAATGTACCGATGATACCGGGTACCAGTCCATAACCATCCTGTCATGAAAAAACTATAATAACCAACAATAAAGTAACCAGCTAGTTGTAACACCCCGAAAACCCCCATCGGGATGCTACGTGGTGCCTAGGGTACCAAGTGACCCCAAGCTAACACTTCACTTGGTATCGCATATAAATAATTAAATAAAATGCATAAATTCAAATGAATAAGTTGAGAGGTAACTATTTTATGAATTTGGTCAATACCAAAACTGGAGTTGCAAGGTTACAACTCAACTTTTACAACAAAAGACGAAACCCAATACATCAACTTCTATCAACTATCTATGAAGCCTCTACTAGTAGTGACTATGGATAGCTGGGGCATAACTCCCATCCAGCCCAACTCAATATGACAGAATAAGGAAATACATATCATCTAAACTGTATCATTGACTCGAGCCCTTGAATCAAAAGGATTCATCACCTACCGACTGGAAGCTGCAAACTGATCAGACATGGTACATGCGCTACAATTCTGTACCTACATTATGAGACAATGTAGCACATAGACGTATATATGGATCAGCACTTGGGAATATACTGAGTATATGGGGGTGAATGCATATGTATAAAATAGTATCAACCTTATTCAGTCAAATCAGGTATGCAATATGGGATGACTCACATGGCTCGAACAAGTATCAAATGTAAAGCTCATAAATCATGTAAGATGAGGTATTTAACACAAATCTCGTGAGTCATCATTCTTTAACTGTAAAATCAGAAATCTTCTCTTATTCACAATACTCAAGGCTAAAGGGGCTCTAAACAATACTATTAACTCATGCATATGTCTTATGGAGAGTAAAACTTCATTAGTGCTCAAGATATCATAACTCTTTTTGAACTCAAATACATTGGATTCAGAATCATGTAACTTTGAAACATGCTTGAAGGCATTTCATTCACTTTAGGAAAATATCTCATTTCAAGCTTTAGGGAAATCATTTATTCTAAAAAGGAAGATACTCTAGTTTAGTGAAAATAACTCATCTCAAGGCTTCATGGGAAAAATACCAAATTAAGGGAAAATACTTCCTTTTAAAGAGACAATTCATATCAAGGGTATACTTTAGGTAGGACACCATTTTTTTTACAACCTCATTAGTAGGAAAAAGCTCATAGGAGGGAAAATACTTTAGATTTGAAGGAAGTAACTTATCTCAAGTTAAAGGGCAAGGGAGGTTCTTGTAACCGACATAAACCATGCGAGCTACATGGAGTCCAACGTTTTGTCCTCTAAGGAAGAGATCCCCTGTTGGGGAGGAGCGTCATACTCTTGTCAGGAAGTATAACCTAGGTCTACTGATCACTAAACAAAACTCGGCTACGGGCCCAATAATAATAATCATAAACTCAACCTCAGGCCAAACCTATGGTGGCACGTAGTTTTGGGGTAAGAAACCATAGTGACTTACCCGCTCGGTGCTAAATACTACTCCCTTTAGATTATCTGCGCTTATCTTATAAAAATCCACTTTTAGAATAATCTAATAGTTCACCACAAATCCAATAATCAAATCGATAATCTCATATAGTGAAGTGGATTTCAAAGAACTCGGACAATTAGGTCAATTCATATCTCAATCATCTCAAAATACTCAAATCATGGGTGCTTATAGCACAAGAGTCCTAAATTCACAAGTCTCAAATGGGGCTTACTAACCCGTAGTTAAATCTCAAGTTAAAGCTCATCAAAAGCATAATATATAGCATATAGGTTCATAAATCATGTGAAAATCTGAGAATTTCAGCAATTTATCTCAAAATCTATATATAGTCATATGCTTCAATACCTCAAACATTGCAAATATTAGCTTCTCAAAGAATGAAATCATGGGGCTATTACCCAGCTGTAATTTCTCAAGAAAACATGCATGAAATCATGCCATTTAACTCTCAATTCATAGGAAATATCAAAATAATGCATTCAATAATAATGGGTGAAAAACCCCAATTCAAATTCATGTAAAACCTCATGGATTTCAGGAAAATCATAATGTAAATAACCTTTTAGGCACAAGGGTGAAAGGTTTACCCTTGTTCAAACCCCACATACCTTAGATTAAGAAATTGGATGAACAAGTTTTCTCTAAACTTTTCTTCTTATCCTTGAAAGATAGGGTTCTTGCCACACTAGACTTGGGTTATTTGAATCTCAACTAAATTTGAAGAATCCATGGTGAGTTCTTAGATTCCTTGGAGAAGAATTTTGTTTTGATTTGTTTTGGAGGAGAAAACCCTAGATTATTAGTGTTAGAGATGGGAAAATGAGGCAGCTACTTCGCATAGAATATATCAGAGGGTTTAAAAGAGAAGAAAGTACCTAAATACCCTTATAAAAATGGGTTTAAAATTCCGCACGGGACCTGCGACAGTGGGCTCCGACGGCCCGTCGAAGGCCCGACGTTCCGTCGGTCTTGGTCGTCGGACACCATCCATAAAAGGGGAATATTCCTCAACCGCGATAGTGGGATGCGACGTTCCGTCAGAGTCCCGACGATCCGTCAGTCCTGACCATCGCACATGGCCAGAGCTGGGATCCTTTGCCTCATCGCGATGGTGGGGTGCGATGGTCCGTCACACAGTCGATGGTGTGTCGGACCTCACCGTCTCACTCTTCTAGAGAGTAGACTCACTACCATGAATCGACGGTAGGGTACGACGGTCCGTCGCTTGACTGACGGTCCGTCGGACGACTCCATCGCACCTGGGAAGTTTAGAATTAGACTGTTTCTGTAAAACAACCATAACTCATTTGTCTGATGTCGGATTTTGATGAAATTGGTATTGATGTAAAACTTATTCAATACTCTACATGACAAAAAGTCGATATTAGGAAAATTCCACACGGTTCAAAGTATTTCAAACTTGAGAAGACATTTCTCAAACTTTTGGGACCGAATTTATGCTCCACTTAGCATGCTCTAAGGCTCAGACTAGGAGAGAAAATTTTGCGAGATGTTACAATATCTCCCCCTTGGGAAAAATCGTCCTCGAATGTTGATAGTCAAGCTAGAAAAATGGAGAGAACTGGACATGCACAGCCGAAATTCTTATCAAACTGAATCTATACCTTTCCAAACCCGACACACTCAATAAATACATATATTCACGATATGAATAGCTATGTAACTGCATCTCAGATTAGAGAGGAGATGAAGGAAGGAAGGGTTTTACCCTCATCTGAATCTGGGCTAACTTGCCTTAGTCTTATAACGAAGACCTAGCTCATGCTGAATTCAGTGTGTGCGATCATCGACTGACTAAATCTGGGATCAAACCTCCCTGACGGATGAACCCTGAACCTAATATCCATGATGTGAAATGATTATATCTGAGACCAGACCTATGCAGTGGGGGATTTGTGAATCTGCCAAAGAAGACAATCAACTGAACCTAAAATTGAGATCAAGCCTATTTAACGGTGACCTCTGGAGCCGATAAAAAAATATTCAATTGAATATGCTACTGGGATCAAGTTCATCTAGCGGGTTCTCATGGGACGATATGGGTACTCAACTTCATCGGAGATCAAGCCTATCTGATGGAATATTACTGAAACCTGAATAGAGTACTCGGGTGCTATAGAGGTTGCACTGAACACGTGCATACTACTAAATCTGAGCCGAGTACATAACCAAGGCTAGAGTGCTAACGATACTGAGATTACTCAAGTTCTATAACTTTTTGAGAATCCTGAGTTCCATAACTCACGGAGTTCTGAGAATCATGTCTCGACAGAGATCATTACGAAAACTGACATGGTCTCTAGACAACAGCTAAAATGTCGGGTACATATACTCCCATGACTTGATAACAAAAAGGTAAAACATAACCATTCATGACCATGGACATTCATTCACCATCACAATCACTAAGGCGTCACTTCGAGCATTTAGGGATTATAAGCACGCGATAACATAGGAGGGCATGCTATTGGGTCATACTTCATTCAATAAGGTCTTGCATCTAACACTTAACATGTATTTGGGTCTTGGCATGTATCAGAGAACACAAAATTGGGGAAACTTCATACCACCATTTCACCATCTATTCACTAAGGCTTTCCAACAACCACTTGGCATGCATGAGCTTACACACAATTAGGGATCCTTAGTTAACATGCCATAATGGATCTAATTCCTTCACATAAGCATTTCATCAAACGTATGAGGAGAATGCTTTTCTTGTTCAACCATTTCTACACTTAATTGACACGAACACATCATCTAACAAGCAACCTTAAGAGGTTTATCATGAACATCATATGAATTTTACATACTAGGGTAAAATCTAGAAAACCTCATAAACAAACATGATTTACAACTCAATCATAGCATGAACATCAATTTCAACTCACATGTATCATGGAAACTTATAAGCATTAGAATCTTTGAATTTCATAAAGAAAGGGTCCTTGAGTTTCTTGGATTAAAGGGAACCGAGGGTCAATATCTACATACGACTATCTTCCTTAACATGAAACATCTACTCTCTCCTACTGGTACAACTGTCCATTATCTCTATTGCAACCTAAGGAAGAGGTCGCTGAAAAGTTAGAACATGAGGACCTGGAGCATGAAGGGACATTGTATTTCATTTGGCACTCAACTGAGGCTCGAGGCCTTTAAAATCATAAAATTATCAAAGCAGTCTAACCCAAGGACATGCATGATACAAATCTATACTTAGCGAACCACTAAAAGAATTGCTCGAGTACTTAAGTCACGAGTTGCATGATCCGAATTTGGAGTTCAAAACTCATGGGATGTGATCCCGACTGTCAAATGCACCAGAACATCTCATTTTAGGAACTAGGAGAGTCCATAATCCTCTATCACATGCATGAACATGAATTAAGATCACGGAATACAAATGTAAAACATGAGCAGGTACTGGGAAAACAGAAAGCACAAAAATATGATTGGGTCAAGAATCAATTTTTCTCGCAGCCATTCTACGACTTACTGGTACATCCACTATAGTCTTAAGGTTCAACCCGGTTACTTGTCCTATCATCTCCCCCTTAGGCTTAAGCCATCTCTCTAAGGCGGTAAACCACCACATACTCTGGTCTGACTCTCATCACCTTGTTTTAAAGTCGGGGATTAACAATGCACATAAATAAAAGAACTTGACTTGAATGACTACACTTCAAAGCGTAAAACAACAGAAACAACAACAAACCCAGTATACTGCCACATAAGTGGGGTCTAGGGAGGGTAAATTGTACGCAGTCCATACCACTACCTCTAGAGAAGTAGAGAGGCTGCTTCCGATAGACTTTCGGCTCAAGATAAAAAGGTAGTATACAAAAGCATCCAAAGCACAGGACACCATAAAATAACATAGGTACGACATTCACAACAATTGCACATTGTCGAACCAAGGACATCAAAGCCCACCTAATTACCGACTATGACACATCCACGCCCTTAGCCCTCTATCCTGATGCTTTTCCTCTAAATATTCCTATCCAGGGTCATGTCCTCAGTCAACTGTAACTGCCCCATGTTACGCTCTATAACATCACTTTCCCAAAGCATAATGCCAACTCATAATACCTTCTCCTAAGATTCACATTATCCGCCTATAGACCAAATAGTCATCATTTACTACGTAATGCTTAGAATGGGCATCTCCTAATCTTCTGACAGGTACCATAGCCTACCTCTACATCGCCTATAACTTATGTTTCTAAACCATGGGAATCAAAATCACGCACAACACCTTCATTCATAATTCCTCAACTTAGCTATCACAGACATCATTCGTCATCTCGCTAGTCCTACCTAGCAACTCAGCATTACTACTAACCAGACAACATGCAATGATCCTCGAAAAATATTGCAGCCCTATAGCACCTTGGGCATGCCTCTACACCAAACATACAAAATCAAACTAGATTACGGATCAAACAAACTTAAGCTCTTGCATACACTGTTCAAGCCTATTAGATCACCTCTCTATAACTAGTACCATTAAACAAGAAATCATCGCCTCTACTTTCATGACCACAAATCGTTCAAACTTAGTGTCTAGTGCTATTCTCACTCAGAAGTTATGGAAAAAAACATCAACAATACTCGACAACTCTCATGCACACTCGAGCTTTATATCAATCAATAATCGATCGCAATCACATGGGCCAGCTTATTTCCAATTCATCAGCACATCCTCCTTCTACACATCCTTATTACCCACCTATTTATACAGCCCCAACTCAGCTCATAGCTCTATAAGTTATGACTAAACCCCATCTCGCAATCTTAAGGATGCCTAAATTACCTAAAACCATCCACCAAGCACGTCATCAATAACCTATACTTCCCAACATAATAATTATCATTAACAACTCTTTTCATACATCAACAAACAATATTTCCCCTTATCTAAAGACTCCATCTCTACCTCACATAAATAAACAAGCAAGGACATAACACTTCATTACAAGCAAAATTCAGCTATACATATATATACATATAAATTCAATAAATGGCCTTTACTGCTTCTTTTGTCACCACCACTCTAAACCCCCAGTTTCCACCAACACAAGAATAACAGGATACACAACAAGTTGCTAGTGAATCGAAATAGGCCTCACACAGCTTCAATAGACTTTGATTTTGTGTTTTGAATGGGAAAATGAGATGAATAACAAAGAAACTATGCTAGTGAATCGAAAGAGCCCCATACGGCTTCACTAGACTTGATTTTTGTTTTCAAAAACACAAGGATAACAAGATTATATATTGCATGAGATAGAAACTTGACACACAATATTCAATAATCTAAGAATACACATCTCATTCTTTCTCACTTTCATAACTCATAAGATTAAGGAAATATCTTTAAACACGAGGGACTCATGACAAACTAGAAGTCTCTTATCAAGGTATTTTGAGAGACCTCTGAAGCTTCTTACTAGCCAATCTGAGAACGTCATCTGGGAAGGAACTGGAAATTACTAATCAAGATATCTCAAGGATAATACATAGGTAAGGAAGAATAGCTCCACATCATGCACTCTGAGGAGAAATCTGAAAGCACCTTGGATTTGGGCTTAGTGCACAACTTTTATAAGTCACGAATAAAGCGCTTCAATTGTCGAAACTTAAAAACATTGATGGGATACTTTCTAACTCAATTAGAATCCCACTACTATCTGTAAAGATTCAAGCTTGACTATTTTTGATACTTTGAAAGTAAGGAGGAGCTGGCCTAAATAGAGGAAGTTGAGGATTTGAGTAAGCACATAGAGAATCTCTCTATAGCACGATCTAAGACTCAAAAGGATGGAGACATTTCCTAAATGCCTTGTAGCCTCTCGAATAAAAGTACAGACGTCTTCGTACCATTCTACAAGAAACTACTAGATACGGCTTTATAGACACCCTGGGACACTTGAACCTTGTGCTCTGATACCATCTGTAACGCCCCAAAATCACCCCTCGGGATGCTACACGATGCCTAGGGTCCCAAGTGACCCCAAGACAACCCTTAACTTGGCATCACACATAAATAACTGAATAAAATACATAAATTTGAATAAATAAGTCTAGAGATAACTATTTTATGAATTTGCTCAATACCAAAATTGGAGTCACAAGGTTACAACTCAACTTTTACAATAAAACCAAAACCCAATACATCAACTTCTATCAACTATCTATGAAGCCTCTACTAGTACTGACTATGGATAGCTGGGTCATGACTCCCAACCACCCCAACTCAATACGACTGAGTAAGAAAATATATCGCATCTCAACTGTATAACTAAATCGATCCCTTAAATCAAAAGGACTCAACACCTGCCTACTGGAAGCTGTGAACTGATCAGACATGGTACATGCGCTACAATTTTGTACCTATATTATGAGACAATATAGCACATAGACGTATATGTGGATCGGCACTTGGGAATATACTGAGTATATGGGGGTGAATACATATGTATAAAATAGTATCAATCTTCTTAAGTTAAATCATGTATGCAATATGGGATGAATCACATGGCTCGAACAAGTATCAAATGTAAAGCTCATAAATCATGTAAGATGAGGCATTTAACACAAATCTCGTGAGTCATCATTCTTTAACTGTAAAATTAGAAATCTTCTCCTATTCTCAATACTCAAGGACAAAGGGGCTTTAAACAATACTATCAACTCATGCATATGTCTCATGGAGAGTAAAACTTCATTAGTGCTCAAGATGTCATAACTCTTTTTGAACTCAAATACATGGGATTCGGAATCATGTAACTTTGAAACATGCTTGAAATCATTTTATTCACTTTAGGAAAATATCTCATTTCAAGCTTTAGGGAAATTATTCAATCTAAAAAGGAAGATACTCTAGTTTAGTGAAAATAACTCATCTCAAGGCTTTATGGGAAAAATACCAAATCAAGAAAAAATACAACCTTTTAAAGAGACAATCATACCAAGGGTATACTTTAGCTAAGAAACTATTTTTTTACAACCACATTAGTAGGAAAATAGCTCATGGTAGGGAAAATAATTTATCTTTCAAGGAAGTAACTTATCTCAAGTTTAAAGAGTAAGGGAGGTTCTCGTAACTGACATAAACCATGAGATATACATGGAGTCCAATGTTTTGTCCTCCTAAGAAAGAGAACCCACATTGGGGAGCAGCGTCATACTCTTGCCAGGGAGTATAACCTGGGTCTAGTGATCATGAAACAAAACTCAACCTCAGGCCTAATAATAATAATCATAAACTCAGCCTCAGGACCAACCTACGGTGGCACGTAGTTTTGGGGTAAGAAACCATAGTGACTTACCCGCTCAGTGCTAAATACTACTCCATTTAGATTATCTGCGCTCATCTCATAAAAATCCACTTTTAGAATTATCTTATGATTCACCACAAATTGAATAATCAAATCGATAATCTCATTTAGTGAAGTGGATTTCAAAGCTCTCAGACCATTAGGTTAATTAATTTCTCAATTATCTCAAAATAATCAAATCATGGGTGCTTATAGCACAAGAGTTCGTAATTTCACAAGTCTCAAATGGGGATTACTAACCCATAGTTCAATATCAAGTTAAAGATCATCAAAAGCATAATATATAACATATAGGTTCATAAATCATGTGAAAATTTGGGAATATCAGCAATTTATCTCAAAATATCAATATAGTCATATGCTTCAATATCTCAAACATTGCAAATATTATCTTCTCAAGTAATAAAATCATGGGGTTATTATGCAGCTGTAATTTCTCAAGAAAACATGCCGGAAATCATGCTATTTAACTCTCAATTCATAGGAAATATCAAAATAATGCATTCAATAATAATGGGTGAAAATCCCAATTCAAATTCATGTAAAACCTCATGGATTTCAGGAAAATTATGATGTAAATAATCTTTTAGGCACAAGGGTGAAAGTGTTACCCTTGTTTAAACCCCACATACCTTAGATTAGGAAATTGGATGAACAAGTTTTCCCTAAACTCTTCTTCTTATCCTTGAAAGAGAGGGTTCTTGCCACACTTGACTTGGGGTAACTTGAATCTCAACTAAATTTGAAGAATCCATGGTGAGTTCTTAGATTTCTTGGAGAAGAATTTTGTTTTAATTTGATTTAGAGGAGAAAATCCTAGTTCATTAGTGTTAGAGATGGGAAAATAATGCAGATAATTCGCATAGAATATATATGAGGGTTTAAATGAGGAGAAAGAACCGAAATACCCTTATAATAATAGTTTTAAAATTCTGTGCGGGACCTACGACGGGGGTCTTCGATTGTCCGTCGGAGGCCCGACGATCCTCCGATCTCTGCCGCCGGACACCCTACGGAAAAGGGGATTCTGCCTCAACCGCGATGGTGGGATGCAACGTTCCATTGGTGTCCCGATGGTCCGTCGGTCATGACTGTCGCATATGGCAAGAACTGGGATCGTCTGCCTCATCGCAACGGTGGGGTACGACGGTCCATTGCACAGTCGACGGTCCATCGGACCTCACCTTCGCACTACTCCTGAGAGTGGAATCACTTCCACAAATTGAAGTTAGGGTGCGAAGGTTCGTTGCTTGGCCGACAGTCCGTCGGACCACTCCGTTGCACCTGGGAAGTCCAGAATTAGACTATTTTTGTAAAATGGCCATAACTCCTTTGTCCAATGTCGGATTTTGATGAAATTGGTATCGATGGAAAGCTTATTCAATGATATACATGGAAAAGTATTTCACACTTTGGAAGTCACTTCTCAAACTTTTGAGACCGAATTTAATATCCACTGAGCACGCTCTAAGGCTCAGAATAGGAGAGAAAATTTTTTAGGGTGTTACATTAGTTCAGTCAAACAACAACCTAAGTGGCCTCCAATAAGCCTAAAAGGTTCAAGTAATCACTCAGCAAACAAAATCATAACTTATGCCAAATAGAAATAATGGTGATATGTAATGTATATGAATGAATGAGTATAACATAAACTAGAAATACCATGTCGAATTCAAGGGCCATAACATAATGAGTATATAGACTTCCTCCATATCAATAGATCACAAAGGCATGATCTATAATGACCATCCTTCTCTGCATAGTGGCTAATGAATGAAGGGGCCCATAAGGGACTCGGTATATTCGTATACACTACCTGGTGCCAAATAAGGACTTTTAATAACACCGTAATTGATATACTCAATCTTGTATTGAATATATATCTATATATCTATATATATCTCTCTATGTATATAGATATATATAAGAGTGAAAATCTATAAATCTATTGCCCAAGATCAAGTTTGAGACTAAATCAGCATAGTAGTATGAAAAGAATCAAATTTTTCATTGACCAAAGTAAATAGTAGTTGTAAAAGAGTGGAATAATAATGGACCGCAATCGTCCTCAGTCTAATTTCTGAAATAGCATATTTAGTTCCAAAAGCTAATTATTTATTAAATATGGTGGTACAATTCCCGTTGTAATAAAATCCATTTTAAAAGTAGAAGGAGTGAATAATTCCCTTCTTAGAAAATAGTAGTCAAATCAAGGTGTAATTGAAATCGTACAACTAAGTGAGCATAGATACACCTAAAGGTATGCATGCCATCATCAGTATCCAAATAATACAACCATAAGTGATTAATCATCTATAAACTAGAATCACATCCTCTTTAAGTATATAATACATACCTAGACACCAACTTGTATTATAACGATGGCCTCGGGGGCAAAATATATAAGTAGCATAATAATAGTACCATAATCCAAAAACTATAGTACAAGTTGCTAAGTCAAATTGTAAGTCTTATACTAAAGGATCATTATCATCAATCTATGGTTAACATCTCTATAATGGATAATATGGTTCTATGGTCTTAACATGTATCTTATGCTAAGGTTCGGGTCACATTTCTATCCCAAATTCTCTAAATAGTTTAAGTCATAATAAACTGGTCATAAACATATCTTATAATCCCTACCTAGCATTCAATCTATACATAATACCATCTCATAGAGTAAAGTAGACCGAAGCCTACCTCGATGCTGAACTATAAATCTTGAATCATCCACAAATCGCTTATCTTTGATTTGCAATCCCAAATGTCACCATACTATTAAAAAAAATAATCTACACATCAATACAAGTAAGATGAGACCTATATTGCAACGTAAAAATCCAGGCCCATTATCGGGTAAAAATAAGCCTGCAGGGCCCACTAATGGAATTCCAAAATTGAATTCTTCATAAAGTTCCTTGAAGGACAAAATGTATGCTCAAAAGTTAAGCACAAATGGAGCGCAAATTAGGGCCCATATAACCCCATAAAGTTTAGGAATTTAAGATATAGGAATTTACAATTGAAAAGGATGAAATTTGATGACGAAAATAATAGAAAATGACCAAGGAGTGTTGAACTAGATTACCTTAGCTTCAATAGATGATTTCCCACTTCCCAATCTCTCAAAATTAAAGGAAAAATCCCTAGAGAAATAAGGAAAAATTAGGTGAAGAAGGGGATTTTAACACCAACGGTTGCAGCTAAAGTGGTCACTTGGCCGCGAAAGCGGCTACCACTAACGAGGCTAGTGCAAAAAAGGCAAGTGGCCACTAAAGAGTCACCATGGATGCTTAAGAAACGCCCGCTAATATGGACCTTGATCTCTAAAGCGTATCTCAGCCGAGTAGCCAAGGTTGTTAAAGTGGAAGAAGGTTGCTAAATTCTCCAACACTAAAGCGGCTTCGAGAACACTTTAGTTGTCACACAAGATATCAAGCCCCAAATTTTTGCTAATTCCAAAAACTGACATTTCGGACTAAACAAAACCATGAAAACTTTCAACCGATATCATTTCAATTAGATGTGGGTCTCATAACTAGTTTTGTTTTTAACCAAATTCTACCTATGTAACACCCCGTATTTTGGGCTAGAACGAAAACCATTATTTCTATGCGCTGATGTTCCAAAAGCCATAAATCCTATGAAAATTGGGTATGATAATCAATTATGTAGTGGGGGAACCTATTTGAGCATGAATTGAGATCATAAAGGTCCCCTAACTCAAGGTCAAGTTAAAAGCTTTCCTATCATTTAAGTTTTAGTGAGCATCAAAACTTGGGTCAACTTCAATCGACCATAAATCCTTATATATAATGAACTGGGTTGCCTACTATATATCAAATGAAATCTCTTCAAATTATATTTCCAATGTTACCAATTTTTCCCAAATATGATATCGGAGAAAAAATTTATGCCCATTTTACTCTAGCATATCAGCCTGGCAACTGAGTGACGACAATTCTGACGGCTTATCACAAATTTGATAACTTATCAGAATATGTCATCAGCCTTAAGTAGAAACTCATAAATTTCAGTTCCTAGGTGACGACCTGGGCTAACGGTCTATCACAAATCTGACGGCTTATCAGCCTTGGTCGTCAGCTAAAAATTTCAGCAACTGAGAAGTGATTTCATAGTGGTATTATGGTCTTCCTCTCACTCCAAAAACCTTTCACACGAATTAAATCACCCCTTTAAGTGTTATTAATCCATATATTATCAGTTTTACAACATCTCAATCCTCTCTACTCTCAAGAATAAGATGAAAACTAGGGTTTTCTCCAAGATCAAGAAATCAAGAAAATCAATCCTTCAGTTCAAGATTTCCAAGAAAACAAATCAAGACTTAAGTTTCTTTCCCTTCAATGGATCAAGAATTCATTCTCCTAAGTGAAGATGTTCAAGAAACGGATCTAGATCCGGGTTCCATCTATCTAGATTCGGGTTTCATCTTTTGAACTAAATAATCTTAGGTACGGGTTTATCCTAAACTACATGGGCTTGTTGAAATATTCAAGTATGATTTAAAGATCTATCAAGCATGAATTTATAAAGGGGTTTTTAGATCCATGATTTTATTATGCATTATGAATTTTAAAGATATTGATGATTTGGTCTTTAGGACTTTCCCCCTTAAATTGATTTATATGTATATGTATATGTATGAAAAAAAATCAGATCTAAAGATTGTTTGAGAGCATATTTTATGAAATCCCTCTCTTGTGATGACTTTAAATTTGTGGTCTTGTTAGGAATGATTTGATATGCATGATTTATGGCTTGAAAATAGTTTACTCAAATACCATAGTATTTTGATCATGCTTTAGAGATTTTGAGAGGGAGTTTCTTGATATAAAGGTGTTTTCTTAAAGAGAGAAAGATTTGCATAAGATTAATGCTTTAGACATGACCACCTTGTATTATTTGAAATATTGTCAAAGAGAGTTGCATACATGTATTTACATGAGTAATTAAAGAAAGGGTTCTTTGAACTAATTTATTGATATAGTGGTCCCAAATTTATATTTTGGAAACAAAGATTCTAATATGCTAACAATGGCTCAGAGATGTGACTTGCAAGTCAATGGTATCACGATACCATAAGTATGTATGCCATAACAGAGCATGTTTTCATAGTATGTCTTCAGAGAATGTTTTCAAAATATATTTTCAGAGAATGCATATTTTAAAGAGTTAAAAATAGGCATAAAGAGGGTTAGGTGGTTACCCAAATAAGGTTTAGGTTCAAGTAACTCTTAGCCTAAAACTGTATTTACTGATACGGGTAGTTATTATTGTACTCTTGCGATGGCCATGTAGCATAGTAGATTCAGAGACTCCGACCTTTGCGGCACACTTAGGTTTGGGGCTTGGCTGCTGAGTTAACGGTTGATTTCATATAGCCCATGGAATTTTAGAGTTGTAGGGTGTACCACCTAGTACATAAGTAAGACAAAGAGTGTCACAGAGTTCAGATGATTTTTCAGAGTCTCTCAAAAATGCCCATGAGATTTCTTACTATATGATATGTTTATGAACTATTTTAAATTGCTCTCATATATGTTGAATACAAATTACTATTTTGGATTTGCTCCGCATACCAGTACATCTGTATTGAGCCCCCTCTCCCCTACCGCTCAGGTTTTGAGGCTCAGTCTAGGGGTCCCGATAAGCGGTAGATAATTCAGACAGCAGATCAGATTATGCAGTGGTGAGCCTTCTCTATTCCAGAAGGCTTGTCCTTTCAGATTATGTCATGTATTATAGTTTTGGTCTACTAGGGGCCTTGTCCCAGTTTTCAAATAGATGTCAGATTTTCATGTTGTAGAGATTTCGCAGACTGTTCTATATGTTGTTAATGATTTTTGAATTCCATTCCTTATTGTTAAACTTAATCTTGAGTATGATCATGTTTTCTTATTAGATCGTAAATTTCGTATTTTCTATTATTATATAAATGTTATGCATGACTACCATATAGAGTAGGACGTCCGAGCCTTCATGGTTCGGGATGTCCATTACGGCCAAGCCCTAGTTTGGGTCGTGATAAACTTAGTATTAGAGAACGGTTCAGGGTCCCAGGGTATCTGCGAAATCGCATCGGGTAGAGTCATGTTTATAGGTGTGTAGCGCGCCACACTTATAAGTAGGAGGCTACAAGGCGTTTAGGAATGTCTCTCTTTCTTCGTGTTCTAGTTCATGCAAAAGATTTAGAATGTTCGTTTTTCCTACTCTAATTCGTGCTATGGTGTCGCCCATACGAAAGAAAAGTTATCCTAAATTTTTCTTTACTCTGGTGTTCCCAGATAATGCTCACGAATTTACTAGAAGAAATTTCAAAAGTTACACAAAAGACTGGAGAGGAGCTCCCTAGTTTAACATTGTGTCCTCATTCTTATGAGGCATTCAGTTAAGACAAGAGTAAGATGTCTATTCTTGGGTCATTGAATATTGTGTGTCAAGTTTCTATCTCTTGTAATCTTGATATCATTGTGTTTTTTAAACCAAAATGTCTAGTGAAGCCGTGTGGGGAACTTTCGATTATTAGCATAGTTGCTTTGTTATTCGTTTCATTTTCTTGTTCAAAACACAAAAAAATCAAAGTCTAGTGAAATTGTGTGAGGTCTATTTTGATTCACTAGAAACTTGCTATTCATCTTATTGTTCTTGTATTTATTGGAACTATATTTCCACCCGAGTAGTGGTATAAGTTAAAATATCGGTGTCATGACCTATTGATAGTGAAATTAGACAAAGAAGTTGGTGAGATAAAGTCACAAGTTTAGAGGTTAAAGGGAAGGTGACTTTTGTGTAACTAAATATGTATATTTGAATAACCGTTGATTGAGAATGATTTACCATATTTTGATGGTAGACTAATATGGTAGTACCATTTGTGGATTGTATAGTAGTCCGTGGAGGAAGTGTTTGACTCAGTTTTTTTTTTCAAAATAGGGAAAGAGCCCAGAGTGGATATTTAAGGTGGTTATAGAAACCCCTTCTAGGCTACGAATGAAAATGGCTAGATTAGCCAGTAAGTTGTAAGTATAGACTTTTTGTCGAATATGAAATTTGAAGGTAGTCTAAATACCCGCTGGGTTAAGTAAGTGTGATGTGAGAAAGTCATATAAGTAAATAGGATTGTATGGGATTATAATATAAGTTTAAGGTTGACCATATGTATTATGTGACTTTACCCCCCCCCCCCCCCCGACCTTCTTTTCTTTAGTAGTTGTAAACTAGTACTACTTGTGAGAAGGCATGTAGTAGATTTTTGAGATATATGGATAGAATGTCCTAATTTGATGGACTAGTATATTAAATTACATTCTTCAGTGGTGGTAGGTGATTGATGCTAGACTATTGGCTTGAATTTAATGTAGAATGTGGATGTAAGAATAGTGGCTTAAGATTAATGATGAATATTTGTGTGAATTGTGTGTAAGTTTGGGTTGTAAATCATGTTTAGCACTAGACATTAAGTTTGGAAAGTTGATGTCCATAAAGTTGGATGTGATGATTTCTTGATTAATGATAGTAGTTATATGTAAGTGATCTAATAAGCTTGAACAGTGTATGCAAGAGCTTAAGTTTATTTGATTCATAATGAAGTATGATGTTGTATGTATAATGTAGAATTATACCTAAGGTGATATGGAGTTGCGGTATTTTCTAAAACTATTACATATTGTGTGTGGTTAGTAGTACCGTTGAGTTGCTAGGTGGAGAAAGACTAGTTAGATGGTATATGGTGTTCTAAATACCCGAGTTAAGATGTTTTGATTGATAGTGTTGAGCCTTTTTATATGATCTTGATTCTCATGGTAGAGAGATATAAGTTTGGAGTTGCGATATTGGTAGGCTATGATGGAAGTAGTATGGTTCATCAAAGGCTTGGTGATATCCATGTTAAGTGTTAGAAGCTAAGATTAAGTTCTTGAAGGTTGAGCTCATAGAAATAAGAGTTGAAGTGTTAGAGGGTGTGCACTCCGACTATGGGGATACTTATAAAGATCCAAAGTAAGTAAGTGTTCCAGTATTATGTGATGACTATTGGGGCTATAGAATGATAGAGTGTGTCTCAGAAGGTAGTATTAGCAGTGGGTTTTTCCATTTCTAGGTGTATTCATTCGGGTTAAGTTCTATTAATTACGTGTATTGTCGTCTTCCATACCCCAGAGTGCAGTGAGTGTAATTCAGTTTAGAGTCTAGTAAGGGATCTCTCGAACATAAGATGATGGCTTAAACCTAAGGAGATATAATAGAACAAGTAACTAAGTCAGGCTCTCAGATTCTAGTAGTGATGCCAATATGATATAGAACATCAGAAAGTGAGGGTGAGACTCAACCCATTCTTATCTCAGTATTTTACAGAGATCCAAATACCTATTCATGCCTTACGATTCAGTTCCATGGTAATAGTTCATGTTCATGCATATGATTGAGAGTCATGTACTCTTCCAGTTCAAAAATGAGGAGTTCCAGATCATTTAGTAGTCGGAATCACATTCCATATGTTATGAACTTCAAATTGAGGTCATGCAGCTCATGACTCATGTACTAACGCTTTATAGTGTGCTCAGTTCCCATAATTCATGCTATAATTTTTACGATTGACGAGATTCATCTTATAGTCATGTATGCCCCAATTCAAATCACTTTGATGAATCCCTGATGTTGATTCGCTGTTCTTCAGGCCTCAATTAAGTGTCGAGTTTTGTATAGTATCCTTCCATACTTCAAAGTCTTATGTGCTAACCTTTTAGTGAATCTTCCTTATGTAATGATAGTGGAGATGAGTAAATGGTTCTTGTTGATGAAAGATCATTGTATGCCTATTTTGGATGAGGCCATAAGTGTGAAGTAAGATTTGGGGCAAAATCTTTGGTACATGTGATGGTTAGTGGAAATTTGTGTGTGTATATTCTTGGGGTAGCACATGGGAGTTATATTGACAATGGTATAGAGACTATGTGAAGTATATATTTACGAGTGTTTGCCTTGAAGTTCATACATAGTTATAAAGATAGAATTGAATGACATGTTGGGATTTATGTGGAGGAATGCAATATGCATTAGAAAATCCGTAGTAAGAGTTCAGAGTTAGTCATTGAAGTGGTAAGGAACTTTATGCTTAGGGTGAGATACTTAAAATCATATAGAAGGTTGAATCATATGGTTTAGACTAGTATCGTGGTGTGGCATGTTGTATTTTGTGATTTAGAATTAGGCTTGATCACAGTGAAAGGATTTAAGCTACTTTAGACATTAGTAGAAAGATTTGTCAATGCTCATATGAGAATTTTAGGTTGAACAAATGAGTATGGTATTTAAGGGGAATAGTATAGTTAAGGGAGTATTCGAGGAGTGTGCTAAGATTGAAAGTAAGAAGTTGCATTGCTTAAGGCCTGGAAATTCTATCCTAGTTTATGAGTTATATGTCCTTATTCTATGCTATAGAGTAGTGTAATTATGGTGATTTCTTAGTTGGATGTCTTGTGTACCTCATGCCCAAGATTCTTTGCTCCCTAATACTACTTGAACTTCTTTAGAAAGAGTGATGAAGAGATACTCCAGTTAAGTATAAGTGTCCAGTATAATTCAGTCTGTAATTCAGTTTAACAGTCGGGCAGACAAGTTACTATGGTTTTTCCACCTTTTCACCCTGTCCTACTATCCGAAGACTCATGCGTATGGACATCCCCAAGAGATAATCTATTCCATCCATATAAATTGTGAATTCAGTTCATTCCAACCATCATGTTTCATTTTCATCTATCTATTCATGACTCGGTGCATAAGAGTTCAACGTATAATCTCAAAATTTTTCAAGTATTTTAGCTCAGATAGTGTAATACCCTTGTACGATCTAAGTCTTGCTATCTTATGATTCATACTTGCATAAGTTATCACTTCCCAATTTCAATATATATGATTGGATCATGAACATTTCAAGGGAATCCTAAATTTTCAGCACGAATTAGCTTCTTGAAGAAAGAAAAGTCAAGTCAACACAGAATTCAGTTTCATGATACAAGTTTAAATATTTCAGATCAGTTATGTCCTTTCTAAGAAGGAACATAATTTCCTCGTTATTCCATACCTTTAGGCTTCAACAAGTTCCTACCCATTATTCGGGGACGAATGATCCCAAGGTGGAGATAATGTAACACCCCGCATTTCGGGCTAGAACAAAAACCATCATTTCTACGTGTTGATGTTCTAAAAGCAATAAATCCTAAGAAAATTTGGTATTTTAATCAATTATGTAGTGAGGGAACATATTTGAGCATGAATTGAGATCATAGAGGTCCCCTAACTCAAGGTCAAGTTGAAAGTTTTCCTATCGTTTTGAGTTTTAGTGAGCATCGAAACTTAGATAAAATTCAGTAGACCATAACTCCTTGTATATGATGAAATGGGTAGCGTACTAAATATCAAATGAAATCTCTTCAAATTATCTTTCCATCTATACCAATTTTGCCCAAATCTGATATCGGAGCAAAACGTTATACCCATTTTACTCCAACATATCAGCCTGGTAACTGAGTGACGACAATTCTGACGGCTTATCACAAATCTGACGACTTATCAGAATATCTGATCAGACTTAGGAAGAAACTCATTAATTTCAGCTCCTAGGTGACGACCTGGGCTGACGGTCTATCACAGATCTAACGGTTTATCAGCCCTGGCCGTCAGCTGAAAATTTCAGCAACTGGGAAGTGATTTCGTAGGGGTATTTTGGTCTTTTCCTCAGTCCAAAAACCTTTCACACGAATTAAATCACCCCCTTAAGGGTTATTAATCTATATATTATAAGTTTTACAACATCTCAATCCTCTCTACTCTCAAGAACAAGATGGAAACTAGGGTTTCCTCCAAGATCAAGAAATCAAGAAAATCAATCCTTCAGTTTAAGATTTTTAAGAAAACAAATCAAGATTTAAGTTTCCTTCCCTTCAATGGATCAAGAATTCATCCTCCTAAGTGAAGATGTTCAAGAAATTAATCTAGATCCGGGTTCTATCTATCTAGATCTGGGTTTTATCTTTCAAACTAAATAATCATAGGTACGTGCGGTTTATCCTAAACTACATGGGTTTGTTGAAATATTCAAGTATGATTTAAAGATCTATCAAGCATGAATTTATTAAGGGTTTTTAGACCCATGATTTTATTAAGCATTATGAATGTTTAAAGATATTGATGATTTGGTATTTAGGCCTTTACCCCTTAAATTGATTTACATGTATATGTATATGTATGAAAAAAAATCAGATTTGAAGATTGTTTGAAAGCATAATTTATGAAATCCCTCTCTTGTGATGACGTTAAATTTGTGGTCTTGTTGGGAATGATTTGATATGCATGATTTATGGCTTGAAAATAATTTACTCAAATACCATAGTATTTTGAGCATGATTTAGAGATTTTGAGAGGGAGTTTCCTGATATAAATGTGTTTTGTTAAAGATAGAAAAATTTGCATAAGATTAATGCTTTTGACATGACCACCTTGTAACATTTGAAATGTTGTCAAAGAGAGTTCCATACATGTGCTTACATGAGTAATTAAAGAAAGGGTTCTTTGAACTGATTTATTCATATGGTGGTCCCAAATTTATGTTTTGGAAACAGAGATTCTAATATGCTAATAATGACTCAGAGATGTGACTTGTAAGTCAACAGTATGACGATACCATAAGTATGTATGCCATGACAGAGTATGTTTTCAGAGAATGTTTTCAGAGTATGTTTTCAGAGTATGTCTTCTGAGAATGTTTTTAGAATATGTTTTCAGAGAATGCATATTTTAAAGAGTTAAAAATGGGCATAAAGAGGGTTAGGTGGTTACCCGAAGAAGGCTTAAGATCAAGTTACTCTTAGCCTAAAATCTTATTTGCCGATATGGGTAGATTATTATTGTACGTTGGCGACGGCCATGTGGCGTAGTAGATTCAGAGACTCCGACCCTTGCGTCACACTTGGGTTGGGGGCTTGGCTACTGAGTTAATGGCAGATTCCATATAGCCCTTGGAATTTCAGAGTTATAGGGTATACCACCTAGCGCAGAAGTAAAACAAAGTGTGTGACAGAGTTCAGATGATTTTTCAGAGTCTTTTGAAAATGCCCATGAGATTTCTTACTATATGATATGTTTATGAACTGTTTTAAATTGATCTCATATATGTTGAATACAAATTACTATTTTGAATTTGCTCTACATACTAGTACATCTGTATTGACCCCCCCTCCCCTATCTGTTAGGTTACGAGGCTCAGTCTAGGGGTCCCGATAAGTAGTAGATAGTTCAGACAGCAGATCAGATTGTGCAGTGGTGAGCCTTCTCTATCCCAGAAGGATTGTCCTTTCAGATTATGTCATCTATTTTAGTTTTGGTCTATTGGGGGCCTTGTCCCAGTTTTCAAATAGTTGTCAGATCTTCATGTAGTAGAGATTTCGCAAACTGTTCCAGATGTTGTTAATGATTTTCGGATTTCATTCCTTATTGTTAAACTTAATCCAGAGTATGACCATGTTTCCGTATTAGATCGTAAATTTTGAATTTTATTTTATTATATGAATGTTGTGCATGACTACCAGATAGAGTAGGATATCCGGGCCTTCATATTTTGGGATGTCCATCACGGCCAGGCCCTAGTTCGGGTCGTGACAACCTAATAGCCCAAAATATGTCTAGAAGCCTCGATATCTGAACCAAGGGTCCCTTTAGCCTTGAACCAATGTTCTGAAGATGACGACACTATTGGAATTCTCATCTGACAATTTTTACTAGGATTTTTAGTCCAAGATCAATTCTTTAACCACAAAAGCTCCAAAATAGGGAGATGAGCTAAAATTTAAACAAATTGTCCGATAATCAAACCGATAGTTTAGGCAAGTCAAGAATGATGTGTAGTCACTATAGGATGGCTTGAAAATACAAAAACACATGGAAATTAAAAAAAATGACCTGGAGGGTCATTAAATGATGAGAAAAATATCATAGGGATGTTTCCAACTCAAAAATAGCTTTAATTTATGATCCCTCACTAATTTTAGGGCTCCTAGTGCCAACTTTGATGATTTTACACATAGAATTATGCTAAAAGAAATGAAGGAACTATACATACTATCAGGGGTCCTTTGTAATTGCAGGACCTCTACTATGAATGTGGGAGATGTCTAGGACTTCCTTTGCAAACACAGTTGGTCCAATGCGATAATGAATGAGCCTAGACCGAATAGGTCGGCTTCTTATTTGCATACGTGAAGGCTTGATCATGAATATAGAGGACAAGATTCCTTGACCTTTAGTAATCGTAGCTAAGGCCTTTCGAACTCGAAGACCAAAATACTTAACCTTCATGACCACAAAGGTCAATTTTGGCCTGCACCAGGTGTTGATGTACCAACAACATTGCTAAGTTGCAACGTCTCCAGATAAACCTTGGAATTCATTTGGAATCCTGTGAATGCAAATGAACTATGCTACCCTATAAAGTTTGATATCTTAGACTTAATGAAATGATTAAAATTTTTTTGTTTTAACAAAGGTGGATACACCCAGGGTTGCATTTTCTATCAAAGTCCACCCAATAGCCCAAAATGAACTCAAAAGCCTCGGGACCTGAATCAATGGTCCTCTAGCATAAAATCGCCATTTCTATCACAACCTAGTTTCTCAAGTGAGGATGGAACCAACTATATCCCACTAGTATGTAAGCCAAACCATAACCTGGAATAACAAGTAATGATCTAACTAGTGGAAAATAAGGATAATAGGAAAGAAATCAACATAGTAAAAAAGTAAGCAGAAGTAGAGAAATATCAATAGTCACACAACATGTTGTGCATGTGGAGAAGAGGAAAAAATAACAAAATGAATCCCTTCCAGGACTGGTAAGTCAGTACTAGAGCCACTACAAAAAAAGAAGAATACTAGATAGAATTATAAATATATGTGTATATACAGTAGTCTCAAAATACTACCTCCTCAACTATCTAAGGATCTCAAATGGTCTAATTTAACTGTGGTTGAGCTTGTCCCTCCACCACACCTCATCACACCCTTCATGGGTAATACTTTTAAGAAGACCCAACCACCTACTCTGAACCTCAATACATAATGTAAACCAGAATGGTAGCCTATCCAGAATCACCCAAACCTAATCTAATGACTCATGAGTAAATCTAAACCATAAGACGTAACCTCAGTAGTCCCAAACCAACCAATCAAAGATCTACGTCATATACCATACAATGCCTTAAATAGGGCCATTTGAATGCTAAAATGAAATCTATTATTATATGCAACCTCTGCCAAAGCTAGAAATTGATTGCACTGACCTCCAAAATCTAATGCACAAGTACAATGCATATCCTCCAAAATTTGAATAGTTTGCTCTAACTGCCCATTAGTTTGGGGATGAAAGGCAGTGCTAAAATTAGCATTGGTACCTAAATCCTCCTAAAATCTCCTCTAAAGTCCAGAACTAAACTAAAAACATTAATCTAAAATGATAGACATAGGTACCCCATGAAGGCGAACGACCTCTCGAATATAGACACGAGCCAATCTCTCAACACTATAAGAGATCTCAATAAGGATAAAATAGGAAGATTTTGTCAGTCAATCCATGATGAACGATCTCTCGAATATAGATACGAGCCAATATCTCAACACTGTAAGAGATCACAATAAGGATAAAATGGGAAGATTTTGTCAATCAATCCACGATAATCCAAATGCTATTAAAACCATGATAAGTGTGACGTAAAACACCTATTAAATCCATATTAATCCCTCTTACTTCCATTTGGAAATGGGAAGTCTCAAAATAAATCCACCAGGTCTTTGATGATCGGCCTTTACCTACTGACAACAAAGGCATCGATCCATACATCCTCTAGATCACTAAGCATATGACTCTACTGATAATACTACCTTACATCCCTATACATCTTAGCTATCCCAGGGTGAATAGAATATCTGGACCTAAGACCCTCACAAAGAATAAACTAAATCAAATCTCTAACTCTCATAGTACAAATATGGCCATCAAATCTCTCAAAATCTAATGTAACCCTCCTGGACTTACGTCTCAACAACTTCCCTTGAATGCAATAAAGCCTGTTGTTCTCAAACTGATGGCTCCAGATTCTTTCCAGTAGGGTAGATCTAGCCTCAATACTAGTAATTATCCTCCTAGTGTCATAAACTTCAAGACAACCCATCAAGTTATCCATGGACTGGATATCCATAGCCAATGACTACTACAAAACTATAATGAATCCCAAGCTATCCATACTCTCCACCCTCCAGCTTAAGGACTCCATTACCATTTTCTTCTTGCCTAATTATTATAGAATAGACATATAATAGTCCTTTAGCAACTAAATCCATCTATGTTTCCTCAAATTAAGCTCTCTCTGGGTCATAATTTATTAAAGGCTATGATGGTTAGTAAAGATCTCACAATGAAAGCAATACATGTAATGCCTCAAAGCTTTAAGCGCAAACACAATCATTACCAATTCTAAATCAAGAATGGTCTAGTTGAGTTCACGCACCTTCTGTTGCCTCAGTGCATAAGCAATACCACAGCCTCGCTGTATTAGAACACACCCTAAACCAACACCAAAAGCATCACTATAGATAATAAACCTCTCTCCCTCAATTGGAAGATTTAGAATAAAAGCTGAGTTGAGAAAATATTTGAGCTTAAGAAAGATCATCTCACAATTTATGGACCGTTGAAATGGAACTCCCTTCCTAGTCAACCTAGTCATAGGGGATACAATAGAAGCAAATCTATCAACGAACCGGCTGTAGTAGCCTACTAACCTAATGAAATTGCAAACCTCGATAGGAGACATAGTCCTAACCCAATCACGAATAGCCTCAATTATTATTGGGTCTCAAAGTGTGTATTATAGTACTCAAATGTTTCTCATGTTCCTCTATACTCCTCAGATATACCAAGATGTCATTAATGAAAACTCTCATGAAAGAGTCTAAATACAACCTAATATATGGTTTATCAAATCCATAAATGTTGTTGGGGAATTATTCAATCTAAAAGACATCACCAAGAACTCATAATGACCGTAACGAGTTATAAAGGTTTTCTTAGGAATGTCCTCAGCCCTGCTCCTCAATTGATGGTAACTAGACCTCAAATCAATCATAGAAAATACTATTGCACCATGATGTTTGTCAGGCAAATCATTGATATGAGGTATAAGATACTCATTCTTTACTGTCACCTTATTCAACTACCTATAGTCGATACATAACTTCATAGTGATACAAATCAGTCCACCAAGATGCGAAAACAGTCCACAAAACTTAAGAAGAACAAGCACCACAAAGCGATACAAGATGAAAAACACAAAAACACATGAATTTCAAAATAATAAAAGGATAGATAGGGAGACCAAGATTATTACAAGATTAAGAACCAAGTATATTTCAACATTAACCCCTAATGAATGTAATAATCAAAACCACAATCTTAGGGTGACTGCTAAGGTAATCGACTCACCTCAAGATCCACCGTTTTCAAGCAAAGAACAATATTGATTTTTTCAAGCCCTATACTAAGGATAACTTTTCCAAGTCCTAACTAAGACTATACTAAGGTGGTCTACTCCTAAGAGAGAGGATTTCAAGTGTTTCAATTTTTCATCTTTCATAAACTAAAGAGAAAAGACCTAATAAGAGACTATATATAGCCTAACTTATTACATAGTATAATAGACCAAAATACCCTTAAGGAAAGGAGAGTTTATGGGTTGTTTCTTTAATATGTGCACACCCGAAAATACCCTTAATGAAGAGTACTTCTTTAATGCTCCACAACGATGGGGTCACACTTCAAAACTTGTAGTCTCGAATTGGCATCAAATGTAATCCCTCACATAATCTTCCATACACGGGTTTGATCAATGGCATGGACAAAACGGGTCCTCCATGCAAGTTCTCGTATCCTCGAGGTGACCAAGTCCTGAGCCTCTATGTATTGGCCTCTAAAAATGTCATCAAATGATAAGATGGCCATTTGTCCCGTATCATCCTCCCCTTCTTGAAAAGGATTCGACCTCGAATCCAAACCTTGTAAAACCGAAGAGAGGACAAACAAATACAAACTCCTCATGGCATGAGGGTTAGGGTTATCACAACAAATCATCTCAACATGCCAAGGTTTCACATATTTTCAATATAACCAAGGATCCTTTAAATGAAATATTAATAACTCAATGAAAGATGTATAAAGGATTTGGTTATGGGATTCACCAAGAGTGAAACTTTGCTTGTCAAGTAGACCAAGCAACAAGTTGGGTGCACCAATATCACTATTTCCATATTTGGCACCGAGGTCAAATGGGAAGAGTGGCCATAGACATGGGTCTAGACAACACTCCCCTTTCTCGTGGTCTCCACCTAAACTAAATGACATACTCTCTACAATAGCATATATATCATCAAAAGAAAATAGAGAGTATAGAAAAGTATCACTTGAGTCGACTTCTACTAAGGTACCCTCATATGTGTACTCACTACTAATTTCCCAATCATCACCATGAGTAGTCTCAACAGTAAAGTCACACAAAGTAGAAGAAGTAACTTCAAAAACTACACATTATTTAGCCTTAAGAGTACTCTCATCTTTCAAGAAAATATTTCCATCTTTAGGAGGAATATTGTTACACCATAGTGGGTTAATAGATAGTCTATAGCCTCCAAGGTAAGCTATACCAATTTTTTCACCACTAGGATCATTAGGAGTGTTTATATCATTTTCCAAACAAGACATTATACCTAAAGAGTGCATGATCCAACCCATGGGCAGATTTGGAACAAGAAAATTCCTCACTCTCTAAGAGATCAATATCATGTTTCAAAGCGGTTTCAAGCACAAAATTGTCCCAAGAATAGCTCTCGAGTTCCCTCCCCTTTTGTTGACCAACTTTTTCAAATAATTCACTCACTTGAGTTTGATTAATCACATCACACACATACTCAAGTGGTGGAAAATTTTTACAAATAGGTTGATCAACACCAATTACACAAGATGATTTACTTTCGTTCAACACATAGGCTTCAATACTAGGTGGACATAAATTGATCTTACAAAAAGAGTTAATTTGGTCATCAATAAGATCAACTAGTGTATCCATACACAACATGTACATCATCAACAAAAGACAAAGAATCATTAGACTCACAGGTAAGTAAGCTACTACTCACACTCAATGGGCTACTAGCCATACAATTATCATTCACATGCACAAAAGTGTAAGAATTAGCTATTTTTCCGTGAAGTTCTTGATTCGACTCTCCTTTACTGTGTTGTGAAGGTCCTCCATAAGCTTTGGAAGAAACTTCACTTCAGCATTGCTCTCTTTCACTTTCCATTTTGGTACCTACACAAATATCCTTAGAAATAGAAGGACAAATATTTTTAGCTCGGTTTGGTTGCAATCCCCTCACTTCTCTCCACACAACCTCTCCTTTTTTCACTCTCAGATTACCACCTTGAACACCCTTACTCCTCTTAGTCTTTTGTATCTCATAAACATTTGGATTGGAGTAAGTATTCACTTCTCTTTGCGGCTCGGGCAGCATGTATGTCACGAGGTGATTTCCCCACCGGTCTCTTACAATATTAGGCCAATTTTGTGCATTTGGAACACTATGTTATGTAAACCAATCGGCACCTAAGCATACATGACCGTATGTCAATGAAATAATATCACACCATACCTCCTCATGGTATTCAAATTGGGAAAAGAAAACTTTGACCCTTTTGGTAACCTTAAACCCGTCCAAGAAATATGGAACAAGTAAAGGCACATGAAACAACCCCAAGTATTCAACCATGGATGGAAGGATGTAGTTTCTAAAGTACCTATTATTTAACATAATGAGGCAGCCCGGTATCCCATAAATGGTCACCTTTCCTGAGTGTACACTCCTTCTCGGATCAACATTGTAAGGCACACGAGTAACTCTTGGTTTTGGAGATGCATACCCTTTTCTTCTCGTTGGACAACCTCCATTAGAGCTACTATAACCATTCACACTATATCGACCTTGATAAGAAGTACTACGAGGTAGAGGATATGAATCTTCACACTCCTCACGTGTACTCTCATCATAGCTCTCATAAGCTTTGCAAACGAAAGGGTTATACCTAACACAAAATCTAGGTTCGGGGTGAGAAGTGTAAGACTCCTCACATTCCTCAATGTCATCATAAGATCCATCACGAGGTCCTACATTATCTCCAAGTTCTCCATAAGCACTAGGCACTTCATTCACCTCATTTTTTCTCTCAAAACCGTAACTCTCAAATCTGCCCAAGTTTTGATCATGGCTATTTTCATAGCCTCCGCAATCTCCCTCAACTTCGTAGCCATAAAACCCCTCACTACAATCATAGTCTCCCATGTTGTAGTCACAATAATCCCCTTCTATCGAAGACATATTCCCCTTATATCACCTTTGTACCAACATATTGAACAAACAAGATTAGTAGAAAAAGCTCCTCACCAACACTCGTATATACCCACCTTTGTGATTCTCACAATTGAAGTGGCGAATATTGAAAGTTGCTTATACTCTGGTAGTCAATAGGATGTCAATTCTACTTGGAGGTTGAAATGGATTCTTGTTTGATCGACTCAAGACACAAAAATAAATTTACTTACGAACTTGAAACAAAGAAGTTACTATGAGTTAGAAATGAGAAAAACACACAAATAATGAAGACACGAAAGAAACGGATTCAACAATTAATCTACAACTAAGTAGGTGATTACTAGTTGTTAATTAATTCTAGAATCAAGATATGAAACTAATGAAACAATAAAATGAAACTAATAATCTAAAATTTTTTATCTTAAGAACTTTCGGTGATGACATGGTAGCCTCTCATTGGTTGTTGAAAATTGTCGAAAGTTTTGAGAAATTGTTTTCTTGTTTTCAATTTGTATTGATCAATGTTCAATTGGAAGAGTGTATTTTTAGTTTTTGGAGGGAAACAACAAGACTTAGAGTCTTTCAATGTTAAAAAAAAGGCTTGACTTTTCTTTCACCCTTTTGGCAAAACACCTTTTGAAGCCTTTGTCCCCCTTTCCTCTTTTGTAGGTCTTGGGAAGACCCCTTTCTCTCTTTTGGTAATAAGACCTTTTACAAGTCTTTTGTCCCCCTTTCTTCTTTTATAATAGTATTGGAATATTTTTCAAGACTAACAAGACCACACCTGCTTTTTTCTTTGATTTTAGATCAAACAAACCACTTTCTCTACAACAAGATATGAAGATGTTGAAGAACACCAAGAACACAACTTTGAATCTTGGAGTTCTAAGGTTATCGTTGGACCTCCCAAACATCAAAAACACAGATTCAAGATCCAATATTCAATAAAAACATCAACAAAACTTTTTTCCATCCACCAATCTTCAACAACAACATCAACAAAATATTTTTCCAGCCACCAATCTTCAACAACAATATCAACAACCTTTCAACATTCAAGAACCACTTGGATTTAGCTCAAAATATAGATGTAGACTCTATTAGTGTTAGTGAAGAAGGGAATAACACTATAAACAACAAAACACACAAAAAAACACAAGAAAACCAAGCCTCAAATCTCGGCCCAAACACAAAAATGGGACAGATTACTTTTTTTTTGCGTTTTTCAGTTTTTCCAACACTATTTTTGTGATATTTCAAGATAGCAAGCCCAAGATTGATCTCGTGAGAATGAAATCAATTATGGATTTGATACCAAATGATACAAATCAGTCCACCAAGATGCCAAAACAGTCCACAAAACGTGAGAAGAACAAGCAACACAAAGGGATACAAGATGACAAACACAAAAACACACGGATTTGCAAAATAATAAAAGGATAGATAGTGAGACCAAGATTATTACAAGATTAAGAACCAAGTATATTTCAACATTAACCCCTAATGAATTTAATAATCAAAACCACACTCTTATGGTGACCGCCAAGGTAATCGACTCACCTCAAGATCCATCATTTCCAAGCAAAGAACAATATTGGATTTTCCAAGACCTATACTAAGGATGACTTTTCCAAGTCCTAACTAAGACTATACTAAGGTGGTATACTCTCAAGAGAGAGAATTTCAAGTGTTTCAATTTTTCATCTTTCATAAACTAAAGAGAAAAGACCTAATAAGAGACTATATATAGCCTAACTTATTACATAGTATAATGGACCAAAATACCCTTAAGGAAAGGGGAGGTCATGGGTTGTTTCTTTAACATGTGAAAACCCCAAAATACCCTTAATTAAGGGTGCTTCTTTAATTCTCCACAACCATGGGGTCACACTTTAAAAGTTTTAGTCTTAAATTGACATCAAATATGATCCCCCACGCAATCTTCCACACACGGGTTTGTTTAATGGCATGCACAAAATGGGTCCTCTATGCATGTTCTCGTATCTCGAGGTGACCAAGTATTAAGCCTCTATGTGTTGGCCTCTAAAGATGTCATCAAAAAATAAGATGGTCATTTTTCCCATATCACATAGAGCCTTCTTTTTTTGTCACAAACAGAACAGGAGCTCCCTAAGGTGATACTATTAGTTTGATGAATCCCTTACCCAAAAGACCCTGAAGCTGGGTATGCATCTTTCTTACCTTAATAAGAACCATAAAAATAGGTAAGTCGATAGGAAAAAAAATTAAAAAATCACAAATAACAAAATGGAGTTAAGCAAAGGTCTTAAAAAACTAAGATCTCAAATACAAGAAAAGAATGGCCCCCATGATATCAGTCTCCTATCTTGCATATAAGAAATAATCCCCCTCAGTATGTTTATAAAAGAATCCCACCACACAATTGGGGTTATACCATGCATAGATAAGGTAAGGATCTTGCAAAACAATTCAAGACCACATGATAAGGGGATAACTAATTCATTCCTAGAATCACATCAAAATCCAAAATATCTAAAACAATATATCAACTCGAGTGTCATACTCCCATACAGTTACTAAACATGATCTATATTCCCAATCCACTACTAAAAAATCACCTACAATGGTAGCTATATGTAATAGTGAGGATAAAGACTCCAAAAACAAACCCAAGTGTAGTGCGTAATAAGAAAAAACATATGAAAGTATGGATCTGGGATTAAAAAATAGAAGTTAGTTGATGGCATATGAAAAGAATAACTGTAATTACAGCATCCAAAGTTTTATCCTCCGATCTACCCGGTACATCATATAAATGTCTTTGTCTGCTACTGGACTACGTGTCAACCAGACAACCTAGACTTCCTCCCTGAGGATTGTCTTTCAAACCTTGGACATAAACCCTATGATCTTGTGCACCACCCGAAGCTAGAGGAAGAATTGATCTGATCGGCCATGCAATATAAATTAAAAACTCAATCATCTCACACCGAAGACACCCTCGATCAATGTGACCGACAAACCCACATTCATAATATGACCCTAGAACTCTGCTTTTTCTAAAGGGTCTAGCTGATCTAGATTGACCACTTCAACCAATAGCCCTGACTAACACCTCTCCGCGGCTGACAACTACTCTAACCATCAGAACTACTATAATTGTTCTGACCCTAATTAGATATATAAAGTTCTATCGAAACTGGCCTACTAGGATGACCTTGACTCTGGTAAGGCTAATGCTAGGTACCTACGCTAAAAATCTCAACCTCTCAATTTTTAGCCATTATTGCTCCCATGATAACTTCCTTAATAATAGGTTTTTTGGTCGTTTCCCATGGACCTCATGATATATCTCCTTAATAAAAAAAACATGCTTAAGAATATCAGAAAAATACTTCCCTGAAGTCACCAAACTCTAAGTATCCCTATGGAGCAATGGCTTCAAACTGCTAACGAAGCAACGAATCCACTCATACTCGATTGGCATAATCATAGTGGCATGTCTAGCTAACTTGTGAAATCTAGCCTAATACTCAGCTAAAGACATAAAACCATGTCTCAAAGTATAAAAATCATCTCCCAAGTGCTCATACATGTTGTGAGTCATATACTTGCCCAATGAAATATTAAAGAATTGAAACTTAGTCATTGGTGGAGATACAGTTGGTTTGAAATCAAGAGAACATCTGCACCATCTCCTAATTGCTATGTTGTAATGACTCTTTAGGTTATTTCTCGTGATTTTGCTTATTTCCACCGTTAGAGCTCTTTCATAGCTGTCTTAAGTCATTTATGACTTAGTGGAACTGATAGTTCGGTTACATGGTAGTTCGTTTGGATTTTATAACAATTTTCCCATTGAGAAGTCTTTGTTGGTTCCAAATAACCATCGAGCAAAAAATTTAATAAAATAATATCGGATGCAAAATCTGACTCGCCAATGCATTTAGAACATCGATATCAATATGGTTGCATATCTCATTTTCTCATATTTGACTCCGAAAGTATCCCGATGCCTTGGATAAAATGTAGAAGTAAATTCCAAGTTTCAGTCATCTGTCAGTGTAGGAAGTAGCACGATTGCATGGGCATAGGCACAATCATGATGCCCGTGATCGTGATTGGCATGTGTGTGAAATCGCTACTCTTGAGGGCCTAGGCAAGGCATATTTAAGTGCATTCTTGGCCAAAAATTAGCCATTCCTTCATTGTCTTGAGCCTCTAAAACCCTAATGGAGAGAGTAGTCTTTATGGTGTGTGTTTGGTGTTGATTGGGAGCTTAAACAACTTTCATATTCCTGTTTATCTTTGAATCTAAGGTAAAATTACTTTAATTTTAGTGTTAAATTCTTGATTGTTAGACCCAAAAACCCTAATGGCTAGAGGCTTGATTTTATCCACAAATATGGTTGATTTTCGCAAATTTCTTGAGAGTTACAACCCCTAATGGTATTTTAACAACGGATTGGCTTTGGATACTCGTTTTCCATATGTGGGACCTACTTAGGTTTTTTAGGTCATTTTGGACCCAAAGTACAATGGTGAAATATGGGTGTTATTATTATTATAATAATATATAGATTATGTTTTTTATTGCATGGCGCTTTGAGGAAAGGGAAAGTGAAGATTGTTGGTTCATGAGCTATATTTAGATTTGAGGTAGGTTAGGCTTACTTGTAGTTAGATTGAGATTTATTTTGGTATGGCTTTGATATCTAGGATAGGAATGTACTTAGATGCATTACTTGATTCAAACATAGGATGATAGCTTAAAGAACTTAATTAGATTATTACATCCCCGCTCAACGATGTAGTTGTAAGGTCCAAATTAGGCTAATAATTAGAGGTAGGGAGACCAAGATCATGCAATTAACCCTACGAATCAACAACCAAGATAAGCAAGTTAACGAATGAAGTTCTATAATATAGTATTACTGTTCAAAGCGCTTTAACCCTGGGCTTTACTCCATTGATTATTTCAAGACTTCTATTTTCCGCATTGTTCACTTTTCTTTAATTGCAAATTATACTCTCTCTTTTAGTTAATCTTGCACCAATTGAATCTAAATTTTGAACTAGAATCGAATAGTTGTTAGATCAAGCCCCTGTGGGATCGATACTTGGTTTTCTTGAATGCCACTTTATTACTTGGTAGACCACGTACACTTGCGTATGTGCTTGGGCACTGAAAATATGCAGGATTTTGATATAATTCTAAGCATGGACTGGTTATCCCACTATCATGCAGTTATGGATTGTTTTGCCAAGATTATTACCTTAGCTTGCTCGGCGTACCCCCAGTCGTGTGTAGGAAGCGATTAGCCATGAGTCAATGGGGATTATTTCTTATGTTTGTGCTAGGAGACTTATATAGAGGGATTGAAAGTCTTATCGTGCTTATATACGTGATACTTGTGTGGAGAGTCAATCGCTTAACTTTGCTCCTAATGTTTGTGAGTTTCCTGATGTGTTCCCTACCGACCTACCTGGTGTCCCCTCTAACTGTGAGATTGAGTTTTCTATTGACTTTGAGCCTGGAACCTAGCCTATTTCTATGGAACCTTACCTTATGGCTCCTGTTGAGCTAAAAAAGCTGAATTTGCAGCTTCAGGATCTTCTTGGTGGGGGTTTTATTTGATCGAGTGTTTCCTTGTGGGGAGCTCTTATATTTTTTATGAAGAAGGAAGATGGTTATATGCATATGTACATTAATTATAGGCAGCTTAACAAGGTGATAGTGAAGAACCATTATTCTATGCCTCACATTGATGACTTGTTCGACTAGCTTCAGCATCAGCCATGTTTTTTGAGATTGATTTAAGGTCCAGTTATCACCAGTTGAGAATTTGGGTTGAGAATATCCCGAAGACGGCTTTTAAAACCCTTTACGGTCATTATGATTATTTGATGATTTCATTTAGGCTGACTAATGCCCCATCCATGTTCATGGATTTGATGAAACATGTGTTCAGACCATATCTAGACTCCTTTGTTAGTGTGTTAATTGATGACATTCTTGTGTATTTGAGAAGTAGTGAGGAGCATGTGCAACACTTGAGGATTGTGCTTCAAACCTTGCGGGATCATGTATTTTTTTCCAAGTTCTCTAAGTGTGAGTTTTGTCTTGAGTCAAGGTGGGTATTATGGTAGACCCAACTAAGATTTCGACGGTTATTGATTGGGCTAGACCCACTTCTCTGACTGAGGTTCGCAGTTTCATTGGTTTGGTGGTTATTATAGGTATTTTGTTGAGAGATTCGCTACTATTTCATCCCCTATGACTAGATTGACTAAGAAGTTAGTTCCTTTTAGATGGTTCGAAGAGTGTGAGTTGAGCTTTGGAAAGCTCAAGGATTGTCTTACTTCAGCTCCAGTGTTAGATCTTTCAGTTGAGGGAGAGGTATTCACCGTGTTATGTGATTCTTCTGCTGTAGGTATTGGCTATGTTTTGATGCAGCAGGGTCGTGTTATTGCTTATGTTTCTAGAAAGTTAAAAGTGCATAAGTGTAACTACCCTACTCATGATTTAGAGTTGGCGAGGGTAGTTTTCGCGCTCAAGATTTGGAGGCATTATTTGTATGGTGTGCATTGTGAGATTTTCATTGATCATTGTAGCCTTCAACATCTTATGACCCAGAGAGAGCTTAATGCTCGCCTGCGTAGATGGATGGAGTTGTTAAAGGACTAGTATTTTCATCTTGTATCATCAGGGTAAGGTGAATATGGTAGTTGATACCTTGAGTTGCAAGGCAGTAAGTATGGGTAGTTTGGCATGTATATCAGTTTCTCAGAGGAGCTTGGCATGGGACATTCATTCCTTAGCCAATTTGATGGTTCGCCTTGATATTTTAGATCCTGAGCAGATTTTGGCTTATGTGGAGGTGAGGTCATCCTTATTTTAGCAGATTCATGATCGTTAGTATGAGTATAGCAAGTTGTGCTTTCTCTATGATCAAGTGGTGAGTGGTGAATCTGAGAGGCACATTGTTGATTCCAAGGGTGTTTTTAGGTTTCAGAGTCATATTTATGTTCCCTGGATTGATGGCTTGATTTAGTTGATTCTTCATGAGGCTTACAGCTCTAGACATTCTATTTATCTAGGCACAACCAAGATGTATAAAGATTTAAGGTAACATTACTAGTGGGATGGGATCAATAGAGATGTGGAAGAATTTGTGGCTTATTGCATATGTTGTTAGCAAGTTAAGGCTGAGCATCAGTATCCAGGTGGATTAAATTAGAGATTTCCCATTCCCGAGTGGAAATAGGAAAGGATTACTATGGAGTTCATTATTGGTTTACCTTATACTTCTCATAGTCATGAAGGTATTTGGGTTATAGTGGATCGTTTGACCAAGTCAGCACATCCTATTCAGATGACCTTTAGTGTTGAGAGATTAACCCAGATTTAAATTTGGGAGATAGTTTGTTTGCATGGGGTTCCTATTTCTATCACATCAAACTGTGGTTATGTATTTACTTTGTGATTTTGGAGAGCATTTCAGGAGGAGTTGGGTACTCGAGTGGATTTGAATATAACTTTTCATCCGCAGAAAGATGGTCGGTCTGAGCAGACTATTAAGGTGCTTAAGGATATGCTCCGAGCCTCTATTATGGATTTTGGAAGATAGTGGGATCAACATTTAGCATTGGCAGAGATCTGCTACAACAACAACTATCATTCGAGTATTGAGATGGTGCCTTATAAGTTTTTGTATGGTAGGAGATGTCGTTCTCCGAGAGGATGTCTTAAGACTTCGAGGAAAGACCTTGTGGTACAAATTTGCTTCAGGACTCATTGGATAGAGTCAGGGTGATTAAGGATAGGCTGAGAGCAACCCAGAGTAGGCAGAAGGCACATGCCAACGTAGGCTCCATGCCTTAAGATTTAGAGTTGGTGACCATGTGTTCCTTTGTGTTTTTCCTATGAAAGGTGTGATAAGGATCGAAATGAATGGTAAGCTTATCCCACGTCATATTGGTCTTTTTAAGATTCTCCGTACAGTCGGCGAGGTGAAGTATGAGTTATCCTTGCCTTCATATTTTGTCGTTGTTCATCCGATTTTCTATGTCTTTATGTTGTGGAACTATATTGCTAATCCTTCTCATGTGCTTAGGTAGGATTCAGTTCAATTAGATGAGCAGTTGACCTTTGTACAGAAGCCCATATTTATTATGGCTAGTGATGTGAGACAGTTGCGTACTAGAGAGATTCATATAGTTAAGGTTCAGTATAAGCATTGCATAGTAGAGGAAGCCACTTGGGATATCAAGAGTCAGATGTAGGCCCAATATCCTCATTTGTTTGAGACTTCAGTATTTTCTTCATCTTTAACTTTTGGGGTTGAAAGTTCCTTAGTAGTGGATATTGTAATGACCCTTCAGGTCATTTTTTATGATTTTTCTTATTTCTCCTATTAGAACTCTACAATAGCTACCCCAAGTCATTCATGACTTGCTGGAATTGATAGTTCGATTACATGACAATTCGTTTGGCTTTTAGAACCATTTCTCCAATTAGAAGTCTTTGTTGGCTCCAAATGACCATCAAGCAAAAACTTCAGCAAAAAGATTTTGAATGTGAAATCCGACCAAGCCAACGCATCTGGGATGTCGAGATTTGTAAGGTTTCATATCTTGTTTACTCATATTGGACTCCAGATGTATCCTGAGGCCTTGGCAAAAACTTCAAATCAAATTCAAAGTTTCAGAAATCTCTCAGTGCATCAAGTACCGTAATTGCATGGGCATAGGTTCGATTGCGATGTTTGCTATCACGGTAAGCGTGTGTGCACGATCATTGCACCTGAAAGTCTGGGCAAGGCATATTTAAGTGCAGTCTTGGCAGAAAATTAGTCATTCCTTTATTGTCTTGAGCCTCTAAAACCCTAATGGAGAGAGTAGTCATTATGGTGTGTGTTGGGTATTTATTGGGAGCTTAAACAACTTTCATATTCGTGTTTAGCATCGAATCTAAGGTAAGATTCCTTTAATTTTAGTGTTAAATTCTTGATTGTTGGACCAAAAACCCCTAATGGATTGAGGCTTGATTTTTTCCCCAAATATTATTTATTTGCACAAATTTCTTGAGTATTATAACTCCCTAATGGTATTTGAACAATGGGTTGCTCTCGAAAACTCATTTTCTGTATATGGGACCCTCTTGGGGATTTTTGGGGTTGTTTTGGACCAAAGTACAATGGTGAAATATGGGTGTTGTTATTATTGTAATAATGTATAGATTATGTTTTTAATAGCGTGGCTCGTTGAAAAAGCTTTGAGGAAAGGAAAAGTGAATATTGTTGGTTCATGAGCTATATTTGGATTCAAGGTAGGTTAGGCTTACTTGTAGTTAGATTAAGCTTTATTTTGGTATGGCTTTTATATCTTGATAAGATTGGCAGGGTTTTAGATGTTGAATTAGTAGATGGTAGTGCTTGATACTAGTTGAAACACTTAGGCTATTGAACTGGTTAAGTGTTATAATTGACCCATAGTCTAGAACCTTGGTTAGTTTGACAGGTTATCTCATAAATAGCATGGGAATGCTCTAGTTGCTCTAGGTAGATGGGAGTGACCTTGTTCACTCACCGTAAGAGTACGTTGGCCTAGTTTTATATAGTTGTGAATTGGCTTTAGGTGCTTTGGGTGACTTAAGAGTAATAGTTGAGGAAGAATGGCCCTATAGAACTAGTGTGGATTGATAAGCCTTGAGACATGATAAAGATAATCTAGTCAAATTCTAGGTACAAGCTAGAATTGAGAAGATAATTTTGGATATTAGAAGTGGAACTTGACCCACCTTAAGCTTGAACTATGTAACTTCATTAGTGACCTAGATACTTGAGAAACGTTTAGATTATGCTTTTGTAATATGATGGTTAAACCCGGTAAGTGGGTTATTCATGAGGTTGATTTTGGAAATCATGTGCATACTTGATTGATTATCTTATTGTCGTTACTTGGATAGCATTGGAAAGTATTGTAGATTGAGCCTATAGATACTCTATCACTTGATTTAAATTCTAGTTTACAATGTGAGCCTTGAATTATATTATTACTCATATTATGCTCAAGCCTAGTGACTATACTAATGTTTGTGCAAAAGAGCGTTTTTGTGCTAGTATTGTAAATTATACTAATAAAGAGGGTTTCTAGGAAGTATAATCATGACTTGTTATTTACCATGCTAATAATCATGTTAAGCCCGGTAATGTGTGGAATGTTCCTACAATATGCATACACGTACTCATGCACCTACTAATATATTGCATTGATAATAAATGGTAACAAGTGATGATATGTCTTTTCTTACTTCATTTCCCACTCTATTCTTCTTTGGGATTGCATTGATTATTGAGTTGGATATATATATATATGTGCATATTGATGTCATGAAGATATATTGATGTTATAATGATGTCTGATAAGGCCGGAGGATATATTGATGTTATGTTGATGCCTAGTAAGGTCGGTGGATATATTGATGTTATATTGATGCCCGGCAAGGCCATAGGATATATTGATCCCATGTTGATGCCAGACAAGGCCGGAGGGTATATTAATGTTATGATGATGCTCGGTAAATACGGAGGATATATTGATGATATAATGATGTCTGGTACATCCAGAGGATATATTGATGATGTTATGATGTTCGATACATCCGAAAGAGGAATTGATGTTATGATGATGTCCGGCAAACCCAGAGTATATATTGATGTTATAATGATGCCCGGTATGTTCAAAGAATATATTGATGACATTATGATGCCTGGTATATCCGTAAGATATATTGATGATGTTATGATACCTAATACATCCGAAGGATAGATTGATGTTATGAATGGTAAACATGCATATATATGTTTATGTGTGTGATTATACCTTTATATTTTACATCCATGTATGCCTTGAAGAGATGATGCTAATCATGGAATGTTGGTTATCCTAATCACTTGTTTAGTAGTTTTGTTATCACTAGTGGTAAGTGGTAAGTGGGGATAGAATATGCCGAATAAAGAGTTAAGGTTAATTGGCAAGTCGAATCTTGTCTAGATATAAGAACTCACCTAGTGGGTATATTTCTCTCGAATAAAGGGATATATTATGGAATGTTGCCTAGTAAAGTGGGTTATGTGATAACTAGATGTTAATACAATGTGGTCGTATTACTTGATGGCTAGACAACTAGAATACTAGTTGGTGGACCTTGCTTAGTTAAAATATGGTAACTAGTAATTATGATTGTAAAATGGCTAATGATGATAATAGACTTAACATTATTTATGATTAGTGATATTGATGTCTAGTATGTAATATCGTTGGTTGCTTTAATGAGGACTTAGAGAATTATGGTGCTAACTAGTAAAAGGTGTGGGTTAATGGATAGATAAGTGTGTTTGATAATATGTAACCTCTTCTTCCATAATTACTAGTGCATCTATGACAATTAGGAAAGAGCCTTGGTTAAATGATGATTATGGTCTAGTTGTACATCTTGATTAGATATGGATGTTGGCTATCTAGTGAATCATAACTAGTTGCTACTTCATGAAGGAGGTGTATATAAAGAATAGGTTAGGCTAATGATTGGAGGTATTTTGCTAACCAGTAAATTAGTTGTCTAATAATAAGTGTTGGTTAATTAATAATGTCTAGATAAAGTGTATTGATATCATAAATACCTAAATGGCTATATAACTATGGTTATGATTACCTTGGTGCATTTTAATTCAACTGTGGTAATTGTAATGATAATGAATCTTGGTAAATGACATTTGATGGGAATTGTGGAAACCGCGGATATGAAAAATGGTGAACTTTAGGTATTGAGAAGTTGGTTGAATGTGTAATTACTTTATGGTTTGATCCTTTCAGGCACTCTCTGGTTGTATGGGATGCTGTGATGAGTTCTTTACTTATTGTTCCTTGAGTGCATGTCCCGGTGAAATGGGACGCCATGGCGAGTTCTTTAATTTTATGCTTTAATAGATGTATATGCGTTGAACTTTATATTATACGATTGTGATTATATTAGTGTTGCGTATGCTTTCGTATCGCATACTTATTCTATTTGACGGTATTGGTAAGTAGTGATTTGTGATGTCCTATTATTGTTCTAGTTGATTAGTTATTTTTTTCACTGATGATGAAGATGATTCAGGTTTATTTTTGTACCTTGACTTAGAGATCTTATCTTTCTTTATATCATAATTTAACTCAGTCGGTCGATGATGCCTACTGAGTACCCATTGTTTTGGTACTCATACTGCACTTCTGTACCTTTTTAGTGCAGACTCGAGAACCAGTTGATGTCGCTGAGTTGAGATCGTGCTTTGTTAATCTTTCAGAGATAGGGTGAGCTCTTGGAGTTTTAAGTCACCCGTTTCCCTCCTATCTTTATTCAGTCTTTTGTATTCAAGATGAATGTATAAGACTATTTAGACTGTGTTATATTTACTATGGTTGAACATAGATGCTCTTGTACTGATATTACCAGGTCGTAGGAATTGGTATCCGTAGTTGTTTCCTATTGCAAAACATTGTTTTTTGTTATTGTGTTCTTCTACTATGGACCTTGTCAGGCATTTCTACTGAGGTAAATCGTTACCTTAGCTTCGGGTTACAGTGTTAGCTTACCTGCTAGTGGGTTTAGTAGGTGTCACCACAATTCGTGAATCGATTTGTGACATATGTCTAGATGATAAGTAATAAAAATCCACTCCACACGACTCAAACAACCCTAAATTAAGTAACCTATCCTCACAAGTAGTAAGGAACTTATAAGCATCTACTCCCGGAGTCCCAGGTAACCTGGGAGGAGTCAGTCTCAGAAATTGTCCCAAAATGTTTTACACCTCAGTAGATATAAATGTTTGGGTTGCTACCGACCGTGGGACTATTGGTGCTAGAATAACCTCATCTCTAGTGGCAACAGTTACAAGTTGCACCCCTATATCAATACCACTATGTTCTACTGGATGAGCTTCAACGGTCAGCATACTACAAACAAATCCCAATAATTGAACCAAAACATCACAAAGAATCGAAGATAATATAATCCCAAGTGGAGCCGGGGTTGCTCTCTGTTCCACCTATTGTTGTGGCAGTGGAATCTCTGGTACTATCAGGGGCTCAAAAGCAATAATAGGATCTGGCGGTGGCTCCCTAGCCTGATCTTAAATTGGGGTTCTCACTCTAGCCTTTCCTTGACCTCGGAGTCGACCTCTACCTCTAACTAGAGATCTAGCATCTAGCTCAGGGTCCTGATCTTTGGTTTCCACACCATGCGTCCTAGCCATCTAAAAGATAATGAAGAAAATAAAGATTAGAAACTAATTTAGACATAACGCATGAAAGTGAACAAAAAATATGAGATTTTCCTATAAATTTTTTGTAGCCTCCCAAAGATAGGATATGGACGTCTCTTTGCCAACCCGTCGGATTCTACTAAACATTAACCCTTGTATCAACAATACAGTGAAACTTGGGCTCTGATACCAAGCTTCCATGACCCAATTTCTCATGTAATAATGACACCTACTCTATCCTACCAGTAGGTAATCCAAACCATAGTCCAAATGACAAGTAATAGGCTAACAGGTGAAAATAAGGAAAATAGGAAAGAATCAGTACAATAACAAAGTAAGTAAAAGAAGAGAAATATAACTAGATACATAACATATTGTACATATGGGGAAGAGGACCAAGACCTGGTAAGGTCGGTAGAAAAGCCACTATAATTCAAAACCAGAGTATGAGAAGAATAAAAAAGATACATGTATATACAATAGTTACAAAAGACTATAACTAGAACAAATGGAAGAGGCTCAACCTTGGACTCTAGAAAGCTTACCTTATCTCCGGATCAACAGTATGGCCCGAGGATAACCTCAATATTGGTGGCTCATACTCGAATCTAAATAATGGAAACAATGCATAAATGCAATATGAGTACCAAAGCAATGGGTATTCAGTAGGCATCATCAGCCAACTGAGCTCAATATATTAAATGCATAAATATAATGTGAATTTATAAGATAAGTCAGCAGAAACCAGAGTAGAAATATAAATATCTATTGAGCTATGCAAGTAGGATAAAGGATATAAATAAGAGCAATACAGGAAATAAACAACTCAATGGTAAGCAAGACAAGCTACCTATAACCTAATTAGGACCCCAAAAGCCTAGAAGGCACCAAAAATAGATGGTTAACCCTAATGAACCCCCATAAGATGGTGGGTGCATACATAAGTAACTAAAGTAGAAAGCAAAAGTAATCATAGCCGAACCAATCTCAGGTAACCATTTGATCCCAAATCCATGCTAGAACTATCATGATGTGTACCTAGCTTGAACAAGAACCAATGGGTAATCATGAAAGGCCAGACATTGGGCTCAAACCAAAATAATAAATAATAATAAGATGTCATATGTTGGGTTTAAACCAAAAATAATGGATAACAAGGAGATCCCAAATAAGTAATGTTCAAAAGAACTCAGTACCATTGTTAGTAATCCCAGAACAACCATAATAAATTAGAACACCTCGATTATATAATAAACAGATGTCAGTATCAAACCAAAAATCATAATAACCTTACCGTAACACTAAAACTAGCGATACCATACATAACCAATCTCAACTATAAAACTAACATAAAAACCATATCGTAATCAACGCCAGAGCTATTCTAGAACTCATAATAATAGTAGAAATAAAGCATATGCTAGACTCAAACTGGAACTAAAATACATTTAAGAAAATATAAGTATATCTAGCTAAAGGGGAGAAATCCAAGGATTTAAAGCCTATTTCCAAACCATAAGATCAATAATACTACTCTCAAGAAAGTAAGACCTCTAAGGAGAGGAAACCCAATTACTAGGTGAAGAAAGAGCGGTCTAGGTCAAATACTACTCTATCCAAGGAAAAAAGGGCTAAAATAGGACAAAAGTCAAATCTAGGTCAAACCTAATACAAGGTAATAGCCTAAAATGGTATTCAAGAGTCTAACTAAGCGTAAAGTGTCTTCAAGCCAAGCATACTAGCTAAAAAGGGTAGTAGAGCCCACTATGGGGAACCAAAAATCTAGGATGCAACCAAACCTAGTCTAGTCTAAGGCTTACCAATACTATCCCAAAGAATTGATAGCACTAATCATATACCTAAAGGATGATACAACACTGTACTAGGGAATAATGGGCTTGAAGCCTATCGAAACGAGACCCTAATTGGCTAAATAAGGCGTAAAATGCTAAATAAATAACCAGGATAAAAATACCTTCCAAAAACTACCATAACAGAACACTAATACCATAAATAAGATTAATCTAAAGATTCAATAATCCTAGCCTGCATGGATGCCACTAAACATTTGTTGAATTCTCTAAATTGGAGTTTACCCTTTCTAAGAGGCCTCTGAGAGCTTCCACTCTATTAAAACAATAATACATGCATCAAGACGAGAAAAAAATACCCCAATTGCATATAAATTCCCTGAGTCAAAAATTGGAATCAATATCCTTCATGGGATTGGCTTGCAAAATCATTACATTAAAATGTCACATCATCCCACACAACTCAAGGATCAAAATCCACTAAAATATAGAAAATTTTGAGCTCAAATCTGTCCCTAACTAGCCCCAACAACAATCCAAAAATAAGCAACTAAAATTGAGAATTACATAAAAATAAATTGAAAAAACTTACAAATTATTAACAATATGGGCCCCAAAAACATCCTCTCTAGCTACCCCCTACTTAATAGTGTGATTATCCTATAATTTTAGAGCTTAATATGCCTTTAATTCTATTTGGGTTTTGGAAATAATTAGGGAAAAATAAAGAAGAAAGCTATATATACTGTCAGGGTTCCCTTCCTCATAAATGTTGTACCCTTATCGCGAACACAGATGCAGGCCCAGACAAACATTCACAAATGTGGTCAGTCCACCATGATCACAAAAAAAGGCTGGAATGTCCTGGCCAACCTCTTATTCATGAACTCAAAGGACATTTTTGGTCTTCACCAAGTGTTTATACACCAACTACTTTTAAAGTTACAATTATCCATATCGGGTCATCTCAATTTGTTTGAAATCCCCTAAATGAAAATGAACTATGCTATTCTATAAAATTTGACATTCATGATTCAACAGGTCCATCAAAATTTCCATTTGAGGTTATTTCAGTAAAAAGTGGGTCCCACACCCCAAGGAGCCATATTTGCCAAATTCTATCTCATAGCTCAAAATGAGTATGGAAATCTCGAGACATGAACCAAGGGTCTTCGTAACCTAAAATTAATATTTTGAAGCTGTTGAGACTATCAGGAAGGAAATTTGAGGTTATTTACCAGAGGATTTGGCTCGAGACCATTTCTTAACTCTAGGAGCTCCTATATGAGAAAATAGCTCTAAAACCCAAACAAAATGCTCGATAACCAAACTGTCAATCTTTGCAAGTCATAAATGACCTGGGGTATTGTAACGCTCTGAGTCTGGTACCCCAGATGCTACACAGTGCTCATAATCCCAAAGGAAAATAAGCTAACCCATGACTGTACCTACTACAATAACAAAGTAATAACACTATATAATGCGGAATAATTGGCTGAAATTCCATAAGGTTCAAAACTGTAATACTGATGAAAAGAAAATAATAATGTCTGATAAAACATCAGAATCTAAGATACTGAATACTGTCTGAACATCTAGTCTAAAAAACCTCTAAACTGAATTGTCTAAATAAGGAGTTGATGGGATAATCCCCCAACTAACTCCATCTACTAAAATGTTGAATCTAATAAGATAATAAAGAAAAAAATATCCTCGAATGATGAGGACTCACTGCTAGTCTACTGCTGCTAGCTGAATATCTGAACTGCTAAGAATGCTCTGGTCCCGTACGCCTGAACCTATGGTATAAAACACCATAGCGCAAAAGAAAAGTATGTATTAGTATGTGTGAATGTACTTGTACGCAAAGTGAGGTAAGGATAATGCAAGGGTTCATATGCATGAACTATAACTGACTGAATAAGATGAACATGACTGTGTGAGAATATATGTATGAATACATAACTATAACTAAAGTCATAAGGATTCTGAATACTTAGTTTACTGATAACATAGATTGCTGATAACTGGTATAACTACTGACTGATATGTTGTTTGCTGAGTGACTGTCTTTGACAGCCCTATTTTTTATGGAACTAGCTGAGTTCTATACTGAGCTGAGTGACTGTATCTGACAGTCTTAAAATCTATAGAACTATATGAGTTCTTTACTGAAGACTGAGACTGTGACTCTGAGAGGAAATCATCTAACCGACATGCCCCTTTTCTGAATAGATTTGGGGTCCAACCTGTAATCCCAGTTGGAAGGCTATCAGTACCGTGCCACAAGTAAAGACACTGAAGAGATACCCTCATCTGGAAGGTTCTTAAATGAGAATGGTAGGACCCTCAACTGTCAGGTTAAGACACCTCATCAACCCTAAACTACAAAGTTTTGATGTCTCAACCTACGCTGGCTACGTAGTTCTGGAATGCAAGGTGATGTGTGAGTAATTGCTAACACATTTAAGACCTTTGACCAGGAATAATTGCAAAATCTTAAACAAATTTTATTGTTTTTTATTTGTTTATGTCTGATTTTACAGTTTAATCTTATGGGATGGAGAACCAACAAGAATCAAAGCAAAGAAGTTGAAATCTGGAGGAATCTGATGAGAAGTGTGGCTGAAGACATCTATGATAAGTCGTCAGTCCTATGATAGGCTATCACAGTAGTCGTCAGACTTAAGCATGAGTTGAAGCCTGTGATGACATCTGGTGATATGACGTCAAAAGTATTATATGTCATCATGAATTTCATCATCCTTAACCAGAGAATTGGAGTTGAAGAGAAGTTATGATGACATTTTATGATAAGGCGTCAGGATGGTGATAAGGCATCAGGAGCACCGTCAGACTTAGGCATAACTTGGAAGCTGAGATAAAGTTTTGACAACATTGGTGACAATCCATCAAAATCTTGATACACCATCATCATCGTCATCAACCTTAGACAGCAGAAGCCAAAAGTGCAGAGGAGCTGACGACATCCATGATAAGCCGTCAGACTCCTGATAAGCTGTCATGGATGTCATTGTCTATTTTAAGAAAAAGCTGCAACTTTAATTTTATTTCTTTATTTAGGTTGAACTATTTAAAGCTTTGTTTTAGGGTTTTCTAGAGGCATTCATTCATCATCATCATTATTCTAAAGAGAGTTTGATACTTTGAGTCTTGGAGAATATTTTCTAATATTTCTTTCTCTATCTTTTTGGATTCGAACAATACAACAATTTTGGGGATTTTCCTTTGTGATCTAATCTATGATTCACTAATTATTATTCATCTCTGTAAGTTAATCTTCTCAATTATGAATTCAATTATGTGTTTCGTTCTTTGCATCATGAGTGGCTAAACTCTGTTACCCTGAATTATGGGATCTAGGGTTAGGTCATGATGAGGTGCTAAATACTCAAGATTCAATAGGTATTAGGATTTCTTGATAATTCTAAATTTTTAATTAACGTCTGTTGGTTGCAAACAGTATACACACCTACTTTGATTTTCTTGAGAAAGAAATCAAATATAGTAGGAAGTGAATTATCAACAGGGACTCAGAAATACTTCATTTAATAACCAGCGTTGTAACAAGGTTGGTTAACCTGAGGTAAAATCTGGGTAGTGAACAAAAATTCCCTAAGTCCGAGAGGAGTAGGAAATTAGATCCTTAAATAGGTCGAGAGACATTTGAGCATATCATCGATAAAGATAGCTTGTTATCCTAACCACCGTGAGAATCTTGAGTCATATTTAGCATTTGTAATGTACCGTAAGCCCTAGTGAACATAAGTCTGGTTATTTCATAAAATCTTGGTTACAAACATCGAAATTAAAGTGACAAACAATCATTTGTGAAACTTAAACCCCCATTTCAGGAAACGTTAAACTATCAATGAATTAAATCGCAAATGACTTGAGTTCACACCAGATTCCTTGTGGAATTTGACCCCAACCTAGTTGGGTTTTATATTGACAACGATCGCTTACAACCATTCAAGAGTATAGTTTGAGCGTTATCAAAAATAGCGTCGTTGCCGGGGAATACGATTGTAAACTTAAAGTTGTGTGCGTTAATTGACTGTTAGTTAGGTTTCCTAGATTTACGTTTATTTTTTTGTTTTTTTATTGTAGGTTCCTTGTTGTTTATGCTAAAAACAAGAAGTTCTGGAGAACCGTTATTACCAATTAATCTGGAACCTCAGCTGATCGGGAGAATAGCAAAACAACAAGAGGCTGACAGACTGGCAACCTTAGCCAGGGCTCAGGTGAACGTACAGAACCAGGGTTAACAAGTACGTCACCCGAACCATGATGATAAAGACTTGGGTGATGAGGAATTGTTGAATCCTCAAAACCCAAGGCGAGCTGAGCAAATTGTTACACCAATGCAGCAAAATTTCAACAGAAACCGTCTAGTCAGAGAAAGGTATGGTCAATAGCCTAGCCATTGTGAGGTTTATGATGATGACAAAGAAATGGATGGAGAAGGTGAAACGGGTGCTATCATTCCTCCACCGTTGGCACCTGGTGAAAAATTCAGCATAACAAGTACTATGATTAACCTCCTGAATCTGAAGGGGTTGTATGGAGGCTTTCCTGGTGATGAACCGAACATGGAATTGGTGAACTTTATCACCATTTGCAAATCTTTTGATAATTTGGGTGTGATCTAGAATGTGATCCGGTTGAGATTGTTTCTATTGTCGCTGTCTGCGGAGGCAACAATGTGGTTAAATAAGCTAGAGCCCGATTCTATAACTAACTAGAGACATTTGAAAGAGGCGTTCCGAGAATGGTTCTTTCCACCCTCCAGGAGGGTACAGTTAAGGGATGAAATCAGTAACTTTAGGCAGCTCCCGATTGAAGCATTGCATGAAACTTGGGAGATATTCAAGAAGAAGATGGTACAATGTCCGAACCACAACATGATAGACTTGTCCTTGATGGAGACTTTGTACAGAGCTTTTAACTCTGTGACAAAGCCAATTGTAGATAATGTTGCATGTGGTTCATTCATTGACCTTTCTTTTCAATATGCTTCAGACATGCTAAATATAATGACCAAACAGAGTCGGGCTTGGCATACCAGGGATTCTGTGGTAGCTATCCTGACTGTTTCTGGCGGTATGACTATGGAGCAGTGCAGAAGGGATGAGGAGCGAGACCAAGACATGGCCCACTTAAAGACTCAGATGGACTTGCTGACCAAGCACTTGCTGTCACGCAAGACTGAAAAGGTTAAAGATGTGGAATCTTAGTGAACTATTGCTATTGATGCAGATAAGGAGGCAAATTATGTTAATAATCAGGGGGTTTCCGAGGAAATAGCCAAGGGAATAAAGGTCAGAACTTTTATGACAAGCCTGATTATAAAGATAGGGAGCAAGGAAACTGCAGAAGTAATAATGATAGGAGTGGTTTGTATGTTCCTCCTGGAAGTAGGTTCAGACTAAGAGGCAACCGGTACCTTATATGATCCCAAAAAAACCATACCAATCGGGTAATTTCTAAGCATGTGGCATGGTTGATCACACTTGAAGAACCTGTCCGTGCCTTCATCACAGAAACCCCGATATGACCAACTACAAAACCTATAAGAAGGACATAATAAGGTTGACTGAGCCCCACTCTCCTGAGATTAGAAAACCTATTCCCTGAAGTTATTTCTACCCTACTGGCTCCTATCACCCAAAGACTTCAAGTAGGGAGCACTAGCTATGGAAAAAGAACTAGAACTCCCCCACTTCTTCTTTGTCCACTTACCACCATCCCTTTCATTTTGTTGCTGACTACTCTGCTCAGAAAACCAAGGCTTTTTACCATGCCTTCTTCTACCTCATCCTTCTTCCACCTAGTAATATTAATGTTCTTGATCAGTAAGGAAGTCTTACTTTCAAAAACCAATTCATGAAACAACTGGTGAAATTTCAAAGCATACTTTTTGACTGATATTTTTCCCTGCTTAAAATTAACAAACTCCTCCACTTTCGCTTCCCTCAATTCCTAAGGAAAGAAGCGATCTAAAAATGCATTGGAGAAAGTTTCCTATAAAGATGACTCATCATCATCATCACCCCTTTCTTTGTCCCATTCCTCGTACCATTGGTATACTAGATCCTTTAGCTGATAGGCAGCAAAATTTACCCTTTCCACATTCGTGGCCTGTATCACCCTGAAGATATTTTCCATTTTATGTAGAAAACCCTCAGGATCCTCCTCTACCTCAACACTAGTAAAAGTTGGAGGACTCAACCTTATGAATTGGCCAACTCTACATTCATTACTTCACCTTGATGAGGACTAGAAGGAATGATGGGACTTAAGAATAATTAGGACCTGGACCTCTAGACCGAGTATGGATCCCCTGAATAGAGTGTGTCTCATCAACATTGTCTCCAGTTTGGATAAAAGAGTTCCCGTATTCTTCAAATCATCGAGGCATGAACAGGAAAATAAGCAAACAAAAATCAGAAAAATCCAAGACCTTAGACTCTACAACATGAAATAAGACAAGAAGAAAGTGGAACATTCCTAAATGCCTCGAAGCCTCTCCCTTATGAGTGTGGCATGCTATATACCGTTAAAAGAGACTCTACTCGACACGCCTTTGCAAAATTCCAATTGACCATGAACCTAAAGCTCTGATACTATCTTGACATGATTCGAACCAAGGCCTTGTCGTAAGGGGCATCTCAAGTCCAACGAGGACCAGAGACCACCCCCGTTTACCCAACCCAACATCCAAACACATACCCTGAGTCGGTCAAATTTCAAGCATTAAGAAGATAGCGTATGTGTATAAATCGAGACTCTGGGATAGGTCCATGACAGTGAACAACCAAAAAAAATCCAACCATCTAATACCAACCAACCACCATACCAAAACCGATAAAATAACCAAGTTCCTATCCATAACATAACATAATAGGATAGAATAATCATAAATTCAATCACACAATATCAGACCCAATATCAATGCCAATACTAAGGCTAACACCACTACCAACACCGCCCATACAAACCCATAGTAGTTCCACAAAGCCTCTAACTAAAGGAAAAACAATATCCGATTGGGACATTCCCCCAACCATAGCAAAAACCAATATCTATGAAATAACCAAAGTATGTAAAGACATCCATGATATGAAATAGATCCTTCACGAGTATGGAAGCTCACCACTTTGATCTAATAGTTGGTCCCAAATCCGATCACTAAGTAGGATGTGTAGAATGGTTGGTTCCTACATCACGTGGGGATACAACCGTTCGAAGTCGGGTTAGCGGGTGAATGCTAGCAAGTATTCATGATAAGGATAAAATAATTCCAACCATTAAAACCAAGTAAATCAACATATGCATACACAACCATACATATTTATATAATCTATGCTGGGAAAGGGAACTTGGTTTAGCATGCCTTTAAAACTATTAAATTGGGCATAGGTAGCTTAACCATCCTATAACCACCCACGGGCTATATTTGTCCAGTGTAACCCCCTGAATGGGCCTCGGTGCGTGTAGCCACACGAATCAGAGATACCAAATGAGTAGGGGATTCCGAAGTACCCTTCGCTCTCTATAATACATATGCCAAGTGTACTTATGGGATTCCAGTGTACCCCGTAAGTATCATATATGGTCATCATTACCAATCCTTATGTCAGCAAACATGATTTTCTAGTGTCCATCTATTGGATTCACACCTTCACGGTTAGCTATCATACTTCACGGTTAGCTATCATACTTCACGGTTAGCTATCATACCCTGCCATTATTAACCAATTAAAACCATTACCATATAACCAAACCATTATTCTATTTATTATTAACCAAGGCTATAAGTAGTGGTATCATCATATCAACTATAGCTTGCAAGAAATGTCCTTAGACAACCTTTTAGAGAAGAAAAGATTCCCATGTAACCAAAGGTTTCATTATTTAGTTGCTTGGGGGATTTCCATGTACCCCACTAGATGTTCATTATCATATTTGCTTGGGGGATTCCCTTGTACCCCACAAAGATGTTCAATTAGACCATACCTATGACTACCAAGACCTTACCATTTAGCCATTCCAAACTATTTAAACCATTTATACCATTTAGGGTTCCATTACTAAGTTATACCATGCAATAGTTCTATTAAAAGTCCAATAATATAGTTAAAGCATTCTCATAAAAATATTATCAAACATGTTGGGGGTATAGAGTTTCCAAAGACAAAACAAAGTACCAACTAACCATTCCCATGCAATAAAATGTTAAAAACACCATTATAATATGAAAACCATATATAAAAGACATGTGAAAACGATAACAAACCATTATAACCAAAACCCCTAGCATATATTTGAAAACCCAAACCATATAATAATTATGCCATTAAAACAATTCATAAAACATTCCTTCAGTTGGAACTAACAATGAGAAAGGAGTAACATGCCTTAAATTATGAAGATGATGGATAGAAATCACCCTTGTAAGCCCTAAATTGAACTTATTGATGAAACACTAGCCTTCCTTGACCCAAGAGCCTTCGAGAGAATTTGGGGGAGTTTGTAACTGTTTAAAATTAGAATATTAGGGTAAATAATGTCCCAAGAGTGATATAAGTAGTGGGGACTTAAGAGGTTAAGAGGGGAAAAGTCAAGATTACCCCTACCACCAAAACTGCATAAAAATCTCGCATGAAGGTAAGACCTCCCCCCCCATACGTACCCTAGGATACAAGTGGTACCCTTACTCGTACCCTACACCCCACTTTAGACCCCCAACACAGTCATACATATTCCACCCAAGACAAACTCTATCCAACCATACAACTAGCACCCACCAAAATCGTACCCTAGGTAGAATGTGATAAAAGACACATTGATTAACATACGAGTTAGCACCATGCGACTCGTACCCTAACATATGACATGTATGTTATCCACTCGTGCCTTGGATTGTAGCCAACCTAACCCATACTATTCAAGATATAAGTGGTGACCCCTAAACCATATCAAAACATACAACTAGTACCCCTAGTCGTATAATGTCCAGAGAGTTCAAAACTCAGGAAATTTCTATGGATAAAAACCAAGGGTGTATCAATTATCCACTGATAAACAGTGAATAGAAATACTCTGAAGAACATGTTAATCAATATTGCCTTCCCCTATAGGAATGTAATTTTCCCTTTTATTCCTATAATTTAAAGGTTATTCCTTTAATCATTTATTGGTAATAACTTTTTTACTTAATCTTATAAGAAAATAGGACAATAGAGATAAGAAAAAGAAAATTCTATTCTTAGTACTCCAGATGCTACCTTGGCTATAACAACATCTCCTCCTAACACAATACAAATATATAGCACTCTTCTCCTTGTTAACTTTCTCCCTAACACTTTTTCATATTTTTCCAAGTTCTCAACAACCATTTGCATTATTCTAACTTTTGTTTTGCTCAAGGTTATCGTGCCATATGCAAAGGACAAATGATTTAGTTTAGGAATTCCTCTTTGCATCCCAAATCTTTTGAATTCCCTTTTCTCCATCATAGAATTAAGAGCTCTAGAGATGACTTCATCTTTCCAAAATAAAATATATAGGAGATAAAAGATACCCTTTCTTTAGATTCTAGATAAGTTGAAAAAGCTCTTAGTCTCACCATTCAACAAAACTAAGTACCAGTTATTCCCCACCAGTTTATACATCATATCAATTATTCTCTCACTGAAGTCAATTTTTCTCAAGACTTTTATTAGGATTAGCCATTTTACCCTATCATGTGCTTTTATCATATCTAATATAATCCTAATATTATGGGGTTTACCTATCTTCTTTATTTCAACAATAATTTCCTGCACAAGCAAAATATTTTCTAATATATTCCTCTTTTGTACAAAACTAGCCTACTCAGTAAATATGATCCTTAGAAGTACCGAATTAATTCTCTCATCAATTATCCTTGAGAATTTTTTTTAAGAAAATAGCTCAAGGATATAGGCCCTAGGTTTGAGAAAATTATACATCATCACCTTCTGTTGAAATAGGACTAGATTTGTATGAGTTACAAACATAGGAGGTTCTGCAACACAGAAGAAGGCTTTCACCATATTAAAGATGTTATCCCCAACTATCTCCCATGCATCTTAGTAAAAGGCTCTTGTCTTACCATCAGGTCCACCTGCACTATTTTTTTTTAAGCCCATGACAACCTTCTGAACTTCTTTCTATGTAGGAATTCTATGTAATTATTCATTCTCTTGGTTGTTGATCATTTTAGGTAATTTCTCAAACATGTCAAAATCAACATTATCAGTCTTCTTCATGAACTGGTTTTTGTAGAAATTCATTGTTGCTTTGGCATTCTTATTCTATTTTTCTAAATAGTCTCAATCATCATTGTTTACCCTATTCACATTTAATCTTATCATGATCTAATTTCTTAGGTCATGATGGAACCTACTCCAACTCACCAGTAAGTAGCCTAAGCTATAGCCCAGAACAGAAAGTAATGGGCAAATTGATAGAATATGAAAGAAACAAGAAGTAAAACCAACAACAACAATAACACAGGTGAAAGCAAGGAAATATACATATATAATAAATTATGCAGGTAAGGGCAGAGGACAAAATACATAAAATAAAACCCTCTCAAGACCTAGTAAGATTGGTACTAGAGCCACTACAACCCAAAATCAGAGTACTAGACAATATCCAAAAATACATATGTACAGTAGCCTCAGTATGCAAAAGAATATAACTGAAACAGATGAGGGAAGATCAGCCTCAGACTCTTGAAAGCTCTCCCCATCTTCGGATCAATAGTAAGGCTTAAGGATAATGTCAACGCCGGTAGCTTGTACTCAAATCTGCATAAGGAAAAAGATGCAAAAATGTAATATGAGTACCAAAGCAACAGATACTCAGTAGACATCATCGGTCGAATAAGCTCAAATATAGTAAAAGCATAAATATAATGTAGGTATGTAAGCAAAGCAAATAGAAATAGGGGTAGAAATATAAATACTTAATAAGCTATGCAAGGGCAATAAAGGAAACACATAAGAGCAATACAAGAATAAACAACTTAGTATAGAAAATAAACAACTCAATGGTACGCAAGACAAGCTAACTATAATCTAACTAGGCCCAGATATTCCCAAAAGTGTCACAAAAAAGACAATTAACCCTACTGAACCCCCATAAGCTAGTGGGTACATACAAGGAGTAACTAAATTAGAAAGCATAAGTAACCATTTCCAAACCAAACTCAGGTAACCATATGAACCCAAATCCATGATAAAACTATCCAGATGTGCATTGGGCTTGCACCAACACTAATAGATAACAACGAAAGGCCAAATATCGGGCTTGAATAAAAAATAGTGGATGATATAATAGGTTATAAACTGGGTTTTAATTAAAAAATGGGTAGAAATGATAGGCCATATAAATCATGTATAACAGAATGCAATAACATTGCCAATACTCTAAGAACAACCATAATCAACACCGAAAGACCCATATCATATCATAATCAACACCAAAAGACCTAGATCATATCATAACCAGATGTCAGACTTGAACCAAAACTAATAGTGACCATACCGTAACTAATATGACTGATCCGATAGATCGTTAGTCTCAACTAAAAAATTGAAACTAAAAATATATCATAGCCGATGCTAGAGTCGTGCTAGAACTCATAATTCAGCAATAACAACAACAAACCCAGTGTATTCCAATAAAGTGGGGTCTGGGAAGGGTAAGATGTATGCAGAACTTATTTTGGTTAACTCATAATAAATAGTAGAAATAAAGTATAGGCCTTTCCTGAATCAAAACTGGAAATGTATTTAAATAACTATATGTTTAACTAGGTTAAGGGGGTAAATCCAAGGTTTCAAAGCCTATGTCCAGACCATAAAGTCAAAAATACTAATTGCATACAAATAAATCCACTAAGGTGAGTCGGGACCCCAATTACTATGTCAACAAAGAATTTCCCAAGTCAAATACTACTCTACCCCGGGAAAAGGGCAAAAGTTATGCCATAAATCAAGTCTAGGTAGAACCCAACCTAAGGTAATAGCCTAAACTAGTAATCAAGAGCCTTACTAAGCCTAAATAGGATTCAAACAAAGTATAATAACTAAAAAAAATAGTGGGGCCCACTATAGGGCTTCAAAAACTTAATTTTGGCTGAAACCTAACCTAGTCTAGTCAAAGGCTTCGTAATCCCATTTTAGCATACTAATACTACTAACCTTAGCCCTAAACGATGATGCTACACTTTACGAGGGGATAACAAATATAAAATTTCCACAACCTAATTTATGAGTCATGATGGCACTTACTCTATCCCGCCAGTAAGTAAGACAAATCGTAACCCAGAGCTAAACACAATGGTTTAACTTGGTGGAAAATGCCAACATAGGGAAAAATCAACAACACGACTTATAAATAAGAATAATGTTTGAAATAGATAAAGATAATCGACATAGATACCATCCCACGACCTAGTAGAGCTAGTATAAGAGTATCTAGTTTAATAATACAACCCAAGTATCTAGAATAGTCAATAATATTTATCTCAAAACAAAAGACTAAACATAAAAAGATGGAAGGAAATAGGTGACTCCAACTCCAAGAGATCACCCTATTTCCCGATATTAACACAACATGAACGTCAATCAACGACGTCCACTAGTACTCAGATTTGCACCAAAAAGGTACAGAAGTATAGTATGAGTACCAAAACCACGGATACTCAGTAGGCATCATCATTCGACTGAGCTAAATCATGATATATTCATGATAAAATACAAAATAACATAACTAAGCCAAGGTATAGAAAAACTTGAAGTAACTTCAACATTGATGTGCATAAACAAGTAAATAAACTAGCATAATATCATAACGTAACATAAAGATTCAACACAAGAAATCATAACTATAAAATTGGCTTCCATATGCTAATTAGTGCAGAAAAGTAACTAACCCATCGGAAGACCTCATAAGCCTAGAAGGTACAAAGAAGATAGAGAAACCCATCCCCATTATTTATCAACTCACATAATCCAATTGGAATTCATCAAAGTCATGACACACTACACCCATCGATTGTCCATATTCATCATTTTCCAATTAGTCAATGTTTATCAACTAACCATTATGTAACGCTAATCCTCATATATTCATAAATCATCCTTTATCAACTAAACATCACTTATTAACTAATCTTCATATAGAATCTAATTATCACTTATCAAATAGTCATTATTTACCAACTAACCAATATTTGTCAACTAGCCAATATTTATCAACTAATCATTATATCACTAGAGTTTATTCATATTATACTGTATTATAACTATTTTCTCATTTTCAACTTAGCCAGATTTTCAATCTCACATCCCAATGTCATTATGTCATAATAAGTATATCATCAAAATATAATACGTATATCCATACTCAAACCGGTATGGATATTCACAATATCTCGTAACTATCATCATAATCATCATATATATATATTATAATCATCTCTCGAGCTTGCCAAGTATATATCCACATAATCATCCTCCAGCCTTGTCAGGTATATATCATCATAATAATCCTTCGGCCTTTCCGAGTATATATCATCATAATCATCCTTCGACATTGTCGAACATATATATATCATCATAATGATCCTTCGGCCTTGCCGGGTATATATCATCGTAATTATCCTCCGTCCTTGTTCAACATATATATATATCATCATTATTATGGCCAATAACATAATAAATAGAGTACTTAATAGCATGACAATGAACATAATATATTAACATGATGAATAATCATAATCGTAATCATAAGTGCAAGCATAACCAATAGCATGATTTCCAATATAGTAAATAAGCATAATCTTTGGTATAATCAATACCATAATTGCTAATATAATTACTAAGCATGCTCTTTAGCATAATCCATAATATATTCGCTAATATAGTCATTTAACATGACTTCTAACATAATCATTATGTACTATCAAGAATAGGCAATAACTTATCAATAGCCTAATTAATTTCTTATTAATAGATAGATTATCATTAGATTGGTCAATATATAATCCATGGCAAATCTATAACTTATTCATAGCATAATAAATGGCTTAAACACCAACATAGTCAATAAGCATGGCCTCTAGCATGAATAAAAAACATAAGTATTAATTTATCGATGAGCATAATCACTGATAACGCTCAAACTACAGCTCTCGTAAGAGTGTAAGCGGTCGTTGTCAAATATAGAACCCAACTGGGTTGGGTGTCGAATCCCACAGGGAATACTTGGTCACTAAGTATGCAACGATTAGTAGACTGTTGATCAAAAATTCTACAAAAAAGGGGGGATTTAATTGTAGCATGAATTAAGAGTATCAAAGTAATAAAGAAAAACGGAATGTTTAGTAGGTTTTAATCAATGAGAATTGTAAGTTAGGGTTATGTCCACCTTATGAGTTTTACGTATCTATTGGCTATGAGTTATGCAGAATTCAGACCTTCATACGCTTATAGAGATTCGTATTCTATGGTAAATCCTAGTGTCTTTCGACCATCAAGGATTATATCACTTTAACTCTTTCGAGCTTAAAGCGTATACTAATGGTACGAATTCTCCAAGAGGTTAATCCAGTTACGACACTAACTTTTAAACAGGGGTTGGTAGCCCTATTTCCTTGTCATTCTCTCTTTTCCAGACTGTAACTTTTCTTTCGAACAAATTAATGCTATACTGGCGTATTCTATATGTTTGCAACCACAAGAATTCAATTAAGATGAAGAGAGTAATGATATAAGTAACATACGTATCAAGAATTCACAAACTCATAGCAATAGATAGTATCTCATAAGGCTTCCATAACCCTAACAGAGAAGTTTAGCTACTCATGAGTGCAACTGAGATCACAATAGACATCATCATCATACCAAAATCTAGAACAAGCTTGACGATTTGGATGATTTTTGGCGTCAAAAAGGTTTGACGTTTTTCTTTCTCTATCCGTGCTTCAAGTGAGTCGTGTTTCTCTGTTAGTAACTTACAGAATCTGTAAATTAAAGAATACTAAAAGTCGGATGAAAGAGTAGTAATGTAATCGGAAAGAATTAATAAGAATGGGGAGGAATGAATGAATAATAAAAAGCTTCCAATGAAAAATTCAGCATTATAGGGTTTTTATAACATCCTTGTCCTAGTCCTACTGAAATAGGGTTTTTATCCTTGTCCTAGTCCTACTGGGTTACTGCATACTTGTCCTAATCCTACTAAGTTACTGCTGATCCCCCAAGTCTTTAGAAATGTTGTTTTTGCCCGGGACAAGTTCTCCATGCATCACTTTTAGTCCACAAGTTCCCAGAAGCTGCCTTCCTTCTTACGTGAAGTTTCCTTTGGAGTCCAATAGTCCATAAAATGATGAAATCTTCATCATAAATACCTGAAATCTTGCTAATCACGTTGGTTAGCTCACTTACAAGAAAAAGGACTAAAAGTGTAGGAATTATATATTTTGTCCTCAAAACTTAGCTAAAATATGGGTACATTAAGGTGCTTTAGGCGTGTAAATACGCCTAACATCAACACCCCACACTTAAAGCTTTGTTTGTCCTCGAACAAAATATTACGTCCATGCAATTATCTAACTAGAAATCACAGCAGTAACACAAAATATTCATCAAGACAGGCACGACAATTATCAGCAAAGAGTAGTTTTCTGATCACTACTAGAAACAATTCAGCCTCCAACATAGACTCGTGATGATGGTTAATTCGTATCCACAAGTTAAGGCACAAAGAATCATACAAGACTACCCAAAACTCATCAACCATGAGTGTCTCACAATATATCACCCATAATTACTCACAAGTATTTCATTTTTCCAAACATGGGTATAAGATTATCCTTGCTCTCACAAAGAATTCATATGTTGCAACTGATGACCATAGGCTTGCCCTTAGTGTAATGCTCTACTAATATCAGAATGTTAAGTTTAGGATCAATTAGGTCTTTTACAGGTTGTAATGTAGGCTAAGGGATGGGTAGGACTATTTTGGCCAGAAATAGTGACTATGTTCCTAAGCGCTTTAATACATCACATTATGCCATTAACACTCTCTTTTAATCAACTCTGCTACCTTTCTTTCATCTATCACCCCTTTTCACCTATTTTGCCATTCAAGCATAACTATCTTTTTATTTAATCATAAACACAATTTATCTTTTTGTTTTTCTATTTCTTTTTCTTTTTTTTAATAGCACACCTCTAAGATAGCCACTCTTTTTTCATAACAAATTCAAGTACCAATTCACTTTAAGGCATCACTCTCTCCCAATTTCCTCTTATTTTGTCACATGACTTCACAATTTAAAGCACTTAGGAATTTGGATCAAATTATGGTCTTGAAAAAAAAATGGATTAGGCTTACATATGAGGCTGTCAAAGAAAATGGCTTAAAGGCTCAAAAGGGTTGACTAGGATAATGTCCACGGGTAGGTAAACAGAAGGTAAACAATCACAGGCTGCTAATGAAATGCCTAAATCATCTCCTAAACTCACACTCTTTATTTCGCTTTACACACACACCAGGCAAGTTCTAGCATCAGTCACAACACAGAATATACTATATCCTCACACACACAAGGCACATGGTCAACTTTATTGGGAGCAGTATAGACTCTTGACCGAACAGATGAATGAATTAAACCACACAATTATCACACAGTGAGTCACATGTAGAGCCTAAATGTCTCAATAGTAATGATTTAGCACAAACTCTTGTTATACTACCATGCCGTCTATCAGAACAATTTCATGCAAAATCTAAAAAATTTAAAATTTAAACTAACTAATTACGACTAATTAAAACAAACAAGAACTAGAATAAATGCAAATGCAGACAAAGAAGTATAGCATACAAATACCAGCACCCCACACTTAGACGGGACACACTGCCCTCAGTGGAAAATAAATAAGAAGAACCTGATTAGTCGGACTCATCCTCTATGTCTGGGGTCATACCCCCTGCATCGGAATCATCATCAGAGTCGTCGTCATCAAAGTTCTCCTCCACGTCGGAGTCTGGCATTCGTCGATCATCATCGGTTGGCATGTCGTCATCAAGAGGTTCCTCAAAATATACACCTACTCCACATATCGCCCTCGCAAGCTCATTCATTGGGTAGTCATAATCCAACTGTTGGAGCTCTGCAGAAGTTGGAACACGACCCCCGCTCATCATGGTAAACTTCATCATGCCATATAAATGGCGGGAGAAGCTTTCATCGCGAGCATGTCTTTCTGCAGTGGTTAGGTTGACGTCATGCATGGATTCAGCATCTTTAACCTTTGTGAGGTCAACCTTCTTCGGGTTGTGTGGAAGATTATGATCTTCAGGTTCCTCTTCGATATCCTCCTTCCTCAATATCACAGTCAACAGATTGCCAAAGCTGAAGTGGGACCTCTTATGCAGCCTGGCCTTACGCATTGAAGATCGAATAATCGCCCCAATATTGATGGGGATGTTCGTCATCAAAGCGTACACCAAGCACACTCTATCACGTGTGATCTTTGTGTACTGTGACCCTGAAATCAGGCAATAATTGACTATCCGCAACCATATCTGAGCTTCTCTGTTCAAGGAGGCATACGGGAAGGTATTGTGCCAACCGGTATCCTTGTGACGACTCCACCGTGCCATTGATCTTGTTCCGCATAGTGTGTGTCTGATTTCCCTGTATGGAGGTATGCGATAAAGCTCCTTGAGTGGTGATGGATCCACAGATGGAAGACCCAGAAAAGAGTTGAAGAACTCCGCATTCATTTACAAGACTTGGCCCCGAATCTTCACTTCACTTCCGGTAGTCTTTGGGGACCAATTGGCATAGAATTCTCGCGTTTGATCAAGATTGCATTCTCCCATATCTTGGAAAATGAAATCAAGATGTAGCGCCATGATTTTAGCCAAAATGTGGGGTTCTTTCTTTGCTAGGATCTCCTTTTGTATCAACTCCACATGAACATATTTTTTACTTTAATGTTCTTGTACCACTCCTTTCCTTCCTCCTCTAGGACCCATTTTATCCCGTACATGCGTCGAGGTATTTGCAGCGAGGAGGATTCACCTTGCTCTTTTTGTCCCCTTTTCTGGCCTTTTTGTGAAGTGGTTGTTTTTTCTTTTCCTTGTCTTGCTTTTGGTGCCATTGTACCTGAGATTAAAATAATAGTCATGTTAGCTTCATCTCAGTAGATACAATTGATAAACAAAAGGTAGTGGTACCACCCCACACTTAATTTGTTGTGACAAACTAATTAAGTGAAAGATGTCGATTACTCAGACTTCATCGATATACGTTTAGGTGTTATGTTCCAACAATATAATCAGTGCAGTCATACTTTTCCTATCATCTTAACTATCATTTTTTTATTCTATTTCATGAAATCTTGGCAATACTTTCATGTTTGGATTGATGTACCTTTTGAGCAAGACTACTACATAGAGATTGAATCAAGTTATGGCATTAGAAATAATCACAACATCGTATGTTTGTAGTCAACCATGATTTTCATCTCGATGAACAAGTCATTCGAACATGTAAGCTTTCTAGTTACAAGATTATGCAATTTTCTTGACCATGTCAATTCCGCAAAAGTATGACAGTGTATCAAAATCAAATTAAGGTTGGAATCAAGTATAGAACACCCATACGTATTCTTTCACTCACTTAGTTTTACAACAAATCAACCACATTCAAATCACCAACACTACTTCAAGATTTAACAACTTATTATAGGCGTAGTATTGTAATACTTACGGAATATAAAAGAAGAACAAAGAAGTACTTACTTGGTTGATGGCCTCGGAAGATGTTCTTGCAAAGTTAAAAGAGCAAAAGGAAAATATTTGAGAGAATTTGGAGAGGTAGGCGGCGCCTAGGTTGAAGTTGCAATGCAATTTTGTTTTAAGACTAAGGTTCTATTTATAGGACAAGCCTTGGTCGGGTTTTGACCCATTTGGAATCAGATTTGGAGACCAAAAGTGAGCATAAGCGGCGCCTAATGCTTTGCCTATGCTTGGCATAGGCGACGCCTTTTGCAAAGCCATGTTGAGCATAGGCAGCGCCTATGCTATGGCATTGTTAGGCATAGGCGGCGCCTATGCCATGGCATACTAGATTCAGAGAAAAAAGGCTTTTGCATAGGCGGCGTCTATGCTATGGCATTGTTGAGCATAGGCGGCGTCTATGCCATGGCATTGTAGAATCCGAGAGCTTAGGCCATAGCATAGGCCTTGCCTTGTTCGTGGCCTAGATTTACATAGGCCTTGCCTTGTTCTTTGCCTATATTTTCATAGGCAATGCCTAACCCATAGCCTTTTGCTTCTTCATTCCTAACTTACCACCTTCAACATGCAATATTTCCAAATCAAAATTTGAAACCAATCTCCTCATTTACACCTCTTGCACCTACATTGACTCAAAAACAACAAAAACGATTAGAACGATGGGTTGCCTCCCATCAAGCGCCTTGGTTTTGGTCGTGGCTCGACTCTTCTTTTTGGTTTTTTATTTAATAAAAACAAACTTCTTACGAAAAAAAATGAAAAACGATAGGTTGCCTCCCATCTAGCGCTTGATTTATTATCGCGGCACGACATAGTTACCTCGAGTACTTTAGATTTCATCAAGATAGATGGTGGCCATGCATTTTATCGATTCAAGGGGACCGATATATGGTTTTACTCGTTGGCCATTCACCTTAAAGACAACACCATTATTGTCTTCTAGATAAACTAATCCAGACGAGTAGACTTGGCTAATTTTGTACGGACCAGACCATTTGGACCTTAACTTACCTGGGAGTAGCTTCAGTTTGGAATTGAAAAGAAGTACCATATCACCCTGTTGAAAGTTTCGTTGAACAATCCGCTGATCATGATACTTTTTCATCCGCTCCTTGTAGAGGTCTGATCTTTCATAAGCATGTAGACGGAATTCATCCATCTCATTTAGCTACTCCAATCTCATGTTCATAGCATCATCCCAATTCAAATTCAGTCGTTTCAACGCCCACAATGCTTTATGTTCGAGCTTAATGGATAAATGACAAGCTTTCCCATAAACTAGTTGGTACGGGGACATGCCAATCGGCGTTTTGAATGCAGTCCTATAAGCCCATAGTGCATCGTCCAGCTTCCGAGACCAATCCTTCCTATTAGCGTTTACAGTCTTAGCAAGGATCTGCTTGATCTCTCGATTAGAAACCTCTACCTGTCCACTAGTTTATGGGTGATAAGGCATGGCTACCTTATGTTGCTTGACCCCATATTTCACCAACACGGATTTGAACAGCTTGTTGCAAAAGTGTGATCCTCCATCGCTTATGATGGTACGTGGTACCCCAAAATGAGAGAAGATATTTCTCTTCAAGAATGCTACAACACGTTTTCCTTCATTATCGGTCAGCGCTACTGCTTCGACCCATTTGGATACATAGTCAACAGCAACTAGGATATATTTCATCCCAAACAAATTTACGAATGGGCCCATGAAATCAATACCCCACACATCAAATAGCTCTACTTCAAGAATTTTCGACATGGGCATCTCATGGTGCTTCGAAATCGTGCCCTGTCTCTGACATTGGTCACTTCTTCTCACAAATTTGTAGGCATCTCTAAATATCGAAGGCCAATAATAGCCGCTTTGTAATACCTTCCTTGCTGTTCGACCACTTGCATGGTGTCCCCCAACTTGGGAAGCATGACTTGCTTCCAAGATACTCGGCACTTCCACATGAGGTATGCATCGCCTGCACACCATCCGCACATCTTCGAAACAAATATGGCTCATCCCAGAAGTAGTGTTTTACATCATGCATGAACTTCCTCTTTTGATGAAAAGACAGATGTGCAGGTATCACATTACTTACCACATAGTTTGCAAAGTCTGCGTACCATGGTAATTCTTCCACCATCGTGGCTAGGATCTCTTCATCGAGGAATGAATCATTAATCTCAAGATCGGGCTGCGCTATGTGCTCATTCTCAAGTCTAGATAGATGATCAGCCACTTGGTTTTCGCAACCTCTTCTATCTTTTACCTCAAAATCAAATTCTTGCAGCAATAACACCCATCGAATTAGCCTTGGATTTGCATCCTTCTTTGTTATTAGGTATCTCAGGGTTGTATGATCGGTATGAACCACCACTTTAGTCCCCAACAGGTAAGCACGAAACTTTTCAAAATCATAAACAACTGCTAGAAGCTCTTGTTCCGTGACAGTATAGTTTTTTTGGGCTCCGTTCAAGACCTTGCTCGCGTAGTAGATTGGATGAAATAACTTTTCTCTTCTCTGGACAAGTACAGCACCCAAAGCTACTCCTCTCGCATCACACATAACTTCAAAAGGTAGGGACCAATCGGGTGCTACAATGATAGGAGCTTCAATTAGCTTCCCTTTGAGGCATTTGAATGCCTTCAAGCAATCTTCACCGAAGTCGAACTTTGCATTCTTCTCCAAAAGCTTGCATAACGGACTAGCAATCTTGGAAAAGTCTTTAATGAACCTTCGATAAAAGCCTGCATGCCCGAGGAAACTACGAACTCCCTTTACAGAGATTGGAGGTGGTAGTTTCTTGATGACTTCAATTTTAGCTCGATCCACCTCAATTCCTCTTTCGGAAATTTTATGCCCAAGAACAATACCTTCTTTAACCATAAAGTGGCACTTCTCCCAGTTTAGCACCAAGTTGAATTCAACACATCTCTGTAACGCCATACTTAGGTTCGCCAAGCATGATTCAAATGACTCACCCACAACTGAAAAATCGTCCATGAATACCTCCAAGGTGTCTTCAACCATATCAGAAAAAATGGACATCATACAACGCTGAAAAGTGGCGGGTGCGTTACATAGCCCAAATGGCATACGTTTGAAGGCAAACGTACCATATGGGCATGTAAACGTTATCTTCTCTTGGTCTTCGGGAGCAATACAGATCTGATTATAGACGGAATAACCATCTAAGAAGCAAAACCATCCTTTCCCTGCCAATCGATCAAGCATTTGTTCCATGAATGGCATTGGGAAGTGATCCTTAAGCGTCCATGAATTCAGCTTCCGGTAGTCCATGCATACTCTCCACCCTGTGACAGGTTTGAGTGGAATTAGCTCATTCATTTTGTTTGCCACTACCGTCATGCCCCCTTTCTTGGGCACACACTGTACCGGACTCACCCATTTACTGTCGGAGATTGGATACACTACCCCTGCATCTAACCACTTAATAATTTCTTTCTTCACCACCTCTTGCATAGGTGGATTCAAACGTCTTTGATGCTCAATAGTGGGTATGCAATTTTCTTCAAGCTGAATCTTGTGCATACATATCCCAGGCGGAATACCAATAATATCAGCGATTGTCCAACCGATGGCTCTCATGTATTTCCTTAGAACAGCGATGAGAGCTGCAACTTGCTGCTCACCTAAGTCAGCCACCACAATAACCGGGAGGGTGTTTCCACTTCCCAAGAATGTGTACTTTAGATGACTGGGTAGCTCCTTCAATTCTAACATTGGTGGCTCTTCAATGGATGGTTTAGCTGGTGGTGTAGGCCGATTTTTGAGATCGAGGTCCAGCTTCTTGAGAGCATAAGGATACGACCCTATTCCTGTTAGAGCACAAATAATTTCTTCATAATTTTCAGCATCCTCACGCTCAATATTCATAAGCACAGCCGCCAATGGGTCAACAATAAGCTGCTCCTCTACGGATAATTCTTTCTCATCATCAAAATAAACATCAGCTACCGAGAACACGTTCAGATCTTTGGGTTGCTTCATTGATTTGCATACATCAAAGCAGACTACTTCGTCAGTCATCCGGAATAAAAGCTCATTCGCTCTTAAATCAATAAGCACACTCCCTGTTGCAAGGAAAGGGCGCCCCAAGATTATGGGAACTTCAGAGTCCACCTCATAGTCCAGAATAACGAAGTCTACCGAAAAGATGAATGAAGAAACCTTCACCAATACATCATATAAAATACCAACAGGTCTTTTTACCGACCTATCTGCCATCACGAGCCTCATATTGTTTGGAGTAGGATCACCCAACCCCAACTTTCTGTAAATAGATAGCGGCATCAAATTGATGCTTGCTCCTAAATCGCATAATGCCTTGGGAAAATTCAAAGATCCGACAGTGCAAAGAATAGTGAAGGCACCAGGGTCAGCCTTCTTCTGAACTAGTGATCTGGTAGCGATTGCACTGCAATGATGGACAGTATTCGTCAACTCATAACTTGCCGCCCGCTTCTTTGTCAAAAGATCCTTCATAAATTATGCGTACCCAGGCATTTGTTCCAGTGCCTCGACCAAAGGAACATTAATAGTTAGCTGCTTCAACATAGTCATAAACTTATTGAACCTGGTATCGTCAGCTTTCTTCTTCAATCTCTGAGGAAAAGGTGGTGGTGGAAGGGGAATAGTTTTCTCCACTGCTTCTTTTTCATCTTGCTTCAGTTCGGCAAACTTTTTAGGCTGTGGATGTTGAGAGGTAACATCACGAATAACCTCATCAGCTGCTTCGGCATCTTTTAGTTCTGCAATAATCTCATCATCTTCTATATCATCAACCACCTGCTTGCCTTTGGATGGATTTTCCAACACTTTACCACTTCGGGTGGCAATATCCATACACGATCCATCATTCCTTGGATTTTGCACTGTGTCGCTAGGTAGTGTTCCAGCTTTTCTTTGATTTAATGCCACTGAAAGTTGACTCAACTGCTGCTCTAGTTGCTTTATTGCAGTAGAATGCGAGTCAACCAATTGATTTATTGAAGACAAATCATTCTTCACCTCATTCACTCCCGTATTAATTGCTTCTACTCCCTTCAACAGCTTCGCCATCATATCTTCCATCGACATCTTCCCAGAGCCAGACGCCACAGCCTCACGGTTTCCAGGAGGAACATACAAACCAGTCCTGTCAGTCTTATTCTTCCAACCACCTTGATCGCGGTCCTTGTATCCAGATTTATCATAATAGTTCCGACCTTGGTTTCCTTGGGCATTGCCTCAGAAACCCCCTTGATTATTCAAGTAGTTTGCTTCTTCCTCATAGTCAGATTCATCTCTTCCCTGTGATACAACGGCTTTAACCTTTTCGGTCTTCCCTGATAATAAATGCTTGGTAAGAAGATCCATCTGCGTTTTCATATGGGCCATATCTTGGTCACGTTCCTCTTGTCTATGCCTCTGCTCTGCAGTCAAGCCAATAGATACTGTAGAGCTTGCTACCTCAGAATCCCTGGTATGCCAAGCTCTACTCTGCTTTGTCATACGATCTAGCATATCACTTGCCTCAAGAAAAGTAAGGTCTATGAATGACCCACCTGCAGCATTATCAACCACTGGTTTGGTCACTGAGTTCAAAGCCCTGTATAATATCTCCATCAAGTGGATGTTGGTCATCTGATGATTTGGGCATCGCATAAGCTTCTTCTTGAACCTCTCCCATGTTTCGTGGAGAGCTTCAGTTGGAAGCTGTCGAAAATTGCTGATCTCATCTCTCAACTGTGCTCTCTTGGATGGCGGAAAGAATCTTTCTAGGAAAGCGTCTTTCAGTTGCCTCCAATTAGTAATAGAATCAGGAGTTAGCCCGTTCATCCATAAAGTTGCCTCCCCAGACAGACACAATGGAAATAAGCGCAGCCGAATTGCATTCTGCCCAACTCCTTGATTGTCAAACGACTTGCATGTTGAAATAAAGTTGATCAGATATATATTTGGATCATCGCCTGCGAGTCCACCAAATAACCCCTTGAGCTGCAATAGCTGAATCATGGTGCTAGTGATATTGAACTTGGCTCCAGGTGCCAAGGGCGGAGGAATAATAGCCCCTGTGGCACCAGCTCCATCCAGATCATCATCATCATCATCAAAAGGAGCCTGCACAGCTCGGCGGTCAGGTCTCATTCTAGCTTGATGATCTCTCCTATGCATAGGTGCTGCTACCTCATCTGCACGTCGTGGATTAAGTAACTCCTCATTACCCAGGTCCTTATCATCAGGATTTGTTGCCCGACCTAGGTTATCAATATTCTGTTGATGCACTTGAGCAGCTGCCAATGCAGCTAATCTAGCCTGCTCCTGTTGAGCTGCCCTTCTGTCAATGTCACGTTGTGCATGCATTCTGCCAATAAGTTAAGGTTCAGGATTGATAGGTAATAACGGTTGACTTGAACTTCGAGTGTTTGGCATGCACTCAAGCAAACCTGTATAAAACAAAAACAACAACTAAAAGTAAAATACGAGAATCTTTGACCAAAGGGTCTAGTAATTATCACAAACTTAGTTGACAACTGTATTCCCCGGCAGCGGCGCCAAAATTTGATAATGCTCAAACTACAGCTCTCGTAAGAGTGTAGCGGTCGTTGTCAAATATAGAACCCAACTGGGTTGGGTGTCGAATCCCACAGGGAATACTTGGTCACTAAGTATGCAACGATTAGTAGACTGTTGATCGAAAATTCTACAAAAAAGGGGGGATTTAATTGTAGCGTGAATTAAGAGTATCAAAGTAACAAAGAAAAACAGAATGTTTAGTAGGTTTTAATCAATGAGAATTGTAAGTTAGGGTTATGTCCACCTTATGAGTTTTACGTATCTATTGGCTATGAGTTATGCAGAATTCAGACCTGCATGCGCTTATAGAGATTCGTATTCTATGGTAAATCCTATTGTCTTTCGACCATCAAGGATTATATCACTTTAACTCTTTCGAGCTTAAAGTGTATACTAATGGTACGAATTCTCCAAGAGGTTAATCCAGTTACGGCACTAACTTTTAAACAGGGGTTGGTAGCCCTATTTCCTTGTCATTCTCTCTTTTCCAGACATGTAACTTTTCTTTCGAACAAATTAATGCTATACTAGCGTATTCTATATGTTTGCAACCACAAGAATTCAATTAAGATGAAGAGAGTAATGATATAAGCAGCATACGTATCAAGAATTCACAAAATCATAGCAATAGATAGTATCTCATAAGGCTTCCATAACCCTAACAGAGAAGTTTAGCTACTCATGAGTGCAACTGAGATCACAATAGACATCATCATCATACCAAAATCTAGAACAAGCTTGACGATTTGGATGATTTTTGGCGTCAAAAAGGTTTGACGTTTTTCTTTCTCTATCCGTGCTTCAAGTGAGTCGTGTTTCTCTGTTAGTAACTTACAGAATCTGTAAATTAAAGAATACTAAAAGTCGGATGAAAGAGTAGTAATGTAATCGGAAAGAATTAATAAGAATGGGGAGGAATGAATGAATAATAAAAAGTTTCCAATGAAAAATAAGTGAATGCTGAAAAATTCAGCATTATAGGGTTTTTATAACATCCTTGTCCTAGTCCTACTGAAATAGGGTTTTTATCCTTGTCCTAGTCCTACTGGGTTACTGCATACTTGTCCTAATCCTACTAAGTTACTGCTGATCCCCCAAGTCTTTAGAAATGTTATTTTTGTCCGGGATAAGTTCTCCATGCATCACTTTCAGTCCACAAGTTCCCAGAAGCTGCCTTCCTTCTTACGTGAAGTTTCCTTTGGCATCCAATAGTCCATAAAATGCTGAAATCTTCATCATAAATACCTGAAATCTTTCTTATCACGTTTGTTAGCTCACTTACAAGAAAAAGGACTAAAAGTGTAGGAATTATATATTTTGTCCTCAAAACTTAGCTAAAATATGGGTACATTAAGGTGCTTTAGGCGTGTAAATACGCCTAACATCAATCACTAAAGTAGTTAATAACTCATTTGTTGGCTCACTCAATAGCATCATTTATGGCTTAGCCAATATGATAATCAAGGGCTTATTCAATAGTATATTCAATAGCCTAAACAATAGTCAAATCAATAACATATTTAATAGCTCATCATAAGCTTAACCAATAATTCATTTACAGAAAAATGGTTAAGCATTACTTCCAACGTCATTCATCATAACCAACGAGTACCAACGCATCTAAATATCACAAAAATAATTTTCTTCCTAGATGTACACAAGCTTATCAAAGGTTCTTCAATAATTACCACAAGTCTTGGCCTATGGTGGGTCGAAGAGCACGCTTCTAAACCCCTGAAAACATTTATCGAGAAATATCTACCATGGACTAGGCTAAGGTATCTAAATCTACTATTAGATGTTAAATAAGTCATAACTAGTCCTAGGATAGCAATTCCTTCTAATATAGAGCAACTAAATAAATTTCATCTTAGGCAACTTGGGTAAGTTTCATCCTAAACTCAAGTAACCAAGGAAATCTTCTCATTAATTGAGTAACTAAGGTATTTCAACCCTAACAAGAGCCTACAAGATCAATTTCACCTAAGATAGGAATAACTAGGCTAATTATACCCAAAACGATATCCAAAATAGCCTAAATGATCCAACTAACCCCAAGTATTTCAATTTATCATGCCAACGCCTAAAACCATCTTAAATCTAATACAATATCATAAACATAGAGGTAAAATCTATCTTACCCGCTCACCAAGAAAATATCACAAGATCCACTAAATCACCACTTTTTCCTTTTGAGAAGGTTCCACAAGATGCCAAGCTATCAAAATTACATTCTACTCATTAATACAAGAATAATGATACCTATATTGCACTATTGTGCTTTGGATCCAAGAAATCGCATCAAAATCCCATATGGATCTTAATTACAAAAAATCACATTTTATAAACCAACCCAACGTTCCCACATGCTCAAGGAATCATTACCCTAAAAAATAGGTAAACTCCGAGCTAGTTTGGCGCTAAAATCAAGCCCCCAAGATTTTGGGTTTTTTGAAATTAAAAAGGGGGAAATCAACCATAAAAGGGTGAAATCTTACCACAAATAGGAAGATAATCACGTAAACAAGTGTTTGACAAGCACCCAAATCACCTACATGCTTTAATTTTAAGCTATCTCATCATTTAGGATTTTAGCTCCCAACAAATAGATGAAGAATGGGCAAAATCATGTAAAAAGGGTCTTTTATACCAATATTGGGTCATTGGGTCTTGCTATTGTGCCCCGTTGTTCGCGATCGGGTACAAGACATCAGATACAAATGTCACTATCATGACATTTACCTCTCGTGATTGCAGACTGGTAGTCTACACAAAGAGTCATGTTCACAACTTAAAGTATCACGATCGTGACACTTACTACTCTGCTCAAGGATTCGCGATCGTGATGCACGAAAAACATCATATACAGCTGAGACTTCAAAATTTTCCAAAGCTCCGACAAGCCCTCCAAATTCATTTAGAATCCTGTATACATAAACAAACTATGTAACCACACCAAATTCGATATTTCAAACTCAATGGCACAGTCAAAATTTCCATACGAGGTCGTTTTGAAAAAATACGGGTCCCACATCCAATTTCCAATTTCTTAACTCTTCTACTAATAGGTCAAAATGAGTTCAGGTGCCTCGAGACTCAAACTAAGAGTCCTCCTAGCCTAAAATCAATATTTTAGATCTGTTGGAATAGTCAGAATCGGTATTCGAGGTCGTTTGACTGAAGTTTTTTTCTGGTGGCCATTGGTAACGCTTAACTTACATGTCAATTTAAGTGCAAGGCGATCGTTGTCAATATATTTACCCAACTTTAGAGTCGGAGTCGAATCCACAAGGAACAATATGAGTGGCAATCAAGTTAATTTGAAATAATGGATACTTGTTAAATTCAAACCGATATTACAAAAGGATAAGAATAAGGGGTGATAATAGTATTAAAACTAATGTTTATTTTTGGAATTTTCTAATATTAATTTGGGTCTATGAATAATTAGAGTCTAGGAAATTAGGCAAGGATATTGGGATTATGCTTTCCTAGGGTCAACAAATGCATGTGTGTGTGATAATTTGATGCAAATTCTATGGGTTGGTGATGTGGTAGGCTAGGTGAGAAATCCTTGAGGCTAGTTGTCAACAAAACCCCAAGGGTGTCACTCATTGACCCTTTCGAGTACCTAATGAGTGCTTCAATCGAAACCACCTAATACTTCCGTTAAACACCCCTATTTCTAGGATGGTGTCTTAAGTATAGTCAACTTCACAATCACCCTTATGTCTAAGATAGTGAAAAATAGTCAACTATGCTCATAAATTGTCTATTATTGCCTTGGTTCCTACATCCCTCTTTCAAGGATGATATGGATCCCTAGAGTTCACCCAAGAACCTCTTTCAAGAATGGTTTGAGCTTTCAAGAGCTTGGGATTTTCATCCATCAAACCCATTTAGGTATTTAGGGATTTTACCCATAAATCCCAATAAATCTACTCAAGCAATAGTAGAATCCAACACCACAAACTAGTAAATGCACAAATAAATCACATCCCACACATATTTACACCCTATTGTAGCATAATCCCAAGAGAAAATCCTAGCTACTCATAAGATAAATAAGTAAAGACTTTACCCAAAATCTCCATTGATTTGATTTGAGAAGATCTAAATGAATGTTACTTCAAACTATGAGATCCAATAAATCTTTAATGGGAGTTCACTAACTCTTCACTTGGAAGTGACTCCAAAATATTATTCACCCAAAATTTATTCAATATTTTTTTCTCCAAGAATGGAGGCTACAAACCCTAGAACAATTCTCAAAATTAGGGAAGATGGAATATTTCATGGATTAGGGTTTGAGTCTTCCTTTTTTCAAATTTGGGATCAGCCATGTGCATTTTCTTTTCTGCCGTTAGGCTGAACTCTTCCGCTAGGCTGCGATCGTAGAGGCTATGTGGCGACCGCGGTTGTCGCGACCGTGATCGACTTTCGCAATCGCAGCTTGTTGACCTTCTTGACTGACCGCAACAGTGGTAACAGAGGCCATTTCTGCTCTAGGCCTTCATCTGCACTTTCTTGCTTCCTTTTGATCATTTTCAGTCCTAATCCACATCTTTCTATCTCATCAACTTTGTGCCTTCAAAATGTGGATATAGTTCATTTAATCATAATTATGCCTCATTTATTCATTCAAAAATAGGTGAATGCATGACTGTTGAGTGCAAATGAGTGGTAAAATCACCTCTCATCAGCCATTTGGGACTAGCGAAGATTTCAAAATAGAGAATTGGCTCTAAAAACAAATAAACTGCCCAATAACTGAACTATTAGTTCAAGCAAGTAAGAAATGACTTGGGACATCTATAAAGAAGCTCTAACGACAAAAAGAAGCAAAAATATTGAAAATAACCTGAAGGGTTATTACAAAAATCTACTAAAAAGAGGCCCTAACCAGCTAAATAAGGCGTAACATACTACATCAATAATCAGGCTTAAGCTACCTGCCAAAACTAGCATAATGGAAGAATAATACCATAAATAAGCTCAATCTAAAGATAGGATAAGCCTAGACTACCTGGACGCCACTGAGTTTCTGATGATAGGCGAATTTACGCACCTATATCAATATATTTTGCCCATATTTTAGCCTAGTTTTGAGAACAAATTATATATTTCATGCACTTTTAGTCTTTTTTCTTGTAAATGAGCTAACGAACATGATTAGTAAAGTTTCAGGTATAAATGATGCATAATTCAGCATTTTATGGCTTACTTGACGCTAAAGAAAGCTCACGAAGGAAGGGAAGGGAGTTTACACGCCTAAGGACCAAAACTGCTGCATGGAAAATCTGTCCCGGGCTAAAACAGCATTTCTGAAGACTTTGGGGGACCAAAACTGCTGCATGGAAAATCTGTCCCGGGCTAAAACAGCAATTCTGAAGACTTTGGGGACTTACAGACACAAAGCTGGATTTTGACAATGATACATTAACCTAGTACAATTAGGTTATGTATTTCATTATTTTATGTGGATTATGATAATGTTACCTTAACCTAGTACATTTGGGTTAAGGATTTCATGAGTCTAATAGGATTTGGTTATTTATTTCATTAGCTTAGTAGGATTAGGATATGGGTATTATAAATACCCTATCATGGTAGAGATTTTAGAGAACAAGGAGGGAGGAAGGAGGGAGAACACAATACCTTCTTCCATCCCTCTCATCTTCTAACATCTTCTCAACTCTTCTAATCTTTCCATTAATTCTATTTTTCTTCTTCTACTCTTCTATTCTTAAATTCCACAACAAGAGAATCGTTACTTGCTAAGGAATCACGCCTCACGCCTATCACTTGATCTACACGCCATTACTCAATATCGTGATATAATAACAATGTCAATCGTGATTTCCTTCGCATTCATGGGTAACTAAACTTCTCTGTTGGGGTTATGGAAGCCGAATGAGTTACTATCTATTGCTGTGAGTTTGTGAGTTCGAGGCACGTATATTGCTTATATCATTATTCTCTTCATCTTAATCTACATTCTTTGCGGTTGCAAACGCAAGAATACGCCAGTCTAACATTTAACTTGTTCGAGAGAAAAGTTATTTGTCTGGAAAAGAGATAATGTCAAGGTAGTAGGACACCCTTTCCTATTAAAAAGCTAGTGCCGTAACTGGACTAACCTCTTGGAGAATTCGTACCGTTAGACACGCTTTAAGCTCGAGAGAGTTAAAGTGAAATAGTCCTTGTTTAGGTCGAGAGACGCTTGGATTTACCATCGACTACAATCCTCTATAAGAAATTGCATGTCAGAATTCTACACACTCATAGCCAATAGAGACGTATACCTCAGAAGGTGGACATAACCCCAACGCCTCAATTCTCATTGTTTACAACTTACGTAACAATCTTTCTCTTTTACTTTGCTATTTTCAGCTTTTATTTAATTGTTTTGGTGACACATTACAATCCCCCCTTTTTACGAGACTTGCACCAAAAGTTTAGTAATCTTGCTTACTTGTTGGCCAAGCTATTCCCTGTGGGATCGACACCCAACCCAGGTTGGGTTCTATATTTGCTAACGACCGCTTTACACTCAAACGAGAGCTGTAGATTGAGCGTTACCAAAAATTGGCGCCGCTGCCGGGGAATACAAGTGTCAATTAAGTTCGTAATAATTACTAGACCCTTTGGTCGAAGACTCTCGTACTTTTACTTTTAGTTTTTGTTTTTGTTTACTGCAGGTTTTTGTTCAGTGCATCAATGGATGCACAACGTGAAATACTGTTCGATGACGATGATGATGATCTTGATGGAGCCGGAGCCACAGGAGCCATTATTCCTCCACCATTAGCGCTCGGAGCCAAGTTCAACATCACAAGCACCATGATTCAGTTATTACAACTCAAGGGATTATTTGGTGGACTAGCAGGCGATGATCCGAATATGCATCTCATCAACTTTATTTCTACATGCAAGTCGTTTGACAATCCTGGAGTTGGTCAGAATGCAATTCGATTACGTCTATTTCCATTGTCTCTGTCTGGGGAGGCAACACTATGGTTGAATGGGCTGACTCCTGATTCTATTACAAATTGGAGGCAATTGAGAGACGCTTTCCTAGAAAGATTTTTTCCGCCGTCCAAAAGGGCACAATTGAGAGATGAAATCAGCAACTTTCGTCAGCTTCCCACTGAAGCTCTTCATGAAACATGGGAGAGGTTCAAGACAAAGCTAGCGAGATGCCCAAACCATCACATGACTAATGTTCACCTCATGGATATATTGTATAGAGCCTTGAATTCAATAACTAAGCCAGTGGTGGATAACGCAGCTGGAGGATCTTTTATGGACCTCACCTTTGGTCAAGCAAGCAATATGCTAGATCGCATGACGAAACAAAGTAGAGCTTGGCATACCAGGGATTCTGAGGTAGCAAGCCCCACTTTATCTATAGGCATGACTGCAGACCAAAGAAGAAGACAAGAAGAACGTGATCAAGATTTAGCGCACATGAAAACGCAAGTGGATCTTCTGACAAAGCATTTATTATTAGGGAAGACCGAAAAAGTGAAAGCTATGGCGCTAAAAGGAAGAGACGAATCTGATTCGGAAGAGGAGGCCAACTACTTGAACAATCAGGGGGGTTTCCGAGGTAATACCCAAGGAAACCAAGGTCGGAACTATTATGATAATTCTGAAAACAAGGACCAAGGTAGTTGGAGAAAAAACAATGAAAAGAGTGGTGTATATGTTCCCCCTGGTAGACGTGATACCACCACATCTAATTCTGGAAGTATGGAAGACATGATGGCTAAATTATTGAAAGGAGTGGAAGCAACGAGCGCAGGAGATACTGAGGTAATTAATGATTTGTCCTCCATGAAACAACTAGTTGATTCTCATTCCACTTCAATCAAGCAAATAGAGCAGCAATTGAGCCAACTCTCAGCAGCACTCAATCAAAGAAAGACTGGCACTTTACCTAGCAACACCGTGCAAAACCCAAGGAATGATGGGTCATGCATGGCTATTACTACCCGAAGTGGTAAGGTGCTGGAAACCTCATCTAAGGGAAAGCAAGTGGTTGACGAAGTAGTGGACATTGATGATACGGCGAAAGGGGAAGATGTCGCAGCAGCTGATCCTGACGTCCATAACGTCACCCCTCACGATTTGCAACCTGAAAAAGCTGAAAAACGGAAGCAAGAGGAGAAGAAAGCCATGGAAAGAACAATTCCATACCCACCACCACCTTTTCCTCAAAGATTGAAGAAGGTGGCGGATGATACAAAGTTCAGCAAATTCATGACCATGTTGAAGCAGCTGACCATTAATGTTCCGTTGGTAGAGGCGCTAGAAAAAATGCCTGGGTACGCTAAATTCATGAAGGACCTGTTGACAAAGAAGAGGGCAGTAAGCTATGAGCCGGCAGATAATATCCATCATTGCAGTGCAATTGCCACAAGGTCCTTAGTACAGAAGAAGGTAGACCCTGGTGCTTTCACTATTCCTTGCACGGTTGGATCTATGAATTTTGCTAAGGCATTGTGCGATCTAGGTGCTAGCATCAATTTGATGCCACTATCCGTCTACAAGAAGTTGGGGCTAGGAGATCCAACACCAACCAATATGAGGCTCGTGATGGCTGATAGGACGGTAAAACAACCTGTGGGTATCTTGAATGATGTGTTGGTGAAGGTATCTTCATTTATCTTTCCTGCAGACTTCGTTATTCTGGATTGTGAGGTAGATTCTGACGTTCCCATAATCTTGGGACGCCCCTTCCTCGCAACTGGAAGTGTGCTTATTGACATGAAAGATAATGAGCTTTTGTTTCGAATTAATGACGAAGTGGTCCGCTTTGATATATGCAAAGCCATGAAGCAGCCCAGCGATATGAATGAGTTATCTGTAGCTGATGTTCATCATGAGGATATGAAAGCATTATCTATAGAGAAACAGCCTACTGTTGAGCCATTGTCTGCTGCGCCACTGAAAGTTAAGCATGAGGATAATGAAGATTATGAAGAACTTATGGGTGCTCTAACAGAAATAGAGTCTTATACTCCTAAGCAACCGGATTGTGATCCCAAGAATCAACCAACAGCGAAGACTCCCATTGATGAGACACCAACACTAGAATCGCAAGAGCTCCCCGATTATCTAAGGTATGTGTTCTTGGAAAGTAGAAATATACTTCCGGAGAGTGCAGATGATTTAAGTGAACAGCATGTAGAAGCTCTCATCTCTGCTCTGAAGAGATACAAGAGAGCTATGGGTTGGACTATTGATGATATAATTGGTGACTCTCCGGGGAAATGTATGAGCCATCTCAAAGAAGATCGCATGCCCACAGGTAAGCCTCATTGTCGTCTAAATCCTTTTAGAAAACGATCCTCCATTTACCTCGACGAAGTCTGAGTACTCGAGGTAACCATGTCGTGCCACGACAATAAATAAGGCGCTAGATGGGAGGCAACCCATCGTTTTATCATTTTATCATTTCTTCTAGTACTTGTTTTGATTTTGATAAATGAAAAATCCAAAAATAAGAGTCGTGCCACGACCAAAACTAAGGCGCTTGGTGGGAGGCAACCCATCGTACTAATCGTTTTCTTTTGTTTGAGCGAATATAGGTGCAAGAAGTAGTCAATGAGGAGATTGATTTCAATTGACGATTTGGACGCATTGTATGGTAAAGTTGGTAAGTTAGGAAGGGTGATGCATAAAGCTATGGATTGAGCCTTTCTCACGCCAAAATAGGCTTCGAGGAAGGCTAGGCCTTGGTAAAACTAGGCCACGAACGATGCACAACCTATCCTATAGCCTAAGGTCTCGGAATCTAGTGTGCTATACACTATGCGCCGCCTATTCCTAGGTATGCTTTTGACTATGCGCCGCCTATGCTATGGCATTTGGTCTCAGTATCTCATATGCCATAGACTATGCGGCGCATATGTCTACAAATGCCATAGACTATGCGGCGCATATGTCCCATTATGCCATAGACAATGCGCCGCATATGTCATTGATATGCCAAGCATTATGCGCCGCATATGTAGCATTTTTGTCTCCAAAACCGATTGTAAATGGGTCAAAACCCGACCCATTCTCTTCCTATATAAAGGGGACTTAGTCTTGAAACATAACCACACTAGAAATTAACCTAAAGGCGCCGCATATACTCTCCAAATCATCTCAAAAAAATTTCTTCTTTTGCTCTTCCAATTCACAAAACCATCTCCACAAGTTTCAAGCAAGTAAGTACTCTTTTATTCCTCATTTATTTCTCGTAAGTACTACTTTTCTATGGCTATTATGAATTGCTAAATTATATAAGATTGTTGGTGATGTTCATGTGTTTGGATTGTTGTTGCAAAATCATGTGAGTGAACATATACGTAGGAAAATCTTGACTTGTTTCCGACTTGAATTTGGTTTCAATAGCATTGTTATGATATCTGCGGAATTGCTATGGCTATGAATATTGCTTAAGATTGTTGTTTGGATACTTACATGTTAGACTATCCCGGCCATCGGGATAAGACTTATAGTGCCTACCGACTTAGGAGGTTGTGATTGTTGTAAGAATAACGATTTCATGTGGTAACCCCTATGTAGTAGTGTTGCTATATCTACCATGAAAGTAGTCCAATGCTGCAAGTAAGTGATGCATTGCTGATTTTCTTGCCGGAATACAATCCTTAAACGTATGTCAACGAAATCTGAGCAATCGACCACTTTCACTTCACTGCTTTGTGTCAACAAAACTAAGTGTGGGGTGGTACCCCTACTGCTTGTTTATAGATTGTATCAACTGAGATTGTGCTGCCATTAACACTATTTCTAGTCTCAGGTACAATGGCACCTAAAGCGAGGCAAGGCAAGGAGAAGGCTACCACTTCCCAAAAGGGCAAGAAAAGAGGCCGAAAAGAGCAAGGAGAACCCTCCTCGCTGCAAATACCTCGACTCACTCTTGGAATTAAGTGGGATACTTATGAGGAACTTCTGAGAATGACGACTCTGATGATGATTCCGATGCAAAGGGCATGACCCCCGACATTGAGGACGAGTCCGACTGACCAGGTTCTTCGTATTTATTCTCCACTGAGGACAGTGTCCCGACTAAGTGTGGGGTGGTGGTATTTCATGCTATACATATCTACTCGCATCTATGTTTGTTTTCTTTTGTTTCATTTTTGTTTCGTTTTGTTTTTTTTAGTAGTTAAAAATTTCTTTAGCTTCGCATAAAATTATTTTGATAGGCAGCATGAGATTATAACAAGAGTATGTGCTACAATTGTGACTATTGAGACGTTTAGGCTCTAGTTGTGACTCAATATGTGATATTGTGTGATTCAATTCCTTCACTTGTTGGGTCGAGAGTCTATATTACTTCCAATCAAGTCGACCATGTGCCTTGTGTGTGTGAGATAATAGTATATTCTATGTATGTGGCTGATGCTAGAACTTGCCTGGTATGTATGCAAAGCGAAAATAAGGAGTGTAAGTTTAGGATATGATTTAGGCATTTCTTTGGCAACCTATACATGTTTACCTTCAGTTTTACCTACCCATGGACATCATCCTAGTTAACCCTTTTGAGCCTTTAGCCTATTTCTTTGACAACCTTGTATATAAGCCTAATCCATTTCTTTCAAGACCGTAATTTGATCCCAAAATCCCTAAGTGCTTTAAAGTGAAAAAGTCATGTGACAACATAAAAGGAAATTGGGTGAGTATAATGCTATAAATTGGAATGGTTCTTGAATGTGTTATGAAAAAAAAAATGCTATCATAAGAGGTATGTTGTGAAAAGAAAAAGGAAAAGAAAGCTGAAAAGTGAGTTGTGCTTAAAATTGAAAAAAAAAAAGAGAACAAGGGTGGTAGAAAAAAGTGTCAATGATACAAAGTGATGTATTAAAGCGCTTAGGAACTTAGTCACTATTCCTGGCCAAAATAGTCCTACCCGTCCCTTAGCCTACATTACAACCATCAAAAGACCTACTTGATCCTAAGCTTAGCATTCTGACATTTAGTAGAGTATTACATTAAGGGAAAGCCTATGGTCATCAGTTGCTTCATATGAATTCTTTGTGAGAGCGAGAGCAAGGATATTTTGATACCCATGTTTGAAAAATATGCTATACTTGTGAGTGATTATGGGTACTATAGTGTGAGACACACATGGTTGATGAGTTTTGGGTAGTTATATATGATTCCTTGTACCTTAACGTTTGCATGCGAGTTGATCACCATCCCGAGTCTATGCTAGAGGTTAAACTGTTTCTACTTATAATCGAAAAGATACTCTTTGTTGATAATTGTTGACAACCTACAATTACGTATAACATAAAGGAAAAGTTTAAAACAAAGAGGAGTAAGAGGGAAGGAAAATTCAAAATCAGCTAATTTCAGATAAAAAAATAATTGATCGATATATCATACAAAATTTCATTAATCCTACCTACTACAACTGCTCTCTAATATTTGCACAACTAAAAGAGTATTATTCGAAAGTGAAACTCTGAACAAGGAAAAGAGCAAAAGTGGTGAATGAGTTATAGACCTAGATTTAGTGTCATTACCTAAGGACTTATGATAGAGTACTTTACGCCTTATGATTACTTGTTATATTTTACTCATGGTCGATTTACAAATATTTAAATATAAATAACAATTAAAAACCAGATGATAGTTAAGTGAAGGAAGTAACTATCAACAACAACAATATACACAGTGAGATTTACAGAGGGTAGAGTCTATGGAGATCTTATCTTTACTTTAGAGGTGAAGTAGAGAGGCTATTTTTGATAGACTCGGCTCAGGATTAAAACAATCTAGAAAAAGACGTAAAGTAATGATAAGCAACGTCAAAGAAGAATACAAATTTAATCAAGTCTGAACGATCTAGACTACTTCGGACTCAACTTCTATCCAATTTAGATATCTAAAACAGTCAAAACACAAAAATAAAAATATATACACATAAATTCAATGGAATAAAAAATGAAAACAATTTATAACTACCCACTAAAGAATAACAAGGGTTTTACCTCCATCGAATGAATTTCTAGATTATAAAAGGGAAAGGTAAGCTAGTTAGAGCCGCATAACTTAAAAAAAATAAAAGTGCATTAACCAAAGAACAGTCCAGAAAGATAGAGGGGAAATTAGTTTGGGGGTTTATGTATTAGAAAGAGACTTGCATGACTTAAACAAACATTTAGATTAACTGAAATTTAAGAAAAAAAAAGTATTACCTGAATTACAATCAAAATTGATATTAGATTATATCATAAACTTTAGAAAGGTTCTCAAACACCAGAGAAAATTCATGAAATCACTGGTGTAGCGAACATTAATATTCTAAATTTTATCCAACCTAAAGTACATTTTAGATTTTTTGTCATAGCAGACATTAATTCCTTCAAATTTAGAATTACACATTGTCGTCAATATTAACCAATATATAACAAACTAACAAAGAAATAATTGCATCATCACCTGCTGTACAATCCTCTTATGCTTTATAAGCCATCATTCTATAAGGCAACACATCATGATTATTCCGATTCTAAAACTATAAGAATCACAGAACGACTTTTCATAAAAGATTTTTTTGAGAATCCATCCATTTTGATTTATGTTTAGATTGTCCACAATAGATAGAGAAAGCTTACCACAAAGATTCAGGAAAAACCTCCATAATCAGCCATGCCATGCTCATAATCTGAACAAAAGAAAGTATGTTAGCTAGAAAAACGGTTACTTTTGTCGTACGTTTGGAATTCGAATAATTACATAGAAAAATTAGAAAAGTAGTGACAACAATTGATGGAGTAACCTTGAGCCACACTCATGCGGAGAACTAATGAAAATGTAAAAAAACATTATATGACGTACTGTAGTTTTTAGCTTCTATAATAAGATGTACACTATCAGTGTAACCGATTATGTTTCCAGCTGACTGTTACTCAAGTGTGCGACATCTACTAACCTTGGACCCCTTCTTCCATTAATACAAGAATCTCTTGCACTCGTGGTATCAAATATGTAATCAACTGAAAGTTATTGTCTTACCCATGAAATTTGCGTTCTTATTAAGAGGCCACCCGGAAGATAAAACAACAAGCACATGCTAACATGTGACAACCAAACAATGACATCGCTGCGGCAGAGAGAAGTATAAATAACCTTAATACAGAATCAATTTAAATTGCTAATCTAAAATTATTGATATACATCCATATATCCAGATGATGGTAGGGGTTGAAACATATAAATATGCTACATATGCAAACTCAATTGTTTCTTCTTTTCCTGTACTCTATCAATTATTAATGTATAGTAGTATATTTATTTCCTTTTATGAAAAATCTAAATTATACCATGTAAACTCTATTTCTAATAAGGCTTGATTAACATCAGACGAACAATGTCAAGAATCACCACTAATATATAAGAAGTTAATGATTGTCACCGTGATAGTAAAAACATTCACAAACCTGAAATTCAGCCACTAACATGATAACAACAACATACCAGTATAGTCCCCACAAAGTAGGATCTGGGTATATAGAGTGTACGCAGATCTTACATCTACCTCAGGTGATATAGAGAATTATTTTCGATAAGCTTAGGCTCAAAACAAAAACAACCCAAAATAAAATTCAGCCACTAAAATAAAAAATCAGAAGAGAATTGAAAAGAAATCCAAGCGAAAAAAATTTATACACTTGCATTGAAAAAGTGTTGGAGTGCAATTTATCATCAATCATGAAATTAGGGAGCGATTAGATACTACCATAACATATCAGTCATGAAGTCTACTTGTGAAATAGAACTGAAAAGAAATCTGAGCAAAAAATAAAAGAAAAACAAACCTGAAATTAGGACGACTATCACGATAAAAAATGACCTAAAATTGCACATCCAAATGAAAAGATGAAGTTAAAGAGAAGACCTTGAATAAGTGGAGAAAAGAAAATTCTGAACACTTAAGAAGGAGCAGATGTTTCTCTATTGTTAGAACAAAGAGATGGAAGGAATGGAGTTATTTGGAAATGTTGAGAAAAAGCTGAAAAAATAACTCTTTTGTCTCTTGTGCTAAATGACGAATTTACCTTTGATCGTCCTCCAGTGGCTCAAAGAAAATTCTGAACACTTAAGAAGGAGCAGATGTTTCTCTATTGTTGGAACAAAGAGATGGAATGAATGGAGTCATTTGGAAATATTGAGAAAAAGCTGGAAAAATAACTCTTTTGTCTCTTGAGCTAAATGACGAATTTGTCTTTGATCGTCCTCCACTAGCTCTTTTATATAGTAGAAATATCAAAGTAATTTTATAAAATTAAATTCATTATAACGAACTAGTATTAATTAAAAAAAATAAGAAGGTAAATATACCTTTTTAATAGTAGGTAAATATGAACATCTTCCCTAAAATAAATAAAAACAAAAAGAAAAAGGAAAATTTAGGAAAGAGAAGTTGATAGCCCTTTGAAAATTCGCAGTGATAAAGTATGAAAATTGGCTTCCAACGATCGTCATCATCGTCGTGGTCACTTTGAGTTCTTGGTGTGAGTAACAATGGAGAAAGGGAAAAGCACCAGCAAGAACAAGAAAAAGAACAGGCCAGCATCCTCAAGTGCCATAACACTGGAGCAATTCGTTTCCACCATGACCCCTTTAATTGATTTGGAAAAGGTATATCCTTTTTCTATATTTTCTTTCTTGGCATATATATCAGTCAGATACATGCAAAATACGCCCTCACCACTTCCCACCTTTCAGCAGTTTTTAGCGTTTTTTTACCAGAATCCCGAATCTATGTTTTTGTTCAATTGATGTTCTTTTTTTATCTTTTTTCCCCCATTAGAAATTATGTATATTAAAGAGGTGAGCACTGTATTTATAGAATAATCTTTTCATTGATAATTTGTTAACCAAATGCTCCCTCTGTCCCTAATTTAACAGTCTTTTAGGCAGTCAAGAAGTATGGAATTCGACCATCAATATGTTTTGTCTTTTGAATTACTACTGTTATCCTTGCACCACCTAAATTGGTGTTAAGATGCAAATTAAGCTAGGATGCTGACATTAAAGGGGGAAATTTGCCCTATGTGAGCTTCGCAACCATAGCCGAGTCCAAGCTGTATAAAAGAGAAGGACTGTGGTAGATTGGCAGCTAATATAGCTACAGTCGAATTAGAATGAATATTCTGAATACTGAAATAGTTTGGGCTTCATGGACAAGATTAAAGTTGGCCCTAATTAGTTTGTGAACTGGATGTGGTTGATGGTTCGGTTGGACACCTAAAGAGGGAAAGAGGAAGTACTTGTTATTGCTAGAGATGGTGTTCTCTCTTTTTCCACAAAATGCTGATATTGTGCTGTGTTACCTTATGGTGTTTTTAGGGTGCTGAACTATCAGTTTCTATGAGCTCTGCTGAAACGAGGAGTTTGGATTCTGCTCAGAAGAAGGGCTCCACTATTCTTAATTTAAAGTGTGTTGATGTCCAGGTATTCTCTTCCAGATGTTTGCTTATGCTATCTTGGGCACATTTACATTAAATTTTGCAGGGTCTTTTCACTAGTTTCAGGTTTTATGGACAGACAGGTTTAATGGGCAAGACGCTTCTGGAGTTTCAATCAAACAAAGGGGACATCCTTCCGCCTCACAAGGTGAACTCTGATATGTTTTAAGGGAATTTCTTTCTAATGCTTTCAAACTCCAGGCATTTTATTGCAATTATAAAAGATATTTTCTCGCTTAGAGAGCAATGCTGTCAAAGGTGAAAAGCGTAAAAATGTCTGTTTGGCATCAAGTGAAAAGAAAAATTAAAGCACTCGTTTCATTGACAAAGTGGAAGAAGAAGAGAAAAAAATATTTATATGTAACCCAAAAACATAATTATAATCACAAACAAAGGTCACCGGACCAAGGGTTTGAAAAACTTTCAACTGAATGAAATTTATGGAGTTAAAACCTTGTCAATCAAATTCAAACCCATTCTTATTTTTAACTCAAATGCATAGATGTACTTTTGAGTATCTAATTCAACTTAGTGACTAATTTTTACTTGAAACTTATAGTTTTCTGTTCATAATCACTAACATATTTACTTATAACGTTTCAGTAACAATTAATTATTGCTTTTCCAGCTAGGTATCCCTCAATGCTGCCCTTTTTAACAAAAAGTTTGTGGCTGTTGAGTTGCTCATCTTGATATCTTGGTACCTGCAATAAAACACCACCTAATAGAAGTGATGTGCACAACCTGCACTTTATTTAGCTTCAGGGTTTTAAGCTGCTTCAACTGGGCTCACAGAGGTTCATGAGACTAAATATTTAGAAAAATATATTCTTCTTAACACTATTCAATTCTTATTGTAACTAGGCCACTTAGGCCAAATTTGTTGCAATTAATGGAGGTCTAGTACATTAATTTTTATCAAGATTCAAGCATATAATTGATCTAAACAGATCTTAATCATTAAAATTTGGAACAAAGTTTGAATGTCATTAAGAGGTATTATTGCGTAGAATAATATTCACCACCACTAAGCATATAATTGATCTAAACAGATCTTAATCATTAAAATTTGGAACAAAGTCTGAATGTCATTAAGAGGTATTATTGCGTAGAATAATATTCACCACCACTCTATCCACAATAACTAGCCACCACCACTAATCACCTCTGCCATCACAACTACCACCACCATTATCGTCGTCAACCACGAACCACTAATCAGCTCTGCCATCACAACCATAATTGGCAATCAACACTGCTGCCCCCCTACCACCTCCATCATTATAATTATATCCATTATTACCACCATTGCCGCTGCTGCCACTTCCACCACCACTATCAACAACTACCATCACTGCGGTCAATCTCTACTACCAACCAACTCTACTATTACAACTATCACTACTGCCAACTACCACCAACACATTATCAACAATCACACATATTCAACTCACCACCACTGCTGTCACCGTCGCCACCTCCACCACCACCACTCTGGTCAATCCTTACTGTCGACCACCTCCACCATCACAATTAGCATCTCCGTCAATTACCGCCAACACATTGTCAACCACTATATGTTCTTCAGTCACCACCATCAACACTGCCAACTACTAACATCTACCAACTTCACCATCACAACCACCACCACAACCAATCATCGCCATCATGGAAGTCACTACAACACCAACTACATCCACTATCACAACTATCACCGCCACCATTATTAGCCACTAACACCAACCATTATCATCACCTCCACCATTACAAACCATCTCTACCATCACTAGCAAACATAAATGTTTCATTTTTTTCCCATCAAATAATGATTTTCTTTTATTAAATTAATATTTTTTATAATATTTAATAAATTTTCTATTTGAATTGTACATTTATTTTGTTTCACATTTAGATGTTGAAAAACAAATAGTCTTAATCATTCAATGTTTAGATCTAGAGACATCTTAATCATTTAGATGTGCATTGATATTCAGACGTCTTAATATTAATGAAAACAAATGAGGCCTTACTCTGTTTGTGTTTTCCTGGTATCATGTTTTACTATTTCGACCAGAAGTTTTGAACTTCCCTTCTGCTTGCCCCTTGAGTTTTCTTCTTAATTAGCACTTATTGTTTTTTCTGAAGATAATTTCCTCTCATGCAGTTTGGCACTCATGACATTGTTGTTCTGAAACCAAGCAAAGCTGTTTTAGGATGTCCTGCACTTGGACAGGGAGTTGTCTACAGACTAAAGGTAATGTAGCTCTAAAGTATTTACTGGTATACAAAGTAGAGAGAGAAACAAAAAATGAAAAAGAAAGGATGTGAAACGAATATAATGTTGATCTGGCACCCAAGGGTGTGGCCTAGTGGTCAATGAAGTGGATTGAAAACCGGAGGTCTCAGGTTCAAATCCCAATAGAGGCAAAAAATCACTAGGTGATTCTTCCCATCCATCCTAGCCTTGGTGGATAGAGTTACGTGGTATCTGTTGCTGGTGGGAGGTGGCAGGTATCCCGTGGATTTAGTCAAGGTGCGGGAACGCTGCCCTGGACACCATAGTTATCAAAAAAAATATTGTTGACCTGAGATCAAAATACATCTTTTTTTTTTTTTTTTAACTGAACTATAGGTTATTGGTAATGTTTTTCTGTTGGAACTTCAAAAATTTGTTTTCTCATTGAGCAGGACTCATCTATTACTGTTGCATTTGATGATGTCCTAGAAGAAGGTCTGAATAATCCTTTACGCCTTGAGAAACTGGCAAATGAGGTACATGATTCTTGATGCAAAAATTTGTTGCCTAGGTATGCAATACATTTGATAGAGCTGACTGAGTACCGACACCGCCTTGATATAACAAAAGAAGTATTTAAATCCTGTTTCTAGTTTAGTTGATAAGTACATAGGATACAATTTGATATGACTTGAGCTTTTAAGGATCACCTATTTTTTAAACAGTAAGGTCTGACCTGAATACATTTAAGGTAGTGTTTTCCCTAAGTCGCAAGGAAGCTTTTCCCTTTACCCTTTGAAGGTATCAAAGTTAAATTTGCTATGTATCCTGTTATTGTACATTTTGATGGTTTGGAGTTCAGATAAAAGGAAATTTGATGCTCTGGAAATTCTATAAGTTCTACTAGTGTAGAAAAGGTTATGTATGGAATTTTGATGTTCAAAGTCTTTCTATTGGAGTTGCTTTGTAGGTGACTTACCGTCGGATGAAAGACACGTTGATACAATTGAGTAAAGGTGTGCTGAAGGGACCTGCCTCTAACTTAGTTCCTGTCCTTTTTGGGGAGAGACAACCAACAATGTCTAAGAAGGATGTCAATTTCACTCCTTTAAATCGCAACCTTGATCACTCGCAGGTTGTGAAGTCATCAATTGTTTTAATTATTTTGTTACCCACGCCCCTATTCCTACTTCATCATTTTCATCTCTGCTTTTTACGTTTTTTGCTGGCGCTTATTCTTTCATAACCAATGTTCGAACTAGTCTGTTTCTTTTCTTTGCAGAGAGGCAAAAAGTACCTTGGTTGTTATATTTGACTGTCTTGTCATGTATACCATCTTGACTTATGCCAGTCTTTAGGCACCCAAGGGTATGGCCTAGTGGTTAATGAAGTGGGTGAGAACCAGGTTTTAAGTTCAAATTCCAGCAGAGACAAATTCAAATTCCAGCAGAGACAAAAACACTAGGTGATTTCGTCCTATCTATCCTATCCTAGCCATGGTGGATAGAGTTATCTGGTAGCTGTCTGCTGGTGGGAGGTGGTAGGTATCCATGGAATTAGTCGAGGTGCGTGTGGGATCGAAATTGAGAAGGCGTCATGTGGAAGCTAAAAATTGCAAACCACCGCGGCGGTAGATCAGATTACAAAAAAACTATACTTAAAACATATTATTGGATATGGTTTGGTCAACTCATCTACATAATGAAAACTAAATTAAAAGCATAAAATCTATTGCGAGAACAATCTCCCCCTAATTAAAACTTTTTAAACGACTACATTATGGATGCTATTGTGTTATGGTTTGAAAAGAAGGATCTTTAATATATAAAGGCCCAAACTTTTCTATCCAAGAAAGGCATAACCAAATATGGAAGAGTTTTATATTTTCTTTCAGGAAAAATAAAAGCAATTATAGTAGTACTTTGACTTTTCTTTAATAATGTTAAGAGTCCCACATCGGAAAAGGAATGGACAATTTGTCTCCTTATATGGATTTGGTCAATCCTTCCCTCATGAGCTAGCTTTTGGGGTTGAGTTAGACCGAAGATCTATTCTCTATATGTTATTAGAGCCTCTATGATTTTGTTAGAGAATAAAAAAAGCTTCCGCAGTTGGTAGGCCGTTATAACTCATATAGCCTTTCATCTGGCCAATGATCTTATCTTCAAGGTGCCTTTATGGGTGGAATCTGCTTCTTGGGCGGTAGAATCTGATCGGAATCAAGACTGAAATTTTCGGAAGGAGATGCTTGGAAATTGAGCAGTCGCATTGATGAAGGAATTACGATGCCTTTGAGTTCCAAGGAGAGAGAAATTCAGCGACTGTGAAAGTCTGACATATGCATGCCAAGTAACAATCATAATTTATTTATAGATTAATTAAATGGCCATGTGCCTATGAAAGGGAAGGAGCCAGTTTCTTACCCTAAAAATACTGGTCCTAATATTAATCCAGGGAGAGACAAGAGAGCTATTGGGCTAGGAGGAAAGTCAAATTTTAATTATTATAGAGGCCTAGGAGGAAATAATAGAGGTTAGAAGAGTGTAGTTAAAACGGGCCAAAAAGTTATATTTAGGCCCAAATTAATGACCCATTTATAAAGACCCAACGCACTCAAGTTATTGGGGCATTGGAACTCTTTAATTCTTTTGACCCTCTTAGCATTGAGATAGAAGCAAATCAAATGATTAAGCCTATGATAGTTGTGGATGTTGACCAAAATTAGAGCATATTAAGGGAAGAATCAAGAGCTATCAAAATTGCATTTGTTTCGGAGGATGATATAGGGGAAAATCTACAGAGCCTTCCGTTTGATGAAGATCATGTAGATATGAATATTGAAAACATTGGGGTACTGCCAGGAGTATATTTGAATAATGGGATGGTGGAGGAACTTTCTTATTCCAACCATGAGGATCATAATATGGTAGATGCGGTAGAAAATATCTTGATGCTTCCAGGGGAAAATATTCTCAATTTCCAAGAAAAATTGAACCAAAGTGAAGCTTCAAAGTGGGTGAAAAGGAATATGATAAAGATTAGCAAACAGTTGGGGATTAAATCGGTGGATGTGGAAGATAAGCTAATGGAACTCCTTTTGCGAATTGAAAGTGCCCCAATACGGAGGTGTGGGAGGTTGGCTATGGATGGCTTCAGGCGAGGTAGAGGTAGCCCTAAGAAATATTAGAGGGAGGTGATTAGACATGACATGGAGCAGTTACAACTTACTGAGGATATAACCCTAGATAGAAAGGCGTGGAGGACGAGAATTAAGACAGAGGGGTAGTGGGTAGGAGTATGTCCTTGTTAGTAGGAAGGAGTGCTTTGTTTATAGTTGTGCTTGTAGTCATAGTGTTATGCGCGTGACTTGTAGTTTCTTGTTCGGTGGTGTTTTCGGATAGATTGTGTATGGTATTACTCTATGGATGTGTGATTTCTTTATTTATCTATTGACGTGTTATCCCATTTTGTTTGTTGTTTTTCTATTTTTTATACTGTTATTTGTCGTGAGCTGGGGGTATATCGGAAACTGCCTCTCTACTTCGTCCGAGGTAGTGGGTATGGACTGTGTATATATTACTCTCCCCAGATCCCTCTTTGTGGGAATATACTGGGTATGTCGGTTGTTGTTGTTGTTGTAACTGATACTCTGTCTCTTAATCTTTTAAGAAAGATGCCATTTCGAAGGCGCTTTCATCCAAGGATGTATTTTTGCTGCATGGTCCTCCTGGAACTGGGAAAACAACCACTGTTGTTGAGATTATTTTGCAGGAAGTCGAACGTGGTTCAAAGATTCTCGCATGTGCTGCTTCAAATATTGCTGTTGATAACATTGTTGAGAGACTTGTTCCACACAGGTAAAATGATCTTTCTTGGTTGATACCTTCTAGTTGACACCTTTCTCCTGAAATTTTAACATTAATGTCCTATTGGAATGAGCTTCATCTTCTTTCGTCATCTTTTCTTGAGAACTGCCGGAAGTTCCAACAGAAAAGATGAAATAATTTTCATTATCTCCGTTCAGATGGATCTCAAAAGTTCAACTTGAAATGGTCAGGGATGTGCTTCACTTTTCATAAATGGTTTTGTAATATCCATGTTTTGTCAGAGTGAAATTGGTGAGATTGGGACATCCTGCACGTATGCTCCCACAAGTATTGGACAGCGCTCTGGATGTCCAGGTGAGATTTTGCCATTTTCATTTGACAGGAATCTTGTACCATGGAATGTTATCGTGTATGGCGTAAATTTCTGTTTGAACATAGGAGCATAACAATTACATGTCCTTGCTATCTAAGTGCACTGTAGCTAAAAATAGACTAAAGCACCCCAGTTTCCTATCTGATATCACCCTTTTTTTGGGGAAGGATTCCCCAGGTAAGGTGGGCCGGCATTCATACTCCCTTTTTCTGTGCCTTTTTACACGAGCTTTTGGCCCTGGAAACAATGATGTGATTCCTTATAAGTTTCTTTTCTATGCACATATTGTTTCTTAATGTTCTTTTTTAGTGACTAAGGAATACACTTTATAATCTCTTCTTTCTCAATAGGTTCTACGTGGTGATAATAGTGCTCTTGCAAATGACATCCGCAAGGAGATGAAGGCATGGCATACTCACTTATTGCCACTTAATCTTTAGCTTATGCAAAATTTAAAGGAAGTTAATTCTAAAGTATAAGGATTTCCTTTGGCAGTTTGTATTTTCAAGATAGGTCTATTGATACCCCTTGTTATGTCTACCATGCTAATTCTCTGTTCAACATTTGCATTGTCCCTTTTGTTTCATGATGGATTCTGCAGGCATTGAATGGGAAATTATTAAAAGCTAAAGATAGAAATGCAAAGAGGGACATCAGGCGGGAACTCAAGTCTCTTTCCAGAGAAGAGCGTAAAAGACAGCAGCTAGCAGTAGCAGATGTTATTAAGAATGCAGATGTAGTGCTGACGACATTGACTGGGGCATTGACCAAAAAGCTGGATGGTTTATCATTTGATGTGATTATTATTGATGAAGCTGCTCAGGCACTGGAAATAGCATGCTGGATTGCTTTATTGAAGGTGAACATGCTATCAGTGATGCTTAAACAATCCAATCTATGGATTGATTTTTGCTAGATTTTTTTGTTTATTTTAAGAAAATTGCCAACCACCTCTTTAGGTAACTCCTGTTAGACTATTGCTTTATTTAACATCAACATTCTGTCTATATACGAACTGATGCAGGAGAATTTTTACACAATGTACATGTAAAAAAGAGTTTCTCTTACACAATAGTATTAGTCAATCCATGTAATTAGCTGACATCCATAGTTCTGGATGTCAGATCTGCGGGTTCAACCAAATGAATAGAACAAAGAATGAAAAAAGAACCTTGGCTAAGTTCTTGAACTTGCCAGTCTATTTTCTGCGTAATAACTTAGGAGTACCATACATTCCAAAACTCAGCCTACATAACTGGAAGGACCTTTGGTGTTGCCAAAAGAGGTACACCAGAAAGTGCTTGTAGGAAACAAGTGGGTTTTCTGTGGTGCTGCTCGATCTTGCATCTTTTCAAGGACAAGTAATTGACTAGTTTGCATTGTGTTGAAGACTTGTTCATTTGATTGCGATGCTATAATAAAATTAATTGCGCAAGCCTGCTGTGGAATACGTCAGTAATATTCTTGTGGAATGAAGTATCAAAGTCAAAGACCAAACTTTACTTCAGCTCTGTACATAGAGTGACAGCATTATGCAGTGGTTTGCTTCCATGTCATGGAATGATTAGCTATATATTGTGAGTTAGGGCATGTTTGGAATGCCACCCCGAGGATTGGATTTAGTGTAATTGGGTGTAATTACACTGTTTGGCTTGTTTGGTTGTCCAGGTAATTGGTGTAATTGGCAGGGGGTAATTACACTCTCCAATTCTTGAGGGGAGGCAGCTGTAAAAAAAAAAAAAAAAAAAAAAGGCAGCCCGGTGCACTAAAGCTACCGCTATGCGCGGTGTCCGAGGAAGGGCCCCACCACAAGGGTGTATCGTACGCAGTCTTACCTTGCATATCTGCCAGAGGCTGTTTCCAAGGCTTGAACCCGTGACCTCCTGGTCACATGGCAACAACTTTACCGGTTACCTCAAGGCTCCCCTTCGGGAGGCGGCTGTAAATTGCTGGTAATTACTTGGTGTGATTACAAAGTTACTTTTTAATTTCTTCCTTTTACTTTATTTTAATTTCTTTTCGTTTTAATTTATATTCTATTTCTATTATTTTAATTTTATTATTCTAATATTTTTTTAAAAATATATTTTTATTTTACATTATTTATATTTCATTTTCTTTCTTCATATTTTCCAACCTTTACTTCTTCATGTGATTCCATGAAATTGTTCATATTGTTTATTTTTTTTCATTTAGCATAATTATGTTAGTATTCTAATTTTTAAATTAAAGTAGAATTCATTGTTAAATAAGGTTATAGAATTACGTTTTTCTTTTCTTTTGAAGTATGTTTATGTACGTTATGTTGAAATTTGATATAAGAGTATTATGTTAACTTTTTTTTTTTTGAATTTTGAACTTATGGTTTATTCTCGGTTCTAAGTTGTTTGTTTAGTAGTATTGATTTCATATTTCACATTGTTTTAGTAGTTAGCACAAATAGATTATCTTTTCATCAAATGTTTTAATAATTTTATGAAATTATATTTATATTTTATCAAACATGCTGAAAGTTCAGATACTGCAAAAGTATGTTTGTTATTCATAGAATTTTACAATATTTATAAGAGAAAAGTAAGATCAGAATAAACTAATCAATCCGTGATTCTTGGGAGATTCTTGAATCAAGGGATTTCCCCTAATCTATTTCCTAGAATAAAAAATAATATATTTTTCTAAGATACATGCTATCCCATATTTACCGGAGCTGATTACAGTCAAATCTGTTAGCTGGTTGTGGAGCAGATTTGATTGAAATCTGCCAGTCATTGTGGTGGAGATTCTGCCTCAGTCTGCCAGCTCATTCGACACTCCCCTCAAGTTGGCATGTAAATATCGAACATGCCTAACTTGCTAACAAATGACTCAAAGGTAGTTCTGAAGAGGCCTTTTGTGAAAATATCTGCTACTTGTTCAGTTGTTGGAACGAAAGGGATGCACATAGTTCCATCTTCAATCTTCTCTTTAATGAAGTGTTTGTCCACTTCAACATGCTTTGTTCTGTCATGTTGAACTGGATTATGGGCAATGCTTATGACAACTTTATTGTCACAGTACAACTTCATTGGCAAACTCATATGTCTTCTTAGTTCTTTCAAAGATCTCTTGAGCCACAACATTTCACAAATTCCATGTGTCGTGGATCGATACTCAGCCTCAGCACTAATTTGAGCCACCATGTTTTGTTTCTTACTCCTCCATGTCACTAAATTTCCCCAAACAAATGTACAATATCCGAACGTAGACCTTCTATCAATAGAAGAACCAACCCAGTCCGCATCTGTTTAAGCTTTAACACTTCTTTGCTCATTCTTTTTAAGAACAACCCTTTTCCAAGAGAGCTCTTTGGACACCTTAGGATTCGATACACAGCTTCTTGGTGTTCTTCTCGTGGAGAATGCATGAACTGACTAACTAGGCTCACAACAAAGGCAATATCAGGCCTAGTATGTGACAAGTAAATCAACTTCCCTACCAATCTTTGGTATCGGCCCCTATCAATTGATTTTTCATCCTTCGCGAACTTTAGATTCGGGTCAATTGGAGTTTCAGCTGGTCTACAACTATTCATTCCCGTTTCTTTTAACAGATCAAGAACATACTTTGACACTATAATTCCTTGTTTCGATCGTGCAACCTCTATGCCGCGAAAATACTTTAGGGGCCTAAGTCTTTTATCTCAAATTATGAGGCAAGACGCTCCTTTAGGTTTTTTATTTCAACCACATCATCTCCTGGGAGGATGATATCATCAACGTACACTATAAGAACTGCTATTTTTCCTTCCAGTGAATGTCGAGTGAACATTGTGTGATTTGGTTGTCCTTGCATATATCCTTGCCTTTTCACAAATTGAGTAGACCTTTCAAACCAAGCCCTTGGAGACTGTTTTAGACCGTAAAGAGATCTTCTAAGTCTGCATATCTTTGACTTGTACTTCTCTTCAAAACCTGGTGGGGGATCCATATAGACTTCTGCCTCTAGTTGCCCATTCAAGAAAGCATTCTTCATATTCAACTATTGAAGAGACCAGTCAAGGTTTACCGCGATTGTCAATAAAACTCTAATTGAGTTTAGCTTAGCTATTGGAGCAAACGTCTTAAGATAGTCAATGCCATATGTCTGCGTGAACCCCATAGCTATTAGGCGAGCCTTATACCTCTCCAAGGATCCGTCTGACTTGAATTTGGTGAACACCCATTTGCAGCCTACTGGTTTCTTTCCCTTAGGCAAATCTACCAACTCGCATGCCTCATTTTTTCAAGAGCTCGCAATTCCTTCAAAATAGCCTCCTTCCACTCGGGAACTCGTAGAGCATCCTGCATATTTTTTGGGATCTTCACGCTAGAAAGTTGTAAAGTTAAGGCTGAATGACTAGGAGATAACTTTTTATAGGAAAAAAACATAGAAATAGGATATTTAGAAACATTTCTAACACCTTTGCGTTTTGCAATAAGTAGGTTCAGATCTGACAATGAATTAGAAATAGAATCAGTTGGAAGATTACCTTGAATTCCAGGAAGGTCTCGCGGAGGTGACTTTTGACAGTGTTGAGGATCATCGATCTTTTTTTCTAGAGTTCGGTTCCTTCTCGAATACAGTTGTATTTGTTTTGTTTGTTCTCTGTTCCCATTTTTATTTTTTTTCATTTGAAGGCTCTACAGGTTCAATTTCAAAGTTTTTATCATTTAAGTCAGTTAAGTCCCTATTATCTCTCGAATCGCTGTCCTTTTCATCTCTTGCATCACACCTATTCGTATCTTCTCCAAGATCCCTCACATCAGTATTTATTATAATATCTAGCCCATCATTTGTCTAATGTCTAGTTTCCTCAATATCCCAAAAAGACGAATCTTCACCTACGTGGTACTCCCACTGAAGATGAGCAGTAAAATAGAGTTGGGATTTAAAGAAAGTTAGATCCATTGTGACAATTATCCTCCTCGATTGAGGATCATAACACTTATATCCCTTTTGATGTGGAGCATATCCTACAAAAACACACTTAGCCCTTGGTTCAAGTTTACTGCAATTATGCACATGAACAAAGGTTGTACACCCAAAAACTTTCAATGGCAGATTTGTAGTTAACCTAGCACTAGGAAAACTCTCTCTGAAAATGTTAAAAGGTGTTTTAAATTTGAGAGGACGAGATGACATCCTATTACCCCAAAGGTACTGTGGAACCTTACTGGTAAACATTAAGGCCCTAGTTACCTCTAACAGGTGCCTGTTCTTTCTTTCTGCTATGCCATTTTGTTGAGGTGTATTCGGACAAGATCTTTGGTGTACTACCCCGGTTTTTTTTGAAAAACTTCCTAATTGTTCATTAAAAAATTCACGACCATTGTCACTTCGAAAAATCTTGATTTTCTCATTAAATTGTGTTTCACCATTACATAGAAAGTCTCAAACATATTTTTAACCTCAGATTTATCCTTCAATAAAAAAACCCAACTCAGTCTAGTATGATCGTCTATAAAAGTTACAAACCACCGTTTTCCAGACATTGTTGAAATTCTAGACAGTCCCCAAACATCACTATGAATCATCATAAAATTTTAGAAGCCTGATACTTTTGAGAGGGAAAAAACAATCGGTGATGCTTAGCCAATTCACAAAATTCACACTGGAATAAGGAGGGATTTTTATTTTCAAATAACTGAGGTTACAAATGTCCAAGCCTATAGTGCCAAACCAAGTATGATTCAGTTGTAGAGAGTTGTCCCCGTTGTCAAGAAAACAAAGACTCCATATTCTCTAGCACTGCCAATCGTCTTCCCCGAGACCTTTTCCTGAAATTCACACAAATCAGAGTAAAAAATAGCACGATAATTAAGAGAACGAGTTAATTTACTAACAGAAATCAGATTACAAGACAGTTTTGGAACATGAACAATATCATGGAGTGCGAGGGATGGTAAAGTTTAACAATTCCTTTTCCAGCGATTGCAGAGAAGGAACCATCAGCTATCTTGATTTTATTATTCCCTGCATAAGGAGTATAAGGAGTATAAGTAGAGAAAGCACGGGAACTTTCAGTCATGTGATCAGTAGCTCCTGAATCTATGATCCAAGAATCTTTTTGGTTGGAGTTGGCACTAAGAAAGGCGGATGGTACGATACCTGTTTCAGCAAAAGAACAAGAAGGATTAGAAGGATTTGGTGCATTTGCATGAAATTGGGGAGATTGAAGGAGTTTGTGTAGAATCTCTAGTTCCCTTGTAAATGGAGACGAATCTAGAGGAGACGAATGGGAAGAGGTTGATGCTCCTGCTCAAAATGAGTTGTTTGGAGGGCTTGGCTATATTGATATTGGAAGCCACGATTATCAACTCCCTTCTGCTTCTAGTTTGGTGGTTTCCCATGAATCTTCCAACATGTTTCACGAGTGTGCCAGTGTCTTTTGCAATGATCGCTCCATGGCCTTTTCCTTCTGTTATCTTTATTTTTCACTGTCACGAGCTGAAGAGTCTATAGTAGGTTTTAGTTCAACATTCAAATCAGGTTTTAACATAACTTTCCTCCTAGTTTCTAGTTTCTTTTCTCCTAACTTCAGAAAAGGTTTCACGAAGTGAGGGCAGAGGATTTTTTCCTAGGATTCGTGACCTAACCTCATCAAACTTCCGATTTACTCCTGCTAAAAAAAGGTAAACTCTCATTTTATTCCCTTTTTTTGCTTTCACGCTATCCATAGAACACTCCCATTCATCATTATAACACTGGTCTAACTCCTGCCACAAAGGCACCATTTCGTTATAATAAGCAACGACTTCTTTGTCACCCTGCTTAGCCTGCCATAGTTTAATTTTCAACTCAAATATTTGAGAAGCATTTTCTACATCAAAATGTCTCCTAATGGCTTCCCACATAAGGTTTACCTATAACTGGTTCCATGGAATTTATTAACGAGGCAATCAAGAGTGAATTCTCTGATCTCCAGGTGTTCATCTTTGGGTCTCCGACTTCCGGCTTTTTCGTCTCTCCGGTCAGATGTTCCAACTTTCCACGATCATCAATTGCATGCTTTACAGACTATGCCCATTTCATGTAGTTCTTCCCGTTTAATCTATGAAAAGTTAACTTGAAGGACATGTGAGAAACATTGCCTCCTTGAGTCATCATATTTTCTGTAGGAACTTCTGGAGAAGAACTTCTGTCTTCTTTTGATGTTCCAGAAAGATGATCTCCTTGAAAAACTGTTTTTTCCATGTGATACTAGGGGAAAACGTCCTGCTCTGATACCATGAAAGTTCAGATACTGCAAAAGTATATTTTTTATTCATAGAATTGTACAGTATTTATAAGAAAAAAGTAAGATCAGAATAAACTAATCAATCCCTGATTCTTGGGAGATTCTTGAATCAAGGGATTTCCCCTAATCTATTTCCTAGATTAAAAAGTAATATATTTTCCTAAAATACATGCTATCCAATATTTACAAGAGCTGATTATAGTCAAATCTGTTAGCTGATTTGTGGAGCAGATTTGATTGAAATCTGTCAGTCATTATGGAGCAGATTCTGCCTCAATCTGCCTGCTCATTCGACACATGCATTTCATGATGTTCTTAAAAATCATGTACTTTTAGTTCTTATGATTAATATAATAAAAATATACTAATTTGAAATATATATTAATTATTTTTTTTTAATTTTAGTTAAAAACATATGTTTGTTAATTAAAATATTTCAAAAGACAATATATAACACACCTAATTTAATATCCTTTATATAGGCCCTTATTTGTCAAATATTAGTAATTTTTGATTTTCGATAATTAATTTGTATTTTAAAAATTTAATATAACCATGTGATTACACTTGTTCAACCAAACAATACACTTGTAATTACACTGTCGCGAACAAACAAGTCGGTGTAATTATTAGGCTGGTAATTAGTACTCTAGTAATTACACCAATTCCAATTACCGGCTTTTCAAACAAACATTTTTCTTGTAGAAGCAGCTTTACTGGTTGGAATTCACTTCTAAACTTCATATGTTATGGTCTTCCCATCCCACTCGCTTCCCTTTATCTCCCTGGAGGAGGAGGTCTAGATGTGTGGATTCCTTAATGAATTAAGAGGGAGAGGATAAAGAATCTAGTCGGAAGTAGCTTAACTGGCTAGACTAAAGCCCTTATGGGTTAAATTCTCCTGATAATACTGGTATTCTATATTTTGCATTGTTTATCAAAAGAAATTCAATATTTTGTGTCTTTGGCTTTGTGAGTTGCACTTTTGGTTATTGTGGATCATGTTTCTAATCAGTGTCATAGTTATGTGTGCTCTTACTATTCCTTATACCTAAAAAGGAAATAGAAGAATAAAAAACCAGATAAAAGAGTGATCATATTAAATTGTTTATCAAATCTAGAGAAACCTGCAAAGCTAATGAGTGGTTCCTTACAGGGTTCAAGGTGTATATTGGCTGGAGACCATCTCCAGCTTCCTCCAACCATTCAAAGTGTAGAAGCAGAGAAGAAAGGGCTGGGAAGGACACTTTTCGAACGTTTAGCAGATTCATATGGAGATGAAATCATGTCAATGCTCACTGTTCAGTATCGCATGCATGAACTGATTATGAACTGGTCATCTGGAGAGCTGTATGAAAATAAGGTGCTGGGTCTTTTGTAACTGTTGGTTGAAAACAATTTTTTCTTTCAATCATTTAAGTTTCAGTAGACTACTATAACAATATCAGCGAAACATACTGGCATCTAATTTTATCTAAACTTTCAGCTGCATTTATGATTGTAGATTGAAGCCCATTCAAGTGTTGCTAGCCATATGCTATATCACCTTGAGGATGTGAAGAAATCACCTTCCACAGAAAATGCCCTTCTACTCATAGACACAGCTGGGTGCGCTACTCACTGTCTCTCCTCTCTTTTGGGCTCATTCTTCTCCCATTTCAAATAACTTCTTAAATAAATGTTCTATAGTTAAACGTCGAGGTGGTTTGGGTACCAGAACCTAATTGGAATGATTGTGTTTGTGTACGTATAGAAATTCTACCTGTAGCCTCCTTTTGGTGTTACTACCGGGTTTCAACACTGTAAGTTGCAGGTGTGACATGGAAGAAAAAAAGGATGAGGAAGATAGCACATTAAATGAAGGTGAAGCTGAGGTTGCCATTGTCCATGCAAAGAGACTTGTTGAAAGTGGAGTCCAAGCTTCTGATATTGGACTAATCACTCCTTATGCGGCACAGGTAAGTGTCATTTAATAATAAAAAGACCAAACTGGTTTCAAGTTTGAGTGTTATACTACAGATGGTTGTGCAGGTCGTTTTCTTGAAAACTCTCAAAAGCTATGTAGAAAAATTAAAAGAAATGGAGATTTCCACTGTTGATGGTTTCCAGGGTCGAGAAAAAGAAGCTATTATCATTTCTATGGTTCGATCAAACTCGAAGAAAGAGGTACTCTTCACAACTGTAGGAACTCTCATCTCATGTATAGCTAAACTTCTCATTTGGGGTAACAACACAGTGAATCTAACTAGAACAACTCTATATGTTTACTTCATCTGAAACAAAAAAAACAAAAAAAAACCCAGTGAATCTGATATGAAACATTTCGTGATTAGGTGGGATTTCTTAGTGACAGAAGGAGAATGAATGTTGCTGTGACACGAGCAAGGAGACAGTGCTGTCTTGTATGTGATACTGAGACAGTCAGTGGTGATAAATTCTTGAAGAGGTTGATTGAGTACTTTGAGGAGCATGGTGAATATTTGAGTGCGTCTGAGTGCGGAAATGATTAGGAATCTTGGTTAGAAGCATCACTATTAGTTGCCTGTTTTCAGTGCTGCAAACAGTCAAGAGAGCTCCAAAATCCATGCTGCTTAATAGTTTGTAGTTGTAGGTTGTCATCTGGGAGCAGGGGATCGGGTCATGAAATGTCTAAATCACCGTTCTTGTACTCTGCTAGCTATGCAGTGCGGTGTCATGCTTTGAAGTCTCATTTTTTTAAGGCAAGTTTTTACTTGATGTACTATGTGATTATACCTACATTGATGTAATTTGTTCTCGGAGGGAAGTCGTACTTTTATTTTCCCCTATTGATCAGTTTTGAGCGTATAATCTTGAAATAACAAGGGGCATGTCAATGCATGTGGTGGAGAAGCTAACTTGAAAATTTGAAGCTCTTTGAACGTGGTCATATTTCGCATATTGACACATTGTGAGACTGCTGAGATGTCTCAGAACTCATGAGAATATGATCAAGTATGATTCAGCTTGTTGACATCAGGAAGTGTGATTGTTTTTCAAGATCACTGTAAAGTATCTTGTCGATGCATATTGGGAAATGGATTTAGCAAATGTGTTCATGATTCTTCAAATTTTAAGCTTTTGCAAAAATCAAGACATAAAATCCAAAATTAATATAATGGGAAGTTGGGAAATCGGTTTAGCATAAAATGGAGGTGATCTTTTTTTGAAAACCTTACTACTTTAGAGCTTTGTGAAACTTGGGGTGAATTTTTGAAGTGTAAAATGGAGGAAAAGGAGAAAAAATGGGTAAAGAGGAGAGAAGAATAAAAAGGTTTGGGAGGATCTTAAAAAGAGGGAGAGGACATGGGCGCACTTGAGGCCCTTTACCTTAGGCTGGAACATGACACCTCTTGTGGTGATGCCAGGCGCATGGCCTGGGCCCTCGCATGACGAGGTTGCTATGGGATGATTCTCATAGTGGCTGACTTTGAATTTTTATTCTTCTTAGGAAAAATATTTGAAGATTAGTTTTTTTTTTTTTTTTTATGTATAAAACAAGTACATTTTTATTTCTCTATCTCTCAAATGTTTTTAAAATTTTTATGCTCATTTCTCTCTCAATTTTTATTTCTTTATTTCTTTTTTTATTTTTTCTTAACTTTGTTTTTTCTTTTCATTCCTTTTCTTGTTTTTTTTTTAAAACAAAGTAGACTGTTAAGCCATTTTATTGACCCAATAAAAAAAAATCAAATCTGCACAAACAACCCATTATCAAGTCTTGGTCCAAAGCCTTAACCCGATAATGATCCAAAAATAAAATAAAAAGAAAAATGAAAAGACGACTACAGTACTACTCAAATCTTCTTCAGCTCCATATGTTCTTCACTGCTGAAGCTCTCATCCATGGCCGTTAAAAGAGAAGGTAAACAATCTCATCTCAAAACGAGTGATTCAACACCATAAAAAAGTAGAGTCTTGATTGTATTTATTTCGGGCATTTTCAAGTCTCACAAATGCCATAAATCAATCAAGAGGAAGACTTCTTCAACTCTCTTTTTCATGGATCTAGTTAATCTCGCTTAAGGTAAGTATTTCCACCTATTTCATTTATGTACTCATCCGATTTAACAAATGATTTCCCCAAATCTTTTCTTTCTTGACAGATTGAGCTTAAATAAGAGTTAATACCACTGTCTACGCAATCAAAGATTTTAGATCCATCATTACCTGACCAATATCATATTCGAGTTCTAGCCTTCGCTTATGACCTTTTTGATGTTCATGGAAGCTGCTATTGTTGTAAAGACCTTTAACATGACATTGACCAATCTTGTTTCTATTGATGTTGCATGTAACAGGTAATGCTCGATTCACTTTCCCTTGTATTAATATATTGTTTTTGACCCATCTATTCATGAGCTTTGTTATTGATCTGATCTTTAAGCATTGAATCACCTATATCTGCTGCGCAACTCTTTCTCTGACAATAAAATTACCATTTTGAAATTTCCTTATTCGTAGATTGGGTGTTTGACTCTTATCCATGAGGGAAATGGTTTTTGCTTTTCTTGGTAGTTCCTGTAAAATAGAGTGTAAAGTAGAGTACTGAATGCTGTTCATCTCTACAAAAAAGAAAACATGATTAGCAATAAAATCCGCCAGTTTGTTTGCCTCTATGTATGCACCACTTGAACACCTCTGTTTTGCATTAATGCTTTGATCTTTTCAATTTCCACCACAATACTCCATGGGATACTCCATCCCCCATCAACAATGTTTTTAATCATTAATGGATCTGTCTCCATGATTAATGGGACATAGTGATGCTGAATGCAGTATTCCAGTCCCATTCTGAATGCAACAACTTCCGCATTAATGTTATATCCATCCTCCAATCTTCTCCCTTCTGCAAAAATAAGATTTCCATTCTCATTTCTCACACAATATGCACCAGAATTAGGACCTGAATTGCTCCTTGATGCTCCATCCGAGTTACATTTAAATATCTCAATATTAGGGGCTTTTCAGATCACAACTTTGCAATGTATTCTTGAAGAATATTCCTGTAGGAATTGCACAATATCAATCCATGACTGTGGAATGTTAGACAACCAAGGAGAGATGCATTTCACCATATATAATAGATTTCTACTAATCTCCAGCTTCATGCTATGCCGAGACATCTTGTTTTAATTCATTTGTCTCAACCTTTATTTTTTTCAAACATTATCTATTTCTTCATTTTTTCTTTTTAAAATTCATTTGTCTCAACCTTTATTTTTCTTTTATTTTTTGTATTTATCATTTTTTACATTTTTTTTCAAACTTTATTTTTATTTTTTCTTCTCATTTTTGTTTTTCTCAATCTTTATTTTTTTCATTTTTCATTTGTCTTTTATTCTTTTCTTTTTTCCTAACCTTAATTTTTTTTCTCAATCTTTTTTTTTTCTTTTCTCTATTTTTTTTTTCTCAACTTCTAATATATTTTGTTAATAAATAGAAAGTTGGATAATCTGCAAATAAATCTTCTTTTTTTGACATCAAAGTAAATTTAAGGGCATGACTTGTTGTTTGAAAGTTCTTTAAATTAATTTTTGCCTCTAAGGTAAAAGGAATAGAACTATCTCATAAATTAGACACAATATGATAGTGTCAAGTCTTGCTCGTGGAACATAACTTGTTGTTTGAAAATCCTTGAGTTAAGTCTTGCTTCTAAGGCAAGAGTTGTAGAACAATTCATAAATCAAGAAACAATGTGGTAGTGTCAACATTTGCCCACTGAGCGTAACTTTTTTTCGGAGGTTCTTGGACTAAGTCTTGTCTTAGAGACAAGACAAATAAAACATCACATAAATCAAAACACAATATAGTAGTGTCAACTCTTCTCCATGAGGCATAACTTGTGAGCTACGTCTCGCCTCTAAGACAAGAGTTATAGAACATCTCATAAGTCAAAACACAATGTGGTAGTGTCAACTCTTACCTAAGGAGCGTAACTTGTGGTCTAAAAGTCCTTGGGCTAAGTCGTGCCTCTACGACAAGAGTTACAGAACTCCTATATAAATCAAAACATAATGTGATAGTGTCAACTCTTGCCCATGGGGGTATACCTTGTTGTTTGAAAGTCCTTGATTTGAAAAATATCTCATAAATCAAGACACAATATGTTAGTGTCAACTCTTGTTCATGTGGCACAACTTATTGTTTAAAAGTTCTTGGGCTAAGTCTTACCTTTAAGGCAAGAGTTATAGAGCATCTCATAAATCAAAACATCATATGGTAGTGTCAACTCTTACCCATGGGGTGTAACTTGTTGTTTGAAAGTACTTGGGTTAAGTCAAGAGTTATAGAACATCTCATAAATTAAAACACAATATGTTAGTGTCAACTCTTGCCCATGAGGCATAACTTATTGCTTGAAAGGCCTTGGCCTTAGTATTGCCTCTAAGGGAAGAGTTATAGAGCATCACATAAATCAATACTTCGTGGTAGTGTTAACTCTTGTTCATGGGGCATAACTTGTTATTTGATGATCCTTGGGCTATGTCTTGCCTCTAAAGCAAGAGTTATAAAATATTTCATAAGTAAAAACATAATATGATAGTGTTGACCCTTGCCCAATGTACGTAACTTGTTGTTTGAAAATCTTTAAAATAAGTCATGCCTCTAAGACAAGAATTGTAGGACTTCTCATAAATCAAGACATAACGTGGTAGTTTCAACTCTCGCCTGTGGGGTATAACTTATTGTATGAAAGTCCTTGAGAAGTCTTGTATCTAAGGTAAAAGTTATAGAACATCCCATAAATCAAAACACAATGTGGAAATGTCAGTTCTTGCTCATGGAACATGACTTGTTGTTTGAAAGTCCTAAGTCTTGTCTCTAAGAGAAGATTTATAGAACAAATCATAACTCAGGATTTAATGTGATAGTGTCAACTCTTGCCCATGGGGTGTAACTTATTGTTTGGAAAGGATCGAAGAAAAGAAAAAGAATAGAAAAATAATAAAAGTTGTGAAAAAAATGAAGAAAGATATTTAAAAAGAAAAAAATAGAAATCAAAGAAAATAAAAAAAAGAAAAAAATATAGAAGTTGAGAGGATAAAAGAAAAAAAGTAAAAGTTGAAAAAAAAAAGATAAAATAAAAATAAAGGATGAGAAAAATTTAAAAGAAAAAAAGGAGAAAAGAAATAAAAATCAAAGAAAGATAAAAAATATTTTTTTTTTTAAAAACATTGAAGTTGAGATGAGAAAAGGAAAAAAAGTACAAGTTGAGAATTTTTTTTTTTAAAATAAAAATAAAAATTAAAGTAAAATAGAAAAAAAAGGAAGTTGAGAAGAGAAAAGGAAAAAAAAGTAAGGGTTAATAAAAACTTAAAAAAGAAAAAAAGGGGACAAAATAAAATCTAAGTAAAAGAAAAAAGAAATAGAAAATGATAGATAAATAAGTATTGAATTGTTTAGAAATATTTGAGATATAAAGAAGCAAATAGGTAATTATACTATACATAAAAAAAAAAAAAAGAAGGAAAAAGGATAAAAATGGCACGTCGGCCAAAAGAATTGCCAGTGACTGGCCATTGGTTTTGCCATTTCCAAAAAAATAGCTTTAGGCCTTTTGTATGTTGCTCCACTTTATTTTTTTAAGTACTTTTCCTGATTATTATTTTATTTTGCTGGTTCTTTTCTATTTTTAATGCTCCATTGTTATTAAAATTTTTTGTTGCTTCATTTTGTTATTAAAAAAATCGTTGCTCTTTTATGTTTTTTTTACTGCTTCTGTATATTTTTTTTGCAATGCTTTTTTTTTTTTTTAAATTATTCTTTTAATTGTATTTTATTGGAATAATACAATACATATCTAAATATATACAATTTCATACAATAGTGCTATAAATTTTTTTATATAATAGTGATATAGTTTCTACGCACATCCTGTACACATACATATATTTTATAACAATTTTATTGTAACGCCTCAAAATCTCATTCCGAGACGTCACACGGTGCTTAAGGCTACAAGTAGCCCTAAGCTAATCCTTTGAGCCTGATACTACTTCTAACACTTACTTTTAAGATGGATAAAGCAAAACAATGGCACTGTTATAACATATCTAAGCTGAAATAACAAAAGAATACTGTCTGAATAGCAACATGCTGAAAAGTCTAAAATACCACTGGTAGTCTAGTCTGACAAAGCCTCTACTATTCAAGAACTAGAGAGCCATTGGGACAGATCCCCAACTGACTCATACTCAGCTGAAAAGAAATAACCCAACTACTATGAAGACTGAAATCAGGGAAAAATAGGTCCTCGAACCATTAGGACTCACCAACTATGGAGGTGTAGATCAAGGTATTTAGAGATCACTGACGCTGTTGAGACTGAGCACCTGAACCTACATTACGAGACAATGTAGCACACAGACGTAAATGTGGATCAGTACTTTGAGGATGTACTGAGTATATGGAGGTGTATGCGATACTTAAAATAATAATATCATCAATCTTTACAGAAATCATGCATGCTATATAACTGACTCACATAGCTCGAATAATCTCAAAATGCATATCTCGTAAATTATGAATAATGAAACACAGTATAAATCTCATCTCAAGGAACATACTTTACTTTAGAAACTGATTACTTACTCTTACTAATAGGGAAAACTACTTTCTTATTGGGAAAATTTTACTTTAAGAAATTACTCTGAAAAATCTTGCTATTAGGGAGGTTTTCTTAATCGACATACACCATGCGAGCTACATGGATTCCAACGTCTTGTCCTTCTAAGGAAGAAACCTCACGTTGGGGAGAGGCGTCATACTCTTGCCAGGGAGTATAACCTCAACTCAGTGATCACTGTCTCGACCTCGGGCCCATAAATCTCAATCCTACGGTGGCATGTAGTTTTGGGGTATGAAACCGTAGTAACTTACCCAACTCGGTGCAAATACTACTCCTTTTAGTTAGCTACGCTCATCTCATGGAAATCCACTTTAAAATAATCTCGTGGTTCATAAAGAACCCAACTATAAAATCTGTAATCTCATTTAGAAAAGTGGATTTCAAAGCTACTATGACCGTCAAGATCAAAACTTTCTCAATAATCTCAAAATACTCAAATCATAGGTGCTTATAGCACAAAAGTTCTTAAAATTACAATCTCAAATAGGGCTTATTGACCCATATATCAATCTCACGTTAAGACGTATCAAAATTCATACTCGATATCATAAAGATTCATAAATCATATAGAAATCTGGAAATTTTCAGCAATATGCATTATAATTTCAACATACTCATGTACTTTAATTTCTAAAACATTGAAACCATCGTAATCTCAAGAAATAAGAACATAGGGTATAAACCAATACTTCAATTTCATAAGAAAACATGTAAAACCATATCTCTTTGTAATTAAAACAACTTTTGGGCACAAGGACAAAAAGAGTGTCCTTGTTCAAACCCCACATACCTTAGATTATGCCTTGTCGATGAACAAGCTTGCTTGAGGTTCTTTTTTGTACTCTTGAGTGAGGGTCTTGAAGCTTTTGACTTGGGAACCTTGAATCTTAACTCAATTTGTAGAAACTATGGTGGAATCTTAAGGTTATTGGAGAAAGATTTGGATTTGCTCTTGAGGGTTAATCTTGAGAGAAAATCCTAGTTCTTGATGCTTTGGATAATTCTGAAGTTTTATTCTTCGTTTTGATAAATCTAGGTGTTAAAAAGGGTGGAAAAAGACCAAAAAGCCCTTTTAAAAACAACTTTAAAATGCTGAACGGGATCGCAGACGACTTGTGCGATGGTCCGTCGTTGGCTCGACGGTCTGTCGGTCCGACCTTCACACTTGGACCAGAATAGGGGTTCACTGCCTTAGTAGCGACGGCTTGGGCGACAGTCCATCGCAAGCTCGACGGTTCGTCGGTCTGACCGTCACACTTGGACTGTGGATAGGTTTACTGCCTTGGTTGCGACGGCTCGAGCGATGGTCCGTCGCAAGCTCGACAGTCCGTCAACCTGTCCGTCGCACCTGGGCGGTTCTAACAGCTCTCAGTAAAATGGCCATAACTTCTCACTCCGATACCAGATTTGGATGAAAGTGGTATCGTTGGAAAACTAATTCAATTTTCCACACGATAAAAAGTCAAAATTAGAAAAACTCTATCTGATTTAAACACTACTCACTTTGGAGGTCATTCCTAAATCTTTTAGAGACGAAAAAAGATTTCACTTGGCATGCTTTAAAGGCTTAGACTACGAGGGAACTTTACGGGGTCTTACATTTATAATCCTATACACATCATATACAAAAAATCATATACTATACCATATTTATATAATCCTTATACCATATCGATATAGTCCCAATGACCATATTGATACAATCCTTATGCCCTATTGATACAATCCGTATACCATATTGATATAGTCCCTATACCATATTGATATAGTCCCTATATCACATTTATAGATATACACATATTCTATACAATAGTTATGTAGTTTTTATACACATCTTATACATATACATATACATATACATATTCTATCGAGTAATTATACATTTTTTATACACATCCTATACATTTACATATTCTATTCAACAATTATAAAACTTTTAACACATCATATATAATGGTGCAATAATTATTCAAATACACATTTTATACAACATTATACATTTTATACAACATTATACATTTTCTATACATATCATATACAAAAAATATATTATATGAAATACAATTTTGTTATACATTTTATACAATAATTATATAATAATTTTTACACATTTTAAACAACAATTATATAGTAGTAATTTTTACGCACATTCTATACAATATTTAGTTGCAATATATATATATATATATATATATATATATATATTATACGCATACATATTTGATATAATTATTCGAATTCTGTACATATATCGTGTATAGGTATATATTCTATATAAGAATTATATCATTTTTATACTATTATATTTAATTGTTATTTTTAAATAACAAAAAAAAGGAGACTAATTTTTATGTAAAAAATTTGTAGCAAAAAAAAAAAGAAAAAAACTGAAACGTTTTTAGAAAAGGGCTGAATGTGATACAAGAGAAATCTACGAAGATGAGAAACGAACACAAACACAAAAGAAATAATGAAATTGACAAATGAAAAGATAAAGGGTAAAAGGATAGATGATAGAAAAATAGGTAGATTGACACAATGAAAGGAATTGAAAGCAAACAAAGGGTATATTAAATCCTTAATCCTTAATCAATAAACCAAGCAAAACATCTAAATCTCTTACGTTGATCGAAAGGGGAATTAGATCTCTCTCACAACCACCATTTCTAAACAATCGTCAACAAATGCTTTTCCAAGCACTCAACACCCTCCCAATGGAGTTTTCATGCATTCATCATCATAATAAAAAACAAGCTAAGGAAAAAAGACCTAAAGTCATCTATTTATAGTCCAAGACTAAGTTTATGGACCAACATACTGGGGACTGAGCTTCCCCTTCCTTCCAAACCTCACACTCCCTTTGTAGGAGAAATTTTTAGAAACACCCGATTACCTATATACAACTCCAACTCCCTTCTCTTTACATCTGTATAGGACTTTTGTTGACTTTGGGCAGTCTTAAGCCTCTTCCTAATCACCTTCACCTTCTCCATGGCTTGGTAAATCAAATTGGGGCCAAACAATTGAGTCTCACTGATGTGTCGTGGAAACAAGACACTTTCGATGCTTAAAACCATGAATTTATGCATATACTTAGGTTGTTTTAGTAGATATGATGCACTTTTGTGTCTATTGCAGGTAAAACAGGTCTATAATAGTGTTGAGATGAAAATGAAAAAAGACCTGGAAAGAAAAAGTCTGATCAAGATACGAGTTATCTCATAAGTCGTCAACACACCATACGACTCGTAGTATGACTCGTAAGCACAACAGAACCAAAGACAAACAAAATACTAAGTGAAGAAAAGATACGACTCAACCATATGAGTCGTAAGATGAAGGTATGAGTTATGACAATGAATTGTAAGCATAACAGAAGCTACAATTACCATCCAAACTTGAAAGTCTCAGAAGTATATGAGTTAGAAGTCTGAGTAGGACTCATATAGGGAAATTGTAAGCAAACCAGTGTTCAAAGCTATAAAGGAACATGTCCCAGGTGGATATAATTGAAGGACAAGAGTCGTATAATCAAGGTACGACTCGTGAGCAGGAGTCATATGAGGATAAAAAAATTGAACCCGTCAGAGATCAAACACTGGAATGGATAAGAGAAGCATGGTACGACTCGTATGATGAGCATACGAATGGATGAGCGAGTTGTACCATGTGCCGACATAACTTTACCTTTCCCATTTTTATTAGGATTTTTGAGTATCTTTGGTTTTTATAAATATCCTAGTGTTTATCTTTTATTAGGTTGCACACTTTGATATTCTTTTACATGCTTTTACATTATTTTCATCACTGAAACTTTGTTCTTGAGATCTTTGGGTTATTATTCAATAGCAAATTTCAGATTTTATTCTTCTCATTATTGTGCAAATAATTACATGATTTCCTTATTGATAATCATGGATTGTTATTCAAGCATGCACGGTTAACTTTCCCGGCTAGGGTTATAGGAACCCTGGTGGATTAATTACGTAAGAGAAGTGGGAGATTCATCTATTCTAAAGTAAACTGTGTGAATCTTAATCTACTTCATCATAATTGAGCTCAGAGCTACTGCAGGAGCTTGGGGGTAGCCTGTATTTTCAATTGTCTTCACAAGGGAGTTTGTAATTGGGAAAAGATGATTAAGACAGTAATTTGAGATTCACTTCCATCATTACCATTTCGCCATCTCATCTAATCAAATCGAGACTCAAAAGGTAAGAGTTGAACTAAAGTCTTAGTTAAGGAGCAATAAGGCGACACTATGAGACTCACAAGGTAAGGGGTGAGATTTATTAACATATTCACAAGACTGTTGGTGATACATAGCTTGTCGACATTACATGCAGAGCAACAAAATAAGTGGGTTGAATAGAGAAACTTGTGGAGTTAAGAAGCTAAGGGAACACAGTCCTAGTGTTCGTCTTCTATTGTCTACAACTCAAAGCATTCAAGTTTGGTTACTATTTACTGATTACCTCCAAATCCCCCTATTTACTTTTCTGCACTGCTCGTGAATTAAATTAAGTTAAGCAACTATTCAGAATCTTCCCTGTGGGTTTGACCCCAACCTAGTTGGGTTACTATATTTGACATCGACCGTAACATATTTCGATTAGGTTAGTTTTGGGCGACATCAAATTTTGGAGCCATTATCGGGGAAGACAGTGTAATTATTGATTGAATTTGGTGAAGTTTGGGAGTTTTATTTTTTATTTTTGAGTTGGAATATGCCATTCTATGTCCAACACTAGGAGTAGAGGTAATCCCTTACTCCTTTTTGATCTAGAGCCAGAAAGATTCTTCAAGCACCACAAAGAATGGCAGAACAAGTTCGTGATGGTGTTTTGGCTGGGGTTCAAGACCCTTAAAATGTGCCTCCTTCCCCATCTAATGATCCACAGAATGTTGATGATAGACAAACAAAACAACTCTTAGCAGCAACAACTGAAGAAGCTAGGTTGGTTGAGGAAGCCCAGTTAGCTAATGAGGTTAGGTTAGCTCAGCAAGGAACGCTAGCCAGGACAAGACAAGTACCTGCACAACATATAAGAGGTCAGAGAGGCAAAGTTCAAGTGATCCCTGTATCTGCAGCCATATGAGAAAGACGACTAGGATATGGGATATATTGAACCTGCTGAGACTGGGGCTATCATTCCTCCAGCTCTACCCCTCAATGTTAAGATTGACATCACTAGTGCTATGATCCAGCTGTTGAACTTAAAAGGGTGTGTTTTCAGGAGCACTCTTCCTAGTAACACAGTTGCAAATCTAAAGAATGATGGTCATTACCATTCCATTACCACTCGAAGTGGTATAACCACCATAGATCCGCTTGTACCCACTATAGATAAGCAAAAGAACGATGTTGATTCTACTGATGACGAGAATGTTAGCAAGCAAGATGAAGGAAAAGATGAGGCTGAGGAGCCTGTTCAGAAACCCATTCTGAGACCTCGCCCTCTTTTTCCTCAAAGGCTGAAAAAGAAGCAAGTAGAGGGTAAGTATCAGAAATTTTTGTCTATGCTAAAGGAGTTGTTAGTCAATATTCCACTTGTAGAGGCATTAGAACAAATGCCAGGGTATGAAAAATTCATGAAGAATTTAATCACGAAGAAGAGGTTAGTCAGTTATGAGCCAGTTGACAATATCCATTATTGCAGTGCTGTAGCTACTAGATCTTTAGTAGAGAAGAAGGAGGATTCTGGTGCTTTCACTATACCTTGTACTATTAGATCTTTCAGTGTTTCTCTGGCATTATGTGATTTGGGTGCTAGTATCAACCTTATGACATTAGCAGTGTTTAAACAGTTGGGGTTGAGAGCTCCTAAACCAACTACCATGAGACTAGTTATGGCAGACAAAATGGTGAAGAAACCAATTGGTATTCTGTATAATGTATTAGTGAAGGTGGCTACTTTCATCTTTCCTATTGATTTTGTAATATTGGATTGTGAAGTGGACTTTCAAGTTCTAATTATTTTGGGAAGACCATTCTTGGCTACAGGTAGAACGTTGATTGATTTGGAGTTTGGACATCTGATGTTTAGACTAAATGATGAACAAGTGGTATTCAACATGTGCAAATCTATGAAGCAACTTGTTGAGGTGAGAGTGACATCTGTGATTGATGTGTTTGATGAAGAAATAAACTCTTTCCATGATATTGATGCAGTAACTACTTGGGAAGATATTTCTAATACTGTTTCTATCGAAGTAAGGTTGGATGTTGAAGCTCTAGCAGACATGATCATGAACTTTGATTGTAATTGTATTGAGGACTATGATGAGATAGTATGTGCACTCTATGGTAGTGGTTCTTACACTTATGAACCAAAGAAGATGAATTTGGATTTGAAGAATAGAACTACTCAACCTGATCGTCCATCCATTGAGGACTCTTAGAGTTGAAGGCCCTCCCTTCTCATATGTGATATGCATTTTTAGGGGCTAATAACTCTTTGCCGGTTATCATTGCAACTGACTTGGGTGAAACAGAAGTGGAAGCTTCGTTATCAATGCTATAGAGATTTAAAAGGGCCATCGATTGGTTCATTTCAAGTAATGTGGATATACCATCTGGTATTTGTACTCATAAAATTCAACTTGAGCCGAATTATATTCCAAGTATAGAGCATCAGCGCAGACTAAATCCTCCTATGCAGTAGGTAGTGAAGAAAAATATAATCAAATGGTTGGATGCTGGTGTAGTGTATCCTATTGCTGATAGTATATGGGTCAGTCCGGTATAATGTGTTCCAAAGAAAGGCAGAATTACTGTTGTGTCTAATGAGAAGAGCGAGCTAGTGCCAATGAGGCCTATCACAGGATGAAGAGTATGCATGGACTATAGGAAATTGAATGCCATGGACTTAAAAGGACCATTTTTCCATGCCTTTCATGGACCAGATGTTAACCAGATTAGCTAGTAGAGGATGGTATTGTTTTCTAGATGGGTACTCAGGCTACAACCAAATCACTATTGCGCCTGAATACTAAGAGAAGACAACCTTCACTTGTCCTTATGGGATCTTTGAATTCAGACGCATGCCATTCGGGTTATGTAACACTCCAACCACATTTCAGTGATGTATGATGTCAATCTTCTCTGACATGGTAGAAGACACCATTGAAGTGTTTATGGATATTTTTAAGTCGGTGATTCTTTTGATGATTGTCTGGTTCACTTGGAAAATGCTCTTAGAAGGTGTGAGGAATGCAACTTGGTACTTAACTGGGAGTAGTGCCATTTTATTGTCAAAGAAGGTATAGTGCTCAAACACAATTTCAAAAAAGGGTATTAAGGTAGATAGAGAGATGATTGAAGTGATCGAGAAATTGCCTCCACTAATTTCTGTGAAGGGTGTTCATAGATTTTTTTGGCCATGCAGGGTTTTATAGGTGATTCATAAAGTATTTCTGCAAGATTGCCAACCCTCTTTGTAGGCTTCTTAAGAAAGAGGTGAAATTTGAGTTTACTGAAGCATGCTTGAAGGCTTTTGAATGTCTGAAAGAGAAAGTCATGACTGCTCCTATCATAGTGTCTCCAGATTGGTCCTTGCCTTTTGAAATTATGTGTGACATGAGTGGATTATCCTTAGGGGTTGTACTAAGTCAACCAAAAGAAAAGATCTTTTATCCCATCTACTATGCTAGTAAGGTATTAAATCCTGCCCAAAAGAACTACACCGTGACGGAACAAGAGTTATTGACAGTGGTTTTTGCCTTAGAGAAGTTTAGGTCTTATTTGATTGGGACAAAGGTGACTGTACACACTGATCATGCAACATTGCGGTACTTAATGGAGAAAAAAGATGCAAAGCCTAGACTTATTAAGTGGGTGCTATTGCTGCAAGAATTTGATTTTGAGGTGAAGGACAGAAAAGGTACAAAGAACCAAGTTGCAGTTCATTTGTCTAGACTTAAGGAGGAAGCTATGCAAAATGTTGAAAATGGGCTAGAGATTGATGACAGTTTTCCAGATAAGCAGATATTGGTAGCTTCTCAAGATCTAATTCCGTGGTTTGCAGACTATGCAAATTACCTAGCTAGTGATCTAATTCCAGAAAATCTTTCCTTTCAGCAAAGAAAGAAGTTTATACATGAGGTAAGAAAATTTTTCTGGGATGAGCCTTTTTTATTCAGAATTTATGCGGATGGGATATTCATAGATGCATACCTGAGGTGGAGATGATGAGTATACTTGAGGCTTGTCATTCTTCACCAGTAGGGGGTCATCATGGAGGAACCCACACAACCCACAAAATCTTGCAATGTGGGTATTATTGGCCAAAAATTTACAAAGATGCACATGATTTTACTTCATCTTGCGATCAATGTTAACGACAAGGTAACATCTCTAGACGCCATGAACTCCCTATGACTCCTATCTTAGAATGGAATTGTTTGATGTATGTGGTATAAACTTCGTGGGTCCTTTTATGAGTTCGTTTGGCATGAAGTATATACTTGTAGCTGTGGACTGTGTTTCTAAATGGGTTAAATCAGTTGCTCTATTTAACAATGAAGCACACAGTGTCACCATATTCTTGAAAAAACATATATTTTCATGATTTGGCACGCCATGTGCTATCATTAGTGACAGAGGATCACATTTTTATAATCATCTATTCAAAGGTCTGCTTGGGAAGTATAGAGTGAAACACAAAGTGGCAACACTTTATTATCAACAGACTAGTGGACAAGTTGATGTGTCCAATAGAGAAATTAAGTCCATCTTGGCGAAGATAGTGAATGCCAATAAGACTGATTGGTACGAAAGTTAGATGATGCATTATGGGCTCACCGCACAACATTCAAGACCCCCATTGGTGCTTCCCCTTATCAGTTGGTGTACGTCAAGGCTTGTCACTTGCCTGTTGAACTTGAACATAAAGAACTGTGGGCTTTGAAGAAGTTGAATTTTGAGTGGCAAGATGCAGCCAAGTCAAGGATTAATAGTACGAATGAGTTGGATGAATTTCGACTCCAGGGGTATGAAAGCTCTGCACTTTATAAGGAAAAGTTGAAGCTACATCATGATCGCAAAATTGAGAAAAGAATCTTCGAAAAAGGTTACCAGGTATTGCTTTACAACTCAAGGCCTTGCTTGTTTCCAGGTAAGTTGAAGTCTAGATGGTATGGTCCCTTAACTGTGTTAAGAGTGTTCCCATTTGGTGATTTGGAATTGAAGAGGGATGGTGAAGCCCCGTTCAAGGTGAATGGGAAAAGAGTAAAGCATTACATGGGTAACACTAAGGAAATTAATGTGATTTTTGAAATGGACCTTGGTGAAGTCTTAGTAACCAAGGTAGTTACGTTGTGCCGCGACATTAAATCAAGTGCTACATGGGAGGCAACCCATGGGCTAAGTGGTGAAATTGAGTAGCCAACTTAGCCATGTCGTGCTGCAACGTTTAATCAAGCGTTGCTTGGGAGGCGACTCGATTCGTGAAATTGAACCCGCCTCCATTGTTGATGAATTTTTGAGCTTCCAACTAACAAATTAAATCGAAAACAACTCGAATCACTTACCAACTTGCTTAAATTCCTTACTTGGCACAATCTAAGCACGAATTTGGGGGAAGAAAATTTGAAATTGGGAAAACTACAAATTCATCCAAGCAAGTAAGTTTTTGAACTCAACCTCATTATATTTTAAGCTGAAATTGTAAATGTGAGTTATTTCTAACTTGCTTTAAGTTGAAATTACTTGGTTGTATTTTGAACCATTGTTCTTAGGTTAAGGTTGAAAATGGAAGTGGGGAAACATTTTGATATTTTATGTTGCTATTTTGTGTATTTTGGACTTATATGGTGTAAAAATGCTCTACAATAGATGGGTTGTTTGGGAATTTTGATTTTTAGTTAGCTTTAAAGCTGAAACTCTATGTTGCAGTGGATACGAGACTCCTTACGACTCATTCCCACTAGTAACGGGGTTGTAATGAGACTCGTACCCATTGACAAAATAGACGTATAACTAAGTTTGAATTCTGATATGGGTATAACTCTCCTAAACGAGTCGTACCCAACCTATACGACTCATATACTAAAGTAGTATTGATATGGGAGGAAATTAAATGTTATAAGTTGTTTCTAATTTGCTTATGACTGTTGGTAACGAGTCTTACATTGACAGTACGACTGGTTAAGAGGACTTTTAAGCAAACCAGTGAACAATAGTATATGCACTATTTAGCATACGACTCAGTCATACGAGTCGTACCTAGTCGATACGACCTGTACCCCCCACTCGTACCCTAGACAGAACTTTCACACTGAACTTTAGTTTCTTATTTTTCCTTTCTTTTCTTTATTTCCTTACTAATGAATGTGTACGTTCAGATACAATGCCACTCAAAGATGCTTCTTCATCCAAACAAGTGGCAAAAATGGGAAACTAAAAGGCAACACTATTTTAGTTTTGAGGCTACTGAGTCATCTACTAGTAGTGGTGATCTGTATGAATACCCTTCGAAGGGCAAGGCTGACCCAAAAGGCAAAAAGAATGTATAGGGGAAAAAAGTAGCAACCCCGGAGGACTATCCTCCACGGAGAATAAAGATGAAGAACCCGAGTACATCCCCCCCTCACTCACCTCCACCTACAGAGGCAGAAGAAAGTATTGAATCTAGTTCAGAGGAAGTTAGTTTGGAGAACGTTGGTAAATAAGAGGTGGATGCTACTCTGATTGATCGACATGACCCACCACTAGCCATCATTACTGCTCCAGTGCCCATCATTGAATGATGGGGGTACCTCGGTATGCAGTAGTCATATAATGATGGCCTAAGTAGACTCCATAATGGGAAAAGATCGAATAAGTCTTGTATCTGGAGAGAAGGTTGATGACTACAGGGATGGCGAAGTTGCCCGAATTTGAAGAGAGATTCTGTATGTACGGATTTGAGTGGATGATGTAAGCGTTCGAGAAGTACAGTAATGTGCTGGTAAGAATTTTATGCAGTGTATAAGAGAGAGCTTAAGAGACAGTATTCACAGGTTCAACTATGGAAAAGTGGTGATCCTGTTCCTTTACTGACTATTCAGGGAGTGCGGATAAATATTCCCCCCACACTATTGGTAGATTCTTGTACGGACTAGAGTATCAGCCTCTGGTAAACACTGGTGAAATGGACTACCGTCTGGAGGAGATGAGAAAAGAACTCGAAAGTAGATGGGGTTGGAGGAGAAGATGGGTCATTTTAGGTGGATTACTGATAAAATAGCGACGAGTGGTGAGACACCGTATGGGTGATAGGAGGCTCGGGAGTAGTTTCACAGAAAATAAAAAAGTACACTCTAAATTTCGAGGCCAAGGCATGGTGGACATTGTCCATACATAGATTATGTCCCACTACGGGGGATAATATATTGAGTCTAGTCCGTGCTGCACTAATTGTGGGATTGATGGCCGAATATGAGTTCGACCTAGGGGAGTTCTTATTTTGAGAGAAGAGGGATCGTGCTGTGGGCGGAGAAATGTCACTGATGGCGTACCCATGCTTAATTACTCCACTTTGTTTGGTTGTAGGGGTACATGAGACCCCAGATGTGGATTAGATGATCGAGGCTACCAACATTACTGACCCTGGGCTAATCCGAGATGTGGCTAACCCATTGGCCAGGCAGGCGAGATGTGTAACTGATTTGGTAGCTGATATATTCAGGCAGAGAGGACAGCCAGATATTGTTGAGTCCGTCAATACTGATTAGACAGGTGGACAGGTTGAGACCGCATAGAGTTCGAATGCAGCGGGTACATCTAGTACCCCACCTCCGGTACAGTCTGTACCACCCCACCCGAGAGGTATGCCTTCTGGTTTGATGATGATTTCGTAGGCAATATGGACCGAGGCCATGAAGAGACTAGCTACATTATAAGCCAAGGTTCGAAACATGGAAGGGGCGTGAAACTCTGGGTGGATACAAGGCTAGCGGATTAGGACAGACGGGTCCAAGGGTGACTTGATGTATTTGAGTCAAGGATTACTCAATAGTTGGGTAGCGGACAGACACCTGATGTTGCTGAGGTCAAGTTCGAAATTGTTGAAATCAAGAAGATGGTCGCGAAGCTATATGATGTACCGGTGATCCCGGAGCCCATTGCAGTGACAGTTATGCCCACGGTCCACGTGGATAATATTTGGGCTATTCCGAACCCTATAGCAGTACCGACTAAGGAGACTCGAGAGGAGAGAAAAGAGAAATAAAAAGGCATTAGGAAAAAGAAGCGATGAAGAGGGATAGGATAGCTAGTCTATAGATAAGCAGAACCGAGAGACACGGGATCGTGAGATGGCTGCTGGAGCCGATGGTTCTAGACCGCCAGTTGCTGATGCTGAGGGAGGCAGTGTTGCAGACCCGCCCAGTGCCACTGGTGCTGATATAGTCCTTGTAGCTGATGGAACAAATGTTGATGTTGATGATAGTGGGACCCTGTTTGAGGGACCACATGCTGATGTTGTTGGGCCGGCGCCTTGAGCGCCCAGGTATGACCTTGCATCCTTTCTTTATATTTTTTACACTGGGGACAGTGCAGGAACTTTTAGATGGGGTTGGGGGTGTATATCTGATTCCAAATATCTGGAAGTAGTTAAAAACTCTATAGCTGAAAGTTTGTTATGGCTTGCTGGTTTGATAATGACAGCTGAAATAGGAAGAAAGCCTGCACCTATGGTAGAATATTGATTTTACTAATTTTTTATTGATTCTAAAATTGATTTGTAATGAATTATGGTTTTGAAATTGATTTATGATTTTAGAAACATGATTGATTGTGGATTTGGAATGATTATCCCAAAAGCATTTGTGTTTAATGGAATTGTGTTGAAAATTTGAGACCCCTCCTAAAGTTTTGATTAATTGTGTGATATGTGCATATGTGTAAGACTGACATGGATCTGAAAATGGCATTAGGAGTAGGGATAGAATAATTGGGAAAACAGTTAATTTTCTGATCATGTCTGGACTGAAGTGCATAAAGCCTGTTTGGGCGTTGCCCACTGGCGGCACTGGAAGTGGCGCCCTGCCGATTCGAGCGACCAGACTGAAAAGAAGGACGGTTGGACTGACCCTGTTGGCGCAAATATTTTCCCCTTTGGGACATTAATCTACGCTCCCGTATCCTTTGGCCTAGCTTGCCACATCCAAAACATACATCACTGCCATCTCTACACACACCTAGGTGATGTTTACCACATTCTCCACAAAGCGAATAGGTAAGACCCCTGCTCACACTACCCTTGGTTTTGGATCCTGGCGCCCCATCCAGACGGCCAATACTGAACTTTGTTACTGGTGCACTACCTGAAGATGGAGCTAGGACTCAAAACTTCTGACTGAACTAAGGGCGGTTACCTCCCTCTGAACCTAGCTGAGCAAAACTAAAGCTACCCGTTCTCGCTCTCTTATTCTCTCTCTCCTTTTTAAGCTTCTGCTCCTCAATCTGTTGAGCATGGACCATAAGCCTAGATATGTCCATCTCCTTAATCAACATCACAGTCCTGCACTCCTTGACCACACTCTCTGACACCCCAGATACAAACTTGCTCATTCTGGACCCATTGTCTGCTACTACATGGGGATCATACCTGGCTAACTGAGTATATTTGAGGGAATACTCTTTCACACTCATACTGCCTTGCCTTGCCTGTGATTGATGAACTCTAACACCTTGGTTTCTCTCAGCTCTAAGGGAAAGAATCTATCTAGAAAAGCGGTAGGAAACTCTTCCCACTCTATGGATTCTGCATTTGTACCTCTATCTACCTTCCACTGCTTAAACCATGTGTAACGCCCCGTGTTTCGGGCTAGAATGAAAACCATCATTTCTATGCGTAGATGATCCAAAAGCCATAAATCTTATGCAAATTTTTCATGTTAATTAAGTATGTAGTGTGGTAACCTATTTGAGCATGAATTGAGATCATAAAAGTCCCCTAGCTCAAGGTCAAGTTGAAAGCTTTCCTATCGTTCGAGTTTTAGTGAGCGTCGAAATTTGAGTCGACTTCAATCGACCATAGCTCCTTGTATATAATGAACTGGGTGGGCTACTATATATCAAATGAAATATCTTCGAATTAACTTTCCATCGATACCAAATTCGCCTAAAAAGGACACTCGGTGAAGAAGTTAGAGCATTTTTAGTGTTAGTGTTCCCGATTGACTGGCCACCGCGTCGCGATGAGCCTTAAATCGACATTTGTAAATTCCAGTAGCTCACCGCAATTTCCAGCGCATCACGGTGAAGCCTTTTACGGCGTTCCAATCCCAAATTTTAAATTTTAAGGTCAAACGTTTCCCATGGCCCCAAACCCATCCAAATACGGGATTTAATCCTAAATGCACCTAAATACATACACTTTCACCAAAATTCTTCAAGAACGCTTTCTAGGGTTTCAAACAAGAATCCCAAATAATTCAAGATTCAACCGTGAGTTTTTGAATATAATTAGAGATTTGGAATCCTCAATCCGTAAGCTTCAAGAATCATTCATTATTCTCTGAAATCGAGGTACGTGGGTTTTCCTAAAATCTCATGGACATAGAAATCATGATTTTAATAAAGGGGTTTTCAGATTTATGAATACATTCATGTTTTAGAAATTTTGACGGTATTGTTTTGGTCTTTTGACCTTCCCCACATTGATTTGAATTGATATATGTATATATGTACATGTTTTAAGTTAATATTCGAATTGAGTGAAATCCCTCTCTTGATGTGATTGTTCTTATGTTTCACATGATATGGATTATTTTGAAATGCATCTTGAAAAACATGTTACGAAGTGTCTTGATTTATGAATGATTTGGTTATGAATCTTGAATTCAAAAGAGAGGGTTGTTTGTATTGAAAAATGTTGAAAATACATATAATGAAAGAGTGCATGGATTTTGCCAAAAGCACATGACCACCTTATGTTTGAAGAGTTCTTGCATAGTTTTGGCTTATGCTTTCGGAACATGAAATCTCTTATACTATTTGCATGTTTGGGTGGTCTGAACTATGTTTTAATGGAAGATAATGCTTATTGCATTATGGCTCAGAATTAAGACTTGCAAATCTTGGTGTGACGACACCAAGTCAGATTATGCCATGGTAATTCTGAACAGAATAGAATGCACGTTTGAAATCAGACTTTTCAGATTTTGAAACTAAAAAAATGCATGATTCAGAACAATATAAAATTGGGTATAAAGAGAGCTTAGGTGGTTTCCCGAAGAAGGAATGAGTTCAGACAACTCGTTGTCCAAAATCGTGATTTGCCGATCTGGGGTATTATGTCCTTTAGAGGGATTTTACGCTGGCCTAGTGCCGTATGGTGTATTAGAATAGAAACTCCAACCCTTGCGGCACACTTGGGTTGGGGGCTTCCCCGCCGAGTCAATGACGGATTCCATACAGCCTGTGGGATTTTAGAATTGTAGGGGTGTACCACCTAGCTCAGAATTAATATGAAGAACAAAAACTGCATTGTCAAGAACGATTTATGATTTTCAGAAAGGTGCCCATGTGTTTCGAAAATTACTTTATGTATGATGTTTGACAAATTGCTCTCCATTATTTTATTTATATAAAAGCTTTATTTTGGAATGCTTTGCGTACCAGTATATCTGTATTGACCTCCCCCTCTTCCCTCCAAGTTCTAAGACTCAGTCTAGGGGTCCAGAAAAGCAGTAGCACTTATCAGACAGAGTTGCAGTGTCCAGTTGGTGAGCCTTCTCTACTTCGGAAGGCTTATTCAGATTATGTTATTTATGTCTGTTTTGGTCTACTGGGGTCTTGTCCCAGTTTTAGACAGTTGTCCGATTTTCTCGTAGTAGAGATTTCGCAGACTGAGTTGGATGTTATTAGACAGTTGCAGTGCATTATGAATGTTTGAAGGATTACTTAGGGGACTAATTGATGAAATATTGGTATGTTGATATGTATTCCCATTCATTTAAAAGATTATGATAACCATGTACTTCATGAAATCCCCAACTTATTGTATTATGGATTGATGATGTTGGTCATGTATTCAAGAAAGTCATGCTTTGTTAGTTTCTGTCCATCGAGTCTTGGGGGTACTTGTACCCGAAAGATTAGCTGTGTGCTTAGAGCCATGTCATGTTTTCACGGTATCCTCAGTCAAGCCATGATCCATAGAACTCAGTCAGTCATGTGACTCAAGAAAGTTTAGTAATTCAGTAATCCCAATAGTATTCCGTCAGTCAACGGAACTCCATGAATTTAGTCTAGTCCAGTTCAGTTAATAATGTTCAGTGTCTATTCAGATGGGAGTAGGAATTAGCACCGAGCGAACCTGAGGATGGGAACGCACCTGCTATATGATGGTGTGATTCTTAGAATTCATCCTTGCGTTCCAAAACTATGTAGCCAGCATAGGTTGAGACATCAACACTGTCTGATGGGAGTTGATGAGGTGGATAAACACTATCATATGAGGGTCCCACCATTCTCTTTTAGGGGACACTATCAGATGACGATCACCCACAGTTTGTCCTTATCAGTGGCGCGACATTGACACCCTTCCAATTGGGGTTACAGATTGTACCCCAACTCAGCCATAATGGCATATTAGTGGCATGTTGGTTAGATGACTACTTCCCACAATTTCATGTTATAAAATCAGGACTGTCAGATACAGTCATTTAGTCTCAGTAATAGAATTCAGATAGTTCTTCAAATCTCAGGACTGTCAGATACAGTCAATTCAGATACATTGTAGAACTCAGCTAGTTCTTTCAGATTCTGGACTGACAGATACAGTTACTCATGTTATCAGTTATATCAGTTATCAGAACTCAGTCATTAGTAATGTTTGTTATTTGTTAATTCATGTGATCGCGATTTCAGATATAGTTACTATGTATGCATGAATGTATTCTCACATTCATATTAGTCAGTTAGCCTGTATTGTTCATGCATATGAACCCCATGCATTCAACTTACCTCACATGCATACCAGTACATTCAAAATACTGACACATCTGCGCTATGATGTCTTATACCATAGGTTCAGAGACACAAGTTCTAGAGCATCAGTAGATTCCATCTCAACAGTTAGAGTTAGAAGTGAGTCCTCATCCTTCGAGGACACGATCATCATTTTATTATCTCATTAATTAATTTATTAGTTGGAGTTAGTTAGGGACATATCCCATCAACTCCTAATTCAGACAGTCATGTTTAGAGGCTCTTCAGACTACAGTTTGTTTCAGATAACTTATTTCAGTTTTGTTTTGGGTATTTTATACCCCATTCATATGTTATGATCTATCAGATCTTATGTTACAGTTTTGAACCTTATGACCTTTCAGTTCATGTTTCCGCATTATACAGTATGTATGCAGTATACAGGTACAAATATCAGTCATGGGTTAGCTTGTGGTCCTTCGGGGTCATGGGCATCGTGTAGCGTTCCGGGTACCAGGTTCGGGGCATTACAAACTTGGTATCAGAGCCTAAGGTTCAATAGTGTCCTAGGAAGTCTGAAAGCCATATCTAGTAGAGTCTTGCGCATGGGTGTGTTGTGCACCACACTTATGTGCAGGAGGCTATAAGATGTTTTAGGAATAATTTCTCTTCTTTTATGTCTCAGATCATGCTATAGAAAGGTTCCTTAGGAAATTCATGAAGATTCTCATCATGCTTCACTCATGTCAACTCCACCTTACTTTCAAGGTAATAGAAATAGTGAAGCTCAAAGTCCTAGAGATAGGGTTTCTTAGAAAGTCCCTACAGAGAGTTATGGGATTGCCCACAGGCTCAAAAATATCCCATTAGTTCCGTTATGTTCCAAAGTTGTACAAATTTCATTCATGATCATGAGAACTCATCCACGAACCCGAATCTAGATATGCCATTAGACCCCTTCTCAGAATCCTATGATAGCATATGACCTAGAGTTAGATGCATGAACCCATGAGTTTAGTAGTAGTAGAGTTGGGATAATATTATCCGTAGTGAACATATTATATATTCATGGGGATAGTTGTACCAAAGTAAATCAACAGGCTTGAACAGTGCTAGAAAGAATTTAAGATTATTGATTTGATACTAAGTCTGGAGGTGGGGATGTGAGTTACGAAGTAGATGGTATGTTTAGTAAGTCAACCATGTGTCGAACAGAGTATAAGTGTGTAATGATAATTGCAGTTCAGTTCAGAGTTTAGTAAAGTGTTCACACTTATGATGATGGCTTAAATCTAAGGGGGGAGATAATAGACCAAGTGACCAAGTCAGGCTCTCAGATTCCAGTAGTAGTACCAGTATGTATAGAAAGGAAGTAAGGGGAAAACGATTCCAGACCTATTCTTATCTCAGTGTAAAGTTTCGTACTCCAGTCAGCATGATGCCTACGCATGCTTCACATCTCAGTTCCATGACCCCAACTTATATTTGCATGCTTTTCATAGAATCATCTACGATTCCTGTTCCTAGCATAAGGATTTCAGTTCTATTCCCCTCATTAATACAAATCATGTCCCACGAATATAGAAAACTCCAAATTCAGGTCATGCAGCTCATGACTCAGCTTTCGTGACTCCTGCTACACCCCTACTCCCCTACTGATAAGTTAAATTCAGACTATGTTATGCATATCCTCAGTTTAGACCTCTTGGTGAATCCATGATGTTTATATTCTATTCCTCATGCTTTAGTCAAGTGTCAAAGTTCAGTTAATGTCTATTTATGCTTCAAGTCCTCCTGATTCAACCCTTCAATGAGCTCTCTTTGTGAAAACTGTGTAGTGATGAGCAGTTGCATTGATGGTAGAGAGTAGATGTTACATATTAAGATAAGATTCTTGCATGCTTATTGTACAAAAAGGTGTAGTTATGAAGATAGGCTTGAATGTCATGTTAGTGCGCAAGTAAATGGCTAGCAAGATATAGTATTTAGAAGTTGGGAAAGTACAGAGTGTGAGTGTACATTCAAATCCTTGACTTATGTCAGTCCTCATTACGTAACTATCAAAACTCAGTTTCCATCTCCAGTTATAGTTTCAGTATTCAGTACTAAGTGATCAGTGTTCAGTCTCAGAATTAAGTACTTTAGTATCAGTCTAAACCTCAGTTATCAGTATTCAGTTATCAGGACCCAGCATTTAGTTCCATTATGAGTCCCAGTTACAGCCTTAGTTTTAATGTCAGCTTCAGTTCAGTAATCAGATCAGAAACTCAATTCAGTTTCAGACTTTCTTGACCCTAGCGTACAATTGTCAGATTACTCAGTTATTAGTATTTTAGTACCGTAGTTTACAGAATGTTTCCAAATCATGTTGTATACTTGGTCCTACATTCACAAATAATATAGACCTCATGAATCCATGCTCAAGTTACCTCATGTTATTCAGTTAGTTCTTACCTTCTATGCATAATATTCTACAGCCTCAGTCCAGCTATTCAGACTAAGTACAGTGCAGTCTTACATGCCTAGTATTTAGCTATCAGTTATCCAGTTAATCAGCAAAATATTTATGCACTCATGCTCAGCACCCACGTGAATCTTTTGAGTAGTCTCAATTGCAGTACAGGAAGTTTAGTCACCTCATCTTAAATCATGTTCGTAGACCTCAACTCATCTTACCGAAATTTAGCCAAGTGATGATTTTCTTATTCAGCTATCTTAATCAGATCACGTCAAGGTTTCCTTGCACCCTAAAGCCACTAGAACTCTACAGAACAAGGCTCCTGTTGATTATATGTTTTCAGCATGAGTTAATCCGCAAAGCCAGTAATTCAGTTTAGCAGCCATACGGACAAGTACGCATGGCTTGGGTTCCCGTCCCTTCCATCCAGACGTACTATTCGAAGTCTCATGAATGTAACTATTCTCAAATAAACCAACTAAATAAAAGCAAACTCAGCTCAATCCATGTATCATGACTCAGTTTCAGATCTCAGATAATCAATCATGATTTAGTTCGTAGTTGCCTTGTGCATCGCCCCAGTTTTTCTCAACATCTTAGCCAAGTCAGCATTCTTCAAGGGACATAGCATCCCAAGGGGGAGATACACTATGAACCCCTAAACTTTCATGACATAAACATCCCATTGTTTCTTCATGTAATCCCATTCTTTCTTTATGTAATGAATCCAGTTTGAAGTAGGGGGCACTCATAAGTTGACCCTCAAGCTTCAATATCAGCCGTGATCCATGTATTTAGGGGCTCAGTACAGTTCACGATATTTAGTTCACAGTATTCAGTTCATGCATTATGTTTCAGACTCAGCTATGTTCTCATGTTCCTATTCATGCATGTTCAGTAAAGGATCTCGAGTTTGAGATTGTTGACTATGTGTATCTAGAGATCTCTCCCATGAAAGGAGTGAAGAGAGTTGGCAAGAAGGGAAAACTCAGTCCCCGATATGTCGGTCCCTTCAAAATTTTCAGTCGCTTTGGCAAAGTAGCTTATGAGCTCGAATTGCCTTCAGATTTAGCCTCAGTTCGTCTAGTGTTCTTTGTCTTCTTGCTTGATAAGTGCATAGGTGACTCATCAGTAGTAGTCCCTATAGAGGGTATAGATATTCAAAACAACTTCTCTTTTGAAGAGATTCCAGTCAAAATCCTAGACTATCAGATTTGTAGACTGAGGAACAAGAAGTCCCTCTAGTCAAAGTTCTTTGGCGGAAAAGTCCATTGAGGGAGCTACTTGGGAAGCAGGAGCAGACATGCGGACCAAGTATCCTCACCTCTTTTTTGCTAACTCAGACTCAGTTCAAGGTAATAGCTTTCCTTAAGTTTATTCTATTCCGTGTCCAACTTTGAGTTACAAATTTGGTATCAGTTATCATGTTCAGTTTCCTTACCAACTTGGTATTCAGTTTCATGCTCAGAATTCCGTTATAAACTTGGTACTAAGTACCATTGCATCTTCAGTCATGCATTCATGTATCAGTTTAGTCATAAAATCATGCATTAGACATGCAAGAATTTAGCTTATTAGTCACGCATCAGATATGCATCCTCATTATGAGAAATCCAGTTTATCAGAAATCTCAGTCATCCATTCATGAATCAGTCACCCATGCATTAGCTATGCATGGTCAGTATGATATGTTCAGCCTATCAGTCATGTTAGTTATGAAATCATGTTTCAGTAGTATATGTCTTGCACGTACTTCATTTTATCATCTCTCACCTTTTAGTCAGTCTCATTCGAGGATGAATGTTTCCAAGGGGGAGATATTGTAATACCCCGTATATTTTTAAGCTAGAAAATAAACCATTGTTCGTACGTATGAAACCTCTTGTCCTGTGAATCATATTTGAGTACATGACTTACAATGAGTAGCCTAGTGAGAAGAAAGCTCATTATGTGTTAAGTATGTTCATAAGAGTCACTTAGAGTAAGGCAAGCTAAGAGCCTTTGAATCCCTCAAGTTTTAGTGGTTGATTCCGCAAGGGTCATCTTTGAACGAGCATAACTTGTTGTATATGTGGTATTTTGGCAGATTTAGACCCACCAAATTGTAAAGAATCAAATTAGCTTTCCAAAGATACCATGTTTACCAAAATCCGACACCCTAGCAAGAAGTTATGGCTTTGCAAAGTGGAGTACGTCGCTTAACATAAGGTGTGCGACACACAACCTAACTTATGCCATAAGGTATGCAACGTACAACCTATTGTATGCGATAAGGTGTGCGCCGCACAACCTAGATTACACGATAAGGAGTGCGCCGCATATCCTATGGCCAGGTGACGTAAACACTCCATTTTTGGGTCATTTTAAGGGCAAAATGGTCCTTTTCCACCCATATATAAGCTCCCAAACACGGGATTTTGCCCCAATTGAAGCAAAATATACTTCTTTTTCTCAAAAACCTCTCAAGAACAAGCTAGGGTTCCAATTGGGGGATTCAAATTCATGAAGTTTCTCCGTCAATCTTCGTAGGATCACAAACTAAGGTATGCGTTGTGTTGATTTATGGATTCCTTTCATCCATAAAGCTCAAGAACCCTACTTAAATTATGAATCATGTTATTATGCTGTGGGTTGTTCAATTTTATGTGATGGTTGTTGTTTGATTCCCAAGTTGGGATCTTTATGTGAAATTATGAAACTACGTTAGCATGTAAATTGAAATCCATGAATTTGGTGGTTTATGATTTGTGAAATTTGATGATTTCACCTATGCCTTAAGTTGTGCATGTAAGGTGTCTGATAAAATGCCAAAAAGGTATATAAATTATGCCTTATAGCTAAATTGTGATCCAAAGATAAATGCATGCTTTACCTTTACTATCAAAATGACTTCTATGATATTGTTATGCATTATGAATGTTTGAAGGATTACTTAGGGGACTAGTTGATGAAATATTGGTATGTTGATATGTATTCCCATTCATGTACAAGATTATGATAACCATGTACTTCATGAAATCCCCAACTTATTGTATTATGGATTGTTGATGTTGGTCATGTATTCAAGAAAGTCATGCTTTGTCAGTTTCTTTCCATCGAGTCCTGGGGGCACTTGTACCCGAAAGAATAGGTGTGTCCTTAGAGCCATGTCATGTTTTCATAATATCCTCATTCAAGCCATGATCCATAGAACTCAGTCAGTCATGTGACTCAGGAAAGCTCAGTAATTCAGTAATCCCAGTAGTATTCTGTCAATCAACGGAACTCTATGAATTTAGTCTAGTCCACTTCAGTTAATCATGTTTAGTGTCTATTCAGATGGGAGTAGGAATTAGCATCGAGCGAACCCAAGGATGGGAACACACCTGTTATATGAGGGTATGATTCTTAGAATTCATCCTTGCGTTCCAAAACTATGTAACCAACATAGGTTGAGACATCAACACTATCCAATGAGGGTTGATGAGGTGGATAAACATTGCCAGATGAGGGTTCCATCATTCTTTTTTAGGGGACACTATTAGATGAGGGGCACCCACAGTTTGTCCTTATCGGTGGCGCGACATTGACACTCTTCCAATTGGGGTTACAAATTGGATCCCAACTCAGCCATAATGGCATATTAAGGGCGTGTCGGTTAGATGACTACTTCCCACAGTTTCGTGTTACAGAATCAGGACTGTCAGATACAGTCATTCAGTCTCAGTAATAGAATTCAGATAGTTCTTTAGGTCTCAGGACTGTCAGATACAGTCAATTTAGATACAATACAGAACTCAGCTAGTTCCATCAGATTCAGGACTGAAAGATACAGTCAGTTATGTTATCAGTTATATCAGTTATCAGAATTCAGTCATTAGTCATGTTAGTTATCCGTAAATTCATGTGATCACAGTTTCAGATATGGTTACTATGTATGCATGCATGTATTCTCATGTTCATAGTAGTCAGTTAGCCAATATTGTTCATGCATATGAACCCTATGCATTCAGCTTACCTCACATGCATACCAGTACATTCAAAGTACTGATGCATTTGCGCTATGGTGTCTTATACTATAGTTTCAGAGACAGGAGTTCCAGAGCATCAGTAGATTCCAGTCTCTGCAGGTGGAGTTTGAAGTGAGTCATCATCCTTTGAGGACACGATCATCATTTTACTATCTCATTAATTAATTTATTACTTGGAGTTAGTTGGGGACATGTCCCATCAACTCCTTATTCAGATAGTCATGTTTAGAGGCTCTTCAGACTACAGTATGTTTCAGATAACTTATTTCAGTTTTGTTTTGGGTATTTCATGCCCCATCTATATTTTATGATCTATTAGATCTTATGTTACAGTTTTGAACCTTATGTCCTTTCAGTTCATGTTTTTGCATTATACAATATGTATGCAGTATATAGGTACAAATATCAGTCATGGGTTAGCTTGTGGTCCTTTGGGGTCATGGGCACCGTGTAGCGTTCCGGGTACCAGATTCGGGGCGTTACAGCTTCACTCGCTGCCCATTTACCTTAAACGAGATTTCACCATTACTCTTTATTTCTATAGCACCATGTGGGAATACCTTAACCACAGTGAATGGTCTAGTCCAGCTAGATTTTAGCTTGCTAGGAAATAAGGTAGTGTTGAATTATACAACAGGACCAAATCACCAGGTTCAAATACTCTTTTCTCAATTTTCCTGTCATGATACAACTTCATTTTTTTCTTTGTATATGGCTGAGCTCTCATAAGCGTCGATTTGAAATTCATATAACTCATTCATCTTGCTCAACCTAAAGTTTCCTGCATCACGCCACTCAAAATTTAGCCTTTTTAGTGCCTATAGTGCCTTATGCTCAAGCTGAATCAGTAAATAACATGCCTTGTCGTATGAAACCTGATATGTATAGGCACCTATGAGGTTCTTATAAGCTATCCGATAAGCCCACAATGCATCGTCTAGTTTTCTAGACCAGTCAGTCCTATTGGCATTCACAGTTTTTGCCAAGATGCACTTTATCTATCTATTGGAGACTTCCACTTTCCCACTTGTCTAAGGATGGTAAGGTGTTTCCACCTTATGCCTTACACCATATCTATCAAGAAGGGGTTTAAATAAGTAGTTCCAGAAGTGAGACGCACTATAATTGCCCATGGAGTGCCAAATCGAGAAAAGATATTTTTCTTCAAAAAGAAGGCGACACTTCTACCTTTATTGTTGGAAGTGCAACTGCCTCCACCCATTTTGACATATAGTTAACCACCACAAGAATATATTCATACCATAGGAGCTCATGAACGGGCCTATGAAGTCTATCCCCCACACGTCAAACAACTCTAACTCTAGTATATGTGTCATGAGGAGTTCATGGTGATTGCCTTGATCCTGACATTGGTCACATGCTTGCGTAAAATCATGAGCATCCTTATAAATTATAGGCCAGTAAAACGTACACTGCAGAATTTTATGGGCTGTGTGTGCCACTATGGTGACCCCCAATTGATGATGAATGACAAGATTCTACAATGCTCATCATCTCCACCTCTGGGATGCATCTTTGAATAACACCATTAGCACAAATCCTAAATATATATGACTTATCCAAAAAACACTTCCTTACTCATGCATAAATCTTCTTTGCTGCTAGATGGATAGGTCTTTTAGGACAAGATCACTTGCCAAATAGTTTGCAAAATTGGCAAACCATAATCTTGAGATGCCGCCAACACCCGCTCATCTAGAAAAGCATCATCTATCTCAAGATTATCCCCTCATTTCTGCATTGTCTCCTCCTCAAGTCTGGATAAGTGATCTGCAACCTGATTTTCTTTCCCTTTTCGGTTCTTTACTTCAAAATCAAACTCTTGCAGAAAGAAAACCCAACAAATAAATCTTAGTTTGGCATCTTTATTTGACATCAAGTATCTCAAGGTTTCATGGTCAGTATACACTATAAACTTAGTCCCAATCAAACAAGGTTGAAAATTTTCAAAAGCAAAACCACCACAAGTAGTTCTTGCTTTGTAACTGTATAATTTTGCTGTGTGGGGTTTAAAGCTTTGCTATTATAGTATATGGGATGCAAGATCTTTTCTCTCTTTTATCCTAGGATAGCACCCAAGGCCACTCCACTTGTATCACACATTACCTCAAAAGGTGCAGACCTGTCAGAAACACAATAATAGGTGCCGAAATCAACCTCTCTTTTAGGTATTTGAAAGCCTTGAGGCATGTATCATCAAACACAAATTTCACCTCTTTCTTTAAAAGCTTGCATAGAGGATTTGCAATTTTAGCAAACTCCTTGATGAACCTCCTATAAAAGCCTGCATGACTCAAAAAGCTTCGTATGCCTCTAACTGACACTGGTGGTTGAAAATTTTCAATTACCTCAATCTTAACCTTCGTCCACCTCAATACATTGTTTGGAGATCTCGTGCCCTAGAATGATACCTTTTTTCATCGTGAAGTGATATTTTCCCCAGTTTAGCACCAAATTGCACTCTTTACATCTCTGCAGTACACTGGTCAAATGGATCAAACAATCATTGAATGAGTCCCCAACCATTGAAAAGTCATTCATGAATACTTTGGTTGTGTCTTCCACCATATCAGAGAATATGGACATCATACATCTCTGAAAAGTGATAGGCACATTATATAATTCGAACAACATTCTCTTAAATGAAAAGGTCTCATAGGGGAATGTAAAAGTAGTCTTTTCTTGGTCTTCTAGAGCAATCATGATTTGATTGTAGCCCGAGTACCCATCTAGAAAACTATATCAACCCTGTCTGCTAGTCTATCCAGCATCTGATCTATGAACGACATAGGGAAATATTCCTTTTGTGTCCACTTATTCAGCTTCCTGTAATCCATGAAAACTCTCCAACCGGTCACTATTCTCATGGGTACTAGTTCATTTTTTTTCATTAGGAACCACTGTGATTTATCCCTTTTCAGTACACATTGAATCAGGTTTACACAATTGCTGTCTATAATGGGAAAAACCACCCATCATCTACCCACTTGATTATCTCCTTCTTAACCACCTCTTATATAGGAGGGTTTAGTCCCATCTGATGCTCAATACTGGGAATTCTATTAGGCTCAAGCTGTATATTGTGTGTGCATATACCTGGTGAAATCCTCAAAATATCTGTAATAGTCCATCCAATATCTCTCTTGAATTTTTGCAATATCAATGTCAAAGCTTCCACCTGTGCTCCTGCCAAATTTGTTGCAATAATTACCGGTAAGGTATTGTTGGACCCCAAGAATGCATACTGCGAATGAGATGGGAGGGCCTTATATTCCAATACCGATGGCTTCTCAATGGATGGTTTTGTAGGAGGTGTGGTTCTGTTTTTCAAGTCAAGATCTAGTTTCTTAGGGGTATATTTGTAAGAACCTATGCCATGTAATGCATTAGCCAACTCGTCATATTCATCTATCCCATCACTCTCAAAGTTCATAATCACTGCTGCTAATGCTTCTAGCCCTAATCTTTCCTCAATAGGCACATAACTGCAACCACACCATCGTTCACAACGTTTATCACTGCTACCACTCTCATATCATCTGGCTGCTTTACTATCATGCATATTTTAAACACTATTTGCTCATTGTTCTATTTGAAGGTGATCACCTCTAAGTCTACATCAATCACCACGCGACCAGTGGACAAGAAGGGTCTACCCAAGATAATCAGAGCTTGAGCATCCACTTCACAGTCTAAAATCATGAAATCTGCAAGATAGGTGAATGACGCCACCCATACTTCTACGTCACACAAAATACCCACTGGTTCCTTTACAGATGAATCAACCATAAAAAACCTTGCAAATATAGGCTTGAGTTTACCTGACCCCAACACCTTGTATATCACTAATGACATTATATTTATTCCTGCTCCCAAATTACATTAAGCCAGATTAATATCAAAAGTCCCAATAGAACATGGGATGATGACTCCACCTGGGTCCCCCTTCTACTACTAGTGCATGAGAAATTATGCTAAATTTTTTCACTTTATCTTAAGGATCATCTACAACCCAATCGTCACCATAATCACTCTTAAAATCATCATCACTAAAAGTTATCTTTTCAAACTCAGCTTCAGGTAGCTCATCAACAACAATATTATTCTTCCTCGGTTGATTAGTAGTGGGCAAAAAATACACACCAGGTGGGGAGCAACTCCTAATGTTAATAGCCAGACAATGAACAAGTGTTGGAGAATTCTGCACAGTGTCACTAGGAAGGGCACCTGACTGTCTTTGAGCCAAAATGGAGGAGATTTGCCCATACTGCTACTCTAACTGCTTGATAGAAGTTGCTAGTGACTCGACCTTTTGGGTCAATCCTGAAATATCAGCCTTGAGTTCTTTAAAGAAAGTTAATTGGATGGATCTCTTAACCCTTCATCAACTTAGTCAACATCTCTTTTATTCTTGATTTCGCATCTCATCTTCTAGGTGGAATGTAGTATCCCAACAAAGGTTGGGGTTAAATACCAAGGGAATACATGGAATCATGTCTCTCAGCTTTTGTATTCAACGGGAAGAACTGAAAAAGTAAATAGGGGGTTTTGAGTAGCAATATCGAGCAAGTGGCGAATATCAACTTCAATTGTAATTAGTCAACAGGTGAACACTAGAATTGTGTTCCCCTGGCTTCTTAGCTCCGTAGGTGATGTTGGGTGTATTTATGCATTCTAGTGTTACTATTCTACCATGATCATGCGATTAACCCTATGAATCAATATCCAAGATAAACAGTCTAATGAATGAAATTCTATAGCGTAGTATGATTGTTTGTAAGCCTTAACCCTAGGCTTCTATCCATTGATTGTCCAAAGTCATTACTTTTCCGCATTAGTTTAGTTTAATTTTTGTTTACAATTCTAAAACTTCATTGTTTACTTTTTCTCAATCGTTAAACTAGAATTGGATAGTTGGCAAACACAAGTCCTTGTGGGATCGATACTTGGATTCTTGAAGGCCACTTTACTACTTGGTAACCACGTACACTTGCGTGTGCACTTGGGTGCTGTCAAGTTTTTGGCGCCGTTGTCGGGGACTTGTAAATAGGCAACTATATTATTTTTAACTTTTCTATATTGAGTTGTAAATTGTTTTTATTTTTTTAGTTTCTTTTTATTTTCTTTTATTTCTATTTTTATCACACTTCTTGATATGTCAGTCTGGGATAGATGGTTTTCGATGGATGGAGATTCTTGTCATTTTTGTATAGGACCCCATCATATGGCTTTTTGTCCAAACATTTATCCAATGTTCGGAGAGGACCTGCTTGTTGCCGACCTATGAAGCAGACCACAAGTTGGTGTGTGGTTTGTGGAAATATTTATCATTCTGCAGACATGTGTGCTTTTAATCCTGATTCAGTCATGTTTGTGGGCAATGCTCAAAAGACAATTAAGGAGATATCACCTCTACTATGTCCACAGATGCTAAGAAATGAAAAATATGAATATGATACCAACCAATTTATTGAGCAAACACAAGAATCACAGTCACTCAACTGTCATCTTTCTTATGATACTGCAATTGAGAAGATGAATATAAGTGAGGGTGTTGTGAATAGTGTAAATTTTGAAGTGGGATTGGTTGGGCCTCATTCAAAGAACTTTTCTATATTATGTTTAGATGATGTCTTGACTGTGGAATCATTTAAAATAGTGGGAGAGTGTGAAGATGAGGAACAAGAATTCTATATTCTTGATTTTACACCAGATAAGAAACACAAAAACACACCTCACCCCAAGGCCGAGTGATTTACAATGCCTCATACGTTACTCGGTTCCTTAATCCTTATACCACCTCTCTATGAGCGAGGCTAAAAGATAAATGCAATGTTTGGGGGAAATTCATATCCTTAAGGTGGAGGATAAAATTGATATGGGTCATGCCGTGACACTGAATTAGGTGCTTCTTGGAAGGCAACCCAAGCTAATGTATGTTTTATTTATAGTTTTTACTTCACGTAGTTTTTGTTTTATTGAGTTGCAGGTTGATGGGAAGTCTGAGTATCGAAAACCTGAGATAAGGAGCATGGCAAAGACTGAGTGTGGGGTCCCCATCCCTATTGATATTTAAATATTCTACTAGCTAGGCCTAGAGGCCTTAGGGGGTATTTTTATCTCTTACTTTTAAGTTTACTCCGGGGACAAAGTATATTTTAAGTGAGGGGTGGGGAAATTCTCAATTTTGGGCTCAATTGTTTTTTTTTTGTTAGATATTCTTGTTGGTGCTATTTTTGATTACATAGTGCAAGTGTTTTGTTTGGTAAAAGCATGTTCATTATGCGAATTACTATTGTTGAGACCCTTAGGCTCATGTTTGTGACTCTTGTACTTTTTGACTTAAATATGAATTTATGCTATTGTTTTGCGGGGAGTCTATGATGATCCAATTGAGTCAAGCATGTGCCATGTGCGTGTAAGGTGTTTGTGTATTTCTTGTTGCATGTGATGTCTAGAACTTGCCTGGTGTGTGTGCAAAGCAAAATAAAAAATGTGGGTTTAGGAGATGATATAGGTGTTTCTTTGATAGCCTTATTTTATACCCTCCTTTTGACCTACCCTTTGTGCTTAATCTTAGTTATCCCCCTTGATGCTTTAGCTTTTTCTTTGTTAGCCTCATATGTAGCCTAATCCCTTCTTTTATAGACCCGAATTTGATCCAAAAATCTCCTAAGTGCTTTAATGTAAAATTTAGTAAGTAAGGAGTTTGAGAAATAAGAGGAGAAAATTGAACTTGAAGACCTAAAGTATAGTTATTGGCGTGCCCAGTTGTTGTGGTAGGAAGTTAGCAAAATTGTTTGAAAAAGTTCCCAAATTTAGCCCGAATATGATACAATGAACTTGTTTTAGCCCTGATCCTTATTGGACATTATGCACCTTAACTATGGCAAATCGCTTAAGTTGAGGGTGGCTATCATAGGGGTTCATAGCGTAAAGTGGGTGCAAAAAGGGAAAAATTGAAAGAGTGTCATACTCCTATCATAGTGTAAGTAAATGAACTTAATAATATGGGGTGAAAAACAAAAGAATGAGGTAGACACTGATGTTGTAAATTGGTTGTTGAAGAGTGGTTTTAAATGTAAAAGTGATGTATTAAAGCGCTTAGGGAAAATAGTCGCTATTATTCCTAAATTGTTCTAACCCGTCCCTTAGCCTACATTACAACCCGAAAAAGACCTAATTGATCCTAAGTTCACATTCTGCTATTAGTGGAGAACTAAACTAAGGGCTAGCCTATGGTTCAATATCTGTAACTATTGAATTTCTTGTGAGAGTGAGCGTAATTTGATTCTTATACCCATTGTGTTATAAATTGCATTGTTGTGAGTGTTATGGGTAACTCTCTTGTTGTAAGGGGCACATGTTTTATGAATGTGGATGAGTTGAATGATGTCCTTTATTGAAAAATATTCATGAGTTTGCCACTAAGGTGAGTCAATTCTCGAGGCTAGGATGTTTTGGAGTAGTGTTCATGAGCTTTCAATTGTGTAAATATCATGCTTAGTAAAGAAACTTGCATTCAGTGTAATCATTGTAGTGCTGGATTGAGTATCTTGCATTTAGTGGAAGTGTAGAGTCTCCTCAACTGATTATGCTTAGAGTAAAGAGTTGTTCGAGGATGAACAAGGCTTTAAGTATGGGGTGGTGATGTTGGGTGTATTTATGCATTCTAGTGTTACTATTCTAGCTTATTTAGTCTTGTTTTGAGGATGACTTGAGTGATTAATGTGTTAATTATGTTAGAAACAAACATATAAGTGTTCAAGGACGTTATTACAATGGTTCAAAGTGTTTTACAACAAGTTTGTGCTTAATTGAATCATTTAGAGTTCAATCGAGAAAATTAGTTTTACTAACTTAAGCTAGTTGGGCGTCTTGTTGGTTTCATTGGATTCTATGTGTTTAAAAGGTTCCAATTGGTTTAAATGTGTAATTATGAGTGGAGCAACTTATTGGTAATGTATAAAGTTTAATTTGAATAAGTCAAGACTCAAAACGATAAGTGAAGATTAATGCGAGCTAGCCTTGTGTTAGCTTGTGTTTTTGATTCAACGTCATGGATATTGTGTTGTGATTGTATCTAATTCGAGGTGTGTGATTATGTTGGGATCTTTTGTGAGCTGAATATGATGATATAAAAGCTGGAAATCCACTGGAAATACACCACAAGTCAAGGGATGAAAGATTGGATGATCAACACTTAACCAAAATCGTAGAAACAACTTCCAGAGTGTTGAGGCGATGAGCCCACGGTGTCCTGGATGGAGCGGGGCTCTAAATCAGGCTCAGCCTTGGCTGGAGCGGCGCTATACAACAGGCTCAGTCTTGGACCACACCCAGGGCGGCGCCTCCTTCACTCCACTGCTCAATTCTTGGTCGGATCCTACTCCTACATGACTTTGGCTTGCCTTCGTGCTATAAATACATCATTGTACATGTTTTTAATTACTTTTGGATGTCTAGGATACTTGTGGAGTCTTTTATATACATAATTAGGGTTCATAATATTCTACTTTAGTTTCTTTCATGGTTTGTTTCATCAATCCAAGTAATTGGATGATGAATATTTCCATTAAGGGCTAAACTCCCTTTCTAGGGTTAAGGCCAAATCATGAATACTTCCATTTTGAATTAAGTTTGTTGATTTGCTTATCAATATGGTTGTTTGTTTATCCTTGTTTTAACTATTTTAGGGATTAACTACCCTTAGAATATATTCATTGTCGATATTGTGATCTTAAGAAGGGGAATAGAAAGATAGAACATGGTGATAAGCAAGGTAAGGTTCGTAGTCTTTTATAAAACAAGGATTTCAAATTGGCATCTAGGACAAGATGTACCTAGAGGCCTTACTTGATTCAAATGTAGGATGATAGCTTTAAGCACTTAATTGGATTATTACATCCCCGCTCAACGATGTAGTTGTAAGGTCCAAGTTAGGTAAATGATTAGAGGTCGGGAGACCACGATCATGCGATTAACCCTATGAATCAATAACCAAGATAAGCAGTCTAACAAATGAAATTCAATAACGTAGTATGATTGTTCGTAAGCCTTAACCCTGGGCTTCTATCCATTGATTGTCCAACGTCATTACTTTTCCGCATTAGTTTAGTTTACTTTTAGTTTACAATTCTAAAGCTTTATTTTTTTACTTTTTCTCAATTGTTAAACTAGAATTGGATAGTTGACGAACACAAATCCCTGTGAGATTGATACTTGGCTTTTTGAAGGATACTTTACTACTTGGTAGACCACATATACTTGCATGTGCTCTTGGGCGCTATCAGTAGGCTTATTGTGCTTTATTTAGCCAATCCGATACCTGCATGTAGAATCTGATAAGTTATGTACCATCCATAGTCTTTTGGATGAGCAGAAGATTTTACTCTGAAATATCTTGGGTTTTAACTCTTAAAAAATTTCCTAGAAATCCGTTCTCCTGACCCAATACGACTCATGGGTATGAGCTGTATGCTGGGATATGAGTGGTATGGTCCTATTGTATGTTGAACAGTGTTAGTTGGTGGGATAGTTTTGGTCACTGAAATGGGTACGACTTAGAGGTGTGAGTCGTAAGGGGTTGGTACGAGTTGTAGCAGGGACTTATGGTCGACTGTGTTTGATTTTCCTAGTATTTAATTTTGCTAGGGATATGAGTTATAGGTATGAATCGTATACTATGGTTATGACTTGGTTGGATGAGTCGTATATCGGACAATGTTTGATCCAAGGGTTGAGGCTTGGATATGAGTGGTAGATACCGATCGTATAGGAGGGTACGGCTCGTATGGGTCAGTGTTATCCCTGTGAAGGGTTTTTAAGGGATTTAAGTGGGGGTGTTCTGGATATTTACCTACTTACCCTAATTAGGAACCACAACTTCTAATACACTTAGGAGGTTATTTACCATATTATTCTATTCATTAACACTTAGAATCCATTCCTAAACATCTCATAATTCTCTCAAGAGATTTTGGGGAAAAAAGTCTAGGGTTTCATCTTACGGATTGCTTTGGGGCTTGTCTTGGTGATTTATTTCAATCAATTCTTTGGTATAAGGCATGATTCTCTTCTCTCATTGTAATTTCAACTAAAGGCCTGTTTATATGATTGATTTCATGGTTTTACTATTTCATGATTAAGGTTTTTAACTATTATTGGGGTTTTTGATATTGAATGCTTGGTTATGGTTTCCTATGGTTTTAATTATGCTTTTATATGCATTAATGGTGGTTTTGGATAATTGAATTGCATGGTAATGGTTTAATGGTCTTTGGAATTAATTTTGGTTATATGATGCCCCTAAGGTGTTTGATAAAATGCTTATAAAGATATGTTCAATGCATTGACTTCTTTTAATGGAACTCTTGCATGTTTTAAACTGGACAAAGGATTTATGCATGTCTTAAATGGTTTGAAAAGGCTAAAGGCTAAATGATTATGCTTTTGGAGAACATAGAAGTCTCCCAAGTGGATTTAATATGGTATATGGAAGGGCACCTAAGGTTTCCTTAACCTAAATGGTTTGGCTATGGATATTACTTGCAAGTAAAGGGTGGTATGACGATACCACCAATATTGGCCTTGGTTAATTAATGGTCAATGGATTGTTTGGACATGGTTTTAATTGGAAATTAATGGCGGGGTGTGTAGCTAAGCCATAGAAGGTGGCTGTCCCAGGGGGACCAAAATCGAAAACTCATATTTGCCGATATGAGGGTCTTGATGACTATGTGCTTGTGTCACATTTTATATTGGGGGATGTACTAGTCATCCCATGGGATATTCCCCAGTCCTGTGGCTACACGCACTGGGGACCTTTTAGTAGGGGGAGCTGAACCCATATGGCCCATCGGTGGTTAGGACGACAAAGCTACACAGTCCAGGTAAAGGTTTTAAGTGCATGCTAAATCCGATCCCCTTTCCCGATACTTATATATGTATGGTTCTATGCATGATGGATGGTTTTACTTGGTTTTGTGACTAGCATTATTTTATCCTTATCCTGAGATTCATGCTAGCGGTCACTCGCTAACCCCGTTTATTGACGGCTGTATACCCATGCTATGCAGGAATTGTCCATCCTACTCCTCCTAATTAGAATGTGGATTCGGTATCAATATTTAGACTGAAGTGGTGAGCTTCTATTATTTCGGAAGGAATAATTTCATGTTATTCATTTCTTTAGACACTTATTTTATTTTGGATATTAGTTTTGGCCATGGTTGGGGGGCATGTCCCAACCAGATTTGTTTACTCTTTTGGATAAAGGCTTTGTGATACTTTTGAGGGTTGGTATGGGCGGAATCGGTAGAGGTGTCAGCCTTAGCATTGGTATTGATATTGAGGCTAGCATCATCGAACATGATTTCTCACTGTTCCATCCTATTATATTTTGGGATTGATTTTTATATTATGTTTGGTATTCCCTTTGGATTATGGTCTATGGTTTGGTTCGGTATGGTTGGGTGGTTGGTGAGGTTGGTGCGGTACGATTGGACTCGGTTGGGTCGGTCACGGTTGTGACCCTATCCTAGAGTCTTGATGAGAACAATAACTCTATCTTGTGCTACATATGGCCACCACATGTGCTCAAACAAAAAATCCTGCAGCTCTGCTCTCGGGATTTTGGACTTCTGACACATGCTTTGCCCACATGCAATCCATATGTGCTACGTGAGATTCGCATGTTGACATAGGTAGGTGCCGGAAGTATTTTTCAGCTCTTCTTCAATTCCAACACTTACCTTAGTCTCATACAGACCACATGTGCTACATGTGGTCCACATGTAGCCATAGGTAAGTGTCAGGCCTTCCAACACTTGCAACTAAGCTTCAAATCTTCAACTTTTATCACATGCTTTGGTCACGTACATTTTGAAAAGTGTCACAAATACCCAAGATTGATCAAATAAGTAGCCAAAAACACTATTTTCATCTTTTCCACAAACTTAACATCCAAAACCTAGTTTCTTGCAAAACATACCCAAACCGCATCATATCTAACAAAATAACATAAGAAACTTGCATATTTTCATAGTTTTAAGCGTCGAAAGTGCTATATTTTTATAGGATATCATGGAAAAAGGGCTACGGGAAGGTTTTAAGTCATGGTAATAGTGTAAAGGAAAGGAACAAACCAATCCACCTTTAATGAAAAACATGCAAAAAATAACTCTAGTCGCTATGGGTCTCGTAATGACTCGTGGTCACTGGCCACGAGTCGTCAACACGACTTGTAGTTTGGGAAGTGACTCTAGTTCACCTCAATGGTTTGGTCATGAGTCCCTCATCATGACTCGTGACCTCACTATACCACTCGTGAGGTCCAAATCATGACTTCAACAGAAACTATAGACAAACTTACTGATCAGGCTATGATTAGCACCTTATGACTCGTGAGGAGTCTTCACGACTCATCAACTGAGTCATAGCCTTAGCAGTTAGCCCAACACTAAGAGAATTTCAGAGTTCAGAACTTAGGGTGTAACAATTTTTTTGTGTGGTCAGCCCATGTCTTTTTCCCAAAAAAGAATGAGGGCTAGTTTTGCAGGTATTTTTTCCAAAAAAATCCACCATTATGAGGGCCATTTATATAGTTTACCCATTCCGACATGCTCGATTTGAATTTTTTGTGTTTCTGCCTCCTATTCAATTTTGTGATGTTTTCCCTGCACTTGCACTTAAAGAAAATAAACCTTTTTAGAGTGGGTTGCCTCCGATCAAGCGCCTTATTTAAGGTTGTGCCACAACATATTTTTGTGTGTTTTTATTATTTTTCTAATAATTTGTATTTTTCTTTTTTTTTCTTTCAGCTTTATCTATTAAATCTATCACATATCACAGGTTGCTAACGAGTAGTGCTTGATTTGATGTTGCAATACGAAGCAGTCATAATGACACTTTAGGTCATTTTTCACCCTTTTGTGTTTTTTTTCTACTTTTAGTGTTCTTCTATTGCATTCCCACATCATTTATGACTTGCTGGGAATAATAGTTCGATTTTTAGGCAATTCATTTGATTTTTATACTAGTTTTGGATCCGTTGAAGTTGGAAACTAGGTCCTTGGCCTAAACTTCAAGTAAATGATTTTGGATGAGAATTTCAACAATTCTGTTAGCTCCAGAATGTAGATTTTAGGCTAGGGGGACCTTTGGTTTGAGTCTCAAGGTTTTCAAGCTTATTTTGGGTTATTGGTTGGAAATTAGTGAAAATAAAATAATGAGTGTGCGGTCCATATTTTGTCGAAACGACCTCTGTTGAAATTTTATTGATTCTGTTGAGTCCAAATTGTCATTTTTTGTAGGCAACAAAGTTCATTTATGTGTATGGGGTTGTAAATGAATCTCAAGCACTCGATCGAAGTTCTTTTGGACTTAGGATTTTTCTAGTTGACTTAGGATTTTGCGTGCAGGTCCTAGTTACTTTTTCTGTTCATGAAGGTCAATGAGATTGATTTCTATGATCGTGGCTAGACCTATTACGTTTGCAATATAGGGTTGGACCTATCCATTCATCACGATCGTGATATAGGGTCACACAAATGCGATGAAAACCCCCTGGCAGTATTTGAAGCAACTCCCTTCATTTTTAGATTATTTTTCTAAGTGTAAACCTCCATTGATGATCTTGGAGCTCTAAATTTGTTGAGAAATTATAAATTGAATTTGAGATTAGTTAGGGTATTGCTTAGTGATCAATTTCCAATTACTTCATCGCAAGTTTTTGGTCTTTTTTTGTGATTAAATTCGATCATAATTCTATATTTTAACATATATTTGAGGGATGGTTTGATGCATGAACGGAAGCTGGCGGTGCCCAAAATTTGAGCAGAAGCTTATTGTTCCTTGAGGTACATTATTGTGGGTCCAATTTTCGATTCCATTAGCAGACCTCACGTGTGATTTTTACTAATTTTGACCTAGAGTACTTTATGTTGATATGAATATTGTTGTTATTGTCTTGATGAGTAGATTAATATTTTAATAACGTGCTAGTGGTCGAAACCTTCTTAGAAGGGAAAAGTCCAGTATAGTGGTTTGCGAACGCATTCTTCGGCATCCAGGTAGGCTACGACTTACCTACTTTTAGACTTTGCTTTTTAATGTATTGGTGTGATAATTTTCAAATTATGGGTGGGGTATTTTTAATGAACCTGAGCTACCCCCGGACATCACACAATGCTTAGGACTACAAGTATCCCCAAAGCTAACCCATGATTCACACTCAACGCTAAATAAGACTTACTTAGTGTGGACATAATTTGAAAGCTTAACTTATAAGCTATATCGTACTTGAAATATCAATCTCTATAAAACAAGATGAACCAAATCACAACTAAAAGTCTGAATGTCTAAATGAAATAAACAACTAACAGTTTCCAACAAGCCTCTAATCAAACTGAAGAGTCATTGGGACAGACCCAGCTGATCCAAAGGAAACATAGAATCAAAACTTGTACTTATTAACTTAACATAAAAAACAACCATAATCTTGAACCTCAGAGCGTGAGGACTCACCAACTAATAGGATATAGTAAATGGTAATCGTGGCTAATCGTACTGCCAAGGACGAACACCAGGACCTACATTATTAAATAATGTAGCCACACAGACATATATATGGTCAATACTTCTGGAATGTATTGAGTATATGAGGGTGAATGCAATAATTATATCATGACCTAAAGAAAACATGAATGGTAAGTGTAAATAAACTTACCTTGATCATGAATAAAATTGAAAGCTCAAATATTGCAAGCATAGATCATAAACAATTACTAAATTAAACTTGTGAGTCATTACACTTAGTTTCTAAAATCTTCTTTACTTTTATTATGGGAGATTTTTCCGACCGACATAAATCATGTGACCTAGCATGGAGTCCAACATCTTACTCATATTGAGGATATCTGTTGTACCCTTGCCACTGGAATAGAACCTTAACTTAGAGTTATCACTAAACTAAACTTAGCCATTTGGGCCAATAAGATACTCTTTGGTGAAGCCCTTTAAACCTACGGTGGCACATAGTCTTTGGGAAATAGGATGTGCTAAAGCCACATTCCTTTCTCGATGCTAAATACTACTTCTAAATGAAATTCACCTTAAATATCAGAATAGAACCTTAACTTAGAGTTATCACTACACTTAGCTCCTTGGGCCAATGAGACACTCTCTGGTGCAGTCCTTTAAACCTATGGTGGCACGTAGTTTTTGAGAAATAGGATGCGCTAGCCCATATTCCCTTCTTGGTGCTAAATACTACTCCAAATGTATATACTCGTATGCTCATGCTTATGAAATTCACGTTAAATAGCATATGGGTTTAAAAATTGAAAATCAATTATGCTTCTCTTGCTTAAATCATACTCGTAATGAAACTTGTGAATTTCATGTCATATATGAGATCATAAGAGAAAAACTGTAACTTCAATCATGTTGTAATACTTTACACCTTGAACTAGTAAAATTGAACTTCTTGTAAACTGAGTAAATCATGCTAAATCATTCATGTTTTTTTTCCACTAATGGAATTTCATGTCAAATACAAAAAACTCATCTCATAATATCAATCATGTGAAATAGAACATGAGTAAATGCAAATTCTTATGCTTAACGAACTTTAAATCACATGGAAACATCGTAATTTCAAAAGCATAAATGTGGGTATAAATCCTAGTCATGAAATCTTTAAAAATTCACGTAAAAACTTAACTTTTGGGCACAAGTATGAAAGGTTATCCTTGTTCAAACCCCACATACCTGGACTTTGTGAATTGCTTGAAGAAGACTCAAATTGGTACTTTGAAAGCTTGAATTTTGGAGAAGAATTTCCTCTTTTGTGTTCTTGAGGGTTTGGGAGGAGAGAAGATACGTATAAAAAGTTGTGAAAATGGGAAATGAATTTAGTATGGTTGGGAAATCATTTAAGAGGTAAAATAACAAAAGACCCTCAAAACATTATAAGAAATAAATGAAATCTGGCATTTTCTCACCCTTGGATGTGGCACACTCTTATCGCGCCACACCATGGGCGTGGCAAACCCTTATCATGGAATCCAGCAAGCTTAGCATACCCTTATCGCGCTAGGCCACTGGTTGTCACATAAGGGTGATACCTCATGGCACATCATAAACATATGCTCTTACTATTTTGGGATCCCAAAATATCCTGTAATGTATTCCAAAAATTTTGAAATATTTTTTAATGGTCCCATTATCATTCCTTATCACTTTCAACTCAAAAGCTGGAACAAAATGCGAATAAGCTATCAAAATAAAATCATCAAAATCTTGGGGTCTAATAAAATTATAGCTCTAACAATCTTTTAGGTGCTTATGATTATTGTATTCGGTTATGGGGCCTTAGAGTCAAATTCTATATTGAAATCCTTAAACTCAATAACTGCTTCTCTTTTTTGACTTGACTCAGCTTACTTAGGACCTTTAGGTTGTACTTAGATGCCTTAGTGTAGGTCTGAATAGTTGCTTGCCTTGGTTTGTATTTTGGGGTTTATAGCTAGCATTATCGCTCTTTTAGGATGAATCACCATAAGATAATGCTATTTCCTATTATAGATGACTATAAAATACCTTGAGGGGCTAATTATGAAAGTTGGGTTGGTTTCTTTTCTATATTGTGTTTGTTCAATAATCCTTGACATTTTAGCATTTTATCCTAAAAGCATTAATTTCAGTAAGATAAATAGCATTTTGAATGCACTTTTAAAGAATTTGGATTACTAAAAAAAATGACAGACTATTTAGTCCTAATTCAAGTTTGAGCACTTGATTTTACTGCTTATTACATATTTAGTTTTAGCTCGAGTTCGATACCCAATATTTCTGCTTATTATATATTTAGTCTCAATTTGAGTCCGTCATGCATTGTTATTGACTTCTGGTTGGGAATGTGGTTTGAGTCCGGACATGATTATTGGTATGGCTGAAGGAGGAGTACAGGATTCTTTTATTAGATATCATGTCTTATGTAATACCCCGTATATTTCTACGCTACAAAATGAACCATTGTTCCTACGTATGAAACCTCCTGTCCTGTGATTCTTATTTGAGTACATGACTTACAATGAGTATCCTAGTGAGAAGAGAGCTTATGATGTGTTAATCATGTTCATAAGAGTCACTTAGAGTAAGGCAAGCTAAGAGCTTTTGAATCCATCAAGTTTTAGTGTTTGATTTTTCAAGAGTCATCTTTGAACAAGCATAACTTGATGTATATGTCGTATTTTGGCAGATTTAGACCCACCAAATTTTAGAGAATCGAATTAGCTTTCCAACGATATCAATTTTATAAAAATCCGACACCCGAGCAAGAAGTTATGACTTTTGCAACGTGGAGTGTGTCGCCTAACAAATCGTCTAAGGTTACTGGAATGGTTATGCCATAAGTTGTATGACGCACAACCTAACTTATGCCATAAGTTGTGCGATGCACAACCTAAGTTATGCCATAAGTTGTGGGGCGCACAACCTAGCTTACGCGATAAGTTGTGCGCCGCATTTCTTATGGCCCAAGCGATGTAAGTTATTTTAAGGGTAGAATGGGTATTTCCCACCCCTATATAAGCCTATAACACGGGATATTGCCACAATTCAACCAAATTATAGTCACTTCTCTCAAAATTCTCTCACGAACAAGTTAGGGTTCTCAATTAGGGATTTAAATTCAAGAAAATTTCATAGTAAATCTTCATAGAATCACGTACTAAGGTATGCATTGTGTTCATTCATGGATTCCTTTCATCCATGAAGCCCAAGAATCAAGTTTTAAACTATTGATTTTGATATTCATGCTATGGGTTGATTATGTTCATGTGGTTGTAGTTGTATGATTCCCAAGTTGGAATCTTTATGTGTTTTTATGAAAATATGTTAGCATGTGAGTTGAAAACCATGATTTTTAGTTGGTTATGATATGTTAATTTGATGATTATGCCATGCCTTAAGTCATGCAACCTAAGTGTTTGACAAAACGCCTAAGAGACTAGAAATTATGTAATATAGCTCAATTGTGACTTATGAAATGGATTCATATTTTACCCTTATGTTCAAATGACTCTTATGCTATTGATGTGCAATGTAGATGTTTGTTGGAATGCTCATGATGTTAGAGTATGAAATTATGACATTGAGTATATGCATTCCTATTATGTACAAGATTATGATAACCATGTACTTCATGAAATCCCCAACTTATTGTATTATGGATTGTTGATATTGGTCATGTATTCAAGAATGTCATGCCTTGTCAGTTTCCTTCTATCGAGTCCTGGGGATACTTTTACTCGATAATTTAGCTGTGTGCCTAGGGCCAGTGTCATGTTTTCACGATATCCTCAGTCAAGCCATATTCAGTAGAATTCAGTCAGTCATGTGACTCAGGAAAACTTGGTAAACTCAGTAATCCCTATAATCTCAGAAAGCTCAGTAATTCAATAATCTTAGTAGTATTTCATCAGTCAATAGAACTCAATAAACTTAGTCTAGTTCAGTTCAGTAATCATGTTCAGTGTCTATTCAGATGGGAGTAGGATTTAGCACCGAGTGAACCCAAGGATGAGGACACACACTGACAGATGAGGGTGTGATTCTTAGAAGCAATGCTTGCATTCCAGAACTATGTAGCCAGCATAGGTTGAGATATCAACACTGACAGATGAGGGTTGATGAGGTGTTTAAACACTGTTAGATAAGGGTCACACCGTTCTTTTTTGGGGACACTGCCAGATAAGGATCACCCACATATTGACTTTACTGGTGGCGCGATATTGACACCCTTCCAATTGGGATTATAGATTGGACCCCAACTCAGCTATAATGCGTTATTTGGGGAATGTCCGTTGGATGACTACTTCCCACTGTCTCAGTCTCAGTAAAAGAACTCAGAAGTTCTTCAGATTTCAGGACTGTCAAATGTAGTCAACTCAGCATAGTACGAAACTCATCTAGTTCCATCAGAACCTAGACTGTCAGATACAGTACCTCAGTATCAGTTCTATCAGTTATAAGTAACTCATGTTATCAGTAATTAGACTCAGTAGTCAGTTCCATTACGAATTCAGTTACAGTCACTTATTATGCAAGTATTCTCATGTTCATATTATACAGTCAGTTAGCATTGTTCATGCATTTGAACCCTTTGCATTCAACCTATCTCACATGCATACTAGTACATTCAATCGTACTGACACATTTGCGCTATGGTTTTTATTCTATACCATAGGTTCAGAAGTACGATCTACAGAGCATCAGTAGCATTGCAGTTTTAGCAGTCTGAGTTAGTAGTGAGTCCTCATCCTTCAAGGACATGATCATTACTTTATTTCTTTATTACTTAGTTTATTTCAGTAGTTGGAGTTAGTTGGGGATATGTCCCATAAACTCCTAATTTAGATAGTCCACTTTTAGAGGCTTTTCTGACTTCAGTATTGTAAGACCCCACAAAATTCTCTCGTAGTCTGTGCCTTAGAGCGTGTTCAATGAAGTGTTAATCCGGTCATAAAAGGTTGAGAAGTGTCTTTCTAAGTGAGAAATATTTTGGATCATGTTGAGTTTCCCTAATATTGACTTTTTATCATGTAGGGAATTGAAGAAGATTTTCATCGATACCAAATTCGCCTAAATCCGACACTCAGGCGAAAAGTTAGAGCCCTTTTAGTGAGATAGTGTGCCACTTGGCACTTTAGCTTATCGCGGAGCTAGCAAAAATGACAATCGTCAAAATCCAGTGATCCTCTGCGATTATGGTGCGTCGCGCCAAGGCTTAATTTCAGAGTTGTCAATTTTCAGTGCACCAACGCGATTCCATCGTGTCGCGGTGCATTTTCATTTTGCAACCAAGGTGGCAACAAGATTTCCACCGCGTCGCGCCACCAACCAGTTTCCCAATTGTCCAGTTTCCAGTGAGCTGGCGTGATTCCACCGCATCGTGCCAGTATGTAAAATCAGGATTTTTCAGTTTAATTCAAAGAGTGAAAACGATCATTTTACTACCCCTATATATACTCCTTAACACGGGATTTGGCCTTATTTAACCCAAAAATACTAGTTTTCTCTCAAAGTTGTTCAGGAACAAGAGCTAGGGTTCCTAAATCAAGACCCCAATCATCAAGATTCCTCCATTAACTTTTCAAGAATCAAGAAACTAAGGTATGTAGATGTTGATTCTTGGGTCCCTTTCATCCAAGAAGCTCAAGAACCCTTTTTAAAATTTCAAAAATTTTATGTTTATGAGTTTTCATGATTCATGTGAATTGAAATTGGAGTTCATGCTATTATTGATTTTCTAATTCATGTTTTGTTTATGAGGTTTCAAGATTTGACCCTAGTATGTGATATTCATGTGATGTTCATGATAAACCATCTTCAATTTGCTTGTTAAGTGATGTGTTCATGTCAATTAAGTCTAGAAATTGTTGAATAAGCAAAGCATGCTCCCCATATGTTTGATAAAATGCTTATGTGAAAGAATTAGAGCCATTATAGCATGTTGACTAGAAATTTCCAATTTGGTGCAAGCCGATGCATGCCAAGTGTTTGTTGAAAGGCCTTAGTGAATGAATTGTGACATAATAGCATGAAATTCCCCATTATGTACTCTTCGATACATGCTAAGACTTTAATACATGCTAAGTATTTGATGTAAGATCTTGTTGAATAGAATATAAGCCAATAGCATATCTTCCTATACTATCACATGTTTATGATTTCTAAATGCTTGAAGAGATGCTTTAGTAATTCTGAAGGTGAATGAATGTCCATGATCTTGATAATTCAAGAATGGTTGTGCTTTACTTTTATGTTATCGAGTCTTGGGGGTATTTATACCCGACAATTTAGCTACAGTCTAGAGCCCGTGTCAGTTTTTACGATAATCTCAGTCAAGTCACGATTCTTAGAACTCAGTGAGTTATAGAACTCTGTACTCTCAGAAAGATACAGAACTTAAGAAATCTCAGTAATCCCCATAATCTCAGTATCGCTAGTAATCTAGCCTCAGTTCTGTACTCAGCTCAGATCTAGTAGTATTCAAGTGTTCAGTTCAAACCTTAGTAGTAATCAAGTAATCTATTCAAAGATCTGTATCGTTCAGTCAGATAACGAGATTCATTCGTATTCCATCAGATACGAAACCAAGTGAATTCAGCTTAACTCTGTCAGATCAGTTGAGAAATATGATCAGTATCAGATTTAGTTCAGTTTAAGTTAAGTTAAGAATCAGTTCAGAGTCTTTCAGTTGGGAGTAGGAGCTAGGACCGAGCGAGTGCATGGATGACGACTCCCCGTTAGAGAGGCAGAGTCGTTAGGAGCAATCCCTGAACTCCAGAACTGCGTAGCCAGTGCAGGATACAGGAGTCACCTGGTACAAAAGGCTTGTCACCCGCTAGATAGGCTTGACTATTATAATGCCTGAGGCTTGACTTCCTGCGAGGGTCACCCATTAGAGAGGCTTGACCAGAGAGGTCTTTACCCGTGGTACGGTATTGACACCCTTCCAACTAAGGTTACAAGTTAGACCCCACCAGTTCAGATTTGGGGTATGTCGGTTAAATTAGAACTCTCACAGTTGCAGTTTCAGTAGCAATCTTCTGAGTAGAACTCAGAAATCAAGACTGTCAGATATAGTCATCTATCTCCGTAAGGAACTTAGATAGTTCCATTAACTTATGGAGTACTCGCTAGATAGCCATGGTCCCACATAAAGATATTGAGTAATCTCATTATCAGATCCAGAGATCACCCGTTAGATAAGCTTGATCTCAGTCTGAGATTCAGTTGTGTAATCTTATTATCAGATCCAGAGATCACCCGTTAGATAGGCTTGATCTTAGTCTCAAATTCAGTTGAGTAATCTCATTATCAGATCCAGAGATCACCTGTTAGATAGGCTTGATCTCAGTCTCAAATTCAGTTGAGTAATCTCATTAGCAGATCCATAGATCACCCATTAGATAGGCTTGATCTCAGTCTAAGATTTAGTTGTGTAATCTCATTATTAGATCAAGAGATCACCCGTTAGATAGGATTGATCTCAGTCTTAGATTCAGTTGAGTAATCTCATTATCAGATCCAGAGATCACCTGTTAGATAGGCTTGATCTCAGTCTCAGATTTAGTTGAGTATTCTTATTATTAAATTCAGGGATCCTCCGCTAGATAGGTTCAATCTCAGATAAAATCTCTTCTTGCAATTTATAATAGATTCACGGATCATCCGTTAGAGAGGTTTGATCTCCAATTCAGTCAGCTGAAAGTAATAAATTCAGAGTGCAATCATTGATGTGAGTAGATTCAGTTAATCAACTCCAGTAACATCAGTTTCCGAGATCACTCACTAACGAGGACTAATCTCAATTCCTGTACTCGGTTATCAATATCAAAAGATTTAGTTGTTCAATATCTCAGTATTAGTAGTGAGTTCAGATGACAGTAAGGCGGTATCCGAGTTTCAGTATTTTGAGTCACGATGATTTTAGTTATGATTTGTGCATTCATTCATGTGTTCTCATTCAGTACTCTCATGATTATTTTGTTAAGTTATTGTTCGTGCATAAGTCCTTGCATTTGGCCTGACCTCATCTTCCTACTCGGTACATTCCCGTACTGACGTATTTGCGCTATGGTGTTTTATTTGACACCATAGGTTCAGAGTCCTGAGATCCAGAGTACCCTTAGCAGCTCCTTATTTTACTATCGCATCAGATTTAGTTATTTTCAGTAGACGAAGTTAGTTGGGGACATGTCCCATTAACTCCACAGTTCAGACAGTTTTGAGGCTTTTCGGACAGATGTATCAGTATTCAGTTTTTAGTATTTTTTGATGTTTTGAATCTTATGGCCAATTTCCATATTTATTATCTATATTATGCACTGTTCAGGTACACATATCAGTAGAGGGTTGGCTTATGGTCCTTCGGGATCATGAGCACCGTGTGACGTTCTGATTCTAGAAAAATCGAATCGTTACAAACTTGGTATCAAAGCTTAAGGTTCAATAGTGGCCTAGGGAGTCTGAAAAGCCACATCTAGTATAGTTTTGTGAATGGGTGTGTTGCACACCACACTTATGTACAAGAGGCTATAAGATGTTTTTAGGAGCAGTTTCCCTTTCAGTATTCATGTCGTGCGATTGAGCATGAGCTCAAGTTGATCCTCAGTATAATCCACCTCTTTCTTCCATTTATAGAGGATGCCTCCTCGCAGAGATAATGCCCATAGGGTTGATGACCAGCCACCTCAGCCAGTAGCCACCTCAGCCAGTAGATCCTGAGAATGAGAATGTATCACATGCAGAGTTTCGAGTGCTGTGACTAATGTTCAGGGTAATCGTCAGGCTATGGCCCCACCTCAATAAGATGGGGGTTCAACCACAACCAAAATTAGAGATTTCATGAGAATGAGCCCGCCAAAATTATTTGGGTCAGTAGTAGGTGAGGACCCACAGCTTTATCTAGAAGAGGTGAGGAAGATCACCCAGATTATGCATGTTTATGATGAGGAGAGTGTAGAGTTAGCGTCCTATAGGCTGAAGGATATTGCTCATGATTGGGTAGTGATGTGGGAGAAGAGTAGATGGGAGGGTGCAACTCCCTTGACTTGGCAGGAGTTTTAGGATGCCTTTCTAGATAAGTTTTTCTCTCTTGAGATGAGAGAGGCTAAGGTAGAAGAGTTCATGAACCTAAGGCAAGGCTCCATGACAATGAAAGAGTATTGTCTTAAGTTAAACCAGTTAGCTAAGTATGCTCCTGACTTGATTGCTGACCCTAGAGTGAGTATGAGTAAGTTTGTGACTGGTGTATCCGGGTTAGTGTTGAAAGAGTGTAGGTCTACTATGCTCAATAGAGATATGGACCTTGCTAGACTGATGATGCATACACAGCAGATTGAGGCAGATAAGACGAAAGAAAGAGATAGAGTGAGTAAGAAAGCCAGGACAGGTAGTCATGGTTTCTCTCAGGCAAGGTTCCAGAGTGGTAGCCGTTCTCATCATAGTCAGAAGTGTTCAGTTCTAGCTCTATCCTCAGCTAGTATACCCACACCAAAGTTTGTGGATGTCAGTCATGATGAAGCGCCAGGCTCCAGATCCCAGAGTAGTGCTAGTGGTGTTCGTACCTATTCTCTTTGTGGAGAGTGTGGCAAGAGCCACCTAGGTGTGTGTAGAGCCGGTAGTGATATGTGCTTTGGGTATGGTAAGCCAGGACACAGAATGCTAGAGTATAGAGTGCTAGATCAGAGGGGTAGAGAGTTTCATCAGCAGGGTGCCCCTTCCGATGCCAGTAGTGGTCAGCGTCAGAACAAACTTTATGTGCTTCAGACCCACCATGATTAGGAAAGGTTCCCTGATATAGATTCAGGTATGTTATGAGTCCTTCATATTTATGATATGCATTGTTATATCCTTTGCTCCCATTTTGAGCTTATATGTCAGCATGAGTCATGCATTAGTTTCAGATCTCAGTCGGTCAATCATGACCAAGTTCGTAGGTGCCTCGTGCACTGCCCCGGTATTTCAGCAAAGTGTGTTTAGAGGGACATAGAGTCCCAAGGGGGAGATACTCCATGATATTGCAATACTTTCATATCCTTAGACTCATTCAGTTGCATGTTCAGACTCTCCTTACGAAGTTAATGTCAGTTGTCATTGCATAGCCAGCCATGCTTTCGAGAGTCAGTTCAGTCAGACATTCATACATTAGATATGCATGTTCAGTAGAAAGAGTTTAGTTTTTAAGTGTATTCAGTCATGCATTCATGAGAAAAACTCAGTTACGCATCCATGCATCAGACATGCATGTCTATTATGAGAATTCAGCTTATGAGTAGCTTCAGTCGAGTATTCCATGCATCAGATATGCATGTTCAGTATGAGAACTCAGAACATCAGTAGTTCCAGTTACATTGTCATGTTTCAGATGTTCTCGTTCCTTAAGTAAGTTTAGTTTATCAGTATTCTTAGACTATCAAGCGACATTTGAGGAAGAATGTTTCTAAGGGGGAGATATTGTAAGACCCCGCAAAATTCTCTCGTAGTCTGAGCCTTAGAGCGTGTTTAGTGAGTCTTAATCCAATCCGAAAAGGTTGAGAAGTGTCTTCCCAAGTGAGAAATATTTTGAACCATGTAGAATTTTCCTAATATCAACTTTTTGTTATGTAGGGAATTGATTAATCTTTTCATCGATACCAAAATCGCCCAAATTCGACACTCGGGCGAAGAGTTAGAGCCATTTTAGTGAGACAGTGTGCCACCTGGCACTTTAGCACATCGCGGAGCCAAGCAAAATGGCAATCATAAAAATCCAGTGAGCCTCCGCGATTATGGCGTGTCGCGCTGAGGCTTAATTTCAGAGTTGTCAATTTCCAGTGCACCAACGCAATTCCACCGCGTCACGGTGCTTTTCCAGTTTGCAACCAAGGTGGCAACGCGATTTCCACCACGTCGCGCCACCAACCAGTTTTCCAATTGTCCAGTTTCTAGTGAGCTGGCGCGATTCCACCGTGTTGTGCTAGCATGTAAAATTGGAATTTTTTAGTTTAATTCCAAGGGCAAAAATGGTCATTTTACTACTCCTATATATACTTCTTAACACGGGATTTGGCCTCATTTAACCCAAAAATACTAGTTTTCTCTCAAAGTTGTTCAAGAACAAGAGCTAGGGTTCCTAAATCAAGACCCCAATCATCAAGATTCCTCCGTTAACTTTTCAAGAATCAAGAAACTAAGGTATGTAGATGTTGATTGTTGGGTCCCTTTCATCCAAGAAGCTCAAGAAACCTTTTCTAAATTTCAAAGATCTTATGTTTATGTGTTTTTATGATTCATGTGAATTGAAATTGGAGTTCATGCTATTATTGAGTTTCTAATTCATATTTTGTTTATGAGGTTTCAAGCTTTGACCCTAGTATGTGATATTCATGTGATGTTTATGATAAACCCTCTTCAAGTTGCTTGTTAAGTGATGTTTTCATGTCAATTAAGTGTATAAATTGTTGAATAAGCAAAGCATGCTCCCCATATATTTGATAAAATGCTTATGTGAAAGAATTAGAGCCATTATAGCCTGTTGACTAGAAATCCCCAATTTTGTGCAAGCCGATGCATGCCAAGTGTTTGTTGAAAGGCCTTAGTGAATGAATTGTGACATGATATCATGAAATTCCCTAATTATATTCTCTTCGATACATTCTAATACTTTAATACATGCTAAGTGTTTGATGCAAGATCTTGTTGAATGGAATATGAGCCAATAGCATGTCTTCCTATACTATCACATGTTTATGATTTCTAAATGCTTGAAGAGATGCTTTAGTAATTTTGAAGGTGAATGAATCTCCATGGGCTTGATAATTCAAGAATGGTTGTGCTTTACTTTTATGTTATCGAGTCTTGGGGGTATTTATACTCGATAATTTAACTGCCGTCTAGAGACCGTGTCAGTTTTCACGATAATCTCAGTCACTCCATGATTCTTAGAACTCAGTGAGTTATAGAACTCTGTACTCTCAAACAGATACAAAACTTAAGAAATCTTAGTAATCCTCGTAATCTCAGTATCTCTAGTAATCTAGCCTCAGTTCTGTACTCAGCTTAGATCTACTAGTATTCAAGTGTTCAATTAAAACCTTAGTAGTAATCGAGTAATCTATTCAAAGCTCTGTATCGTTCACTCAGTTAATGAGATTCAATAGTATTCCATTACATACGAAACCAAGTGAATTAAGCTTAACTCAGTCTGATCAGTCAAGAAATATGATCATTATCAAATTCAGTTTAGTTAAGAATCAGTTCAGAGTTTTTCAGTTGGGAGTATGAGCTAGCACCGAGCGAGTGTAGGGATGGCATCTCCCCGTTAGAGAGGCAGAGTTGTTAGAAGCAATCTCTGAACTCCAGAACTGCGTAGCCAGCACAGGATGCAGGAGTCACCCGTTAGAAAAGGCTTGTAACCCGCTAGATAGGCTTGACTATTATACTGCCTTAGGCTTGACTTCCTGTGAGGGTCACTCGTTAGAGAGGCTTGACCAGAGAGGTCTTTACCCGTAGTGCGGTATTGACACCCTTCCAGCTGGGGTTACAAGTTGGACCCCACCAGTTTAGATTCGGGGCATGTCGGTTAAATGAGAACTCCCACAGTTGCAGTTTCAGTATCAATCTTCTGAGTAGAACTCAAAAATCAGGACTGTCAGATACAGTCATCCATCTCCGTAAGGAACTCAGATAGTTCCATTGACTTATGGACTACTCGCTAGATAGACATCGTCCCACATAAAGATATTAAGTAATCTCATTATCAGATCCAGAGATCACCCGTTAGATAGGCCTGATATCAGTCTCAGATTTAGTTGAGTTATCTTATTATCAGATCCAGAGATCACCCATTAGATAGTCTTGATCTCAGTCTCAGATTTGGTTGAGTAATCTCATTATCAGATCCAGAGATCACCTGTTAGTTAGTCTTGATCTCAGTCTCAGATTTAGTTGAGTAATCTCATTATCAGATCTAGAGATCACCCGTTAGATAGGCTTGATCTTAGTCTTAGATTCAGTTGAGTAATCTCATTATCATATCCAGAGATCACCTGTTAGATAGGCTTGATCTCAGTCTCAGATTTAGTTGAGCATTCTCTTTATCAGATTCAGGGATCCTCCGCTAGATAGGTTCGATCTCAGATAAAAACTCTTCTTGTCATTGATAGTAGATTCAGGGAACATCCGTTAGAGAGGTTTGATCTCCGATTCAGTCAGCTGAAACTAACAAGTTTAGAGTGCAGTCATTGATGTGAGTAAATTCAGTTAATCAGCTCAAGTAACATCAGTTTCCGATATCACTCGCTAGAGAGGACTGATCCCAATTCCTGTACTCGGTTATCATTACCAGGAGATTCAGTTGTTCAGCATCTCAGTATTAGTAGTGAGTTCAAATGACAGTAAGGCGGTATCCGAGTTTCATTATTTTGAGTCACGATGATTTCAATTATGATTTGTGCATTCGTACATGTGTTCTCATTCAATACTCTCATGATTATTCAGTTAAGTAATGTTTCATGCATATGTCCTTGCATTTAGCCTTACCTTATCTTCATACTCGGTACATTCCTGTACTAACGTATTTTTGCTATGGTGTTTTATTTGACACCATAGGTTCAGAGGCACGAGATCCAGAGTACCCTTAACAGCTCAGTCCCAATCAGCAGCAGTAGGCGTAGCATTGAGTCCTCTTTAATCGAGGATGATCCTTATTTTATTATCGCATCAGATTTAGTTATTTTCAGTAGACGAAGTTAGTTGGGGACATGTCCCATCAACTTCACATTTCAGACAGTTTAGAGGCTTTTCAGACAGATATATCAGTATTCAGTTTTGAGTAATTTTTTGATGTTTTGAATGTTATGGCCAGTTTCCACATTTATTATCTATATTATGCAATGTCCAGGTACATATATCAGTAGAGGGTTGGCTTGTGGTCCTTCGGGATCATGAGCACCGTGTGACATTTCGGTTCCAAAAAAATTGGGTCGTTCAAGTATGTTCAGACAGTTTTGTTTCAATTTGTTTTGGTATTGGTATATCGTACTTTCGGATGTTATGTTTTATTAGTTTTGAACCTTATGGTATTTCAACCTTTATTTTTGCATTTATACAATATATTATACACTGTTCAGGTATAAATATCAGTCATGGGTTAGCTTGTGGTCCTTCGGGGTCATGAGCTCCGTGTAGCATTCTGGGTACCAGATTTGGGGCATTACAAATTTGGTATCATAGCCTAATGTTCAATAGTGTCCTAGGAAATCTGAAAGCCGCATCTAGTAGAGTCTTGTACATGATTGTGTTGCGTGCCACATTTATGTACAAGAGGCTATAAGATGTTTTAGGAATAGTTTCCCTTCTTTCAGAATTCATGTCGTGCCAGTGAGAGTAATCTCAAGTTAATCTCTCAGTCTAATCCTTTTCTCTTCCATTTACAGAACAAGCCTCCCAAGAAGAGATTTAGAAATCAGTTAGCCTCTCAGCCCGAAGATCCTTTGGGTGAACATGTCTCTCATGCAGAGTTCAGAGCTGCATTCACTACTCTTGTTCAATCAGTTGCTGCTCAGAATGAACGACCAGATGTCATTCCGGCCAATCCAGTGGCCAATTCAGCTGCATCCAGGTTTCGGGACTTCACCCGAATGAATCCTCCATCCTTTTTTGGGTCTAAGGCAGATGAGGACCCTCAGGAATTTCTTGATCAAGTTCAGAAGGTTACGGATATCATGGGGGTTACTTCTAGTGAGAGTGCTGAGCTAGCTGCATATCAATTGCTGGATGTTTCTCACATTTGGTTCAAGTAGTGAAAGTCAGAGAGGTCAGTTGATACAGGATCCATAGAGTTGGGGGAGTTTGTCACTGCATTCTTAGATAGATTCTTTCCCTAAGAGCTGAGAGAAGATAAGGTATTAGAATTTATCAACCTCAGGCAGGGCAACATGATGGTGAAAGAGTATTCTCTTATGTTTACTCAATTAGCCAGATATGTTCCCCATGTAGTGGCAGACAACAGGGCCAAAATGAGTAAGTTTGTTTCTGGGGTGAATGATAGAGTGGTCAATAAGTTAAGGTCCTCGATGTTGAATAGTGACATAAACATAGACAGACTTATAACCCTTCTCAGCAGATAGAAAAGAAAAATATTAAGATGAGGGAGAAGCAAGATAAGAGAGCAAGGACAGGTAGTTTCAACTTTGCTCAACCTAAATCAGAAGGAGGGAATTGTTCTCAATTCCATCCTAAGTCATCTGTTCCAGCTCCTTCTTCTGCTAGTACTCCAGTACCCAAATTTAGAGATGGCAGTAGAGACAGGACGCCAGGCTCTAAGTCTCAGGGAAGTGTCAGCAATGCCCGTACTAATCCCCTTTATCAGACTTGTGGTAAGAACCACAAGGGTGTTTGCAAAGTTGGCAGCGATGTCTATTTTGGATGTGGAAAGCCAAGACACAGAGTCAGGGATTTTCCCTAATCAGGTTATAATCAGGTTATCAGGGTCAGCAGAACCGTTCCTCAGCCCATTTCGGTCACCTAAATCAGCAGGGTGCCACTTCCAGTGCTACTAATGGGCAACACCCAAATAGACTTTACGCTCTCCAGTCCCGGGAAGATCAGGAAAATTCTCCTAATGTGGTTACTGGTATGTTACAGATATTTCACTTGCATGTTTACACTTTTCTAGATCCAAGAGCTTCCTTGTCTTTCGTTACTCCTTACATAGCAATTGATTTCAAAGTCAATCCCGAAATTCTAGCAGACCCCTTTTCAGTATCTACCCCAGTAGGAAAAGCTATCATAACTCAGCGAGTATACAAGAATTGTCCAGTTATGATATTTCAAAAAGTCACCTCAGCAGACTTAGTCAAATTAGAGATGACTTATTTTGATGTCATTCTCGGTATGGATTGGCTTCATTCCTGCTATGCCACAGTCGACTGCAGAAACAGAGTTGTCCAATTCCAGTTTCCGAATGAACCTATTTTAGAATGGAGGGGTAGTACTTCAGCTTTCAGACGTCAGCTTATTTCCTACCTTCGGGCAAGGAAAATGATATCTAAAAGATGTGTTTATCATCTTGTTCATGTTAAGGACTCTATCTCTAAGACTCCCAGTCTTGAATTAGTCCCAGTCATGAATGAATATTCAGATGACTTTCCTGAAGATCTTCCAGGAATTTCTCCCAAAAGGGAAATAGACTTCGACATTGATTTTCTTCTAGATACTCAGCCTATATCTATTCCACCATATAGAATGGCACCAGTAGAACTCAGAGAATTGAAAGAGCAGTTGAAGGATCTCTTAGATAAGGGATTCATCACACCCAACTTATCCTCGTGGGGTGCACCAGTCTTATTCGTGCACAAGAAAGACTGTTCTCTCAGAATGTGCATTGATTACCGTCAGCTCAATAAAGTCATGGTCAAGAACAAGTATCCACTTCTCCGAATTGATGACTTGTTTGACCAACTTAAGGGTGCCAGTTATTTCTCAAAAATACACCTCAGATCATGCTATCATCAGCTCAGAGTCAGAGAATATGACATTTCAAAAATAGCCTTCCGTACTCGGTATGGTCACTTTGAATTCTTAGTCATGTCCTTTGGTCTTACCAATGCCCCAGCAGCTTTCATGGACTTGATAAACCATGTGTTTAAATAGTACTTGGACATCATAGTCTTCATAGATGATATTCTGGTTTATTCCCGCAGTGAGCGTGATTATGCAGACCATCTCAGAATCGTGCTTCAGACTCTCAGAGATCATCAGCTATTCGCCAAATTTAGTAAGTGCGAGTTTTGGCTAAGGTCAGTAGAATTCCTTGGTCATATCATTTCTGGTGATGGTATTAGGGTTGATCCTCAAAAGACCGAAGCAGTAAGAAACTGGCCCAGACCCGTCTCTCCATTAGATATCAGGAGTTTCTTGGGTTTGGCTGGCTATTATAGATGGTTTGTTGAGGGATTTTCTTCTATTGCATCCCCTATGTCCATATTGATTGAGAAGAAAGTCAAGTTTCAGTGGTCAGATCCTTGCGAGAAGAGTTTTCAGGAGTTGAAAACTCGACTCACCTCAACTCTAGTTTTGGCTCTTCCAGATGGTTCAGATATGTTCGTAGTGTATTATGATGCTTCCAGAGTTGGTTTGGGTTGTGTCCTCATGCAGCATGGTAAGGTCATAGCCTACGCCTCCAGACAGCTTAAACCTCATGAGAAAAATTATCCGACTCATGATCTTGAGTTAGCAGCCATAGTATTTGCCTTAAAGATTTGGAGGCATTATCTATATGGAGTTCATATAGATGTGTTCACAGATCATAAGAGCCTTCAATATGTCTTTTTCCCAGAAAGATCTCAATCTTCGTCAGAGGAGATGGTTAGAACTCTTAAAAGATTATGACATAAGTGTCCTTTACCATTCGAAAAAGGGCAACGTAGTGGCCAACACTCTTAGTAGACTGTCTATGGGTAGTGTTGCTCATGTTGAGGACAGTAAGAAAAAGTTAGCTCAGGAAGTCCATCAGCTTACCAGACTAGGTGTTCTCTTATTCGATACATGAGTGGGTGATATATGGGTTCAGAGTAGTTCAGAATCATCTCTAGTCTCTGAGGTAAAAGAAAAGTAGGATAGAGATCCTAGCCTTGTCAATTTGAAAGAGTCAGTCAAGGAACAATAGGTAGAGGTTTTCTCCCAAGGGGGAGATGGTGTTTTGCGTTGTCAGGGTCGTCTTTCCGTTCCATGTGTAGATGACTTGAGGGGATGAATTCTTGCAGAAGCGCATGGTACATGCTACTCTATTCATCTTGGGGCCACTAAGATGTACCGCAACTTGCGGGAGATCTATTGGTAGAGTGGGATGAAAAGAGATGTTGCAGAGTTTGTGGCTAAGTTCTCTACATGTCAGCAGGTTAAGATAGAGTATTAGAAGCCTAGTGGGTCCATGCAGGAGTTTACTATTCCTACTTAGAAGTGGGAAGAAGTGAACATGGACTTTGTGACGGGTTTGCCTCGTACTTGTCATTAGCATGATTCAGTTTGGGCCATTGTAGATAGGATGATCAAATTACCTCATTTCCTTCCAGTCTATACCTCTTATTCAGTCGATAATTACGCCAAACTCTACATCAGAGAGGTTGTTAGATTTCACGGTGTCCCTCTATCTATTATCTTTAGATAGAAGTACCCAGTTCACCTCTTATTTCTGAAAAGCATTCTAAAATGGTCTTGGTATCAAAATTCATCTCAGTACATCCTTTCATCCTCAGAAAGATGGTCAACCGGAAAGGACCATTTAAAATTTAGAAGATATGCTAAGGGCATGTGCAATTTATTTCAAGGGTAGTTGGGATGACCACTTGCCTTTGATTGAGTTTGCATACAACAACAAATATTATTCCAGTATTCGGATAGCTCCATTCGAAGCTTTCTATGGTCGGAGATGTAAATCTCCAGTCGGTTGGCTTGAAGTTAGTGAGGCATCAGTTATAGGGCCTGAATTAGTATTCGATGCCTTTGAAAAAATTTAGTTGTTTGGAGAAAAACTCTGGGATGCTTAGAGTCGCTAGAAGTCATATGCAGATGTGTGCAGAAAGGATCTCGAGTTCGATATTGGTGATTATGTCTATCTAAAGATCTCTCCTATGAAGGGAGTAAAGTGGTTCGACAAGAAGGGAAAGCTCAGTCCCCGATATGTCGGTCCCTTCAAAATTCTCAGTCGTTTTGGCAAGGTAGCTTATGAGCTTTAGTTGCCTTCAAATCAAGCCTCAGTTCATCCAGTCTTCCATGTCTCTTTTCTCAAGAAGTGAATAGGTGACCCAACAGTTGTAGTCTATATTTAGAGCATAGATGTTCATAACAACCTCTCTAATGAAGAGATTCCAGTCGAAGTCTAAGACTATCAGACTGAGGAACAAAGAAGTCCCTCTAATCAAAGTTCTTTGGAGGAATCAATCCATTGAGGGAGATACTTTGGAAGAAGAAGCAGATATACGAACCAAGTATCCTCACCTCTTCTCTGCTAAATCAGACTCAGCTCAAGGTAACAGTTCTCCTTAAGCTTTTTTGTTTCATGTTCAAATTTCAGTTACAAGCTTGGTATTCAGTTCATGTTCAGATCCCCATTATAAACTTGGTATTAATTACCATTTCATGTTCATTCAAGCAGTCACGAGTCAGTTCAATCAAGTATTCATGCATTAGACATGCATGTTTAGTAAAGAAGCTCAGCTTATCAATTATTTCAGTCATGCTTTCATGAGGAACAACTTAGTCAGATATCCATGCATCAGACATGCATATTCAGTATGAGATTTCAGTATGCCAGTAGTTCCAAGTCATATAGTTATGTTTCAGATGTTCATGCCCCTTAAGTAAGTCCAATCCATCAGTTTTCTCAGTCTAGTCAGTCCCATTCGAGGATGAATGTTCCCAAGGGGGAGATATTGTAATACCCCATATATTTCTAAGCTAGAAAATGAACCATTGTTCCTACGTATGAAACTTCCTATCCTTTGATTCTTATTTGAGTACATGACTTACGAATATCTAAGTGAGAAGCAAGCTTATGATGTGTTAAGCGTGTTCATAAGAGTCACTTAGAGTAAGGCAAGCTAAGAGCTTTTGAATCCATCAAGTTTTAGTGTTTGATTTTGGAAGTTTCATCTTTGAGCAAGCATAACTTGATGTATATGTGGTATTTTGGAAGATTTAGACCCACTAAATTGTAGAAAATCGAATTAGCTTTCCAACGATATCAATATACCAAAATCCAACACCCGAGCAAGAAGTTATGGCTTTGCAAAGTGGAGTGCGTTGCCTAACGAATCGCCTAAGGCTACTAGAATGGTTATGCCATAAGTTGTGCGACGCACAACCTAACTTATTCCATAAATTGTGCGACGCATAACCTAACTTATGCCATAAGTTGTGCGACGCACAACCTAGCTTACGCGATAAGTTGTGCACCACATATCTTATGGCCCAAGTGACGTGCCCATTTTTGAGTTATTTTAAGGGCATAATGGTTATTTCCCACCCCTATATAAACCATAACACAGGATTTAGCCACAATTTAACCAAAATATGGTTACTTCTCTCAAAATTCTCTCAAGAAAAAGTTAGGGTTCTCAATTGGGGATTCAAATTCAAGAAAATTCTACCGTAAATCTTCGTAGAAGCACGTACTAAGGTATGAATAGTGTTTATTCATGGATTCCTTTCATCCATTAAGTCCAAGAATCAAGTTTTAAACTATGGATTTTGATATTCATGCTATAGGTTGATTATGTTCATGTGGTTGTTGTTGTATGATTCCCAAGTTGGAATCTTTATGTGTTTTAATGAAAATATGTTATAATGTGAGTTGAAAACCATGAATTTTAGTTGGTTATGATATGTTAATTTGATGATTATGCCATGTCTTAAGTCATGCAACGTAAGTGTTTGAAAAAACGCCTAAGAGACTAGAAATTATGTAATATAGCTCAATTGTGACTTATGAGATGGATTCATATTTTACCCTTATGGTTAAATGACTCCCATACTATTGATGTGCAATGTAGATGTTTGTTGGAATGCTCATGATGTTAGAGTATGAAATTATGACATTGAGTATATGAATTCCTACCATGTACAAGATTTTGATAACCATATACTTCATGAAATCCCCAACTTATTGTATTATGGATTGTTGATGTTGGTCATGTATTCAAGAATGTCATGCCTTGTCAGTTTTCTTCTATCGAGTCCTGGGGGTACTTGTACCCGATAATTTAGCTATGTGCCTAGGGCCAGTGTCATGTTTTCACGATATCCTCAGTCAAGCCATATTCAGTAGAATTCAGTCAGTCATGTGACTCAGGAAAACATGGTAAACTCAGTAATCCCTATAATCTCAGAAAGCTCAGTAATTCAATAATCTTAGTAGTATTTCATCAGTCAATAGAACTCAATAAACTCAGTCTAGTTCAGTTCAGTAATCATGTTCAGTGTCTATTCAGATGGGAGTAGGATTTAGCACCGAGTGAACCCAAGGATGAGGACACACACTGAAAGTTGAGGGTGTGATCCTTAGAAGCAATCCTTGCATTCCAGAACTATGTAGCCAGCATAGGTTGAGAAATCAACACTGACAGATGAGGGTTGATGAGGTGGATAAACACTGACTGATGAGGGTCCCACCATTCTCTTTTGGGGACACTGCCAGATGAGGGTCACCCACAACTTGTGTTTACCAGTGGTGTGGTATTGACACACTTCTAATTGGGGTTACAGATTGGACCCCAACTCAGCTATAATGCTTTATTTAGGGCATGTCGGTTAGATGACTACTTACCACAGTCTCAGTCTTAGTAAAAGAACCCAGATAGTTTTTCAGATTTCAGGACTATTAGATACAGTCAACTCAGCATAGTACGAAACTCAGCTAGTTCCGTCAGAACCTAGACTGTCAGATACAATCGCTCAGTATCAGTTATATCAGTAACTCATGTCATCAGTAATCAGACTCAGTAGTCAGTACTATCATGAAGTTAGTTACAGTCACTTATTCATGCATGTATTCTTATATTCATGTTATACAGTCAGTTAGCATTGTTCATGCATTTGAACCCTTTGCAGTAAGCCTACCTTACATGCATACCCGTACATTCAATCGTACTGACGCATTTGCGCTATGGTGTTTTATTCTATACCATAGGTTCAGAAACACGAGCTCCAAAGCATCAGTAACATTCCAGTCTCAACAGTCAGAGTTAGAAGTGAGTCCTCATCCTTCTAGGACATGATCATTACTTTATTTCTTTATTACTTAGTTTATTTTAGTAGTTGGAGTTAGTTGGGGACATGTCCCATCAACTCCTTATTCAGACAATTCAGTTTTAAAGGTTTTTCAAACTACAGTATGTTCAGACAATTTTGTTTCAGTTTGTTTTGGTATTGATATACCATACTTTCAGATGTTATGTTTTATAAGTTTTGAACCTTATGGCCTTTCAACCTTTATTTTCGTATTTATACAATATATTATGCAGTGTTCAGGTAAAGATATTGGTCATGGGTTACCTTGTGGTCCTTCAGGGTAATGAGCACTGTGTAGCATTTTGGGTATCAGATTCGGGGTGTTACACTTACTTTCACATTACTTACTATCGTATTTGGTTTATATTAGTATTATCTATTGCTGATATGGACTATACTTATAGGGGCTTGATTGGGTTTATTTTTTATTATCTGTACCTTCTGGACATGTGGATACCTATTAACTTATATTAGGCACTTATTTATATTTTTGAGTTATTTATTTATGATTCTTCTGTTTGTCTACCTTTATAATGTTTCTCTTTCTAAGCCCTATTTTATTAACTTTAGTATATGTTCACAATTTATTATGCTTTTACTTTGTTTAATATCAGTTGTCCCATAATGCTACTGAGTACTACATGCTTTGGTACTCATCCTATACTTCTGCTTCTTCTTCCCTGATGCAGATCCTAGTATGAGGCATCATTGTTGACGTCTCCCTCAAGGTGCTTTTGATTGGAGATTACAGTGAGATTTCAACATCCCAATCTGATCCATCTCTTTATGTTTTGGGATTAGTCAAATTTTGTATCTTGCAGAGACTATTCTGTATATATTGTACTTATCTAGTACTCCTTATGTTAGTGGCTTTTGTACTGACTTTACTAGGACTTGGGGGACTTATTTTATATGTTTTACTCTTTGACCTTACTATATATATGCTTTCTATGATCTTTTAGTTATTAGTCACTTCATTTACTATATTCATCCTATTTTTCTCTCTTTCGCTTGTTAGTTTGTTACTTGCTGTTCTAGGCTATGACTTGTCTTACCTACTGGAGGGCTATATAAGGTGAAATCATGACCTGAGTTTTTGAGCATTAACATCTTGGTATCATAGTCTAGGTTCACTGGTATCATTGGTACATAAGCAAGTTTCTAGTAGAGTCTCACAGAGTGGTACGATGATATCTGTATCCTATCATTGGAAGTCTATATAACATTCTTAGGATATCTCACCTCTTGATTCTTTATTGTGCATTACATCTATACTATTTTTTGGATTCTTATTTATTTCACTCTTTTGTAGCTGGCCAGTATGAGAGCCACGACGATCGAGTGTGAGGCCCCTGAGCTAGCTACTAGGGCTCTAATAGATGGAAAAATAGAGGTTAATGTTAGGATTGAGCTGCAGCACTAGCTTGGGTCCAGTCCATAGTGTCTTTAGATAAGAGGATTATTGATCTAGAGCTAGAGGTTATTCCAAATGATCTATCACCACATCAGCCAGTGGGATACCTCAAGATCCACTCAAATTTATAGCCATATTTCTCTTTTGAGATGACTAGTCTAGTTATTAGGTATGATTGGTAATTAGCCAATGAATGGGGCCTAGACATCTGCTCAAGATGGACCAGGTACAAGGACATATCTTAGTTTTGCCTCTTTGAGCAGAGGTTCCAATAGTACTATTAGCTGCACAACTAGTAGAAGTCTAGCCGGCCATGACTTTTGAGGAGTAAAAGATGGTTTGATTTCTTAGATTGGATCCACCGAAGTTTTTAAGACCTCTAAGGTAGGATGAATATGAGTTTCTTACTATTTGCAAGGAGATATTATGTAATCTTTGCTTAGTGGCGTCTAATGGTGTGGATTACACTATATTTCAGCTCGATAGTGTAGCGAGATAGTTATAAAGAGCGTACATTATTGTACTACTTGGGTTCTCTCCTATGTCTCGGGTTAAGTTCTTAGATACTTTCTTGGGGAATTATATATGCCTTCCAGCATAATGAGCATTTTAGGGATTAATTCTTGAGGTTAGGGCAGGGTTCTATGAAAGTAACTAAGTACGGGGCTTGATTACATGAGTTAGCCAATCATGCAATTATGATTCTGCCTACCAAGCATGAGAGGGTACGATGTTTCATTAGAGGGTTGAGACTTCAGCTTCGTATGGTTACCAAAAATATGGTATCTTTAGGTAGATTATTTATTGATATTACTTATCATGCTTGTACTCTGAAGGGTATGCATCGTGAGGCTTGTGGGGGCTGCGATAAAAGACCCCATCATCTGGGTAATTACAGTGGTAGTTATAGTGGGTCATAGTTTTGAGGTAGGGGTTCTCTGGGTAGGCATCAACAACAGTATTTGTAGAAGTAGTAGTATTTGCAGTATGGTTAGTGTAGTAGGCTTATTCTTACATCGCATCCACTTTTGGATGGAGGTCAACCTAGTTATAGTTATTTTAGTAGTCAGGGCATCAGTCAGTTGTTGTGGGGGGTTTTCTATCAGAGGTTTCAAGATATGTAGGCTATTTTGGGTCAGTAGGACCCTCTCGTTAAGGTAGGATAGGCTTTGATTATGTGTTGTTGTTTATATTTAGTGCCCTCGGTGTGGGATGATTGGTACTTCAGTATAAATATCTCATCCTCTTAGAGTAGTGGCACCACCAGCCAGAGATGGTTTCTAGGGTTGTAGGGTAATTGAGTTTATAGATCATGTGTGGTGACTATTCGGGACTATAATACTTGGGCTGGCCTTATTGTGCTTGATATGGTATATTTTGATGCCATTTTTTGTATGGATTGGTTATCCCTCTACCATTCAGTCTTAGATGGCTTTGCTAAGATTGTTACCTTATCTATCCTTAACATATCTTTGTTTGTGTGGAAAGTCTCTGTTAGCCATGGATAGACAAGGATTATTTCTTTTATTTAGGGTAAGAGGTTAGTATCGAGGGGGTGTTTGGCCTATATTTATTATGCCCTTGATTTTAGTTCCAAGATCCCTTCACTTGGCCTTATTTTTTTGGTCTATGAGTTTGCTAATGTCTTCCCTATGACTTTTTTGCCTTCCTTCTTAAGCATGATATTGAATTTGCTATTGATGTTGAGTTCGGAACTAGGCCTATTTGTACTTTACCTTTTTGTATGCCTTCTTTAATGTGTTAGTGCTTAGTGTTCAACTTTATAATCTTCTAGGTAAGGGTTTTATTAGGTTGAGTATTTCTTCGTAGGGAGCCCCAATCATGTTTGTGAAGAAGAAAAAAGGTACTATGAGTATATGTATCGATTATCAACTGAACAAGGTGACTATAAAGAATAAATATCTGATGTTGCATAGTTATGATCTATTTGACCAGCTTTAGGGTATGGCTGTATTATTTAAGATTGACTTGAGATTTGGCTGCCACCAGTTGAGGATTTGGGTTGGCAACATCCCAAAGATAGCCTTCTAGACTCGCTATGGACATTATGAGTTCCTGGTGATGTTTTTTAGGTTGTCAAATGCATCAAAAATGTTCATGGACTCGATGAATCGAGTGTTCAGGCCCTATTTGAAATCATTTTTGATTATGTTTATTGATGACATTCTTGTATACTTGAGTATTAAGGAAGAGCACAAACAACATTTAGGGATTCTACTCCACACTTTGAGAAGTCAGAGACTATGCCAAGTACTTAAAGTGCAAAATTAGGCTTGATTCTGCTATATTCTAGGGACATGTGTTATCCAAAGATAGGATTATGGTAGACCCAACAATTATTGAGTCAGTTTATGATTGGGTTAGACCTAATTCTCCTATTGAGGTTCGAAGTTTCATTGGGATGGTAGGTTACTATAGATGGGTTGTCAAAGGGTTCTCTTCTATAGCATGCCACTGACTAGATTGACAAGGAATGATGTTCCATTCTAGTGGTATAATGAGTGTGAGGTGAGCTTTCTGAAGCTCAACACCTTACTCACTTCAACTTTTATTTTGACTCTTCCAATTGAGGGTGAAGAGTTTATAGTCTATTCTAATACTTTAGGATTGGTTTGGGTTATGTTATTATGCAGCAGGGCCAAGTGGTTGTATATGCTTCCAGACACCTGAAGGTACATGTCCACAACTACCACATCTATGACTTAGAGTTGGCAATGGTAGTTTTCATTCTTAAGATTTAGAGACATTACCTTTATGGTGTCCATTGCGAGATATTAATTAATCATAGTAGCCAGCATTATATACTTAGTTAAAGGGAGCTTAATTCGAGGTAGCATAGGTGGCTAAAGTTGCTGAAGGACTATGGCATGTGTATTCTATACCATTCAGGCAAGGCAAACATGGTAGTGGAAGTCTTGAGGGAGTTGGGACTTCCTTTAATTTTTGGAGGGACCGTTGCCTTGGGAATCCATTCCTTCACCAATAAGTTGGTCTAGGTCAATATTTTAAACCTAAAAAATTCTTGTTAGTGTTAAGGCCAAGTTTACATTGATTGAGTAGATTCGAGTGCGGTAGGTTAAAGATTGTCATTTTGTGGCATTTGAGAGTAGATATTGAAAGGTGACCTGGGGTAGGCTACCTTATATTTTGAGGGTGTCTTGAGATTAGAGGGTTGTATTTGCATTTCAAGGGTTGATGATGTGATTTAGTAGATATTGCAGAAGGCTCAATCCATTCATCTTTGAGAAGCTAAGATCTATAGAGATTTGAGGTAGCATTACTGGTGGTGCAGGATGAAGAGGTATAACATAGACTTCATATCTCAGTGTTTGTGTTTTCAATAGGTGAAGTTGATGTTGGGTGTATTTATGCATTCTAGAATCACTATTCTAGCCTTTTTAGTCTTGTTTTAAGGATGATTCTAAACTATAATGGTTAATAATGAGATAAATGTGTTAAAACATGTGTTTATATGGTTCAAGGTGAATTCGAAGCAAGTTTGTACTTAAAAGAATGAATTAGAGTTCAATCCAGAAAACGAGCGTTACTAGCTTGAGCTAGGTGTTTGTCTAGTCGTCGTGTTGGGTTCTCATGTGTTTAATGAGTTCGTAAGGTTGTTATTATGTATTTATATGTGAAAAAACTTGTTGATAGTTCTCAAGGGTCAATTGGATCAAGCCAAGGGTCAAAACAATGAGTTAAAGATCAAAGTGAAATTAGCCTATGTTTAACTCGTGTTCCTAGTTCGTCGTGTTCGATGTTGTGTTGTTTGGAGATTTAAATTGTTTTGTTTAATGTTATAGGATGCTTGGTGAATGGATTATGATGATATATGAAGGATATACAAGCTTCAAATCAAGTGGGAACAACTCAAAAAGGCTCGGAATGGTTAAACAAAGTCACAATACGCAGATTGACGAACTTTTGGACCCTTGGAATGTATAGGGCGTGTGTAGATTCTAGGAGTGGCCAATTGATTGTACAAAACACCAACAGAATCATAAGAGGCCCAAAATTGCAACCATGTGGCGCGTGTTGGTACTAGAGGCGATTAGACCGCGACGCGGGCTTATTTAGGTGCCCCCTTTACCTTAGAAAAATTTCTGAGAACAAATTCCAGCGAGGTAGGGTGATATTGAGGCGCCGCCCCACCTAGTACGGGGCTCAATAACTGAAGGTTTTCTTGTCCAACACGGAAAGGGCTTGCTCCTTTACTATAAATACATGTTATATTGCATTTTTTACAAAATTTTGGACATCTTGGAGCATTGGAGGCTACCACAACTTCTTTCTAGGTTTTATCATTCTTTAATTTAGTTTCTTTATGGTTTGTATCATCAATCCAAGGGATTGGATGATGAATATTCCCAGTAAAGGCTAAAACTCCTTTCCGGGGTTAAGGCCACATTTATGATTACGTTCATTTTGAATTAATTTCGTACAATTGCTTATCATTATGGTTGTTTGTTTAATCTTAATTTAATTATTTTATGGATTGATCACCCGTAAAATACATATATTGTCGAATTTTTGATATCGAGAGAGGGAATAGGGAGACACAACATGAGAATAAACAAAGTTTGGGTTTTTATTCTTTTATAAAATAAAGAATTAAACTTAGCGTCTAGGACAGGGATGTACCTAAAAGCCTTACTTGATTGACACGTAGGATGATAGCTTTAAACCACTTAATTGGATTATTGCATCCATGCTCAACAATGTAGTTTTAATATCCAAATTAGGTAAAAGGTTAGAGGCCGGGAGACCATAATCATGCAATTAACCCTACTAATCAACAACCAAGATAAGAGATTTAACGAATGAAGTTCAATAACGTAGTATGATTGTTCGTAAGCCTTAACCCTGGGCTTCTATCTATAGATGGTCCTAAGTAATTTATTTTTCTATATTAGTTTAGTTTGTTTTTAGTTTATAATTCTAAAGCTCTATTTTCTTACTCTTCTCAATTTGTTAAACTAAAATTGGATAGGCGAAAAATGCAAGTCCCTAAGAGATCGATACTTGAGCTTCCTTGAATCCACTATATTACTTGATAAGACCACGTATACTTGCATGTGCACTGTCAAGTTTTTGGCGCCGTTGCCGGGGACTGGTTATTAGGCAACTATCCTATTTCTAGTTTTTCTATATTGGGTTGTAAATAGTTTCTTTTTATTTTCCTTTATTTCTATTTTTCTCACACTCTTCTCGAGATGTCAGTCCGGGATAGATAGTTTTCTAGTGATGGAAATTCTTGTTGTTTTTGTGGAGGACACCACCTTGTGGCTTATTGTCCAGATTTGTATGAAAGTGCATGGATGAAACCTTCACAACATGATGCAGATAATTTGAGGAAGTCTAAGTACTTGAAAACTGATATTATGGAAATTATTATGGAGCCACTACCACCATGTCTATAGTGGCTAATCAAAGAAATATATTGGGAGGATATTAGCCAAGGTGTTTGCTGCGAATCACTTTTCTATATTATGTTTAGATGATGTCTTATTTGTGGAATTATTTAAAATAGTGGAGGAGTGTGAAGATGAGGAACAAGAATCCTATATTCTAGATTTTACACTGGATAAGCAACATAAAAACACACCTCACTTGAAGGCCGAGTGGTTTACCATGCATATTATATTACTCGGTTCATTAATCTTTGTACCACCACCCTATGAGCGAGGCAAAAAAATGGATGCGATATTGGGGGTGAAATTTATAGCCTCAAGGTGGAGGAAAAAGTTGATTTGGGTCATGCCATGACACTAAATTAGACGCTTCTTGGGAGGCAACCCAAGCTAAGGTATGTTTTCTTTTTAGTTTTTAGTTTTTATTTTCCGTAATTTTTTATTTTTGATTGAGTCACAGGTTAATGGGAAGGCCGAGTACCATAAACTTGAGCTAAGAAGCATGGCAAATACTGAGTGTGGGGTTCCATGGATCTCATTAATGGAAAAGATGCTACTAGCTAGGCCTAGAGGCCTTAGGGAGTATTTCTATCTTTTTACTTTTAAATTCACTTTGGGGACAAAGTAGATTTTTAAGTGTGGGGTAGGGAAATTCCCAAAATTTGGCTCAATTTAAAATTTTTTAGATTAGGAATACGTGAGATATTATTTTTGGTACTATTTTTGACGTTATTTTTGACTACATGATGCAAGTGGGTTTGTTTGTAAAAGCATGAAAATTGAGTGAATTGCTACTTTTGAGACTCTTAGGCTCATGTTTGTGACTCTTGTACTTGTTGGCTTAAATTTGAATTCATGTTATTTTTTAGTTGAGAGTCTATGATGATCCTATGTGATTTAAGCATGTGCCATGTGCGTGTGAGGTATTGTGTATATTCCTTGTTGCATGTGATGTCTAGAACTTGCCCGGTGTGTGTATGAAGCGAAATAAAGAATGTGAGTTTAGGAGATGATTTAGGCATTTCTTTGATAGCCTTGTTCTATACCTTCTATTTGTCCTACCCATTGTGCATTATCCTAGTTAACCCCCATTGAGCCTTTAGCCTTATCTTTGGTAACTTCATATGTGGCCTAGTCCCCTTCTTTGATAAACTATAATTTGATCCAAAAATCTCCTAAGTGCTTTAAATAAAAAAATATATTATAAAAGGAGTTTGAGAAATTGAAGAAGAAAAAGGTAAAATTGATGCCCCAAGATAATAGTTATTGATGTGTATAATTGATGTGTGATGGTTGGGATTGTTATAATTGATGTTAAAAATATTCCCATGATTGTAGTGAATGAGAAAAATTCAATCTTAAAGGAATAAACAATATGCTCACCATGTGTTTGTGAAAATACTTAAAAGAGATGGGGTAAAATAAAAGATATGGGTGGATGAAAAATTGTACTTTGGTTGTTGGAAATTAGTTTTAAATGTTTAATGTAGTGTATTAAAGCGCTAAGAGAGGTTAGTCACTATTTTTGGCCAAAACAGTTCCTACCCGTCCCTTAGCCTACATTACAACCCGAAAAAGTCATAATTGATCCTAAGATTTACATTCTAATATTAGTGGAGCATTACACTAAGGGAAAGACTATGTTTTAATGTGTGTAACTTGTGAATTCTTTGTGAGAGTGAGCGTAATTTGATTCTTGTACCCATCATGTTCTAAATTGCTTAATTGTGAGTGATTATGGGTAACTCTCTTATTGTGAGGGGCACATGTTTGATGAATGTGGGTGATTTGTATGATGTCCTTGATTGAATGATAAGCATGAGTTTTCCATTAGGTGAGTCAATTCTTGAGGCTAGGATGTTTTAGAGTAGTGTTCATGAGCTTTCAATTGTGTAAATAACATGCTTAGCATAGTAACTTGCATTCCATGTAGTCATGATAGTACTAGCTTGAGTGTTTTGCATTTAGTAGAAGTGTAGAGTCTCCTTAGATGATGAGGATTATAGTTAAGAGTTGTTCGAGGATGAACAAGGCTTTAAGTGTGGGGTGGTGATGTTGGGTGTATTTATGCATTCTAGCATCACTATTCTAGCCTTTTTAGTCTTGTTTTGAGGATAATTCTAAGATATAATGGTTAATAATGGTATAAATGTGTTAAAACATGTGTTTATATGGTTCAAGGTGAATTCCAAGCAAGTTTGTACTTAAAAGAATCAATTAGAGTTCAACCCAGAAAACTAGCGTTACTAACTTGAGCTAGGTATTTTTCTAGTCGTTGTGTTGGGTTCTAATGTATTTAATGAGTTCCTAAGGTTTTTATTATGTATTTATATGTGAAAAAACTTGTTGATAATTCTCAAGGGTCAATTTGATCAAGTCAAGGGTCAAAACAATGAGTTAAAGATCAAAGTGAAATTAGCCTATGCTTAGCTTGTGTTTCTAGTTCGTCGTGTTGGATGTTGTGTTGTTTTGAGCTTTAAATTGTTGTGTTTAATTTTATAGGATGCTTGTTAAATGAATTATAATGATATATGAAAGATATACAAGCTTCAAATCAAGTGGGAACAACTCAAAAGGCTCGAAATGGCTCAACGAAGTCACAATACACAGATTGATGCACTTTTGGACTCCTGGAATGTCTAGGGAGCGTATACCTTATCGGAGTATCCAATTGACTTGCATAAAACACCAATGGAATTATAAGAGGACCAAAATTACAACCATATGGCGCGTGTTGGTACTGTAGGCGATTAAACCGTGATGCAGGCTCATTTTGGTGCCCACTTTGCCTTAGAAAAATTTCTGAGAACAAATTCCAGCGAAGTAGGGCGATATTAAGGAGCCGCCCCACCTAGTTCGGGGCTCAATAACTGAAGGTTTTCTTGTCCAACACAGAAAGGGCTTTCTCCTGCACTATAAATACATGTTATATCACATTTTTTGACAACTTTTGGACATCTTGGAGCATTGGAGGCTACCACAACTTCTTTCTAGGTTTTGTCATTCTTTAATTTAGTTTCTTTATGGTTTGTATCATCAATCCAAGGGTTTGGATGATGAATATTCTCATTAAAGGATAAAACTCTTTTCCGGGGTTAAGGCCACGTTCATGAATACTTTCGTTTTGAATTAATTTTGTTTAATTGCATATCATTATGGTTGTTTGTTTATTCTTAATTTAATTATTTTATGCATTGATCACCCGTAAAATACATATATCGTCGTACTTTTGATCTCGGGGTAGGGAATAGGGAGATACAACATGGGAATAAATAAAGTTTGAGTTTTTATTCTTTTAGAAAATAAAGAATTAAACTTAGCATCTAGTACAAGGATGTACCTAGAAGCCTTACTTGATTTACACGTAGGATGATAACTTTAAAACACTTAATTGGATTATTGCATCCCCGCTCAACGATGTAGTTTTAATATCCAAATTACGTAAAAGGTTAGAGGCCGGGAGACCATAATTATGAAATTAACCCTATGAATCAACAACCAAGATAAGCAATTTAACGAATGAAGTTCAATAACGTAGTATGATTGTTCGTAAGCCTTAACCCTGGGCTTCTATCCATAGATTGTCCTAAGTCATTTACTTTTCCACATTAGTTTAGTTTATTTTTAGTTTATAATTCTAAATATTTATTTTTTTTACTCTTCTCAATTTGTTAAACTAGAATTGGATAGGCGGCGAACACAAGTCCTTGAGAGATTGATACTTGGGCTTCCTTGAAGCCACTATATTACTTGATAGGACCACGTACACTTGCGTGTGCGCTTAGGCACCATCATAAGTTCAAACATTTAAGACCTAGTGATTTTGTTTATAGGCTACCCATTTTTTAGTAGAAGTGAGAGCAGATTACTATGAATTTCATTATCCGTTTGTTGTTCTCTTCGTGGGATTCTGATAGTATTTGGGTCATTGTTTATTATTTGACTATATTTGCTTTTAATCGATTCAAATGTCCTATAGTTCCGAGAGGTTGGCTCAGATTAATATTTGTGAGATAGTTGGTTTGCACGAGGTGCCAATGTCCATTATCTTTGATAACATTTTTTTGTTCTCCTCCAACTTTTGGAGGGCTTTTCAAGAGGAGTTTGGTGCCTAGGTTTATCTTAGAATATCATTTTACCCTCAAATGGTGGACAGTCTGAGAAGACTATTCAGGTCTTGTTGGATATTTTAGGGGCCCGTGTTATTAATTTTAGAGGTTGGTGGGATAGGTATCTTTATTTGGAAGAGTTCTCATATAATAACAGTTACTATTAGAGTATCCAGATGGATCCATACGAGGTGTTATATGGTAGGAAGTGATGTTCAATACCTTAGAGGCTAGGCCTCAAGTTACAAACTTTCTTTGGGATTCTTTGGATGGGGTTCAAATGATTTAGGATAGGCTATGGGCATCCCAAAGTAGATAGAAGAGTTCTGTCAATCACAGTCTTTGAGTGTTAGAGTTTAGAGTGGTGACTTTGTGTTTCTTTGAGAGTCACCCATGAAGGGTGTGTTGAGGTTTGAGAGGATGGACAAGCTCAGCCCCAGGTATATCAGTCCAATAAGATTCTACAAAAGGTTGGGGATGTATCTTATGAGTTAGCCTAACCTCTAGCATTTTTTGCCATTCACCTTATTTTCCATTTGTCGATGATTTGATATTACATGCTAGATGTATCTCATATGCTCCAGTGGGATTCAATTGAATTGGATGATATGTTGACCTTCGAGGAGGAGACAATTGTTGTTATAGCTAAAGATGTCAAATGTTTGCATTCCAGGGAGATTTCAGAGGTAAAAGTTTAGCGGAGGGACTATCCACTTAAGGAGGCTACTTGGGAGATCAAGCATGACATATGGACCGAGTATCCTCACCTGTTCGAGCCTTCATGTACTTGTTCACTCAAGACTTTCATTGTCGAAAGTCCTTAAAGAGTGGATAATGTAATGACCCTCCAGGTTATTTTCTATTTTTCTATATTTAGAGCTTTCCTATAGTTACCTAAAGTCATTTGTGACTTACTCGGATTGATAGTTTAGTTTTTGGGCAGTTTGTATTTGTTTTTTATGCTAGTTTTCCTATTTTATAGTTTTTGAATTTGAGAATTAAGTTTTTGGCCTAAACTTGAAATAAATGACCTCAAATAAGAATTTTGATAGTTTTCTTATCTCTAAAATATGAATATTAGGATAAGGGGACCTTTGGTTCATGTCCTAATGCTTTTGAGCTCGTTTTGGGCAATTGGTTAGTAATTGGTAAAAATAAAACAAGTGCAGGTCCTACATTTTTTCTAAACATCTTTTGAAATTTTTGTTGATTCCATTAATTTTGAAATATCATTTGTAGTAGGGTATCATAGTTCATTTGCATGCACGGGGTTTTAAATAAATCTCGAGCACTCAATCAGAGTCCTTTTGGACTTAGGATTTTGCTAGTGTTGCAGCAGTTGGTGCAGGTCCTAGTTACTCTTTGCATTCATGACTAGGTTTCTATGTTCACGATGAAGGGCCAATAGGACCTCAACCTAGACCTTCTTCACAATCACGACTAGGGTCATAACATTCGTTATGGCTATTTTGGTGGGGTCCCTCAATCGCAGCCAGGGGTCTTGCTGATGTGATGAATAACCCTTGGCTATAAGCCACTCCCTTTGTTTTCAACTTATTTTTCTAAGTGTAAACCTCCATTATGACCTTGGAACTCTAAATTTTTTGAGAGATTGTAAATTAAAGTTGGGATTATTTAGGGGATTGCTTAGTGATAAATTTTCGATCCATTTTATTGTAAGCCTTTGGTCTTTTTTTTTTATTAAATTCATAATAATGATTCTTTGTTTTAACATAGATTTTTAGGGATAATTTGGGGATTGAATGAATAACCGATGGTGCTTCGTGTTCCCTAAGTGACTTTATTGCGGGTCTAGTTTTTGAATTTCGTAAGTGGGTCCACAGATGATTTTTAGTCCAAACTTTGACCCAAAGTAATTTATATCTATATAGATATAATTTTTATTTCCTGAAGAGTTTATTACTATTTTGATAGTGTGATAATATTCAGAGGCTTCTCGAAAGGAAAAAGCCTCAGTTTAGTGCTTTGCGAGCACGTTGTTTGATGTTAAGGTAGGCTAAGCTTACCTAATTTTAGACTTTGCTCTTGTAATGCATTTCTATGATAATTTTCTAATTATTGGTGGGTGATTGTGGATCGAATAATCTTTTAGGTGCTTATGATCTGTATAGCCAGTTAGGATGCCTTAGAGTTGAATTGTATATTGAAATCCTTACGCTTAGTAACTGCTTCTTCTTTAGGGGCTGGGTTGGTTTTCTATAAACTTATGGTTAGGAATTCAATTCGAGTTCAGACATGGTTTATAGGTATGGCTGAAGGGGGAGTGCACCGTACATGCATTATATATCATGACCTTAATTTAAATTACTTACTATAGTATATTGTTTACATTAGTATTACCTGTAACCTGTAACCACCATGATTATGGGGGATTGATTGAGTTATTTCTTATTGTGTCTACCTTCTAGGCTTTTGGGGTCCCAGTTAGGTTATATTTAGGCACTTATTTATGTTTTTGAGTCATTTACTTATTATTCTCTGTTTATTTAGCTTTAGCCTGTTATTCTCATTTTGATCCCCTTTTATTACCTTTAGCTAATATTCACACTTTATTATGTTTATCTAGGTTAATATTCACAATTAACCTATGTTGCCTGCTGAATACTGTGTGTTTTGGTACTCATATTACACTTTTGCATCTTCTTTCCTGATGTAGATCCTAGTACTAGTCATCACCATTGATAATTCCCTTGAGCAAAGTTGTTGATGAGAGATTAGGGTGAGCTTTTATAATTCAGAGCTGATCCATCTCCTAATATTTTGGTATTAGTCTTATATGTGTAGAGGTTGGCCATTTGCTTAGAAAGTGCCCCAGGTATGAGTTGTTGTCCAGATAGTGTCAACATATGTTCATCCCCAACCTAGAGATCTTGAGGTATGTTATTATTATGGGGAGGGTGATCATTTTAGTAGAGGGCGTGCTAGGCGTCAGCGGGCCAGCTAGTTGGGGAATTCTTGTGTTTCTCACCTGTTTAGAGCTTTAAGGGTTTGTCACGATTGTAGAGTAAATGGTCACTAGTCTAGAGAGCATCTCTGATGAGATATTATTAGTCAATCAGTGCAGATAAATTAGTCTTATAGAGTTGTGGCACATATGGTTAGAGGTTGTGCACTTGGTGCTTCAGTTGGTCTTTTAGAGGCTCAGTTCGAATTTGGACACGATCAGATTTTTACTCTTTTCAGCACATCAGGACTATAACTTCAAACTCCATTTATATAGGTGCAAGTTTACTTATTATCTTTTACTTCCTATTTGAGTTGAGCTAGGGTTTTAACACCCATTAGTGATTTTATGCCTTAAAGTTGCTAAATTGGTTATTTAGCCTCTGTCTAGATCTTTATGAATATATGAAAACCCTTGTAGATGATTTATTTTAGTATTGAATTGAGTGGATCAATGTGATATTTCCCTTAGGGTGTAGCATTTGGGTTAAAGTCCATTTCCTTTGTCATTATGGCCTTATTATGCCCTAGGGTGTTATTGGTTACGTTTATCCATATTTGGGCCACTTGTGCCTTATGTTCTTGTTTCTATTATTATTATTTTGGTTGTTATTGATTCTTACTTCATAGACAAATAGACTACCATTATCTAGTTAGAATCCCCTTCCTTGCGATTCTTATTTGTTAGCATAGATGACTAACTCGGTTGGTTAGTTTCTTCTTTTTTAGTAAGTTGAGGATGGTAGTTTCCTTCTCTGTTAGAAATGTTAGATTGGGTGTTGAGAGGGAGTGAAGGTAATTTGGCCCCCCATGTTTTTATTCTGGTTCTAGAGTTAGCAATTTGATTATATTGTCCATTTCTTATGTTAAAAATTCTAAGGCTTGCTTTTTTGGTTTGTTGGGTTCATCTCCTGGTAAAAGTATTGATATTGGTAATGGTTTTGAGTTAGGTATTCCATTCTTTCCATGATATGGTTCATAGTTAAGCCGAGTGAAGTGGGTGTTAATGGGTGAATTTAGAGCATTTTTATTTTTGCGTTTGTTTGGCCTAATGTGACTTTATAGAGTGCTTCTCCTTGGTGATATGTTCTTATGGGTATTTTTTGTCATATATTAAGTATTGGATTGACCAGATTTGTGCTAAGATAGTAATTTTCTATGTGGCTTAGGATTTGGCTACCATTAGTATTCTTCGTAGCCTCGACGCGTTATTGGTTATGCCTTGATGCCTTATGCTCTCTATCATATATGGAGTTTATTGTCTGTCTCTTCATCTGGGGTTTTCCTCCATGGTAACTTTGTTCTTTGACATCATTTTAGTTTCAACTCTTATGAGAATCATTGGGTAAATACTGGAATTTTGATAGTGGGATTGGTTTGGGTATTCTGTATCCATGAAGGCTCATGAGATTTAGTTTTACGTTTGTCGCTTTTGAAAGGCGGCTTGGACGTTGTGATAGATTTTATGTTATGGGTGATTTCTCATCAATAAAATTGATTTGGCTAGTTGAGATCGAGTATTTCAACTTCGACATTGAGACTACAACTATGGATAACATCACTTTGATTACAACCCCATTTCCAGACTTGTTTCAATTGAGAATTTATATATAGGATGACTAATCCTACTCTTTGCATATCAATTCAGTTATCTTCGATTCAGATGAGTTATTTTTGATAGATGATCAAGGGATAGTACGTTGGCGCATGATATTTTTTTCTACTTCTCTTGACCTTGGTTCTCAATATTTGTTAGAATTTTTAATGTCTTCTCAATAGAGGAAGTGTGCTTTAGTTAGGCTTAGAATGGTTACCTATAGCTGGTGGGGAATTCTTGAATGAATCATTCATCTTTGAGTAATTATGCTTGGGATTCCTGACTATTAGTTTCGAGGGTCATTTAAAAAAGATGTAGCTTTGGCTAATGGTTGCAGGCTTTAATCATCTCCATTTGTGCATCAAGCTAACACCTTCGGGGCTTATTATTACACTCACCTATATAGATTTCTAATAGATCAACTATAATCCTTCGATGTTTGTGTGTTGTGATTATGGGGACAGGACTTAGATGATATTCTATGCAGATCTGAGTTGATAGCAAGTAGGAATGATATCACTACTCTTTGGAATTTGGTGTTCGTTCCATGGTCCATGACTTGGGTTGTATCTAGCTTAGTTGAGTTTCTGCTTGGTTGTGCTCGTATCAATATGATATCACTGTATTATGGTTTGGGTTTCCATGCATCAGTCGTTCTCAGTTTAGTTGGAGGCCAGTTGGTTGTTGACGTTGAGTCATTGGTAATTTGGAAAGTGATGTAATTAAGTTGGTGAAAAAGGGATATCTCTTGTGAAATCTATTACAAGAATTGTTTCTTCTTAAAGGTTATCTAGGGAGTGTTTCTAGGAGCATGCGGTCCCAGTACCTCGTCCTTTCAAAATTGTGGGTTGTATCTATACATTGACTTTCGTGGATAAATGTCCTTTTAGTAGTGGATACTGTAATGACCCTCTCTGCCATTTCCATGATTTGTGCATGTTTTCAGCATTTTGACCCTTCCCATAGCGGCTATAAGTCATTTATGTCTTGTCAAAACCGTTGGTAAGATTTTTGGACAATTCATTTAGTTTTTAGGTTAATTTTCCTATTTTTGAACTTTATGCTCAAGGAATTAGTCTCAGACCAAAACTCCTAGTAAACGTCTGTGGATGAGAATTCCACTAGCGCATCAAATAGGGGTACATGTGGTTTCGGTGGACTCATTTTGAGCTCATAGGTAGATTTGGTGAAAACTAGAACTAGATGTAGGGCCTACATTTTTTCAAAATAATCTCGAATGAAAGTTTTGATATTTCCGTTGTGTTTGAAATGTCAAATTTGGTTTGGTAGCATAGTTCGTTTGCACATATGGGGTTCTGAAGGAATCCTGAGCACCTAGTCGAAGTCCATTTGGACTTAGGAAAAATCTAATGAAACAACATCTAGTTCAACCAACTGTTGCCCATTGTGATTGCGAGGTTGGGGTCACATTCGCGAAGGGTCAAACTTTTGGTCATCGTGATCGTGAGCCTTCCTTCTCGCGTTTGAAATAAAGGGTTGACTCAACCTATCCACTTTCTATCATGACCTGATTTAATAAGTAATGATGGCACCAAATTTAATCCGCCAGTAAATAAGATAAACCGTAGCCCAGAAACACAAGTAATGGTCTAACTTTGGAAAGTAAGGAAAATACCAAAAATATGTGATTAAGTAAATTACAAGAAAGGAAATATAAGAGTGCTAACAAACGTGAAGATAAATAAAGAAAATAGTAGAAATATTGCACGACCTAGTAAGGTCCGTACAAGAGCCTCTAGCAAAAGAATAAGAGGACTATAAGTGTCAAATATACAATAGTCTCAAATAGAAAGAACATCCAAAATAGATGAATGAGAGAAAATCTGCTCAGACTCTGAAATCTCACCCTATCTCAAAACTCCAACCGGCATAAGTATAGATGTCAACAACGACAACTAGTACTCAGATCTACATTGAAAAGGGATGTAGAAGTGCAGTATGGGTGCCAAAATAATGAGTACTCAGTAGGCAAAATTTGCCGACTAAGCTAAATCATAATATAAGTACAATAAAATGTGAGATAACAAACTAAGTCAGGAAAAAAGGCAAACCTAAAACAATGCTCAAAATTTAAAAGTAAAAAACTGAGTAAATAATATTGAAAATAACATTGCTATCTATAGCCTAACTGGTCCCTGATAAGACCAGATGGAGCAAGCAAACTTAAATAATCCAATCGGGCCCGTATAAGCTCGATTGATGCAATCAAGAAGGAAATACCGACCGTAACACTCATAAAATGTCCGAACCTCACAATTATAACTATGGATCTTTCCATATCATAAATACCAAAATCGAACAAGTTCCAGACCATAATAAGTTTCTCTAAGTTTTGTACTCAAACCAAAAATAATAACTCACATGCCAGACATGATCCAAAAATAGTAACACGAATACCAGACTAAAACTAAGAGTAATATCATCATAGTTTCTAGACTCGAATAGGTTTATGTGTCATAATTTTCGAACTCAAACAGATCTTAATAAATCTAAAGCACAAGACCAGAATAAGTCAAAATATGTATAAATCCTCCTCGGGCTAGAGAACGTAGATAGGATGACAGGAGAAGGCCTATTGAATCTACAAGGAGCTAATAGTAGTCTTCACCTAAAGTTGGCTAGAGTGGCCCACTTCTAACCCTGAAGGTCCATTCTAAGACAATTTCTATGATAAGATATACTAGGGTTCCAAAATAGCACTACAAATTGCTTCACAGGTCTCATTAAGTCCTAATATAACAACTCAACCTAAGGAACGGGTAGTTAGTTTAAATGTGCCTAAATATGACTCACTAACCAACTAAATAATCTAAAATTTGCCAACTATGCAAAAAACTCATAAGTAAAAAACCAAGACCTTCATAGTATCATAATTGTACCATAATAAATCTCAATCTAATAGGAGAGTAAGCATAGACTAATTGGACACTGAGGAATGCCTCCCAAAATCAGCTAAATTTGAGATTTTTCCTTTCAAAATCCCTCTGTACAATAACAAAATATAAAAATAGTGATCTACACATTAATATGAGAATAATGATACACATATTCCATATTTATGCTTTGGGTCCAAAATCAAGTCAAATTCCCATGTGGGGTCCGCTAGCAGAATCACACTTTCAAAACTGTCAACACGTCTCTCTATGCTCAAGAATCTTTTACCCCTAAGAATGAGTAAATCCCAAGGTCAAATGACACTCAATTAAACACATCAAGAAGCTAGGGATTTATGACTATATTGAAGAATTAAACATAAACTTACAAGGATTACGATGAGGAAACGACTTTCCCAAGGTCACCAACACCCTACAATGACCAAATCATTAATCTCCAAAGTCTCTAAACTTTGCAGGGCTTTATGGCTCTTCAGACATGGAGAAAATGGGAGAAAATTTAGTGAAGAGGGGAATTTAATGCCCAACAGTTTTCACTTAAGCAGTAACTTGACCGCTTGATCAGTCACCATTAAAGCTATATATGATCTCTTAAACAATATTTGCACCTAGCCGTACTCTACTTTAGTAGACAACATGTATCTTAAGTGACTTCTGCTTAAGTGGTCAGGTCTCTACTGAAGGAAATAGGCCATGGACTATACTTGGATGCTAAATCAACCCTTTGACCACTAACGTGACCACTACTTAAGTTATTAAAGGTCTATTTGAGCGATTGCACCAGCCGAGTTTATGAACCACCTGAACTTGGTTTTTGCCAAGTTTTCATTGACCCTCAAGATTCATTTGGAATTCCATGAACACAAAAAAAGATTATGGTACCCTATCACATTCCACATTTAGGACTCAAGGGAACCATCGAAATTTCAATCTAGACTTGTTTCGATGAAATATGGGACCCATACACAAGGGCTAGTTTTACCAAATCTAACCCATAGCTCAAAATGAGTACAAAAGCCTTAGGAGCTAAACCAAAGGTCCCCCTAGCCTATAATCGACATTTTAGAGCTGATGGAATGACCATAATTGGCATACGAGGTTGTTAACCAGAAGTTTAGGCCTAATAGCCAATATTTACTAACAAAGACATCAAAATAAGAAATTGGATCTAAAAACCAAACAAAATACCTGGTATTGAGCTATCAGCTCCAATAAGTCATAAATGACTTGGGATAGTTATAAGAATGTTCTAAATAATAAAATAGTATGGAAAAGTAAAAATAACCTAGAGGGTTATTGCAATAAAGGACTTTTATCCGCAAAAACAATGGGTTAGGATGTACCTAAAGGTTTCAACAAGTGGGTATATTAGGCCCTTATCTCACTCTCAATATATCATGTAGCCTCTTCTACTGGGTGGTGCATCCACTGAACCTTAACTAGAAGAATATCCCTAGCGTGAAACCATCAGACATTCCTAACTAATATGAGAACTGAGTTCTCCACAAAGGTCAACCTCTCATTAAGCTGAATGGAGTTCTATTGAAGGACATGTGACTTTTTGAGGATATAAAGCCACAACATAGAAACATGAAAAAGTGGATAAGCTGTGATAAAATATGGGGGCAAGGACCACTCATAAGCCGCCTCTGCAATAGTGCAAAGTATATCAAAGGTCCAATAAATCTGAAGTCGAGCTTCTCCTTCCTTCCGAACCTCATTACTTCCTTCATAAGAGATACTCTAGGAAATACCTAATATCTAACTTTAAACCTCAACGCATGAAGTTTGCGATAGAAATAATACTTTTACCTACTCTCTATCTTGGATCACCTGGAATCTATCCAACAACTCTTGAAGTAAGTCAGTTCCATGGGGCCTAACCTCTAAGGTGAAAAGCCCTGGGTTTTTAGCCCATAAAAACTTTCCAAATATTTAGATTTCTTCCCTGAAAATGACCTACCTATGAGTCCTAATATGTCTTGATGGGCCAGGTGGCTCTAGTCGTAAAGTATCCATAGAATGGTGCTTGAGTTTCTATCTTGGGTACAACTTAGGGATACGAGTCGTAAAGACACATGATGAGTCGTTGGGATGGAATCGTAACCAAATCAGAAATTAAGTGTCTAAGTTATGCTCTGAGTATGTGTAACACCGCGCCAAATCATCCATGCATTAGTCTCATTTATTTTGACTTCCTAAGTGAGTAAAGTTTAAACTATATAGAATTTCCTTAATTTTGACTCCCTATCAAGTGGGAAATTGAATGAGCTTTTCGTCGATATAATATTTTTCCAAATTCGATACCCGGGTAAGAAGTTATTGCTAAATTTAAGTCCTAATCATAAAACACCATAATTTTGGTGCTTGGCGCGTCGTGGAAGGGGTCTATTTAACAATTATCAAATTACAGTAGCCTAGCGCGATTGTGGCGCATCGTGCTGAAGTTCCAGGTCTCAACTAATGGGACAAAGTGATAGCTCCGCATCGCGGTGACCCCAAGAATCCCATTCATCAATTTCCAGTAAGCCACCGCGATAGTGGCGCATAGTGGTGGCCCAAAAAATTGGGCTCCTAGTTATATTTTTTCCAGTTACGTTAAGGGTTAAAAGGGAGTATTTTGGGCAATTAACCTACCCCCAATCTGTCCATAAACATATAATCAATGACATAACAAAGCATTATATTCCCAAATCTTCCTTCTCTATAAAGCAAAAACCCTAAGTATCTCAAAATCTTTTTCCAAGAATCTCAAGATTCAATAATGGATTTTTGAAATTGACTGAAGATTTGAAATTCCCAAACCGTAGGCTTCAAGAATCAGTGACTAAGTTCATAATTCATGGTACATGGGGTTCATCCTAAAAACTTCATGGGCTTGAAAACATTAGAGTATGATTTTAAGAGTTTTATGCATGAATTTCAAAGGGGTTTTTGGAATCTATGATTTAAATTACGTAGTTTGAATGTTTCAATGTTATTATTGCTTTGACCTTTTGGTTCTATCTACTAAATTGTTTTGTATGCATATTTATATGTATGGAATTTGATATTGAAGATTGTTTGAGAGCATAAACTATGAAATTCCTCTCCTGTATTGAATTAAAGCTATAGTTTTGTTGGAAAAAGAGTTGACATGCATGTTTCATGATTGAAAATAGTTTTCTAAATGCATTAGTGTTTGAACATGATTTAGAGATTATGAGAGGATATTTCTTGATATAAATGTATTTTCTATTAAAGAGAAAGAGTTGTATGATATTGAGACTTTTGAGATGACTACCTCTGTTATTGAATCGTTGATAAAAAGAATTGTTTGCATGGTTTTACATGCATTTCCAAGAAAGAGTTCTTTCAAAAAATTTATTGATATGGTGGTTTTGAATTCCATGATTTGAGAACAGAGACTTAATTTGCTATAAATGGCTTAGAGAATATGAATTGCAAGTCAATGCTATGACGATACCATAAGCATGTATGCCATAACAGAGTATATTTTCAGAGTGTGTCTTCAGAGAATGCATATTTTAAAGAATTAAAACTGGGCTTAAATAGGGTTAGGTGGTTACCCGAAGAAGGCTTGAGTTCAAGTGACTCTTAGCCTAAAACTGTGATTTGCCAATTTGGGTATATTATTTTTACGCTTGCGACGGCTGTGTGGCGTAGTAATGTCAGAGACTCCAACCCTTGCGGCACACTTGGGTTGGGGGCTTCCCCACTGAGTCAATGACGGATTCCATATTGCCCGTGGAATTTCAGAGTTGTAGGGTATACCACCTAGCGTAGAAGTTAAACAAAGAGTGTCACAGAGTTCAGATGATTTATCAGAGTCTTTCGAAAATGCCTATGTGATTTCTTACTATATGATATGTTTATGAACTATTCTAAATTGCTTTCATATATGTTTAATATAAATTATTATTTTGGATTTGCTCTGCGTACTAGTATAATTTTATTGACCCCCTTCCTCCTAGGTATGGAGGTCAGTCTAGGGGTCTAGCTATTCAGTAGAGTATCCAGAGAGAAGTGATCTGGGAAGTGGTGAGCCTTCTTTGTTCCAGAAGACCTATAATTTCAGATTATGTTATTCCTTTGTTTCAGTCTACTGGGGCCTCATCCCATCTTTTCAGACAATTGCCTTTAGATCATGTAGTAGAGATTTCGCAGACTGTTCCATATGTTGTTTAGTTGATTTCAGATTTCATTCCTTATTGTTAAACTAAATACAGAGTTTGACCATGTTTCTGTATTAAGTTATATTTCTACATCTTTTTTATTTATATGAATGTTGTGAATGATTACCAGATAGAGTAGGACGTTCGGGCCTTCATGGTTCGGGATGTCTGTCATGGCCAGTCCCTAGTTTGGGTCATGACAAACTTGGTATCAGAGAACGGTTTATGGTCCCAGGGTATCTGTGAAATTGCGTCGGGAAGAGTCTTATTTATGGGTGTGTAGTGCGATACACTTATAGCAGGAGGCTACTAGGCATTTAGGAATGTTTCCCCTCTTTGTGATTCAGTTCGTGCCTTAGAGTTTAATCTTCCCCTAATCCTGTGATCTCTTGTATTTCAGAAAAGTAGCCATGCCTCTTCATTACTCTAACAATCAGAATACTCAAGATAATGAAGTCCATCGCACCATGGGATAAGGACCCATAACAGAGCTTACACCCCAGAACCTGTTCTTACTTCGAGAGTACCTCCAGACCCGACCAGTCCTCATCGAGCCCCAAGGAATAATGTTAACCATCCCCAGTCTTCTCAGAGGGATATATCTAATGCAGAATTTAGACAGTTCATTCATATGATGGTGCAACTGGTTGCCACACAGACTCAGCGGTTAAAAGATGTTGGGTTTGCATCTTCTATGTTTAAGGCTACTAGGGTGGGTCAGTTCATAAGGATGAACCCACCCAAGTTTACTGGTACCAAGGTAGAAGAGGATCCGTAGGAGTTTGTGGGTGAAATGGAGAAGATATTTAAGGTAATGCATGTAGATGAGGTAGAAAGGGTTGAGTTGGCAGCTTACCAGCTTAAGGATGTAGCGAACCAATGGTATAATGAGTGGGAAGATTCAAAGAGTGAGCATGCTGAACCCACAGTTTGGGCCGAGTTCATGGAAGCCTTCCTTGATCGGTTCTTTCCTCTTGAGCTGAAGTAGGCTAAAGCTAAGGAGTTTATAAATCTAAAGTAGGGAAAGATCAGTGTCCAGGATTACAGTTTGAGGTTTAACCAACTAGCCCGTTATGCTCCAGAGATGACTAGTATCATGAGAGCCCGAATGTAGAAATTTGCATTCAGCCTTTCAGATGACTTATTACTTGAATGTCAGGGAGAAATATTGAACTGTGACATGGATTTTGCCAGACTATCAATCCATATGCAGCAAGTTGAGTAGAAGAAAAAAAAATCGCGGAATCTAAGGAGAAAGACAGACATGCAAAGAAAGCCAAAACAACAAACCAGAGCTATAGTCAGCAACAAAGTGGAAATTGGAGTAATAAATAGCAGAAGAAGAAGAATTAGGGTAATGCACAGTCTGCAGCCAGTACTCCGGTGACTAGACCCCCAGCCGGACAGGACACTCAGGATTTTCAGTATAGGCAACAGCCGAGGATGCAGGGTTCGAAGTCTCAAGGAAGTGTAGCTCAGACCTCTTAGACATACCCGTGCTGTGAGAGATGTGGGAGGAATACTCCAGGGAGATGTCAATTTGGCGCTATGGTGTGTAATTCGTGTGGCCATCCGGGGCATATCTAGAAAGACTGTCTGGCATCAAAGGGTATTGTTGGTGGAACAAAGTCATAGGCTAATTCTTCTGTACCACCATCTCAGAAGGGTGCCGCTTCAGCTGCCAGAAATGGACACAACCGGTTGTACGCCTTGACCAACCTCCAAGAGGCAGAGGCCTTACCGGATGTAGTTACTGGTACGTTGTAAATATTTTCCCTTGATGTTTATATGTTACTTAATCTGGGTATACCCTGCTATATGTGACCCCTTATATGACTGTTGGTTTTGAGTTTGAACCCGATGTGATTGCTGAGCTTTTTTCTATTTCCACTTTGGTGGGAGATTCTATTGTGGCTAGGAGGGTGTATAGAAATTGTGTGGTGACTATTTGTGGGTGGGATACTATGGCAGATCACATAAGACTTGAAATGATTAACTTTGATTCTATATTAGGGATGGATTGGCTCCATTCGTGCTATCCCACCCTAAATTGTAGAACCTGAAGAGTCACTTTTTCTTTCCCGAATAAAGCAGTAGTAGAGTGGGAGGGATATTCTTTAGAACCTAGAGGGCACTTTATATCTTACCTCAAAGCCCATAAAATTATTTCTAAGGGATGTTTGTATCATCTTATTCAGGTTATAGATTCAAATACCGAGAACCCTTCTCTTCAGTCAATCCCTATGGTGAATGAATTCCTAGATATTTTTCCAGATGATCTCCCAGGAATACCACCTGATAGAGAGATAGATTTTAGTATTGATTTATTGTCGGACATCTGTCCCATCTTTATTCCACCATATATAATGGCTCCTAAAGAGCTAAAAGAGTTGAAAGAGCAGCTAGAAAATCTTCTAGACAAAGGTTTTATTCGCCCTAGTATTTCTCCCTAGGGTGCACCTGTACTCTTCGTGCAAAAGAAAGATGGTTCCCTGCATTTGTACATAGATTACCGCCAGTTGAATAAGGTCACTATTAAAAATAAATATCCTCTTTTTAGAATTGATGATCTTTTTAACCAGCTTTAGGGTGCTAGATATTTTTCAAAGGTAGAACTTCGTTCGGGATACCATTAGTTGAAAGTTAGAGAGTCTGACATTCCCAAAATAGCTTTCCGAACTAGATACACTCATTATGAGTTCTTAGTCATGTCCTTTGGGTTGAATAATGCCCTTGCAACCTTCATGGACCTTATGAATAAGGTGTTCCATCAGTTTCTAGACCTGTTTATCATAGTTTTCATTGATGACATATTGGTGTATTCTAAGACTGAGGAGGACCATGCCAATCACCTCCGAATTATTCTTCAGAATCTCAGAGATCATAAGTTGTATGCAAAATTTTCCAAGTGTGAATTCTGGCTTGATGCTATTTCTTTCTTGGGGCATGTTGTGTCTAGTGAAGGAATTAAGGTTGATCCCTAAAAGGTTGAGGCAGTGAGGAAATAAACCAGACCCATGACTCCAATCGATATTCGGAGCTTCTTGGGTTTGGCAGGGTATTACAGGAGATTTGTAGAAAGCTTTTCTTCCATAGCTGCTCCACTTACCAAGCTGACTTAGAAGAAGGTGAAGTTTGGGTAGTCTGACTCCTGTGAGAATAGTTTTGAGAAGTTGAAAGACAAGTTGATCACTGCTCCTATTTTGACTCTTTCAAAAGGTACAAAGGGTTTTGTTGTGTACTGTGATACATCCCGAGTGGGACTCGGATATGTGCTTATTCAGCATGGTAGAGTGGTAGCTTATGCATCTAGGTAGTTAAAGGTGCACACGTGAAATTACCCCACCCATGACTTAGAGTTAGCAGCTATGGTGTTCGCACTTAAAATCTAGAGGCATTATCTTTACGAAGTTCACATTGATATATTTACTAACCACAAAAGTTTGCAGTGTGCTTTCTCGCAGAAAGAACTTAATCTCAGGAAGAGATGGTGGTTAGAATTTCTAAAGAATTATGACATAAGCCTGCACTATCATTCGGGCAAGGTGAATATGGTAGACGACGCCCTCAGCAGGTTGTCTGTGGGTAGCTTTTCTCAAGTTGAATGAGGGAAAAGAGGGATGGTAAAGGATATTAACCGACTTGCAAATCTTAGAGTATGACTCTTAGATTCCGAAGATGGAGGGGTGGTTGTTAATGAGATAGCTAAATCATCCCTTTGTGCAGAGGTTAAGTAAAAGTAGGTTGAAGATCCCATAATGATGTAGATCAAGAAAGATGTGGGTCAAAAGAAGGTGATGTCCTTTGAAATTGGTGGTGATGGTATTTTGAGATATCAGGGTAGATTGTGTGTGCCAGATGTAGAAGGTCTGAGGGAGAGAATCCTTGACAAGTCTCACACATCAAGTTATATTGTCCACCCAGGCTCTACTAAGATGTATAATGACTTAAAAACTATATATTGATGGAATAATATGAAGCGTGATGTGGCTAACTATGCTGCTAAGTGTTTAAATTGTCAATAAGTGAAAGTAAAGCATATGAGTCTAGATGGTACTTCCCAAGAGATAGATTTTCCCTTTTGGAAATGGGAGATGATAAATATGGACTTCATCACGGGAATTCTAAAGTTTCGAAACTAGTATGACTCTATTTGGGTGCCTGTGAGGACTAATTATTTGGGAGATTTCTATTCCAAGATTTACATTGAGGAGATAGTCCATATGTATGGAGCACCTGTGTCCATCATATCTGACCGAGGTATGCAATTCTCTTCACAATTTTGGAGATTTTTTCAGAGGGGTTTAGGTATTCAAGTGATCCTAAGTACGACTTTCCACCCCCAGACCAATGGGCAAGCTAAGCATACTATTCAAACCCTTGAGGATATGTTACAGGCATGTTGATTGACTTCAAAGGTAGTTGGGTAGTTCACTTTCCCTTGATAGAGTTTGAGTATAATAATATCTACCATACCAGTATTAAGATGGCTCTTTTTGTGGCGTTGTATGAGAGGATATGTAGGTCGCCAATAGGGTGGTATAAAGAAGGCGAGACTTAGGTGTATGGTCCTGACCTTGTTCACCAGGCAATGAAGGACGTGAAGATCATTAGAGAACAACTTAAGAAAGACTAGAGTAGACAAAAATTCTATGCTGATGTTAGAAGAAGGGAGCTAGTATTTAGGGTTAGTGATTGGGTGTTTCTCAAAGTTTCTCCTATGAAGGGAGTCATGCGTTTCGGAAAGAAAGGGAAGTTTAGTCCTTTCTATATAGGACCATACCATATTATGAGAAGAATAGGTAAAGTTGCATATGAGTTAGAGTTTCCTAAAAATATGGGTTCTGTTCACCCATTTTTTCATGTATCCATGTAGAAGAAATGTATTGGGGACCACTCTTTAGTGTTACCCGTAGAAGAGATAAGAGTGTCAGACTCCCTATATTATAAAGAAAAGCCTATTGCAATCTTGGATCATCAATTTTGGAAGTTGAGGAGCAAATAGATAGTTTCGGTTAAGGTGTTGTGGAGAAATCAGAAAGTTGAAGAAGCAACTTGGGAATCAGAAGAGGACATGAGAGCAAGGAATCCAAATCTATTTGATCCGGTGAATGATGACATGGAAGTTACGATCTTTGTCTTACTCTTTCCATGTCCTTAATATGCTTGTAATCGTATTTGTCTGTGCCCCGCGCTATCATTTGGGGACGAATGATCTCAAGGGGGATAATGTAACACCCCGCCAAATCATCCATGCATTGGTCTCATTTATTTTGAATTCCTAAGTGAGTAAAGTTTAAGCCATATAGAATTTCCATAATTTTGACTCTCTATCAAGTGGGAGCTTTCCGTCAATATAAGATTTTCCTAAATCCGATACCCGGGTAAGAAATAATGGCTAAATTTAAGTCCTAGTCGTAAACACCATCATTTTTGTGCTTGGCATGTCGCGGAGGGAGTCTATTTAACAATTGTAAAATTTGAGTAGCCTAGCGTGATTGTACCGCATCGCACTGAAGTGCCAGGTCCCAACCAGTGGGACAATGTGATGGCTCCGCATCGCGGTGACCCTTAGAATCCCATTTGTCAATTTCTAGTAAGCCACTGTCGTAGTAATGCGTCGTGGTGGCCAATAAAATTGGGCTCCCAGTTATAATTTTTCCAGTTACGTTAAGGGTTAAAAGAGGGGTATTTTGGGAAATTATCCTACCCCCAATCCGTCCATAAACATACAATCAATGGCATAACAAATCACTTTATGCCCAAATCTTCCTTCTCTATAAAGCAAAAACCCTAAGCAACTCAAAAACCTTTTCCAAGAATCTCAAGATTCAACCGTGAATTTTCAAAATTGGGTGAAGATTTGGAATCCCCAAACTGTAGGCTTCAAGAATCAGTCACTAAGTTCATAATTCAAGGTACGGGGGGCTCATTCTAAAAACTACATGGGCTTAAAAACATTATTGAACGATTTTAAGATTTTTATGCATGAATTTCAATGGGGATTTTGGAATCTACGTTTTAAATTAGGTATTTTGAATGCTTCAATGTTATTATTGCTTTGACCTTGTGGTCCTATCCCCTAAATTGTTTTGCTTGTATATGTATATGTATGGAATTTGAGATTGAAGATTGTTTGGGAGCATAAACTATGAACTCCCTCTCTTGTATTGAATTAAAGCTATGGTTTTGTTGGAAAAAGAGTTGACATGCATGTTTCATGATTGAAAATAGTTTTCTAAATGTTTTAGTGGTTAAACATGATTTAGAGATGATGAGGGAGTGTTTCTTGATATAAATGTTTTTTGTGTTAAAGAGAAAGAGTTATATGACATTGAGACTTTTGAGATGACCACCTCTATTATTGAATCATTGATAAAGAGAATTGTTTGCATGGTTATGGGTTTCCAAAAAAGAGTTCTTTGAAATGATTTATTGATATGGTGGTTCTGAATTCCTTGATTTGAGAACAAAGACTTAATTTTCTATAAATGGCTCAGAGAATGTGAATTGCAAGTCAATGGTATGACGATACCATAAGCATGTATCCCATAACAAAGTATGTTTTCAGAGAATACATGTTTTAAAGTGTGAAAACTGGGCATAAATAGGGTTAGGTGGTTACCCGAAGAAGGCTTGAGTTCAAGTGACTCTTAGCCTAAAATCGTGATTTGCCGATCTGGATATATTATTTTTACGCTGGCGATGGCCGTGTGGCGTAGTAGAGTTAGAGACTCCAACCCTTGCGGCACACTTGGGTTGGGGGATTCCCCACCGAGTCAATGACGGATTCCTTAGAGCCCGTGGAATTTCAGAGTTGTAGGGTATACCACCTAGCACAGAAGTAAAACAAAGAGTGTCACAGAGTTCAGATGATTTATAAGTGTCTTTTGAAAATGCCCATGTGATTTCTTACCATATGATATGTTTATGAACTATTCTAAATTTCTCTTATATATGTTGAATATGAATTATTATTTTGGATTTGCTGTGCGTACCAGTACAATTGTATTGAACCCCTTCCTCCCAAGTACGGAGGCTCAGTTTAGGGGTCCGGCTATTCAGTATAGTATCTAGAGAGAAGTGATCCGGGCAGTGGTGAGCCTTCTTTGTTCCAGAAGACCTGTAATTTCAGATTATGTTATTCCTTTGTTTCAGTCTACTGGGGGCCTCATCCCAGTTTTTCAGACAGTTGCCTTTAGATCATGTAGTAGAGATTTTGCAGAATGTTCTAGATGTTGTTTAGTTGATTTCATATTTCATTCCTTCTTGTTAAACTAAATCCAGAGTTTGACCATGTTTTCATATCAAGTTATATTTCCGCATCTTTTTTATTTATATGAGTGTTGTGCATGATTACCAGATAGAGTAGGACGTCCGGGCCTTTATGTTTGGGGATGTCCGTTACGGCCAGGCCCTAGTTCGAGTCGTGATAGTATGAGTGTTTTCCTATGATTCATAAGGACTTATTAGGAGTTTTTGGTTGCAAATCATAGGATTTCTAGTGTTTACCCAACTGGGTTCTATTTTGACTACGACTAGACCCTATGAGTCATAGGGTCTTATTACGAGTGGTACCAATTGAATCATAAGGTCAACAATGTATGGGGGTTCTAGAGAGTGTCTTGGTTACGACTCATGATGATGAGTTATAAGGAGTGAATACAATTTAAAGGTTGACTTGTAGTCAATGGCGACACTTTTCAACTTTTAAGTTAAGGGCATTCTGGACATTTTCCCTCTTACCTAAATTGAAACCCATGTCTTATAACCGATTTAGGGTATCATTAACACTTAGAAAAAAATCTAAGTAACTTCTCAAACACTCCAAAAAGATATTTAATTTCCCTCAAGTAAGTCAAGTTAGGGTTTCATCAAGTTTGTAATTTAAGGGCTCAAGGGTCAATTTCTCTCCAAATTTCTTGACGTTTAAGGCATGTTACTCTTCCCACATGTAATGAACCTTCAGGTTATTTTCCATTTTTACACTTATTTTCATTGTTTGACCTTTTCCATAGCTACCCCAAGTTATTTATTACTTACTAGGACTGACGATTCGGTTACTGAGTAGTTTGTTTGGCTTTTAGAACCAATTCTTTATTTAGAAGTCTTCACTGGTTGGTTACAAATGGCCATCGGGCAAAAACATTAGTGAAATGATCTCAAATACAAATTTCAACTGTGCTAGCAACTCTCAAATATTGATTTTATTCTTGGTAGACCTCTGGTTCGGGTCCTGATGCACCCAAGTTTATTTTGACCTTTTGATCAAAAAGTTGAAAATTTAAAAGTTTAGGTGTGGGACGTACATTTGGTCAAAACAACCTCGGATTGAAAATCTGACTTTGCCAACCTATCCGAAACATCAAATTTAATGTGGTTGCATATTTTGTTTTCGAAAATCAAATTCCAAATAGATCTAGAGGCATCATTGGAAACTTAGAAAATTTTCAAGTTTTACTGATTCTGGTGCGAAGACAATCGCAGTAAGAGGGATAGAGATTGCAGCATAGCGATCGCAGTGAGGTCATTATGATTGTGGCTGCATGATTGCAGCCTGCGTGTTCGCAATTGCAGGGATCGAGGACCTGCGAAAGGTCTTTAAAAGGCCATTTTGGAAAAGAATTGGCCATCTTCTTCTCCCATTAAGACCTAGAAACCCTAATATGGTGTTATAATCATAAATTAATTGTGGTGGGTTAAATGTGATCTTGATTATCATCTTTTATCGAAAATATATTTGAATTTAAGGTAAGAATCCTTTGAATTCATTCGTGAATTTCTTAGTTTGGACCCAAAACCCCAATTTAGCTTAAGGCTTGATTTAGCCTAAAGTATGCCTAGTTCTTACCTATTTCTTGAGGGTTATGATTCCTTGTTCATGTGTGAAGATTGGGTTGGCATCAAAAATGTATTTTCCATAAATGGGACCTGCTTGGGTTTTTTTTTCATGACCTGAACTAGGGCCTGGCCGTGACAGACATCTCGAACCAAGAAGGTCCGGATAACCTACTCTATCTGGTAATCATGCACAACATTCACATAATAAAAGAAGATGCGGAAATATAATTTGATACAGAAACATGGTCATACTCTGGATTAAGTTTAACAATAAGAAATGAAATCCAAAAATCACTAACAACATCTGGAATAGTCTGTGAAATCTCTACTACATGATCTAAAGATAACTGTCTGAAAAGTAGGGACAAGGCCCCCAGTAGACCAAAAGAAGAACTGATAATAAATGTATGAAAATAAATAGGCCTTCTGAAATATAGAAGGCTCACCGACTAGACCCTGCACTTCTATCTAAATAAATCTACATCTTATCAGGACCCTAAGACTGTGCCTCAGAACCTAGAAGGTAAGGGGGGGGGGGGTCAATACAGATGTACTGGTATGGAGAGAAATACAAAATAAAGATTTTAATAGAAATAAAATAGTTGATATCTAGTCATAAAACATCACATACGATATAAATTCCAAAACACATAGGCATTTTGATAATCATAAAACCCTTTTTGTCAGTGCAATTTCTGATCTTCGTATTACTTCTGAGTTAGGTGGTATGCCCCTAAAAGTCTAAAATCCCACGGGCTATATCGAGTCCACCATTGACTCGGCGGGAAATCCCCCAACCTAAGTGTGCCGCAAGGGTTGGAGTGTCTGAGTCTAATACGCCACAGGGCAGTAACGAGTGTAATATAATATATCCGGATCGGCAAATCACAATTTTGCGCAATGAGTTGTCTGAACTCGTGCCTTCTTCGGGGGACCACCTAACATCTCTTTATGCCTAATTTTATCCATTTCTAAACATGTATCATTCTGAAATCTTAAGTTATGAAAATCTAGTTTCTATCTTTGTCTGGGTGTATTATCGCATTGTCTATTTCGGTATCGTCATACCAAGACTTGCAAGTTGTAATTATGAGCCATAATGCATTAAGCATAATTCTTTCATTAAAACTCAATTTAGACCTCCCAACAGTTGCAATAGTATGAGATGAATTCATGTTCCAAAACATGAGTCAAAACTATGCAAGAATTCTTCAAACACATGGTGGTCATGTGCTTTTGGCAAAACTATGCACTCTTTCATTATATGTATATTTAACATTTATCAACATGCATAACCCTCTCTTTTTATTTCAAAATCATATTCAAGTCATAGTATAAATCAAGACATTTCGTATCATGCTCTTCAAGATGCATTTCAAAACAATCCATAGTATATCATGAGTAAAGAAAAATCATAACAAGAGAGGGATTTTTTCATGAGTCATTCTCTCAATTCAATCATCAATCTTTAAAACGCGTGCTTACATATATATAAAATTTCCAATCAATTTGGGGGAAGGTCTAAAAACCAAAACAATACCGTTAAAACTTCTAAAACATGATTATATTCATAAATCCAAAACCCCATTCTTAAAATCATGATTTCTATGCCCATGAGATTTTAGGAAAACCCCGCGTACCTCAATCTCGGAAAATAATAGATGATTCGTGAGGAATACGGCATGGGGATTCCAACTCTCTAATTATCGTCTAAAATCCATGGTTGAATCTTGAGTTATTTGGGATTTTTGTTTGAAACCCTAGAGAGTGTTCTTGATGGTTTTTGATGAAAATATCAATAATGAGGTCATTTGGGATTAAAATCCCTTGTTTAAGATGATAAGAGGTTGGAAAATACCTAATGTACCCTTAATTAGATATAATAAAAATATAATTGGGAGCCCAATTTTTTGGGCCACCGCGACGCACCACAATCGTGGTGGCTCACTGGAAATTGACGAATGAGATTCTTAGGGTCACCGCAATGCGGAGCCATCGCGTTGTCCCACTAGTTGGGACCTGGAGCTTTAACGCGACGTTCCACAATCATGCTAGGCTACTAGAATTTGAAAATTTCTAAATAGACCCACTTTGCGAAACACCTAGCACCAAAATGATGGTGTTTTATGATTAGGACTTTAATTAGCCATAAATTCTTTCCCGGGTATCGAATTTTGGTGAATCTTATATCGACAGAAAGATCATTCAATTTCCCACATGATAAAAAGTCAAAATTAGGAAAATTATATATCGTTTAAACTTTACTTATTTTGGAAGCCAAAAATAAGACTAAGTCTCTTTGACACTATTCTAGTCATTTAACTCTAAGAGCATATTACCACGAGCTAATGCATGGACACTTTTTTTTGCAGGGTGTTACTTTATCCCCCCTTGGGATCATTCGACCCCAAATAATGACGCGGAACACAAACAAGCATGATTTAAAGTATACTAAGGCCATAAAAGAATAAGACAGGGATTGTACCTTCCATTTTGTCATTCACCGGATCAAATAACTCTGGGTATCTATCTCTCATGTCATTTTTTGATTCCCAAGTTGCTTTCTTAAATTTTTGATTTTTCCACAACACTTTGACCGAGGATATTTCTTTTCTCCTCAATTTCCTAACTTGGCGATCCAAGACTGCCTCGGGCTCTTCTTCATAGGTTAAGGAGTCTGTCACTTTGACCTCCTCTACAGGCAACACTAATGAATGGTCTCCAATACATTTCTTCAACATAGATATATGAAATACCGGATGAATAGAATCCAAACTTGCCGGCAACTCTAACTCATACGCAACCCCACCTATCCTTCTTAAAATCTGGTATGGCCTTATATAGTGAGGACTCATCTTACCTTTCTTCCCGAATCGCATAACTCCCTTCATAGGGGAGACTTTGAGAAATACCCAATCACCAACCTCAAACTCTAAGTCTCTTCTCCTAACATCGGCGTAGGATTTTTGTCTACTCTAGGCTATTTTAAGTCGTTCTCTAATAATTTTCACATCCTTCATCGCCTGATGAACTAGATCCGGCCCGAATAACTGAGTCTCACCCACTTCATACCACCCTTGCAGTGATCTACATCTTATCCCATACAAAGCTTTAAACGAAGGCATCTTAATACTAACATGGTAGCTGTTATTATAAGCAAACTCTATTAACGGCAAGTGATCTACCCAGCTACCTTTCAAGTCAATTACACAAGCCCTCAACATATCCTCAAGGTTTTGAATGGTGCACTCAACTTGCTCATCAGTCTAAGGGTGGAAAGCGGTACTTAGGTTCACTTGGGTACCTAAACCCCTCTGAAAAGACCTCCAAAACTGTGAAAAGAATTGCGTATCTCTGTCAGATATGATGGATACAGGTTCCCCATGCAAATAGACTATCTCCTCAATGTATAGCTTGGCATAATCATCTCCCAAAAAGTTGGTCCTCACAGGAAGAAAGTGAGCTGACTTGGTCAGCCGATCAACAATTACCCAAATAGAACCATACTGATTTTAGGACCTCGGAAGTCCCGTAATGAAATCCATATTGATCATTTCCCATTTCTATAAAGGCAAAGAAATCTCTTGGGAAGTACCACCAGGCATCATATGCTCTACCTTAACTTATTGACAGTTTAAACACTTGGTAATATAGTTAGCCACATCGCGCTTCATATTAGTCCACCAATAAATAGTTTTCAGATCATGATACATATTAGTAGAGCCTAGGTGAACAATATACATTGAAGTGTGAGCTTCGTCAAGGATTCTCTTACACAGACCATCTACATCTGGCACACACAATCTACCCTAATATCTCAAAATACCATCACCACCAATTTTAAAGGACAACACCTTCTGTTGAACCACATCTTTATTGATCTGCATCAAGATGGGATCTTCGATTTTCTTTTATTTAACTTTCGCACAAAGGAATGATTTAGCTATCTTGTGAACAACTACCTCTCCATTTTCAGAATCTAAGAGTCGCACTCCATGATTTGCAAGTCAGTGAATATCCTTCACCATCTCTCTTTTCCCTTCTTCCACATGAGAAAGGTTACCCATTGACAACCTACTAAGGGAGTTGGCTACCACATTTCCTTGCCCGGATGATAGTGCAGGCTCATGTCATAATCCTTTTGCAATTCCATCCAGCGCCTTTGCCTGAGGTTCAATTCTTTCTGCGAGAAAACATACTGTAAACTCTTATGGTCAGTGAAAATATCAACATGCACCCCATAAAGATAATACCACCAGATTTTAAGCGCAAACACCGTAACCGCTAACTCCATGTCATGGGTGGGGTAATTTCGCTCATGCACCTTCATCTTCCTGGATGCATAAGACAACACCTTACTGTGCTACATAAGTACACACCCAAGTCCCACACAGGATGCATCACAGTACATAATAAAACCCTCTGTGCCTTCTAAAAGAGTCAGAATAAGTGTTGTAGTCAATTTTTCTTTCAACTTCTCAAAACTACTCTCGTAGGAGTCAGACCACACAAACTTCACCTTTTTCTGGGTTAACTTAGTAAGTGGAGTAGCTATGGAAGAAAAGCTTTCTACGAATCTTCTATAATACCCTGCCAAACCCAAGAAGCTATGAATGTCAGTTGGAGTCATGGGTCTGGGCCATTTTCTCACTTTCTTAACCTTTTGGGGATCCACCCTACAATATGCCCAAAGAAAGCAATAACACTTAGCTAGAATTCACATTTTGAAAATTTTGCATACAACTTATGATCTTTGGGAGTCTAAAGGATTATTCGAAGGTAATTGGCATGGTCCTCCTCACTTTTGGAATAAATCAGAATATCATCAATGAAAACTATAACAAACAGATCTAGAAACTGACGGAACACCCTGTTTATAAGATCCATGAAGGCTGCAGGGGCGTTAGTCTACTCAAAGGACATGACTAGGAATTCGTAATGACTGTATCTGGTTTAGAAGTCTGTTTTATGAATGTATGACTCTCTAACTTTCAACTGATGGTATCTCGAATGAAGGTCTATCTTTGAAAATTATTTAACACCCTGAAGTTGGTCAAAGAGATCATCAATCCTAGGAAGAGGATATTTATTTTTAACAGTGACCTTATTTAGCTGGCTATAATCTATGCACATTCGTAGGGAACCATTTTTCTTTCGCACGAAGAGTATAAGTGAACCCCAGGGAGAAACACTGGGATGTATGAAACCTTTGTCTAGAAAGTCTACTAGCTGTTCTTTCAACTCTTTCAGTTCTGCAGGAGCCATTCTATATGGCAAAATAAAAATGTGATGGGTGTCTGGCAACAAATAAATACCAAAATCTATCTTTCTAGCAGGTGGTATTCTTGGGAGATCATCTGGAAAGAATTTTGGAAACTTATTTACCACAGGGACTAACTGGAGAGGAAGACTTTCGGCATTAGAATCTTTAACTCGAAAAAGATGATACAAACAACCTTTGGAGATAATTTTATGGGCTCTGAGATAATATATAAAGTTCCCTCTAGGTGCTAAAGAATGCCCCTCCCATTCTATCACTAGTTTATTCGAAAAAGAAAAGGTGACTCTTTGGGTTCTATAATTTAATGTGGCATAACACGAATGAAGCCAGTCCATCCCTAGGATAGCATAAAAATCAATCATATCTAAGTCTATGAGGTGTGCCATGGTATCCCAACCACAAAAAATCACCACACAATTTCTATACACTTTCCTAGCCACAACAGAATCACCCACTGAAGTGGAAACAGAGAAAGGTTCTGAAATTTCATCGGGCTCAAACCCAAAACTGACAGCCACATAAGGGGTCACATAGGATAAGGTAGACCCGGGATCAAGTAATACATAAGAATCACGGAAAAGATTTGTAACGTACCGGTGACTATGTCTGTCTAGGCTTTCGCCTCCTGGCAGTTGGACAAAGAATAAAGTCGGTTGCGACCAGTCCCAGTAGCTGAGGTGGCGCCTTTTTGGGGTGGTAGTGGTGCGGAAGAATTTGCTTGTGACTTAGCTCTGCCAATATTACTCCTAGAGGAGGGATAATCTCTCTGAAAGTGATCCGACTGACCACATGAGTAACATACCAGTGTGCCCAACTGACACCTCCCTGGGTGTTGCTTTCCACAAATCTCACACAGTATAAAAGGATGAAACAGCTGAGCCACACTACTCTGTGGCTGAGTATCTTGAGCTCTGGGTCCATGACTAGTCTGAAAACTCTGAGATTGTCTATTAACTGGGGGATTGGCCATTGGGTCGCTAGCTGTAGACTGATAATTACTCCAAAACTTCTTCTTTTGTCGTCTATTCCCCCAATTACAGCTCTGTGGCTGACTATAGTTCTGATCTGCTATTTTGGCTCTTTTTGCCTGTCTGTCCTTCTCCTTAGACTCAACGATTATCTTTTTATGATCCTCTACCTGCTGTATATGCACTGACAGCCTAGAGAAGTCCATGTCCCTATTCAGCATAGACCCCTTACATTCAAGCACTAAGTCATCCGAAAGGCCGAATGCAAATTTACTTATTCGGGCTCTCATATTACCAGCCATCTCCGGAGCATAATAAGCCAGTTGGTTGAAATTCAGAGTGTACTCCTTGACACTCATTTTTACTTGTTTAAGGTTCATAAACTCCTCGGCTTTGGCCCCTCTCAACTCAAGGGGAAAGAACCGATCAAGGAAGGCTTCCACAAACTCGCCCCATACTGTGGGCTCAATACTCTCACCTTTAGAATCCTCCCACTCATTATACCACTGGTTCAAAATTTTTTTAAGCTGGTAAGATACCAATTCCACCCTTCTGCCTCATCTACATGCATCACCTTGAAGATCTTCTCCATCTCATCCATAAACTCCTATGGATCCTCCTCTACTTTGGTGCCCGAAAATTTAGGCGGGTTCATTCTCATGAACTGACCTACCCTAGTAGCCTTAGATGTGACCGATGCAGACCCAACTTCTTCCGACCGTTGAGTCTATGTGGCTACCAACTGAGCAAGAATGTGAATGTACTATCTGAATTCTATATTCAATATGTCCCTCTGAGAAGACTAGGGGCGATTAATATTTGTTATTGGAGATTGAGGAGGACTAATCGGGACTGGAGGTACTCCCAGAGTAGGAACAGGTTCTAGGGTGTGCGCTCTATTATGGGTCCACATCCCATAGGTGGGGAAAACTTCATCACCCTGAGTATTCTGATTGTTGGAGAGACGAGGAGGCATGACTATTTTCTGAAATACAATAGATCATTGATTAGGGGACAATTCTAATTCAGACTCTAATGCACGAACTAAATCACAAATAGGGGAAACACTCTACTAAACACCTAGTATCCCCCTACTTATAAGTGTGGCACACTACACACCCATAAATAAGACTCTACCCGATGTGATTTCGCAGACACACTGGGACCATGAACCGTGCTTTGATACCAAGTTTTTCATGACTCGAACTAGGTCCTGGCCATGACAGACATCCTAAACCAAGAAGGCCCGGCGTCCTACTCTATCTGGTGATCATGCACAACATTCACATAATAAAAGAAGATACGGAAATAATCTGATATGAAAACATGGTCATACTCTGGATTATGTTTAACAATAAATAATGAAATCCAAAAATCACTAACAGCATCTGGAATAGTCTTCTAAATCTCTACTACATGATCTAAAGATAACTGTCTGAAAAGCTGGGACAAGGCCCCCCAGTAGACCAAAACCAGAACTGATAATAAATGTATGAAAATAACTAGGCCTTCTAAAATATAAAAGGATCACTGACTAGACCCTACACTTCTGTCTAAAGAAATCTACTACTTATCAGGACCCCTAGACTATGCCTCAGAACTTGGAAGGTAAGGGGGGGGGGGTTAATATAGATGTACTGGTAAGCAGAGTAATCCAAAATAAAGATTTTAATATAAATAAAATAGTTGAGAGATAGTCATAAAACATCACATACGATATAAATTCCAAAACACATGGGCATATTGATAATCATAAAAACCTTTCTGTCAGTGCAATTTCTAATCTTCATATTACTTCTGAGTTAGGTGGTACGCCCCTACAAGTCTAAAAACCCACGGGATATATGGAGTCCGCCATTGAATCGGCGGGGAAGACCCCAACCCAAGTGTGCCATAAGGGTTGGAGTGTCTGAGTCTAATACGCCACAGGGCAGTAAGCCAGCATAATATAATATACTTGGATCGGTAAATCACAGTTTTGGGCAATGAGTTGTCTGAACTCATGCCTTCTTTGGGGGACTACTTAACATCTCTTTATGCCCAATTTTATTTATTTCTAAACATGTATCTTTCTGAAATCTCAAGTCATGAAAATCTGGTTTCTATGTTTGTCTGGGTCTGATATGACATTGTCTATTTTGGTATTATCATACCAAGACTTGCAAGTCATAATTCTGACCCATAATGCATTAAGCATAATTCTTTCATTAAAACTCAATTTAGATCACCCAACATTTGCAATAGTATGAGATGAATTCATGTTCCGAAACATAAGTCAAAACTATGCAAGAATTCTTCAAACACATGGTGGTCATGTGCTTTTGGAAAAACCATGCACTCTTTCATTAAATGTATATTCAACATTTATCAACATGAATAACCCTCTCTTTTTATTTCAAAATCATATTCAAGTCATAGTATAAATCAACACATTTTGTATTATGCTCTTCAAGATGCATTTCAAAACAATCCATTGTATATCATGAGTAAAGGAAAATCATAACATGAGAGGGATTTTTTCATGAGTCATGCTCTCAATTCAATCATCAATGTTTAAAACGTGTTCTTACATATATATACAATTTTCAATCAATTTGGGGGAAGGTTTAAATACCAAAACAATACCGTCAAAACTTCTAAAATATGATTATATTCATTAATCCAAAACCCCATTCTTAAAATCATGATTTCTATGTCCATGAGATTTTAGAAAAACCCCGCATACCTCAATCTCAGATAATAGATGATTCATGAAGCCTACGATGTGGGGGTTCCAACTCTCTAATTATCTTCTAAAATCCATAGTTGAATCTTGAGTTATTTGGTATTCTTGTTTGAAACCCTAAAGAGTGTTCTTGATGGTTTTTGATGAAAATATCAATAATGAGGTCATTTGGGATTCAAATCTCGTGTTTAAGCTGACAAGAGGGTGGAAAATACCTAATGTACCCTTAATGATATGGAATAAAAATATAACTGGGAGCCCAATTTTATGGGTCACCGCGATGCACCATAATTGCGGTGGCTAACTAGAAATTAACGAATGGGATTCTTAGGATCACCGCGATGTGGAGCGATTGCGTTGTCCCACTAGTTGGGACCTAGAGCTTTAGCGAGATGTTCCACAATCGCGCTAGGCTATTGAAAGTTTACAATTGCTAAATAGACCCACTTCATGAAGCGCCAAGCACCAAAATGATGGTGTTTTATGATTAAGACTTAAATTAGCCATAACTTCTTGCCCGGGTATCGGATTTGGGCGAATCTTATATCGACGCAAAGCTCATTCAATTTCCCACATGATAAAACTTCAAAATTAGGGAAATTATCTATGGTTTAAAATTTATTCATTTTGAAATCCAAAAATAATACTAAGTCTCTTGGACACTATTCTAGTCATTTAACTATAAGAGAATATTACCACAAGCTAACGCATGGAGCTAACGCATGGATTATTTTTTTTGTGGGGTGTTAAATTTTTGGTGTTGTTTTTGGACCTGAAGCATAAAAGTGCAATGTGGGTATCGTTAGATTTGTGTTAATGAATAAACTATGGTTTTGATAGTGTGATGGAATTTTGGGATTGTTAAGTGAAGATGGAAATTGGTTAATAAAGTGAGGTTTTGCGGTTTGGATTCAAGGTAGTATCTTGTCCACTATTCTTCGTAGATAATGTGTGATATGCTTTGTGTGTGACTATAAATTTTAGGCTTGATATATGAGCAGGATAAATTAGTGTTGATTGTTGATGTTTTATGATTAGGGGAGAGTTTTGGACCCATAAGGTGGCATGTTTATAACCTTTTATAATTCGATTGCCTTCTCCCTAGTTTAGACTAATTTGTATCATGGACTTAATGAAATTCTATATTTGGGATTTGGTTTTAGCATTTGAAAAATGATTAGTATATTTAAATCTTGTTGGGATAGTATGGTGACCATGGATCCATAATTTGGGTTGGAATGACATAAATTCCCATATTTCTAGACAAAGTTCCTATCTTAGAATTGGTTATGACTTACTTAACATCTAGAAGTTGAACTAGATACCTTAGCCTAGTTAGGGCATAGTTTGACTAAATATGGAAATTGAGGATTAGAAGCGGGATTGTCTGAGCCACTTAGGTCAAGACTTGTGTTAGCCTTGTGAACCTAGATGTTAGGCATAGTGGAGACTAGTAAACCTTAGTATATGGTTACTTCGCGTATTATTGAATGAAGATATATTTTTCCCTAGATAATGATAATTGGGGCTATAGAGATACTACTTCCTTTTTTATATAATTTTTGACCTATACAAATGTTATTTCCTCTCAGATTTGATATTTGGCTCATAGAGATGATATTTCCTCTTATACATAAAACTGGGTCCTTAGAGATGATTTTCTCTTAATTATGATTGTTGGGCCTATAGAAACAATATTACACTTAGATATGATATTGAGCCTATAGAGATTCTATTTCCTCTTAGATATGATATTGGGCCTATAGTGATTATATTCCCTCTTAGATGTGATGTCAAGCCTATAAAGATGCTATCTCATTTTAGTTATGATTATTGGATCTATAGAGATAATATTTCTCTTAGTTATGACAATTGGCCGAGATAGGTGATATTTCTCATAAGTCATGATGTATGACCTATTGATATGAGATATATTATAGATGAATACATGTTTATTGATATTATACCCCTATGTGAAAGATGATTACGTGCTTATTTATATTATGCCTCCTATATGCTAGATAACTCCTATATGTGTGATGATTAAAGATATTCTATGACTTATAAATACGATTATTGATGTGAGTTCCTGATATGTATATGGGTCTAAGGCCGTGATTATGCTGTTGCGATTATTTTGGTCATATTATTGGGCAAAGGGTTGTGTTATCATAATGATTGGATATCTGAGAAGTGTTTATCATTATGAAGGATGTGATTACTATTTTTGAATATGCATATATATATATGTTCATATATATATCTCTCTGGTATGGGATGGAGAAAGATGCGGTATGTCATCTACGACTTTGTTGATTTGGATATTAGTGATGTCATGCGTAGATTTGGTACATTCATGACTATTATATCAATAATTTATGTGATTCTAGCTGAAATATGATCATATGACTGTTTTTTTTTAATTTAGGTTTAAGCTATGTGGTAGTTAGTACTCTATTAAGTTACTATAGCACTTGGTGGCTAGGAATCTAATGTACTAGTTAATGAACCTTGCTTAGTTGAGATATAGTAGCTAGCGATGGTTGATTCATAGTTAATGATGATGTAGGGTTTAACATAGGTGAAGATTAGTTTATATTGATGACTAAGTTTATGGTTTTGATTAGTTCTTAAATAAGGAGTTGTGCATTAATGAGGGTAGATAATAAGAGATGTTATTGAAAAGAGGCGACTAGTTAATGGATGATGTTAGTAATTAAAGGATGGTTAGATGACAAATAGTAATTTTTTGACTACTAATGATTAACGGATATTGGATGATTAGTTTGATAATGTTGATTAGTGGATAAATGGTGATTATGGTCTATTGATGAATCTTGACTAGATGTTAGGTTGTGGCTATTTAATAAATAATGATTAGTTGTTGTCCCATGAATAATGATTATGTAAAGGATAATGGTTAGGCTAATAATTAGAAGACATGTAAAGATTAGCGAACTAATGGTGAATAATAATAAGTTTTGGTTAGCTAATAACGAATAGTTGGGAAGTATTGATAAGTTGGATATTTTATGATGATACGATTATGCATATGAGTATATTAACAAGCTTGTAGAATTACCCTTATTTCATCTATGGCATGAGCCCATGCACCTATTATATATCTATAAATATATGTGTATTGACGTTTATGATTATATTGATACTCAACAAGGATGGAGGACACTATGATGATATATTGATACCCAACAAGGTCGGAGGATACTGTCATAATATCAATACCCAAAAAGATTAGAGGATACTGTGATGATGTATTGATACCCAATAAGGCTGGAGGATAATGTGATGATATATTGATACCCGACAAGGTCGGAGGATACTATGATGATGTATTAATACCCGGAAAGGCCAGATAATACTGTGATAATATTATGATACCCATCAAGTCCAGAGGATACTGTGATGATATATTGATACCCGGAAAGTTCGGAGGTTGATTATGATAATGATGGACAAAATGATGATAGTTATGATAGAGATAGTTATGATGATGAGATTATGATATTGATGGTGTACTTTGCATTTATTCCTGCATGTTCATTGCCTATCACCAGTATGAACCTATGTCTACCAACCAGTATGGGATGGTTGCATAGATATATGTGAAAAATATGCCTTGTATTATTGTATGCTGATTAAAGCTACTTTGCTTGGGGCGGTGGGGGAACGTATAGGCTCGTCTAGGTATTTGGTTGCTTGAAGTAGCCAGTTATTCATGCTATTGTTGATATTGTTATTATCATTGTTATGATGATTATTATGGCTAGATTATGACATATTAGTCTTTGATCTGGTATCGAGATTCAAGGTATGTCTATGGCCTCTTCTATCTTATGATAGTATTAATATGTATGATTATTTCATTTTTAGTCATGTGGATTAGAAACCCTGAGTTTGATAGTATTAAATCCTAGTAGTATTATAATGAGGTCTTAGAATGAGGATATGATAATCTAGGCTATGTTTTGAGATAACCTCATATCTATATATATATATGTATACACGTATCTAGTTATAAGAATGTGTGGCACTACCATATATCCCTTCTTTCATTTGTTCATGTTGTTTATTCATTATTGACCTTGTATATTGCTATATATCATTCTTTTGCTCTTCAATCGTGTACTGGCCTAGGATATATGGTATAGTATTAGCGCCTATTGAATGTGACTGGAATATGATAGTTCACCCTAATACTTCCTTATTCTTCTTATGTTATACTCTTGGACTTGAACATGATAGTTGTCCCTTATTATTCTTATTGACTTGTTACATGATTTTTGGACCTTTGGGTGTAGTTTCCATTCTGTTTATATGCTGTATATATATCCTTTATCTTTGTAGATCAGTTGGCAGTTGCCTACTGAGTACCATTTATTTAGTACTCATACTACACTTCTGTAGCCTGCAGATCATAGTACAGGTTATTATCATTGATGTGTCCGTCCTGCAGAGCAGCCATGGTTCAAAGACTTAGAGTGAACTCCTATCGTTTAGAGTATTACTCATCTCTTTGTTATGTGTTAGACTAGTCTCTGTATTGTATACGGAGTTAAGTTGTATCAGTGTAATTCTCATGATATTTCACTTTTGTACTCTTATTATATTAGAAGCTCTTGTACTTATACCACTAAGTTTTGGGATTTTATTATGTATTGATCTTTATTCATTTATTTTGTATTCTTTTCCTAATATTATTTAGTAATTTGTTACCAGTCGTTCTGGACTATGGGTTGGATTACCTACTAGAGGATTATGGTAGGCGCCATCATAACCTGAGAAATTAGGTCATGACTAATTAGTATCAAAGAGGTTTTATTAGTGTACTAGTACAAAAGCAAAGTGTTTAATTCAGTCCTGTGGATCAGTGTAGAGACATTCATAACCTATCTTTTAGAGTCTACAATGACATTTTAGGAAATTCAATTCTTGACTCCTTATCATATGCCCATATTTCTATGTACCTCAAACACATTCTTTGACTCTATTCTATCCAAGTAGGATGATGCAACATTATCGATAGATGCAAGAAAGAATTTATCATGCAATACTAGTGTTTCAATGCAGCATTGTACTAGAGAGTCAGAAATATATATCAAAGATCTTCAGTGGTAACCAAAGAGAATTTGGGCCTAATTAGCCTTTAGTAAGGCTTGTGACTACTTTAGCCTTCGAGGTTCAACATTAGAAATTCGAGTAATGTTGTAAATCTATCTCATCCATGGATGATGTTTGATTTATCGAGCAGTCCTCAAACCAGAGTTGGGTATATTGGTGTTCATTAGGGTTCCTTACTAGTTTTGAGATCAAGATTGGATTTATCATGTGGTCCAGGAATTTTCCCATGCCATATCATTTTGAGCTGGAAATTGGTGCATGGATGTGTTAGAGGGCTAGTATTGTCACTCTATTTGGTGTAAGAGCACTGGATAGTAGCTAAATCTTCCTTCCATCAAGATGTTGATCATGAAAGGACCATAGATAAAATAGGTATTAAAACTTATGGAAATGGAGACAAGAGGCATGCCATCAATACAGTGCTATTGGTATTTTATCCGAGAGTGAGGATTCTTCTAGTAGATTTAAACTTCACCTATAGCCCACTAGCTACACGCAGATTATATTCCATACTATGAGTAGTTCTCAGATTAGTCATGATGATTATAGTGGTTAGAGTCCCCATCAGACTTGCAGAGTGTGGGATGGTTCTTCTAGCCATGGCTACCAATTTGGATTATGAGAGACAGTATCTCAAAGTATTAGGATCTTATATTAGGATCTTAGTTTGGACATGTCATGATGAGATACTGGTTCTGAGAATGGCCAGGTATGAGATAGATGATCAGCTAGAGTTAGCACGTATTCCCCACTATCTTAGAGTTCCTGAGTCAGGCTATGATTTTAGAAGTGCGGACATAATTTTTTATGGATTCTCTCCGCGTTAGTTGGCTAGCCATTTGGGCTCAGTTTGTGTTCTCTCTATAGTGATGCTTCACGAGTTACTATGACTGCAGAGAGAGCGACTCGTAGTCTAGGGAGTGCCCCCGACATGAGATTTCCAGTCATTTAGCTTTTTTAGATCAACCTTATGATGATGTGTCATCTTCAGTTAGGGATAGTGTGTGTGGCAGCTTAATTGATGATTCAGTTGGTCGATCTGAGTTTTACCCATTTAGATTTATTTTTTTCCTATGCCCGTTAGGCATGTGATTGCGGATTCAACACGATTTTTATGCTTTTATTTCCAGCATTTAACCCTTATTATGTGTATTGGGGTTTTCATACCAATATATGATTATATGCCTTGATGAATTTCTATCAGTCATTATGTGCGTTATTATTGAATTCCTGATTATGTTACTACTTTGTGGTTTATTTTATTTAGTAGTGGATGGAGAAGATCTATATTGATATTTTACCCTATGGGTGTGGTTTTTGGGTTCGAGTCCCATTTATTTTGGAACATTAGTGCTATTATGTCCATTGAGTGGTACATGATATTGATGTTCAATTTGGTACCGCATGTTCAGTATGTAGATAATGATATTATTGTTTCTATTGCTACCACTACGTGAGATAATTGATATTACTTGATAGTATAACTTAATGTTGTTACTTGATGAATTTAATCCTCGCTGGAGGTTGTATAGACTAGCATTATCTAGTTAGACTTTAATTTTCTTGTGATATTATTTGGTGGCTTTAGTAGATATTGCCCGATTTGATGATTTTCCCCCCCTAGCGCAGTGAGGTTTATTGTTTTCCCTCTTGGTTAGTTGTATTAGATTGATTTGTCGTTATGTTGTGCTATTAAAATAAAGTTGACCTTCGTTGGTTCTAATATGATTCTAGGGTCGGAGAGTTATTTGTATCACCTATTTTGAGTTTGGGATCCTTAGACTTGCTTTCTGGTTTGGGAAGGTTTTCACCCTAGATATTCTTTTTGATATAGCCCATTCTGAGCTTGACCAGTTTTTGGGTTCGTTATTCGTTTGTGGCTATTTCATTGCCCGATAGAAATTTTGATATTGATGTTGAGATGTCATGGATTTAGATCTTAGATTTTTTTTGGGTTCAATCCCTTGTGATAGTTTTCCCTTATTATTAGATTGGAGATTGGATACTCCTTTGTGGTTGTGATATGGTTTTGGCTAGAGACGTTGGAAGGCTACAGGAATGTGGCCTTTTCTATGATCGCTTCTTGGGTTAGAAATTAGAAGTTCTTTATCTCGAGTTGTTGGTTTTCTGCTGGTGGTTTTGACTTAGACCATGGTTTTGAAATAGGTATATTTCTTTTTCAATGATGTGATTATAGGGTGGATTTTGGAAATCACCGTTTCAGAGTTTGTTCGGCCTATAATGAGGCTTAGTGGAGTATTTCTCTTTGGGGATATGTACCTGATGAGTCGTGATTTTACCACTCATTTGCACCAAACATTTTTGCACACTACCATGCTTTGTATAAGAAAATGAGGCATCATCATGATTTAAATGTACTAATAACCATATTTTGCAGGTATATAGTTGAGAATGTAAAAAGATGTGGATCGGAGCTAAAAAAGGGTCAAATCGAAGCAAAAGGAGTGTAGTTGGAGACCTATAGCAGTTCAGCCTCAGTTGCAACGATTGCGGTCCTCAGGCCGCGGTCACGGTCAGTCAAGATGGTCAGTATAATGTGACCGTGGAGCACAATCACGGTCACGTAGCTGTGATTATGGTCAAACCTGCTCGATCACGATTCAGCGGGAATGTAACCCAGGGCACTATTGTAAAATTGCATAGACGAATACCAAATCATATATAGGCAAAACCCCTTTCTTCTTTGGGTATTGCTTACCTCATAGATATTTTTAAATTAAAAGGAAGAAACCCTAATTACGCAAGTGTTTAACTACTCTTGGATACATAATTTGATAGTAATTTTGTGAAGAATGAATGTTTAGGATAATCCTTATAGTATATCTCTCTTTACTTTCTTCATGAGTATCTAAGTAATTTTGTCTTGGGATTATGTTGAACTAAAGTGTAATTGTGTGTGGGTGTTGTTATGTTTGCATAATTTTTAGTTGTTGAGTATGGATTCCACTATTTCTTGGGTTAATGAGTTCGAATTTGATGGGTGAAAAAACCTTAAATCTCTAAATTAATTTGATGGGTGAAAACTCCAAACTCTAAAAACCCTTCATCATCCTTGAAAGAAGGATGAAGTTGAATATATGGTAATCCATAACATCCTTGAAAGAGGGTTATAAGGGGACAACGTAATGGTGGACAATGAAGTGTATGGTCTACTATATTTTGCAATCTTAGAAATAAGTGTGATTGGATTGTAAGCCATATCAAGAGCATCATCTTTGAAATAGGTATGCTTGATTGAGGTTTTGGGTGATTATAAGTTGTACACATGTTAGGTTCTCGAAAGAGTCAATGGGTGAAATCATTGTGGTTTTATTGAAAGATTGTCCATAATGACTATAGACCTAGCCTATCCTTTACTTAACAACTAAGTTTCATGTTAGACCATCAACAACCCGCATACTTTACCTTTATGTAGACATATTCCCAAGATCTCCTCAAATCTTGATCTCAAACCAAAAAGTGTCATATTCGTGCATTGGTAGTCTAAAATTGATACAAACCAATCCCATAATTTTTTACATGTCTTGTTTATTATCATTCTGGGAAACCTTTTAATAATCACGGCACCCATAGGATGGAAAATTTATAATTCTCTCCTTATGGATTCAACCCGAACTCTAGTTGGGTTATTGACAATGACCATCTCACTCCTCAATTATGGAAGTGAGTTGAGCGTTATCCAAATAGCGCCATTGCCGGTGAGTGGAATATAGATTTTACTTGTGCGGTGTGATTCCTACTTAGGGAATACCCGGGGTGGAGTAATTGACTTTATTTGTTATTTTTGATCTAATGTAGATAATCGAAGTATTAATGGAGAAATGAGTGATATCGCAAGAAATATGGGCCCCTTTGATGCCCCTATAGATAATAAAGGCCCACTAAATAAAGCGGGACAAACAAGTGCGATCCTTATCCCACCAACTAATGGGAACAGAGTCTTACATGTGACTAGCGTCATGCTTCACATGTTTCAAATGAAAGGATTGTATGGGGTTCAAGACTTTAAGGACCCAAATATCCATTTAAACAATTTCATGGAAGTGTGTGCGCCATTAAATATAGCACACATTACTCAAGAATCCATTTGGCTTCGCCTCTTCCCGTTCTCACTAATGGGTGAGACTGTTTTATGGCTCCGCTCATTTCCACGCGGCTTAATTACTTCTTGGGACGATCTTACTATGGTGTTTATTGATAGATATTTCCCACCATAAAAAATGCTTCAAAAGCGGGACAAGATTGTGAATTTTTGATAAATGAAAGGAGAGACGTTGTTTGAAGCTTAGGAGAGGCTTAATGGTAAGCTAGATCAATGCCCAAATCACGAACTCCCGAAGAAGATGCTTCTCGAGATCATGTACTATGCCCTTGATCCATTCAAAAAAATTGTGGTGGATAATGCGACGGGTGGTTCCTTAGTGAAGTTACACTACCACGCGATCTTCTATTGATTGGAGAAGTGTCAAAGCAAAATCGAACTTGGCATACACGAGAAACCGAGGCTCCCATGATCCCTTCTACTACTTCCATGGTCAATAATAAAAAATGAAAGCAGAATAAAGAAAAAGAGGAGAACATGGAAAAAATGATGACCCAACTAGAAATCTTAACAAAGCATGTTATGGGTGCACCCAAAAAAGTGGTAAATACCATAGTATCAAAATCTAGTGAAGTTAATGAAGAAACAAAGAAGTTGGATGAGGAAATTCGGTATTTGCATAACTACTCGGGGGGTTCCCACCCCGCCTATCAAACATAATGTGGTAACCAAGGTTGGATTGACCGTGAGACGGATAGAGATTGGAATGATCAGAAATGTGATTATGACTATTATGTTCCCTCTCATGATCGAGTTAAGGTAAAGGAGTCAAGGGCACTTGACCCCAAAAAATTCAAGACCGAGAATATGTTAGTAATATTGTTGAATAGAGTAAAAGGTACGGACAAAATAGTCTGTGAGTCAAAAGGTGACTTTTCTCAACCTTCCCAATCTAAGGTGTCTCATCTGCGTCTATTAAGAAATTAGAGACCCAAGTTAGGAAAATCTCCACACAACTAAATTCAAGGCCTAGAGGTGGACTCCTGAGTGACACTATTGCTAATCCAAAGAATGATGCCTAAATTCTAGAAATTGTCACAAGGAGTGTAAAGACCCTTGGTGAATCCTCTAAAGGAGACTTGATTGAGAAAATGCCCAAAGAGAAGGCAAAGGAGGTGTTACCTCAAAGTTGAGAAGGAAATGATGAGAAGGAAACCGATGAAAGTGATGAAGAAGTGGTTGAGATTAAAAAGCCATAAAGTGAAAAAAGTCCCACAATCTAAGTTCTTCCTCCGTTCCCTCAACAATTGCATATAAAAAGAAAGGTGAAAAATTAAGGAAGTTCATGGTAAAACTTAGAAATCTATCAATAAACATCTTGTTGCTTGAGGCGATCCAACAAATCCCGAGATATGCTAAGCTAATGAAAAAGTTCATATCCAAGAAGAAACTTTTTGAAGGTGAGACCATTGAGGTGACTCATGGGTGTAGTGATTTCATGGATAGTTAGGTTGCGGAATATAAAGATTACCCTGGAGCGTTCACCATCCTTTGCACAATCGGGATGCATGAGTTTGCAATAGATCTATGCGACCTTGTGCAAGCATCAACTTAATTCCTTTTTTCATCTATAAGAAACTCGGATTTGATACCCCTACACCAACCTTTATGCGACTTCTCATGGTGGACCGGTCCATCAAAAGGCCGATGGGATTTTTTTTGATGTTCTTGTTAAAGTGGATAAGTTTATACTCTCGGTAGATTTTGTGTTATTGGATTGTGAAATAGACTAAGAGGTGCTTATTATCCTTCACCGTTCTTTCTTGGCCACCGAAAGGGACATTGTCGATTTAGATATGGGGGAAATAAAGTTTAGAGTGAAAGTGGATGAGGTCTCTTTCAAAATATGTAAGACAAAAAGCAAACTGTAGAGCTCCAAGTTGTTTCTGTGGTGGATGTGGAGAATTAGAGGGTGAATGAGGTGGGTCTTGACAACCCATCTTGTGTATTGGAGAATAAAGACGTCGTTCCACGATGATAACTAAGGCGTTATGTGGGAGGCAACCCACAAATGCAATGAAAGTGTCTTGCATCTTTTGATCATATTTTTATTGTATAGATGTTTTATTTTGCATATGAATAACTCATGTATTTATGGAACTATCGAAGTATGTTGGACGTGCTTGGAAAGGAGGAAGTGTGCAATCTTGCTTTGAAAAATTAAACAAGGGAAAAATTGGTAAAAATTGAGCAAAGAGATGAACAGGGGAAAATAAGGGAGTAGAACTGCTCTCAATTACTGTGATTGCAGTCCTCAAGCACTATTGCGGTCACCCGCGTGTCTGTGATCGCGGCCACCTGACCGTGGTATTGGTCACTTCATCCATTTAATCCCTAATTTTCCTCATTTCTCTCACACTCCTTTTTATTATTGTACTTTCTAATTTGGGCTAGATTCTGCCAAGTTTATGAGCTCTACAAAAACATCTTTGGATCCCTATAGCATCACGACTCTGGTATGTATCTTGAATCTATGCTTTTATTTCGGAAAATAGGCCCTAGAATGCATGATTAAGAGAGGGCCTAAAGTTTTGATTGTTATGCTTTCCATGTTATCATACTTGGTGTTGGTTTGGTGATGGCTTCTTGAATAAGGTGTGCACACAAGTGGGCAAATCATGAGTACCCAATAATGTACCGAAAGTGTAGACAAAGGAGATGTGCACACCAAGTGTTTGATACGTTGCCCAAATGAACGTTCAATAGTGATAATTGTATTTGAAAGGGTACATTCAAATGATTATTCACATTTATAAATTGGTCTTCTTAAAAATCCATATTGTAGATCATGCTAGTAGCCTAAAAACTTGGGAGGGATTTAAACATGTAGATTTGGCACGAAACTAGCCTCAGGTATTGCGATCGATCACTGTCCGCAAATGCGATAATGCGATCGCAGTCTTGACCAGCGAATGCGGTAACCAGGTCCAATTCCCTTCCATGCCCAAAATCCTGCACTACAAAATTTTTAGCCTAGTTTTATCAAACACCTTTTACAATGAGCACTAGTGAACAATGAGGTACAATTTGCATGATAAAATGTCATTCATTGATATAATGAGTTCCTAGTATTTTCAGGACAACCTCATGGGAAAGTATGATCACATCTGATTCATGGTACTAGAGTACCACACTCACTACTACAGTAAATCTTTTGAGGACAAAGCTTCTCCCGAAAAGAGATATTTGCTTGGAAAATGTGCCAGAGAAACTACTTATATTATATGTCAAACTTGAAGCTATAGGGTGGCAATGTTTTGATCCGGAGTCTTTTGTTACAAATAAACAATGGGTACATGAGTTTCATGTCAACATCAGTGAAGTGTCCCTCTCAGACCTATTCAATGTGATTATTCAAATTCGGGGCAAACCGGTGAAAGTTGGGGCTAACCAAATCAATGATGTTTATGGGTTCCAACATGTAGACATGGGTGAATTAAAAGCAAAAGGTTATAAATCAGGAGGTTGGTTGGCACAACAGCTATGCCATAGAAAGGATATCTCTTGGGCAATGACTAAAAGCAACATCTCCATGAGCGACTTCACATTCGAGGCTCGGATATGGCTGTACATTATTTGGATTCGAGTCTCTCCTTGCACCCACATGACAGCAGTCCCATATCTTCATGCTCGAATGGTTTCTTACATTCTAGACGGAATTCCTTTGGATGTTGGTCAGTTTGTGGTCAATGAAATGGATTATTTCAAGAACCAAAGTGGTGTGTATCTCATCTTCCCCTCTTTGATTACTGAGCTTTGTAAGAGAGCGGGGGTTGAAGAGTATGCTAGTGATACATGGGTGTGTCCTGGTGCTCCATCTACCCTTAAGGATTCAAGTAGAGGGTGCACCTGGCAATGGAAAGAAACGAAAGATTGATTTGAAAAAACTAGCATGTATTGAGCCTGGGTATCATAGGACAACCACTAATGTACCTCTTAAGGAGATTAATGTTGATATTGCAACAACTAGGGAGCTCATGTCTAGTTTTCCCCAAGGACCTAGAGAGCCTTCCACTACCCATCATTCATATGTGTCACATGCCGATTATGAGAAGTATAGAGAGGACCAAAAAAATCAAGCGGCTACCATTGTTAAGCTTGAGAAAGCCTACTTCACTTTGGAAGAGTCATACCGAGACCTCGGGATTGAACATGAAAAATTAGTTACAAGAGAGAAAAAGAGAGATGAGTTCTTTATCAAGATGTGGAAGGGGGTGAAGGGTCTATGGAAGGTCTTAAAAACCCGAAATAGACTTTTTTCCTCTTGGGTAGAGAGTGATGATAAGGCCCCAATCGAGTGGACTGATCTTTAGGAGAATAGTGATGATGCAGAATCTGAGAGTGAAAGCAACCCTTGATGTGGTTTTAGGGAGCACCCTTATATCTTTTATCCCTGATTATTTATGCAGTGGGTACACTGCTATCCATTCAATTGGGGGTGTATCCTTATTAATTTGATTTGGGCCTGTATTATTGATATTTTTGCATGTTTTTTTGCTCTTTTGGATGATTCATAGTTTTATTTGTGTGGTAATATTCGAGCATTCTGATGGTGTCCATATTTTCATGGATTAGTTACTTTTTTCTTAGTTTGCTACTTTAGCTTAATTTTAATCGACAAGCTTTTTCCTGTGATAGACTGAGTGATGAGATTCTTGAGGGAAAAGTATCATGATTGGGTTTTTAACCTTGGATGTAGGGGAAGTATGAGTACCCGTGTCATCATGGTCATTGCAAGGAAAGTCTGAGTACCTGTGACAGTGATGATTTACGGATTACACTCATACCTATTGGCGAAGTCTATGTAGCTATATGGCTAGTTCACTAGTATTAGAGCCACAATATGAGACAACAACTTGGGTTGTTGCTGTGATTAGACAATTATGTGTGGTACTGATGAAAAACAAAAGGGCATGGATGTGAGCAACCATGTGACAATACTTTTCCTCTTTCTATGACTCTAAAAATTGACTTTGTAATAATAGTGAATACTTTATCTTTGTCTCGACCGGGATGAAAAATTGAACCCCCTTGACGAGATTTGCATGTTATGTCTGAGAGCTTAATTGTCTACATCTCATGTGTACTTGTACCATCTAGAACCTGCCCCATTAGTCTTTCAAAGCTAAATTTGATTGTGCTTGGTTGATTAAATGACCATTGGCCATTTTGTGATATTGGAAGCCCACTCTAGTCTAAAAAGCCTACCAATACATAGGAGTTACCCCTAGTCACCCTCTTTGAGCCTTTGGACTTTTCTTTGGAAAACAAATTACTAGCCGTGAGCTTTCTATTTGGCCTCTTTTGAACCCTATCCTACTTGAACTTAAGGACACAAGTTGAGGCTAAAAGCCTAAGTTGGGGGTGGTGGAAATTGAAAGAAATGTAGTTGGGCCTTGAATTCATAAAAAGATGCCTACGTGCTTAAGCAAATAAAGTATTTTGATTCGATGAAAGAAAATATTCCACAAAGGAATGAAAAACATTATTTATGCACATAAAAAGGAGAGAGAAAAAGAGAAAAGTGGGAATACAAAGAAAAGGCAAAATAGGCAAATTAGTAAAAGAAAAAGAAGTGGCCTAATAGCAAAAAAATGAAGAGAGTATGATATAGAAGTTCAAAGAGGGCTTAGACCTATTGTCCTAAGTTGATATCCTACCCTTCCCTAAACCTATATTACATGCTCAAAAAAGTCCTTTGTGATTCCCAACCGAGTGTGGCCATTGTAGTGGAGATTGAAAAATAGGGGCAAGCCAATGGCATGGTACTTGTTAGCGTGGAGAATTTCTTGAGAGAGAGAGTGTGTTTTCACTTAAAATTCCTTGTTGTGATATTAGTAACAAGATGTGTGAAATCTTCTTTCTTGTGAGAAGTAATGCGAATAAGTTCAAGTAGGTGTATCTGTTATCCTCCCCATAATGAGATAAAAGGGGTATAACTTGGTTGTAGTCAACAAGTGAGTCATTTCTAGAGTGGTAGTGGTTGTTATATAGTTCCTTCTCAAAGTCTAATGCATCTTTCAAATATTCCATTTTATTGAGGGGTGTTGTTGAAACCATTTTCCCATATGCAAAAAGCTTTTAGTGATAGCCATCAAGTTTAAGTCATCTTTATAATTCGGTGATAGAATGAGGGCATACATATGAAATTGTCTCATAGAAAAGGGTGATATTGCTTGAGGACAAGAAAATAATTAAGTTGGGGGTGTTGATGAGTGGTGATTTTACCACTCATTTGCACCAAATATTTGTGCACACTACTATGATTTGTAAAAGAAAATGAGACATCATCATGATTTAAATGCACTATTAACCATATTTTGCAAGTATATAGTTGAGAAGGTGAAAAAATATGAATCGAAGCTAAAAAGGGGTCAAATGGAAGCAAAAGGAGTGCAACTGGAGACCTAGAGCAGTTCAACCTCAGCTACCACAACCGCGGTCCTCAGGACACAGTTGCGATCAATCAAGATGGTCAGCATAATGTGATTACAGAGCACAACCACAGTCATGTAGCTGCGATCACGGTCAAATCTGTGCAATCGCGGTTTAGTGGGAATATGACCCAGGGAAGTTTTGTAAAATTGCATAGATGAATCCCAAATCATATATAGGCAAAAACCTTTTCTTCTTTGGGTATTGCTTACCTCATAGGTATTTTTAATTAAAAGGAAGAATCCCTAATTGGGCCAGTGTGTACCTACTCTTGGAGGCTTAATTTCTTAGTAATTTGTGAAGAATGAATGTTTTGTATAATCCTTATGGTATATCTCTCTTTACTTTCTTCATGTGTATCTAAGTAATTTAGTCTAGCAATTATGTTGAACAAAATGGTAATTGTGTGTGGGTGTTGTTGTGTTTGCATGATTTTTAGTTGCTGAGTATGGATTCCACCATTGCTTGGGTTAATGAGTTGGAATTTGATAGGTGAAAACTCAAAATCTACAAATGGGTTTGATGGGTGAAAACCCTAAACTCTAGAAACCTTTCATCATCCTTGAAAGAGGGATAGAGGTAAATATATGGTAATACAAAACATCCTTGAAAGAGGGTTTTAGGGGGATAAGTTATTGGTGGACAATTAAGTCTATGGTTTACTACCTTTTGCAATCTTAGAAATAAGTGTGATTAGAGTGTAATCCATGTCAAGAGCATCATCGTAGAAATAGGAATTCTTGTGGATTCAACTCGAACTCTAGTTGGGTTATTGACAATGAATGCCTCACCTCTCAATCATGGGAGTAAGTTGAGCATTATCAGTACCTATGGATATTTCTTGCCGAGATGGAGTATTGGATTAGTTAGTTTCTGGCCTAATTTGTATTTTTCCAAGTTTCTTGAGTTTTTACCATTACTAGTGCAGTTTTTAGCCTTGGAAAGTTCTTGAGTATATTTGGATAATTTATGCCCTCTAGAGAATATGGAGTGGGTTAATTGTATTTTTAGCTAGTGATACATCCTTTTGAATGATTTCTATTTTATTGCTATATTTAATGTCCTCCAGCTAATATAGAGTTGGTTGCTTGTGTTTTCTTTCAGTGGTTGTCCATATTGTGATTTTGCTCTTCAGATATGTCTCTACTGTGTATTAGAATGATTGGTCTCTGCTATGTCAGATTTGGATACTAAAGTTAATTTGAATGGTTGGTAACAATATACGCTTCTTCATTAACTTTTCACTTGATGCCTTGGAATGATGATTTGAAATCCAATGAATTTAGAGCATTAATGCCTATCCATTTTTAGTTTTGGTTTAGATACTTGAGTCCGAGCAATTCAACCTTGGTATTGAGATTTCATCTTTTACTTAGACGTTTCCTTGTTCTGATTTCATTTACAGGCTAGTTGATCCTACTCTATAGAGTGCCTATTTGATCTCCTTAACTTCGGATGGGATATGGTTGATTAGTATTCAAATGACAGCCCATGGACCCGATATTGGTTCTTTTACCTTTGACCCTAAGCCTCCAGTTTTCTTTGGGAACTTTGGTTGATTCACTCAATGGGGGTAATATACTCAAGTTAGATTCAGTATGACTTCATTCTCGGTGGAAAAGATATCCTAGAGCCGAATATTCAGTGATGAGTAGTTATACCTTGGATTTTGGGATTTCAATTTGATTTTTATCTAGGCTGGTTGCAAGATTTTCATAGATTGCATTCATCGATTATATCTATTGGTGTGCCCAGACAACGCCTAATGTGCTTATTTTCATGTTTGTCGTATGGGCTTTCAGTGGGTCATCTTCAGTTCATTGTTTTTTATGATAAGACTGTGTGGGTAAAACTCAAGTGATTTACCTCCTGGCAAAGAGCAGATAAGTGGTTCAAAATGGTAAAAGGAGTGTATAGTTGGATTTGGTTCTAGTGGCATAAATTATGACTTAGGTTGGAATTGACTTGGATGAGCCTTTATTTATTTATGCGTATATAGAGATTGTATCAGCATGTTGTATTTTAGAAGTTTATGCATTAGCCTTCTTGGTTCAGTTTGAGGCCAGTTAGTAGTTAAGTTTAGTTTAGGCTGTTTGGAAGTAGAGTGAGAGTGCTGGTTGAAAAAGGGATACATGTGGAGAAATCCCATACAAGTATTCTTTCGTTGTTGAGGTTACCTGAGAAGCCATGTTGGGAACATATGGGCCCAAGAACTTATCCATTCAAGCTTTTGGGATTCTTTCTATCCGTTGACTTTTAGGGACTAAAGTACTTTAGTAGTGGATAATGTAATGACCCTTCAAGTCATTTTTCATGTTAATTCTTATTATTGCTATTTGAGCTTCTCCGTAGCTGCCCTAAGTTATTTATGACTTGCTGGGACTGACGGTTTGGTTACCTGGCAGTTCATTTATTTTTTAGAACTAATTCTCTATTTAAAAGACTTCGTTGGTTCCAAATGGCCACCAAGAAAAATCTTCAATGAAATGATCTCGAATTCAAATTCTGACTGTGCCAGTAGCTCCGGAATATTAATTTTACGAAAGATATACCTTTGGTTTAGGTATGGTACCTACTTTTGGTCAAAATGACCTCTGATTGAAAATTTAACTTCGTGAATATGTCTGGAATATCGAATTTAATGTTGTTTCATATTTCATTTGCGAAAATCAGATTCTTAATGAATCACAAGGCATTGTTGGAAATTTGAAAATATTCCATATTTTGCTGGTTCTTGTGCAACGATTATCGTGGTAAGGAGGCGACGATCATGACATGTCGATTGCAGTGAGGTCATGGCGATTGTATGGATCGGGGGCCTGTGATGGGTCTTTAAAAGGCCATTTTGGATGCGAATTGTCCATCTTATTCTCACATTAAGACCTAGAAACCCTAATATTGTGTACTAATCATAAATTAATCATAGTGGGTGACTTAGGAGTTTGATTATGATTTTTTTGTCAAGAATATCTTTAAATTTAAGGTAAGAATACTTTGAATTAATGATTGAATTTCTTACTTTTGACCCTAAACACCAATTTAACTTAATATACTGTATAAATACGGAATAAAAGGCTGAAAGGACATAAGGTTCAAATATCTGATAAAACACAACATCTAAAAATATGGTATATCAATACCAAATCAACTGAAATAACTGTCTGAACATATTATAGTCTGCAAGACTCTAACGCTGTACTATCTGAATATGGAGTTGGTGGAACATGTCCCCAACTAACTCCAACTACTGAAATAAAAATTCTAAATACTGAAATAAACTAAGTACTGTAGAAGTGAATTAATCAAATCATAATATCTTCGAATGATGGGGACTCACTATTGACACTGACTGCTGAAAGTGGAATGCTACTGATGCTCTGAAGCTCGTACTTCTGAACCTATGGTATAAAACACCATAGAAAAAATACGTCAGAACGATTGAATGTACTGGTATGCTAGTGAGGTAGGCTGAATGCAAAGGGTTCATATGCATGCATAATACTATCTGACTCTATAACATGAAAGTGAAAATACATGCCTGAATAAGTTACTGTAACTAAATTTATGATAATACTGACTACTGAGTCTAAATACTGATTTCATGAGTCACTGATAACTGATGTAAATGATACTGAGTGACTGTATCTGACATTCTAGATTTTGATAGAACTAGCTGAGTTCTGTACTGTACTGGGTGACTGTGTCTAATAGTCCTGAATTCTGTAGAACTATCTGAGTTCTATTACTGAGACCTGAGACTGTGGGAAGTATTCCTTTAACCGACATTCCCCTAATAAGCTATTACAGCTAAGTTAGGGTCCAATCTGTAGCCCTAATTAGAAGGGTGTCAATACCGCGCCACTGGTAAGGACAAGCTGTGAGTGACCCTCATCTAGCAGGTACTCTAATGAGAATGGTGGGACCCTCATCTAATAGGTTAAGACGCCTCATCTACCCTCACCTAGAAGGTTTGATGCCTTAATCTATTCGGGCTATATAGTTTTGGAGTGCAAGAATTGCTTCTAAGAATCACGCCCTCTACTAACAGGTGAGTTCCCATCCTTGGGCTTACTCGGTGCTGAATCCTACTCCCTTCTAAATAGAAACTAAGCTGAATATACTGTACTGAGTTCACTGATTTCCATTGACTGATAAAATATTACTAAGATTTGATAACTGACTAAGATTACTGAGATTATTGAGATTACTGAGATTATTGAGATTTTTGAGATTTCTGGACTGATACTAAATTTATTGAGTTTTCCTGAGTCATGTAACTGACTGAATTCTACTGATAATGGCTTGACTTAGATTATCATTAAACTGACACTGGCTCTAGGCACATAGCTAAATTGTTGGGTACAAGTACCCCCAGGACTCGATAGCATGACACTGACAAGACATGACATTTCTTAAACACATAACCATAATCAATAATTTATAGTACAATCACTTGGGAATTTCATGAAGCACTTGGTTCTCATACTCTTGAACATGAATAGGAATGCATTCAAATATATCATGGTTAGATAATTCTAGTCTCATGAGCATTCCACCAAACAATTTCAACGTATCACAATAGCATGATAGTCATTTTGAAACATAAGGATAAAGCATAGATTCATCATTTAGGCCCTATTGAGTCAATACGCGTAAATCTTTCTCTCTTAGACATTTTATCAAACATCTAGTATGCATAACTTAGGGCTTAAGAATGAACATCAATTTAAAATATCAAGTTCCTTCATTCAACTCAATTTTATCTATTTCAATCCATACATTAACGGAAATTCATGAAAACATATTAAAGTTTCCAACTTGGAAGTCGCACAACAATATAAACATGATTAAAATCAATCCACAACATGAGTTTCAAAATTTATGATTTTAAAATAGGATTCTTGAGCTTCATGGGTGAAAGGAACCCATGAATAAACATAAACATACCTGGGTGGATGATTTCTTAAAGATTGGTGAAGAAAAGGTTGAATTATTGACTTGAAATTAAACACCTAGGGTTTCTTGTTCTTAGGGATTGATTTTTGAGAGAAACCCTAATTTGGTGTGTGGAGGAATAATAAAGTTATGAGCTTTAGTCTGGTATAATTAGGGGTTAAAATAGGTGGAAAAAGACATAAATACCCTTTTAAAAATGGCTTAAAATTACTAATCAGAAGTGGCGATGGTTTGGGCGACGGTCCGTCGCTGGATCGATGGTCCATCAGTCCAGACCGTTGCACTTGGCCATAACCTAAACTTTCTGCCTCGTCTACGACGGTTTGGCCGACGGTCTGTCTCTATCTCGACGGCCTATTGGTACTGACCATCGCTCTTGACCAGAAGTCGGGTTCACTGCCTTAGTCGCGACAACTTGGGTGATGGTCCGTTGCAAGCCTAATATTCCGTTTGCCAAAGCGTCTCATCTAGGCAGTTCCGATAGTTTTCTGTAAAATGTCCATAACTTTTACTTCGATACCGGATTTGTCGTTGTGTTGTGCTATTAAAATATAGTTGACCTTCGTTGGTTCTAATATGATTCTAGGGTCGGAGAGTTATTTGTATCACCTATTTTGAGTTTGGGATCCTTAGACTTGCCTTCTAGTTTAGGAAGGTTTTCACCCTAGCTATTCTTTTAGATATAGCCCATTGTTAGCTTGACCAGTTTTTGGGTTCGTTATTCGTTTGTGGCTATTTCATTGCCCGATAGAAATTTTGATATTGATTTTGAGATGTCATGGATTTAGCTCTTAGATTTTTTTGGGTTCAATCCCTTGTGATAGTTTTCCCTTATTATTAGATTGGAGATTGGATACTCCTTTGTGGTTGTGATATAGTTTTGGCTAGTGGCGTTGGAAGGCTAGAGGAAGGTGGCCTTTTCTGTGATCGCTTCTTGGGTTAGAAATTAGAAGTTCTTTATCTTGAGTTGTTGGTTTTCTGCTGGTGGTTTTGACTTAGACCATGGTTTTGAAATTGGTATATATCTTTTTCAATGATGTGATTATGGGGTGGATTTTGGAAATCACCGTTTCAGAGTTTGTTCGGCCTATAATGAGGCTTAGCGGAGTATTTCTCTTCGGGGGATATGTACCTGATGAGTCGTGATTTTACCACTTATTTGCACCAAATATTTTTGCACACTACCATGCTTTGTATAACAAAATGAGGCATTATCAAAATTTAAATGTACTAATAACCATATTTTGCAGGTATATAGTTGAGAAGGTAAAAAGATGTGGATTGGAGATAAAAAAGGGTCAAATGGAAGCAAAAGGGGTGTAGTTGGAGACCTATAGCAGTTCAGCCTCAGTTGCGGCGATTGCGGTCCTCAGGCCGCGGTCACGGTCAGTCAAGATGGTCAGCATAATGTGATCGTGGAGCACAATTACGGTCACGTAGCTGCGATTATGGTCAAACCTGCTCGATCACGGTTCAACTGGAATGTAACCCAGGGATGTATTGTAAAATTGCATAGACGAATACCAAATCATATATAGGCAAAACCCCTTTCTTCTTTGGGTATTGCTTACCTCGTAGATATTTTTGAATTAAAAGGAAGAAACCCTAATTACGCAAGTGTTTAACTACTCTTGGATGCTTAATTTCTTAGTAATTTTGTGAAGAATGAATGTTTAGGATAATCCTTATGGTATATCTCTCTTTACTTTCTTCATGAGTATCTAAGTAATTTTGTCATGGGATTATGTTGAACTAAAGTGTAATTGTGTATGGGTGTTGTTATGTTTGCATGATTTTTAGTTGTTGAGTATGGATTCCACTATTTCTTGGGTTAATGAGTTCGAATTTGATGGGTGAAAACCTTAAATCTCTAAATTGGTTTGATGGGTGAAAACTCCAAACTCTAAAAACCCTTCATCAACCTTGAAAGAAGGATGAAGATGAATATATGGTAATCCATAACATCCTTGAAAGAGGGTTATAAGGGTACAACGTAATGGTGGACAATGAAGTGTATGGTTTACTATATTTTGCAATCTTAGAAATAAGTGTGATTGGATTGTAAGCCATATTAAGAGGATCATCCTTGAAATATGTATGCTTGATTGAGGTTTTGGGTGATTATAACTTGTACACATGTTAGGTGCTCGAAAGAGTCAATGGGTGAAATCATTGTGGTTTTATTGAAAGATTGTCCATAATGACTATAGACCTAGCCTATCCTTTACTTAACAACTAAGTTTCATGTTAGACCATCAACAACCCGCATACTTTACCTTTATGTAGACATAATCCCAAGATCTCCTCAAATCTTGATCTCAAACCAAAAAGTGTCATATTCGTGCATTGGTAGTCTAAAATTGATACAAACCAATCCCATAATTTTTTACATGTCTTGTTTATTATCATTCCGGGCAACCTTTTAGTAATCAGAGCACCCATAGGATGGAAAATTTATAATTCGCTCCTTATGGATTCAACCCGAACTCTAGTTGGGTTATTGACAATGACCACCTCACTCCTCAATTATGGAAGTGAGTTGAGCGTTATCTAACTAGCGCCATTGCCGGTGAGTGGAATATAGATTTCACTTGTGCGGTGTGATTTCTACTTAGGGAATACCTGGGGTGGTGTAATTGACTTTATTTGTTATTTTTAATCTATTGTAGATAATCGAAGTATTAATGGAGAAATGAGTGATATCGCAAGAAATATGGGCCCCTTTGATGCCCCTATAGCTAATAAAGTCCCACTAAATGAAGCGGGACAAACAAGTGCGATCCTTATCCCACCAACTAATGTGAACGGAGTCTTACATGTGACTAGCGTCATGCTTCACATGTTTCAAATGAAAGGATTGTATGGGGGTCAAGACTTTAAGGACCCAAATATCCATTTAAACAATTTCATGGAAGTGTGTGCGCCATTCAATATAGCACACATTACTTAAGAATCCATTTGGCTTCGTCTCTTCCCGTTCTCACTAATGGGTGAGACTATTTTATGGCTCCGCTCACTTCCACCCGATTTAATTACATCTTGGGACGAGCTTACTATGGTGTTTATTGATAGATATTTCCCACCATAAAAAATGCTTCAAAAGCGGGACAAGATTGTGAATTTTTGATAAATAAAAGGAGAGTCATTGTTTGAAGCTTGGGAGAGGCTTAATGGTAAGCTAGATCAATGCCTAAATCTTGAAGTCTCGGAGAAGATGCTTCTCGAGATCATGTACTATGCCCTTGATCCATTCAAAAAAATTATGGTGGATAATGCGGCGGGTGGTTCCTTAGTGAAGTTACACTACCACGCGACCTTCTATTGATTGGAGAAGTGTCAAAGCAAAATCGAGCTTGGCATACATGAGAAACCGAAGCTCCCATGATCCCTTCTACTACTTCCATGGTCAATAATTAAAAAAGAAAGTAGAATAAAGAAAAAGAGGAGAACATGGCAAAAATGATGACCTAACTTGAAATCTTGACAAAGCATGTTATGGGTGCACCCATAAAAGTGGTAAATACCATAGCATCAAAATCTAATGAAGTTAATGAAAAAACAAAGAAGTTGGATGTGGAAATTCGGTATTTGCATAACTACTCGGGGGGTTCCCGCCCCGCCTATCAAAAATAATGTGGTAACCAAGGTTGGATGGACCGTGAGAGGGATAGAGATTGGACATATCAGAAACGCAATTATGACTATTATGTTCCCTCTCATGATCGAGTTAAGGTTAAGGAGTCAAGTGCAATTAACCCCAAAAAATTCAAAACCGAGAATATGTTAGTAATAATGTTGAATAGAGTGAAAGGTACGGACAAAATAGTCTGTGAGTTGAAAGGTGACTTTTCTCAACCTTCCCAATCTGTGGTGTCTCATCTGCGTCTATTAAGAAATTGGAGACCCAAGTTAGGAAAATCTCCACACAACTAAATGCTAGGCCTAGAGGTGGACTCCTGAGTGACACTATTGCTAATCCAAAGAATGATGCCTAAATTCCAGAAATTGTCATAAGGAGTGTAAAGACCCTTGATGAATCCTCTAAAGGTGACTTGATTGAGAAAATGCCCAAAGAAAAGGCAAAGGAGGTGTTACCTCAAAGTTGAGAAGGAAATGATGAGAAGGAAACCGATGAAAGTGATGAAGAAGTGGTTGAGATTAAAAAGCCACAAAGTGAAAAAAGGCCCACAATCCAAGTTCTTCCTCCGTTCCCTCAACAATTGCATATAAAAAGAAAGGTGAAAAATTGAGGAAGTCAAGGTAAAACTTATAATTCTATCAATAAACATCCCGTGGCTCGAGGCAATCCAACAAATCCCGAGATATTGTAAGCTAATGAAAAAGTTCATATCCAAGAAGACACTTTTTGAAGGTGAGACCATTGAGGTGACTCATGGGTGTAGTGATTTCATGGATAGTAAGGTTGCGGAAAATAAAGATGACCCCGGAGCATTCACCATCCTTTGCCATTCGGGATGCATGAGTTTGCAATAGCTCTATGCGACCTTGTGCAAGCATCAACTTAATTCCTTTTGTCATCTATAAAAATCTCAGATTGGATACCCCTACACCAACCTTTATGCGACTTCTCATGGTGTACCGGTCCATCAAAATACTGGTGGGAATTTTTTTTTGATGTTCTTGTTAAAATGGATAAGTTTATACTCCCGGTAGATTTTGTGGTATTGGATTGTTAAATAGACCAAGAGGTTCTTATTATCCTTGGCCGTTCTTTCTTTGCCACCGAAAGGGACATTGTCGATTTAGATATGGGGGAAATAAAGTTTAGAGTGAAAGTGGATGAGGTCTCTTTCAAAACATGTAAGACAAAAAAGCAAACTGTAGAGCTCCATGTTGTTTCTGTGGTGGATGTCGAGATTGAAAGGGTGAATGAGGAGGGTCTTGACAACCCATCTTGAGTATTGGAGAAGAAAGACGTCGTTCCACGACGATAACTAAGGCGTTATGTGGGAGGCAACCCACAAATGCAATAAAAGTGTCCTGCATCTTTTTATCATATTTTTATTGTATAGATATTTTATTTTGCATATGAATAACTCATGTATTTATGGAACTATGGAAGTATGTTGGACGAGCTTAGAAAGGAGGAAGTGTGCAATCTTTCTTTGAAAAATTGAACAAGGGAAAAATTGGTAAAAATTGAGCAAAAAGATGAACAGGGGAAAATAGGGGAGCAGAACTGCTCTCAATTACCGTGATTGCAGTCCTTAAGCACTATCGCGGTCACCCGCGTGTCTGTGATCGCGGCCACCTGACCGTGGTCGCGGTCACTTCATTTATTTAATCCCTAATTTCCCTCATTTCTCTCACACTCCCTTTTATTATTGTACTCCCTAATCTGGGCTAGATTATGCCAAGTTTGTGAGCTCTACAAAAACATCCTTGCATCCCTCTAGAATCACAACTCCGGTAGGTATCATGAATCTATGCTTTTATTTTGGAAAATAGGCCCTAGAATGCATGATTAAGAGAGGGCCTAAAGTTTTGATTTTTATTCTTTCCATGTTATCATACTTGGGGTTGGTTTGGTGATGGCTTCTTGAATAAGGTGTGCACACAAGTGGGCAAATCTTGAGTACCCAATAATGTGCGGAAAGTGTAAACAAAGGAGATGTGCACACCAAGTGTTTGATACGTTGCCCAAATGAACTTTCAATAGTGATAATTGTATTTGAAAGGGTACATTCAAATGATTATTCACATTTATAAATTGGTCTTCTTGTAAAACCATATTATAGATCATGCTAGTAGCCTAAAAACTTGGGAGGGATTTAAACATGTAGAGTTGGCATAAAACCAGCCTCAGGTATGGCGATCGATCACTGTCCGCGAATGCAACAATGTGATCGCAGTCTTGACCCGCGAATGCGGTAACCAGGGCCAGTTCCTTGCCATGCCAAAAATCCTGCACTACAAAATTTTTAGCCTAGTTTTATCAAACACCTTTTCCAATAAGCACTAGTGAACAATGAGGTACAATTTGCATGATAAAATGTCATTCATTGATATAATGAGTTCCTAGTGTTTTCAGGAAAACCTCATGGGAAAGTATGATCACATCTGATTCATGGCACTAGAGTACCACACTCACTACTACAGTAAATATTTTGAGGACAAAGCTTCTCCTGAAAAGAGATATTTTCTTGGAAAATATGCCAGAGAAACTACCGATATTTTATGTCAAACTTGAAGCTATAAGGTGGAAATGTTTTGCTCCGATGCCCTTGTTAGCGTGGAGAATTTCTTGAGAGAGAGAGAGTGAGTTTTCACTTAAAATTCCTTGTTGTGTTATTAGTAACAAGATGTGTGAAATCTTCTTTCTTGTGAGAAGGCATGTGAATAAGTTCAAGTAGGTGTATCTGTTATCCTCCCCACAATGAGATAAAAGGGGTATAACTTGGTTGTAGTCAACAAATGAGTCATTTCTAGAGTGGTAGTGGTTGTTACATGGTTCCTTCTCAAAGTCTAATGCATCTTTCAAATATTCCATTTTATTGAGAGGTGTTGTTGAAACCATTTTCCCATATAAAAAAAGCTTTTAGTGATACCCATCAAGTTTAAGTCATCTTTATAATTCGGTGATAGAATGAGGGCATACATATGAAATTGTCTCATAAAAGAGGGTGATGATGCTTGAGGACAAGCAAATTATTAAGTTGGGGGTGTTGATGAGTGGTGATTTTACCACTCACTTGCACCAAACATTTGTGCACACTACTATGATTTGTATAAGAAAATGAGACATCATCATGATTTAAATGCACTATTAACCATATTTTGCAGGTATATATATAGTTGAGAAGGTGAAAAAATATGGATCGAAGCTAAAAAGGGGTCAAATGGAAGCAAAAGGAGTGCAACTGGAGACCTAGAGCAGTTCAACCTCAGTTACCACAACCGCGGTCCTCAGGCCACAGTTGCGATCAATTAAGATGGTCAGCATAATGTGATTACGGAGCACAACCGTAGTCATGTAGCTGTGATCGCGATCAAACCTGTGCAATCGTGGTTTATTGGGAATGACCCGGGGAAGTTTTGTAAAATTGCATAGATGAATCCCAAATCATATATAGGCAAAAACCTTTTCTTCTTTGGGTATTGCTTACCTCATAGGTATTTTTAATTTAAAGGAAGAAACCCTAATTGGGAAAGTGTGTACCTACTCTTGGAGGCTTAATTTCTTAGTAATTTGTGAAGAATGAATGTTTTGTATAATCCTTATGGTATATCTCTCTTTACTTTATTCATAAGTAGATAAGTAATTTAGTCTAGCGATTATGTTGAACTAAAGTGTAATTGTGTGTGGGTGTTGTTGTGTTTGCATGATTTATAGTTGCTGAGTATGGATTCCACCATTGCTTGGGTTAATGAGTTGGAATTTGATGGGTGAAAACTCAAAATCTACAAATGGGTTTGATGGGTGAAAACCCTAAACTCTAGAAACCTTTCATTATCCTTGAAAGAGGGATGGAGGTAAATATATGGTAATCCATAACATCCTTGAAAGAGGGTTTTAGGGGGATAAGTTAATGGTGGACAATTAAGTCTATGGTTTACTACCTTTTGCAATCTTAGAAATAAGTGTTATTAGAGTGTAAGACATGTCAAGAGCATCATCGTAGCAATAGGAATGCTTGATTAAGATTTTGGGTTATTATAACTTGTACACTTGTTAGGTGCTCGAAAGAGTCAATGGGTGAAATCGTTGTGGTTTTATTGAAAGATTGGGCATAATGATTATAGACCTAGCCTATCATTTACTTAACAACTAAGTTTCATGTTAAACAATTATCAACCCGCATGATTAACCTTTAAGTAGACATAATCCTAAGATCTTCTCAAATCTTGATCTCAAATCAAAAGTGTCATATTCGTGCATTGGTAGTCAAAACTTGTTACAAACCAATCACCCCTATTTTATTTTACATGTCTTTTTTATTATTATTTCGGGTAACCTTTTAGTAATTAAAGAACCCATAGGACTTGAAATTTATAATTCGCTCCTTGTGGATTTAACTCGAACTCTAGTTGGGTTATTGGCAATGATTGCCTCACCTCTGAATCATGGGAGTAAGTTGAGCATTATCAGTACCTATGGATATTTCTTGCCGAGACGGAGTATTGGATTAGTTAGTTTCTGGCCTAAGTTGTATATTTCCAAGTTGCTTGAGTTTTTACCATTACTAGTACAGTTTTTAGCCTTGGAAAGTTCTTGAGTATATTTGGATAATTTATGCCCTCCAGTGAATATGGAGTGGGTTAATTGTATTTTTAGCTAGTGATTCATCCTTTTGAATGATTTCTATTTTATTGCTATATTTCATGTCCTCCAGCTAATATAGAGTTGGTTGCTTGTGTTTTCTTTCAGTGGTTATCCCTATTGTGATTTTGCTCTTCAGATATGTCTCTACTGTGGATTAGAATGATTGGTCTCTGATATGTCAGATTTGGATACTAAAGTTAATTTGAATGGTTGGTAACAATATACACTTCTTCATTAACTTTTCACTTTATGCCTTGGAATGATGATTTAAAATCCAATGAATTTAGAGCATTAATGCCTATCCGTTTTTAGTTTTGGTTCAGATACTTGAGACCGAGAAATTCAACCTTGGTATTGAGATTTCATCTTTTAATTAGACATGTCCTTGTTCTGATTTCATTTACAGGCTAGTTGATCCTACTCTATAGAGTGCCTATTCGCTCTCCTCGACTTCGGATGGGATATGGTTGATAAGTATTCAAATGACAATCCATGGACCCGATATTGGTTCTTTTACCTTTGACCCTAAGCCTTCATTTTTCTTTGGGAACTTTGTTTGATTCACTCAATAGGGGTAATATACTCAAGTTAGATTCAGTATGACTTCATTCTCGGTGGAAAAGATATCCTAGAGCCGAATATTCAGTGATGAGTAGTTATACCTTGGATTTTGGGATTTCAATTTGATTTTTATCTGGGCTGGTTGGAAGATTTTCATAGATTGCATTCATCGATTATATCTATTGGTGTGCCCAGACAACGCCTAATATGCTTATTCTCATGTTTGTCCTATGGTCTTTCAGTGGGTCATCTTCAGTTCTTTGTGTTTTTCATGATGAGACTGCGTGGGTAAAACTCAAGTGATTTTCCTCCTAGCAAAGAGCAGATAGGTGGTTCAAAATGGTAAAAGGAGTGTGTCGTTGGATTTGGTTTTAGTGGCATAAATCATGACTTAGGTTGGAATTGACTTGGATGAGCCTTTGTTTATTTATGTGTATATAAAGATGGTATCAACATGTTGTATTTTAGAAGTTTATGCATTATCCTTCTTGGTTCAGTTTGAGGCCAGTTAGTAGTTAAGTTTAGTTTAGGCTGTTTGGAAGTAGAGTGAGAGTGCTGGTTGAAAAAGGGATACATGTGGCGAAATCCCATACAAGTATTCTCTCTTTGTTGAGGTTACATGAGAAGTCATGTTGGGAACATACGGGCCCAAGAACTTATCCATTCAAGCTTTTGGGATTCTTTCTATCCGTTGACTTTTAGGGACTAAAGTACTTTAGTAGTGGATAATGTAATGACCTTTCAAGTCATTTTCCATGTTTATGCTTATTTTTGCTATTTGAGTTTCTCCGTAGTTGCCCTAAGTTATTTATGACTTGCAGGCACTGACGGTTTTGTTACCTGGCAGTTCATTTATTTTTTAGAACTAATTCTCTATTTAAAAGTCTTCGTTGGTTCCAAATGGCCACCAAGAAAAATTTTCAGTGAAACAATCTCGAATTCAAATTCTGACTGTGCCAGTAGCTCCAGAATATTAATTCTAGGATTGATATACCTTTGGTTTAGGTATGGGACCCACTTTTGGTCAAAATGACCTCTGATTGAAAATTTAACTTCATGAACATGTCTGGAATATCATATTTAATGTGGTGTCATATTTTATTTGTGAAAATCAGATTCTGAATGAATCACAAGGCATTGTTGGAAACTTGGAAATTTTCCATGTTTTGCTGGTTCTTGTGCAACGATTATCGTGGTAAGGGGGACGACGATCATGACATGGTGATTGCAGTGAGGTCATGGCGATTGTATGGATCGAGGGCCTGTGATGGGTCTTTAAATGGCCATTTTGGATGTGAATTGGCCATCTTATTCTCCCATTAAGACCTAGAAACCCTAATATTGTGTACTAATCATAAATTAATCATAGTGGGTGACTTGGGAGCTTGATTATCATCTTTTATCACGAATATCTTCAAATTTAAGGTAAGAATACTTTGAATTAATGATTGAATTTCTTACTTTTGACCCCAAACACCAATTTAGCTTAATATACTGTATAAATGCGGAATAAAAAGCTGAAAGGACATAAGGTTCAAATATCTGAAAAAACACAACATCTAAAAATATGGTATATCAATACCAAATCAACTGAAATAACTGTCTGAACATACTATAGTCTGCAAGACTCTAACACTGTACTATCTGAATATGGAGTTGGTGGAACATGTCCCCAACTAACTCCAACTACTGAAATAAAAACTCGAACTACTGAATTAAACTAAGTACGGTAGAAGCGAAGTAATTAAATCATAACATCCTCGAATGATGAGGACTCACTATTGACACTGTTTACTGAAACTGGAATGCTACTGATGCTCTGGAGCTTATACTTCTGAACCTATGGTATAAAACACCATAGCGAAAATGCGTCAGAATGATTGAATGTACTGGTATGCTAGTGAGGTAGGCTGAATGCAAAGGGTTCATATGCATGAACAATACTAACTGACTGTATAACATGAAAGTGAGAATACATGCTTGAATAAGTTACTGTAACTGAATTTGTGATAATACTGACTACTGAGTCTGAATACTGATATCATGAGTTACTTATAACTGATGTAAATGATACTGAGTGACTGTATCTAACATTCTAGATTTTGATAGAACTATATGAGTTCTGTACTGTACTAGGTGACTATATCTAACAGTCCTGAATTCTGTAGAACTATTTGAGTTCTATTACTGAGACCTGAGACTGAGACTGTGGGAAGTATTCCTTTAACCGACACGCCACTAATAAGCTATTATAGCTAAGTTAGGGTCAAATCTGTAACCCCAATTAGAAGGGTGTTAATACCGCGCCACTGGTAAGGACAAGTTGTGAGTGACCCTCATCTACCAAGTACTCTAATGAGAATGGTGGGACCCTCATCTAATAGGTTAAGACACCTCATCTACCCTCACCTAGAAGGTTTGATGCCTTAACCTACGCTGGCTACATAGTTTTGGAGTGCAAGAATTTCTTCTAAGAATCACACCCTCTACTAACAGGTGAGTTCCCATCCTTGGGCTCACTCGGTGCTGAATCCTACTCCCTTCTGAATAGACACTAAATTGAATATACTGTACTGAGTTCACTAATTTCCATTGACTGATGAAATATTACTAAGATTTGATAACTGACTAAGATTACTGAGATTATTGAGATTACTGAGAATATTGAGATTTTTGAGATTTTTGGACTGATACTAAATTTTTGAGTTTTCCTGAGTCATGTAACTGACTGAATTCTACTGATCATGGATTGATTGAGATTATCATTAAACTGGCACTGGCTCTAGGCACATAGCTAAATTGTCGGGTAAAAGTACCCCCAGGACTCGATAGCATGAAACTGACAAGACATGACAATTCTTGAACACATAACCATAATCAATAATTCATAATACAATCACTTGGGAATTTCATGAAGCACTTGGTTCTCATACTCTTGTACATGAATAGGAATGCATTCAAATATATCATGGTTACATAATTCTAGTCTCATGAGCATTCCACCAAACAATTTCAATGCATCACAATAGCATGAGAGTCATTTTGAAACATAAGGATAAAGCATAGATTCATCATTTAGGACCTATTGAGTCAATACGCATAAATCTTTCTCTCTTAGACATTTTATCAAACAACTAGTATGCATAACTTAGGGCTTAAGAATGATCATCAATTTAAAACATCAAGTTCCTTCATTCAACTCAATTTTATCTATTTCAATCCATACATTAACAAAATTTCATGAAAACATATTAAAGCTTCCAACTTGGAAGTCGCACAACAATATAAACATGATTAAAATCAATCCACAACATGAGTTTTAAAATTTATGATTTTAAAATAGGATTCTTGAGCTTCATGGGTGAAAGGAACCCATGAATCAACATAAACATACCTGGGTGGATGATTTCTTGAAGATTGGTGGAGGAAAGGTTGAATTCTTGACTTGGAATTAAACACCTAGGGTTTCTTGTTCTTGGGGATTGATCTTTGAGAGAAACCCTAATTTGGTGTGTGGAGGAATAATAAAGTTATGAGCTCTGGTCTGGTATAATTAGGGGTTAAAACAGGTGGAAAAAGACACAAATTCCCTTTTAAAAATGTCTTAAAATCACTGATCAGAAGTTGCGATGGTTTGGGCGACGATCCGTCAGTCCTGACCGTCGCACTTGGCCAGAACCTAAACTTTCTGCCTCATCTTCAAAGGTTTGGGCAACGGTCTGTCATTTGCTCGATGGTCTATTGGTACTGACCGTCGCTCTTTACCAAAAGTCGGGTTCACTGCCTTAGTCGCGATGACTTGGGTGATGGTCCGTTGCTAGCCTGACATTCCGTTGGCCAGACCGTCTCTCTAGGCAGTTCCGATAGTTCTCTGTAAAATGTCCATAACTTTTACTCCGATACCGGATTTGGACGAAATTGATATTATTGGAAAGCTAATTCAATTTCCCACATGATAAAAAGTCAAAATTTGGGAAATTCTATTTGATTTAAACATTAATCATTTAGGAATTCATCACTAACTCTTCTGGAGACTAGATTTGACTAAAAGAAAGTTTGGGGTATTACAAACCTGTTGTCCAAGTGATCAATCACAAGCTAATTCTGTCATCAATATAGAAATGGGAATAATCTAGTAATCTGTACCTACATTAGCTACGTAGTTCAGTGGAAGTAGGATGCACTAAAATCACACTTCTCGCTCGGTGCTAAATACTACTCCCTTTTTATTTGCTACGCTCATTCTGTTGGAAATCCACTTTTAAAATTGTATAATGGTTTATAATTAAAACTAACTATATATCTGTAAAGCTAAATCTATAATATGAATCTGTAAAATGGATTTCATATCTATTATGAGACCACAAGGTCAAATCATTATCAATAATCTGAAAAAAATCTAGTCATAAAGTGCTCATAGCATAATCAATCTTGAAATAACAATACTCATTAGGGCTGAATGACCCATGCTTCAAACTCATGTAAAACCATAGAAAAACATCATGTTCAATATGCATCTTGAAAATACATCAACAATATCAAAATAATAAAATCAAGAATCTCAATATCATGCTTAAACTCAAATGGAAAAATTTGGAAAATCGCATTATACACTTAATTATATGAAAATAGTCTTGCAATTCAACATTCAATCACTTGAAATTTCATAATGTTTAAATAATAAAACTTGGGTATGATCCCTAATTTCAAATCATGTGAATTTAAATTAAAAAGATAGTTTTGGGAACAAGGACGAAAGGATTGTCCTTGTTCATATCCCCACATACCTTAATTGATGATCTTAGATGAGAAAGCTTGAATCTTGGATTCCTATGATGCTTTTGAATGAGTTCTTGGAATTTTTGAATTGGAAATTCTTAATCCTGAACTATCTTGGAGAATTGATGAGGAAAATTGAATTTCTCTAAGAGTAAGTTTGAGCTTTAAGGTTTTCTTTTGTGAGAGAATTGATGAATAAGTTCGACTTGAGTTCCAATTTTTGCTCTTGAAAATTGTTCCTTTAAGAAGATGAATGAAATTGATTTTCCTGGGAATGATCTTGAATGATTTTCTTGAACTTCTTGGAATATAAAGGTTAATTCTTAATTGTTTTCTTGAATAGAAGGTGATGGAATGGATGAATCTTGAAGACAATTGATTAGGGTTTGTTTATGGGAGTAAAGTAGGATAATGGGGGTAAAATAATGCCCCAATGACGGCTATACATTGCTATATTACCACTTGGGTTGAGGAGGGAAATTACCCCATTGCCCCTCATTCATTTAAAGCATAAATTCGTAACCCGTATCTCAATTTTACTCTTCGCCGCAACTAGGTACCATCGCGGCAGCTCACTGCCTCACACAAAAATGGCTATAACTTTTTGCTCGGGGGTCGGATTAAGGAAAAAATGGTATGGTTCGAAAGCTAATTCAATTATGTACAATTTGGTGGGTCTTGATTTGAAAAATTCCATGTATATAAAAAGTTATACACGTTTAAAGTAGACCCTTGTAGAATCGAATGCCAAATTTTGGACGAATCTAATGTTCTTCTCTCCACTTGGATCTAAGTGACTTCTATGAACATTATTCACCTAATAAGAACTTCACATACTAAGGATTAATGTCATGACACAAGCATTCAAATTATGGATCAAGAATATGGCAATTACACCTTCACCGCGAGGCATTGAAATCGCGTTAAGCTAATGGAAAAGGACGAGTACGAATTTGCACTCTGACGCGACGCTGTACTATTACGTTACGCCACTAGAAATTGTCAATTGGTGATCTTTACCTCTCCACAATGAGATCTTATCATGGAGGTCTACTGGGAAATGACAAATGGGAAATCACCCTTCACCGCGATGCGGTGACTACCCAGGTGGCACACTGTCGACACTAAAAATGCCCAAACTTCTCTACCGAGTATCGGATATGGGCGAATTTGGTATGGATGGAAAGCTTATTCAATTTCAAGCACCATGGAAGGTCTAAATATGGAAAATTTCACTTGCATAAGAAGGTATTCATTTTTTAAGCAAACTTTTAACATTCTAGGAGAGAAATTAGGATAAGAAAATTATAGGGTATTGCAATATCTTCCACTTGGGAACATTTTTCCTCGAATGAGACTGGTTAAAATGAGAGTACCGTGGAACTGAAATCCCATACTGAACATGCATGAAAAGGACCATAATTTCTAACTGATTCTGAAACATAATACATGAACTGAATATCATGACTGAGCTGATTTCTTGAATACGTGCACTGACATGAGTATGGTTATAAGGTTGAGATAGAAAAGAGAGAGTCAACTTATGAGTAACCATTACTTTAGGCTGAATCTGATTTCATGGGAAAAAGATGAAAGGATTATGACATGAAAACTTGGGGTATTACAACATCTCCCCTTCGGATCGTTCATCCCCAAATGATACTGATTAGGTTGAAATACTAGGAAAAGACTGAGATGATACCCAGAATACTTACTAACTGAATCATGACTTAATGTCTGAATCTTAAAATGATGCATGATGCATGAACTGAGCTGAATTCGCAAAGTACATGACGCGAATTTTTTTTCTCTTAGAATGATATGACTAGATGGGAAGATTAAAAACTATAGAAACTTGCCTTTTTGGCTTCAAGACTGAATTACTGGCTAAACGGGTTAACTCAAACTTTACATTCTACTTCAACAACTATATTACCTTTGACTAGGAACTCACTAACGCGCAATGCATCTATCCACATATATACAATCATGACATTCAAGACTATCATATAACCATAGATGAACACCCAGGAAAACACCCATAAAGGCATACTTCTCATATTCTCTCAACCTCTATCAACAACAGATTTCTTTTACTAAGATTAAGAAGATATACATAAAATTTTAACTAACCATGATATGTATCAAAGACTTGGTCTCAATCTTATGTATCTAGGACTTGGTCTCAATCTTACTTCATACTTACTTCCTTTGCTAAAATTAGCATACAAAAATCTTTCATAAGCAAGAAACATTTACTCTACCCCATCTAAACAACTGTTCATCATCACTATCTTGACTAAGGAAAGGTAACATAAAAGTTAGAACATGAGGACCTGAAATATGAAGGGATACTATGTATAAGTTTACATTTTTCTGAGTCCTGAGGAATAAGGTATCAAATGCAGGAATTCATTAAGGAGATTGAAACTGACGACACCCATGACATAATATGAATTTCGATGATCATTAGAAGTGTAGCATGAGTACCTGGAACTGAGTATACTGTAAAGCATGAGTACATGAGTCATGATCTGCATGATCTAAGTTTTAAATCCATGATTTCATGGAACATAATTCATACTGTACATTCTACTTCAACAACTACATTCAACCTTTGACTAGGAACTCACTAACGCGCAATGTATCTATCCACATATATAGAAACATGACATTCAAGACTATCATATAACCACATATGAACACCTAGGCAAATACCCATAAAAGAATACTTCTCATATTCTCTCAACCTCTATCAATAACAGATTTCTTTTAGTATGATTAAGAAGACATACATGAGATTTCATCTAACCATGACATGTATCAAAGACTTGGTCTCAATATTACTTCACACTTACTGCCTTAGCTAAATTAGCATACAATAATCTTTCATCAGCAAGAACCATTTACTGTCTCCCATCTAAACAAATGTTCATCATCACTATCTTGACTAAGGAAAAGTAACTTAAAAGTTAGAACATGAGGACATCAAACATGAAGGGATACTATGTATAACTTGATATTTTTCCGAGGCTTGAGGAATAAGGTATCAAATCCAGGAATTCATTAAGGAGATCAAAACTGAGGACACACATGATATAATTTGAATTTTGATGATCATTGGGAGTGTATCATGAGTACCTGGAACTGAATATATTGTAAAGCATGAGAACATGAGTCATGATCTACATGATCTTAGTTTGGAATCCATGATTTAATGTAACATAATTCGTACTGTTGAATGAACTGGAACTGCTTATGCTGGGACTGAAAGTGTACATAATTTTTCTATAAGGTGAATAAATATGAACGGTGGCCAGGGAGCCGACATATAGGCATGAGTAGATATCGTGATAACTGAAGTACAAAACATTGTACTGAGATGAGAATTGGGTCGGGCATCATCCTCCCTTATTTGTTTTTCTACACTACACTGGCATCACGACAAGAATTTGGAAGTCTAACTTGGTTAATTATTCTATCATCTCCCCCTTGGCTTTAAGCCATCACTCTAAGTTTTTGAACCACTAAATAATCTCTAATCTAAACTGCAATCACTTTACTCTAGAGTCTGTCGTATAATCAATACACATAAAACTAAACTTACCTGAAAGACTGCATATTCACGTGTAACACCCAATGCTAATCCCTCCTTCTGAGATTCAACTCTTAGATTTATATATCCCCAAAGGTCATCATATAACAACTTAAACGCTCACCAATTTAGATTCTAACACTTAATATGGATATCTTCAAACCCTTCTTGAACCATACTAACTTTTTCATAGTCTACTAATATCATACCTTTAATCTTACACAATCATACCCAACCTCATCAACCTATAATTCATAAGTTAACTAACAAGAACATCATATACCACATAGCCTTATTCATACTTATCAATTCAAGGGTACTACTAAACACTAACCACTCAGCACTTAATAACCTTGGAAAAAAATTCAATCCCTATATCACCTTGGTTACACCTCAACATCATACTTACAAAATCATACGTTATTTCAAATAACTGAACTTAAACTCTTTTGTGCACTGTTCAGGCCTACTAGACCACTTTCATACAACTAGCCACACTAACCAAGAAATCATTACAATCACCTTGATGAACATACACTATTCAAACTTAATATCTAAAGCTAATCATGATTTAACAATCCACCTTACATACAATTCTCACTTGGAAGCCATAAAATAAAACATCAAGAAACACTAGTCCACTAGAACTTCATAACAACAATAATCGATCATAATTATATGTCCTATCTTTATTTATAATCCATTAACACCCTTCTTCAATACGTCATTACTATTTACCCTTCTATTTACCTAGATTACTATCGTAGCTCCTAACATTTCAACTAAAACTCCTTTTTTTAAACCTCAAGGAAATTCTTTATTAATGATACTAAACCACCAAACAATTTATTAATTTCATATACCTTGGAAACACAATAAATACACAAGGACATATCACCTTAACATATCTTGATAACATACATAAGTTTATCTCTGTACTTTCTATCAATCGTTACTCCCACTTTTCTTGTTGCTACTTTTCTATACCCATACATCCAACTATAGTAATGTTTTACTATTCATAAATCGTAACACTGAAGTTCATAATTTCCCTCAAATGCACACTACATTAAATAGTCTAGGTTCATACTATCTCCTCTCACGAGCACTATCTGTATTGAAATAGTTAATGGGCAATTTGAATACATATCTAATTCTGTCTCAACTAAAGAACTCATAAGGATGAGGACATAAATTTTAACTTGAGGGACTTATGACACACTAGAGAGCTCCTCTCAAGCCCTTTGTGTAACTTCTGAAACTTCTGCTAGCAAATCTGAGAGCATTATCAGGGGAGAAAATTGGAACTTGCTAATCGTGTTATCTCAAGAAAAAGTCATAGATGATAAATTTTGTGGTAACACATGAATATATAGGAGATTCTAAGACAATAACTTTACTACATAATCTAGAGTAGGAAAGAGGGGAAACTTAACTTAAACGCCCTATAGCCTCTCGAAGAAAAGTACAGACGTCTCCGTACCATTTCATAAGACTCTACTAGATATGGATTCATAGAAACCCTAGGAAACTTGAACTCTATGCTTTGATACCAAGTTTATAACACCCTAAAAAAGGTCCCGAGACATCACACGGTGCTTAGCACCACAAGTGATCCCAAGCTAACCCATGAATTGGCATACTGTTAAGCAACTGATTAAATATGTATAAAATGACTGAGTTTACTATGTGGAAACATAATAATGATAGAATCTATGAAAATACAATACGGATACAATTGTACATTCTAATAATGTCTGAAAAGAGGGACTGAAATTACATGGCTGACTCTAACTGACATCTATGAAGCCTCTACTATACTGACTATAAATAGTGGGGATGAGACTCTAATTATAATAATCAATACATATGAATAATAAAGTAAAGTACATAAATAACACCTAACTAAAGTCCCCGAAGTAGGAGGGCTCATCATCTGTTGGCTGGAATCTACAACTGTCTGATTCTGACTGTACATACTACAACTTGTACCTATATTATGAGAAAATATAGCACATAAACATATATATGGATTAGTAATTTGAGGATGTACTGAGTATATAGGGGTGAAATGCATAAGTAAACATCATCTCATCATCATAATTTGTAAATCAATGATTGCTAAATGTAAATGACTCACATAAGCTAGAATATCTGAAATACTGAAATCTGAATTCATTAATAACAAATCATGCTTTATATATCTAGTGAGTCATAACATTTAGTTCTAAAAGATGTGCTTCCATTCTACCTTTAAATCATGGTGTCTAAGTGTAAAAAGGACTCACTCTTTAATTTGAAATCTAAAAGCTAAAATCTGTAGTTAATATCTTCCTGCAAAGTATAATCTAAGTAAAACTTGTGAGCATTCACACTTAGTTTTCTAAAAGTTTTTTCTATTAATCTTTTTCTGAAAGTCTTTACTATTAGGGAGGTTCCCTTTACCGACATAAAAAATGTAAGATACATGGAGTCCAACGTCTCATCCTCCTAAGGAATAAACCTCACATTGAGGAGAGGTATCATACTCTTGCCAGGGAGTATAACCTGCTATCCAAGTGACTGATCAAAAGCTAATTCTGTCATCCATATAAAAATGGGAATAATCTGATAATCTGTACTTACATTGGCTACGTAGTTTTATGGAAGTAGAATACGCTAAAACCACACTTCCTGCTCGGTGCTAAATACTACTCCTTTTTTATTTGCTACGCTCATTCTGTTGGAAATCCAATTTTAAAAGAGTATAATGGTTTATAATGAAAACCAACTATATATCTGTAAAGCTAAATCTGTAATCTAAATCTATAAATTTGATTTCATATCTATTATAAGACCAAAAGGTCAAATCTTTATCAATAATCTGAAAATAATCTAGTCATAAAGTGCTCATAGCACAATCAATCTTGAAATAAAAATACTCATTAGGGCTTAGTAACCCATGCTTCAAACTTATGTAAAATAATAGCAAAACATCATCCTCAATATGCTTCTTGAAAATACTTCAACAATATCAAAATAATAAAATCAAGAATCTCAATATCATGCTTAAACTCAATTGGGAAAATATGGAAAATTACATTATACACATAATTATATGAAAATAGTCATGCAATTCAACATTCAATCACTTGAAATTTCATGATCTTCAAATAATAAAACTTCGGTATGAGATCTAATTGTAAATCATGTGAATTTAACTTAAAAAGATAGTTTTGGGTACAAGGAAGAAAGGATTATCCTTGTTCATCACCCTGCATACCTTAATTGATGATCTTAGATGAGAAATATTGAATCTTGGATTCCTATGATGCTTTTGAAGATGAGTTCTTGGAGTTCTTGAATTGAAAATTCTTAATCTTGAACTATCTTGGAGAATTGAGGAGGAAAATTAGATTTCTTGAAGAGTAAGTTTGAGCTTTAGGGTTTTTTTTGAGAGAGAATTGATGAATAAGTTTGATTTGAATTCCTATTTGTGTTCTTGAAAATTGTTCCTTAAAGAAGATGAATCAAATTGATATTCTTAGGAATATTCTTGAATGATTTTCTTGAACTTCTTAGAATATAAAGCTTAATTCTTGATTGTTTTCTTGAATAGAAGGTGATGGAATGGATGAATCTTGAAGAGAATTGATTAGGGTTTGTTCTTGGGAGTAAAGTAGGATATGGGGGCAAAATAATGCCCCAATGGAGGCTATACATTGATATATTACGACCTGGGTTGAGGAGAGAAAATACCCATTGTCCCTCATTCATTTAAAGCAAAAATTTGTAACCCATATCCCGATTTTACTCTTCACCGTGATGTGGTACCATGCGGCAGCTCACTACCTCCTACGAAAATGGCTATAACTTTTCTCTAGGATATCGAATTAAGGCGAAATTGGTATCGTTGGAAAGCTAATTCTATTATGTACAATTTCGTGGGTCTTGAGCTGAAAAATTCCATGTATATAAAAATTTATACACGTTTAAAGTTGACCCTTGTAGAATCAAATTTTAAATTTTGGACGAATCTAATGTTCTTAGATCCACTTGGATCTAAGTGATTTCTATGAACATTATTCACCTAATAAGAACTTCACATACTTAGGATTAAAGTCATGAAACACTAATTCGAATTATGGATCAAGATTTGGACAATTACAACTTCACCGCGGTGTGGTGAAATTTCATTAAGCTACTGGAAAAGGACGAGTGCGATTTTGCACTCTGGCGCAATAGGGTGCTATCGCATTGTGCCAGTGAATTTGAAAGTTGGTAATTTGTACCTCTCTATGATGTGAGCTTATTGCGGAGGTCCACTTGAAAATGGTGAATGGGAAATCACCCTTCAAAGCGACGTGGTGCCTGCCCAGGTGGCACACTGTCAACACTAAAGACGCCTTAACTTCTCAACCGAGAATCCGATTGGGGCGAATTTGGTATCGATGGTAAGATTATTCAATTTCCCACACCTTGGAAGATCTAAATCTAGAAAATTTCTCTTGCACAAGAAGGTATTCATTTTTATGGATAACCTTTTACATTTTAGGAGTGAAATTAGGATAAGAAAATAACAAAGAATTATAGTATCTCCCCCTTGGGAACATTCTTCCTCGAATGAGACTGGTTAAAATGAGAGTATTGAGGAACTAAAATCCCATACTGAATATGCATGACTAGGAACATGATTTCTTAACTGAGTCTGAAACATGATACATGAACTGAATATCATGACTGAGCTGATTTCTTGAATACGTGCATAGACATGAGAATAGTTATAAGGTTGATATAGAAACGAGAGAGTCAAATTATGAGTAACCATTACTTTACGCTGAATCTGATTTCATGGGAAAAAGATGAGAGGTTTATGACATGAAAACTCGGGGTATTACAACATCTCCCCCTTGGGATCGTTCGTCCCCGAATGATACTGATTTGCTCGAAATACTAGGAAAAGACTGAGATGATACATAGAATACTTACGAACTAAATAATGACTTAATATCTGAATAAAAAAATGATGCATGATGCATGAACTGGGCTGAATTCGCAAATTATATGAAGCAAACTAACTTTCTCTTAGAACTATATGACTAGATGGGAAGATTGAAAACCAAAGAAACTTGCCTGTATGGCTTCTAGACTGAATTACTGGCTAAACAGGTTAACTCATACTGTACATTCTACTTCAACCACTACATTCAACCTTTGACTAGGAATTCACTCACGTGCAATGCATCTATCCACATATATACAAACAAGACAGTCAAGCCTATCATATAACCACATATGAATACCTAGGCAAATGCCCATAAAGGCATACTTCTCATATTCTCTCAACCTCTATCAACAACAGATTTCTTTTACTATGCTTAAGAAGAAATACATAAAATTTCAACTAACCATGACATGTATCACAGACTTGGTCTCAATCTTACTTCACACTTACTGCCTTAGCTAAAATTAGCATACAACAATCTTTCATCAATAAGAACCATTTACTCTCTCTCATCTTAATAACTGTTCATCATCACTATCTTGACTAAGGAAAGGTAACTTAAAAGTTAGAACATGAGGACCTGAAGGGGTGCTATGTATAACTTGACATTTTTCTGAGGCTTGAGAAATAAGGTATCAAATGCAGGAATTCATTAAAGAGATCGAAACTGAGGACATCCATGACATAATCTGAATTTTGATGATCATTGGGAGTGTAGCATGAGTACCTGGAATTGAATATACTGTAAATAATGAGTACATGAGTCATGATCTGCATGATCTGAGTTTGGAATCCATGATTTCATAGAACATAATTCGTACTGTTGAATGAACTGGAACTGCTTATGCTAGGAACTGGAAGTCTATGTGATTTATCTTTAATGTGCATAAATATGAACGATGGCCAAAGAGATGACTTGTAAGGCATGAGTAGATATCATGATAAATAAAGTACAAATATTTGTACTGAGATGAGAATTGGGTCGGGCATCCTCCTTCCTTATTGTTTTTTCTACACTACACTGGCATCACTACTAGAATCTGGAAGACTGACTTGGTTACTCAATCAGTCATCTCCCCTTTTCTTTAAGCCATCACTTTAAGGTTGTGAATCACTAAATAAACTCTAATGTAAACTACAATCATATTACTCTAGAGTCTGGCGTATAATCAATACATATAAAACTAAACTTACCCTGAAGGACTATTTCTTCACGTGTAACACCCAATGCTAATACCTCCTTCTGAGATTCAACTCTTAGATTTCTGTAGCCCCAAAGGTCATTATATTACAACTTAAACACTCATAAATTTAGATTCTACTACTTAACATGGATATATCCAAACCCTTGCTGAACCATACTTTCTTCATAGTCTACTAATATCATACCTTTAATCTTACACCAGCATACCCAACATCATCAACCTATAACTCATAAGTGAACTGACAAGAAAATCATATATCACATAGCCTCATTCATACTTATCAATTCAAGGGTACTACTAACCACTAACCACTCAACACTTAATAACGTTGGAAAAAATTCAATCCCTATATCACTTTGGTCACACCTCAACATCATACTTATAAAATCATACGTAATTACGAATAACTGAACTTAAACTCTTATTTGTACTATTCAAGCCTACTAGACCACTTTAATACAACTAGCCACACTAACCAAGAAATTATTACATCCACCTTGATGACCATTCATTGTTCAAACTTAATGTCTAGTACTAAATATGATTTAACAACCCACCTTACATACAATACTCACTTGGAAGCTATAAAATAAAACATCAATAAACGCTGGTCTACTAGAACTTTATATCAACAATATTGATCATAATTATATGGCCTATCTTTATCTATAATCCATTAATTTTCCCTTTTTTCATACATCATTACTATTTACCCTTCTTTACACCTTGATTACTATCATAGCTCCATAAGTTTCAACTAAAACTCCTTTTTATAACCTTAAGGGAAGCCTATATTAATGATACTAAACCACCAAACACTTTATTAATATCCTAAACCTTTCAAACACAATAAATACCATTAATAACTCCTTCCGTACATCAAGAAAACAACAATTCACCTTGACTAATAACTCCTTATTAACCCTCTACTAAACTCACACACAAGGACATATCACCGTAACACATCTCAATAATATGCATAAGTTTATCTCTATACTTTCTATCAATCGTCATTCCTACTTTTCTTATTACTACTCTTCTATACCCATGCTTCTAACTATAATAAGGTTTTACTATTCATAAATCATAACATTGAAGTTTATAATATCTCTTGAATGCACACTACATTTAACAGTCTAGGTTTTTACTATCTCCTCTCACGAGCACTATCTGTATTGAAATGGTTAATGGGCAATCTGAATACATATCTAATTTTGTCTCAACTGAACAACTCATAAGGATGAGGACATAACTTTCAACTTGAGGGACTTATGACATACTAGAGAGCTCCTCTCAAGCCCCTTGTGTAACTTCTAAAACTTCTTCTAGCAAATCTGAGAGCATTATCAGGGGAGGAAATTGGAACTTGGTAATCTTATTATCTCATTAATAAGTCATAGATGAGGAATTTTATGGTAACAAATAAATAGATAGAAGATTCTAAGAGACCAACTTTACTACACGATCTAGAGTGGGAAAGAGGGGAAACTTTTTCTTAAATGTCCTGTAGCCTGTCGAAGAAAAGTACAGATGTCTCCTCACCGTTCTACAAAACTATACTAGACACGGCTTCATAGAAAAACTAGGACACTTGAAGTCTATGCTCTGATACCAAGTTTGTAACACCCCGAAAATGTTCCCGAGATATCACATGGTGCTTAGGACCACAAGTGATCCCAAGCTAACCCATGAACTGGCATACTATTAAGCAACAAATTAAATATGTATAAAATGACTGAGTTTACTGTGCGGAAACATAATAATAATGGAATCTGTGAAAATACAATATGGATACAATTGTACATTCTAATAAAGTCTAAAAATAGGGACTGAAATTACATGACTGACTCTAACTGACATCTATGAAGCCTCTACTATACTGACTATAGATAGTTGGGACATGACTCCAACTATCGCTAGTCAATACTTATGAATTAGAAAGTAAAGTACATAAATAACATCTAACTAAAGTCCCCAAAATAGGAGGACTCATCATCTGCTGGCTGAAATCTGCAACTGTCTGATTCTGACTGTATATACTACAACTTGTACCTACATTATGAGATAATATAGCACATAAACATATATATGGATCGGTACTTTGAGGATGTACTGAGTATATGGGGGTAAAATGCATAAGTAAACATCATCTCATCATCATAATTTGTAAAACAATGCATGCTAAATGTAAATAACTCACATAAGCTGGAATATATGAAATACTGAAATCTAAAATCATGAAAAGCAAATCATGCTATATAAATCTAGTGAGTCATAACATTTAGTTTTAAAAGTTGTTCTTGTATTCTGTCTTTAAATCATGCTGTCTAACCATGACATGTATCATATACTTGGTATTAATCTTAATTCACACTTAATGCCTTAGCTAAAATTATCATACAATAATCTTTTATCAGCAAGAACCATTTAATCTCTCCCATCTAAACAACTGTTCATCATCATAATCTTAACTAAGAAAAGGTAACTTAAAAGTTAGAACATGCAGACCTGAAACATGAAGGGATACTATGTATAACTTGGCATTTTTCTGAGTCCTGAGGAATAAGGTATCAAATGCAGGAATTCATTAAGGAGATCAAAACTGAGGACACCTATGAAAATCTAAATTTTGATGATCATTGGAAGTGTAGCATGAGTACCTGGAACTGAATATACTGTAAAGCATGAGTACATGAGTCATGATTTGCATGATCTGAGTTTGGAATACATGATTTCAGGCAAGATAATTCATACTATAGAATGAACTGAAACTGCTTATGCTAGGAACTGGAAGTGAACATGATTTTTTGATAAGGTGCATAAATATGAACGGTGTCCAGGGAGCCGACATGTAGGCATGAGTAGATATCGTGATAACTAAAATACAAAACTTTGTACGGAGATGAGAATTGGGTCTGGCATCATCCTCCCTTATTGGTTTTTCTACACTACACTGGTATCACTACTAGAATGTGGAAGTCTTACTTGGTTACTTATTCTATAATCCCCCCCTTGTCTTTAAGCCATCACTCTAAATTTGTGAACCACTAAATAAACTCTAATCTAAATAACAATCACTTTACTCTAGAGTCTGCCGTATAATCAACATACATAAAACTAAACTTACCCTGAGGGACTGTATCTTCACTTGTAACACCCAATGATAATACCTCCTTCTGAGATTCAACTCTTAGATTTCTATAGCGCCAAAGGTCATCATATAACAACTTAAACTCTCTCCAATTTAGATTCTAACACTTAACATGGCTATCTCCAAACCCTTGCTGAACCATACTAATATCCTTCATAGTCTACTAATATCACACCTTTAATCTTACACCATCATACCCAATATCATTAACCTATAACTCATAGGTGAAATGATAAGAACATTATACACCACATAGCCTCATTCATACTTATCAATTCAAGGGTACTACTAACCACTAACCACTCAACACTTAATAACCTTGGAAAAAAATTCAATCCCTCTATCACCTTGGTCACACTTCAACATTATACTTACAAAATCATTCGTAATTACGAATATCTGAACTTAAACTCTTATATGCACTGTTTAGGCCTACTAGACCATTTTTCATACAACTAGCCATAGTAACCAAGAAATTATTACATCCACCTTGATGACTATCCACTGTTCAAACTTAATGTCTAGTGCTAAACATGATTTAGCAACCCACCTTACATATAATTTTCTCTTGGAAGATATAAAATTAAACATCAAGAAACACTATTCCACTAAAACTTCATAACAATAATAATCGATCATAATCATATGGCCTATCTTTATTTAGAATCCATTAACACACCCTCTTTCTACACATCATAACTATTTACCCTTCTATACACCTAGATTACTATCGTAGCTCCATAATTTTCAACTAAAACTCCTTTTTGTAACCTTAAGGGAAACCTATATTAATGATACTAAACCATCAAACACTTTATTAATATCCTATATCTTTCAAACTCAATAAATACCATCAATAAATCCTTCCGTATTTCAAGGAAACAACAATTCACCTTAAATAATAACGCCTTCTTCACCTTCCACTAAACGAACACACAAGGTCATATCACCTGAATACATCTCAATAATATGTATAAGTTTATCTCTATACTTTTTATCAATCGTCATTCCTAATTTTATTATCACTACTCTTCTATACTCATACTTCCACTATAATAAGGTTTTTACTATTCATAAATCATAACACTGAAGTTCATAATATCCCTCGAATGCACACTATATTTAATAATCTAGGTTTATACCATCTCCTCTCATGAGTACTATCTGTATTGAAATGGTTAATGGGAAATTTGAATACATATCTAATTCTGTCTCAACTAAATAACTCATAAGGATGGGGACATAACTTTCAACTTGAGGGAATTATGACACACTAGAGAGCTCTTTTCAAGCCCTTTGTGTGACTTCTAAAACTTTTGCTAGCAAATTTGAGAGCATTATCAGGGGAGGAAATTGGAACTTGTTAATCGTGTTATCTTAAGAATAAGTCATAGATGAGGAATTTTGGGGTAACACACAAATAGATAGGAGATTCTAAGAGAACAACTTTACTACACAATCTAGAGTAGGAAAGAGGAGAAACTTTTTCTTAAATTCCCTGTAGCCTCTTACAGAAATGTGCAGACATCTCCGTACCATTATGCAAGACTCTACTAGAAACATCTTCACATACTCTCTAGGACATTTGAAATCTGTGCTCTAATACCAAGTTTCTAACGCCCCGAAAAAGGTCCCGAGACGTCACATGGTGCTTAGGACCACAAGTGATCCCAATCTAACTCATGAACTGGCATTTTGTTAAGCAACTAATTAAATATGTATAAAATTATTGATTTTAATATGCGGAAACATAATAATGATAGAATTTATGAAAATATAATACAAATACAATTATACATTCTGATAAAGTCTGAAAAGAGGGACTGAAATTACATAACTGACTCTAACTGACATCTATGAAGTCTCTACTATACTGACTATAGATAGTTAGGACGCGACTCCAACTATCTCTAATCAATACATATGAATAAGAAAGTAAAATACATAAATAACATCTAACTAAAGTCCCCAAAGTAGGAGAACTCATCATTTATTGGCTGGAATCTGCAACTATCTAATTCTTACTGTACATACTATAATTTGTACCTACATTATGAGACAATATAACACATAGACATATAAGTGGATCAGTACTTTAAGGATGTATTGAGTATATGTGTAACACCCCATACTTTTACCTAGCTTAGATTCATCCCAAAAATGTCAAAGACATACTTTAAAGATGAATACACTTTTATACATGTGGAATTTTTAAGATTTTGAAGTAAAGTGGTGACAGTTTAGTTTGAAGTTTATTAAGTGATCCACATATTTAGAATAATGGATATAAGCTAAGGAGGAGATGGTAGAACAAGTAACCAAGTCAGGATTTCAAATTTTAGTTGTAATATCAGTACTTATGCCTTATATGTCAGCTATATAATCATAGATCATATTCGTGCACATTACCAAAAACCATGCATGCTTATAGTTCCTAGTATAAGGAGTCCCAGTTCACTTAGTACTAAGTTCCAGTGCAGTCTCAATTACAGTCTCAGTCACAGTCTTATCCCAGTAATCAGATTAGTACCTCTATTTACAGATTATTTCAGAATCACGTTATATGCTTGGTCTTGCATTTTTAAATAATACTGTTCTCATGAATTTATGCTCAGTTATCTTATGTTACTCAGCCAGTCCCTTCCTCATATTCATAATACTCTATAGCTTTAGACCAGTTATTCAGACTAATTACAGTTCAGTCTCACATGCCTAGTACTCCGCTATTAGCCATTCAGTTAATCAGGAGTTGCAAGCGAAGTGCCGTACTGGGGTGGGTTGTATTATTAAGAGAGTATTCGATAAATATGTCTAAGATTGAAAAATTTGTAGTTATAGTACATAAGGCTCTGTCACTCTATGTTAAAATGAGGTGGCGTAGGCGTCGCCTTATGTTAAAGGATTTTAGGCATGTTGCGGTTTCTTATTCAGATGTTTTTCTCAGCTCATGCCAAGATCTCTTGCTCCCTAAGGCCATTAGAACTTCCTAGAAGTAATGTTGAATGAATACTCCAGTTAAGTATATGTTTTCAGTATGAATTAGTTCATAAAGCCAACAATTCAGTTTAGTAGTCAGGCGGACAAATTTAGATGGTTTCCCATGCTTCCATCTAGTCGTCCTATCCAAAAATGGAACATCCTAGTAGTTCCGGGTTTCTTCCAGTTTATGTATCATTCCCCAGTTTAAGATCATAGATATTTAGTCACGATTCAGTTTATAGTTGCTCCATTCATCTTCTCATGCTTTTCCTTAGTATCTCAGCCAAGTTAGCTCTCCCGAGGGACATAGTGTCCCAAGGGGGATATGCTCTATAACCCCTAGGTATCATGATCTAATCCTTTCATTTTCTCTTTACGTAATGAATCTAGTTGTAGTAATGGGTCCTCATAGTTGACACTCTAGTTCCAATCTTAGTAGTAAGCTATGTACTCAAGGGCTCAGTTTAGTTCACGATATTAACTTTGTGTATCACGTTTCAAACTCATTCATGTTCTTTTGTTCCCGTTCATACATGTTCAATAAATAATCTTAGGCTTATCAGTGTTTTTAGCTTAAGGTAACAGTCTTCCTTAGATCTACTCAGTTTCATGTTCAGTTACAACCATAATCTTACTATCAATTATCATTGCATATTCAGTTACGACTTCATTTATCAGTTCTATCATGTATTCCATGCATCAGAAATGTATGTACAACATATAAACTCAGTCTTTTAGCAGTCCTCTGCTTAATCAGTCTCATTCGAGGATGAATATTCCCAAGGGGGAGATATTGTAACAAACCATACTTTTACCTAGCTTAAATTCATCCCCAAAAAATAAAAAACTTAATTTAAAGATGAATAGACTTTTATAAATATGTAATTTTCAAGATTTTAATTTTTCATTGTTTGGGAAATTGAATAAGCTTTCCATCGATACCAAATTCGCCCAAATCTAACACCCGGGCGAAGAGTTAGAGCCATTTTAGTAAGACAGTGTACCACCTGAGCCATCAGCGTGTCGCGGAGCTAGCCAAAATGGAGATTGTTAAAAAATAGTGAGACTCCATGATATTGGCGCTTCGCGCAAAGGCTCAATTTTTGAATTATCTTTTTCCAGTGTTTCGATGCGATACCAACACGTCGTGGTGAACTTCTAGGTCATGTCCAAGGTGCCAATGCAATTGTATTGCTTCGCACCACCATGAAATTTCCCAGTCGTCATTTTCCAGTGGCCTAGCGTGATAGTGGCGCGTCGTGCCAGGGTCCAGATCGGAAAAATTTCACAAAAAATTAAAGTTGCGCCCAGGGTTAAAATATTCTTTTCCTATGACTTTATTCCACCCAGATGTGGGATTTAAGCCCTAAAAACGTTTAAACCCTTCATTATTCACTTTTTCCCCAATATCAAAAAGGTATTTCTCTCTCAATAAAACAAATCCTAGTTCAAGAATCAAGATCAATCCTCAAGAATCTCTCCAAGAACCTTCAAGAACTTTTCTTCTCAGGTATGTTAGGTGTTCATCTATGGGTTTCATTCACCCATAGTGTCTAAGAATCCCTTTTTAAATATAAAAGATATCGAATTTATGATTTTCATGTTTGAATTAGATTGAATTCATGTTCATGATAGTAGTTGGGTTTCAATCCATGATTTAAGTGTAAGTTTCATAAAGTTGAATAGCATGTGTAATGAATATGTGATTATTTTGATAAACCCTTGAATTTATAAAGTGATTAATGTATCTAATATGTTAATTGGGTTTTAATCCATGATTATTATATGATTTATGAAATTATATTAGTATTTTATGGGGAATTATATGAATTGCATGCTAAACCCACAGAATTGTAAGTTGGGCATTGTAGTTGCCATGTTTATATGTTATCCATGATTATGTACATGAAGTTGTGCTCCCCAAGTGTTTGATAGAATGTCCATGTGAATACACTGAATTACCTTACCACTCAAAAACTGGCTCACCTGGAAACTGAAACTTCACCACTCAGGTGTGACAATCTATAGAGGCATAACAAGAATGGAGACAATCCATATTAAGAATAAGATCAAAGTCCACCATATATAACTCTATTAGGTCTGCTAACATGACTTTATGAAGGACAGTGATAGGACACTTTCTATTGATATATTTAGCAATAACTGACTCACCCACTGGGATAAACACCAAGAATGGCTCAGGGATCTTTTCAAAACTTATCTCAAAATTTACTGCAACTAATGAGGTCACATAAGAGAAACTCGACCCAGGGTCTAGCAACACATAAACATCAAGATGAAAGACACGAAGTATACCAGTAACAACATATGGAGAATCTTCCTGCTCTTAGTGGGATGTTAAAGCATATAACCTATTTTGGCGTTGACCGCCACCAGTACTAGATGATGCGCCCTGAGGAGGGGCTGGGTGACCTAAAGGGGCTGGTGCACTATTAGACTGAGTCTGAGGATGATCATCTCTATTTCCCTGTCTTGCATGTGGGCACTCTTTAACTCCGTAAACCATCTGGACATAACCATAACAACCTTTCTGACCACACAAATAGTCACCCATACTATTCTTACCACACTTAGCATATGAGGGATGATTGGGCTTACCACTCACACTATTTTGATATATATACTTCGATGACCTACCCCACTTCTCTTGTCTATTCCTGGGTGTGGGAGAACTAGATGAAGATGGTACAGACATAGATTAACAATTTTGAAACTGCAAATGATTTCCTCTTTGAAATCTAGCCTGTCCATGCTCAAACTGCCCTGTTCTAGTCTTCTTATTTACTTTCTCTCTTTCCTTCAACTTCTCTGACTCAATATACTGAGAATGCATCATCAATATAGTAGGTCCATGTATCTAATGAGCATAGCAGTCCTACACTCCTTAAATACCAACCCAGACACACCGGTCATAAATTTACTCATGCTTGACCTAGGGTCATCCATCTGATCAGGGGCATACTTAGACAACTGGTTGAACTTGAGGCAATATTACTTTATGCCATTAAGCCCTACCTCAGGTTTATGAACTCTTCCATTTTAGCTTCTCTCATCTCACATGGGAAAAACTTGTCTAAGAACGCATCCTTAAATATTTGCCAAGTCATGAGAGCTGTATTTTCCCCTCTACATTTCTTCTATATACTACCCAATCATGTGAAACATCCTTCAACCTATAGGATGCCAATTCTATACTCTCCTATTCAGAAACATGCATAATGTGGGTGATATTCTTCACTTCATCTAGATAAAACTGTGGGTCCTCATTGATACGCCCAAATTACAACTCTCGTTAGAAAGTGTAAGTGGTCGCTGTCAAATATAGAACCCAACTGGGTTGGGTGTCGAATCCCACAGGGAATACTATGATCACTAAGTATAGCGATTATTATTAGACTGTTGGTCGAAGGTTCCAAGATAAGGGGGGTTTGGTTTAAGTGCACAGTAATATTATCAGTGTAACAATAAGATGATATGTGTAATTATATTTGATCACAGAGAATGACAAATTAGGGTTATGTCCACCTTGTAGCTTCTACTTCTCTATTAACTATGAGTAATACGGATTTTATACATGCATGCACTTAAAGAGAGACGTATTCTAATTCTACATCCAAGTGTTTCTCAACCATCAAGGATTTATTCACCTTAGTTCTCTCGAATCCAAAGTGTACAACCAATTGTATGAACTCTCCAAGAAGTTAATCCTGCTAAGGCATTAACATGTAAAATAGAGGTTGGAAACCCTATTTTCTTATCATACTCTCTTTTCCAAACAGTAACTTTTCTATCGAACAAGTTATTGCTATAATGGCGCATTCCCTATGTTTGCAACCATGAGAATTCAATCAAAATGAAGAGAGTAATGATATAAGTGGATTAACATATCATAAATTCAAAAACTCATAGCAATAGAGAGTATACTACAAGGTTTCCATAACCCTAACAAATAAGCTTAGCTACTCATGGATAAAACAGAAATCAACATCGAAATATTCATCATACCAAAACTTAGAACGAATTTTGTGATGAAGATGACTAGCGATAATAAGAGAGAAACGCGTTTCTCTCTCTCTCTCCTCAAGCTAAGCGTCTCTTGTTTTCAAAAAAAAATACAGAATGTGAATTAATCCCTAAAAATTCAGCAATAAGGCTTTTAATAACATCCTTCTCTAATAAATTGCTACTGCATCCTTAACTATTTAAAAATATTGTGTTTGCCCGGGAAAAAGTTCCCATACATCACATTTAGTCCAAAAGCTGCTTTCCTTTTTATGTGAAGTTTTCTTTGCTGTCCACAGGTCCCCAAAGTGCTGTAATCTTCCTCATTAGTACCTGAAAAGCATGCTAATCACATAGGTCAGCTCACTTAACTAAAAATAGACTAAAAGTGCAAGAATTATGTATTTTATCCTCAAAACTTAGCTAAAACATGGGTAAGTTATGGTGCTTAGACGAATAAATACGCCCAACATCACTTACCTGCTTTTGACTCAAAGAATTTTGAGGGGTTCATTATCATAAAATCTTGAATTCTGGCTGCGGCTAAGTCCTCATCTTGTTAAAGTAGGACTGCATCCTGATGGTTGCCCTGAACATTAGCTATCACAACTTGGGATAGCGCCTGAAAGGCAGCCTAAAACTCTACATATGACACATTTTCATTTAAACGATCTGCGGGCAGAGGTGGTTGGTTATTGTTTCTACGTGCATTAGCTCAACGAGGAGGCATTTTTTGTCATGTGAAAGCATGAGTTAGAAGAAGATAGAGACACTGAATGCATCATAGATCATTAAAAAAAAAGATTTCCTAAAATACTCCTTAGCCTCTTGTTCATAGAGGTGGCGTACTTTACACCAATGATTAAGACTCTATGTAACGCGGCTTGTCTTAATCTCTTGGACTCTCTAAACCTTAGGCTCTGATACCAAGTTTGTAACGCCTCAAAATCTAGTTCCCGAGATGCCACATGATTCTCCGAACTTCAAGTAGTCTTGAGCTAACCCTGGCTTCCTTTTACTAAATATAAATCTCAAAATAGGGGGGATACGAATATAAAATCATAATAAATGCAAAAAAACTATTGAATTATCTGAGTATATCTGAAAATACTAATCTCATCAGTCGACAAGGCAAATACTGAAAATTTTAATACTGCAACTAAAATCTAAAACTGAATCTAATAGTCAGAGAAACCTCTACTGACTGAATCTAGAGAGTCACTGGGACAGGCTCCAATTGACATAAACTATCTAAAATAAATACTGAATCAGCTACTAATAATCTAGAAATCTAAATAGCTAAGTCTCCAAACTATGAGGACTCACCAACTATAGAGTTGTAGATGAGATGCTCGAAAATCACTCACGCTGCTGAGACTGAGCACCTGAACCTACATTATGAGACAATGTAGCACATAGACGTATATGTGGATCAGTACTTTGGGAATGTACTGAACATATGGGGGTGAATTCAATAAGTAAGAAATATCATCACAATTTATAAAATTATACATGCTAAAGGTAAATGACTCACAAAGGCTGGAGTAATCTGAAAACTGAAGATCATAAATCATGAACTATAAAGCATATAGTATAAAAATTATGAGCCATTACCCTTAGTTCTGAAATCTGTATTCTGTTCTTATTCTCAAATTATGCAGGCTAAGTGAAATCTATAAGTCTGTATCTGAAGGCTTATGTAAAGAAATATTTTAATCTCAAGAACTTTAAAGATGTAGAGAAAATACTTTATCTTAAGGGTTTAGAAATCTAAAAACTTATTCTGCATGGGAGGCTCTTCTAACCAACATAAACTATGTGAGCATTCATGGAGTCCAACATTCTTATTCCCCTAAGGAGGAATCCTCACATTGGGGAGAGGAGTCATACTCTTTCTAGGGAGTATAACCTATCTAAGTGATCACATATCTATAATCCACGTAGAAGTGGGGACAATCTAAATCCTACATTGGCACGTAGTTCTAGGGTATGAAACTGTAGTAATGTACCCAACTCGATGCTAAATACTACTCCCACTAAATTTATATGCTTATTTTGATGGAAATCCACTTTAAAAAAGTAGAATTGCTTATAAGGAAAACCAACAGTATATCTGTAGACCTAAATATGTAATCTGAATCTGTTAAGTGGATTTTACAGCTATTCTGAGATCAAAAGGTCAAATCTATATCAATAATCTGAAAAGGAATCTAGTCATAGGGTACTTATAGCAAAATAAATCTTGAAATAGAAATCTTTAATTAGGGCTTAATGACCCATGAATTAAACTCATATTAAAACATCATAATGTTCATGCTTGGTAATGTAAACATTTATAAATCAACTTAAATATGAAAATTTCTACAATATGCATGGAAATATGAACATAATCATGTAATTCAACTTTGAAATCACTGGAAACCTCATTATCTTGTAAATAACAATATTTACAACCCTAACTCTAATTTCATAGGAAATCATAAATATTTAATAAATTTGTAATTAAAATACATTTTTAGGGACAAGGATGAAAGGATTATACTTGCTGAAAATCCTACATACCTTAATTGATGATCTTAAATGAAAATCATGAACCTTGGACTCTTATTGTGTATTTGGAGATGATTTCTTAGAGTTCTTGAATCAGGGAATCCTTAATCTTGAATTGTTTTGGAGAATTAATGGAGGAACTGGATTTCTTGGGGAGTAAGCTTTGATGATCTAGGGTTTTGTTTAAGAGTATTTTGGGGAAAAGTAGGTCTAATATGCATAGGATGGGTTAAATGATCTGTTATTCACGACTTGGGTCTAGAGAAAAGACCAAAGAGCCCCTTTTAAAATTTTACTCGGACTGGGAAAAATTTCTGAAATTGGCCTACGGAGCGATGCACCGTTATCATGGTGACCTACTGGAAACTGCCAATTGGAACCTGGAAAATCTCTACAATACGGAGCTATCATGGTACACTTCTGGATTGCCATTTTGTCCACCTTCGTAATGCACTACAATCGCAGAGGCTAACTGGAAAGTGACAATTATGAAATGGGACATCACCGTGATGTGGTGGAATTGTGAAATCCTACTGATAATTGATAATTGTCATTTAAACTGTCTCCACAATGCTCTAGTGACCGAAATGATGGTGTTTTATGACTGAAACTTAAAATTACCATAATTTCTCATTCCGTTATCAGATTAAGAAAATCTTATATAGTTGGAAAGATAATTCAATTTCCTACACAATGGAGGGTCTAAATCTGAAAAATTCTACATTTATGAAAATTCATTCTCTCTTGAAGACAACACTTGACATTTTTAAGGCTAAATTGAACTAGAAAAAGTATGGGGTTATACAACTCAGTTGGCAGTTGCCTACTGAGTACCATTTGTTTAGTAGTCATACTATACTTCTATAACCTACAGATCATAGTATGAGTTATCGCCATTTATGTGTGCATCATGTGTATCAACCATGGTTCAGAGACTTAGAGTGAACTTATGACGTTCAAAGTAATACTCATCTCTCTTATGTATTTGACTAATCTCTATATTGTATATAGAGATAAGTTTCATCAGTGTAACTCTCTTGATATCTCACTTTTGTACTCTTATATATTATAAGCTCTTGTACTAATACCTCCAGGTATTGATATTTTATTATGTATTAATTGTTATTTAATTTATTCTGCATCCTTTTTCTTATATTATTGAGTAGTTCATTACTAGCCATTCTGGACTATAATTCGGCTTACCTACTGGTGGATTTTGGTAGGCACCATCATGACTTGAGAAATTGGGTTATGACATCTCATTATTAATTTATTAAAACCACATGTTTTAAATTATTGTTCATGAGATATTTATGTTGGTTTTATAACAAGGGTTGAGAGTTTTGAATGCTTATTGTTAAAAAATATTTTCCCATTCTTTACATATGATTTTCAAGGTTTAATTATGGATTTAAACTTGTGGGTGCAGGGGTATGCTGAATGAACTAGGGAATTGTTATTTTTTTCCAAACTTGTAACTTTTGAAGTAGTTATGACCCCAACCTCGTAATGTGAAATTGGTTTTTAGTTATGAGAAATATGGGAATTGAACTATTCTTTAACTCTTAAATTGTGATGTTGAATTGAACCTTATGGATTCATGTTTACGCAAAGTATTGCCGAATTAAACCGAGGGTGTTATGAATTCCCCTATGTAACATAATTATTTAGGCATGTAGTTGTTATCATGCAAGTGTAGTTAGTATAACCATACCAGTAATATATGCCTTAATATGAAAAATAGTTTATTGAATGAGAATGTGTGATAAATATTTTTAGGTGGGTTTTAAAATAAGGTTGGGTAGCTGAGTCGTGAAAGTGGAAGTCTGAGTGACCGATAGTGGGAACTGTGATAGTTGGTGTGGGAGTCATTATGGCTTGAGGGTTTGAGTCCTCTTTCTTGTGACTAGGTTGTTCAAGTCCACCTTATTGCTATCATTGTAATTGTAGGGTTTGAGTCTTCTTTATCATATTTCATAATCGGATGCTTAATTTACTTTAGTATATGATTGGATGGTTCAATTTCCCCATCTATATATATATATGATCTTTTTGTAGTTTGTGTGGCTACATGTATTGAGGCCCTAACAAGGGGTGGGAGTTGGGGCCCATTTAGCCCGTGGGGACTATTTTATAACGGTCGAGCTATACAATCCAGGTTAATGTTTTAAAGTGCATGTTAGGCTTTGATCTCTATCCCAACATGTAATATATATATATATATATGCATCTGATTATGTGTATTGGATTTGAATCATTTTGACCAGTTGACTATGTCATTAAATTATCCTTATTACATACTAGAGTGCACCCAGCTAACCATCTTCGAATGTTGTACCCCATGCGATATAGGAACTTTTCATACTTCTACTCCTCCTGCTCAGTGATTAGGATTCGAGATTATCTCATGAGTTGACATTGATATGGCGAGCTTTCATTCATCGAAAGTCTATATTTCATGTTTTGGTCTCTTATATCTTAGATTGTTTAGACTATTTTTGCCATGGTCGGTGGTATGTCCCAACAATTTATTAATATTTAGTTTTGTTTCATTATTTAAAAGGACTTATTTTGATTATTGTGGTTATTGGGAGGTGTTGGTCGATTGTTTGGCCGGTCACCGGCCGTCAGTTATAGACATATTTTGAAATTTCTTAAGGTATTGTATGTTATTTTGTTATATGTTTGGAATTCCTCCGACCTTGAGGGATAATGTGTTTGGTTTAGTTAGGTGTAGGGGTGATCTAGGTTCACGTGGGACTTAAGATACCCATCATGGCCAATCCCTGGTATGGGTCATGATAAAGATAGTATCCAAGGTTTGGTGTCATTGGTTTTCCATATAAGAAATATCGAGTAGAGTCATATTTATGGGTATGTAGCGCACCATACTTATAAGAGAGAGGCTACAAGGAATTTAAGAATGTTTCCCTTTCTTGTTATTCTACTTCAAGCTATAGAGTCTAAGGTCTTTAATTTTCTATAATTCCCTTGTGTTCGCTTTTTGGATCATGCCATTCAGAAGATCTGATGCTCGTTGCAACTCTTTCATCTGGTCTGAGGATAATGTGGATAGATCTCATCCAACTCTAGTAGTTCAGATCCGATCGAGCGCTGTTGCTTTGGATTGCCTTGAGGGAGCTCCATCATTTCCCCTATCCCTCCTTAGGAACCCCGAGTTGATGTGTCTGATATTGAGTTTCTCTAGTTGATTCACTTGTTTACCTAGTTGGTGGCCTCCCAGACTGAGCGGGTTGCTTTTATTGCTCTTTTCTCTGATGCCACTAGGTTTGGCCAATTTATTAGGTTGATCCCTCCTGTTTTCACTGGTTTTAAAGTTGAGAAAGATCCTCAAAACTTTATTGATGAGATGGAAAAGATCTTTCGTGTGATACATGCTACTTATATGGAGGGGGTAGAGTTCACAACTTATCAGCTGAAGGATATAGCAGACTAATGGTCTGAGGAGTGGGACCAGTCTAGGGGTTATGATACTGATTATTCTTTATGAGATAATTTTTCTAGTTCTTTCCTTGACCACTTCTTTTCTCAAGATTTAAGAGAGGCAAAGGTTGAGGAGTTTGTGAACTTGAAGCAAGGAAGTATGTCCATTAAGGAGTATGCCTTGAAGTTTCATTTTCTGTAGCATTACACTTTTGAATTGATATCTAACGTGAGGGATAAAATGAGGAAGTTTGCTTTGGGGTTTTCTTAAGAGTTAATCTTGGAGAGAAAGGTTGCCTTGTAGAACAAGGATATGGACATCTCTAGACTTGTGGTTTATATGCAGCAGGTGGAAGAAGAAAAAATCAAGCAAGAAGAGATCAGTGAAGGGCAGAGTAAGAAGTTTTGCTATTCGGATCAGGGTGAAGGTCAGCAGCTTTGTGGTTGAGATAGTGAAAAGTTGTCTAAAAAAAGAAGAGCATTTTTATTTCCTTCTCCTACATCTAAGGGTGCTACTTCTACTTATGGATCCGACACTAGTCAAAATCATCTGTATGATCTTGTAAATTTCTAGGATTCTAAGGCGTCCTCTGATGTTGTTACTTGTACACTTAAACTCTTTTATCCTTATGTATATTGTCTACTTGATCCTGGGTCTACTCTCTCTTATGTAGCCCTTTATGTGGCTATTCATTTTGGCTTTGATCCAGAGGGTATTCTAAATCTTTTTTCTGTGTCTACCCTGGTAGGTGACTAGATTATGACTAAAAGGGTTTATAGGGATTGTGTGATGCCGATTAATGGTAGGAAGACTTCGGTGGATCTAATAGAGTAGGACATGCTAGATTTCAATGTGATTTTAGGATTCGATTGGTTGCATTTGTGCTATATGCCTCTTGATTTTCGGACCTGAAGGGACAGTTTCCATTTCCCAAATAAGACACTAATCAAATAGGAAGGTAGTTTTCTAGTGCATAAGGGAAGATTCATCTCACACCTTATAGCTTGAAAATTGTTTTCCAAAGGGTGTCTCTATAACTTAGTACATATTAAGGATTCTAGAGTCGAAGGTCCTTTGTTGCAAACGTTCCTTGTAGTCTGTGAATTTCCTGAGGTGTTCCCAGAAGATTTTCTGGGTGTACCTCCCGATAGGAAACTTGATATTTGGATTGATCTTCTTTCGGACACTCATCTTATTTCTATCCCTTATTACTGAATGGCTCCAACTTCTTTAAAGGAACTTGAACAATTAAAAGATTTTCTTAACATAGATCTACCGTAGTGTGTCTTCGTGGGGTGCTCCTATTCTATCATGCATAAGAAGGATGGTTTCCTTAAGATGTGTATTGATTACCGCCAATATAATAAAGTAACCATGAAGATTAAGTATCCACTTTTGAGGATTAATGATCTGTTTGATCAACTTCTGGTTGCTGAGTTATTTTCCAATATTGATCTTCAGTTTCGGTACCATCACTTGAATATTAGGGAGGCAGATATCCCTTAGACTACCTTTCAAACATGGTATGGTCATTTTGAGTTTTTGGTGATGTCCTTTGGTTTGACCAATGCCCCGACCACATTTATGGATCTTATGAATTGGTTTTTTTGTCAGTTTTTTGGACTTGTTTGTTATTGTACTTATTGATGGTATTTTTGTGTATTCTAAGAGTGAGGAGGATCATATTGATAACCTCCGACTTGTGTTGCAGGGACTAAAGGATCAATATTTGTAAATAATATTTTTTAAGTGTGATATGTGGTTAAATGCATTGACTACTTTGGGTCATATTGTTTGTAGTGAAGGGATCATAGTTGATCCATAAGAGGTTATGGTGGTTAAGAAGTGGCCTAGACCTACGACTCTATTTGGTATTTGAAGCTTCTTATGTTTAGCCGACTACTATAAAAGGTTTGTGGATAATTTCTCTTCTATTGTGGCCCTGTTGACTAAGTTGATTCAGAAGAAGGTGAATTTCTTATTGTCTGATGGTTATAAGGGCTCTTTCAAGAAGCCGAAGCATAAGTTGACTTTGGCTCTGGTCTTTAATCTACCTAAGGGAAATGATGGTTTTGTTGTCTATTGTGACGTATCTCGTGTAGGGCTGGTTGTGTGTTGATTCAGCATGACAAGGTGGTTGCTTATGCTTCTAAGCAATTAAAAGTTCATATGAAGAATTATCCAACCCACGACTTTGAATTGTTAGTAGTGGTATTTGCATTAAAGATCTAGCGACATTATTTGTATGGGGTCCTATTGATATTTATTCTGATCATAAGAGCCTGCAATATGTGTCCACCTAGAAAGAATTGAATCTTAGGAAAATGAGGTGGCTTGAGTTGCTAAAGGGATATGACATAAATTTCACTATCTTCCAGGTAAATCTAACATGGTTTATGATGCTCTTAGCAGTTATCCATAAGAAGCTTGTCTCATGGACAAGGAGAAGCGAGATTTGGTGAAAGATATTCACTATTTGGCTAATCTAAGTATTCTTCTCATGGATTTTGAGGATAGAGGTATGATTTCTCAAGGTGTGGCGAGGTCATATCTTGGTGCTGAAGTAAAGAAGAAGCAAGTGTTGGATCTTATTTTGATAAAAATCAAGAATGATATAGGTAGGAAAAAAGTGACAGTTTTTGAGATTGGTGGTGATGGTATCTTGAGGTACAAAGGAAGATTATGTGTTTCCAATGTTGTTTGGTTGTAAGGAAGAATATTGTTTAAAGCTCTTGAGGCGTGATATACTATTCATCCTGGTTCAACGAACAAGTATCATGATATTAAAGAGATTTATTAGTGGAATAATATGAAGCAGGATGTGGCCAATTTTGTGGCTAAATGGATAGTGTGTCAACAATTAAAGGTAGAGCACTTAAGGCCTAATGGGTTGACTTAAGAGTTAGAGTTGCCAATGTAGAAATAAGAGATAATTAATATAGATTTTGTTACTGTTCTTCCATGGTCTAGCCAGTAATTCAATTTAATTTGTGTCATCGTAGATAGGATGAATAGTTCTGCTCACTTCTTGCTAGTGAGAATTAATTTCTCTTCTGAGGATTATGCCAAGTTGTTCATTGAGGAGATCGTGAAGTTACATGGTACTCCAGTTTCTATCATATCTGATTGGGGTTCTCAGTTCTCATCTTATTTTTGGAGGTCGTTCCAGCAAGGTTTGGGGAATAAGGTAGGATTTTTTCCCGCAGATGGATGGGAAAGTAGAAAGGACAATTAGGACCTTGGAAGATATGCTTTGAGCTTATGTTTTTTATCTTGGGGTTGGTTGGGTTGACCACCTGCCTCTTATAAAATTTGTCTACAACAATAGTTATCACTCTAACATTGGTATGGCTCTGTTTGAGACCATATATGGTAGGAGGTGTAGATCTCCTATAGGGTGGTTTGAGCTTGGTAAACATAAGTTGTTTGGTCCTGATTTGGTTCACTAAGCTATGGAGAAAGTGAAGGTGATTTGGGATAGACTTAAAGGTGCCCAAAGTCGCCAAAAGTCCTACGCAGATGTAAGGCAAAAAGAGTTGGAATTCAATGTTGGTGATTGGGTATTTCTGAAGGTGTCCCCTATGAAGGGAGTGATGCGGTATGATAAGAAGGGGAAGCTCAGTCCCTGATATATTGGTCTAAATATAGTTTTGAAGAGGGTTGGTAATGTCGCATATGAATTGGAGTTTCCCTCTAGTTTGTGCTCTATTCATCTGGTGTTTCACGTTTTAATGTTAAGAAAGTGCATGGACGATCCATCAATGGTTGTTCCTTTGAAGGAGGTGGGTGTTTAAAATTCCTTGTCTTATGAGGAAATTCCAGTTGAGACTTTGGATCGGCAAATCAATAAGTTACAGACCAAGGATGTGGCATCGGTAAAGGTTCATTGGAGAAACCAAAAAATTGAGGAGGCTACGTGGGAAACCAAGGAGGACTTGAAGTCCAAGTACCCATTCTTGTTTCTTATTCTGGATAATCATGCTTTAGGTATGTGTATTCTTTGGCATCATTATTTTCTGACATTGTTAAAGGAAATAGTGATTTCCATAGCATCTTTATTTTTTGTCTTTGTTAAAGGTAAGAGTAGTTGTACGTGGAGCAAAATCATGCTAATAAATGCCTTGTCATATCATTTGAGTTGATTCATCCTAAAGGATGGAGCATGTAACACCCCAAGTTTTAGCGCTCAAAACCTTTTTGAGTTTTGAGTTTTCTGCCCTAAAAACAACTCACTCGATGGGTCTTAATATGTCTTTTGATAGATTAGGTGGCCCTAGTCGCAAGGTGTCTAGAGAATGGTGCTCAAGTTTTTGTTTGGGTACAACTTAGGGGCATGAGTCGTAACCACTTATGACGAGTCATTGGGATGGAATCGTAACCAAATCAGAAATTAAGTGTCTACATTCTGCTTTGAGTACGAGTGTCTCACTATGAGTCGTAAGGACTTGTTACGAGTCATTGGTTGCAAATTGTAGGATGTCTATTGTTTACTAAATTGGGTTCTATGTTAACAGCGATTGGAACGTAAGGGTCGTAGGGTCTTATTACCAGTGGTATAAGTTGAGTCGTAGGGTCAACAGTGTGTGGGTCCCTAGAGACTATCTTGGTTTTAACTCATGGTGCTGAGTCATAAGGAGTGGCTATATGTCAACGGTTGACCCAAAGTCATTGGCGACACCTTTTCAGCTTTTAAGTTAACGATATTCAGAATATTTCCCTTCTTAAAAAACTGAAACCTTCATGTTATAACCCCTTTAGTGTATCTTTAGCACTCAAAAACAAATCTAAGTAACTTTTCAAACACTCCAAAAGGCAATTTCATTTTCCTCTAGCAAGTCAATCTAAGGTTTCATCAAGTTGGTCATCTAAGGGCTCAAGGGTAGATTTCTCTCAAAATTTCTTGGTTTTTTTATGATATGTTACTCTTCCCTTATTGTTAATTTATTACAAACATGTATTTTAAAGTATTGTTCATAAGATATTCATGTTGGTTTTACGACAAGGGTTGAGGGTTTTAAATGTTTGCTATTGAATAATGTTTTCCCATTTTTTACATATGATTTTCATGCATCAATTATGGTTTTGAACTTGTGGGTGCATGTGTATGGTGAATGAACTAGGGAATATGACTTTTGAACTGGTTCTGACCCCAACCCTGTAACGTGAAATTGGTTTTTAGTTATGAGAAATATGGGAATTGAACTATTTTTGAACTATTGAATTGTGATGTTGAATTGAACCTTATGGATTTATGTTTTCACAAATTATTGCATAATTGAATTGTAGGGGTTGTGAATTCCCCCAAGTAAGGTAATTATTTAGGAATATTGCTGTTACTTTGCAAGTGTAGTTAGTATGACCATACCGACAATATAGGACTTAATGTAAAAATATTTCAATGAATGGGAATGTGTGATAAATATTTTTAATTAGACTTTAAAAGAGGGTTGTGTAGCTTAGTCGTGGAAGTGGAAGTATGAGTGACAACAGTGAGAACTGTCCTAGCCAGTATGGGGGTCATTATAGTTTGATGGTTTGAGTCCCCTTGCTTGTGACTAAGTGGTTTGAGTCCACCTTATTATTATCATTGCGATTGGAGGGTTACAGACCCCCATATCACATTTCATGATTGGGTTCTTAACTCACCTTAGTATACGATTGGAGAGTTCGATTCACCCGTGTATATTTATGATCTTTTTCTATTTAATGCGACTACATGAACTTGGGCCCAACAGGGAGTGAGAGCTGAGTCCCCTATAGCTGATAGGGGCTATTATATGATGGTTGAGCTACACAATCTAGGTTAAAATTTTAAAGAGCATGTTAAGCCTTATTTCTTATCATGATATGCAATGTATATGTATATGCATTTGATTATGTGCATTGGATTTTAATGATTTTGAATAGTTGACCATGTCATTATATTATCCTTATCCTTGAGTTACATGTTTGTGTTCTCCCCGCTAACCGCCTTCAGATGATGTATCACCATGCGATATAGGAACTTGTCATACTTCTACTCCTACTCAGTGATTAGGATTCGAGATCATCTCGTGAGTTCACATTGATATGGTGAGTTTCCATTCATCGAAAGTCTATATTTCATGTTTTGATCTCTTATATCTTAGATAGTTTACACTATTTTTGGCTATGGTCGGGGGCATGTACCAAAACTTTATTAATATTCAGTTTTATTTTTTTTGTTTAGAAAGCTTTGTTTGGATTAATATTGTTATTGGGCGGTGTCGGTTGGTTGTTTGGCCAATCATCGTTTGTTGGTTGTAGACATATTTTTAAATTAGTTAAGGTATTGTACGCTATATTGTTATATGTTTTGAATTCCTACGGCCTTGGGGGATAATATACATTGTTTTGTTAGGTGTAGGGAGTAATCTCTAGTCCACGTGGGACTTGAGATACCCATTATGTACAGGCCCTGGTTTGGGTCATGACAGAGATAGTATCAGAGCCTAGTTTGGTGTCATTGAGTGTCCAAAAAAGTCGTGTCGAGACTTATTTATGGGTGTGTAGTGCACCACACTTATAAAGGAGAGGCTACGAGGAGTTTATGAATGTTTCCCTTTTTTGTTATTCTATTTCAAGCTATAGAGTCTAGGTCTTGAATTTTCTATAATTCACTTGTGTTTTCTTTTCAGATCATGCCTCTCAAAAAATCTGATACTCGCGGTAACTCTTCCATCCTATTTGAGGACAATGTATGTAGATCTCGTTCAGCTCTAGTAGTTTAGACCCGATCGAGCGTTGTTACATTAGATTGCCTTAAGGGAGCTCCATCGCTTCCCCTATCCCCTCTCAAGAACCTTGAGCTGATGTATATGATGATGAGTTACGCCAGTCGATTCATTTGCTTACCCAGTTAGTGGCCTCCGAGACTGAGCGAGTTGCTTCTATTACTTTATCATCTAAGGCCACTAGGGTTGGCCAATTTATGAAGTTGAGACCTCTTTTTTTCAGTGGTTCTAAAGTTGAGGAAGATCCTCAAAACTTTATTGATGAGATGGAAAATATCCTTTATGTGATGCATGCTAATTATATGGAAGGTGTAGAGTTTGCAACTTATTAGTTTAAGGATGTAGCATACCAATGGTATGAAAAGTGGGACTAGTCTAGGGGTTATGATGCTGAGTCCACTTTGTGGGGTGATTTTCCTTATTCTTTCCTTGGCCTCTTCTTTCCTTAGAAGTTGAGAGGCGAAGGCCGAGGAGTTCATGAACTTAAATCAAGGTGGATGTCTATTGAGGAGTTTGCCTTGAAGTTTCATCAGTTTTCGTGTTATGCTCCAAAACTGGTGTCTAGCATGTGGGCTAAAATAAGGAAGTTAGCTCTGGGGTTTTCCCGAGAATTGATCTTAGAGAGCAAGGCTGCTTTGTATAAAAAGGATATTGACATGTCTAGACTTGTGGTGTATATGCAATCGGTGGAAGAAGAAAAGAAAAATCTAGCAGAAATCAGTGAAAGGTAGAGTAAGAAGTTTCGCTATTCAAATTAGAGTGGAGGTGATCAACTGAGTGGTTAAGATGGTGAAAAGTGGTCTAATAAGAGAGACAATTATGTTTTCTTCTCTAAGGTTAGTGCTCCTTAACTGAAGCCATCGGGTGATCGTCATTTTGAGTATGATAATGGGTTTAAAGATCCAAAGGCGTAGTCGTAGGCTAGTGGAGCCTAGTCAGCTTTATCACATCCTTCTTATAGAATTTATGGTCAGTTGCATTATGGTTTTTATGAGGAAGGAAGGAATATGTGCTTTAAGTGCGGTCAGACTGGTCATATGTCGATGGATTGTCCTTTTAAGGTGGCTTCCAAGGAAAATAAGATTCCTATTGCTAGTTCTTCCCCTCCTGCACCAAAGGGTGCTACTTCTGCTACTAGCTTCGACACTGTTTGGAAAAGTTTGTATGCTCTTGCCATTCGCTAGGATTCTGAGGTGTCCCCCTATGTTGTTACTTGTATGCTTAAATTCTTTATCGTGATGTATATTCTCTACTTGATCTTAGGTCTACTCTTTCTTATGTGACCCCTTATGTGGCTATTCATTTTTCTTTGATCCAGAGTGTATTTTGGATCTTTTTTCTGTGTCCATCCTGGTGGATGACTATATTATGACTAGAAGGGTTTATAGGGGTTGTGCAATGCCGGTTAATGGTAGAGAGACCTTAGTGGATCTAATAGATTTGGATATGCTAGATTTTGATGTGATTTTGGGGATAGATTAGTTGCATTCGTGCTATACGTCTCTTGATTGTCGAACATAAAAGGCCAATTTCTATTTCCCAAATGAACCAATAATCGAATGGGAAGGTAGTACCTTAGTTTCTAAAGGAAGATTAATATCGTATCTTAGAGCTAATAAATTACTTGCTAAAGGGTGACTCTATCACTTAGTGCATGTTAAGAATTTTAGAGCCAAAGCTCCTATTTTACAGACTGTTCCTATGGTCTGTGAATTTCCTGAGGTGTTCCCTGATGATATTCCTGGTATACCTTCCAATAGGGAAATTTATTTTGGGATTGATCTTCTTTCGGACACTCATCCTATTTCTATCCCTCCTCACAGAATGATTCTGACTGAGTTGAGGGAACTCAAGGAGAAGTTGAAAGATCTTCTTGATATTGGTTTTATCCGTACTAGTGTGTCTCCGTGGGGTTCACTTGTTCTCTTCATATGTAATAAGGATGATTCCCTTTGGATATGTGTTGATTAACACTGATAGAATAAAGTAGCCACGAAGAATAAGTATCCACTACCGAGAATTGATGATCTCCTTGATCGTCTTCAAGTTGCTAAGTTAATTTCCAAGATTTATCTTTGGTCTAGGTACCATCAGTTGAAGATTAGTGAGGCAGATATCCCTAAGACTGCCTTTCAAACATGATATGGTCATTTTGAGTTGTTGGTGATGTCCTTTGGTTTGACCAATTCCCCAACCATGTTTATGGATCTTATGAATCAGGTTTTCCATTAGTTCTATGACTTGTTTGTTATTGTATTTATTGATGACATTTTGGTGTATTCCAGGAGTGAGATGGATCATGATGATCACCTTTGCCTGTGTTGCAGACCCTAAAAGTTTAGACTTTGTATACAAAGTTTTCTAAGTGAGAGTTTTGGTTCAATGCTTTGACTTATTTGTGTCATATTGTTTCTAGTGAAGGGGCCATAGTGGATCACAAAAGGTTACGGTGGTTAAGAAGTGGGCTAGACCCACTACTCCATCTAATATTTGGAGCTTCCTGGGTTTAGCAAGCTACTATAGAAGGTTTGTAGATAGTTTCTTTTCTATTGCAACCCTGTTGACTAATTTGATTCAGTAGAAGGTGAAATTTTTATGGTCTAATGGTTGTAAGGTTGCTCTGAGAAGCTAAAGGATAAGTTGACTTCGGCTCCGATCATGAGTCTACCTGAGGGCACTGATAGTTTTGTTCTCTATTGTGATGCGTCCCTAATAGTGCTAGGTTGTGTGTTGATATAACATGGCAAGATGGTTGCTTATGCTTCTAAGCAATTAAAAGTTTATGAGAAGAATTATCTGACCCATGAATTGGAATTGTTAGCTGTGGTATTTGCATTAAAGATCTGGCGACATTATTTATATGGGGTTCATGTTGATATTTATTTTGATAATAAAAGCCTACAGTATATGTATACCTAGAAAGAATTAAATTTCAGGCAAAAGAGGTGGCTTGAGTTGCTAATGTACTATGACATGAGTCTCTACTAAGGTTATTGTTGATGCTTTTAGCAGGTTGTCCATAGGAAGCTTATCTCATGTAGACAAGGAGAAGTGGTATTTGGTTAAGGATATTCACCGTTTGGCTAATCTAGGAGTTTGTATCTTGGATTCTGAGGATTGGGGTGTAATTGTTCATGGGGTGGCAAGGTCATATCATGGTGCTCAAGTAAAGGAGAAACAAGTGTTGGATCCCATTCTGCTGAAAATCAAGAATGATATAGGTAGGTAGAAAGTGACGGTTTTCAAGTTTGGTGGTGATGGTATCTTGAGGTACCAAGGTAGACTGTGTGTTCCTGATGTTGATGGGTCATGAGGAAAAATTTTGGTCGAAGCTCATGAGTAATGATATACTATTTATCTTGGTTCAACAAAAATGTATCATGATCTTAAAGATACGTATTCGTGGAACAATATATTGCGGGATGTGGCCAATTTTATGGCTAAGTGCATGGTGTGTCAGCAAGTGAAGGTAGAGCACTTGAGGCCCGATGGGTAGACTCAAGAGTTAGAGCTATCACTTTGGAGATAATTAATATACATTTTGTTACTGGTCTTTCGTGGTCTCACCTGTAATTCGATTCAATTTGAGACAACGTGGATTGGATGACTAAAACTTCTCGCTTTTTGCTAGTCAGGACTAATTTCACTTATGAGGATTATGCCAAGTTGTTCATTGAGGAGATTATGAAGTTGCATGGTACTCTAGTTTACATCATATCTGATTGGGGTACTCAGTTCTCATCTTACTTTTGGAGGTCGTTCCAGTGAGGTTTGGGGACTAAGGTAGACTTTCTACCTGCAGATGGATGGGAAAGTGAAAGGACAATTCAAGTCTTAGAAGATATGCTTCTAGATTTTTTTTTGTATTTTAGGGGTGGTTGGGTTGACCACCTGCCTCTCATAGAATTTGCCTACAATAATAGTTATCACTCTAGCATTGGTATGGCTCCATTTGAGACCTTATATAGTAGGAGGTGTGGGTCTCTTATTGGGTGGTTTGAGCTTGGTGAGAATAAGTTATTTTGTCCTGATTTCATTCACTAGGAAATGAAGAAGGTAAAGGTGATTCAAAATAAACTTAAGGCTACCCAAAGTCGCCAAAAGTCCTACGCGGATATAAGGCGAAGAGAGTTAGAATTCAATATTGATGATTAGGTGTTTCTGAAGGTGTCCCCCATAAAGGGAGTGATGCGGTATGTTAATAAGGGAAAGCTCATTCCCTGTTATCTTGGTCCATATATGGTTTTGAAGAGGGTTGGTAATGTCACATATGAATTGGAATTTTCCTCTAGTTTAAGCTCCATTCATTCAGTGTTTCGCATTTTGATGTCGAGAAAGTGCGTGGATGACCCTTCAATGGTTGTTTCTTTGGAGGAGGTTGGTATCTTAGATTTCTTGTCTTATGAGGAAGTCACGGTTGAGATTTTGGATCTGCAAGTCCGTCGATTGCAGACCAAGGATATGGCATCGGTAAAGGTTCATTGGAGGTACCAAAAGATTAAGGATGCTATAGGGGAAGCTGAAAAGGACATGAAGTCCAAGTACCCCTTCTTGTTTCTCATTCCGGTTAATCGTGATTAAGGTATGTGTATTATTTGACAAACTTGTTTTTTGACTTTGTTAAAGGAAATAGTGATTTTCTTTGCATTTTTTTTGTCTTTGTTAAAGGTAATAGTAGTGGTACGTGGAGTCAAATCATGCTAATAAATTCCTTGTCCTATCATTCGAGTACGAATAGTCCTAAGGGGTGGAGTATGTAATGCCCCGAGTTTTTGGTGCTTTAAAACTTTCCTAGTTCTGAGCTTTCTGCCCTGGAAACAACTCACCAGATGATTCATTATACGTCTTGATGGGTCAGGTTACCCTAGTCGTAAGGTGTCCAGGGAAAGGTTCTTGAGTTTTTGTGTAGAGTACGACTTAAGGACACTATTCGTAAAGACTCATGATGAGTCGTTAGGATGGAATCAAAACTAAATCAGTAATTAATTTTTTAACTTCTTCTCTGTGTATGAGTAGCTCGCTACGAGTCGTTGGTTGCAATTCGTAGGATGTCTAGTGTTTACCCAATTAGGTTTTGTATTGACCAAGACTGGACCCTAAGAGTCGTAGGGTCTCATTTTGAGTGGTACTAGTTGAGTCGTAGGGTCAACAGTGTGGGGGGGGGGTCCTAGAGACTGTCTTGGTTATGACTCATGGTGACGAGTCATTTGGAGTGGCTACATGTCAATGGCTGGCCCAAAGTCAATGGCGGCACTTTTTGAGCTTTTAAGTTAAGGGCTTTCTGCACATTTCCCCTCTTATCCAAATTGAAACACATGCCTTATAACCCATTTAAGGTGTTATTAGCACTCAGAAACAAATCTAAGTAACTTCTCAAACACTCCAAATGTCTCTCTTATTTTCCTCAAGCAAGTCTAGCTAGGGTTTCATCAAGTTGGTCATCTAAGGGATCAAGGGTCGATTTCACTTCAAATTTCTTGGTGTTTATGGTATGTTACTCTTCCCTCATTGTTAATTTATTGCATGCATATGTTTTAATGTATTGTTCATGAGATATTCATGTTGGTTTTATAACAAAGGTTGAGGGTTTTGTATGCTTGTTGTTTAACAATATTTTCCCATGGTTTACATATAATTTTTCATGCTTTAATTATGGTTTTGAATTTGTGAGTGCATGGGTATGACGAATGAACTTAGGAATTGTTATTTTTCCCAAACTTGTGACTTTAGAAGTGTCTATGTCCCAAACCTCATAATGTGAAATTGTTTTTTAGTTATAAGAAATATGGGAATTGAACTATTCTTTAGCTATTGCACTGTGATGTTGAATTGAACCATGTGGATTCATCTTTTCACAAATTATTGCATAATTAAACCGAGGGGATTGTGAACTCCCCTAAGTAATGTAATTATTTGGGAATGTTGTTGTTACCTTACAAGTATAGTTGGTATGACAATACAGACAATGTATGCCTTAATGTGAAAAATGGTTCAACGAATGGGAATGTGTGATAAATGTTTTTAGTTAGGCTTCAAAAGAGGGTTGTGTAGCTAAGTCGTGAAAGTGGAGGTCCTAGTGACTGATACTAGGAACCATGCTAGCCTATGTGGGTTTCTGTATGGCTTGAGGGTTTGAGTCCCCTTACTTGTTACAAGGTGGCTCGATTCCACCTTATTGCTATCATTACGATTGGAGGGTTCAAGTCTCCCATATCACATTTCATGATCGGGTTTCTTAAGTAACCTTAGTATATGATTGGAGGGCTCGAGTCCCCCATGTATACATATATGATCTTTCTCCAATTTGGGTGGCTATACGCATTGGGTCGACCAGGGGGTGAGTGTTGGGGCTCATATAGACCGTGGGTACTATTATATGACGGTTGAGCTACACAACCTAGGTTAAAGTTTTAAAGCACATATGAATTCTTGTTCCCTATTCCGATATGTAATATATTTGTCGATCCATTAGATTATGTGCATTGGATTTGAATGTTTTTGAACCGTTAACCATGTCATTATATTATTGTTATCCCTGAGTTACATTCTAGCATTTACCGCGCTAGACGTCATCGGACGTTGTATCCCCATGCAATGCAGGGATTGGTCATACTTCTACTCCTCCTGCTCAGTGATTGGGGTTTGGGATCAACTCGTGAGTTGACATTGAAGTGGTGAGCTTCCATTCATCAAAAGTCTACATTTCATGTTTTGGTCACTTATGTGTTTCATTGTGTAGACTATTTTGGACTATGGTCGGGGGCATGTCACGACATTTTATTGATATTTAGTTTTGGTTCTTTGTTTAGAAGGGTTAGTTTGGATTATTGTCGTTATTAGGCGGTGTTGGTCGGTTGTTTGGACGGTCACCAGATGTTGGTTATACATATATTTTGAAATTCCTCAAGGTGTTGTACGCTACCTTGTTATAATTCTGAATTCATCCGACCTTAGGGGATGATGTGTTTGGTTTGGTTAGGTGCAGGTGGTGATATTCGATCCATGTGAGACTTGAGATATCCATCATGGTGAGGCCCTGGTTTGGGTCATGACAAAAGGTCTCAAACCATACTATAGAGATCAATGACAGAGCCCAAACGCACACACAAGTCTACGTGGTCTATCAAATACTAAAGTGGCCTAATTAAAGCCAAGTATCGATCCCACAGGGACTTGGTTCAACAATGATTCAATTTCAATTCATAGTTTAGATTCACTTGATGCAAGAGTAACCAAAAAGAGAGTTTGGAAATTGTATCTTGGAATTAAAGTAAATAATGTGTAAATAAGAATCTTGAAACAATCAATGGAGTAAAGCCCATGGTTAAAGAACTTTGAACAATAATACTGCATTATTGAACTTCATTCGTTAATTTTCTTATCTTGTTTGTTGATTCGTATGGTTAATTGCATGATTGTAGTCTCCCGACTTCTAACCATTTACCTAATTTGGACATTACAACTACATCGTTGAGAAGGGATGTAATAATCCAATTAAGTTCTTAAAGCTATCATCCTACGTGTGAATCAAGTGAGGCTTCTAAGTACATCCCTATCCTCGATGCTAATTTGAATTCCTTATTTTATAAAAGAATACAAACCACACTTTGTTCATTCCAACGTTCTATCTCCCTATTCCCTCTCCTGATATCACAAGGTTTGAAATAGATGTATTCTAAGGGTGATCAAGCCTCAAAATAGTTGAAAAAGGAATGAAGACACAACCAATAATAATAATAAAATCAATCGAACTTAATTCAAAACAATGGTAGTCATGCTCTTGGCTTTAACCCTGGAAAGGGAGTTCATAGCCACTCATTATCATAATCATCATTCAAAAGGTTGAATACATGATATAATGTAGTAGAAGGATAAATAAAAGAATGTAAACCTAAAATAAACGTGTAGTAGAATCTCCTTGATGTTCCAAGACGTCCAAAGATGATTAATAACATGTACAATGTTCTATTTATATGTATAGAATAAGCCTAAGTCGTGTAGGATTAAATATGCAATTTTTGGTCGTGTGTAGAATTGGGGTCGTGCCACACAAGCTAGTTAAGTTGAGCATGGGTTGAAGCACACTATCTGATCAAGTCAAGTAGGGGTCATGGAGCACCCTTTGCTTGAGTCAAATAGGGCTCGCGGCGCACCCCTATCGCGAACCCTCACTGGAAGTTGCATCCAAGTTTTTAGCTAAGTGTTGAACGTCCCTCCTTTCACCCCTTGCATTGTGGTGCATTTTCAATGGATTTCCAGCCTTTATATCATCCATATATTATAATAATCAGCTCACAAATCATCCTACGTAACTAAACCCCACGGATTAGAGACAATAACAACACAATATCCATAACGATGAATCAAACAAGAGCTAAGACTAAGCTAGTTCTTGTTGATCTTCAACTTATTGTTCCACCTCTATACTTAAACAAAATGAACTTTGCACATAACCAGCAAGTTTTTCCACTCATAATTACACATTTAAACTTTGGAACTCCTTAAACACATTAGAATCCATCAAGTTAGACTAGACAAGCAACTAGATCAAGCTAGTAAACCTAGTTTCCTCGATTGAACCCTAAATGACTCAATTAAGTACAAACTTTTTTGGAATTCACTTTGAACATTATAATCACACACTTGGGAACTTATATGCTTGTTTATATCATATCAACATATAAAGCACACAATTATCCTTAATACAAGGCTAAATAAGCTAGAATAGTAACACTAGAGTGCATAACTACACCAAACATCACCATCCCACACTTAAAGCCTTGTTCGTCCTCGAACAACTCTTAACTCTAAGCATTATCGGCTGAGGAGACTCTACACTTCTACTTCATGCAAGACACTTAATCTAGTACTACAATGACTACACAGAATGCAAGTTTCTACACTAAGCATGTTTTATACACAATTGATAGCTCATGAACACTACTCCAAAACATCCTAGCCTCAAGAATTGAATCACCTAGTTGGAAAATTCATGCTTATAATTCAATTAAGGACATCATACAAATCTCCAACATTCATCAAACATGTGCATCTCATAATAAGAGAGTTACCCATAATCACTTACATCAAAGTATTTTATAATATAATGGGTATAAGCATCAAATTACGCTCACTCTCACAAGGAATGCGCAGGTTACACATAATGAACCTAGGCTTGACCTTAGTGTAGTGCTCCACTAATATCAGAATGTTAAACATAGGATCAAATAGGTCTTTTCCAGGTTGTAATATAGGCTAAAGTATGGGTAGGAACTATTTTTGATAAGAATAGTGACTATCTTCCCTAAGAGCTTTAATACACTACATTATACCATTAAATCCACTTTAACAACCAAATCACACCAATTTATCTACCCCGTTCTTCTGTTTACAACCCATCTTATAAATCTCATTCTCAATACTATGGTGGGAGTATTTTATGCACAACTCATTTAATTTTAACAAATGTTTATTCTTTTTAATTACTCAACTCCCCACCATAACACATAACAATTCATTCGAACACCAATAACTATTTCTTTGAGGCTTCAGTTTCACCTTTTCCTTCTCTTATTTTTCAAGATCCTCAACTTAATTAATTTTAAATTAAAGCTCTTAGGAGCTTTGGATCAAATTAAGGTCTATAACAGAAGGGAATTTGGCTACAGATGAGTCTATAAAAGAAAAATCTAGAGGCTCAATGGGGCTTACTAAGATTATACACGAAGGGCAGGTCAAAAGATGGTATAAGACAAGGCTATCAAGGAAATGCCTATATCATCTCCTAAGCCCACACTCTTTAATTCACTTTGCACACACAACGGGCAAGTTCTAAACATTACATGCAACAGAGAATATACAATAACTCACACACACATGGAACATTCTCAACTCAATATGATCATTATAGACTCTTAACCAAACAATTGAAAAAATTCAAACTTTAAGCCAACATGTACAAGAGTCATAAGAATGGGCCTAAGAGTCTCAAAAGTAGCAATTCACACAATCAACATGATTTTTTCCATAAAAACACTTGCATCATGTAATAAAAAATAGCACCAACAAGAATAACTTACATAAATTTTTTTAAATTGAAAGTATATTATAAAATTAGAGATAACAATACTCCCTGAGGACTTTAGGCCTAGATAGAAGCATCTTTTTGCATAAAGGTTTGGGGACCCAACACTTAGTCTCCGCCATGCTCCTTAGCTCAGGTTTTCTGGTACTAAGACTTCCCATCAACCTACGGCTAAATAAAAACAAAAACAACGTGAAGTAAAAACTAAAAAATCTAAAAATAAAACATACCTACTTAACTTCGGTTGTCTCCCAAGCAGCGCCTGATTTAGTGTTGCGGCACGACCCAACTTACGGCATAGCCAAATTCCTTCATCCTTTTTCCTCACACTTGGAGGACATCTTCTTATTCATTTCTGAAATCTTGAGTGTACATTCTCAAGATCAACAACTTTTTCAACTTTAGCCTTCTCAGTCTCATCAATTTCCACCATGTCAGGTTGCGGTACTGGAGGCTTTGCTTATGGGTTAGGGTGCTTAATGAGGGTGTTCGAAGATGTCTTTGGCGGAATGTCCACCCCATACATATCCTATTTAATAACAGTAATCATGTACATGTCCTTGTAGTGGGATAGTGTGTTAAGTGTCTGTAAACTTTAAATATCGCCTCTTCATTCTCCAACCTCATTGTGAGCTTACCTTCTCTATAATCAATCAAAGCTCCTTCGGTTTCCAAGAATGGACACTCTAAAATAATGGGTACCTATTCATCTACCTGAAAATCTAAAATAATAAAGTCAACAAAAATAATAAATTACCAATCTTTATGAGGACATCCTCAATAATTCCTTCTAGGCGAGCAATGACCCCATTCGCCAATTGCAGTAGCATAGGGCTTGGTCTAGGCTTCCCCAAGTCCAAAGTATTGAACAAAGAGAGGGGCATCAAGTTAACATTTTCCCCTAAGTCACTCAGTGCATGGATCACTTTACTACTCCCAGTATGGATAGAAAGAGTAAACTTCCCCGGATCCTTTAGTTTTTTGGGGATTTTCTGTGTCACCACCATGCTACACTCGTCAGTGAGTGATATTTTCTCTACATCCTACAACTTTACCTTATTATCAACCATATACCTTAAGTACTTAGCGCACTTGGGCATACCCTGCAAAAAATATAACAAAGGTAAGTTAATGTGGTGCTCTCTGAACATGTCAAAGAACTTCTTAAAACATACATCCAGCTTTTCTTTTCTGTGTTTGTGTGGGAAAGAAAGTTGCGGCATCTGCTTCTCTACTTCTACAATATTTTTTTCTTTAGAGTACTCAGACTTTCTCGAATTTTCACCCATTTTTTGGATACCTTTATGGGAGTCAAATCTATATATACCTCCTTAGTTTTCTTTGGAGGTTGTTCGTTGATCTCTTTACCACTCGTCAAAGTAATTTCCATTACTTGTTTTGGATTTTCTGTATCTACTGGAAAACCACCTTGATGACTGGTATTCAGTGTCTATTGTAACTTCCCCAACTGCAACTCTAAGATTTTTATGACCGCTTGCTAATTCTTTAATTATGCCTATTGACTTTTCTTGTCTGCAACCATTTGCGCTTGATCGACTAAAAGTTGTTTCATCATCTCTTCTATATTGCTAGTTGACTGATTTTGTTGAGCCTGCTGCTGTAGGTCATTCCATGTGTATTGGTGGCTGAGTCTTTCCCTTCATGTTGTAGGAGTTACCATAATTAGGAATTTGAACATTACCTATATACATTACCGATTCTGGATTTGCAGCACACATAGCTGTTGAATGGCCACTATTATCGCAAACTTCACACCAACATGCAACTTGTTGGATTGTATTAACTGTGGCTGTAGGCTATGCAATTCCCAACTTTAGACTGCTTATTTATTTTTCAATGCAGAGTCTTAAGCAACTATAGCAGTGAATCGGCCAACCTCTAACACACCTGTAACTTTTTTTGTTGTGTTCTTTGAATCTAAATGTCATTCTGGATTTCCTTGGGCTATGCAGTTCAATAAAGTGTATAGCTCATCATATGTCATCTTAAGAGCTTGACCACCTCCAACTAAATCTAGCAAAATTTTGTATTGTGATCAAGATCCTCTATTAATGTAGAGCAAGTACCTCATTAGACTGTTGATGGTGTGGGCAGTCCCGAAGAAGTGCCTTGAAGCCCTCCCACACATGATAAAGATTCTCATATGGCTTTTTTTAAGCACACTATCTCACAGCAAAGTCTCACAGGCTTGCTAGATGGGAAAAACTGAATAAGGAATTTTTGAGTTGTCTCAGGAAAAATCAAATTAGGAATTTTCGAGCTATGTCATCCCATGATGTGATTGAATTTGTCGGATCTGCATTCAACCACTTTTTTGCTCCCCCCAATAGTGTAAAGTGGAATAGAATAATCCATACATAGTCTGCATTCACCTCGTAGGAATGAATGTGTCACTAATTTCAAGGAAATTTTGCAAGTGGACTTGTGGATCTTTATGTGAAATCACTGTGAACAGTCTACTGCTAATCAGAAGCTACACCATATTCTGTTTAAGCTCAAAATTGCCTCCAGCTGCCGGATTATTAAACGGGGAGGTCAAATTGGCTGCAAGTGGGGTTTTCTCTTCTCTGACTGTCCTATGGGATGCTTGTTCTTTAGCCATAAGAGTAGGATTTTCTTGATATTCTTTGATTTGAGGAATATGTGAGAAGGATTGCTTCTCTCCTTTATTGATGGAAAAGCTACGTAGGTTCAGAGCTTAGTTCAACCAAATCCTAATCCCTTGCCATCTTACTACTCTGTAAACCTGTTTCCTGTAAATACACAATAAAGACCAAGCATAAAAACACCAAAGAAATCTAAAAAGAAAAACTAATGACAAAATAATTGCAAAATTACAAATCCCCGAAAACGGTGCCAAAAACTTGACAGGGCCCAATCACACATGAAAGTGTACGTGGTCTATCAAATAGTAAAGTGGCCTAATTAAAGTGAAGTATCGATCCCACATGGACTTGGTTCAACAACGATTCAATTTTAGTTCACAGTATAGATTCACTTGATGTAAGAGTAACCAAAAAGAGAGTTTGCAAATTGTAACTTGGAGTTAAAGTAAATAATGCATAAATAAGCATCTTGAAACAATCAATGGAGTAAAGCCTAGGGTTAAAGCACTTTAAAAAATCATACTATGTTATTGAACTTCATTATTTAACTTGATTATCTTGGTTGTTGATTCCTAGGGTTAATTGCATGATCATGGTCTCCTGACCTCTAACCATTTACCTAATTTGGAAATTACAACTACATCATTGAGCAGGGATGTAATAATCCAATTAAGTTCTTAAAGATATCATCCCATGTTTGAATCAAGTGAGGCTTCTAAGTACATCCCTGTACTAGATGCTAATTTAAATTTCTTTTTTTATAAAAGAATACATACCAAACTTTTTTTAATTCCCACGTTTTATCTCCCTATTCCCTCTCCCGAGATCACAAGGTTGACAATATATGTATTCTAAGGGTGATCAAGCATCAAAATAGTTAAAAGAAGTATGAGCACACAAAAAATAATTATAAGAAAATCAAACGAACTTAATTCAAAACAATAGTAGTCATGTTCTAGGCTTTAACCCCGAAAAGGGAGTTGTTATCCACTCATTGTCATAATCATAATTCAAAAGGTTGAATACTTAATATAATCTAATAGAATATAAAAGAATGTAAACCTAAAAAAATATGTAGTAGCATCTCCTTGATGTTCCAAGACGTCCAAAGATGATGAATAACATGTACAATTTTCTATTTATATGTATAGAATAAGCCCAAGTGTAGGATTAAACTTGCAATTTTTGGCCATGTCTAGAATTACGATCATGCTGCACTAGCTAGTGCACTATATGGTCAAGTAAAGTAGGGGTCGTGGAGCACCCCTTTCTTGAGTCAAATAGGGTTCGTGGTGCACCCCTATCACGATCCCTCACTGGAAGTTGTACCCAAGTTTTTGGCTAAGTGTTGAACGTCCCTTCTTCCATCCCTTGTATTGTGGTCTATTTTCAATGGATTTACAACCTTTATATCATCCATATATCATCATAATCAGATCACAAAGCATCCTACATAACCATACACCATGTATTAGAGACAATAACAACACAATATCTATAACGATAAATCATAACAAGATCTAAGACTAAGCTGGTTCGTGTTGATGTGCAACTTTATTGTTCCACCTATACACTTAATCAAAATGAACTTTGCACATCATCAACAATTTTTTCCACTCATAATTACACATTTAAACCATTTGTAACTCCTTAAACAAATTATAATCCATCAAGTTATACTTGACAAGCAACTAGCTCAAGCTAGTAAAACTTGTTTCCTTGATTGAACCCTAAATGACTCAATTAAGTACAAACTTATTTGGAATACAATTTGAACATTGTAATCACACACTTGGGTACTTATATGATTCTTTATATCATATCAACAAATAAGGCGCACAAATTATCCTAAAAAATGGTTAAATAAGCTAGAATAGTAAAACTAGAGTTCATAAATACACCCACCATCAATCGACAACACCTACTATATAGTGTCTCAAATGGTTCCATCTTTACACTCGAATGAAAACTATTATTATAGGAAAACTCTACCAATGTTAAGTACTGCTCCCACTAACCTCCAACGTATATAACACAATACTAAAGTATATCCTCAAGAATTTAAGTAGTTTACTCAGACGTTTCATGGGTCTGAGGGTGAAAATTGGTGTTTAGATCAATCAGAGTACCCAACTCCTCCTAAAAAAATCCTCTAGAAGATAAAAGTGAATACCGAATCCCTATCCAAAATAATAGATATGGGTATACCATGCAAATGAACTATCTCACGAACAAATATATAGGGGAGCCTTTCAGCACTGAAAAGTATTTGAAAAGGAAGGAAGTGCGTTTATTTGGTCAACTAATATACAATGACCTTAATGCCGTTAAAACCATAAGTGGTACGAGGTAAACTGCTAAAAAAGTCCATGGTGATCTGCTCCCTCTTCTATTCGGGAAAGGGTAGTCTTTGATTTATGTCACTAGACCTCTAATACTTGTCCTTTACCTACTGACAACATAGGAAAAGAGATACAAAGTACATTATATCTCTCTATATGTCACTCTACTAGTAGTGCTACCTTAAATCCCTATACATATTAGCTTCCACAGGGTGAATAAGTATCTGGAGCAGTGAGCCTTACAAAATATAAACTTGATCAAGTATCTATCCCTTGGAAAACAAATGTGACCATCATATCTCATAATACCCTCAGAATCTATGGTATCTTTACTAGACTCACCCCTTAGATATGAATTACGACTGACACAAAGTCATCTATCCCTAAAATAATAACTTAAAATCTTATCAAATAACGTAGAACTATCCTAAATATTAGAAAAGATCCTCCCAGAGTCTGAATATGAAGTCACACCCTCAAGTTGGCTATGGACTAGATTTCCCATCCAGCGGGCACTCAGAAACTAAAATAGAAGCCATGATACCCATACTCACAACTTTCTATCTCAAGGCATCCGCTATCATATTCAAATTATCTAAATGGTATAGAGTAGACACGTCATAACCCTTCAACAGCTCTACCTGTCTGTGCATGGTCAAATTAATCTCTCATTGAGTCATATGATGCTTACTACTATGATGATCAGTCTAGATCTCACAATGAACACAATAAAAGTAATGCCTCAAAATGAGAAGCACAAAAACTATTGCCTCCAGCTCCTAATCATGAGTGGGATAGTTGCACTCATGCAGAATTAGTTGCATCAATGCATAGGTAATAACTTGACCCTACTTCATCAAAACACAATCCTAACTAATACCAAAAGCATCATAATATACAGTAAAACCCTTACCCTTAACAAGAAGAGATAATATAGGAATTGAAGTGAGAAAATTATTGAGCTTCGAAAAACTTGATTCATACTCCATAGATCAATATAACGGAACCTACTTATGGGTAAATCTTATCATCGATGCTACAATAATAGCAAAACTCTCAATGAACCATATTTTGTAGCCTACCAAACTAATAAAGCTACGTAGCTCAGATGGAGAAGTAGGTCTGGACCAATCTTGAATAACCACTATCTTTGTTGGATCAACCATAATCCCATCATTAGACACCACATCCCTAAGGAATGTAATCGACTCAAGCAAAACTCATACTTTGAGAATTTGGCAAAAAGCCTATGATCTCTTATAGTCTGGAGCACAATCTTTAAATCTAGTATATGCTCCTCCTTACTCCGCAAATACACAAGAATGTCATTGATGAGCACAATCATGAAATAGTCCAAATAAGATTTAACCACATGGTTCATTAAATCTATGAATGCAAATGGAGCATTTGATAGAAAAAAACACATTACCGAGAATTCATAGTGTCCATAGCGAGTCCAAAAGATTGCCTTTGGGATGTTCGCAGTCCAAATCCTTAACTAATAGTAGCCGAACCCTAATTCAATCTTAGAGAACATTTTTGCTCCCTGAAGTAGGTAAACAAGTGATCAAGTTGAGGCATAGGATACCTATTATTCAGTGTCACCTTATTTTGCTGCAAGTAATCGATACACATATGTAAAGAATCAATATTTTTCTTCACAAATAAGACAAAAGAACCTCAAGATGACACACCCGAACTAATGAAACCCTAACCCAAAAGATGCTAAAGCTAGGAATTCATATCTTTAAGCTCTACAGGATCCATATGATAAGGTGCCATAAAAATAGGTAGGGTGCCCAACTCAAGATCAATAATATCCATGAATTATGGATATATATATAGCCATTATTGTTCTTTCAAACTTATGCCATGATTTACTATTATGTTATCGAGTCATTGGGGTATTTATACCCAATAATTTAGATGTGTGCGTAGAACCAGTGTCAGTTTCATGATAATCTTAGTCACGACATGATCAGTACAATTCAGTTAAATGACTCAGGAAAACTCAATAATATCATGAACTCAATCAGTTAACAAAATTCAGTAATATTCTGTCAGTCCCCGAAACTCAGTGAACTCAGTCTAGTTTATCTCAGTATAATCAGTGCAGTGTCTATTCAGTTGGGAATAGGATTTAGCACTGAGCAAACCCAAGGATGAGGGAAAACACTAACGGTAGAGGGTGTGACCCCTTAGAATCAATCCTTGCATTCCAGAACTATATAGCCAGCATGGTTTGAGACATCAACACTGATAGTTGAGGATTGATGAGGTTAATTAACACTGATAGATAAGGGTTCCACCATTCTCCTTTAGGGGCACTACGAGATGAGGGTCACTCATAGCTTGTCTTTATCAGTGGCGCGGTATTGACACCCTTTTAATAGAGGTTACAGATTGGACCCCCACTTAGATATAATAGATTATTAGGGGCATGCAGGTTAGATAACTACTTCCCACAGTCTTGGTCTCAATCTCAGAAATTAAACTCAGATAGTTCTACAGATTTTAGGACTGTCAGATATAGTCGATCAGCTTAGTGCCAAACTCAGCTAGTTCCATCAGAACAAAAACTGCAAGCAATAGTCACCTAGTATCAGTTATATCAGTTATCAATAATCCATGTTATTAGTATGTTCAGTATTTAGAATCCCCATATTTTAGATACAATTATGTTTTCATGCATATATTCTTATGTAGTCATGTTTATGTTCATGCCATCGGTCAGTTATAGTTCATGTGTATGAACCCCATGCATTCAGCCTACCTTAATTGTATACCAGTACATTCTATCATACTGACGCATACTTATATTTTGTACTATGATGTTTTATACCATAGGTTCGGACACTCAGGTTCCCAATTGCTCTTAGCAGCTTAGTTTTCAGTCAGCAATAGTAGATTAGCAGTGAGTCCTCATCATTCGAGAATGCTTTATCATTTTAGTATTTTAGTATTTAGTTTGTTTCAACAGTTGGAGTTAGTTGGGGACATGTCCCATCAACTTCTTATTCAGACAGTTATAGGCTTATTCAGACTATAGTATGTTCAGACAGTTATTTCTGTTTTGGTATTGTTATACCATATTTATAGTTATGTTTTATTATTGAACCTTTTGAAAAATTTCATCCCATCTTCTGTATTACACAGTGTTATGTTACAGTTATTGCAGCAGGAACCAGTTATGGGTTAACTTATAGTCTTTCGGGGTCATGGGCACCGTGTGGCATTCTTTATACCAGATTCAAGGCGTTACAAACTTGATATTAGAGCCTAAGGTTCAATAGAGTCCTAGGAAGTCTCAAAGTCACATCTAGTAGAGTCTTGGGCATGGGTGTATTATGCACCACGTTTATGTACATGAGGCTATAAGATGTTTTAGCAACAGTTTCCCTTCTGTCAGTATTCATGTCATGCCAGTGAGCATGATCTCAAATTCAACTCTTAGTCTAATCCATTTCTCCCTTTTTGTTTATAGAACATGCCTCCCAAAAGAAGAAATGGGAATCAGTCAACCCCTCAGCCCGTCCAAGCAGATCCGTTGGACGAACACGTCTCTCATGCAAAATTCAGAGTTATATTCACTACTCTTGCTAATTCAGTTGCAACTCAGAATGAATGGCTAGATGCTATTCCATCCAACCTATTGGCCAATACTGCTGAATCTAGGATTCGGGACTTCACCCAAATGAATCCTCCAACCTTTTTTGGGTCAAAGATAGATGAGGACCCTCAAGAATTCATTGATCAGGTTTAAAAGGTTACAGATATCATGGGGTTACTGCTAGTGAGAGTGTTGAGCTAGTTATATGTCAGTTGTAGGATGTGGCTCACACATGGATCAAATAGTGGAAAGAAGAGAGGGCTATAAATACAAGGCCTATTGAGTGGAAGGAATTTGCCACTGCCTTTTTAGATAGATTCTTTCCCCTAGAGATAAGAGAAACCATGGTGTTAGAGTTTATCAACCTCAGGCAGGGTAACATGACAGTGAAAGAGTATTCTCTCAAGTTTACTCAACTAGGTAGATACGCTCCTTATGTAGTGGCAGACAACAGGGCTAAGATAAGTAAGTTTGTTTCTGGGGAGAATGATAGTATGGTCAAGGAGTGCAGGACCGACATGTTGATTAGTAAGATAGACACAACTAGGCTTATGATACATGCTCAATAGATAAGGGAGCAGAAGATTAAGGAGAGAGCGAAGCAGAATAAGAGAGCTAGAATTGGTAGCTTCAATTACAATCAGCCTAAGTTAGAGGGTTGTAATCTTTCTCTGTTCCACCCAAAGTCATCCATTACAGCTCCTTCCTCAGCCAGTGCTCCAGTTCCTAAGTTCAGGTAGGGTAACAAAGATAGGGTGCCAGGCTCTAAATCTCAGTGCAGTATTAGAAGTTCCCAAACCAATCCTCTTTGTTAGACTTATGGTAAGAACCACGAGGGTATTTGCAGAGCTGACAATGATGTGTGTTTTAGATATGGTAAGCCAGGTTATAAAGTTAGAGATTGTCCTCAGTTATATTTTTAGGGTCAGCATAACCGTTCCTCAGCTCAGTCCGGTCGCCCAAACCAGTAGGGTGCCACTTCCAGTGCCACTAGTGGGCAACGTCCAAACAGATTATATGCTTTCTATTCCCGACAAGATTAGGAAAATTCTCCTGATGTGGTCACGGGTACATTACAGATATTTCATGTACATGCTCACGCTTTGCTAGATCCTGGAGATTTTTTGTCTTTTGTTACCCCTTAGATAGCAGTTGATTTTGGAGTCAGTCCCAAAATTCTAGTAGAGCCCTTCTCAGTCTCTACTCCATTGGGTAAAACCATCATAGCCTGATGTGTATACAAGAACTGTCTAATTATGATATTTTAGAAAGTCACTTCAGCAAACTTAGTCGAATTAGAGATGATTGCTTTTAATATGTTATTCTCGACATGGATTGGATTCATTCCTACTATGCCACAGTCGACTGCAGAAATAGAGTTGTCCAGTTTTAGTTTTTGAATGAACCTGTCCTAGAGTGGAGGGGTAGTACTTCAGCCTTTAGGGGTTAGCTTGTTTCCTACCTTTGGGCAAGGAAAATAATATCTAAGGTATGTGTCTATCATCTAGTTCGAATTAAGGACACTTGCTCTAAAATTCCTAGTCTTGAATCAGTCCCAGTAGTGAACAAATATTTAAATATCTTTCCTGAAGATATTCCAGGAATTTTTCTTGAAAGGGAAATTGACTTCGGAATTGATCTTCTTCAAGATACTCAGCCTATATCTATTCTACATATAGAATGGCACCAACAGAACTCAAAAAATTGAAACAACAGTTTAAGGATCTCCTAGATAAGGGATTCATCAAACCAAGTGTGTCCCCGTAGGGTGCACCAGTCTTATTCATGCGAAAGAAAGATGGTTCTCTTAGAATGTATATAGATTACCATCAACTCAATAAAGTAATGGTCAAGAACAAGTATTCAATCTTGATAATCGATGACTTGTTTGACCAGCTTTAGGGTGACAACTATTTCTCTAAGATAGACCTCAGATCAGGCTATTATCAGCTCAGAGTCAGAGAATATGACATTCCAAAAATATCTTTCCAAACTTAATATGGTCACTTTGAATTCTTAGTCATGTCCTTTGATCTTACCAATGCCCCAACCACTTTCATGGACTTGATGAACCGTGTGTTCAAGCAGTACTTGGACATGTTCGTTATAGTTTTCATAGATGCCATTCTTGTCTATTCCTATAGTGAGCGTGATCATGCAGACTATCTCAGAATAATTTTGTAGACTTTCAAAAATCATTAGTTATTCACCAAATTCAGTAAGTGTGAATTTTGGCTAAGGTCATTAGAATTCCTTGGTCATATCATTTCCAGTGATGGCATTAGAGTTGATCCTTAAAAGACTGAAGTAGTAAGAAACTGTCCTCACCCTATCTCTCCATCAGATATCATGAGTTTCTTGGGTATGGATGGCTATTACAGACGGTTTGTTGAGGGATTTTTTTCTATTACATCCCTTATGTACAGATTGACTCAGAAGAAAGTTTAGTTTCAGTTGTCAGATCCTTGTGAGAAGAGTTTTCAGGAGTTGAAGACTCAACTCACCTCAACCCCCAGTTTTAGCTCTTCCAAATAGTTCAGATGGGTTCTTAGTGTACTGTGATGTATCTAGAGTAGGTTTGGGTTATGTCCTCATGTAGTATGGTAAGGTCATAGCCTACACCTGCAGACAACTTAAACCCCATAAGAAGTATTATCCAACTCGTGATCTTGAGTTAGCAGACATAGTTTTTGACTTAAAGATTTGGAGGTAACACTTGTATTGGGTGCATGTAGATGTGTTTCCAGATAATAAAAGCCTTTAGTACGTATTCTCTCAGAAAGATCTTAACCTCCGTCAGATAAAGTGGTTAGAGCTCTTGGAAGATAATGACATGAGTGTCTTTTATCATTTGGGCAAGGCCAATGTAGTGGCCGACGCTCTTAGTAGACTGTCTATGGGTAGTATTGCTCATGTTGAGGACAATAAGAAGAAGGTAGCTCAGGAAGTTCATCAGCTTTCCCGACTAGGTTTCCGCCTAGTTGATTCAGCAGAGGGTAACATATGGGTTCAGAGTAGTTCAGAATCATCTTTAGTTTCCGAGGTGAAGGAAAATCAAGATAGGGATACAAGTCTAGTCAAGTTAAAGGAATTTTTCAAGGATTTGATGGTTGAGGTTTTATCTCAAGGGGGAGATGGTGTGTTGCATTGTCATAGACATCTCTGTGTGCCAGGTGTAGATGACTTGAGGTAGCGAATTCTAGCAGAAGTGCATAGTGTGAATTACTCAATTCATCCATGGGATACTAAGTTATACTACAATTTGTGGGAGTTCTATTGGTGGATTGGGATGAAATGAGATATTGCAGAGTTTGTGGCTAAGTGCTCAACATGTCAGTAAGTTAAGATTGAGCATTAGAAGCCTAGTGGGTCTATGCAAAAGTTTAATATTCCCACTTGGAAGTGGGAAGAAGTGAACATGGACTTTGTGACGGGTTTGCCTCGTACTCGTCATCAGCATGATTCAGTTTGGGTCATTGTACATAGGATAACCAAATCAACTTATTTTCTTTCAGTCCATACCTCCTTTTCAGCCGAGGATTACGCCAATCTCTATATTAGGAAGTTGGTCGGATTGCATGGTGTTCCATTATCTATTGTCTTAGATAGAGGTACCTAGTTCACCCTTTATTTCTAGAAAGCGTTCCAAAAGGGTCTTGATACCCGAGTTCATCTCATTACTACCTTTCATCCTCAGACAAATGGTCAAGCAGAAAGGACCATTCAGACCTTGGAAGATATGCGAAGGGCATGTCCAATTGATTTCAAGGGTAATTGGGATGACCACGTTCCTTTGATTGAGTTTGCATACAACAACAACTATTATTCTAGTGTTCAAATAGCTCCATTCAAAGCTCTGTATGGTAGGAGATGCAGATCTCTGATCGGTTGGTTCAAAGTCGGTGAGGCCATAGTAGTAGGTCCTAACTTATTATTTGACACCTTAGATAAAGTTTAGTTGATCAGAGAAAGGCTCAAGACAACTCAGAGATGACAAAAATCATATGCAGATGTAAGAAAAAAGGATCTCGAGTTCGAGATTGGTGATTATGTGTACATAAAAATATCTTCCATGAAGGGAGTGAAGAGGTTCGGTAAGAAAGGAAAGCTCAGTTCCTGATATGTCAGTCCCTTCAAAATTCTTAGTCGCTTCGGCAAAGTAGCTTATGAGCTTAAGTTGCCTTCAGATCTAGCTTCAGTGCATCTAGTGTTCCATGTCTCCTTGCTTAAGAAGTGCATAGGTGACCCAAAAGTTGTAGTCCATATTGAGGGCATAGATATTCAGAACGACCTCTCTTTCAAACAGATTCAAGTTTGAATCCTTGACTGTCAGATTTTGAGACTGAGGAACAAAGAAGTCCCTCTAGTCAAAGTTCTTTGGGAAAATCAGACCGTTGAGGGATCCACTTCGGAAGAAAAAGAAGAAATGCGAACCTAGTATCGTCACCTATTCTCTTCTAATTTATACTCATCCCGAGGTAATAGCTTTCCTTAAGTTCATTCAGTTTATGGTTCAAATTCCAGTTACAAACTATGCTCAGTTTTTATTTCAAACTTGGTATCTTTACCCTTACATGTTTAGTCGCATTTTCATGAGTCAGTTCAATCATGTATTTATGCATCGAATATGCATGATCAGCTTATCAGTACTCTCAGTCGTGCATTCATATATTAGCTCAATCATAAAATTATGCATCAGATATGCATGCTCAGTATGAATCTCATAATGTCAGTCTGGTAGTCATGTTTCAGTTGTTAATGTTCTGTATGAATTTCATCTTATCATTTCTCCCATCTCAATAAGTCTCATTCGAGGATGAATGTTCCCAAGGGGGAGATATTGTAATACCCCATACTTCTACCTAGCTTAAAATCATCCCAAAAATGTTAAATACTTGCTTTAAAATATGAATCCACTTTTGTGAATATGGAATTTTCAAGATTTTAACTTTTTGTTGTATGGGAAATTGAATAAGTTTTCCATCGATACCAAATTCTCCCAAATCCGACACCCGGGAGAAGAGTTATAGCCATTTTGGTAAGACAGTATACCACGTGAGCCATCAATGCGTTGTGGAACATGCCAAAATGGCAATCTTCAAAATCCATTGAGCCTCCGTGATTATGGCGTGTCCCGCCAAGGATCCATTTTAGAGTTGTCAATTTCCAGTGTACCAACGCGATTCCACCGCGTCATGGTGCACTTCCAGTTCACAAATAATGTAGGAACGTGATTCCACCACGTTGTGCCATCATCCCAGTTCCTAGTTGGCAATTTCTAGTGACACGACGCAATAGCACTACATCGCGCCAGCCTGCCAAATTGGGAAATTTTGGCAAAAAATAAATATTTCATCCAGGGATAAATTGGTCTTTTCCCAAGGTTTTAACACGTCCAAGTGCGGTATTTAATCCCTAAAAACATTTTAAATTATTATTTACTCACTTTTTACCCCAAATCAAGAACATTTTCTCCTAAGAAACAAAACCCTAGCTTTCCAGAGATCAAATCCAATTCCAAGAATCTCTCCAAGAACTTCAAGAAACTAACAATCAAGGTATGTCAAGTGTTGATTCATGGGCCCCTTTCACCCATGAAGCTCAAGAATCTATTTTCAAAATCCAAATATTGTGTATTTATGAATGTTCATGATTTAGTTGAATAGAGATTCATGTTCATGTTGTTTTTAGATTTTGATTCATGTTTTAAATTCCATGTTCCAATGATTGATTCTAGTGTGTGATGTTTTTGCGTAATATTCATTATAAACCCTTCAAATTGATAATTTACTTATGCAACCATGATAAGTAGATGCATTGATGATGGTATAAACAAAGCATGATCCCCATGTGTTTGATTAAATGCCTAGGTGAAGGAGAAAGTGCCATTATAGTATGTTAATATGAAATCCCCATTCATGTACAAGTTAATGCATGTCAAGTGTTTGATGAAATGTCCTAGTCCATGAATTATAGATATATATTTAGCCATTGTTGTGCTTCAAACTTATGTCATGATTTACTATTATGCTATCGAGTCCTGGGGGTATTTATACTCGATAATTTAGCTATGTGCCTATAGACAATATCAGTTTCATGATAATCTCAGTCAAGAGATGATCAGTAGAATTTAGTCAATTACATGACTCAGGAAAACTCAGTAATCTCATGAACTAAGTTAGTTAACAGAATTCAGTAATATTTCATCAGTCCATGGAACTCAGTGAATCAGTCTAGTTCATATCAGTATAATCAGTTTGGTGTCTATTTAGTTGGGAGTAAGATTTAGCACCGAGTAAACCATAGGATGAGGGAACACACTGATAGTAGAGGGTGTGACCCCTTTGAAGCAATGCTTACATTCCAGAACTTTGTAGCCATAATGGGTGGAGACATCAACATTGACAGTTGAGGGTTGATGAGGTGGATTAACACTACCAGATGAGGGTTCCACCATTCTCCTTAGGGGACCCTGCCATATGAGGGTAACTCACAGATTGTCCTTACCAATAGTTCGGTATTGACACCCTTCCCATTGGGGTTACAAATTGGACCCCAACTCAGCTATAATAGCTTATTAGGGGCATGTCGGTTGGATGACTACTTCCCACAGTCTCAGTCTCAGTCTCAAAAATAGAACTTAGATAGTTCTACAAATTTTAGTATTGTCAGATACAGTCACTCAGCTCTGTACAGAGCTCAGCAAGTTCTATCAAAACCAAGACTGTCAGCAACAGTCACTTAGTAACAGTTATATCAATCATCAATAATCTATGTTATCAGTATGTTCAATATTCAGAATCCCCCTATTTCAGTTGCATTTATGTTTTCAGGCATGTATCCTCACGCAGTTATGTTTATGTTCATGTCATCAGTCAATTATAGTTCATGGTATGAACCCTATGCATTCAGCCTACCTCACTTGCGTACCAATAAATGTTCATGTATTGACACATACTTTTCTTTTGCTCTATGTTTTTTTATACCATTGGTTCGGATGCTCAAGTTCCCGATTGCACCAAGAAGCTCAGGTTTCAGTCAGCAGTAGTAGATTGGCAGTGAGTCCTCATCATTCGAGGATGCTTTATCATTTCACTATTTTAGTACTTAGTTTGTTTCAGCAGTTGGAGTTAGTTGGGGACATGTCCCATCAACTCGTTATTCAGATAGTTAGAGTCTTATTCAAACTATAGTATATTCAGACAGTTATTTCAATTATGGTATTGTTATGCCGTATTTACAGTTATGTTTCAGTTTTGAACCTTATGGCAAATTTCAGACCATCTTCCGCATTACATAGTGTTAAGTTATAGTTATTGTAGAAGGTACCTGTCATGGGTTAGCTTGTGGTCCTTCGGGGACATAGGCACCGTGTGGTGTTTTGGGTACCAGATTCGAGGTATTACACCTAGCTAGAACATGAGAAATAACCCCTATCACTACGCGACTAAGAGATCCTTTCCATACAATTAGAGGTATATCGGGCATGGCTAAGGTAATAGTCTTGGCAAAACATTTCATGCTTTCATTATAAGAGGATAACCAGTCCATGCATAAAATCACTACAAAGTCCATCATATCTAATACAATAAGATCAACTTGAATATTAAACTCTCAAATAGTAATAACACATGATTAATAAAACTTATCCACTATTAGTAATCAGCCATAGGAGTAGACATATATGTTGTTATAGATAAATAATCCCATGCCAACTCTAATTGAAGAAGATACTAAGAAGATTCATATGAATAAGTGAATTTTGGATCAAATAAAGTAAAGTTCGACTAATCGTACACTGAGATCATATATTCAAAAATAGCATCTGAGGACAATACCTCTGATGTACTAGCTACAACATATAAATAACCTCACCCGTGAACTGTCTGGGCACCTGACCGATCATATATTCTACCTGCCTGAGGACCTCCTTGAGTACCCTAGGACTACCTCAAAGACCCTACATACCATTTCTAGCTAGGGACAAAATTTCCTTAATTAGCAAAATAATCTATAATATATGTACAACTATCCCATTCTGGGAACACTCTTTAGAATAATGATAGAAGGACCCACACTCATAACATGCCCTGAACTATACATTATTTCCAGAAGATCCAACTACCCTAAAATAGACACCTTGGACCCAAAATATGCATCTCTCAAAGACTGATTGCTACTCTAGATATGATTATCACTATAGCTGGGCTGAGCCTCTTAATTAATCTAAAGTATGATATGAATGAGCCTTATATTCTAATGTTGATACAGAGAAGACTAGCATTGAGGGTACCTACGCTGAGAACCTCTTTGTCTAAACATGAGCTGCTCCAGCTCCCACTAAAATTATCTTAATAGTAGGTCTCTTATTACTGCCCTCTTAGGTCTCATGATTCATCTTCTCCATGGTTTGAGCATAATTAGAGACCTAAATAAAGTACCTTCCATCGAAAACCAAAGTTTGTGTAGCTATTTTAAGTGGATGTCTCAATCCCTAAACAAAACACCAAATTTTCTCATACACGATAACAAAATAGTTGTAGCATGTCTGGCTATCTCATGGAATTGAGCCTCATAGTCTAGGACAGTTATAAACCCTATTCCAATCTAGAAAAATGATATCTCCTATGCTCTATAAGGTACGAGACTGATATTTCTCAATGATATTCTCAGAGAACCTAATCCATATAAAATAGAAGATCCAATAGGATAGGAATCAAGATAACATCTGCACCAATGTCTAGCTACCATGTCTAATTAAGATGTAGTGTTATCAATCCCAAGAGTCTCAATTAAGCCTAAATTATAGAGCCTACCCTCACAAGGAATCAAGAACTTAAATAAATCCTCATTTGGGGAACCAAAATACCTAGGAAGAATCAACCTTATAAACTTTCCCAATATCTTCTTCTGCTCAACAAACATATCAAGCTGGGGGACTCTAGATTAACAACTACCACTGCGTAAGGGATCTCAACTTTAGGGGCCGTATCTATAGGCTAAACCCTTTCCTCTATACCTCTATGATCTATGAATTGTGCTTTATTAGGTGAACCACCAACCAAACCCAGAAATGATCTAATTGATATCTAAGAAAAAACAAAAAATAAACCTTGGTTGTACCTAGGATGCTCCCTGTCCTAACACTGGTTGGGATAGAGGAATATTTAGTGTGGGAGAAGGAATAGGCCTAGCTAGTATCATTTTTTTGCATAAAGGTTCGGGGACCCAACACTTAGACTCTGCCATGCTCCTTAGCTCAGGTTTTCTGGTACTCAGACTTCCCATAAACCTGTGACTCAACCAAAACAAAAAAAAACAACGTGAAGTAAAAACTAAATAAAACTAAAAATAAAACATACCTACTTAACTTGGGTTGCCTCCCAAGCAGCGCTTGATTTAGTGTCGCGGCATGACCCAACTTACGGCTTAGCCAAATTCATTTATCCTTTTTCTCACATTTGGAGGAAATCTTCTTATTTGTTTATGACCTTTTGAGTGTACACTCTCAAGGTCAATAACTTTTTCATCTTTAGACTTCTTAGGCTCATCAATTTCCACCATGTCAGGTTGTAATATTGGAGGTTTTGGTTGTGGGTTAGGGTGCTGAATAAGGGTGTTCGAAGAGGTCTTTAGTGTACTATCCACCCCATAATTATACCATTCAATAAAAGTAATCATGCATAATTCCTTGTAGTGGGATAGTGTGTAAAGTGTTTGTAAACTTTAAATACCACCTCTTCATCCTCCAACCTCATTGAGAGCGTACCTTCTCAATAATCAATCAAAGCTCCTTCGGTTGGCAAGAATGAATGATCCAAAATGATTGGTACATGTTCATCTTCCAGAAAATCTCTAATAATAAAGTCAGCAGGAATAAAAAGTTTACCAATCTTTCTGAGGACATCCTCAATAATTCCTTCTGGGCGAGCAATGACCCCATTCGCCAATTGCAGTAGCACAGGTCTTGGTCTAGGCTTCCCTAAGTACAAAGTATTAAACAAATAGAGGGGCATCAAGTTGACACTTTCCCCTAAGTTACTCAGTACATGGACCACTTTACTACTCCCAATATGAATAGGGAGAGTAAACTTCCTCAGATCCTTCATTTTTTGGGGATTTTCTGTTTCACCACCGCGCTATACTCTTTAGTGAGTGCTACCGCCTCTACATCCTACAACATTACCTTATTAGCTACCACATCCCTCAAGTACTTAGCTTACTTGGTCCTACCCTGCAAAACATCTAACAAAGGTAAGTTAATGTGGAGCTCTCTGAACGTGTCAAAGAACTTCTTAAAACATGCATCCTTCTTTTCTTTTCTGTACTTTTGTGGGAAAGAAAGTTGCGGCATCTGTTTCTCCACTTTTGAAGCATTTTTTTCTTTGGAGTACTCAGATTTCCTCAAATTTTCACCCAATTTTTTGGATACCTTTGGGGGAGTCAAATCTGTATCTACCTCCTTAATTGCCTTTGGAGGTTCTTCGTTGATCTCTTTACCACTCTTCAAAGTAATTTCCATTACTTGTTTTGGATTTTTTGTATCTACTGGCAAACCAGCTTGAGGCCTGGTATTTAGTGTCTTTTATAACTGCCCCAACTGCAACTCTAAGATTCTTGTGAATGGTTGTTGATTCTTTAATTATTCCAGTTGACTTTTAATGTTTGCATCCATTTGCGCTTGACCGACTGAAAGTTATTTCATTATCTCCTCCATTTTGCTAGTTGACTAATTTGGTTGAGTCTGTTATTGTTGGGCAATCCATATCTGCGTTGGTGTCTGAGTCTTCCACTTCATGTTGTAGGAGTTACAATAATTAGGCCTTTGAATATTACCCACATACATTACTTATTCAGGATTTGCAGCACACAAAGCTGTTAAATAGACACTATTACCGCAAACTTCACCCCAACCTGTAGCTTGATGGATTGCATTAACTGTGGCTGCAGGCTATGCAACTCCCAACTTTAGACTTCTTATTTGATTTTTCAATGTAGAGATCTGATAAACTATGGCAGTGAATTGACCAACCTCTAATACACCTGGAACTCTTTTTGTTTCGACCAACCTCTAATACATCTGCAACTCTTTTTGTTGCGCTCCTTAAATCTAAATGCCATTCTGGATTTCCTTGGGCTATGCAGTTCAACAAAGTGTACAACTCATCATATGTCATCTCAAGAGATTGACCACCTCCAGCTGAATCTAGCAATATTTTTATATTGTGATCAAGAGCATCTACAAAAGTATGAGCAAGTACCTCATTAGACTATTGATGGTGTGGGCAGTCCCGAAGAAGTGCCTTGAAGCGCTCCCATGAATGATAAAGATTCTTTCCTAGTTTTTTTTTTAAAGCACACTATCTCACATCAAAGTCTTGCAGTCTTGATAGACAGGAAAAACCAAAAAAGTAATTTTTGAGCTATGTCATCCCATGATGTGATTGAATTTGTCGCCTCTGCATTCAACCATTTTTTGCTTCCCCTAATAGTGAAAAGGGGAACAGAATCATCCATACATAGTCTGCATTTACCCCCATAGGAATGAACGTGTCACTGATTTCAAGGAAATTTTGCAAGTGGACTTGTTGATATTTATGTGAAAGCCCTGTGAACAGTCCACTATTAATCAGAAGCTACACTATATTCTGTTTAAGCTCAGAATTGCCTCTATCTACCGACTTCTTAAATAGGGAGGTAAATTGGCTGGAAGTGGGATTGCCAATTGTCTGACTGACCTATGGGATGCTTGTTCTTCAGACATTAGAGTAGGATTTTCTTAATATTATGCGATTTAAGGAATACAGGGAGAAAGATTTCTTCTCTCGTTCATTGATGGAAAATCTGTGTAGGTTCGGAGCTTGGTTCAACTAAGTCCTGATCCTTTGCCAACTTACTACTTTGTTAACCTGTTTCCTGCAAATACACAACAAAGACCAAGAATAAAAACTCCAAAGAAATCTAAAAATAAAAACTAAAGACAAAACAATTGCCAAATTACAAATCCCCGGCAACGATTCCAAAAACTTGACAGTGCCCAATTACACTCGAAAGTGTACGTGGTCTATCAAATAGTAAAGTGGCCTAATAAAAGCAAAGTATCAATCCACAGGGACTTGGTTCAACAATAATTCAATTTCAGTTCACAGTTTAGATTCACTTGATGCATGAGTAACCAAAAAGAGAGTTTGCAAATTTTTACTTGGAATTAAAGTAAGTAATGCGGAAATAAGCATCTTGAAAAAATCAATGGAGTAAAGCATAGGGTTAAATTACTTTAAACAATTATACTATGTTATTGAACTTCATTCGTTAAATAGATTATCTTGGTTGTTGATTCCTAGGGTTAATTGCATGATCATGGTCTCCCGACCTCAAACCATTGGCCTAATTTGGAAATTACAACTACATCGTTGAGCAGGGATGTAATAATCCAATTAAGTTTTTAAAGTTATCATCCTATGTGTGAATCAATTGAGGTTTCTGAGTACAACCTTGTACTAGATGATAATTTGAATTCCCTTTTTTATAAAAGAATACAAACCACACTTTTTTAATTCCCACGTTCTGTCTCCCTATTCCCTCTTCAGAGATCACAAGGTTGACAATAGATGTATTCTAAGGGTGATCAAGCATCAAATAATTAAAAGAAGGATGAACACACATCAAATAATGATAATAAAATCAAACAAATTTAACTCAAAATAATAGTATTCATGTTCTTGGCTTTAACCCCAAAAAGGGAGTTCTTAGCCACTCATTGTCATAATCATGATCCAAAAGGTTGAATACATGATATAATCTAATAGAATGCTAAATAGAAGAATTTAAACCTAAAAAAAACATGTAGTAGCAGCTCCTTGATGTTCCAAGACGTCCAAATATGATAAATAACATGTACAATGTTCTATTTATATGTATAGAATAAGCCCAAGTCGTGTAGGATTAAACTTGATATTTTTGGCCATGTCTAGAATTAGGGTCACATCGTACTAGCTTGTAAAGTTGAGCATGAGTTGTGGCGTATTATATGGTCAAGTAAAGTAGGGGTCGCAGCGTACCCCTTGATTGAGTCAAACAGGTTTCACGCGCACCCCTATCACGATCTCTCACTGGAAGTTGCATCCAAGTTTTTGGCTAAGTGTTTAACGTCCCTCCTTTCATCCCTTGTATTGTGGTGCATTTTCAATGGATTTACAGCCTTTATATCATCCATGTATCATCATAATCAGCTCATAAAGAATCCTACGTAACTACATACCATGGATTAGAGAAAATAACAACACCATATCCATACGATGAATCAAAACAAGAGCTAAGACTAAGCTATTTCGTGTTGATTTGCAACTTATTGTTCCACCTTTACACTTAATCAAAATGAACTTTGCACATCATGAACAAGTTTTCCACTCATAATTACACATTTAAACCATTTGGAACTCCTTAAACACATTAGAATCCATCAAGTTAGACTACACAAGCAACTAGCTCAAGCTAGTAAAACTAGTTTCCTCGATTGAACCCTAAATGACTCAAGTATGTACAAACTTGTTTGGAGTTCACTTTGAACATTGTAGTCACACACTTGGGCACTTATATGCTTGTTTATATCATACTACCACATAAAACACAAAAATTATCCTAAAAAAAGTCAAAATAAGCTAGAATAGTAACACTAGAGTGCATAAATACACCCAACATCTATCAAAAACACCTACCATATAGTGCCTCAAATGGTTCCATCTTGACACTCAAATTACAACTATTATTATAGGACAAATATGCCAATGTTAAGTACTATTCCCACTGATCTCCAAAGTACATAACACAAGACTAAAGTATATCCTCAAGAATTTAAGTAGTCCGCTCTGACGTTTCATGGGTCTGAGGGTGAAAAGCGGTGTTGAGATCAACCGGAGTACCCAACTCCTCCTAAAAAGCCCTCTAAAAGATAGAAGTGAATACTGAACCCCTATCTAAAATAATAGATATGGGTACGCCATGCAAGTGAACTATCTCACGACCAAATATATAGGTGAGCCTCTCGAAACTGAAAAACATTTGAATAGGAAGGAAGTGTGTTTATTTGGTCAACAAATCTACAATGACCTTAATGTCGTTAGAGCCATAGGTGGTACGTGGCAAACCACTAAAAAAGTCCATTGTGATTAGCTTCATCTGCTACTCAGGAATGGGCAGTCTTTGAGTTATGCCACTAGGCCTCAAATACTTGTCCTTCACCTACTGACAACATAGTCAAAGAGCTAAAAAGTACACTACATATCTCGTTATGCCACTCCACCAGTAGTGTTGCCTTAAATCCCTTTACATCTTAGCTGCCCCAGGGTGAATAAGTATCTGGAGAAATGAGCCTCACGAAATATAAACTTTATGAAGTATCTATCCCTTAGAAACAAATATGACCATCATATCTCATAATACCCTTAGAATCTATGGTATCCTTCCTAGACTCACCCCTTACTACCGGATCACAAATGATACAAAGTCCTCTATCCTTAAAGTATCGACTCCAAAGCTTATAAAAAAATGTAGACCTAGCCTAAAAATTATAAAGGATCCTCCTAAAGTCTGAGTATCAAGTCACACCATTAAGTTGGCTATGGGCTAGATTTCCCATCCAGCAAGCACTCGAAAACTGAAATAAAAGCCAATCTACCCATACTCACAACTTTCTGTCTCAAGGAACCGCAACCATATTCAAATCATCTAGATGGTATAGAATAGAGATGTCATAATCCTTCAACAGCTATACCTATCTATGCTATGTCAAATTAAGCTCTCATTGAGTCATACATTGCTTACTACTATGATGATCAGTCTAGATCTCATAATGAACACAATACAAGTAATGCCTCAAAATGAGAAGCACAAAAACTATTGTCGCCAGCTCCTAATCATGAGTAGGATATTTGCGCTCATAGATCATTAGCTGCATCAATGCATAAATAACAACTTGACCCTATTGCATTAAAACACAATCCTAACTAACACCAAAAGCATTATAATATATAGTAAACCTCTTACCCTCAACAAGAAGAGGTAATATAGGATTTGAAGTGAGAAAATCCTTGAGCTTCAAAAAACTTAATTTGTACTCCTCAGATTGCTAGAAAGGAACCTCCTTACAGGAAAATCTTGTCATCGATGCTGGAATATTAGCAAAACTCTCAACGAACCATATTTGGTAGCCTGCCAAAGTCATAATGCTACGTAGCTCAGATGGAGAAGTAGGTCTTGCCCAATCTTGAATAACCACAATCTTGTTGGATCTACCATAATCCCATCATTAGACACCACTCCACAAGGAATATAACCGACTCAAGCCAAAACTCGCACTTTGAGAATTTGGTAAAAAACCTATGATCTCTCATAGTCTGGAGCACAATCTTCAAATCTAGCATATGCTCCTCCCTACTCCACAAATACACAAGAATGTCATTGATGAACACAATCACGAAAGAGTCCAAATAAGATCTAACCACATGGTTCATTAAATCCATAAATGCAGATAGAGCATTTAATAACAAAAAAGGTATCATCGAGAATTCATAGTGGCCATAGCGAGTCCAAAATATTGCCTTTGGGATGTTCGTAGTCCAAATCCTTAAATAATAGAAGCCGAACCTTGATTCAATCTTAGAGAATATTTTTCCTCCCTAAAACTGGTCAAATAAGTCATCAATATGAAGCATAGGATACATATTATTCATTGTCACCTTCTTTTGCTGCTAGTAATCGATACACATATCTAAAGAACCAATATTTTTCTTCACAAATAAGACAAAAGAACCTCAAGATAACACACTCGAACCAATGAAACCCTTACCCAAAAGTTGCTAAAGCTAGGAATTCAGATCTTTAAGATCTATAGGATCCATACGATAAGGTGCCATAAAAATAGGTAGGGTGCCCAAATCGAGATCAATAATAAACATTATTTCACGCTCAGGAGGAAAGATAGGTAGATTGGTATGAAATACATCAAGGAAATCACCGACAATAGGAATAGAATTAAGCAACGAACTCACTACACTAATATTACAAATATAAGCAAGATAAGACTCGTAACCCCTCGATATAAGTCTCCTATCTAGAACATAAGAAATAACTCCTATCACTACGCGACTAAGAGATCCATTCCATACAATTAGAGGTATATCGGGCATAGCTAAGGTAATGATCTTGGCAAAACATTCCATAATTGCATGATAAGGGGATAACCAGTCCATGCCTAAAATACAACAAAGTCCACCATACTTATTACAATAAGATCAACCTTAATATTAAACTCTCAAATAGTCATAACACATGATTAATAAAACTAATCCACTATTAGTAATTAGCCACAAGAGTAGATATATATGTTGGTATAGACAAATAATCCAAAGCCAACTCTAATCGCAGTAGATGTTAAGCAAATTGATATGAATAAGTGAATTCTGGATCAAATAAAGTAAAATTTGACTTATCGCACACTAGGATCATATATTCAATAATAGCATTCGAGGACTCTACCTTCAATGTACTAGATATAATATATAAATAACCTCACCTGCCACCTGGCTGGGCACCTGACCGATCATATATTCTACCTGCTAGAGTACCTCCTTGTGTACCCTAAGACTACCTCAAAGATCTTATATACCACCTCTAGCTAGGGACAAAATTTCCTTAATTAGCAAAATACTCTATAATATATGTACAACTATCCCATGCTGGGAACACTCTCTAGAATAATGATCAAAGGCCCCTTGCTTATAACATGTCCCAGACTATAGATTATTTCTAGAAGATCCAACTACCCTAAAATAGACACTTTGGACCCAAAATAAGCATCTCTCAAAGATTGACTGCTACTCGTGATAGAATTATCACTATAGCTGGGCTGACCCTCTTCTTTAATCTAAAGTGTGATATGAATGAGCCTTATAGACTAATGTTAATGCGAAGAAAACATGCATTGAGGGTACCTACCCTAAGAACCTCTTTCTCTAAATATGAGCCACTCTAGCTCCTACTAAAATTATCTTAATAATAGGTCTCTTATTACTTTCCTCTTAGGTCTCATGATTCATGTTCTCTATGGTTTGAGCATAATTAGAGACCTCAATAAAGTACCTTCCATCAACAACCAAAGTTTGTGTAGCCATTTTAAGTGGATGTCTCAATCCCCAAACAAAACACCAAATTTGCTCATACTTGATTAGCAAAATTGTTGTAGCATGCCCGACTAACTCATGGAATTGAGCCTCATACTCTAGGACAGTCATAAAACCCTATTCTAATCTAGAGAAATAATCTCTCATATGCTCTATAAGGTATGAGACATATATTTCTCCATGATAACCTCAGAGAACCTAATCCATATAAAAGAGAAGATCCAATAGGATAGGAATTAAGATAATATCTACACCAATGTCTAGCTACCATATCTAATTAAAAAGTAGTGTTGTCAATCCCAAGAGTCTTAATTAAGCCTAAATTATAGAGCCTATCCTAACAAACAACCAAGAACTCAAATGCATCCTTATTTGGTGCACCAAAATACCTTGGCAGAGTCAACCTTATAAACCTTCCCAATATCTTGCTCTCCTCAACAAACATAGCAAGCAGGGGGGACTCTAGCTGAGAAACTACCACTGCATGAGGGATCTCAACTCTTGGGGCCGTAACTATAGCCTCGGCTCCTGCCTCTGTACCTCTATGATCCATGAATTGACCTTTATCAGGTGAACCACCAACCAAACCCAAAAATAATCTAATTCATATCTAAGAAGAAACAAAGAAATAAACCTCGATTGTACCAAGGAGGATCCATGTCCTATCACTGGCAGGAATGGAGGAATATTCAGTGTGGGAGAAGGAATAGGGTCTAGTAAAGGCTCTTCATTTGGACCTCCATCTGGGGATACATTTCTCACCTACTCCCTATCTATAATAGAATCTCTAATCGCGGACTTGGGGTCCTCATATCTAGTATCAACAAGTTGTTTCCTAGCCATCTACATGAAACCAAATGAGTCTGAGAAACCAACACAAGGTCTTAGCACAAAATAAGGGAAGGAAGCGATAATCTCCAAAAAAATATCCTGTATCCTCCCAAAGATGAGAAATTACTATCATTATTTTGATCCACAAAACTCAGCAAGACACTTGAACTTATACCAATAATAACATTGAGCCTAGGCTTTGATAAAAAATTTTCACGTCCCAATTTCACGAGTCATGATGACACCTACTTTAACCTGCTAGTAGGTAAGCCAAACTGTACCCTAGAACTATAAGTAATGGGCTAGTTAGTGAAAAGTAAGTGAAAGACCTAAAATAGGCAAGTAATTAGATTACAAGTTAGAAAATATAATAATGATAATGCATGTGAAGATAAATAAGAAAAATAGTAGAAATATCTCATGGCCTAGTAAGGTCGTACAAAGCCTATAGAAAAAGAATAAGAGTACTAAATATGTAAGATATACAATAGTTTATAATATAAAGACCATCCCGAATAGAAGGAGACAAAGTCAACTCTGGCTCTGAAAGCTCAACCTATCTCAAAACTTTGATTGGAAAAAGTATAACTATCGACAACAACAACTAGAACTCAAATCTGCATCAGAAAAAGATCAAGAAGTGTATTATGAGTACTAGAATAATGGGTAATCAGTAGGCATCAACAGTCGACTGCGTTAAATCATAATACAAGTAGATAAAATATGACATAATAAACTAAGGGAAAAAGGCAAACTTGGTACAATTTTCCAAAGCTGAAAGTAAAGAACCGAGTATGTAATACTAAAAATAACATGACTATCTATAGCCTAACCAGGCCCCCATAAGCCCAGAAGGCTTACGTAAACATAAAAATCCATCTAGTGCCCCATAAGATGGATAATGCAATCAAGAAGGAAATACCGACCATAACATTAATAAAATGTTTGAACCTTAAAACTATAATCATGGATCTTTCCTTACCACAGGTACTAGTCTTGAACCAATTCCATAACTATCATAAGTTTTTCTTAATGTCGAACATGAATCAAAAATAGTCTCACATATCAAACTTAAACCAAAATAGTATCATGAATACTTGACTCAAACCAGGAGTAATATCATCATAGCTGTCGAACTAAAATCGGTCTTAATGTCATAATTCTTTGAACCAAATCATTCTTAATAAATCCAAAGTACAAGCCAACAATAAGTAAGAATATGTCTAAATCCTCCTCGAGCTCAATAATGTAGATAGGATAATATTAAAAGGCCTATTAATTCTACAAGGATTTAATAGTAGTGTTGGCCTATAGTGGGCTAGAAGAGGCCACTTCTAATCCTCAAAGGTCCATTCTATGGAAATTTCTACTTCAAGCTAGACTAAGGTTCCGTAATCCTAGTACAAATTGCTCCATACATCTCATTAAGTCCTAAGATAGCAATTCAACCTAAGGAATGGGTAGTTAGGTCAAATCCGCCTATATATGAATCAATAACCAAGTAAATAATTTAAATTTTTCTAACTATATGATCATGTCAAAATTCAACCTAAGGACATGTTGTATGGGAACCTCAAGCCCACATGAATCGGAGGTCGCCTCGATAACCTTTGGACTACATGTGTTTTTCTACCTCCCAAGTAGCTTCCTCAGACTTTTTGTTCTTCAATAGAACCTTCACCGAAGCTAACTCTTTCATTTGCCACTGGTGAACTTGCCGATCTAAGATCCTTACTGAATTCACCTCATAGGACAAAGAGTCCGAGATGCCAAAATCCCCTAAGAGAACAACCAATGAAGGATCACCCACAATTTCCGTAACATAGAGACGTGGAAAATCGGGTGAATGGAGTTCATGATAGAAGGCAATTCCAACTCATTGGTAACATTGCTAACCCTTTTCACAATCAAGCAGGGACCAATATAATGGGGACTAAGCTTCCTCTTTTTAGTATATTGCATCACTCCCTTCAACGGAGACACTTTCAAGAATACCCAATCGCCAACAATAAACTCCAAGTTCATATGCCTCACATCCATATAGGACTTTTGGAAACTTTAAGGGGGTTTTAATCTATCACAAATCACCATCACCTTCTCTAAGGCTTGGTTAACTAAATCGGGGCCAAGTAACTTATCCTTGCCAACCTCGTACCATCTAATGAAAGATCGATATCTCTTACCATACAATGCCCCAAAAGGGGCTATGCTAATACTAGAGTGGTAACTATTATTATAGGCAAACTCAATCAAAGGAAAGTGGTCATACCAAATAACACCATAATCAATCACATAAGAAACAAACATATCCTCCAACATTGGGATTTCCTCTCCGCTTGCCCATCTATTTTCATATGGAAAGCGATACTAAGGCAAACTCTACTGCGCAAACCTTTTTGGAATGACTTCAAAAAGTAGGATGAGAATGGGGGACCATGATCTGAAATGATCAAAACTGGAGCACAAGCCAACTTCACGATCTCTGCAAAATACAACTTAGCATAATATTACACCAAGTAATTAGTCCTCACGAGAAAGAAGTGAGCGGACTTGGTCATTCTATCAATAATGAACCAAATAGAATCACATAGATTCCAAGATTGGGGAAGGACAGTAATAAAGTCCATATTAATTGCCTCACACTTCCATTCAGGCAACACAATTTCATGTACAAACCACCGGTTCTCATGTACTCAATTTTCACTTGTTGGCACACCTTACACTTGTCCACATAACTAGCCATATCACATTTTATATTACCATACCAATAGAACTCTCTAAGATCATGAGACATCTTAGTGGAGATGGGGTGAATAGCATAACGAGATTCATGAGCCTCGTCCATGAACCTTTACCTCAATCTATCAATGTCGGGAACACATAGCCTACCTTGATATCTTAAGATACCATAACCACCAATCACAAAGTCCGCAACTTTGTGTTGACCCATATTACTCTTGACCTTCATCAAGTTAGGGTACAATAATTGCTTTTCCTTTATCCCAACAACAAGAGACAACTGTGATACCGGATACACAAATACACCACTATTCTTGGAATTTGCAAGTCGAACTCCAAGATTATCCAAATGGTGAATCTCCTTCACCAATTCCCACTTCTCCTCATCTACATGGGCCAAACTACCCATGGACAACCTACTAAGAGCATTGGCAACTACATTAGCCTTACTGGAATGGTAATGAAGACTCATATTATACTCTTTCAGCAACTCAATCCACCTCTTTTGTTGAAGATTCAACTCCATTTAAGTAAACACATACTAAAGGTTTTTATGATTAGAAAAGATGTCTACATGAACACCATAGAAATAATGTTGCCAAATATTCAAAGAAAAAATCATGGCTAACAATTCTAAGTAATGAGTAGGGTAGTTCTTCTCATGAGCTTTCAATTGACTAGAAGCATAGGCCACCACCCTACCATGTTTCATCAAAACACAACCGAGACCACTATGAGAAGCATCACAATATACTATGAAACCATCAATATCCTCAGGTAGGGTCAAAATCAAAGCCGAAGTCAACTTATGTTTCAACTTCTCTAATCAACCTTCACACGTATCTGACCACAAGAACTTGACCTTCTTTTGGGTCAACTTTGTCAGTTGGGCAGCTATAGTCGAGAAAATCTCCACAAATCTTCTATAGTAAATAGATAGACCCAAGAAGCTCTGAATATTGGTTGGAGTCGTAGGTCTAGGCAACTTCTTAATGGCTGCAATGTTTTAGGTATCTACAATGATTCCTTCACTAGAGAAAACATGACAAAGACAAGCTAAGGCCCTCAACCAAAACTCGTTCTAAGATAACTTGGCATACGAATGATGATCCTTCAAGGTTTACAACACGACCTAAAGATTATTGACATGATCCACCTCACTCTTAGAATAGACAAAGATTTCATCAATGAAGACAATGACAAACATGTCCAAGAATGGATGGAACACCTTATTCATTAAGTTCATGAATACCGTTGGGGCATTAGTTAACCCAAAAGACATGACAAAAAACTCATAGTGACCATACCGGGTTTTAAACTCAGTCTTAGGGACATCCACATCCTTAATTTTAAGCTGATGGTACCCAAATATAATATCAACCTTAGAGAAACACTTCAAACCCTGAAAATGATCAAACAAATTGTCTATCCTAGGAAGAGAATATTTATTCTTTATGATCATTTTTTTAACTGATGATAATCAATGCAATACGAAGGGAACCATCCTTATTATGTACAAAAAATATGGGACCACCCCACGAATACACACTCAGATAGATGAAACCATTATCTAATAGGTCCTTCAGTTGCTCCTTATGCTCCGTCGGAGCCATTCTATAAGGAGGGATAGAAATCGTATGAATTTTCATAACAAGATTAATCCCAAAATCAATTCCCCTATTGGGAGGAATATCGAGAATATCATTTAGAAATACCTCAGGAAACTCATTAAGCATGGGAAAGGATTCTAGAGAAGGCTCTTCCGAGTTAGAATCTTTAGCTCGGAAGAAATGATACAAACACCCCTTTGAAATCATCCTTTGGACTTTAAGATAGGAAATGAACATTCCCTTAGGCACTAAATAACCACCTTCCCATACAATGACCAACTTATTAGGGAATTTAAACATGACCCTATGGGTCCGACAGTCTAAGAAAGCATAAAACGAATGCAATAAATCCATCCCTAGAATGATATCAAAATCGACCATGTCCAACTTTGTCATGTCTACAAGAGTATCTCTGGCACCGACAGATACCACACACCTTTTATAGACCATTCTATCAATCACAGAGTCTCCTTTAGGGTAAGTAACAGAAAAAACAATTGATAGACTCTTGGGACCACAATCAAGATGCATAGCTACATACGGGGTCACATGAGAAAGAGTAGACCCTGGATCAATCAAACAATATACATCATGGGAGAAAAGTCTCAGCATACCCATTACAACATCGGGAGATGCCTCAGGATCTTTGAAATTAGCAAGAGCAAACAAGAGGTTCAGGCTAGCACTGGTGCTAGAAATAGAAGCAGAAACAGACATAGCACCCTTTGGTGTAGGAGAAGATGGAGTAGTAATAGGAGCCTTGTTGTCCCTATAAGATACTAGAGCGGGGAACACACACTGTATGTGCCTGATCTGACTGCAACTAAAACATCTATTTCTCTCTTTCTTACACTGACCACGATGACTCTAACAACAAAATCTTTAAGGAGGGAGAAGTGGAACCGACTGGGCACCACTAGCCTGGAATTGGGCACCCTATGCCTAGAACCTACCTCTAAAATGAGTCCAATGATCACCCAACAACTTTGGGTAAGGAGAGCACACACTCTTCGAGGAGAAAAAACTCAAACTCCCCCACTTCTTTCATAGCCACTTACCCCCATCTCTACTACTATTTTTAGAAGACCTAGAGTTCTTCCCTTGCCATTCACTAAAATCAACTTGCTTCTTTTTCTCTTCTTCTACTTATTGCATATACATGATCAACCAAGAGATGTCCATATTTTTAATTAACAAAGACATATTATCTCAATGACTAAGTCATGGGAAAATCCTAAAATAAACTTATGCATCCTAGCCCTCATGCTAGAAACTATTTTGGGAGCATACTTTGATAATTAATGGAATATCAAGGCATACTCTTGAACAGACATCCTCCCTTTATTTAAGTTCAAAAAATCATTCACCTTTACTTCCCTCAACTCTTGAGGAAAGAAGCTGTCTAAGAAAGCCTTAGAGAAATCCTCCCACATGGAGGGACTAATATCTACACCTCTAGACAACTCCCACCTTTCGTACCATTGGTATGCTACATCTTTCAATTGGTAGGAAGCAAACTCAATGGCCTCAAACTTTAAGCATAGTTGATGTAAAAGATATTTCTATTTAATCTATAAAGCCTTGAGGGTCTTCCTAAACCTTTATACCCATAAACATAGGAGGGCTAAACCTCATAAATTGGCCAATTCTTGTGGCCTCAGGAGAACCAAAAGCTGGAGCACCACGCTCTATTTGAGAGGCTACCAATTGAGGCAAGAGGTTGATAGAGCGATGAAGCTCATCATTAGTACTATCTCTTTTAGGTGACAAAATTGGAGTCACTCTCATAGTTGGGGTTGGTAGGGATAGGTGGAACCCTATGATGATGGTCGGATGCTGCACCCCTAGCACGGGTCAAACCCCAAAAGTTGGACAAGCTTCATCCATATGGCCTTTAAAAGGGTTTAACTTATCTCAGATCTTCTTGGAGGCATAATCTAAAAGATAGAAATCAAAATTAGAGTAATCTAATACCTTAGACACTATTTCTTAAGATTGAACCACAAGAAAGGGAAACATTCCTAAAATGTCTCATAGCTCCTCTCTTATAAGTGTAGCGTGCTTCACACCCATAAAAGAGTCTATTTGACATGGCATTAGGGACACCCAACTGACCATGAAACTAATCTATAATACCAACTTGACATAATTAAAAAACTGAGCCATGTCATATGGGTACCTCAAGACCACATAAATTAGAGGCCACCCCGATAACTTAACCTAATCATCACATAGGTCAAAAGGGTCGGGTGGATCCTGACCATATAATAAGATAGAAAAAACATACTACAAGTCATAACTTAAACATGTCTAAGAATTTTAATAGATTCATCAAACTAACCAATGTACCCAAGTCCACAGTCATCCACAATACTTCTAAACAAACTGATGCTTAGAAATGTATATGTCAGGACAAGCCCCCAACAATAGACAAACCAAGTTCAAATTAGCCTAATTCAAAAGGTAGGAGACCGAGAATGAATGTCTTAGGAAATAAAGGAAGCTCACTAATCCAAAGTCAATGCACAAACCAATTTGATCACCTAATCACTACACGGGAAGAGAAGATGCTCTAGCGGTAATGTAGGGACATAGGTTTTGGAGATGGTTAGCGGTTGGAGCACTAGCATGTAACACAAGGATAAGGATAAACTAGCATCATCAATCAACAAGTCATTATATAATATTCAACCATATTCATTACCTTATCCATACATTTAGGTATATCACATGCCAAACAAGTACACAAGTCATCACAACATTCTCAAAATACTCGATCATGAGACATAAAGTAGAGGACTTCATCCTTCCACACTTGGATTCAAACAACTCTTATTAGGTATGGGAATTCAACCACATTCACATATTACTTAGATGAAGGAATTTAACCACTTATGCACTCATTAAGAAAAAGACTCTAACCACATACACATATATTTAAGCAAGGGACTCTAACCACACACACACTTTTATTTAGGCAAGGGACTCTAACCACATCTCACATATTAGGAAAGGGACTCTAACCTCATGACATATTAGATAGGGGACTCTTACCCAAGTAATTTAATTTGATGAGGCACTTCAACCTTAAGAGATATCATTGTGAAAGGGACTTTAACCATAAGCAACTTCATTAGGCAAGGGACTTTAACCTCAAGCCCTTCCATTAGACAAGGGACTTTAACCTCAAGAAATTATGATTATCATTAGACAACATTGGGACTCCAACCCTTTGTCCATACATCATCATATATTTAATTCACACTTAAGGACTTTAACCAATTTAGACAATTCAACACTATACATGACCACAGGGTCCTCATGGAAGACTTTGTTGCTTAACCATTTCAATAGGCCAATGCCTTAATTCAATTCATAATACCATTCAATTTATGGTCATTAAGATCCTCACAAACTATTCACAATTTCATTAGCAATGTTATATCGTATTCTTATCACACTTTAGTTCAACACACAATTCAAATTCATTTTCATGTTTAGGGACTTCAACCCCTTACTAGTCATCAACCCAACAAGGTCATCAATTACATAATACATAGATCACAATACCTTTACAATATTATTTATCAACCATTCATACTTTTTGAGCCCTATCCCTGATTTGAAACATCACTAATATGTGACTAGATAATTCAGTTAGATATTTTCACAAACACCTTGTGTACATGCCTTTACCAAGGTTATTTTTATGGTAAAATCAAAATATTAGGGTTACTCAAGACCCATATGTTATACCAAATTCAAAAAGCACCTACATATGTAAATCATCACTATTTTCATGTACAAACATAATTCTAAGTAAGAACAAACATTACTCATCATTTGACAATAAAGCCCTTTTTATTTGATTTCAAAATCTCCATGTACACTAATAGTTCAACAGTGAAATACATGGTTTTTTAGTTAATTAAAATGGGAGAGAGTTACATACCTTAGAAAACTTGACTTGCCAAGAGTCTTGACTTCAGTTTGCCTCTTGAATATCACCCTTGAAACCCTAGACTCTAATTCTTCACAAATGAGTTTGAGAGAGTTTTTATGGTGTTTGATCCATCAAAATAGATGTTTTATGAGGATAAAAACTCTTATATAGTAAAGGGACTTAGGGTTTTGGGTGTAGGAAATTAACATAATGTCCTCAACTTAAAGCTAAAATATGAGCCCATGCAAGGATACGACTCACTTAAGGAACCGTACCCTAGTGTATGACCCTAGGTCATCCATACTAGTTAGGGTAAGACTACCCACTATTGAGTTGTATCCAAAGGTTACGATTCATTCTCTCACTCGTACACTTCACCCGTACCAAAAATAGCCCAGTCCAAGTTAAGACCTCACTGTATACGATTGAGTTATGTACGACATGTACACTTAGATATGATAGGGAGTAGGCTAACTTACACATAAGTTAGTGAGTAACACTCACCACACTACCTATGGTATAAGAGGGGAGGGGAAAAAGGATACAACCCGTATTCAAAGGGTACGACTTATACCTCTAGTCGTACCCACCCTAGTGACATCAAATGAAGAATTTTCTCAATGGTTCAAAGACTATGTGTTTCACAATACTAGAAAAATATAATACCTTCACCATAATAAATCACAATCTAATATGTGACTAAGCCTACCTACCTAGACACCGAAAAATGTCATGCAAAGTCTGCTCAATTAAAGATTTCCCCTATCAAAAAGCCTCTACAGTATGCCATGACATCAAAATAGTGATATATACATTAATAAAGGAATAACTATACCTAAATTTCATCTTTATGCTTTGGGTACAAATTTGGGTCAAAATCCTATATGGGGCCCGCTTGTAGAATCACACTTTCAAAATCATTAATACGTTTCTTTATGCTCAAAGATCATTTACCTTCAAGAATGAGTAAAACTCAAGATCAAATAAAAATAATGTCAAATCAATAATAATCATGGGATTTATGACTAACTTTAAAAATTAAATAAAGAATTAGATAGAAACCTACAAGGATTATGATGAGAAAATGACTTTCCCGATCTCACAAACACCCCATGATCACCTAAGGACTAATCTCCCAATTCTCTAAACATTATAGGGATTTATGTCTCTTGATACTTAGAGAAATAGGATAATATTGAGTGAAGAGGGGAATTTAATGCCCTGTGTTTTCTGCTTATGCACTCATTGCTAAAGCGGTATATGGTCGCTTGAGCAACATCCGCACCTAGAAAACCTTTTCTTTAGCGAACAACACGTTTCTTAAGTGACATGGAATATTCTTAATAAATAGGGGAAGGGACTATCCTTGGCCACTAAAGGAACCTTTGTCTGCTAAATCAACCATCGGTTAAGCAAAAAAGGTTATCTTAAGTAGTTGTACCAACTAAACATGGTTTTGCAAAGTTTTCAATGACCTCTTAGGATTCATTCAAAATCCCATGAATTCTAACAAACTATGCTACCCGATCACATTCAATATTTTGGAATCGATAATGCAATCAAATTTTCAATCTAGAGTTTTTTTGGGGTCCACTTTTACAAAAATCCAACCCATAGCCTGAAATAAGTTCAAAAACTTTAGAACCCAAACCAAAGGTCCCTCTAGCCTAAAATCAATGTTTTAATGTTGATGGAATATTTAAAATTTCCATAAGAGGTCGTTAACCTAATGTTATGTTCAATAGCCAATCCTTACCAATAAATACTTCAAAATAGAAAATTGACTGTAAAAACTAAACGAACTGCTTGGTAATCAAATTGTCATCTCCAATAAGTTATAAATGACTTGGGTAAGTAATAAAAAATATCTAAAGAGAAAAAAGGTATAGAAAAGAAGAAAATAACCAAGAGGTTAGATCCACTTTTCTTTTTTACAATTGTAACCCTCAACATCGCGTTCATGATGGTCTAGCCCCTTTGCCTTTGCATTTGTGAACCATTTGGCCACATTCACAAATGGTAACTTTACCTGGCATCAGGTTCATGAACCTTGTATTGCAATCATGAAGGCCAGATACATAGGCAGCATGTATGTTGCTTTCCTGATTTCATCTTTTTTTCCATCCCTATTTCACCATTTTTTAGAGATTAGGACATTGGAAAATGTGGGAAAATCATCTTTGAGGCTAAGGTAAGAGGATTTACCATCCCTTGATCATTTCTCATTATTTTTATTGATTAATTTCCTCTTTTTACCTTGTAAACCCATAGAATTTAGATCTTAAATTCCTAAACATTATGGGCTGATTTGGAACCCAATTTACTCATACTTGTGATCAACTTTCGAGCATACATTCCTTGTACTTCAAATGACCTCACGATAGATTCAGTTCTAGAATTTAATTACCAAGCCCCACAAGAATGTTATTGACCTAATTTTTGGTTCTGAGTTTTTTATTATAGATGGGTATCATTTTACTTATATTAATATATATATTACTATTTTGATAGTGCGATGCCATTTAGGGATCATGAAGCTAAGATGAGAAAATTGTGGATGATTCATGATTTGCAGTTCGACATTGAGGTAGGCTTCGGTTTATTTTTCCTTAAAAAATTATGTATAGTATATATTACATGCTAGATAGGGATTACGGGATGGGAAAATTACTAGTATGCCATGACTTTGCTAATTTAGGGAATTTGAGATAGAAAAGTGACCGAACCTTAGCATAGGGTATGTTATGACGATATAATCCTACTATCCTTGAGAATAAGAATATTAACTATAGTTCAATGTTAAAGATACCTTTATTATAAATTTAGCACTTGACTTAGTGAATTGAGTGGTATTTCCCCAATTAGACCCTTATAGTGAATTTATGCCTTTGATTACAGTAGCTTGCCGAGTTATGAGGCTTTATTATGTTAATTATATATTTTTTGGCTCGAGGCCGTGCTTACGATACTAATTGGATTGAAGGTGAGTATTCTATCCTTAAAGATTGTGATTCTAGTTTATTGAAGCTTAGGCACTTATGGTTGTATTCTTTGGATACTGATGATGGTATGCATACTTTAGGCACATTCATGCACACATAGTGGTATTATTCCAACTAAATTCTTGATTTTACTACTAGTTTCTTTAAAAGAGATTTGTTTCCACATTTCACTTTTAAAATAGATTTTTTACAATAAGAATTGTACTATCTTATTTAATGATTTATGAGATTTTGGAAATAAATGAGCTATTTTATAAATTAGAATGAGGTTGATTCTAATCCATTATTAAACCTCTATTTTATCACTATAATTTACTTCAGTTGAGTGATATTTCAACCATTTCTATGCCATTTCCGAGAGTTAGTCCTAAGATTAATCCCAATCAATGGATTTACAGATTTACAGTATTTTTGTCATGGTTCTAGCTCATGCACTTATTATACTTATATATATGTGTATATATATATATATATCTAATAACATATTAAATTACTTATGATTATAGGACCAGGTAGTGTATATAGATATCTTGAGTCCTCTGCGGGCCCATTTGTTCATGACCCTCAGTGCCGGAGAAACATGGTCACCATAGGTCCTATCTTTGTGAGAAATTGATCTAGAGGAGGTGTGCATACTTGGTCTATGTCACATCTCAAACTAGGTCCTAGCCTTGAAGAGTATCTTAAGTCCCATGTGGATCGGAGCTCACTCTCTTCACCTAACTAAACTAACACAACATCCACATATATCTGATGAATTCCAAACCTATAACAAGATAACGCATAATAAAACTAATGATAATTCAGGATAAGTCTATACCAACCTTCTGTAATTGAACAACTATGCTTTACCAAACAACCCAAGTCCAAAGTAATCTAACAAAGCCTATACAAAACCGAAGGTCAATAAAATGTCCGAATATGCCCCCGACAATAGCCAAAACCATACAAAAGATATCCAAAATGTAAAAGGGAAACCTTATTATGAACTGGGGTCTTCCAAAGGATGAAAGCTCACCATTTCCATCTAACTCACTAGCTGATCCCGAATTGAAGACACCGAGTAAGAGATGTGAAAGTATGGCCAATTCCAACATCGCGTCGGAATACAACATCTTAAGATGATTAGCGGTTACAAAAACATTCAATGCATAATATCATATGAAGTACATATACATTATAATAACACATCTTGGGTAGGGAGCAAGGCTTATCATGAACTTCGATAACTTTAACTTGGGTTGTGTAGAATAACCATCATATAACAAGGCATCCATGATCTATATGGGCCCAACTATCCACTAACTTGAATATCCCAGTACATGTAGCCGCACGAACTAGAGAATATCCGTATATGCCTTTATGGGGGACTTGAACCTCCCAGCATAGTCAAGGTAACTTGAGAACCAATGTATACAATATGGGGGACTCTAACCCCCCATTCATGTATTCAATATGGGTAACTAGAACGTCCCGGTCATTTAGACACCCACACTAGCAAGTACAGTTTCCAGTGTTAGTCCTTCAAACCTCTACTTTTATAGCCCGACTTCACATCCCACTCTTAAGACCAACTTAAAACATTTAACATGCATCAATATTTATTAACCCAATATACATATGGACACCCCATTGGTATCATCATACCAACCCCTCTTGCAAATATACATTAAGCCATAATAATAATTTCATCATTTGTGACTCAAACCCATTATTCAAACACGAAAAATAATTTAATTTAACATTTGGGACTTGAAGCCATTTATCCAACCAAACCGCAAGGTAAAAATATAAATCAATCTATGGCCATCAAGGTCTTTACAAAGTCCATCATCAAACATTGTCATAGTTATTACAAAGCCTTTGTTCAAAAAACACAATTCAACTTATGACAATATCATTATCATTAATAATTTCACAAATAGGTTGAGGGCATGCCATTATTAAAGACAAAATCATCAATTTTGGGGTTCACCATGGCCCCTAATTAAATCAACATTCACATGCACCCACATGTGCAAAACCATAATTAAATGATATGCATTCAAACCACTCAACCTTGGTTTCAAAACTACCATTAAGGATTCATGAACAATGTTTTAAACATACTCTTTAAGTAAACTAACTATGAGGAAAGAGTCACATGACTGAATTACGAAGATTCACGGAGAGAAAATGACTCTTGAATATTTAGATGGCCATTTTGGAGAAACCCTAGCCAATTTTTCTTGAGAGGATTTGAGAGAGTAAAGGTGATGTTTTTGAAATACTCAATATCATTACCTTGAAAATCTTTTTTGATTTTTGAGCATGTTGTCCAAGGTATGATTGGCCAAGCCACTTATAACCTTGGATACGAGCGTACCCATTTCCCTCTCCCCTCTCATAGCATAATAAACCTAGGAGGATGGAGTTCTATCCTCTATATTAGTTTCACTCTCCTCAATCATATCCTACATATACGATTCGTACTAAGTGATTCATATAGAGCTTAGATTTGAACCATGAGGTGGACTATTTTGTATATAAGTGGTGCATATGGTTAGGGCATCAGTCGTACCCTTTGGATATGACTCAAGGGTGTACAACCCTACCCTATAAAGTTTAAAATGACTAGGAGGATCCTAGGGTATGATCTAGGGTACGATTTCTTAAGGAGTCTTATAGGGGTGTCGTACCCCTGAATGGAGTCACTTTTCAACTTTTAACTAAGGTCCTTGTGTTCATTTTACTTGCTTAAAACACTAATATATATTAATATATAAGGCATTGTATCCTCCTAAGACCTCATTTTACATGACTCAAACACTCTTAAAGTTCTTAGAGCAAGATTAGAGGCTAGTGTTTGAAGGATGGGCACCTAGAGGCAAGAAGAGTCAAGTTGTCTTAGTGGATCATCTTTTTTAAGGTATGTAACTATTCCCCTTGTTAAATAACTCTAAATCCATGTATTTCACACTTGAATTAGTAAGTGTGCATGGTGATGTTGGAATCAAATGAAAAAGGGTTTTGTTTCCTAATGATGGATAATGATGATTCTTGTCTAGACTTATGTTTATACATGTTATAGATGATAAATTGTACTTGTGGATGCTTGGAGAATATGGTGAAACATGGGAGTCTTAATTAACCTAAATTTTGATGATTTCTACCATGAGAATGGCCTTGGTAAAGTTATGTACATAAGGTGTTTGTAAAAATGTGTAAGTGAATTTTCTAGTCTTATGTTTATGATGTTTGAACTAGGGAAATAGCCCAATAAGTACGAATGATAGATGACTGATAGTGTAAAGGTATTGTGAACTCTGTATTGTGAAATTTATGATATTATTAGATTAATGACTAATAAGGGTTGAATCCCCTAAACATAAAAATGAACTTGATGTGTGTGTTGAGCCTAAATATATTGAGAATATGGATTAAGCTTCCTAATGATATGAGAATAATTGTACGGATCTTGATGACCGTCAATGTACTTAATGATCAGTGGAACTAAGACATTTAGTCTATTGAAGTGATTAGTGGTTAAATTATATTGTGAAGGTCAAATGTGTGTTGATGGAATCGGTCTAGTGAATGCGAATGAGTCATGATAATGACTAGATAAATGTTAATACTTGTGGATGGTTGGTAAAGACTTTGTTCGTAAAGACTTTGTTAGCCATGACTAGATGAATGTTAATCATTGTTGGCATTTACAATGATTGTAAATGCTTGATAATTAGTTGATATAAACCTTGTTAATTATTAATGGGTGAGCTTATGGCATTAAATAGGGGGGAGGGATATAAGGATGAATTTTTTATAATTGGTAATAAGTTGATAATAATTTCCATGCAATTTGTTAAACTATGTTTATGTTGGTTTGATGGCTAATAAAAGAGGTTCAATTCCCTAAGTTTGAACTTGAAATTTTGTGTGGAACTAAAGTGTGGCACATAATTGTTAATGAAAAATGAATGAGTTAGTAAGGGTCTTGATGATATCCATTGAATTGAATGTTTACTTGAATTGAGGAGTTGGCCTAATAAAGTGTTTAATCGATAAAGATTTTCAAGAAGACCTGTTGCTTTCGTGTGGGTCTTGATAACCATGAATTGAATTGTATGATGAAATATGTTAAGGCATCGACCTATTAAAATAGTCTAGTAATGAAGGCTCCCATCAAGACAGTGCAGTCATGTATCATGTTGAATTGGCTAAATGAGCTAGATTCCTTATTTGTGAAATAAATTAATTGAGAGTAAATGCATGAATTAATGGGTCAAGAGTTCAATTGGCAACTAATAACGATGGGTGATTTGTGTTCCTTGTCTAAAGGTATGAGTAGTGATTCGAGTTCCTAGTCCCATGAAATGTTGGGTGATTCAAGTTCCTCGTCTAATAATATGACTAATGATTTGAGTTCTGAGTCCTATAAAATGACGGGTGATTCGAGTTCCTTGTCTAATGAAATGGCCAATTATTCGAGTTCCTATACCGATGATATCACTAGCTATTCGAGTTCCTAGTCCAAAGAGATCTCTTGAGGTTAGAATACCTCGTCAAATAAAATGGCTAGTTATTCGAGTTTGTAACTAGTGAAATGACTAGCGATTCGAGTTCTTAGTCCAATAAAACAACAAGTGATTCAAGGGCCTCATCTAATTAAATGGATAGTGATTCGAGTTCCTAGTCTGATGACACAGTTAGTAATTCGAGTTCCTAGTCTGATGAGATGGCTAGTGATTTGAGTTCCTTGTCCAAAGAGATGGCTTATGGCTCGATATTCCCCCACCTAATAAAATTGGTTGAATTGGTTAACTTAGTTGACTCGGTCCTATATAGTGTGTTGGTTGAGTTGGTTTGGGGCTCGGATCCCCTTTTACTGATGTAATGAAAAGTTTAAGGTTATAAAATTTTTAAGGTGGAAGATTGGAAGTTTTTCACTCCATGTCTCATGAATGAATGAATTGAGAATACATGTTAAGTCTTGATTTTCCTTTGGAAACATAAAATGAACATATCATGTATGTCTATGTGTTTGAGTATGCGTTTAAGAATGTGATTAATGTTCTATGCCTAATAAGAATGGTTTGAACCTCAATATGTAATATCGGAGTCCTCGACTTAATGTCTCATGATTAAGAGTTAAAGAATGTTGTCAAGTCTTGATATCTTTTTGGCATGTGATACGTATCTATATGTAATAATAGGTGTATGAATGTGATTGAATATGATATATCGACTTGTTGTTGAATGGTGATGTTATTTTATCCTTATTCTTGAGTTGCATGCTAGTGCTCCAACCACTAACCATCTTCGGACACTATGTCTCTCACCCGACATAGGAGTTGAAGCTTCTTATTTTTTTATGCAGTGAATAGGTGTTCGAGGGATTTCATACATTGACCTTGAAATTGTGAGCTTTCGTACTCCAGAAGACCTACCTCCCATAGTAACATTCCTCAATGTCATATACTTTTCTTGATTTTGTACTTAGCTACTATCGAAGGCTTATCCTGACATATTATTGACTTAGATTCGTTAGAGGTTTTGTGGATGAATGAGACATGGCTATTTTTGCTAGACCATTGGCATTAATGAAATGTTAGTTATTATCTAAGTACTATTTATTAACCTTATATTTCCGCTATCTTATTATAAGGTTGGGATTCACCCGACCCTTGTGGTTATTGTGATGATGATTAGGTTGGGTTAATGGGGTGACTTCTGATTCATTTGGGCTTAAGGTTCCATACAACATGTCTTAGTTTTGGGGTTTATCAAGTTGGTATCAAAGCCTAGGTTTCTGGTCTATTGGGAGTCCACAAAGTTATGTTAAGTAGAGTCTCTTTTATGGGTGTGAAGCCTACCATACTTATAAGAGAGAAGCTTTGAGGTATTAATGATTTTTTTCCTTTACTGTGTTCCAATCTCAAGATATATAGAGTCTAGGGTCTTATATTCCTCTAATTTTTGCTTGCTCATCTTTTAGACCATGTATCTAAGAAGATCTGACATTTGGGAAAACCCTTTTGTCCCATCTAGGGGCAATATGGATAATGCTCATTCAACTTCTGGGATTCAAACCCAATCAAGGGTCATGATATCTGAATATTCTCGTAGGATTCCATTTGTTCCCACTAACCCCTCTATTTGGGGTGACACTTCTCCCCATTTACCTTAATATATTGTGTTCTATCGCTCCCTTGCTCAGTTTATGGAAAGTGGTCTAGGAGGAAGTATTTGATGGGTACTAGCCTCATTTCCTTACTAGTACTCCCTACATAAACCCGTTGAGAGACAGGCATCTTTAAATTGGTGATTCTCATAGGGCACAAGGTGCCCAACATTAGGTCAGTAGGGCCGAATCCTTATTCACTTATCCCTCTTGTCAATTTTATGGTTGATTACACTGTGGTTGTTGTGAGAAAGGAAAGGGTTGGTATATGTGGTCAATTGGGATACTTGCAATGGGAGTGTCCCATAAGGATTGCCGCTTGGGCAAAAAGGATATCAGTTACCACTTTTCTAGCTTTTGCACCAATGGGTGTCACTTCTAGCTCCGATATTGGTTGAGACCTTCTCAATGCTCTTACCATCCCTCGAGAGCCCGAGGAATCTTCAAATGCTGACGTGGGTATGTTGAAGCTTCTCTCTCATGTTGTGTATTGCTTTCTTGATCCATGGTCTACTTTTTCTAATGTGACCCCAGATGTGCCTTTGCATTTGGATTTTGGTCCCGAGAGTCCATCAGTTCTTTTTTCTATTTCTACCTAGGTAAGAGACTCTGTGGTTGTTAGAAGAGTCTATAAGGGGTGTATAGGATATTTGTTAGTGGTAGAGATACTCTTGTATACTTGATAGAGTTGGATATGGTTGATTTTGATGTTATTTTGGGGATGGATTGGTTGCACTCTTGTGATTCTTCCTTAGATTTTAGGACTCGTAGGGTCATGTTTAAATTTGCTAATGAGCTAGTTATTATAAGGAAAAGTGGTTTCTTAGTGCCTAATGGGAGATTCATTTCTTATCTCAAGGAACGAAAGTTGATTTCAAAGGGGTGTATGTGTCAATTTGTTTGATTTAAAGATTCTAACTTAGAAGATTCTCCTCTAGAACCCATTCCCGTTGCTAATGAGTTTCTTATCATGTCCTCCAGGTAGACCAATGCCTTGGTGGCATTTATTCCATTCTTGTACATGGTTGTCATTTATTCATTGATGACATCTTAGCTTATTCTATGAGTGAGGTGGATCATGTAGATCACCTTTGTGCCATGTTGTAAACTTCAAAGGATCTTCGTTTATATGCCAATTTCCTCAAGTGTGAGTTTTTGTTGGAAGTCATAGTTTTTCTTGTAAATATTATCTATCTCTAGTGAAGGGATCATGATGGATCCCCGAAAGTTATGTAGTGGTGTGTGTTTTGGTGTTCAGACCTAAGGACTCCTCTTTTGGTATGATGTATCAAGATGGGTCTTATTTGTGACCTAGGTAGTTACTATGAAGACTCTATACCTGTGGTGTTAGGTCTCTACTGAGGGTCTTGCCTTGAGTGGCATGACTGGTTTAGGTGCTATCGTTCCTCCGTGAACCTTCTTATATTGGTTAGTGGCTTGAGAAGCGTGGTGATGTAATAAAATATGAAATATTAAAGTCCCTAAGTGGGGGAGATTCTAGGAAGCCTTTTAAGGCATTTCATAGTGGGGGATGTCGTTCTCCTAATTAATGGTATGAGGTTGGTAAGGGTAAGTTGCTTGACCCGAATTTAGTTCACTAAGTCTTAGAAAGAGATAAAGGTAATTCATGAGAGATTGAAAGTTTCTCAAAGTTGCAAAAATTCCTATCCGTATGTGTGTCGTATTGGTGATTGTTTAATCTTTATGGTGTTTCCCATGAAGGGAGTGATTCAAATTGGTAATAAGGGGAAATCTTAGTCCCCGTTATGTTGGTCCCTATTTGGTCTCAAAAGGGGTTGGCAATGTTGCCTATGAGTGGAGTTTTCTTCTAGATTGAACTCCATTTTCCCTGGTTTTTGATGTCTCTATGTTGTGGAGATGCGTAGGTGATCCATTGTTGGTCGTAGGCCATTGATATTTTTGGTTTCTTTTCTTGTGAAGAGATCCCGATTAGGATCTTGGATAGGCAAGTTCGCTAGTTGCAAATGATAGGATTGGCTTCGGTGAAGGTTCTATGGAGCAACCAATAGTCCGAGGAAGCTACTTGGGAGGCGGAAAAGTATATGAAGTTCGAGTATTCACAATTATTTTCCATTCCAAAAAATTATGCTCGAGATGTGTATTGGTGTTCCTAACTCGGTCTGTGTCTTTGATAGCTGATGGGTAAAATCCCCAATGCTTATGATTGATTCATGTCTTTAGTAGACAAGGGATTCAAGTTCCTGATTCTTGATTTGTTTTATTCCTTTGAAAGTCAATGGTTTTAATCCCCTAATCTTTGACTTAATGGAGTGTCTTTGATAAATGATGGGTTGGAAATCACAAAGATCGGTGAAATGAATGGTTGATTGATGATGATCATGATATGTGTTGGTCGCATCTTTGTTATGTGCCTTGTTCTGACTTGTTTGAATGTTGTTTTGATATGGGATGATGTGTTAACTTATGGTTATGATTGCCTTATCTGTTACTCATGGATGAATGATCCTAAGTGAGCGAAAATGAAACACCCAAAATCATGACCTTGCAATTTTTTTTAATTTTTGAGCATGTTATCTGTGGTATGATTGGCCAATCCACTCGTAACCTTGGATATGAATCGTAACCACTTACCCCTCCCCTCTTGTATCACAAGAAACCAAGGAGGATGGCATTTTGTCCTTTATACGAGTGGCCCTCTCCTCAATCATATCTTAAGTATACAAGTTGTGCCAAGTCAGTCAGATAAAGCTTAAACTTGAACCATGGAGTGGACTATTTTGTATACGAGTGGTGCGTACAGTTAGTGCATGAGTCATAAACTTTGGATACGACTCAAGGGTCTCCAATCATACCCTAACCAGTACAGAAGGCCTGGGAGGAGCCTAGGTACTAGTCAGGGTACCACTATTCCCTAGGGTACGATTGCTTTAGGAGTCATATGGGGGAGTCGTACCCCTGAATGGGTTCACTTTTCAGCTTTTAACTAAGGTCCTTGTGGTCCTTGCCTAAAACCCTAAGATCTCTCACTATATAAGGCATTGTAGCCTCCTAAGCCCTCATTTTATATGACTCAAACATTCCAAAACACTCTCAAAGTTCTTAGAGTATGAGGTTTGGAGGATGTGTATCTAGAGGAAGGAAGAGTCAAGTTATCTTGGTGGATCATCTTTTTTAAGGCATGTAACTCTTCCCCTTGTTAAATAACTCTTGACCTATGTATTTCATACTTGAAATAGTAAGGTACATGTTGATTTTGAAATCAAATGAAAATGGTTTTGTTGCCTAATGATGGATAGTGATGATTTTTGTCTAGACTTGTGTTTATACATGTTATTGATGATGAATTGTACTTGTGGATGCTTGTTGTATATGGTTCAACGTGAGAGTCTTGACTAACTATAATCTTGATGATTTCTACTTTGATAATGGCCTTACTAAAGGTATGTACATAAGGTTTTTGTGATAATGTCTAACCGAATTGCCTAGTCTCATGTTTGAGGTGTTTGAAACTAGAGCTATGGCCCAATAAGCACGAATGATCGATGATTGATACTGTAATGGTATTTTGAACCCTGTATTATGAAATAGATAATATTGTTGGATTAATGACAAATAAGGTGTTGAAGCCCCTAAACATGAAAATGAACTTGATGTGTCTATTGAGCCCAAATGTAGTGAGAATGTGGAGTAAGCTTGCTAATGACATGTGAATAATTTCATGGGTATTCATGATCGTAAATGTACTTAATGATGAGTGGAACTAAGATATTTAGTATATTGAAGTGACTAGTGGTTAAATAGTGTTGTGAAGGTCAAATGTGTGTCTTTGGAATCAGTCTAGTAAACGTGAACGAGTCATGATATTGAATAGATAAATGTGAATACTTGTGGATGGTTGGTAAAGACTTTGTTGGCCATGTATTGAGTCACAATTATTGTAAATTCTTGGTAAATGGTTAATAATAACCTTGTTAATCATATAATGGGTTAGCTTATGGCTTTAAATGGGGGTGATGGACCTATAAGTATGAATGGTTTATAATTGGTAATGTGTTAATGTTGCTTTCCATGTAATTTGTTAAACTATGTCCTTGTTGGTTTGATGACTAATAAAAGAGATTCAATTCCCTAAGCTGAACTTGATATTATGTGTGGAACTAAAGTGGCATAGAAATGTTAATGAAGAATGAATGAGATAGTAAGGGTCTTGATGACCACCGATTGAATTGAATGATGACTTGAATTAAGGCGTTGGCCTAATTAAGTGTTTAATCGATAAATATTTCAATGAAGACCTTATGGTCCTGTGTGGGTCTTGATGGATACGAATTGAATTTTATGACAAAATGTGTTAAGGCATTGGTCTATTAAAATTGTCGAGCAATGAAGGATCCCTATTACCTTGAGCACCACACTAGACCAGTAATGACCCTGGTTTGGTTGTGTAGTCTGAACTGAAGACTTAATCATTACATTTCAGGAATACTCTTGAGCAAGGTTAGAGACACCTCATAATCATAGTTTTTTTCTAGCATTCTACTCTATCTAAAAGGTCCAACTAATCTATAATGACCACCTCGGCCCAGATTACCTCTCTATGGATAAACATTTCTGTAAACACTAAAACCACTATAACCCATCTGACCCCATCACATATCTAAAGAGCAGCCTAAACTAACCTACTAGGCTGACCCTAATGCTTTTAAGGTTATTGATTGGGGTACCTACCCTAAAAACCTCAGCTGTTGGACTTTGAGTTATTATGTCTCATATTGCAACTGCTCTTATAATAGGGTCTTTTACTTATACTCCCTTGGGCCTCAAAATCCATCTCCTCAATAGAATAGACATGCTCTGTAAATCAGAAAATACTTCCCTAAAGTAACCAAACTTTGAGTATCCTTTCAAAGAAGTAGTCTTAAACCCCTAAAAAACATCAAATTAGGTTATACTCAATAAAAAGAATCATAGAGGTGAGTCTAGAAATTTTTTGAAATCTAGCCTCATACTTGGCTACAAAAATAGAACACTGTCTCAAAGTAGAAAACTAATCTTTTAGGCATTCACGCATGCTGCAAGACATATACTTACCCAAAAAAGTCTTAGAGAATTGTGTCTAAGTCATAGGTGGAGATCCAGCTGGCCTAAAATCAAAATAACCTCTCCATCACATCTTTACTATTGTATGTAGTTGACAAGTAGAACAATCCACTCCATTTGTATCAAACAACCCTAAAATATGTAACCTATCCTCACAATTGGTAGGGAACTTATAAGCATCATTTCTTGGATTTTTGGAAAACCTAGGTGGATTCAATCTAAGGAATCATCCCAACACCTAGTCATATGTAAAAGAGTGATAGAAATAAATATTTAGAAACCATATAGATACAACATATGGAAGTAAACCAAAAAGATAAGACTTTCCTTAAAATGTTCTGTAGCCTCTTGCTGATAATTTATGAATGTCTTCATGCTGATTAGCAGGACTCTTAAACATTGGCCTTTGTAACAACAATTGATAAGTGGTGAATTTAACCACTCAAATTCATGCTCACTACTATGATTCGAATGTGTGAATGAGACAAATTTGTGATTGAATGCACTAATTTCTACATTTTGAAGGCTTATAGGTGATGAGAAAGAAAGATATGGATTTAAGCTGAAAAGGATGAAAAAGAGAAGAGAAATACAGCTAAAATATTTGGAGAAAAATTTGGTCTTAGTTACCGCGATCGCAGTAAGTCACGATTTGTCAAAGGTTCACGACCAAAAGAATCTGACCGCCGTCATGGTAGCCACAATCGTGAACAAGCTGCAGCGATCGTGGCTAGGCTATTTTATGCTGGGGCCAATTCTGTTTTTTTCCCCAGTGGACCTTAATTCCATTATAATGCTCAAACCCTTTTCCATTTTTGTATTCAAGACTTTTTTAGAGCAATTGAACTTGAAGTTTACAAACCCTAATTTTAGGCAATAATTGTATTTCAATCTCATACTTTGAATTTAGTGACAATTGAAGGATGGATGTTTTGATCAAACCTTATGGTATTCTCTTTCTATTTACTTCATGAGAAGCTAAATTTCATTGTATTGGGATTATGTTAAACTAAGAGGTAATTATGTGTGGGTTGTGATATGTTTGTGTAGATTTTAGTTTGTTGATTATGGGTTTTACTATTACTTGTTTAAATTAGTTGGGGTTTATGGGTGAAAGCCCCAAACACCCAAAATGGGGTTGTGGGTGAAAACCTCAAACTGTTAAAAGCTTACATCATTCTTGAAAGAGGGATGCGGGTGAACTTTTGGAACCCATGTCATCGTTGAAAGAGGGATATGGGTACTAAATCAAAATTGGACAATAATGGATGTAGTTTGCTATCATTTTCCATCTTAGAAATAAGGGTGAGTACAAAGCTATCTATGTCATGGACATCTTTCTAGAAATAGGGATGCCTAATTGAAATATTAGGTTTTTGGGATTGACACGCTTGTTAGGTATTTGATAGGTGCAACGAGTGATATTCTTGAGGTTTTTTTGACAAACTAGCCTCAAGGAGATTTAATCTATCCTATTACATTGTTGATTACTAAAATTTGCACCAAATCATCATGTTCCCATGTATAAATTACCCTTAGGTAGACATTATCCCATGATCCTTCTCATATTGCATTTTTCAATCACAAGTGTTGCCTTTAGTTTACTGATTCGATTAGAAGTTGATTAATCCTTGTTTCAAAACAATCCCCCATTTTAAATCATGTATTGTACTTTATTTACATTACGAGTACCTTTTTAGTAACTATTAACACCCATAGGACTAGAAAACTAATTTCACTCCTCTTGGATTTAACTTCAACATAAATTGAGATATTAACAACAATCGTCCTCTACCACATTAAATGATATAGGTAAGCGTTATAAAAATGGCACCATTGTCAGGGAGTGAAATTTTTTCTCACTTGTGCAGTGTTGATTTTTACCTAGGGTATACCCACAGTGGTGTTTATTTATTTTGGTTTTTGTTTTTATTTCCTTTTAGTATATTCCCATATTGTTCATTGAACTATGAGTGACAATGCAAGTATTGTCGGGTCCTTCGACGGTCTTCTTGATGACGAGGAGCAACTCAAGCGGCTATAAATTTTCTTGAGGAAGTTACCAAGAAAAATCAGGGATGGTATACTCGTGATGTCAAGGTACTAAAAGTCTCCCTTACTACCTCCTTTATTGTTAAATATCAAAAGAAGAGAGAAGAAGAGAGAGAGGAAAACATGGCAAAAATAATGACGCAATTGGAGCCTTTAACTAAGAATGTGATGGGTACACCCACAAAAACGATGAATGTTGTGGCATCCAAGGCCTATTATGATGAAGAAGCCAAGAATCTTTATGTGTAGATTCGGTATTTGTCCAATTATTTGGGGGGTTCCCACCCCGCCTATCAAAGACAAAGTGGGAACCAAGGTTGGAATGAAAAATATAGGGAGCGTGACTGTGATTGGAGGGATAGATACTGTAACTATGATTGTTATGTGCTCCATTATGATTGGGAAAAGTGCAAGGAATCTAATCCCGTCAACTCTTACAAATATAAAACCAAAGATGTCTTGGCAAGAACTATGATGAAAGTGGAGGGAACGAATAAGATGGTCTATGAATTGAAAGGCAAATTTTGGAAAATCAACCAAATGGTTGTATCCCACTCTATTTCGATTAAGAAATTGGAAATACAAATAGGCTAAATATCCACCAAAGTCAATTCTAGACAAAAGGGAGTCCTTCCTAGTCATACTATTGTGAACCAGAAAAATAATGCTCAAGTGTTGGCAATTGTCACTAGGAGTGGAACGACCTTTGGTGATCATTTGAAGAAAGTTGAGGAATAAGGTGTGGGTGAAAAAGAGCCCAAAATTATGCACATCAATGCAAATAAAATGGTTATGGTTTAGACAAAAGAAGAAACCCCAAAATCTCAAGAAGAAGAAGATGAAAAAGAACCAGTGGAAATTAATGATGAGGTTGTCAAAAATAAGGATCCATAAAGTGATACATTGCACACCATGCATGGTCCTCCTCCATTTACACAAAGGATTAAGAAGAAAGAGAAGAGTGATAAGCTCAAGAAATTCAAGGCTAAGCTTAGCAACCTCTCTATCAATATACCATTGGTTGAGGTGATCCAAGAAATTCTGGGGTATTCTAAGGTTTTGAAGAAATTGATGTCAAAGAGGAAGATTGTTTAAGGTGAAACCATTGAAGTCACCCATGGGTGTATCACTATCATGAGTAGTGCAACAACAGAAAAGAAGGAAGACCCCGGGGCCTTTACAATTCAATGCACCATCAGGACATATAAGTTTGAAAAAGCTCTATGTGACCTCGGTGTGAGTATTAATCTCATGCCATTTTAAATATATTAGATTCTTGGCTTGAGTACCCCTACTCAAATGTCGATGATGCTTTTGATGGTGGACCGGCCTATTAAGAAACTAATCGATATTTTGTTTGACGTGTTGATGAAAGTGGATAGATTCATCCTTCCAGTGGATTTTGTGGTGCTTGATTGTGATATGGGACAGGAGGGGCCTATTATCCTTTGTCGACCTTTCTTGTCTACCAGAAGACCTCTTTGTCAATTTGGAGCTTGGGGAAATGAGGTTTAGAGTTCATGATAGTGAAGTGTCCTTCTAGTTAGGCACAAAGAAGAAACAACCTATGGAGCTTGAAGTGGTGTTGGTTATCGATTTTGAAGATGAGTAGGTAAATTATGGGTCCTCTTAGGATCCAACTTAAAAAAAATTAAGAACGTCGTGCCACAATAATAACTAAGACGCTATGTGGGAGGCAACCACAAAATACAATAAAGTGGCTCGTATCCTTTATTTTTAAGTTAGTAGCATAGATTTTAATTTTTTCATTGATTAATCCATGCATTTTTAGCACTTTGGAGTGTTTTTGATTAAGTTGAGAAGGGGAAATTATGAAATTTTTGCATGTTAAACTGAGCAGGGGAAGTGTGTCAAAATAGAGTAATGAGTTGAATAGGAAAAAATAGAGGTGTAGAAATTCCCTCAGTTACCGCAATTGTGGGCCCCATGCCTCCGCAATTGTAGAACTTGCTTGTTCGTGATCTTGAACCCTTGACCACGATCGCAGTCAATACAGTTTAGAAAGACCATCAGTCTCCCATTTCCCACACACTCACTTCTAAACTTTTCTTTCAAATTGTACCCACTGCTGCCCATAAGTTGGATATCTAAAAGCATCATTTCATCGTCTTTGCACCACCTCACCAATAAGTACTTTAAATTCATTCTTTAATTGTTATGAGTAGGACATAGAATGCATGAAATATGAAAGGCCAAAAACTATAATTTTGATTGCTAAGTCATTGTTGAATCATACTTGTGTGGTGGTTGACTGTTTGAAATGTTATGCACACATGTGGAAAAGTCTTTAGTACCCAAATTGTATTTGAAATTGAGTAAAATATAGGATGAATACCAAGTGCTTGATCAAATTCCCAAATGAAGCATAATGAGTTCTTTTTACATTCTAAAGACATGATCGAGTACTTAGAAACCATGTTCATTGTTCTTAATGATTAATTGATGTTTTTGAAAATAATTTGGCCTTGAAATTGGAATGTTTAACTTGTGTAAAATTTAGCATGAACTGGCCTTAAATAATGCAATCGCGACTATTGGATCATGATCACAACAACTCGATCTTGACACAATGGCCTGCGATCTCCATATCAGCGGTTGAATTTTAGCCTGGGTCAAAAATCCTGAACTTCCAATTCTTGTCCAAATACCACCAAGTACCCATCTCATGAGCTTTATTGAACAACATAACATTTTTTTTGCATGAAAGTGTCCATAATAAATGTTGTTGTGTTGTTCTCATAGTTTTAGGTTGATATTATGGAAAATTATGATCAAGTCTAATTCATGACTCCTAAGTGTCATAACCAATATTATGATAAGCTTCTAAAGAAAAAACTCCTTTCGAAGAGGGGAATCTTCTTAGAGAATGTGCCAAAAAATCTCCCAACATTTTATGACAGACTAGTGTGCACTAGATGGTGGTGCTTTGCCTTGGATCCTTGCAAAACGAATGAGCAGTGGGTATGGGAGTTCTACTCTAATCTTAGCATAGTATCTTTCTCAGACTCAATCATTAGAATCCAAGGAAAGGAGAAAAACTTTGGGGTGGAGTAAATAAATGACATATAAGAGATCTCGAATGCAAACATGGATGAATTTGAGGCCAAGGGATGTGAACCAGGGGAGTTAGATAGTAGAGAGGCTATGTTCGGGAAAAAAGGTCTCTTGGGCAGTTATCAAGAGGAAAATATCTATGAATGACTTCACTGCCAAGGCTCGAGTTTGGTTAACTATCATTTGTAGACGGGTCTCCCCTTGCACCCACAACAGTTCCAGATATGTTGGCCAGGATGGTTGCTTGCATATTCGACGACATTTATTTAAATACTGGTCGACTTGGTATCTCAAACATAAAGTTCTACAGACACCTTGGTGGTACACATCTCCTATTCCTATTTGTAATTACTGAGCTTTGTAGGAGTATCAGGGTTGTGGAGTACCCTGGAGACACTTAGGTGCACCCAAGCACCCACATCTATTCTTTAAAAATTCAGGGTGAGGTCCCATCGGGAAAGAGAAAAAAGAGAAAGATCGACTTAGGAAAGTCGATACTTGAGGATTTAGAGTCCTATAAGCCATCCATGGCCAACCTCTTTGATGATATTTTTGATGAGATGAGGACTATTAAGGAGCTAGTGTCCATGTAGCCTCGGGGACCGCGAGAGCCCTCCACCACCCACCATTCATATGTGGCCCTATCAAATTATGAGAAGTATTTAGATGATCATAAAATGTAGGGAGCTACCATTGCTAGGATCGAGAAAGCCTACTCATCTTTGGAAGAGTCTCACTAAGATCTCTAGGCTTCACATGAGAGAATGGTAAAAAAGGAGAAAAAGAGAGATAATTTTTTTAGAAAGATATGGAAAGGGGTAAAGGTCCTGTGAAAGGTCCTCAAACCCTGAGACACATTAGTTTCTTCCAGAGTGGAGAGGGATTTTTAGTCAAGTGGTCCAAATCTGATATTGATGGAAATGATGCAGTGTCTGCAGATGAGAGAAACTCTTGATGCAGGTTCAGGGAGAACCTTATCTTTTCTTTTGCTTCATTATTTATACAGTGATCATACTACATGTTTATTAGTTGGGGGTACATGTCTCCATATTATTTCTCATTTGGGCTTGTATTAGTTAGATATTTTTTGATATTTGGATTCTATTTTTGATAATTTTTAATTTTTGTTGGGTTGTATGTAACATTAATAAAACTTACTTTTAACCAATGTATCTTCATTCATTATCATATCAAGTTATTGCTAAAAGTAGATTTGCAACGCAGTATTCCTCAAAACATCCAACCATATAATAACCCCCAAATCATTTTTTGTTTTTCATATATTTTAACCATTTATATATTTCCTATAGATTCCTCTAGTCATTTGTGACTTGCTGGAGCTAATAGTTCAATTATTGGGTAGTTTGTCTAGTTTTTAAAACTAATTTTCTATTTTGAAGTCTTTATTGGTAAGAGTTGGATATAGGGAAAAATCTTTAGTTTATAGACCTTATATGACAATTGTGATAGTTCCATAATCTTTGGAACGTCTATTTTAGGCTAGGGGAACCTTTGGTTCGAGTCCCAAGGCTTCCATACTCATTTTACACTATTGGTTTGAATTTGATAAAAATAAACCTTAGGTGTGTGTCCTACTTTTTATCGAAATGACCATGGATGGAAATTTCAACTACTCTATTGAGTCTAAAATGTTGATGTTTATAGGTTAGAATAGTTTGTTTGCATTTATAGGGTTTCAAACAAATTTTATGGGTTGGTGAAGACTTGGAATTTTTTTCAAGTCTCAGATGGTACATTCACTAAAGAAGTTCTTTGGGTGATTTAGTGGAGGCTAATGTAGTGTCCAGCTGGGTATTTTAGAAGCCTTGTCTTACCCAACTTGCTTCTATAGTGGTAGTCTGGTAGCTAAAGTGGATACCTTTTTAGCACTAGCTTGCCCGCTTTAGCGGTATGCCATGCCAACTGGATACCACATTAGCGGTACTTGGTCTCTTTAGATATGACCGGTTAAGTGTTCAAGTATCCTCTTAAGCTACACCTGATAGGGAATAAATCCCCCACTTATCAAATTTTACTCCTATTTTCTCACATGTCTCAAGAGTGAAAACCCTCGAGAGTGTAGGAAATTAGAGAAAGCATTCATTGGAAATTTTTGGGTGTTTGTGAGCTCAGATTTATTATTTCTTCATCAAAATCTTGGTATTATTTTGTTGAATTGATGGGTAATTCTTAAATTTATTCACATACTCCCAAGATTCTTGTTGAGTGGATTGAAGTATTATTTGAGAGCAAAATTTTCCCATTCATGAAGGTAAATGTTCCTTGATCATATAGGGATGCATTGACGATTTCAAAAGTGTGATTGCACAAGCGGCCCCACATGGGATTTTTAGATAATTTTGGACCTAAAATATAAAATTCAATATGGGTATTATTTTTCTTTCTTTGATTAGTAGATTACCATTTTTATAGTGTGGTATCATGCAAAAGTTTCTCAGAAGGGGAAATCAATAATTTAGCAGATTTCACTAGGCTTTCTTTGGCATCCAGGTAGGCTAGTTTACCACTCTCATAATTTTGGATAAATTGTAGAATATTTATTTTAATGCTTTAGATATGGGTTGCAATTTAGGATTTGGAGTTACATTTAGCGTGAATTATATTACTTAGCCAATTAAAGGCCGTAATTATGCATAATTGACTTATCTACTCATTCCATTGGTAGAATTGCTATCTTAAGGATTAAATATGGCTTATTTAATATCTATTAGTTAAATAAGATACTTTATCCTAGTTGGGGTAGAATCTTCCTTGGAATGGATTTCATATATTAGAAGTGGACCTCTTTAGACCACCATAGGCCAAGACTACTACTAGCTACTTCTAGAATTTATAGATATGTTACATCATGAAATATTTTATTTTAGGGCTAGAGAAGGTTTATATGAATGATTCTTTATTCTAGATTAATGATTGGGAGGTGGCATTAGTTCTAGTTCAAGTCTAGCAAATGATGGTATGAGTTTTGGTTCAAGTTTGACAAATGATGATGTGAGCTCCAGTTCAAGTAAGGCAAATTATTATATGAGTTACAGTTCAAGTATGGTATTGATAGGTTGTTTGTGTCTATTATGGAATTATTTTGAATTTGGTGTTTACATTTTGGAAGGATCCATGGCTATGATTTTAAGATACGACTTATTAGTATAATTCTAATTATTACTTCTCTTTGATTCCACCATCTGGGTTAATTGGGACCCGTGTTAGGATTTATTACTTCATTATAATTTCTGGCTTATGAGGTCCAGTTCATAGTGATAGCTATGTTGTCTTTATTATTATTTTTCCGATTATTTATTCAATGTATTTAGAGATTTATTCCAAATTCTCTCTATTGCCTTAATTGCTTTATTTTCATCATATTTTATTATATTTATATTATGATTTCACTCAATTGATCGATTATGACTATTGAGTACCCGTGACTTTGGTTCTCATTCTACACTTTTGTACCTTTTTATTAGAGCTTTGGGTCCTAGTTTCCATATCGATCGTGTGAGCCAAGGTTTGTAGACATGGTGAGCTCTTAGATCAGAGTTGACCCTTTCTCTTTCTTCTTCATTTTCCTTGGTTTTTCCATTTTTAAGACTCATATATATTTGATTATGATAGTACTCATATTTTTTTTTGTATCAAAGGCTCTTCTACCAACTCTACTAAGTCATGGGATGTTATTATTTCTCTTATTTATCTTTTATCACATTATTATTCCATGTTTTATTACATGTAAGTCTTTTAATTGCATAGTTTTTAAATTTATGCCATTTCAGACAATTTTAGCCCATTGCTTATAATCCTGACTATGGTTTGGCTTACCTACTGGTGCGATAAAGTAGGTACCATCATGACTCAAAAATTAGGTCATGAAAAATTCCTATTAGGGCCAAGTTCACCAATATTGTTAGTACAAGAGAAAGTGGCTAGTAGTATCCCATGGATTGTAATGATGATCCCTATTTCTTATCTTTGAGAGGCTATATGACATTCTTAGGACAATTTCACTTCCTTCACTTATTTTATGCTAAGATTCTGAGTTGGTTTGTAAATATTTCTTTGATTTCACTCTTTCAGAGATCGCTAGGATGTGTGCTACCACTACACAAGATGAGGACCATGAGTCCACGACTAGGGATCCTACTAGGGCACATGTATAACCCCAATATCGAGTACAACCAAAAGATGCATCCCAAGACAAAGACCAAGATAAGGAACCATTGCTAGACCTTATCACCTGTCTCCCTCTAGAGATTATTTTACCTATGCTAGTGGTAGGATTGAGAGAATTATATACTCCAATAGGGTTTATTTCCTTGTCACTGCTTTGAGATATGTTGATTCAACTTTTGTGTTTAGTTGGTGGTAAAATATTTGATGTTTCCCAGTTTGCGGATTAGAGTGGTACTGAGGCAGGAGCACAACCTATATTTGTAACTCCCAAAGTTAAGATACCACCAATGTCGATTGTTTCTCAGCCGGTAGTTACCCATCCTGCTAGGTCTAGTGAGGATTAAAAGATGTTGGGTATATGATTAAGATTTACACCGCCTAGGTTTTTTGGTGCATCGAGTGAGGATTGGTATGAGTTCTTGGTTTCTTGTGAGGATATTATTCATAATTTAGGTCTAGTTGAGACTCATGGGGGTGGATTACACTACTTTCAAGTTGGATTTGGTATCTTGATATTAGTGAAGAATTTATCTTGATTCCAGGCCAGTTAGATCTCCCTTTTTTACATGGACTAAGTTCTATGAGGTTTTGTAAGAGAAGTATATGCCCTATAGTCTTAAATATATCCTAAAAAATTAGTCTTTAAGATAGGATCCGGGTTCTATGACTATTGTGGAGTATGAGGCTCGATTGTATAAGTTAGCCAAACATGCTACTTATATTCTTCCTACCGAGTTTGAGTAGGTTTAGTGCTTTGTTTTGGGATTATGAACCTCTCTGCATGGATCTAAATAGTTTGGTTGTAGATTATAGATCTTCTACTGAGGATTATAATCATTCTTAGGTTATAGAGGAGATACATTATGAGTCACAAAGAGGCATCAATAAGAGATCATAATATTAGGGTAGTTTTATTTGGAGCCAGAGCAACTCGTAGTTCAGAGATTATAGTTCTCAGGGGAGGTACCCTCTATATTAGACTATTAGCACCGATAGTCTAGTAGGACTTTCTATCTAGAACTTTAATTTACTGATAAAGGTTATCTAGATACAATGATCATCCTTGTTATGGTTGTGGTAAGACTTCTAGAGGTTTATCTTCTAGGTTTTCTAGATGAGGTGGTTAATTTTAAGTCAATCAGATCTTCTAGTTATAGTGCAGTGCATGGGGCATGTTAGGATTATGGGCCTTTATCCATTTTAATATATAGTGTCCCTATCATGGGCAATTATGCCTATAGTCCAGAGTGTTCAGTCTATTAGGGCAGTGCTTCCCCACCTAGAGGGGGTATGAAAGGTCATCGGGGTGGTCACCAGGGTGCTCGTGGAGGCTCAGACAGGTAGGAGAAGTGATTGGTTAGGATCCCAGCCATGTCATGGGTGAGGTCAATTATATGTTTTACCTGGTAAAACTAAGACAAAGTCTATAGATACTATTAGTATAGGTAAAATTTTAGTATGCCATCAATCATCTTTTTCTTTATTTAATCTAGGATCCACAAATTGTTATTTATTTTCTTACTATTACAGTGGTTAGAGTTATCTTGCAATTCTTTATTTCTCATTATATATATCTACTCACGAGAATGATTCTTTAGTAGTGGATTAAGTTTATAGATCGTGTGTTATGACTGATCAAGAGTTTGATAATTAGGTTGATCTTATTCTATTAGATATGGTGGATTTTGATATGATTCTGGGCATAGACTAGTTATCCTACTATAATATAGTTTTAGATCATTTTACTAAGATTTTTACCTTAGCTATGCCTTTTATACCCATTGTTATATGGACGGGATCTTTTAGCTACTAGAAATGAGGATTATTTCTTATATTTGGGCTAAGAGACTTATATTGATTTTTTCCCATCTTATCTTACTTATATTCATGATGTTAGTACTGATATCCTGTCACTTGACTCTATTCCTATAGTCTATGAGTTTTTTGAATTTTTCCCTTTGATCTACCTGGCCTTACTTCTAAGCATGAGATTGAGTTTCTTATTAATCTTGAGCTGGGAATATAACCCATTTCTATAGCGACTTACCATATGGCTTCTGTCAAGCTCAAGGAGCTGAATTCTCAGCTTTGGGATATTTTTGGTAAGGGTTTTATTAGGTCGAGTATATTGCCTTGGGGTGATCCTATCTAGTTTGTGGAGAAATAGGATGGTTCCTTGCGTATATGTATGTTATACAAGTAACTCAATAAGGTGATGGTAAAGAGTAGGTATCATATGTCTTGTATTGATTGTTTACTTAACTTTCTTCAGAGAGCCGTGGTGTTCTCTAAGGTGAACTTGAGGTTCAGTTACCATCGATTGAAGATTCAGGCAGAGGATATCCCAAAGACAACCATCAATACTTGCTATAGTCATTATGAATTATTAGTGATGCCTTTTGGGTTGACTAATGCCCCAGCTATATTCTTGGATTTGATGAAGTGCTTGTTCAACTCTTATTTGGACTCCTTCGTAGTTGTGTTCATCGATGACATTCTTCTATATTCGAGGAGCGGGGAGGGGGCATATAAAGCTTATGAAGATTATTTTCCAGACTTTGAGAGATCATAGACTTTTTTCAAAATTATCAAAGTGTCAGTTCTGGGTTGAGTCAGTCATATTCCTTGGACATGTGGTGTCAAAGGATGGGTTTATGATGGACCTAATAAAGATTGAGTCTATTAGTGATTGTACCAGGCCTACACCTATATCTGAGGTTCGTATCTTTATTTGTTTGGATAGTTAGTACAGGCAGTTTGTTGAGGAGTTTGCCACTATTGAAGTGTCATTGACTAGATTAACCCAAAAGGAGGTTACTTTTTAGTAGTTCAAGGATTTTGAGTTAATTTTTTCAAGCTCAAGGGATTCCTCACTTTAGCTCCTATATTGGCTCATCTCTTTTAAGGCGAGGGATTCAATGTATATTGTGTTGCATTCGATATTGGTTTGGCATTTGTATTGATGTAGTAGGGTTGAGTTATTTCTTTTGTGTTGAGGTAGCTGATGGTGCACGAGCGCAATTACATTACTCATGACTTTTAGTTGGCGGTGATAGTTTTCACACTAAATATTTTGATGCATTATCTATATGGCATGGGTTGTGTTATCTACACTGATCGTCAAAGTATTCATCATCTTATGACCAATAGAGAACTTAATTCTAGATAGCATAAATGGATAGAGTTACTTAATTATTATGACATCTCTATTCTATAGCATTACGGCTAGGAAAATATAGTGGTTTATCCCTTGAGCAGGAAAGGGGGTGAGAATAGGTAGCTTGGATTCTATCTCAGTCTTTTAGAGGTTATTATTATGGGACGTTGAAACACCCTAGTTTCAGGATCTTTGAAAATTTCCAGGAATTCTGATATGTGGACCCAATACGACTCATGGGTACAAGCTGTATGTTGGGGTACAAATGGTATGTTATAGTCATATACTGACAAGTATTGGTTTGTGGGATGGATTTTTGTTATTTGAATGGATATGACTTAGGGGTACGAGTCATATTGGTGGATATGGATTATTTTGTTCCTTAACTTAATCTTAGACTACTTTACTTAGGTTAGATCTGAGTATGAGTGGCTCACCATGAGTTGCAAGTCAGGGTAAGAGTCGTACCCAAGACTCGTATGATGGATAGTTTTTAAATCTTCCTTAGGCATAAATCAGCCAGGGGTACGGATGAAGTGTATGGATCATATGTTGTGGTTATGACTTAGTTGGTGAGTCATATGATGAACAGTGTTTAATACAAAGGTAGAGTCTAGGATACGAGTGGAAGATACCGATCGTATTGGTAGGGTATGACTCGTGAGGGTCAGTCGTATCCCTGTGATGGGATTTTGGTGCAACTTAAGTGGGGTATTCTTGATATTTCCCCACTTATCCTAATAGGGTCCCACAATTTCTAACCTATTTGGGAGGGTCTTTACCCCAATATTCTATTCATTAACACTTAGAAACTCTTCCTAAAAACTTCATAATTCTCTCAAGAGCTTTTGGAAAAGGGGAGATAAGGTTTCAACTAAGGTATCAATTCGGGGCTTGTCTAGGTGATTTCATTCCATCATCATCTTGGTTTAAGGCATGTTCACTTCCCTCATTGTTAATTTTACTTAAAGGTATGGTTCGTATGAATGTTTTCATGATTTTATTGATTGTTTGATTTAGGTTTTAAAATATGATTTAGGGGTTTTGATATTAAATGGTTGGTTATGGTTTCCCATGATTTTAATTGTGTTTTTATATACATTAATAGGGGTTTTGGATAATTGTATTGCATGGGAATGGTTTAATGGTAATTGGAATTGGTTTTGGTTCTATTATGCCCCCAATGTGATTGAAAAAAATGCTTATAAAGATATTTTCATTGCATTGACTTCTTTTAATGGAAATCTTGCATGTTTTAAACTTGGTAAAGGAATTGTGCATGATTTAAATGGTCTATAAATGCTAAAGGCTAATTGGTTATGCTTTCAGGGAACATGGAAGTGTCCTAAGAGGTTTAATATGTAAATGGTAGGGCACCTGAAAGTCCTCTTAAACCTATTAATAGTTGGCTATGGATGATACATGAAAGTAAGAGTTGGTATGACGATACCAATATCAATGTCCTTAGATAATAAAGGTATAATGGTTTGGTTATTTGAAAATTTGTATTAATTGGGCAATAATGGCGGGAGGTGTAGCTAAGCAGCGGAATGTAGAGGTCCTAGGGGACCAAAACTAGAAACCCATATTTGCCGATATGAGGTTGGTCTTGGTGATCGTGTGCATGATGTCACATATTATTTTGGGGATGTACTAGTCATCCCATGGGATACTTCCCTGGTCATGCGGCAACACGCACTGGGGCCCTTTCAACAGGGGAGCTAAACCTATATAACCCGTGGGTGGCTTAGGACGGGAAAGCTACCCAACCCAGGTAAAGATTTTAAAGGCTTGCTATACTCGGTCCCTTTTTCCGGCATGGTTATATATATACATATTTATATATACATATGTATATATATGTGTATATATATATGTATGTATGGTTGTGTGCATATGGATGGTTTTACTTGGTTTTATAAATGGCATTATTTTATCCTTACCATATGATCATGCCAGTGGTTACTCACTAACCACGTCTACTGGCAGTTGTATACATATGTTATGCAGGAACCACCTATTCTAATCCCCCTACATAGTGATTGACTTGCGGACAATATTTGGACTGAAGTGGTGAGCTTTCATCCTTTCGGAAGGCTCCATTTCATGTTATGGATATTTCTAGACATTTTGACTATATTTTAGATATTGGTTTTGGCTATGGTTGGGGGCATGTCTCAATCGTATTTCATTACTCTTTTGGTTAGAGGCTTTGTGGTACTTTTATGGGATGAAATAAGCGGGATCGGTATTGGTGTCGTCCTTGGCATTGGAATAAGCAGGGAGGTTGGCATCATTGGAAATAATTTCTCACTGTTTCATCAAATTTTATTTTGGGATTAATTATATTATGTTTTGGAATATCCTTGGTTATGGACTTTTTTTGCATTATTTGGTAGTGTGTGGATTACTGGTATATGATGGTTGGACTAGGTTTGGTCGGTCACGGTTGTGATCTATTCCCCAAAGTCTCTATGTGAGTTGTACACTTTCTTGTTACATGCTTGGAATTCAGCCAACTCAGGGAAGGAGATTGGAGGTTGGGTTGGGCAACGAAGGTTTCTGCAGTCCTGGTTGGACTTGGGATGCGCATTACAAAATGGCCCCGCGGTGGGTCGCGTCCAGTTCATATCATAGCCTAGGTTAATGGTCAAGTGGGAGTCCACAAAGTCGTGTCTAGTAGAGTTTCTTTTAGGGGTGTTTAGTACGCCACACTCAGAAGGGAGATGATGAGTGATGATTTTAGCACTCATTCTCACTAAATACTTGTGCACATTACCTTATTTTGAATGAATAGATTAGACATATTAGTGATAAAATACACTAATATCCACTCTTTGCAGGCATAGAGTTAATCAGATCAAAAGTAATGGATTGGAGCTGAAAATAATCAAAAGGGAGCATGAAAAATAAAGCTAAAAACTTGGAGCAGAAAGCCCTCAGGTACCGGAGCCGCAATTTTCTGACTGTAATTGCATCAGTCAAGGAAAAGTCATCTAACCGCAGTAATGGCCAGACCTGCGCGATCGCGGCTCAGCGGAAGAAATCATCCCAATGGAAAAAATAAAAATTCATGTGGTTGATCCCAATTTTGACAAAAATACTCAAACCCTAGCATCATGGATGATATTGAATCTTCACCAATTTTTAGGTTTAGCACTTGAATTCATAGCCTCAATTTTTGGAGAAGAAAATATTGTATAATTTTTGGGTTAAGAATACATTGGAGACTTTCTAAGTGGAAGATTAGCTCACTTCCATTGTTGATTTGTGGGAGTTTCAAGTTTGAAGTAACATTCACTTAAGCTTCAATAAATCACTTCAGTGGATATTATGGGCATATCTATGCTTAATTATCTTATGTGTAGATAGATCTCCCTCTTGGGGTTGTGTGTGAATAGGGGTTAAAGTGTGTGTGGGTTGTTATTAATTAACTTCTATTTAGTAGTTCATGTTTATGGGTTTTATCATTGCAATGCTAACCTTGTTGGGGTTTGATTGGTGAAAGCCCAAAATTCCCACATGGGTTTGATGAGTGAAAGATCCATACTCTAGAAAACCTAAAACCTTCTTCGAAAGTAGGGTTTTGGGAGAATTTTAGGAATCCATATAATCCTCTAAAGAGGACTGTGGAGATCAAAGCAATAATAGACAATTATGTGTATACTCTGCTAAATTTTCACTATCTTAGACATAAGAGTGAATGTGAGGTTGACTATACCATGGGTATCGTCGTAGAAATAGGGATTCCTTGATTGAGGTTGTGGTTACCAATTGTTGAATACACCTATTAGGTATTTAAAAGAATCAATGGGTGAAAGTTCAGTGTTTTGTTGAAAGACTAGCATCAAAATCTATAATAAAACCTACCCATATTTGACTTACTAAATTGATGATGATTTCTAACACCCACATATCACTCCCTTAGTAATGCATAATTCCAAGATCCGCACATACTTGTTAAAACTCTAATTATTCGTATCCCAAAATTTATACTAGAAAAATCCAAAAAGAAACATTAGTGTAGATGACTAACTCCCCCATTTTTACCTTATTGTAACATTGGTTTGGATTTATCTTGTATCTATTATTTTGAAGTAACTTGATTTCCACTCATATTATTCCACGTGGATTCGACCCCGACTCTAAAGTTGGATAAATATATTGATAAAGACTGGCATGTACTAAATTGGATATGTAAGTTGAGCGTTATAAAAAAATGGCGTCGTTGTGGGGGAACAATTTGGCATATTAATTTAGTTTGAAATTTTAGCTAATTGCTCGAATTTATGCTTGTATATATTTGTTAGCGATTTTCTTTATTGCCAAATTTTAATTTATTCTTACTTTTCTCCATGGAATCTCCTAACAAATATTATATTGGCAGTTGAGAATCCTATCGTGATGACCCATATCCAATCTATGATGGACCACACTTCAGGAGATATTGCAACTATGCTTTCTAGAGAGATATGGACCAACCATCTCGATCCTATAGGGAGTATAGGTGTCCTTTATGTAGTTTTCAAGATGGACATTAGGATGATCATCTAAATTCCCCATCACCCTATTATACTAATCGACTTGCCAGTTCTTCTTATGAGATTGATGGGTCTTATGATGAAAAAAAGGAGGAGCAACAAACCAGACCCATCTTGGAGCAATGCTTCACACAATTTTGAATCGAGTAACTATAACCGGGAGAATGCGCAATACTTGCATCAATCCTACGAGGTGTTCAAATGGGCAAATGTCAAGGCAAAGGAATTGGGAAAGAAAATAATTCTTGAAAACATTACAATCATGCCCATTTCCCAAGAAGAGGTTTTTCGAGAAGAAAAACCAAGCTATAATGATGAGCTTGGAAGCAAAGACTCCTCGATGACTTCAAAAAAATATGAGTCATATGAGGAAGAAGATGCCAGATTAAAGGAAATGATTCTAGAGTCAAAAAAGGAATCAAATCAATTCTCTTGTGATGACTCTATCTCATTTTGGGGTGAAGATGCTTTGGCGGAGGCTATTCAAACATTAAGGGTTGTACCTCACTCAAACCACTTCTCAAAATTATGCTTGGAGGGTGTTATGAGAATCCATCTACATAGGCAAGTGATGGATTGTGGGGAGAAGAAGGACCATCCCTATATTTCAGAATTTTATATTCTAAATGAGCATATAGAACCTAATCCATCAAAGGCCAATGAACACAACTCTCGATGCTTAATAATTGGCCTATTGGTTTCCTTACCTTTGCCCAAAGAACCAATTTGAAAATTTAATATCAGATTGGGTAAAAGGTTCAAGTCCTCAAAATGGCAAGATCGAAGCTTGCTCTCCATGTCCTCACATCTTCTAAGTTTCTTTTTGGAAAATTGGAATCTTTTGTCTCTCTGCCGCTCATTACATATTGCATAAAAGTTGGGATGGAGATTCAAATCTTCTAAGTGGAAACATAAATGAAAATGGCAAAGGAGTCATGCCGGACGTTAAACTAAGCGTTAGATGGGAGGCAACCCATGACTCCACAAATAGTGGCTCGTATCCTTTTTATTTATGCATGATAGAATAGATTTAATTTTGATTTATGCATGCATAATCCATTATATGTTTGTGCTAAGGGGAAACTTTATTGAATTTTAAAAGGGAATGTGTGAACTTGGCAATTTGGACTGAGCAAGTAGTGCAGAAAACCTGATTGTTTGGTCTCAGTTACCGCGACCACAGTCCGTGCCTCCGTGATCGCGGAGGCTGCATGACCGCGATCACGGTTAAATCATTTTAAATAACCATTTGAATGGAACTTTGATCCATGCTCCTCTTTCAATTTCACTCAAAATTCTATCAAATGTTGGAAGCAATACAATGTATATTCAAGAGTCAAGTCACCGCTTGCATAGTCGAATCTCGTAAATTGTCTCAACTTCTTTGTTTTGAATACAATTACATGCTTAGAACATGTAGTTTAGGGAAAGGCCTGAAACACTATTTTCATGGACAAATGCATGTTTGTTGATGGTTGTTGTGTGATTAGATATTGTAGTTGGTGTATTCACTAATGGGGAAGTCTTGAGTACCCAGAATTAAGCCTTAAACCAATTCAATCAAAGTGTGTACTATGTGTTCGATTAAATGTCCCTATAAATCCCATGTTCAGTTCCTTGGAATTTGGGGGCTATGATCACACAATCTAGGCATAAATTCTACGATTACACTGTTGACATGCCGAGTAGAAATAAAAAGTAGGATTAAAATTGTGCTTGAATTGAAGTACAAAAATTGGTATTTTTGGTCTCAGGTACTGCGATCACAGTCTCCATGACTACGATCACAGCACCAAGGTCGTGGTCACCGTTCTGTGATCGCCATACCTGATGGTAATTTTTGGCAGACCTCAAAAGTTTTACACATCTTTTAATGCCCCAAAACCTTCCATAACACTGCCACTTGAGCATATTTGTGAGATCTAGCACGTTTTGGGTATGACATACTAATGTTGGTTTAAGTTGCATTACTTACAGGTTATCAGCCTCAAACATGGGAGATTTTGACCACACCAGATTTATGGCCGCACAATGCCAACATCGCTACTATGAAGCTTTCCAAAGGACTAAGCTACCCCCTGAAAGGGGTATTAGCTAAGACAAGGTAGAGGAGAAGCTCCTAGAATTCCATGCCAAACTCACTGCAACCTAGTGGATGTGCTTTACCCCGGAGTAGTGCTATGCTAATAAGCAGTGGATGCGTGAGTTCTACACATACCTCAGCATAGTTTCTCTCACAAACCTAGTGATGACAATTTAGGGTAAGCAAGTGAAATTTGGAATGGAGCAGGTTAATACGATGTATGGGCTCCCAAATGCTGACATGGGGCATTTTCATGCCAAGGCATGCGAGCCAAGGACTCGGAAGGCTAACATTTTATGTCCTACAAAAGCAGTTCCCTGGTCCATCACAAAGAAAGATATTTTAATGAAGAACTTCACAGCAGAAGCCAGGCTTTGGATAAACATCATATGCATCCTAGCATCGCCATGCACCCATATAACCATTATCACCAATTTTCAAGCTCGAATGATGGCTTTCATTCTATCTAGCATCTTTCTCAATGTGGGCGAGATTGTTCTTTTGGAGTAGATGTATTTCCAAAATCAGGGAGGTATGTATCTTCATTTCCCTTTCCTTATTATTGATCTTTATAAGAAGGAAGAAGTAGAAGATTATGTTGAAGATACTTGGGTACATCCAAGCTCCCTCATCTTCCCACTCAAATTCATAGATAAGGGTTCCCTAGGTCAAAGTAAGAAGAGAAAGATAGACACGAGAAAATCAATCCAGGAGGACACAAACTCTTGTAGACCCTCATCATCCACTACTTTCGATGATATCTCTATTCAGATGTAGGGGGTGAGAGAACTATTTTCCAAACTACCTCAGGTACCGAGAAAGCCTTCCACTATTCATCATTAATATGTAGCATAGTCAGATTATGAGAGGTACACGGAGGAGAAAAAGAAGAAGGGTGCCATAGTAGCAATTCTGGAGAGATCCTATTTTGCATTTGTTGCCTCTCATATAGACCTCAAGGTTTCACATAACAAGATGGTAAAGAGAGAAGAAAAGATACAAATTCTCTAGGAGGTTGTGGAAAAGAATGAAGGGCATCTTCAAGGTTCTCAAACCTAACCATCTAGTACCTTCACCAACACTGGATAGTGAGAATGAGGCTTCTATAGAGTGGTTGGCTGATGTTGTTGGTGGTGATGATGCGAAGTCAATTGAACAAGATAGCTCTTGAGACATATTTAGTGAGACCCTTTTACTCTTAGTTGTAGTGTGGACACTGCATTTTTTTAGTTGGGGGTGCCCCCATATTTGTATTATTTTGGTGTTGTTTTTAGGATATTTATGTTGGTAATTCTTTTGGGATGATGCTTTGGATATTATTTTAATTTCGTTTTTGAAATGCTCCATTTTGGGCACCCGATTAATGCCCACATTTTATGGATTATCATGTTTTTCTTCTAGTTTTAGTTTTTATATTTTTACCTTAGATTTTATTTTGATTTTGATGATTCACAACATATTTTTCCCTATGATGGATTGAGTGAAGACATTCTTAAAGGTAAAGCATCGTGTTTCGGTTTTGAGGCATAGGTGCAGGGGAAGTCTGATTAGCCATAACATAGATGTCAAAAATACAAGGGAAGTCTGAGTACCTAGGGCATTGCATGTTGTAAAGTTGGGGTAACTTTGTACACCATTGGCAAAGTATGAGTAGCCATATGGTTAGTGTGCTCGTATTGAGCCTAAATGTGATGCTAAGGCTTTGGTTGTTGCCATAATTTAGCAAATTATGTGTGGTGCTAATGTAAAATAAACAACCCTTTCCATCTAAAAATTTTCAAAACAAAATCAAGGGCATGGATGTGAACTACTTTGTAACAAAACTTTTTCTCTTTTTGTGGCTTCATAAATTTTGACATATGAATAGAAATAGATACACCTATTTTGTCTCTCGCGAGAGCGACATTTGGGCCCCCTTGGCAAAATTTCGCAGGCCATGTGTGGTGAGATTTTAGTATTCATTTCTTGTGCACTTGTATTATCTAGAACTTTCCCTATTAATATTTCAAAACCTATTTTGATGTTATGTTATTGGAGAAATGATCTTAGTCCACCTTTGTGATTTTGCAACCCACTCAAGCCTAAAATGCCTACCCATGCATAATTATAATCCCTAGTACCCACTTTGAGCCTTTGGACCTTTCTTGGGAAAACTCATTATAACATGTGATCCATTCTTTTTATCCCTTTTTTGAACTAAACCCTCCTTGAACTTGAAAATGTAACATGAGGCTAAAAGTCTATGTTTGCGGTGGTAAAATTTGATGGAGGGAAGTGTGAGGCCTCAAAATTATTCATGAAATATCGAATGTGCCTAAGTTTTGAAAATAAAGAAATAAAAAAAATAAGGACCCAACAAAAGGAGCGAATTGCATGAAAGTTGCAAGAAAAAGAGATGAAAGAAATGGGTAAACAAAGGAAGCAAAAAGTAGGCATGATAAAAGGGAGAAAACCAAGAAGAGTGGCCCATAGTAAAAGAGGAGGATTGAAAAGTGTGATGTAGATGTTCAAGGAAGGGTGTAGCTATGTTGTCCTAAATGATATCCTACCTTAGCTCGAACCTACATTGCAAGCTTAACAAGTCCTTTGAGATCTCCGACCATTTACTCTCTTTGTAATGGCGATAGAAAATAGGGGCACTCATATGCTATGACACTTGTTGCATTTAGATTTCTTTTGTGATGGAGAAAGGTTTTTTACTTAAAATTCCTTGTTGAAAATTTGGTAGCTTGGCACATGAAATTATTTTTCTTGTGAGGTTAGGCATGTGAAATAATTTGAGGTAGGTTATTTTGTCACCTTTTGAAAAATGAGGCAAAAATAGTATAGCTTAGTTGTAGTCAAACAGAAGCCACCTCTAGACTATTGGTTGTTGTTGCTTGTTTGCTTGGTTGCTTGTTAAAGTCCTATATATCCTTGAATATTGCATCTTATAATGAAAGGGGTGGTGGAAATTAGCTTAGCCTATATGCAATGAGCTACATATGGTTGCGACTAAAGTTAAAGTCATTATGAGCTTTAAAATATAGAGTTGGGCATAGAGAATTATTGTCTCATGATAAGAGGTAGTGTTACTTTAGGGAAAGAGGTTGGGGGTTTTGACGAGTGATGAATTTATTACTCAATTCTAACTAAATAATTTTGCATATTACCTTATTTTGAACAAATAAATGAGACATATTAGTGATAAAATTCACTAATATCCACTCTTTGAAGGCATAGAGTTGAGGAGATCAAAAGATGTGGATTGGAGCTGAAAATTATCAAAAAGGAGCATGAAAACTACAGTTGAAGACTATGAACAGAAAGGCATCAGGTACCGCAGTGGCGGTCTTCTTCCCACGATCGTGGAAACCAAGCAAAACTCGTCCAACTGCAATTGCGGATGTTACCTATAGTCGCAGCCAGACCCTCACGATCGTGACTTAGATGAAGAAATTAGTACAAGGGAAAAACTGGAAATGCACGTAGCTGATCCTAATTTTGACAAAAAGACTCAAACCCTAGCATCATTGATGATATTGATTCTTCACTAATTCTTAGGTTTAGCTCTTAAATTCATAGCCTCCATTTTTTAGAAGAAAATATTGTATAATTTTAGGGAGAATAATACATTGGAGACTTTGTAAGTGGAAGATTAGCTCACTTCTATTGTTGATTTATGGGAGTGCCAAGTTTGAAGTAATATTTACTTAAGATTTAATAAATTACTTCAATGGAGATTATGGGTATATCTAGTCTTATTTATCATATATGTAGCTAGATCTCTCTCTTGGGGTTATATGTGAATATGGGTTAAAGTGTGTGTGGGTTGTTATTGATTAGCTTCTATTTAGTAGGTCATATTTATGGGTTTTATCATTTGTATTCTAACTTGGTTAGGGTTTGCTGGGTGAAAGCCCTAAATTCCCACATGGGTATGATGAGTGAAAGCTCCATTCTATAGAAAACCCAAAGCCATCTTTGAAAAAAAGGGTTTTGGGTAAAGTTTAGAAATCCATATAATCCTCGAAAGAGGGATGTAGACACCAAAGTAATAATAGATAATTGTGTGTGTAGTTTGCTAAATTTTCACTATCTTATACATAAGAGTGAATGTGAGGTTGACTATACTATGAGTATCATCCTAGAAATAGGGATACCTAAATTAAGATTATGGTTACCAATTGTTGAACACACCTTTTAGGTATTCAAAAAAGTCAATGGGTGAAAGTTTGTTGTTTTGTTGAAAGACTAGCATCAAAATCTATAACCAAACCTACCCATATTCGACTTACTAAATTGATGTTGATTGCTAACACCCATATATCACTCCCTTAGTAATGCCTAATCCTAAGATCCGCACATACTTGTTAAAACTATAATTATTCATATCACCAAATTTATACTAGAAAAATCCAAAAGAAAATATAAGTGTAGATACCTATCTCCCCCATTTTTACCTTCTTGTAACATTAGTTTTGATTTAACTTGTGTCTATTATTTTGAAGTAACTTTATTGCAACTCACATTGTTCCTCATGGATTCAATCCCGACTCTAAAGTTGGGTAAATATATTGATGACGACTTCCCTGTACTAAATTAAACGTGTAAGTCAAGCGTTATCAAGAGGCTACAAGTCATTGAGGAATGTTTCACTTTTTTGGTGTTTTATTTTAAATTTTTGAGTTTTAGTCCTGGGTTCTTATCTAATCCTTTTTGGTTCGTCTTTCAGATCATGCCTCGTAAAACTGGAACACAATAAAATTCTTCTATCCCATCTAGAGGTAATGCTGAAGGGGTATGTCCTACTTCTGGGGTTCATCCTGGATATCATGATCCTGTCCCTGATAGTTTTAGAGTTCTACTAGTTGGTACTAGTCCTTCTCAAGATGAGGTGTCTAATGCAGAATTCCATCAGTTTATTCATGTTATTGCAAAATGGGTTACTACTTAGGCTAATCGGAATGTGTCTTGTGCTTTGTCTACTGAGGCCACAAGGTTTGGCCAATTTATGAAGATGGGTCCTCCTACTTTTCTGGAGTGAAGGTGGAGGAGGATCCGTAAGGTTTCTTAGATAAGAAGGAGAAAATATTTCGAGTGATATAGGCCACTAATGTGGAGGGGGTAAACTTTGTAGGTTATCAGCTCAAAGATATTACATATTAGTGTCATGAAGAATGGGATTGGGATAGAGGATATGTGGAGGAGTCATCCTTAAGGAATTCCTTCTCTGGTTCTTTTCTGGACAATTTCTTTGCCTAAGAGTTAAGGGAAGCAAGGATGGAGGAGTTTGTGAACCTCAAGAAAAAGAGGATGTCTGTCAAGGAATATGACTTGAAGTTTCATGAATTTTCACTGTATGCTCCTGATTTGGTGGCTGACATGCGGTCTAGAACGAGAAAGTTTTCTTCTAGGATGAATCGAGATCTGATTTTGGAGAACAACACAACCTTGCTTATTAAGGATATGGACATCTCTAGGTTGACATTTCATATGCAATAGGTAGAGGATGAAAAGAGATGGCAGGCAGAGTTTGGAGATAGGCAAGGAAAGAGGAATGAGTTTTTTTATCAGAGAGGTTCTCAGTCTCAGGGTGGTAGAGATCGTGGAAAATGGAAGAAAAATAAGTGGAGGAGTTCTGGTACCTACTCTTCTGTGAGTGCTCCTTACCAGTCTGGTGACAAGCTTCATCATGGTGGTGATAATTTTCATCCATAAGGTGCCCAATTTCAGGCAAGTGGAGGTCAGTCAGTTTCTTCATGCCCTCTTTGTTAATTCTGTGGTTGTTCTCATTGGTGTTATTGCAATGAAGGAAAGAACAAATGCTTTAAGTATGGCCAGACATGTCATCGTCTTAGGGATTATCCGGTTAATAAGGTTGCTATAGGGGTAAATAAGATTCCAATGGCTTCATCTTTTGCTTCTACACATAGTGGTGTGGCATCTACTTCTGTTACTATTTATGGTTCTAGTATTGGTCAGAATAGGTTGTATGCTTTGGCATGTTGATAAGAATTCAAGGCATCATCTGATGTCGTTACTAGTATGTTACAACTTTTTCCTCAAGACATATATTATTTGCTTAATTTGGGGTCTATTCTCTCCTATGTGACTCCTTATGTGGTTGTATCTTTTGGTTTCGATTTGAATCAATTCAAAGGTTATTTTGGATCCTTTTTTTTATTTCTACCCAGGTAGGTGACTCAATTATTTCAAAGAGAGTCTATAGGGGGGTGATATTTGTTGGTGGCAAGTAGACATTGATTGATCTATTTGAGTTGGATATGGTGGATTTTGATGTTATTTTGGGGATGGATTGGTTACACTCTTGTTATTTGTCATTGGATTGTCGGACCTATAGGGTTATCTCTAGGTTCCCTAGTGAGCTGTTATAGAATGGGATGGTGTTTCTTTGTCTCCTAGGGGGAGGTTTATTTCTTATCTTAAAGCATTGAGGTTAATCTCCAAAGGCTGTTTTTATCACATGGTTTGGGTTGATGATTCTAACTTGTAAGGTCCTTTTTTCAATCAATTCCTGTGGTTAATAAGTTTCCTGAGGTCATTCTAGATGATCTTCCTGGTATTCCTCCGAATATGGAAATAGAATTTGGTATTGATCTAATTCTTGAAACACACCCAATTTTTATTCCTTAGTATAGAATGGCTCCGGCTGAGTTAAGAAAAATCAAGGAGCAACTTAAGGATCTTCTAGATAAGGGGTTTATTTATCTTAGAGCATCTCCTTGTATTGAACAAGTGTTTTTATGCACAAGAAGGATGGTTCTTTTTTGATATGCATTGATTATAGACAGTTGAACAAGGTGAAAGTCAAAACAAGTATCCTCTTCCAAGGATAGATGATTTGTTTGACTAGTTGCAAGGTGCCAAGTTCTTTTCTATGATAGATCTTTGGTCTGGGTACTATTAGCTAAAGATTAGGGAGGTGGATATCCCTAAGATGGCTTTTCATGCTTGGTAGGGCACTTTGAGTTTTTGGTAATGTCATTTGGGTTGACAAATGCTCCGATGATGTTTATGAATCTCATGAATAGAGTTTTTCGTCAGTATTTAGATCTTTTCATCATTATGTTTATTGATGACATTCTCGTTTATTCAAAGATAGAAATGGATTATGCCAATCACCTCTATATGGTATTGCTTACCTTAAAGAGACAATAACTGTATTCCAAGTTCTCCAAGTGTGAGTTTGGTTTAACACTGTGACTTTCTTGGGTCATATTATTTTTAGTGACGCAATCATGGTGGATCTGCAGAAGGTTGTTGTGGTGAAGTGGTTGCCTAGACCTACGTCTCTATTTGATATTCGAAGCTTCTTGGGTTTAGCTGGGTATTATAGGTGGTTTATGGAAAGCTTTTCATCGATAGATGCTCCTTTTACTAAGTTAACTCAGAAGAAGGTCAAGTTTTCTTAGTCAGATGCTTGTTAATGAAGTTTTGAGAAATTGAAGGATAAGTTAACTTCGAATCTAATTCTGACTTTTCTGGAAGGCAATGATGGGTTTGTGGTTTACTGTGATGCATCTCAGATAGGACTTAGTTGTGTGTTGATACAACATGGAAAGATGATTGCCTATGGTTCTAGGCAGTTGAAGGTATATAAGAGGAATTATCCTACTCATGATTTAGAGATGTTGGAAATTGTGTTTGGTTTGAAAATATGGTGGCATTATTTATATATTGTTCACATGGATGTCTTTTCTAATCATAAGAGTCTGTAGAATGTGTTCACCCAAAAAGATCTTAATCTCAGGCAGAAAAGATAAATTGAGCTTCTCAATGATTATGATATGAGTCTTAACTATTATCCAGTTAAGGCTAATGTGGTTGTTGATGCTCTTAGTAGGTTATCCAGGGGGAGTTTGGCTTATATGGAGGAAGGAATATGGGAATTGGTGAAGGATATTCACTTCTTGATAATCTTGGAGTTCACCTTTTAGACTCCAAGAATGGTGGTGTAGTGGTGTAAGAATTGATTCAATCGTCTCTTGGTGTAGAGATTAAGAATAAACAAGTGTTAGATCCTATCTTGATGAAAATCAAGAGTGATATTGGTGGGAAAAAAGTAATGGAGTTTAAGATCGGTGGTGATGGTACTTTATTATACCAAGACAGTTTGTGTGTTCCTGATGTCGACGGGTTGCAACAAAGGGTTTTGGATAAGGCTCATGAGTCACGCTATGTTGTTTATCCCGTCTCGACTAAGATATATCATGATCTTAAGGAGATCTATTGGTTGAATGGCATGACGAGGGATATGGCTGATTTTGTGGCCAAGTGCATGGTGTGTCAACAGATTATGGTTGAGCATATGAGGGCAACAGGGTTGTATCAAGAAATTGATTTGCTCGAATATAAGTGGGAAGTGATCAATAAGCACTTCATTACCGGTCTTTCTCGGTCTCGAAATCAATATGATTCGATGTGGGTCATCGTGGATAGGATAACTAAGTCTGCGCACTTTTTGCCAATGCGGACTACCTTCTCGAAGGAGGATTATGCAAGGCTGTAACTTCAGGAGATTGTGAAGCTATATGGGGTGCCTATTTTGATTATTTTTTATCAAGGGATAGAGTTTACATCTCAGTTCTAGCGATCTTTTTAGAGATGGTTGGGGACCAAGGTGATTCTGAGTATCACTTTTCATCCCCAAATAGATGGGCAAGCGTAGAAAACTATTCAGACATTTGAGTATATGCTTTGGGCTTGTGTTATTGATTATGGTGGAAATTGGGTTGAGCATTTACCTTCGATAAAGTTTGCTTATAACAATAGCTATCATTCTAGTATTAGTATGGCCCCTTTTAAGGTTTTTTATGGTAGGAGGTGCAGATCTCGTATTGGTTCATTCGAGCTTGGTGAGGCGGACATGTTTGGTCCCAACTTGGTTTACCAAACTATGAAGATGGTGAAGGTGATTCAGGAAAGGCTCAAGGATGCCCAAAATTGCCAAAAGTCTTATGTGGATGTTAGACATAGAGACTCTAAATTTGTCTTTGGGGATAAGGTTTTCCTTAAGGTATCTCCCATGAAGTGAGTAGTGTGGTTTAGCAAGAAGGGGAATCTCAGTCCCTGGTATGTTGATCCTTATGAGATTTTGTGAAAAGTTTGTAAGGTTGCTTATAGATGGAGTTGCCTTCTAGTATTAGCTTGGTTCATCCATCCTTTCATGTTTCCATGTTAAGTAAATGCATTGGTGATCCTTCATCAGTTGTTCCTTTGGAAGGGTTGGGTCTTATGGATTTTTTTTTCTTATGAAGATGTTTCTGTTGAGATCTTGGAAATGAAGGTTCGTCGTTTGCAGATTAAGGATGTGGCTTCGGTTAAGGTTCTTTGGCGGAACCATAAGGTGGGTGATGCTACATGGGAAGCGGAAGAAGACTTGAATTCTAAATATCCACATTATTTTTTGCTCCTGCGATTCGTGTGGAAGGTATATATCTTCAATAAATCTTTGTTTTCAGAGTTTGTTAAAGGAAATATTAACATATTTTCCTCTTTGTTTTCAAAATTTATTAAAGATTGGGATTATATTTGATAATGCAAATGACTCTTACATGTGGTTGTCTCTACCTTATGTGTCATTCGGTGATGAATGTTCCTAGTTGGGGAGACTAAAACACCCTAGTTTCTGGACCTTAGAAAATTTGCTAGAATTCTAATATCTGGACCCTATATACCTCATGGATACGAGCCGTATATTAGGGTATGGATGGTATGGTCCATTTATATACTGACCAGAGTTAGTTGGTGGGATGGAATTTTGTCATTAAAATGGATATGACATAGGGGGTATGAGTTGTATTGGTGGTTACAGATTATTTGTTTCCTTAACTTAACCTTAGACTTCGTTACTTAGGTTGGATCTGAGTACGAGTGGCTCACCATGAGTCATAAGATAAGGTACAAGTTATACCCAGGACTCGTATGGTGAACAATATCTAAATCTTTCTTGGGTTTAAATCTGCTAGGGGTATGGATAAAGGGAATAGATCGTATGTTATGGTTACAACTTGGTTGGATGATTCATATGTTTGACAGTGTTTGATACAAGGGTTGAGGCTAGGATACAAGTGGAGGATATCGATCGTAGTGGCAACGTACGACTTGTGAGGTTTAGTCATATCCCAGTGATAGGATTTAGGTGAAACTTAAGTAGGGGTATTCTAGATATTTCCCCACTTTTCCTACTAGGGTCCCACGACTTCTAACCTACTTTGGAGGTTATTTATCCTATTATTGTTATTCATTAACACTAAGAAACACTTCCTAAATACTTCATAATTCTCTCAAGAGCATTTGGGCAGGGGGAGCTAGGGTTTAAACTAAGGGATCAATTTTGGGTTTGTGTTTGTGATTTCTTTCCATCATTGTATTTTTTTTAGGAATGTTCTCTTCCATCAATGTCAATTTTACTTAAAGTCATGGTTTGTTTGAATGTTTTCAGGATTTCATTGATTGTATGATTTATGTTTACAAATATGATTTGGGGTTTTTGATATTAAATGGTTGGTTATAGTTTACCATGGTTTCAATTGTGTTTTATATGCATTAATGGTGGTTTGGGATAATTGTATTGTGTGTAAATGGTTTAATGGTAATTAGAATTGGTTTTGGTCATATTATGACCCTCAATGTGTTTGACATAATGCTTATAAAGATATGTTCATTGCATTGACCTCTTTTAATGGAACTCTTGCATGTTTTAAACTTAGTAAAGGAATTATGCACAGTTTAAATGGTTTAGAAAGGCTAAAGGATAATTGGATATGCTTGTGGGGAATATAGAAGTCTACAAAGAGGTTAAATATGGTAAATAGAAGGGAACTTCAAAGTCCCCTTAAACCTATAAATGGTTGGCTATGGATGATACTTGCAAGTAAGGGTTGGTATAACAATACCAATATCAATGACCTTGGATAATAACTGGATAATGGTTTGTGTATTTGGAAATTGGTTTTAATTGGGAAATAATGGTGTAAGGTGTAGATAACCCGAGGAAGGTGGAGGTCTTGGGGGGACCAATAGTAGAAACTCATATTTACTGATATGACGTTGTTCTTGGTGACTATTTGCATGATGTCACACTTTATTTTTTGTATGTACTAGTAATCCAATGGGATACTTCCCTTGTCGTGCGGCTACACGCACTAGGTCCCTTTGAGCAGGGGGAGCTGAACCCATATAGCCCATGGGTAGTTTAGGATGGCAAAGCTACAAAGCTAAAGTAAAGTTTTTAGAGGCATGCTAAACCAGGTCCCTTTTCTGGGATGGTTATACATATATATATATATATGTATGTCTATGGTTGTGTGCATATGAATGGTTTTATTTTGTTTTATAAATGGCATTATTTTATCCTTACCCTTAGATCATGCTAGCGGTCACTCGATAACCTCGTCTATCGGCGGCTGTATTCCTATGCAATGCAGGAACCGACCATTCTACTCCTTCTACATAGTGATTGACTCCGAGACAATATTTGGACTTAAGTGGTGAGCTTCCATCCTTTTGGAAGACTACATTTCACATTATGGATATTTTTAGACATTTTAACTTTATTTTGGATATTGGTTTTGGCTATGGTTGGAGGCATATCCCAAATGGATTTCATTACTCTTTTGGTTAGAGGCTTTGTGGTACTTCTATGGGTTGGAATGGGTCAGATTGGTATTGGTGTTGACATTGGCATTGGAATAAGCCAGGAGGATTGCATTATCGAACATAATTTCTCACTATTCTGGCATATTTTATTTTGGGATTAATTATATTATGTTTTGGAACGTCCTTGGTTATGGCCTAGTTTATGGCCTTTGTTTTGGTATGGTTTTGTATGGATGGATTACTTTTATGGGATGTTTGGACTCGATTGCGTCGGTCACGGTTGTGATCTATTCCTCATATTTTCTATATGAGCTTTACACTGTCTTGTTACATTGTCAAAATTTAGGAAACTCAGGGCAAGCAGTTGGAGTTTGGGTTGGGTAATGGGGGTGGTCTCTAGTCCTGGTCAAATTTAGGATGCCCATTACGGCAAGGCCCTAGGGCGGGTCATGTCAGACATTTAGTTCTTAAACAACTAGATAGTATGAATTGATATTCTAGACCCTAGGAGGATTCTTTCTATTATTGAGGCAAAATATACCTTATTTTAGCTGATTTGGAGTTGTTAGTTCGAGGATATAAGACCTTATATCCTCTATGATCTTGTGTTGAGTGGTGAGTTGAGGAGGGATACCATAGATTCGTAGGGTGTTATGATATTTGATGGATTCATTTCAAGGTTTGGCTACTTGATTCATTTGATATTGCTTTAGGCTAACTACTCTAGTTATTTTATTCACCTTGGTATAACTAAGATGTATAGGTATTTAAGTACCCATTATTGGTGGTGTGGTTTGAAGAGAGATATGGTGGACTTTGTAACTCATTGCCTATGTTGTTAGTATGTGAAGGCTGAACACCAGAGGCCTAGTGGACTGATTTAGAGATTGTACATTCTCAAGTGGAAATGGCAGAGGATCGAATCAATCTAACTTTGTTAGTGGTTTTCCTCATACCTCCCATGGTTCTGATGATATTTGAGTCATAGTGTATATGTTAGCCAAATCAACATATTTCATTCCTATTCAGATGTACGTCAGTTCTTCGATGCTAGTCGTGTCTATATGTGTGAGATAGTTTGCCTGTATGAAGTGCCTATATTTTATATTTTAGATCGGGGCTCAGTGTTCACTTCTAACTTTTTAAGAGATTCTCAGGAGGAGTTGGGCACTCAGGTGAGTCTTATCATGGCTTTCTACCCTCAATTCGGTGGGTAGTCGAAGTGGACTATCTAGATTCTTAAGGATATGCTTTGAGCCGGTATTATGGAATTTGGAGGTTAGTGGGAGCAACACTTAGCTTTGTTGGAGTTTGTATACAATAATAGCTACCATTAGAGTTTTGAGATGGAATAATTTGAGGCCCTATATGGTAGGCGTTGTTGATCTCTATTTGTTTGGTTCAAGACCTTCGTGGTTAGCCCCCGTGGAACTAACTTGCTTCAAAAGCATTTGAATAGAGTGGCGTGATTCATGATAGACTGAGGGAAGCTCAGAGTAGGCAGAAGGTTTTTTCAAATCATAGACTTTGTGCCTTCAGATTTGGAGTTGGAGATACGTTATTCCTTTGAGTACGACCTATAAAGATTGTGATGAGGTTCTAGAGGAAAAGTAAGCCCTGTCTTAGATATATTGGACACTTTGTGTAATAGCTCGTACTAATCTTAGCTCGATTTAGCTTTTAGTTGCATGCATAAGGGGCTTAAGGGATGAAATTTTCACTAAGTGTTGGAGACTTAGTCATTTTTAGGACCTCTAACTTTGAAGATTTTTATTTTGTTCGTCCCGACCTCGAGACATTGGTTTTTGAGTTTATTCATGTTTAGGGATGTAGTAGGTTTGTCTCAGAGAAGTTTTGAATATTTTGGACAAGGTTTGGGTCATGTTTGGATCACGAAATGAGTGGATCACCGCGATAAGCCAGCGATGCAGCATTAGTCCCGATGTCATACAGATAGCATCATGGTGAAGGAGATCAATGACTGCGATAAGACCGCATTGCGGTGATCCTGTTGCATCCACTTCTGAATTTAAAGGACAAAGGGGCAATTGGGTCTTTTCCCCCTCAAACCAATCGTTCATATCAAAACTTAGGCCATCAGGTAGGGCATTATTTTCCTTTCTTCTCCAAATTCCTCTCAAGGAAACCCTCCCATCAAACCCAAGAACAAAATTGAGTTCTTTTTTCCCAAAGAATTCAAGTTCCCCAAGTTCAAGAACCTTCAAGAAAGCATCAAGATTAGTGTTTTCCTTTAAAGTTAAGAAGCTTAACATATGTAGGGAGTTCATTCATAGGTACCTTTCACCAATGGAGCCCAAAAACCCTCTTTTAAATTAAAGAATGAATTTTTCAATTATTATGGTATTTTACATGTTCAAGATGAGTTTAATTCATATTTTCTTTGGTAATTTAAATTCAATTAAACCCATGCATGATCCCATGAAATAATTGATTTACTCATGCTTTAAATCTCGGTTTCCCATGTCTTATTCAAGTGAATTTCATGTTGTTAATTTCTTATGTTTAGAATATCCTCATACTCAAGTCCACTCTCTCCACATGTTTGGTGTAACAACTATGCCTTGGGTTCAACCATGATTCCATACTAAAGTTTTAAGCTTAAATGTCATATTTTATGATCATTCAGTGCTGGTGGGTTATGAACACCCAATACTTTAGTGTTTTTACATAATTTCAGATTTTGAAGTAATGATTTAGTTAAACTATGAATATTACGATTTACTCACTTCATATAATCATGATGAGAACTATCAGAAATAATTTCTAGTAAAACTTAGTTCAGTTCAGTATTAGTGTTAGTTTAGTTGGAAGTAAGATTAAACACCAAGAGTACCTAGGGATGGGGGCTCACCCACTAGTTTGGACTGGGTCCTTAGTAGCAGTCCCTAAGTTCTAAAACTACGTAGATAGTATAGGATTATGAGATGTCACCCATTATTTTAGGACTGGCACTCGTTTAGGGGTCACCCGCTAATTAAGGACTGACTTCATAGTCCTTCGGGACATCAGATTAGTGTATCCACACAGCCAGTGTTAGTACCCGTGGCACGGTCTTGACACCATTCCAACTATGGTTATAGGTTGGACCCCAATTAGCTCAGCTAGGGGCATGTCGGTTAATGATACCTCCCATAATTTTCGTTAGTATTTTAGTATATCTCAGTTGAGGTTTTTTTCACCAAGTATATTGATCAGATTTACATTTATTCGGTTATATGGACTTCAGTCCCTCAGTTTAAAAATTATTTCAGAAATATGTTTATGCTTGGTCTTGCATTCTCAGATATTACATGTTCAAGTATTTATGCTCAGTTTTCTCATGCACTTCAGTTGGTCCTTATATCACATATTAGTACATTCAAAGTATTGATATCATACTCTTTTTTTCTCTATGTTGTCTTATAACATAGGTTCCGATGCTCAGTTTACTGACCGTTCTTTGATAGCTTCACGTTACCTAGCAGTAGCAATGGTGACTCCTCATGAATCAAGGTCATGATTTATTTATCTTAGTTATTTTAGTATTTTTTTTATGTTCAGACAATCAGAGTTAGTTAGGGGCTTATCCTATCAATTGCCCTTGATGTTTAGAGGCTTTCAGATAATCAGTTATATAGTCAGTCAGTCAGTTCAGTATTATCAGTTGTTACAGACATTTTAGTCTTGTCATTTACATATATTTAGTATTCAATATTTTATAAGCTTATCTTCTGCATATGTTCTATAGTGATATTTCATTTTGTTCTCACAGTAGGTACCATCTCATGGGTTAGCTTGTGGTAACTTGTGACCGTAAGCACCGTTGTCGCAATTAGGGGGTAGCCCTGTGTCGTGACAAAACTTGGTATCGGAGCCTAAGGTTTTAAAGTGTCCTAGAGAGTCTGAAATTCGCATTGAGTAGAGTTTTATGATGGGTGTGAAGCATGCCACACTTATAGGCAAGAGGCTATGAGACATTTTAGGAAATTTTCCCTTCTTTCAGTGTTCATGTCATCTGAAAGTGCATGATCTCTACTTAAACTCTCTTTCTAACTCATCCTTTGTTCCATTTACAGATTACAGGAAAAAGAAATGGGGATCAACCTGCACCCCTACTTTTTTAGAAAGATCCCCTAAATTATCATGTCTCCCACGCCGAATTTCAGGATGCTTTTACTACCTTATCTCATTCAGTAGTTGTTCAGAACAACTATCAAGTTATTTCCCCATCAAATCTAGTGGTAAATATATTGCATTTAGGATTCAAGATTACACTCAGATGAATCCCCTTCTATTTTTGGGATCCAAGTCTGAGGAGGATCTGCAAGTGTTTCTGGATATAGTGCAAAATGTGATTGATATCATGGGTGTCACTTTAAGTGAGAGTGCAGAGTTAGCTTCATATCACTTGCAGGATGTATCTCACACCTTGTTTAGGAAGTAGAAGGAACACTGTGGTGTTGATGCAGGGCTATTAGAGTGGGAAGAGTTTGCCACAACTTTCTTAGACAGGTTATTTCCCTTTGAGTTGAAGGAATATAAGGATCAAGAGTTTATCAATTTGAAGCAGGGTAATATAAGTGTAAAGGAGTACTCGCTTAAGTTCATTCAGTTGGTGAGATATGCTCCTACTATGGTGGAAGACAATAGGTCTAGAAAGAGTAAGTTTGTATCTGGTGTAGCTGATAGTATGGTTAAAGAGTGTAGAACTGACATGCTGATTAAGGAGATAGACCTATCTAGACTCATGGTTCATGCTCAGCAGATGAGGAGGAGAATCTTAAGAAGAGAGATAAAGAATGAGAGGGCCAAAATAGAAAGTTTCAACTTTTCTTAGCCAAGGTCAGAAGGTGGTAACCATTCTCAGTTCTGTCAAATAATTTTTTCCCCATCTCCATCTTCAGCTAGTACACCAGTGCCTAAATTCAGGAAAGAAAATTGGGATAGAGCGCCAGGCTCTAAGTCCCAGGGTAGTATGAATAGTAGTTGTACTTATTTGTTCTGTGGGAAATATGGTAGGAATTATTAGGGTATGTGTAAAACTGGTAGTGATGTCTGTTTTGGATGTGGCAAGTTGGTTCATAGGATCCAGTAGTTCCAGTGGATGCTCAGAGGGGAAGGATTCGCGCCATCAGGGTTAATCTAATCTTTCATTAGCTCCAGCAGGTTGCCTAACTTAGTAGGGTTCCTCTTCTAGCTCAACCAGTGGGCTACATCAGAACCAGTTGTATGCCCTCCAGACATGATATAATAAGGAAAATTCTCCTAGTGTGGTTACAGGTACGTTATAGGTATTTTATGTTTATGTTTATGCTTTATTAGACCCTATAGCTTCACTTTCTTTTGTGAGTCCATATATAGTAGTCAATTTTGTGTCAGTCCTAAATCTTTAGCAGAACCTTTCTGAGTGTCTATCCCAGTGGGTTAATCTATCAAAGCCAGACGCGTATACAGAAATTGCCCGGCCACAGTATCTCATAAACTTACATTAGTTGATCTTTTGGAGTTAGAGATGACTTATTTTGATGTCATTCTCGATATGGATTGGCTCCACTCATGCTATGACTTAGTTGACTGTAGAAATAGAGTTGTTCTGTTTTAGTTTCCCAATTAACCAATCATTGAATGCAGCAGTAGTACTTCAGTGCTTAGGGGTCAGATTATTTCTTATCTTAAGGCAAGAAAAATGTTATCTAAAGGGTACGTGTACCATCTTGTTCGATTCAAGGACTCTAGTTATGACACTCCAAGCCTCGAGTTAGTTTTAATAGTAAGTGAATTTCCAAATGTGTTCCCTAAAGATCTTCCCAGAGTTCCTCCCCAAAGGGAAATTAACATCAGAATAGATCTACTACCAGATACCTAACCTATCTCTATTCCACCCTAGAGAATGGCTCCAACCGAGCTCAAGGAATTGAAATAATAGTTAAAAGATCTCTTAGATTAGGGTTTCATCAGTCCTAGAATTTCTCTATAGGGTTATCTAGTCTTGTTCGTGCATAAGAAAGATGGTTCTCTCAGAATATGGATCGATTACTGTCAGTTGAACAAAGTCACCATCAAGAATAAGTATTCGCTTCCAAAAATCAATGACTTGTTTGACAAACTTTAGGGTACTAGTTATTTCTTTAAGATAGACCTCAGATTCGGCTATCATCAGCTTAGAGTTAGAGAATGTGACATTCCAAAGACAACTTTTAGAACTCGATATGGTCTCTTCAAATTCCTAGTTATGTCTTATGGACTAACGAATGCCACTGCAGCTTTCATGGACTTGATGAACCAAGTGTTCAAGCATTACTCGGACATGTTAATTATAGTCTTCATTGATGATATCCTTATCTATTCTTGTAGTAAGAATGATCACGCTGACCATCTAAAAATTGTGTTGCAGACCCATATAGCTCATAAATTGTTCACTAAGTTCAGTAAGTGTGAATTTTGGCTAAGATCAATAGCTTTTCTTGGCCATATTATTTTCAATGATGGCATTAGAGTTGACCTTCAAAAGATTGAATCTAGTTAGAAATTAACCTAGACCTATCTATCCATCAGATATCAGAGTTTCTTGGGTTTTTCTAGCTATAACAAATGCTTTGTTAAAGGGTTTTCTTCTATTTCATCCCCTAAGTCACTATTGACTCAAAAAAAAAATCAAGTTTTAGTGGTCAGATTCTTGCGAGAAGAGTTTTCGGGAGTTGAAGACTCGACCTACTTCCACTCAAGTCTTGACTTTCCTAGATGGTTTCGATGGAGTTTTAGTTTACTGTGATCCTTCTAGTGTTGGTCTTGGTTGTGTTTTGATGCAGAGAGGTGAGAACATAGCCTACACCTTTAGACAACTTAAACCCCATGAGAAGAATTATCCAACCTATGATCTTGAATTGGCAGTAGTTGTTTTTGCCTTAAAAATTTAGAGGCACTATCTTTATTGGGTCCATGTTGATGTTTTCACTGACCATAAGAGTTTATAGTACGTAAACTTTAAGAAAAATCTGAATCTTCATTAAAGAAGGTGGATTAAGTTATTAAAAGATTATGATATGAGTGTGTTGTATAATCCGAGCAAGGCCAGTGCAGTTGAAGATGCCTTTATCAGGTTGTGTATGGGTAGTGTTACTCATGTTGAGGAGGATAAGAAGAAGTTAGTTCTGGGGGTTCATCAGTTTGCTAGATTAGGTGTTTAGTCTTTTAATCAGCTGAATGTAGTATATGGGTTTAGAATTGTTTGGAATTTTTATTTGTTGTCAAAGTAAAAGAAAGGAAAGATAGGGATCCTAGTCAGGTTAAGTTAAACGAGGTAGTTAGAGATCAGAGAGTAGAGGTTTTCTCCGAAGGGGGAGATGGTATGCATCGTTGTTTATGTAGGTTATGTGTTTCATATGTTGATAGTTTGAGATAGTGCATACTCGCAAAAGCACAAAGTGTGCGGTATTCTATTCACCCAAGAGCCACTAAGATGTACCACGATTTGTGGGAAATATATTGGTGGAGTGGTTTAAAGAACGATATTATAGAGTTTGTAGCTAAGTTCCGAAATTATTAGCAGGTTAAGGTTTAGCACCAAAGGGCTAGTGGTGCATTGCAGGAGTTTAGCATCACCACTTGGAAGTGGGAAGTGGTTAACATAGATTTTGTGATAAGGTTTCTTCCTACGTTTCGTCAACATGATTCGATTTGGGTGATTATTGATAGTATAACCAAGTCATCCTATTTCATACTAGTTCATACTTCATACTCAACTGAGGATTATGCCAGGATTTATATTATGGAGTTAGTTAAGTTGCATGAGATTTCGTTGTCTATCATATCAGATAGAGGTACTCAATTTACCTCTCACTTTTGCAAGGATTTTCAGAAGGGGCTTGGTACCCAAGTTCATCTCAGTACAACTTTTCATCCTCAGATAGATGGTAAGGTAGAGAGGACCATTCAGACCTTAAAAGACATATTGAGGGCATATGTTATTGACTTTAAAGGTAGTTGGGATGACCACTTACCTTTGACTGAGTTTGCCTATAACAATAGTTAACACTCAAGTATTCATATGGCTCCGTTTGAGGCTCTCTATGGAAGGAGATATAGATATTCTATTAGTTGATTTAAAGAAGATGAGGTTTCTTTGATAGGGCTATATTTAGTGTTTAACATAGTCGAGAAAATTCAGTTGATTCGAGAGAGGCTAAAGACAGCCGAAAGCCATCAAAAATCATATGAAGCCGTAAGAAGAAGAGATCTTAAGTTTGAGGTTGGTGATTTGGTCTATTTCAAAATTTCACCTATAAAGGTAGTGATGAGATTTGGAAGGAAGGGGAAACTCAGTCACCGCTATATTGGTCCATATAGAATCTTGAACCATTTTAGAAAGGTAGCCTATGAGCTAGATTTGCTTGTATATTTGGCATCCATACATCCAGTGCTCCATGTTTCTTTGTTACAAAAATATTTTGGTGATTTAGTTTTAGTTGTTCCTTTAGAAGATATGGACGTTAAGGGTAGCCTTTCCTATGAGGAAGTCCCAGTTGAGATCCTTGATCGTCATATTTATAGGCTAAGGAATAAAGAAGTTCCCTTGGTTAAGGTCCTTTGGTGGAATTAGTCTGTCGAGGGAGCTATATGGGAAGTACAAGCAGATATGCAAACCAAATACTCTCATATTTTCTCCGCAAACTCAGATTCATCTTGATGTAATGATTCTTCATTAGATTGACTCTTTTTCTTTCTTAGTTTCATTTATGTTACCATTCCCATGTCATTACATGCATTCATGAAATCATTTCAATTCAAGTATAATGTTTCAGAATCAGTTGTGTAATAATGTTCCGAATCATGCATGATCTGTATGTGATCTCAGTTACCTTAGTATAGTTCTCTAAGTCTAACCTGTCTTATTGGAGGATGAATGTTCCAAAGGGGGATATATTGTAATACCCCATACTAATCTTAGCTCAATTCAGCTTTTAGTTACATGCATAAGGCCTAACATTTTCACTGAGTGTTGGTGACTTAATCATTTTTAGGACCTCTAACTTTGAGGATTTTTAGTTTTGCCTTCCCGACCCCAAGAAGTTGGATTTTGAGTTAATTCATGTTCACGGATGTAAAAGGTATGTGTCAGAGGAGTTTTGGATATTTCGGACAAAGTTGGGTCATGTTTGGATCACGAAAACCGTGGGTCATCATGATAAGCCCACAACGCATCATTAGTCGCGATGTCATGTAGACTTTATTGTGGTGAGGGAAATCAACGACTGAGATGAAACCACATCGCGGTGAGCTTGTTGCTTCAAGGCCTGAATTTAAATGACAGAGGGGAAATTGGGTCTTTTCCCTCTTAGCCCAATCATTCATATCACGACTTTGGGAATCAATTAGGGCATTATTTATTCTTCTTCTCTAAATTCCTCTCAAGGAAACCCTCCCCTCTTCCTCAAGAACCAAATTGAGTTCCTTTTTCGCTAAGAAATCAAGAATTTAAGTTCCCCAAGTTCAAAAACCTTTAAGAAAGCATCTAGATTACTGTTTTCCTTTCAAGTTAAGAAACATAAGGTATGTGGGGTGTTCATTCATAGGTCCTTTTCACCCATGGATCCCAAAAACCATCTTTTAAATTAAAGAATGGATTTTTCTAATATTATGATATTTTACATGTTCAAGATGAGTTTAATTTATGTTTTCCTTGGTAATTTAAATTCAATTCAGCCTTTGTATGCTCCCATGAAATAATTGATTTACTCATGCTTTATATCTTAGTTTCCCATGTCTTATTCAAGTGAATTTCGTATTATTGATTTCTCATGTTTAGAATATCCTCATATTCAAGTCCAGGCTTTCCACATGTTTGGTGAAACGTTTATCCCTTAAGTTGTACTATGATTCCATACTACAGTTTTAAGCTTAAATGTGATATTTTATGATTATTCAGTGGTAATGGGTTATGAACAACCAATACCTTTGTGTTTTTAGATGATTATATATTTTTAAGTAATTATTCATTTAAACCATTAATATTACTATTTACACTGTTCATATAATCATATTAAGCACTATAAAAAATAATGTTCAATTAAACATAGTTTAGTTCATTGCTAGTGTCATTTTAGTTAAGAGTAGGATTTAGCATTGATCGATCCTAGGGATGGGGGCTCACCCGCCGGTTAGTACTTAGTCCTTACTAGCACTCCCTAAGTTCTAGAACTACGTAGCCAACGTAGGATTCTGAGATGTCACTCGCTAGTTTAGGACTGAAAAACTCTGAGGGATCACCCACCAGTTTAGGACTAACTCCCTAGTCCTTTAGTACATCATATTAGTGGATCTACATAGCAGTGTTAGTAATCGTGGCAGGGTACTAACACCCTTCCAACTGGCATTACAGGTTGGACCCCAATTAGCTCAGATTAGGGCATGGAGGTTACATGATACCTCTAATAGTTTTCGTTAGTATTTTAGTATATCTCAGTTGAGGTTTGCTTTACCAATTGTACAAGTCAGAATTACAATTATTCAGTAATACATACTTAGTCCCTCTATATACAAATTATTTTAGAACTATGTTTATTCTTGGTATTACATTCTCAGATAGTATATGTTCATGCATTTATGCTCAGATTTCTCATGCATTGCAGTCACTCCATATCTCACATACTAGTACATTGAAAGTACTGATCGCATACTCTTCTTTGTTCTATGTTTTCTTATAACATAGGTTCGGACGCTCAGTTTCGCAACCTTTCTTTGACAGCTCTGTATTACCCAATAGTAGTAGTGGTGAGTCCTTATCCATTGAGGAGATGATTTATTTATTTCAATTATTTTAGTGTTTTCTTATGTTCAGAAAGACAGAGTTAGTTGGGGAATCATCCCATCAACTCCCCATGATATTTAGAGACTTTCAGAAAATCAGTTAGATAGTCAGTTAGTAAATTCAATATTATTAGTTGATACAAACATTTTAAACTTGTCATTTACATTTATTCATTATTCAAATTTTTCGTATTTTGTCATCTTATCTTCTACATATTTTTTATTAGTGTCGTTTCATTCTGTGATCCTAGTAGGTACTAGCTTATGGGTTAGCTTATGGTCTCTTTTCACCATAAGCGTTGTTTTCATGACTAGGGGGTAGCCTCGGGTTGTGACAGTTAGAGATGCTTTTCACAGTTTGAGAGGTAGCATACGAGTTAGCCTTGACCCCATATTTTGCTGTTGTTCATCTAGTTTTTCATGTTTCTATGTTACGGTGGTACATGCTTGATAAGTCATACATCCTATGGTGGGACTCAATTTAGTTGGATAAGAGATTGAACTTCGTGGATGAGCCAATGTTCATATTAGCAAAGTATGTTAGGCAGTTGCTCTTGAGATATATTACAATAATTAAGTTTATATGGAGACAATGCCAAGTATAGAAGGCTACTTGGGAGATCGACAACGAGATGCAGACCAAGTATCCTCACCTGGTCATGCCTTCAGTAATCCTAACGCTTTACTTTCATAGACAAAAAAAAGTTATTTTAGTAGTGGATATTATAATCAGCATTAAGGTCATTTTCTTCATTTCCACATATTTTTGCCATTTAGAAATTTTCTATAGCTGACAATTTAGTTATAAGGCAGTTCGTTTCACGAAGGATAGTCTCCGAAATATCAACGTGACACGGAGGATAGTGTCCGCAATAAGCAGCGTGCTACGCCGAGGTGTTTATCATGCAGCTTTTTGTTTTACTCTTTTGAGGTAAGGGTCTTTTAAGTCTTTTAACCCATGTACGACTCTTAAACATAAAAGAAGTTTATTCTCATCAATTTTTCAAAGGTTGATTACTCTCTGTCAGTGTCAAACACAAAATTGTAATGCCCTGAATCTAGTACCCAGAAGGTTAAACGGTGCTCATGACCCCGTAGGACCACAAGCTAACCCATGACTGATATTTGTACCTGTATACTGCATAATATACTGTATGATTGTGGAAACATGAACTGAAAGGCCATAAGGTTCAAGACTGTAACATAATTGATAAATATATAACATCTAAACGGGGTATGAAATACCCAAAACAAAACTGAAATAACACGATAGTCTGAACATGATAGTATGGAAAGCCTCTCACTGACTGAACTATATAAATGAGGATTTGATGGGACATATCCCCAACTAACTCCAACTAATAAATTACTTAATAAGATAATAAATAAATGATCATGTCATCGAGAGATGAGGATTCAGTGCTAACTCTGACTGCTGAGACAGGAATGCTACTGATGCTCTGAAGATCATGCTTCTGAACCTATGGTATAAGACACCATAGCGCAAATGCATCAGTACTTTGAATATATTGGTATGCATGGAAGGTAGGCTGAATGCATGAAGTTCATATGCATGAAAAATATTGGCTAATTAACTAATATGAACGTGAGAATACATGCTTGAATACGTAGTAACTATATCTAAGATCATGATAACATGAATTTACTGATAACTAACATGACTAATAATTGAATTCTAATGACTGATATAACTGATGGCATGAGTGACTATATCTGACATTCCTGAATCTGATGGAACTAGATAAGTTCTGTACTGTATCTGAGTTGAATGTATCTGACAGTCCTAAATTCTGTAGAACTATCTGAGTTATATTACTAAGACTGAATGACTGTATTTGACAGTCCTTATTCTATAATCGAAACTGTGGGAAATATTTTTCTAACCGACATGCCCCTAATACGCCATCATGGCGGAGTTGGAATCCAATCTGTAACCCCAATTGGAATGGTGTCAATACCGCGCCACTGGTAAGGAAAAGCTGTGAGTGACCCCCATCTAACAGTGTCCCCAAAAGAGAATGATGGGGTCCTCATTTGACAGTGCTTATCCTGCTCATCAACCCTCATCTTAAAGTATTAATGTCTCAACCTATGTTGGCTACATAGTTCTGGAACGCAAGGATGACTTCTAAGAATTACACGCTCATCTGATAGTGTGTGTTCCCATCCTTAGGTTCATTCGGTGCTAATTTCTACTCCCATTCGAATATACACTGAACATGGATTACTGAACTGAACTGGACTGAATTATTGAGTTTCGTTGACTGAAAGAATAGTACTAAGATTACTAAATTTCTGAGATTTCCTGAGTCACATGACTAACTGAGTTCTATGGATCATGGCTTGACTGGGGGCATCGTGAAAACATGACACTGACTCTAGACACACAACTATATTTTTCGGATACAAGTACCCCCAGGACTCGATGGAAGGAAATTGACAAGGCATGACATTCTTTCATACATGACTAACATCAACAATATATAATCCATTGACTAAGACATTTCATCAAACACTTGACATACATAAGTTATACATGAATGGGGATTTCATAATATCATACTAGTATGGCATTTTTCCTTTATATAGACATTTAATCAAACATGTGGGGAGCATGCTTTGGTTATACAATCATCAACACATGTAATAATCAAGGATACATCAATCAACTTGTAAATTGAAGGTGGTTTATCATGATTATTATGCAAATCATCACATACTAGGGTCAATCATTGGAATATGTAATTTAAAACATGAATCAAAACCATACAACATCATGAACATAAATTTCATTTCAATTTGAATCATGAACATTCACAAATACCCAAATCTTGGATTTTAAAAAGAGATTCTTGAGCTTCATGGGTGAGAGAGACCGATTAATCAACACATGACATACCTTAGTTCTTTATTTAACAAGATTGATGGAGAGACTTTCTTGAAATTGAAATCCTAGCTTGTTCTTGAGAGAAAATTGAGAGAAACTAGTATATTTTGGGTTCCAAATAGCTGAATCTCGTGTTAAAGGGATTAAATAGGGGTGGAAAATTGACCCTTTTAACCCTGGATGCGTCTTTTAATTTTAGTAAAATTTTCCCGAATTGGACCCCTGGCGCGACGCGGCGCTATCGCGCCGTGTCACTGGAATTCGACAACTAGGAAATCGAGGGATGGCGCAATCGGATCCATCGTGTTGTCACTACATTTGTGACCTGGAAGTTTGGTGCGACTTACCACTATCGCGGACCCCTACTGGAATTTGACAATTGCCATTTTCTCCTGTGGCGCGGTGCGCCACTAACTAATATGGTGCTATTTTATGACGGGAACTTAAAATAGTCATAACTTCTTACCCGGTTATCGGATTTAGGCAAATTTAATATCGATGAAAATCTTAAAAATTCCTCATGGAATAAACATCATTCAATTTAGAAGCTAACAATTGACATTCTTGGGACAAAAAAAATTAGTTAGAAAACTTAAGGGTATTAAAATATCTCCCCCTTGGGAACATTCATCCCCAAATGAGACTGACTAAGAGAGAAGAAACGATAAGCCGAAGTACACACTGAACACGAACAATGAAATGTGACTGACATAACTGACATTTTAGAGATTCTTACTGAGCATGCATATTTGATATGTGATTTCATGACTCAGCTGATTCACGAATGCATGACTAAGAGTACTGATAAGCTAATCACACATATTTGATGTGTGAATACATAATGAAACTGATTACATGACTGAGATTTCTAATAAATGAGTTTTCTCACAAGGAGAATGCATGTATGATGCATGAATACATGACTAAACTGATGCATGAACATATAATCGAATATGCAATGTACTTAGTTCCTAGTTTCAAAATGGAATCCTGAGCATGAGGCTGATATCAAGTTGTAACTGAAATTTGGACATGAAAACTGAAAAGCTTAAGAAGAACTGTTACCTTGAGCTAAATCTGATTTAGCGGAGAAGAGATGAGGATACTTGGTATGAATTTCTGCTCCTGCTTCCCAAGTAGCTCCCTCAATGGACTGATTCTGCCAAAGAAATTTGAATAGAGGGGCTTCTTTGTTCCTTAGTCTACGAGTCTGATAGTCTAGAATTTTGACTGGAATCTCTTCATAAAAGAGGTTGTTCTGAATATCTATGTTCTGAATAAGGACTACAACCATTGGGTAACCTATGCACTTCTTGAGCAAAGAGACATGGAAGACTGGATGAACTGAGGCTAGATCTGAAGGCAATTCAAGCTCATAAGATACCATGCCGAAGCAACTAAGGATTTTGAAGGGACCGACATATCGGGGACTGAGATTTCCCTTCTTGTCGAACCTCTTCACTTCCTTCATGGGAGATATCTTTAGATAGACATAGTCACCAATAACGAACTCGAGATCCTTTCTACGTACATCTGCATAAGACTTTTATTGGCTCTGAGCAGCCCAGAGTCTTTCTCTGATCAACTGGACTTTCTCTAAGTCATTGAATACTAAGTCAGGCCCTATAACTGAGGCCTCACTAACTTCAAACCAATCTATTGGAGATCTGCACCTCCTAACATAGAGAGCTTCAAATGGAGCCATTTGAATACTGGAATGATAGCTATTATTGTATGCAAACTCAATCAAAGGAAAGAGGTCATCCCAACAACCCTTGAAATTAATTGCAGACTCTCTTAGCATGTCTTCTAGGGTCTGAATGGTCCTTTCTACTTGTCTATCTGTCTGAGGATAAAAGGATGTACTGAGATAAATTTGGGTACCAAGACCCTTTTGGAACGCTTTCCAAAAATAAGAGGTGAACTGGTATGTCTATCTGAGATAATGGATAATGGAACACTGTGCAATCTGACTAACTCTCTAAAGTAGAGTTTGGCATAATCCTTGGCTGAATAAGAGGTATGAACTAGGAGGAAATGATATGACTTGGCCATCCTATCTACAACGACCCAGACTGAATTATGCTGATGATGAGTTCGAGGGAAACCCATCACAAAGTCCATGTTCACTTCTTCCCACTTCCAAGTAGGAATAATGAACTCCTACATAGGTCCACTAAGCTTCTGATGCTTTATCTTAACCTGCTAAAATGTAGAGCACTTAGCCACAAACTCTGCAATATCTCTCTTCATCCCACTCCACCAATAGATCTCCCGCAAGTCATGATACATCTTTGTGACCCCTGGATGAATAGAGTAGCACGCATCATGCGCTTCTACAAGAATTCACTGCCTTAAGTCAACTATATCTGGAATACATATACGACCCTGACAATGCAATACACCATCTCCCCCTTGGGATAAAACCTCTACTTTATGATCCTGGAATGAGTCTTTCAACTTGGCTAAACTGGGATCTCTATATTGTTTTTTTTTCACCTCAAAAACTATAGATGATTCTGACTAACTCTGAACCCATAAATCACCCTTCTCTGTATCGACTAAGTGAACACCTAGTCTATAAAGATGATGGACTTCCTAAGATAACTTCTTCTTACTATCCTCAACATGAGAAACACTACCCATAGACAGTCTACTGAGAGCATCGGCCACTACATTGGCCTTGCCCGAAAGATAAACGACACTTATGTCATAGTCTTTCAAGAGATCTAACCACCTTCTCTGATGAAAATTGATATCTTTCTTAGAAAAGACATACTGAAGGATCTTATGATCTATTAGCACATCTACCTTAACTCTGATAGATAATGCCTCCAAATCTCTAAGGCAAATACTACAGCTGCTAGCTCAAGATCATGAATAGGATAATTCTTCTCATGAGGTTTAAGCTGTCTGGAGGTGTAGGCTATGACCTTACCATGCTGCATGATGACACAACCCAAACCTACTCTGGATGCATCATAATACACTACGAAACCATCTAAACCATCTGGAACAGCTAGGACTGGAGCTGAGGTGAGTCGAGTCTTCAACACCTGAAAACTCTTCTCACCATGATCTGACCACTGAAACTTGACTTTCTTATGAGTCAAACTGGACATAGGGGATGCAATAGAAGAAAATACCTCAACAAACCACCTATAATAGCCAGCCAAACCCAAGAAACTCCTAATATTTAATTAAGAGATAGGTCTGGGCCAGTTTCTTGCCGTTTCGGTTTATTGAGAATCTACTCTAATGCCATCACCAGAAAATATATGGCCAAGGAATACTACTGACCTTAGCTAAATTTGCACTTACTGAATTTGGCAAAAAGCTAATGATCTGTGAGAGTACGAAGTACGATCCTGAGATGGTCTTCATGATCACACTCACTGAGGGAATAAACCATAATATTATCTATAAACACTATGACTAACATATCCAAATACTTCTTAAACACATGGTTCATCAAGTCCATGAAAGTTGCTGGGGTATTTGTAAGACCAAAGGACATGACTAGGAATTCGAAGTGACTATACCGAGTACGAAAGGCAGTTTTTGGAATGTCACATTGTCTGACTCTGAGCTGATGATAGCCAGATTTGAGGTTTATCTTAGAGAAATAACTAGCACCCTAAAGTTGGTCAAACAATTCATAAATTCTGGGAAGTGGATTCTTGTTCTTTACCGTGACTTTATTGAGCTGACGGTAGTCTATGAACATTCTGAGAGAACCATCTTTCTTTCTCATGAATAAGACTGGTGCACCCTACGGGGACATACTGGGTTTGATGAATCCCTTATCTAAGAGATTCTTCAACTGTTCTTTTAGTTCTCTAAGCTCTACTGGTTTTATTCTATATGGCAGAATAGATATAGGCTGAGTATCTGGAAGAAGATCGATGTCGAAGTCTATTTCCCTTTCGGAAGGAATGCTTGGAAGATCTTTGGGAAAAATATCTGAATATTCATTCACGACTGGGACTAAATCAAGACTGGGAGTTTCAGAACTAGTGTTCTTAACTCGAACAAGATAATAGAAACATCCTTTAGATATCATTTTCCATACCCGAAGGTAGGAAAAAAGTTGATCTCTAAAAGCGGATACATTACCCTTCCTCTCTAGGACGGGTTCATTCAAAAATTGAAACTGGACTATTTTATTTCTGAAGTCGATTGTGGCATAGGAGGAATGAGGACAATCCATGCCGAAAATGACATCAAAATTAGTCATCTTTAATTTGACTATGTCTGCTGAAGTGACTTTCTGAAATATCATAATCGGGCAGTTCCTGTAAACCCGCCGGGCTATGATGGTTTTACCCACTGGGGTAGAGACTGAGAAGGGCTCTGCTAGAATTTATGGACTAACTCCGAAATGAATTACTTTATATGGAGTAACAAAAGACAAAGAAGCTCCTGGATCTAGCAAAGCGTAAACATGCACATGAAAGATCTGTAACGTACCAGTAACCACATCTAGAGAATTTTCCTGATCTTGCCAGGACAGAAGAGCATAGAGTTTGTTTGGGCGTTTCCCACTAGTAGCACTGGAAGTGGCACCCTGCTGATTTGGGCGACCGAACTGAGCTGAGGAATGGTTTTTATGACCCTGATAACCTATCTAGGGACAATCTCTGACTCTGTGGCCTGGCTAGCCAAATCCAAAATAGACTACCATCTCTGCAAGCACCTTAGTGGTTCTTACCACAGGTCTGACAAAGGGGATTAGTTCTGGCATTACTGACACTGCACTGAGACATAGAGCCTGGCGCCCTATCTTTATTACCATTCCTGAACTTAGGAGTTGGAGAACTAGCTGATGAAGGAACTGGAACTGACGGCTTAGGATGAAACTGAGAATGGTTTCCTCCTTCTAATTTAGGCTGAGCAAAGTTGAAACTACCTGTCTTTGCTCTTTTATTCTGCTTCTCTCTCATCTTAATCTTTTGATCTTCTATCTGCTCAGAATCAGTCATAAGCCTGGCTAAAGTCATGTCACTATTCAATATCGCAAAACTACACTCGTTGACTACACTATCATTCACCCCAGAAAAAAACTTACTCATCTTGGCCTTTCTGTCTGCAACTACATGAGGGACATATCTGGACAATTGAGTAAACTTAAGACAATACTCTTTTACTGTCATATTTCCCTGCCTAAGGTTGATGAATTCTAACACCTTGGCTTCTCTCAGCTCTAAAGGAAAGAACCTCTATAAGAATGCGGTGACAAATTCCTCCCACTCTATAGGCCCTGCATCAACTAACCTTTCTGACTTCCACTGTTTGTACCAAGTTTGACCAACATCCTACAACTAATATGCATCTAGCTCTTCACTCTCAATAGTTGACACCCCCATAACGTCTGTAACTTTCTAAACCTGATTGATGAATTCCTGAGGGTCCTCATCTGACTTAGACCCAAGAAAGGATGGAGGATTCATTCTGGTGAAGTCCCATATCCTGGCTACAACTGAATTGGCCACTAGGTTGGCTAGAACGATAACTGGTTATTCATTTTGAGAAGTAACTGACTGAGCAAGACTAGTGAATGCAGCTCTAAACTCTACATGAGAAACATGTTCGCCCAAAGGTTCTTCGGTCTGAGGGGATGATTGATTCCTATTTCTTCCTTTAGGAGGCATGTTCTATAGAATAAATTAAGAAATAAATTAGACTGAGAGATTGACTTGAGATTATTCTCACTAGCATGACATGAATACTGAAATAAGGGAAACTATTCCTAAAACATCTTATAGCCTCCTGCACAAAAATGTGGTGCGCAACACACCCATGCATAAGACTTTAATAGATGAAGCTTTCAGACTTACTAGGACTCTATTGAACCTTAGGCTATGATACAAAGTTTGTAATGCCCCGGATCTAGTACCCGGAATGCTACATGGTGATCATGACCCTGAAGGACCATAAGCTAACCCATGACTGATATCTATAGCTGTATACTGCATAATATATTGTATGATTGTGCAAACATGAACTGAAAGAACATAAGGTTCAAGACTATAACATAACTAATAAAGATATAACATCTAAATGGGGTATGAAATACCCAAAACAAAATTGAAATAACATGATAATCTGGAAAGCCTCTAACTGAATGAATTGTCTGAATGAGGAGTTGCTGGGACATATCCCCGACTAACTCCAACTAATAAATTAATTAATAAGATAATAAATAAACTACCATTTTCTTCAGTGACGAGGACTCACTTCTAACTCTGACTGCGGAGACTGGAATGCTACTGATGCTCTGGATCTCGTGCTTCTGAACCTATGGTATAAGACACCATATCACAAATGCGTCAGTTCTTTGAATATACTGGTATGCATGGAAGGTAGGCTAAATGCATGGGGTTCATATGCATGAACAATACTGGCTAACTGAATAATATGAATGTGGGAATACATGCATGAATACATAGTAACTATAGCTGAGATCATGATAACATAAATTTACTGATAACTAAATTCTGATGACATGAGTGACTGTATCTGACAGTCCTAAATCTAATGGAACTATCTAAGTTTGTACTATATCTGAGTTGACTATATCTGATAGTCCTAAATTCTATAGAACTATCTGAGTTCTATTGCTGAGACTGAATGACTGTATGTGACAGTCCTGAATCTGTAACCAAAACTATGGGAAGTAGTTATCTAACTAATATTCCCTTAACACACCATTATGGCTGAGTTGGGGTCCAATATGTAACCCCAATTGAAATGGTGTCAATACCGCGCCACTGGTAAGGATAAGCTGTGAGTGACCATCATCTGACAGTGTCCCCAAAAGTGAACGGTGGGGCCCTCATCTGACAGTTTTTATCCACTTCATCAACCCTCATCTGACTGTGCTAATGTCCCAACCTATGTTATCTACATAGTTCTGGAATGCAAGGATGACTTCTAAGAATCACACCCTCATCTGACAGTGTGTATTCCTATCCTTGGGTTCACTAGGTGCTAATTTCTACTCTTATCTGAATAGACACTGAACATGGATTACAAAAATGAACTGGACTAAATTACTAAGTTCCATCGACTGATGGAATAGAACTGAGATTACTGAATTTCTGAGATTTCCTGAGTCACATGATTGACTGAGTTCTATGGATCATAGCTTGACTGAGGGCATCATGAAAACATGACACTGACTCTAGTCTCACAGCTATATTTTTCGGGTATAGGTACCCCCAGGATTAGATGGAAGAAAACTGACAAGGCATGACATTTTTGAATACATGACTAACATCAACAATATATAATCGATTGACTAATACATTTCATCAAACATTTGACATAAATTACTTATACATGAATGGGGATTTCATAATATCATACTTGTATGGCATTTTTGCTTCACATAGGAATTTAATCAAACATGTGGGGATCATGCTTTGGTTATACAATCACTAACACATGTAATAATCAAGGATACATCAATCAACTTATAAATTAAAGGGGGTTTATCATAATTATTATGCAAATAATCACATACTAGAGTCAATCATTGGAATATGTATTTCAAAACATTAATCCAAACCACACAATATCATGAACATAAATTTCTATTCTATTTGAATCATGAACATTCACAAATACCCAAATCTTGGATTTTGAAAAGAGATTCTTGAGCTTCATGGGGGAGAGAGACCCATGAATCAACCCATGACATACCTTATTTCTTGATTTAGCAAAGATTGATGGAGAGACTTTCTTGAAATTAAATCCCCAATTGAAACCATAGCTTGATCTTGAGAGAAAATTAAGAGAAACTAGTATATTTTGGGTTCCAAATAGATAAACCTCCTGTTAAAGGTCTTAAATAGGGGTGGGAAATTAAACCTTTGAACCTTGGACGCGTATTTTAATTTCAGTGAAATTTTCCTCAATTGGACCCCTGGCGCGACGCGACACTATGACAACTTAGAAATTGAGGGATGGTGCGACGCGGAGCTATCGTGTTGTCCCATCATTTGCAACCTGGAAGTTTAGCGCGACACGCCACTATCGCGAACCCATACTGGAATTTGACAATTTCCATTTTCTCCTTTGGCGCAGCGCGCGACTAACTAATATGGTGTTGTTTTACGATGGGAACTTGAAATAGTCATAACTTCTTATCCGATTATCAAATTTAGGCAAATTTTATATCGATGGAAAGATTATTGAATTTCCCATATGACAATCTTGAAAATTCCTCATGAAATAAACATCATTCAATTTAGAACCTAATACTTGAAATTCTTGGGACAAAAAAAATTAGTTATGAAACTTCGGGGTATTACAAAAACCTAAGAAAACCTTTAGGGTTTCGCCATACATTCATCTTCTAGGTTCGAAGATCTAAATTCCTCACAAATTCTTGTGTATTTAAAGCATGTTACTCTTCCCCAACACTTATTTTGTTAAAAATATGTATTTACAATTGTTATCCATGAGATTTAATTGATTATTTTAAATGAGGGTTGAGGGTTCTTAAGTATTATGGATTAAATTGCTTTCCCAAGATTTTTGAACGAATTAGGTGCAAGGGTATGGGAATTGGAATGGGGGTCTAAAACTAGAAGAAACTGCCCAAAAACATAAGACCCTAAGATCCAAGGGTCAAAAAAAGTGAATATCTTGAAAAAGGGGAAATATAACCCACCTAGGAATCTCTTAAGCGAACAACAAGTCGCATAAGTGGACATCGATTAAGAGACCAAGTGTCATATTCGTAATATTTTCCTTATTTATGAGTGTTGTGTAATCTACCTGACTGTCACTTATATGAAAATTTCTTAAGTGATCCACTCAATACTTAAGCAATACTTTGGCTATCAATATAGGATACTCAAGTGACCAACATATCGGTTAAGTAGATGCACTCGTTGAATGGTGCATCAGCTGTAGAGATAGTGCGGACCCCTTCAGGATGAATTTCGAATACCAATAATACAAATGAACTATACTACTAGACTACATTCAATTCTCCGGACTCAATGGCGATATCAAGTTTTTCAAAAAACATCATTTTCATAAAGTTTACCACCAAACCCCAATTGCACAACTTTTTGAATCGAGGGCCAAAATAAGACATTAAAGATGTAAAACCACACTAACTATGTTACCAATATAAGGTCTATGTCCCAAATCTATTGGCGCGGTCCGTTTAGCCATCCAACACATAGAACAACAATTGTTGACCAAAGTTAACTAATAAGACCTTTTAACTACCAAAACTCATAAAGTTGCAAAAATCATACTGAAATGCATTATAAATCATGCTAGGCACCCTGACACCTTAGAAATTCCATAAATAAACCATAGGGAGGGTTAAAATGGTAAAATAATAAAGAAATTAATAATTCACAAAAAATCACCAAAAATCAAGTCCTTACAGCCGCAGAAACATCACCTAGATTTATATTTTCTTAGATCCTATGAATTTCTTTGGTAAAGGCATAGGGTATGGTTGGTAGATAGATAATGAATGATGCCTATACATTTGTTGTAGGGGAAGCCTAGGGTTGATATGGTATAAGTGCACAACATGCAACTATGACTCCCAATATAGAGGTTACACCAACATTGATAGTTCCAACACCAGCAGTAGCCTAGACAACTATGAATTTTGAGTAGTAGAAGATGCTTAGGTTATTTTTTATTTTAGTTTCATTGAGTTTGTAGGTGACTCAAGTGAGGACATAGTTGAGTTCCTTACCAGCTGTGAGGAGAGGTTATGTAATTTGGGCTTTATTAAGAAACATGGTGTGGATTACACCACCTTTTAGTTTGATAGAGTAACAAGAACATAATAGAGTGCATATCTATATTACGGTCTCGATGGATCTCCTCTATATCATGGACTCAGATCTTTAAGGCTTTTGTGGAGAAGTTTACGCATTTAAAAATACATGAGCATATGAAGGACTAGTTATTATAGGTTTTTATGTCAGTGGTAGAGTATAAGGCAAGATTTAAAAAGTTAGACGGACATTCTAGTATGATTATACCTACTGAGTAAGAGCAAATTGGTTGCTTCATTAGTGGGTTGATACTCCCACTATATATGGATACTTAGTGTTTGGTAGTTGTGGCTAGGTCATTTATAGATATTTTTGACAATACTCAGTCCATATAAGATATACCTTAAGAGGCCAAAAGGGGTAGGGATAAAAGGTCACATCAGTTGGTCAATTACAGTGGGATCTAAAGTTGCTCATAGTTCAGAGGTAGAGGTTTACAGGTTAGGTACCTGATGAGACTACATTTAAATGGCTCATTTGAGACTTTTAACTAGGAATAATTGTAAGTTGTTAAGTGAATTTCTTTTGTTTATAATGGTACCTTACTTTATTGTACAAGAAAACTTATTTTTTGACAAAACTAGGGAAAAGGGCAAAAAGGGGGAGTTGATGGGTTGCCAACATATAGATAATCTGTCAACTCTCTTCATCAACAATGAAGCAGAATGTCAAGTATCATGATGCTATTAATGACTTAAATTGATAAGTTGTTAACTAGATAATGAGTTGTCCAATTAAAGAAAATTATTATGTAGAGAGAACCAAATAGGAGACATATATTGATAAGTGGTCAACTGTGGCCTCCAATAGTGAGAGGGAAAATCCAAAATTTTATTTTCAAATTTTAATATCCTCTACTATAAATAGAAAACTTTAGGGGGTTTTTTAGCATATTTTGTATGTTTTTTCAGACTTTAGTTTGAGAGAATAGCTGAAGTTTTTAATTTCGTATTGGGTATTTAAAAACCCCATTGATCCTTAAAATACAATTGAAGTGTGAATCCATATCTTTAAGCATACCTTCCTAATCTATGAAATCCTCTTCTATATTCTCTTTTAAAATCATGAGTAACTAAACTCTCATAATTAGGGTTGTGGTAACCATGGTGAATTCATTATTTAAATATTGATTATTGTTTGGATTTGAATTATAACAAGAATTATATCGATTATATTATTGCCTTGAAAAATGTCTAAGGGTTGAAAACATTGGAACCTACCTTAGGTTTAATTCACTTTAAATAAGGAATTAAAATTTTAAAAGGGGATGTAAGAGAGGATTCAGAGTTTTTAACCTCCATCTAATACTTAATACCTTAACGAGTTTGAGTAACTTAAAATGGAATTAAATTTGAATAAAATCCTCTATAAGTTCAAAAGAATTAAAGTATTGATCATCCAACTTATGTTGAGAAACCTTTGGACAAATACTCAATATTGTTAATTTTATATTTCCCAACGTCATGAGAACCCTACACAATAATTAACTCATAATTGCAATATTAGCCATTGTGAATACAACCCAAGTTTAATTTTTCTCTATTGATTTATACCTCTGCAATTTAATATTGTTCCTTAGTAGTAAATTTGATACCATTTGCAAACTTTCATAGAAAACCCTACCATTTCATGGAAATTGTTAGCTATCAATTATTTGAGTACATACATCTTAGTGAACACCATATTCCTTATGTGATTCAACCCAACCTCTGTTGGATTATATATTTGACAAAGAACGCATATGATTCTATAAGGAGTTATAATTTGGGCATGTTAGTACCCCCAACATTAGTCTTATAGCACTAGGATCAGTTTAGTAGGCCAATTCAATAAGAGATACAAACTTTAGATGGAGGTCAACTTGGTTATAGATATTTCAATAGGTATAGAAGTAGTTAGTCTTTATGTGGTATCGAGTTAGGGTCTTTTGGCTGAGGTGGCCAATTTAGGTTAGATGGACCTTCTCTATATAGTATAGTGCCTGAGGCATATGGTGTTATGGTTGATTGCACTAGAGAGTATCCCCTAGAGTAAGATGATTAAGCAATGGAACAGAGTGTTTCATCAATCAAATTAGTGTTGATGCCAGCTAGGGGTGGTTCATGATGTCATAGAGATGCTCCAAAAGGGTTTAGAGAAGGTCCTCAAGTAGGAAGGAAAAGTATATGAGTAAGTATACAATATAGTGGTGGACATAGTCATCTATATGTTATTCCTGGTGGTCCACAAACTAAGTTTTGATTCTTATGATCTCGATCTACCATCAACCAACTTCTATTTTATTTTATCAAGGCTCTGTGTATCCTTTTATATCTTCTTATTACTCAATACAGTTGGGGTTGTCTTGGGAGCCATTATTTGTATCCTTGGACATATCCACTCATGTGGGTGATTCATTAGTAGTGGATAAGGTATATAGATCTTCAATTATTACTATTTGAGAGTATGGCACTATAGATGACCTTATTGTGCTAGACATGGTTAATTTTGACATAATTTTGGGCATTGACAGGTTATCCCCTTATCATTCTATCTTTGATTTCTTTTCTTAGACTATTACATGGAGTACACCTGATTGTATGGTATTTTTCCTTTAGCCATGCACTAATGTGCATTATTGCATATACTCAAGCTAGGTGACCAGTATTGAGGAGTTGTTTGGCTTATTTGGCTTATGTTCTTGATGTTAGAATTGAGAGTGTTGTGCTTGACTTTGATCCTATAGTCTATATTTTTATAATTTCTTTTTTATCAATATACATGGCCTTTGTCCTTAGCATATAGAGTTTGATATTGATCTTTAGCTAGGCACCCAACCTATTTTAATAATGCCTTATCACATGGCTTCTATTAAGCTAAAGAAGATAAATATTCAGGTTCATGATCCTTAAGTTAAGGGGTTTACTTGACTGAATGTCTCACCTTAGGGTACTCCTATTCTATTTATGAAGAAAATGGATGGCTCTATGTGTATGTGCGTAGACTACAAAAAACTTAATAAGGTGGTATTGAAGAATAGGTATAAGTATCCTATGCCTCATATTAATGATCTATTTTACCAATATGAGGGTCCGATAGTATTTTTTAAAATAAACATGAGATCTGGCTACCATTAGTTAGGAATTTGCATACAGGATATCCCAAAGACAACTTTAGTACATCCTATGAATATTTTTAGTTCTGGGTGATATCTTTTGGGTTGACCAATGACCCAAAAATATTTATGGACTTGATGTACCTAATGCTCATCCCTTAACTGGATTCTTTCCTGATAGTATTTATTAATGAAATCTTTGTCTATTCGAAGAGTAGGGAGAAGGATAAGCAATATTTGAGGATTTTTCTCCAGACTTTAAGAGATCATCAACTTTATGCCAAATTCTCAAAGTTCATGTTTTGGCTTGAGTATTTAGATTTCTTAAGGCACATTGATACAAGGATGGGCTTATGGTAGACCCAAAAAATATCAATTTCATTCATGATTAGGCTAGGCCTATATCTCCGATTAAGATTTATGGTTCTATTAGGTTGGTAGGTTGCTACTGACAAATTGTCAAGAGATTTTCCAATATTTCACCACCTATGAAAAGATTGACAAGGAAAGATATTACAATTTAGTGTTTCGATGGTTGTGAGGTGAGCTTTCTAAAGAACCAAGACTTTCTAACTTCAACTCCTATTTTGACTTTTCTAATTGATATTGAGGGGTTTTCTATATATTACGATGATTCAAGGGTTGGTTTGAGTTGTGTCCTGATGTATTATGGTTGAGTTATAGCTTATACCTTGAGACAGCTAAAGTCGCACGAGTGCAACTACCTACCGTGACGTAAAGTTTGTTGTCATAGGTTTAACACTTATGATTTTAAAGAATTACTTGTATGGTATTTGATGTGAGATATTCCAAAAATATCATAGACATTAGTACAATATGAATAAAAAAAACTTAATTTGAGACAAAATAGTTGGATTGACTTGCTAAAGGACTATAATCCCTCTATTTTATCCATTCAGGCAAGGCAAATGTGGTAGCAGATGCCTTGAGTTTAAAGATAATGAGTATGGGGAGCTTGTCATTTCTATTTCTTTTGGTGTGACCATTGGCCTTAGGCATCAATTCCTTAGCCAAAAAGTTAGTTCATCTTAATATTTAATACTCTAAGAGAATTTTTTTAATTGTAGAGGCTAGGTTGACTTTGTTAGAGTAGATTCAAGGTCGAAAGTTTAAGGATAGTTGGTAGTGTAGGATTTTAGATTAGGTGCAGAGGTGTGAGTACAAGTGTACAATCTTAGAATTAGAGGGTATATTGAAATTTGATGGTTGCATTTATGTTCCTAGGGTAGATGGTTTGATTTAGTTGATAGTTTAAAAGGCTAATAGCTCCAGATATTATATTCACCTTAGGACAACTAAGATGAATAGATATTTAAGGCAACATTAATGGTGTAGTAGTATGAGGAGATATATAATAGGTTTCATACCTTGGTTTTTATGTTATTGATTGATAAAGGCTGAGTATTTAAGACCAGGTGGTTTTCTTTAATGGCCACCTGATTCTAAGTGGAAGTGTTGTAAATAGTTTTCCACACACATTTTGTGGTTATGATAGTAATTTTGTTATCATATATTTATTGACCAAGTCTTCCCATTTCATCACTATTCAAACTTCATATAGTACAAATAGGTTGGCTCAGATGTTCTTGAGGTAGCTTATCTTTGAGTGTTTATTGTGTATTATTTTAAATAGAGGCTCTTAAATTACCTCCAGTTTTAGGGGCCATTTTAAGAGGATTTAGCTGCCTAGGTCAATCTTAGTACTAATTTCTATCCCCAGACTAATGGATAGCCAGAGTAGACAATTTATGTTTTGGAGGATATTCTTAACCTATGTTTCTTTGACTTTGAAGGTTAGTAGAGGTAGTTTTTAGTATTAGTGGAGTTTTCCTACAATAATAGTTAGCATTCGAGCATTCAGATGGCACCCTTTGAGGAATTATATGGTAGGCATTAACGATCACCATTTTGTTGGTTTGAGACTTTAGAGGCTAGGCCACGAGATACCAACTTACTATAATAGTCATTAAATAAAGTTTTAATGATTAAGGATTAGCTATATATATATATATATTAGAGCAGATAAAAGAGTTATGTTGATTGTAAGTTTCATGCCTTGAGATTAGGAATTATTATTTGCATTTTACAACTAGCATCACTTATGACGATTATGATGAGGCTTGGGAAGAGGAACAAGCTTTTCCCCAGGTATATTAGGATATTTAAGCTCTTTTAGACAGTTGGGAGGTAGTTTATTAGTAAGCTTTACCTATAACCTTTTTATCTATTCACTGTCTTTCATGTATCATTGTTTTGGTGTTATATTCTTAATGAGTCTCACGTACTTCTTTTGGACTGAGTTCAGTTTGATAATATGTTGACCTTTGTAGAGGATCTATTTTTTATCTTTGCCAAAGATGTTAAATGGTTTCATTCTAGAGATATTGTAATGGTTAAGATGCAGTGGAAACATCGTCATGTCAAGAGTGCTATTTGGGAGTCCAAGTATGATATATGGACTCAATACTATTAGATCTTTTGAGTCTTCAAGTTCTTCTTCACTCTTTACTTTTGCAGATGAAAGTTATTTTGGTAGAGGATGTTGTAATGACCCTCTAGGTTATTTTCTATACTTTTTTCATTTTTATGCCTTTTGTGATTTCCTATAGTTCCCAATGTAATTTATGACTTGATGGAACTAACCATTGATTTACCATGCAGTTTATTTGGGTTTTTAAGACATATCACTATTTTTGAGCTTTTGAAATTGAGAAAATGGTCACGAGCCAAAACTTCAGGTAAACAGTCTGAAATGCCAATTTTGAATATTATAATTGCTCAGGAATGTCAATTTTTTTAGGGTCCCTTGACCAATTCCTCGAAGCTTTTCAAATTATTTTGGGCTATTGGGTAGATTTTAGTTAATATGAAACCTTGGATGTGAGACCCACATTCTATTAAAACAACCTCAAAAGGAAGTTTTGATGGTTTTATTTTGTTCAGAACATAAATTGGTAGGTGGCAGTGTTCATTTGCAAGCGTAGGATTTTTAATGAATATTAAGCACTCGGTTAGAGTCTTTTAGGACTTAACTAAATATTTTTGGTTCCAAGTGATGGTGCAAATGCTTAAGCATCCTGGGGATTACTTAATCGGTAGCCTCTTTAGCGACTCAAGACCACTTTAGCTATGGCTATCAAGCTGAGGTAAGGTAACCCGAGAATTCAGCTTCATCATAAGCATAAAAACTTCATTAGAAGTCCTTGGAAGCTTTTAAATCATAAGAAAATTTATAACTGGACCTGGGGTTACCTTGAAGACATTGTAGTGACCATTTTCTCATCCTTTTGTCAAAATTTTCTGATTAAATTTCCAATTATTTGTAGTATAAATATTATTTTCCCAAATCTTTGTGGAATAATTTTGGGTACGAAATTAATGGTTGGTCATGCACAATTTATTAGCACTAACTCACTATGACTGGAAGGATGTTGCGATAGTTTTAGTTTTGTGATTTCAAAAGTCGGCACCATCGGGGATTTTTAGCTCAATTTTTAATCTAGAGAGTAAATTCTCAATATGGGTATCAATATTATCGTCTTAAAATATGGAACTTTATTTTTTTAGTGTGGTAGTGGTTGAAGCTTCACGAAAGAAAAAACTTCTATTATAGAGGTTCTCACATGCTTTCGATGGTGTCCGAGTAGGCTAGGCTTACCTTTCTCCTATGCTTTGTGTTCATATGGTAATAGAAGGATACTTTTCTATTATGAGTGGGTTCTTATGTCCTATATATTTTTTCAAAATCTATTCACTATATTAGTCGATTAGGGGCACTTCTTGGGTGGAATTCCGCCCCATTTTCCCTTATATTATCCTATGGTTAGTCTTTATGACATGACTTAACTAGTTTAGAGCCTTGGTATAGAATTGAGAAGACTTAGACTAGGTATGGGTAGGGATTTCATTAGGCTGGGGTTTTGGGACTGGCAGTAGGGCCTACTGCCTCTTTTTAAGGTATGATGCTTAGAATTATACTCCTTTATACCTAAATAATCACATAATCGCTTCCTTAGGCTATTACATTGGTTTTAGGTTGAATTTGACATTATTTTAAATTTATTTTCTTCATTACATTGGGTAGGATAGTATTGACCTTAAACCATATCTTTCTAGCTAAATAATTAAAACCCACTCTGCCTTAAAAGGACTCAACCACCTATAATTGGACTTATGACTATATGGACTTAAAATGGGTTTAAAATATAGGGATATTTCTATATATTATTGTTAATTAGTAGATCCTATCCGCATCTGACACATGACATAACACTATAATCTAAGATTTTTGATTCATTCTGATATATTTTATATTATTATTATCTATCAGTTTTATTTTTGTCCCATATGCTATGCTCTTTACTAATTCTGGTTCAAGTCTGACATTTCTTATCATTACTATTACTCATCTATGGTTGAGAAATTGGTAAATACAAATGGAATTATGGTTAGGCTTAAAAGGGGAGTATAAGGTATGCATTTCACACATTTTACATCATTTTATAATGATTACTACTATATCCCATCCTTACTTTAGTATTAGTCGTTGATTTTCTCCACTGTGCCTATGGAGGCTTGGATGGATTTATTTCTGTTTTTGCGTTCCCTCTGTCTGTATCGGGTCCAGTTAGTTTATAGATAGTTATTTCTTTTCTATTCATTGAATTTTCCTAGCTTAGTCTATTATTAAAGTTTCTTCCCCGTATTATCTCCCTACACATACTCACACTTTGTGTATACTTTGACTGTAATTGAGCTCAGTCGACAAATTATGACACTCAATTCCCATGATTTTGTTACTCATACTACACTTCTACATTTTTTATTGATACATATCTAAGAATGGCACACCACCATTGAAAACTTCCTTAAGTTGTGTTGCGGAATGGGTATTGGATGTGCTTATAGAGTATGAAACTAGTACTTCTCCTCTTATGCGTTGATTGTCTTTTTTAGTATCTTGAGATTATGATTTATATTTGACACTAGCTAGCACCATTTTAGTCATAGTGGCTCATGTACTAAACTTATCATATCTTGGGAGGATTTATTTTGGTATTTTGTCCTTTACCCTTAACTACCATACATATATCAGTACGCACACACACACACACACATATATATATATATACTAATATATATATATATACATATATCCATATTGGCATTGCTTGTTATTCTAGTTGTAAGTTTATTTTTATATGTTCTGCATGTTAGCCAATTACTCACCGTTATGAGCTATTATTTGTCTTACCTACTGTTAAGTTATAGTCGGTGCCATCATGATCTGAGAAATTGGATCCTGACAAGTGGTAAAATACCACAAAAATATTTATAAAATAAAATAAATTTAAGATCTTACACAAACAAGAAAAAAAGTCTAACCAAGATAAACAATTAATTTTTATGTCCTTGGCAATGACGCTCAGTATATATTGTGTCACTATGCGCTCACAACTATACGTGGTCTTAAAAGTAATATAGTAGCTCTTGCAACCCAAAGGAATTTGAGATTAAATTTTTTACTGAATCAGACTAATTCTAATTACATATTCAAGTAGACAGATCTCAAAGATAAATTTATGAATTTAGTAAACTACAAAATAAAAATAAAATTGTTAATGAACAATTAACAAAGAAAAGAGTGGATTCTTACACAATCAATGAATGAATCGATCTAGAATTATGATTTCACTAACAATCATGTTCAGTATGAATATCATCAACTTATTTTATTATCTAGTTGTTGATTACAGGGTTGATTTTATGATTTGGGAATGGTCATACTCTAATCATCTATTCAAACTAGTCATTGTACTACCTCATTGAGCGGAGTCATGAGAATCTAATTCAAACACTTACACTTACCTCTTCATTTTGTAATCAAGTAAGACAATCTAGGTACATTCTTGTCCTAGCCACAAACAATTCTTTAATTTACAAAAGAAAAAATCTTACTCCCTATATTCTTTGTTCTATCATTCACTTCCCTTGGTAAGTTCACTTTGGGATTATAAATGTATTTTATTGATCATGAATCACTAAAATATTAAGCAGAAGAATATAATAACAACTATTTTAATAATCAAACAAATAAAATTAAGAGTTACTAAACAATCATTTTAATTACCCTCTATAATCCTAGAAAGAGAAGTTTAACTCCATATACACAGAGAGAAATTACAAACAATCACACAAATAATTAATTTAAAAATAAATAATAAATTAGAAGAAATGATGAAACCAATTTTCTTCGTCCTCCATGACGGCTCCTTTATCTCTTAAAGTCAAAGTTTTTGTGAAAAAAAATATGTTATAAAATATTTATAGGTGTAGAAAAAAACCTCAAATAAAATAAGTGAGTCCAAAATAGACGGGAAAAACTAAATAAATCTGGGCTAGTTCTTCCTTCGTGTTGTTACATAAATGTGGTAGGATTCTGTTATACCGCTTAATTATCTTTATTGTATTGGCAATTCATTGCCAGCAATAAGATAAATTTCTCTTTGTACTTTTGACTTCATGTGGGGGGACAATTAAATAGAAGATTTAAATAAAGAAAATACAAAATTAGAAAAAACATTAAGAAATAAAAGTCCGCTCATGCCTAACCCTACCACTGACTAAACATCATTTCATCATTGTCATACCTTCTCCAGGCCCTAGTAGATCTAGTCCTATGACTGGTTAGATTTTTTATTTAACATCTGATATAATTTTCCAAACATATACCACCCTAAATTCCCTGCTAAGCCTATTAATTTGCCTAGTAACCCAAGTTTACCTAAAGATGATGCTTGTTTGAAAGTCGATGAAGATCTCAATAAGATTAATGTTAATTTTCAAGTAGAGAATAAAGATGGAAAATTTAAACATGTTGATCTTGTAGATGAGTATATGTAATGACCCTCTAGATCATTTTCTCATTGCATTGTATTTTTTGTGCTCCGTGCTTTCATGTCGCAGCTATAGGTCATTTATGACTTGTTGGGATGATCTTTTCAGTTCCTAGGAAATTAGTTTATGTTTTAAGTCTGTTTTCCTATTTTGGAGCTATAAAGTTAAGAAATTTCTATTTGGACAAAACATTTAGTAAAGGACTTCTGATGAGAAATATGACATTTTCATTAGCTCAAAAACATGGTTTTAGGGAAGAGAGACACTTGATCCGGTTCCTCAGGCTTTCAACCTTATTTTGGGCGATTGGGTGGAATTTATTAAAAATACAACAGCAGGTGTGGGACCCATATTCTAAAAAAGGAATTTTGTTTAAAATTTTTATGGTTTTGTGTCACGACCCAAACCAGGCGCTGGTCGTGACGAGTATCTCAAGTCCCACATAGATCATAACAATACAAAACACAACCGGCTGACATCAACCAAGTCCACAGTAATCCAAACAAAGCTCTACCAAAACTGAATATCAATAAAGTGTCGGGACATGCCCCTTCCTATAGAAAAAAACAAGTCTAAAGAGTCTGAGACATAAGAGACCAAAACATGAAGTGCAGACTTCCAATGTATGGAATCTCACCACTTCAATGTCAACTCACGAACCGATCCCGAATCCTAATCACTTAGTAGGAGGAGTAGAAGTATGGCCAGTTCCTACATCGCGTGGGGATACATCGTCTGAAGACAGTGAGCAGGGTGAACACTATCATGTAACTCAGGGATAAGGATAATAGAATGCCATGATAAATAGTTTTAAATCATTTAAAGCCAATGAGCATGATCAATACATATATATATATCACATGTCGGGATAGAGAAAAAGTCTTAATATGTACTTTAAAAATTTAGCTTGGGTTGTGTAGCTCAACCGTCATAACATGAAAAGCCACCCACGAGTTATATGAGCCCAGCTCTTCCCTAGATGGTAGGGAGCCAGTGTGTGTGTCTGAATGAACCATAGGGTATATACATATTAACTATGGAGGACTTGAACCTCCCTGTATATCAAGGTGACACAAGCACCAAATCATGAAATAAGTTGTGGAGGACTCGAACCATACAATCAAATGATATTCATAGGGTGTACTAAAACTATGTGGACATATAGACTCCTGCATCAGCAACCACGATTTCCAGTATGGTCCGTCATGACCACCACCTTTATGAGTCAACTACACATCCCTCATTAAAGCCCAATTTAAGCATTTATCACACAATCCATCCATTGAACCCCAATACACATTTAGGCAAACATTGTTGGTATCGTCATACCAAATACACTTGCAAGGTAACATTAACATGAAACACCAATTATCTTCACTTGAGGGAATTCACAACCCCTTTTGTTAAATTTTACATTAGCTTGGGGTAAGTACACAACCCTATAAGGTTCAATTTAAAATCATAGTGCAATAGTTCAAGAATAGTTCAATTCCCACATTTCTCATAATTAAAACCAATTTCATAATATTAGATTGGCATCATAACAACTTTAAAAGTCATAAGTTTTGGAAAATTACAACCCCTAGTTCATTTACCATTCTAATGCATCAAATTGACTTTAAAAACACCATTTAAACCTAACCCATGCAAGGAAAAACATGAAACATCACATAAACAATAGTTATACTAAAACTCTTAACCCATGTTTACAAAATCAACATCAATATATCATGAACAACAATTTTAAACTTATGATTTTAGTAATTTAATAATTAGGCAGGAGTAACATGCCCAAAATACCAAGTTTCACAAAAAGAATTCAACCCTTGAGCCATTGGATAACCTACTTCTTGAAAACCCTAAGTATGGCTGGTTAATAGAATATAAGAGAGATTTGGAAGTGTTTGAGTACATTAACAATGAAATATAAAACCCTAAAGTGCTTTATGTATGTAGGGTTTTAATTGGGTAAATAGGGAATTGTCTAAAGTGCCCTAAAAATAAAAGCTGAAATTTAGTCGTTAATGACTACGGGTCACTATAAGACTCATAAAGACTCATTACGACACATTAACCTGAGTCATAGCCTAGATAGTTCCTAGTACACCTACATACTAGTGTCCCTATAACTCAACTGTTACCACTCATTATTGGACCCTACGACTCATAGGGTCCAGTCGTAATCAACATAGAACTATTTGGGTAAACACTTGATATCCTATAATTTGAACCCAATGATTCATAATAAGTCCTTACGACTCATAGTAAGATACTCATACACAAAGCATAACATAGCCACTTAATTACTAATTTGGTTACGACCTGTGTTCCTAGGACCCATCAAGACTCCTACCCCTCCTATATCTAAGTCGTACTCAGGATAAAAACTCAAGCATGATTCATTGGACACCTTACGAATAAGGTCACATAACCTGTCAATACACCCTATGAGTTATAGGGGTAAATCATAGTCAAGATAGTGGGAATAAAATTTCAAAAATTTTCAAGGACCAAAAACTCGGGGCATTACATTTTGCTGAGTCTAAAATGCTAAATTTAGTAGTATAGCATAGTATATTTTTGTTCATGGGTCTTGAATAATTTTTTAATAGTGTTTGTAGTGATTTTTGACTTATCTCTTTGTTAATAAACCGAAAATGTCTTTGCATCGATGAGTCATGGGCCTAAATCGCGAGGGTCAAGGATTCTTGAGCATTGCATTCATTGGATGGGGATCACATTTTCAATGAAGAAGATACCCTAGTTGGCCTTCGCAATCACGATTTGGGCCATTACATTTGTAATGGATATACTAGTGGAGTATCACAATTATAGCAAGGGATCTTGTGGTCAAGATGAATAAACTCTTGGCAATATTAATAATCCTTTTTTCTTTTTCTAAATCATTCTTCAACCCGAATTCTGTAGTTTATCTATGAAGCTTGTGGATTATGGGGACTTTATCACATTGAGCTCAAGTATGTTATGTTATCATCCCTTAGTCTTTTTCCTTTAATTGACATGTCTAATTCCATCCCAAATCTATAAATTCTTATTTTTGAATTCTTAATTTCATTAAGTTTTTGGGGATTTTTTGATCCCTAATTAGGACTCTTTGTGTTCTTAACTTTTAAAAATGTATTCCTTGTCCTTTGAGGGAGGTAATGATGGATTAAATTTTTGAATTCCATATGCAGGTCCCATGGGCTTATTTTTGACCCAAATCTATGATTAGAGTTTAATATTGCATGATTGGTCAAGTTTTACACATATTAGCAATGTAGATTATGAATTTGATAGAACAAAGGCATTCAAAGATTGAGGAGTGAAGATGAGAGGTTTGTGAGAGGTTTGAGATTACAGTCCGAGTATGAGGTAGGCACGATCTACTGTTCTTTATGAGATTGTGTATCATATAGATTGCATGTTATCTAGGTATCACATGATATATTTTTTGTTATCTTATTGAATTTATTATCACGACCTTCCTTGAAAATTTTTAGTATAAAATAGTAGCTTCTGCCGTAGTGTAGAATGCCTACCATAGTTTTAAGATTGTTAGGATCACCTGCATACATGTTATGACATTGTTAGGATCACCTACATACATTTTATGACCTTAGGTTGACTCTCATAGTCCTATTTGAAGCTTGTTGGATATTTGACCTATTTAGGGGAACTTTAGAATAGAATTATAGTTTGAGATTTAACATAGAATACCTGCTATAGCTATAGGGTTATGTTATTATAACTTCTTGTGAACTTCAGTTGACATTAGTAATCCTTAATGTAGGATATATGGTAGTACCTTTCTATATAAATGATATTCCTCAAGTATATCTTCCTAGTACCATAATACTCCTATTTACCTAAGCTTTTTGAATTATGATCTCAATATCCTCTTACTTTATATATCCTTGGGCCTGAGGCCTTCATTACGAGACTAGTTGGACATCAAGTTAGTTTTTGTGCTCTTAGAGAGTTGTTATTTTAGTTTGTGGACACTTGAATTCTTATGTTTTCATTGTTTGGATACTGACAATCGCATGCATACATTATTACGCATATATTGTGGAATTATTCAAAATAAAACCATGGTTTTTCTATTGTTTTCAAAAAGAGGATTTATTCCCTAACTTTTACTTTGATATACTAAGTTTTAAATGGAGGTTGTAAAACCTTTACTATTCGATGATGGATTTTAAGATAGAGAGACATTGATTTCTACTATTCTTGTCTTGGTTTGACTACAAGGACTTACTACACATATTTACCTTTTGTACTTGATGGAGTGGATTGGTTATGGAATATTAGAATTCTTAGTTTGGGACCAGGAAGTATATATGGATATTCTAAGTCCCCTAAGGGTCCTTCTATATAGGACTACATGTCAGAAGAGGAGATACCCAATAGGTCCTTCCTTGTGAGCCATGTGGCCAAAGGAGGTGTATAAACTTGATACATTATGGAATAGTTGACATGATAGTATTGGATTTACTTTATATTTCATTTATTCATATGCATTGACTATTTCCACTATGTTATTGTGTTGTTTGTACCTATCATTTGTATGAGGGCTTTGTTAGGTTATGTTTGTTATGGTGTACCTTCCGGACCTGTGGGTTCCAAATAGGTAATTGTTTGTTCGAGCATATCCAATTCTATTATTGTTTGGATATTATTGTGTATTTCATGGCATGTTGGTTATGGATTTATACCCCATGTTGTAGGTACACTTCTGAGTTCTTTTCCTCTTTTATCTTAAGAATCTTGTGATTTTTCATGACCGGATTCACGATTCACGATGGCACCTACTAAAAACCCACCAGTAGTTAAGCAACACCGTAACCTAGAGCTAAGGCAATGGGTTATTTTGGTAGAAATGCCCAATTAGGCCTAAATACACAAATACAATTATAATCAATAGTATTCAAATAAAATAAAATAGTCAAAATACGAATACCAATCCCACGACCTGGTAATATCAGTACAAGAGCATCTAAGTTTAATAATAGAAAAAACAACTCATAAGTCTAAAATAGTTAATACATTCTTCTCGAATTCAAAAGTATGAACAAGGATAGAGAGAAACAGGAGACTCGAAACTCCAAGAGCTCACCCTATCTCCTGAAGATAGACACTGCACAAACTCAACTTAGTAGCGAAAACTAGTACTCAAGTCTGCATCAAAAAGGTGCAGTGGTGTAGTATGAGTACTCAGTATGCATCATCATCCGATTGAGCTAAATTATGATATAAAGATGATATAAAGCAAGATAATATCTCTAAGTCAAGGTACAGAATCGAACCTAAATCATCTTCATCATCACTGTATAAAATAAATTATCAACAAGAATAATAATACAACACCTCATATCAATACACATCAATACCATCATTTATAATGACTAGTTTATCCAAAAGCATAAAGCGACATTAATACAATCACAACTGTATAAATACCAAGTCAACGTATATACATCCATTATAGAAAAAAGCTAATAAACTCACCACGACTTCCCATACCATCGGAGAGTACACCCGAAAGAACATAAAGTAAAGCACCCATCGTGGCGTCCCTAATTAACAACGCATATAGATATTACCGAAGGCATATTCTATGTGTTTAACATGTAACTAGGTCACTAATGAAACTACATAGTCCAAACTTAAGGTGGGTCAAGTTTCGCTTCTAATAACCCAAATTCCTCTTCAAGTTTATCTTGTACCCGACACTAAGCTAAGCCATCCTAGTAATGTATTAAGTGTTTATCTTTCCACACTAGTCCTATGGTGAAATCCTCCATCATGTATTACTCTTAATTCATCCAAAGCTACTAGGTCAATTTCTACAACTGCGCACAACCAATGTCAACTTACTATTCAATATGAGTGATAAGGTCACTCCCATTTAACTATAGAAACTAGAGTATTCTCATGTTATTCATGACATAACAAGTACAACTAACCAAGGTTCTAGACTATAAGTCAAGTACCACGGTCTATGAGTTCAATATCCTAAGTGCTTCAACTAATCCGAAACATTACCATCCACAACTTCAACACCTAAAACCCCACCCAATCTTGTCAAGACATCAATGTCATACTATAATAAAGCTCAATCTAACAAGAAGTAAGCCTAACATACCTCAAATTGAAATATAGATCATGAACCAACAATCTTTCCTTTCCCTTTCCTCAAAGCTTCTTGAACGAGCCAAGCTATCAAAACCACAATCTATGCATTATTACGAGAATATCAATACCCATTTTGCACCATTGTGAATCGGGTCCAAAATGACATCAAAAATAGTCATGTGGGTCCCATATATAGAAAATCAGTTTTTGAGACCAACCCATTTTTGAAATACCATTAGGGAGGTATATAGCTCAAGAAATTAGTGTAAATCAATCATATTTGTGCTAAAACCAAGCGTCAAGACTTTGGGTTTTGGGTATAATAATAAAAAATTCATCACTAATAATGAAGGATTCATAGCTTAGATTCAATGTTAATCATGAAAATACAAGTTATTCAAGATCCTAATCAACACCCAAGACTCAATTTGTTGACTACACACCCTTTTAGGGTTTATGAAACTTAAAGCAAGATAGAAAATGGACAATTCTTGTCTAAAAAGGCATTTAAATACCCCTTCACAAGCTCTCAATTAACATGATCACAAACACGCGAACCGCGATTGCGGCAGTGAAATTGGGATATAGCCTCCACGATTAGGGTACTTTTTGTTGCACCAGATGACAACTGCAACTTAAAATTTATTACAAGTTTTAGCCAATGCCTAGGGATGCATCCGGAATCCAATATGAGAAAATAAAATATTCAACCACAATGATTTTGACATATTGAATGCGTTGGAAATTCATATTTTCTATGAGAGGACATTTAGACCAAATATGGGCCCCACACTAAAATTTCTGATTTATCAACTTTCCAATCAATAGGTTGAAATGAGTTTGGGTGTAGCAGGACCCAAACCAAAGGTCTACCTAACAAAAAATCAATATTTCGAAGTTGTTAGCGTAGTCATAATTCACATCAAACATCATTTTGCTGAATTGTTTCTCAGTAGACATTTGGAACCAGTGAAGACTTCTAAACAGGAAAATGTCTCTAAAAAACAAATGGACTGCCCGGTAACTAAACTATTAATTCTAGCAGCACATAAATGACTTAGGGCAGTTGTGGAAAAGCCCTAATGGAGAAAATAAAAGGAATCATGAGAAATGACCTGAAGGGTCATTACAATATCCACTACTAAGGAACTTTCATCTCCTAAAGTTAATGATGGAGAGAATACCTGAAGTCTTGAATAGGTGAGGATGTTGGGCCTACATCTCGCTCTTGATCTCATAAGTGGACTTGTCCACTGGGCAGTGCTTCCACTGAACTTTAACTCCAAGAATCTCTCTAGTACGCAACTGTGTCACATCACTAGCAAAAATAAGCACGGGCTCCTCCACAAAGGTAAACTGCTCATCTAAATGGACTAAGTCTTACCTAAGCACATGAGACGGGTTAAGAATATACTTTTGCAACACGGATACATGGAAAACTAGATGAACAACAGAAAAATATGGAGGAAAGGTTAACTTATAGGACACCTCGCCAACTGCACGGAGAATCTTAAACAACAACAACAACAAACACAGTATATTCCCACTTAGTATGGTCTGGGGAGAATAGAATATTTGCAGTCCATATTACTACCTCCGAAAAAAGTAGAGAGGTTATTTTCGATAGACTCCCGGCTCAAGACAAAGGACCATAGTAAAACATTGTAAGCATACAACATGATAAAAATAACAGTGAAACAACAACCACAAAAATAGAGTACATTGACCAATGAAGGACACTCCCTCCCCCCAACCCTAGCATTACCAACCAAGCAACACCAAACTCTCCTAGATACAGCCTATGATTAGACCACACACCTTAGCCATCTACCCTAATACTCTTCCTCCAAACCTTCCTATCAACGGTCATGTCCTCAGTGAGCCGTAACTTTACTAAGTCACGTTTAATCACCTCTCTCAAGTATTTCTTTGGTCTACCTCTACCCCGATTAAAACCATCGAAAACTAACCTCTCACACCTATAAACTGGGGCATCCGTGCCCCTTCTAATCAAAGGCTGAGTTTACCCTTCAATCTAAACCTCATCATACCCTCAAAGGAAAAACATGAATAAACACATGGTCACCAACTCTGAACCTCAAGGCATGGAGCCTATGGTCGACATAGGCCTTCTTTCTACTTTAGGCTTCTCTCAGCCTATCTTAAATTCCCTAACTCTATCCAATGAGTCTTGAAGAAAATCCTAACCATGAGGTCTCACCTCAAAAGTCATAAAACATCCTATCAGAGAATGACATCTCTTACCATACAAAACCTCATAAGGTTCCATCGCAATACCTGAATAATAGCTATTATTGTTTGCAAAATCTGCTAATTCTAAGTGTTGATCCCATTATTCTCCGAAATCCATAACATATGCTTGGATAATATCCTTAAGAACCTGAATAATCCACTCGAACTAACCATCTATCCGCGGATAAAATGTGGTACTTAAATCTACTCGAGTACCCAACTCATCCTGGAATGCTCTCTAAAAATGCAAAGTAAATACAAAACCACGACCTGATATGATAGAAATACGTACCCTATGCAAATGAACTATCTCCCAAACACAAATATATGTTAATATTTCAACACTGAAGGTCATTTGAATAGGAATGAAATGCGTCGACTTGGTCAAACTATCCACAATAACCTATGTACTCTCAAAACAAAGGCAAGTACGAGGAAAACCATTAATGAAGTCCATAGTAATCTTTTCCTATTTCCACTGGGGAATGGGAAACCGCTGAGTCAATATTCCTAGACATTGATGCTCAGCCTTAACCTACAGAAAACATAGGCAATGAGCCATAAAGTCTGCCACATCTCTCTTTATACCATCACACTAGTAATACTGCCTCAAATCTCTATACATCTTAGTTGTATCGGGACAAATACAATATCTCAAGCTGTGATCCTCACGAAGAATCACTGAATCAAGTCATCAAGCCGAGGAACAAAAATACAACCCTAAAATCTCAAAATACCCTTGGAATCAATGTTGTACCTCTCAGACTCAACACTTACCACTTAATCAAGGAGGAAACACAACTTTTTATCCTCATACTAATGATAACAAATCTTCTCTAATAGGGTCCTCGCTCCACACTAGCCAAAATCCTTATATGATCAAAAGTAACAAGATAAACCATCAAATTGGCTAAGGAATGAATGTCTCATGCCATAGGCCACTGAGAAACTGATATGCATGCCAAGCTACCCATACTTACTGCCCTGCAGCTAAAGGCATAAGCTACCATATTTGCCTTACCCAAATGATACAAGATGGAAATATCATAGTCCTTAAACAATTTTGTCCATCTACACTGGCCAGCATTAAGTTCTCGTTGGGTCATAAGGTACTGATGGCTACAGTGATTGGTGAAACTCTTATAATGCACTCCATACCAATAATACTTCTAAATCTTTAGCGCAAAAAATAACTCCGCCAAATCAAAATCATGACTGGAGTAGTTACACTCATGTACTTTAAGTTGTCTAAAAGGATAAATAATGACACGACCCTGCTGCATCAAAACACAATAAAGAGAAACATCCAAAGTGTCACAGAGCACGATGAATCCCTCACTCTCAACAGGAAGAGCTAACACTGGAGTTGAAGTAAGACAATCCTTGATCCTTCCAAAGATCAACTCATACTCCTTGGACCATCAACAAGGAACTTTTTTTTGGGTCAATCTAGTCATAGGGGTGGAAATAGTAGCAAAGCTCTCAACAAAGTGCCTATAATAACCAGCCAAACCAATTAATCTGTGAATCTCAATTGGTGACATAGGCCTAGCCTAATACAAATCACCAAAATCTTATCCAGGTACACCATGATTCCGGATTTAGATACCACATGTCCTAGGAATGACACTGATTCAAGCTAAAACTCACTCTTAGAGAATTTGGAAAAAAGCATTTGATCTCGCAAAGTCTGTAGCACTATCCTTAAATGTTGAACATTTTCCTTCTACTCCTCAAATACATAAGAATGTCATAAATGAACACAATAATGAAGATGTCAAGATAGGGTTTGAACACATGGTTCATCAGAATCATTAACGTGGTTGGACATTAGTCAGCACAATAGACATCACCAAAAACTTATTCTGACCATAACATGTCCGGAAAGACATCGTTGGGACATCCTCATCCTGAATCCTCAGCTGCTGATAACCAAACGTCAAATAAATCTTAGAAAATATGGTTGTACCCTGAAGCTAGTAAAACAAATCCTCGATGCGAGGTATACAACAATGGTTCTTTACCATTACCTTATTAAGATGTCTTTAGTAAATACATATATGCATAGTGCCATTTTTCTTCTTCACAAACAATCTAGGAGCTCCTTATAGGGACACACTCAGTTTGATGAAACCCTTACAAAAAAAATCCTAAATTTGAGAATTCAGCTTCTTATGCTCAGCAGGAGCCATCCAATAAGGTTCCATCAAAATAGGTTCGGTTTCAGGCTCATGGTCAATAGCAAACTCAATATCATGGCCATGGGGAATACAAGGAAGGTCGATAGGAAACACATCAGGAAACACACAAATAATAAAAATAGAGTCAAGCGATGGACTCTCTACATGAGTATCACATATATAAGTAAGATAAGACTCGCTACCCCTCAATATAAGTGTCCTAGCACAAACATAAGAAATAATCCCCATCGGCTCACTGCTAACTATTTCCTGCCACACGACTGGGGGTATGCCGACCACGGCTAAGATAAGGGTCTTGGCTAAATAGTCCATGATCTCATGATAGTGGGATAACCAGTCCATACCAAAAATCACATCGAAATCCAGCATATCCAGAATATTAAGATTGGCATAAGTATAAACATCCCTATTTGTCATAATACATGATCTGAATGCTCGATGCAATACTAAAAAATCACCCACAAGTGTAGATACAAATAATAGCATAGATAATATATCACTATTAAAGCCCAACTGTGGTTCATAATAAGCATATATATAAGAATAAGTATATCCAGGATCAAATAAAGAAAGAGTCGACTCGGGGCATACCAAAATCATACCTGTAACTACAATACTAAAAGTCTCATCCTTGGGTCTAGAAGGTACTGCATATAACTAACCACGCCCACCACCTAGATGGGCACTTAATCGACCTCTTGTCCTGCCTACCTAAGTACCACATCGAGTACCTTGAGAACCACCCTTGAAAACTCACAAACCATATCTACCTGAGGGATAGACCACCCTAATAGGGGTAGCACCATGGGCTGAAACAACCATCGCCCTACGACAAGGGCAATCTCATAAAGAATGACTAGAAAGCACACAAGTAAAACAAGAATCACAAGCGAAACCAAACTCATAGATCTGGCTGAACCAGAGTAACCAACATGTCCAGTGCAACCTGAAGACAAACCTCTAAAATATTTATCACCACCCTTATCAGGGTGACCACTAGTACCAAATTGACCTCCATCGGTAGTCTAAAAAGTTGCATGAACTAGTCACCTAGCCTGAATCTGAGGATAAAAAGATGGATATAAAGGATACCCAACATGAGAACTACCACCTATGAATTGGGAACCACTACGGCTCTTATTAAATTTGCCCTGGAATTTGGGCCTATTATCACGTCCCTCACGATGCATGTCCTCCATCACTCTAGCATGATCTGAAACCTCAGTAAAGGTCCTACCTTTAGCAACTAGAGACGGAGTAGCCATCTTAATAGGGAATCTCAGTCCTCTGATAAAGCAGTAAACTTTCCCATACTCAGTATCTAAAATAGAAGTTGCATGCCTTTCCAACTCACAGAAATGATCCTCATACTCGGCGATGGTCATAGAACACTGCTTTAATCTGATGAACTGATCCATCAGTCGATCTCTATGGCTATGCAACATATACTTCTCTAAGAATATCGTAGAGAACTGAGCGTACGATAAGGGAGAAGATCTAACTGGCCTTGAACTCAAAAAACCTCTCCACCAGTGTCGAGCACAAAAATCCAACTGGAATATGGTGTAATTGACACCACGAGTTTTAACAAGGCCTAATCCATAGAGCTTATCCTCACAATCGGTAAAAAACTCAAATGTATCCTCTCTAGGAGCACCAAAAAACATAGGCGAAGCTAACCTCAAATATCTACCCAGCATCTTCTTTTACTCAGCAAACATAGTAGGCTAGGTCACAACTGGCTGAGCGGCTATTAGCTGATCCACTACTGGCATAGGAGGAATATTAACTCCAGGAGCTATAGCTGCAGGCTACACTCATGCAGCAGTAGTCTATTCACTTTCAGATAATGCACCACAACAACACCCAATAGCTGAATTAAGGCATCTCTAAGTAATAAAGAGGTAATATAACCTAGTGGAGCCTGGGCTGGTCCCTAGCCCCTGGCTGTCTATGGAGGAGAAATCTCTGGCTTAGGTACATGAATGGGCTTTTTGGTGAGAAAACCCATCCTGCTCCTTAACTAGGGATACATCACGAGCCTAGCCTTGAACTTGAGTAGAATCCCTGGGCTCTGTCTCTGGAAACTCCTCACAAATAGTTGTAGCACGTGTCCTATGCATTTTCAAAAGAGTAAAATCAAGAAAATATCCTATAAACCAATTCAGACTCTTAGAACAATATGAGAGAAAGAAGTGAAGGACTCATAAGAATGTCCCATAGCCTTGTAAAGATAGGAAATAGACATCAACATTCCTATCTGCAGGACTCTATTTGACACTTGCTTTTGTACCAACATTACCAATGAAACCTAGGCTCTGATACTAATTTATCATGACTCGATTCATGAGTCATGATGGCACCTACTAAAACCCATCAGTAGGTTAGCCAACATTATAACCCTGAAGCTAAGAAAATGGGTTACTTTAGTAGAAATGCCCAACCAGGCCAAAATACACAAATATAATTATAATCAATAGTATTCCACTAAAAAAATAGTGAAAATTAGGATACCAATCACATGACCTGGTAATATCAGTATAAGATAATCTAAGTTTGATAATAGGAAATATAACTCATAAGTCTAAAATAATCAATACATTCATCTCGAATACAAAAAGGCTGAACAAGGATAAAGGGAAATGGGTAACTCAAAACTCCAAGATCTCACCCTATCTCAAGAAGATTTACACTGGATGAACTCAACTCAGTAGTGGCAACTAGTACTTGGGTCAACACCAAAAGGGTATAGAAGTGTAGTATAAGTACAAAAACAATGGGTACTCAGTAGGCATCATCGACCAAATGATCTAAATTATGATATAAGGATGATATAAAGTAGTATAATATCTCCATGCCAAGGTACAAAATTGAACCTGAATCATCTTTATCATTAGTGTATAAAATAAATTATCAACTAGAATGATAATACGACATTGCATTGCAATACATGTCAATACCATAATTTATAATGAGTACTTGATCCAAAAGCATAAAGTGACATTAATACAATAACAACCATATACTTACCAAGTCAATGCATATACATACATTAAAGCATAAAGTAAAAGAACTCACCACGATATCCTACGCCACCAAGGAGTACACCCAAAATAATATAAAGTAAAGAGCCCATCACATCTTCCCACACCAGCGGAGAGTGCATCAATATATCAAATCATCAACTTATATAGATATATAACACACTTCTCACTATCCATGGTTTCCCACTTTTCATGACAATGGTCATTTGACAACATACATAATCCTCGTCAATTACCACAATTGAATAATATTTACCCAAGTATTCATAACAAGAATAATATGACTATTTAGAAATCTATCTCATCGATATACTTGATCTACACACTACTATTAACTAACCAATACTAAATATTAAACTACTAATTCGCTAGTCATTAAAGGACCTCTAGTTTTTAGCCAAATCAATTCTTTACATAACTTTAATCACGGGATAGTAAATAACCATTATTCAGTAAATAACCAATGTTCAACATCTAGTTAAGATTCACTATAGACCATAGGAGCATTTAAACAATAACCATTTCTAATCATTGTAATAACACTAATCATCATCTAAAAAGTACACTAATTTTCATTATACCCTTATATATCTAACCATTAACATCCTTTAGTATCTGGCATCATTAATATACAAATCCTTAATTAATGGTTAATCAACATCATAACTTAGTCATCTGTATCATTAATCCACACCTATGCTACCCTATTATCATCATTATCCACGTAACAGACACAATTGCTAGTTACGTCATTTCAACCAAACAAGGTTCACTAACTAGAATTCTAGACTTCAAGCCATCAAGTAGCTTAGTCACCTAATAGAGAACTAGTTACCACATAACTCATTTTAATAAACCATATTCATTAATTAATCTTTTTATCTAATGCGGTTTAAACTCACTAGGTGAATCCTCAATTACCACATAATATATCCTAGACAACTTGTCCAAATATATTATTCAGTATAACATACTTCTACTCATAATTCAGCAATAGAAAGAACTACATAACTTGACATGTGATTAGCACTGAATAATTATAACCGACCTCCCAAGAATAACATAATACCTTCAAAGCACATATGGATGTAATCATATAAAAGCATCATCAAACATAAACATATGTATACATGCTTACCATACATAGAACCATTAGATCTTCCAAACTTATCGGACATCACCATAACATCAATATATCCTCCAGAATAATCGGGCATCATTATATCATAAATACATCTTTAGGACTTAACGGGCATCATATAACATCAATATATCCTCTGAAATCATTCGACATCATCATATAATCAATATATCTCTGCACATATCGAGCATCATCATAACATCAGTATATCTTGTGGTATCACCGATAATCATCATATCATCAATATATCCTCCAGACTTACCGAGCATCATCATAACATTAATATATCCTTCAAAATCACTAGGCATCATCATATCATCAATATATCCTCTGTACTTTACAGGAATCCTTTTACATTTATTAGCAATCCAAATAATTGTGAATGCAAGCCCCAAAAAAAGTAAGGAAAGATATATCATTGTACCTCATCTTTCATTATCAAAACAATATATTGATAGGTAAATGAAGAAGTATATCCATAGGGTATGAAGACTCACTACTTTACTAGGATAAACATAATCATTAGTATTTTTCAAGTAAAAGACCTCAATTATATCTTCTAAAGCCCCTATTTATTAGCATGATTCACATTATTAACACAAGAGGATTTAAGTAATAACATAGTCATAGGTTCAATCTATAAGATAATCTATTACTATCCAAGCATCATCAATAATCTAGAAACCAACCATATATATAATTTCCAATACCAACATCTTGAATAAATCATTTATTAGGGTTAGTTATAATATTACAAAAGGTATATTTTATGCGTTTAATATGTATCTAGGTCACTAATGAAACTACATAGTCCGAGCTTAAGAAGGGTAAAGTTCCACTTCTAATAACATAAATTCCTCTTCAAGTCTATCTTTTAACAGGGACTAAGCTAAGCCATCTAAGTCATGCCTTAATGGTTTATCATCCCACACTAGTCCTATGGTGAAATCCTTCCTCAAGTATTATTCTTAATTAATCCAAAGCTACTAGGTAAATTTCCACAACTATACATAATCAAGGTCAACTTACTATTGAATATGAGTGACAAGTTCACTCCCTTCTAACTAGAGTGACTAGAGAATTCTCATTCCATTTATGAGATAACAAGTCCAACTAACCAAGGTTCTAGAATATAAGTCAAGTACCATACTCTATGAGTTTAATAGCCTATGTTGTTCAACTAATTTCAAACATTACCATCTATCACTTCAAAACCTAAAACCCCACCCAATCTTATCAAGATATCAAAGACATACTAAAATAAAGCTCAATATAACAATAATTAAGACTAACTTACCTCAAATCCAAATATAGCTCCCGAACCAAAAATCTTCGCTTTCTCTTTAATCGAAGAATCTTCAACAAGCCAAGCTACAAAAAAACACAATTTATGCCTTATTAAGAGAATATTAATTCCCATATTGCACTATTGTGCTTTGGGTCTAAAACGACACCAAAAACTCCTATGTGGCTCCCACATTTGGAAAATGAGTTTTTGAGACCAATCCATTGTCCAAATACCATTAGGGAGTTCTATACATCAAGAAATTGGTGTAAATCAATCATATTTGGGCTAAAATAAAACCTTAAGCCATTTGGGTTTTTGGGTCTAATAATCAAGAATTAACAATATTAATGAAGGATTCATACCTTAGATTCAATGTTAATCATGAAGATGCAAGATATTTAAGCTCCAATAAATACCCAAGACTTAATTTATGGATTACACACCATTTTAGTGTTTATGAATCTCAAAGAAAGGGAGAAAAAATGGCCAATTCTCCACTAAAAGGGCATTTAAATACCCCTTACCAGGCTCTCCGTTCACGCAACCATGACTACATGTGTTGTCATAATGTCTTTGTGATCATGATACAGCCTTCACAATCGTGGTACTTTTTTCTCACCAGATGACAACTGAAACTTGGCATTTATTTCAAGTTTCGGCCAATGCCTAAAGATGCATCCGAAAGCTAATATGAGAAAATAAAATATGCAACCACACTGATTTAGACATTCTAGATATGTTAGTGAAGTCGTATTTTCCATTTGAGGTCGTTTCAACCAAATTTGGGCCCCATAACTAAATTTCTAATTTATCAACTTTCTGATCAATAGTTTAAAATGAATTAGGGTGTAGTGGGACTCAAACCAAAGGTCTACCAAACCTAAAATAGATACTCTGAAGCTGCTAGTGCAATCATAATTTGAATCTGACATTATTTTCCTAATAATCTCTCGGTGGCCATTTGGAACAAGCAAAGACTTCTAAATAGAAAAATGGTTCTAAAAAACAAACAGATTGCTCGATAATCGAACTATCAGTTCCAGTAAGTCATAAATGACTTAGAGTATCAATGTAAAAGATCTAACAAAAAAATTAGTGAAACCACGAGAAATGACTTGAAGGGTCATTACTTGATTTTTCATATTTTGAGTTATGCATTTTAATTAAACTAAGGCTAACTCATTTCTTGTATATAAACCTAGTTATATTTATGTTTTTAGGCTAGCTCCCAAATTTTAGTACCTATATGGTTAGCCTCTTATATAGTACTATGGTGTATTTATTTTTTCTCTAACAACTCTTTTGTATATCAATTTATTTCTTTATACTACTATTGTATATCTCTTTCTTCATACCACTATTGTATACTATTTAGCTACCTATTTTATCATACTTTTATACCTTGTTACTTGTATAATATTATAGTTTATCTTTACCTCTATATTATCGTAATTGTGTTTTGTACCTTAATTAGTTTTCTGTGAATATATTCTTGTTATATGTGTTACCTATACTAGTGTTGTCTTTGGAGCTTAGTCAATTAAAGTTTATTGAGTACTGCATGTTTGGTACTCACAATTATCTTTTATATCCTTCAAATCATAGTGTGAGTTATAACTTCTAATGTGTGAATCATTTTGATTTACTATGCATCAGAGATTAGGGGTGAGCTTTCTTCATTTGGAGTTGTTCCTTCTCTTTCTGTTTTGCTGCACTGGTCTTTATGTTGTATTTCGAACATGGTTCTTTACATATAAATATATATACATATATATATATATTATGTTTACCTTTAATTCTTGATTTGCTAATGGCTCTTGTATTAACCTCACTAGGTCTTGGAGGATATTTTCCTTCACCAGTTTCTCATTCTCCTAGCATTTTATTTTGGCTGCATTTTCTCTTATTAGCCCATTACATGTTTTTTGGAATATAGGTTGTCTTACTTACTATTAGAATATAATATGTGCCATCATGACCTGTGAAATTGGGTTGTGACAGTTTGATATCAAAGACTAAGTTCACCGTTATCATGGTAAAACACCAAGATGCCTAGTAGAGTCCTACATATCAGTATGATGATCTTCATGTCCTCTTATTTGGAGTCTGTACGGTATTATTAGGAAATTCTATGTCTTTATTCTTGCTCCCGTGTCCTCTTATAAACCCCAAAGTTTTTCTTTTAGTAGTGGATTGAGTGGATCATGTGGTGATTAACTTGGGGAATAGTTCTTGGGTAAATTCCTTTTCTTTGACATAGTGGCCTTGATGCAATCCTTGAGAGAGACTTATTCTTTTTCCTTTCATACCACTTTCACTTTATATTATTGCTACTTGTATTATAAGCCATTACTATTGTTATGTTTCTTTTATTGTTGATCCTTATTCAATATATGGCTAGTCCAACGTTATCTAGCTAGTATCTATTTTAAAGTTATTTTTATTTGCTTGGCTTAGATAAATACCATATTTGTTTGGCCTTCTTCTATTAGTTTGGTAAGAGGTTTGATGTCAAGTCGAGTACTTATTCCTTTCTGGATGATGTTTGTGGCTTGATTGAGATAAAGGAGGTTTAAATGCATGATTTTAGCACTTTCTTATTAAAATATTTGTTCAACCTAGTTTGACTTCATGAGATGCTTCAACTTGGCATGTGAAGAAGAAGGATGGTTATATGTTCTTGTGTATCAATAATTGGTAACCAAAGTAGGTATCTTTTGGGAGTGAGTACTCCTTGACATGTATTGAGTATATATTTGATAAGAATCAAGGTATGACTGTGTCTTCTAAAGTTACTCAAGGTTTGGCTATCATTAGGACTCTTTGTAGTGCCCGTGAGTTTTAGTTATGTTCTAGCTTTATTGATTCCCCCAGTAGGTGCAAATCAGATTGCTCATAAGTTTAGCCCATGGTTTTTATCTAATGTGACTATGTTCCTTGGCAAAACCATAACTTTATCTCTTGCAGGAACTATTGGGTGTGTACTTGGTTTGAAAGTGAGTTTGGCTTAGGTTTATGACATTCTCGAAAACTAATTTGCTTTATTTTTAATTTTGACTCCTTTAGATAAGGCGTAAGAGTTGTGTTACATTTGGTGTTCAGATGTTGGTTCATAAGTGGGATAATTTTGGGAAATTGAGGCTAAGTTGTTCAACTCAGGTGATAAGCTTAACTATGGTTTTGTCACTTGTTTGTAGCCAAAAATTCAAGTTTTGATCCAATTTGAGAGATTATTGACATGTTTACTAGACTTACACACTGCCTAATAGTTTAGTTTTCTTTAGTTTAGAGAGATTAAACTAGATAGATAGTTAAGAGATTATTTACATATGGTATTGGTTTTCTACTTCTTCTAATCTTGGTTCTTAATTTTTAATCAGACTTTGGATGTCTACACAATGGGAGAGGTACAATCGAGTTTATATGTAATAACCCTCAAGGTTATTTTCTACCTCTCCATAACTTCTTTGCCATTTAGAGCTTTCCTATATATTCCCCAAGTCAATTTTGACTTTCTGGAGATGACAGTTCAGTTACCGGGTAGTTCATTTGGTTTTTAAAGATAGTTCACTTTTAAAGTCAGCATTGGTAAGGATTGGCTATCACACATAAGCTTTAGGTTAACAATATCATATGCCAATTATAACAGTTTCATCAGCTCTAAAATGTCAATTTTAGGCTAGGGGAATCTTTGGTTTGGGTCCTAGGACTTTAAGACTCAATTTGGGCTATGGGACTGTATTTGATAAAAGTTGACCTTAGGTGGGCCCCACATTTCATCAAGAAAATCTCAGATGCAAATTTCAATGGACCCATTGAGTCCCGAATGTCAAATTTTATATAGTAGCATAGTTTGTTTACATTCACAGGATTTTGAATTAATCCTAAATGATCGGTAGAAAATTGGAGTATCCATGTTTCAACTGATGCAATTCAACTAGCGCATCATCTAACACAGACCATTGGTCTCTTTAATTGAGTCATCTTTAGCATCCAAGTAGTCATTTTTGCACTCGAGGATACCTCCATTGTTTCTTTAGAAGAACCTCTACCGCTAAAGTGGGTGTTGCTAAAGAAACACCTTGTACACACACTTTAGTGAAGGGTGATTGAGGACAAGTACCACTTTAGCGGTTGTATGCCGCTTTAGAGATAACTTCTTAAGTGGTCAACTAACCTGCAATGACTTGATTCTATGAACTTTCCCTTTTTATGTGTTTTTCCTACTTTACCCCTCCTCATGGTTTCTATGTGTTGTTTCTCGGGTGTGGGGATAATTGGCATTATTCTTGATGTGATCCAAAATGATTTATACAAGTTTATGGGTTTTTGATTGTAAAAAGGCATTATAGTTGACTTCGGTTACAATTTATTGTTCTTGGGATCAAATGGCAAAATAGACTATTGTTGCAGATCCAAAAAATTGATATTTTTGGTTTGTAGTATGTGATACAATTCAAATGGCCTCCTTTGCTTTCAATAACATCATTCGAAGTCAGTACATGGGGCATCAAGCTTTGGTAACATTAAGGAAACGGGATCCTACATGTCGGGGCCGATTTGGGTACACCAAAGAGCAATCCCACGTGTGAAAGATTGCTTGGAGCATTAAAGATTAAGGACTCATGGTTTTGTGCCTTCATTAAGGAAATTTTGGTTACTTATCCTTGTCCAAGTAACACTCCATGACCACCCCTTTTCATTAAGGGTATTGTGGTCATTTTGTTATGTAATAAGTTAGACTATAAATAAGTTCTATTAGTTCATTTGCTAGTTAGTTGATGAAAGATGAAAGATTGAAATACTTGAAATCCTCTCTCTTGGGAGTAGACCACCTTAGTATAGTCTTAGTTAGGATTCGGAAAAGTCATCCTTAGTATAGGGCTTGAAAAAGCCAATATTGTTCTTTGCTTCGAAACAGTGGATCTTGAGGTGAGTCGATTACATTGCCGGTCACCGTAAGAGTGTGGTTTTAATTATTAAATTCATTAGGGGTTAATGTTTAAATATACTTGGTTCTTAATCTTGTAATAATCTTGATCTCACTATCTATCCTTTCCTTATTTTGTAAATCTGTGTGTTTTTGTGTATGTCATCTTGTATCCCTTTATGTTGCTTGTTCTTCTCACGTTTTGTGGACTGTTTTGGCATCTTGGTGGACTGATTTGTATCATTTGGTATCATATAATGGATTGATCTTGTTCCCACAAGATCAATCTTGGGCTTGTAAACTTGAAAATTAAAAAAAGAAGTGTTAGAAAACTGAAAAATCAAAAAGAGGTAAATCTGTCCATTTTTTGTGTTCTTGGCCGAAATTGTGTTCTTGTTGTTGTTGTTGTTTTGGCCGAGATTTGTGTATAAATCTAGGTGTGTTTTGATTGTCTTAGTTGTTTATAAGTGCTAGTTTTGTCTTCACTAACACCCTTAAGTCTAGATTCAAGTTGAGCTTTAACATTGTTGTTGGTATTGTTGTTACGGTTTCAAGAACTTGAACATTGTTGGTGTTGTTGTGTGGACCAAAACTTGAAGGTGGTTTGAGATCGTGTTGTTGTTATTTTTTTGTGGTTTTTAATCTTGAAAAAGGTGTTGTTGATTGTTGGAGGTTCAATGTGATGCTAGGTTTTCAAACTTCTATTGAAAGTTCTTGTTGTTCTAGACTATCTTCATGCCTAGTTGCAAAAAAGATCTTCAATAGTGTTGTTTGATCCAAAAGCCATGTGGAAAGACGTGAGGCCTTTTTTAGTCTTTAAAACAAATCCCAAAGACCTACCAAAAGGGAAGGGGGACAAAAAGATCTAAAAAAGACTTGGTACTAAAAGAGGGAAAAACACTTTTCTAGGTGTCCAAAGGAGGAAAGTGCCACCAACCCTTCAAAAAGGTGTCTTGCCCAAAAGGTGTAAGACAAGTCAAACCTTTTTGAATGTAAAAAAGGGCTCCAATCTTGATATTTTTCTTCCCCAAGGCCGAAATACACTTCTTTAAGCATTGAAAATTTAACAAAAATTTCAAAGTTGGAAAAATAAGAACCTTTCAAAAACCGCAACCAATCCTTGACCGCCACAACACCAATTTTTGTACAATACCAAAACTTAGGGCTCAAAATCTTGGATTCTTAGTTTCTTATTGTTGATTCTTAGTTTCATTTTTTTATTCTTATACTAATTGGCAACTAGTAAATACCTACTAAGTTGTAAATTAGTTTTTGAATATGTTTCTTTCGTGTCTTCGTTATTTGTGTGCTTTTCTTATTTGTAACTCGTAGTAACTTCTTTATTTCAAGTTCATAAGTGAATTTTGTTTTGTGTCTTCATTCAATCAAAACAAGAATCCATTTCGGCAGCCAAGTAGGATTGACATCTTATTGACTACCGGAGTATAAACAACTTTCAATATTTGTCGCTCCAATTGTGAGAATCACAAAGGTGAGTGTATCGAGTGTTGGTAAGGAGATTTTTGTTTTCTTTTGTTTGTTGTTGTCTTTTTTTTATTTTGTTAGGTACCATGGCTTCACATAATTTCAAGGCCACATGATTTCAAGGCCACGTGTGATCGCATCCATGACGATCTTAAAGATATGCAACAACACATTGAAATTATACGCCAATTGTTACCCAAATTCTTTCCTCAAAATCCAATTGTCCAAACAACTTGCGATAAGAGCTTTCTGAAGGAAGTTTTTGCCCAATCTACTGATGTACTTTCACACCAAGGTAAAGACGAATATACTCATGAACGTCAAGGTAAAATAGATAACGCTTACACTTTTGTGCATGTTAATGATAATTGTGTGGCTAGTAGCCCATTGAGTGTGAGTTATAGCTTGCCTATATGTGAGTCTATTATTTCTTTGCCTCTTGATGATGATGTACTTGTTGTGAGTGTGGATACATTAGTTGATCCTATTGATGACCGAATCGACTCTTCTTGTAAGATCGATTTATGTCCACCTAGTGTTGAAACTATTGTGTTGAATGAAAGTACATCATCTTGTGAAATTTATGTTGATCAACTTTTGTGTGAAAATTTCCCACCACTTGTGGATGTGTGTGATGTGATTAATGAATCTCAAGTGTGTGATGATGTTGAAAATATTTATCAAAGGAATAAGAGTGAACCCGAGAGCTATTCTTGGGATAATCGTTCACTTGAAATCTCTGTGAAACATGATATTGATCTTTTAGAGAGTGATGAACATGTTTGTTCTGAATCTTCCCGTGAAATAGATCATGCTCTCTTAAGGTATAATGTCTTGTTTGAAGATGATATAACCACTCCTAATGAACCTAGTGTTGGAAATGATGGTATAGCTTGCCTTAGAAGCTATAGCCGATATGCTAACCCACTATGGTGTGACAATATTCCTCCTAAAGATGGAAATCTCTTCTTGGAAGATAAGAGTACTCTTAAGGGTAAGGGATATATGGTTTTGGAAAATACTTCTCCTTCTACTTTGTATGACTTTATTATTGAGAGTACTCATGGTGATGATTCTGAAACTAGTAGTGAGTACACACATGAGGGTACCTTAGTAGAAGTCGACTTGAGTGATACCATTCTCCACTTTTAATTTGCTTTGGATAATATGTATGCTATTGTAGAGAGTATGCCATTTATATTTGGGTGGATACCACGGGAAAGAGGAGTTTTGTCTAGACCCGTGTGTATGGCCACTCTTCCCGTTTGACTCCGGTGCCAAATATAGAATTGGTGATGATGGTGCACCCAACTTGTTGCTTGGTTTACATGAAAAGCAAAGTATCATTTTAGGTGAATTCTATAGCCAAATTCTTTGTGTATTTTTCATTAATTATGTAATATTTAGTTCAAAGAATCCTTGGTTATATTCTAAATATGCGCAACCTTGGCATATTGAGGTGATTTGTCGTGCTTACCCTAACCCTCATGCCATGAGGACTTTGTATTTGTGCGTCCTTTCTTTTGTTTTGCAAGGTTTGGATTTGAGGTTGGATCCTTTTCAAGAAGGGGAGGATGATACAATTCAAATGGCCTCCTTAGCTTTCAATGACAGCATTCGAAGTCAGTACGTGGGGCATCAAGCTTTGGTCACATTAAGGAAATGAGATCCTACATGGAGGGGCCGGTTTGAGTGCATCAAAGAGCAATCCCACGTGTGAAAGATTGCTTGGAGCATTGAAGATTGAGGACTCACGGTTTTGGGCCTTCATTAAGGACATTTTGGTTACTTATACTTGTCCAAGTAGCACTCCATGACCACCACTTTTCATTAAGGGTATTGTGGTCATTTTGTTATGTAATAAGTTAGACTATAAATAAGTTCTATTAGTTCATTTGCTAGTTAGTTGATGAAATATGAAAGATTGAAACACTTGAAATCCTCTCTCTTGACAGTAGACCACCTTAGTGTAGTCTTAGTTAGGACTTAGAAAAGTCATCCTTAGTATAGGGCTTGGAAAAGCCAATATTATTCTTTGCTTCGAAACGGTGGATCTTGAGGTGAGTCGATTACCTTTTTTATCACCATAAGAGTGTGATTTTGATTATTAAATTCATTAGGGGTTAATGTTGAAATATACTTGGTTCTTAATCTTGTAATAATCTTGGTCTCACTATCTATCCTTTCATTATTTTGTAAATCCGTATATTTTTATGTTTGTTATGTTGTATCCCTTTGTGTTGCTTGTTCTTCTCATGTTTTGTGGAATGTTTTGGCATCTTGGTGGACTGATTTGTATCAGTATGGTTGGTGTAATTTTGTGGCTTTTGGAGCTCATTTTACCCCTCAATTTTGAAAATTATGAAATTGGGTCGGGGGTTAATTTTGTGGGAACAATCTCATTTCAAAATCTGATGTCACCATCTAGTCTTGAACGTCAAATTTAGTATATTAGCATATTTCATTTACCTTCACATGATTACAAACAAATCTTGAAGGCGTGATCCACAATTTCGTATTTAGCAAAGTGTTTGGGGTACCAGTTAGCTGGTGCAATTGCTTTAGTGGCCATAGGACTGCTAAAGCGGTGACTTCTTTAGTGTCCCAAGTGTTTCTAAGGAGTAGCTCAATTGGTAGCTAGGTACTACTAAAGAGTGCCTTGACTGCTTTTGTGACCTTTGCTTCAGCAGTATATGGACCGCTTTAGCGGTCAACACGTTTAGCTTCGGCTGACTTTAGTGGTAGACTAGTGCTAAAGTGATGATCGCTTTAGCAATCCTTACTGGGGAATTATAAAAACGTCCTTTCTCATTTTTTCTTCTATTTTTGGGACTTTGAGCTTCATATTGAGAGAATTTTGGTCGATTCCTCCTGTCTTCAAGCTTTGGTAAGCCCCATATCAGTATTTGAATTATTTTACTTCAAATCTTCTCATCTAAAACTCGTAATTTCATTATTTCAAAAGTGGAATTAGGTGATTTTGGCCTAGAAGGCCTAAAATGGGTTTTCCTTAATTTAAACCTCGTTTTTAACCCTTTTCCACTTGTGTTTTCCTCTATGACTTTCTCTAATCATGGGTAATGTATGTATGAAAGAAAAATTTAATTTTGCCCTTTCTTTTCAAAAACCTATTTCGAGGATCAATTTTGACCCCGACTAAAAAATACTCAATATGGGTATCATTGGCTTTCTTTTAACCGTAGATTGTAGTCCTATGTTTTAGTTTTTTCTGAGCTTGTTCCAAGTAGGTTATGGTTTAATAAAAATTCTGATTTAACCCATATACTTGAAAACCCATTTCAGTGGTACATTTTGACCCCGACTCTATAGAAAAATGCGCTATACCCATCTTTACCGGGTGCTTTATTATCAGCTATACTTTGCAGACCTTCCCTAATTTCCTCTCAAGTAACTAGCTTAATTAATTTAAGTTTTTGGTTGCTTTTCATTGTTAGTCCTTTCTACATGATGCTAGGTAAGACCACTTGGAGTGTATGCGCAACAGCTCCCAATATCTCTTTGTAAAAGACGATAAACTTTGTTCTACTTCAGTTGCAGATTGAAGTCTAGTTGCTGCTCTAATTCTTAACCACTACTCTAGTTGCTACTAAGATTCTCTCTCTTCATGTAATAGAATAGGAAATCTAGTGTGATTCCTTAGCTGGTCCTGAAAATGTTGTAACTAAGCCCGAGCAGTCTCTACTTTCCTTTCCACCCTATTATACTTCTTATATTTCAGTTTTTTGAGCCCATACTAAACATGCTTAATTTTAGTCCAAATCTGTTTCCATATAACTTCCTAATTGCATTTGCCTCCAGTATAAGAATATGTAGAAAGTTTTTTTCCTCAGTAAGATAATTGTAGAATTTAAAGAAACTAGGTGTCCTTAGTAATATAGCATCCAAACAAACACCCAAAGAATTGTGATTAGGAAATAGGGCATCCAAGACAGTACCTTCTAGTTACCGCTTACATATGTGACAAATAAAGTTGTAGACAAGATTAACATAATACATTAGGACAAAAACATAGCAACATCATAAAATTGTGACATCATCAGTACAACTATCATTGCAAGTAAGGCTCCCAATTATAGTACTCAAGAAAGACAATGGAAGATTATACATAGACCTCCATCACAAAAAAGATATGTTTCCAACCATATGTTACATTACGACCAACTGGAGAAAAACTATTACAGCTGTTCTAAAAGAAGAAGAGTAGCCATTACCATTACAAAATTAATCAGTCAAGTAGCCAGCAATAGAAGAAAGCGTAAAACACAAATAATTAAGAAAATGAAGAAAAAAAGAACAATTTGATAAATCAGGAGGTGAACTAGTGAAATACCCAAGCCGTAACATTTCTTTGACTGCTTATATCACCAAGAATCTCACAAATATACATAGAAACATCAGTAGTCACTAATCACACATGAAGAAAAGAAAAACTGAATTTATAAAAAAATAAACCAAAACCAAATTGGAAAATCGAAAAAAACAAAATAATTCATTTTGGTTTGGTATTTTGGTTTATTGGTATTTATGCCCACCCCTAAACATTATGATTATTCGACCAAGTGTAATACTTCTTAATAGTTTTTAATTCAATTCCCATTCCTCAAAAGAACTCAACAATCACCAATCAATTCAGCTTCATCACAAACTCCTTTCCCTCCTATCAAATCTCAACACCATTTCAGTCACTTAAGTAGATATGAACACATTTATAGATATGAACACATTCATATTTGTAGACAAGTTCAATTACTATATCAAAGAAGTAAAGCTTTCTAGTATAACCCAAGTAATATGACTTACTATCGTAATTTAGGTATTTGCCTAAACTTCTTTCCCCGTCTTTGTACGAGTTGCAATAAAATTTTTATCCTTTGATGGTGTCTCATTATTTTATTTTGTCCCAGGTTACAAATTATATCAAATAATTAAAAACGACATTAATATGATATGACAAAGTAAAAAAGAAATTAAAAAATAGAATTTTTTTAAACGTAAGAAGATCAAATGTCAAGTATAATGAATCTTTAAGGCTTGAATTCCTTGGTTTTACACTATTCCTGTTGAAGTTGATCAACTGCATATAACTTCCTCTTTATCGAATGGAAATAGTTTTTCTTTCAATCAAAGATAAGCAAAGAAGCTAAAACCATTAACCAGTCAATAAATAATGTTTCCAAATAGGCTAAATACCTAGGTAACTTTAACTTATGTATGGCTAGATAGACATTTTAATTTGCTTGATTATCACTTGAATACACATTTATAATATGGAAAATGTTTGTGAAATCAACTTTATGTCAAATGATATGACAGTTAAAATGGGTCCTTTTTATACATATTTGATTCATTGTTTTTGTTTTTTATATGGAAAAAGGTACCATTTGTAGGGGGGTGCGGATTAGGTGCGTAGATTCGACTAGATAATAAATACGTATGTATTTATTTTTATAATGATTATTATTGATTGGAATAATTTTCATTTTTATCTTCTTGACTTAAGATGTTTTATTAATTCATATTCTAAATTAGATATTATCGTGATTAAATTATCTAGTGTTTTAGGATCCTCGTTTGTAATATATAATCTTTTATATTCTTGGTATAGACTATATAGTTGAGTTTCTATTTCTTTTAATGATTTATTCTTTTCGTAAAATATATCCATTAATTTATTTAGTTTATTATTTTATCCTGTGGTAATTGCAGAGTTACAAATTTTTGTATAATAATTTATCCTGTCTGTACTGTAGTATATATCTAATTCTAGATTTTCTATGTCATTTATTATCTTGTGTTGTTCTTCTCGTAGTGAGTTTTTTAAATTATCTAAACTATCACATGTACTTTTTTCTAAATTTTCTAAGGTTTTTTCTATCCATATTAACTTTTCTTTTAGAGTCTCCATTATTTCTTTAATTCGATTTCTATAATTAATTTCATCATTTAGGTTATTTTGGTTTTCCCTAGTTTTTCTTATATATTCTAGCATCCACAGTCTTGATCTGAATAATATCCTTCTGGGTAAATGTCTTCGTATATTTGTTCTAATGCATTTATTGTTTCAATTTCGTAGTTTATTACTTCTTCTAATATTATTTTCTTAATATCTTTAATTTCTATGTCTTTAAGTATATATAAGATTAAAACTTTAAGGTAGTCTAAATGATCTATTTTCTAAAATTGATATTTTATATCTTTATTTTCCATGTATTTGTCTATATTTTTCGTCTGTTTTTCTAGTAGTTGTATGTTTGTCACATCTTTTTCTAAAAATTCTATGTAATTTATCATGCTAAGTATTTGTAAGAGTAGTTAGGTATGTGTGGTATATAACTTACTCTAGCCATGTAATATTTACCAAATGCTTTTTCTAATATGATTTTTCTTATATCTACTACAGTTATATCTTTAAGTGCATATAAAATAAGTATTTTAAATTTATCTACCATCTCATCAGATAAATAATTATTCATTTTCATAAAATTGCTTTTTTCAAAATATTCCCTTCAACCATGTACATAACAAAATATAGTCATCTTAGATTACTATATACTAGATTATTCTTAAATAACATGTTCTTCGGTCACTATTAGCATGGTAATCTGGATACTTTTCCCTTAAACAGCGCCTCTACTCTGGTTACTCCCTACCACGGCTTCTTGCCTTATTGGTTTCACCTTTAGGATGGCATAGTTCTTAGGGATTTTTCTCCGTTTCCACTTTGCTAATAAACTTCTTAACATATTATTCTTCGAATAATTCTACTATAAAGTAACTAACATGAATTTATTTTATCATATCATGATTGTTGGGAATTATGAATTTAGCTATTCATAATCATAAATAAATATACCTGTTCTGGTAGGTTTGATATTTCTGTGCTTTGTTCCTCCATAGATTTTTCCATTGATATATACCTGTTTTTTAAATAACTAAGCAAAATATTTTTTGTAGACTTTGAGAGAAAATTTGCTTCAACGCATGAAGGCTTGCTTTGCAATGCCTTCTGCATTTTCTATTTATAGAATGAAAAATGTACAAAAGTTTTTACATCCGTAAAACTAAAAAGCTAAAAAACTAAAAAAGTCTTACCTAACTTTGACTTTTCCTACTTTACATTAATTTCCTAATAAATGCTAACTAATGTTACTAACTTATTTTTTCTTTCACGTAACTAATTTGTACAAATAAGTCTTCCGTCTATTTTGTCATATCTGCTGTATCTCCATTATTGCTCTGATCTTATCTTTCCAGCTGTCGTCCTTATCTTCTTATTCTAACTGCACTGCTGGGACGTCATTATCTCCTCCATTACATTTTGAACATCTGTGATCTGGATATTTGTGTCCAATAGTTTTGCAATATCTGGTCAATAATTCTTCCGAAATAAATTTTTCCTTAATAGCTCTGGCGATAGATTCTGTCTCTGGTTTAAGCAACGTGATAATCCATTGCCTAATAGTTTCCATATCTGTTTCCCGTAACTCTTTTGAATTTGAATATATTAATACATGATCTCTTGAATAGTAGTTCCATATGGGATTTTGGTTGCAATATGTATTTGCTAGCTCTTGTAGAATTGTAGATAATCCGATAATCCTTTTGTTTGCATAAAATTTTGGTATCTCAATTCTGGGTATCTCTGGTTGTGAAATAATATCTTGTGGTATAATCATATCTCGTGTCATTCCTATCTTTACAACTTGTATAGGTTTTTTAACTTCATCAAATAATATCTCTGCCGGTGCCGCGTAAATTTTTATAAAGAACAAGGTACCTTTGGTTATTCTTTTAAAAATAATAAATGCTTCATATATCTCTGGTATAGTGGATACCTCAGTTCCGTCCGTGGTATATACAGTACTAAGTAATCCATATTCGTAGCAAGTTTTAACTATGTTTGGTTTGGTTTTGGGTAAGGCAATTAATTTATTATATCCGGTCAATTTCTGGGTTATATAGTTTGTATCTGGTTCTTGGACATTTGTAGCTTTTGGGTTGCTATTTAAAAAGGTTTGTATATTGTAGATATTTTCTATGTATTTTTGGGATGTGTAGTTATAAACTTTTTTGTCTTGGTTCAGACTATCTCGGTATGTGGTAATTTGTGGGGGTATAAACATGGGATCTTTTGATGTATTTGGGGTATATGGTTTTTCAAATATTTTATTCATATTCATGTTCTGGTATCTTGGTCGACTAGCTCCTTTGCTTGTACCTGCAGGAGTAGATAGATAAATGTTATGGGTTTTATGGAGTATCCCAACGTCTCCTTCTAGCTCTGGAATTTTAATGTCTTCCGATCGACATAGCTCTGCACACTGCTGAGTTAGCTGATTTGTAGCTATAGACTTCAGTTTACCTTCATTAGTCTTTAGCTTTTCTATCTCATTACCCATACTGTCCACTTTTATTGAAAGCGTAGTTAGGGTGTTGAGTATCTTTTCTAGAGTATCTTCTTCTATAATATCAGTCTGTGTAGCTTTGTCTTGATATGTAATCTGCAATAACATTTTTGTTAGTACTGATTACTTCAATTGTAAATGTAAAATTTAATATATTTAATACTAGTCTCCGAATTTCTTTTGTTGTAACTGAATTTTGTATTTTCTTTGTTAGCCACCAGCGTACTTGTGTATTATCTGTTCGCACAATAAATTTGTTATATACAATATATGGCTCAAATGCTAACAAACATTTATATAATGAACATAATTCTTTTCTATTTATTTCCCATTTTATTTCTGTCTCGTTAAACGTACCTGAGTAATATCTACAATGGTGTTCTATTTTTTCTGCTTCATATTTATATTTAAGTACTCCTCCGTAACTATATTCACTAGCATCTGCTTCTACTATATATATAAATTTTCTATTTTCATCTGGAAATTGTAATTTTGGTAATTCTTTACAAAGTATTTTTATTTTTTGAACCTGTTTTTTATCTTCTTCATTATAGTTATATTCTATATCCTTTTTTAATTTTTTCTGTAGTGGTTTTAAGTTTTCTGCTAATTTTGGAATATATTCTCTTACTTGGTTTACTAATCCTAAAAATGATTGTAATTTCTTTTTCGTATCTAATTCCTCTTTCGAATTTACTATTTTTTGTACTATATGTTGTTGCATTTTTACTCCACTTTTATCTATTTGTATTCCTAAAAATTCTATTTGATTTTTCATAATTTCAGCTTTCTTTTTACTTAAACTTATTCCTGAATTTTCTATTATATCCGTAAATTGTTCTAATAATTTTAAATGTTCTTCTTTGGTCTTTGTATATAATAGTATATCGTCTATATATACTATACAATTAGGTAGTTGTTTAAAATAATTATCCATAAAATGTTGATATCTACCTGGTGCATTTTTATATCCAAATGGTAGTACATTCCATTCATAAAATCCTTGTGGTACTGTAAATGCGGTTAATTCCTTAGATTCTTCTTCTAACTTTAAATGGTAAAATCCTGATTTGCAATCAAATTTACTAAAATAATTATATCCTTGTATTTGTCTTATTTTTAATATCTTATTCGGTATTGGGTAATTATAAGTTATTGTTTTTGCATTTAAGTTTCTATAATCAATAACCATTCTACTTTTTCCTCTTTTTTGTTCACTATGTTTATTTACTATAAATGCTGGGCTATTATGTTTGCTATTACTTTTTTGTATATATTGCTTTTCTAATAATTCATCTATATGCATTTTAAATTCTTTTAAATCATCAAAATTATATGTTAATGGTTTCTGGGTTATTATGCTATTTTTGTCTATTAATTCAATTTTTATAGTAGTTTTATGTTTTTCCCATCCTTTTAATGGATCTTCACTATATAATTGTTCTAATTTTTTCTTAATTAATTCTATCTTATTTATTGAAAATATAGTTATTTCTGTTTTATTTATCGAAAATACGACTAATTCTATTGTATCTTCAGTATTTTTTATATTTTCTAACTTTTGTGTAATTTTTTCACTTCCTTTTATCCAATCAGTTTTCTTTCTGATTTTATTATTAACTCTTTTTGCTCTTACTTTTTGTTTACATGGTGTTGTAAACCACCAGTCTGTTCTAGTTATTATATGTGGGTATAATTTATCTAGAAACGGCATTCCTAAAAGTATATCTTTTGATGTTAGTTCATAATTATAAATTTCTTCTATTGTTAATATTTTATCCCATACTTGTGTTTTTACATTCTTAGCTTTATAAGTAATTAAGCTTCCTTCGTTATTAAATCCTTTAACTATTATTGGTGTTTTCAATTTATCCCATTTACTTTCTGGTAAACAATTATATCTACATAAATTAGCTTCTGCTCCTGTATCTATCATAGGCGTATAATATCTACTGTAATATCCTTCTACTACTATCTTCATTAATACATATATTTTCATTTTATGTTAATGCTCTTCTTAAGAATAATTTCTCCCTGTTATATGTTATAGTTAATTGTGTATGTTCTATATTATATGGTTTTACTTGTTCTAGCCATTTTATTCCTAATATTATGTCTGTTTTTTGCATTTCTTCTTTTACTTCAAATTCTATTTTTATTTTTCTTATTCCTATTATTATTTCTTTTTCTGCTATATTTTTAGTATTTATTAAGCTTCTTGGTAGATCTGGGCATATAGTATTATCGGTTCTTATTTCTTCATTTTTTACTAGATATTTTGCTATATAATTTTCTTCTTGTCCTGTATTTAATAGTATTAAATATTCTTTTTCATTTACCTTTCCTGTTATGTAATAATGGTTTGAATTATCCATTGAACTTGTTTCATAACTTATTCTTTTTGATGAGCTTGATGATTCCGGTTTATCATAAGCTGTTCTTTTTGTTGTACTTATTCTATCATTTATTATTTCTAGATTTTCTTCTACATCTATGTCTCTATAGCTATAATCATTATAGTCTATTGTTTTTACAAATTGTTCAAATGGGCTATCTATTTGTATTTTATTAATCTTATTTTTCCCTGTTATTTTATGTTTTGTTGTTAATACATATAAATTTTTGCATCTTGCTGTAAATATTTTACTTCCTGGGGTTAATTCTATTCCTGATATCTTCCAATATAATACTAGTGATTTATCTATATTTCTATCTGTTACTGCTACTGAATAATTTGCACTTATTATAAATTTAAATTTTTGGTATATTAAATTTCCTTTTATGGCAGTTATTATGCTTTTTTCTATAGGTTTTATAATTCTATCATCTGCTAAATATAATTCTATTGGTGTATCTATTCCTTCTCTAAAACATGCTTTTATTAATATTTCTGTACCTCCAAGGTGTACATATTTTATTGGGTCTCTACTTTTTATATCGTTTATTTCTTTATTAATTATTCTTTTTGTTACTAGTGGTATACTGGCTTTACCTTTTGCATATCTACAGTCTATTACGTGCTCTTTTTGACTTACTACATAATATTCTTCCTTTTTTCTAGTAAATATATTTTTTATTGTTGGTATTTTAAATATTTTTTCTACACTTAAGTCTAACTCTTTTCCTTTTATTTCATCAAATACATTGTTGTCAAATATTATTTTTTGATCTGTTCCTTCTTCATTTAAATATTCTTCTTTTGTTAATATTTTTATATCTTCTTCAGTCATTTAATTCATCTAATTCACTATCTATTTCATTATCTGTTTCATTCTCTGAAATTTCATATATACTGTCTTCACTTTCTAATTCGTAATCTATGTAATTTATTTGCATATATTCTGTATCTTCTATTTTTATTTCTGATATTTGTTTATTTTTTGGGTTTTTAGGTAATTTACAATCTCTAGCTAAGTGTCCTAACTTTCCACAATTATAACAAGTACATTCTTTTATAGATTTTTTCTTTCTATATGGTCTTTTGTTTTTATAATTTTTTACATAATATCTTTTTCTTGGTTTTTTGTATTTATATTTTGATTTTTTGTATTTCTTATATTTCTTATGCCTTTTTCTTTTCTTATAATATCTTTCTTCGCATCCAAATTGAGGTGCTATTTTATTTTTGCAACATGCTAAATTTCTTATTAATGTTTTTTCCATTTTTATTTCTTCTCTGTATTTTTCACATAAGTTTCTATACCATTGTTGTAAAAATTTTATTCTTGCTCCTAAAGTATCTACTATTTTTGTTTCATCCCAACTTTTTATTATCTTTGAACTAAATGGTTCAGGTAATTTATTAAAATATAATTTTCTTATTTCTTTACTTTCTTCTATATTATATGCTCCTTTATAATAATATTCTTTAAATGCGCAAGTGTATTCATCTATGTAACACATATTACATATTGCTAATTTTAACATTAAATTTCTATTTATGTCTTTCTCTTCATTTTGTTCTTCTTCTGTTGTTGTCATGCTACTAAATTCGTCTTTTATAGCTGTTTCATATTTTTTTAATAATTCTATAGGAGTTAATTTCATTATTCCTTCTGTGGGTTTGTCAGTTCTTAATATTTTTTTACTATTTTCAGTTAGATTTAAAAACCATAATTTTACTGTTCCTATTAATGTTCTTTCTATATATTCTGGTGCATCTGTTACACTTATATTATTATCTAATAATTGTTTTGTCATATATCCTATCCATAATTGTATTATTTTTTCTGTATCTATTACACAATCTAAGTCTAGAAAATTATAATTTTTATTAACTATTTGTTTTGGTGTCCATTTGTCATATTCATTCTTTAGATTATATCTTTTAAACTTATTTTTATAATATGTAGGTTTCCTTATTTCTGATGTACTGGGTATTATATTTTGTTCTTCTTTTTTATCAAGAGTATTTATTTCTGTGTTGATATTTTCTAAATTTTCTTCATTAATTGCTTCTTGTTTTTCATTGATTTCTAAATTTTTTGTATTTGTTAATATTTCTGTATATGTTTCACTATCTTCTGAATCATAATTGTCTGTTTCTTCAACATCTATATTATTTATTTCTAATTCCTTATTTTTTATTTCTTTATTGTCTATTTCTAATTTTTCTTTAAACTGATTTATCTCGTTTAATAATTTTTGTTCTTTATCTTTTTCTTCTTTTTCTTTCTGTCTTTTTTCATACAGATCTTTTAACATTTGTAATTCTTTTTCTAATTCAGCAATCCTACTATTTTTAGTTTCTTCTATTTTTTGTATTTCTTCTGTAGTTTGTTGTTTTATTTTTTCTATTTCCTTTTTTCTATCTATTTCTTCGTTTTCTCTTTCTATTCTAACCATAGCTGTCAACTTATCTTCTAATTTTAATTCTTCTTTTTCTAACATTAAATATAAATGTTCGCCTATTTTCTTATATCTTCTTCCTAAATTAGAAAATACTATTCTTATTTTTAATCCTTCGTGATTTTCATATATTTTTTCGTCTATTATAAATTCTTCTTTGTTCATTTTATTGTAAATAGTTCATGTTGATATGTATATTCTAAACTATCTATTTGTGATTCTAAATTTGATATTTCATCTTTTTGTGCATTTATTGAGTTTTTACTAACTCCGGCAAATATATTATAATTTAATCTTTTTGTTCTTATTTTTAATTCTTTACGTTTTTCAGATATAGTCTGTTTTAGTTCTTTGTATTTTTGTATTTTATTCATCCAAACAATATTTATAGTATTTTGGTGGATATCTAAATCTAATTTTATCATAATTAGATGGTATATGTCTCATTCTTCTAGATTTTAAATGGATTATTAATTTTGCTTCAATACTAGATATTAAGGTAATTAGGTAAGCTAATCTTTGTGGGTTTTCTTTTGTTTTATTTAGACTTAGTCCTAATGAATAGATCTTCTAGAGAAATGACCACTCCAACTAATAATAGAAATTTTTGTAGATGTTGTTAAGCTACTCTACTTGTGTCTTCCTTATCCACTGGACGTAATACTATCACCATTTTCTATGGCATTATCTATATTCCTCCATTACTTCCAAGACCAAAAGACAAAACACAATAACATAGCATTGAGGTTCAAGGATAAAAGACTCAAACCATAACAAAAATCTACTTCAAATTTAGAGATTCATATGAACAGAAATACAAATGCATGAACTATCTATCTAAAACTAGAACAACTAGATAAAAAAACAATTATGGAAGAATGAATTGCCCACTGATATCTGGTTGATTTTTTAATTGAATTGCATAGGAAAGACGCTCTATCAGAGATGTAGTTATTTAAATTCTAAATTCAACTGGAAGCTAGAACAAAAATAGAGGAGCATTCAAGTATAAAAGACATATACTGATTAAAAGATGCAGCTTGATCAAATAATTTATATTGCCAGCTTTGTGATACTACTACATTATATGCACTAAACTTATTCTGTTTATGATGTCACTTAATTAGTACCTATTGTGGATGTGACTTAGTACCTATTGTGGATGTTTCGGTCTGCCAATGAGCCCACAAAAAGTAAAAATAGAGAGTAGAGAAACTAATAAATTGTGTCACTAACTTTGTACCTACTGTGCCTAAAATGTTCACATTGGTTATCATATAAGTCTTTATATACCAACATCATATAACAGAGGATTCAAGGGCAGGGCATTTCTAATAGAGACTGAAAACCAAATGGTACCAAATTTTATATTTCAATCAGTGTTGAAGCAAATAATGATAAATACACATGTTCACTTGGTTTTCTTTTGGGATATATAAATGTTTGGAGTTCTTGTCATTTGTCATAGTTCTACACAATAGACAAATGTTCACTTTAGTTAACTGAATATGGAGACTTACTATTGATGGGTCAAGATGACAGAGTTGGGATGGAAAGATGGAACTTCTGGACAAGGCGTTAAGGTAATTGTGAATCTAATAATAATCTTTCATATTTTTTTTTTTTTGAATAAACACTTAATCATAAAATAGTAATTTAAGACTATCAATTAACATCTTCCGAACAAGGTGTTAAGGTGATATCAATTAGAAAGCAGAAAGCAGTTTAAGGCTATATAAACTGACGATAATCTTCCATAAAATTATAATTTTGACTTCTAATATAGAGCACCAATCTAATTAATCGTTCCTAGTTCTCTGATTAAAAAGGACTTATTTTGTCATCAAACACAAAACCCAAATCAAATTTTGTGAATAAATACTAAAACAACCAAGACCCACATCAAAGATCATGTTCCTAACAGATTTAAGCTCCTAGTCCTATCAGTGGCAATGTCATTAATACACCAATAATAGGTGAATAAGAAATTATGTCACTTGCATGAAATAGTACAAATCAATACTACTCTTACAGGTTATATTAAAGATCTCATGCTAAATAAGCATCTTAGTAACAGAGATAGAATCATAGTGTCAGTCATCTTGTCATCAGCTTGTGGACTAACACCAATGATATTATAATAAATATTTTATTTCATGGCTACCAATGTGGTGGTTATCTAATGAGATATTATGTCAAATAACATCTTTAAGTAAGCTATATAATTTTGGAAATTTCTTCGTAAATCCAACTTTTGTTTACCAATAGGATAAGATGTACATCTTAATAAGGGAAAAAGACTATGAAAAATGATCTATGTTTGGGCAGCATACTGTTCAACATGCACTAGTTACCTACCTTAAATTAGTCATACCCAGAAACTATTATACCTCAAATATGTAGCAGCCAGAGCAGTTTTATATACTGTCTCTCTGATCCCATGCTACTTCCTTTTTTATATATATTTGAGCCCATTATAGATCCTCATGCTAGCCTTTGTTGTCTCTACTAACTCCTTGACAAACTAGTAGTTTTTTCCATGTACTGCAAGGGGCAAGCAAAAGAAGAGATGGTTGCAAGTGACAAGTCTGATAAGTTTTTGAACTCTATTTAGCAGTTCTTATTTTATGGGAAGCTACCAATAGGATAAAGCACCAGTTGGGACAATCGTAATTTTGACAAATAATACATACTACTCCATGCTACTTTATGCAGAACCCCTTGTAGTTTTTTATTGAACCTTTTGTTTTAGAACAATGGTATCAATTTGGGATCTTGGCACATAATTCTAACACTCTTTAGGTAGTTCTTGCCTTTGAATATCTTGCATAAGACATCCTCTTTAATCACATTACATTATTTGGAATACTTGTTAAAAGCTTTAAGCTCACCACTAGGACAACTTATGCTCTCCCTCTGTAATAGCTCATACTCAGCTATGATGGACAAACAACTACAAAATATTTTTCATGTATAGTTATGAGTGACCGAATTTCTCATGTTTAAAATTATTCAATTAAGAGCTCAGCTCCCCACTAAATCAGATCATAACTTTTAAAGAATAAAAATATTTTTTTTGACGATTGACATTAAGATACAAAAACTTGAGAACCCAAATCAAATCTACTTAAATGCATATCAGAAAACAAAACTGGGTCCTATCGTTGATCATACTTTGTCATCTTGTATAGAATGGCACCTAGTTTCAAAAGTTACATCTTGAACAAGATATTTTAACTAACTAATCTAATCAAAGAACATCTTCCTATAGAGTTGTGACTTATTGTAAGATTTTCCATCTTTTTCAATTCATATGGGATTATCATCAAATAAACTTTAAACTCAGCAAAAGAAGACAAGTATCATCTCAAAAACAATCTCCACCAACTTAAAAAGTTACAACTTTAACAAGCGTAGAACTCATAATATCAAATACCAAAAATAAACTGAAAAGTAAAAATGCTCCCATTAACTCTTTCAAAGCCTTCATTGATGATTATTAACATTACTCACTATCACATCTATTAAGATTTTCTTACAACTATGCAACTAGGCAGTATCTACAATTAACCATAAAAAATCACCTGACTACGAAGAGAACTTACAGAAACGTGTATACAATCCTCTAAGAGGAAATCGCCTCTTGGATTTTGTGGAAGTGATAAAAGTACGTCAATTCATCTAATTCACCAATGAGAGAACTTATAGAAATAAGAATATACTATCCTCTTGGAGGAAATCGCCTCTTAGATTTAGAGGAAGTGATGACAGATGAGATTTTGCAAAAGTGATAAAAGTAATTGCTTCTTCAATTCCCCAATTTATCTAATTCACCGATGAGATAATCCCTAGGCAACATTTTACCTCAATGTCTTATGCTTATTATTTTTTGGATAATTAGAAATAGGAGGGAATAAACTATATTGGAGGGAATATAATTTTAGTGTTAAAAATATTGGAGGAAATGTTAAATTTTATAAAAAGTTATAAGATGACACTTATAAATTAATTGTTGTTGTAAAATAATAAAAATAGCCACATTCTAAAAGTGTAACCATATTTGTAAAAGGCGTTGCCAATTATATTATGATATGACAACACTTATAAAATGTAGCCTATTACATGAAAGAGCATACTTTACAGGCATTGCCTAAATTATTGTGCCTTAAATCTAAAATTTAAGGCTACATCTTAAAAGTGTGCCCAAAACTATTTTAAGACCCAATTTATAAGTGTCGTCCATATTTAGTGTAGCTTCAAGCTAACCCATGGCCTAGAAAAATACTAAGAATATACATAATAACAGATAAAACACTTATGAAAAAAGATGAACTGAATAATATAATAATTATTTCATGGAATCAAATCATCATTAAACAACTTTGAGAATTCTCTACTAAAACAAGTTGCTAGGACAAGCACCCAACTAACATTAATTATCTAAAAACTAGGAACGACATAGAAAAAATGAAAGTAAATGCTGAATTTAGTCTTGGTACGATCAGGACTCACAAAAACTTCTATTTCTATTAAAAGAAAGAGATTGTACTAGTTGTTATTTGAATGTGGAGTGTCAAGATATCTATTAAAAGACAATATAGTGGAAAATATAGTTTGTTATCAGTACTTTTAATATACTGAGTATGCAAGAGTGTAAAAATATTAATATAAGTTAAACATGGTAATATGGTGACTAGTTCAAGACCATGTAATAAACATATGAAATTTACTGAATAACACAATACAAGGTCATACAAGAATTTAAAATCTGAACTGTAAATTGTGGACTATGGAGTTACTAATAACCGACATACATTAATATGAGCTAATTGAGGTCCAACATTTAACACTAGCTTTAACGGTATTAAGTACCTTTCCAAGGATATGAACTCTGATTGCTGTCGATCAACAAAACTGATATCCAAAATGACTACCGCATTAATCCTGATCTGAGAGGTGACCCTTTAAAACCTACAATGGTGTTGTAGTCTGTGATTAGGGACTTTTACCAAAGGTCTTAAACTAACTAATAGGTGAGCCTTCTTCCCTATGTTCTCTTGGTGTTAAGTACAACTCTTAACTTAATGACACTAATAACTACAATGCTCACTGATGGTAATAATCTTATGACTCAAATAACTATACTATCTGAATGCATTAAAACATGTGAACTAGGGAATGTAGCATCCAAAAGTATGTGCATAAAATCCTAGGTTATTGAGTGTTCATAACCTGCCATATCTAAAGAATGCAACAACAATGTCAATTTCATAAACTAAATGAATTAATGGACTTTAATGTTTCACGTACAATAATCAAAGAATTTACAATATAACTAGGGTGTGGGAGCATGTTCAAGTAGTAACACTAAAATTCATTCTAAAATGCAGATTGTAACTCAATGACACCAAAAGTATAAGATATCGATGAATTTACCAATATCTATAAACATTAAATTGTGAAAGAGAACTGAACAAGAAATTTGGGTTAACTGTGAGACTCAATGGGTGAAATGGAACCCATTGATGAAATCCCACATACCTGAAGATGAGAACACTTAAGAATTTTCTAGAGTTGGATTCATGAAAAAGATGAACCCTAGCTCTACCTTGAGAATAAAGAATTGTCTTTTATCTCTTCTTAAATTAAGTATCAAATGTTATCTTAAGTAATAAGAGACTAAGGTCATATAAACCATACTAATGACCCTTGAGATTTCAAAAACAACATAGTTTCAATGTTAAAAGAGTTAGAAAAGACTAATATGACCCTTAAAATTTAGTAACTGGACACTACGAAGGGAAGGGAGAGAGACGTACGAAACCTTTCCACAATCATTGGACCAACCTACAATCATGAGTTGAAATCATGGTTGCAAGATGGATGAGATCTCTGTGAACATGATCAGTGGAGCCTTGGAATAATCACGGGATCTACCTATTGTTGTACCTCTATTCAAATGTTTGCTGGTTATATCAAAGGAATTTAAGAGACTCACAATCGTGATAGGAGATCATGGTTTTAAAGCACGATCATGGTTACCTAATGTGGCATGAGTCTAAACTTTTTCAAATAGTGGGGTAGTCTCAATTGGACGAGACCATTGTACAGTCGTACAATGTAACCACTATCGTGGTTTGGCTTGTGTTATCTCATTATAGAGTAGTGCTTTACTGAAAAGGCCATAACTTTTTATTTTTATGCTAGATTAAGGAGAAACTAGATCCATTGGAAAGTTAATTCAAATATCTATGATTTTTTTGGTCTGTACCTCAAAAATGCTTTTGAATCTAGAAGTTATACTCGTTTGTAGCTAATCACACCTTTACGTTCAATCGATAAGGGTGGTTTTGGCTTGGTTAAGGGATAGGGGATCTTTTGACCTTGGTACATAGTTAAATTCCTTCTCATGTTGTTAAAACTTGATGATTTACCTTACATGTACTTGAAGCATGGATCTCACCCCAACTTTGATTTTCTGAGGTGTTACATCGTATCTCTTATGAACTCACCAATAAGGGAGGTTTTGTCTTGGTTAAGGGATAGGGGGATCTTATGGCCTTGGTAAATGGTTAAATGCCTTCTTATGTTGTTAAAACTTTATGATTTAACCTACATGTACTTTAATTGTGGATCTCACCCCAACTTTTATTTTTCGGGGCTTTACACCGTATCTCTTATGTACTCACCTTGTTATAATAACCCTAAACACCTCTCTCTCTCACACACACAATAATCCTTTTTTTTGCGACAACCCTTGCTCCCTATTATACTATCATTAACCATTAGACTATAATAACCTATACAATTAATAATATCAATAACTTTACAAAAAGGGACACTACAATATACATCATGTATATAGTTATACATACTGGAGAATAACATTTATACATAATCCAGGATACACCTTATATTAACATTGTACTAGAATACACAGTCACCACCATAAACATAATGGGCCCATTCAAGGAACTATAATATCTCATCAAATAATCGATCCACACAAGGAACCATAATATATTATCTTCGTAATTTGGTCGATTGAAGGAACATCAAACTATCCATATGATGGCATGTATACATGGATTAACGGAGACCTTAGTTATGACCTACAATGATGATCTCAATCCATGTATCAGTACCGTTATGCTACTCGATCCAAATATTAGAATTAGCATGATGCTCGATCTTAAATAGCTAGTGCCTCCAACCCTTATCCCAGATATAGTGTTATACCACTATTATTTTAATGTCTTCGGTTAAACTCACCACAACAAAAAATAATATAAACAAGTACAATAACAAAATAAGATGAATCAACCACACATGTATATCAAAAGAAGGTCCTTCGTTACCAATCCCATTATAGTCATCAATTTCCAGACTTATATTTAATAGTTAAAATGTACATCATTCTAGGTAAATAATGAATATCCACTAACATATGAAATCACAAGTATGCTCAAAGGCCAAATCACCCTTTATTCAATGAGCATGATCAAGCATAATCATCAATCACAAACACGTCAGAAGACCAATAAATCAAGTATCCATTCTATATTATAATTAAATATAGCTATGTAATTCACCAATTTATCCTTATTTTACTCCTATAAAAAGCAGTAAATTCAATCATTAAAAAGTAACCCTTACATGAAAGTCATCACTAAGTTCTAGACACCATCTTCTTTAGTTAATTATTCAGCCACTCGGCTCTATTGATCTTACAATTCTAGCAAGAGTCATACACCTTTCCATATTGTAATTCCTAGAACTTAGCCAAACTTAACTTTAGGTTATTAAATAACACGAAATCACTTATCAGGATCAATTCTCCTAACTATCTTCCAGCAAGAATATCTCATACTCCAAACATACATAAATTAGATTCATCATTTTTAAGGTATTAAAGATAAGTTGTATAGATTATGAGTTCAACTAATTCATCTATTATAGTCAAAATTCATATATTAAACTTGTAAACCATTAAGTAAGTCATAGAAATACAAACAACCATCAACGGATTTACACATAAAAGTACAACACTTAATTATATCATTATTACATTTATTCCATGTTTATACCTATTCAAATCTATGCCCATAGTGCTACGCATGAAATCTCCTATCCATTAAAGTTATTACAGTTAGCTAATACAAGTATATTATACATTAATCTATAACCTACCATGTAATAAGAAAGTCACATCAAGGTTGCTCTTTCTATTCATTCATACCTTCATTAGGCCAATCCTCTAGAAATTAACAATTGTAGGAGTAATTAATTAATAAATCATTGAATAACTACTTTGGGTATTCAATGCACTAATTCTACTCTTATTCATAGTCCAAAACACTACCCAAGATCAATTAACCATTAACTAGTTCAATCATATTCAACCCATCTCCATTAATGGACTTTTAAAGCTAATGATTCCAGTTTTAAGGAATTCAAGACTATCAACCATCAACTTCATATTTTGAATCACTAATTCATGTAAAGAATTGTAAATTAACAATATATAAGCAATTTTAGGTGATATTAACCTAACCTATGGATTTTTTCCAAAATCTCATGAACTTAGAATTCTAATTCCTAAAATTTCACCATTAAAGATCATTTTAATGAAAGTAAAATGTTATTCAATTGAAAGACAAAGAAGATGATGGAAGAACTTACCTGAACAATGTATTTTCACCTAAGGACTTGGAAAATCATCCCCTTAGGATCCTGGGATGAAGTCTTAGAGTTAAAATACCAAAAATATTAAAACTATCCTTATGTACTGCCTAGTTGTGGCTGCAGATTATCCCTTGACCAACTTTTTATTAGGACTATTTCCAGTAAAACAACCACAAATTTTTACTTGAAAGTTGATTATCAAATAGTCGGAAGAAAATTACCAGAATAACAAATGCCTGAGATTTTTTACTATTATCAAAACATTAAAAATAACACTCAAATATTTTCACTTGGTAGGTATTAGACCCCAAAACTGTAAGACCCCGTAAAATTCTAAGCTTAACTCAGTCCATTAAAGCTTGAAAAGAGGTTCCAGACTTAGAAATTTCAGCTAAGTGTTTACAATTAGAATCTATTTTAGCCTCATAAGTTGGAAATCCTATTTTCTGACCCTCATGACCTTAAAGTGTCAATTTTTTTAGTTGATTCATGATCAGGAATGTCAGTAGGTGTCCCCAAACAAGTTTTGGATTTATCGGACCTTGTTTGAATCAAGTTTGGGAGTTCAAACTAGAGGATCGACGTGATCTCAATGCGCCGCATTGACTATCACATAGATAAATGTTTTCCCCAGCTCCTAGTGTCAAATTCCAGTGAGCCGTCATGACCTCAACGCGGCGCATCAAATATAGATTCGTTCCCATAGACACGACATGGCAGGCTTCGTGTCACTGGACATATTTTCAGTCATTAAAATCCCGCTTCATAAGGGGTAATTGGGTCTTTTCCACCCCTATTCATCCCCAAAAACATGAGATTATGTCATTCCCAGGGCAAAAATATTAACTTTCTCTCAAAATTCTCTCAAGAAAAAACCCTAGGGCCTTTGATTTCAAGATCAAGCTTCAAGTACACTCCATCAATCTTCACAAATTTGAATACCAAGGTATGTGAAGTGTTCATACAAGGGTTTCCTTCCACCCTTGGAGTTCAAGAAACTCTTTTAAAGTACAAGTTGATTGATCTCATAGATTTTATGTTGGATTTGAAAGTAATCTTGACTATGTTGTTGAATGGGTTTTTAATTCCATGATTTATCACAAGTTTCACAAAAACTAGATAGATGTGGATTGAATAATGTGAACTTCATGTTGAACACTTGAATTGCAAGTTAATGTAGTATCCGTGATAGTATTATATGTTAATTGATATGTGAAATTCCCATACCTCCTATGTCCTTGACAAAATACTTATATTAATTGACTAGAGCAAGCATGACATGTTATTATGTGATTTTAATCATATACAAGCCCATGTATATCTAATGTTTGACAAAAATATCTAAATGAATGCATTATTGATAAACAATTACTATTGTACTATTAAAGTCATGCAGTGTTTTACATTTAATGCAATTGAGTCCTACGGGTATTCAATACTCGAAAATATAGAAACTTGCCTAGAGTTATAGTAGTTACAGAACAGTTTCAATAGCATCATGAACAGTAGTACCTCAGTAATCAGTCTTAATTTAGTATTCAGTCCAGAACTCAGTAGTGTTCAGTTCAGAACTTAACTTAGTAGTATTCATTTCAGAACTTAGTAAACTCAGTCAGCTAATAGAATTCAGTAGTACTTCATCAGATAACTGAACCCAGTAAAATCAATTTAGTTTAGATAGCTAGCACGGTCAGTAACAGTTTAGTCCAGCCTAGCACGGTTTAGAAATCAGTTCAGTGCCTATTCATTTGGGAGTAGGATTCAGCACCAAGTGAACCCAAGGATTGAGACTCACCTACCAGTAGAGGGTGTGATCCTTAAAAGCAGTCCTTGCATTACAAATCTATATAGCCAACATAGGTGGAGACATCAACCTAATAGTTGAGGATTGATAAGGTGTCTTACCTACTAGTTAAGGGTCCCAACATTCTCATTCAGGGCACCTGCTAGATGAGGGTGACTCTTTAGCTGTCTTTACCCGTGTCACGGTACTAACACCCTTTCAACTGGGGTTACATGTTGGACCCCATTTATCTTATTTGGGGTATGTCGGTTAGGTGATTATCTCCCATAGTTTTAGTTTCAATCTCAGTGTAGAACTCAATCCAGTTCTACAAAATCAAGACTGTCAGGCATAGTCACACAACTCAGTATGGAACTTAGCACAGTACGGTTCTACAGAATTAGAACTGTCAGAAAATAGTCATTCAGTTATCAGTATTACAGTATCACTAAACATAAATATCAGTTAATCAATATTCAGAATTCAGCATCCAGTATTGATATGATCTCAGTTACAATTTATGTATTTATGCATGCACTCTCATTCAGTTATATTCATGCTACCCAGTCAATTATTTGTTCATGCATATGAACCCATGCATATCAACATACCAAAATTAGTATACCAGTACATTCAAAGTACTAAAACATACCTTTTTTTGTGCTATGATGTTTTATTTCATAGGTTCAGATGTACGGGCTCTCAACCGCACTTAGCAGCCCACTCTATTAGCAGTAGGCCTAGTGGTGAGTCCTCATAGTTTGAGGGAAAAGTTATTATATTATTTCAATATTTTAGTATGCAGTAGTCAGAGTTAGTTAGGGGCTTATCCCATGAACTCCAAACTCAGTCAGTTAGAGGCTTTCAAACTAGAGTATTTTAGATAGATGTTTTAGTATTCAGATTTTAGTACTCAATATTTATTTTAGTTACGAACCTTATGGTATTTACAACCCTTACTTCAATATTTATTTGAGTTATATTATTATTACAGTGTTACTATTGCTCAGTACTCACAACATGTACTAGTCTGGGTTAACTAGTGGTCCAACGGGGTCGCTAGCACCATGGAGAATCCTGGGTACAGACTTAGGGAATTAGAAACTTGATATCAAAGCCTAAGGTTCAACAAAGTCCTAGGAAGTCTGAAAGCTGCATCAAGTAGAGTCTTATACATAGGTGTGTAGCGCGCCACACTTATGGACAAAAGGCTGTGATATATTTTTAGGTAAAGTTTCCCTTGTTTCAGTATTTATGTCATACGAGTGAGCATAAAATCAAATTTAACTCTTAGTCTAATCCTTTTCTCCCTTCCGTTTATAGAACATACCTCCCAAAAAGAATAAAAGAAGGACAAAAAATCAGCCAGCCCCTCAGCCCGTCCAGGCAGATCCTCTGGATGAGCATGTCTCCCATGCTAAATTCAGGGATACGTTTACTACACTAGCCAATTTAGAAGGCCCAGAATGGATATCCAGCTGTCATTCTAGCCAACCTAGTGGCCATTAATGGTGTAGCCAGTATTCGAGACTTTACCCAAATGAATAACCTTCATTTACTGGGTCTAAGTCTGCTGAGAACCCACAGGAGTTCCTTGATCAGGTGTAGAATGTAATAGATATTATGGGGGTGACAGCAAGTGAGAGTGCTGAGTTGGTCGCATATCAGTTGCAGGATATGGCTCACTCATGGTTCAAGAAGTGGAAGGCAGAGAGGGACGATGATGCAGGGCCCATAGAATGGGAGGAGTTTTCCATTGTTTTTTTGGATAGGTTCTTTCCATTGGAGTTGTAACAAGTAAAAGTGTTGGAGTTTATTAGTCTGAAGTAGGGAAATAGGACGGTGAAAGAGTATTCTCACAAGTTTACTTAATTAGCTAGATACGCTCGTTATGTGATGGCAGATAGAAGATCTAAGATGAGTAAGTTTGTGTTGGGTATGTCTAACAGTGTGGTCAAGGAGTCTAGGACCGCAATGCTAATTAAGGAGATGGACACATCCAAGCTCATGGTTCATGCTCAGCTAATAGACAAGTCTAAGAATAGGGAGAAGGAGAGAGAGAATAAGAGAACAAGAATAGGTAGCTTCAACTTCGCTCAGCCTAATTTAGAGGGTGGAAATTGCTCTCAATTCTTCCCAAAATCCAATGTTCTAGCTCTTTTCTCAACCAGGATCCAGTACCAATGTTCAGATATTTCCCCAAAGATAGGTCTTTAGGCTCTAAGCCTTAGGGTAGTGTTAGCAGTGCCCAAACAAATCCTCTTTGCCAGAAATATGGCAGAAACCATCAGGGTATCTATAAAGCTGGCATCAATGTATGTTTCAGTTATGGAAAGACAGTCCACAGGGTCAGATATTGTCCTTATTTAGGTTTCTAGGGTCATTATAATCTTCCCTCAGCTCAGTTTGATCGACCGAATCAGCAGGGTACAACTTTCAGTGCCACCAGTGGGCAATGCCCAAATAGACTCTATGCACTTCAGTCTCGACAGGATCAAGAAAATTCTCCTGGTGTGGTCACTGGTATGTTATAAATTTATCATTACATGTTTATGATTTGATAGATCTAGAAGTTTCTCTGTCCTTTGTAACTCCATATATAGCCATTGACTTCGAAAAAAGTCTCGAAATTCTAGAAGAGCCTTTCTCAGTTTCTACCCTAGTGGGTAAATCAATCATAGCTGGATAGGTATACAGGAACTGTCCGATTATTGTGTCTCAGAAAGTTACTTCAGCAGACTTAGTAGAATTAGAGATGACAGCTTATGATGTCATTCTCGGCATAGATTGGTTTCATTCATGCTATACTTTAATTGACAGTAAAAATTAAATTGTTTAATTTTAATTTTTGAATGAACCTATCCTGGAGTGGAAGGGTAGTACTTCGACACGCAAGGGTCATCTTGTTTCCTACCTTAGGTAAAGGAGAATGATATCTAAGGGATGTGTCTATCATCTCGTCTAAGTCCAAGACTCTAGTTTAGAAACCCCTAATCTTGAATCAGTATTAGTAGCATGCAAATTCCCTGATGTATTTCCTAAAGATCTTCCCAAAGTTCCTCCTGAAAGGGAAACTAATTTTGGAATTTACCTACTTCAAGATACCCATCCCATCTCTATTCTTCCATATAGAATGGCTCCAACAGAACTCAAGGATTTAAAAGAACAATTAAAAGGTCTCCTAGATAAGGGATTCATCAGACCCATCATATCCTCATAGGGTGCACCAGTTCTATTCATGCATAAGAAAGACTATTCTCTCAGAATGTGAATTGACTACCGTCAGCTAAATAAAGTCACGGTCAAGAACAAGAATCCACTTCCTAGAATAGGTCACTTGTTTGACCAACTTTAGGGTGCCAGTTACTTTTCTAAGATAGAGCTCAGATCAGGCTACCATCAGCTCTGAGTTAGAGAATGTGACATTTCGAAGACAACCTTCAAAACTCGGTATGGTCACTTTGAATTCTTATTCATATCATTTGGTCTTACCAATGATCTAGCATCTTTCATGGACTTGATAAATCGTGTGTTCAAGTAGTACTTGGAAATATTTGTTATAGTCTTTATACATGACATTCTCGTCTACTCCCGTAGTGAGCATGATCATACAAACCATCTCAGAATAGTATTACAGACTCTTAAAAATCATCAGTTATTCACCAAATTCAGTAAGTACAAATTTTGGATAAGGTCAATAGCTTTCTTTGGACATATCATTTATGGTGATAGCATTAGAGTCGATCCCCAAAAGACTAAAGTAGTGAAAAACTGGCTTAGACCCATTTCTCCATCAAATATTAGGAGTTTTTGGGGCTTGTCTCACTATTACCTATAGTTAGTTGAAGGATTTTCATCAATTTTTTCCCCTATGTCTATATTGACTCTGAAGAAATTCAAATTCCAGTAGTCAAATTCTTGTGAGAAGAGTTTTCAGGAGTTAAAGACTCGACTCACTACAGCCCCAGTTTTGGCTTTACCAGATGGTTCAGAAAAATTTATGGTATATTATTTTAAGAGCCCACGAAACTTCTGAGCTTAATTCAATGCTTTAAGCTTTTCAAGGGTTCCCACTTAGAAAATTCTAACCAAGTTCCCAGAATTATCCTATTTTTTCCTTCGAAAGTTGGCAATCTCATCTCACCATCTTAATGTCCTTTAATGGCCCGTATTTTCATTAATTCATGATCAAGAAGGTCAATAGGTGTTCCCAGACAAGTTTTGGATTTTTTGGAAACGTTTAGCTCATGTTCGGAGTCCTTAAACAGTGGACCAACACGATCTTAGCGCGCTACGTCGCCAATTGCGTAGGTCAACATTTGTGCAGGCTGCCAGAACCAAAACTTTTGTTGCTAGCCATGATTATGAAGCGACGCATCGAGTATTGCATTTTATCCATCAACACACTGTGTCGCTTGTAGTGTCGGCACCTAGGTTTTAGTTATTAAATAACCGCATTCTCAAGGGAAAAAGGGATAATTTCCCACCCCTATATAAGTCACAAACACATAAATCAGCCCTGTTTCACCAAAATTATAGAGGTTTCTCTCTCAAATCCATCAAGAACAAGATTAGGGTTTCCAATTGAGGATCCAATTTCAAGAATTTCACCATTGGTTTTCAAGAATCTTCCATCCAAGGAATGCGTAGTGTTGATTTATGGATTCCTTTCATCCATGAAGCTCAAGAACCCTATTTCAAATTATAAATCATGATATTTATGTTGTGGGTTCTTTTGAAACAATGTTTATCCTATTTTATGATTCCCAAGTTGGAATCTTTACGTGTTTTCATGAAACTACGTTAGCATGTAAGTTGATATCCATGAATGGAGTTGTTCATAATTTGTAATTTGATGGTTACATCTATTCCCTAAGTTTTGTATGTATGGTGTTTGATAACATGCCTAAGAGGATACAAATTGTGTATTATAGCTCAATTGTAACCTATACGATAAATACATGTCTTACCCTTATGGTCAAATGACTCTCGTGCATTGATGTGCGATGTAGATATTTGTTGGAGTTCTCATGATGTTAGAGTATGAAATTATGATTCTTTTTATATGCATTCCTAGTATGCACAAGTTTATGATAACCATGCACTTCATGAAATTTGAAAATTATTATATTGTGGATTGTTGATGTTGGTCATGTATTCATGACCGTCATGCCTTGATAGTTTTCTTTTATCGAGTCCTGGGGTGGAGGGGTAATACATCAGCTTTTAGAGGTCGGCTTATTTCCTACCTTCGGGCATGGAAAAAGATATCTAAGGGATGTGTCTATCACCTTGTTCAAGTTAAGGACTCTAGTTTCAAAACACCCAACCTTGAATTAGTCTTAGTCATGAATGAAAATTCAGATGTCTTTCTCGAAGATCTTCCTGGAACTCCTCCCGAAAGGAAAATAGACTTCAACATTGATCTTCTTCCAGATACTCAACCTATATCTATTTCTCCATATAGAATGGCACCAAAAGAACTCACAAAATGGAAAGAACAGCTGAAAGACCTCTTAGATAAGGGATTCATGAGACCCAGTGTTTCCTCGTGGGGTGCACTAGTCTTATTCGTGCAAAAGAAAGACCGTTCTCTCAGAATGTGCATTGATTACCATCAGCTCAATAAAGTCACATCAAGAACAAGTAGACACTTCCTAGAATCGATGACTTATTTGACCAACTTTAGGGTGCCAGCTATTTCTCAAAGATAGACCTCAGATCAGGATATCATCATCTCAGAGTCAGAGAATGTGATATTTCAAAAATAGTTTTCCGTACTCGGTATGGTCACTTTGAATTCCTAGTCATGTCCTTTGGTCTTACCAATGTCCCATCATCTCTAATGGACTTGATGAACGTGTGTTCAAGTAGTACTTGGACATATTCGTCATAGTCTTCATATCTGATATCCTTGTTTATTCCCGCAGTGAGCGTGATCATGCAGACCATCTCAGGATCATACTTCAGACTCTTAGAGATCATCAATTGTTTGCCAAATCAGTAACTGCAAATTTTTGCTAAGGTCTGTAGTATTCCTTGGTTATAGTATTTCTGGTGATGGCATTGGGGTTGATCCTCAAAAGACCGAAGCAGTAAGAAACTGGCCCAGACCTATCTCTCCATCAGATATCAAAAGTTCCATAGGTTTTGCTGGTTATTACAGATGGTTTTTTGAGGTATTCTCTTCTATTACATCACCTATGTCCAAATTGACTTAGAAGAAAGTTAAGTTTCCGTGGTTAGATCCTTGTGAGAAGAGTTTTCAGGATTTGAAGACTCGACTCATCTCCGCTCCAGTCTTAGCTCTTCTAGATGGTTCAGATGGTTTTGGGGTGTACTGTGATTCCTCTAGAGTAGGTTTGGGTTTTTTCCTCATGCAGCATGGTAAGGTCATAGCCTACGCCTCCAGATAGCTTAAATCCCATGAGAAGAATTATCCGACTAATGATCTAGAGTTAGCAGCAGTAGAATTTACCTTAAAGATTTAGAGGCATTACTTGTAAGAGGTGCATGTAGATGTGTTCACATATCATAAGAGCCTTCAATATGTCTTTTCTTAGAAAGATCTCAATCTTCGTCAGAGAAGGTGGTTAGAGATCTTGAAAGATATGACATGAGTGTCCTTTATCATCCGGGCACGACCAATGTAGTGGCCGACACTCTCAGTAGACTGTCTATGATTAGTGTTTCTCATGTTAAGAGAAGTAAGAAGAAGTTAGCTTAGGATGTTCATCAGCTTACCAGACTCAGGATAGGGTAATATATGGGTTCAGAGTAGTTCAGAATCATATCTAGTTTCTGAGGTCAAAGAAAATCAGGATAGAGATCCCAGTCTTGTCAAGTTGAAAGAGTCAGTAAAGGATCAGAAAGTAAAGGTTTTATTCCAATGAGGAGATAGTGTTTTGCGTTGTCAGGGTTGTCTCTGTGTGCCAGGTGTAGATGACTTGAGGAAATGAATTCTTGCAAAAATGTATGGTGCATGCTAGTCTATTCATCTAGGGGCCACTAATATGTACCGCAACTTGCGGAAGATCTATTAGTTGAGTGGGATGAAGAGAGATATTACAGAGTTTATGGCTAAGTTCTCTATATGTCAGCAGGTTAAGATAGAGCATCAAACACCTAGTGGGTCCATGCAGGAGTTCAATATCCCTACATAGAAGTGGAAGAAGTGAACATGGACTTCGTGATTGGTTTTCCTCAGACTCGTCATCAACATAATTCAGTTTGGGTCATTAAAGATAGGATGACCAAATCAGCTCATTTTCTTCCAGTCCATACCTCTTATTCGACTTAGGATTATGCTAAACTCTACATTAGAGAGTTGGTCAGATTGCATAGTGTTCCGTTATCTATTATCTCAGACTTAGGTACCTTGCTTACCTCTCATTTATGAAAAGCATTGTAAAAGGGTCTTCGTACCCAAGTTCATCTCAGTACAGCCTTCCATCCTCAGATAGATGGTTAAGCAGAAAGGACCATTCAGACTTTAAAAGATATGCTAAGGGAGTGTACAATTGATTTCAAGGGTAGTTGGGATAACCACTTGCCTTTGATTGAGTTTGCATGCAACAACATCTGTCATTCGAGTATTCAAATGGCTCCATTTAAAGTTTTTTATAGTAGGAGTTGTAGATCTCTAATCGGTTGGTTTAAAGTTAGTAAGGACGTCATCTTAGGGCCTGACTTACTATTTGATGCCTTAGAAAAAGTCCAGTTGATTAGAGAAAGACTCCGTCCTGCCCAGAGCCGACATAAGTCTTATACAGATGTGTGCAAAAAGGATCTTGAGTTCAAGATTGGTGATTATGTTTATCTAAAGATCTCCCCCATGAAGTAAGTGAAGAAGTTCGGAAAGAAGGGAAAGCTCAGTCCCTGATATGTCGGCGACTTCAAAATTCTCAGTCGCTTCGGCAAGGCAGCTTATGATCTCGATTTGCCATCATATCTAGCCTTAGTTCATCCAGTCTTCAATGTCACTTTGCTCAATAAGTGCATAGGTGACCTAGCAGTTGTAGTCCCCATTCAGAGCATAGATGTTCAGAACGACCTCTATTATAAATATATTCCAGTTGAAATTCTTGACTATCACACTCGTAGATTGAGGAACAAAGAAGTCCCTCGAGTCAAAGTTCTTTGGCGGAATCAGTCCGTTGAGGGAGCTACTTTGGAAGCAGAAGCAGGCATGTGAACCAAGTACCCTCACCTCTTCTCCGCTAACTCATATCTAGCTTAAGGTAACAATTCTTCTTAAGCTTTTAAGTTTCATGTTCAGATGTCAGTTACAACTTGGTATCCAGTTAATGTTCTTAAATCTATCATAAACTTGGTATTAAATACCATTAGATATTCAATCATGCATCCATGTATCAGTTCAGTCATATAATCATGCATCAGATATGCATTCTCATTATGAGAAACTCATTTCATCAGAACATTTAGTCATGCATTCATGAATCAGTTACACATGAATCAGATATGCATGCTCAGTATGGTGTATTGAGTTATCAATCATGTCAGTCATGGAATCATGTTTTAGTTACTCATGTTTAGTATGTACGTTAGTTTATTTCTTCTCCACTCTCGGTCAGTCTCATTCAAGGATAAATGTTCTCAAGAGGGAGATATTGTAAGATCCCACAAAACTACTGAGCTTAATTCAGTCCTTTAAGCTTGTCAAGGGGTCCAAACTTAGAAAATTCTAACCAAGTTCCCAGACTTAGCCTATTTTGTCCTTCAAAAGTTGGCAATATCATCTCGCAATATTAATGTCCTTTAATGGCCCATATTTTCATTAATTCATGATCAGTAAGGTAAATAGGTGTTCCCAAACAAGTTTTGGATTTTTCAAAACACGTTTAGATTATGTTAGGAGTCCCAAAATAGTGGACCAACGCAATCTTGGAGCACCGCATCGCCAATTGTGTTGGTCAATATTTGTGTAGGCTGCCAAAGAAATTTTTTTTAAGGCTCAACGTGATTATGGAGTGATGCATTGAGTATCTTGTTGTAGCCATCAACGCGCCACATCGCTTGTAGCGTCGGCACCCAATTTTTAGTCATTAAATGACCGCATCCTCAAGGGTAAAAGGATCAATTTCCCACCCCTATATAAGTCACAAACACGTAAATAAGTCCTTTTTCACCCAAATTATAGTTGTTTCTCTTCTCTCTCGAATCCATTAAGAACAAGCTTAGGGTTTCCAATCGAGGATCCAATTTCAAGAATTTCATCATTTGTTTTCAAGAATCTTCTATCCAAGGTATGTGTAGTGTTGATTTATGGATTCCTTTCATCCATAAAGCTCAAGAACCCTATTTCAAATTATAAATTATTATGTTTATGTTGTGGTTTGTTTTGTAACCATATTTATGTTGTTGTACGATTCATAAGTTGTAATCTTTACATGTTTTTCATGAAACTACGTTAGCATGTAAGTTGAAATCAATGAATGGATTTATTCATAAAAGGTAATTTGATGATTACACCTATGCCCTAAGTTGTGCATGTAAGGTGTTTGATAAAATGCCTAAAAGGATAGAAATTTTGGTTTATAGCTCAATTGTAACATATACGATAAATGCATGTCTTACCCTTATGTTCAAATGACTCCCGTGCTATTGATGTGCAATGTAGATGGTTGTTGGAATTCTCATGATGTTAGTGTATGAAATTATGATACTTATTATATGCATTCCTACCATGTACAAGTTTGTGATAACCATGTGCTTCATGAAATCCCCAACTAATTATATTGTGGATTGTTGATGTTGGTCATGAATTCAAGAACATCATGCCTTGTCAGTTTCCTTATATCGAGTCCTAGGGGTACATTTACCCAACAACTTAGTTGTGTTCCTAGATACAGTGTCATGTTTTCACGATACTCTCAGTCAAGATATGGTCAATAGAACTCAGTCAGTCATGTGACTCAGGAAAGCTCAGTAATTCAGTAATCTCAGTAGTATTCCGCCAATAAAGATAACTCAGTTAACTCAGTCCAGTTTAGCTCAGTTAATCATGTTCAGTGTCTATTAAGATGGGAGTAGGATTTAGCATCGAGTGAACCCCAAGGGTGGAGACTCACCTGCCAGTAGAGGGTGTGATACTTAGAAGCAATCCTTGTATTTCAGAACTGCGTAGCCAGCGTAGGTTAAGATATCTAACCTGCCAGTTGAGGGTTGATGAGGTGGATTACCTGCCAGTTGAGGGTTCCCACCATTTTCGTTTGAGTACCTGCCAGTTGAGGGTCACTCATAGCTTGTCCTTATCGGTGGCGTGGTATTGACACCCTTCTAATTAGGGTTACAGATTGGACCCCAACTCAGCTATATTGCTTTATTTGGGGAATGTTGGTTAGATGACTACTTCCCACAGTTACAGTTTTAGTCTCAAACTTAGTAATAGAACTCAGATAGTTCTACAAAATTTAGGACTATCAGATATAGTCAACTCAGAATAGTATGAAACTCAGCTAGTTCGATCAGAACCTAGACTGCCAGATACAGTCACTCAGTATTAGTTATCAGTAACTCATGTTATCAGTATTCAAACTCAGTAGTCAGTATCATTACAAATTTAGTTACAGTCATTTACTCATGTATGTATTCTCATGTTTATTTTTTATAGTCAGTTTGAATTGTTCATGCATTTGAACCTTCTTCATCTAGCCTACCTTACATTCATACCAGTACATTCAATCGTACAGACGCATTGGGGCTATGGTATTTTATACCATAGGTACAGAAGCACAAGTTCCAGAATATTAGTAGCACTCTAAATTTTAGCAGCCAGATTTACCAATGAGTCCTCATCATTTGAGAATGATATTATTATTTATTTCATTATTTTAGTTTAGCTTTCAGTAGATGGAATTTGTTGGGGATATGTCCCATCAACTTCTTATTCAGACAGTTCAGTCAGTTAGAGGCTTTTTAGACTACAGTATGTTTAGATAGTTTATTTTAGTTTATGTTTTGGTATTGATATACCGTACTCTCAGATATTATGTTTTATCCAGTTTGCACCTTATGGCATGTTTCATTCTATTATTTCTGCATTTTACATGATGTTATACCATATTCATGTACAAATATCAGTCATGGGTTAGCTTGTGGTCGTTCGGAGTCATGAGCACCACGTAGCATTCTGGGTACCAGATTCGGGCATTACAAATTTGGTATCAGAGCCTAAGGTTCAATAGTGTCCTAGAAAGTCTGAAAGCCGCATCTAGTAGAGTTTTGTACATGGGTGTGTTGCACGCCACACTTATGTGCAGGAGGCTTTAAGATGTTTAGGAATAGTTTTCTATTTTTCAGTATTCATGTCTTACTAGTAAGCATAATATCAAGTTAATCTCTCAGTTTAATCTATTTCTCTTCTATTTATAAAACATGCCTCAGAAGAAGAGAAATAGATCCTTTGGGTGAGCATGCCTATCATGTAGAGTTTAGAGCTGCATTCACTACTCTTACTCATTCAGTTGCTACTCAGAATGAATTCCCAGCTATCATTCCGTCCAACCCAGTGGCCAATTCATCTATAGCCAGGATTTTGGACTTCCCCCGAATGAATCCTTCATCCTTTTTTAGGTCTAAGTCAGAAGAAGATCCTCAAGAATTCCTTTCCCAGGTTCAGAAGGTTACAGACACCATGGGGTTGTCAGCTATTGAGAGTGTTGATCTATATGCATATCAATTGCAGGATGTTGCTCACAGATGGTTCAAGTAGTGGAAGTCAGAGAGGTCAGTTGATGTAGGATCTATAGAATGAGAGGAGTTTTTCACTGTATTCCTGGATAGATTCTTTCCCCTAGAGCTGAGAGAAGCTAAGGTGTTAGAATTTATCAACCTCAAGAAGATAAACATGGCGGTTAAAGAGTATTCTCTTAAGTTTACTCAATTAGCCAGATAAGCTCCCCATGTGGTTGCAGATAGCAGGGCCAAGATGAGTAAGTTTGTTTCTAGGGTGAACGATAGTGTGGTCAATGATTGCAGGTCTACGATATTGAATGGTGACGTGAACATAGCCAGGCACACATAGAAGAGAAAAAGATTAAGATAAGGGAGAGGTAAAATAAGAGAGCAAGGACAGGTTGTTTCAACTTGGCTCAGCCTAAGTCAGAGGGAGGAAATCGTTCTCAGTTTTGTCCTAAGTCATCAGTTCCAGCTTCTTCTTCAACCAGTGCTCCATCTTCTAAGTTCAAGGATAGTAATAGAGATAGGATGCCAGGTTCTAAGTCTCAGGGAAGCATTAGTAATGCCCAAACTAATCCTCTTTGTCAGACTTGTGGCAAACACCATCTGGGTATTTACAGAGCTGGCAGCGATATTTGTTTTGCATGTCGCAAGTTAGGCCACAGAGTCAGATATTATCCTCAGATGGGTTCCCAGAGTCAGCAAAATCGTTCCTTAGCTCAGTTCAGTCGCCCAAATCAGTAGGGTTCCACTTCCAGTGCTACTAGTGGGCAATGTCCAAAAATACTTTATGCTCTCCATTCCCGAAAAGATTAGGAAAATTCTCTTGATATGGTTAATGGTACGTTAAAAGATTTTTCACTTACATGTTTACGCTTTGCTAGATCCAAGAGCTTCCTTGTCTTTCGTTACTTCTTATATAGTAGTTGATTTTTGAGTCAGTCTCGAGATTCTAGCAGAGCCCTTCTCATTCTCTACCCTAGTGGGTAAAACCATCATAGCTCAATGGGTATGAAAGAATTGTTCTATCATGATATTTCAGAAAGTCACCTCAGCAGATTTAGTTAAATTACAGATAACTGATTTTGATGTCATTCTTGGCATCAATTGGCTTCATTCCTTCTCTGCCATAGTCGACTGCAGAAATAAAATTTTCTAGTTTTAGTTTCTGAATGAACTCAGCTTGGAGTGGAGGGGTAATACTTCATCTTTCAGTGGCCAGCATATTTCCTACCTTCGCGCACGTAAAATGATATCTAAGAGATGTGTCTATCACCTTGTTCATGTTAAGGACTCAAGTTTCAAAACTCCCAAACTTGAATCAGTCCCAGTTGTGAATGAATATTTAGATGTCTTTCTCAAAGATCTTCTAGGAACTTCTCCCAAAAGGAAAATAGACTTCAACATTGATCTTTTTCAATATACTCAGTCTATATCTATTCCGCCATATAGAATGGCACTAGTAGAAGTCACAGAATGGAAAGAACAGATGAAGGACATCTTAGATAAGGGATTCATCAGACCTAGTATTTCTCTGTAGGGTGCACTAGTCTTAATCATATGAAAGAAAGATGGTTCTCTCAAAATGTGCATTGATTACCGTCAGCTCAATAAAGTCACGGTCAAGAACATGTATCCACTTCCCAGAATCGATGACTTGTTTGATGAATTTTAGGGTGCCAGTTATTTCTCAAAGAAAAACCTTAGATCAGAGGCTATCATCAGCTTAGAGTCAGAGAATGTGACATTCCAAAAATAGCCTTCCATACTTGGTATGGTCACTTCGAATTCCTCATCATTTCCTTTGGTCTTACCAATGCCCCAGTAGCTTTGATGGACTTGATGAACCGTGTGTCCAAGCAGTACTTGGACACATATTCGTTATAGTCTTCAAAGATGATATCCTTGTCTATTCCTGCAGTGAGCATGATCATGCAGACCATCTCAGAATCGTGCTTCAAATTCTCAGAGATCATCAGTTGTTCACCAAATTCAGTAAGTGCAAATTTTTGCTAAGGTCTGTAGCATTTATTGGTAATATTATTTTTGGTGATGGCATTAGGGTTGATCCTCAAAAGACCAAAGTAGTAAGAAACTGGCCCAGACCTACCTCTCCATCAGATATCAAAAGTTTCTTGGGTTTGGCGGGTTATTACAGATGGTTTTTTGAGGTATTCTCTTCTATTACATCTCCTATGTACAGATCAACTCAGAAGAAAGTTACATTTATATGGTTAAATCCTTGCTCGAAGAGTTTTTAGTAGTTGAAGACTCAACTCACCTCCGCTCCAGTCTTAGCTCTTCCAAATGGTTTAGATCATTTTGTGGTGTACTATGATGCCTCTAGAGTAGGTTTGGGTTGTGTCCTCATGAAGCATGGCAAGGTCATAGCCTACGTCTCCAGACATCTTAAACCCCATGAGAAGAATTATTTGAATCATGATCTTGAATTAGCAGCTGTAGAATTTGCCTTAAAGATTTGGAGGCATTACTTGTATGAGGTACATATAGATATGTTCACAGATCATAAGATCCTTCAGTATATCTTTTCTCAGAAAGATCTCAATCTTTGTCAGAGAAGGTGGTTAGAGCTCTTGAAAGATTATGACATGAGTGCCCTTTATCATCTGGGCAAGGCCAATGTAGTGGATGACACTCTCAGTAAATTGTCTATGGATAGTGTTTCTCATGTTGAGAGCAGTAAGAAGAAGTTATCTCAGGATGTTCATCAGTTTACCAGACTAGGTGTTCTCCTAGTTGATTTAGCATAGGGTAATATATGGGTTTAGTGTAGTTCAGAATCATCTCTAGTTTTTGAGCTGAAAGAAAATTAGGATAGACATCCTGGTCTTTTCAAGTTGAAAGAGTCAGTCAAGGATTAGAAAGTAGAGGTTTTCTTCCAATAGGAAGATGGTGTTTTGTATTGTCAGGGTTGTCTCTGTGTGCCAGGTATGGATGACTTGAGGAAATTAATTCTTTCAAAAATGCATGGTGCACGCTACTCTATTCATCCAGGGGCCACTAAGATATACCGCAACTTGCGAGAGATCTATTGGTGGAGTGGGATGAAGAGAGATGTTGCAGAGTTTATGGATAAGTACTCTATATGTCAGAAGGTTAAGATAGAGTATCAAAAACCTAGTGGGTTTATGCAGGAGTTCAATATCCCTACATGTAAGTGGAAAGAAGTGAACATGGACTTCGTGATGAGTTTACCTCAAACTCATCATCTGCATGATTCAGTTTGGGTCATTGAAGATAGGATAACCAAATCAGCTCATTTTCTTCTAGTCTATACCTCTTATTCGGCCAAGGATTACGCCAAACTCTACATTAAAGAGTTGGTCATATTGCATAGTGTTTCGTTATCTATTATCTCAGACTGAAGTACCTAGTTTACCTCTCATTTCTGGAAAGCATTTTAAAAGGGTCTTGGTACCTAAGTTTATCTTAGTACAGCCTTTCATCCTCAGACAGATGGTTAAGCAGAAAGGACCATTCAGACTTTAGAAGATATGCTAAGGGAATGAGCAATTGATTTCAAGGGTAGTTGGGATGACCACTTGCCTTTAATTGATTTTGCATGCAACAATAGCTATCATTCCAGTATTCAAAAGGTTCTATTCGAAGCTTTCTATAGTAGGAGATGTAGATCTCTAATCAATTGGTTTGAAGTTAGTGAGGACGTAGTCCTAGTGTCTAACTTACTATTTGATGCCTTATAAGAAGTCCAGTTGATCTGAGAAAGACTCTGGGCTTCCCAGAGCCGACATAAGACTTTTGCAGATGTGTGCAGAAAGGATCTCGAGTTTGAGATTGGTGATTATGTTTATCTAAAGATCTCTCTCAAGAAGGGTGTGAAGCAGTTTGGCAAGAAGGGAAATCTCAGTACCCGATATGTCGGTCGCTTTGAAATTCTCAGTCGCTTCGGAAAGGCATCTTATGAGCTCGAATTGCCTTTAGATCTAGCCTTAGTTCATCCTGTCTTCTATGTCTCTTTGCTCAAGAAATGCATAGGTGACCCAATAGTTGTAGTCCCTATTCAGAGTATAGATGTTCACAACGGCCTTTCTTATGAAGAGATTCTAGTCAAAATTCTTGACTATTAGACTCGTATACTGAGGAACAAAGAAATTCCTCTAGTCAAAGTTCTTTGGCAGAATCGGTCCATTGAGGGAGCTACTTGGGAAGAACAAGCATGCATGCGAACCAAGTACCCTCACCTCTTCTCCGCTAACTCATATCCAGGTCAAGGTAACAGTTCTTCTTTAACTTTTAAGTTTTATGTTGAGATTTCAGTTACAACTTGGTAGCCAGTTCATGTTCAGAAATCCATCATAAACTTGCTATTAAATACCATTGCATATTCAGTCATGCATCCATGTATCATTTTAGTCATATAATTATGCATCATATATGCATTCTCATTGTGAGAAAATTAGTTCATCAGAACACTTAGTCGTGCATTCATGAATCAGTTACACATGCATTAGATATGCATGCTCAGTATGGTGTATTCAGTTATCAGTCATGTCAGTCATAGAATAATATTTCAGTTACTCATGTTTTGTATGTACGTTAGTTTATTTCTTTTCCCCTCTAACTCTTTCTCATTCGCAGATAAATATTCTCAAGAGGGAGATATTGTAAGATCCCACAAAACTACTGAGCTTAATGCAGTCCTTTAAGCTTGTCAAGGAGTCCAGACTTAGAAAATTCTAACCAAGTTCCCTGACTTAGCCTATTTTGGCCTTCAAAAGTTGGTAATCTTATCTCGCTATCTTAATGTCCTTTTATGGCCCGTATTTTCATTAATTCATGATTAGGAAGGTCAATAGGTGTTTCAAGACAAGTTTTAGATTTTTCAGAACACGTTTAGATCATGTTCGGAGTCCCAAAATAGTAGACCAATGCAATCTTGGTGCACCACATAGGCAATCGCGTTGTTCATAATTTGTGCAGGCTGCTAGACCCAAAACTTTTTAGACTCAACGTGATTATAGAGCGACGCATTGAGTATCGCATTGTAGCAATCAATGGACCACATCGCTTGTAGCATTTGCACCCTAGTTTTAGTCATTAAATGACCGCATACTCAAGGGATAAAGGGTTAATTTCCCACCCCTATATAAGTCACAAACACATAAATCAGTCCTATTTCACCCAAATTATAGTGGTTTCTCTTCTGTCTCAAATCCATCAAGAACAATCTTAGTGTTTCCAATTGAGGATCCAATTTAAAGAATTTCACCATTTGTTTTCAAGAATCTTCCATCCAAGGTATGAGTTGTGTTTATTTATTGATTCCTTTCATCCATAAAGATCAAGAACCCTATTTCAAATTATAAATCATTATGTTTATGTTTTTGTTTGTTTTGTAACCATATTTATCTTGTTGTACGATTCCCAAGTAGTAATCTTTACATGTTTTTCATGAAACTACGTTAGCATGTAAGTTGAAATCCATTAATGGAGTTATTCATAATGTGTAATTTGATGATTACACTTATACCCTAAGTTGTGCATGTAAGGTGTTTGATAAAATGCCTAAGAGGATAGAAATTGTGTGTTATAGATTGATTGTAACAGAAATGATAAATATATGTCTTACCCTTATGTTCAAATGAATCACGTGCTATTGATGTGCAATGTAGATGTTTGTTGGAATGCTCATGATGTTAAAGTATGAAATATAATACTTATTAGATGCATTCCTACCAAGTACAAGTTTATAATAACCATGTGCTTCATGAAATCCCCAATTTATTATATTGTGGATTGTTGATATTTGTCATGTATTCAAGAACATCATGCATTGTCAGTTTCCTTATATCAAGTCCTGGGGGTACTTGCACCCGAAAACTTAGTTGTGTGCCTAGAGCCAGTCTCATGTTTTCACCATACTCTTAGTCAAGCCATGGTCAATAGAACTCAGTCTGTCATGTGACTCAGGAAAGCTCAGTACTTCAGTAATCTCAGTAGTATTCCATAATTCAAGAGAACTCAGTTAACTCAGTCTAATTTAGCTCAGTTAATCATGTTCAGTGTCTCTTCAGATAGGAGTAGGATTTAGCACCGAGTGAACCCAAGGATGGAAACTCACCTGTCAGTAGAAGGTGTGATTCTTAGAAGCAATCCTTGTATTCCAGAACAATGTAGCCAGCGTAGGTTAATATATATAACTTTCCTGTTGAGGGTTGATGAGGTGGCTTACTTTCCAGTCGAGGGTTCCCACCGTTCTCCTTTGAGTACCTTCCAGTTGAGGGTTACTCACAGCTTTTCCTTATCGGTGGTGCGGTATTGAAAACCTTCTAATTGGGGTTTCAGATTGGACCCTAAATCAGCTATATTACTTTATTTGGGGCATGTCGGTTAGATGACTACTTCCCACAGTTACAGTTTTAGTTTCAGACTCAGTAATAGAACTTATATAGTTATACAGAATTAAGGACTATCAAATACAGTTAACTCAGAATAGTACGAAACTCAGCTAGTTCCATCAGAACCTAGAATGTCAGATACAGTCGCTCAGTATTAGTTATTATTAACTTATGTTATCAGTATTCAGACTCAGTAGTCAGTATCATCACAAATTCAATTACAGTCATTTATTCATACATGTATTCTCACATATATGTTATATAGTCAGTTCACATTGTTCAGGTATTTGAACCCTCTTCATTAATCCTAGCTCATATACATACCAGTACATTCAATCATACTAACTCATTTGCACTATGGTATTTTATACCATAGGTACAGAAGCACGAGTTCCATAGTATTAGTAGCACTCCAAATTTCAGTAGCCAGATTTAGCAGTGAGTCCTCATCATTCGAGGATGATATTATTATTTATTTCATTATTTCAGTTTAGCTTTCAGTAGATGGAGTTAGTTTGGTACATGTCCCATCAACTCTTTATTCAAACAGTTCAGTCAGTTAGAGGCTTTTCAGACTACAGTATGTTCAGACAGTTTATTTCAGTTCATGTTTTGGTTTTGATATACCGTACTCTCAGATATTATATTTTATCCAGTTTGAACCTTATGGCATGTTTCAGTCTATTATTTCTTTATTTTACATAATGTTATACCGTATTCAGGTATAGATATCAGTCATGGGTTAGCTTGTGGTCCTTCAGGGTCATGAGCACCGTGTAGCATTCTGGGTACCAGATTCGGGGTGTTACAAACTTGGTATCAGAGCATATGGTTCAATAGTATCCTAGTAAGTTTGAAAGCCGCATCTAGTACAGTGTTGTACATAGATGTGTTGCGCACCACACTTATGTGCAGGAGGCTACAAGATGTTTAGGAATAGTTTCCTATTTTAAGTATTCATGTCGTACCAGTGAGCATAATCTTAAGTTAATCTCTCAGTTTAATCCCTTTCTCTTCCATTTTTAGCACATGCCTCCCATGAAGAGAATTGGGAATCAGTCATCCCCTCAGGCCAAAGATCCTTTGGGCGAGCATGTCTCTCATGTAGATTTCATAGCTACATTCACTAATCTTCCTCAGTTAGTTGCTACTCAGAATCAACGACCAGCTATCGTTCCAGAAAACTCAGTTGCCAATTCAGCTGCAACCAGGATTCGGGACTTCACCTGAATAATTTCCCTATTCATTTTTGGGTCTAAGTCAGAAGCGGATCCTCAGGAATTCCTTGACTAGGTTCAGATGGTTACAAACATCATGTGGTTATCAGATATTGAGAGTGTTGAGCTAGCTGCATATCAGTTATAGGATGTTTCTCACACTTGGTTCAAGCAGCGGAAGTCAGAGATGCCAGTTGATGCAAGATCCATAGAATGAGAGGAGTTTGTCACTGCATTCTTGGATAGATTCTTTCCTCTAGAGATAAGAGAAGCTAAGGTGTTAGAATTTTTCAACCTCAGGCAGGGCAACATGACGGTGAAAGAGTATTCTCTTATGTTTACTCAATTAGCCAGATATACTCCTTATATGGTTGGAGATAGCAGGGCCAAGAATTGTAAGTTTCTTTCTGGGGTAAAACATAGTGTGGTCAATGAGTGCAGGTCCGTGATGTTGAATAGTGACATAAACATAGCTAGGATTATGACTCATGATCAGCAGATAGAAGAGAAAAAGATTAAGATGAGGGAGAGGCAGAAAAAGAGAGTAAGGACTGGTAGTTTCAACTTTGATCAGCCTAAGTCAGAGGGAGGAAACCGTTCTCAGTTTCATCCTAAGTCATCAGTTCTAGAACATTCTTCAGCCAATGCTCCAGCTTCTAAGTTCAGGGATGGTAATAGAGATAGGGCGCCAGGCACTAAGTCTTAGGGCAGCATTAGCAATGCCCAAATTAATCCTCTTTGTTAGACTTGTGGAAAATACCATCTGGGTATTTGTAGAGCTGGCAGCGATATTTATTTTGAATATGGAAAGTCAGGACACAAAGTCAGAGATCTTCCCCAGATAGGTTCCCGGAGTCAGTAGAACCGTTTCTCAGCTCAGTCCGGTCACCCAATTCAGAAGGGTGTCACTTCCAGTGCTACTAGTGGACAACGCCCAAACTGACTTTATGCTATCCAATCCCGACAAGATCAAGAAAATTCTCCTAATATGGTTACTGGTACGTTACAGATTTTTCACTTGCATATTTACACTTTGCTAGATCCAGGAGCTTTTTTGCCTTTCGTTACTCCTTATATAGTAGTCAATTTTGATGTTAGTGTTAAGATTCTAGTAGAGACATTCTCAGTATCTACCCTAGTGGGTAAAACCATCATAGTCCGACCGGTATACAGGAATTTTCCGATTATGATATTTCAGAAAGTCACCTCAGTAGATTTAGTCGAATTAGAGATGGATGAATTTGTCGTCATTCTCAGCATAAATTAGCTTTATTCTTGCTATGACATAGTCAACTATAGAAATAGAAGTGTCCAGTTTTAGTTTCTGAATAAACCCATCTTAGAGTGGAGGGGTAATACTTCAGCATTCAGATGTCAGCTTGTTTCCTACCTTTGGGCATGGAAAATGATATCTAAGGGATATGTCTATCACCTTTTTTATGTTAAGAACTCTAGTTCCGAAACTACCAAACTTGAATCAATCCCAGTTGTGAATGAATATTTAAATATATTTCCCGAAGATCTTCCAGGAATTCCTCCCAAAAGGGAAATAGACTTTGGAATTGATCTTCTTCCAGATACTCAACCTATATCTTTTTTGCCATACAGAATGGCACCAACAGAACTCAGATAATGGAGAAAACATTTGAAAGACCTCTTAAAAAGGTATTCATAAGACCAAGTGTTTCCCCGTGAGGTGCACAAGTCTTATTCTTGCGAAAGAAAGATGGTTCTCTTAGATTGTGTACTGATTACCATCAGCTCAATAAAGTCACAATTAAGAACAAGTATCCACTACCCAGAATCGATGACTTATTTAACCAACTTCAGGGTGCTAGCTATTTATCTAAGATAGACCTCAGATCAGGCTATCATCATCTCAGAGTTAGAGAATGTGACATTCCGAAAATAGCCTTCTGTACTCGGTGTGGTACCTTTGAATTCCTAGTCATATACTTTGGTTTTACCAATGCCTCAATAGCTTTCAAAGACTTAATGAACCGTGTGTTCAAGTAGTACTTGGACATGTTCATCATAGTCTTTATAGATTATATCCTTATCTATTCCCACAGTGAGTGTGATCATGCAGACTATCTCAGAATCGTGCTTCAGAATCTCAGAGATCATCAGTTGTTTTCCAAATTTAGTAAGTGTGAATTTTGGCTAAGGTCAGTAGCATTCCTTGGTCATATTATTTCTGGTGATGGCATTAGGGTTGACCCTCAAAAGACCGAAGACGTAAAAAATTGGCCCAGAACAATCTCTCCATCAGATATCAGGAGTTTCTTGGGTTTGGTTGGTATTTACAGACGGTTTGATAAGGTATTCTCTTCTATTTCACCCCCTATGTCCATATTAACTCAGAAGAAAGTTAAGTTTCAGTGGTCAGATCCTTGCGAGAAGAGTTTTCAGTAGTTGACGACTCGACTTACCTAAGCTCCAGTCTTAACTCTTCCAGATAGTTCATATGGTTTTGTGGTGTATTGTGATGCCTCCAGAGTAGGTTTGGGTTGTGTCCTCATGCAGCATGGTAAGTTCATAGCCTACGCCTCCAGACAGCTAAAACCCCATGACAAGAATTATCTGACTCATGATCTTGAGTTAGTAGCCGTAGTATTTTCCTTAAAGATATGGAGGCATTACTTGTATGGGGTGCATGTAGATGTGTTCACAGATCATAAGATCCTTCAATATGTATTTTCGCAGAAAGATCTCAATCTTTGTTAGGCAAAGTGGTTAGATATCCTTAAAAATTATGACATGAGTGTCCTTTATCATCTGACAAGGACAATGTAGTGTCTAACGCTCTCAGTAGAATATCTATGGGTAGTGTTTCTCATACTGAGAGCAGTAAGAAGAAGTTAGGTCAGGATGTTTATCAGCTTATCGGACTAGGTGTCCGCCTAGTTAATTCAGAAGAGGGTAATATATAGGTTCAGAGTAGTTCAGAATCATCTCTAGTTTCCGAGGTAAAAGAAAATGAGGATAGAGATCCCAGTCTTGTCAAGTTGAAAAAGTCAGTCAAGGATCATAAAGTAGAGGTTTTCTTCCAAGGGGGATATGGTGTTTTGCATTGTCAGGGTCATCTCTGTGTGCCTGGTGTATATGACTTCAGGCTATAAATTCATGCAAAAGTGGATGGTGCGCGCTACTCTATTCATCCAGGGGCCACTAAGATGCACCGTGACTTGCAGGAGATCTATTAGTGGAGTAGGATGAAACGAGATATTGCAGAGTTTATGGCTAAGTGCTCTACATATCAACAGGCTAAGATAGAGCATCAGAAACTTAGTGGCTCCATGCAGGAGTTTAATATTCCTACTTGGTAGTAGGAAGAATTGAATGTGGACTTCGTGACGGGTTTACCTCGTACTTGTCATCAGTATAATTTAGTTTGGGTAATTGTAGATAGGATGACCAAATCATCTCATTTTCTTCCATTCCATACCTCTTATTCGGCTGAGGATTATGCCAAACTCTACATCAGAGATTTTATCAGATTGCACGGTATTTCATTATCTATTATCTCAGAAAGAGGTACCTAGTTGACTTCTCATTTATAGAAAGTGTTCCAAGAGGGTCTTGGTACCCAAGTTCATCTCAGTACAAACTTCCATCCTCAGACAAATGGTCAAGCAGAAAGGAACATTTAGATTTTAGAAGATATGCTAAGGGCGTGTGCAATTGATTTCAAGGGTATTTGGGATGACCACTTGCCTTTGATTGAGTTTTCAAACAATAACAACTATCATTCTTGTATTCGGATGGCTTCATTCAAAGCTCTCTATGGTAGGAGATGTTGATCTCTAATCGGTTGGTTCAAAGTTAGTGAGGCCGCAGTCCTAGGGCATGACTTAGTATTCAATGCCTTAGAAAAAGTCCAGTTGAATAGAGAAATACTCCGGGCTTCCCAGAGCCGACAAAAGTCTTATGCAGATGAGCGTAGAAAGGATCTCAAGTTCGAGATTGGTGGTTATGTTTATCTAAATATCTCTCCCATGAAGGGAGTAAATCAGTTCGGCAAGAAAGGAAAGCTTAGTCCCTGATATGTCGTTCCCTTCAAAATTCTCAGTCATTTCGGCAAGGTAGCTTATGAGCTGGAATTGCCTTCAGATCTAGCCTCTATTCATCCAGTCTTCCATGTCTCTTTGCTAAAGAAGTGTATAGGCGACCCAACAGTTGTATTCACTATTCAGACTATAGATGTTCAGAATGGCCTCTCTTCTCAAGAGATTCCAGTCAAAATTCTTGACTATCAGACTCATAGACTAAGGAACAAAGAAGTTCCTCTAGTCAAAGTTCTTTGGTAGAATCAGTCCATTAAGGGAGCTACTTGGTAAGAAGAAGAAGACATGCAAACCACGTACCTCACCACTTCTACTCTAACTCAGATCTAGCTCAAGGTAACAGTTGTCCATAAGATTTTAAGATTCATGTTCAGATTTCAGTTACAACTTGGTATCCAATTCATGTTCAGAAATCCATCATAAACTTGGTATTAAATACCATTGCATAATCATTCATGCATCCATTCAGTTCAGTCATATAATCAGGAATCAGATATGCATTCTCATTGTGAGAAACTCAGTTCATCAGAACACTCAGTCATGCATTTTTGAATCAGTTATAGATGCATCAGACATGCATGCTCAGTATGGTGTATTCATTTATCAGTCATGTCAGTTATGGAATCATGTTTCAGTTGCTCATGTTTAGTATGTACGTCAGTTTATTTCTTCTCCCCTCTTAGTCTATCTTATTCGAGGAAAAATATTCTCAAGGAGGAGATATTATAAAACCCCATAAAACTTTTGAGTTTAATTCAGTTCTTTAAGCTTGTCAAGGGTTTCCAGACTTAGAAACTTCTAACCAAGTTCCCAGACATACCATATTTTGGCCTTCAAAAGTTGGAAATCTCATATCTCAACATAATGTCCTTTAATGGACCATATTTTCATTAATTCATAATCAGGAAGGTCAATAGGAGTTCCCGGACAAGTTTTGGATTTTTCAGAACACATTTAGATAATGTTTGGAGTCCAAAAATAGTGAACCAATGTAATCTTGGTGCGCTGCATTGCCAATCGTGTGGGTCAATATTTGTGTAGGCTGTCAAAGCCAAAACATCTGTGGCTCGACGCAATTATGGAGCGACGTGTTGAGTATCACATCGTAGCCATCAACTTACTGTAGCTCTTATAGCGTCGGCACCCAATTTTTAGTGATTAAATGACCGCATCCTCACGGGAAAAGTGTCAATTTCCCACTCCCTAAATAGGTCACAAACACTTAAATCATCCATATTACACCCAAATTATAGTGGTTTCTGTTCTTCCTCAAATCCATCATGAATAAGCTTAGGGTTTCCAATTAAGGATCCAATTTCAAGAATTTCACCGTTTGTTTTCAATAATCTTCCATCCAAGGTATGTGTAGTATTGATTTATGGATTCCTTTCATCCATAAATCTCAAGAACACTATTTCAAATTATAAATAATTATTTTTATGTTGTAGGTTGTTTTGTAACCATGTTTATCTTGTTGTACGATTCCCAAGTTGGAATCTTTACGTATCTTTTATGAAACTACATTAGCATGTAAGTTGAAATCCATGAATGGAATTGTTCATAATGTGTAATTTGATCATTACACCTATTCCCTAAGTTGTTAATGTAAGGTGTTTGATAAAATGCCTAAGAGGGTAGAAATTGTGTATTATAGCTCAATTGTAACCTATACGATAAATGCATGTCTAACCCTTATGTTCAAATGACTCCCATGATATTGATGTGTAATGTAGATGTTTGTTGTAATTCTTGTGATGTTAGAGTATGAAATCATGATACTTATTATATGCATTCCTACCATGTACAAGTTTATTATAACCATGTTCTTCATGAAATCCCCAACTTATTATATTGTGGATTGTTGATGTTGGTTATGTATTCAAGAAAGTGATGCCTTGTCCGTTTCCTTCTATCAAGTCCTGGGGGTACTTTCACTCAAAATCTTAGTTGTGTACCTAGAGATAGTGTCATGTTTTCACAATTCTCTCAATAAAGCCATGGTCAATAAAACTCAGTCAGTCATATGACTCATAAAAGCTCAGTAATTCAATAATCGCAGTAGTATTCCATCAGTCAACAAAACTCAGTTAACTCAGTGCAGTTCATCTCAGTTAATCATATTTAGTGTCTATTCAGATGGAAGTATGATTTAGCACTGAGTGAACCCAAGGATGGAAACTCACCTTCTAGTAGAGTGTGTGATTCTTAGAAGCAATCCTTGCATTCCAGAACTACGTAGCTAGTGTATGTTGAGATATCTAACCTGCCAGCTGAGGGTTGATAAGGTGGATTACCTTCAAGTATAGGGTTCCTACCGTTCTTATTTGAGTACCTACCAGGTGAGGATCACTCACAACTTGTCCTTACTGGTGGCAAGGTATCGACATCCTTCCAATTGGGGTTATAGATTAGATCCCAACTTAGCTATATTGCTTTATTTTGGATATGTCAGTTAGATGACTACTTCCCATAGTTATAGTTTCAGTCTCTGTCTCAGTAATAGAACTCAGATAGTACTATAAAATACAGGACTGTCAGATACAATCAATTCAGAATGGTATTGAACTCATCTAGTTCCATCAGAACCTAGACTGTCAAATATAGTCGCTCAGTATTAGTTATCAGTAACTCATGCTATCAGTATTCAGACTCATTAGTCAGTATCATCACGAATTTAGTTACAGTCATTTACTCATACATGTATTATCACACTCATGTTATATAGTCAGTTAGCATTGTTCATGCATTTGAACCCTCTGCATTCAGCCTACCTCACCTGTATACCAGTACATTCAATTGTACTGATGTATTTGCGCTATGGTATTTTATACCATAGGTACAAAATAACGAGTTTCAGAGCATCAGTAGCACTCTAAATTTCAGCAGCCAGATTTAGCAGTGTGTCCTCATCATTTGAGTATGACATTATTATATATTTTATTATTTCTGTTTAGCTTTTAGTAAATAGAGTTAGTTGGGGACATGTCCCATCAACTCCTTATTCAGATAGTTCAGTCAGTTAGAGGCTTTTCAGACTACAGTATGTTCAGACATTTTATTTCAATTCATGTTTTTGTATTGATATACCGTACTCTCAGATATTTTGTTTTATCCAGTTTGAACCTTATGGTATGTTTAAGTCTATTATTTTGGAATTTTACATAATGTTATACCGTATTCAGGTATAGATATCATTCATGGGTTAGATTGTGGTCCTTCTAGGTCATGAGCACCGTGTAGCATTCTGTGTACCAGATTCGGGGTGTTACAAACTTTGTATCAGAGCCTAAGGTTCAATAGTGTCCTAGGAAGTCTGAAAGCTGCATCTAGTAGAGTCTTGTAGATGAGTGTGTTGTTCGCCACACTTATGTACAAGAGGATATAAGATGTTTAGGAATAGTTTCCCTTTTTTCAGTATTCATGTCATGCTAGTGAGAATAATCTCAAGTTAATCTCTAAGTTTAATCCCTTTCTCTTCCGTTTATAGAACATGCCATCCAAGAAGAGAATTGGGAATCAGTCAGCCCCTCAGCCCGAAGATCCTTTGGGTGAGCAAGTCTCTCATGCAGTGTTCAAAGTTGCATTCAATACTCTTGCTCAATCAGTTGCATCTCAGAATGAACAACCAGCTATCATTCCAGCCAACCTAGTGGCCAATTCAGCTACAGCCAGGATTTAGGACTTCACCCGAATGAATCCTCTATTTTTTTTGGGTCTAAGTCAGAAGAGGATCCTCAAAAATTCCTTGACCAGGTTTAGAAGGTTACAGACATCATGGGGGTGTCAGCTATTAAGAGTGCTGAGTTAGTTGCATATCAGTTGTAGGATGTTTCTCACACATGGTTCAAGGAACAGAAGTCAGAGAGGCCAGTTGATGCAAGATCTATAGAATGGGAGGAGTTTGTCACTGCATTCTTGGATAGATTTTTTCCCCTAGAGCTGAGAAAATCTAAGGTATTAGAATTTATCAACCCTAGGTAGGGAAACATGATGGTGAATGAGTATTCTCTTAAGTTTACTCAATTAGCCAGATATGCTCCTCATGTGGTTGCAGATAGCAAGGCCAAGATTAGTAAGTTTGTTTCTAGAGTGAACGATAGTATGGTCAATGAGTGAAAGTCCGCGATGTTGAATAGTGACATGAACAAAGCCAGGCTTATGACTCATGCTCAGTAGATAAAAAAGCAAACGATTAAGATAAGAGTGAAGCAGAATAAGAGTGCAAGGACAGGTAGTTTCAACTTTGCTCAGCCTAAGTCAGAGGGAGGAAATAGTTCTCAGTTTTGTCCTATGTCATCAGCTCCAGCTCCTTCTTAAGCTAGTTCTCCAACTCCTAATTTAGGGATGGTAATAGAGATAGGGAGCCAGTCTCTAAGTCTCAGGGAAGCGTTAGCAATTCCCAAACTAATCCTCTTTGTCAGACTTGTGGAAAACACCATCAGGGTATTTGTAGAGCTGGTAGTGATATTTTTCTCAAATATGGCAAGTTAGGCCATAGAGTCAGAGATTTTCCTCAGATAGGTTCCTGGAGTCAGCAGAATCATTACTTAGCTCAGTTTGATTGCCCAAATCAGTAGGGTGCCACTTCTAGTACTGCTAGTGGGAAACACCCAAATAGAATTTATGCTCTCCAGTCCTGTCAAGATCAGAAAAATTCTCCTGACGTGGTTACTGGTACGTTACATATTTTTCACTTACATGTTTACTTTTTTCTATATCCAGGAGCTTTCTTGTTTTTCGTTACTCCTTATATAGTAGTTGATTTTTTAGTCACTCCCGAGTTTCTAGCAGATCCTTTCTTAGTATCTACCCTAGTGGGTAAAACTATCATAGCCCGATGGATATACAGAAACTATCCGGTTATGATATTTCAGAAAGTCACCTCAGCATATTTAGTCAAATTAGAGATGACTAATTTTGATGTCATTCTTACCATAAATTGGCTTCATTCCCTCTAAGCCATAGTCGACTGCAGAAATAGAATTGTCCAGTTTTAGTTTCCGAATGAACACGTCTTGGAGTGGAGGGGTAATACTTCAGATTTCAGAGGTCAGCTTGTTTCCTACCTTCAGGCACAGAAAATGATATCTAAGGTATGTGTCTATCACCTTGTTCATGTTAAGGACTCTAGTTCTAAAACTTCTAACCTTGAATCAGTCCATGTCATGAATGAATATTCAAATATCTTTCCCAAAGATCTTCTAGGAATTCCTCCCAAAAGGGAAATAGACTTCGACATTGATTTTCTTCCAGATTCTCAGCCTATATCTATTCTTCCATACAAAATGGAACAACTAGAACTCAGTGAATGGAAAGAACAGTTGAAGGACCTCTTAGATTGTAATGCCCCGCAAAATCCTCTTCCAGTCTGAGTCTTAGAGTGTTTTTGGTAAAGAGAAAATCCGAGTCAAAATTTTTTAGAAACATCTTCCCAAGTATGAAATACTTTGAATCATGTGGGAATATATTTGAGCATGAATTAAGATCATAGAGGTCCCCGAACTCATGGACGAATTGAAAGCTTTCCTATCGTTCAAGTTTTAGTGACCGTCAAAATTTGGGTCAACTTCAATATATAATAACTCTTTATATATATATAACTAGAGGACCTAATATATATCAAATAAAAGCTCTTTGAAGTATCTTTCCAAAGATACCAATTTCATCAAAACCCGATATCAGAGCAAAGAGTTATGCCCATTTTACTCTAGCATGTCTGGCCGAGAAACTGGTGAAGACAATTGTGACAAGTCGTCACGCCCGTGATGGCCTATCACCAAATGTCATCAGCCCTAGGTAAAAAATCAAGAATTCGACCCCTTTTTGTGACGACAATTCGTGATGGCCTATCACGGGCCTGACGACTTATCATGGATGTCGTCAAGAATATTTTTCCATCAATTTTAGAACATTTTTGCAAGGGTATTTTGGTCATTTCCCACCTTTTGGAAGCCTTTATAAATATGGGAAACCTCATCCAAAACCCTAATTTCCTTCATTTTCTCTTCTAATTCTCTAAAGAGAGAATATCTAGGGTTTCATTCAAGAACCCTAATCTTCCAAAAATCATCCATAAATTCTTTAAGATTTCTTTAAGAATAAAATTCCTCATAGTGTGGGCTTCGAGAATAATTTATTATGAGTGCGGATAGAGTCTCAAGTATTAGAATTTATCCAATTTCCAAGATTAAGGTATGTAGATGTTGATTCTTGGGTCCCTTTCATCTAAAAAGCTCAAGAACCCTTTTTAAAACTAAAAGATTTTTATGTTTATGAGTTGTTAATGATTTGTATGAGTTTAAATTGATGTTTAATGTGTTTTTGAGTTTTGATTTATGTTTTCCTACAAAATTTATGAGCATTGACCCTAGTATACGGAATTCATGTGATGTTTATGATAGACCTTCTTGAAGTTGTTTTCTATGTGATGTGTTCATGACTTTTGGGTGTAGAAATGGTTCAATAAGTGAAGAATGTCCCCCATAGGTTTGATAAAGAGCATAGGTGAAGCATAAGGGCCATTATAGTATGTTGAATAGGAAACCCCAAATTGTGAGTTAGTTTGTGCTTAGTGTTTGATAAAATTCCCAAGTGAATGAATTATTCCATGGTAGTAGGAAATTCCCAAATAAGTGTGAACCCATGCATGTCTAGTGTTTTGTTCAAGGACCTTAGTGAACAAGTGGAGAGGTGATAGTAGTAATTTCCTCAATTATGTGCTCTTGATATATGCTAAGCTTTTAATACATGCCAAGTGGTTAGCAAGTAGGTTATGACGTGATAGTATGAAGTTTCCCCAAGCTATGTGATATCCAAACACGTGTCAAGATTGATATAGCTATGAAATAGCTGAGGTAAAACCTTGTTGAATGGAGTATGATTGAGTAGCATGTTTCCCCTACATTATTATATGATTATGACTCCGAGATGCCTAAAGTGACCCCTCGGTGACTGTGTAAATGCTTTAATGATTATGAGATGCTTTGATGATTGTGATGATGCATGAATGATTGTGATGATATATGAATGAATGTGATGATGAATGAATGATTATGCTTTACTTTTATGTCATCGAGTCCTGGGGTATTTATACGCGACAATAGAGTTGTTGTCTAGAGCTCGTGTTAGTTTCTCAATAATTCCAGTCGAGCCATGATTCTTAGAACTCAGTGAGTTATAGAACTCTGTATCCTCAGACAAGTGCAGAACTTAAGAAAGCTCAATAATCTCAGTTATCTTTGTAATCTCTGTATCACTAGTAATCTAGCCTCAGTCCTATAATTAGCTCGGTTCTAATAGTATTCAAGTGATTCAATTCTAATCTTAGAAGCGATTCGAGTAATCTATTCAAGCTTTGTATTGTCAGTCAGATACCATGATTCAATATCTTTTCTGTAAGATACGAAACTAAGTAATATCAGCATAACTCAGTTAGATCTTTTGAGAAACATGATGAGTATCAAATTCAGCTTTGTCTAGTATAGTCTGAGAATCAACCCAGAGTCTTTCAGTTGGAAGTAGGATTTAGCACCGAGCAAACCCGAGGATGGGACCTCACCTGATAGTAGAGTGGGTGATTCTTAGAAGCAATCCTTGCATTCCAGAACTACATAGACAACACAGGAAAAGGAGTCACCCGTTAAGCAAGCTTGGCATCCTATTGAGGTTCACCGCCAGAGAGCCTAACCTTAGAGAAAATATAATGTCTTTACCCATGGAATGGTATTGGCACCCTCCTGACCGGGGGTAGAGGTTGGACCCCACCTATGGTAGGTTGGGGCATATTGGTTAGATAACTACTTCCCATATTTTCAATTTTAGATTCAGTCTCAGTTTCAGAATTAATCTTCAGAAATCAGGACTGTGTGGTACAATCGTTTATCTCAGTGAGAAACTCAGATAGTTCCATTGATTTATGGACCATCCAGTCAGATAGGCTTGATCTTATATACAGTTGTTTGATATCATATTCATAGATATGCTACAAGACAGGCTTAATCACAGTATCAGATTTCTATTGAATATTCTTGTCGTCAGATTCAAATATAATCATATTTCCTATCATTGATAAAGCTTCCAAAGTAATCTGTTAGAAAAGTTGATCTCAGTCTCAGACCATGTTGAGTATTCTTATTATCATATCTAGTGATCTCCTATCAGATAGGCTTGATCTCCATCACAGATTCTATTAAGTATTCATGTTGTCAGATTCGGACATGATCATACTTCTTATCATTGAGAATTGCTCCAGAATAATCTATTAGAAAAGTTGATCTCTAATTTTGTTAGTCGAAAATAGTAAGCTCAGAGTTCAGTCCTTGATGTAAGTACATCCGAATCTTCAGTTATCAGTATCATATGAGTCAGCGATTTCGTATCTCAGTTTTAGTATTGAGTTCAGTCTGTAGTAAGGTGGTATCCGAGTTTCAGTATCTAGAGTTGTGATGAATGTGTTCATGTTATGTGCATTCATGTATGTGTTCTCATGCCACATCTTCATGATTAGTCATTTTAGATATTGTGCATGCATGAGCCCTTGCATTAGCCTACCTCGTCTACATACTCGGTATATTCCTGTACTGACGCATTTATGCTATGGTGTTTTATTTGATACCATAGGTTCAGAGGCACAGGATCCAGATTATCCTCAGACGTTCAATCCCAGTCAGCAGCGGTAGCAGTGAGTCCTCTTCTTTCGAGGATGAATCTCAGTTTACTATTATTGCTTCAGACTTTTTTTATTTTCAGTTAAAAGAGTTAGTTGGGGACCTGTCCCTTTAACTCTACAGTTCAGATAGTTTAGAGGCTTTTCAGACGGATATATTAGTATTCAATTTTTCTGTATTATGAGTATTCATAGATGTGTTGAACCTTATCGCTAGTTTTTGCATTTATTTTTGATATTATGCAGTGTACAGGTACAGATATCAGTAAAGGGTTAGCTTGTGGTCCTTCGGGGTCATAAGCACCGTGTGACGTCTCGGGATGGGATCTCGGGGCGTTACATAGATAAGGGATTCATCAGACCCAGTGTTTCCCCGTGGGGTGCACCAGTCATATTCACGCAAAAGAAAGATAATTCTCTCAGAATGTCCATTGATTACCATCAGCTTAATAAAGTCACAGTCAATAACAAGTATCCACTTCCCAAAATCTATGACTTGTTTGACTAACTTCAGGGTGCCAGTTATTTCTCTAAGATAGACCTCAGACCAAGATATCATCAGCTCAGAGTCAGAGAATGTGACAATCCGAAAACAGCCTTCCAAACTCGGTATGGTCACTTCGAATTCCTAGTCATGTCCTTTGGTCTTGCCAACGCCCTAGAAACTTTCATAGACTTGATAAACCGTGTGTTCTAGCAGTACTTGGACATGTTCATCATAGTCTTCATAGATGATATCCTTGTTTATTCTTGCAGTGAGAGTGATCATGCAGACCATCTCAGAATCATGCTTCAGACTCTCAGAGATTATCAGTTGTTCACCAAATTCAGTAAGTGATAATTTTGGCTATTGTCAGTAGAATTCCTTGGTCATATCGTTTCAACTTATGGCATTAGGGTTCATTCTCAAAAGACTGAAGTAGTAAGAAACTATCCCAGATGTATCTCTCCCTCAGATATCAGGAGTTTCTTGGGTTTGGCTAACTATTACAGACGGTTTGTTGAGGTATTATCTTCTATTGCATCCCCTATATTCAAATTCACTTATAAGAAAGTTAAGTTTCAGTGGTCAGATCCTTACGAGAAGAGTTTTCAGGAGTTGATAACTCGACTCACCTCAGCTCCAGTCTTAGCTCTTCCAGATGGTTCAGATGGTTTTGTGGTGTACTGTGATGCCTACAGAGTAGCTTTGGGTTGTTTCCTCATGAAGCATGGTAAGGTCATAGCCTACTCCTCCAAACAACATAAACCTCATGAGAAAAATTATCTGACTCATGATCTTGAGTTAGCAGCCGTAGTATTTACCTTAAAGATTTGGAGGCATTACTTGTATCGGGTGCATGTAGATATGTTCACAGATCATAAGAGCCTTCAATATGTATTTTCTCAGAAAGATCTCAATCTTCATTAGAGAAGGTGGTTAGAGCCCTTGAAAGATTATGACATGAGTGTCCTTTATCATTCTAGTAAGGCCAATGTAGTAGCCGATGCGCTTAGTAGACTGTCTATGGGTACTGTTGCTCATCTTGAGAGCGGTAAGAAGAAGTTAGCTCAGGATGTTCATCAACTTGACTAAATAGATGTCTGCTTAGTTGATTCAACAGAGGGTAATATATGGGTTCAAAGTAGTTCATAATCATCTCTAGTTTCTGAGGTGAAAGAAAATTAGGATAGAGATCCCTGTCTTATCAAGTTGAAAGTGTTAGTCAAGTATCATAAAGTAGAGGTTTTATTCCAAGGGGTAGATAGTTTTGCGTTGTTAGGGTCATATCTGTGTGCCATATGTAGATGACTTTAGGCAACGAATTTTTACAGAAGCGCATGGTGTGTGATACTCTATTTATTCAGGGGCCACTAAAATGTACCGCGACTTGAGGGAGATCTATTGGTGGAGTGGGATGAAGAGAGATGTTGTAAAGTTTGTGGCTAAGTTCTCTACATGTCAGCAGGTTAAGATAAAGCATCAAAAACCTAGTGGGTCTGTGAGGGAGTTCAATATCCCTAAATGGAAGTGGGAAGTAGTGAACATGGACTTCGTGATGGGTTTGCCTCATACTCATCATCAGCACGATTCAATTTGTGTCATTGTAGACAGGATCACCAAATCAGCTAATTTTCTTCTAGTCCACACCTCTTAGTCGACTGAGGATTACACCAAACTCTACATCAGAGAGTTGGTTATATTGCAAGGTGTTCCATTATCTATTATCTTAGACAGAGGTACCCAGTTCACCTCTCATTCCTGGAAAGCATTCCAAAAGCGTCTTGGTTCCCAAGTTCATCTCAATACAGCCTTTCATCCTAAGATAGATGGTAAAGCAGAAAGGACCATTCAGCCTTTCATCAGTCATGGAATCATGTTTCAGTTGCTCATGTTTATTATGTACGTCAGTTTATTTCTTCTCCCCTCTTAGTTAGTCTCATTCGAGGATGAATATTCTCAAAGGGGAGATATTGTAAGATCTCGCAAAACTTCTGAGCTTAATTCAGTCCTTTAAGCTTGTCAAGGAGTCCAGACATAGAAAATTCTAACCAAGTTCTCAAACTTAGCCTATTTTGGCCTTCAAAATTTGGAAATCTCATCTATCCATCTTAATATCCTTTAATGGCCTGTATTTTCATTAATTCAAGATTTGGAAGGTCAATAGGTGTTCTCGGACAAGTTTTAGATTTTTCCGAACACTTTTAGATCATGTTCGGAGTCCCAAAATAGTGGAACAATGCGATCTTGGCGCGCCGCGTTGCCAATCACGTTTGTCACAATTTTTGTAGGCTTCCAGAGCCAAAACTTTTGAGACTCGACACGATTATAGAGAGACGCATGAAGTATCCTATTGTAGACATCAACGCGATGCATCGCTTGTAGCGTCGACACCTAATTTTTAGTCATTAAATGATCACATCCTCGAGGGCAAAATGGTCAATTTCCCACACCTATATAAGTCACAAACACATAAATCATCCCTATTTCACCCAAATTATAGAGGTTACTCCTATCTTAAATCCATCAAGAACAAGCTTAGGGTTTCCAATTGAGGATCCAATTTCAAGAATTTCACTAATTATTTTCAAGAATTTTTGATCCATGGCATGCGTAGTGTTGATTTATGGATTCCTTCCATACATAAAGATCAAGAACCCTTTTTCAAATTATAAATCATGATATTTATGTTGTGGGTTATCTTGTAACCATGTTTATCTTGTTGTACGATTCCCAAGTTGGAATCTTTAAATGTTTTTCATGAAACTACGTTAGCATGTAAGTTGAAATCCATGAATAGTGTTGTTCATAATGTTTAATTTGATGATTACACCTATGCCCTGAGTTGTGCATGTAAGGTGTTTGATAAAATGCCCAAGAGGATAGATATTGTGTATTATAGCTCAATTGTAACCCATATGATAAATGCATGTCTTACCCATATGTTCAAATGACTCCTGTGCTATTGATGTGCAATATAGATGTTTGTTGGAATGCTCATGATGTTAGAGTATGAAATTATGATACTTATTATATGCATTCCTAGCATGTACAAGTTTATGATAACCATGTGCTTCATGAAATCTCCAACTTATTATATTGTGGATTGTTGATGTTAGTCATATATTCAAGAACGTCATGCCTTGTAAGTTTCCTTCTATCAAGTCCTGGGGGCACTTGTACACGACAACTTAGTTGTGTGCCTAGAACCAGTGTCATGTTTCCACGATACTCTTAGTCAAGCCATGGTTAACAGAATACAGTCAGTCATTTGACTCAGGAAAGCTCAGTAATTTAGTAATCTCAGTAGTATTTCGTCAGTCAATGGAACTTAGTTAACTCAGTCCAGTTCAGCTCAATTAATCATGTTCCGTGTCTATTTAGATGGGAGTTGGATTTATCACCGAGTGAACCCAAGGATGGGAAATCACCTGCCAATAGAGGGTGTTATTCTAAGATGCAATCCTTACATTCCAGAACTAAGTATCCAGGATAGGATGAGATATCTAACCTGTTTGTTGAGGTTTGATGAGATGTCCTACCTGCTAGTTGTGGGTTCCTACTATTCTCCTTTGAGTACCTTCCAGTTGACGGTCACTCACAGCTTGTCCATACCAGTGGCACATTATTGACACCCTCTCAATTGGGGTTACAGATTGGACCCCAACTCATCTATATTGCTTTATTTGGGGAATGTCGATTAGATGACTACTTTCCACAGTTACAGTTTCAGTCTCAGTCTCAGTAATAGAACTCAGATAGGCCTATAGAATTCAGGATTGTCAGATACAGTCAACTCAGAACAGTATGGAACTCAGCTAGTTCCATTAAAACCTAGACTGTTAGATACAGTCACTCAGTATAAGTTATCAGTAACTTATGTTATCTATATTTAGACTCAGTAGTCAGTATCATCACGAATTCAGTTATAGTCATTTACTCATGCATGTATTCTCAAGTTCATGTGATATAGTCAGTTAGCATTGTTCATGCATTTAAACCCTCTGCATTCAGCTTACCTCACATACATACCAGTAAATTCAACCGTACTGACGCATTTGAGCTATGATGTTTTATACCTTAGGTCCAGAAGCACAAGTTCCAAAGCATCAGTAGCACTCCAAATTTTAGCATCCAGATTTAGCATTGAGTCCTCATCATTAGAGGACAATATTATTAATTATTTCATTATTTCAGTTTAACTTTCAGTAGATGGAGTTAGTTGGTGACATGTCCCATGAACTCTGTATTCAGAAAGTTTAGTCAGTTAGAGGATTTTTAGACTACAGTATGTTCAGACAGTTTATTCAGTTCATGTTTTTGTATTGATATACCGTTCTCTCAGATATTATGTTTTATCCATTTTAAACCTTATGGAATGTTTTAGTCTATTATTTCCGCAGTTTACTTGATGTTATACTGTATTTAGGTACAAATATTAGTCATGGGTTAGCTTGTGGTCCTTCGGGGTCATGAGCACCGCGTAGCATTTCGAGTATCAGATTCGGGGCATTATATTTGTGATGCTTCCAGAGATGGTTTGGGGTGTGTGCTGATGCAGAGAGGTAAGTTCATAGCCTATGCCTGTAGACAGCTCAAGCCCCATAAAAAGAACTATCCCACTAATGATCTTGAGTTAGCAGCTATAGTTTTTTCCTTAAAGATTTGGAGGCACTATTTGTATGGAGTGCACGTTGATGTGTTCACTGACCATAAGAGCCTACAATTTATATTTTCTCAGAAAGACCTAAACGTGCATCAGAGAAGATGTCTAGAGTAGTTGAAAGACTACTACATAAGTGTTCTATATCATCCGGACAAGGCCAATGTAGTGGCTGATGCTCTCAATAGGATGTCTATGGGTAGTGTTGCTCACGTGGAAGATTATATGAAGAATTTCCTTCAAGAAGTCCATAAACTTTCCCGACTAGGTGTCCACTTAGTCCATTCAGCAGAATATAGTGTATAGGTGCAGAGTAGTTCAAAATCATCTCTGGTTTCTGAAGTAAAGGAAAAGCAGGATAAGTATTCCAGTCTAGTCAAGAATCAATCAGAGATCAGAAGGTAGAGGTTTTCTCCCAAGGGGGAGATAGTGTGTTGCATTTCCAGGGTTGGCTATATGTGCCAATCTTAGTTAACTTAAGGGAGTGGATTCTTGTAGAAGCACATGGTGATCCCTACTAGATTCATTCAGGGGACACCAAGATGTACCAAGAATTGTGGGAAGTCTATTGGTGGAGTGGGATGAAGAGGGATATTGCAAAGTTTATGGCTAAGTGCTTGACATGTCAACATGTTAAGATCGATCATCGTAATCCTAGTGGGTCTATGCATGAGTTCAGTAATCCTACTTGGAAGTGGGAGGACGTGAACATGGATTATGCGATGGGTTTTCCTAGTAATCGTTGTCAGTATGATTCGATTTGGGTCATTGTAGAAAGAATGACCAAATCAGCTCATTTCTTACCAATCCATACCTCTTATTCAACCGAGGATTATGCCAAGATCTACGTTAGAGAGTTGGTCAGATTGCATGGAGTTCTATTATCCATCATCTCAGATAGAGGTACATAGTTCACCTCTAACTTTTGGACAGCCTTTCAAAAGGGTCTTGGTACCTAAGTTCACATCAGTACAGCCTTTCACTCTCAGATAGATAGTCAAGAAAAAAGGACCATTCAGACATTGGAAGATATGTCAAGGGCGTGTGACATTGACTTTAAGGATAGTTGGGATGACCACTTTCCTTTGATCGACTTCGCATATAAATACAGTTACCATTCAAGTATTCAACTGGCTCCGTTTGAGGCGCCTTATGGGAGGAGATGTAGATATCCCATTGGCTGGTTTGAAGTGGGTAAGGTCATAGTGGTAGGGCCTAACTTGGTATTTTATACCTTAGAAAAGGTTCAATTGATCAGGGAAAGGCTTAAGACAACTCAAAGCCAACAGAAATCGTATGCAGATGTGCAAAGAAAGGATCTTGAGTTTGAGATTGGCAACTATGTTTATTTGAAAATCTCTCCTATGAAAGAGTAAAGAGGTTTGGCAAGAAAGGGAAGCTCAGTCCCCAATATGTCAGTCCTTACCAAATTCTAAACTATTTCAGAAAGGTAGCTTACGATCTTGAGTTGCCTTCAGACTTAGCTTCAGAGCATCCAGTGTTTCATGTCTCTTTGCTAAAGAAATGCATAGGTGAACCAGCAGTTGTATTCCCTATAGAGGGCGGAGATGTTCAGAATAGTATCTTTCGCAAAGAGGTTCCAGTCAAATCCTCGATTATCAAATTCGTAGACTGAGGAGCAAAAAAGTCCCTCTAGTTAAAGTTCTTTGGCGGAATCAGTCCATTGAGGGAGCTACTTAGGAAACAGAAGTAGATATGCGGACCAAGTATCCTCACCTCTTCTCCGCAAACTCAGAATCAGCTCAAGGTAACAATTTTCCTTTAATTTACTCTGTTCCATATTCAGTTTTCCTTTATGAGTTAGATATCAGTTCAGTTGCATAGAATTCTCATATCATGCATATCTTTACAAAATAGCTCAGTCATGTATCATGTCCTTAGAATTAAGTCATGCTTCAATAATACATGCCCAGCACGTAAGTTTAGTCTATTAACATATTCAGCTTAGTCAGTCTCATTCGAGGATAAATATTCCCAAGGAGGAGCTATTGTAAGACCCCACAAAATTCTAAGCTTAACTTAGTCCGTTAAAGCTTGAAAAGAGGTCCCAGACTTAGAAATTTTAGCTAAGTGTTTACACTTAGTATCTATTTTAGCCTCATAAGTTGTAAATCCTATTTCTCCACCCTTATGACCTTAAAGTGTCAATTTTTTTGGTTTATTCATGAATAGGAATGTCAGTAGGTGTCCCCGACTAAGTTTTGAATTTTTTGTACCTCGTTTGAATAATGTTTGGGAGTTCAAACCAGTGGATCGACACGATATCGATGTGCCTCATTGACTATGGCATCGATAAATGTTTTCCCCAGCTTTTATTGTAGTGAGTTGATACAGATTCGATGCAACGCGTCATCCATAGCGTTGATCCCATCGATGTGATGCATTGGGCTGCGCGTCACTAGACACATTTTCAAACATTAAAAGCCTGTATCTTGAGGTGTTATGGGGTCTTTTCCCATTCCTATTCAGCCCTAAAAACACAAGATTAAGTCATTCCTAGGGCAAAAACATTCACTTTCTCTCAAATTGCTCTCAAGAACAAACCCTAGGGCCTTTGATTTCAAGATCAAACTTCAAGAACACTCCACCAATCTTCACAAATTTGAATACCAAGGAATGTGAAGTGTTCATCCAAGGTTTTACTTCCAACCTGGAGTTCAAGAAACTCTTTTAAACTACAAGTTATTGATCTCATAGATTTTACGTTGGATTTGAATGTAATCTTGACTATGTTGTTGAATGGGTTTTTAATTACATGATTTATCACAAGTTTCATGAAAACTAGTTAGGTGTGGATTGAATTATGTGAACTTCATGTTTAACTCTTGAATTGCAAGTGAATGTAGTATTTGTTATAGTTTTACATGTTAATTGATATGTGAAATGCCCATGCCTCCCAAGTGTTTGACAAAATGCTTATATGAATTGACTAGTTCAAGCAAGACATGTTATTATGTAATTTCAATCATACACAAACCCATGTATATCTAGTGTTCGAAAAAATGTCTAAATGAATGAATTATTGGTAAACAAGTACTATTGTGCTATTAAAGCCATGCAGTGTTTTACTTTCAATGCTATCGAGTCCTAGAGGTATTCAATACCTAAAAAATCTCGATACTTGCCTAGAGTTATAGTAGTTATAGAATAGTCTCAGTAGCGTCATGAACAGTAGTACAACAGTAATCAGTCCCAGTTCAGTATTCAGTCTAGAACTTAGTAGTGTTCAGTTCAGAACTTAACTTTGTAGTATTTAAATCAAAACTCAGTAAACTCAATCATCTAAAAAAACTCAGTAGTACACCATCAGATAACGAAACCCATTGAACTCAGTTTAGTTCAGATAGACAGCACGATCAGTAATAGTTTAGTCCAGCCTTGCACGGTTTAGAAATCAGTTCAGTGTCTATTCAGTTGGGAGTAGGATTTAACATCGAATGAAACCAAGGATGGGGACTCACCTGCCAGTAGAGGGTGTGATCCTTAGAAGCAATCCTTGCATTCTAGAACTACATAGCATAGGTGGAGACACAACCTGCCAGTGGAAGGTTGATGACTATTCTTACCTTCTAGTTGAGGGTACCATTATTCTCATTCAGGACAACTGCCAGATGAGGGGGAATCTTTAGTTGTCTTTACCCATGGCACGGTACTGACACCCTTCCAACTAGGGTTACAGGTAGGACCCCAGTTATCTTATTTGGGCTATGTCAGTTAGATGATTATCTCCCACAGTTTCAGTTTTAGTCTCAGTGTAGAACTCTGTCTAGTTCTACTGAATCAGGACTATCAGACACAGTCACATAGCTCAGTATGGAACTCAGCACTGTTCCGTTCTACAAAATTGGGACTGTAGAAAATAGTCATTCAGTTATCAGTATTACAGTATCAGTAAAATGAGATATCAGTTAATTAGTATTCAGAATTCAGCATCCAGTATTGATATGTTCTCAGTTACAGTTTATGTATTCATGCATGTACTCTTATTCAGTTATATCCATGCTACCCAGTTAGTTATTTGTTCATTCATATGAACCCATACATATCAGCCTACCTCACTAAGCATACCAGTACATTCAAAGTACTAACGCATACCTTTATTTTTCTCTATGATGTTTTATATCATAGGTTCAGATGTACGGGTTCCTAACCACACTTAGCAACCCACTCTATTAGAAGCAGGCCTAGTGGTGAGTCCTCATAGTTTGAGGAAAAAGTTATTATATTATTTCAATATTTTAGTATGCAGTAGTCGGAGTTAGTTGGGGGCTTATCCAATGAACTCCAAACTCAGTAAGTTAGAGTCTTTCAGACTAGAGTATTTTAGATAGATATTTTAGTATTCAGATTTCAGTACTCAGTATTTGTTTTAGTTACAAAACTTATGGTGTTTACAACCCTTATTTCTGCATTTATTTTAATTAATTATTATTACGGTGCTACTAATGTTCAGTGCTCACAACAAGTACCAGTCATGGGTTAACTGGTAGTCCTTCGGGGTCACTAACATCATGTAGCATCTAGGGTACAGACTCAGAGTATTACAAGAACTCTTTATATTCTAGGAGTTTTACTTGTTTGAAGTTGACCCTAGTTTAAACTTAGCTTGGAACTCAATCCATAAGAACACTTCAAACTTAAGTTTGTGCTAGGGGTATTGTATGACCTTAGTTCATGTCCAATGCACTCTTATACTCTAGAGTTGATCCTATAACCTATGACGAATGAGGTTCTTACTCTTTTATCATAGATATTTTCTATAACAACAAAATAGGTCATTACAATAGATGCTAATTTATCCCCAATTCAACTACGAATAGACATTGGTAAAGAGCAAAGTATTTAGCATATTTCATGGAATTTAGCATACACAATGGTTAAGAAATTAATGCAACCTTTATTTACTTCTAAACAATTTGATGGAACTTACCAAACAGATGTCCTATCAATAACACCAAACAAATTCCCAACCATCTTATGCACTACCATCCATTAAGCTCATGCCAGAAAGAATCATTACTAAAAGCTAAGGACATGATTCGTAATTATATTTATATAATGGCTTATCTAAAATATTTGGAACACTATGGAATATTACAATAAGTATAAGTTTAGGGCTATAAAGGAAATAATAAGGAATTAAAAACAATGGTTTCTAATTTAACATAGAAAACTCTGCTTTGGCCGCTGCAACATTACTTTTGCCGTTGTAGCGACAACACAGTAGTGGAGGATCTACCACTATAGTGGCTCCAAGGCCAAATTAATTATTGCTACTGTGACACTTCTACTATTGTAGATTCACTGCTGCAGTGACACTTCTAATGCTGCATTGAGCCCAAAAAAGTAGCTCGAGACTCAGTCCCAGCTCTATCCATTTCACAATACAATTTTCCAATTTCAACATTACAAACTAACCTTTTCATTATTTTCACTATAAGCGGAGTTTTACCAACTCATTTTATGCACCAGAAGTTTCTACGACTTCACAAGCTCATCCCCTAACACATTAATCACTAAATTCCACCAATAAAAACACCATGATCCACTATTAAAGACAAATCCACTAACCACTAGATTTTCTATCAAAACTACACTACTTCGAGGTCTGTTATTCCTATACTAGGAAATTTTTTTGTTGGGTGTGGGTTATTCCTATACCAATGCTTTAGATAATACAACATCACCAACACACCACAATGTGTTTTTCATTAACACATAAATTTTCTACCACAACATAATTAAGTCTATTTGATCCACAACATACCTCAAGCACTCAAAGAGCAATACTCACCAAGTATTATCATGTAACAATTAGAGGGATATAAATATGCCAAAACACATCTAATTACTCTGCTCCATTGATCAACCCTACACTAAGGACCATTATCCAAAACCAGGATAGCTTATTCCACCCACATTATTAACTTTACTATACCACATTCAAGGGATACTATTAACCAATAATTATTCCCATGGAATAAGCATATATGCAATATCAAATCATAATAGACATATAAAAAATCTATCAAGTAGACATGTCTCCTCATTAAGCCTATGGACATTATCCAACTATCACTTTATTCACATCATTAAAACTTAACCAATTTCATTCATTTATAGCCACAGTGTATTTTGTACAAATGGTTAGTCTACTTTTAAGACATCAATGCCTATACCCTTCTAAAAACATTCAAGTCACGAACCAAATAGGCAACATATTTGTCAATGACAAAGTTACAATTAAACTTACCAATATTAAGTAAACTTATTAGTATCATCTTCCCTTATCATATTATAAAAACAACTAATTTTATATACCTAGTCAATTTACTTTTTATTAGTGACATCAACAACACAACTCACCTTATGTTCAAGTCACGAAGGTTGTGAAATAAGTAAATTTATCTTAGTTTAACCAACTGCTTATTAAGGCATCATTATCAAGTCAACTCATTACTTGGATTATTTTCACCAGGATTATTCAATAGCTCAACATTCCTAAATACAACTACTAAAGGTCAGACCACACAAGGATCCCTACTATATTCATCAAAGATTAGACAACACAAGGATTTTATGAATATTGTGAAAGACCAATTAGAAATTGAGACATACCTCAAATAAGAGATGTCAAGACATTCCTCCAATCATAAAAATCAATACATAGCTCACAATCAAAGAATGATAAAATACCTCAAAATCAAAAACATAAAGACACATATTGAAATTACCCACCATTTATAATGCACAGATATTCCATATGACAACTAATCTCATGTCACTCATAATGGTTAGTTACACTTGAGGAATTCAACTATCATATAGTAAATCCATAATATAGTCAATGAAATAATAATCCTCGTAAGGAATGTAGGTATCATTCTATCATAATACAATAAAAAAATTTAAAACTCAAGTATTTTTCTCGTAAGTGTAACTGTTCAATTAATTAAAGAGTTACACTTATCAACTACCCAAAAATAATAATATTTATTCCATCAAGCAACGTAACCACCTAAAAGGTGAACGTATATTTTAAACATAATTTACAACACTAGTATACAAGTCCTACGCCTCTTATTGACCTTTACTAATTACATTAACACCACTCCAAACTTTTAAATATTAGCATGATACCAAATGGGACCAATTAATCCCAATTGAGATTATTACGATACAAATTAGAATATGATAGTTATCAATCAAACATAACTCGAGGAGACAACACAAAAAAGCATGAAAGGAGATAATAAGTAAGATAGATTCATAGATGACCCGTAGCCTCCTAATGATTAAGTATGGATGTCAACACACCAATATGCAGTACTCCACTTAACATTTTCTCATGTACTAGGAGACAGGTAACTTAGGACCTAATATCATCTTGTCACGGCCCAAATTATGGATTTTACATGCACCTACCAAACTCTATCCTAGATAGGAGAATATTTACACGTATTCATTTAATTAATGCAAAACATAATTTAACCAATATAAAATTACATAATTTCATAAGTAAAAAGACCTTATGATCAAAATACATTGATTTTATAATTATGTTACAAAATATAATAATAGTTTCTGCAAAACAAATGGAAGAAAGACCTATGACACAATATCCATGTATGAGTAAGATGATATAAGGTGTTTAAGAGTTTTAACCATTGTACGTATATAAACTCTAATTAATTTTCCTTAAGTATATATCCCTAAATAGAGATATAAAGAGTGTAATATCAGTAGACCCATATATACTAGTAGGTATCATCAGTCGACTAGCGTCAGAGACATATAACAATGTATAGAAAATAAGAAGGTATGATGATAAGAAAACAAGTTTAATAAATTAACATACTTAACTTAATTCAACTTCCAACATTACCTCTTTAACTCTATTAAAGAATTATGAATTTAACCTCAGAGCATAACTAACTGGCACAATACCATTAATCAACATAACCCATATCTTTTAAGCACTCACCTTTTTACAGCAACCATGTACCTCTATCTCTCATTAATCCTTTTCTGTGACAACACTTACTCTCTATTATACTACCATTAACCATCCTGATTACAACAACTAAGATAATAATAACATCTAAAACTTAGTAAGAAGTGACACTACAATATACATCAAATATATAATAATATACATATGATAATAATATTTATACATAATCCAGGATGTACCTTATAATCACACTTTGCTACAATGCACAATCATAATAATTAACATAACCAGTCCACTGAACGAACCACGATATCTCATGAAAAAAACAAACCATACAAGAAATCATAATATATCATCAACATAACTCGATTCACTCAAGGAACCATCAAACTCTCATAATCATAATTTACATACATACGAGGATAAAAAAAGACCCTCAGTAACCTACAGGGGATGAGCCTAGTCCATGTACCATAACCAATATAGTACTTGATTCAAATATTAGTTTTAGCAATCCCAAGCAATTAGTATCTTCCACCATATCCAAACTAAGTGTAATACCACCCTAATTTTAACTTCTATATTAGTAAGACCCCACAAAGATTCCTTGTAGTTTAAGCCTTGAGCATGTCAAGTGAAGTATAATTTCATCCCTAAAAGATTGAGAAGAGACTTCCTAAGTGATTAGTGATTTAATCTTGTTGAATTTTCCTGAAAATAACTTCCTATAGTGTAGAGAATTGAATTATATTTCCAAAAATACCAATTTTGTCCAAATTCGGCATCGGGGTGGGAAGTTATGGCCATTTTACCAAGAGTTATCGGAATCGCCCATGTGCGACGGACAGGTTGATGGATCGTTGAGTGTGTGATGGAACGTCGCTCATACCGTTGTAACCAAGAAAGTAACTCCTTTTTCAAGCCCAAGTTTGACGGCCAGGATGATGGACCGTCAAGACTTCGATGGACCATTGCTGAGACCATCACCGCTAAGGCAGTGTAACCTCATCTTGGCCAACGTGCAACGGACGATCCGACAGACCATCGAGTTTGCGACGGACCATCATAGAGACTTTGACATTGATACAGTGTGTTCTTATCTGACCGACATGCGATGGATGATCCGACGGACCATCAGGCTTGAGACGGACCGTCACAACCCTCGTTCAGTATTTTAAGTCATTTTTAAAAGGGATTTTCAATCTTTTCCACTCTTTTATCAACCAGATATATTCCAAATAAAACAAATGATTTCATTAATCATACAAAACACAAGAGAGCTAGGGTTTCTCCCTCAAGATCAAATCTAAAACCCTTCGCCATGAAATCCAAGAACTCACCATAGATTCTACAAATTGAGTTAAGATTTGAGTTCCCCAAGTTTGAGGGTTGCAAGAACCCTCTCTCAAGAATAAGAAGAAGAGTTTAAAGCAAGCTTGTTCATCCAAATTCATAATCTAAGGTATGTGGGGTTTTGAACAAGGGTAATCCTTTCACCCTTGTGCCTAAAAGCTTATTTAAACTATAATTTTCTATAATTTATGAGATTTTACATGTTATTGAATTAGGGGTTTTCACCCATGGTTATTGATTGCAATATCTTAATGTTTCCTATGAATTGAAAGTCAAATAACATGATTTTGCATGTTGTCATAAGAAATTAAAGCTGGGTTTATACCCTATGTTGTTACTCCTTGAGAATTTAAGAGTTTCAATGTTCTAGAAATTGAATTATATGAGTATGTTGATACTCTGAGACAAATTGTTGTAACTTCAAGATTTCTACATGGATTATGAATCTATATGCTATCTATTATGCATTATGATGAGTTTTAACTTGAGATTTAATTATGGGACATTAATCCCTACTTGAGACTTGGAATTTTATGAACCATTATGCTATAAGCACCCATGATTTGACTATTTTTAGATTAATGAGAAAGGTTTTGACCTAATGGTCATAGAGTTTTGAAATCTACTCTACCACATAATATTATAGATTTGATTGTTGGGTTCTCATGAACCATAAGATTATTTTAAAAGTGGATTTCCATGAGATGAGTGAGATAAACTAAAGGGAGTAGTATTTACCACTGATTTGGGTAAGTTACTACGGTTTCTTATCTCAGAACTATGTGCCACTGTATGTTTGAGATTTTGGGCCTGAGGCCAAGATGATTGGACCCGAGGCCAAGATAAGTGATCACTGAGTTGAGGTTATACTCCTTGGCAAGTGTATGATGCCTCTCCTTAATGTGAGGTTTCTTCCTTAGGAGGACAAGACGTTGGACTCCATTTAGCTTGCATGGTTTATGTCGGTTAAGAGAACCTCCTTAAAATAAAGTATTTTCCATTGAGATAGAATATTATCCCTAAAGCTTTGAGATGAGATATTTTCTAAAGTGAACGAATTGCTTTTGAGTATTTTACAAAGAAGGAAGTAGTATTCTCTACTAATAAGTGTTGATCATCAGTTTTTAAACTAAAGTCATATCATTCCGAGTTCTAAGTGTTTGAGTTCAAAAGAGTTATAAGTTCTTAAGAAATTAAAGAATTTTTACCCTCCATGAGACATATACATGAGTTGAAAGTATTGTTTAAAGCTTTCTTCATCCTATGAGTAATGAGAATAAGAGGACAGCACAAATTTTTAAAGCCCAAGTATAATGACTCACGAGATTTGTGTTACATGCTTCATTCTACATGATTTATGAGCTTTACATTTTAGACTTATTCAAGCCATGTGAATCATTCCTATTTGCATACAAGATTTGATTAAAGAGTATTGATATTATTTTATGTAAATGCATACACCCCATATACACAGTACATTCCCAAGTGCTAATCCATATATACATCTATGTGCTACATTGTCTTATAATGTAGGTTCAGGTGCTCATTCCTAGCCTCGTCAGTGATTCCCGAGTACCTTCATCTACATTTCTACAGTGGTGAGTCCTCATGGTTCGAGGACCTACCTTTAGATATTTCAGTATTCAAGTGTTTATGTTATTACTTTCAGTTCAGTTTGAGTCAGTTGGGGACCTATCCCAACTTCTCTCGAGTTTATGGGGTAATAGAGGCTTTGTCAGACTAGTTATAAGGTTGAGGTAGTGTTGAGATTTCTAGTATTATGGTCGTTTGGACCGAGTATTACCTTTGTATTTCCTTTTATTTGATATAATAACACCAGTGTTTTATATATTTCTTCTTGAATGAGTTATTATGAGAAGTGATAGGCTCAAAGGGTTAGCTTGGGGATGCTTGTATCCCTAAGAACCGTGTGACATCCCGAGAGATAATTTTGGGTCGTTACAAACTTGGTATCAGAGCCTAAGGTTTTAAAGGAGTCCTAGAGATTCTGACAAGCCGCGTTAAGTAGATTCTTAATCATCGGTGTGTAGCGCGCCACATCTATGAGCAAGAGGCTACAAGATATTTTAGGAAAAGTTGTTTCTTTCTTTTAGATTCTATTGTGCCTATAGTTATCCCTCTCATCTAATAATTTGTGCTCTTCTATTTTAGAAAATGCCTCTCCAAAGAGCGAATGGCCATGGAAATATTGATGAGCAACCCCTATCTGTTGATCGTTTAAATGAGACTGTCTCACGCTAAGTTTCGGGTGGAATTTCAGGTGTTAGCCTAAGAGGTTACCGCTAATGTTCAGGCCAATAACTAGGCAGAAGTTACAAATCAGTAGGGATGTGATGTAGCTGGTTCTAGGATCTGTGATTTCATGCGGATGAATCCGCCAAAGTTTTATGAGTTTAAGGAAAATGAAGACCCATAGTTGTACCTTAAGGAGGTGAGAAAGATCACTTAGGTGATATATATTTCTGAGGAAGAAAGTGTTGAGTTAGTATCTTACAGGTTGAAGGACATAGCTTATGACTGGGTTGTATCATGGAGGACGGGTAAAGGTGAGGATGTTGATTCTATGACTTGGCAGGTGTTCTAAGATGCATTCTTGGACAAGTTATTTCCGCTTGAGATGAGGGAATCAAAGATTGAACATTTTATGAACTTGAGGAAGGGCTCTATGACTGTTAAGAAGTACTACTTGAAGTTCAACTAGTTGGCCAAGTATGCTCCTGGTTTGATTTCTGAAACCCGAGCTAGTATGAGAAAGTTCGTGATAGGTGTTTCTGGTTTGGTACTGAAAGAGTGTAGGATTGCGATGCTGCATAAGGATATAGATCTGTCTAGGTTAATGATGCATATATAGAATATAGAGGTGGATAACATTAGAGAGAGGGGGGGGGGGTAACAAGAGGGCTAGATCTAAGCAGCATGAGTACTTCTATAGAGGAAAGTGCCCTCAGTTTTAGAGCGTCCATCTATTCCAGTGCCTTTATCAGCTAGTGCTCCCATGCCTAGAGGCAGGCAGAAGGAAGAGAGAAGGTTTTTTATGTCTATATTGCAGAACAGTGTTGTTTACAGGCCCTGTTATCCTCCTTATGCTAAGTGTGGTAGGGATCATCTCGGTGAGTGTTTTGCAGATTTGAGAGGTTGTTTTGGTTGTGTCAAGAAGATCCATAGACATAGAGATTGTTCACATACTAGTAAGGGGACTAGAGATGCCCGACCTCAGGAACATACTACTAGTACACCAACTCCTGTCCCTCGTCCTACCCCTATTTAGGGCACTTCATCTAGCACTGCTGGCGGTCAGCACCATAACAGATTCTTTGCATTATCATCCCATCAAGAGTAGAAGGACTCTATAGATGCTGTTACTGGTATGCTCCGCATCTATTGTTTTGATGTTTATGTGTTGTTTGACCTCGGGTCAAGTCTCTCCTATGTGACCCTACTTGTGGCTGTGAATTTCAAAATGAGTTTTAAAAAGATTCCTGAGCCTTTCCTAGTCTCCACACCAGTAGGGGAGTCAGTTGCTGCTAAACAAGTGTGTAGAGATTGTCTTGTTACTATTCTTCATAGAGTTATACTTATTGATTTGATAGAGTTAGACATGGTGGATTTTGACCTTATTCTAGGTATGGATTGGCTTCATTCTTGTTATGCATCTATAGACTATCGTACGTGTGTGGTCAAGTTTTAGTTCCCTGATGAGCCAGTTTTGGAGTGGTCTAGGAGTTCGGTATCTCCCAAGAGTCATTTTATCTCCTATCTCACAGCCAAAAAGCTAATATACAAGGGTTTCATCTATCATCTAGTTAGAGTCAAAGACACTAAGTCTGAGGCTCCAATTATTCAGTCAATATTGTTAATGAGTTTCCAGATGTTTTTCGGAAGATCTCCCAGGGGTACCTCTCGATAGAGAGATAGAATTCGAGATTGACCTTCTTCCCAACACTCGTCCCATTTTTATTCCACCATACCATATGGCACCTGCTGAGCTTAAGGAGTTGAAAGAGAAACTCAAAGATCTTTTAGACAAAGGTTTCATAAGGCCCAGTATTTCTCCTTAGGACGCACCTGTTCTATTCATGCAGAAGAAAGATGGTTCTTTACATATGTGCACTGACTATCATCATCTTAACAAGGTCACAGTCAAAAATAAGTATCCTCTTCTGAGAATTGATGGCCTATTTGATCAGTTGCAAGTTATTTCTCCAAGATAGACCTTAGATCCGGCTATCATCAACTTAAAGTGAGGGAATGTGATATTCCAAAGATAGCCTTCCGAACTCACTATAGTCATTTTGAGTTTTTAGTCATGTCTTTCGGGCTAACCAATGCCCCAACAACTTTTATGGACCTCATGAATCGATCGTTCAACCAATATCTTGATATGTTTGTCATTGTGTTCATAGACGATATCCTTGTGTACTCCCATACTGAGAATAACCATGTAGATCACCTTAGAATTGTCTTGCAAACTCTTAGAGGTCACCAGTTGTTTGCCAAATTCAGTAAGTGTGAATTTTTGCTAAGGTTTGTAGCCTTTTTGGGTCATATTTTTTCATTCGAAGGTATTAAAGTTGATCCTCAAAAGAAAAAAGTTGTAAGAAATTGGACTAGACCTATCTCTCCATCTAATATTAGAAGTTTCTTGGGTCTAGCGGGTTATTATCACCATTTTGTTGAAGGTTTCTCTACTATTCCATCTCTCATAACTTGGTTGACCAAAAAGAAAGTTAAGTTCCAATGGTCAGATTCCTGTGAGAAGAGTTTTCAGGAGTTGAAGACTCGACTTACTTTAGCCCCTGTGTTGACTTTGCCTGATGGTACATATGGTTTTGTGGTGTATTTTGATGCCTCTAGAGTTGGTTTGGGTTGTGTGTTGATGCAAAGAGGTAAGGTTATATCCTATATCTCTAGAAAGTTAAATCTACATGAGAAGAATTACCCAACCCATGATCTTGAGTTAGCTGTTGTGGTCTTTGCTTTGAAAATCTGGAGACACTATCTTCATGGTGTTCATGTTGATGTGTTTACTGATTATAACAGTCTGCAGTATGTGTTTACTTAGAGGGAGTTAAATCTTAGGCAGAGGAGGTGGTTAGAGTTATTAAAAGACTATGATATGAGTTTGTTATATCACCCTGGCAAGGTCAATGTAGTGGCGGATGCCCTTAGCAGATTGTCTATGGGTAGTGTTTCTCATGTAGAGGAAGGTAAGAAAGAGTTAGCTCGTGATGTACATTGTCTGGCTAGATTGGGTGTTGGTTACTTGATTCAGCTGAGGTAAGTACTTTGGTGCAAAGTAGTTCCGAATCCTCTTTAGTTTCAAAAGTAAAGGAGAAGCTAGATAAAGATCCTAGTTTGGTCAGACTGAAGGAGGTAGTTAAGGACCAAATGGTAAAGGTTTTCTCCTAAGAGGGAGATGGCGTATTGAGATTGCAGGGTAGATTATGTGTTTCGTTTATTTACGATTTGAGGCAGAGGATTATGGATAAACGCATGGCGCGCGGTATTTTATTCATCCTGTCACTACGAAGATGTACCGTGACTTATGGGAAATCTATTGGCGGAATAGTATGAAGAAGGATATAGCTGAGGTTGTAGTGAAGTGTGCAACATGCCAACAGGTTAAGGTAGAGCACCAAAGACCTGGTGGTGTGATGCAAGACTTTGGTATACCTACTTGGAAATGAGAGGTGGTGAATATGGACTTCGTGATTGGGTTACCTCTTTCGTTTCATCATCATGATTCTGTTTTGGTTGTTGTAGATAGGCTGACTAAGTCCGCGCACTTCTTGCCCATGCATACATCTTATACAGTGGAGGATTATTCTAGATTCTATATCCGGGAGTCAGTCAGGCTGCACGGAGTTCCCTCGTCTATTATTTCAGATAGGAGTACTCAATTTACTTCTCAATTTTTGGGGTCTTGGTACCTAAGTTCTTTTGAGTTCCACTTTTCATCCGCAGATAGATGCTCAGGCTGAGAGGACCATTCAATCTCTAGAAGATATCTTGAGGGTGTGTTCTCTTGATTTCAAATGTTGTTGGGATAAGCATTTTCCATTGATAGAGTTCTCCTATAACAATAGTTACCATGCTAGCATCGGGATGGCTCCATTTGGGGCCTTGTATGGTAGGAGGTGTAGATCACCCATAGGTTAGTTTGAAGCGGGTGAAACTGTTGTGATTAATCCTAATGCAGTGTTTAAAGCTATAAAAATTTAAGTTGATTAGGGAGAGATTGAAGACATCCCAAAGTCATCAAAAGTCTTATGCCGATGTGAGGAGAAGAGATCTTAAGTTTGAAATGGGTGATTTGGTATACTTGATGATTTCACCCAAGAAAAGGGTATAGAGGTTTGGTAAGAAGGGAAAGTTGAGTCCCCATTATGTTGGCCCGTACAGAGTTTTGAGCCGTTTGGGAAAGTAGCCTATGAGGTTGAGTTGCCTGCGGAGTCGTCAGTCGTTCATCCGGTGTTTCATGTCTCCATGCTTAAGAAGCATATTGGTGATTCCATTGTTGTACACCCTTCAGAGAGTGTTGATATTCAGAACAGTCTTTCCTTTGATGAGATTCCTATTGAGATCCTAGATTTTCAGATCTATAGACTGAGGAACAAAGAGGTTCCCTTGGTCAAAGTGTTGTGGCGGAACCAATCAGTTGAGAGTGCTACTTGGGAGGCAGAAGCTGATATGTGAGCCAGGTACCCACACCTCTTTTCCGCGAGTTCAGATCGATCCGAAGGTATTATTCTTCCTTGATCCAGCCCTTCTAATCTAAAGTTCATCTATATATCTATTCTTGCATAAGTTCTTGCAATTTCTGAGGTATTCAAGAGTTTAGAGAGATTTTGAGCCCGTTTAGCAACTTGCTTCAGCTATGTGTACTCTGTTTTCCTGTGTTCCTAGTCTAACTAGGGACATTCGAGGATGAATGTTTCCAAGGGGGAGATATTTTAAGACCCCGCAAAGCTATCTTGTAGTTTGAGCCTTGAGCGTGTCAAGTAAAATGTAATTCCCTCCCTAAAACATTGAGAAGAGACTTCCCAAGTGATTAGTGTTTTAATATTGTTGAATTTTCCTGAAAATGACTTTCTATAGGATAGAGAATTGAGTTATCTTTCCAACGATACCAATTTCTTCCAAATCCGGCATCGGGGTGGGAAGTTATGGCCGTATTACCGAGAGTTGTCGGAACCGCCCAGGTGCGACAAAAAGGTTGACAGACCGTTGAGTGTGCGATGGACTATCGCCCGGACCATTGCAACCAAGGTAGTAACTCCCTTTTCAGTCCCAAGTTCGACGGCCAGGACGACGGACCGTCAAGACTTCGACGAATGATTGCTGAGACTGTCGCCGCTGAGGAAGTGTGGCCTCATCCTGGTCAACGTGCGACAGATGATCCGATGGACCATCGAGTTTGCAACGGATCATCACTAAGACTGTCACATCAAGGCAGTGTGTTCTTTTTCTAATCGACGTACGACGGACGATCCGACGAATCATCAGGCTAGCGACGGAACGTCGATTCGACCGTCGCAGCCCCCGTTCAGTATTTTAAGTTGTTTTTAAAAGGCAATTTTTGGTGTTTTCCACTCTTTTATAATCCAGATATATTTGAAATGAAGAAAATGACTTCATTCATCATCTAAAATAGAAGAGAGCTAGGGTTTCTCCCTCAAGATCAAATCTAAAACTCTTCTCCAAGAAATCCAAGAATTCACCATAGACTCTACAAATTGAGTTGAGATTTAAGTTCCCCAAGTTTGAGGGTTGCAAGAACCCTCTCTCTAGAGTAAGAAAAAGAGTCTGAAACAAGCTTGTTCATCCAATTTCATAATCTAAGGTATGTGGAGTTTTGAACAAGGGTAATCCTTTCACCCTTGTTCCCAAAATCTTATTTAAACTATAATTTTCTGCAATCTATTATATTTTATGTGATATTAAATTAGGGTTTTTCACCCATGGTTATTGATATCAATATCTTTATGTTTCTCATGAATTGAAAGTCAAATAGCATGATTTTGCATGTTTTCTTAAGAAATTGAAGCTGGGTTTATACCCTATGTTGCTACTCCTTGAGTATTTAAGAGTTTCGATGTTCTAGAAATTAAAGTATATGAGTATGTTGATACTCTGAGACAAATTGTTGTAACTTCCATATTTCTCCATGGATTATGAATCTATATGCTATCTATTATGCATTATGACCATAGTTCATGTCTAATGCACTCTCATAGTAATAAATTGATCTTTTAATCTATGAAAAATGAGGTTCTAATGCCTTTGTCAAAGTTATTTTTATTAAGGATGAAATGGGTCATCACAACTGTGTTATATCCTAACTGATAGTAAAATTGGGAACATCTATTATTTTTATGGAGGGTCAAGTATTGCATTGGTAAAGATATTTATATTGATTGTTATTGGAGAGGGTCGGAGACCATGTTGTATGGTACATGGAGGTAGCTGGTATCCTATATCTTATAAATAGATGGTCATAAAAAAACCCTAAGCATATGTGTATACACTAGGGTTTGATATGAGTTATTTGGTGTATTTTGATTATCATGAGAGTAATGATATCATACTTGTGAGTTTGAAGGGATATAGGTTCCTGTTGTGTCATGATTTTTGAATTTTTTTGTATTTATGACATGGTTGATATTATTGATGGTTATATGATTTGTAATTTTGGCCTATTATGAATGTACTTGTTGACTCATTGAATTATTTGTTATGTCTTGAATGTCCTATCTACTTGTTATTTTGTTTATGTTGTATACATGATTCTATATTGATTTGGACACTACCATTCAATGCATAGTGCTATGTACTAATACTACTAAATACTTTTTTTTTGTTGAGTGCAGACTGCATTCAGAGGCTCGGATGTGATCACATCTCTGGCGCAGATATTTTATTTGATCCAAGGGTGAGCACTTCATCTTTAGGCTACCATGGGTATTCATATTGGTTCTTGTTCTTCTTCAAGAAAATGAGACTATTCTTATTATTTTGTAAGCTTTGATATTATCTTAGACAGAATTTAGTTATAGAATTCTTGTTCGATAATTTTTGAGTCTTAGGGATTGTAATAGATAGTTGATCTTTTGGAGCCTATATTTGATTAGTTTTGGAATTATTAATTAGTAGAGATAGTTTTGTAATAATATCATCTTAAATTTTCTAATTTATTAGGTTGGAGTATGGGTTAGATAGTTCTCCCATAGAGAGTTAGTGTTCATTTCACTCACGCTCATTTGGGTCATGACACTAACTCGATCAAACAAATTTATACCTTTTTTGGATTTGACTTGATTAAGACATTTTGAAATATTTAAAATATTTGATAGTATCAACTATAAACTTAATCCAATTTAAGAAGGACGATTAGCGACCTACGAATAAAACATGGGCTCAAAGCCCATGTTTTTACTACTTTATCAGGAAATGGCCAAACAAGTGGCAACTCCAAAATGGTAACTAACACTTCCTTTCTTGTGTTTTAATATAGGAAAAATTATTCAAAATTTCCATTGAGTTAAATATTTTATACAAAAAATAACCCTTTTTTTAATTCAAAATAGCCTTTCGGCCATTATTTTTACTGAAAATAGCTACTCGGCTAACGTATCGATATCGATACATTTTAGAGTTATTAGATTTGACTTGTCAAAAATCTTTGCTATGTTGGAAAATCGACATAAGGAAAAAATGAAATTGAAAAAGGACATAAGGTAACTAATATGGAAGTGCCACATAAGGAGGTATCTAGTAACACTAGAATTGAAGACCATAGTGAAAACAATGCTAATGATACTAGAAGAAGAGAGCCAATGGAAATCATGAAGTGCTTACAAACTCTAACTATCCATGATTAAATCGTCAAACTCTATACTCAACTTTATAATTATATATACGATATATTAATTTTTATGAACAAATTTATATTTTTGTATTTTTTTATTTAGATATATTTTTACTATTAATTTTATCTCGTATGGAGTTTCAGCTTTCAAAGCCTATTTCTTAAAAGAAAAACATGAATCTAAATCAATTTGTGTAAACAAAAAACAACCATGAGAATTTTAGTAGAGATTTTTTCTTTTATTTTATGTATTTCTTATAAGCCTTTATTGTCGGACACCATATTTCTATGATACCTATGTTAATCCACTGGTAGGTAAGCCAAAAGCATTGCTCGCTATATATATATGTGTGTATGTGTGTGTGCGTGTACACGCATGCTATACAAGAGAGGTAAAAGGACAAATAAAAAAATGAATCTCCCAAGAGTTGGTAAGGTCAGTAAAAGAGCCTCTATGACAAAAGAGTACAAGAAAGTGTCAATATATATATCATAGTCTTAGAATGTACAAAATAAGACTATCATGATAACATAAGAAGGAGGATCAACTTCAACTCTAAAAGTGTTATGACCCAATTAACCAAATCATGAGGGCACCTATCCTGTTGCACCTATAAAGTAGAACCCTTACCACCTTTTTCAAAATAAGACTATGATGATAACATAAGAAGGAGGATCAACTTTAAACTCTAAAAGTGTTATGAACTAATTAACCGAATCATGAGGGAACCTACCATAATAAACCTATATAGTAGAACCCTTAACACCCTTTTCAAAATACATGTAGAAACTATAAATGAATTTGATTGAAGACTTCAAAATCTAATAAAAATACCATCATTATCAAATAACAAATGATAACAAAAACACCTTTCCTGAGGACCTTGTCTGGACACGTACTAGAGCTTTTAATTGTAAAAGACATAACCGAAGACACAAATCCCATGGTAGGAATTAATGGAGTAGAAACTATTAGAGATCGCTATATATTTTAGATTAGAAACATCAACTAATCTTGTAACTAGACTATACCTCAAAAAGACTATAGAAAGTGTAGAATTATTACAAACAACATGTACAGATTGGCATCATCACTCGACCAAGGTAAAAACACATAAACAAATAATATAGAAATTCAACATAAATCATGTACATATTATGAGACATTTTATCTATCCTTGGTCTATAGTTCATACGATCATTTAATGTAAGTAACTCCCAATTTCCACTAAATGCACGAGCCTTCACATCTCTGGCCTAGGTTAAATATGAGTGCAATCAATTCACAAATGAGCTAGGACTACAATGATTAAGTTCCCAATATTTCTTTAACATTGTTTGATATACTAGTTATGCATTTGCACCAATGAAGTTAGGCATTCATGATAACTTAATGATAAATTAAGTATCAAAATAGTAACACCATTAAGTTTCCAATATTTTTGTAACATTGTTTTGATATTCTAGTTATGCATTAGCACCAAAGAAGCTAGGGATTTATTTAAGTTAATGATAAATTAAGTATCAAAATAGCAACACCCACCTAGACAATCTTAATAATATCAACTGGCATATCAATGAACATAAACTTCTTTCAAGTAACTTATATCCAATAAGAACACTTAGCCTTTTTAACAACCACAATTAATAATCAAATACAGGTCAATTAGGCAACAACTTAGGTTAATACACATACTACCAACATCAACCATGTCTAAATAATACTAATAATTTCAAAAAATAAATAGATAGACAATGAAGAAGTATGCCATTCATTTGAAGTTTAGCTCGACCATGTAATAATCCTATTTGACTCAACAAGTTAGTAAGTATAACCCCATTCTTTAAAGAAAATAGCGTATATATAATATATATATATATATATATCAGGCGAAAGGATATACTCATCCTAACTCAAGGAACCAAAAAATATAACAAGTAAGCATATAAGAACGATCCACATAAGGATCCAACAAACATAACATTTTAACCGATAAGATCGATCTACTCAAGGAACCAACATATATAACATATAAACAAATAAGTCAGGTTTATTCAAGGACCAACATATATAACAAGTAAATTGATAAACCTAATCCACTCAAGGTTCAATGACTCTCTCCATTTTCATGTATGAATCCTATTCAATGACTCTCTCCATTTTTATGTATGAATCCTACTTTTAAAATCTTATGTCAATTTCTTCTTGGTTTAGAAGTTATGAATTTCAGGCTAGACTAGTTTTAATCAATTTTGGAGTGAGGTATGGCCTAGGAAATTTTGAGAATAATTTAGATTGGATTAGCGTTTTTGTATTCATTTATAATTATCTAAGATAATAAGGAACTTGTAGAAATTTATAAAATTAAATTTGGCCACATGGAACCCCCAGAATAGATCTTAGTGTAAAACACATTATTTGTAATCTTCAATGTTTAAGGTGTGTTAAACAAATTGGGATTTTTTGGTTAAGAAGGTCATTCTATACCATTAACACCTATATAATGTTAAACTCAATAGTTTAATAATTCTCTCTAAAATAGTGGTCAAAGATGGTCAATGACTGCTATAGCAATGACTACAACTATAGAGGTCTAGTACTGCCAAATGTGAAAATTACACTTTTAATGAAATATTTCCTAAAATAGTTAATTTCTCAAAAACTCAATTTGGATCAAAGGAAGGGCGATTTAGGGAGAAATATAACAAAAAATCTTCGTTTATCTTCATTAAGGTAAGGAATTCATACGTACTAACTTATATTTGATTATTAAGCCTTAGAATTATTCATTACGAAGTTTAAGAAGGTTTTTAGGAAAGATTTTGGTTAATTGCTGGCGAAAGGGGAAAGTTAAGGAATAAGTTGTTGGTTTTGATTATTGACATTTAATTTAGCTTTGCATTTCTTTAATTCACTAACTTATCCATGAAATTTTTAATTATAGGTAAACTATAGTAGAAAAGTCCGAGAAAAGGAAGAGAATGATCATGAATTTGACCTTAGGAGTTGAGTGGGAGTTATAAATCCTTACTTATTAGGTCATTGCATTCATTATTTACTTATATGCATGTTCTAGAACACGAACAATCGGAAATTCCACCAGGGGAAATGCTCAATCATAGAAGAGTTGTGCAAGCTTGGTTCGAGATAGGTGATGGTATTGTAGTTTAATCCAATTTGTGATATATATGCATGTTAACTAGTTTGTAGTTTTTCTTGTTAGTGCATTTTGTTTGGTGTGGACCTTACAAAAAATTGTAGTTCTTGCATGAATTTCGACCTACCTTACTTTCTAAACGTAGAATGTTTTTTATATCAAATGTTCTTATGGTTTTTTTATGGAAAAAAGTTGGGAGACATTTTTATAGGGATTTTAGTACATGTATGGAAATTATTTGTTGCAGGTTATATCTAGGGGAGGTTGTAAATTCCTAGAGTGTTTATATGATGGTCGGGTGGATTTCACCATTTAATGAATGGACTGGGGTGATATATTTATATACTTGATAACTTTTCCTAGCTTGTTTTGTATTGGTTTGACTAAACTTAACTTGTTGATAATATTGTGACTTACTAGTTTGATTTCAAATTGTTCATTGTTGCTTGTTGTTGTAAGTGTATATTTGTTAAGCATGGATTAACTTATTATACTGTAGCTTAGTTATATGTTCATATTCTCATATAGGGTTGGCCAATCGACCCAACCAGTACAGTGTTATTCTTGTGTGCTTACTATACCTATATTTATTGTTGTTAGTGTAACACATATTTCAGCGGCTCCTACAAGACCTCACTTGTGATTATAGTGGATGACTATATATTTTAGGGTGGATATCAGGCTACCATGGGATTTCTTTTATGACATTGTAAATTTTTGGAGTTGCATCCCCTTGTTTACATTCTTTGTATGTTTTGGTACAATGATTTTTAGACATTAGGGTGTTTGGGTTAGTAATTATTTCTGTATTTTTCATTAGTTGTTAGGTTAGTTAATCCTTGAACTATTAATAGGACAATTTTCTTTATTTACTCCAGTGTTAGATAATATTTCTAAGGTTATTGGTTAACACACCTAGTGAGTAGTGTATGTGCCACTCACGACCTATTTGTGTTGTGATAAATTTTTTATTAGAAGGTTGGTTCATCTATCTAATTCCACATGAATGAGTCTAGTAGAGTGTCATAAAAAGACACAGAGACATTTGTAATTTTATTCAGGAGGCTATAGGACTTTAGGAAAATTTGTCTTTCCTTTTTCTTTATTCTATACCTTTATTCCAATTAGTGTCTGGGGATCCAAATTGACATAGCTCTTCTTCCCTTTTTGTCCACAGGTCGTGAATACTAGGTATAATAAAACTATACCAACAACTTTCACACCCATTACTCTATCTGTAAAGCTATCTAAGGGGGGAAGAGGATGAGTTAGAGGAATGTGTAGGGGAGGATAAAAATGAGTGGAACCCATCAGAGGTAGAGCTTTCGAGCGACTGTCCATAATTTTTAGAGTTTGGCATCATCTTCCTACCTCAGAATCTTTTGAAACAGATGGAAGTAATAGATAAATAGGGTGTGAAGCTTGAGGTAACAGCCAAAGTAGTTCAGCAGGTGTTAGCTTTTCTAAGTGGGTTGGCTGGGACTGAAGCCACACCCATGGTAATAGCTCATCATCCTTCAGTGTTTTATCATACTATCACCATAACTCCTAGAATAGATAATTCTTTAGGGATAAATATTTTTCATTTTCTGGTGTTGGTTTGGTGATGAATGGTATAGAATATAAACTACTGACAAAATTTATAAAGATTAAACCTCAAACATTCTAGGGCATTGAGTTTGAGGATGCATTTGAGTTTATTATTTATTGCTATGAGATCTTACGTAAAATAGGGATTGTGAAGAAACATAAAGTTAAGTATATGAGTTTTCTATTAGAGAAGAATGATAAGCAATGGTGGAGAGCATATGTTGAATATTGATCACCAATTTTTCCTCTATTTACTTGGGAGCACTTCAATGTTTTTTTCTTAGAGACATACATACTATGAGACCTCTGCGACCATAAGAAGGATGAGTTTTTTGAATTGGAATAGGGTTACATGTCGATTGAAGCCTATGAGGCCATGTTCTATACCTTGTTTTGATAGGCTACACAACTATTAACTTTTGTGGACGAGAGTATTCACCTATACTTTAATGGTTTGAATTATGACCTTAAGGTATTGTCTGTGCATATGACTTCAGCAGGGAAAGAGTTTAATAAAACTTTTGACTATATGTACAAGTTGGATAAGGTTGCCTATGAGGGTCGGGATAATATTTCAGCCAATAAATCTCAAAATATTGGAAATTTTAGTAGGTTTTACTCTAAAGTTCATGATTTGTAGGCCTATTTATCCCACCATACCCAATCGGCCTTGCCTGTTTCTATTGTGGTTCCAGTTTAGGGTTCTTCTTAGGCACATGCTTTTAGTGCCTAAGGGGCTTTTTACTCTTCTACCAGTGTCCCTTCTGTCGAGCAGAAATGTTACTATTTTGGTGCAATTAATCACTTTAAGAGGTACAGTCCTACGAGGTAGATGAATGGAAAGACATACCAAACTTAGGCTATAGTTCCAACAGGTAGAAGAGAGGATGAATTATAGGGCACATCCATGTAGTTAATAAGAAAATAGGGTAGGGTGTGAAGGATGTCAAGAAGGTTGCGGTGCAAGGTGAGGAGCGCAAAGGAGGTTTAGATTAGATTGATGAACATGCTCATTATTATGTATTTTTTATAAAGACTGATATCAAGGATTCTAATACAATAATCACAGGTAATATTTCTACTTGTGATTAAAAATATTCTTTTTTGTGGGATTTAGGGTCTACTTAATCCTATGTCTTTTTTTAAATTTGTAGTGGATATGAATTTGGTTTGTTATGTATTTGATTATCTTATTTATGTGTCTACTCTGATGGGTGAATCTGTGAGAGTAATCTATATTTATGGTCTTGTCTTGTATTATTTGTGGGTTTTCAGACTTAAAGGTAGACTTGGTTATTCTAGATATGTTGGACTTCGATCTAATTATGGGTATGACCTGGTTATCTCTATATCATGTATTTTAAATTATAGTACTAAAATAATGACTCTAGCAATGCTTGGGATGAAGGAGCATTAGTGAATGGGTATGTACAATGCCAAACCAATAAAGATTTTATCGAATTTCCTTGCTAAGAGGCAAGTGGGGAAGGGAGAATTTTTAGCTCATCTTCATGATGTAGATGTAGGGTCCCCTTATATAGATTCGGTTATGGTATCCTCCAAATTTTATGATGTGTTTACTTAAAACCTACCGAGTATGCCTCCAGATAGGGATATCAATTTCTGTATCGACTTAGAGTTGGATATCCACCCTATTTCTGTTCAACCATATCTAATGGATCCACTTGAGTAGAGTGAGCTCAAAACTCAACTGTAGGAGCTACTTGACAAAAAATTTATTCGTCCAAGTGCTTTGCTATGTGGTGCTTTGGTACTATTTGTTAAGAAATCGACGGTACAAGAGCATGTGTATTAATTATAGATAGATGAATAAGGTTACCATAAAAAATAATTATCCCTTGTCGCACATAGATGATTTTTTTAATCATTTACATGGTGTATTATTGTTTTCAAAAATAGATTTTTGGACGGGTTATAATTAGTTGAAAATTAGATCATAGGACATACCAAAGAAAACTTTTGGAACTCGGTGTGGCCATTATGAATTTCTGGTGATGTATTTTGGGTTGACTAATGCACCTTTAGACTTTATGAGTTTGATGAATAGGATATTTGTGTCGTTCTTGGATTCAATTATTATTGTATTTATTGATGATATCCTCGTGTACTCCAAGAGTAATAAAGAACATGTTGGCCGTCTTCGTATATTCTTAGATATTCTAAGGGGGAAGTGGTTGTTTGCTAAGCTTTCAAAGTGTGAATTTTGGTTGTCTTCAGTTGCCTTCTTGAGTCACATGGTTTCTAAAAAGGGGGTTATGGTAGATCCCCAAAAGATAGCAGTAAAGAATGGGTTTGGCCTAGTTTAGTAATCGAGATAAGGAGTTTTGTGGGGCTTGCAAGATACTACCGTAGATTGGTCAAGAACATCACATCCATTTCAACACACTTGAAAAGGTTGACTCAAAAAGAAGTGTCATTTGTTTGGTTAACTAATCTGAATAGAGCTTTAAAAAGCTAATGACTCTCTTGACTTCAGCACCTGTTCTTTTATTGATGATTGAAGTTAAGGACTTTATTATGTTTTGTGATGCCTTACTGCTTAGTTTAGGTGTTATGCTGATGGAGGATAAGAATAACATTTCCTACACTTTGAGATAGTTAAAGCCTTATGGACGGATCTATCCAACCTATGACATGGAGTTAGCAGCGATGGTGTTTGCATTTAAGAGTCGGAGACATTATCTTTATGGTGTCAAGTGTGAGGTCATCACATATCATCATAGCCTACAACATGTGTTTAATCAAAATGACTTGAACCTAAGGCAGTAGAGGTGGATGTAACTGTTGAAGGATTATGATGTTAGTATTTAATATCATCTTGGTTAGGCCAATATAGTTACAAATGCATCGACCTAAAAAGCTGTGAGTATGGGTATTTTATCATTTGTAGGGTATCCAGGTGACTATTAGCTAGAGAGCTCCAAACTATAACATCTCAGAGCATATAGTTTAGGGTCTCAGACAAAGGTCGTCTATTAGCTTGAGTAGAGATAAATTCAATGTTTGTGGAGAAGAATAAGGCCAAGCAATTTGATGATAAAAAGTTGAATGCACTCAAATAAAAAGAGGCGTGCAAGGAGGTGGTGGATGCCACTCTTGATGTAAGAGGGGTGTTGTGTTTTAAGGGAACATTATGTTTTTCTTTGGTTGGTGATCTAAGTCTTGATGTACTTTAAGAGGCCCATGACTCACTTTATTCTATTGATTTGGGTAAAACTAAGATTTTCCGTGACTTGAGGTAGATTTATTGTGCCTCAGGATGAAGAGGGACATACTGGATTATGTGTCCAAGTATCAAAATTGTCAACAGGTAAAGTATGAGAACCAAAGGATGGTTGGGTTGCTTTAGAGGATTCTTATACCTATGAGGAAGTGAGAGCATATTGCATGGATTTTGTGGTGGTTCTTCCTAAGACTTTGGGGATGCATGACTCCATTTGGATGATTGTAGATCAGACGACGAAGTCATCTCACTTTTTACCAATATTGATAGATGTTGAAACCTAATTTCCCCATTAATGATGTCACCTACTATTACCCTCCAGTACGTAATCCAACCGCATTGTCTAGAACTACTAGTAGTATCCTACCAAGAGAAAATAAAGAAGAACGTGGAATAAATGTAGTGAAAGACTGAAATACAGAAAATCGTCCCAAGACCTGGTGGAATCAGTACAACAACTTCTAATTTAATAAGACTGAATGAAGTACAAAATGAATATACTAATACAACTAATCTCTTAACACAAACAAGTCTAGTACATAAGAGGGAAAATAGAAATACTCCGAATGTCAGGAGCTCACCTTATGCATCTGAACTATAGTTTCTCCATACGACGCACACAATAGCGAGAACCCATACTATGACCTGTAGGCTACAAAAGTGTAGTATAAATATCAACATGTGGTACTCGGTAGGTAACAGCGGGCTGAGCCCCAAAGATAATACAGATATAAATAGAAAGAAAGCAGGAATGTAAACTACACCAAACTATCCAAGAACTAACAAAATAAAATAAAGGAGACAATAAGGACAAACAATCCTGTTCTGGACATACTCAGGAACCTAAACACTACTCCATATATCACTGGCAATATACAAATAAAGAGAGAGAAAAGAATTATGATAGTATACAAGGACAAGGAATGGATATAAAACATGATTAAATGGAGGAATGAAGGGATATATAGTTACGACCCGAAATAGTGCCTAGCTGTGATCGGTATCACATGTCCCACGAGGACCAAAAATCATTCCCTTCTCATAATCAAACCAATACATCATACTAACATGTTCGATGAACTCCAAACATATAAGGATATAGTGCAAACCATGACTAATCATACCTCATGATATGTCTAAACCTATCCACAAAACAACATACCCATGTCCAAAGTAATCCAACAAAGCCTTTATTTATTCGAAGTCAATAAAATATCGAGACATGTTTCTGACAATAGCAAAACCAGAGTTTAAACAAGTCTAAGACATAGAATATAAAGACTATGAAATGAAGCCTTCCAAGGTATAGAATCTCTCCACGTCAATGTCAACTCATGAACTACTCGAACACCTAATCACTATGTAGGTAAAGTAGAATGAGTTTCGAGACCTACATGGTGTGGGGATACAATGTCCGGAGATGGTTAGCGGTTGGAGTGCTAGCATGTAACTCATGGGATAGAGGAATAAAGTAATGCCATCATTCAAAACCAAGTCAAATCATCATATGCAATCATATACATACATTTATATATATAGTACCAGGATGGGGAACAAGGTTTAGCATGCCATTTGAAAACCTTAACCTGGTCTATGTAACATAACCACCATATAACAAGGAACCCAGGGCTAAATGGTCTATCTCTCCCCTAGCTGGCAGGGACCTAGTACGTGTAGCCGTATGAACCATAGAATATCAATAACCATATATGCCATTATAGGGGACCCGAACCTCATGCCATAATCAAGGTGACTTGATCACCAATCTATAAAATATGGGGGACTCGAACCTCCCATTCATATATCTATTTGGGAGACTCAAACCTCTTGGTCATAAAGAAACCCGCACCGGCTAGCGCGGCTTCTAGTGTTAGTCCTTCAAACTCCAATTTCATGGCTCGTCTACACACACTGCTTTAAAGCCCAATTAAAACATTCTTTACACATATGCACAACCATTAATCCAATTACATACCAAAGAAATCTTGTTGGTATCATCATACCAACCCCACTTGGAAGCGTACAACATGTCATAATCATTATTAGTCAACTTTGGGACCTGAACCCATTGTCTAAACAATGACCTCAATTCAATTAAACATTTAGGGACTCGAACCCATTTAGTTAATTAAACCACCAAGGTTATCATTTAAATCAGTTTATGGTCATCAAGATCTTCATAAACCATTACTAATCATCAACATTCATAGGTCAATGCCATAATCCAAACCACAATTCATATGTGACAATATTCTTCTCATTGGCATTTTGACAAATAGGTGTAGGGTGTAACATAATAAAACCATTATTCAAGACAAAATCAATCAAGTTAGGGTTAACCATGACTCATTAATTTATATCACAGTTTCCAAGCACCCACATATGCAAAACCATTATCAAAACATGTATAATCATAATTTAAGACATGAGAAAACAATACTCAACATTCTGCATTCAAACCCTCAACCATGGTTTTCAAAACCATTGTCAATTATTAATGTACAATGTTAAAAACACATGATTTTTGTGAGATCACAATTAAGGAACAGTCACATGCCTGTGTCATGATGATTCACAGATAGATTTTGATCCTTAAGCCTCTAGATGACCCCTTTGAAGAAGCCCTAGCCCAATCACCTAGAGAGTTTTTTAGAGAGTGTTTAGAGAGTGTTTTGGATATTTTAAAGTGAAGAATGTAAGGCTTAAAAAGTGTTATAAGACGTCGGGTCTTAAGGGCTTGGGGTGCGAATTGTCCAAAATACCCCCAACTCAAAGCTAAATATCCTGCCTTTGGTTACGAGTCAAGCCATTGACTCATCACCACAACTTATGGCTCATACTATTGAGTCATCACCAAAACAGAGAATTGGGAACCACACACTGTTCTTTCATAGAACCTTTCCGTTTTTCTTCCGCAACCAATAAACATGACGATCCAAGATCGTTGCGGGACCTCCTCATAGGAAAAAAATCTGAAATACCAATGTTATCCTAGGGAACAACAAGTGAAGGATCATCCATGTATTTCCGCCACATAGACACATGGAGTACCGAATGAATGGAACTCATGCTAGAGGAAAAATCCAATTCATACGCAATATTTCCAACTCTTCTCAAAACCATATACGGTTAATATATACAGTGGACTGAGCTTCCCCTTCTTTCCAAATAGAATTACTCCCTTCATGGGAGAAACATTCAAGAACACCTATTCTTCAACCTCAAACTCCAAATCCCTTTGCCTCAAGTCGCATAGGACTTTTGGTGACTGTGGGCGGACATAATCCTATCCAAAATCACCTTCACTTTCTTCATATCTTGGTGAATCAAATACGGGAAAAATATTTCTGCTTCACCAACCTTGAACCACCCAATAGTAGATCTACACCTCCTACCATGCAATGCCTTAAACGAAGTCATACCAATGCTAGAATGGTAACTATTATTATAAGAGAATTCAATCAAAGGAATTGGTCAAACCAACTATCACCATTGTTGATCATGCAAGCTCGCAGCATATCCTCCAAAGTTTAAATAGTCCTTTCGACTTGCCCATCCGACTATGGGTGAAAGGCCTTACTAAGACTCACTTTAGTCCCCAAACCACGTTGAAACGAGTGCCAAAAAATGTGACAAAAACTAAGTACCACAATCTGAAATAATTGAGATAGGCGTACCATGTAAATTTACCACTTCTTGAAGGAATAACTTTCCATGATCCTTGACAGAATAAGTAGTCCTCACTGTCAAGAAGTGAGCGGACTTAGTCATCCTATCTATGATGACCCAAATGGAGTCACACTGATTCTGCAATTGAGAAAGGCTGGTAGAAAAATCCATATTAATTATCTCAAATTTCCACACTCATAGTTCAATCTCTTGAAGTAGCCTACTAGGCCTCATATGCTCCACCTTCACTTGATGACACACCATACACTTAGCCACAAAGTCGGCTACATCCTGCTATATATTATGCCACAAATACATCTTCTTGATATTATGATACATCTTCATGAAATGGGGATTAGTAGTATACAACGACTCATGGGCCTCAGCCAAAATCCTGCCTCATAATCCATCAACATCGAGAAAACATAACCTCCCTTGGTACCTCAAGATAATATCACCGCCAATCTCAAAAATCATCACCTTTTGCTAATGAACATCATCCTTGATCTTCATCAATAGAGGATCTAACACCTACTTCTCATTTATTTTCAAACTAAGAGATGATTGCACCACCTATTGAACAAACACACCACCATCCTCGAAATCTAAGAGACGGACTCTAATGTTAACCTAATGGTGAATATCCTTTACTAATTCCCGCTTATCCTCATCTATATGAGCTATACTCCACATGGATAACCTATAAGAGCATCAAAAACTACATTAGCCTTACATAGATGGTAGTGAAGACTCATATCATAGTTCTTCAGCAAGTCAAGACACCTCTTTTGTGTAAGATTAAGCTCTTTCTGAGTGAACACGTACTGTAGGCTCTTATGATAAGAAAAAAGATATCAACATGCACTCCATACAGATATTGACGACAAATTTTAAATGTGAACACCATTACCAAAAGCTCCATGTCTTGAGTCAGATAATTCTTTTCGTAAACCTTCAAATGCCTATTGGCATAAGCAATCACCTTGCTATGCTTGATCAACACTCAACCCAAACCAACCCAGGACACATCACAATAGATAACAAAACTCTATGTACCATCAGGTAGAGTCAAGATCATAGTCGAAGTAAATTTGTCTTTCAGCTACTCAAAACTATCCTCGTAAGCATCACGCCACAAAAACTTCACCTTCTTCTGAGTCAACTGAGTCAATGGGGCAGTAATGGAAGAAAAACTCTCCACAAACCTCTTATAATAACTGGCTAAACCCAAGAAGCTTTGAATATCGATTAGAGTCATGGGTCTAGGTCACTTCTTAACCATAACAACTTTCTGAGGATCCACTATGATCCCTTCACTAGACACAACATGACCCAAAAATGTAACAACATTCAACCAGAAGTCACATTAAGAGAGCTTAGCATATAACTGTTGATCTTTAAATATCTGCAATACAATGCAGAGGTGATCGATATGATCCTCCTCACTCCTAGAGTACACCAAAATACCATCGATAAAGACAATCATAATCAAATCAAGAAACTGACAAAATACCAAATTCATTAAGTCCATGAATGCCACAAGGGCATTAGTCAAGCTGAATGACATCACTAAGAACTCAAAATGACCATACCGGGTACAAAAACCTATCCTAGGGATTTCCACCTCCCTAATCTTTAACTGATGATACCCGAACCGAAGGACGATCTTAGAGAAAAACTTAGAATCCTGGAGCTGATCAAATAAATTATTTATTCTTGAAAGACGGTACTTATTACTTACCATCACATTATTCAACTGTCGGTAATCAATACACTTCCGAAGGAAACCATTCTTCTTACTCACAAAGAAGATAGGTGCACCCCATGGGGACATACTAGGATGGATGAAAACCTTGTCTAATAGATCCTTTAATTGGTCCTTAAGCTCCTTCAACACAACTGGAGCTATTCTATATGGGGGAATTGATATAGAACGAGTGTCCAGAACAAGATCTATCCAAAACTCAATCTCCCTATAAGGAGGAACACCAAGAAGGTTATCAAGGAAGAACTCAGGAACTTCATTCACCATCAGGAAGGAATGCAAAGAAGGACCCTCCGAGTTAGAATCTTTAACCCATACCATATAGTAGAAACACTCTGGAGATCAATCTCCGAGATCAAAGATATGATATGAACCTTTCCTTAGGAGATAGAGAACCACTCTCACACTTAATAACAGGCTCTTTAGGGAAATTAAAAATGACCTTATGGGTTCAACAGTCTAACAAAGCATAAAATGAGTGCAGCCAATCCATTTCAAAAATAACATAAATTTAAACCATGTCTTACTCTATCAAGTCTACCAGAGATTCTTTACTACCAACAAATACCACACCCCGTGATAGACTATTCTGAAAACCACTGAGTCTCCTAATGGAGTAGAAACAGAAAAAGGGTCTAATAGACACTCAGGACCAAAACAAAAATACATAGCCAAAAATGGTGTCACATAAGAGAGAGTGGACCCTGGATCAAGTAAATAGTACATATCACGGGAAAAGATTTTTAATATACTAATAACGACATCGAAAGATGCCTCAGATTCCTAACGAGAAGTAAGAGAATATAAGGGATTTCGTCCTATGCCAGAGCCAGAAACATAAGAAGAAGAAGAAGCAGCCTTTGATGTCAGAGCTGATGAAGAGGAAACATGAACCTTATTTGGAAAAAATGCAATCCTAAATGGACAATCACACTATATATAGCCAATCTTAGCATAATTGAAACATCAGTTTCTCCTGTTCTCACACTAGCCACGGTATGGCTGATCACAAATCTATGGGGATAGAAAACTAAGCCCCACTATTCTTAGATTGGGCACCCTATGACCTGTACCCTTCACCATGAAGATATAAATAATAACCCAATTGCTTCGAGTAAGGAGTACTAACCGTAGAGAAAGCTCCAAAACTCCCCCACTACTTCTTAGGCCATTTTCCCCATCCCTACCACTCTGCTACTGGAATCAACCCTAATAAGAAAATTTGAAATCCTTACTCTATCTCTCACCAATCTCAACCTGCTTCTTCTCTTCTTTCTTAACCTATTGCATATAAACTACAAACCGAGAAATATCCATATCCTTGTTCAACAAGGAAACCTTACTCTCCAAAATCAACTCATAGGATAATTCAAAAGAAAATTACGCATTCTATCTCTCATGTTAGACACTAACTCATGAGAATACCTAGACAACTAATGGAATTTCAAAGCATATTCTTTGCCTGACATCCTACCTTTATTCAAGTTAACTATTTTCTCCTTTTTTGTCTCCCTCAACTCTTGAGGAAAGAAAAAGTCCAAAAAGGCACTAGAAAAGTTATCCCATAATACAGAGTCATCATCACTTCCCCTAGACTGTTCCCACTCTTCATACCCCTAGTACAGAACATCCTTCAATTTTTAGTCAGCAAACTCCACACCTTTAACATATGATACATGACTAATCTAAAAGATCTTCTCCATCTCATCAATGAAAGCTTGAGCATCCTCCTCAATATTAATACCAGTAAAAGTTGAAGGACTCAACCTCATGAATTTACCAACCCTTGTGGCCTCAGAAGATGGAGTAACAGAAGCACTATGGTTAAACTAAGAAGTTACCAGCTGAGCCAACATATAAATAGACTAATGAAAATCAACATTCATCACATCTACCTGAGGTGCTCGAGGATGGGTAGAGGGAATCAGTGGAACTCTAGGAGGGAAATCAGGATCTGGAACCCTAGACTAGGTCTGCACCCTATAAATAGGGTGAGTCCCATCAATCATGTCCCCAAATAAAATTGAGGAGTCCTCATGAGCTTCAGATTATCTCAGAGACAAGATTGAAAAAGTTTGAAAATGGGAAATATAGAAATCCAAGACCTTAGACTCTATAGCTCTAAGTAAGACAATAAGAAAGGGAAACATTCCTAAATGTCTCATAGCCTTTCTCTTATAAGTGGGGTGAATTACACACTCGTAAAAAAGACCGTACTTGACATGGCTTTATGGACACCCAATTGACCATGAACCTAGGCTCTGGCTCAAACTTCATCATGACCCAATCTAGGGCCTGGCCATGACAGGTATCTCAAGTCCCACGTGGATCAAATATTACCCCGTTTTCCAAATCAAACTAACACAACATACTCGCATGTCAGATAAATTTTGAACATATAAGAGATAGTGAAAACCAAGACCAATCATACCTCATGAAATTTTTAAACTAATCCACCAAACAACAGACACAAGTCTACATTAATCCAACAAAGCCTCTATATATCCAAAGTTAATAAAATATCAAGACATTCCCCCGATAATACCCAAAATTAAAGTCTAAACAAGTCTAAGACATTGAATATAAATAATAAGAAATGAAGCCTCCTGAGTTATGGAAGCTTACCACTTCAATGTCAACCTATAAACTACTCGAACACCTGATCACTGCATAAGTAAATTAGAAAGAGTTTCTGGGCCTACATCGCATTGGGATACAATATTCAAAGATGGTTAGCGGTTGGAGCACTAACATGTAACTCAGGGATAGAGGAATAAAGTCATTCCATCATTCAAAACCAAGTCAAATCATCATAAGCAATCACATACATATATTTATATATATATATCATGATAGGATAGGGAACAAGGCTTAGCATGCACTTTGAAAACCTTAACCTGTAATGTATAGCATAACTGTCATATAATAAGGCACCTACGTGTTATATGGTCCCAGCTCTCCCCTAGTGTAATACCCATGCTTTTTCCTATCTTAAAATTTATCTCAAGGATGTTAGAACTTCCATTGAATAAGATTCTATCGATATATAATTCACCCAAATACGACCCCCGGGCGAAGAGTTAGAGCTTTTTTAGTGAGATAGTGTTTGACCAGAGCTTTCAGCGCATCGCGGAGATAGCTCAAATGGCAATTGTTAAATTCCAGTGTCGCTCCAAGATACTGGTGCTTCGCGTCAAACTTCCAGGTCATAGACAAGGTGGCAACTCGATAGCTCCGCGTCACGCCACCATGAAATTTCCCTATTGTCAATTTCCAGTGATACGGCACGATAACGCCGAATCGCGCCAAGGGCCCAACTTGAGAAATTTTACTGAAAATTTAATTATGTGTCCAGGGTTAAAAGGGTCAATTCCCCCCCCCCTATATAAGCTTTCAAACACGGGATTTAGCCACTTTTCACCCAAAACATATTAGTTTCTCTCAAGTTTATCTCAAGAACAAACTAGGGTTTCTATATGAGATTCAAATTCAGAAAGGTTTCACCATAAATCTTCAAAAAATCGTGATCTAAGGTATGCATAGTATTCATTCATGGACTCCTTTAATCCATGAAGTCCAAGAATCCTTTTTAACTACAAGTTATGGATTTTCTTTATGTTTTCATGCTTTGTATGTTCTCTTTCATATTGATAAATAGGGAATTGATTTCTATTCCATGATTTGATGATAAATTCCAACTGGGTTGATTAGTATAGATAAAGATTTACGAAATCTCATTACTAAAACCTTGTATGATGGAATTGGAATTGAATCATGATGTTTAATTGTTTTATGATGTGCTTTACATATACTATGCCTACAATAAGTTTGATTAAATGCCTAGATGAAGGAAAATTATCTAACTAGCATAATATCATGAAATCCCCATGTATGTACAAGTTTATGCCTATTACATTCTTGATGAAAGACTCCTATGAATGTATTATGTATTATGAAGTTAGTCAAGTCTTCAAGTAAATCATGCTATGTCAGTTTCCTTCTATCGAGTCCTAGGGGTACTTGTACCCTAAATATTAATTGTACGCCTAGATCCATTTCATGTTTTCACGATACTCTCAGTCAACATATGAACTCTTAGACTTCAGATAGTCTTTTGAATCAAGAAAAATCTCCATGATCTCATGACTCAATGAGTTGTCAGATATCAGTAGTAATCCGTCAGCCACTGAAATTTAGCAATCACAAAATTAGTTACTAGCATGTCACATTATTAGTATTTGCAGATATATTATTTTATGTTATTAGTCATATCAGTTACTAGCATGTCAAGTTGTCAGTATACAGACTCAGAAATCATAAAATCACGTTGTCAGTTACGTATTTATGCATGTATTCTCATGTTCATGTTAGATAGCCAGTTAGAATTATTTATGCATGTGAACCATTGTATATATCCTACCTCACATGTATACTCGGTACATATGTACAGATGCATTAGTGCTATGGTGCTTTATTTTATGTTACATCGTAGGTTCAGATACACGAGTTCTAGATCAACAGTTGATTCCAGATTCAGCAGTCAGAGTAGAAGTGAGTCCTCATTTTTCGAGGACATAATTATTTTCTAGTATCTCATTAATTAGCTTATTAGTTGGAGTTAGTTAGGGACATATCCCATCAACTCCTTATTCAGATTCTTCAGACAGTAGAGGCTTTAAGACTAGATTCAGACTTGATACAGACTATTATATTTTAGACTTTAGTTTTGTTTTGGGTATTCTATTACCCCACACAAATGTTATGTTATTCAGTTATGTTCATGATCGAACCTTGTGGCCTTTCATTTTATGTTTCTGTATTATTATATTATCTTATGTAGTATACAGGTACATATATTAGTCATGGGTTAGCTTGTGGTCCTTTGGGGTCATGAGCATTGTGTATCATTCTGATTCAGCAAATCGGGTTGTTACAAACTTGATATCAAAGCCTAAGGTTCAATAGAGTCCTAGGAAGTCTGAAAGCCGCATCTAGTAGAGTCTTGTACATGGCTATATTGTACGCCACATTTATGTGCAAGAGGCTATGAGATATTTTAAGAACAGTTTACCCTTTTTCAGTATTCATGTCCTGCCTGTGAACATAATCATAAGTCAGTCTCTTAGTCTAATCTGCTTCTTCTCTTTATTATGAAACATTCCTCCTAAGAGAAGAAATCAGTCAACCCCTCAGTACGAAGAACCTTTGGGTGATCATGTTTCTCATGCGGAGTTCAGGAACGTATTTACCACTCTTGCCCAATCAGTCTCTTCTCAGAATAAACTGCTAACAGTTATTTCGGCCAACCCAGTGGGCAACTTAGCTGCAGTGAGGATTCAGGACTTCACCTGAATGAATCCTCCAACCTTCCTCGGGTCTAAGGTAGATGAAGACCCTCAGGAATTCTTAGATGAAGTTTATAAAGTGAAAGACACCATAGGGGTGACTACTGTTGAGAGTGCTGAGCTATCTGTATACCAATTGCAGGATATGGCTCATGCTTGGTTCAAACAGTGGAAGTCCGAAAGATCAGAAGATGCAGGTCCTATAGATGGTAGGAGTTTGTTACTGCATTCTTACACAGATTCTTTCCCTAAGAGCTTAGAGAAGCCATGGTTCTAGAGTTCATCAACCTCAGGTAGGGAAATATCACAGTGAAAGAGTATTCTTTTATTTACTCAATTACCCAGGCATGCCCCACATATGGTTACAGACAGTACATCCAAGATGAGTAAGTTTGCTTCAGGGGTGAATGACAACGTGGTTAATGAGTACAGATCCGCCATGCTGAACAATGGCATGACCTTAGATAGACTTATGAATCATGCTCAGTAGATAGAAGAGAATAAAATTAAGCAGGGGAAAAAAGAATAAGAGAGCGAAGACAGGTAGTTTCAACTTCGCTCAGCCTAAATCAGAAGAAGGAAACCGTTCCCAGTTTCATCCTAAGTCATCAATTCTAGTTCCCTCTACATCCAGTGCTCCAGTTCTTATGTTCAAAGAGGGTAATAAAGATAGAGCCCCAGTATCTAATACCTAGGGTAATGTTAGTAGTGCCCGCACTTACCATCTTTGCCAGACTTGTTGTAAGCACCATCAGGGTGTTCGTAAAGAAGGTAGTAGAATTTGTTTTGGTTATGGAAATCCAGACCATAGAGTTAGAGACTGTCCATATCCAGGGCCTCAGGGTCAACAAAATCGCTCTTTATCTCAGTCCGGCCACCCAAAATAGCAGGGTGCCACTTCCAGTGCAACTAGTGGGCAAAGCCCAAATCGTCTCTATGATCTTCAGATGACAAAATCAGGAAATTTTTCCTGATGTAGTTATTGGTACATTACAGATATTTCATGTGCATATTTATGCTTTGATAGATCCAGGAGATTTTTTGTATTTTGTTACTCCTTATATATTAGTTGATTTTGGAATCAGTCCCAAAATTCTAGCAGAGCCCTTCTCAGTCTCTACCCCAGTGGGTAAAACCATCATATCTCGGCGAGTATACAGGAACTGCCCGATTATGATATTTCAGAAAGTCACTTCAGCAAACTTAGTCGAATTAGAGATAACTGATTTTGATGTCATTCTCGACATGGATTGGCTTCATTCATGATATGCCACCATCGACTGCAGAAACATAATAGTTTAGTTTCAGTTCCCGAATGAACCCATCCTAGAGTGGAAGGGTAGTGTATCCTCTTTTAGGGGTCAACTTGTTTCCTACCTTCGGGAAGGAAAATAATATCTAAGGGATGTGTTTATCATCTAGTTCATGTTAGAGATTCCAATTCTGAGGCTCCCAGTATCGAATCAGTCCCAGTAGTGAATGAATATTCAGATGTTTTTCCCAAAGATCTTCTAGGAATTCCTCCCGAAAGATCTTCGGTATTTATCTTCTTTCAGATACTCAGCCTATCTCTATTCCGCCATACAGAATGGCGCTAGCAGAACTCAAGGAACTAAAAGAACAGTTGAAGGATCTCTTAGATAAGGGATTCATCAGACTCAGTGTTTCCCCATGGGGCGCACCAGTCTTATTTGAGCGCAAGAAAGGCGGTTCTCTCAGAATGTGTATAGATTACCGTCAACTCAATAAGGTTAAGGTAAAGAACAAGTATCCTCTTCCCAGAATCGATGAGTTGTTTAACCAACTTCAGGGTGCCAGTTATTTCTCTAAGATAGACCTCAGATCCGACTATCATCAGCTCAGAGTTAGAGAATGTGATATCCTGAAGACAGCTTTCCGTATGTGGTATGGTCACTTTGAATTTTTAGTTATGTCCTTTGGTCTTACCAATGCCCCAGTAGATTTTATGGACTTGATGAACCGCGTGCTCAAGCAGTAATTAGACATGTTCATTATATTCTTCATAGATGATATTTGGGTCAATTCCCGCACTGAGCGAGATCATGCAGACCATCTCAGAATATTAGTCTAGACTCTCAAAAATCATCAGTTATTTTCCAAATTTAGTAAGTGTGAATTTTGGCTAAGATCAGTAGCATGCCCTGGCCATATTATTTCCGGTGATGGCATTAGAGTAGATCCTCAAAAGACCGAAGTAGTAAGAAACTGGACTCTCTCTGTTTCTCCATCAGATATCAGGAGTTTCTTGGGTTTGGCTAGCTATTACAGATGGTTTGTTGAAGTATTTTATTCTATTGCATCTCCTATGTCCAGATTGACTTAGAAGAAGGTCAAGTTTTTATGGTCAGATTTATGCGAGAAGAGTTTTCATGAATTAAATACTCGACTCACCTCAGCTCCAGTTCTAGCATTACCGAAAGGTTCAGACAACTTTGTAGTATATTGTGAGGTATCCAGAGTGGGTTTAGGTTGTTTCCTTATGCAGTATGGCAAGGTCATAGCCTACACCTCCAGACAGCTTAAACCTCATGGGAAGAATTATCCTATTCATGATCTTGAATTAGTAGTTGTAGACTTTTCCTTAAGGATTTGGAGGCATTATCTCTATGAAGTTTATGTAGACGTCTTCATAGATCATAAGATCCTTCAGTATGTATTTTATCAAAAAGATCTCAATCTTTGTCAGAGAAGGTGGTTAGAGCTCTTAAAATACTATAACATGAGTGTCCTCTATCATCCAGTCAAGGCCAACATAGTGGCCAACACTCTCAGTAGACTGTCCATGGGTAGTATTTCTTATTTTGATGATAGTAAGAAGAAGTTAGCTCAAGAAGTACACCAGCTTACAAGAATAGGTGTTCGCTTAGTTGATTCTTTAGAGGGCGGTGTATGTGTTCAGAGTATTTCAGAATCATCTCTAGTTTTCGAGGTGAAAGAAAAGCAAGATAAGGATCCTAGCCTTGTCAAGCTAAAACAGTCAGTTCAGAATCAGAAAATAATGGTTTTCTCCCAAGGAGGAGATGGCGTCCTCCATTATCAGGGTCGTCTATGTGTTCCAGTGTAGATGACATAAGGCAGAGAATTCTTGTAGAAGCTTATGGTGCGCATTACTCTATTCATCCAGGGTCCACTAAGATGTACCATAATTTACGGGAAATCTATTGGTAGAGTAGTATGAAAAGATATGTTGCAGAGTTTGTGGCTAAGTGCTCTACATATCAACAAGTTAAGATAGAGCATCAGAAGCCTAGTGGTCCTATGCAGGAGTTCAGTATTCCTACTTGGAAGTGGGAAGTTGTGAACATAGATTTCGTGATGGGTTTGCCTTTAACTCGTCGTCAGCATGATTCATTCTAGGTCATTATAGATAGAATGACCAAATCAGCCTATTTTTTTCCAGCCCATAACTCTTATTCAGTCGAGGATTATGCCAATCTCTAAATTAAGGAGATAGTCAGATTGTACGGTGTTCCATTGACTATTATCTCAGACAGAGGTACCCAGTTTACCTCTTATTTTTGGAAAGCATTCCAAAAGGGTCTTGGTACCCAAGTTCATCTCAGTACAAACTTTTATCCTCAAACAGATGGTCAAGAAAAAAGGACCATTCAGACGTTAGAAGATATGCTAAGGGCGTGTGCAATTGATTTCAAGGGAAGTTGGGATGACCACTTGCCTTTGATTGAGTTTGCATACAACAACAGCTATCATTCTAGTATTCAGATGGCTCCATTCTAAACTCTCTATGGTAGGAGATGTAGATCTCTGATTGGTTGGTTTAAAGTTAGTGAGGCCTCAGTCATAGATCTTGACTTAGTATTCGATGCCTTAGATAAAGTTCAGTTAATTAGAGAAACACTATGGGTTGCTCAGAGCCAACAGAAGTGTTATGTAGATATTCGTAGAAAGGATCTCAAGTTTGATATTGGTGATCATGTCTTCCTCAAGATCTCTCCTATGAAGGTAGTTTAGAGATTTGGCAAGAAGGGAAAGCTCAGTCCCCGATATGTCGGTCCCTTTAAGATTCTCAGTCTATTAGGCAAGGTATTTTATGAGCTCAAATTACCTTAGATCTAGCCTCAGTTCATCCAGTCTTTCATGTCTCTTTACTCAAGAAGTGTATAGGTGACCCATCATTTGTAGTCCCTATTCAGAGAATAGATATTTAGAACAGCCTCTCTTATGAAGAGATTCCAGTTGAAATCTTATACTATCAGACTCGTAGATTGAGGAACAAAAAAGTCCCTCTAGTTAAAGTTCTTTGGCGAAATCAGTCCTTAAAGGGAGATACTTAGGGAGAAGAAGAAGATATGCGTACCAATTATCCTCACCTATCCCCTCCATATCAGATCAATCTCAAGGCAATAGTTCTCCTTAAGCTTACTCAGTTTCATGATTAGTGTACATCACTAACTTAGTATTCAATCTCATGTTCATGTTCCCATAATAATCTTGGTATCAAGTACCACCGCATATTCAGTCATGCATTCATGTATCAGACCAGTTATATAGTTATGCATCATACATGCATTCTCATTGTGTGAAAATTTAGTTCTTCAGAACTTTCAGTTATGCATTTATGAATCAGTTACGCATGCATCAGATATGCATGTTCAGTATGTTATGTTCATCTTGTCAGTCATGTCTGTCAAGAGATCATGTTCCTGTTATTCATGTTCAGTTTATTGATTCCCCTCTCAGGCAGTCTTATTCGAGGATGAATATTCTCAAAGGGCAGATATTGTAATACCCATGCTTTTTCTTAGCTTAAAAATCATCTCAAGGATGATAAAACTTTCTTTGAAATAAGAATTCATTATTATAAACGTGGTATTTACATCGATATATAATTTTCCCAAATCCGACACCGGGTGAACAGTTATATCCCTTTTAGTGAGACAGTGTTTGACCTGAGCCTTCAGCGCGTCACGGAGATAGCTCAAATGGCAATTGTCAAATTCCAGTGTTGCTCCGTGATACTGAAACTTCGCGCATAACTTCCAGGTCGTAGCCAAGTTGGAAATATGATAGTTCCACGTTGCACCATCATGCAATTTCCCAATTGTCAATTTCCAGTGACACGATGTGATAACGCCGCATCGCGCCAAGGGCCCAACTCGAGAAATTTTACTGAAAATTTAAATACTTGTCCAAGGTTAAAAGGGTCAATTCCCCCCCTATAAAAGCTTCCAAAAATGGGATTTAGCCACTTTTCACCCAAAATATATTAGTTTCTCTCAAGTTCATCTCAAGAACAAACTAGGGTTTCTATTGGGGATTCAAATTCAAAAAGGTTTCACCATCAATCTTCACTAAATCACGATCTAAGGTATTCATAGTGTTCATTCATGGACTCCATTCATCCATAAAAGTCAAGAATCCTTTTTAACTACAAGTTATGGATTTTCTTCATGTTTTCATGCTTTGTATGTTCTCTTTCATGTTGATAAATAAGGAATTGATTTCTATTCCATGATTTGATGATAAATTCCATGTGGGTTGATTAGTATAGATAAAGATTTATGAAATCTCATGACTAAAACCTTGTATGATAGAATTGGAATTGAAGCATGATATTTACTTATTTTATGATGTGCTTTAAATATACTATGCCTACAATATATTTGATTAAATGCCTAGATGAAGGAAAATTATCTAACTTGCATGATATCATGAAATCCCCATGTATGTACAAGTTTATGCCTATTACATGCTTGATGAAATACTCCTATGAATGTAGTATGTATTATGAAGTTAGTCAAGTCTTCAAGTAAATCATGCTATGTCAGTTTCCTTCTATCGAGTCCTGGGGGTACTTGTACCCTAAATATTAGTTGTATGCCTAGATCCATTTCATATTTTCACGATACTCTCAGTCAAGATATGAACTCTTAGACTTCAGATAGTCTTATGACTCAAGAAAAATTTCTATGATCTCATGACACAATCAGTTGTCAGATATCAGTAGTAATCCGTCAGCCACTGAAATTTAGCAACTCAGCCCATGTTCAGTTCAGTTGAGTTCAGTAAATCATGTCCAGTGTCCATTCAGATGGGAGTAGGAATTAGCACCGAGTGAACCCAAGGATGGGGACTCACCTGTTATACTAGGGTATGATTCCTAGAAGCAATCCTTGCATTCAAGAACTATGTAGCCAGCATAGGTTGAGACATCGTAGCCTACTAAATGAGGGTAGATGACGTGGCTTAACCTGTTATGTGAGAGTTCCCACCGTTCTCACTAGTGTTACCTATTATATGAGGGTTACCCACATGTTGTTCTTACTAGTGGAGCGGTATTGACACCCTTCTAATCAGGGCATTAATTGGACCCTAGCTCAACTATCATACCACCTTTGGGGTATGTTGGTTAGATACTACTTTACACAATTTTATGTTACAGAATTAGGACTGTCAGATACAGTCAATTAGTCTCAGTAATAGAACTTAGATAGTTTTTCAGATTTTAGGACTGTCAGATACAGTCAACTCAATTATAGTACGGAATACAGATAGTTCCATTACATTCAGGACTGTCAGCTCAACTCATGAATTAAAGACTCGACTCACCTGAGCTCCAATTCTAGCATTACCAGATGGTTCAGATAGTTTTGTTGTATATTGTGAGGCGTCCAGAATGGGTTTAAGTTGTTTCCTTAAGCAGCATGGTAAAGTCATAGCGTACGCCTCCAGACAAATTAAGCCCCATGAGAAGAATTATCCTACTCATGATCTTGAATTAGCAGTTGTAGTCTTTTCCATAAAGATTTGGAGGCATTATCTCTACGATGTTCATGTAGACATCTTCAAAGATCATAAGAGCCTTCAGTATGTATTTTCTCAAAAATATTTCAATCTTTGTCAGAGAAGGTGGTTAGAGATCTTAAAATATTATAACATGAGTGTCCTCTATCATCCAGGCAAGGCCAACATAGTGGTCGATGCTCTCAGTAGACTGTCCATGGGTAGTATTTCTTATTTTGATGATAGTAAGGATAGTAAGAAGAATTTAGCTCAAGAAGTACACCAGCTTTCTAGACTAGGTGTTTTCTTAGTCGATTCTTTAGAGGGCGGTGTATGTGTTGAGAGTAGTTCAGAATCATCTCTAGTTTTCGAGGTGAAAGAAAAGCAAGATAAGGATCCTAGCCTTTTCAAGCTGAAAGAGTCAGTTCAGAATTAGAAAATAAAGGTTTTCTCCCAAGGGGGAGATGGTGTCCTCTGTTGTCAGGGTCGTCTATGTGTTCCAGGTGTAGATGACATAAGGCAGTGAATTCTTGTAGAAGTGCATGGTGCACATTACTTTATTCATACAGGGGCCACTAAGATGTACCATAATTTGTGGGAAATCTATTGGTAGAGTAGGATGAAAAGATATATTGCAGAGTTTGTGGCTAAGTGCTCTACATGTCAGCAAGTTAAGATAGAGCATCAGAAGACTAGTGGTCCTCTGCAGGAGTTCAGTATTCCTACTTGGAAGTGGGAAGTTATGAACATAGATTTCGTGATGGGATAGCCTCGAACTCGTCGTCAGAATGATTCAGTCTGGGTCATTGTAGATAGAATGACCAAATCAGCCTATTTTCTTCCAGTCCATACCTCTTATTCAGTCGAGGATTATGTCAAGCTCTAAATTAAGGAGCTAGTCAGATTGCACGGTGGTCCGTTGACTATTAACTCAGATAGAGGTACCCAGTTCACCTCTTATTTTTGGAAAGCATTCCAAAAGGTTCTTGGTATCCAAGTTCATCTCAGTACAGCCTTTCATCCTCAAACAGATGGACAAGAAGAAAGTACCATTCAGATGTTAGAAAATATGCTAAGGGCGTGTGCAATTGATTTCAAGGGAAGTTGGGATGACCACTTTCCTTTGATTGAGTTTGCATACAACAACAGTTATCATTCCAATATTCAGATGGCTCCATTCGAAACTCTCTATGGTAGGAGATATAGATCTCTAATTGGTTTGTTTGAAGTTAGCGAGCCTCAGTCATAGGTCTTGACTTAGTATTCGACGCCTTAGATAAAGTTCAGTTAATTAGAGAAACACTATGGGTTGCTCAGAGCCGACAGAAGTCATAAGTAGATGTTCGTAGAAAGGATCTCAAGTTTGAGATTGGTGATCATGTCTACCTCAAGATCTCTCCTATGAAGGGAGCTTAGAGATTCATCAAAAATATAAAAATCAGTCCCCGATATGTTGGTCCCTTCAAGATTCTCAGTCGATTCGGCAAGGTAGCTTATGAGCTCGAATTACCTTCAGATCTTGCCTCAGTTCATCCAGTCTTTCATGTCTCTTTACTTAAGAAGTGTATGGTGACCCATCATTCGTAGTCCCTATTCAGATCATAGAAGTTCAGAACAGCCTCTCTTATGAAGAGATTCCAGTTGAAATCTTATACTATCAGACTCGTAGATTGAGGAACAAAGAAGTCCCTTTAGTTAAAGTTCTTTGGAGAAATTAGTCCTTAAAGGGAGCTACTTGGAGAGCAGAAACAGATATGCGTACCAAGTATCCTCACCTCTTCCCCGCCAACTCAGATCAATCTCAAGGTAATAGTTCTCTTTAACCTTACTCAGTTTCATGATTAGTGTACATCACTAACTTAGTATTCAATCTCATGTTTATGTTCCCATGATAATCATTGTATCAAGTACCACCGCATATTCAGTCATGCATTCATGTATCAGATCATTTATATACTTATGCATCATACATACATTCTCATTGTGCGAAAATTTAGTTCTTCAGAACTTTCAGTTATGCATTTACGAATCAGTTACACATGCATCAGATATGCATGTTCAGTATGTTATGTTTAGCTTGTCAGTCATGTCCGTCAAGAGATCATGGTCCAGTTATTCATGTTCATTTTATTATTTTCCCTCTCAATCAGTCTCATTCGAGGATGAATGTTCTCATGGGGGAGATATTGTAATACCCGTGCTTTTTCTTAGCTTAAAAATCATCTCAAGGATGTTAAAACTTTCTTTGAAATAAGAATTCATTCTTATAAATGTGGTATTTCCATAATTTTCACTTTCTATCACTTGGTAAATTGAATAAGCTTTCCATGGATATATAATTTTCCCAAATCCAACACCCAGGCGAACAGATAGAGCCTTTATAGTAAGAAGTGTTTGACCTGCGCCTTCAGCGCGTCGCGGAGATAGCTCAAATGGAAATTATCAAATTCCAGTGTTGCTCCGTTATACTGGAACATCGCGCATAACTTCCAGGTCGTAGCCAAGTTGGCAACGTGATCGCTCTGCGTCATGCCACCATGCAATTTCCCAATTGTCAATTTCTAGTGACACGACGCGATAACGCTGCATCGCGCCAAGGGCCCAACTCGAGAAATTTTACTAAAAATTCAAATACGTGTCTAAGGTTAAATGGGTCAATTCCCCCCTCCCTATAAAAGCTTCCAAACATGGGATTTAGCCACTTTTCACCTAAAACATATTAGTTTCTCTCAAGTTTATCTCAAGAACAAACTAGGGTTTCTATTGGGGATTCAAATTCAGAAAGGTTTCACCATCAATCTTCACTAAATCACGATCTAAGGTATGCATAGTGTTCATTTATGGACTCCTTTCATCCATGAAAGTCAAAAATCCTTTTTAACTACAAGTTATGGATTTTCTTCATGTTTTCATACATTGTATGTTCTCTTTCATGTTGATAAATGAGGAATTGATTTCTATTCCATAATTTGATGATAAATTCCATGTGGGTTGATTAGTATAGATAAAGATTTACGAAATCTCATGACTAAAACCTTGTATGATAGAATTGGAATTGAAGCATGATGCTTAATAGTTGTATGATGTGCTTTACATGTACTATGCCTATAATATGTTTGATTAAATGCATAGATGAAGGAAAATTGTCTAACTAGCTTGATATCATAAAATCCCCATGTATGTACAAGTTTATCCTAGTACATGTTTGATGAAAGAATCCTATGAATGTAGTATGTATTATGAAGTTAGTCAAGTCTTCAAGTAAATCATGCTTTGTCAGTTTCCTTCTATTGAGTCTTGGGGTACTTGTACCCAAAATATTAGTTGTGCCTAGATCCATGTCATGTTTTCACGATAATCTCAGTCAAGCTATGAACTCTTAGAATTCAGATAGTCTTATGACTCAAGAAAAATCTCCATGATCTCATGACTCAGTCAGTTGTCAGTTATCAGTAGTAATCCGTCTGTCACAAAAATTCAGTAACTCAGTCCATGTTCAGTTCAGTTCAGTTCAGTAAATCATGTTCAGTGTCCATTCATATGGGATTAGGAATTAGCACCGAGTGAACCCAAGTATGGGGACACCCCTGTTATACTAGGGTATGATTCCTAGAAGATATCCTTGCATTCCAAAACTATGTAGACAGCATAGGTTGAGACATCATAGCCTACTATATAAGGGTAGATGAGGTGGCTTAACCTGTTATGTGAGGGTTCCCACCGTTCTCGCTAGAGTTACCTGTTATATGAGGGTTGCTCATATGTTGTCCTTACCAGTGAAAAGGTATTGACACCCTTCCAATTAGGGCATAGATTGGACCCCAACTCAGCTATCATAGCACCTTTGGGGCATGTCGGTTAGATACTACTTCCCACAGTTTCATGTTACAGAATCAGGACTATCAGATATAGTCAATCTATCTCAGTAATATAACTCAGATAGTTATTCAAATTTCAGGAATATTAGATACAGTCAACTCAGTTACAGTACGGAACTCAGATAGTTCCATCAGATTCAGGACTGTCAGTTACAGTCACCCACGTTATCAGTTATACTGTGATACAGTCACCCATGTTATCAGTATTTTCAGATATAGTCATTTATGTTATTAGTCATATCAGTTACTAGTATGTCACGTTATCAGTATACAAACTCAAAAATCATGAAATTATGTTGTCAGTTATGTATTAATATATGTATTCTCACGTTCATGTTAGACAGTCAGTTAGAAATATTCATACATGTGAACCATTGTATATAGCCTACCTCACATGTATACTCGGTACATATGTACTGAAACATTCGCGCTATGGTGCTTTCTTTTTATGTTACACCATAAGTTCAGAGACACGAGTTCCAGATTAGCAGTAGACTCCAGATTCAGCAGTAAGAGTAGAAGTGAGTCCTCATCGTTCAATGACATAATAATTTTCTAGTATCTCATTCATTAGCTTATTAGTTGGACTTAGTTGGGGACATGTCCCATCATCTCCTTATTCAGATTCTTCAGACAGTAGAGGCATCCAGACTAGATTCAGACTTGATACAGACTATCTTGTTTTAGACTTCAGTTTTGTTTTGGGTATTCTATTGCCCCATACAAATGTTACGTTATTTAGTTATGTTCATGATCGAACCTTATGGCTTTTCAGTGCATGTTTTTGAATTATTATGTTATCTTATGAAGTATACAGGTACAAATATCAGTCATGGGTTAGCTTGTGGTCCTTCGAGGTCATGAGCATCATGTAGCATTCTGATTCAGCAAATCGGGTCATTATACCTAGTTGGAAGGGCCCCTGTGCGTGCAGCTGCACGAACCAGAGAATATCCATAACCGTATATGACAATAGGGGACTCAAACCTCCAAGCATAATCAAGGTGACTTATGAACCAATGTATACAATATAGGGGACTCGAACCTCCCATTCAAATATCTATTCGGGGGACTCAAATCACCCGATCATATAGACACCCCCACCGGCTAGCGCGGTTTCTAGTGTTTGTCCTTCGAACTCCACTTTCACAGCTTAGCTACACATCCTACTTTAAAGAATAAATAAAATATTCTTTACACATATGCACAACCATAAATCCAATTTCTTACCAAAGGCATCCCGTTAGTATCGTCATACCAACCCCTCTTGCAATACAACATGCCACAATTATTATTAGTGAACTTTGGGACTAGAACCCATTCTCTAAATAACGTCCTCAATCTAATCAACATTTAGGGACTCGAACCCATTTTGTCGATTAAATCTACAAGGTTATGATTTAAATCAATTTATTGTCAATAAGACTTCATAAACCATTTACCAATTATCAACATTCATAGACCAATCCCATAGTTCAAAACACAATTCATATGTGAAAATATTCTTCTCATTGACATTTTCACAAACAGGTTGAGGGTATACCATAATCAAATAATTATTCATGCCAAAAACCATTAATTAAGGGTTAACCATGACTCCTTAATGTAAATAAAAATTTCCAAGAACCCACATATGTAAAACTATTGTCAAAACATGTAAGATCATAATTTAAGAAATGAGAATACAATAATCAACATTATGCAGTCAAACCCTCAACCATGGTTTTCAAAACAACCGTCACTGATTCATTAACAATGTTTAAAACACATGATTTTTGGGAAATAACAATGAGGGAAGATTCATATGCCTGAGTTACAAAGTTTCATAGAGAGATTTTGATCCTTAAGTCTTTGGATGACCACCTTGAAGAAACCCTAGCCTAATCTCCTATAAAGGCTTTCAGAGAGTTTTTAGAGAGTTTTTTTTATCTTCTAAAGTTAAGGATGAAAGGCCAAAAAGTGTTATAAGACGTGATGTCTTAAGGTCTTGGGGTGGGAATTATCCAAAATACCCTCAGCTTAAAATCTATAAAAAGAACGCAAGAGGGTAAAGTTAGACCCCTCAACTCGTATCCACATCATATGATTGGTACCCTATACTAGTAACTTGATCAGAAAGTAGGACACCACATTCTATCAAACATACGAATCCTTATCCAAACTTTTACCATCACCATATGAATAGTACTCTTTGAGTCATACCGTAAGAAGAACATCAATGGCTAGACACTGGACGACGTACGGTTGGGCACTATACCTCTCGTATCATGAACATACAACTCATATTGAGTGTTCTCGTACCTTGAACAGAAATTAACCAATATCACATTGTCCAACATACAACTGGGGTCCTAGACCAGTATCCACACTGTACGACTAGCATGGTGTGAGTCGTATGATGATCGAAAGTCTCAAAACTTGAGAAATTTGTAAAGGCCAAAGATCGAGGTATGTCATTTATGGTATCACCATATCTACACATAGATAGATATACATGTATGTATTCAAGGTTAACTCAAAGGTACAACCTGAGTCATCACACTAGCATCTCCAGTCCTTCCAATCATAGTAGGAACTAGTGCTAAAATAACCAGGGTATCTAATCCATAGGTCTTAACAAGAGATATTACCATAATAAGTAACTGTAAAAAAGGAATAAAAATATCATAGTCTAAAGACATAATGCCTAACCATGGGAAAATCATGGGTAATAATATAAATATATGATGAAAGAGTCAAAATCATAACTGAAATCTCAATACCGGTCCAATAATCAACCTGTCACGTACTAACAATAATAATATTAATAAAAATATAAAGTAATTGGCTCATCCAGACAAATATTACCTAACTGAGCCTTTCATATACCCCCATCGGCAAAGGCCCTGAAGGTTTAATCAACAATCAACAATCAACAATCAACAAACAATAATCAGAGCCCATACCTATGCAATCCCCTATAAGGCTGATAGATATAAAGAAAAAAATAGTATATAACACAAGACACACTCATCACCTATACCTATGCAAACCCCCATAGGTCTGATACATATAGGCACATACAGGTGATAGGAAATGCGCATGCAAGAATTAACGTCAAATAAATCTATATTACCATAACCAATACAACTACCATAAAGTAACCTAGTGTATACACCTACTCTAGATCAAAAACTTCCAAAGGTAGGACCTATAATGACCTCTCTTCTCCTGGCATGATGACTCATGTACGAGGAGTCCCTTGGTGGTTTTTGAGTACCCATATACACCGACTTGGTCATGATCCAGGATTTCAAATAATAATCAATGTAATAGTCAATCAATGGACTTGAATTGGTAATTATATCATCAATACTATCATCAATACACTCTGTCCAGTACCATATATTTCATATAATATATGCATATATATTATTTTTTATATAAATACATATATGTATACACATAAAATGCATGGACTAGAACCATGTCTAAAAGGGTATAAGTGTATAAATACATTTCCCGAGATAAACTCAAGGACAAAATCATCATAAAAGTGAAGAAAGGGTCAGAATCTCTCTCAACCAAGGTAAATAGTAGTAGCAAAATCATGGACCAAAATTTGTCTCGATCAAATCTCTAAAACATCATTTTAAATCAAAGGCTCGTAAGATATTCACATTAAGATGGTACGATTCCCGTTATGAAGAAATATGTTTTTAAAAGTCAAAATGGGAGTAAGTTTCTTTTTAGGAAAAGAGTAATAAAACTATATTTTAGATGGAACCGTACCATTTACCTTCTAAGTGATTATAATTGTACCGAATCTATGCATGACATCACTAGCATTCAAACAATATAATTATAAGCATCAATATGTCTATAAACTATGACCACTTCCCTTATAAGGATATAATACTTCTTAAAACAAAACCAATATCATAATCATGGACTTGGGATCAATACATATCCGGCATAACCATAGCCTCATAATCACGGCTTTAGGCCCAATATTATATCCAAAATAACCATGAGATCATAGTTTGGGGAAAACCCATTATTATCAACCAAGTCACGTCGAATCCTTATACTAGAGGTTCATTAGTCTCAGCTATGTCTAACAAATTTCCAAATGAATATAAGTCTACAAAGCTAATACAAGACTTTGCCTACGGTGGACCGGAGGTGCCCACTTCTAATCCCCAAAATGAATTTTGGACAAGATTTTACCCGGGCTATGCTAAGGTATCTAAATTCACTTGTAGATGTTAAATAATCCATAATAAGCCCTAAGACAGCAATTCCACTGAGAACATGAGTAACTATGTCAGTTCTGCTTAAATTACCATTCCAAGATAGCCTAAATAATCAAAATAAGGCTAATCATACTAATCATGCTTCTAATACCTAAATCTCATCCCATATCTTGAAAAATATAATAATTATACTAAGAATTCGCTCAATATATAAAGAAGGTAATATGATTATAGAAGTATAATAAGTATTTCAACTTAAAAGTCAAATACCCTTCTTGCCCCCCTCCCCCTGACTCATAATTTTGGCTAAGTCATGGTGTTATACATACAATTACATCCTAAAAACCCTATCTAACATGCAACATATACAAAACACCATCTCAAGAAGAAGTGTAGACAAAATCCTACCTCGGTGTCTGTTGCAAACCCTTGAATCATCCACGAATCGTCTATATTCACCCCATGATCACTAAATTCCGCCACAATATCAAAATAGTAACTAAAACATTTTTAGGAGTGAAATGATACCTATATTTCTATAATAGGATTCAGGTCAAATTTTGGGTAAAAAATGGGCCTTTGGACCAGCAAACGGAATCTAAAACTTGCACCCATTAGACGGTCCCTCGAAGGACAAGGAATTTGTTGACAAAAGTTAAGCACAAACAAAGCATAAATAGGGTCTCAAATCAACCCTTAAGCTTTAGAAATAAAAGACCTAATTTCCAAGAATTTTACTAAGAGTTGGAATGTAAATTGAAGGGGAAATTAATGGGAAACAACCAAGAAGAGTTAGGTTAGTTCACCTTTACTAATGTGGATAGTTTCCCACTTTTTCCACAATTTGAGCTCTCAACTTTGTGTGAAAATAGTGGAAGGAATGGTATTAAATTTGGTGGAGAAAAGGGAATAAAAAGTCTAAAAGTTCCACCAAAGAGAACACTTGGGCGCTAAAGGGACCTAGTAGAAAGTCACAGGTGCCTCTAAAGTGGCCCCAATAGTGCTAAAGTGGGCATCGCTTTAGCCACTATTAGGTGCTAAAACACACATCCGCCAATGGTCTAGGGCCACTAAAATTGACCATAGGTGCTAAAGCGGCCAAATAAGTGACTATGTGAATCTATCTGGTGCCATGCTCCATATTTTTACCATGTCCAAAATTGTCACAACCTTATTTCCTCAGGTCATGATGGCGCCTACCATAACCCACTAGTAGACAAGCTAACCCGTAGTCTAGAACAACTACCAATAGACTACTCAATAATATAAGAAAAATAATGTTAATATATGAAATAAAGATATATAGAGAGAAGAATCCCTAAACATGGTGGTGTCAGTACAAGAGCTTCTAATATAAAAAGAGTATAAAAGTGAAATATCAAAGGAAATACAATGATACAACTTATCTCTAAATATAATGTAGAGACTAGTCTATTACATAAGAGAGAGATAAGAAATACTTTGAACTCATTCTAAGTGTCTGAACCAGGACTGCTCTACAGGATGCACACAACAACGACGATAACCCATACTATGATCTGCAAGTTCCAGAAGTGCAATATTAGTACCAAATGAATGGTACACAGTAGAAAAAAGCCAACTGAGCTCCAAAGATAAAATAGATATACATAACTCCACATATATAGATATATATAAAGATATATATGCATATAAAAATGAGGTCATCTCAAAGCATAACCTATATCATCATATTATCATTTAATTCCTCATTATAACACTTACCAAGATTTAAATACTATTATATTTGGGGTTTCTAATCCACATTGCTAGACATGAAATAACCGTGCATAATAAACTAATCATAAGATAGGAGAGCCCAAAAACGTACCTTAAATCTTGATACCGGATCAATGACCAATATGTCATAAGAAAGACATAATAATAATCATTACAATGATAACAACAATATCTATTACAGTGTGAATAACCAGCTACTCTGGACAACAAAATACCTAGCCGAGCCTAAGTATACCCTCACCTCCCCACTCTCATAAGGTTCAATTAACATACAACAACACAATGCATATTCTTAATCCATATCTATGAAACCTCTCCATACCAGCTGATAGACATAGGTGCATACTGGTGATAGGCGATGCGCATGTAGGAATGGATGCAAGAAACACATTCACTATCAACAATCTTATCATAAGTGTTATCATCATGACCATCATCATCGTGATCAACCTCCTTCCTTGTTGGGTATCAATATATCATCATAGTATTCTCCGAACTTACTGGGTATTAATATATCATCACAGTATCTTTCGGTCTTGTTGGGTATCAATATATCATCATAGCATTCTCCGTCCTTTCCGGGTATCAATATATCATCATAGTATTCTCCGTCCTTTTCGAGTATCAATATATCATCATAGTATCCCCTGGCTTCCTGGGTATCAATATATCTTCATATTACCCTCCGGCCTTGCCGGGTATCAATCTATCATCATAATCATCAATGCATAAATGTAGGTTTCTAATACGTGAACATACTTAAGCCAATATACTCGCAACCATACTCATAACATCGCAAATATGACTATCTTTTTATTATATTCTATCTTCTCATCATTAACTAGCCAAGACTCAATATTATACCACTAGTTTACTAGTCATCACATGATCTCTAGTTATCAATCTAACCGATTCTTCTCATAATCATTAATCGTGGAATAGTAACTAAAAATTAATCAATAATTAGCCAAACCTAACGTCTAGTCAAGGTTCACCATTAAACCATAATCGTCATCTATTCACTATTAATCATTTATCAACTAAACATCTTTTATTAACTAAAACCAATAAATATCTAATAATCATTTACCAACTAAACCTTGTTATTAAATAGTACTCGTTATTATCTACTCAGCATCAGTAACTATGCATCATTATAACTAGCATACCCTATCACCTAGTAATGTTAACCACGTTATCCTCACTTAACAACTTATCAACATTATAATTTGTTATCAACAACCACATATCATTACCATCGATAAGACCATCTTCATAGAAACATATCAACCCTAGTCGTTATCTACCATATTACTAAGCAAGGCTTATCAACTAACATATTTAGAATTCTAGGCATCAAGTACTATAGTCACCAAATAGACAACTAGTTACCATGTAGTTTGTACCATAATATTAGGAAGAACAGTAATAAGATAGCATTTTAGCTAGAATCACATCAATAACCGATATAATAATGATAAATGTATTGAATCTATGCATTCCATTACCAGTAATCATCATACCACACCTTCCTCTATCCCATACCAAAGAGATGTTTATATGCACACTCACATACATACATACATACATACATATATATATATATTCATGAACTATAATTGCATCCTCTACAAGGATAAGAACTTCCTAAACTTCCAATCGATATCATCTATTGGGCCTCGGCCCAATAATATGTTCGAAATAATTATAATATTATCATCACAGCTTTTGGCCCATATACGTATCCAGAACTCATCTCTATAATCATATTTATAAGTCATAGCATATAGCTAATCATCTCACATCTAAAAGGAATCTCACATATATGAGGTATAATATCAATAAGCATATAATCATCTCTCACATAGGAGGCATAATACTAATAAGCATGATACGACTATAATTCATTTTGTATATAAAGGTCATTCATCATGACAGTGAGGAATATAACCTCTCTAGGTCAACTATCACATCGAAAAGGAGATAGCATCTCTATAGGCCCAACATCATATCTAAGAGAAAAATCATCTCTAAGGACCTAACATTATGTCTAAAAAGAAACAACATCTCTATGGGCCAAATGTCAATTCTAAGAGGAAATGGTATCTCTATGGGCCAAGTATGAAGTCTAAGAGGAAATGCCATCTCTCTGTGCAAAGTATCAAGTCTAAGAGGAAATGAAATTTCTATGGGAAAAGTATCAAGTCTAAGAAAAAATGGCATCACTATGAGCCCATTATTATATCATTTCTATAAGCAACAACATAGCTATAACTCATAAGCCATAATTCAAGGAACATCATTACAATATACCGATTCAATGAAGTAACCTTATACTAACGTTTACTAATCTCAACTCTAACTTTTGCAGCTAATTCCACAATGACTAACATAATTCTAGGCCTAAGTGGGTCGGGCAATCCCACTTCTAAACCTCCATTTCCTTAATTACGTACACTATGCCCCAAACTAGGCTAGGATACCTAGTCATACTTATAGATGTCAAGTATGCCACATTCAAGTGTAAGATAGGAACTTTAACTAGAAGTAAGGGCACTAAAGTTAATTCTACCCTAATTATGAATCCAAGAATACCACACTAGCCCAATAAGATCAAATATACAAATGATGCTTCCAACAATAAAATCACATCCATAATCTAGAAATGTATCAAATCCAGGCTACATTAAATCTAAACTCAGGAGAAGGCAATAGTATTTTACAAATTTATAAACATACTATCTTACGGGAACAAGACCCTAATCTAATTTCACAAGAGGTCAATAATAAAGGCTAACCTATATTACTCATAATCAATCCCAACATTCATATTGATACGCAATACATGTAATACATCAACTACGAAAGAAAGTGGATAGGAGCCTATCTCAAGGACAAACCATAAAATCATACTTTATGCACCACAAGCTTGTCTTCACTTCACAATTCCTAAAATGCTTTCACACTATCAAAAACATAATCTACTCATTAATACGAGTCTAACAATACCAATATTATACTATTATTCTTTGTGTCCAAAAATGACACCAAAACCCCAAGTGGCTCCCATATATGGAAAATGAATTTTCGAGACAAACTCAATGTTCACACATGAATAAGGGATCATAACCCTCAAGGAATGGGTGAAAACTAAGCATCCTTTGGACTAAAATCAAGCCCTAAGCTAAATTGGGGTTTTGGGTTCAAACTAAGTAATTCAAGCATGAATTCAAGAAATTCTTACCTTAACCTTAAAGATAATCGTGATACTAGATGATAATTAAGCTCACAAGTCACCCTCCATAACTAATTTTGAGTTATTGCACTCATTTTGGGGTTTCTAGGTCTAAATAGTGAAGGTGAAATGCCTAAACGCGTCTTAAGGCCTTTATATAGCTCCCTACAGGTACTGAGATATTGCAATCACACACTCTTGGTCGCGATCGCGGTTTCACCAAATGGCAACAAACTCAAAAATTAGTTTTTGATCCTCGAAACTCATTCAGAATCCAAATAACATGATCCAATAGTGAATTTTGAGTGTAAACCATATTTCAAATCCATTGAAATCATCAAAAATTTCATAGGAAATAATTTAGGCAAAAGTGGGGCCCACACCAATAATTTTATCGAGACAAACTCAATGTTCACACATGTTCACTTTTAATAAAATCCCCTTAATAGACAAAATAAGTCTGGGAGCCTTGGGACCTAAACCAAGGGCCTCCCTAACCTAAAATCGATGTTCTAAAAGTGATGGTGAAGTAATATTTTAGATTTGGGGTTGTTTTAACAAAATGTGGGTGCCACACCCATTCTTTCCAATTTTCAACTTTTTGACTAATAGGTCGATATGAGCTCAGGTTTATTGGGACCCAAACAAAAGGTATGCCTAGAATAAGATCGGTAATGTGGAACTGGTGGTTTATTTGGAATTTGCATCCGATATCATTTCACTGAAGTTTTCACTCGGTGTCCATTATGAACCAACGAAGACTTCAAAATAGGGAATTGGCTCTAAAAAACAAACGAATTGCCCGGTAACCAAACCGTCGGTCCCAGCAAGTCATAAATGACTTGGGGCAGCTATGGAGAAGCTTAAATGGTAAAAATAAAAAATATATATGGAAAATGACTTGAAGCGTCATTACAATGTCCACTACTAAAAGGAATTTCATCCTTGAAAGTTAACAGATATAAAGAATCTCAAAAGCTTGAAAGGATGAGGTATTGGTCCTGCTTCTCCAAGCATGACTTCCCAGGTAACATCAATAAAGAGAAAACACTTCTAAGGGATTTGTAAGACCCCGCAAAATTCTCTCGTAGTTTGAGCCTTAGAGCGTGTCATGTGAAGCATAAATCCAGCCTTAAAAGATTGAGAAGTGACTTCCCAAGTGAGAAATATTTTAAACCGTGTATAATTTCCCTAATATTGACTTTTTGTGACATAGATAATTGAATAATCTTTTCGTTGATACCTCTTTCGTCAAAATTTGACATCGGATGAGGAAGTTATGGCCATTTTACTAAGAGTTGTCGGAATTGCCCAGGTGCGACGGACAGGTTGACGGACTGTCGAGCTTACCATGGAGCATCGCCCAAACCATCGCAACCAAGAAAGTGACTCTCTCTTTTAGCCCAAGTGCGATGGCTAAGATGATGGACCATTAAACTAGCGACGGACACGGACCGTCGCTAAGACCGTCGCAACTGAGACAGTGTGGCCTTTTTCTGACCAACGTGCGACGGACGATCCGACGGGCCATCAAACTAGCGATGGACCGTCACTCCGACCATCGGAAATCCCATTCAGTATTTTTAAGTTATTTTTAAAAAGCAATTTTTGGTATTTTCCCACCCTTTTTACAATTATATATCTTGAACGAAGTTGAGGGCTTCATTTCTCAACCATAATATCAAATTAGGGTTTCTTTCAAGAGTAAAAACCCAAGAACAAGATCAAAACCCTTCTTCAAGAAAATCAAGAATCTCTCCTAGAGTCTTTACGAAAGAGTTTCCTACTGTATACAGATGTTGATTCTTGGGTCCCTTTCATCCAAGAAGCTCAAGAATCCTTTACTAAATTTCAAGGATCTTATGTTTATGAGTTTTCATGATTCATGTGAGTTGAAATTCAAGTTCATGTTATTATTGAGTTTTAATTCATGTTTTGATTACTGGGTTTTCAAGCTTTGGCCCTAGTATGTGATTTTCATGATAAACCCTCTTCAAGTATCTTGTTAAGTGATGTGTTCATGTCAATTAAGTGTAGAAATTGTTGAATAAGATAAGCATGCTCCCCATATGTTTGATAAAATTCTTATGTGAAGGAATTAGAGTCATTAGCATGTTGACTAAAACTCTCCAATTATGTGCAAGATCATGCATGCCAAGTATTTGTTGAAAAGCCTTAGTGAATGAATTGTGACATGATAGCATGAAATTCCCCAATTATGTGTTCTTTAATGCATGCTAAGTGTTTGGTGCAAGACCTTGTTGAATGGAGTATGAGGCAATAACATCTCCCTATATTATCACATGTTTATGATTTCTAAATGCTTGAAGAGATGCTTTAGTGATTGTGATGGTGAATGAATGTCCATGGTCATGATTATTCAAGAATGGTTATGTTTTACATTTATGTTATCGAGTCCTGGGGGTATTTATACCCGATAAATTAGCTGTAGTCTATATCCCGTGTCAGTTTTCATGATAATCTCAGTCAAGCCACGATTCTAAGAACTCAGTGAGTTATAGAACTCAATACTCTCAAACAGTTACAGAACTTAAGTAACCTCAGTATTGTTAGCACTCTAGCCTCAATTCAGTACTCAACTCAGATCTAGTAGTATTCAAGTGTTCGGTTCAGACCTAAGTAGCATTCAAGTAATCTATTTAGAGCTCAGTATCATTCAGTCAGATAACGAGATTGAGTAGTATTCTATCAGATAACGGAACCAAGTGAACTCAGATTAACTCAGTCAGATCATTCGAGAAATATGATCAATAACAGATTCAGCTCAGTTTAAATTCAGTTAAGAATCAGTCCAGAGTCTTTCAGTTAGGAGTAGGAGCTAGCATCGAGCAAGTGCAGGGATTACGGCGTTCCCGTTAGAGAGGCAGAGTCGTTAGCAGCAATTCCTAAACTCCCAAACTGAGTAGACAGCGCAGGACCAGGAGTCACCCATTAGATAAAGGCTTGACTATCATACTGACGTATTTGCTCTATGGTGTTTTACTTTACACCATAGGTTCAGAGGCACTAGATCTAGAGTACCTTTAGCAGCTCAGTCCCAGTCAGCACAAGTAGACGTAGCAGTGAGTTCTCTTCATTCAAGGATGATCCTTATTTTATTATAATATCAGATTTAGTTTATTTTCAGTAGACGGAGTTACTTGGGACATGTCCCATCAACTCCACAGTTTAGACACTCTAGAGGCTTTCCGGACAGATGTATCAGTATATGTTTTGAACCTTATGGCAAGTTTTCCGCCAATTTTCTGCATTTATTATATTATATTATTTCGAGCTCAGGTACATATATTAGTAGAACGTTAGCTTGAGGTTCTTCGGGATCATGAGCACCATGTAACGACTAGGGGGTAGTCTCGGGTCATTACTGGATTTCACCATAGGTATCCCTTTTTCGACCAAAACTCTCATTCTACATCCAAAATATCCAAAGCTCAACTTCAACCGATAACTGGCCTCCAACTGAATTGAAAAGGCTGACGCATGCACAACTGAATCACATCAAGCTGATACCATACTTATATTTGCATAAGAGAAACAGAATCATTTCTCAAGTTTTAATACCAGTCCAATAATTAACCTATCACGTATTAACTATAATAATAACAATAAAAATACAAAGTAATCGGCTAGTTCAGACAAATAATACCTAACCGAGACTTTTATAAACCCTCGTAGCCATTGACACGAATGGTTCAATCAATAGCAAACAAAAATCAAAGTGAATATGTATAAAAAAACCCCGATAAGGATGACTGATACAATCATAAAATAGTATACACCAAAAGACATACTCATCACCTATACCTTGCAATCTCCTATAAGGCTTTCAGATAATGGTGCATATAGGTGATAGTAAATGCACATGCAAGAATGAATGCTAAGTAAGTCAATAATACCATAACCAATCCAAGTACCATAAAGTAACCCAGTGTATACGTGATGTGCTATAAATTAATAGAATTTTGAGGCTTAAAACTATGAAAATATGTATGATTCTTAGATTGCTTTGTTAGATATAATGTGATTTGGGTATGTTTTACAGGAAATGAGGCTTTTGATGCTAAATTTAAGAAAAAGATAAAAAATGAAGTTTTTGATACTTACTTGGTTAGTTTTTGGCGTATGTGGAACTTACCAGGCATATGTGGCCAAAGCATTTGACAGATTTGAAAATCTAGAGAGCTGACAGTGATTTTATAATTTGACCATAACTTTTCACCCTGATATCAGATTAAAGAAAATATGGTATTGTTGGAAAGATAATTCAATTATCTATATGATGATGTGTGCTTTGAACATACCTATGTCCATATACGGTCCATACATGGCAAAGGTAAGTGCCAAAATCCAAGGTCAAGAGAATAAAAACATAAAGGAAAATTTTTTGGCACTTACTTGGGTTCACTTTTGGACCGTATATAGTACATATAGGCCATATGTTTCCCAAGTAAGTATCCACCGTCTACTTTTACTATTTTTTTAGGATTTACTTCCTAGGGTTTCTATATAACCTAAATACACTCATATATTGTTTTTAAGTCTTACTATGTATGATTAGTAAAGTTTTCCTATTTTATTTTGGATTTAAGTTCTAGGGTTTGTTGAAATCTATAAATAACTATTAGGATTTGTTTAGTTTATTCATTCACATCTTGAGGCAATTCAAAGAGAGGCCCTTTGGGGCCAAGTTCATAAACATCGTATTGTTCTTGGTTTGTTATTCGATTTAAGACTTTGGAATTTCTCTTCTTATTATTGTGAGAATGATTTTTGTAATTTTCTATGTTGATTCCATGATTGATCTCATAAATATGAATGGATAATTCCCTTATCTTAGGTTATGGGAACCCCAGAGGATTAATAAAGTAGAGGAGAGTGCCAAATTATTCTAGGTAAAAATTCTTGCACGTATTGGGTTTTCATAATTCTTATTGATTTCTTAGTGGTGGATAACGTTAATATCCCACCTAGATTATTTTTACTTACTCCAAGAAAGGTGAACTGACTAGGAAAAGAAGATCACAATAGTTATTTGAGAGTTAATTACTAAAACAATCTTACTACTATTATGCTCTTAAGATGGTTGCTTTCATCAAATAATTTGAGACCCATAAGGTGATAGTTATTTGGATCAAGGATAAGGGTAAGAAAGGAAACATCGTGAGACTTAAAATCTAAAGGGTAAAATCCATCATTGAGTCCACAAGATAGTTGATGGTACATAACTTATCAGATTTTTCATATAAGGTATCAAAATAGTTCAATAGTGCATGATAAGTCTACAGAGTTAGATGCCAGGGAGAACGCAAGACTAGTGTTCATCTTTAGATTGTTTACAGCCAAGAACAACCAATTTTTTCCCCTTTTACTATCTAAGAAAATCCCTTTTTTTACTATTTGTACTATCCGAATGATTCAAAAAGTTTGAAAGATATCTCCAACCTATTCATTGTGGGATCGACCCCAACCTAGTTGGGTTACTATATTTGAAATCAACCACTTTATCCTTCTTAAGTGTGGTAGCTTGGGCGTGGATCAAACATTGGAGCCGTTGCAAAGGAATATAGTTTTTGAGTTCTTAATTGAAGTTGTTGAACTTATTGGGTTTTATTTTCTTTTATTTTGTTTTTTTGTTGTCCACTCTTCTAGAGATGACAACCTAGCTAGAGGAAGTAAGAAGTGATAATGACTTCTTATTTATTGATCCTTTTTATTTTGATATGCTAAATTACTGGAGGAGCATGATTAATATATTGTTGGAACATAATGATAGAATGCTTGACACATTGTCTCTCATGGAAAAAGTAAATCAAGACCTTATTCAAAAGTTCTATAGGCTTGTCTTGGATATTCATCACTTACAAGTAGAACTAGATGGAAAATCTATTGCGTGTAACACACAAAAACCTAGTTATGGGAGGTGTGTGACTAAATTTTTTCTCAAAAGTCAACTGGAGGAGCTAAAATTAGAGGAGTCAATAATAGCTCATGCATTTATGGATAGTGTCAAGCTTAAGGAAAGAATCCTAGAGTTATGTGGGGATGTAAATAAGATTGTAATTCTTGAGTTGGGGCATATAGGACCTCATTCAAAATATTTTTCCACAATGTATTTGGATAGTCTGAACTTGATTGAGCCATCTAAGTCTGATGAAGAGTGTAAGGATGAGGAAATATATGTTTATATTCTTGAATTTTCTAAGCCAAAATCAAAGAAATACATTCCTCACATAAGGACCAAGAGGTATAACATGCCACATCTATTTCTTGGGTCCTTTATTTTTATACCTCCACCCATGAAGCATAATGGGATATCAAGAAAATAATTTGTGGTGTAGTTCATAAGTTCAATGTAGTGAATGAAAACTTGAGGTCAACTATAGGGATACCTTGACGAAGTCTGAGTTATAAAGGTACCTATGGGCTTATTAGGGAAATTTGAGTGCCCAACCATGTCCCGTCATGTAGTGATGTGAAATTAGGCTTTTCTTGGGAGGCAAAAAAAGGTATTTTTTTATGTTTACTCATATTTGTATGATTGACGTTAGATCTATGCACCTATGGTGTCACATGTTTGTTTCTACCTCTTTTTCTTTGTAGTGGTTTAATGCATTGGGGATAATGCATGATTTCAAGATGAGGGTGGGGTTGCTTGTGGGTCTTTATGTCCTCTTGGAGTTTTGGTTTTCTTGCCTCTTTTCCCTAGATCTTGTTCCTAGTAGAGCCGGCATATTTAGGCATACTATGTTTTGTTTTGTGATTTTTTGTGTTTAAGTAGAAGAAAAATAAGTATCTAGGATAGTTGAAATGTTTTTTATTTTTGAGAAAGAAGATCCCCCATTAAATACCGTGCATGTATATATGTAACGCCCCGATTTTCTGAATCGGAATGCTACACGGTGCTCATGACCCCGAGGGACCACAAGCTAATCCATGACTGATATATGTACCTGTACACTGCATACATAACATAATAATACGGAAAACATGAACATGTAGGCCATAAGGTTCAACTGAATATAAAGAATCTGTCAAAACATAATATTCATATGGGTGAAAGATACCCAAAACAACTAAAAATTGAATCAAATCTGAACATATGTTTGAATACTGAATCTGAAAGCCTCTAAGTACTGTCTAAATAAGGAGTTGAAGGAACATGTCTTCAACTAACTCCGTAAACTGATAACGGACTAAAATAATAATGAATAAATCAAATCATATTGTCCTCGAATGAAGAGGACTCACTGAATCTCTGTGATTGGAAATGCTACTGCTACTCCTGATCTGGAGCTCGTGTCTCTGAACCTATGATGTAACATGAAAGAAATCACCATAGCGCAAATGCGTCAGTACAACTGGAGTACTTAGTATACGAGTAAGGCAGGTTAATGCAAAAGGGTTTACATACATGAACAATGCTAACTGACTGACTGATATGAACGTAAGAGTACAAACATACATACATAGTAACTGAGATCGTGAGTATGTGGTAGCTAAATTTGTTTGCTAATACATGACTGGAACTGTAGTTCTGATACGTGAGCGACTGTGTCTGACAGTCCTGAATCTGGTAGAACTCCCTGAGTCCCGTGCTATAACTGAATTTGACTGTATCTAACAGTCCTGGTATACCGATATCAGAAGAACTTTCTCAGTTCTTTTACTGAGACTGATACTGAATCTGTGGGAGGTAGTTGTTTAACCGACATGCCCCATGTATACCATTATGGCTAAGCTGGGGTCTAATATCTATCCCGACTGGAGGGGTGTCAATACTGCGTCACTGGTAAGGACAGTTGCGGGTGACCCTTATCTGGTAGGTACTCAAAGTGAGAATGGTGGGACCCTAAACTGACAGTTTAAGCCACCTCACCAACCCTAATCTGACAGGCTAAGATGTCTCAACCTATGCTGGCTACGTAGTTCTAGAACACAAGGATGACTGCTAAGAATCACACCCTAAAACTGGTAGGTGAGTCCCCATCCTTGCGTTCACTAGATGCTAACTTTTACTCCTATCTAAAGAGACTAAACATGATTCAACTGACTGTACATAGACAGATTAACTGACTTCCATTGACTGACTTTCATTGACTGACGGAGTAGTACTATTATCTGAGAGTTTACTGAGATCGTGAGATTTCTGAGGTTTTCCTGAGTCACATGACTAACTGAGTTCTATAGATTATAGCTTGACTGAGATTACATGACAACATGACATGGATCTAGGCACACAACTATTTTTTTGGGTACGAATACCCCTAGGACTTGATAGAAGGAAATTGACACACATGACATGACTTGATCACAAGATTTGAGTCCACAATTCATAATATCATAAGTAGGGGATATCATATTTCATTTAGTTATTCAACATCTTAAACATTGTAGGGAATGCATGGATATATTTTGTGTACATATTGTATATCTCCATTATCTTACATGCTTCATACCACCATAATTACAACAAATGAAAAGCATGGGATTCATACTGAAGTATATAGCTAACATGGACTTGTCATTTAGATATCATAGAACCATACAAACATGAATTTCAGGCATCCTAAGCATTTTATCAAACACCTTGCATGTATTCTATAAGGCATAGGTAAGTTTCATACTTACACCATATTAAACCACCTAAAGTTCATGGTTTTCAGTTAACAAACATATATATTCCATGAAAACATCTTTAGACATCACATTGAAACTTAAACAAAAATCATCAACATGTACATACTCATATCACCATAAAAAGTTTACAAAATAATATTTAAAACATGGTTCTTGAGCTCTATTAATGGATTGGATCCATAGATGAACACTACGCATACCTTAGTGATTGAATCTTGAAAGAGATCTAATGTTTCTGAAGGTTTTTGAAGAATTCCTTAGGCTTACTCTTGAGGAGATAATCTGGAGAGAAAATCCTAGTATTGTGGTTGAGCGTGTAAGAGAGGGTTTTTAAGATGCTTAACTGAAGAAAAATGGGAAAAATATGCCTTTTTAGGGTTATAAGTCGTGGAAGGTGAAGGAAAAGACCAAAATACCCTTATGAAATAAATTCCCAGTTGCTGAAAATCATAGCTGATGACAGTTGTGACAAGGCATCAAAAATATGACAAGCCATCAAAAATGTCATCACACAAGAGCTGGAATTGATGGTTTCTGCCTAAGTCTGACGACATTTGTGACAAGGCATTAAAAATGTGATAAGCTACCACGAATGTCGTCACTTAGGAGTTGGATTCTGCCTAAGGCTGACGACCTTCATGATAGGGCATAACAAATGTAGTAAGCTACCACGAATGTCGTCACTTAGGAGCTGGTTTCTGCCTAAGGATGAAGACCTTCATGATAGGGCATCACAAATGTGGTAAGCTACCACGAATGTCGTCACTTAGGAGTTGGTTTCTGCCTAAGGCTGACGACCTTTGTGATAGGGCATCACAAATATTGTAAGCTACCATGAATGTCGTCACTTAGGAACTGGTTTCTTCCTAAGGCTATCGACCTTCGTGATAGGGCGTCACAAATGTGGTAAGCTACCATAAATGTCGTCACACTATTTCTAGCCTGACATACTGGAGTAAAATAGGAATAACTCTTTGCTCCGATATGGGCTTTAGGCAAAATTGGTATCGTTGGAAATATAATTCAATTATATATCTGTTTATAGGTCATGAGATAAAAAATTCCATGTATAATGAGATATATGCTCGTTTGAAGTTGACTCTACCAATATCCTTCTCAAGAATTCAATCGGTAAGGAATGTTTTGATTCGTCTGATAGCTGGGAGTTATTTGAAACCTTAATATACATCTAACTTACTCATAAAACTATAAAATAACCATGATGTACTATGCATGAGTTTGGTACATGGCTCTAATATTGGTTTGGATTTTTTTTGGGGTATTATAATATATGTGTGGATATTGTAAATCTTGTTATGGAATGATTATTAGGAACATGATAATTCTTGCTAACAATTGCATAAACTGGATAGTTAATAGCTTTTTATACAGTCCTGTGCCAATGTGTGTATGAGATATTACCATATTCCCTCTATGTGTTAAATCCATAACTTTCTCAGTTAGTCTTGCCTATGTCGTAGGATAGTTGGTTAGGAAAGGATCATAGGCCATTTTTTATTTTAGTCCACATTTAGCCAAAATGACCTTTTATGTGGAAATTAGTATACCTTGATCCCTGTTATGAGCCTTATAACCTATTTCTTTATTTTCAGCTTTCACCTTTACATTTGTGTTACAATGAATCCATTTTGGCCCTGGTCCTCCTTGGACATTGTGCACCTCAAATTAGGCAAATTGTCTCATATGAGGGTGGCTATAATAGAGGTGCATAATGTAAAATAGATATGAAGAAGGAAAAAATAAAAGAAAAAGAAAGTAGGGTTTGGTATGGTAGCAAAAGAAAATGAAAAAAAAATGAATAAAAAAAAACACACCCAACCTTAATGTTCAATAAAGAATAAAAGGGAGAAATAAGGATGGAATAAAAAGAAAGATGATTAATAAGTCGATCCTAAAGTAATTGTAGTGCCAAGGAGGCTTAGTTACTCTAAATATCCATATATGCATCATACCATCCCCAAGCCTATATTACAAGCCGAGAAAATTCCTATAGTGATCCAAACTTGAATGTCTAAAAGTTAAGGTAAAAAAAATAAGGGCAAGCCTATGGTATTTGATGCACATTAACTGGAACTTCTTTTTGTGTGTGAGTATCGTTTGACCTTCCCCACATTGGCATGCATGATTGAGTAGGGACTTTTTTGTTGTGAGGGCACATGGGTTGTAGTGCTAGCTGCTTAGGTTTTTGGATAAGTGTAACTTGAATATATACATGGTTGTTTGTTTCTAATGTAATGTCATATCTTTATTCCCTTATGTCACATTGTTTTGCTTCATCGATACACACAGTTTATTTTAAAGTTATTGAACTTGGAGGTGGTAACATGTTTTGAGCCAAAATTGATGATTGACTTCCATAGGTATCTTAGGTTTCTCTTGGTTAAGAATCATCATATTATTTTTTTATGTTTAGTTGCATAAGGAAATGCAATGTTCTAAGTTGAGGGTGTTGATGTGCTATAAATTTATAGCATTTTAACGCTTAGAACTATGAAAATAAGCATGATTCTTAGGTTATTTTGTTAGACATGATGTGTTTAGGGTATGTTTTGCAAGAAATTAGGTTTTGGATTCTAAATTCAAGAAAAAGATGGAAAAATAAAGTTTTTTTGATACTTACTTGATCATTTATGGTCGTATGTGGAACTTACCAGCCATATGTGACCAAAGCATGTAATAGAGTTGAAGATCTAGAGAGTTGACAGGGCTTTAGTAATTTTCCATAACTTTTCACCCCGATATCAGAATAAGGCAAAACTAGTATCGTTAGAAAGATAATTCAATTACCCATATGATGGTAGAAACTTTTCACTTTACTATGTCCACATACAGACCGTATGAAGCACATATGATCAGTGTATGGCTCAGGTAAGTGCCAGAATCTAAGGTCTAAAGAGTGCAAAGCTGCAGAAAATTTTTCTGACACTTACCTGAGTCAACTTACGAACCATATGCAGTACATATGGGTTATATTTGGCTCAAGTAAGTGGCCACTGACTCCACTTTTCCTTTTTGTTCCATCTTTAATTCTTAGGGTTTCCATGTAACCTAAATACCCTCCTATTATGTTTTTAAGTCTTATTATGTATGGTTATTTAAATTTTTCTATTTTATTTAGGATTTATTTCTAGGGTTTCTAGTAATCCATAAATACCTTTCGGGATTTGTTTAGTTTATTCATTCATATATTGAGGCAATTCAGAGATAGGACCTTTGGGGCCAAGTTCCCAAACATCTTATTGTTCATGGTTTGCTATTCAATTTAAGACTATGATTTCTCCTCATATTATTGTGAGATTTATTTTTGTAATATTTTTGTTGATTCCATGATTAATCTTATACCTATGAGCGGCTAATTCCCTTATCTAGGGTTGTGGGAACCTTGGTGGATTAACAAAGTAGAGGAAGTGACAAATCATTCTAGATAAAGATTCTTGAATGTATTGGGTTTTCTTCATTCTTACTGATTTTTTTGAGGTGGACAATAGTAAGATCCCTTCTAAATTATTGCTACTTTGTAATACCCCGAGAACTCTAACCAATAGTGACACCATGACTCAAGCTCATGAGAAATAAATTGTAGTGCTTTGGTTGTTTTCTGATCAAGGGTGATGTCTATTAAGTCCTCAAAGATGTCCAAGTGATTAGGTGAATCAAAACATCCCTTACCAATTGAATTCTTGAGATGGATTTTGGCATAGATAAATTCAAATGAGCATATCTCTTGTTACACTAAGAAATTTTGATCTCCTGACCCACCAATAGATAGATAATTGAATTAGCTTTCCAACGGTACCAATTTCACCCAAATTCGGTATCGGAGAAAAATGTTATGCCTATTTTACTCCAGCATGTCAGCCTGGAAACTGTGTGACAACATTTTGTGATGACTTGTCACAAGTCTGACGGCTTGTCACAAAATTTCGTCACCTTAAGTAGAAAGTCACAAATTCCAACATTTTGTGATGACATTTTGTGAAAACTTGTCACAAGTCTGACTGCTTGTCTCAAAATGTCGTCAACCTTAAGTAGAAAGTCATAAATTCCACCCTTTTTTTGAAGACATTTCGTGACGACTTGTCACAAATGTCGTCAGCTATTTTTTCAGCAATTAAAGAACATTTTTGCAAGGTTATTTTGGTATTTTCCCATCTTTTGGAGGCCCCTATTTATATGCTCTTCCAATTCTCTTAAGAAAATATATCTAGGGTTTCATTCAAGAACATTAATCTTCCAAAAATCATCCATAAATCTTGAAGATTTCTTCTAGAACCAAGTTCCTCATAGTGTGGGCTTCGAGAATCATTTATTACAAGTGCGGATAGATTCTCAAGCACTAGAATTCATCCAATTTTAAAGATTAAGGTATGCGGGGTTTTGAACAAGAGCATTCCTTTCATTCTTGTGCCCAAAGATTTGAGTTCTATTATGGATTTATATGATTTTGCAAGTGGGTTTATACCCAAATTACTTCATCATGAGTCTATGAGAATATAAATTGTTCAATCTTTGTTATACATGATTATTTTACTATTCCCAATTTATGACTTGATATTTAATATTTTGAATTTTATATTTGTACCATGAGTTAATACTTCAAGTTCTTTCAAGATATGTGTCAAGCTTTAAGCATCCTTATGACAAATTGGATTATTGAGTATATTGATTCATGAGATTGAGTAGTTACAATGAGTCTTGATATTTCCTCAAAGTTATTGATGTTTCCATGATTTAATGAATTGATACATTTTGATATTCAGAAAGATTGATTTGATTTAAGTCGAGTTAGGAATCCAAAAATTGATTATGATTTGATAAATGAGAAAGAGATTTGATTTGATCTTCATGATAGACCCTTGTGATGTTTGTGGTGGATTTCCTTATTCGTTCTGAGCTTGTGTATGGGAGTAGTATTTAGCACCGAGCGGGAAATATAGTATTTCCCCCAAAACTACGTGGCACCATAGGATTGGTATGGATATTTGTGGGCCAGAGGTCGAGTATGAGATTCTGATCACTAAATTGAGGTTGTACTCTCTGGAAAGAGTACTACGCTCCCGCCAATGTGGGGTTCGCTCCTTAGGAGGGCAAAATGTTAGACTCCATGAAGCTCATATGGTTTATGTCGGATATAAGAACCTCACATGTCCATAAGAGTTGAGTTTCTTGAATTACCGAATCACTCCGAGTCTTGAGTTGAAGAGTTGAGTTGTTTATGATGATTTATGAGGTTTTTATCATATGATTTATTTACTATGAGATCATGAAAAGTATGTTTTAATCTAACTCAAGCCAAGTGAGCCATCATTGTACTTATGCATATTTTCATGAAATTGATGATGATATTTACATTATTGCATACACCCCCACATACTTAGTACATTCCAAAGTGCTGGCCCACATATTTTTCCATGGGCTACATTTTCTCATAATGTAGGTTCAGGTACTCAGCTGCAGCTGCCTTAGCAATATTTGGGTGCCTCACTACGTTTCCTCAGTGATGAGTTCTCATGGTTCGAGGACCGTGTCTATATTTTTGTGATATCATTTTGTTGTTATGGCTTTCAGTACTGTTGAGTCAGTTGGGGGTTTGTCCCAAAGGCTACTTTATTTTGATGTATAGAGGCTTTGTCAGACTAGAGGGATGGTATGTACAAGTATTCAATATATATTTTGGTTGTACAGTTTAGTATTCTCCTGTTTCTCTCTTGAACCCGATATGATATATCTCTTTATTATGCATTACTATTGTTGAATTGAGTTCCTTGAGGTAGTGTCTGGCTTCAAGGGTTAGCTTGGGTGCTACGTGTAGCCCTAAGCACCGTGTGACGTCTCGGGATGGAAATTTTAGGGTGTTACAAAGCTTGGTTTCAGATCCTAAGGTTTAAGGAGTCCTAGGTCCTAGGGAGTCTGACAAGCCGTGTTATGTAGAGTCTTGATCATCAGTGTGTAGCACGCCGCATCTATAAGCAAGAGGCTATGGGATGTTTTAGGAAAAGTTATTTATTTCTTTCTAAAGTTTATCGTTCCTATAACTATCTGTTTATCTGCAATTAACTCATGCTCTCTGATAACAGAAAATGCCTCTTTGTCGAGCTCGTAGAAACAATGAGCAACCTCAACCCGTTGATCCCTTGAATGAGCATGTGTCTCATACAGAATTCCAGGCAGCTTTTCAGGTGCTAGCCTAGGCAGTTACCGTCAATGCTCAAGCTAACGCCTAGGCTATGATTTTGCCTCAGCAAGAGAATAATTCTGCTGCAGCTCAAGTTTGTGACTTTATGCGGATGAATCCGCCTGAGTTCTATAGGTCAAAGGTAGGTGAAGACCCACAGATGTACTTGGATAATGTGAGAAATATCACCCAAACTATGCACGTGACTGAGGAGGAGAGTGTTGAATTGGATGCCTATCGATTGAAAGATGTTGCATATGATTGGGTGGAGATGTGGAGGAAGAGTAGAGGGGAGGATGCCGCTCCCATGACTTGGCAGTTATTCTAGGATGAGTTCTTGGGTAGATTCTTTCCTCTTGAGATGAGGGAAGCAAAGATAGAGGAATTCATGAATTTGAGACAAGATCCATGACTGTTAAGGAGTATTGTCTTAGATTAAATCAGTTATCCAAATATGCTACTAGTATGATGGTTGACTCTAGGACCATCATGAGCAAGTTTGTGACTAACGTGTCGAGTTACGTTGTGAAAGAGTATAGATCTAATATGCTTAATAGGGAGATGGACCTTTTTCAATTGATGATATATGTCCAACAAATTAAAGCTGATAAGGTGAAAGAGAGGGAGAGTGTAAGAGGGAATAAAAAAGATAGATCAGAACAGCAGGGATTTGATCAGTCCAGATTCCATGGAGGGAACCACCCTCAATTCCACAGACGTCCATTTATGCCCGCGCCTTTCCCAGTTAGTACTCCCATGCCTAGAAGCTGGTATGAGTAGGGGAACAGGCCTATCCCGTCCAGGTCTCAGGAAAGTGTAAGTAATAGACCTTGTCCTCCTTTATGTGCCAAGTGTGGTAGAGATCATTTTAGCGAGTGTTTTGTTGATCTGGGGGATTTCTTTGGTTGTGACAAGTTGGGCCACTGACTTAGAGATTGTCCGTATGCTAGATAGGAGAGTTGAGATGTTCATCCCCAGAGTCAGGATACAAGTGCCCCCACTCCGATAGTCCACCCAGTTCCTCCTCACAGTGCCTCTTTTAGTACTACTAGTGGTTCGCGCCAGAATCGCTTCTATGTTATACCACCTCCCCAGGAGTAGGAGGAATCTCCAGATGTTGTCACTGGTATGCTCCGTGTCTTTCATTTTGATGTGTATGTATTGATGGACCCCAGTTCTAGATTTTCTTATGTGACACCTCTGGTTGCTGTAAATTTTGAGATGGACCCTAAATGGATTCCTGAGCCTATTCTGGTTTCTACCCAGGTAGGAGAATCTGTTATTGCTAAGCGAGTGTATAAGAAGTGTCCTGTCGCTATCGTTCATTGGGTCATATGTGTTGATTTGATTGAGCTAGATATGGTTGATTTTGATGTCATTCTAGGTATAGATTGGCTTCACTCGTGCTATGCATCTATAGATTGTCGTACCCAAGTGGTCAAGTTTTAGTTTCCTGACGAGCCCATTTTTGAGTGGTCTGGGATTTTTGTAACTCCGAAGAGCCATTTCATGTCCTACCTCAAATCTAACAAGTTGATTTCCAAGGGTTGCATCTATCACCTAGTTTGAGTTAAAGACCTCAAGTTCGAGAATCCGACTATTCAGTTAGTTAGCATAGTTAAAGAGTTTCCTAATGTTTTCATGAAAAATCTCCCAGGGGTCCTACCTGATCGAGAAATAGAATTCAGGATTTATCTCATTCCCGACACTCAGCCTATTTCCGTTCCTCCGTATCTTATGGCTCCCGTAGAACTTAAAAAGTTGAAGGAACAACTCAAATATCTCATAGACAAAGTCTTTATTAGACCCAGTGTTTCCTCGTGGGGTGCACCTATTTTATTCGTGCGTAAGAAAGATGGTACATTGCGTATGTGCATTGACTATCGTCAACTCAACAAGGTAACTATCAAGAACAAGTACCCTCTTCCTAGAATTGATGATTTATTTGATCAGTTATAGGGTGCAAGTTATTTCTCAAATATAGACCTTAGATCCGGCTATCATCATCTTAAAGTGAGAGAGTGTGATATTCCAAAGACAGCCTTCCGAACTCATTATGGTCACTTTGAGTTTCTTGTCATGTCCTTTGGGTTAACCAATGCTCCAACAGGCTTTATGGACCTCATGAATCGAGTGTTCAAGCAATATCTTGATATGTTTGTCATTGTATTCATAGACGATATTCTTGTGTATTCCCAAAGAGAGGATGATTATGCTGACTATCTTAGAATTGTCTTGAAAACTCTTAGAGATCATCAATTATTCACTAAATTTAGTGAGTGTGAATTTTGGCTAAGGTCAGTTGCTTTTCTGGGTCACATTATTTCCGCCGAAGGCATTAGAGTCGATCCCCAAAAGACAGAAGTTGTAAAGAATTAGCCTAGACCTACCTCCACATTTGAAATTAGGAGTTTCTTGGGTCTAGTTGGTTATTATCATCATTTTGTTGAGGGCTTCTCTTCCATTGCATCTCCCATAACCTGGTTGACCCAAAAGAAAGTTAAGTTCCAGTGGACAGATACCTGTGAGAAAAGTTTTCAGGAGTTGGAGACTCGACTAACTTCATCCCCAGTGTTAGCTTTACCTGATGGTACTGATGTTTTGTGGTATATTATGACGCTTTTTGAGTTGGTTTGGGTTATGTGTTGATGCAGAGGGGTAAAGTTATAGCTTATGCCTCTAGACAGTTGAAGCCTCAAGAGAACAATTACCCAACCCATGATCTTGAATTAGCAGCTATAGTTTTTGCTTTGAAAATTTAGAGACATTATTTGTATGGTGTTTATGTTGATGTGTTTACTGATCACAAAAGCCTGCAGTATATGTTTACTCAGAGGGAGTTGAATCTTAGGCAAAGAAGATGGTTAGAGTTGCAAAAAGACTATGATATAAGTGTGTTGTATCACTCGGGCAAGGCCAATGTTATGGCAGATGCTCTTAGCAGGTTGTCTATGGGTAGTGTAACTCATGTAGAGAATGATAAGAAAGAATTAGCTCGTGATGTGCATCATTTGGATGGTTTGGGTGTTAGATTGCTTGATTCCGTTGTAGAGAGTATGTTAGTTCAGAGTAGTTCCGAGTCCTCTTTGGTCTCGGAGGTAAACGAGAAGCAAGATAGGGATCCTAGTTTGGTCAGACTGAAGGAGTCAGTTAAGGACAAAAAGGTAGAGGTTTTCTCCTAAGTGAGAGATGGTGTGTTGAGATTGCAAAGTAGATTATGTGTTCCCGATGTTGATGATCTGAGGTAGAGAATTATGGTTGAAGTGCATGGCGCGCGATATTCTATTCATCCTGGTGCTACCATGATGTACCGCGATTTGCGGGAAATCTATTAGTGGAACGGTATGAAGAAAGACATAACAGGATTTGTGGCAATGTGTTCTACTTATCAATAGGTTAAGGTAGAGCACCAAAGGCTCGGTGGTGTAATGCAAGAGTTTAGCATTCCTACTTGGAAGTGGAAAGAAGTGAATATGGATTTTGTAATTAATTTGTCTTCTTCTTATCGTCATCATGATTCGATTTGGGTTGTTGTAGACCGGTTGACTAAATCAACTTTTTTCTCACCAGTGCTTTCATCTTATACAACTGAGGATTATGCTAGATTGTATATCTGTGAGTTAGTCAGATTGTATAGAGTTCCTTTGTCTATCATCTCAGATAGGGGTACTCAGTTTACTTCACAGTTTTAGAGAGCCTTTCAGAAGGGTCTTGGTACCCAAGTTAATTTGAGTTCCGCTTTTCATCCGCAGACTGATGGTCAGGCTGAGAGGACTATTCATACTTTAGACGACATGTTGAGGGCATGTGCTCTTGATTTCAAAGGTAGCTGGGATGAGCATTTGCCATTGATTGAATTTGCGTATAACAATAGTTTCCATGCTAGTATTCATATGGCGTCGTTCGAAGCTTTGTATGGGAGAAGATGTAGATCGCCTATAGGTTGGTTTGAAGTAGGAGAAGAAGTTGTGATTGGTCCTGATGCTGTGTTCGAGGCTATGGAAAAAGTTAAGTTAATTCAAGAAAGATTGAAGACCGCTCAAAGTCGTCAGAAGTCGTATGCGGATGTAAGAAGAAAAGATCTTGAGTTTACTGTTAATGATTTGGTGTACTTGAAGGTTTCACCCATGAAAGGGGTGAAGAGATTTGGGAAGAACGGAAAGCTTAGTCCCCGTTATGTTGGTCCATACAGGATTTTGAGCCGTGTTGGGAAAGTAGCATATGAGGTGGAGTTACCTGTGGAGTTGTCTAGCATTAATTCGGTATTCCATGTTTCTATTCTTAAGAAGTGTATTGGTGATTCTGTCATGGTTGATTCTTCTGAAAGCTTAGATATTTAGGATAGCCTTTCATTCGAGGAGATTTCGGTTGAGATTTTGGATTTTCAGATCCGTAGGCTAAGGAACAAATAAGTTCCTTTGGTTAAAATGCTTTGGCGAAATCAATCTATTAAGGGTGCTACTTGGGAAGATGAAGCTGATATGAGAGCCAAGTACCCTCACCTCTTTTCTATGAGTTCGGAGCAAGCAGAAGGTACCATTCTTTCTTAGTTCCGCCCCCTTCTTATTAAAGATTCAGCTGTGTGTCTACTTCCATCACGAATTCATGTATTTTGTATAGTATCCGAAGGTATATCATGAAGTAAGTCCTTTGAGTGAGTCGTTCCAGCTATACGTCCTCATTTTTCTCTTGTTCTTTGCCTATCTAGCAACATTTGGGGATGAATATTTCCAAGGGGGAGATATTGTAATACCCCGAGAACTCCAACCAATAGTGCCACCATGACTTAAGCTCATGAGAAATAAATTAAAGTTTTTTGGTTCTTTTCTGATCAAGGGTTATATGTACTAAGCCCTCAAAGATGTCCTAGCGATTAGGTGAATCAGAACATCCCTTACGGATTGAATTCTCTAGAAGGATTTTGGCATAGCCTACTTCAAATGAGCATATCTCTTGTTATACTAAGAATTTTTGAGCTTATGACCTACCAACAGATAGATAATTGAATTAGTTTTCCAACGGTACCAATTTCAACCAAATCCGATATCAGAGCAAAAAATTATGTCTATTTAGATATGCTAAGGGCGTGTACAATTTATTTCAAGGAAAGTTGGGATGACCACTTGCCTTTGATTGAGTTTGCATACAAAAATAGCTATCATTCTAGTATTCAGATGGCTCCGTTCGAAGCTCTCTATGGTAGGAGATGTAGATCTTTGATTGGTTGGTTCGAAGATAGTGAGGCCTCAGTCATAGGTCCTGACTTAGTATTCGACGCCTTAGAGAAAGTTTAGTTAATTAGAGAAAGACTCCAAGTTACTTAGAGCCGACAGAATTCTTATGCAGATGGTCATAGAAAGGATCTCGAGTTTGATATTGGTGATCATGTCTACCTCAAGATCTCTCCTATGAAGGAAGTGAAGAGATTCAGCAAGAAGGGAAAGCTCAGACCCTGATATGTCGGTCCCTTCAAGATTCTCAGTCGATTCGGCAAGGTAGATTATGAGTTTGAATTACCTTCAGATCTAGCCTCAGTTCATCCTGTCTTTCATGTCTCTTTGCTCAAGAATTGTATAGGTGACCCATCAGTCGTAGTCCCTATTTAGAGCATAGATGTTCAGAACAGCCTCTCTTATGAAGAGATTCCAGTTGAAATCTTAGACTATCAGACTCGTAAATTGAGGAACAAAGAAGTCCCTCTAGTTAAAGTTCTTTTGCAAAATCATTCCATAGAGGGAGCTACTTGGGAAGCAGAAGCAGATATGTGTACCAAGTATCCTCAACTCTTCCCCGCCAACTCATATCAAGCTCAAGTTAATAGTTCTCCTTAAGCTTACTCAGTTTCATGATTAGTATACATCACTAACTTAGTATTCAGTCTCAGGTTCATATTCCCATGATAATCTTGGTATCAAGTACCACCGCATATTCAGTCATGTATTCTTGTATTAGATCATTTATATAGTTATGCATCATACAAGAATTCTCATTATGAAAAAATTTAGTTCTTCAGAACTTTCAATTATGCATTTATGAATCAGTTACGCATGCATCAGATATGCATATTCAGTATGTTATGTTCAGTTGTTAGTCACGTCCGTCATGAGATCATGTTCCAGTTATTCATGTTCAGTTCATGTTCAGTTTATTGTTTCCTCTCTCAGTCAGTCTTATTTGAGGATGAATGTTCTCAAGGGGGAGATATTGTAATACTCGTGTTTTTTCTTAGCTTGAAAATCATCTCAAGGATGTTAGAACTTACTTTGAAATAATAATTTATTCTTATACACGTGGTATTTCCATAATTTTCACTTCCTATCAGGTGGTAAATTGAATAAGCTTTCCATCGATATATAATTTGCCCAAATTCGACACCCGGTGAAAAGTTAGAGCCTTTTTAGTGAGACAGTGTTTGACCTGAGCCTTCAGCGCATCGCAGAGATAGCTCAAATAGCAATTGTCAAATTCCAGTGTTGCTCCGCGATACTAGCGCATCACGCCAAACTTCCCGGTCGTATCCAAGGTGGTAACATGATAGCTCTGTGTCGCGCCACCATGCAATTTCCCAATTGTGAATTTCTAGTTACACGACACAATAACGCCGCGTCGCGCCAAGGGCCCAACTCGGGAAATTTTATTGAAAATTTAATTACGTGTCTAGGGTTAAAAAGGTCAATTTTTCCAAACTATATAATCTTCCAAACATGGGATTTAGCCACTTTTCACCCAAAACATATTAGTTTCTCTCAAGTTTATCTCAAGAACAAACTAGGGTTTCTATTGGGGATTCAAATTCAAAAAGGTTTCACTATCAATCTTCACGAAATCACGATCTAAGGTATGCATAGTGTTCATTTATGGACTCCTTTCATCCATGAAGTCCAAGAATCCTTTTTAACTATAAGTTATGGTCTTCATGTTTTCATGCTTTTCATGTTGATAAATGAGGAATTGATTTCTATTCCATGATTTGATGATAAATTCCATGTGGGTTGATTAGTATAGATAAAGATTTATGAAATCTCATGACTAAAACCTTGTATGATGGAATTGGAATGGAAGCATGATGTTTAATTGTTGTATGATGTGATTTACATGTACTATGCCTACAATATGTTTGATTAAATGCCTAGATGAAGGAAAATTGTCTAACTCGCATGATATTATGAAATACCCATGTATGTACAATTTTATGCCTATTACATGTTAGATTAAAGACTCATATGAATTTAGTATGTATTATGAAGTTAGTCAAGTCTTCAAGTAAATCATGCTATGTCAGTTTCCTTTTATTGAGTCCTGCGGGTACTTGTACCCTAAATATTAGTTGTGTTCCTAGATCCATGTCATGTTTTCATGATACTCTTAGTCAAGCTATGAACTCTTAGAATTCAGATAGTCTTATGACTCAGGAAAAATCTCCATGATCTCATGACTCAATCAGTTGTCAGATATCAGTAGTAATCCGTCAGCCACAAAAATTCAGTAACTCAGTCCATGTTCAGTTCAGTTCTGTTCAGTAAATCATGTTCAATGTCCATTCAGATGGGAGTAGAAATTAGCACCGAGTGAACCCATGGATGGTGACTCACCTGTTATACTAGGGTGTGATTCCTAGAAGAGATCCCTTCATTCCAGAACTATGTAGCAAACATAGGTTGAGACATCGTAGCCTGCTATATGAGGGTAGATGAGGTGACTTAACCTGTTATGTGAGGGTTCCCACCGTTTTCGCTAGAGTTACCTATTATATGAGGGTTACTCATATGTTGTCCTTACCAGTGGTGCGGTATTGATACCCTTCCAATCAGGGCATAGATTGGGTCCCAACTCAGCTATCATAGCACCTTTGGGGCATGTTGGTTAGATACTACTTCCCACAATTTCATGTTACAGAATCAGGACTATCAGATACAGTCAATCAGTCTCAGTAATAGAACTTAGATAGTTCTTCAGATTTTAGGACTGTCAGATATAGTTAACCCAGTTATAGTACGAAACTTAGATAGTTCCATCAGATTCAGGACTATCAGTTACTGTCACCCACGTTATCAGTTATACTCAGATACAGTCACCCATGTTATCAGTATTTTCAGATATAGTCCTTCATGTTATCAATCATATCAGTTACTAGGATGTCACGTTATCAGTATATAGACTCAGAAATCACGAAATCACATTGTCAGTTATGTATTTATGTATGTATTCTCACATTCATGTTAGACAACCAGTTAGCATTAATCATGCATGTGAACCATTGTATATAGCCTACCACATATGTATACTCGGTATATGTGTACTGACGCATTCGTGCTATGGTTCTTTCTTTTTATGTTACACCATAGGTTCAGAGACACGAGTTCTAGATCAGCAGTAGATTCCAGATTCAGAAGTCAGAGTAGAAGTGAGTCCTCGTTCTTCAAGTATATAATGATTTTCTAGTATCTCATTGATTAGCTTATTAGTTGTAGTTAGTTGGGGGCATGTCCCATCAACTCCGTATTCAGATTCTTTTGACAGTAGAGGTTTCCAGACTAGATTCAGACTAGATACATACTATCATATTTTAGACTTCAGTTTTGTTTTGGGTATTCTATTACCCCATACAAATATTACGTTATTCAGTTATGTTCTTGATCGAACCTTATGGCCTTTCAGTGCATTTTTCCGCATTATTATGTTATCTTATGCAGTATACAGGTACAGATATCGGTCATGGGTTATATTGTGGTCTTTCGGGGTTATGAGCACCATGTAGAGTTTCGGTTCAACATATCGGGTTGTTACACCTAGTTGGAAGGGCCCCTGTGTATGCAGCTGCACAAACCAGAGAATATCCATAATCAATAGGGGACTCAAACCTCCAAGCATAATCAAGGTGACTTATGAACCAATGTATACAATATAGGGGACTCGAACCTCCCATTCATATATCTATTCGGGGGACTAAAATCACCCGGTCATATAGACATCCCCACCGGCTAGCGCAGTTTCTAGTGTTAGTCCTTCGAACTCCACCTTCACAGCTTAGCTACACATCCTGATTTAAAGAATAAATAAAACATTCTTGACATATATTCACAACCATAAATCCAATTTCTTACCAAAGGCATCCCATTAGTATCGTCATACCAACCCCTCTTGCAATACAACATGCCACAATCATTATTAGTGAACTTTGGGACGAACCCATTCTCTAAATAACGTCCTCAATTTAATTCAACATTTAGGGACTCAAACCCATTTTGTCAAATAAATCCACAAGGTTATGATTTAAATCAATTTATGGTCATTAAGACCTTCATAAACAATTTACCAATTATCAATATTCATAGACCAATGCCATAGTTCAAAACACAATTCATATGTGAAAATATTCTTCTCATTGATATTTTCACAAACAGGTTGAGGGTATACCATAATCAAAAAATTATTCATGCCAAAATACATTAAGTTAGGGTTAACCATGACTCCTTAATGTAAATAAAAATTTCCAAGAATCCACATATGTAAAACCATTTTCAAAACATGTAAGATCATAATTTAAGAAATAAGAAAACAATAATCAACATTATGCATTCAAACCCTCAACCATGGTTTTCAAAACAACCGAAATTGATTCATTAACAATGTTTAAAACACATGATTTTCAGGAAATAACAATGAGGAAAGATTCACCTGCCCGAGTTACGAAGATTCATAGAGAGATTTTGATCCTTAATTCTTTGGATGACCACCTTGAAGAAACTCTAGCCCAATCTCCAAGAAAGGTTTTTAGAGAGTGTTTAGATAGTGTTTTTGATCTTCTAAAGTTAAGGATTAAAGGCCAAAAAGTTTTATAAGACGTGATGTCTTATTTTCTTAGGGTGGGAATTATCTAAAATACCCTCAGCTTAAAATCTATAAAAAGAACGCAAGAGGGTACAGTTACACCCCTCAACTAGTATCCACATCATATGAGTGGTACCCAATACTAGTAACTTGATCAAAAAGTAGGACACCATATTCTGTAAAACATATGAATCCTTATCCAAACTCATACCATCACCATGTGAATTTTACTCTTTAAGTCATACTATAAGAAGAACATCAAAGGCTAGACAATGGACGACGTACGGTTAGGTACTATACCTCTCATATCATGAACATACGACTCATATTGAGTGTTCTCATACCTTGAACAGAAATTGGACAATATCACATTTTCCAACATACAACTATGGTCCTAGACCATTATCTACATCGTATGACTAGCATGGTGTGAGTTGTATGATGATCGAAAGGCTCAAGACTTGAGAAATTTATAAAGGCCAAAGATCGAGGATTGTCATATATGGTAATATCATATCTACACATAGATAGATATACATGTATATATTCAAGGTTAACTCAAACGTACAACCTGAGTCATCAGACTAGCATCTCCAGTCCTTCCAATCATAGTAGGAACTAGTGCTAAAATAACCATGGTATCTAATCCATAGGTCTTAACATGAGATGTTACCATAATAAGTAGCTATAAAAAAGGTATAAGAATACCATAGTCTAAAGACATAATTCCTAACAATGGGAAAATCATGGGTAATAATATAAATATAAGATGAAAGAATCAAAATCATAACTCAAATCTCAATACCGGTCCAATAATCAACCTATCACGTACTAACAATAATAATATTAATAATAATAATAATAACAATAATATGAAGTAATTGACTAGTCCGGACAAATAATACCTAACTGAGCCTTTCATAAACCCCCATCGCCAAAGGCCCCGAAGGTTTAATCAATAATCAACAAACAATAATTAGAGCCCATACATATGCAATCCCCTATAAGGCTGATAGATATAAAGAAAAAAATAGTATATACCATAAGCCACACTCATCACCTATACCTATGCAAACTCCCATAGGTATGATACATATAGACACATACAGGTGATAGCAAATACGCATGCAAGAATTAACATCAAATAAATCTATATTACCATAACCAATACAACTACCATAAAGTAACCTAGTGTATACACCTACTTTATCTCAAAAACATCCAAAGGTAGGACCTATAATAACCTCTCTTCTCCTGGCACGATGACTCATGTACGAGGAGTCCCTTGGTGGTTTTGGAGTACCCATATACACCCACTTGGTCATGATCCAGGATTTCAAATAAAAATCAATGTCATAGTCAATAAACAGACTTGAATTGGTACTCATATCATCAATACTATCATCAATCCACTCTGACCAGTACCATATCTATACATATAATATATGTATATATATATTATATATATATATATGTATACTCATAAAATGCATGGTCTAGAACCATGTCTAAAAGGGTATAACTGTATAAATACATTTCTCGAGATAAACTCAAGGACAAAATCATCATAAAAGTGAAGAAAGGGTCAGAATCTCTCTCAAACAAGGTAAATAGTAGTAGCAAAATCATGGACCAAAATTTTTCTCGCTCAAATCTCTAAAACATCATTTTGGCTCAAAGGCTCATAAGATATTCACATTAAGATGGTACAATTCCCGTTATGAAGAAATTTGTTTTTAAAAGTGAAAAATGGGAGTAAGTTTCTATTTAGGAAAAGAGTCATAAAACTATATTTTAGATGGAACCATACCATTTACCTTCTAAGTGATTATGATTGTACCGAATCTATGCAAGACATCACTAGCATTCAAACAATTTAATTATAAGCATCAATATGTCTATAAACTACGACCACTTCCCTCGTAAGGATATAATACTTCTCAAAACCAAACCAATATCGTAATCATGTCCTTGGGATCAATACATATCCGGCATAACCATAGCCTCATAATCATGGCCTTAGGCCCAATATTATATCCAAAATAACCGTAAGATCATAGTTTGGGGAAAACCCATTATAATCAACCAAGTCACGTTGCATCCTTATACTAGAGGTTCATTAGTCTCAACTATGTCTTACAAATTGCCAAATGAATATAAGTCTACAAAGCTAATACAAGACTTTGCCTACGGTGGACCAGAGGTGCCCACTTCTAATCCCCAAAATAAATTTTGGACAAGATTTTACCCGGGCTATGCTAAGGTATCTAAATTCACTTCTAGATGTTAAATAATCCATAATTATCCCTAATATAGCAATTCAACTAAGAACATGAGTAACTAAGTCAGTTCTGCTTAAATTACCATTCCAAGATAGCCTAAATAATCAAAATAAGACTAATCATACTAATCATGCTTTTAATAACTAAATCTCATCCCATATCTTGAAAAATATCATAATCATAGTAGGAATTCGCTCAATATATAAAGAAGGTACTATGATTATAGAAGTATAATAAGTATTTCAACTTAAGGGTCAAATACCCTTCTTTCCCCCTACCCCTGACTCATAATTTTGGCTAAGTCATGGTGTTATACACACAATTACATCCTAAAAGTCCTATCTAACATGCAACATATACAAAAAACCATCTCAAGAACAAGTGTAGAAAAAATCCTACCTCAATGTATGTTGCTAACCCTTGAATCATCCACGAATCATCTATTTTCACCGTATGATCACTAAATGCCGCCACAATATGAAAATAGTAACTAACACATTTTTAGGAGTGGAATGATACCCATATTTCTATAATAGGATTCAGGTCAAATTTTGGGTAAAAAATGGGCATTTGGACCAGGAAATGGAATCCAAAATTTGCACCTATCAGACGGTCCCTCGAAGGAAAAGGAATTTGTTGACAAAAGTTAAGCACAAACAAAGAATAAATAGGGTCTTAAATCAACCCTTAAGCTTTAGAAATTCAAGACCTAATTTTCAAGAATTTTACTAAGAGTTAGAATGTAAATTAAAGGGGAAATTAATGGGAAACGACCAAGAAGAGTTAGGTTAGTTTATCTTTACTAATGTGGATAGTTTCCCACTTTTTCCACACTTTGAACTCTCAACTTTGTGTGAAAATAGTGGAAGGAATGGTATTAAATTTGGTGGAGAAAAGGGGATAAAAAGTCTAAAACTTCCACCAAAGCGAACACTTGGGCGCTAAAGCGGCCTAGTAGAAAGTCACAGGTGCCTCTAAAGTGGCCCCAATAGTGCTAAAGTGGGCATAGCTTTAGCCACTATTGGGTGCTAAAGCGCACATCCTCCAATGGGCCAGGGCCGCTAAAATTTCCCATAGGCGATAAAGCGGCCAAATAAGTGACTATGTGGATATATCTGGTGCCATGCTCCAGATTTTTACGAAGTCCAAAATTGTCACAACCTTATTTCCTCAGGTTATAATGGCGCCTACCATAACCCACTAGTAGGCTAGCTAACCCATAGTCCAGAACGGGTAACAATAGACTACTCAATAATATAAGGAAAAGAATGTTGAATAAATGAAATAAAGATATATACAGGGAAGAATCTCTAAACCTAGTGGTGTCATTATAAGAGTTTCTAATATAAAAAGAGTGCAAAAGTGAAATATCAAAGGAAATACAATCATACAACTTATCTCTAAATATAATATTGAGACTAGTCTAATATATAAAAGAGAGATAAGAAGTACTTTGAACTCATTATAAGTCTCTAAACCAGGACTGCTCTACAGGATGCACACATCAACGACGATAACCCATACTATGATCTGCAGGCTACAGAAGTGCAGTATTAGTACCAAATGAATGGTACTCAGTAGAAAATAGCCAATTGAGCTCCAAAGATAAAACAGATATACATAACTTCACATATATAGATTTATATAAAGATATATATGCATATAAACATGAGGTCATCTCAAAGCATAACCTATTTCATCATATTATCATTTAAGACCTCATTATAACACTTACCAAGATTTAAATACTATTTTATTTGGGGTTTCTAATCCACATTGCTAAACATGAAATAAACTTGCATAATAAACAAATCATAAGATAGGAGAGCCCGAAAATGTACCTTAAATCTTGATACCGGATCAATGACCAATGGGTCATAAAAAAGACATAATAATGATTATTACAGTGATAACAACAATATCTGTTACCGTGTGAATAACCAGCTACTCTGGATAACCAAATACCTAGCCGAGCCTAAGCGTACCTCACCTCCCCAGGATCATAAGGTTCAATTAACATATAACAACACAATGCATATTCTTAACCCATATCTATAAAACCTCCCAATACCAGCTGATAGACATAGGTGTATACTGGTGATAGGTGATGCGCATGTAGGAATGGATGCAAGAAATACATTCACTATCAATAATCGTATCATAAGTGTTATCATCATGACCATCATCATCGTGATCAACCTCCTTCCTTGTTGGGTATCAATATATCATCATAGTATCCTCCAGCCTTTGCGGGTATTACTATATCATCACAGTATCTTTCGGTCTTGCAGGACATCAATATATCATCATAGTATCCTCTGGCCTTGCTGGGTATCAATATATCATCATAGTATCCTCCGGCCTTTTCCAGTATCAATATATCATCATAGTATCCCCTGGCCTTGCTGGGTATCAATATATCTTCATATTACCCTCCGGCCTTGCCGGGTATCAATCTATCATCATAATCATCAATGCATAAATATAGGTTTATAATAGGTGCACATACTTAAGCCAATATACTCGCAACCATACTCATAACATCGTAAAGATGACTAGCTTTTCATTATATTCTATCTTCCTATCATTAACTAGCCAAGACTCATTATTATACCACTAGTTTATTAGTCATCACATGATTTGTAGTTATCAATCTAACCGATTCTTCTCATAATCATTAATCATGGAATAGCAACTAAAAATTAATCAATAATTAGTCAAACCTAACGTCTAGTCAAGGTTCACCATTAAACCATAATCGTCATCTATTCACTATTAATCATTTATCAACTAAACATCTTTTATTAACTAAAACCAATAAATATCTAATAATCATTTACCAACGAAGCCTCATTATTAACTAGTACTCATTATTATCTACTCAGCATCAGTAACTAGGCATCATTATAACTAGCCTACCCTATCACCTAGTAATGTTAACCACGTTATCCTCACTTAATAACTTATCAACATTATGACTTGTTATCAACAGCCACATATCATTACCATCGATAAACCCATCTTCATAGCAACATATCAACCCTAGTTGTTAGCTACTATATTACTAAGCATGGCTTATTAACTAACATATTTAGAATTCTAGGCACCAAGTATTATAGTAACCAAATAGACAACTAGTTACCATGTAGCTTGTACCATAATATTAGGAAGAACAGTAATAAGATAGCGTTTCAACTAGAATCACATCAATAACCAATATAATAATGATGAATGTATTGAATCTATGCATGACATCACCAGTAAGCATCACACCACACCTTTCTCTATCCCATACCGAAGATATGTGTATACACACACTCACATACATACATACCCATATATATATATATTCATGAACTATAACTGCATCCTCTACAAGGATAAGAACTTTCTAAACTTCCAATCGATATCATCTATTAGGCCTCAGCCCAATAATATGTTTGAAATAATTATAATATAATCATCACGGCTTTTGGACCATATACATATCCAAAACTCATCCTATAATCTTATTTATAAGTCAAAGCATATATTTAATCATCTCACATCTAAAAGGAATCTCACATATATGAGGTATAATATCAATAAGCATATAATCATCTCTCACATAGGAGGAATAATATTGGTAAGCATGATATAACTATAAGTCATTTTATATATAAAGGTCATTCATCCTGACGGTGAGGAATATAACCTCTCTAGGTCAACTATCATATCGAAAAAGAGATAGCATCTCTATAGTCCCAACATCGCATCTAAGAGAAAAATATCTCTAAGGACCTAACATTATGTCTAAGAGAAAACAACATCTCTATGGGCCAAATATCAATTCTAAGAGGAAATGGTATCTTTATGGGAAAGTATGCCACATTCAAGCCTAAGATAGGAACTTCGACTAGAAGTAAGGGCACTAAAGTTAATTCTACCCTAATTATAAATCCAAGAATACCTGATGATAGGCATATTTACACGCCTAAAGTACTATAATTGACCAATATTTTAGCTATGTTTTGAGGACAAAATATATAATTCATGCACTTTTAGTCCTTTTTCCTGTAAGTGAGCTAACAAACGTGATTAGAAAGCTTTTAGGTATAAATGATGCAGATTTCAGCATTTTATGGATAACTTGACGCCCAAGGAATCTTCACGAAAGAAGGAAGGGAAAACTTGGATGCCAAGGACCAAAAGTGACGCATGGAATATCTGTCCCGGGCAAAAACAGTATTTCCAAAGACTTTGGGGATCAACAGTAACTTAGTAGGATTAGGATAATGATGCAGTAACCTAGTAGGACTAGGATAAGTAATGCAGTATCCTAGTAGGAATAGGATATGGGTGTTATAAATACCCTATGTTGCTGAAGTTTTTATTATCATCTCTCTCCATTCATACAATTAATTCTTGAGTTCCGAAAATAATTCTCTTTCAATTAATTACTTTCTCTTCATCTATTCAATTCTTAATTTCCACAACAAGAGAAACGCTATTCTAAAAGGGAATTCACACCTAACGCCATACCAAACCCTACTACACGTGAGATCTTTATTTTGGTATAATGATAAAGTCTATTGTGATTTCCGTTGCACTCATGAATAGCTAAGCTTCTCTGTTGGGGTTATGGAAACCTTATGAGATACTATCTATTGCTATGAGTTTGTGAATTCGTGACACGTATGCTGCTTATATCATTATTCTCTTCATCTTAATGCAAATTCTTGTGGTTGCAAACGCATAGAATATGCCAGTATAGCATTAACTTGTTCGAAAGAAAAGTTATATGTCTGGAAAAGAGATAATGTCAAGGTAATAGACACCAAACCCTGTTAAAAAGTTAGTGCCGTAACTGGATTAACCTCTTGGAGAATTTGTACCATTAGACACGCTTTAAGCTCGAAAGAGTTAAAGTGAAATAATCCTTGATGGTCGAAAGACGCCTGGATTTACCATAGAATACAATTCTCTATAAGCACATGCATGTCTGAATTCCGCATAACTCATAGCCAATAGAGACGTATAACTCATACGGTGGACATAACCCCAACTCTCAATTCTTATTGGTTAAACATCATACTAAACATTCTTTCTTTTTACTTTGCTATTTTTCGTTTTCACTTTGTTACATTATTGCACGCTACAAAATCCCACCTTTTTACGAGACTTGCACCAAAAGTCTAATAATCTTTGCTTACTTAGTGATCGGCTATTCTCTGTGGGATCGATACCTAACCCAGTTGGGTTATATATTTGACAACGACCGCTTACACTCTTACGAGAGCTGTAGTTTGAGCGTTATCAAAAATTGGCGCCGTTGCCGGGGAATACAGTTGTCAACTAAGTTTGTGATAGTTACTAGACCCTTTGGTCAAAGATTCTCGTACTTTACTTTTAGTTGTTGTTTTTGTTTTCTGCAGGTTTTGTTGAGTGCATGCCCCATACTCGAAGTTCTGGTCCACCGTTATTACCTATCAATCCTGAACCATATCGTATTGGCAGAATGGAGGCGCAACGTGACATTGAAAGAAGGGTTGCTCAATAGGAGCAGGATAGATTAAATGCTTTGGCCGCCGCTCAAGTGCATCAACAGAATATTGATAACCCTGGGCGAGCAACAAATCCTGATGATGAGGACCTAGGTGATGACGAGTTACTAAACCCTAGGCGTGATGCCGAGATGGAGACACCTGCTAATAGAAGAGATCGTCAAGTCATATTTAGACCAGAACGCCGAGCTATGCAGATTCCGTTTGATGATGATGATGACGATCTAGACGGAGCTGGTGCCACAAGAGCTATTATTCCTCCGCCCTTGGCACCCGGAGCCAAGTTTAATATCACTAGCACCATGATTCAGCTTTTGCAACTCAAAGGTTTATTTGGTGGACTTGCAGGCGATGATCCGAATATGCATCTAATCAACTTCATCTCTACATGCAAGTCATTCGACAATCCAGGCGTTGGACAGAATGCAATTTGGCTGCGCTTATTTCCATTGTCTCTATCTGGGGAGGCAACTCTATGGTTGAATGGGATGACTCCTGATTCTATTACTAATTGGAGGCAACTGAAAGACGCTTTCCTAGAAAGATTCTTTCCGCCATCCAAGAGAGCACAGTTGAGAGATGAGATCAGCAATTTTCGATAGCTTCCAACTGAAGCTCTCCACAAAATATGGGAGAGGTTCAAGAAGAAGCTTATGCGGTGCCCAAATCATCAGATGACCAACATCCATTTGATGGAGATATTATACAGGGCTTTGAACTCAGTGACTAAGCCAGTGGTTGATAATGCTGTAGGTGGGTCATTCATGGACCTTACTTTTCTCGAGGCAAGTGATATGCTAGATCATATGACAAAGCAGAGTAGAGCTTGGCATACCAGGGATTCTGAGGTAGAAAGCTCTACCGTATCTGTTGACATGACTGCAGAGCAGAGGCGTAGACAAGAGAAACGTGATCAAGATATGGTGCACATGAAAACACAGATGGATCTTCTTACAAAACATCTATTATCAGGGAAGACCAAAAAAGTCAAAGCAGTTGTGTCAAAAGGAAGAGACGAATCTGATTTAGAGGAAGAAGACAACTACTTGAATAATCAGGGGGGTTTCCGAGGAAATGCCCAAGGAAACCAAGGTCGGATCTATTTGATAAATCTGGATACAAGGACCGTGATCAAGGTAGTTAGAAAAACAATACCGACAGGAGTGGTTTGTATGTTCCTCCTGGAAGACGTGACGCCGCTGCATCTGGTTCTGGAAATATGTCCATGGAAGATATGATGGCTAAGCTGCTGAAAGGAGTAGAGGCAACCAACACTGGAGTAACTGAGGTAATAAATGATCTGTCCTCAATGAAGCAATTGGTTGACTCGCATTCCACTTCAATAAAACAGCTGGAGCAATAATTGAGTCAATTATCTGCGGCATTCAACCAAAGAAAGGCTGGAACACTACCCAGCGATACGGTACAAAACCCAAGGAACGACGGATCATGCATGGCTATTACTACCCGGAGTGGTAAAGTGTTGTAAAATCCATCCAAGGACAAGCAGGTGGTTGATGATATAGCTGATAATGTTATTGATGCAGAATGTGAAGAGGACGAAAAAGCTAAAGACTGTGTTCATGACGTCACCCCTAGACGTTTGCAACCTGAAAAGATTGATAGTTGGAAGCAAGGTAAAAAGAAAGTGGTGGAGAATACTATTCCCCTTCCACCACCACCTTTTCCTCAGAGACTGAAGAAGAAGGCTAACGACACTCCTGAAAAGGTTGATAATCGGAAGCAAGATAAAAAGGAAGTGGTGGAGAAAACAATTGCCCTTCCACCACCACCTTTTCCACAGAGACTGAAGAAGAAAGCTGATGATACCAGGTTCAGTAAATTCATGACTATGTTGAAGCAACTGACTATTAATGTTCCTTTGGTGGAAGCGCTAGAGCAGATGCCCGGATACGCTAAATTCATGAAGGACCTTTTAACAAAGAAGCGGGCAGTAAGCTATGAGCCGGCAGATAATATTCATCATTGCAGTGCAATTGCCATAAGGTCCTTAGTACAGAAGAAGGCAGACCCTGGTGCTTTCACTATTCCTTGCACGGTTGGATCTATGAATTTTGCTAAGGCATTGTGCGATTTGGGAGCTAGCATCAATTTGATGCCACTATCCGTCTACAGAAAGTTGGGGTTGGGCGACCCTACACCAACCAATATGCGGCTCGTGATGGCAGATAGGTCGGTAAAACGACCTGTGGGTATCTTAAATAATGTGTTGGTGAAGGTGTCTACCTTCATTTTTCCTGCAGACTTTGTGATTTTGGAATGCGAGGTGGATTCTGAAGTTCCCATAATCTTGGGACGTCCTTTCCTTGCAACAGAAAGTGTGCTTATTGACATAAGAGCTAATGAGTTTTTATTTTGGTTGAATGACGAAGTGGTCCGCTTTGATATATGCAAAGCAATGAAGCATCCCAGCGATATGAATGTGTTCTCCGTAGCTGATGTTCATTATGAGGATAAGAAAGCATTATCTGTAGAGAAACAGCTTACTGTTGAGCCATTGTCTGTTGCGCTGCTGAATGTTGAGCATGAGGACGATGAAGATTATAAAGAAACTATGTGTGCTCTAACAGAAATAGGGTCCTATTCTCATACTGCTAAGCAGCCGGACCTTGATCTTAAGAATCAACCGTCACCAACAGCGAAGACTTCCATTGAAGAGCCCCCAGTGCTAGAATCGAAAAAGCTCCCCAATTATCTAAGGTATGTGTTCTTGGGAAGTGGAAATACATTTTCGGTGAGTATGGCAGATAATTTAAGTGAACAACACGTAGAGGCTCTCATCTCTGCTCTGAAGAGATACAAGAGAGCTATGGGTTGGACTATTGATGATATAATTGGTATCCCTCCTGGGATATGTATGCACAAGAGTCATATCGAAGAAGATTTCATGCCTACAAGTAAGCATCAACGTCGTCTGAATCCATTCAGAAAATGATGCCCCATCTATCTCGATGAAGTCTAAGTAATCGAGATAGCTATGTCGTGCCGCGATAATAAATCAAGCGCTTGGTGGGAGGCAACCCATCATTTTTAATTATTTTGTTTTCTTAAGATTTTGTCGATCCATGACCAAAACTAAGGCGCTTGATGGGAGGCAACCCATCGTTCTAATCGTTTTTGTTGTTTTTGAGTAAATGTAGGTGCAAGAGGTATAAAGGAGGAGATTGGTTTCAAATTTTGATTTGGAAGTATTGCATGTTGAAGGTGGTAAGTTAGGAATGAAGAAGCAAAAGGCTATGGGTTAGGCATTGCCTATGAAAATATAGGCAAAAAACAAGGCAAGGCCTATGTAAATCTAGGCCACGAACAAGGCATGGCCTATGCTCAACAATGCCATAGCATAGGCGCCGCCTATGCAAAAGCATTCTGTCTCTGAATCTAGTATGCCATGGCATAGGCGCCGCCTATGCCTAACAATGCCATAGCATAGGCGGCACCTATGCTCAACAATTCCATATCATAGGCGCCGCCTATATCAAGCATAGGCAAAGCATTAGGCGCCGCCTATGGTCACTTTTGGTCTCCAAATCCGATTCCAAATGGGTCAAAACCCGACCTAATCTTGTCCTATAAATAGAACCTTAGTCTTAGAACAAAAATGCATTGCAACCTCAACCTAGGCGCCGCCTACCTCTCCAAAATCTCTCAAAAATTTTCCTTTTGCTCTTTTACTTTGCAAGAACATCTTCCGAGGCCATCAACCAAGTAAGTACTTCTTTGTTTTTCTTTTATATTCCGTAAGTACTACACTACTACGCCTATAATAAATTGTTAAATCTTGATGTAGTATTGGTGATTTGAATATGGTTGATTTGTTGTGATACAATTAAGTGAGTGAAAGAATACGTAATGATGCTCTTGATTTGGTTCCGACTTGTATTTGATTGTTATACACTGTCATACTTTTGCGGAGTCGACATAGTGAAGTTAAGTGCATAATCTTCAAAATTGTATGCTTGAATGTTTGAATGACTCGTTCATCGAGATAAAGATCATGATTGAATACAAGCATGAGATGTTGTGATTATTTCTATACCATAACTTGATACGATCTCTATGCAGTAGTCTTGTTCAAAAAAGTGCATTAATTCAAACATGAGAGTATGATCAAGATTACATGAAATAGAGTTGGAAAGGATAGTTAAGACGACATGAATGTATGACTGTGCTGAACATATTGTTGGAACATATCGCCCAAATGTATGACGATGAAGTCTGAGTAGTCGACATCACTCACTTAATTAGTCTGTGCCAACAACTTAAGTGTGGGGTGGTGCCATTACTGTTTTTTTATCAATTGAATCTTCTGAGATGAAGCTAACATGACTCTATTATGATCTCAGGTAGAATGGCCTCAAAAGGACGACAAGAAAAACAAAAAGTATCCACCTCACAGAAAGGTTAGGAAAGCGGAAGAAAAGAGCAAGCTGAATCCTCCTCGCTACAAATACCTCAACGCAATTTTGGATCAAGTGGGGTACAATTTGAGGAAACTCTGAGGATGATGACTCTGATGATGATTCCGACGCAGGGGGTATGACCCCAGATATAGAAGAGGAGTCCGACTAATCAGGTTTTCCGTATTTATTTTCCACTGAGGGCAGTGTGTCCCGTCTAAGTGTGGGGTGCTGGTATGCGTATGTTGTACTTCTTTGCCTACATTTATTGTCATAATATTTTTTTTGTTTTAATTAGTCGTAGATTTTTTTTTAGATTTTGATGCATGAAATTGTTCTGATAGGCGGCATGGTGTTATGACAAGAGTTTGTGCTAGAATCATTACTATTGAGACATTTAGGCTCTAAGTATGACTCACTGTGTGATAATTGTGTGGTTTAATTCATTCATCTGTTAGGGTCAAGAGTTTATAATACTCCCAATAAAGTTGACCATGTGCCTTGTGTGTGTGAGGTTATAGTATATTCTGTGTTTGTGGCTGATGGTAGAACTTGTCTGATGTGTGTGTGAAGCGAAATAAAGAATGTGAGTTTAGGAGATGATTTAGGCATTTTCTTGGCAACCTGTATTTGTTTACCTTCCTTTTACCTACCCATGGACATTATCTTAGTTAACCCTCTTTGAGCCTTTAGCTATTTTCTTTGACAGCCTCTTATGTAAGCCGAATCCATTTTTTTTCAAGACCATAATTTGATCCAAATTCCTAAGTGCTTGAAGTTGTGAAGTCATGTGAAAAAATAAGAGGAAATTGGGTGAGAGTGATGCCTTAAAGTGAATTGGTACTTGAATTTGTTATGAAAAAAAAAGTGTGGCTATCATAGAGGTGTGTTATAAAAAAAAGAGTAAAGAAAAGAAAAAGAAATAGAAAAATAAAAAGATAAATGGTGTTTATGATTAAATAAAAAGATAGTTATGCTTGAATGGCAAAATAGATGAAAAGGGGTGGTAGATTAAAAGAAAGTAGAAAGGTTGTTTGAAAGGAAGTGTAAATGGCATAATGTGATGTATTAAAGCTCTTAGGGAACTTAGTCACTATTTCTGGCCAAAATAGTCCTACCCGTCCCTTAGCCTACATTACAACCTGTAAAGACCTATTTGATCCTAAGCTTAGCATTCTGATATTAGTAGAGCATTACACTAAGGGCAAGCCTATGGTCATCAGTTGCAAACATATGAATTCTTTGTGAGAGTGAGAGCAAGGATAATATTATACCCATGTTTTGAAAAATGAAACACTTGTGAGTAATTATGGGTGACATATTGTGAGACACACATGGTTGATAAGATTTGGGTAAGTCGTATATGATTCTTTGTTCCTTAACTTTTGGATACGAATTAACCATCATCACGAGTCTATGTTGGAGGCTGAATTGTTTCTAGAAAAGATTAGAAAACTACTCTTTATTAATGATTGTCGTGTCTGTCTTGACGAATATTTTGTGTTGTTGCTGTGAAACCCTAAGTAGATGTTTAGATGGACATGATATTTTGTTCGAGGACGAACAAAGCTTTAAGTGTGGAGTGTTGATGATAGGCATATTTACACGCCTAAAGTACTATAATTGACCAATATTTTAGCTAAGTTTTGAGGACAAAATATATAATTCATGCACTTTTAGTCCTTTTTCCTGTAAGTGAGCTAACCAACGTGATTAGAAAGCTTTCTGGTATAAATGATGCAGATTTCAGCATTTTATGGATAACTTGACGCCCAAGGAAGCTTCACGAAAGAAGGAAGGGAAAGCTTGGACGCCCAAGGACCAAAAGTGACGCATGGAATATCTGTCCCGAGCAAAAACAACATTTCCAAAGACTTTGGGGATCATCAGTAACTTAGTAGGATTAGGATAATGATACAGTAACCTAGTAGGACTAGGATAAGTAATGCAGTATCCTAGTAGGAATAGGATATGGGTGTTATAAATACCCTATGTTGCTGAAGTTTTTATTATCATCTCTCTCCATTCATACAATTAATTCTTGAGTTCCGAAAACAATTCTCTTTCAATTAATTACATTCTCTTCATCTATTCAATTCTTAATTTCCACAACAAGAGAACCGCTATTCTAAAAGGGAATTCACGCCTAACGCCATACCAAACCCTACTACACATGAGATCTTTATTTTTGTATAATGATAAAGTCTATTGTGATTTCCGTTGCACTCATGAATAGCTAAAATTCTCTGTTGGGGTTATGGAAGCCTTATGAGATACTATCTATTGCTATGAGTTTGTGAATTCGTGACACGTAAGCTGCTTATATCATTATTCTCTTCATCTTAATGCAAATTCTTGTGGTTGCAAACGCATAGAATATGCCAGTATAGCATTAACTTGTTCGAAAGAAAAGTTATATGTCTGAAAAAGAGATAATGTCAAGGTAATAGGGCACCAACCCCTGTTAAAAAGTTAGTGCCGTAACTGGATTAACCTCTTGGAGAATTTGTACCATTAGACACGCTTTAAGCTCGAAAGAGTTAAAGTGAAATAATCCTTGATGGTCGAAAGACGCCTGGATTTACCATAGAATACAATTCTCTATAAGCACATGCATGTCTGAATTCCGCATAACTCATAGTCAATAGAGACGTATACCTCATACGGTGGACATAACCCCAACTCTCAATTCTTATTGGTTAAACATCTTACTAAACATTCTTTCTTTTTACTTTGCTATTTTCCGTTTTCACTTTGTTACATTATTGCACGCTACAAAATTCCCCCTTTTTACGAGACTTGCACCAAAAGTCTAATAATCTTTGCATACTTAGTGACCGTCTATTCTCTGTGGGATCGATACCCAACCCAGTTGGGTTATATATTTGACAACGACCGCTTACACTCTTACGAGAGCTGTAGTTTGAGCGTTATCAAAAATATATAACTATAAGTGATTTTATATATAAAGGTCATTCATCCTGACGGTGAGGAATATAACCTCTCTAGGTCAACTATCATATCGAAAAAGAGATAGCATCTCTATAGTCCCAACATCGCATCTAAGAGAAAAATATCTCTAAGGACCTAACATTATGTCTAAGAGAAAACAACATCTCTATGGGCCAAATATCAATTCTAAGAGGAAATGGTATCTTTATGGGAAAGTATGCCACATTCAAGCCTAAGATAGGAACTTCGACTAGAAGTAAGGGCACTAAAGTTAATTCTACCCTAATTATAAATCCAAGAATACCACACTAGCCCAATAAGATCAAATATACAAATCATGCTTCCAACAATAAAACCATATCCATAATATAGAAATGTATCAAATTTATGCTACATTAAATCTAAACTCAGGAGAAGGCAATAGTATTTTACAAATTTATAAACATACTATCTTACGGGTCCAAGGCCCTCATCTAATTTCACAAGACATCAATAATCAAGGGTAAGCTATCTTACTCATTATGAATCCCAACATTCATATCCATACGCAATACATGCCATATATCAACTAGGAAGGAAAGTGGAAAAGAGTCTACCTCATGGCCAAACCACAAAATCACACTTCATGCACCACAAGCTCGTCTTCACTTCACAATTTCCAAAATGCTATAACACTATCAAAAACATAATCTACTCATTAATACGAATCTAACAATACCGATATTACACTATTATTCCTTGTGTCAAAAAATGACACCAAAACCCCAAGTGGCTCCCATATATGGAAAATGAGTTTTCGAGACAAACCCAATGTTCACACATGAATAAAGGATCATAACCCTCAAGGAATGGGTGAAATCTAAGTATCCTTTGGACTAAAATCAAGCCCTAAGCTAAATTGGGGTTTTGGGTCGAAACTAAGAAATTCAAGCAATTCAAGAAATTCTTACCTTAATCTTGGAGATAATTGCGATACTAGATGATAATTAAGCTCACAAGTCACCCCCCTCCCCAATGACTAATTTTGAATTATTGCACTCATTTTAGGGTTTCTAGGTCTAAATAGTGGAGGTGAATGCCCAAACGCGTCTTAGGACCTTTATATAGCCCCCTACAGGTACTGATATAGTGCAATCACACACTTTTGGCCATGATCGTTGTTGCACCAAATGGCAGCAAACTCAAAAATTAGCTTTTGACCCTCGAAACTCATCGGAATCCAAATAACATAATCCAATAGTGAATTTTGAGTGTAAACCACATTTCAAATCCATTGGGATCATTAAAGCTTTCATAGGAAATTATTTAGGCAAAAAGTGGGGCCCACACCAATAGTTTCATCACTTTTAATAAAATCCCCTCAATAGCCAAAATAAGTCTGGGAGCCTTGGGACCTAAACCAAGGGCCTCCCTTGCCTAAAATCGATGTTTTAAAATTGATGGCGAGGTCATATTTTAAATTTGGGGTTGTTTTAACAAAATATGGGTCCAACACCCATTCTTTCCAATATTCAACTTTTTTGACTAATTGGTCGAAATGAGCTCAGGTTCATTAGGACCCAAACAAAAGGTTTGCCTAGAATAAAATTGGTATTGTGGAACTGTTGGCGTATTTGGAATTTGCATCCGAAATCATTTAACTAAAGGTTTTGCCCGGTGGCCATTTGGAACCAAGAAAGACTTCAAAATAGGGAATGGGCTCTAAAAACCAAACAAACTACTCGGTAACCGAACCGTCGTTCCCAGCAAGTCATAAATAACTTAGGGCAGCTATGGAGAAGCTCAAATGGTAAAAATAAAAAATATATATGGAAAATGACTTGAAGGGTCATTACAATGTCCACTACTAAAAGAAATTTCGTCCTCTAAACTCAACAGATAAAAAGAATCTCAAAAGATCGAAAGGATGAGGTACTGGGCCTACTGCTCCAAGCATAACTTCCTAGGTAACCTCATTAAAGATAAAACACTTCTAAGGTATTTGTAAGACCCGACAAAATTCTCTCGTAGTCTGAGCCTTAGAGCGTGTCAAGGGAAGCGTAAATCCGGCCTTAAAAGATTGAGAAGTGACTTCCCAAGTGAGAAATATTTTAAACCACTTTTCGTCGATACCTCTTTCGTCAAAATTCAACATCGGATGAGAAAGTTATGGCCATTTTACTAAGAGTTATCAGAACCGTCTAGGTGCGACAGACAGGTTAACGGATCGTTGAGTTTATGATAGAGTGTCGCTCAAACCGTCGCAACCAAGGTAGTGACTCTCTCTTCTGGCCCAAGTGTAATAGCTAAGATGATGGACCGTTAAGCTAGCGACGAGCCATCGCTAAGACCGTCGCAACTGAGGCATTGTGGACTTTTTCTGACCAACGTGCGACGGATGATCCGATGGGCCGTCAGACTAGCGATGGATCATCACTCCGACCGTTGGAAATCCTGTTCAATATTTTTAAGTCATTTTTTAAAAGGGCTTTTTGGTATTTTCCCACCCTTTTTACAGTTATATATCTTGAACGAAGTTAAGGGCTTTATTTCTCATCCATAACATCAAATTAGGGTTTTTTTCAAGATAAAAAACCGAAGAACAAAATCAAAACCCTTCTTCAAGAAAATCAAGAATCTCTCCTAAAGCCTTTACAAAAGAGTTTCCTAGGGTATGCAGATGTTGATTCTTGGGTCCCTTTCATCTAAGAAGCTCAAGAATCCTTTTCTAAATTTCAAGGATCTTATATTTATGAGTTTTCATGATTCATGTGAGTTTAAATTGAAGTTCATGTTATTATTGAGTTTTAATTCATGTTTTGATTACAGGGTTTTCAAGCTTTGGCCCTAGTATGTGATATTCATGATAAACCCTCTTTAAGTTTCTTGTTAAGTGATTTGTTCGTGTCAATTAAGTGTAGAAATTGTTGAATAAGCAAAGCATGCTCCCCATATGTTTGATAAAATGCTTATGTGAAGGAATTAGAGCCGTTATAGCATGTTGATTAAAACTCTCCAATTATGTGCAAGGTCATGCATGCTAAGTGTTTGTTGAAAATCCTTAGTGAATGAATTGTGACATGATAGCATGAAATTCCCCAATTATGTGGTCTTTAATGCATGCTAAGTGTTTGATACAAGACCTTGTTGAATGGAGTATGAGCCAATAGCATCTCTCTATATTATCACATGTTTATGATTTCTAAATGCTTGAAGAGATGCTTTAGTGATTGTGATGGTGAATGAATGTCCATGGTCATGATTATTCAAGAATGGTTATGTTTTACTTTTATGTTATCGAGTCCTGGGGGTATTTATACCCGACAAATTAGCTGCAGTCTAGAGGCCGTGTCAGTTTTCACGATAATCTCAGTCAAGCCACGATTCTCAGACCTCAGTGAGTTATAGAACTCAATACTTTCAGACAGTTACAGAACTTAAGTAATGTCAGTATCGTTAGCACTCTAGCCTCAATTCAGTACTCAACTCAGATCTAGTAGTATTCAAGTTTTTGGTTCAGACCTAAGTAGCATTTAAGTAATCTATTTAGAGCTCAGTATCATTCAGTTAGATAACGAGATTGAGTAGTATTCCATCAGATAATGGAACCAAGTGGACTCAGCTTAACTCAGTCAGATCATTCGAGAAATATGATCAATAACAGATTCAGGTCAGTTTAAATTCAATTAAGAATCAGTCCAGAGTCTTTCAGTTAGGAGTGGGAGCTAGCACCGAGAGAGTGCAAGGATGACGGCTTTCCCGTTAAAGAGGCAGAATCGTTAGTAGCAATCCCTAAACTCCCAAACTGCCTATCCAGCGTAGGACCAGGAGTTACCCATTATATAAAGGCTTGAATATCATATTTCCTTAGGCTTGACTTCCTGCTCAGGGTCACCTGTAGGAGAGGCTTGACCAGAGTAGAGGTCTTTACCTATGGCATGGTATTGACACCCTTCCAGCTAGGGTTATAGGTTAGACCCCACCAGTTCAGATTTGGGGCATGTCAGTTAAGTGAGAACTCCCACTGTTGTAGTTTCAGTATTAGTCTTCAGAGCAGAACTCGGAAATCAAGACTGTCAGATATAGTCACCTATCTCAGTACGAAACTCAGATAGTTCTATAGATTCATGGACCACCCGCTGGATAGGCCTGGTCTCTCATAAAGTTAATTAGTATTAGTACTAATAGTTCCAGAGATCACTTGTTAGATAGGTCTGATCTCAGTCTCAGATTCAGTTGAGTATTCTCATTATCAGATCCTGAGATCACCCATTAGATAGGCCTGATCTTAGTCTCAGGTTTAGTTGATTATTCTCATTATCAGATTCAGAGATCTTCCGCTAGATAGGTCTGATCTCAAACATAATCATTTCTTATAATTGATAGTAAATTTAGGGATCATCCGTTAGAGAGGTTTGATCTCAGATTTAGTCAGACAATTGTAGCAAGCTCAGAACTCAGTTACTGATTTTAGTAGATTCAGTTAATCAGCTTCAGTATCATCAGTTTCCAAGATCACTTGCTAGATAGGAATGATTTCAACTTTAGTACTCAGTTATTAATTTCAGAGTTTCAGTTGTTCAGTATCTCAGTATTAGTAGTGAGTTCAGACGTCAGTAAAGCAGTACCCGAGTTTCAGTATTCAGAGTCACGATGATTTCAGTTATGGTTTGTGCATTCATGCATATGTCCTCATTCAGTATTCTCATGACTATTCAGTTAAGTACTTGTTTATGCATAAGCCCTTGCATTTAGCCTTACCTCATCTTGCATACTTAGTACATTCCCCCATACTGACGTATTTTGTCTATGGTGTTTTACTTTACACCATAGGTTCAGAGGCATGAGATCCAGAGTACCCTTAGCAGCTCAGTCCCAGTCAGCAGCAGTAGACGTAGCAGTGAGTCATCTTCATTCGAGGATGATCCTTATTTTATTATCGTATCAAATTTAGTTTATTTTCAGTAGATGGAGTTACTTGGGACATGTCCCATCAACTCTACAGTTCAGACAATCTAGATGTTTTTCGGACAGATGTATCAGTATTCAGTTTTTAGTTTTTAGTATTTTAGATGTTTTGAACCTTATGGCAAGTTTTCCGCCAGTTTTCCGCATTTATTATATTATATTATGCCGAGTTCAGGTACAGATATCAGTAGAAGGTTAGCTTGTGGTCCTTCAAGATCATGAGCACCATGTTACGACTAGGGAGTGCTCCAAAAATGTCACTTTAGCCTCCCAAAAATAGGTTAAGGACGTCTCTGTACTGATTCGTAGGACTCTACTAACACTTAGTTGTTGTACTAATACACCAATAAAACATAGGCTCTGACACGAATTTATCACAACCCGATTTCCTTAGGGCATGATGGCGCCTTCCATAACCCACCAGTAGGCAAGCCAACCTGCAGCCTGGAATGGCTAGCAATTGGTCAATCAATAATATATGGAAAAGAATGTTGAATATATGAAATAAAGATCACTACAGTTAAGACAATCAAAAACTGGTGGTATCACTACAAGAGTTTCTAATATAAAAAGAGTACAAAAGTGAAATATCAAGGGAAATACATTGATACAACTTATCTCTGAATACAATATAGAGACTAGTCTAATACATAAGAGAGAGATAAGTAATACTCCGAACGTCAGGAGCTCACTCTAAGTATCTGAACTAGGGTTACTTTACACAATACACACATCAATGGCGATAACCCGTACTATGATTTGCAAGCTGCAGAAGTGTAGTTTGAGTACCAAATGAATGGTACTCAATAGACAACTACCAACTAAGCTCCAAAGGTAAATAAAATATACATAGCATACGAATAGAAAAGAATCTACACCCAAGAGTCCAAAAATCATATAACAAGTCAATGAGAATAATAAGGGACAACTATGTTTTTCATGTCCAAGAGTCTAACATAATAAGACTAAGGAAGTATCAGGGTGAACTATTCTATTCTAGCTACATTCAATATACGTCAATGTTATACCATATATCCCAGGTCAATATACGAATAAAGAGCAAAAGAAAGATATATAGCAATATGTAAGGCGAAGTAACGACTATACAAAATGAATTACAAAGGAAGGGATATACGGTAGTACCTTAGCTTCATACAACTAGATATATATAAATATATATATGTGCATATAAACATGATATCATCTCAAAACATAACCTATATTATCATATTCTTATTTAAGACCTCATTATAACACTTATCGAGATTTAAATACTATCATATTCGGGGTTTCTAATCCACATTGCTAGACATGACATAACCGTGCATAATAATACAATCATAAGATAGGAGAGGCCAAAAACGTACATTAAATTTTGATACAAGATCAATGACCAATTTTTCATAAGCTAGCCATAATAATGATCAAAAGAATGATAACAATAATATCAATAACGGCGTGAATAACTGGCTACTCCGGATAACCAAATACCTCGCCGAGCCTATGCAGACCCCCACCACCCCAGGCTCGTAAGTTTTAATCAATATACAAAAACACTAGGCATATTCTTTACCCATATCTATGCAATCATCCTATAACGGCTGATAAACATAGGTGCATATTGGTGATAGGCAATGTGCATACAGGAATCTAGGTATCCATATATCATCATAGTATCCTCCGGCCTTTCCGTGTATAAATATGTCATCACAGTATCTTTCGTCCTTGTCAGGTATCAATATATCATCAGAGTATCCTCTGGACTTGCTAGGTATCAATCTATCATCATAGTATCCTCCAGCTTTGCCGGGTATAAATCAATACATCATCATAGTATCCCCCGGCCTTGACGAGTAACAATATATCATCATAGTATCCTCTAGCCTTGCCAGGTATCAATATATAATCAAGTATCCTCTATCTTGTCGGATATAAATATATCATCATAGTATCCTTCGACCTTTTTGGGTATCAATATATAATCATAATCATCATTGTATAAATATGTTTATAATAGGTGCACAGACTCAAGCGAATATACTCGCAACCATAATCATAACATTGCAAAGATAACTATTTTATAATTATATTTTATCTTCTTATTATTAACTAGCCTAGACTCGTTATTACACCTCTAGATTACTAGTAATCTCATGATCATTAATTGTGGAATAGCAACTAACCATTAATCAATAATTATCCAGACCTAACATCTAGTCAAGGTTCACAATTAAACCATAATCGTCATCTATTCAATATTCATTATTTTTCAACTAAACATCTTTTATTAACTAACCCCCATCAATATCTAATAATCTTTTACCAACTAATCGACGTTATTAACTAGTCCTCATTATTAGATAATCAACATCAGTAACTAGGCATCATTATTAACTAGGCATCATTATAACTAGCATACCTTAATACCTAGAAATGTTAACCACGTTATCCTCACTTAATAACTAATCGACATTATAACTTGTTATTAATAGCCTTATATCATTACCATCGATAAACCTATATGCATAGTGACGTACCAACCCTAGTTCTTAGCTACCATATTACTAAGAAAGGCTCATTAACTAATAAATTTAGAATTCTAGGTATCAAGTACTATTGTTACCTAATATACAACTAGTTACCATGTAGCTTGTACCATAATATTAGGAAGAACAGTCATAAGATTGCATTTTAGCTAGAATCACATCAATAATCGATATAATAATCAAGAATCTGTCGAAACTATGCATCCCATCACTAGTATTCAATCAGTCAAATCATTAGCATCTTACCACACCTTTCACCTTTCACCTTCCCATACCAGAGAGATGTGTATACTCACACGCACACACACACACATATATTTATATTCTTGAACTTTAACTACATCCTGTACAAGGATAAGCACTACCTAGATGTCCAATTGATATCATCTATCGGACCTCAGCCCAATAAGACGTACAAAATAATTACAATCTCATCATCGCTGCTTTTGGCACATCTACATATCTGTAACTCATATATATAATCATATTTATAAGTCATAGCATATCTTTAATCATCTCACATCTAGGAGGCATCTCGTATATATGAGGTATAATATCAATAAGCATAGAATCATCTCTCATATAGGAGGCATAATATTAATAAGCATGACACGGCTATATATTATTTTATATATAAAGGTCATTCATCATGAAGGTGAGGAATATCACCTCTCTAGGCCAACTATCATACCTAAAAGGAGAGAGATTGCATCTCTTTAGGCCCAATATCGCATCTAAGTGAAAAATTATCTCAATGTACACAACACTATGTCTAAGAGGAAATGGCATCTCTATGGGCCAAATATCAAATCTAAGAGAAAATGGCATATCTATGGTCCAAGAATCAAGTCTAAGAGGAAATTGTATCTCTATGGTCCAAGTATCAAGTCTAAAGGAAATGGCATCTCTATGGCCCATTATTATATTATTTCTATAAGAAACAACATAGCTATAACTCCTAAGTCACAATCCGAGGAACATCATTACAATATATCGAGTCACGAAGTAACCTTATACTAAAGTTTACTAGTCGCAACTATGTCTAACATCTGCAGCTAATTCCACAATGACTAACACAAGTCTGGGCTAAGTAGGTCGGATAATCCAACTTGTAAACCTCAATCTCCTTAATTAGGAACATTATGCCCCAAACTAGGCTAAGATATATAGTCCAACTTCTAGATGTCATGTAAGCCACATAAAAGCCTGAGATAGGAACTTCAACTTGAAGTAAGGGCACTAAAGTCAGTTCTACCCAAATTATGATTCAAAGAATGCCACACTAGCCCAACAAAATCAAATAAACTAATAGTTCTTCGAACACTAAAATCACATCCATAATCTAGAAGTGTATCAAATCCATGCTACAATTCAATTTAAACTAGGGAGAAGGCAATAAGAGTCTACAAAGTTATAAACATACAATCTTACGAGTCCAAGACCCTTATCTAATTTCCCAAGACATCAGTAATAAAGGCTAAGCTATCTTACTTATTATCAATCCTAACATTTATATCCACACGCAATGTATATCATACATCATCTATGAAGGAAAGTGGATAGAAGCCTACCTCAAGTCCAAACCACAAAATCACACTTCAAGCATCACAAGCTCGTCTTCACTTCACATCCCTAAAATGCGATCACACTACCAAAAACATAGTCTACTCATCAATACGATTCTAATGATACCCTTATTGCACTATTGTGCTTATGGTCTAAAAATGACACCAAAATGCCAAGTGGGTCCCACATACAAAAAGTGAGTTTCCAAGATCAACCCAATGTTCTCACATGAATAAGGGATCATAACCCTCAAGGAATGGATAAAAAGTAAGCATACTTTGGGCTAAAATCAGGCCCTAAGCTAAATTGGGCTTTTGAGTCTAAACTAAGAAATTCAAGAATGAATTCAAAAAATTCTTACATTAATCTTGAATATAATCGGGATACAATATGATAATTAAGCTCCCAAGTGACCCCCTATGACCCATTTTGAGTTATTGCACTCATTATGGGGTTTCTAGTTCTAAATAGTGATGTGAAAATGCCCCAAACGCATCTTGGGGACATTATATAACCCCTATAGGTACTCAGATGTCGCAATCGCGGTACTACGGGCCGCGATCGCATATTCTTGGCCGCAACCGCGGTTGCACCAAATGACTGCAAACTCAAAAATAAGTTTTTGACCTTCGAAACTCATCCGGAATCCAAATAACATGATCCAATAGTTAATTTTGAGTGTAAACCACATTTCAAATCCATTGGAATCATCAAAACTTTCATCCGAGATCGTTTATAAAAAAAGTGGGACCCACACCTATAGTTTCATCATTTTTCATATAATTCGCTCAATAGCTCAAAATAAGTTCGGGTGCCTTAGGACCTGAACCAAGGGTCTCCCTAGCCTAAAGTCAACATTTCGAACGTGTGGGAGAAGTTGGATTTTAAATCCAAAGTTATTTTGACCAAATATGGGTGTCACACCCATTCTTTCCAATTTTCAACTTTTCGACTAATAGGTCAAAATGAGCTAGGGTTCATTGGGACTCGAAAAAAGGTATACCTAGACTAAAATTGATATTTTAGATCTACTCGCACATCTGTAATTTGCATTCGAGATCATTTCACTGAAACTTTTGCCCGATGGCCATTTGGAGCTAATGAAAACTTCAAAATAGGGAATTGGCTTTAAAACCAAAAAAACTACCCGGTAATGAACCATCGGTCCCAGCATGTCATAAATGACTTGGGAAATCTATGGAGAAGCTCAAACAGTAAAGATAAGCATAAATATGTTAAATGACCTGAAGGGTCATTACAAAAATGGACTGCGACCAAGTTCTTGGGATTCGTTTGAAACCTCATGTGCGCAAATAAACTATGCTTCAATACAAAATTTGATATGCTAAACTCTATAAAAACATCAAAACTTTCATCCGAGGTTGTTTCTACTAAGTTTGGATCCCACACCTATAGTTCTATTTTTACATAGTCTGCCCAGTAGGCCAAAACGAGTCCAGAAACCTAAAGACCTGAACCAACGGTCCCCATAGCCTAAAATCTATGTACCCGAGTTGATGGCACTGTCAAAATTCTCATTCAAGGTCATCAACTACAAGTTTTGGTCCAAAACCAAATCCTATACCACAAAATCAAAACAAAAGAGAAATAAGCATAAAATCCAAACGAACTATCCAATAACTAAACAAACAGCTCCGACAAATCATAATTGACCTGTAGTTGTTGTGGAAAAGCTCAAAATTTTAGAAATTCATGCCACTCAAGGAACTGACTTGGAGGGTCATTACAATAAAGAACTTTCATCCGTGAAAGTCACTAGACAAAGAGATCTTGTAAGCTTGAAAATATGAGGTACTGGGTCTACATGTTCCAAACATGACTTCCCAGATAATCTCCATGAAGAGACAACACTTTCAAGGATTTATTTACAAGTATCCCTTTTCAACCCACTTCCCTTCTTCCTTTCCCAAATAACAAAAACACACTGATACTACACTAACACCAGCACAACCAAGTAAAAACTCTTCCAAGCCTTAGGCAAACAAAAGTATGAATCATACAACCAACTCCAAAATCTAAATATAACTATCTTTTAACTTTTACAAGATGGTATCCATTCTAACCCAAGCACAAAGTCACTTGAGTCCTGTCTATGCAACATACTAACCTCGAAGAACTAATGTTGATCCACCGAGTATCAATAATAGCAAGCATGAGAATAAGCCCATAAGGAATTACTCAGGCATAAAAAATGGAGAAATCTAAGGTATGTAATCTATGCCGATGCTTTAACTTGTCCTGATGACCATCAAAATTCTAAACTAGGACTACAAAGCATAACTTCACACCACTGGTGATCATCTCTAGTATGTCCCATTAAACGAGAATGAAGCCATGCTATATCAAACTCAAGAATATTACTCATACTGAGTATACCATCCAAATATTTTGACGAAGACTAAAAACCCGAGGTCAAAGCCAAAGGGACCAATACTGTGCAAATGGACTACCGTCTGAACACCTATCAACCACAATCCATCTGAACTTAAAAAGATCAAGTAGGTATCATGGAGTAGGATTAACTATCCTATAAATGAAATACCAATTTTGAATAATAAAAAACAAAGGTTCTACCCAAAATCTATAACTCTCAACTAAAATATCAACAACAAGGCTTAACAGCTTAATCTCAACTACCCAAATAAAATCTAAAGTCTGATTAGCATCCATATTAAAATATATCATAACCTTCAAATCCCAATTCAAAGGTTTCAAATTTTAAACTTCTCCACTAAACCTTAGCTAAGGCCAAATACTCAAATCAACCTTACAATTCAAATCATACATATCCATACTGAATCATATAGAGACAAAATTGATACATAGCTAAAGAATAAAATCATAATAGAGAATAAATCAAAGGATAAAACATAAGCAATAAATTCTATATCCATTAAAGGCCATGAATCATCAAAGCTTACTCAAGAATCACCAAGGCTGCAATTGCACCACAGATAATCGAAACTTTAGAAACTTGAAGATATGCAGCTTTAGGGCGGGAACTGGTAAATCAAATACTCTATTTCAGCAAAGAATACACATAGGCATATATAACCAAGGAGAAACACTCAACCAACTCTTATTTGGTTACACAAATTCTAAAATAAGGATTTCTAGGATTTCGTAAATCCACCCAAATAGGACGACATTAACCCAATCAATCCATGAATCAAATTATCAAACAAAAAACACCAAATCTCGATACCAATGCCAAGTTCAAGACCAATACAAAAATGTGAATCCAGAAACTCAAGGTAATGAATTTCTAATTTGCCAACTTAGGAGCTATCATAGGAAAGATCACCAATCTCCAACTATCTAACTCCACTTAGACAAGAACTACTTCACAACAAGAACATAGTATCTAAATCCACACCAGTACGAAGAGTAAAACATCAACAAAAGATGAACCTAACAAACCTGAAAGAAAAATCTAAAACTTCTCAAGATAAGCATCAAAATCACTATTGGGTGATGAACTAGTCAAATTTAAAGGACGTACCCGAACTTGTCACCCTTAAAAATGGGCTACACAACACAATCGCTAACTCTAAAACCACAACAGAACCACAAAAGTCCAACTTACATTCACTATCATAATCTTCTTGATCTAGTGCATTCAACATAAAAGAAAATAACCAACCTCACCTCACTACAAGAGTGAAATCATTCAACCAAGCTAGCTTCCTAAGTCAATAAATTTGAATAACGAGAAAAACAATTCTAACTAGATACTAATGTCTAGTCGTCTACCAAGCAAGGATCGATCAACATCAAATAATGACAATAATAGCAACAAAAATATAATATTAATATAAGAAATAGGTGGCAACAAAATGAAAATCAATAGAAACTACCACTATAGGGCCATCATAAAGCTAAAATGCCACCGTAAATAAAACTTGAACCAAATGGTACACACATAGGGGAAAATATTAATACTGATCCACACTATCCACTACTAAAAGAAATAATATACGAGGTATCCATATAATCATGAACCTTATACCAAAGTACATAAAAATAAATACAAACCTATCAAGACATAGTATCATCCATGGGTAAAAAAATCCTAATACACATAAATGAAAAGGTGAAGGCATAAGATAAAAGCGCACCTACCATGGAAACACTTGAAGTCACATGTCTAATGATTTTGAGGGAGAATGAATTTAAATGGGTCAAAACTCAAACCAAGCATCTAAATAATCAACTGTGGCGCTAAGTGCACCTTCTCTAACTCACAAGGCCACAACACTATGAGGCTGGTCTGAATAAGATGAATGACTAAGGATCCCTTTTTGGGGATACTCTCTAGACCAGTGGCTAGTCTCTCTACAATCATAGCAAACCTAAAGCACTAACTTGGATAAAATATAAGCTGACCTTAACTAGATAGCCAACTAACTTCGAGGGAACTCTTTACTTAAATAAGCATCCTCTCCACAATCATAACATACCTCAAAAACTCTTGGCTGGTAGGGGACATATGCTAACTCTATTTGAACAACCATCTCGTGTCTAGGGAACTCTCTAGATCAATGTCCCATCTCACCACAACCAAAACAAACTCTTAGAATACTCTGAGATACTACACCTTATTATCTATAAAAGTCGCCACAACCTTAAGACCCATACCAAAGACTTCACAAGGGCCAACTAAAACTCTATCCATTTTGATCACCACAACTAAAATGAGAGCCACCCATAGATTGATACCATACTTGCATTGAACTGATAGGTTGAAAGTGAATATGATCTCTAATAAGAAGATCCTCACTCCTGGTTAGAATAATAATAGAATAATAGTAATGAAATAGCCTCTTACCGCAACCTCTATATGTCTTTATATATACTCTTTCTATGGCCCTTATGTGATCAACAATCAAAGAGAAGAATGAACCAACTGCTATCAAGTGCTCCAATGACAAATAAAGTGGCAATACTAATCCTACAATAAGTCCATTCACCATGTCAAGCTCTAAAGGATATAGCATAGGGTATGCCTGGCCAACTTAAAAAACCCAATCTCGTACTCCAAAATTAACATAGAACCCTGATGAACACCAAAAAAACTAATTCTGGCCTGAGAACTACTCGATGAACCATATATTATCCTTGGATGTGAGATATCCATAAAGTTATTGGGAAACCCTAATACTGTTTCTTAAAATGATTAAGCAGTTGTAAACTCAATTAGGGATTCGACTTGCCCAAAATTCATTGACTAGTACTAAAGATCTTTGACATACATCCCTATCTCCATAGTTTTATTTTGAGTTGAAGCTTTGGGAGTGTGTGCTAAAATCCCATCTACATCAATCGACATCCTCGTATTTCCCATCTTGGACAATATAGAGTCAAAGAATGTACTTGAGGCTAATAGAAATATGGACACACGATAAAAAGTCAAGAAAAAAATTTCCTAAGAATGCCATGTATCATCCCGAAGATAGGATATAGACTTCTCCACCCCAATTCACAAGACTCTACTAGACACTTATCTCTTGACTCAACATATTGATAAAACCTAGCTTTGATACTAATTTATTATGGACTAACTTTTTAGGTCTTGATGGCACCTACTATAACACACCAGTAGATAAGCCAACCCCGTAGTCCAAAACTACTTGCAGCAGACTACCAAGAGAAAAGAAGAAAGAATGTAGAATAAATCTAGTAAAACACTGAAATACATAAAATAGTCACAAAACCTAGTGGAATCAATATAGAAGTTCTAATGTAATAAGACTAACATAAATGAAGTACAATGAATATACTGATATAATTCATCTCTTATTACAAACTAGTCTAGTACTTATGAGGGAAAATAACAATATTGTTAACTCCATGAACTCACTTTTTGTCTTTGAACTATAGATTACCCACACGATGCACATAATAATGGACAGAATGCGTACTATAATATGAAGGTTGCAGATGAGTAGTATGAGTATCAACACATGGTATTCAGTAAGCAACTATAGACTAAGCTCCAAATATAATACATAGATAATAGCGTGAAAAAAAAGAATGCAAACTACTCCCAAATATCTAAGAATCAACAAAGTAAAGTGAATGAGACAATACGAACAAACCATCCTATTCTAGCCATATTCAGGAACCTCAACACTATATCATATTTCACTGACCAATATATGATTAAATAGAAAAATAAGATATATAATAGTATACAAAGCCAAGGAATGGATACACAACATGATTAAATAAAGGAAGAAAGGTTATATGGTAATACCATATCTACACATAGATAAATATTCATATATATAAACAAGGTTAACTCAAAGGTACAACCTATGTCATCATACTAGCATCTCTAAGACTTCCAATCATAGTAAGAACTAGTTCAAAAATAACAAGGGTCTCTAATCCATACATCTAAACATAAGATAATTTCCATAACAAAATAGTCGTAAAAAATGGAATCTGAATATTAGGATCTAAAGCCATAATTCCTAACCTATGACAATCGTGGATAATAATATAACTATAAGATAAGAGAAACAGAATCATTCCTCAAGTTTTAATACCAGTCCAATAATCAACCTATCACATATTAACCATAATAATAACAATAACAATACAAAGTAATAGGCTAGTTCGGACAAATAATACCTAATCGGGACTTTTATAAACCCTCATCGCCATTGACACAGATGGTTCAATCAATAGCAAACAAAAATTAGAGTGAATACATATGAAACCCCCGATAAGGATGACTGATACAATCATAAAATAGTATACACCAAAAGCCATACTAATCACTTATACCTTGCAATGTCCCTTAAGGATTTCAAATAATGGCGCACCAAAAGGCTACTTTTACTATTTTTTAGGCTTTACTTCCTAGGGTTTTTATATAACCTAAATACACTCATAGATTATTTTTAAGTCTTACTATGTATGATTAGTTAAGTTTTCCTATTTTATTTTGGATTTAAGTTCTAGGGTTTGTTGAAATATATAAATAACTGTTAGGCTTTGTTTAGTTTATTCATTCACATCTTGAGGAAATTCAAAGAGAGGCCTTTTGGGGCCAAGTTCATAAACATCTTATTGTTCTTGGTTTGTTATTCAATTTAAGACTTTGGAATTTCTCTTCTTATTATTGTGAGAATGATTTTTGTAATTTTTTATGCTGATTCCATGATTGATCTCATAAATATGAGTAGCTAATTCCCTTATCTTAGGTTGTGGGAACCCCAAAGGATTAATAAAGTAGAGGGGAGTGCCAAAAAATTCTAGGTAAAAATTCTTGCACGTTTTGGGTTTTTATAATTCTTATTGATTTCTTAGTGGTGGATAACATTAAGATCCCACCTAGATTATTGCTACTTACTCCAAGAAAGGTCCACTGACTAGGAAAAGAAGATCACAATAGTTATTTTAGAGTTAATCACTAAAACAGTCTTACTACTATTATGCTCTTAAGATGGTTGCTTTTATCAAATAATTTGAGACCCATAAGGTGATAGTCATTTGGATCAAGGATAAGGGTAAGAAAGAAAACATCGTCAGACTCAAAAGCTAAAGGGTAAAATCCATCATTGAGTCCACAAGACAGTTGATGGTACATAACTTATTAGATTCTGCATACAAGGTATCAAAATAGTTCAACAGTGCATGATAAGTCTACAGAGTTAGATGCCAGGGAGAACGCAAGACTAGTGTGCATCTTTAGATTGTTTACAGCCAAGAACAACCAATTTTTTTTCCCTTTTACTAACTAAGAAAATCCTTTTTTTTACTCTTTGTACTATCTAAATAATTCGACAAGTTTGAAAGATATCTCCAACCTACTCATCGTGGGATCGACCCCAGCCTAGTTGGGTTACTATATTTGAAATCAACCACTTTATCCTTCTTAAGTGTGGTAGCTTGGGCGTGGATCAAACATTGGAGCCATTGCAAGGGAATATGGTTTTTGAGTTCTTAATTGAAGTTGTTGAAGTTATTGGGTTTTATTTTCTTTTATTTTATTTTTTTGTTGTCCACTCTTCTAGAGATGACAACCTAGCCAGTGGAAGTATGGAGTGATAATGACTCATTATTTATTGATCCATTTTCTTTTAATATGCTAAATTATTATAGGAGCATGATTAATATATTGTTAGAACATAATGATAGAATGCTTGACACATTGGCGCTCATGGAAAAAGGAAATCAAGACCTTATTCAAAAGTTCTATAGGCTTGGCTTGGATATTCATCACTTACAAGTAGAACTGGATGAAAAATCTATTGTGTGTAACACACAATAACCTAGTTATGGGAGGTGTGAGACTAAAAATTTTCTCAAAAGCCAACTGGAGAAGCAAAAATTAGAGGTGTCAATAATAGCTCATACATTTATGGATAGTATCAAGCTTATGGAAAGCTTCCTAGAGTTATGTGGGGATGTAAATAAGACTCTAATTCCTGAGTTGGGACGTATAGGACCTCATTCAAAATATTTTTCCACAATGTATTTGGATAGTCTAAAATTGATCGAGCCATCTGAGTCTGAAGAAGAGTGTAAATTCAATGTAGAAAATAAAAACTGGAGGTCAACCATTGGGATACCTTGATGAAGTCTGAGTTATAAAGGTACCTATGGGCTTATTAGGGAAGTATGAGTACCCAACCATGTCCCGTCAGGTAGTGATGTGAAATTAGGCATTGCTTTGGAGGCAACAAAAGGTATTTTTTATGTTTACTCATATTTGTATGATTGACATTAGATCTCTTCACCTATGGTGCCACATATTTGTTTCTACCTCTTTTGTTTTCTAGTAGTTTAACGCATTGGGGATAATGCATGATTTTAAGTTGAGGGTGGGGTTGCTTGTGGGTCTTTATGTCCTCTTGGAGTTTTGGTTTTCTTGCCGCTTTTCCCTACATCTTATTCCTAGTAGAGCCGACATGTTTAGACATACTATGTTTTGTTTTGTGATTTTTTGTGTTTAAGTAGAAGAAAAATAAGTATCCAGGACAATTGAAATATTTTTTATTTTTGAGAAAAATGATACCCCATTGAATGTCGTGCATGTATATATGTGTGGATATTGTTAATATTGTTATGGAATGAGGATTAGGGACATGATAATTCTTGCTAACAATTGCATAAATCGGATAGGTAATAGCTTTTGAAACAGTCATGTGCCTATGTGTGTATGAGATACTACTTAATTCCCTCTGTGGTAAATCCATAACTTGCTCAGTTAGTCTATCCTATGTCGTAGGATAGTTGGTTAGGAAAGAATTATAGGCCATTTTTTATTTTAGTCCATATTTAGCCACAATGACCCTCTATGTGGAAATTAGTATACCTTGATCCCTGTTATAAGCCTTATAACCTATTTTTCTGTTTTCAGGTTTCACCTTCACATTTGTGTTACAATGAACCTATTTTGGCCCTGGTCCTTCTTGGACATTGTGCACCTCAACTTAGGCAAATTATCTCAGTTGAGGGTGGCTATAATAGGGGTGCATAATTGAAAATGGATATAAAGAAGAAAAAAATAAAAGAAAAAAAAGTAGGGTTCGGTATGGTAGCAAAAGAAAATGAAAAAAAAAAGAAAAAAATGGATTAAAAAAAACACCCAGCCTTAATGTTCAATAAAGAATAAAAGAGAGAAATAAGGGTGGAATAAAAAGAAAGATGATTAATAAGTGGATCCCAAAGCAACTGTAGTGCAAAGGAGGCTTAGTTACTATAAATATCCATATATGCATCATACCATCCCCAAGCCTATATTACAAGGTGAGAAAAGTCCTATAGTGATCCAAACTTGAATGTCTAAAAGCTAAGGTAAAGAAAATAAGTGCAAGCCTATGGTATTTGATGCACATTAACTGGAACTTCTTTTTGTGTGTGAGTGTCGTTTGACCTTCCCCGCATTGACATGCATGATTGAGTAGGGACTTCTTTGTTGTGAGGGCACATGAGTTGTATTGATAGCATCTTAGGTGTTTGGATAAGTGTAACTTCAATATATACATGTTTGTTTGTTTCTAATGTAATGTCATATCTTTATTCCCTTGTGTCACATTGTTGTGCTTCATCGATACACACAGTTGATTTTAAAGTTATTGAACTTGGAGGGGGTAACGTGTTTTGAGCTAAAATTGATGATTGACTTCCATAGGTATCTTAGGTTTCTCTTGATTAAGAATCATCATATTATTTTTTTTATGTTTAGTTGCATAAGGAAATGCAACATTCTATGTTGAGGGTGTTGATGTACTATAAATTTATAGCATTTTGACTCTTAGAACTATGAAAATAAGCATGATTCTTAGGTTAATTTGTTAGACATGATGTGTTTAGGGTATGTTTTGCAAGAAATTAGGTTTTGGATTCTAAATTCAAGAAAAAGATGAAAAATGAAGTTTTTTGATACTTACTTGATCATTTACTATCGTATGTGGAACTTACTAGGCATATGTGACCAAAGCATGTAACAGAGTTGAAGATCTAGAGAGTTGTTCTTGGATTGGGAATTATAATTCTTGATTATCTTGGGGAGAGTGTAATGAAATCTTTAATTTCTTGGGATATGACCTCAAGGAGAAACCATAATCTTGTTCTTGAGGATAAAGAGGATTATGGGTTTTTAAAACTTATTTATGATGTCTAAGTACGTGTATCTAGTGATTTATGTCATGGAAGGTGAAGGAAAAGACCAAAATACCCCTCCGAAAATGTTTAAGATTGAGGTTGATCAAGTTTAGTCATAGGTGATGACTTAGGTTGATAAGTCGTTAGTTAGGTGATGGTTTATCACCTCAAGTATTCACTTGGAAGCTCAAAATAATCATATAGCTTATGACTTGGGCCTATAAGTCGTCACTTAGTTGACGGCTTATAAACTTAGGTAGTCATTTTGTTGATAGACTGACACGCTGAAGTAAAATAAATATAACTTTTCCCTTTGATATCGAATTAAGGTGAAACCAAATGCATAGAAAAAAGACTAAAATATATTTCCTTTGATATATAGTAGGACATTTAAATCGACATATGCTAAGAGACTCACTGATTTAAAGTTGACCTTTACTGGAGCATTTTTCAAAACTTTATCGATAGAAAAGTCCTCAACTAATCTTTGAGTTAGGAAGGTATTATGACCTCTATCAATAGACAACGATATTCCCACATCACCTACTTTCTAATCACACATGTATATACATAGAATAATTGGGGTCAAGTCTGTACGTATAGGAACAATGATTTAAATTCTAGCCCAAAATAAGAGGTGTTACAATATCTCCCCCTTAGGAACATTAATCCTCGAATGAGACTGGTTAGACTGAGAGTAATGTACTACGGTAACTGAGAGTATATACTGAAAATACATGATTCTGAACATTATTGTATAACTGTGTCTGGGCATGATACCTGAACTGAACTGGCCTTGTGAATACATACACTGAAATAAGAGTGGTTATAAGGCTGAGATAGAAATGAGAGTCAACTTATTAGTAACCATTACCTCCGACTGGATCTTGTTTCATGAAGAAAAGATGAGAGATTTAGGACATGAAAACTCAGGGCATTACAACATCCCCCCTTGGGATAGTTCGCCCTCAGGATGATACTGACTTGGCTGAAATACTAAGGAAAGACTGAGAATGGGACACTTATGAACTGAATCATGATTGAATATCTGGAATCTGAAACTGAGGGATGATACATGAACTAAGCTGAACTCGCAAACTACAAGGATGCAAACATTTTTCCTCTTGGAATAGTCATATTCATAAGACATTAGATAGTATGACTAGATGGAAAGATGGGAAACCATAAGAACTTGTCTGTCTGACTGCTAAGCTGAATTACTGGCTATAAAAGCCAACTCATAATGAAAGCTTGTACTTAACTGGAGTATTTCTTCGACACTCTTTCTGTGAAGTTCTATTGACTTAGGGAACAAAGAATCTTGGTCATGGTCTTAATAAGAAATAACAACATGGCTAAAATTATGTAATATGAAACACAGGCCTACGAAGCATCATCTAGGATAAAGTTATTAAACCTTATACCCTACAACTATTAACTTTCAATTTTGGCCACACTTCTCAAATACTCCCTCAACTATACTTTCTACTCCAACACTGCACTTCACTTGAGGCTACTGAAAATATTCACATGGGTAGTGATAACTCTACCTACTTAAGTCTGAGCTGGACTGAATTCTCCCACTATGTACAAGCCCACTTGAATCTACAAAATGCATACGTAACACTGTAATACTAGTCTGAGTCATGAATTTAATACACTGCATTTTTATAACTTTCCATCTCCTAAATAATCTTGATTACCTCTTCAACAACTAAATACAACCTCTTACTATCCATTCACTAATGTGTAATGCATTTATCCACTTACACACTATAAGATCCCGCAAAATTCTTAGCTTAATTCAGTCTTTTAAGCTTGTTAAAGGGGTCCCAGACTTAGAAAATTCTAGATAAGTATTCATACTTAGTGTTATTTTAGCCTTCGAAAGTTGGCAATCTTATTTTGAGACGTTTTCATCAATTAAATATTGATATCTGAGTTTTTTCATGATCGAGAAGGTCAATACGTGTTCCCAAATGAGTTTTGGATTTTTCAGACCATAGTTTGACCATGTTTGAGTGACCAAAACAGTGAGTCGATGCAATAAACTCGCCGTGTCATCAATCGCGTTGACAGATAATTTTTCCCTTAGCTCAGTGCAAATTTCAGTGAACCGATATAGACTCGACATGGTGCGTTGGTCATCGCGTTGATACCAACGACGCGACACGTCGATTTGCGCATCGATAACACAGTTTCCAGTCATTAAAAAGTTGCATCGTCAGGGTTAATTAAGTCTTTTTCCCATGCCCTTCATCCCCCATAACACGAAATTTAGCCCTCTTTTAGCAAGTTATATTCATTCTTTCACAAATTTCTCAAGAACAAAAACCCTAGGTAAATTAAATTCAAATTCAACTCTTCAGATTCCACCGTTAATTTTTATGAATTCACCAACTAAGGTATGTGAAGTGTTCATCCAAGGGTTCCTTCCACCCTTGGAGTCCAAGAAACTATTTTTAAACTTCAAGTGTATGGATTTCATGAATTTCATGTTGGGTTTGATTATATTCATGTTTATAATGGTTAATTGGGATTCTACCATGTTTTATGATAAGTTTCATGTGGGAATAATTGATATATATGTAATATCTTGTGAATCCATGTTAAACCCTTTAAATTGTGAAGTTGGAGTTGAATTATGATGTTTACTTGTGTTTAATGTTATGTACATGTATCATGCTCATTAAGTGCTTGATGAATTGCTCATATGAACCAATAAGAAAAGAAAATCATGCCATGTCAGCTTATGTGTGAATTGTATCATGCAAGTGTTTGATAAAATGCCTCCATGAATGAGTTGCGAACAAGTGCACATGATTATGCTTTTCAAGACTATGTTATGATTTACTTTCATGCTATCAAGTCCTGGGGGCATTCAATACCCGACAATTTAGCTGTATACTTAGAGTCAGTGTCAGTTACAAGATAATCTTAGTCATGTCATGATCAGTAGTACTCTCAGTCAGTTATAGGACTCAGGAAAAACTCAGGAGACTCAGTACTAGTCAAGTCTAGTTAAGTATTCAGTTCAGACCACAGTAAACTCATTCAGTGGTATTCCATGAGTCAACAGAACTCAATAAATTCAGTAACAGTTCACTCCAGCCTAGTACAAATACGAATAAGCATACTAACCATGGTTCCAGCACTTAAACCACATCACGAACCTAGCATTATATCATATCCATGCTACAAACTAGTCCAATCTAGGGAGAGGGGAAAAGGGGATTCAAAAAAGTACTAAGCATTTCACCTTACAAGTACAAAACCCTCATCTGATCCCCAACTTCAACACCCTAGACTAATTTATTCTACTCATAATCAAGCTTAACATTTACATTCACATGCAATATATATCATGCATTATCTTACGAAGAAAATGGACCAAAGTCTACCTCAAATCCGAACTAAAAAAACTTACGGCATTTACCACACGTCCATCTTCACTTCAAAATCCATAAAATTCTTTCATACTATATAAATAGTAATTGACTCATCAATTAAAATCTAACAATACCCATATTGCACTATTGTTCTGTGGGTCCAAAAATGACACTGAAAACCCTAAGTGGGCCCACTTACAAAAATCATATTTTCGAGATCAACCCAACATTCATACATGAATATGGAACCATAACCCTCAAGAAATGGGTGGAAACAAGGCTAATGTGGTGCTAAAATCAAGCCCTAAGCTAAATTGGGATTTTGAGTCAAGAACCAAGAATTTCACCAAAAAATTAATGAAATCTTACATTAATTTCAAAGATATTCACGATAATAGATGATAATGAGATCCTAAGTCACCCACAATGATCAATTTTGAGTTATCTCACCCTTCAAGTGCTTTTAGGTCTTAAAGATGAAGAAAAAATGGCTAAATCACGACTTGGGGGACTATTTATTGGACCTTTAGGAATGGAGATGCTGATACCGCCATCAAATAGACCACGATTGCTATGACGCGATTGTCATAGGCCTTTCCGTGATCGCCATGGCACTAGTACCAACAGAGTAAAAAATTGTTGTTGACCCTCGAAACTCATTTGGACTCCAATTTTTGCAAATGAAGTATGTAACCCCAGTAAATTCAATGTTCCAGATGCGTTGGTGAAGTAAAGTTTTCCATTCAAGGTTGTTTAGAATAATTATGGGAACCACACCTATACTTCTGATTTTTCCATTTTCCGACCAATAGGTCAAAATGAGCTCGAGTGCATTGGGAGCCAAACCAAAGGTCTACCTAGCCTAAAATTTATCTTAGGAAATTGATGGTGTAGTTAGAATTTGAATCCGAGATTCTCATACTAATGTTTTTGCCCGATGGCCATTTGGACTAACGAAGACTTTTAAATGGACAATTGGTTCTAAATCAAATTATCCGACAACCTAACTATTAGTCCCAACATGTCATAAATGATTTGGGGAGATATGGAGAAGCCCTAACGGCTAAGATAAGCAAAAATATGAAAAATGACTAGAAGTGTCATTACAATACTTGTGATTAGAACATCTAAGGCCTCTACTTTAGGTCTTGCTGGTGTGGCATAACACTATCCACGACCACCAATCAACTGATTAGACCCACAACAACTCCCGAGGGATCCATTAACTCTACCTCTCTCACCTCTGGTAGAACCCCTACCTATCATAGTTGTAATAGGAGTAGCTTTAAAGACACGGTGGGGACAGTCCTTGGGCACATAGCTAATCTAATAACACACAAAGCAATATCTACAGCCTGAGTCAACAGGAAAATGTACAATTGGGCCTAGACAAACACCCAAAATTGTTGAACAAGAAGATATACTACCCAATCTCTATAAAGCTGCCTGCACCAGCCAACCTTGATATCCACAATTACCTTTGGAATCTCTACTACGAGAAACATGACCTCTGAACTTACCAAGATGGCATACCTTCTTGGATCCTCCATAGGATGCCCGAAGAATACCCTCAGTCATCTTAGCATGATCCGCTATACTTCTGAAAGATTCCTAAATAAAACCATTTGTGATGTAGCTAACTAAAGGGAGATATCAAAACCATTCACAAACATCAAAATCTTCTCAAACTCGGTGTAAATACTTACATAGGAATATCTTGACAAGGCATGAAAGTGTTCCTTATACTTTGCTACAGTCATGGAGTCCTAATCCAGGTGGTAAAAGTCATCATGCATTCTATCCATTAAACTGTAAGGCACAAACCTTACTAGAAATGTATCAAAAAACAAATCCCAAGTCATAACGGGAGAATCAAAAGGTCTGCAACTAACCAGTGACTTCAGCCAATCTCAACCAGCATCTCTTAAATGATCGAAAGTATAAGAAACCCTATGTGACTCAAGTGATCCCAAATTATGCAACTCCTATCGAAAATCAATCAAGAACTCATAGGCATCCTCTTCTATAACACCACTGAATCTAGGAGGACCCAAATGATTAAACCTCTTAAATCTCTTATGATTCTTAGAAGGCATAACAGTACACGCAGCAAGAGGAGGCATAGTGAATCTGGTAGGCTGAGATCCCATTTATGGAGGTAACATAGGTGAAGGGTAAACTACCAAACTTGGAACACCATACTCAAAAATAGGTGTAACAGGAGGATCCACACTCGAAACTGGAGGAGTACCCAAAATAAAAAAAAGGAGAACCCTCCAAGCGTGTCAGCAAAAGCACCTACAACCACTCCAAATCTGGGGCAGACAAACTCTGAGGAACTAGCGTAGAACCCACACATCCCGCCTACTCAATATGAGGCTCAAGGGAGATTCCCCTAGAACTCCTCCTAGACAGGGCTGATTTATGGGCCGGTCCACTTCCTTGAGTTTGTCCATGATTCAAGGTTTTCCCATTAGGAGAAGGCTCTGCATCACTGACCACGTGCAACCTAGTCAACACTATTTATGAATAAAGAGTTAAACACAACTCAAAACATAAATTATAAGAGAAATTCGCACGACATGGAATTAAATAAGAGTAATTTTCATAAAGACATCCTATAGCCTCTCGAAGATAGATAAGGATATTTACATACCATTTCATGAGAATCTATTAGACATTCACTCTTACACTGTTGAGACCAATAAAAGCTGGCTACTCGGATACCAATTTGTCATCACTCAAAATTAAGGTTCATGATGACACTTGTCGTGACGTACATTAAAAATTAAGCCTATCACCCAAACTAATAAACAAAAAAAGTGAAAAGATAGAAATACCCCAAACATAAGGTTTCTATAGTGAAGGCAAATCATATAATATAATAAGTGCAAAAAGAATATAATCAACAATACAACCATAGCTCCCAAAACTAGATGTCAACAATATAAGGACATATCTAGTACAACTTAAATCCAAAAAAAAATCATAAGATGTCCAAAACAAGAGAAACTTTATCTCTAAAATAAAAGTAAGGACATAGTATATAAGAATGGTATTAGAGTACATCTCAATTATTAAAAGTCAACCAATACATTGCTGAATCAACATAAAGTAGTGGCGTACTCGAATTAGGACCAGTACCGAAAGAGCGCAGTAGTCGTGAGTACAATCCACTTATACTCAATAGGTATCATAGAACGACCGAGAAAATTAGATAAGAAAACATACAAGATACACATAATGAGCACGTCACCTGCAATCAAAAAGTATCCCACAATAGTAGCCCACACCACTTGCACTAATAGTTCTAATATATCATAAATATTACAATTATATAACCAAGTAGGACACAAGTATACATCATATCACATACAAGTGTAAACAAGGGATAACATGAATATACAAGGTCATCAAGTACAAATAATGAAAGATATAACAAATAGATATAGCATAAGTCAATATAGAAATAAAATCACAACATAAACACAAAAAAACAAGTGCAATGTATAAGTTGATGATGATTATTATGATGCACGAGGTCATCGCACAACCTCCGTATTCACCCATGAACGAAAGCCTCCCGACGTGGAACCAACAGGGGGTTCTTCAACCCACATACAATACATATATCCATATCTCCTCCCCAAAACATACTTTGAGGACATTTTTATGAGATATCACAATATCTTCTTCCATCACATCCCTCGAAAAGGGTTTTAAAAGGGTGTTGTCAATGTTTCTCAGGTGTTGCGGCTATGGTACTAATGTTTCATGAATGATTATGATATAAGGATGTCATGCTCACAACCAATAACAATTAATATTTCCATAACAAACCACATGATTTATTTCGTAAAGAAACCATAATGATATATTCCATAACTATGTGAGCCAGTATCCACATATTACTTCCACCATCCATCAAATTCCACATAATTCATATGAAAATAAAGTATGAATATAACACAATACACCATTGTTACCACAATAAGCATTTCAATTATAGAATAAAATTAAAACACAGGCTACCAACATCACATAAGACCCCACACGGTCACACATATCACATAATATCTTAAAACCAATTATTACATCACATATTGGTCCCCACATGGGCTCAACACAATAAGATATACAATTTCATGACTAGTTCCTATCACCTTAACATGTATTTTTCATACTAATTAACTACCCAACCCAGTCTGAAGAGTTAAGTCATAACCTACATCGAAGGCCAAAATCAATCCACAATACTTTAACCATAAAGCCTTAATTCTTACAAATGGAATTGAAATCAACTTAATTGAAGAAATATAGGATCTATGCATCAAAACAAGGCTAACGATAACCATATTACCTATTTTTAGTTTGGGGTCAACATGGACCCCAAAATGGGTTTTTGAAACACAAGAAAAAATCAAAACTTTATTTTAAAAATGTGTTTTCCATGCTTTTTGAAACCTTTAGCTTAAAAATCAAGTTAAATTGAGTTAAAAAATGAGGTACAATTTGAAGAAAAATAATTTTTAGACTCTACAAGTATAAACCTTTGAAATCTATTTTAAATCCATGAATCAAAGATGTTTTGAAGGTTAAATTGAGGAAAACTAGAAATTATAGGACTAGAAACATTATCAGATGAAAAGGAGTGAAATTTGGGGATAAATCAAGTAATAAGATTTTTGGAGTTTTGAATAATGAATCAAGAATTTAACTAAGAAAAGGGTGAATTCTTACCTTAAACCCGTAAGAGAATTGAGAAATTGATGTTAATCTAAATTTCAAGAATCGACAAGCTTCACTTTTGATCTCTCACACTATTTTGGGGTTTATCTCTCTAGAAGCAAGGTGAAAATGAGCTAAAATGCAACCTAAGGGGTATTTTAATACTCACAGGTCATCAGGTCTTGATATCGCACAACTATGTGTGTGATCGCACATAGGGTTGTAGGATGAGATATTGTGATCATAACACTCCCTCTGTATGATCACACAACGCTCTTCACAAGTGGTGCAATCGCGGCCCACTCCAGATATCAGCTAAAACTAAGTTTCACTAAGGCCTTGGGATTCATTTGTAATTTAATTTATACAAAGGAAATATGTAAAACACTAAAATCAATACTCCCAACTAAATGGCGATATTAGATTTTCAAAAAGATGTTGTTTTCACAAGGTTGACCCCCGAAACTCAAAATTACAATGTTCTAAACTGAGGGTCAAAATAAATTTTAAATACCACAGAACCACAGGAAGAATGTTACTACCCTAAAATTGGTATTCTGGGTTTGTTGGAGTAATCTGTTAAGACATCCATTGAACAGATCAAAATATAACCACAGAAGTCCAAAATAAGGCTCTTAAAGCCTTCAAAAATGATGATATTGCACAAATGGTACAAACATGCATCGAAAATCATGATAATCACCCCCACATCCCATAAATAAAATAATGAAACTATGAAGATGGTTAAAATAGTCAAATCCCAAAAAATACATATTTCACATATTTGATCAAAATTTAAAGTCGTTACAGTATTTTTTAGAAGACATCACTTCTGTGGCTAGGGGGACACTTTAGCGGCACCCATACCCCATGCTAGACCGCTTTAGCGGCAGTCAGTTAAGTGACTGGGTGACCTCTTAAATGGAAATTGGGATTTTTAAAATCCCCTTCTACACCCGATTATCCTCATTATTTCTTCACTATTTACCCACCATTTTGAGAGCTTGGAGAGTGGAAAGAGTGGGGAATCATATATTGAAGCTAAGGTAAGTTAGACTAACACTCTATGGTCATTTCTTATTAACTTTCCTATTAATTTCCATCAATATTATTATCAAATACTTAGATATTAGGTCTTAATTCCCTAGACATTAGGGGATAATTTGGGACCCAGTTTACGCACTATTTGTGCTCAACTTTGAACACACATTCCTTGTCCTTCAAGGAACCTTATGATAGATTAAATTTGTATTTCATTCATGGGCCTCGCGGGCTCATTCTTTACCCAAATTTTGACTTTACCTTTTATATTGATATATGGGTCTAGTTTTACTCCTAATGATGAATAGGTTACTATTTTGATAGCATGGCAGTATTTTGGGACTATGGAGCAAAGATGGGTGATTTGTTGATGACTCAAGACTTGCGGTTCGGCATCGAGGTATGCCTTATTCTACTCTTCTTCATGAGATAGTGTATAATATATATTGCATTCTAGGTAAGGATGTTAGGATATGATTATGGAAAGCTTATCCTAATTTAAGAATTTGGGGATAACAGGGTGAACCAACCGTTAAGATGGAATATATGCTATAGTTATAAAACCCTATCACCCTAGGTCATAAGCATGTTAAACATACTGATATTAAGAATCCTTTAGTATAAGGCTTACTACTTGATGGGTTCTTTGATTATATTTTTATTTTTATGCTAGTTATATACTCTTAGTCCTGTGGTTACATACCAATCGGACTCCAAGTAAGTATTCTCTTTTTTATAATAGACGTTATCTATTCTATTGATGCTTGAATGCTTATGATTATATTGTTTGGATATTGCCGATTGCATGCATTGATTATGGTACATTTATGCTCACTTAGTGGTATAATTCAAGATAAATCTTAATTTTACTATTTTTTTACTAAAAGGGAATTTATTTCCACTTTTCTTTTTTTAAAAAAATATTGTTTCCTAATTGGAATCATACAACCTTAATGGATGATTAATGAGCTTTTGGAACAAAAAATGATGTTTTTGAAATTTGATCGAGATAGATTCCAGTCAATGATTTTACCACTACTATTTACTTTGATCATGAGGAATTTTAACTTTTTCTACTACATTATGATAATTTAGTCCAAAAGTCTACCCCGGGCAACAGATTTACAAACTTACACTATTTTAGCCACACTTTGAGTTTGTGGATTTATTATATATACATCTCTCTAATATTGGATAGAGTAGACTTATTATATTGATGATTTAAAATTTTAGATAGGGACCAAGTCAATGTATAAGGGTACTCTTGATTCACCTAGGGGACCCTTCATCTGTGATCCATCATGGCCGAGAAAAGAGGTAGTTATAGATCCTGCCTTTATGAGACATCAACCTGGAGGAGATATATAGATTGGGTATGTTATGGCACCATTATCGGTGATGGTATTATGGATTTACTTTTAAATCATTTATGCATGAACATTTCCTATCACTAGTATGTTGTTTGATTTCTATATCTATTTGCATTATGAGGTGTTTCATAGGTATAGGTTGGGAGTATCAGTTGTTGTGTGTTGTGTGCAGATTAAACCTTCTAGTTTATGGGTCCTAGTTAAGTATTATTTGTCCAAACTAGAAAGTTATTGTATTGTTAATATTATAGTTAGTTTGTGGTAGGCTATTTATGGACTGGTGCTGAGATGTGAGGCATGATTCTTATCCTTTTACTTTTTATGGTATTTTACATTACAATTAGTGTATTTCTTGTTAGAAACTACTCTGATTATGCTCGTATTAGCCTTCTTACTTGGTTAGGACATTCTAAAAAGGTTAGATTGACTACCTTAGTTTGTAGCTTTAAGTGAGTCTTGTATACTTATGTATGTATATATATACACATATCTAGTTATGATGTTACTGTATATCCCTTTATTCCCTCATTTGTTCACATCAAATATGCAATTCTTGGCCTGGTATACTACTATATCTTTCTTGTACTCTTATTTGTATATTGGCCAGCGATATATGGTATAGTGTATTAGTTACTAAATATGGGTAGAATAGAATTGTCTATCCTTATTGCCTCCTTAAACTGATTGTGTTTATCTTCCTAGATAGTTTTATTTAGTTTATATTCTTTCTTGTCATCTCATTTATATTTGCATTATCATTGGAGCTCAGTTGGTATTTGGTTATTGAGTACCACATTTTTGGTACTTATACTATAGTTTTACAGTCGGTAGATCATTGTACCAGTCTCACAGTTGGTGTGTGCATCGTGTGGAGCAGCTACGAATTAGAGATTTGGGGTTAGACCTCGATGTTTGAGCATTACTACTCTCTTTCTTGTGGTTTAGAGTGGGCTCTATATTGTATTAGAGATGGGTTGGACTTGTATATTTATTTAGTACTTCATTTTGTACTTTTATTGTATTGGAAGCTTTCTTACTAATTCCATAAGGTTTTGTAGCATCATATATATTTTAGTCTTTTATAATATTTATTCTGCTAGCTTTATTTCTTTCTATTTATAGTTTGTTACTAGCAGTTTCAGAATAAGAGTTTGTTTACCTATTCGTGGTTTCATTATGACCTGAGAATTATGTTATAAAAAATTTGTATCAGAGACTAGGTTTATCGGTGAGTAGTCCAAGAGGTTGGTGTATAGTATATTCTTATGGATCGGTGTGGAGACATCTGTGTCCTATTATTGGGAGGCTACCGGACATTCTTAGGAAATTCTATTATTGACCATTTATTGTGTGTCTAGATTTCTGTTAAACTCTAGTATATGATTTTACCCTATTCTATTGTAGATAGTTGATGTGAGGTTATCGATATATGTCAATGAGGCCTAAACATATGTTTCTAGAGCTTCAACACAACAAAAAACTAGGGAGTCAGAGGATAATATCTATGATCATCAGTGTTAGTTGTAGGATTTAGGCCCAACCTAGGCTCTGGTAGAGCTTATGACCACTTTAGCCTCTCGAGATTTAGCATTAGTGATTTTGAGCCTTTTTATGGATATCCCACAATTAGAGATTATGTAATGTGTCAAGCAGTTCTCAGGATAAAGTTGGGTTTGTTTATGATTAATAGGGTTCCTTGTCAGTTTTAGAATATGAGTTTGTTTTTCATGAGTGGACTAGACATAATCCTATGATATATCCTTTAGAGCATGATATGGTGCATGGATTTAATAGAGGGTTAGATTTTCCACTCTATTTGGCATAAGAGAATTTGATAGCAGCTGGGTATTCTTTCTCTGGGTTGTTCATCACGCGAGAGCCATATAGAGAACATGTATTGAGATTTATAGAGGTTATGAACAGATCTCTTGGTATTCCACTCGGGAGTGAGATCCTTCTGACAGAGATCAGCTTCGCTTATAGTCTGTCAGTTCCTCGTTGATAACATCTCAAGATATAGGTGGCTCTCAGATTAGTCATAGTTGTCATAATGGGTGGGGTTCTCATCATACCTTTTAGAGTATGCTATATAGATCTTTAGGCCATAGAGGCCATTTTGGATCAGTGGGTGCAGTACTTCAGGATATTTCAGGAACTTGTCGGAGTTGTGGCGAGATGTCGTTGGTCTAGAGAATGCCCCAGATGTGGATTGGTTGTTCAAATGGAGTTAGCATATATTCATCGCAAGTCTAGAGTTCTTGTGGTATGTTATAATTTTGGGGAGGATGGTCATGCTATTATGCAGTGCCCCCTATATCGATTGGTCATCCAGTTGGGTCAACTCATGTTTCACACAAAGTTAGAGATTTATAGGTCTTCTATGGCTATAGATAGATCGGTCACTGGTCTAGAAAGTGTTCCTAACTCTGGATTATTAGTCATTTAGCTCTACCAGACTAGTCTCGGAGCATTGTAGCACCTTTGATTTGAAGTAGTATGTCTAGTGCCCTAATAGATGATTTGGATGCTCAGTTCAAGTTTGGACCCCGCTCAGATTAGTTTTCCCTTTGGCATGTTTGGCATGTGCCTTTTAATTCCTCTGTGATAGGTGCGCTTTTTATTTCCTACCTTTACCTTTATAGTTGAGTGTATTAGGTCTTTTTACCCGTTGATGATTATGTGCCTTTGTAGATTTATGTTGATATTTGTTTGCCTTGGTATAGAGTTCATGATTATTTGACTACCCCCGTATATGATTTCTTTTAGTAGTGGTTTTAGTGGATCACTATTGTATTTCCCTAGTGGTGTAGCATTTTGTTTTTGTCACAACCCATACCAGGTCCTTGCAATGACGGCTATCTCAAGTCCAACAAGGACCAAAGGCCACCCCCTCCACCTAGCTAAATAGAACACCATACCCCCAACATCGGATGAATTCCAAACATATAAAAAGATAGCATAAGATAATCTCAAAGAATTTAAGACATGTCTATAATCGATAACCAGTAACCGACCAAAAACAACAAACCAACATCACGCAAGTACTTAGTAAAACACAAAACCTTCTAACAAAAATGAAATCAATAAAGATTCGGGATATGCCCCCGTCTCTGACAATGACAATTACAATGATAATGTTAATACGAACTTTTCAATTCTAGTATGAAGGAAACTAATAAAATGACCGAGTATTCTGGAGAATGGATGTTCACCACTTCATCACCAATGACCGACGAACTGAGCCGATCCATCTAACACTGCGGAGGAAAAGTAAAAGTATCTAAGGTGCCTGCATTTTGTGGGGATACAAAATCAAGAGACGGTAAGTGGGTTAAGCACTAGTATGTAACTCAAGGGTAGGGGATAAAATAATTCCATGATCCACATTTTGAATATTATTCAAGCTAATACACATAATCATACATACATATAAATATGTCATGGCGGGAAAGGGAACGAGTCTTAGCATGAAGTAAAACATTATCCTGGATTGGAGCTCAACCATAACAAATAAGCACCCACGGGCTATTTAGCTCCCCATACTGAAAGGGCCCCAGTGCGTGTTAGCCGTACAAACAAGAGGTATCAAGGAAGGCCAGGGAATGCTCCAACCCCACGTCAATCCAAGATACAAATATATCAACAATGTGAACTATGCACATCGATCATCAAGAACAAACCTCACGTTAGCAAACATGAGATTCAAGAAAAAGTCATTCAAGACCCACACCTTCATGACTTTGCTACATAACCCCCATTAAGCCCAATTTAAAGCAAGTTTCACATAACCCATTTATTAACCAATTAACCAACCATTAGGCACATCATGGATATCATCATCCCCCTACATTTGTAAGTTTATCTCTATTCCATAACAACCACATTATCTTGAGGGAATGCCTCAACCCCCCTTTGTTCATTAAATCAAATCATACCCAACAAGGCTTTCAAAGTCCATGTACATTGTTTAATGATTAATGCAATGCAGTATCATAGGTGAGAAAGTCAAACCAATTGGAAATTTCACAATCCAAATCAATTTACACAAGTTGGTTGAGGGTACACAATTATTCAAAACCAATTCCAATTTCATAACACCAATATTCGGGGTAACAATGACCCCTTAGTTTATTCACCATTCCCATGTACCCCATAAGTTCAAAACCACTAATAAAGCATAAATAGTTCATAATCAATCATGAGAAAATAATTTAAGAATGAACCATATGAAAACCCTCAACCACATCAAAACTCATATTCAAAACCATCCAATTAAATTATTTAAATACATGTTTTTCATGAAGTAATAAATGGGGAAGAGAACCATGCCCGAAATATCAAGAGTTATGGAGAGAATTTTTCCTTGAGAGTTCTACTTAATGTACTTCTTTGAAACCCTAAGTATTTTTCTAGAGAAAATTTAGAGAGTTTGAGAGTGGTACTTTATGGTCATGGGGTTCAAGTAAGGGAAAAAAAGGGAATTGACCAAAATGCCCTTTATAAAAAGACTGAAAAATCTCTACCCAGTCACTGGGGGTGACCTTGCAACTCGTAGGGTCACTTACGACCCATAAAGTGCCACTCATAGTATGGACAGTGTCTAGGACCATCAACACTGACTTGTTTATGAGTAGTACCTTACAACTCGTACTCAGACATTGCAACTCGCATAGTCTAGTTGTCGTCAAAGAAGAAACAATTGGGTATCATACTAGTAAGGCTATGAAAGGCACCATACGACTCATTTTGAATCTTCATGACTCATTAGTAGTCACTTGTACTCAGGATAGAAAATTTAGCCACACATACTAGTCAGGCTATGATTAGGTCCATAAGACCGGTCAAGACTCCCTTTGACTCATAAGGGGAGTCATAGTCTGGGCAGGGAGGATAAAATTTTAAAAGTTTCAAGAATAAAAAATTTAGGGTATTACATTCCCCCCCCCCCAAGATCATTTGTCCTCGAATGATGAGACAAGGTATTTCTTAGCACGATTTAACACCAGAACACACCAACTTTTACCTTTAACAAAGACTAAAAACAAAAATATCAAGGAAATCAAAATTTTCCTTTAACAATGTTAAAAACGAAAATACTAAGGAATACACATAACTCTCGCATGATTTTCTGGATCGGGAAAATAATGGGTACTTGGGCTTTATGTCTTGTTCAGCTTTCCAAGTGGCCTTTTCATCCTTATGGTTTCTTCGCAGAATCTTTATCGAAGCCATATCCTTAGTACGCAACTAATGGACTTGCCGATCAAAGATCTCAATTGAGACTTCCTAATGGATAAAGAATATAAGATACCCATACCATCCAAAGGAACAACCAAGGAAGGATCACCCACATATTTACTCATCATCGACACATGGAAGACTGGATGAATAGAATCCAAACTGGAAGGTAACTTTAATTCATAATCCATATTGCACACTCACCTAAAAATATGATATGGACCAACTTAATAAGGACTGACCTTCCCCTTCTTTCAAAATTGCATTTCTCCCTTAATGGGAAAAACCTTTAGGAATACCAAATAATCCACATCGAACTCTTGGTACCTTTGGCTTTATATTCGCATAGGACTTTTGGAGACTTTGGGCAGTCTTAAGCCTATCATCAATCACCTTCTCCTTCTCCATAGCTTGGTGAACCAAGTCAGGACCATACAACCTATTTTACTAACCTCAAACCACCCAATAAATTATCTACATCTCCTACTATATGAAGCTTCGAACAAAGCCATCCAATAATTAAGTGATAGCTATTATTATATGCAAACTCGATGAGAGGAAAATAGTCAACCTAACTACCACTAAAATCGATCACAAAGGACCTTAACATATCCTCTAAAGTTTGTATCATTCTTTTTGCTTGTCTATCCATCTGGGGTGGAAGAAGGTGCTAAGGTTCAACTTAGTCCGTTAACCTCTCTAAAAGGAAGGCCAAAAGTGAGATGAGAACTGAGTACCTCGATCAGATATGATGGAAACTAGAGCACCACAGAACTTCACGATCTCTTCAATTAAGAGCTTACCATAATCTCTTATCAAAAAGATAGTCTTCACTTGCACAAAATGAGCGGACTTAGTCATCTTATTCACGATAACCCAAATCGAATCAAAGTGATGGCGAGACCATGAAAGACCAGTAACAAAATAAATATTAATCCCTTCCCATTTCCATACGGGAAATTCAATCTCTTGAGAGAAACCACTAGGCCTCAAGCACTCCACCTTCACTTGTTGACAAACCATGAACTTAGACAAGAACTTGGCCACATCCCTCTTCATGTCATTCTACCAATAAAGCTCTATCAAATCAGGGTACATTATCATTAAACCAGGTTGAACATTGTACCTTGTGTCGTGACCCTCAGCCAAGGTCCTCTCATGCAACTTATCAACATTAAGAACTCACAACCTACCTTGTTACCTCAAGATACCATCACTACCAATCTCAAAGGCCATCACATTTTGGTGACCCACATCATTCTTGATATGTATCAAGATAAGATCCAAAACCTAATTCTCTTTCACCTCGGCATAAGGAGATGACTTCACCACCATTAATAGGATTATAACATCATCTATAGAGTCCAAGAGATAAACACCAAGATTAGCCAATTGGTGAATATCCTTCAACAATTCTAATTTCTCCTCCTCCACATAAGATAAGATCCTCATAGAAAACCTGGTAAAAGCATCAACAACTATGCTAGATTTTCCTGGATGGTAGAGATGACTCATGTTGTAGTCTTTTAAAAACTCAAGGCATCTCCTTTTCCTGGGATTCAACTCCTTCCGGGTGAACACATATTGCAAAATCTTATTGTCTAAGAAGATGTCAACATGAACCCCATATAAATAATGGTGCCAAATATTCAAAGCAAAGACCACAACAAACAACTCCAAGTCATGAGTCAAATAGTTCTTCCCATAAACCTTCAACTTCCTAGAAGCATAAGCAACCACCTTACCAACTAATCGGAGCCTAAGTTAATTATCTTTCAACTTTTCAAAACTACCTTCACAAGTATTGGACCATAGGAACTTCACCTTCTTCTGAGTCAACTTAGTTAATGGGGAAGCAATAGAGGAGAAACTTTCCACAAACCTCCTATAGTAATCGGCTAAACCAAAGAAACTTCTAATATTGGTTGGAGTAGTGGGTCTAGGCCACTTCTTAACCACCACAACTTTTTATGGATCCACCATGATCCCTTCATTATAAAAAACATGACCCAGATAGGTTACAACATTTAACAAGAACTCACATTTAGAGAACTTCACATACAACTGTTACTCTTTCAAGGTTTGTAACACAAGTTTGTGGTGATCGGCATGATCTACTGCACTCTTGTAATACACCACAATATCATCAATAAACACAATTACGAACAAATCCAAGAATTGACAAAATACCCAATTCATAAGATCCATGAATGTCGCTAGGGCATTTGTCAAACCAAAAGATATCACCAAAAACTCAAAATGACCATACCGTGTTTTGAATAAGTCTTAGGTATATTCATATCCCTAATATTCAAATGATGATAGACCGTCTGAAGATCAACCTTGGAAAAGTACTTATCCCCCTGAAGCTGGTTAAATAGATCATCAATCCTAGAAAGCAGATATTTATTCTTTATAGTCACCTTGTTTAATTATCTATAATCTATAAACATTAAAAGGGACCCATACTTCTTATGCACGAAGAGAATAGGAGCACCCCATAGAGAAATACTAGGGTGGATAAAACTCTTATCTAGAAGATCCCTTAACTACTCTTTAAGTTCTTTCAACTTAGATAAAGATATTATAAAGAGAGGGATAGAGATAGGAATATGTCCCAAAGAAGATCAATCGCAAAATCAATTTCTCTATCAGGAAGAACAACTGGAAGATTATAAGGAAAAACCTTGGGAAACTCAAACCACAAGGACCTATTGCAAAGAAGGACCTTCGAATCAAAAATTCTTAACATGCACTAAATGATAGAGGCACCCCTTGGAAATGAAATTTTAGGCTCTAAGATAAGAAATAAACCTTCACTTGGGAACTAGGGAACTACCTTCCCACTCAATCACCGAATCATTTGAGAATTTAAAACTAACTATTCAATCTCGACAGCAAGAAACGCATAGAATGAGTGCAACCAAACCAACCCCAAAATCATATCAAAGTCTAACGTGTCTAATTTAATCAGGTCCACAAATATCTTCCTACCACGAATGGATACCATATAACCCTTATAGACTCTTCTAGACAAAATATAGTCACCCATTGGGGTAGACACAGAAAAGGGATCAGGAATTCACTCCAAATCAAAACTAAAATAAATAGTCAGATAAGGGGTCACATAAAAAATAGAGTAGACCCATGATCAAGTAGATAATATACATAATAAGAGAAGAGTTTTAGCGTACCATTAACAACCTCAGGAGATGCCTCAGAATCCTGAGAAATGGAAAGAGCATAAAGATGATTTTGACCAGTGTTGGAGCTAAAAGTAGTACCTATCTATGTAAGAGTAGAAGAAATAACAACCGAGACCTTATTAGCCCCCATAGAATAATCACCTGAAGGATAGTTCCTTTTAATGTGGCCAGGATGACCACATATAAAACACTTATTCAAACCCTTATCAAAAAAGCCATGATACACTTGTCCATAAAAATAACAAGGGGTTAAGATAGAGCCGACTAATCCCCATTGGCTTGAAATTGGGTACCTTGTTCCTTAAATGCACTATTGCTCTTAAAACAGTGATCAACAGATGTCCTAGAAGATAAAGCACTAGCCGTAAAATAGGAATTAGAGTTTCCCTACACCTTTTTAAACCATTTCCCACCATCTCTACCACAATTCTATGGACCTTCATCCTAATATGAATATTGAATTTTCTTACTCTGCCTTTCACTTACCTATGTACGCTTTTTTTTAATCCTCCACTTATTGCATATATACCATAAGCCTAGAGATATCCATATCACTATTTAACAAAGCGACCATACACTCCAATACCAAGACTCGAGACAAACTTGAAGCCAATTTCCTCATCTTAGCCCTTATATTAGACACTAGCTCAGAAGCATGATGGGACAACTAATGAAACATCAAGGCATACTTCTTTATAGTCATCTTTCCTTGCTTTAAATTCACAAATACCTCAGCCTTTGACTCCCACAACTCCTAAGGAAAAAAGTGGTCAGTAAAAGCACCAAAGAATCATCCCATAAAGCCAACTCTACGTCATCACCCCTAGACTAATCCAACTCCTCATACTACTAATATGTCACATCTTTCAGCTAATATAAAACAAATTCCATACCCTCAGGTAAGAAGCATGCATTACACAAATAATCTTCTTCGTCTTATCTATGATACCTTGAGGATCTTCCTCAAGCATAAAACTAATAAAGGTTGGAGGATTCAGACTCATAAACTGGCCAACTCTAGTGGCCTCAGAAGAAGTCACAGCAGCACCAATAGGACTCGAATAACGTGACTGGGATGTCACTAACTGGGTCAAAAGATTAAGGGAATAGAGGAATTGAGCATTGGTAATATTTCTTAGAGGTGACAAAGTAGGAGTGATACCGGTGAGAAAAGGATCAGTGGGAACTAGTGAAACTCTACTAGGGCATTCAGAAGTTGTGACCCTAGATCGATTTTAAACTCTTTGAGTACGAGGATCCATGTCTACATTGTCCTCAAGAAGAATAGAGAAGTTTACACAAACATTAAATCTTTTGGGAGGCATGATACGAAATGCAAACAAATTCAAATTAGAGGAGATTTCAAGGTTTTAGACTCTACAACCCGATAGTAGATTACACGAAAGAAAAATATTCCTAAATGCCTCGTAGCCTCTCCCTTATAAGTATGGCCTGCTTCACACTCAAAAAAATAGACTCTTCTTGACATGGCTTTATGGACACCCAATGGCACCAAACCTAGGCTCTAATACATACTTCATTAATACCTAAACTAGGGACTGTCCTTTACGGGTATCTCAAGTCAAACAAAGACCAGAGACATCTCTTTCACCTAGCCAATCAAAACACCATACCCCAATATTGGATATATTTCAAACATATAACAAGATAGAGTAAGATAAGCTTAAAAAATTAAAGAAATATCTATAATTAATAACTCATAATTAACAAAAAACAACCAACCAACATCACCCATGTCCACTATAATCCATAAAGCCTTCTAATAAAACGAAATTCAATAAAGTCTCAAGACATGCCCCTGACTCTAACAATTATAATAAAAATATATTGTTAATATAAACTCTCCAATTCTAGTCTATGAAAGGAAATTTATGAAATGACCAAGTCTTATGGAGAATAAAATTTCACCACTTTACCACCAATGACAGACGAATCGAGCCGATCAACCAAACACTATGCAAAAAAGTAAAAGTATCTTTGGTGCCTTCATTGAGTTGAGATACTGCATCCGAAGATAGTTAGTGAGTTAAAGACTAGCATCTAACTCTGGGGTAGGGAATAAATTAATGACATGATCCATACTTTCAAAATCACTCAAGCCAATGCACTTAATCATATATACATATAAACATGTTATAACTGGAAAATGAACGAGGCTTAGCATGAAGTAAAACTTTATCCTAGGCTGTTTAGTTCAACCATCATAAATAGGCATCCACGAGCTATATAGGTTCTGCTCCCCTTATTGAAAGGGCCATAGTAAGTGTTAGCCACACGAACTAGAGGTATCAAGGAAGAACAGAGAATGACCTGACCGCATATCAATACAAGATACAAATATAGCAATAGTGTGAACTATGTATATAGGTCATCAAGACCAAACCTCACGTCGAAAAATATGAGTTTCCAATACAAGTCATCGAAGACTCGTACCTTCAAGGCTTTGCTACATAACCCCTGTTAAGCCTAATTTAAAGTAAGTTTCACATTACCCATTTATTAACCAACAAACAAACTGTTAAGAAAATCATGGGTATCATGCCACTACTTTTTCCCATAGAGCCTCAAAGATGGAATGATTAAAAGTTGGGAAAAGGTTTTAAGTCTTATAAGTGGAGGCACAAATCAGGAGTATAAAATGTATCGTGCTATAATGAAAAATAAGGCACTTGATGGGAGGCAACCCACGTTTTCATTTTTTTATTTATATGTTTTTGGAATAATTCACATAATTTTTATGTTTTGTAGGTGCTTTGTACAGGTTGGAAGCCAAAATAGGGGATAACCAAGTTTATAAGTGTGGAAGATATGTAGAAAAATAGGTAAAAATAGAGGAGAAGATGGCCTCAGTTAGCGCAATCACAGGTGTAAGACCCCGCAAGATCCTAAGCTTAATTCAGTCCTTTAGGCACGTCAAGGGGTCCCAAACTTAGAGTATTTTAGCTAAGTACTCAAACATAGTTTTATTTTAGCCTACGAAGGTTGGAAATCTCATTTCATGACCTTTACATCCATTAAATATTGATGTTTAGGTTGATTCATGATCAAGAATATCCGTATGTGTTTTCGTACAAGTTTCGTATTTTTTCAACTTTGTTTGAAGCGTCGTTGGAACCTTTAACTAGTGGATCAACATGATCTTGGCACGTCGCATCGACTATCAAGTTGATTAATATTTTCTCTAGCTACCAGCATCTAATTCCAGTCAATCGACAAAATATAAAGCGATGCGGTGGCTATCGCATCCAAGGTACAGACTCGGGGCATTACTGCAGGTTACGGGATGCGATCGTGCCATTGTGTCCAACCTTCCACATAGTTATCAGTGCATTTTCAGGGAGCCTTTTTACCCTATTTATGCTTTTGTGTTATGTAGTGAGGTCATTATAAGTCTCTTTAGTTGGGGGTGTGGCCCTACCCTTGTGTGTATTCATTGGTTTGAAATACTTGAACTTAGTACATGCAAAGCATAGAAATTTTATGAGTTGTTTGTTTTAATTTTTTTGTTTTCCATTTATTTTAATGATGGTGTGGGCGAGCTTTTTCTGATGATAGACTAAGTGACAACATTCTTAAGGGGAAAGCATCGCGTTTGGGTTTTGAGTCATAGAAGCTGGATAATTCTGAGTACCCGTGGAATCAAGGTCAAAAATGCAAGGAAAGTTTGAGTACTTGTAGCATTGCAAATTTGAGATTTCACCCATACCATTGGCAAAGTCTGAGTAGCCATATGGTTGGTTTACAAATATTAAGCTGAAATATGAGGCTAAGGCTATGGTTGTAGTCGTGAGTTAGCAAATTGAGCATGGTGCAAATACAAAACAAACAACTACCTCCGTCCAAAAATTTTCAAAAATCAAGGGCATGAATGTGAGAAATTTTGTAACTAAACTTTTTCTCCGTTTGTGACTCCACAAGTTTTTGAATTGTAAATAATGATAAATACTCTACTTGTGTCTCTAGAGAGAGGGACATCTGAGCTCCCTTAGTGAATGTTGCATGCAATGTGTGGTGAGTCGTTAGCTTTCATCTTTTGTGTAGTTGTGTTATCTAGAACTTGCCTAAAAAATCTTTCAAAACTAATTTTGATAGTATGTAGTTGGAGAAATAATCTTAGGCCATCTTTGTGATTTTGGAACCCACTCTAGCATAAAAAACCTACCCATGCATAATTGAAATCCCTAGTTACCCACTTTGAGCCTTTGGACCTTTCATTGGAAAACTCATTACAAGTCGTGTTCCATTCGTTTTATCGATCTTTTGAACTGTACCCTCCTTGAACTTTAAAATGAAACGTGAGGCTTAAAGCCTAAGTTGTGGGTGGTTAATGTTAATGGAAGGAAGTTTGGATCCACGAAGTGTTGAAAGTGAAAGAATTAGAAAAGTAAAGGACCCAACAAAAGGAATGTATTGAACAAAGAGTTGTAAGAAAAAGACATGAAAGAAAAAGTGGCGATCAAAGGAAGAATAAAGAAGGCATAAGAAAAGAAAGAAAATCAAGAATGGTGATCCTTAGTCAAAGAGAAGGATTAAAAAGTGTGATGTAGATATTCAAGGAAAGGTTTAGCTATGTTGTTCCCAAATGATATCCTACCCTAACCCAAACCTGCGTTATAAGCTTAGAAAGATCTTTGATATCTCCAACTATGTACTTTCTTCATAATAGCGATTAAAAATAGGGGAAAGCCTATGGTATGACACTTGTTGCATAGAAATTTCTTTCATGAGGGAAAGTAGTTTTGCACTTAAAATTCCTTGTTACATGTTTGGTAGTTTGGTGTGTGGAAATTTTTTTCTTATGAGGTTTGCATGTGAATGAGATGAGGTGGGTGATTTTTTTCACCTCCCGAATAGTAAGGCAAGTGGAGTATAGTTTAGTTTTAGTCAAAGGTGAGACACTTCTATAGTATTGGTTTTCATTGCTCGGATGCTGAATAGTTTAGTTTTAGTCAAAGGTGAGCCACTTCTAGAGTATTGGTGTTTATTGCTCGGTTGCTCTTAAAGACTCTGGTGCTTCCTTGAATGTTGCATCTTATGATAAGGGGTGTTGTAGAGAATAGCTTAGCCCGTGTGCAATGAGTTGTTGGTGGTTTCAACTTTAGTTGAAGTCACTATGAACTTTAAGGCATAAAGTTTGGGCATAAATTATTGTGTCTCATAGTAAGAGGTAGCGTTGCTTGACAACAAGAAAGTGCTTTAAGTTAAGGGTATTTAGGAGAGGTGATTTTACCACTCATTCTTACTCAACATTCGTGCACATTACGTTGATTTGAATGAATAAATGAGACATATTCATGTGTAAAGGCATTAATATCCTCTATTTGCAGGTATAGAGTTGAAATGATAGAAAGATGTCTATTGGAGCTTAAAATGATCAAAAGGGGGAATAAAAAGTGCAGTCGAAGACCTGCAACAAAAGAGGCTCAGGTATCGCAGTTGCAGTCCACTGATTGTGGTTGCAGTAGTCAAAGATTGTCAGTCAACCGTAGTCACCTGAGTCTATCACGGTCACGATAGCTGTGCTCGCGACCAAGTTTGTGTTATTATCGCTCCGCAAAAATATTCAGTCCAAGGGCAAAATTGGAAATGCACGTGCCTGATCCTAATTTTAACAAAAAGACTCAAACCCTAGCCTCATGTATCATATTTCATCTTCCTTAATTTTTAGGTTTTAGCTCTTGACTCTATAGCCTCTATTTTTGGAGAAGAAAATATTGTGTAAACTTTGGGTGAAGAATACATTGGGGACTTTCTAAGTGGAAAATTTGCTCACTGTTATTGTTGATATTATGGGAGAGCCAAGTTTGAAGTAACATTTGCTTAAATCTTCAATAATTTATTTCAATGGAGATTATAGGTATATCTATGCTTATTTATCTTATGTGTAGCTAAATCTCCCTCTTAGGGTATGTGTGAATAGGTTTTAAAGTGTTTATGGGTTATTAATGTTAGCATCTATTTGGTAATTCATGTTTATGGGTTTTATCATTGCTATGCTAATTTTGTTGGGATTAGATGGGTGAAAGCCCCAAATACCCATATGGGTTTGATGAGTGAAAGCTCCAAGCTCTAGAAAGTTCAAGGCTATCTTCGAAAGAATGGTTTGGGGTGAATTGTAGGAATCCATATCATCCTTGAAAGAGGGATGTGGAAACCAAAGCAAAGATAGATAATTATGTGTGTAGTTTGCAAAACTTTCACTATCTTAGACATAAGGGTAAATGTGAGGTTGGCTAGACCATGGGTATCATCCTAGAAATATGGATGCCTAGATTGAGGTTGTGGTTACAAATTATTGAACATACCTATTAGGTATTTGAAAGAATAAATGGGTGAAAGTTTGGTGTTTTATCAAAAGACTAGCATCAAAATCAATTACCCAGCCTATCCATATTTGAGTTACTAAACTGATGTTGATTACTAACTCCCACATGTTACTCCCTTGGTAATGCATAATCCTAAGATTTGTGCTTAATTGTTAAACTCTAATTATTCATTGCCCCGAATTTATACTAGAAAAAAACTAAAAAAAAGAAATACTAGTGTAGAAACCTATCTCCCCCATTTTATCTTTTTGTACCATTTGTTTGAATTTAACTTGTATCTATCATTTCAAATTAATTTGATCGTCACTCACAATGTTCCTCGTTAATTCGATCCCGACTCCAAAGTTGGGTAAATATATTGACGATGATCGCCTTACACTTAATTTGACGTGTAAGTTAAGCGTTATCAAAAATAGCACCGTTGTCGGGGAACAATTTGGCTTATTAAGTTAGACTGAAATTTTAGCTACTTGCTTGAATTCAAACTTGTATATATGTGTTTGTGATTTTCTTTGTTTCCTGTGTTAGGTAGATTTTCTTTATTTTTGTTTATTTCTTAAAATGGCGTCAAGGAATGAATGTGGATTTCATGGTTGGAAAGAGCATCTTGATAAAACATATTCATATTGTGGTGGACCCCACTTTTGGCAAGAATGTAGACTTATTCCTCAGAGAGATATGTGTGAACCATCTCGATCTTATAGGTAGTATGTTTGTTCTCCTTGTGGTGGTCAAAATGGACATGGAAGCGATTGTACAAATTCCCCCTCCCCCTATTATACCAACTTGGTTGCTAGTTCTTCTCATGATTTTGACAAGTCCTATGAGAAAGAAAGGGAAGAACGAAGCACGAAAAATATTGGTGTTGAATCAATGTTTCAACGTATATTGGAACGAGCAAATTCAATAGAGTATGAATTAGAACATTGGAGTGATTGTTCAAATACCCTCTCCCTTCATGATGTTATCCCAAATGCTAGTTCTCTTATGATTTTGATAGTTCTTATGATGAGAAGAAGGAAGATCAACATACCGGGTACAATAGCTTTGATGATAGGCTTCAAACTATCTTGGATCGGGTAACTACAATAGGGGAGAACATGTAAGACATACATTAATCCAATGAGGCATTTGGAAGGGAGATTGTTAAGGTAAAGAAAATAGGCATGGAAACAAATCTTGCAAATGTCGTTGCCTTTCCCACTTCCAAATACGAGGTTAATCAGGAAGAAAAAACAAGTTATGATGATAATCTTGGCAACAAAGAACCCTCGACTTTCCAACCAACCAAAGAAAATGATGATGAAGATGCCAAAATAAAGGAAATAGTACTAGAGTCAAAAGAAGAATCAAAGCACGTCTCTTATAACGACTCTAGTTCATTTTGGGGTGAAGATGCTATGGAGGAGGAAATTCTAAAATTAAGGGTTGGACCTCATTCAACCAACTTTTCAACACTATGCCTAGTGGATGTGATAAGAATCCTTCCACCTAGACGAATGATAGATTGCGGGAAGACGAAGTCTGATTCCTAATTTTGGAATTTACATTCCAAGAGAGTAATTGGAACCCCATCCATCAAAGTCCAAAGAACACAACTTCTGATGTACAACAAGTGGACTATTAATATGTTCACCTTTTCTCAAGGAGCCAAATCTAAAGTTCAATGTCAAATTGGGTAAAAGGTTTAAGTCTTTGAAGTAGCATAATAGAACATGCATCGTCATGCCCCTACTTTTGCCCATAGAGCCTCGAAGATGGAATGATCATAAGTTGGGCAAAAGGTTCAAATCTTCTAAGTAGAGGCACAAATTAGGATTATAAAAGGCGTCATACCGCGGCGATAAATAAGGCGCTTGATGGAAGGCAACCAATCATTGTCATAGTTTTATTTATATGTTTTTGGAATAATTCACACAATTTTCATGTTTTGTAGGTGCTTTGTACATGTTGGAAGCTAAAAATAGGGGATAATCAAGTTTAAAAGTGTGGTAGCCATGCAGAAAAATAGGGAGAAATGGAGGAGCAGATGGCCTCAATTACCATAATCGCGCCTCTGTGTCCATCCTTCCACATAGTTATCAGTGCAATTTTAGGGAGCCCTTTTACCATATTTATGTTTTTGTGTTATGTAGTGAGGTCACTACAAGTCTCTTTAGTAAATAGGTTTGGCCTACCCTTGTGTGTACTCATTGGTTTGAAATACTTGAACTTAGTACTTGCGAAGCATGGAAATTTTGTGAGTTGTTTGTTTTTAGTTTTGGTTTTCCATTTCTTTTAATAATGTTGTGGGTGAGCTTTCCTAATAATAGAATAAGTGACAGCATTTTTAAGCGAAATGCATCATGTTTGGGTTTTGAGTCATTGATTCAGGGGAATTCTGAGTACCCATGGAATCATGGTAAAAAATCCAAGGGAAGTCTGAGTTGTAGCCTTGAAAATTTGAGATTGCAGTCATCCCATTGGCGAAGTCTGAGTAGCCATATGGTTGGTTTGCCAATATTGAACCAAAATGTCAGGCTAAGGCTTTGGTTATAGCCATGAGTTAGCAAATTAAGCGTGGTGAAAATGCAAAACAAACAACTCCCTCCTTCCTAAAAATTTCAAAAATCAAGGGCATGAACGTGAGCAATTTTGTACAAAAACTTTTTCTCCGTTTGTGACTATATAAATTTTTGACTTGTAAATAATGAAAAATACTCTACTTGTGTCTATAGCGAGAGGGATATTTGAGCAACCTTAGAAAATGTTGAATGGCATGTGTGGTGAGCCATTAGCTTTCATTCCTTGTGTACTTGTGTTATCTAGAACTTATCCCAGTAGTCTTTCAAAACTAAGTTTTATTGTTTGTGTTGGAGAACTGATCTTAGGCCATCTTAGTGATTTTGGAACCCACATTAGCCTTAAAATCCTACCAATACATAATTGCAATCTCTAGTTACCCACTTAGAGCCTTTAGACCTTTCGTTGGAAAACTCATTACAAGTCGTGTTCCAGTCTATTTATATGTCTTTTGACCCGTACCCTCCTTGAACATGAAAATGCAATGTGAGGCTTAAAGCCTAAGTTTGGGGTGGTGAAAGTTAATGAATGAAAGTTTGGATCCACGAAGTGTTAGTAAAATACCAAATTTTCCTAAGTGTTGAAAGTTAAAGAATTAGAATAAGAAAGAACCCAACAAAAGGAATGTATTGCAGAAAAAGACATGAAAGAAAAAGTGGTGATCAAAGGAAGCAAAAAGTAGGCATAAGAAAAGAAACAAAGTCAAGAATGGTGATCCTTAGTCAAAGAGAAGGATTAAAAAGTGTGATGTAGACGTTCAAGGAAGGGTGTAGCTATGTTGTTCCTAAATGATATCCTACCCTAACATAAACCTCTGTTACAATCTTAGAAAGTCCTTTGAGATCTCCAACCATGTACTTTCTTTATAGTATCGATTGAAAATAGGGGCAAGCCTATGGAACGAAACTTATTGCAAAGCAATTTCTTACATGAAGGAGAGAAGTTTAACACTTAAAATTCCTTGTTACATGTTTGGTAGTTTAGTGTGTGGAAATTCTATTTCTTATGAGGTTGGCATATGAATGAGTTGAAGTAGGTGATTTTTGTCACCTCCCAAATAATGAGGAAAGTGGAGTATAGTTTAGTTTTAGTCAAAGGTGAGAAACTTCTAGAGTATTGGTTTTTGTTGCTCGGTTGCTCTTAAAGTGTCTTGAGCATCCTTGAATGTTGCATCTTATTATGAGGGGTGTTTTATAGAATAGCTTAGCCCGTGTGCAATGAACGGGTAGTGTTTGCAACTTTAGTTGAAGTCACTATGACATTTAAGGGATAAAGTTTAGGCATAAATGATTATGTCTCATGGTAAGAGGTAGGGTTTCTTGAGGACAAACAAATGCTTTAAGTTTGGGGTGTTGATGAGAGGTGATTTTACCACCCATTATCACTCAACATTCATGTACATTACCTGGATTAAAATGAATAAATAAGACATAGTCATGAGTAAACACACTAATATCCACTCTTTGCAAGTATAGAGTTGAAAAGATAGAAATGTGTGGATTGGAGCTTAAAATGATTAAAAGGGAGTAGGAAAAGTGCAGTTAAAGACCTGCAACAAAAGTGCCTTGGGTAAAATAGTCTCGGTCCACTGACTATGGTTTTAGTACTCAAAGATGGTCAGTCAATCGTGGCCGCGTGAGTCTGTCGCGGTCGCAGCCATGTTTGTGCGATCGCGGCTTAGCAAATATATTTAGTCCAAGGGCAAAATTGGAAATGCACATGGATGATCCCAATTTTGACAAAAAGACTCAAACCTTAACCTCATGTATCATAGTCCATCTTCCCCATTTTTTAGGTTTTAGTACTTGACTCCATAGCCTTCATTCTTGGAGAAGAAAATATTGTATAAATTTTTGGTGAAGAATACATGTGATAATTTCTTAGTGAAAGATTTGCTCACTACCATTGATGATATTGTGGGAGAGCCAAGTTTGAAGTAACATTCGATTAAATCTTCAACAATTTATTTCAATGGAGATTATAGGTATATCTATGCTTATTTATTTTATGTGTAGCTAAATCTCCCTCTTGGGGTTATGTGTGAATAAGGGTTAAAGTGTGTGTGGGTTGTTAATGTTTGCATCTATTTAGTAATTCATGTTTATGAGTTTTATCATTGCTATGCTAATTTTGTTGGAATTTGATGGATGAAAACCCCAAATACCCATATGGGTTTGTGATACGCCCAAATTACACCTCTCTTATGAGTGAGTAAGCGGTCGTTGTCAAATATAGAACCGAACTAGGTTGGGTGTCGAATCCCATAGGGAATACTGTGTTCACTAAGTATTGTGACTATTATTAGACTGTTGATCTAAGGTTCCTAAGTAAAAGTGGATTTGGTTGTGTTAACAATATTCTTTTGTATTTGTAATGTAGATGTAATTTCAATAAGAATGAATTAACTAGAGTTATGCTTACCAAGATATGCAAACAGTTAGGGATGTGAATTTGTGCTCGACTTCTATCTTATGTATTCAATTATAAGAATTATTGAATTCTAAGAATTACCCACGTGTTCCTCAACCTAATAAGTGTTTAACCCTTTACTTCTCTTGAACTTAAAGGATTCATGAATTGTTCAATAACACTCCCATGAGAGTTGATCCTGTTAAGGCATCAACCCGTTAACTCAAAGGGTAAACCTATAGAGTTTATGTGAATCACTTATTTTCCCAACAACAACTTTCTTGTCAGACAAGTGGTGTTCATGGGCTCACTTCTCAAGTTTGCAACCAAGAGATGTCATTATAATGAAGAAAGATTCATGCAATTTCGATAGATGTTAGAAATCAAACTGATTCAAAACCCCAAAATAGTTCTCTACATCAAGGCTCCCATAACCCTAGTTATGGGAGTTTAGCTACTCATATCCATATAAGAAATCAAATATATATTGATGTTCATAAATAGATTCAAGAGAGTACTTACAAATGTCACAATATTGCTCTTCTCAATCTTCAATGGAAAAAATAAAAACTAATAATCAGATCTCAATATCTAGATTCAAATCTCAATGAAGAGTGTTACACAGCTCTCAATAGAGGAGAAAGTATGAAACTAATGACAAAAGATGCAGAATAAACCCTAATACTTGGTATTTATATATTTCCAAAACTGGAACTTTAAAATTTAAACTCGGAATCGCCGTTTCATGCTCGACGGGTCGAGCGAAGGTTCATCACTAAGGCGACGGTCCGTCGCCTAGGCCGTCGCTAGGGCTCCAGTGAGTCTATGTTCTGCTTCTAGACGATGGTTCATTGCAATACCGACGGTACGTCGCCTGGTCCATCGCGCAACTTCCAGTGGGTATGCATTTTATTTCCTGGCGACGGTCTGGACTGATGGTTTGTCGTATAGCCAATGGCCCATCACCTGGACAGTCGTAAGATTTCCAGTGTATCTGTCTTCTGTCATTGGTCAACGATTCTGGCCGACGGTTTGTCACATAGCCGACGTCCCGTCGCTGATCATTTCTCCTTTGTTTTGTCCAATTTATCCAAGTTATTCCTCATACTCAGTTCTTATCCTAAAAACACTAAAACACTTTGTTAAATACAATAGTAGTTGCTTAAAATCACACAACTATCCTAAGAAAAAGGTCCAAAATGTTATGTCAAAAACCGTAACATCAACACTCTCAACTTAAGGCAATTTCTTGTCCTCAAGCAACTCAGCACCAAACCACAAATATGAACAACATGATGACAGGCATTTTCTTCTGAACAAGTTTTCACACAACTATTCACTTGTCATCCAAATCATATAGTTTAACATGTTAGTATCCATAACCAGCATTGTTTTGAATTCAATTCATCTACAGACATATGGATACAAGTATCTACAGAAATTAGCCAAATTAAGTGTAACTAAGGTTGCCCTGATAGTCAAGGAGATCCACCACTCAAAATATTTTGTGGATACAACTCAAAACCCTCTTACTCATCAAAGAAGTTACTAACATAGCACAAGTACCCATAAGCTTGCCTTTATCATCCAACACCCCCCTTATGGCTGCATTCCAAGATCAAACAGGTCTTTTCTAGGCTAGTAATAAGGTATTTGGCTAGGTCAGGAAGGAATTTTGAGTAAAAGTAACTATGAACTAAACTTTAACTCTCTTTGCCTTTAACTTCTTCTCATCAAATCCATAACTTTTCTAACTTACTTTCCCTTTTCTCATGCATTCATGCTTCACCACAGTAAACATCCTTTTTTTATTTTTTTATATATATTATTACATCAGGCATCAACCACCCTCAACTTAGGTTGATGCCATAAGTCAAGGTGCACATTGTCTTAACTAGACCAGGGCCAAATGCTTTAATTTAAGTTCTAGACCAACCATCCATTAGGCAGTTAACAACCCCACAATATCCACCCTCAACTTAGATGTTTTACCTAAGTTTCAGTACACATTACCCATTTCTAGGCCAGGACCAGATCCAGGAGTTAATAGTTGAAAGAGAGTAAACTAGAATACTGGGTGATGAAGAAAAAAAATCTACCAAGGCTCATAGAAGGGTTCAAACCATGGGTATCAAACGTGTTGGGCCGGGCCAACCTGGAACCGGCCCTTCCATTTTAACCGGGTTGAGAGCCGATTAAGGTTCGGTTTGGACACTAGCCAGGCCGGGCCAAACAGTAAAAAAATTAAAACCCACCCTAACCCAGCCCACTTAACCCAACCCGATCAAACCCACCAAAACCCGGTCAAACCCGGTTAAAAACCGATCAAACCCGTTTAAAAAATAAATAAAAAATCCAATATACACTATATACACTCCAATATACAATATATATTTTTAAAAAAATATATAAACAATTACACATATATACGTACCATTCAATATATAATTATATATGACTATACGTACTACTTTAAATAAAACATATGCTATAATAGTATAATATATATACACTACAATATATATATATATATATATATATATATATTTATATACTAATTTATAAAACATATACACATGTATACGGTAAATATATACTACTTTAGAAGATATATACACATATATATGTATCATTCAATATATATGTACTACTTTAAATAAAATATATACTACAATATACATATATATATATACAACAATATGTATATATATATATAGTTACATACTAATTTATAAAATATATACACTTGTATACTTTAAAGATATACGTCTATAGAAGATATATACACATATATACGCACCATTGAATATATATGTACTACTTTAAATAAAGTATATACTACAATATATATATATATATATACTTGCATACTAATTTATAAAACATATACACTTGTATACATTAAATGTATACTACTTTAGAAGATATATACACATATACACGCACCATTCAATATATATGTACTGCTTTAAATAAAATATATACTACAATATACATATATATATACAACAATATATATATATATAGTTACATACTAATTTATAGAACATATACACATGTATATGTTAAAGATATACGTCTATAGAAGATATATACACATATATACGCACCATTCAATAATATTTACTACTTTAAATAAAGTATATAATACAATATATATATATATATTGTATATACTACAATATATATATATATATATATATATATATACTTATATACTAATTTATAAAACATATACACTTGTATACGTTAAAGATATAAGTCTATAGAAGATATAAACACATATATACGCACCATTCAATATATATATACTACTTTAAATAAAGTATATACAACAATATATATATATATATATATATTTATGTGTGTGTGTGTGTGATAGTTAATTAATAATATATTAAAAGTAAGTTTTTAATTTAAACTAGAAATTCATTTTAAATCATTTTAAATCAATATATAGGTACTACTTTAAATAAAATATATACTACAATATGTATGTATATACTATGTATGTATTATAAATACATATATAGTTATATACTAATTTATAAAACATATACACTTGTATACATTAAATATATACGTCTATAGAAGATATATACACATATATACGCACCATTCAATATGTATGTAATACTTTAAATAAAATATATACTACAATATACATAGATATGTATTACAATGTATAGATGGTTATATTATACTAATTTATAAAACATATACACTTATATACGTATAATATATACATCTATATAAGATATATACACATATATACGCACCAATCAATGTATATGTACTACTTAAAATAAAATATATACTACAATATACATGGATTACAATACATAGATAGTTATATTATACTAATTTATTAAACATATACACTTGTATACGTTAAATATATACATCTATATAAGATATATACACATATATACGCACCATTCAATATATATGTCATACGTTAAATAAAATATATACTACAATATACATATATATATACTACAATATGTATATATATATAGTTATATACTTATTTGTAAAACATATACACTTGGATACATTAAATATATACATCTGTAGAAGATATATATACATATATACACACCATTCAAAATATATGTACTACTTCAAATAAAATATATACTACAATATACATATATATATACTACAATATGTATATATATATATAGTTATATACTAATTTGTAAAACATATACACTTGTATACATTAAATATATACATTTGTAGAAGATATATACACATATATACACACCATTCAATATATATGTACTATTTTAAATAAAATATATACTACAATATACATATATATATACTAAAATATGTATATATATATAGTTATATACTTATTTGTAAAACATATACACTTGGATACATTAAATATATACATTTGTAGAAGATATATACACATATATACACACCATTCAAAATATATGTACTACTTCAAATAAAATATATACTACAATATACATATATATATAATACAATATGTATATATATATATAGTTATATACTAATTTGTAAAACATATACACTTGTATACACACTTCTATAGAAGATATCCAATTTATAAAACATATATACATGTATTCGTTAAATATACACTTCTATAGAAGATATATACACGTGTATATGCACCATTCAATGTATATATACTACTACTTATAAAATATACTACATTATATATACATTACAATATATATAGATATACTTATATAGTAATTTAAAAAACATATACACATGTATACGTTAAATATATACTTCTATAGAAGATATATACACGTGTATACACACCATTCAATGTATATATACTACTACTTATAAAATATACTACATTATATATACATTACAATATATATAGATATACTTATATACTAATTTATAAAACATATACATATGTATACATTAAATATACACTTCTATAGAAGGTATATACACAAATATACAAAACATATGCTACTTAATATAATAAATTAATAATATTTGGTAGCAAATAAATAATATATTAGAAGTAAGTTTTTAATTTAAAGTAGAAAACTAAAAATTCAATTTAAAATTTTAAATCGTTAAATGAAAAAATATAAAAAGCAAGGACTAAGGAGTGAATGAATTTGGGGAATTTTATTGATTGCAAAATGATCCAAAATTTATAATTTACATGAATGAAAAATCTATAAATTATGCATCATTTTTTCCAACTCAATCATGTTAATATTAATGGGAACTTGCATAGGATAGTCGAAGTTAACGGGGGCAAAACCATGCATTGGACTTGATTCTGCTGAGTTCTCCCGTGAAGTCATAATTTCTTCAAGTTTCAGCTCGTCGCTTGGATCCGGTTCCATTCCTTGGTTTATTCTTTCCGCTCTAATCCAATCTCTGAGGCAAACTAGAACATTCATTGTATTGCTTCCCAATGAGTGTCGGTTGTCTCCAAGCTGTTGTTGTCCCTGACTAAAGGCGCTTTCTGATGCAACGGTTGACATTGGAACATTCAAGATATCTCTAGCTAATCTTGAAAGCACAGGATATTGTGTTTCATTACTCCTCCACCAATCCAACGTGTTGATCCGTCATCTGCGATCCTCTGGTGCCGTCCGAAGATAATATTTCAGCTCTTCCCGATAAGTTGATGTGTAAGTTCTCTCATCAACACTGTTCCAACAATTTAAATCATAAAACGAATCAAAAAAATGCTATGTGCCGGCCTTTTAGAAGATGATGGCTCCTCAGGAGGATGAGGAGCGACAGTTGGAGTGATATTTGTAGGTACGGCTAAATCAAATAAATCAGCATAGTGATTATATAATTTTTCTATGTAATCCTTTGCATCAGCCGTAGCCGTCCACAAATCAGGTTGTACTTGTTCAGAATCATGGTTAGTATTTATTTCTAAGTTAGTATAAATAAGAGTACTAAAGTGACACATATTATTATATTTCATGCACGGATTTAGCATAGCACCAACCAAGTAAATAGGGGGAATCGGAAAATAATATTTTTAAAATTTCGTAAACATGGCGCCAACAGCTTCTTTATAACCTTCTTTATTTTTATATTCTTTGAGCAAACCAGAAATATCGGCTATATATGCCAAAATATAACAAACAGTAGGATAATAAACACCGAAAAATTCAACCGTAGCTACATAAAATTTTTCTAAAAACTTAACAAGATCATTAATTCCAACCCAATCAGAATTATGTAGCATGCAATCAGCAGAATCAGCAAATGAACCGCAATGTTGGTTAAAAACTAGTGTAATAGGAATTCTATATTTATAACAAGTTTTTAAAAATTCATACGTAGAATTTCATCTAGTATCAATTTCCTCAGGCATCAAAATCGGTGTAAGTCCATTTTCTTGATATTTAACTTTAAATTCTTTAATTCTCGATCTACGATTATTTCCTTGAATAAAACCAACAGCAAGGCGAATTTTTTTAATATAAAACTCAAAAAACTCAAGACCATATCTTACAATTAAATTATATATATGACAAGCACACTTAATATGAAAAATTTCAGGCAAGGGCGGAGATAGCGTAGATTTTATTTTTTTTATAGCAGTGTTGTTGTTAGAAGCATTATCAAAAGCAATACATAAAATTTTATTTTCGATACCATAATATCCGGCAATTTTAACAATAGAATCAACAATAAATTGTCCAGTATGTTTACGATCTTCATCATATAAAAAAGCAAGAATATGTTTTTGCATCACGAAATTACAATCCATCCAATGACAAGTAACGGTTAAATAATTATTTTTATTTACAGCATGACCAAGATCAGAAGTTAGGGATAATCTACATTGAATATTTTTTAACAATGTTGATAAATAAAAATAATATTGTGAATGAAGTCTAAAAATATCAGACCGACAAGTAGTTCTAGGAATATCGTTAAACATAGGATTATAAATTGCTTATATATAACGAATAAAGGCATCAGAAGAAGGAAAATTAAAAGGCAAACAACCCACAACTACCATTTTAGCTATTTCTTCTCGGTCCCTAAATTTATTATACTTCTTCGCTACGTGACCGGTTGTTGGGTCCATTATAGTTTGCGTTGGCCCACCAACATCCCCACCACCTTTTGCAATATTTAACTCTCTTTTGTGATCTTCATCTACATGTCTCATTAACATACCCGTACCCCCTTGCTTGCCTCCACTTCTATGCTTATATATTTGTTGACAAATATTGCATTGCACCTCAATATCTGATATACATTCAAAAAATTATCATGTAATACTAGTTCTTTTACGTGGTCTTGGGGCACTGGAGGACAGGGAGGAAGATTAACCGATTCAGATCTAACGTTAGCATCTCCTACTGCGGGTGTCTCAGCAATATTTTCATTATCTTCGTCTAAATTAACCGCATCTACTTCATTTTTTTCTTCTATACCGTAATTTTCCTGAGCTTCTACATAATCCATATCGTGAGCACCTACACCTATTTCTTCCTCAAAAGGTGTACCAAGCGGTACCGGAGGCAAAGGCACACGGGTATATCTACTACTTGAACTACCTCTACCGCTAGTAATTCATTTTTTACTACCACTACCGCTTCCGGGACAAAAAATTTTAACACCTTTAGTAGCGAGGTTTCTTAATTTATCCATAATATAAATTAAATTAAACTAAAAATATTCAAAATACACGAATATAATAAAATTAAATATTAAAAAATTAATACAATAAATAAAAATTAAACGTAAGATATGGAACGACAATACCAAATTTTGGAAGTATCCGAAGATTGCGACTTTAGAAATTTCCGCTCGTACTTTGTGAACAAAAAATTTAAAAATTAAAGTGAACACTTTAAGAAATTAAATATATTGAATATTTGAGAATTGAAAATTGAGATTTGAGAGAGAATGAGATTTGAGAGAGTGAAAAATTTTGTGAAAAATGATTTGAAGTTGTAGGGTATTTATAGAATTTTTTTTGGGATTAAAAAATATTTTTTAAAGTTAATTTTTTTTTTTAATAAATGGGCCCAAACTAGCCGTTTGGACCCAAAAATGGCTATATAGCCATTGGGCCAATGGCTAGTTTGTCCCAAAAACCTTTTATTTAAAAAAAAAATGGTATTCGGGCCGGGCCGAGCCGATTAACTGGCGGGCCTAGACCGGGCTTGGTCCGGTCCGAGCTGATTAACTGGCGGGCCTAGACCGGGCTTGGTCCGGGCCGAGTTAGCCGGGCCCATTTTAAAAATATAACCGGCCCGGGACCCGGAACCCTAAAGCCCTAGGGCTTACCGGGCCGGGTCAAATCGGGTCGGGTTAGTTACTAGGGTCGGGCCGGCCCACTTGACACCCATGGTTCAAACATGGAATTTTTTTTTAGGTGGGGTCATTTTGGCTTAGTGGACTAACAGTACAAAGTGGCCTACTATCACTTCTCATCCCATCAACCACAGAATAGAATCAAATGAACCAGGAAAGTTCTAGGTACTATACTATGTTAGAACTAATACAAAGTTCTCGCACGCATAATTGCAGCTAAGTCAAATACATTCTACTATTCTTAAGATATGCATCACATGTCATGTGAATTTGTCGATTAATGCCAACTACAAAACCAGTAATAGCTAATCATATATCTTAGGAGACAAAAGTAAATAATCTAATGGAAATAGTTATAGCTTGATGCCAACATCATTCATCATTCATATTTACAACAAAGTACTAACACAAACTACACTTTTATTTCATGGACCAACATCAGTAACAAAACAAGACTTGAAAACAATAAAGATGCAAATTAAACCTAACTATGCCAATTCTCTCCTAGATAGCACATGGTAGGGTTAATAATATCGGCAACAAAACCCCCCATGGTACAAGCACATCCCACCCCCACAAAAAAATAATTCTTTGTCCTCAATGCATATAATTTTAATTACAAGGGAGGGGAAATACTTGTGGTGCCTCTTATTCATCTGAGGCATCTGTGTAGTGTGGTGAGGCTGTTGTGTCCTTACCCAGTGCTATGTTGACCCCCCATAGTGGTGGGAGTGCTCACAATTTCACCCTCCAGAATCGAAGGGACCACATCTCTAGCAGGATCTAAAGTTTGCCTCCTTGCTGAGGCAGAACTAGTAGACACTCCAGCTACTTCATTCTCTACTTGTTTCCTTCTTCTCTCTTAATCTTTCCTTGAATTTCTTCTTGCCTTCTTCATGTCATGATGCTCTCTCTTCTCTGGCGACATAACTTCAAGTCTTTTTCCTTTAGAAGCTTTTTATAAAGCTTTTTCATCAGTCTTCACTACTTTCTTAACCTTATCTTTGATCGGTCTCCCCATTAAGTCAACAAGACCTTCATCTTCATCACTTTCGATTTGGACTGGATCAAATATAGGTTGTTGTGGCTACTAATTCTTCTTGTCAACATCAGCCTAAATTTATCTAACTTTCTCCATCAATTTTGCAAAATCCAGAATGGACATGGCATCCAGCTTTTTGTTGATTCGCTCCTCCATGTTGTCCATTTTTAGCTGCATGTTTTTTGAAAGGACTCACTTCTTTCTCCATAATTCTTTCAACGAAGTGTTTGAATCTGCCCCCATATAGCCAACTACCTTTTAAATTTCTTCTATGCTCGGAATGTCTTTACAAAGTTCTCTTGGTTCAGCCTATACTCAAAATATTGGGGTGGAACTGATGCAAAATCTGTGGTCCCACCCGTAGGAATCGAAGCTGAACCTGCAGATGTGGTCGGAGAAACATATGTAGAAAGAGGTAGTGGCATACCTGAAGGGAATTTTGATAACTCTGGAATTGGCGCCGACTGAGTTTGTTGAGCTTGAGGTATGTTGACTAGCATGTCGAACTTTGAGTCATACCTACTCTTTTCAATATTCTGGTTGTGTATTTCCTGGATAAAATTATCTATTCCACTGATCAAAGGTACCTTTGCCTGATTGCACAATTCTGTGATAAGGCATGGAAATGGCAGTGCAGTATGAGTCTTGTGAGCGCAGTAAAACAACTCGTCAGAAATGATGTAGCCAAAATCCACTGTCAACCCCTCAATCAAAGCAGCAACAATCACATCCATATTTAGTTCTAGGATGTCATCACCGCCTTTTGGCATCAACCTCAGCCTAACAATTGCCCACCAGAACTTAGCCCTAAAGCTTAGGGATGACTTAGATATCTTTTCATAGAGGTTGTGTAGCCATACAGGCTCTCCTCCATCTATCAATATTCTGGCTAACCACGGTTTTGTTAAGTCGATGTGAACAATTGATGCTGTCAGACCTACACACTTACACAAACCCTTCATCTTGTACAAAACAAACAAACAAACACTAAAATAACTTTAACTAGTAATTTACAACAACACACAGTGGGTTGCCTCCCACTAGAGCCTGATTTATTATCGCGGCACAACTCAGTTATCTCGATTACTCAGACTTCATTGATATAGAACGTACCAATACTCTTTATCGAGTCCATTGGACTAATGTACAATTTCACACGTTGCCCATTTACCTTGAAGACACTTACGTCTTCATTTTTAAGTTCCACTAATCCATATGAGTAGACTTGACTTACTTTAAATAGGCTAGACCATTTGGATTTAAGATTACCTGCAAATATTTTGAGTCTGGAGTTGAATACAAACACCAAGTCACCTCTTTGGAAATACCGCTTTTCAATCCTGCGGTCGTGGTACTTCTTCATTCTTTCCTTGTATAGATCAGCCCGATCATAAGCTTCAAGATGGAACTCATCCATCTTATTTAGCTACCCCAGTCTCATATTCACTACCTCATTCCAGTTCAGATTAAGCCGTTTTAGTGCCCACAACGCTTTATGCGCTAGCTCAATCGACAAATGTCACGCCTCGCCATAAACTAATTGGTATGGAGACATGCCAATGGATTTCTTGAAAGTTGTTCGATATGCCCATAAGGCATCGTCCAACTTCCTAGATCAATCCTTCCGGGTAGCATTTACAGTCTTGGAAAGGATAACTTTAATTTCCCAATTAGAGATCTCCACCTGCCCACTGTTTGACTCCATATTTTTCCAAGGCGTCTCTAAATATCTTGTTGCAAAAGTGTGATCCTCCCTCGCTTATGATGTTACGTGGTACCCCAAAGCGAGAGAAGATATTTCTTTTTAAGGATGCAGCAACCTTATTTTCTTCATTATCCGCCAGAGCCACTGCCTCAACGTATTTCTATACGTAGTCAATGGCCACTAATATGTACTTCACCCCAAATGATCTCACGAAGGGCCCCATGATGTCAATTCCATAGACATCAAATAATCCTACCTCCAGCATTTTAGACATTGGCATATCATGGTCCTTTGAAATAGACCCTTGCCTTTGACATTGGTCACACCTCTTCACGAACTCGTAGGCATCATTGAACAAAGAGGGCCAACAGTAGCCACTCTAAAGCACTTTCCTTGCAGTCCGATCACCTTCATGGTGACCTCCCACTAGTGAAGCATGACTCGCTTCAAGTATACTTGATACGGTTGGGGCAGCCTCCACAGGTACACGGCCTTTCACACGAAGCCAAGCTCGGGAATTACAAGAACTCCAAGCCTTGTTCATGCAAATGGCCGTGTGTGAATTGGTGATTGAACCAACCAAGGACCTAAACGTTTTTATGTGTGAAGAGAGGTATTAATGTGTAATAAACTACTCTTCAAGGTTGGCACAAGAAGCAAGGGCGGATGGGTCATTTTACCCCTTTTTGTTTGTAGTATAAATAGCACATGTTAGAGAGTTATTTCTTGGTTTTTGGAATGCTGATTTTTGTAACCTAAAGACTAAACATTTCACTCTCTCTCTCACTCTTAGAAGCCGCCCCAATTATCTCACAAGTAGAGGGATACTTGTGTTGTCTCTTTGGCTAGAAACAAGGGTTTTGAGGTCGTTGAGTGCCTCTTGGTCCTCGTAAGAACTTGGTGTTTATATTCATTAGACTTAGGGTCCTCTATGGATGTTAGGGTTCTTAGTTTCTTGAATGTTATATGTCAAGTTATCTATCTTTCTTTATCTTGTTGTTGTTGCTGATTTTGTTATCTTAAAGTCTAGTGAAGCCGTGTGGGGCTCTTTTCGATTCACTAGCATTGTTATCTATCTTGTTGTTCTTGTGTTGTTGGGCTGAAATCCGAGCCTACTTGAAGCTCTTGTTGTTGTTGGTTTGATTTTGCATCATTTGGTATCAAAGCGAGACCGGTTGTGTTCCAACATAACCCATCTTGGGCTAGTTCACGGCTTAAACAAACAACACCAAAAAGAATTTCTGAAATCTGTCCATTAAAAGTTGAAACCAAGAATGATGTTGTATGTTTAGATCTTGGTGTTATTTTGCTTGTTTAGTGAGTTTCTAGTGTTGGTTTCTTTCTCACCAACACTAAGGTGTCTAGATCCAAAAGTTGAGCTTGAAAACTTGAACATTGTGTAGTGACTTGAAGTGGCCGAAAGTTGTGTGTTGTTGAAACCAAAAGAAAAATCGGTGGTTGTGTGTTTATGTGCTAAAGAAGTTGATGAAGTTTGTTGAGGTGTTCATCTTTTGAACTTGTTCATCTTGTTCATCTTGTTGTGTGCTCAAGTTGTAAGACAAGCTATAAAGTTGTTGTGAAAGACTTGCACCCATCACCTTCTAGTCTTGTCAATCACTTTTCCTTAATTCAAGGAGCCTTGTTTTGTGGGATTAGTCAACCAAACCTCACTTTCTTGAATTTGAAAAGAGGTGAAATACTACAAGATTTTATTTTTCCCACCAAAACACTTTGCAAACTATAACAAGTTGTGTGAATATTAACAAAAAAAAAAGAGAAGAAGGACGTGTGGAACCATTGCATGCTGCCACGTCACTATAAGCTCAACTTAGGATATTCTTGGGTTGCTAATTGTTGATCCTTGGTTTCCCTTACTTGGTCCTAGAACTAATTAACAAACTAGTACATTCCTACTAGGTTGTCAACTAGTTCCTTGAACCGTTTGTTCGTGTCAACGATTATTTGAGTGCTTTTATTCGTTTGAATGAATTGCTGATTTTTGACTCTAGTCCGGCAAGAATTCTTTGAGTCTTCAAACAAGAATCCATTCCGGATAAGAGCTTACTCATACCTTAAGATTTCACGGTTACTAGCCAATTATACAACACTTGTGGAATACGAACTTGTGGTGAACTAAGGCGGATAATATCTTGACAATGGAAGGAGCTACGTCTCATAATGTGGATACTAATGCCCTTGATTCTATGAGGGTCACTCTTGAGGCCGTTACCCGGACACTTGAAAGGTTGAATTCGGAATTTGGGGCCGTGAGAGGGGACTTGGCAGCAATAAAGGGGGAAGTGTCGACTATTAGTGGGAGATTAGAACAAGTGGAGAGTCAAAGGAACTCTCGTCCTTCTACTCCTCTACATGTATCTACCAATGGTCACGATAGGACCTCCTCCGCAACCATCACCCCCGAAACAGTCCACCAAATGCTAAATTCACCCCAAGCTCCACTAAATACCGCAAGCCAAACTACCTATTTTCCTCCAAACCGAGACCCCACTAGACCACCACATTTCCAAGCCCCTCCAATTCCACAAGAGGGATTTGGACGCCAAGTACCTCCACTAAATCCGAACCCTCCATTCCAAGCTCCATTAACCCAAAGACCGCAAATTCCAAATCCTCTGAATCAAAACGGCCAAGGTCGACCAGCCCACTTTGAAGGATACGGTAGAGAGGAGTATGAAGGAGATGGAGCCTTTGATGATGCTTATATGAGGGAGGAGGAGTTAAGAGGGGGTCGAGGAGAACCTAGGAGATACCGGGGGTATGGAGATAGGGGAAACCGACACCAAGAGAGAGACGTAGGCATCAACACCATCAAGTTGAGCCTACCCATCTTTAAGGGTGAAAGTGACCCCGAGACCTACTTAACTTGGGAATCGGCGTGTGACAAAGTTTTCCAAGTTAATGACATCTCGGAAGAAAAGAAGAGTTGCTACGCTATAGCTCACCTCGAGGGCTATGCTAACACATGGTGGGAGTATGTTAAACGATTTGGTAATGAATTAGTTGATGGGCAGCCACCACCTTGGTTTCGGTTGAGGTATTTGATGAGACAACGATACCTTTCCGAGAGATATCGTCATGAGTTGCTTGATAGATTATATGGCTTGCGGCAAGGGGGCAAGAGTGTGATGGCCTATTTTGACGAGTTCCAACAACTCATGTTGAAACTTGATCATCGTGGGGAGCAAATCAGTCACGACATCATCCGGTTCAAGTGTGGGTTGAACAAAGAGATCTCCACTCATTTGACCCTTCACCGGTTTGAAACCATTGACGGTATATTCCAAGCGGCCCTTGAGATTGAAAGGGAACTTAAGGAGAGATCATCCTTCAAGGCAAGGGTACAAACCCCCTCGGGTTGGCCCAAAAACAAGGACCAACCCGCCCCTACGAAGCTGCCCGAGTCCAAAACAGTCCCTAAATTCCCTCCGAAACCGGAGGCTCACAAATATCCCAACCCAAAGGGGTTCCAATGCTTCAAGTGCCAAGGTTGGGGGCATAAGGCCAATGAATGTCCGAACCGGCGCAATGTGATCCTACGAGAAGGAAAAGTGTACTACCTTGGTGAGGAGGTGGTTTCCGAAAGGGGGGAGGATGAGGCCGAGCCTCACGATGTTGAGGGAGCTGAAAATGGGCCGAATGATGATGAAGTAGATGGTAGTGAAGATGTCTATCCACAAGAAGGGGAGTGTGTGGTTCCGAACTTTGTGGTTATTGTATCCCGAGGATCCTACCTTTGCTCTTATTTTTAGGGAATGTGAAGAGTGGGGAAGGGACCGTTGGCTTAAGGAGAGTGACCATTCCTCCTACTCTCGGTTCGATGGGTATTTGTTCAAAGGGAGGAGGTTGTGTGTTCCTTCTAGTTCTTGGAGGGAATTATTTGTGAGGGAGGCCCATGACGGAGGCCTCATGGGGCACTTTGGGGTAGACAAGACCCTCGGAATCTTAGAGGAAAACTTCTATTGGCCCAAAATGCGCAAAGACGTCGCTAAAGTTTGTAGTCAATGCGTGGCCTGCTGGAGTGCAAAATCTCGTCTCCTACCTCAAGGATTATACACCCCACTCCCTACTCCCCTTAGACCTTGGTTGGACATTTCGATGGATTTTGTTTTGGGGATGCCAAGGACTAGAAAGGGCCGAGATAGCATTTTTGTTATTGTTGATAGATTCTCTAAAATGGCTTATTTTATTCCATGTGCTAAAACCGAGGATGCTCGTAGTGTAGCTTCATTGTTTGTTGAACATGTTGTAAAGCTTCACGGGGGTACCGAGGACTATTGTGAGCGATAGGGACTCCAAGTTCCTAAGTCTCTTTTGGAAGTCCATGTGGGGTAGGCTTGGGACGAAGTTACTTTTCTCCATGTCTTGCCACCCACAAACCGATGGACAAACGGAGGTAGTAAATAGAACCTTAGGGTATATGCTACGTTCTATGGTTAAAGGTAAACTAACTTCATGGGAAGATCACCTACCCTTGGTGGAATTTGCATACAACCGGGTAATACATTCGAGCACGGGAGTGACTCCCTTTGAATGTGTTTACGGCCTGAATCCCCTTACCCCTTTAGATCTCACTCCTTTGTCTAGTGATCTCATGACCAGCTTAGATGGAAATAAAAGAGCCGAGGCAATGAAGAAAATGCATGAGACGGTGCGGGTCAAGATTGAAAAGAAGAACCAAGAGGTTGCAAAAAGGGTAAACAAAGGGAGAAGAAGGCTTGTGCTTGAACCCGGAGATTGGGTGTGGGTGCATCTTCGAAAGGATCGGTTTCCAGCTCAAAGGAAGTCCAAATTGCTGCCAAGGGGTGATGGGCCTTTCCAAGTACTTGAGAGAATCAATGACAACGCCTACAAGATTGACCTTCCACCGGAATATCAAGTGCACAACACTTTCAACGTTGGTGATCTCTCCCTCGTGGATGCGGTTGAAGATGACCAAATGATGAATTTGAGGTCAAATTTCTCTCAAGATGGAGAGGATGATACGGTTGGGGCAGCCTCCACAGGTACACGGCCTTTCACACGAAGCCAAGCTCGGGAATTACAAGAACTCCAAGCCTTGTTCATGCAAATGGCCGTGTGTGAATTGGTGATTGAACCAACCAAGGACCTAAACGTTTTTATGTGTGAAGAGAGGTATTAATGTGTAATAAACTACTCTTCAAGGTTGGCACAAGAAGCAAGGGCGGATGGGTCATTTTACCCCTTTTTGTTTGTAGTATAAATAGCACATGTTAGAGAGTTATTTCTTGGTTTTTGGAATGCTGATTTTTGTAACCTAAAGACTAAACATTTCACTCTCTCTCTCACTCTTAGAATCCTCCCCAATTATCTCACAAGTAGAGGGATACTTGTGTTGTCTCTTTGGCTAGAAACAAGGGTTTTGAGGTCGTTGAGTGCCTCTTGGTCCTCGTAAGAACTTGGTGTTTATATTCATTAGACTTAGGGTCCTCTCTGGATTTTAGGGTTCTTAGTTTCTTGAATGTCTTATGTCAAGTTATCTATCTTTCTTTATCTTGTTGTTGTTGCTGATTTTGTTATCTTAAAGTCTAGTGAAGCCGTGTGGGGCTCTTTTCGATTCACTAGCATTGTTATCTATCTTGTTGTTCTTGTGTTGTTGGGCTGAAATCCGAGCCTACTTGAAGCTCTTGTTGTTGTTGGTTTGATTTTGCATCAATACTCAACATATCTACTTCTGGAATGCACCGTCTAATAATACCATCCTCACATTGCCGAAAAAGGTACAGCTCATCCCAGAAGTAATGGTAACATCATGGAAAAACTTTTTCCTTTGATGAGAGGAAATATTCTATGGTATCACCTCGCTTACCACATAATTTGCGAAATCAGCATACCAAGGTATTTTTTCCATAACAGCAGCCAAGATTTCCTCATCTGGAAATGCATCATTGATCTCAAATTCATATTTAACTACTTGTTCACTTTCCAGCCTAGACAGATGATCCGCAACTTGGTTTTCACAACCTTTTCTATCTTTGACTTCAAAGTCAAATTCTTGAAATAGCAGCACCCATCTGATTAACCTTGGTTTTGCATCTTTTTTCGCCATCAAATATCTCAAGGTAGCTTGGTCAGTATGGACCACCACCTTTGTTCCTAGCAAATAAGCTCGGAACTTATCAAAAGCTTAGACTACTACAAGAAGTTCTTGTTCTATGACGGTGTATTTCTTTTGAGCTCCATTCAGCACTTTTCTGGCATAATAAATTGGATAAAACAATTTCTCTTTCTTTTGTCCCAGCACAGCTCCAAGGGCAACACTGCTTGCATCACACATGATCTCAAATGATTTTGACCAATCCGGTGCAACAATAATAGAAGAATCAACCATATTCCCTTTAAGGCGTTAAAATACCTTCAAGCAATCATTATCAAAGGAGAATTTGACTTCCTTCTCCAAAAGTTTGCAAAGGGGATTTACAATCTTTGAGAAGTCCTTTATGAACCTCCCATAGAATCCAGCATGACCAAGGAAACTTAGCACCCCCTTTCACTGAAATAGGAGGTGGAAGCGTCTCTATAACCTCAACTTTAGCTTGATCAACTTCAGTCCCTTTTGCTGAAATTTTGTGACCGAGAACAATGCCCTCTTTCACCATAAAGTGGCATTTCTCCCAATTAAGCACAAGATTATACTCCTCACACCGCTGCAAGGCCCTACTCAGATTCAACAAGAAGAGCTCAAAAGATTCACCGACAACTAAGAAATCATCCATAAACACCTCTAAGGTGTCTTCAACCATATTAGAGAATATCGATATTATGCACCACTGAAAAGTGGCAGGTGCATTACACAACCCGAAAGGCATTCTCTTGAAAGTAAATGTGCCATATGGGTACGTAAATTTTGTCTTCTCCTGGACTTCGGGAGCAATAGAAATCTGGTTGTAACTAGAATACCCATTTAAGAAGCAGTAACAACCTTTTCCCACTAACCAATCAAGTATCTAATCCATGAAAGGCATGGGGAAGTGGTCCTTCAGTGTCCAAGAGTTGAGTTTTTTGTAATCCAAACACACCCTCCACCCAGTAACAGGCCTGAGTGGGATCAACTTGTTCTTCTCATCAGCTACAACTATCGTGCCCCCTTTCTTGGGCACGCACTAAATAGGACTTACCCACTTACTATAGGAGATAGGATATACTACTCTTGCATCTAACCACTTGATGATTTCTTTCTTCACCACCTCTTGCATAGGTGGGTTTAGACTACATTGATGCAAAATAGTCCGGACATAATCCTCCTCTAGCTGGATTTTATATATGCATATACCCGGAGGAATGCCGATAATATCTGCAATCGTCCAACCAATAGCCCTCTTATATCTCTTAAGAACAAAAATAAGGTCTTTCACCTGTTGTTCACCTAAGTTAGCCATAATAACAATAGGTAGAATATTCCCACTACCCAGTAACAGATACCTCAAATGACCAGGCAATTCTTTTAGCTTTAAAGTAGGTGGCTCTTCAATAAATGGCTTGGCCGGTGGACTTGGATGATTTTCAAGTCTAAATCCAGCTTCTTGGGTGTATATGAATAAGACCCCATGTCTTTCATGGCACAAACAGTCTCCTCATAATCTTCAATACCGTCTTGATCAAAATTCATTAATACAACAGCTAAAGTTTTCACAATAAATTTTTTCTCTGTAGGTACTTTCTGCTCCTCCTCATAATACACATCCACAATAGAGAATATTCTTATATCTTTATGATGTTTCATGGATTGGCAAACATCGAATTGAACTACTTCATCATTCAGCCTGAATAGTAGCTCGTTTACCTTCAGATCAATAAGTACATTCCCGATTGCAAGAAAAGGTCTATCCAAGATTATGGGCACCTCGAAGTCCACCTTGTAATCAAGAATAACAAAATCAGCTGGAACTATGAAACTAGCCACCTTGACTAATTTATCATATAAAATCCCCACGGGTCGCTTCACAGACCTATCTGCCATAACTAATCTCATGTTTGTGGGAGTAGGACCCCCCAAGCCAAGTTTTTTATACACAGCAAGCGGCATCAAGTTTATACTAGCTCTTAAATCACATAAAGCGTTTGAGAAATTAAGAGGCCCAATAGTGCATGAGATAGAAAATGCTCCCGGGTCGGCGTTCTTCAGCACCAGTGACCTTGTGGAAATAGAACCACAATGATAGAGATTGTCCACCATCTCATAACTAAATGTCCGTTTCTTCGTAACAAGGTCTTTCATGAACTTTGAGTACCCGGGTATTTGCTCCAATGCCTCTACCAATGGCAAGTTGATTGTCAATTGCTTCAGCTGGCCATAAACTTGCCAAACTTTGTGTCGTCGTCCTTCTTTTTCAACCAATGGGGAAACGAAGAAGGTGGTTTTGGGAGTGTAGTAACCACTACTTCGGTCTCCTTTCCCTTGCTCTTCTCCAACTCATCAACCTACTTATGGTTGGATAGTGTATTATAAATAACTTCATCCAATTTTTTATACTCCACTGGATAAGTTTCTTCATGCTCAATATCCTCTGCAATCACAGTGTTTCCCATAGAAAAGCCTGGTACAACCTTACCACTCTGTGTGGTAATTGCCATGCAGTAGCTATTATTTTGAGGATTCTAAACTGTATCACTTAGAAAAGTGTCATTTTTCCTCAGATTCAGTATTGCCGAGAGTTGGCTCATCTGCTGCTCCAGCTGCTTGATAGAAGTAGAGTGTGAGTTTACTAACTGACTCATGGAGGACAAATCACTCTTCATAGTAGTCACCCCAGAGTTGGTAGTCTCAACTCCTTTTAATAATTTCTCCATCATGTCCTCGATAGACATCTTGCCAGAGCTAGTTCCAACATTATCTCTGCTTCCAGGTGGTACATATAGTCTACTCCTATCATTTTTTATTTTCCAATTCCTTTGATCACGATCATTGTAACCAACTTTATCATAATAGTTCAGACCTTGATTTCCTTGGCTACTACCTCAAAAACCTCTGATTACTTAGATAGTTTGCCTCTTCTTCAAAATCAGAATCAGCTCTTCCCTGGGACGCAACAACTTTCACCTTTTTTTTTTTTCAAAAAATAGATGCTTAGTCAAAAAATCAATCTGAGTTTTTAAATGTGTCATATCCTGGTCATGTTCTTCTTTTTTCTTGCGTTGCTCTGCAGTCATACTACTAAACATAGTAGATCTTGCTACCATAGAATCCCTGGTATGCCAAGATCTACTCTGTTTGGTCATCCGATCAAGCATCTCTGAGGCCTCTGGGAAATTAAGGTCAACAAATGACTCTCCTGTAGCATTATCCATGACTGGCTTCGTAATAGAATTCAAAACCTAATAAAGAGTCTCCATCAGATGAATATCCTTTATATTATGGTTCGAGCATTGCATCATCTTCTTTTTAAACCTCCCTCAGGTCTCATGAAGAGATTCAATGGGAAGCTGTCGAAAGTTACTAATTTCTTCGCTCAAATGTACCCTTTTGGAGGATGGAAAGAACCTTTCTAGGAAAGACTCTTTCAACTGCCCCCAGTTGGTTATAGAGTAGGGAGTCAGTTTGTTCAACCATAGTGTCGTCTCTCCAGATAGAGACAACGGAAACAAGAACAGATGGATAGCATTCTGACCCACTCCTAGATTATCAAAGGACTTGTAAATGGTGAAAAAATTCACCAGATGCATGTTTGGATCATCTCCAGGAAGACCACCAAACAACTTCTTAAGATAAAGAAGTTAAATTATCGTACTGGTAATATTAAATTTAGCTCCTAGTGCTAGAGGTGAAGGAATAATAGCCCCAATTTCACCTACTCCATCCATTCCATCTTCGTCATCATTCAGATCAAACCATACTGGTTGACGCTCTTTCCTTGCCCTAAAGGGGCAATTTCTATTGTCATTCTAATTCACTGGTGCAGCCATATTTTCTGCAGGCCTTAGATTTACAGGAGCTAACAAGTCATCATACCCCAAATCATCATCATCAGGATTAGGATGAGGTGCCTGCTGACCATCATTCTGCTGACTTAGTTGAGCTCTAGCCAAAGCAGCTAGTCTTTCAACATCTTGGGGATCTGACATTCTATCAATTAGTTGTGGTTCCAGATGTATTCATAATAATGGTGCACCCGATCTCCGTGTACTTGGCATACATAATAACTCCTATACACAGAACAAAAACAACAAACAAAAGTAAAATTTAGGAAATTTTGACCAAAGGTCAATTAACAAACACAAACTCAATTGACAATCGTATTCTCCGGTAATGGGGCCAAAATTTGATACGCCCAAATTACATATCTCTTACGAGAGAGTAAGTGGTCACCGTCAAATATAGAACCCAAATAGGTTAGGTGTTGAATCCCACAGGGAATACAGTGTTCACTAAGTATTGTGACTATTATTAGACTATTGATCTAAGGTTCCTGAGTAAAAAGAGGTTTGGATGTGTTAACAATATTCTTTCGTATTTGTATCACACAAGGTCCAGCTAATGAGAGTTAATGTAGATGTAATTTCAATAAGAATGAATTAACTAGAGTTATACTCACCAAGATGTTCAAACAGTTAGGGTTGTGAATTTGTGCTCGAATTCTAACTTATGTATTCAATTGCAAGAATTATTGAATTCTAAGAATTACCCACGTATTCCTCAACCTAATGAGTGTTTCACCCTTTAATTCTCTCGAACTTAAATGATTTATGCTTTATTCAATAACACTCCTATTAGAGTTGATCCTATTAAGGCATCAACCCGTTAACCCAAAGGGTAAACCTATGGAGTTCATGTGAATTACTTCTTTTTCCAACAACCACTTTCTTGTCAGACAAGTGGTATTCATGGGCTCACTTCTCAAGTTTGCAACCAATAGATGTCATTATAATGAAGAAAGATTTATGCAATTTTGATAGATGGTAGAAATCAAACTAATTCACAACCCCAAAATAGTTCTCTACATCAATACTCAGTTTAGCTACTCATCTCCATATAAGAAATCAAAGATATATTGATGTTCATAAATATCTTAAAGATAGTACTTACAAAAGTCACAATATTGTTCTTCTCAATCTTCAATGGAAAGAATAAAAACTAAAAATCAAATCTCAATCTCTAGATTCAAATCTCAATGAAAATGTTACACAACTCTCAATAGAGGAGAAAGTATGAAACTAATGACAAAAGATACGGAATAAACACTAAAACTTGGTATTTATATGTTTCCAAAACTGGAACTTTAAAATTTGAACTCGGAGTTGCCGTTTCATGCTCGATGGGTCGAGCGACGGTTCGTTGCTGAGGCGATGGTCCGTTTGCTAGGCCGTCGCTGGGGCTCCAGTGAGTCTATGTTCTGCTTCTGGGCGACGGGTAGGACGACATTTTGTCATAATACCGATGGTATGTCGCCTGGTCTGTCGCGCAACTTCCAGTGGGTATACATTTTATTTCCTAGCAACGGTCTGGATCGATGGTTCGTCGCATAGCTGGCGGCCCATCACATGGACCATCTCAATATATCCAGTGTATCTGTCTTCTATCATTGGGCAATGGTTCTGGCCGATAATTTGTCATAAGGCTGATGTCCTGTTGCCTAAGCCGTCACTAATTATTTCTCCTTTGTTTTGTCCAGTTTATCCAAGTTGTTCCTCATACTCAGTTCTTATCCTTAAAACACTAAAACACATTGTTAAATAAAATAGTAGTTGCTTGAAAACACACAATTATCCTATGAAAAAGGTCCAAAATGTTACGTCAAAAACTGTAACATCAGTTTGATGAGTGAAAGCTCTAAGCTCTAGAAATTTCTAGTCCATGTTCGAAAGAAGGGTTTTGGGTGAAGTGTAGGAATCCATAGAATCTTTGAAAGAGGGATATAGAAACCAAAATAATGATAGACAATTATGTGTGTAGTTTGCTAAATTTTCTTTATCTTAGACATAAGGGTGAATGTGAGGTTGACTACACCCTGGGTATCATCCTAGAAATAGGGATGCCTAGATTGAGGTTGTGGTTACAAATTATTGAACACACCTATTAAGTATTTGAAAGAATCAATGGGTGAAAGTTTGGAGTTCTGTCGAAAGACTAGCATCAAAATCAATAACCAAGCCTACCCATATTTGACCTTCTAAATTGATGTTGATTACTAAATCCCACGTTTCAATCCCTTAGTAATGCATAATCCCAAAATTCGTGCTTAATTATTAAACTCTAATTATTCGTAGCCCCGAATTTATACAAAAAAGTCAAAACAAAGAAATACTAGTGTAGGAACCTATCTCCAACATTTTATCTTTTTTATCAATTGTTTGAATTTAACTTGTATCTATTATTTAAAATTAATTTAATTTCCACTCATATTGTTCCTCATGGATTCGATCCCGACTCAAAATTTGGATAAATATATTGACGACGACCGCCTTACACTTAATTTGACGTGTAAGTTGAGTGATATCAACCCCTTTGTTCATTAAATCAAATCATAGCCAATAAAGCTTCCAAAGTCCATGTTTATTGTTTAATCATTAACTCAATGTCGTATCATAAGTGAGTAAGTCAAACCAATTGGAAATTTTACAATCCAAAGCTATTTACACAAGTGGGTTGAGGTGACGCAATTATTCAAAACAATTCTAATTTAAAAATACTAATTTTAGAGGTAACAATGAACCATTAGCTTATTCGCATTTACCATGCACCCCATATATTCAAAACCACCAATAAAGCATAAACAATACATAATCAATTATGGGAAAACAATTTAAGAATCAACCTTATCAAAATCCTCAACCACGTCAAAACCTACATTTAAAACCATTCAATTAAACCATTTAAATATATTCTTTTAATAAAATAATAATTGGGGAAGAGTACTATGCCTTAAATATCAAGAGTTATGGAGAGAATTTACCCTTGAGATCTCCAATTGATGAACTTCTTTGAAACATAAGTGTCTTTCTTGAGAGAATATGAAGAGTTTGAGAGTGTTTATGATTTTGTTATGAATTATAAATAACCCCTTAAAGTGTTTTATAGTTGTGGGCTTCAATTATGGAAAAAGAGAATTAACCAAAACACCCTTAATGAAAAGACTAAAAAAAATTTCCCAATCACTATGGGTGACCTTGCGACTTATAGGGTAACCTTAATACTTTTAGGTCACACTAATAGTTTGGAAGGTGTCTAACACCACCAACATTGACTTGGTTAGGAGTGGTACCTTACAACTCGTACTTAGTTATTACAACTCGCATAGTCCAATCGTCGTCAAAGAAGAAACAATCAGGCATCACACTATTAGGCTAAGAAAGGCACCATATGACTCATTTTGAGTCCTTATGACTCATTAGAAGTCACTCATACTCAGGATAGAAAACTAAGTCACACACACTAGTCAGGCTATAATTGGGTCCATAAGACCCGTCAAGACTCCCTATGACTCATAAAGGGAGTCGTAGTCTGGACAGTAAGGATAAAATTTTATAAAGTTTCAAGGGCCAACATTTCTGGGTGTCACGGGTTTTAGTTTTATTTACCTTGGCACATTGGTCTTCTTATAGCCCTAGAGTGCTACTTTTCATTGATTTTTATTTTAGTACTACCAACTCTTTATACTAGTATTTCTATTACTGTTGGTATTATTTCCATTGTTTAGCGTTGATCTATCCTTGCTTGATAGATTACTAGGCTAGTATTACCTAGTTGGAATTTCCTTCTTCCTGATTTTTATTTGTTGTCATAGGTGGTTATCTCAATTAGATAATTTCTTTCTTGTAATAAGGTGAGGTTGGTCATATTTCTCTTTTATTGGTGCTATCGGTTGTTAAGTGGACTATGAAGGTGGGGGTATTTTAGCCTTCCATAGTTCTGTTATAGTTCTAGACTCTGCAGTTTGGTTATATTTCCGATTTTGGAATTTGAGATTTTAGGGCTTACCTTTGAGTCAAATGGGATTTCCTTATTGGTTATCCTTCTCTATAGACCGTTTATAAGGTTAACCAGTTTGTGTTCTGTTATTCTGGCTTGACTAGTTAATCATTTGATATTTGCCTTAGTATTGATGTTAATATTTCCTAGACTTGTCTTTCAAGGATAATGGGTTTGTCATCTGATGATAACTTTGATCTTTGTATTGATATGGAGTTGGATAGTCAATTCTTGCCATAATATGGTTCTTTTTCGAGTGGAGTTAAGGGGTGTGGAGATTGGTGATCTTTCCTATGACCGCTTCTTAAGTTGGTAAATTAGGTATTTGTTACTTTAGATGGCACGTTGGGTTGACCAGTTTTCGGCCAAGGCTGTGTTTCTCGAGTTGGTAGAGTCTTGGTTATTGCTTGTATTATTTGCATCCTTGGTGAGATCATGGGTATACTTGGATGACTCATTCCCTCCAGTAAATATGCAATTGGTTGCTTGTACTTTTAGCTTGTGGTTTATCCTTCATTTTGATTTTGGTTCTCATCTACATTTTAATTTATTCTCTATTAAGAGCTAGTGGAGATCTGCCTGATTTTTTATAGTGAGGGTGAGTTGGGTGTTTGCCCTTGGTTTAGACTTATTGGCTCAGGTTTAGAATTTTGATGCTTTTGGATGATGAATTGAAGGCTATGATAAATTTGGAACATGGATGTGTCACGACCCAATTTACGAGGGATGATGGCATCTACTTTATCCCACCAATAGGTAAGCCAAACCGCAGCATAGAGCTATAAACAATGGGCTAATTGGTAGAAAAAGGCATAAAAAGGTTGTTATTTGCAAGTAAAGGCTTAAAATAGTAATAGTCTAAAAGAAAGATAAAACATCAGTAACCATCCCATGACCTAGTAATGTTGATACTAGAGAGACTACCAAATGGAACATAAGTACTGTAATAGTCAATATACATCAGTCTCAACAAGTGAAATACTAGATTTAAATAGTAAAATAAGAAAGGTCAACTCTGACTTTGAGATCTCACCCTATCTCCGAACTCAAGTCAGCATGATTGTCATGCCAGCGACAACCACTAATACTCGCATTTGCACCAAAAAGGTATAGAAGTGTTATATGAGTACCAAAACCATGGGTACTCAGTAGGCATCATTGGCCGACTGTGATAAATCATGCTATAAATATGATAAAGATACAAGATAAATAAGCTAACTCAAGGTAAAGGGGAAAACCTAAAAATAATTGATAATACTATAAATAAATAACTAAAATAGATATAATACAAAAAACCATAATTAATACTAAAAGACTAGGCCCCATAATCCAATAAGTGCGGAAAAGTAAATAACCTAATGTAGTTCCCCATAAGCCCGAAGGGTGAAATCATATGGAAGTAATTAAATGAAGTTCTAATAATTTACCGAATATCAAGACATAACCATGAATCCATCCATACCGCATCATATCATGAATATACTTTTAGTGCCGGACATGAATCAAAACTCAATATCGTCATCATTATCATCAATTTTTAGACTCAAACCAAACTTATGTCATCAAAATCATCATTAATTGCAAGACTTAAACCAAAACTCAATATCAATAAACCATCGAATTTTGCTCAAAAATATCACCAACTCCCAATTACAAAACTTAGCACTAATATCATGTATCTAATATCCTCAAACTCTAAAATAAGCATTTTAAAAGGGGTATAACATTCGCATAGAAGTATGCAAGAGCTAATACAAATCTTGATGTAAGGTGGGCTAGTGGGCCTACTTCTAATCCACAAAATCCATTCTAAGGAAAATTCTATCCCAGATTGGCTGAGGTATTGAAATTCACTTCTAGATGTTAAGTAAGCCACAAATAGCCCTATGATAGCAATTCTACCCTAAAATGAATAGCTAAGTCAATTACGTCTAATTTATTGTTCCCAAATAGACTAAGCAGTCCAAATAATACTAATTTTAACAATTATACCTTTAAGACCTAATTCTCATCCCATATCTAGCATAATATCATAATATTATAAGCATTAGCTCAATCTATGAGTAAGGTAAACCTACCCTACCTGAACGATGAAGAAAAGCTCAAAGAATCTGTTAAACTGATAATTCCTTCTTCTAAGGAGATTTTGCAATATGCACCCTATAATAATAAGAATCTACTCATAAATACGGTATTAATGATACCCATATTGAATTTTTGTGCTCCAGGTCCAAAATCACATAAAAATCCCATATGAGGCCAGCTTGCAGAATTAGACTTCAGAAACAAACAACACGTCCCTCTATGCTCAAGGAATATTTACCCTCTAGAATGGGTGAATTTCAAGATTAGATGGTGCTATAATCAACCCACCAATATTCTAAGGATTTTGGGCAAATTATGAGAAATTAAATAGGTAATTGATGAAACTCACTAAGAATTCATAGAATAAACGCATTATTCGAGCTAACAAACACCCCAAAATCACCCACTAATGCTTCTCCCAAGTTTTCATAACTTTAGGGTTCTTCTCTTTTGGAAATGACTAAAAAATAGGAGAAAATAGGTTAAGTGGGTATTTACAAGTGTCAGGGGTCAATTAAGCGGAGAGTGGTCGCTTAAGCATCCAAGTACTGCTTTAGTGACATTGGATAAGTCTGCGCATGTTGCTTAAGTGACCTTTGGCTACTTAGGCACCAAAGGTACAGCTTATGTGATGTCTGCTGAGAAAGTCAGGTTTCTTAAGTAATTGGCTAGCGGTTTAAGTGACCCAATGGACATTTCAGTGAATTCACTAGCACCAACTAAAGACTTGAAAATTTTCAAGTTTTTACTGACCCCTCGAGATTCATCCAAAATCCCATATACCCAAAAAAAAAACTATGGTACCCTATAAAATTCAACATTCTAGAATCAATGGTGTCATTGAAATTTCCATTGAAAAGTGGATCCCACACCCATGTGTCATTTTTCTTAACTTTCAACCGATAGACCAAAATGAGTGAAGAAGCCTCAGGACCTAAACCAAGGGTCAAAGGAGCCTAAACTTGATGTTCTAGAGTTATTGGAACTATTATAGTTGGAATATAAGGTCATTGACTAAACTTTTTTCTTGGTAGACAATTCTAACCAATAAAGACTTAAAACTAGGGAATTGGCTTTAAAAAATAGATGAGCTACTCTATAATAAAATTGTTAGCTCCAGCAAGTCATAAATGACTTAGAGAAGCTATTTGAAAGTTCTAAACAACAAAAATAAGCAAAAATGTTGAAAATGACTTAGAGGGTCATTGTAGTATCCTTACCTATCTATAGGATTTGTTTGGATCATTGTGATTTAGCGGTTCAGCCTTGGTGTTGATATTTCAGCTAGGAATTATAGAGCTTAGGTGAAACCTTTGTTTCATTTGTTTGAGTTGTGGTTTTATTAATAAGCTGGCAAAGACTACTCCTCAACTACCTATTCAGTCGTCTTCATTTCAAATGTATAGTGGTTTATAGATGTTTAGATGATAGTACGTTGGCACTTGATGATGGTTTCTTCCATTCTTAACCTTGATTTTCGGTCTTCATTAGAATTTTGGATTATCTATTTAGCATGAGTAGTGTGCTCGGGTTGGATTTATTATGGTTTCATCCTCTGTTGGTCAGACATATTACTGCAGATCATCCAGTGGTGAGTGTTTGTGCTTTGGAATCCTGGTTATCAGTTATGAGGGTCATCCCAACCAATTGTAGGATTGACAGTAGATTGCAGACATTGGTCATCACCATTTGTGTGCCCAGGTAGTACCTTATGGACATATACTTGTGCTAACCATTATAAACTTTGGTGGATTAACTTTAGTTCTCCAAGTTTAGTATGATGGGATTGCATGAATATGACTTAGATGACAATTTTCTTGGTTTGGAGTGGATATCAAGTTTGAAAAGACAAAAAAATATTATATTTGGATATTAGAGTTAGTCACATGATTCATGCCTTGGATTGCCTTTGGCTTTGATGAGTTTCACTTTATTGTGTTAGTATCATTGTGTTAGGATTTTTTTGCATAAGCCATTCTCTATTTAGTGAGAGGTCAGTTGGTTGTTGAGGATGAGTTTTGATAGTTTATGAATTGATGTAACGAAGTTGGTTGAAAAAGAAAAACCTATACAAAATTCCCTTATAAGCATTATTTCTTGTCGTGCTTAGATAATGCAGTTCTAGTACGTCATCCCTTCGAGATTTTGTGCTCTTCCTATAATTGGAAATGAAAGTACTTTTAGTAGGGGATATTGTAATGACCCTCTAGTCATTTCCTTATTTTACGTGAATTTTTAGTAATTTGATCTTCCCACAATTTTTACAAATCATTTGTGAATTGTTGGAACTATCAATTCGGTACGAATAGTTCATTTGGGTTTTAGGCTCATTTTCTTATTTTGGAGCTTTCTTTATTAAGGAATTGGTCTCAGACCGAAACTCCTAGAAAATAATCTCAGAAAAGAATTTTGACAGTGCCTTAAGCGCTCGAATGTTGATTTTAGGCTATAGGGACCCTTGGTTCATATTCAAAGGCTTTCAAACTCATTTTTTTCTATTAGGTTTAATATATGAAAAATGGAACTATACGTGTGGGGCCCTACATTTAGTCAATATAATCTCCAATTAAAGATTTGATTGTTCCATTGAGTATAAAATATCGAATTTGGTATGATAGAATAGTTTATTTCCGCACATGGGGTTTCAAATGAATTTCGAGCACCTTCTCGTAGTCCATTTTAGACTTAGAAAATCTAAGGCATCAAGTTATTGGTGCAACCTCTTAAGAGGCCATTTTATAACTTAAGTGGTCGTCACTATAGTTATATTGTGGCGCTTCAATTTTGTTGGCCATTTGGCCAATGGATACTTAAGTGAACAATATTTTCTTTATAGGACATTACTTTAGCAGCCTGGGTGCCACTTTAGCGGTACCCGAGCCTCGTGCCAGACTGCTTTAGAAGTCAAGGAGCTGCTTTAGCAGCAGTCACTTAAGCAACTAGGTGCCCGCTTAAGTGGTACCTAGGATTTTTATCCCTTTCTTCACCTCATTTTCCTCTTTCTTTCATCATTATTTTCCCACTATTTCGATAGCTTGGAGAGAGGAAATAGTGGGGAATCATCCATTGAAGCTGAGGTAAGTTATCTTAACACTCCATGTTCATTTCCTTTGAATTTTCCCATCAATTTCAATCCTATTTCATTATCAAATTCATAGAAATTAGGTCTTAAAACCATGACATTAGGGGCTGATTTGGGTCTCAATTTAAGCATCATTTGTGCTAAACTTTTGAGCACACATTTCTTTATCTTTGAGGGAGCTCGTGAAGGATTTAATATTAGATTTCATTTGTGGTCGTTGCAGGCTTGTTCTTGACCCAAAAACCCGAACCTTATATAACAATTTGGGTATTGTTTTAATCTTTTAATGAGTAGGTTACTATTTTGATAGCATATAGATGCTTTGGGATTATGAAGTAAATTTGGGCAATTTGTTAATGATTGAAGACTTGCGGTTTGGCATCAAGATAAGTGTCAACCTTCTCTTCTTCACAAGATAATGTATGATATATATTACAGGTTAGGAAAGGATATTAGGATATGATTATTGGTGGAATACCATGATATAGCCTAATTTAGGAGTTTGGGATAGAAGGGTGAACCGACCCTTAAGATGGATTACTCGATATAACTATAGAAACCATATCACCCTAGGTTATAAGAATTTTTATCATAGTTGTTATTAAGGATCCTTTATTATAAGGTTTACTGCTTGACTAGGCAGATTATCATGGTTTACTAGATTATATTATTATTGTTATACTAGTTATATACTATTGTGACCAAGGTCGTGGTTACAAAACCAATTGGAATTCGAGTGAGTATTATATCCTTAGAAAGGATGTGGTCTACTCAATGGATTCTTTGATTGTTATTATGATTCCCCAAGTGTTGGCCACAAAAATATTCTGAGTTTTTGAACTAACTATCCTAACTACGACTCACCCTAAGAGTCGTAGGGTGTATTGATGGGTGATGGGACCCAAATCATATGTTGTCTAGTGAGTTTGGATTGAGTTGCTACCTTGGTGATGACTTGAGGTAACGAGTCATAAAGACTCATTACGAGTCATATATCCTTTTTCGTAGACAAACCAATATGATGCCCAAAGTGTTATGCCTTTAGTACGACTAGACTCAATGAGTCATAATTACTTTATATGAGTCATAAGGAACCAATCATAGGATGACCAGCATGTAACCATAAGTTTCTTTATTTATTACGACTCAAACCCTACTAGTCATAGTGTGTCCTTACGAGTCGCATAGTGACCTGTAGTTACTGGCGATAATTTTTTAGCTTTTAAGTTAAGGGTGTTTTGGACATTTCCTTTTTTCCCTAAACATAGCCCACAACCTTAAAATTTTATTAGGACCCCATTCCCATCCATAACACACCAAAATAACTTCACTTTTCTCACAAATTTTCTCAAGCAAGAGCATTGGGGTTTTCTCAAGGTTACTCATGTGGTTTAATTGTGGATTTTTGGGTATGAGTTAAGGGTTTTGAATGATTATTGTTTATGTGATGTTTCATGTTTACATATGCAATATTTATGTTTTAAATGGTGGGTTTGAAACCAATTTGATACATAGGTGTGTAAATTGTAAGGGTAATGTTGTCTTCTCCAAGTTTGATGATTTAAAGATTTGAAGCTTACTATAACCTCAACCCAAATCTTGCAAAATTGGCTTCGAACATGAGAATATGAATATTGAAAAGTATTTTGAAACCTTGCACAGTACAAAAGAGTAATGGAATCTAAATTGACTTTAAAGAGGGCTTGATGTCCATGAATTGAATTTGAATTGAAAACTTTGGATTCCTATCTGCTGAGGGGTTAGAGTCCCAATTGGGTAGATGAGTTGGTTCCTACATGGGACTTTGGATTCCCATTGGCTAGTTGGGTTAGAGTCAAACTTGGCTGCATTTTTTGGGTCCCACATGGAACTTTCGAGTCTCACTAGCTAATTGGGTGATAAGGTACATGATACTAAACACAAACCATCCAAGAACAACAAGAGAAAACCAAGAGCAAGATACAAAACAAGCATGGACAGAAACACAAAGAATACGAGAATAAGAAGATAAGACACAAACACACAAATGCAATAAGATAAAGGGATAGATAAGATGACATAAAAAGTTATGAAGAAAGAAGAATCAAAACATGTAATAAATGATAAGACTCTTAAACTCACACAACAAACACCAATCTTTTTATGGTGACCGCTAAGGGAATCAACTCAACCTTACAACCACCGTTTCTAAGCAAAGATCAATAATGGCTTCTCCAAGCCCTACACTAATGGCTTTTCCAAGCCCTTCGCTAAGGGTGTTCTGCTCTCAAGAGAGAGGACTTACAATATGTCAAATGTTCATCATTCAAAAACTAAAGATAAAAGAACTAAAAGAGACTATATATAGCCTTATTACATAATGGAAGACAAAATAACTCCAATACCATTAATGAGGTGGGGAGGCCATGGAGTGTTACTTTGACAAGGCTAAGTGACCAAAAGACCCTTAATGAAGGGCCCAAAATTGTGAGTCCTCAGTCATCAATGCTCCAAGAAATCTTCCACACGCAGGATTGCTCTCTGGTGTACTCAAATCGGCCCCTCAATGTAAGATCTCGTGTCCTCAATGCGACCAAAGCTTGATGCCCCACGTACTGACTTTGAATGATGTTATCAAAAGCTAAGGTGGCCATTTTACCCGTATCATCCTCCTCTTATTGAAAAGGATTTGACCTCGAATCCAAACCTTACAAAACCGAAGAAAGGACAAACGAATACAAACTCTTCATGGCATGAGGGTTAGGGTTATCACGACAAATCATCTCAACATGACAAGGTTTCACATATTTAAAATATAACCAAGGATCTTTTGAATTAAATGTTGAATTCTCAATGAAAAATGCACAAAGGATTTGGTTATGGGAATCACCAAGAGATAAGGAAGCTACAAGGGTCATAATGGCATCACTCGATCCAAAAGGTAGAATTAGAATCTTATGAGCCGCAAGACACAATTGACTTTTTATATCTTCAAGAGACCACACCAAGGGTGGTGATTCAATTGGTTCTAAAGTCCACGAGATCCATATAGCACTATTACTCACACAAGTGGACTTACCAATAAATTTCCTACCTCTACATAAAACCAATCCAAAACTAGTATGGACGTCATCATAGGAAAAGAGGTAGTATAGGAAGGAATCAAGTGTAGAGACATACACGGATGAAGACAAACCAATTAAGCACATACACTTTCCTTCTTTCAAACAAATAAACAACTCAGTATCCATAAGTTGATATTCACGTAACTCAAACACAAGTGTGTCAAGCATTTAGAAACATTACCCCAAGGAGTCAATGACACATTTTCCCTTGGGTTTTCAAGAAGGACTACACATTCCTTACCCTTAAGAGTACTCTCATCTTTTAAAAAGAGATTTCCATCTTTAGGAGGAATGTTATCACACCATATTGGATTAACATATCGTCTATAGACTTAAAGAGTGTGTATATCATCTTCAAATAAGACATCATACTTAAAGAGAGCATGATCTATCTCACGGGAAAATTTTGAACAAGAAATTTCTTCACTCTCTAAAAGATCAATATCAAGTTTTAAAGAGGTTTTAAGTACAAAATTATCCCAAGAATATCTCTCGGGTTCACTCCCATTTTGTTCACCAACATTTTCAAGTACTTTACTCACTTTAGTTATATTAATCACATCACACAAATACTTAAGTTGTGGACAATTTTCACAAATAAGTTGATCAACACCAATTACACAAGACGATGTACTTCCGTTCAACATAAAGGCTTCATCACTAGGTGGACATAAATTGATCTTACAAGAAGAGTCAATTTGGTCATCAATAGGATCAAGTAGTATATCCACACTCACAACATGTACATCATCAACAAGAGGCAAAAAATTATTAACTCACAAGTAAGTAAGCTACTATTCACACTCAATGGGCTACTAGCCACACAATTATCATTCACATGCATAAAAGTGTAAGAGTTAGCTATTTTACCTTGAAGTTCTTCAGTAGACTCTCCTTTGTCGTGTTTTGAAGGTCCTCCACAAGTTTGGGAAGCAACTTCACTTTGGCATTGCTCTACTTCACTTGCCATGTTGGTACCTACACAAATGTCCTTAGAAATAGAAGGACAAACAATATTAGCTCGGCTTGGTGGCAATCCCCTTACTTCGCTCCACACAACCTCTCTTTTTTCCACTCTCGGATTACCACCTTACACACCCTTACTCCTTTTAATCTTTTTTCTCTCATCGTCACTCAGATTAGAGTAGGTGAGTACTTCACTTTGTGGCCCGAGCAGAATGTACGCAATAAGGAAATTTTCCCATCGGTCTCTTACAACATTAGGCCAATTTTACATATTTATGACTTTATGTTGTGCAAACCAATGGTCACCCAAGCTCAGTTGACCGTAGGTTATGGGAAAAATATCATACCATACCTCCTCATAGTAATCAAATTGGGAGAAAACAACTTTTACCCTATCGTAACCTTAAACCCGTCCATGAAGTATGGAACAAGTAAAGGCTTTCGAAACAACCCCAAGTAGTCAACCATGGATGGAAAGATGTAGTTTCTATAGTACCTATCATTTAACACAATGAGGCAGCACGGTATCCCACAATGGTCACCTTTCCGGAGTGAACACTCCTTCTCAGAGAAACATTGTAAGGCATATGATTACCCATTGGTTTTGGAGATGCATATCCTCTTCTTCCTGTGGGACAACCTCTACTATAGCTAGGATAACCATTAACACCATGTCGATCTTGATAAGAAGTACTAAAAGGTGAAGAAAATGAATTTTCACACTCCTCACATGTACTATCATCACAGCTCTCATAAACTTTGCAAATGAAAGGGTTATACCTAACACAAAATCTAGGTTCGGAGTGGGAAGTGTAAGACTCCTCACAAGACCCAACTTCATCACAAGAACAATCATGAGGTCCTACATCATCTCCATATTCCCCACAAGTTCTAGGCGCTTCATTCTCCTCATTTTCTCCCCTAAAACAGTGATCCTCAAATCTGCCCAAGTTTTGATCATGGCTATTTTCATAGCCCCCACAATCTCCCTCAATATCGTAGCCATAAAATCCCTTACTACAATTATAGTTTCCTATGTTATAGTCACAATAATCCCCAGCTATCGAAGACATGTTCCTCTTATATCACCTTTTAAACCTACAAAAAGAACAAATAAGATTAGTAGTTAAAGCTCTTCTCCAACACTCGTATACACTTACCTTTCTGATTCTCACAAGCGGAGCAGTGAATATTGAAAGTTGCTTATACTCCGGTAACTCAATAAGGTGCCAATCACTACTTAGCGACTGGAATAGATTCTGGTTTGATCAACTCAAGACACCAAATAGAAAATTCTACTTACGAACTTGAAACAAAGAAGTTCAGTGAATCAAAACAAGAAAAGCACACAAAAAATGAAAACACAAAAAAGTGGACTCAAATAACTAATTCACATATAGTTGGTGATTACTAGTTGCTAATTAGTACTAGACTTAAGAAATGAAACTAAGGAAACAAAGAACAGAAACTTAGAAATATGAAATTTTGAGCCTAAGGCTTTTTTTGGAGGGTGATGATGTGGAACTTTGATGACGTGACAGTTTGGTGATGTGGCAATTTGGTGACATGGCAGTTTTCAATTTGGATTGATCAAATTTTAATTTGGAATGGTGAAAATAAGCTTTGGGAGGGAAACAAAAGACTTGGAACATTTTTTTTAATTTTAAAAAGGTTTGACTTCCTTGCACCCTTTTGGAAAGACACCTTTTTGAACGGTTGTTGTCTCTTTCCTCTTTTGTTAGTCTTGGAATAAGTTCTTACTCCCTTTTGGTAAATAAGACTTTTGAAAACCCTTTTGTCCTCTTTCCTTTTTGGATGTCTTAGTATTGCGTCATTTAAGACAAACACAAAACTATACTCCTTTCTTCACCTTTCTAGATCAAACCACTCCCTTTTGAATGTTCTTGCTCAACAATACATGAAGAACAACAAGAACAGTCAAGAATGGAAACCAACCTAAATGAGCTCCAAATTGAATGTTTTTTGTTTATTTTAGCTCCCATTGAACTCCACAACAACAACAACAACACATTTCAAACCCACATACTCAACAAGAAACATCATCAACATACTTTCAAGCCTTCAATCCTCAAAACACAGCAACCATCAAAGTTAGAGAACAACTCAAAAATGACTCAAAATTTGGATCTTGACTCTTTTAGTGTTAGTGAAGAAGGGGCTAACACTAGAAATAACCAAAAAACATAAAAATCACCTAAATATAAGATACAAATTTTGTACAAGACACCAAAAATAGGATAGAATGTTTCTTTTTGGATTTTCAGTTTTTTCAACACTTTTTTTTGTGATTTTTTAGTTAACAAGCCCAAGATTGATTCCGTCGGTATGAAATCAATCCTTGATATGATACCAAATAATACGGGAAGTGATACTAAACATATACCAGCCAAGAAAAACAAGTGAAAATCAAGAACAAGATACAAAACAAGAATGGACAGCAACACAAAGAATCCGGAAATAGTAAGATTAGACACAAAAACACAAATGCAATAAGATAAAGGGATAGATAAGATGACATAAGAAGTTACAAAGAAAGAAGAATCTAACAGTGTATTAAACTATAAGAATCTTAAAATCACAACAGAAAACACCAATCTTCTTACGGTGACCGCTAAGGGAGTCAACTCCACCTTAAAACTGTCATTTCTAAGCAAAGATCAATAATGACTTCTCCAATCCCTACACTAATGTATTTTCAAATCCCTACACTAAGGGTGTTCTACTCTCAATAGAGAGAACTTACAATATGTCAAATGTTCATCATTAAAAAACAAAAGAGAAAAGACCTAAAAAAGACTATATCTAGCCTTATTACATAATGGAAGACAAAATAACTCCAATACCCTTAATGAGGTGGTTCAACCATGGAGTGTTAATTGGAAAAGTCTAATGTAACACCCCGTATTTAAGTACATGTATTGGCGTATTCAAGTACGTGATTGGTCTTATTTATATGGAATTAATTTTTTATTTTATTTATACCGGAATTTGCCCGTCGATGGTTCCATACAAAGGTTATTGAATAAGCTTTCCAACGATATAAAGATTTCCAAAAATGGATAAGTTTCGGATATAATCGAGCACGTTCGAAATTATAAAACGGTGGCCGGGATATGGTGAATAGTAAATGTGCAGGAAAATTTCCTGCACACAAACTACTGAGGCCTGCCAGTTTTTTGGATCGACTTTGAACGATCATAACTCCCTTAATATACTGAAATGGGAGAGATACCACATATCAAAATAAAGATCTTTGAGTCTTATTTCCAATGCAATTGGTTTCATCCAAATCCAACGTCTGAGTGAGGAGTTATACTCGTTTTACTTCAGCCTCTCAAAACAGTTTTTTAGGGTCAACTTCAAACGATCATAACTCCTTGTACAGGACTAACTGGGTGGCCTAATTTATATGAAATGAATTCCCTTTGAATTATTTATCCAACGATACAAATTTCACCAAAATCCGATATTGGAGCAAAGAGTTATGGCCGACTTACTTTAGCCTGTCAAAACAGTCCACCATGGACAGATTCGGATTTACTTAAATTTTTAAGGGCAATATGGTCATTTTCCATCACCTCATGGACGAAAATTAGTCATTATATACATATAATTATTCTCATATCCATCAATTATCATCAAATTACTGAAAATAAGAAACCCTAGCCTAATTTCAACTCCAATTATCTTGTGATTCAACCGTAGAAAATCCAAATTGATTCCGTAGTTGTGTTCACCATCTCGAGGGCTTCGAGAAGCACCCCTTATTTGTGCCAACAGGACTTCGAAACCAAAAGGGCCATTTTATGGTAAGGATGTAAATTATGTTGGTGTTATTTATATGGATATGTATATATATATATATATATATATGTATGTGAGCGTAAGAAGTATGTTATTTGATTGTTGTTGAAAGATGATTGGGAAATGATGTTGGATTATTCTTGTGCATGGTTGGATTATGTTGAATTATGAAGGGATTTGGTATTGATGATGTGGTATTGAAATGATGATTATATATATATATATATATATATATATATACACACATAAACCTATTGTTCAAGTTGGTTTTTGGAATGTTTTGCAAATATTGGTTGTATGGAATTATGGAAGAGAATTGTGGTGTTGGGTTGCTAATACTAGATGCCAAACATTTCATTGTAGATAAGTAATTTGTAAAGGCGGGAGGTTGTGTTGAATTGGTATCCGAATCTACAACGAGGTATCTAAAGCATACTCTAACAATGTTCTTTGGCATGAAAACAACAATGTTCCATCAAGTAAGATTCCGAGGTTGTCCAAAAACATGTATTGTTCTATGTTACCAACAAAGTTGTTTCCATTCTATAAAGTGTAAAAATGTTTCATTGATATACCAAAAGGCTCCTATTTCATTGTTGTGATATTGATGATTCTGAAACACATTGTTGATGTACCAATGAGTCTTTATAACATCGTTATTGTATAGAAGGTCTATTACTTGATTCCTATTGATGTATCATTGTTCCAAAGGTACTATATTGGCATGAACACTAATGTAATAATCTCAAAAGCTTTTGAACTAAGTTATAGGAAAGATCTCTTATGTGTGTTACTTGATATACGTGTGGGTGGTATCCCAGGGGCATAAGCCTAGCATGGGTCGACCCCTATTTATGTGTTTATGGGTGGTATCCCAGGGGCATAAGCCTAGCATGGGTCGATCCTAGTTGATATGTACTGGAGGCAGCCTAATGTTCACAGTACGGTACAGTATTGATTATTGTTAGGTGGTTGGAGGTTCGGGAGGAGGAGGTAATGGAGAATGACAATTGTAAAGAATGAAATGAACGAATGTATACCGTTACACAAATGTGTTTGAATTCAAGAACCCAATTCAGATTAATGATAATGTACATGATCCTAAAAGTTTTTATGAAGTGTGGTTCACTTCTATTATGATTTATTCACTTGCGTCTGATTTTCTTGATTCCCCATATCACATATGATTATTTACAGCTTTACATACTTAGTACATATTTCATACTGACGTCCCTTACGAAGGACCTGCATTTCATGCTGCAGGCACAGGTGCTTCAGCTCACTCACAACATAGATAGGAGCCAGGTCATACAACTATTGTTGGTGAGATCCAGTTTGCTTCGGAGCTTTCCGAGTCGGTTCCTTATGTTTTATCATTGTACAGGAGTCGTGTGTGGGCGGGGGTTTGTCCCGACCCTAGTTATGTCATGTATATCCTAGAGGTTTTGTAGACATAATGAAGGGTAAAGTCATGAAAGTTTATATAGTTATGTTATATTTGTATATGTGGTGGCCCCGACGGCCAAGTGTTATATATATATATATATTTGTGTGTGTTGTGCTGATATAGGTAATTAGATTCTTCTATATGCAATGAAGTGCTGTTAAAATTTTTGGTGACATATAAGTGAAAGTGCAGGTATTTGAACGGGTTCTCCCGGGCCTTCTCGGCTTCCGGTGCCAGTCCGGCCCGATGGGATTTTGGGGCGTGACAAAAGTGGTATCAGAGCGGTTCGTCCTAGTGAGTCTACAAAGCCGTATCTACGTAGAGTCTTGTTTATCGGTGTGTTGTGCACCACATCTATAAACAAGAGGCTATGGACATTTAGGAATTGTTTCTTTTCTTCATGTCTTAGATCGTGCGATAGAGCTTATATTGTATATGAAGTCATAGTTGACCACTGAATCAGTTTATTTCTCTTATTATAGTAATGATGCCGGTTACCAGAAGCAAGAATACCGGTAAACAAGTAGATGTGGCTGCCGGAGAGGGGACTAGTAAGTCACCTACTATACCAGCTAATCAAAGTGAGGCTCCAGCTGAGCATGCATCAGAAACTTCCCCCAGTCCGGAAGAAATAAGGGGGAGGAGAACTATATCCCCAGAGCCACCTATTAATGTTATTGATCAAGATCTTAGAAATGCAGTGCAACTTTTGACTCGTATAGTTGCTGGGCAAGCTCAAGGGCAAGCTATTCCTACTGCAGGTCCTAGTGGTATAGATAGGGCGGCTAGTCTTCGAACACAGGATTTTCTTAAGATGGATCCGCCTACTTTTACCGGATCCGATCTTAACGAAGATCCGCAGGACTTTATTGATCAGATCCAAAGGGCCCTAGAGGTGATGCATGTATCGGGCAGAGAAATAGTGGAGTTAGCCGCGTATAGATTCAAAGGTGAGGCTATATATTAGTATGAAGACTGGAAACGGTCAAGGGGCATTGATGCACCCCCAGCTACTTGGAAAGAGTTCAAAGAGGCATTTATTGATCAATATCTTCCATATGAGACTCGTCAGGCCCGTGCGGATCAATTCTTAAATCTTAGACAGGGTCATACAAGTGTGAGGGAGTATAGTCTTCGATTTAATTCCTTGTACAGATATGCTCCTAATGTTATAGCTACTATGGATGATAGAGTTCATCGGTATGTGAATGGATTGGATACGTATTTGGTTAGGGATTGTACTATTGCTGCACTGAATAAAGACATGGATATAGCTAGGATCCAAGCATTTGCACAGAAAATGGAAGATCAGAGGCAAAGAAGAAGAACACAGGAATTTGAAAGTGGATCTTCTAAGAGGGCCAGATCTACAGGGCAGTTTATGGCGCCACAGGGAGGTTTTAGACCTCAATTTTCTGCTAGACCACCTAGGCCATTATTTTCTTATTCTGCAGCTAGTGCTCCACCACAGCATCAGGGGTTCAGAGGCAGTCAATTTGGGCAAAGAAGTGAGGGTCATAGTTCGCGATCAGTGGGTTACCAAGGGCAAGAAAATATGAGCCAATCGAGACCTTCTCGAGAGCCATGCAATAAATGTGGAAGGTATCATTTGGGAGCATGTCGGCTGGGGAACCATGTTTGCTTTTGGTGCGGTATGTTGGGGCATATGATGAGGGAATGCCCACGAAGGGACATAGGGGGTATGGCACGACCTACGGGGTCATTTGTTGCATCATCATCATCGATGCCTTATTCAGGAAGGGGTGCACAGCCAATGGGTCGTGTTAGAGGTGATAGAGGATCCACGATTTCTAGAAGGGCTCATAATCGTACGTATGCTCTAGCGGATCGACAGAATTTAGAGGCTTCCCCAGATGTGGTTACGGGTACGTTGTCTATATTTTCATTCGATTTATATGCCTTAATTGATCCCGGTTCTACATTATCTTATGTTACTCCATTGGTTGCTGGAAAGTTCGAAAGAATACCCGAACTGTTAGTTAAGCCATTTGAAGTGTCCACATCGGTCGGGGAATCTATTATAGCTAGAAGGGTTTATCGAAACTGCATAGTAACTGTTTGTGGTCGTGATATGATGGTTGATCTTGTAGAGTTAGAAATGGTAGATTTTGATGTTATAATGGGTATGGACTGGTTGGCGTCTTGGTATGCCACAATTGATTGTTGCACGAAAAAGGTATATTTCCATTTTCCAAATAAATCAGTCCTTGAATGGAAAGGTGAAATTAGCACGCCAAGAGGTAGATTTATTTCTTATTTTAAGGCAAGAAGAATGATATCCAAGGGATACATATATCATTTAGTTAGGGTAAGGGATACAGAAGCAGAGCCACCAACTTTTCATGCTGTTCCGGTGGTAAATAAATTTCCTGATGTATTTCCTGAAGATCTTCCAGGTTTGCCTCCTGAATGAGAAGTAGAGTTTGGTATTGATGTAATACGAGGAACCCAAACAATCTCCATTCCTCCGTAGAGAATGGCCCCAGAAGAATTATGAGAATTGAAAGAGAAATTGAAAGATTTCTAGAAAAGGGGTTCATTAGGCCTAGTATTTCCCCTTGGGGAGCACCAGTGTTATTTTTGCACAAAAAGGATGGCTTGCTGAGGATGTGTATTGATTATCGACAATTGAATAAGGTGACTATTAAGAATAAATATCCTCTCCCAAGAATTGATGATTTATTTGATCAGTTACAGGGCGCCAAGTACTTTTATAAGATTGATTTGAGGTCAGGTTACCACCAAGTGAGGGTCAAAGAAAAAGATATACCCAAAACAACTTTCCGAACAAGGTATGGTCATTATGAGTTTCTAGTTATGTCATTTGGGATAACAAATGCACCTGCAACTTTTATGGATTTGATGAATAGGGTGTTTAAGCCATTCCTGGATGTATTTTTGATAGATTTTATAGATGACATTCTAGTTTATTCTAGATGAGAAGAGGACCATGCCAATCACTTACGACAGACATTGCAGACTCTTCGTGATTGTAAGCTTTATGCAAAGTTCTCTAAATGTGAGTTTTGGTTAAAGTCGGTGGCATTTTTGGGTCATATTGTATCTAGTGAAGGGATAAAGGTTGATGCTCAAAAGATAGAAGCTGTGAAGAACTGGCCAAGGCCCACAACGCCGACAGAGATTCGTAGTTTTCTCGGGTTGGCCGGTTATTATAGGAGGTTTGTTAAAGAATTTTCTTCCATTTCAGCACCCTTAACCAAGCTAACCCATAAAGCATCCAAATTCCAATGGAATGATGCATGTGAGAAGAGTTTTCAAGATTTAATGAACAAATTGATTTCTACACCCGTGTTGGTACTTCCAGAAGGCACCGAAGGGTATACAGCGTATTGTGATGCTTCCAGAATTAGTTTAGTATGTGTATTGATGCAGCATGGTAAGGTAATAGCATATGTTTCTAGACAATTGCGGCCACATGAGAAAAATTATCCTACACAAGATCTTGAGCTGGCAGCAGTTATTTTTGCTTTAAAGATATGGCGCCACTACTTATATGGGGTTCATGTTGATATATATACTGACCATAAGAGCTTGCAATATATTTTTAATCAGAAGGATCTAAATTTAAGACAGCGGAGATGGCTTGAACTATTAAAGGACTACGATGTTGATATCTTATACCATCCAGGGAAAGAAAATGTGGTAGCTGATGCGTTAAGTCGTAAGGCTATGATGGCGCCTATAGAAAGTCAAGGGATGGTTAAAGATCTTCACCAGTTAGCTAGTTTGGGAGTTCGCCTTCTTGAAACTCCAAATAAAGAGCTTATCGTACATAATGCTGCGGAATCTTCATTAGTAGCTGAAGTGAAAGAGAAGCAATATGCAGATCCTATTTTATTACAGCTTAAGGAGAATGTTCAGAGTGGTGCGACCAAGGCATTTGAGCTTACACGAGAAGGAGTACTTCAGTGCCAAAACCGATTGTGTGTGCCGGATGTAGACGGGCTAAGAAAGAAGATTATGACAGAGGCACATTTTTCAAGGTATTCCATTCATCCAGGATCAACCAAAATGTATCAAGATTTGAAAGATATGTATTGGTGGAATGACATGAAGAAGAGCATTGCAGAATTTGTAGCTGAATGTCCAAATTGTCAAAGAGTTAAAGTTGAGCACCAAAAACCCGGAGGCTATATGCAATGCATAGATCTTCCAATTTGGAAGTGGGACATGATCAACATGGATTTTGTTACAGGTTTGCCTCGTACAGCTCGGAAATTTGATTCTATATGGGTGATTTTGGATAGGCTTACTAAATCCACACATTTCTTACCCGTTAAGACCACTTACACAGTTGAAGAATATTCGAAGTTGTATTTTAAAGAAATAGTCCGATTACATGGAGTTCCAACTTCTATTATATTGGATCGGGGAACTTAATTTACCGCAAACTTTTGAAAGTCTTTCCAACGGAGTTTGGGAACACAAGTGAATCTGAGTACAACTTTTCACCCTCAGACGGATGGACAAGCAGAGCGCACCATTCAAACACTTGAAGATATGCTACGAGCATGTGTTATAGATTTTAAAGGCAGCTGGGATGATCATTTACCTCTTATTGAGTTTGCCTACAATAATAGCTATCATTCAAGTATCAAAATAGCACCATATGAAGCTTTATATGGGAGGAAGTGTAGATCACCAATAGGATGGTTCAACGTGGGTAAAACTCTTATGTTCGGACCGGATCTTGTGTATCAAGCCATAGAAAAAGTCAAGGTGATTCAGCAACGGTTGAAAACAGCCCAAAGTCGACACAAGTCATATGTGGATAGTAGAAGAAGAGGGCTAGAATTTTCATTAGGCGATTGGGTATTTTTGAAGGTATCGCCAATGAAAGGGGTGATGAGATTTGGCAATAAAGGAAAGTTGAGTCCACGATATATAGGCCCGTATAAGATTATTCGAAGATGTGGGCAAGTTGCTTATGAATTAGAGCTACCCCAGGAACTCTCATTAGTGCATCCAGTATTTCATGTATCGATGCTTCGAAAGTGCATCGGAGATCCGTCCCTTATTACTTCTACTGAAGATGTGCAAGTAACAGAAGATCTTACCTATGAGGAGATGCCTATTGCTATATTAGATCGTCAAGTTAAGAAGATGAGAAATAAAGAAGTAGCATCGGTGAAAGTACTTTGGAGAAATCAACAAAGGGAAGAGATTACATGGGAAGTTGAGGAAGCAATGAAATCTAAGTACCCTCATTTGTTCAAAGATGAAGAGGAAGTTCAAGAAACGGAGTTAGAACATTAACAAGTAAGTTTTTGATTATATATGCATAGTATTTATATGATGATGTGAATGTTAATGGTGGACTTGAACTTGTTTTGGTTGAATAACTATGCTAACATTCGAGGACGAATGTCCACAAGGAGGGAAAGATGTAACACCCCGTATTTAAGTACATGTATTGGCGTATTCAAGTACGTGATTGGTCTTATTTATATGGAATTAATTTTTTATTTTATTTATACCGGAATTTGCCCGTCGATGGTTCCATACAAAGGTTATTGAATAAGCTTTCCAACGATATAAATAATTCCAAAAACGGATAAGTTTCGGATATAATCGAGCACGTTCGAAACTATAAAACGGTGGCCGGGATATGGTGAATAGTAAATGTGCAGGAAAATTTCCTGCACACAAACTACTGAGGCCTGCCAGTTTTTTAGGTCGAATTTGAATGATCATAGCTCCCTTAATATAATGAAATGGGAGAGATACCACATATCAAAAGAAAGATCTTTGAGTCTTCTTTCCAATGCAATTGGTTTCATCCAAATCCAACGTCTGAGTAAGGATCTATACTCATTTTACTTCAGCCTCTCAAAATAGTTTTTTAGGGTCAACTTCAAACGATCATAACTCCTTGTACAGGACGAAATGGGTGGCTACTTTATATGAAATGAAATCCCTTTGAATTATCTATCCAACGATACAAATTTCACCCAAATCCGATATTGGAGAAAAGAGTTATGGCTGATTTACTTTAGCCTGTCAAAACAGTCCACCATGGACAGATTCGGATTTACTTAAATTTTTAAGGGCAATATGGTAATTTTCCATCACCTCATGGACGAAAATTGGTCATTATATACATATAATTAGTCTCATATCCATCAATTATCATCAAATTATTGAAAATAAGAAACCCTAGCCTAATTTCAACTCCAATTATCTTGTGATTCAACCGTAGAAAATCCAAATTGATTCCGTAGTTGTGTTCACCGTCTCGAGGGCTTCGAGAAGCACCCCTTATTTGTGCCAACAGGACTTCGAAATCAAAAGGGCCATTTTATGGTAAGGATGTAAATTATGTTGGTGTTATTTATATGGATATGCATATATATATATATATATGCATGTGATTATAAGAAGTATGTTATTTGATTGTTGTTGAAAGATGATTGGGAAATGATGTTGGATTATTCTTGTGCATGGTTGGATTATGTTGAATTGTGAAGGGATTTGGTATTGATGATGTGGTATTGAAATGATGATTATATATATATATATATACACATAAACCTATTGTTCAAGTTGGTTTTTGGAATGTTTTGCAAATATTGGTTGTATGGAATTATGGAAGAGAATTGTGGTGTTGGGTTGCTAATACTAGATGCCAAACATTTCATTGTAGATAAGTGATTTGTAAAGGCGGGAAGTTGTGTTGAATTGGTATCTGAATCTGCAACGAGGTATCTAAAGCATACTCTAACAATGTTCTTTGGCATGAAAACACCAATGTTCCATCAAGTAAGATTCCGAGGTTGTCCAAAAACATGTATTGTTCTACGTTACCAACAAAGTTGTTTCCATTCTATAAAGTGTAAAAATGTTTCATTGATATACCAAAAGGCTCCTATTTCATTGTTGTGATATTGATGATTCTGAAACACATTGTTGATGTACCAATGAGTCTTTATAACATCGTTATTGTATAGAAGGTCTATTACTTGATTCCTATTGATGTATCATTGTTCCATAGGTACTATATTGGCATGAACACTAATGTAATAATCTCAAAAGATTTTGAACTAAGTTATTGGAAAGATCTCTTATGTGTGTTACTTGATATACGTGTGGGTGGTATTCCAGGGGCATAAGCCTAGCATGGGTCGATCCCTATTTATGTGTTTATGGGTGGTATCCCAGGGGCATAAGCCTAGCATGGGTCGATCCCAGTTGATATGTACTGGAGGCAGCCTAATGGTAACAGTATGGTACAGTATTGATTATTGTTAGGTGGTTGGAGGTTCGGGAGGAGGAGGTAATGGCGAATGATAATTGTAAAGAATGAAATGAACGAATGTATACCGTTCCACAAATGTGTTTGAATTCAAGAACCCAATTCAGATTAATGATAATGTACATGATCCTAAAAGTTTTTATGAAGAGTGGTTCACTTCTATTATGATTTATTCACTTGCGTCTGATTTTCTTGATTCCCCATATCACATATGATTATTTGCAGCTTTACATACTCAGTACATATTTCGTACTAACGTCCCTTACGGGGGACCTGCATTTCATGTTGCAGGCACAGGTGCTTCATCTCACTCACAGCATAGATAGGAGCCAGGTCATACAGCTATTGTTGGTGAGCTCCAGTTTGCTTCGGAGCTGTCCGAGTCGGTTCCTTATGTTTTGTCATTGTACAGGAGTCGTGTGTGGGCGGGGGTTTGTCCCTACCCTAGTTATGTCATGTATATCCTAGAGGATTTGTAGACATACGGAAGGGTAAAGTCATGGAAGTTTATATAGTCATGTTATATTTGTATATGTGGTGGCCCCGACGGCCAAGTGTTATATATATATATATATTTGTGCGTCTTGTGCTGATACAGGTAATTAGATTCTTCTATATGCAACGAAGTGCTGTCCAAATTTTTGGTGACATGTAAGTGAAAGTGCAGGTATTTGAACGGGTTCTCCCGGTCCTTCTCGGCTTCGGGTGCCAGTCCGGCCCGATGGGATTTTGGGGCATGACAGCTAAGTGAACAAAACAACCTTAGTGAAGGGCCTAAAACCATGAGTCCTTGGTCATCAATGCTTCAAGAAATCGTTCACATGCAGGATTGCTCTTTGGTGTACTCAAATCGGCCCCTCGATATAGGATCCCGTGTCCTCAAGGAGACCAAATCTTGATGCCACATGTACTGACTTTGAATAATGTCATCTAAATCTAATGCATCTATTTGACCTATATCATTAGGTTAGAGTCCCATTGGGAAATTGATTGATGGGATAATGACATGTGTTTGCAAGCTACAATCGGTATAACGATACCAATTAATATCCCTTAATGAATGACTCTTTGTTTGATTATTGGGAATGTGTGAAAAGTGTTTTAATTATAGTTCAATAAGGTTTATGTAGCTATTCTATAAAAGTGGAGGTCTCAAGGGGCCAATACTGGAAATAGTGATTGCCGATGCGGGGGTATAAATGACTAGGTAGTTTGAGTCCCCTATGTCATATGACAGAGTGCTTAAGTCTCTCTTAATGTATGCTTGGAGGTTCTAGTCCCCAATTGTGTAGATGCATCTATGATTAATCTCTGGTTCATGCTGCTACATGCACTGAGCCCTTACAGCTATGGGAGAGTTGGACCCATACAACTCGTAGGTGTCTTATTATGATAGTTATGCTACACAGTCTAGGTTTATAATTTTAGAGTGCATGATAATCCTTTTACCCTATCCTGATATTTGATATATATATAAATATATGCATGTGATCGTGTGTATTAGAATTGGATGAATTTTTAACTATTGATCATGGCATTATTTTACCCCTTACCCTGAGTTATATGCTAGTGCTTAACCCACTAATCATCTTCAGACGCTATTTCACTACGTGATATAGCGTTTGAAGGCAATCCTAATTTTTTAATGCAGTGTTAGGTGGATCAGTTTGGTTTGGTTCGTCCATCATTTATGGTGAATTGGTGAGCTATCATTCTCTGGAGTCTTGATCATTCCATTGGTTTCCTTCCATGAATTAGTATTAAATACTTCATATTAACATTACCATTGGCATTGTCATTATTAGAGTTGGGGGCATATCCCATCATAGGTTGTTTTCATGGTATAAAGGCTTTAGGGATTTCTATGGATGATTTTGGTTGTTGACTTTCATACACTTTTGAGGCACTATTTACTTTATCTTGTAATATGTTAAGAACTAATCCACTGGCATGTGCTTTTGTATGTTATGTATGGTCAGACAAAAAGGGTGGTCGTTGGTCCTCGATGAACTTAGGATGCCCATCATGGCCATGCCCTGGTTTGGGTCGTGACAAAGATGGTACCAGAGTCTAGGTTTGTTGTCATGGGGTATCCACAAATCCATGTCAAGTAGAGTCTTATTAATTGGTGTGTAGAGCGCCACACTTATAAGGGAGAGGCTATAAAGTATTTAGGAATATTTCCCTTTTCTTGTGATCTAATTTCGGGCTGTAGAGTCTAAGGTCTTGAATCTTCTCTAATACCCGTTTGTTCGAATTTCAGATCATGTCTCCCTGAAGATCTGATGCGCATGGAAACTCTTGTATATCATCTGAAGACAATGTCAACAGAGCTCATCCTACTTATAGATTACAGACCAAGTCTAGGGGCTCTACTCCTGATTTCTCTCGTAGGGTTCAAATGTTTTCCAATTATCCTTCTCAAGTTTGATACACTCATGCTTAATCATCTCAGGAAGATATTTGTAATGCAGAATTTCATCACTTTATTTATTTTTTGACTTAATTGGTGACCTCTCAGTCTCTCCAGTCTAAGCATGAGGGGGTTATTTCTCCTTCTGCTCAAGCTACTAACGTTGTCCAGTTTATGAAGTTTAATACTTCAATTTTCACTGGTTTTATGGTTGAGGAATATTTTCAAGGGTTTATTGATTAGATGGAAAAGATTTTTTGAGTAATTGATGCTTCTGACTCTGAGGGTGTGGTGATTGCTAGATATAAGTTAAAAGATGTGGCATATTAGTGGTATGAGTAGTGGGATCATTCAAGAGGTGATGATGTTGAGGTAGCCTTGTGGGATGACTTTTTGGGTGCCTTCCTTGATTATTTCTTTCCTTAGGAGTTGAGAGAATAAAAGGCAGAGAAATTTATGAATTTGAGGTAGGACTTGAACCACCAGCGCGAGCATAACCCAGTAAGCATCGCCACCACCAGCCAACCCACTTCCTCTCACGCGCCAATTGGAGCGCCCAGATTCCGGCCATATCTGATTTTTTCACGACTGTTACTGTTTTCCAGATTCCGACAACTATTTGCTTCCAGCTTCATACAAATTGTAGAATTTCCAGATTCGAGCGGCTGTTTCTGTTTCCCTATTCCATCCATATCTGTTCTTTTTGGTGACTTTTTCTGTTTTCCAGATTCCGGCAGCTGTTTGCTTCCCACTTCTTGCAAATGGTAGGATCTCTAGATTCAATAACATCTGTATTATGTCCCTCAGTTCATTTATTTTTAGTGCTAAACATGTGGTTTCAAGTAACCCCAACCACTCCATCACAACTGAACCCTTGATAGGTAATGCAAACTACTTATCTTGGTCATTTTCTGTTCAGCTATGGTGCAAGGGACAAATGGTTAGGACCACTTGGTTAAATAGGCTAAGGATGTTGATTACAAAGAGAAGGGTGAATGGGAGAAGATTGATGATCAATTGTGTAGTCTATTACAGAAATCTATTGATTTGAAGTTGATGTTGTTGTTCAGATCAATCCAAACATTGGTTTGGGAAAAAGGCTCGTGGGCTATACACAAATGACATCTCTCGTTTATATAATGTTATTTCTTGTTGACTAATCTTAAAAAGCAGGATTCGGATATGTTTGTCTATCTTGGATATGTTCAGGCGGTTATGAAAGAGTTGACTATGTTGATGCCCGCTACTCCAAGTGTTGAAAAACAATTAGAGCAATTTGCGAAGATGTTCTTAGTTGTTACACTTGTTGGACTTCCATTTGACCTTGATTCGGTGCGAGATCACTTTTTGGCTACCCCACTGATCCTACTATGCATGACCTATTCACTCGATTGTTGTGACTGGATACACCATCTGTGTCGTCTAGTCATTCGGTGATACCTGCAGAGTCTTCTGTTCTATCATCTCATATTGGAGATTGGAAATTGATATGGAGGCCTCTCTGGGAAACCTCAACCAAAGTGTGTCTATTGCAACAAATTGGGTCATACTCGTGATGTGTGCTACTCTCCTAAGTTGCTCGGACTCGGGTGCGGGTATCCGAGATGGGTGCTGATCCGAGAGTCGTATTCGTCAAAATATAAATTTCAACATTCGGGGGTGCGAATCTGAGTGAGGATACGGTTGCGGGGATTTGGCTAAAAAAAATTAAATATTATAAATATAGAGTTATAAAGATAATCTAAAAATACTTTATTAAACAAACACAAGAAAACATCCCAACTTAAGACATCAATTCAAAACTAACAGAACAAAAAGAAATGTCCACTATTAAGTTGCTTAAGATAACTACTCTTCCGCATCTTCTTCAACTTCTTCCAAATCTTCAAATTCTTCGTCAAAAACCACTCCTTCCCATTGAGGTTCATCTATTGATAGCTTGGTAAAATTATTAATTGTATCCTCAACTTCAAATTGATCTCCACCTAAATAAGTTAAAAAGAATGTATACATTAAAAAGTTTTTATACAAAGAAAGAAAAAATTATCATTCAAAATAAAAAATTGAGAAACTAATAAAAAAAATGTTGTAGACATACCTACATCCCAATATTTGCTTGGCCCATTTATATATTTCTCTTTCTTGCGAGATAGCAATCGTAGATTATAAGTACAAACACTAAATCTTCGACTCTTGAAGTTGCTAACTTATTTCTCTTGATGTTGTGAATCATAGAATATGTGCTCCAATTTCTTTCACAATAGGAGGAAGAAGTCGGTTGAGTAAGCAACTTGAAAGCTAATTGTTGCAAAAGTGGTTGTGACACATGATTTCCCCACCAAGAAAGAGGATCTTCACACTCCATAGCATCAATCACATGAGGCTCACCAAAATAACCACTCATGCTACAAAATTTTTCATACTCCAATGGAACTTGTTTCATTTGATTAGAATCAAAGTACCTTTGAAAGCACTTTATTCTATTCGATGCAATTTCTAATTTTCATTAGGAGATACCCATTGAATTCCATTCTCTCCTTGAATCCATGATTCATGATAGTATTTGGGAACCAAAGAATGTGCCATACAATGTAAAGGGGTGTTGCTTTTGTTCCACCTAGCCACAAGAACACCATGAATGGAATCAAAAAAGTTTGATTGGCCAAAAATGAGATCTTCCCCCTCATGCTCAAAGATTATTTTTTTAACCTTCCCAATCATTCCCATATATCATAAATGAGATGTAATTTCGGACCATCTAAATCGGCATCTCTAAGCATATCTACTATAGGTTCCATAAACTTCAAAAAGTAGTCAATATTATCCCACTTCTCATCATTCATTAGAAAGGATTTTATTTCACGAGTTTTGGCTTCAATTCTCTCATCTCCTTAGAATTCTTCCATTCATCATCCATGACCATCTTCTTTAAAGAAGATTTCACTTTGCGAATACGAGTCCTCATAATAACATATGAAGCAAATCTTGTTTCACCAACTTTCAATAAACACAAATCTGAATGTTTTTGACACATCGCATGTGCCATGTCATGATTCGCAACAAATTTTTTCAAATTACTCACTTCACTTAGTAACTCTGAGATCCATTGGCAATTAGCAAAGTGAGATGATTTATCAGACGGTTGGCATATACTTTTCAAATCTAGATTCAAACAATGAACAACACAAGGAGTCTAAAATATACGAGGATATTTTTCCTCCACCATAGTAACGGCAAGTTTCATATTACTTGCCTTATCTGTATTAACTTGAACAATATTATTTGGACCTATTTTATCTATTGCTTCCATAAACAAATTAACAATATATTCTCAATCCTTCGTGCACCCACTAGAATTTATTAAATTTAAAAACATTGGACCCCCATTAGATGATGCTAATATATTGATCAAGGGTCGTCTTTTAGTGTCAGACCATCCGTCCGAACAAATCGACAACCCTTTTTTTTCATGTATCTTTAATTGGTTGCAACTTCCTATTAATGTGAGTCTTTTCTTGATCCAAAAGAGGAGTTCTCAACCTATTATATGATGGGGGAATATAATCGGGGTGGAATTTTCAACTAAAAACTTTGAATATTTTTTAAAGTATGGAGAATTGGCAAAATTGAACGATAAACCTGATGCGTAGAACATTCTAGCTGCTAATTTGTCGGCAGTATTCCTCTCATGGATGCCTAAGGATTTTCCTATAGCTCCACTTTCTGAACTCTTTCTTTTTTTTATGTTGAAGTAAATGAGTGCCCTCCGGAAGAGATACATAATCAATTTTTTTTCTTGCGTCAACTTGAACTGAAGATTTTTTCTTTTCATCTTGTTCGTGCTCCATCTTCAAAATTCTCAATGTATCACCTTGAACTTCACTACATATTTGAACTCCATGAACCGATAATCTTAAGAGATGTGCTTCAACTCTATTATATGATCCAGTAACTTGTTTATTACAATAGTTACATGACCATATTCTATTTCCACCACCATTGGGAGCAGTTGAAATTACTTTTACATGATTCCATAATGGTTTGTCATCAAAATCTACTCCTATACTTTTTGTTGGTCCTATTGACTACCCGATGCAGATGATGCCATATTATTTGATAAAGAATAATCAAATTTTTTAAGTTAAATTTTTTTTACAGATGTTATATTTATAATGTTATTGATGAACATAATTTTAGACTTTTCCCAATTTTAAACCAATTTATTTTTTCTTGACCCATCGGGATTCAAATTTATTTTTTTAGTTACTTTACTATTTTTAGTTACTTTTTTCATTGATTTTACTTTTCAATTAGGAATAGTATTTGTATTAGAAACTTTTGCCAAAATTATAACTCACGTTTATTTACCAAAAAATAAAAAATAAGTATAATTAAGAATTTAAACTAATGCTGTCAAAGTAAGTATATTGACTATGCTGACCGACATGGTATTGTCAAAGTATACATGTGTTTTTGCTTTTTATTAAAAAATTTATCTATTGTTAATATTAATATTAATATATGTTATTAACAACACAATTAATATGTTATTAACAACACAAACAAATAAAACCCGTCACTTTGACCAAAAAAAACCCGTCACTGTGTCCAACGCTGCCGCCGACTGAGGTTGTACGATGATTGTGACGATGATTTTCGGCAACGACGATGGCATATCGAAAACGCCGTCTCTGTTCCGGTGGTTGTTGGTCGGGATTTTTTTAGGTAAGTCTTCGGTTAATAATTCGTTGTTTCCCTCAAATTTCTTCTTTAGTTTGGTCAATGTCTCCGAAATTGTTTGACCGAATCGGAGATGGATGAAGCACCCGTCCCCACCTCAGTCTCGTGGAGAGACGGTTTCGGTGGCAAAACAGCCGAGTCCAAGCAACATAGCTACTCTCTCCATGATAAACCAAAGAATGCCCATGTTGCTCCGACTGAACCCACTAGTAATCCAACAAATCAACTTTTCTCTTTATCTGTAGTAGAATACAATGGCTTTATTCAATATCAGGCAAGTAAAACAAATCAACTTTTCTCTTTATCTGTAGTAGAATACAATGACTTTATTCAGTATCAAGCAAGTAAGAAAGTAAGCAGACATCTCCATCAATATCTTTCGCTGTTCAGACTAGTAACCTTGTTGCTTTTATCTCACAGTCCACCACACTTGGCCCTTGGGTCATGGACTTAGGCGTTTCTTACCACATTTCCGGCAACAATATTTATTGACTGATGTCATTTACTCTTGATCCCTTCCCACTGTAACGTTAGCTAATGGTTCCTAGTCTAGGGAAATCAGAGTTGGTCAAGCCAAACCCTTACTTCCCTCGACTCTGAATAATGTTATTTTTGTCCCCAGTTGTCCTTTTAGTCTTTCTGTCAATTAATCTTGACAGTCTTTTAGCTAAGTCCTTAAATTGTTTCATCTCATTTTTTAGTGACTTCTTTGTTATACAAGACCTAAGTACGGGAAGGATAATTGGCATAGGGCATGAGTTTGCTGGGCTTTATTACCTCAATTGCCATAGGTCCACTATAGTTTGTTTGGTCTCTGATTCTCCAAATTTAATCCATAGATAATTAGGACATCTTAGTTCATCTAAACTTCATAAGATGGTACCTAGCTTGTCCAGATTTATTTAAGTTAGATTATGAGTCGTGTCAATTGGGGAAGCACACCGGAGTTACTTTTTCACGGAGTCTTACTAATCATGCAGAGTCTCTTTTTTCATTCAATTCATTATGATATTTGAGGTCCTAGTAGGGTTAGTTATATGTTGGGTTTTAAGTATTTCGTTACTTATATTGATGATTACTTAATGTGTACTTTGATTTTTTTAATGGAAGATCATTCTCAATTATTTTCCTTAGTTTAAACATTTTGTGCAAAAATACAAAATCAATTCGTACTTTTCGTAGTGATAATGCACGTGAATATTTATCCTCTCAATTTCAATAGTTTATGTCTTCCCATGACATTCTTCATCAGACATCTTGTCCTTACATTACTTAAAAAAAGGGGAAGCAAAAAGATAAAGTAGCCATATATTGAAACCGCACACACCCTTCTTATACAAGCAAATGTTCCATTGCTCTTTTACGGGGATGTAGGCTTACCTTGTGTTATCTGATCAAGCGTATGCCTTCCTATGCTATTCAAAATCAAAATTAGGTTCCAAACTTTGTTTTGTTTCCTAAGTCAAATCTTGTTTTCTTTTCCACCACGTGTCTTTTGGAGCACATGCTTTGTCCGTATCCTCACTCCATCCTTACTCCAAGTAACGACAAATTGGCTCTTTGTGCTTTTAAATGTGTTTTCTCGGTTATTCAAGGGTACAAAAAGGATATCGATGCTTGTCACGTTACCTCCAATGATATCTTTTGTCTGCTGATGCTACTGTCTTTGAAGGTCAACCCTACTTTACATCCTCCCCTAATGAATAGTTAGTCTGAGGTTCTACCAATTCCTTCTTTTGGGGGTCCCATCATATTCTATCCATCCACATCACCTTTTACAACTCCATTTTTCACCGCTACACCTCCACTGCTGTTGACTTATCGTCGTCATCCATGTGTAAATGATTCATCCCCACCACTAGAATCTTTTCCTATTGGGGACTTGTCTACACAGAGTCCTTTCATCGCCACTTGAAAAGGTAATCGCTCTACTCGTAACCCTTATCCTATCTATACTTGTTTGAGCTATCATCGTTTGTCACTGACCCATTCTACATTTGTATCATCACTATCATCTGTGTCTATTCCTAAGATTACATGTGAAGTTCTTTCTCATCTACGCTGGAAACAAGCTATGATTGAGGAGATGTTTGCCTTACACTCTAGTGGTACTTGGAATCCAGGTAAGTCTATAGTTGGTTGTCGTTGGGTATATATAGTGAAGGCCCCGATGGGCATATTGATTGTCTAAAGACTCGACTAGTGGCCAAGGGTTATACATAAATTTTGGGTCTCGACTCTGGTGATACCTTCTCTCTTGTGCGTAAGATTGCTTCAGTTTGTCTCTTTTTATCCATGATTGTTGTTTGCCATTGAGCTATTTACCTGTTGGATATTAAAAATGCCTTTCTTCATGGAGATCTCGAAAATGAGGTATATATGGAGCAACCACATGGATTTGTTGCTCGGGGGAAGTCTAGTAACATGGTGTGCGGACTACAAAAAATACTGTATGGCCTAAGAAGTCTTCTCGAGCATGGTTTGGGAAGTTTAGCATCTTTATTCAGGATTTTGGCATGGTACGAAGTGACGATGAACATTCTGTGTTTTATTATCACTTTGCTCCAGGTTTGTGCATATACTTGGTGGTGTATGTTGATGATAGTTATCACAAGTAATGATGATGGGGGAATTACCAAATTAAAACATCACCTTTTCTAGCACTTTCAAACTAAGGATCTTGGTCGTTTGAAGTACTTCTCGGGCATTGAGGTTGCTCAATCCAAATCCGGAATTGCTATTTCATAGAGGAAGTATGCACTTGATATTCTTGAGGAGACAAGGCTGGCAGACTGTAGGCCTATTGATTCTCCAATGGATTCAAATGTTAAGCTCCTACTAGTCCAGGGGGAGCTTCTTAGCGATCCTAGAAGATATAGAAGGCTGGTCGGAAAGTTGAATTATCTGACTGTGACTCTATCTAGATATTACCTTCCTGGTAAGTGTTGTAAGTTCTTGAATTTTTCTTTTGATATTCATTGGAATGCAGTTATTCGTATTCTTCGATATATAAAATCTGCTCCAGGGAAAGGACCACTTTATGAAGACCAAGGAAATAAGAAAATTGTTGGAAATTCATATGCAGATTATGCAAGGTCACCCTCTGACAGACAATCCATTTTTGTATATTGTGTTCTAATTGGGGAAATTTGGGTTCTTGGAAAAGTAAGAAACAAAATGTGTTTGCTAGATCTAGTGCAAAAGCAGAATATCGGGCTATGACAGGGGCAACATGTGAACTCATATGGATGGATCAAGAAACTACTGAAGGAGTTGAAATTTGAAAATACTAAAGAAATGGAACTTTGGTGCGATAATGAGGTTGCACTTCACATTGCATCGGATCCAATGCTTCACGAGAGGACCAAACATTAATCGATTGATTGTCATTTGTCAGAGAAAAGTTATTCTCATGATACATCGTCACAAAGTTCGTGTGATCAAGTGATCAATTGCAGACATATTCATCAAGTTTCTAGCCGGTCTCAGAATGAGTTATTTATGTAACAAGCTTGGTACATATAATTTGTATGCACCAACTGAGGGGGAGTGTTAGAATCTTATGAATATTCTATGGCATATATGTACATATGATTTACTTTGATTAAGTAGGTATTGATTAAGTGTTGATTTGTATTGATTAGCTTTTAATTTGTACTGATTTCTTTTCTTTTTTTAGGAAATGTAAACTTAGCTATTTACAATTTTTTTCTCTTATTCTCTTCCAATTCACAACTCCTAGCTTGCTTGGTATATATAGATGCATTTGGTTTTTTCCACTTTTAATTTTCTCTGAACAAAAGAAATAGAAGATCGGAAATTTGTTGTGAGGCTTCAGATTTCTGTTTAAATTCCAACTGCCCCTGTTAAAATATGATTTTCCCACAATTAAGAGATCTGCATTACTTCTAATTTAAATGTTCGAACGTGGGACACAAAGTCTGCAGGTTCAGTTATGTCCTAATCTATTTTTGTTCTTTTGTACCTTGTGGTCAATGGAACATGAAAAAGAATCTGAAGAATTAAGTGATTGTCATGTTTATTTCTTTGAATGTATCTGATATGTGATTTATCTAATGAAGTACTTATGAACATGACTTTTTTTGTTTGGGCAAAATCCTTCCAGGGAACATATTTGCATCATAAGAAAATCAAGGCTGCCCAGGGTATAAATATTACTGCTCAGGTAATTATCATCTACTTGTAAATCTGTGAGCTCATTTTTGGTCAGTCTTCGGATCAAGCTTATAAAGTCTATTGGGTAGGAAACTTACAGATGCTCAGAAGTGGAATGTTATTTTGACTGATCTAAAACGACAACATACCCCGTATAATTCTGCAAAGTGGGTTCTGGGGAGTGTAGAGTGTATGCTTACCTACCTCTACCCAGTCTATCCAGTATAATCTGCTGTTAGAAAATATATGTACTTTGAACCTCAGTTTTATTTGTAGTTAAAATCAGATGATGCTTTGTTTGGGTTCCTAACTTCCTTTTAATTAAAAAATAATCAGCACTAGTTTTTTCTAGGATCAATCATGCAGAGTAGGGTATGATCTACTACTGGATATAGCTCTTGCGTTTCCTGATTACTGTTGGAAGTCAAATTACTTCTCGTACAGATTTGGAGGAAGCTTCGTAATTGCACAAAAAATGTTAAAGTGGAGGAGCTATCTCTTTGCACGTACAACTCTTTCCTTCTATTTTCTCTTGGCAGGAAACCAACCAATGCACTTGATATCTCATGGTAAACAAATATGGTGAAATTTGTGCAAGAGGATTAGAAGGTTATTCTAATTTGGGCACAAATAGTCTCTTCTTTTTCTTCTGTTCATGATGTCCTTGAACATATCAGTTCTGTTCAGAATTTCTGATTTCGGATATTATGTGATACCTTTGAGAAAAATTCTGTTGGAATAGCTGTACAAATACCATCCTATTTTGACGTGGAATAGTTGTAAGAAATTCAATGGTTGTTTATGTATTTTTGTTACTTCAATGAAATTTGACTTGGTAGTCTAATTAGCGGGTCATAACCTTAGAGCCCTTGTATTAGTGTGTTGATATTTTCTGCTACTGCTGTATGATGGTATCACTATTTACTATATGGGTATTGATTCAGTGGTGGTCTTCCATGAATAAGTGAGACTCAGAGATTTCTCCTTTTCCCTGCTTGGTTCTTTTTATTTTTGTTCAGGGCTTTGAGCATGCAATTTCTGGCACTAGTCTATATGTTGTGGGGCCTGATGATGACGTGGAAGACATCAAAGAAACAGCTATGGAAGATATGAAGCCAGTGATGAGCAGGATCGACAAAAGTGGAGAGGGAGTATATGTTCAAGCATCTACACTTGGATCATTGGAAGCTTTGTTGGAATTCTTGAAGACCCCAGAAGTAAGCATACCTGTCAATGGGATTGGCATAGGTCCTGTGCATAAAAAGGATGTCATGAAAGATAGTGTTATGCTTGAGAAGAAGAAAGAGTATGCAAGCATCTTGGCCTTTGATGTTAAAGTGACACAGGAAGCTCGGGAACTTGCAGATGAACTTGGTGTCAAGGTTTTTATGGATGATATTATATATCACTTATTTGATCAGCTTAAAGCCTACATTGACACTATCAAGGAAGAAAAAAAGAAGGAAGTTGCCGAAGAAGCAGTCTTTCCCTGTGTTCTCAAGATCGTACCAAATTGTGTCTTCAATAAGAAGGATCCGATTGTTCTGGGAGTTGATGTTCTTGAGGGCATTGCCAGGGTATTAGCTTTTCTTTTTTACCGTCTCATATTCATTGATCTCATTCACCAACTTAATTATAAAAAGGAAAAAAGAAAATTAATGGAGGGAAATCAGCTTGTGTTCACATCAGTAATACAAATAAGAATATGTGATCAATATATAATGGGTTGCACTGATGCTATTAGGTTTTCTCTAATTTCATACTTCCATTAGATTGGGGAAAGGGCTACTCAAATTGATTTCTCATTAAGCGGTCGTTTGGTAGGGTGTCTAAGAAATAATACAGTATATGGTGTATTAGTAATGCTTGCATTAGTAATGTTGGTATTAGTTATGCTAAAGATTTTTCTTATGTAGTGTTCGGTTTGGTGTATTAAAAATAACATGCCTGGTGTAATTTCTAAAAAGAAAATATATGTTTACGAAAATGCCCTCCACAAATATGGTGGAAAGAGTGTGGTAAAGGTTTTGAAGGGCAATTGTGTCTTTAATTGTCAAGACCCGAACCAGGGCCTGACTGTGACGGTATCTCAAGTCCTACGTGGACCGAAGATCACCCCTGCACCTAACCAAACCAACCACCACACACCCTAATGTCGGATGAATTTCAAACATATAACAAGATAGTGTGCAACAAGCTTAAGGGAATTCAAAACTAGTCCATAACCAACGATTGACTGATCGACCGACACCGCTCAATATCCATAATAATCCAAACAAAGCCTTTTAACAATGAACCAAAATTGAATATCAATTGTGTCTGGCCATGCCCCCGACTATAGCCAGAAAACAAGTCTAAACAGTCTGAGACATAAGAGACCAAAACATGAAATGTAGACTTCCGATGTATGGAAGCTCACCACTTTAATGTCAACTTACGAGCTAATCCCGAATCCTAATCACTGAGCAAGGAGTAGAAGTATGATCAATTTATGCATCGTGTGGACGTTCGAAGACGGTTAGCGGGGTTAACGCTAGCATGTAACTTAGGGATAAGGATAACATAATGACATGGTCAACAGTTCAAAATCATTCTAGACCAATGCGGATAATCAAATGCATAAACATATTTATATACATATCACAATGCCGGGATAGGAAACAAGGCTTAACATGCACTTTAAAAATTTAACCTGGATTGTGTAGCTCAACCGTCTTAACATTTACCCAAAGGCTATGTGGGCCCAGCTCTCACCCCCTGGTCGGGCCCCAGTGCGTATAGCCACACGAACCAGAGATTAATCTCATATATAGGGGGGAGGACTCGAACCTCTCAATCATATTCTAAGGTGACTTAAGGACCCGATCATGTAATGATTTACGAGGGACTCACACCTCCTTAATCATGAAATAATAATGAGGGGTACTTGAACCTTCCTGGTCACTTTAACCCCACGTCGACAAATGGGGTTCCCAGTATCGGTCACTCAGACCTCCACTTTCACAACTCAACCACTTAACCCTTATTAAAGCCCAATTAAAACATTTGTCACACAATCACATTCATTGAACCATATTTCACATTAAGACATACATAGTTGGTATCGTCATACCAACTACACTTGTAAGGTAATAACAAATGGAAAAATAATTTCTATTAACTTGGGGAAAACAACTCCCTTTGTTCATTAATACAAGGTGGGGGAAACACTGACTCCTTTTGTTCATTAAATCAGGCCATTATGTTTTAAATACCTCTTTATATCATGTGATAGTTCAAGACTAGTCCAATTTTATAAATTCCCATAGTTCTCATAATTAAAAACCAATTTCACATTGTGGGGGTTGGGGTCATAACCACTTCAAAAGTCACAAGTTTGGGAAAATCACAATTCCCTAGTTCATTCACCGTACCCATGCATCCACATGTTCAAAACCATAATTAAAGCAGGAAAATCATAAATACCCCATGAGAAACATTGTTCAATTCATAAACATTCAAAACCCTCAACCCTTGTTTCAAAACCATCATAAACATCTTAGGAACAATACTTTAAAACACATGCTTTAACAAATTAACAATGAAGGAAGTGTAACATGCCTTAAACACCAAGAAACTTGGAGAGAAATCGACTCTTGAGCCCTTAGATGACCAACTTGATGAAACCCTAGCTTGACTTGCTTAAGGGAATTCAGAGAGTCTTTTGGAGTGTTTGAGAAGTTACTTAGATTGTTTTTGAGTGCTAATGACACCCTAAAGGCATTATAAGACGTAGGTTTTAATTTGGGTAAGAGAGGTTATGTCTAGAATGCCCTCAACTTAAAGGCTGAAAAAGTGTCGCCCTTGACTACGGGTTAATCAGTGACTCGTAGCCACTCTTTATGACTCGTCACCACGAGTCGTAACCAAGACAGTCTCTAGGACCCCACACACTGTTGACCCTATGACTCATGGGTACCACTCATAATGAGACCCTACGACTTGTAAGGTCCAGTCGTAGTCAACACAGAACCCAATTGGGTAAATACTGGACATCCTACGATTTGCATGCAACGACTCATAACAAGTCCTTACGGCTCACGGTGAGACACTCGTACTCAGAGTCGAACTTATCCACTAAATTCTCAGTTGGTTACGATTCCATCCCAATGACTCGTACCCTCAAGTCGTACCCAAGAAAAACTCAAACACTATTTACTGGACACATTACGACTAAGGTCACCTAACCCGTCAAGACATGTTACGACTCGTCAGATGAGTCGTTGTCAGGGAAGAAAGGTGAGGACTCAGAAAATTTCCGAGGACCAAAATCCCGAGGCGTTACATACTCCCCCGTAGGATCATTCGTCCTCGAATGATAGGACAAGGCATTTATTAGCACGATTTGACTTCACATACCTCTGCTCTTACCTTTAACAAAGACAAAAAACAAAGATGCGAAAGAAATCACTCTTTCCTTTAACAAAGTCAGAAAACAAAGATGTTAAGGGATACATATACCTTAAGCACGATTATCCGAAACGGGAAACAAGAATGGATACTTGGACTTCATGTCCTCCTCGGCTTCCCAAGTAGCTTCTTCAACCTTTTGGTTCCTCAAAAGAACTTTTACCAAAGCCACGTCCTTCATCCGTAATCGACGGACTTGACGATCCAAAATCTCATCCGGGACCTCCTCATAGGACAGGCAATTCGAGACACCCACCTCCTCCAAAGGAACAACCGTCGATGGATCACCCTCACACTTCCTCAACATCAAAACATGAAACACCGGATGAATGGAGCTCAAACTAGAAGGAAACTCCAATTCATAGGCAACATTACCGACTTTCTTCAAAACTAAGTACGGACCGACATAATGGGGACTGAGCTTTCCTTTTTTACCAAACCGCATCTCTCCCTTCATGGGAGACACCTTTAAGAGAACCCAATTACCAACATTGAATTCCAACTCTCTTCGCCTCAAATCCGCATTGTACTTTTGGCGACTTTGGGCGGCCTTAAGTCTATCTCGAATCACCTTCACCTTCTCCATGGCTTGGTGAACCAAATCAGGGCCAAACAACTTATTTCCACCAACCTCAAATCTCCCAGTAGGAGACATACACCTCCTACCATATAAGGCCTCAAGCGGAGCCATACCAATGCTAGAGTGATAACTGTTGGTGTAGGCAAATTCTATGAGAGACAGGTGGGCAACCCAACCACCCCCAAAATCAAATACACAATCCCGAGCATATCTTTCAAAACCTGAATTGTCCTTTCCGCTTGCGCATCCTTATGCAGGTGGAACGCGGTACTAAGGTTCACCTTAGTCCCCAAACCTCATTGGAACGACCTCCAAAAGTGAGATAAAAACTGAGTACCCCGATCGGATATGATGGAAATGGAGTACCATGCAACTTCACGATCTCCTCAATGAACCACTTGACATAATCTTCAGAAGAGAAATTAGTCCTCACTGGCAAGAAGTGAGAAGACTTAGTCATCCTATCCACGATGACCCAAATCGAATCAAATTGCTGGCTAGACCGCAGAAGACTGGTAACAAAATCCATATCAATCATCTCTCATTTCCACGCCGACAGCTCAAATCTCTTGAGTTAACCCACCGGGCCTCAAGTGCTCTACTTTCACTTGTTGATACACCATGCACTTAGCCATAAAATTGGCCACATCCCGCTTTATATTATTCCACCAATAAATTTCCTTGAGATCATGGTACATTTTCCTGAGCCAGGATGAATAGTATAACGCGACTCATGAGTTTCGGCTAAAATTCTACCTCGCAACCCATCAACATCGGGAACACACAATCTTCCTTGGTACCTCAAGATACCATCACCACCAATCTCGAAAACCATCACTTTCTTCCTACCTACATGATTCTTGATTTGCATCAGAATGGGATCCAACACTTGCTTCTCCTTTACCTTCGCACCAAGAGATGACTTCACCACCTCTTGAATAAATCACACCACCATCCTCAGAATCCAAGAGACGAACTCCAAGATTAGCCAAACGGTGAATATCCTGCATCAAATCCTGCTTCTCCTCATCCACATGAGACAAGCTTCCCATGGACAACCGGCTAAGAGCATCAGCAACCATGCTAGCTTTGCCTGGATAATAGTAAAGACTCATGTCATAGTCTTTTACCAACTCAAGCCACCTCCTTTGCCTGAGATTCAATTCTTTCTGGGTGAATACATATTGCAGGCGCTTATGATCAGAATACATATCAACATAGACCCCATATAAATAGTGTCGCCAAATCTTTAATGCAAATACCACGGCTAGTAATTCCAAATCATGAGTCGGATAATTCCTCTCATAAACTTTCAACTTCCTAGAAGCATAAACAACCACTTTGCCATGCTGCATCAATACACAAACTTGTCCCACTCGGGATGCATAACAATAGACAACAAAATCATCGGTGCCTCAGGCAGAGTCAAGACCGGAGTCGAAGTCAACTTATCCTCCAGCTTCTCGAAACTACCTTCACAAGCATCAGACCATAAGAACTTCACCTTCTTCTGAGTCAAAAATAAAATAAAATAACCGGCTAAATTCAAGAAACTCTGAATATCGAATGAAGTCGTGGGTCTAGGCCACTTTTTAACCAACGCAACCTTCTGTGGATCCATCATAATCCCTTCACTAGAAATAACATGACCCAGATATGTCACAGCATTCAACAGAACTCACACTTAGAGAACTTTGCATCCAAATGCTGATCCTTCAGGGTTTGCAACACAAAGCGGAGGTGATAGGCATGATTCGCCTCACTTTTGGAATACACCAAAATATTATCGATAAAGACAATGACAAACATGTCCAAGAACTGACGGAAAACCCGATTCATAAGATCCATAAATGCTGGTGGGGAATTGGTCAAACCAAAGGACATCACCAAAAACTTAAAATGGCCATACCGCATTTGAAAGGCAGTCTTAGGGGTATCTGTCTCCCTAATCTTCAACTGATGGTACCCAAACCGAAGATCAATTTTGGAAAAGGACTTAGAACCCTGAAGTTGATCAAAGAGATCATCAATCCTCAAAAGTGGATACTTATTCTTCACGGTTACTTCATTCAGTTGGCGGTATTCAGTACACATTCGAAGGGAACCATCCTTTTTACGCACGAAGAAAATCAGAGCACCCCACAGAGACACACTAGGGAAGATGAAACCCATGTCAAGAAGATATTTCAACTACTCCTTGAGTTCCTTCAACTCAGCGGAGCCATCCGACATGGAGGAATAGAAATAGTTCGAGTGTCCGAAAAAAGATCAATCCCAAAATCAATTTCCCTATCAGGAGTTACACCAGGAAGATCATCGTGGAACACCTTGGGGAAATCACAGACCACAGGGACAGTATGCAAAGAATGACCTTTGAATCTACAATCCTTAACATGCACTAAGTGATAGAGACACCCTTTAGAAACCAATTTCCGGGCTCTTAAGATCTAGATAAACCTTCCCTAGGCACTAGAGAACTACCTTCCCGTTCGATTACCGACTTGTTTGGGAAATGGAAACTGACCCTTTGGGTCCGACCATCAAGACAAGCATAGCACGAATGCAACCAATCCATCCCTAAAATCATATCAAAGTCCAACATTTCCTACTCTATTAGATCCACCAAGGTCTATCTACTATGAAACGACATCACACAACCCCGATAGACTCTTTTAGCCACAATGGAGTCACCCACCGGGGTGGACACCGAAAAGGGGTCCGAAATACATTCAGAATCAAAGTCAAAATGGATAGCCATATAAGGGGTTACATAAGAGAGAGTAGACTCGGGATCAAGTAGACAATATACATTATGAGAAAAGAGTTCAAACGTACCAGTAACAATATCGGGGGATGCCTCAGAATCCTGGCGAGTGGCAAGAGCATACAGATGGTCCCGACCAGTTCCAGAGCCAAAAGCAGAAGTAGCACCCTTTGGTGCAGGAGCGGATGACAGCAACATGAATCTTATTGGCCCAGAAGCAACCTTAGATGGACAATCCGTTGGCAGATAACCAGTCTGACCACATTTAAAGCACTTGTTCCTCCCCCCCCCAAAAAACCACGATGCACCTGGCCACAAAATCTACAAGGAGGATATGATGGAGCTGACTGAGCCCCACTAGCCTGTGATTGGGCTCCTGGTGCTCTAAATCCACCATCACACTAAGAACGACGGTCACCCGACGGCTTCGGATAAGGAGCACTAGTCGTAGAGTATGAATCAGAATTGCCCCATTTCTTCTTAGACTACTTCCTACCGCCTCTACCACTTTGCTGCTGAACTCTATATAGCGAAACTTCTTTTTCTGCCTCTCACTCATCTCTGCTTGCTTTTTCTTTTCTTCCTCCACTTGTTTCATATACACCACAAGTCTAGAGATGTCCATATACTTGTTCAACAAGGCAACCTTGCTTTCCAAGAGTAACTCACGGGACAACCCTGAAACAAACTTCCTCATTCTAGCCCTCATGCTAGACACCAATTCAGGAGCATAACGCGACAGTTGACGAAACTTCAAGGCATACACCTTTACTAACATCCTTCTTTGCTTAAGATTCACAAATCCCTCGGCCTTCACCTCACTCAACTCCTAAGGAAAGAAGATGTCAAGGAAAGAACTAGAAAAATCCCCCCACAAAGCGGACTCAACTTCATCACCCCTAGACTGGTCCCACTCTTCATACCTATGGTACGCCACATCCTTCAATTGATAAGCAACGAACTTTACACCCTCCACGTTAGTGGCATTAATCACACGAAAGATCTTTTCCATCTTATCAATAAAGTTTTGAGGATCTTTCACAACTTTAAAACCAGTGAAAATAAGAGGACTCAACCTCATGAATTGGCCAATCCTAGTGGCCTCATATGATGGAGCAACAGAAGAAACACGCTCAGTCTGGGAGGCTACCAAATGGTGAGCAAATGAATCGACTAGCGAAACTCAACACTAGACACATCAGCTCGAGGTGTCTGAGGAGGGATAGGGGGAATCGGTGGAGCTCCCTCAGGGAACTCAGAAGCAGGGACCTTAGACCGGGTCTGAACTCATAGAGTTAGACGAGCTCCATCCACATTATCCTCAGACGGGATAGAAGAGTTATCGTGAGCGTTGTCGCAAGCATTAGATCTTCTGGGAGGTATGATCTAAAAAGCGAACACATGAGAATTAGAGAAGATTCAAAACCTTAGACTTTATAGCTTGATATAAAACAAGAAAAGAAAACATTCCTAAATGCCTCGTAGCCTCTCCTTTATAAGTGTGGCGCGTTACACACCCGTAAACGAGACTCTACTTGACACGGCTTTGTAGGACACCCAATGACACCAAACCTAGGCTCTATACCATCTCTATCACGACCTGAACTAGGGCCTAGCCATGACGGGTATCTCAAGTCCCACGTGGAATGGAGATCACCCCCTGCACCTAACCAAATCAACCACCACACACCCCAATGTCGGATGAATTTTGAACATATAACAAGATAGCGTGCGACAAGCTTAAGGGAATTCAAAACAAGTCCATAACCAATGACCGACCGACCGGCCAAATGACCAGTCGACACCACCCCAATATCCACAGTAATCCAAACAAAGCCTTATAACAATGAACCAAAATTGAATATCAATAAAGTGTCGGGACATGGCCCCGACTATAGCCAAAAACAAGTCTAAACAGTCTAAGACATAAGAGACCAAAACATGAAATGTAGACTTCCGATGTATGGAAGCTCACCACTTTAGTGTCAACTTACGAGCTGGTCCCGAATCCTAATCACTGAGCAGGAGGAGTAAAAGTATGACCAATTCCTCCATTGCGTGGGGATACAACTTTCGAAGACGGTTAGCGGGGTGAACGCTAGCATGTAACTTAGGGATAAGGATAACATAATGACATGGTCAACAATTCAAAATCATTCAAAATCAGTGTGCATAATCAAATGCATAAACATATTTATATATATCATATGCCGGGATAGGGACAAGGCTTAACATGCATCTTAAAACTTTAACCTGGATTGTGTAGCTCAACCGTTATAACATGTACCCACAGGCTGTATGGGCCCCAACTCTCACCCCCCGGTCTGCACGAACCGGAGAATAATCTCATATATATGCACGGGAGACTCGAACCTCCCAATCATATACTAAGGTGACTTAAGCACCCGATCATGTAATGATTTACGGGGTACTCAAACCTCCCTAATCATGAAATAATAATGAGGGGAACTCAAACCTCCCTGGTCATTTTGACCCTTGCGTCGACAAACGCGGTTTCCAGTATCGGTCACTCGGACCTCCACTTTCATGACTCAGCCACACAATTCTTATTAAAGCCTAATTAAAACATTTGTCACACAATCCCATTCATTGAACCATATTTCATATTAAGACATACATTGTTGGTATCGTCATACAGCTACACTTGCAAGGTAATAAAAACATGCCAAAATAATTTTCATTAACTTGGGGAGAACACTGACTACTTTTGTACATTAAATCAGGCCATTGTGTTTCAAATACCTCTTTATATTTATGCAATAGTTCAAGACTAGTTCAATTTTACAAATTCTCATAGTTCTCATTAAAAACCAATTTCACATTATGGGGTTGGGGTCATAACCACTTCAAAAATCACAAGTTTGGGAAATTCACAATTCCCTAGTTCTTTCATCGTATCCATGCACCCACACGTTCAAAACCATAATTAAAGCATGAAAATCAAATATATTCGATGAGAAACATTGTTTAATTCATAAACATTCAAAACCCTCAAACCTTATTTCAAAACCATCATAAACATTTCATGAACAATACTTTAAAACACATGCCTTTAACAAATTAACAAGGAGGGAAGTGTAACATGCCTTAAACACCAAGAAATTTGGAGAGAAATCGACCCTTGAGCCCTTAGGTAACCAACTTGATGAAACCTTAGCTTGACTTGCTTGAGGGAATTCAGAGAGCCTTTTGGGGTGTTTAAGAAGTTACGTAGATTGTTTCTGAGCGCTAATGACACCCTAAATGGGTTATAAGACGTGGGTTTTAATTTGGGTAAGAGGGAAAATGTCCAGAATGCCCTTAACTTAAAATTTGAAAAAGTGTCGCCCTTGACTATGTGTCAATCAGACTTGTCACCACGAGTCGTAACCAAGACAGTCTCTAGGACCTCCACACACTGTTGACCTTATGACTCACGGATACTACTCGTAATGAGACCCTACGATTCGTAAGGTCTAGTCGTAGTCAACACAATCCAATTGGGTAAACACTGAACATCCTAAGATTTGCACCCAATGACTCGTAACAAGTCCTTACGACTCATGGTGAGCCACTCGTTCTCAGAGCTGAACTTAGCCACTAAATTTTTGATTTGGTTACGATTCCATCCCAACGACTCGTGATGAGTCTTTAGGACTCGTACCCAAGACAGAAACTCAAATACCATTCACTGGACACCTTACGACTAAGGTCACCTGACCCGTCAAGACACGTTACGACTCGTCAGATAAGTCATTTCTAGGGCAGAAAGCTCAGGACTTGGAAAATTTTTTAGGACCAAAAAATCATGGCGTTACATTAACCATGCGAATGCATGCATTAGAACCCATTGCATTACTTATACCATAGATTCTCACGTATTAGTTATGTTAGAATAAGAATAGGAATAGCATATTGAATTCTACTTGGAAAGGGATTGTAATGTAGTGTCCTATTAGGAATAGGATTGGAATGTAGCGTGTGTAAATAGGATCTCAATATAATAATTTAGAGACAAAAATTCAATAATATTTTTCTCCACTATTTCTTGCATGGTATCAGAGCAGGTTAGAAATATCAGACAAGATAATTCAGTCACCGTGCGTCAATTCCGGTGACTGATTTGGGTCAATTTTTATTTTATGAGTTGTGTGAAAAATACAACACCACCAAAAGGATCAGAAAGATCAGGTGATAAAAACCCGACGAAAACCGCCAGAAAATTACCCTTCATACGCCTTCACGCGCCAGCTTGAATCCTGAAATTTTGGCGAGATCTCTGTCACGCACCGGCACGTGAGCCCATCTCCGATCAATTTTTGAGTTGTTTTTTTTTCTGTTGGGGTCGTCGGTCTATTTTGACTCCGACCACTTGCTCCTTTCCAGATTCCGACAATTATTTTGAGATTCCGACCGTTGGAACCCTAATTCCGGGGACTTCAGTTTTTTTTTCGGGGATTTTCTTTTCCAGAAATTCAGATCTGGTTCTTGGGATTTTCAAGTCAAATTCCCAAGATATCTTTTGAGCATGATATTTTTTTTTGGCTCCAAAAATATTGAAATTGGAAGTTCAAGTCCTATGATTAAATTTGAGCCGTTAATGAGAAGATCAGAAAATCAAACGTCACAGTCCATGAAGAATCTACAAGGGGAAGGTCGATTTGGAAGATCTCGTCCTAGGTGTAGTTATTGTAAAAGGCTTGGACATACTTGTGGCGTATGTTATTCTAGACCTAAGTGTAGTTTTTTTAATAGGCTTGGACATACTCGTGGAATATGCTATTCTTTGCATGGTCGATCAACTAAAAATGCTCATATTGCTCAGTCTAACACCACATGTGATCAACGGGTGTATTTATCTGACAAGGAATATAATGGGTATCTTCAGTATCAAGAAAGTAAGCATATATTTCTACCAATAGCCTCAACTACACAATCTCCTACCTTTGGATCATAGGTTGTGGACTCGGGTGCTTCTGATCATATTTCTGGTGATAAATCACTTTTGTCTGATATTGTTTATTTACAATCTCTTCCAACTATTACTTTAGATAATGGAGTTCGAACAGAGCCAAAAAGAGTTGGACAAGCCAAACCCCTATCTTTTGTCACTCTAGACTCTGTTCTTTGTCCCTGGTTGTCCTTTTAATCTTGCACCTGTTAGTCGTTTGACACGTGCCCTTGATTATAGTATAACTTTTTTTGATGATTCTTTTATAATGCAGGACCGTAAAACGAGACAGACAATTGGCATAAGACATGAATCACAAGGCCTTTACCATCTTACCGCTTCAAATTCCTTCACAGCATACTCCGCTATAGATCCTCCTAACCTTATTCACAAACGTTTGGGACATCCTAGTCTATCTAAACTACAAAGAATGGTGCCTAGTTTGTCTAGTCTATCCACATTAGATTGTGAGTCGTGTCAACTCGGGAAACACCCGTGCTACATTTTCACGTAGTATTGAGAGTCGCTCAGAGTTTATTTTCTCATTAGTTCATTCTGATATTTGGGATCTTAGTAGAGTTAGTTCACCATTAAGATTTCGTCACTTTGTTACATTCATTGATGATTTTTCAAGATGTAATTGGGTTTACTTAATGAAAGATTGTTCCGAGTTATTCTCTATATTCAAAAGTTTTTGTGTTGAAATACAAAATCAATTTGGTGTTTCTATTCGTGCTTTTCGTAGTGATAATGCCTTAGAATACTTATCCTCCCAGTTTTAGGAGTTTATGACTTGTCAAGGAATCATTCACCAAACATCATGTCCATACACCCCTCAGCAGAACGGTATAGCAGAAAAAAAAAATAGGCATCTCATTGAGACTGCTCGCACGCTTCTCATTGAATCCCATGTTCCACTGCGTTTTTGGGGCGATGTGGTCCTCACATCTTTCTATATCATTAACAGAATGCCATCATCTTCAATCCAGAATAAGGTTCCCCATTCCATACTATTTCCTCAGTCACATCTCTACTTTGTCCCCCCTCGTGTTTTTAGGAGCACATGTTTTGTTCATAATTTAGCCCAAGAAAAGATAAATTAGCCACTCGTTCTCTCAAATGTGTATTCCTTGATTACTCTCGAGTTCAAAAAGGGTATCGATGCTATTCACCTAATCTGGGTTTCTACCTTATGTTCGCTGATGTCACATTCTTTGAATCTCAACCTTACTATACATCTTCTGATCATCTTTATATCTATGAGGTTTTACCCTTACCTCTAGTCTTACCCACACCAATTTTTGAGGAATCTATGGTTATTTCTCCATCTCCAGCCACAGTGCCACCACTTTTGACTTATCACCAGTGCCCACGTCCGGTATCAGTCCCAGATGATTCATGTCCTGCGTCTGACGCTTCCCCTACTGCGGACCTTCCTCTTCCTAGTCAATCAGTTTCACTTCAAAAAGGTATAAGATCCACTCATAATGCTAACCCACATTATACTTTCTTGAGTTATCATCATTTGTCATCACCCCATTATGCTTTTGTATCATCTTTGTCCTCTATTTCCATTCCTAAAACTACAGGTGAAGCACTTTCCCATTTAGGATGGAAACAGGCAGGATGGAAACAGGCTATGATTGATGAGATGTCTGTTTTACATACGAGTGGTACTTGGGATCTTGTTTCCCTTCCTGCAGGTAAATCTACTGTTGATTGTTGTTGGGTTTATATAGTCAAAGTTGGTCCAGATGGTCAGGTTGATTGGCTGAAGGCTCGCCTTGTTGCCAAAGGATATACGCAGATATTTGGGCTTGATTATAGTGACCCTTTCTCTCCCGTGGATAAAATAGTAACAGTCCATCTTTTTCTTTCTATGGTTGCCGTTCGTCATTGGCCTCTTTTTCAGTTGGACATTAAGAATGCTTTTCTGCATGGTGATCTTGAGGAAGAAGTTTATATGGAGCAACCACCTGGTTTTGTTGCTCGAGGGGAGTCTAGTAGCCTTGTATGTCGATTGCGCAAGTCACTCTATGGTTTGAAACAATCCTCTCCAGCCTGGTTCGGAATGTTTAACACAGTTATTTAGGAGTTTGGCATGATTCGTAGTGAAGCTGATCATTCAGTGTTTTATCGCCATTCTGAACCAAATTTGTGTATTTATTTGGTGGTTTATGTTGACGATGTTGTTATTACCGGCAATGATCAAGATGGTATCACTAACTTGAAGCAACATCTCTTTCAGCATTTTCAGACTAAAGATCTTAGCAGATTGAAATACTTTCTATGGATTGAGGTTGCTCAGTCCAGCTTAGGTATTATTATTTTTCAACACAAGTATGCTTTAGACATTCTTGAGGAAACAAGAATGATGGGATGTCAACCCATTGACACTCCTATGGATCCAAATACTAAACTTCTGCCAGGACAGGGGAAGCCACTCAGTGATCCTGGAAGATATAGGCGGTTGATTGAAAAGTTGAATTATCTCACAGTGACTAGACCTGACATCTCTTTTCATGTGAGTGTTGTAAGTCAGTTTATGACTTCTCCTTGTGATAGTCATTGGGATACAGTTGTTCGGATTTTACGATATATAAAGTCATCTCTAGGTAAAGGACTACTCTTCTAGGATCGAGGCCATGAGCATATCATTGGATATACAGATGCTGATTGGGCAGGATCACCCTATGATATATGTTCTACATATGGATATTGTGTTTTAGTAGGAGGTAATTTGGTATCCTGGAAGATTAAGAAACAAAGTGTGGTTGCTCGATCTAGTGCCGAAGCTGAGTATCGAGCAATGGCTGCAGCAACTTGCGAGCTGGTTTGGATCAAGCAATTGCTGAGAGAATTAAAATTTGGAGAAACTGGTAAGATGGAACTTGTATGTGATAATCAGGCAACCCTTCATATTGCATCTAATCCAGTGTTCCATAAGAGGACCAAGCACATAGAGATTGATTGTCACTTTGTCAGAGAAAAGATGCTCTCGGGAGATATTATTATAAAATTTGTAAAGTCAAGTGATCAAATTGCAGATATCTTCACCAAGTCCCTCACCAGTCCTCATATTAATTACATTTGTGGCAAGCTTGGTACATATGACTTGTATGCACCAGCTTGAGGGGAGTGTTAGAATAAGAATAGGAATGACATATTGAATTCTACTTAGAAAGGGATTGTAATGTAGTGTCCTATTAGGAATATGATTGGAATGTAGTGTCTATAAATAGGGTTTCAATCTAATAATTTAGAGGCAACAATTTAATAATATTTTTCTCCATTATTTCTCACAAGTTATACAAACCTTAATACCAAATAGAGTGTGTATACATAGGTTGAAAAAGTGTACCAAAAAAGGTACGAGTGATAAACAAAGCTAACACATGCATTATTTTTTCTAATTCACTCTACCAAATGACCCCTAAATGTGTAAGTTCTTTATATATAACCTTGTTTGGAGAATTTGATATGGGTGCGGCAATATTTTCGGAGAGAAGCAACATAGCATGGATCAGTATCTCTGTAGACTGTATCTATTTTTTTTGGTGAAACTATGTTGTAGTGATATTACAAGAATTGGTGTTTTCTAAGCTACATCTTGTTCTATTTGTTTTAAAGTAATATACTATAAACTTTCTTGTCAAAACTACTAATATACTATTAAATAACTTGGAGTTTCTCTGTACTGTATTTACAGAATTGTCCTTTAGACTGGACTGCTAACACTATAGAAATTTATGTTCGCATGTATCTGTTCTCTCTATATTTCTTTCTTAAATAGAATCTTGATCATCTAATAAGGTTCCATCAGAGTTTTTGCCGGGTATGATTAGAATCTAGCTTTTCTACTGGTTCTTATTATCACTGAGTTCTCTGTTTCAAAAGGTTTTAAGCATTCTTCATTTACACCATGATTTTCCATCTCCAAGTAAGGTTTTTATTTTGTTTTATTTTCTAGATTTTGGTCCTTAGGAAAACATGTTTTATGTCCAGAGGCAGATTTCATTGTACGCGTCCTATTTCTACTTTTCGTCCATTATTAATTCTGGCATGCTTCCTTTAGACCTTTTGCTCGATGAGCATTTAACACGAGTTCATGTATTGTTTGGTTGCTCTTATGTCTCTTTAGTTAGTTGTAGTTAGATATTCCTGCATGTTGATTGGAATGTGTAGCATTATGTTTTTTCTTGTTTTACCTTTCTCCACACGTTTTTCTATATATTGTTTGTTGCCGTTATTTAAGTTAAGGGGTTTAACCTAAGCTTTCCACTTTTTATGCTGGCAATAGTAGGACTCTACAATTTGCTCTTGTATATTACTTAAAAAAATGGCAGCACTTTCTTTTCTACAATCATCAGAGACTGCAAAATTTTCATGTACATTGTGGTCCTCTCTGTCCAGAACTTAATTTGAACAGATTGGATCTCCTATGTGTATTCCTCATAAGGACTTCATTGATATTGGTCGTATTTCATCCATTGAGAACAACCATAATCCTGTTGACTATGCAAAGAAAGGCCAAAGGGTGGCCATTAAGGTATGAAGTGATTGAAACTTTGTAAATTTTGTTGTGGAGGCCAAAGGGTGGCCATTAAGGTATGGAGTGATTGAAACTTTTTAAATTTTTTCGTGGATTGGTTAGAATTTTGATTTCTCCTTTATACCTGTTTGTAGAATGTGGGATCAGTGTGTAATAGTTTCTCTTTGACTCCCAATATCTATTTTGTATATCATTGTTGTACAATAACCTTTTTCAGGAGTTATAAGCAATTGATTTGATCTTTGCTTATATACCCAGGTCTCACTCCTTGTACATGTTTTACAGATAGTTGGATCTAACCCTGAGGAGCAACAAAAGATGTTTGGCAGGCATTTTGAAATGGAAGATGAGCTTGTCAGTAAAATTTCAAGAAGGTCCATTGACATACTCAAGGCCAATTTCCGGGTATGTAGAGTTTTGGGAGAAGCTCCCTTTAAAACAAGCTTTTTTGTATGAGCAAATATGTACCTTTGCTTACTGGTTTTGATCTTTTACAGAAAGACCTCTCAGTTGAGGATTGGAGACTTGTCATGAAACTGAAGGCCCTCTTTAAGATACAATGAGACAGGATTTTGTAGCTTTCAAATGAGCTCGTTCATGGGTCTCCAATAAGCACCACGTTAGGGGCTCAGTAGTTCATCGAGAAATAAGTGGTGATTTGACCATAAACCAAGGAGTTTGGACTCAAAATAGAACACACACCTCAGGGACAGATGAACAAAAGTGAAGAATGCAAGTTGTGTTGACTGCTGCAACTGATTTCCTTTACTTGGTACTCAGAGCATTCTGTATATGCCATTTTTAGTACTGAAGTGAGAATGTTTACATCATTTACCAATGACACAGGATTGTGCTGTACAGGGGCAAAAAAGGCAGCAACACATTTTTTTTATGAGGCAGAAATGTGATTTTGATATACAAAAATGTGAGAGATTATTGGTTGGCTGTAGTTGGCAGTTTTTCGTATTAACCTTTTTATAGATATAAGAATTTAAGTTTTGTGCAGAGTCAGTGGATAAAGTAAACTTGATCTGCTACGGTAGATACTAGTAGTATTGCTTGGGAGAAAGATCCCTTCTAATGTAAGTGTTTTTAGAGTGTTGCATAAAAAAACCTTGTAATTTAAAAAATGGGTGGTGAATCTAGATACAAAAGCAATATATCTAGTGAAACCCACAAGTGATGTTTGAGGAGGGTAGAGTGTGCAGTTCTTATCACTATCTTGTGGTTCTTATCACAACCTCGCGGAAGTAGAAAGATTGTTTTCGAAAGATCTTCGATTCAAGTGCAGAAAAGTCTAGGTATAAAGAAGGAAATAATGCAACCAACGTGCAACATGGTGAAGTCTACAAGAAAACATAAAGAGAAACAACAAACTAATATAATAGTCGAAGTATTATAAACAACAAATTATAATAGATATACTATGTCTAGTACAATAACAAACTCCAACAAGACTAAATCTTCGAAATGCAAGATAACACACCTCCCTGACTAACTTTGTATCCTAATGTGTGTCCTCCACACTTTATTTAAGGTCATTTCCTCGGTAACTTTAAGCTGCATCATGCCTTGTCTAATCGTCACACCCAAGTACTTTCTCGGCCTACCTCTATATTTTCTCGTACCAACTATGTCCAGCCTTCCGTACCTCCTCATGTGGGCATTTGTATCTCACATCTTCACATGTCCAAACTATCTCAGTCTCGCTTCTTTCATTTTGTCCACCACAAATGTCACTCACCTTAGTTCGAATATCCTCATTCCTAATCTTATCCCACTTAGTATGACCACATATCCACCTTAACATTCCTATCTCTGCAATTGCATCTTCTAAACACATGAAAAATTTGAATGGCCAATACTTGCTCCATACAACAAAGTCGGTCTAACAACCACTCTATAGATACAAAAACATATCTTTCATTTTCTTTCTCTCCTAGATTGTAAAGGGCACTTAAATAGAACATTTGTCAAATTTTTGGTTTCAAACTAAAAAAGAATGTAGAAAACATCAATCCAATTATTATCTTCCATCTCCAAATCATCAACAATCTGTTCGAAATCAACCCTCTTTCCACTATAAAGGAACTTATGTTGTTCATACCTAAGATTTAACCTTTCGCAAAACATCTCTCAGAAAAACATGCCAACTTTCCTTTAGTTTACCACACTTATGGTTATATCATATATATTTTCCCCCCTCTTTCTCTGGCTAGTGTATAGGGGTAACATAACTCTAACAGAAATTGGGCTAACTCGGGTTAAAGAAAAATAGAACCGACCCAATGATGTCATTTTAGAAATAAAATTAGGACAAAGGAACGCACACCTAGGTAGGAGCAAAAGAATGTGAGACTATAAAAAATGGGGGGTAAAATAATAAAATACAAACAGAAGGAAAATGTGTTAGGACTCTCAGGTGCACAAGCTACCCGTGGCTGAATAGCGTCAACCATGCAATATTGTGCTGACACCCTCTAATAACTTAATGGCATATGACCATTGCTCATTGGTTGCTATACTGTCGGTTTAATGTGGCACTCTTCCATTAGTTGAGACAGTCTTTGAACCCTCTAAATAGTCACTCCCTCCCCTATTGTAAAACATTTGCTTTCACTCTTCTCTGTACTCAAGAAATAATATTCTCTAGCTTTGTTTTTAAGCTCTCTTTTGACTTATCTATTCTAATATTATTTTTCTTACTATCATGAACACTTGTTAAGCATTCATGGTTGTTAGATGCTTGTGTCTTAAGTCTTACGAGCTACGCAACCACTCATATTTGCTCTCTATCATTATTTTGTTTATCATTTGTGCCGTTTGTTTAGCTTATTTATTCTTTTGAAGACTCATTCTACTAACAAGAAGCTAAAATCATAACATGTTCTCACGGCTCACCTATATATCTAATAGTCTCAAAATCAATGGCAAATAGTTGGGCGCCCACTATAGGGCTAGAACAACTGTGTGGATAACTCTTTTGCCTATTTCCTCTGTGTTTGGGTTTAGAAAGTAGACAAGTCATGGCTAACTATAACACCGGTCACCTAAGAAGTCTAGCCCTCAGTGGCATGCCAGAGACTCTATTGATGGGTCCCACTTTGGCAAAGTCGGACGTATAGAAAAGGCAGAAAAGCCTAGGTGGTGAGAAACTCAACACCAACAAAGAAAGGATAAAATCACGATCACTATGTAACAACCCTTTTTATGAATTTTAACTTTTTCTGTATTTTGATCATTTTGCCCTTCCCCGTAGTTTCTATATACCTTATATGAGTTAGGGGAGGGGGGTTGGCACTGTCCCCAAAGCATTCGAGAGTGATTTGAGTGAGTATGAGATTTTGAGTAGCCTTGAAAGTTATTCGTTTGAATTTGGTCAATATTTTATGATCTGAGTTTCGCCTTAGAGATGGTTCTTATTCATTGGCGATGTCGCCTTAGCGGTCACCTGCATTGCAAGTAACTACCGCTAAGGTGGTAGTTTGGCTGCTCAGGCGACGTCGCTTAGGAAACCATTTTACCACCTAGGCGACATCGCTGGTTTAAAAATATCTTTTCTTCTCTTTATTCCATTATTCTATTTTCAAGCGCGGGGTCTCAATTTTGGGGATTTCAAAGATGATTTTTCATCAAATTAGACTTAGGTGAGCTTCTAAACATGATTTCTATCCTTATTCATTGATTATTTCACTAAATCATCTTCTAAACTTGGATTTTTAGTATTTCATCCATTAAAGAGACAAATTTGTTTTTTCTTGAATTTTAAGCTCTATTTCAACTTATTTTTCTATGGGTTTTTATTTTTAGGACCCTTAGTGTATGAAAAACATGATTCTTAAATAAAATTAGAGTTTTACCCTCTTTTCTCCTTCAAGGTTAATTTTTGAACTATTTTTGGATCCGGAATGAAAGAAGGTAATATGGGTGTCATTAGACTTCTTTTAATGTATAAATTATATTTTTGATAGATCTTGTTTATTTTGAGGCTTCACAAAAATAAAAAGCTTTGTGATGAAGAGCCTAGGCTCCAGATTTGACCTTTTGAGGTAGGTTATGACTTAACTTTTATCAGACTAGGCTGAGTAGCTATCCGTTCATGTAAAGTATCCTATGGTTGGGGATTTTGTTTTGAGTTTTATACTACTTATTTTATCATGTTGCCCATGTGGGTACCTATGTGAGTATTATTATTGACTTGAGGGGTTATTATTTTTTTGATGCTTGTGTGGGGACTTATGTGAACATTATATTTGACTTGGTCTTGTTTTGAATATTATTTTCCTTTGTTATGATTGTACGAACGAGTGGGGGCTTGAATTGATAAACATTTGATGTCTTATATGACTATTCAGTACTTTGGTGCCATGTGATGGTTTATCATGATTTATGAAAATATTGAGGAGATTTAAGATCATTTGATACCATCAATGAAATAATTTATTATATAATACTGTTTAGGTTATGAGAATGCTCCCTCATATTATCTATATACACGATATTGGTACCACAGAGAAATATTAATTTTGAAGAAAAATGAGATACTATAAAATTCTTGACCAAGGAATATACCTGTAAGGTTGATTGAGATATGAGATTGTGAACCTCCCATGGTGTCCTATCCTAGAAGATTTCGTTCAAAAAGTGTATATGAGGTGATATTGAGACATTACATCATGGACATTACATTGCATTACATCACTTCTATTCTTTTGGCATGTTTGATATCATAATTTAGCCTTTTTTTATATATTTTTGTATGTAGCCTTATACTGATAATATACTTGTAGAACTGTTAAGAGATACAGTTTGAGCCATTGTTAGGAACTTTTTGTATGCAAGTGGAAGTGTGCTCATATTATCCTTTACTTGTTTATTTTTTTTCTTTGCTCAGTGGGCCTATGATACCTACTAAGTACAAGTGTACCATATTCACTCCTACTTCTATGCCTTTTTGGTGCAGATCCCAGTACGAGTGTGACTCGTGATGGATGGTTTGTGTTGTTGAGGGCCAATTTGGAGTACTGGTGAGCTCCTTATCTAGAGTCTTGTCCCAACCTTCATCTATATTATATGTCTTTACAAGCATTCAGAGATAAAAATATCTTATCAGATTCAGTATTACCTTAGATGCTTTTTATACTTATGAGACTAGGTTCTGGGATTCAATTGTATTTCATTCAAATACTTTAGATTTATGATTATTATGGCCTAACTTTATTTTAAAAGTCTCATCTTATTTCATTTCCTTTCTTTTTTATTTTCATATTTTATTGTGAACTTTTGGCTTGCCTACTAAGGTTAGGTCGAGGTAAGTGCCATCATGACCTCAATTTCTATGTCATGACAAATTGGTATCAAAGTTCTAGGTTCTCCGATCTTATGAGTCAAAGAGCAAGATGTCTAATAGTCTCATGGATCAATACATTGACATGTGTATCTATCTTTGGGAGGATATAAGACATCTTTAAAAAAACTTCTCTAATTACATTCCTTATTATGCGTGTTTTTCATGTCAACTATTCTAAACATGTATTTCATTCTTTCCGATGCAGATGGTAAGGACTATATCTAGAGTTGTTGAAGATAAAGAGTTAGCACCCGCTATTGGAACCCCATTTAGAAGGAGAGACAGAGGTCGTGGCCAAGAAAGAGGTAGAGGTTGGGCACGAGGAGCAACTCCAGCAAGAGAATAAGTTAGAGAAGCCTCTTCGAGATTGAGATTGAGCATAATGAGGGAGCTTATCAGTCCAAGGATGTAGGACTAGATTAATCCCCACAGGGTTTTGTTGTTACTTCAGTATTACAAGATTTGCTGATTTGTATTTTGAGTACTTTAGATGGCATAGCCAAACAAGTATTCTACCAGATATACTGGATGTCTCATAGACTATAAGAGGTGTTCAATCGCCAGGGCAGGTTTCTATGGTTGGTTTTCAAACTTTTAGGGAATAAAGCTACCGTGGTGTCCCCACATATTGAAACTTTACCTACTAGACTTACTGTTCCTTCTATAGTTCCTGGTCATGAGATTTATATGGAAGAGCATAAGAGATTTGATAGATTTATTCGATTGGCCCCTCCAAATTTCCGGAGGGCTATTGGCGAGGATGCTTATGAGTTTTTTATTGATTGCTAGGAGAGGTTGAAAAAATTAGTTTGCTTGAGTCCCATGGTGTTTCTTATACTACCTACCAGTTTACTATGTGGATAGACAGTGGTGGAGATCTCTTGTTAGTTGTATACTAGTGAGTTCTCTAAATTTATATGGACCCAGTTTTTAGAGGCTTTTTTGGAGAAGTTTATGCCATATATCTTAAGGGACCAATTGAGAGATGAGTTTGATCATTTAGAGCAGTGCTTTATGATTATTGCAGAATATAAAACTCATTTTCATATATTGTCCAGACATGCCACAACTAGTATCTGCATAAACCCTAAGAGGACCAGGATATTTTTTAAGGCTTTGAATAACTATTAGTAGTTGGCAACAGATCATCTAGTGATCTCGAGTTGTTCTTTTCAGAGTATTATGGACCATGTTAAGTTAATTGAGATTATTCGCCAATGTACACATAGTGGTGGTGCCAAGAGGATACATAAATATGGCGAGTTTAGTGGTTATCCATCTCGAGGTAGGGATTTCTCTAGTAGAGGTTCTCATAATTTCCATGACAGCTGGTTCAAGAAGATTTGATAGTTCAGGTGGTAGGTTTGTTGGTTTTAAGGATTTGGATAATCAGAGATTAGGTCATGTAGGAAGAGGGTCTCATTCTAGTTAAGGTTATGGCGACATTCTAGTTCTTATGGGCCCTCTTAGCGTGATTCTATTACCAGGGGATATTTTGTATGCATGTTTGATCACTTAGTGAGGGATTATCCCCAGTGTGTTTGGAGCCCTCCCCTATCGAGTTTTGAACTTCAACTTTATCAAAATCTAATATTTGCAGTTATAGGTAGGATAACGGGTAGAAAATATGGATCTAGAGGTACTTGAGGTGGCGCTCGGGGAGCTCAGTGTAGTGGATACGAGACTGCTTAGTCTAGTAGTGGGAATTGCCTGTTCTATGCTTTTCCTGGGGGACCCGAGGCAGCGTCCTCTCATGCTGTGATTACAAGTAAAGTACCAGTTTCCATTATCCCACTTCTATGTTAATTGGCCGTGGGTCCATATTCTCTTATGTTTTTATATAATTTTCTACTGGTGTTGATGTTATTGTGATCCTTTTATGATGCCTATTCATGTTTATACCCCCATAGGCAATTTTTTTATGGTGGATCAGGTGTATCTATCATGTGTAGTTACTTTTTTTGAGAGTGAGACTTAGTTGGACTTGGCTATCCCTGATATAGTTGATTTTAATGTTATATTGTGTAATAATTGGTTGACTCCTTATAAGGAGATTTTGGATTATTTTTTGCCAATACCATAACCATAGCTACGTCGGATGTGCCAATATTAGAGTTGGAAAGGAACTCCTAGTTTATATGCTAAAGAGGTTATATCTTTCCTTTGTGGTTGTCGCATGTTAAGGTGGGGTATCATTCTTATTTGTCCTTTGTTCGTGATACTAGTATTACTTCACCACCTCTCTTGAATTCTGTAAAAGTTGTTAGAGAGTTCATGGATGTGCTTTCTATGGACTTACCTGGTGTCCCTCCAGGGATGTGGTTTTTAATATTGATGTAGAGCTGAGCACTAAGCCTATTTTCATTTATTCTTATAGGATGGACTTGGCAGAGTTGAAGGAATTACACTAGCAATTACAAGACTTGTTGATTAAATTCTTCATCAGATCGAGTGTGTCTCCTTAGGGTTCTCCTGTTTTATATGTGTAGAAGAAGAATGGATACATGCACATGTGTTTTGAATATGATTATTGGTAATTGAACAAGGTAACTGCCAAAAACAAGTATCCCCTTTCTCGCATTGATGATTTGTTTGATTAACTTTAGGGTTCCTCAGTGTTTTCTAAGATAAACTAGAGATCTAGTTACCATCAATTGAAGATTAGAGATTCGTATGTTTTGAAGACAACCCTTTGGATGCATTATCGCCTTTATGAGTTCTTGGTATTGTCTTTTAGGCTGACTAATGCATCCACAACATTTATGGAATTGATGAATAAGGTGTGCTGGCCTTATCTTACTTATTTCGTGATTTTGTTCATTGATGGTATCTTGGTCTATTCCAAGAATGAGATCGAGAAAGTGTGATGTTTGAGGGCTGTACTTCAGATATTGAGGGACGAGAAGTTGTATGCCAAGTTCTCCAAGTACGAATTTTAGTTGGATTCTACTTTTTGGTTTATTTAGTTTCCAAGGATGGCATTACGATTGATCTAGATAAGGTAGCAGCGGTTTGTAATTGGGCTAGACCTACTTCTCCAATTGAGGTTTAGATCTTTGCTAGCTTGACGTGATGCTCTATGGTTTCATAGCACTTTTGATGCTTGAAACGATGAAAATATTTAAGTTATATAGGTATTTTTGTTGGATATGATGTGTTTTGTGTTCCAGGAAACCAGGTTTTTAAGCTAAAAAGGAGAAAAAATGAGAACATTGATGATTTTGGACTACCTACGTGGGTATCTATGCCCCGTAGGTACTACCTACATGGAATAGGTGTCAGAGTAAGTACCGAAAAGTTAATGTTTAGAGATTTAATAGTTGAAGAAAAATCGTTGTCACCTACGCCAGGTCACCTATGAGTTGTAGGTAGTACCTACGCCCCGTAGGTTATAGAAATTAGCAAGTTCAGTGAAGATTCAACTTTTTGGTTCTGGCCACCTTCGTGGGTCCACCTATGCCCCATAGGTTGTCACCGAGGTTGATTTTTCTATTTTTTTTAGGACTTGATTCCTAGAGCTTCGTGTACTCTATAAGTATCCTTTAGAAGTTTTTAGATAGTTTATGCACTCTTACTACTTGTAAACATATATTTGATTCCGAGAATCGATTTTTGATTTTGGGATTGATCATTCTTGACTTTGGCTGATTATTTAATTCGAGACTTTGATTTTTATTCGTTGATTATTGTGATATTGATTTAATTCTTTCAAATATGAATTCCATTGATTGTTTCACAACAATAAGTGGCTAATTCCCTTAGCTAGGGTTGTGGGAACTCTGGCAGATTAAAGAAGAAGGGGAAGTGTTCAATCCTTCTAGATTATTGTTGCTGCATGTATTGTGGTTTCTTTTGCACTTAATGCTTTCTTAACGGTTGCAAATGTTAGGATCCCACCTATATTCACTACGAAACTGAGAGGGAGGTAGATATTGGGAAAAAGAGATCATAATAGTAATTTGAAGTTAATTGTTGAAATAACCTAATCATTACTATCTATTTATGATAATTATCTTCATCTAATCAACTTGAGACCGAGAGAAGATAGTTAAAATTGGGGTTCAGGTCAAGGGTTAGTAAGGCGACACTCTGAGACTGAGAGGAGATGAGTGGGATTCACGTAAGTGTAATGAGAAGCAGTTAGTGAAACCTAACTTGCCAGATTCTACATGCACTGTAGTTTGATAATTTGATTGAGCAAGATAAGCCTACAGAGTTAGAATCTAGGGGGAACACAAGCCTAGTATTCATTTCTGATTGATTACAACCAACACATTCCACATCTTTGTAATGCCCCGAGACTACCCCTGGACGTTACAGGTGCTTAGAACCACAAGTGATCCAAAGCTAACCAATGAAATTGGCATAATTCATGAGCAACTGAATAAACACAAAAAATTAAAAATAATAAGAGGAAGAGATGTCATTAACTGAATTTGTTCATTAAAAAACAGTTTAAGAATTTTTATATCAATAGATATACAAAGGAAAGTTGTAACTGGATACATCAACTCTGACTGACCGTCTATGAAGCCTCTACTAATACTAACTATAGGTAGTCGGGACATGACCCCCATCTATCCCTAATCAATACAACAGAATAAAAGATGTAATACTGGAACTATAGTTGACTCGAGTGCTCAAATTAAGAGAACTCATCACCTGCTGGCTGGAACCTGTGAACTATCTGATTATGGTGTGTGGACTACATCTGGTACCTGCATTATGAAGTAATGTATCCACAAACACATATATGCGGTCAGTACTTTGGAATGTACTGAGTATGTGAGACATGCACTAATCATGAAAATACTTAAAACATTCTTTAAAATTGAGGATGTAAGCCATTTGCTGAATATGCATTTAAAACATATCTATACGTAAAAACTGTAAGGCATAGTGAAATTTCTAAATCATGAGCTTAAAACACTTATGTAAATTGGGGAGTGGTAGAAACATGAATACCATATGTAAATCTCAAGTTAAAGTTGGATAGGCTGTAAAACTTTATGGAGGATCATATATGAAAACTAAGCATGAGTGCATGAACATGTAAAATGAATGCAAGACCAAGCATAAACATGTACTAAAATAATATGTAAAACTGATAGACTAGACACTTGGTGATGCAAACCCGAACTGTTATAATCTAAATACTAGACTAAAACTGTGGGAACTAATATTTAATCGACATGCCCCAATATGAGGTAATTGGGGTCTAACCTGTAACCCCAGTTAGAAGGGTGCCAGTACCTTATCAGTACCTCGTCACTTAGTGGCTATGTGGATCCACTAATCTGTTTTCCCGAAGGACCAAGGTGTCAAGACTACACTGACGGGTGACCCCTGAGAGGGTGTGAAGCCTAAAATAATGGGTGACCCCTCATAACCTAAACTGGTTACGTAGTTCTAGAACTTAGTGACTATTACTAACGACTTTTCCTAATTGACAGGGGAGCTTCCATCCTTGAGTTCACTCGGTGCTAAGTTCTACTCTTAACTGAACTGACATAGAAGTATAAACTGGTACATGCACTAACAAATGAAATGCTGAAGTTATGGTATTCTGAAAATAATAGTGTATATATAATCTGAAGTATTTAAAACCATGTGAACTGATCATAAAATGGGAATTTCATGAATAAAACCCAAAAAAATTCATGATTTTTGAACATGGGAGGATTCCATTCTTATGGAAAATATGTATTCATGGTTTAATTATAAAATAATCTGATGAAATTAGGGAAAACTCATATAGCTTGATCATATGCTTGAAATATAAAATAATATCATGTAAAACATGCTTGGATTTATGAATCACGTGAATGATATGATATGGACCTAAGAAACCATGAATAATCAAACATTCTTAGGAGTGAAAATTATATCATGGAGAATTGAAATTAAACTTGAAGTAACAATTTAGGTTAAGCCCTATTTTATGATGATCATAAAATTCATAAAAAAAATCATAATTTGGGCATAAGGATGAAAGTAGATCCTCATTGAACACCTATATAGCTGAATTTCTTGATTTCTTGGAGGGAGAACATGAATTTGGATCCTTGGAAGTTGAACTTCGGAAAGAAACCCTAATTTCTTTTCTCTTAAGAGTAGAGAGGAGAATAAACGTTGAAAACTGACTAATGATGTGCAAATATCATTTATAGGGTGATGTAAGTCACAGGGGCAGGGTTTGAGGTAAAGAAAAGACCAAAATACCCCTAAAGAAACTGAATGATAATTGCAGAAATTTTCAGTTGATACAGCTTGTCAACTAGTTGACAACTTATTAACTTTGTCGTCAACCTCTAGCTGGGCTTGGACAATTTAAGGTTGATGACTTAGTTGATATTTTGTCAACTAGTTGATAACTTATAAACTTAGTTATCACCTTCCCTAGTGATTTAAGGTCTTTTCTAGTTAAGGCTAATGACTAAGTTGACATCTCATCACTTAGTTGATAGATTTTCAACTTAAGTCATCTCCTTCTCTCAGACAGATACTCTGAGGTAAAATGAGCATAACTTTCTACTGCAATATTGGATTAAGGTAAAGCCAAATGATTTGGAAATAAGACTCAAAGATATTTCATTTGATATATGATAGTCCACCTAACTCTTTATATTCTAGGAGTAATGTTCATCGAAAGTTGACCAAAGTTTAAACATCCACTAAAACTTACTCAGTAGAAAAATTCTCAACTCATCTTTGAGTTAAGAGATCATAATGATCTCGATTCATATCCAAAGATGTTCCCACACTATAGAATTGATCAACACACTTGTTTTGACATGGAAATCATTTAGTTTGGGTCTATATACATAGGAACGACTGTTTGAATTCAAGCCCAAAAATGTGGGGTATTACAATCTTGTTACTTTTCACAGATTACAACTACAATTCCCCCATTTAATTTTTTTCTACTTCCCATTGATTTTAGCATGCTTGAGAGATAGTTCATGTATTCCCTGTGGGTTTGACCCCAACCTTAGTTGGGTTACTATATTTTTCATCTACCACTTTATCTTCAATTTGAGGTATAGTTTGGGCGATATCAAAATTTTTGCGCTATTTTCAAGGAATATGGTGATTATTGATCAACGTTTTTTAAAGTTTTTGGGTTTTTTGTTTTCTATTTTTAGTTGGGTGTACACTGGTGTATGTCTAACACAAGGAGTATATACAGTCATTACTCCCACTGAATCTGAACTAGAGAGAATCCTATAGCTAATTGGTAGGATGACAAAACACGTTTGGGAAGGTGAGCTTGAAAGGGTTTAGGATAAATGAAGTTTTATGCCTCCCCTTTCTCCCGAGAATGGTAAAAATATTATTGATCAAAGGATGGAAATTTATTAGCAGAAGCTGCAAACTAGAGGAGGGAAGTAGATGCTTAAGAGGTAGAGCTAGCAAGGTAGAGATAAGAAATAGATCATCAACCAGCACTCGATGGAAGTCGAGATAGAGTTAGAGGTAGTAGAGCTTAAGTACTTCAAACTTATCAGTACTTACCTCCGTATGAGGATCCAGAGGAGTATTTGGGGTACGTTGAGCCTACAGAGACAAGAACTATTATTCCTCCTATTTTACCATCGGGTGTGAAGTTCAATATCGCTAGTGCCATCATCCAAATCTTGAATCTGAAAGATGTGTTTGCAGGCTTACCCACAGATGATTCAAACATGTACCTTACAAACTTTATATGGATATACACTTCATACATTATACCAGGGGTAAATTGGGAAGCATTGAGCCTTAGGTTGTTCCCATTTTTATTGACTGGTGAAGCTACTTTGTGGTTGGGGTAACCTCCTAGAGGATCAATCACTACTTGTAATGAGTTGCGATGATAATTTTTAGATTATTTCTTCCCACTATTAGAATGCTTCAGTTAAAGGATGCGATATATAATTTCAGGTAGTTACACTCCTAGTTGATGTATGAGGCATGGTTCCAATTCAAAAAAAAGTTGATGATTGTGCCTAACCATAAGATTTCAGGGCAGAGATTGCTTGAGATTTTCTATCGTGTCCTTAACACCAGTTCGAGAGTTATGGAAGACGCTCTTACTGGAAGAGCATTCATGCATATACGCTGGGAGATAGGATTAGATATATTATATTAGATTTATCTCACCAACCGAGGATGACATACTCAAGAGGTAGAGAGAGGCACTGACACTTATGCCATTGGGGCTTCCAGTAAACATAGAGTGGTTGATAATTTTATGGCGCAAAAGATTGAACAACTTAGAACCGATATTGGGCTCCTAAAGAAACAATTTGTAACAATGAATTTTAAGAAAGTGAATGCAATTGGCTCATAGGGTAAGGCCTCTAAATCTTATTTTTTTGATTTAAAAGAGGAGGCAGAGTACCTAAATTGAGAGTTGGGGGGGGTTTTGAGCTAAAGGGGAAGAAAACTAAGGTCAGAACTATTATAAAGATAGTTACAGAGAGATAGGATCAGAGATCGGGTTGGTGACTGGAGATTCAAGGATGACTACAAGAATAAGGGTTGAGTGTATGTTCCACCACTCAGCCATGACACAGAGTCAAAGATAGAAATAATGTAGTCCAAGCTGGTCAAGGGTCAGGAAAATTAGAAAACTTGCCTTAAGGAGATTAAGGAAGAAATCTCAGGATTGACCCAGAAGGTAGAGTCGCATGCTACTTTGATAGATCAATTAGAGCTTTAGTTTGGAAAAATATCTACAACTTTGAATAAGACGCAATCGAGCACCCTTCCAAGCAAAATACTTTAGAATCCTGAGAAAGTCGGTCATTGTCTAGCCATTACTATTCATATTGGTAAGGCAACTAATGATCTCCCCATGTCGACTGTTGATGAGCTGAAGAATGATAGTGGTGTAGTTGATGAGACACCTGAAGAAGAGTTGGAAAATTCTATAGTGTAGATCTTAATGCTGAAAAAGAAAAAGCTAGGGGAAAGGTCAATCAGCCTGTGGTGAAGAAAATTCTAAGACCTCCCCAACTTTTAACTTAAAGGCTAAAACAAAAGAAGAAAGAAGGAAAGTTCAAGAAGTTCATTGCCATGCTGAAAGTGTTAAGCTTGAACATTCCTGTTCTTGAGGCTCTTGAGCAGATCCTCAGATACGCCAAGTTTATGGTAGAGTTGCTGACAAAGAAATGAGCTGTTAGTTTTGAGGATATTAGTCAGTTGCACCATTGTGGTGCAATCACTTTGAGATGTGCTGAGAAGAAGGAGGACCCCGGAGCTTTCACAATTCCGTGTACTATTAGGCCCTTCAACTTCAAGATGGTTTTATGTGACTTGGGAACCAATATCAATATAATGCTGCAGTAGTATATGAGCAGTTGGGATTGAGGTTACCCAAACCAATATTGATGAGGTTATTGATGGTTCATTGCTTTGTGAAGATGCCTGTTGGTACTCTGTGTGATTTGTTGGTGAAGGAGAGATCCTTCATATTTTGAGCTGACTTTGTAATTCTTGACTGTGAAGTGGACTTCCAAGACCCTATTATCTTAATTCGACCCTTCCTAGCTATGGTAGGGTATTGATTGATATGGAGTTAAGGTAGATGAAGTTTAGACTGAATTATGAGCAAGTGTTCTTTGATGCATATCAGTAGATGCAACAATGAGATAATATGCAGGTAGTGTCCATGATAGACACTCTTGATCATGATGATGATTTAAATACTGTGCTCATTGAAGAGAGTCTTAGGGTTGAGGCACTAGCAGCACACATTATGAATTTCGACAGCGATTGCATTAATGAATATGAATAGTTGGTTAAAGGTTTGCATGTGAGAGGTTCTTAAAATCATGCTCCAAAAATGCTAGATCTTGATTTGAAGAATAGAACCACTTCTCCTGCTCGACCATCTATTAAGGAGCCACTAATTTTGAATTGATGACCCTCTCATCTCACTTGCGTCATGCATTCTTGGGGATCGATAATACCTTACTGGTTATTACTGCAGCAGATTTGGTAGAGTCATAGGTTGAGTCATAATTATTAGTGTTGTATAGGTTTAAGAGAGCCATTATATAGACCATAGTAGATATTATGGAGACTTCACCCGGTATTTACACACATAAGATACAACTTGAATCAGATTGTATTTCAAGCATTAAGCATCAACGTCGATTGAATCCTTCTATGCAGGAGGTTGTAAAGAGATAAATCATCAACTGGTTAGATGCAAGAGTAGTTTACCCCATTGTAGACATCAAGTGGGTTAGCCCAGCTTAATGTGTGCCGAAAAAGGGTGAATCACAGTGGTTCCCAACAAGAGGAACAGACTTATGCCCTTAAGATCGGTCCCTGGTTGGAGATTTTACATGGATTATAGAAAGCTGAATACTTAGACTCAAAAGGATCATTTCCCTATGCCATTCATAGATCAGATGCTTGATAGACTAGCAAGCAGGGGATGGTATTATTTTCTTAACGGATACTCGGGATACAATCAAATTACTATTGCTCACAAGGACTAAGAGAAGACAACTTTTACTTGACCCTATGGGACTTTTACATTAAAGAGAATGCCAGTCGGATTATGCAATGCTCCCACCACTTTTAAGTGATGCATGATATCTATATTTTTTGACATGACGGAGGATAAAATTGAGGTATTCATGGATGATTTTTTAGTCATTGGGGACTCCTTTGATGATTGTTTGGCCTCCTGGCCAATGCATTACAGATATGTGCAGAGTGTAATCTGGTATTAAATTGAGAAAATACCATTTTATCATAAATAAAGGTATTGTTTTCGGGCATAAGATTTCAAAATAAGGTATTGAGATGGATAAAGAGAAGATTGAGGTAATCAAAAAGTTGTCACTACCAGTCTTAGTGAAAGGTATTCAAAGTTTCTTGGGTCATGCTGGTTTTTACAAGAGATTTATCAAGTACTTCTCGAATATTGCAAATCCTCTATGCAAACTTTTAGATAAAGAGGTGAAATTTATATTTGATGATCCATGTCCTAAGGCCTTTGAGTTCCTAGATGAGCGGTTGGTGTCAACCCCTATCATTGTATCCCCTGATTGGTCTTCACCATCTGAGGTTATGTGCGTTGCTAGTGGAGTGGCCTTGGGTGTTTTCCTAGGCCAAAGGTGAGAGAAGATCCTTCATCCGATTTATTATGCTAGCAAGGAATTTAAACCCCTCATAGAAGAACTATGCAGTTATTGAGCAAGAATGCTTATGGTGGTTTTCACCTTAGAAAAGTTTTGGTCTTACTTAATTGGGTCCAAAGTCATAGTCCATATAGATTATGTAGCATTGAGGTATCTTATGTTGAAAAAGGATGATAGAGACCAAAGTCATAGTCCATACAGATCATGCAACATTGAGGTATCTTATGTCAAAAAAAGGATGCTAAGCTGAGATTGATACATTGGGTCCTCTTGCTACAAGAATTTGACTTTAAGGTAACATATTGGAAGAACATGAAGAATCAGGTGGTTGATCACTTGTCTCTCCTCAAGAGGGAGCCAATGTAGAAGTTTGGGGATGATATTGATATAGATGATACTTTTCCAGATGAACGGGTCTTGGCTGCATCGCAAGACTTAATCCCCTAGTTTGCTGATTTTGCCAACTATTTGGCAAGTGATATTGTTCCAGAAGACCTATCCTTCCAGCAGCATAAAAGATTCATGCATGAGGTGAGGAAGTTCTTCTGGAATGAACCATATCTTTTCTGAATTTATACGGATGGTGTTATTCAAAGGTGTATTCTTGACGTGGAGATGATTAGCATTCTTGAAGCTTGTCATTCATTACTTGTTGGAGTTCATCATAGTAGTACCCACACAACCTAAAAAATCCTAAAGTGTGGGTATTATTGGCCTACTATATATAAGGATGCATATGATTTTGCTCAAGTCTGTGACCAATGTCAGCATCAAGGCAATATTTCATGGAGACATGAACTCCCCATGACACCTATCTAGAGTTGGAGTTGTTTGATATATGGGGGATTGATTTCATGAGACCATTCGTGATCTCCTATGGCATGAAGTATATTCTGGTGGCGGTTGACTATATTTTGAAATAGGTAAAGGCAATTGCGCTTCCAAATTATAAAGGTAGAAGTGTCACCACATTTCTAAAGAAAAACAACATGCAATTATTAGTTATGGTGAGTCTCATTTTTTCAATCATCTCCTTCTTGATAAATATGATGTATAGCATAAGGTGGAAACACCTTATCATCCTCAGACAGGCAGGAAGGTAGAGGTCTCCAATAGAGAGATCAAGTCCATATTGGTGAAGACTGTGAATGTCAACAAGATTGACTGGTCAAGAAAGTTAGATGATGCTTTGTGGGCCTATAGTATAGATTTTAAGAACCCCATAGATGCCTCTCCATATCAGCTTGTGTACGATAATTCATGCCACTTGCTGGTCTAACATGAGCATAAGGCACTATTGGCATTGAAAAATCTGAATTTTGAGTGGCATGATGCAACAAAATTGAGATTGATCTAGGTGACTGAGTTGGATGAATTCCAACTCCGTGCTTATGAGAGTTCTGTTATATACAAGGAAAGAATAGAACTGTATCATGAAAGAAAAATTGAGAAAAGAATGTTTAAGCCCGGTGATTTGGCCCTATTATATAATTCAAGACTTTGCTTATTTCCTGGCATGTTAAAGTCTAGGTGATCATGACCATTCACCGTGGTTAGGGTATTTTATATAATTTAAGGCTTCTCTTATTTCCCAGTAATTTGAAGTCTAGTTGGTCTGGATTACTCACCGTGGTTAGGGTATTTTATATAATTCAAGGCCTTACTTGTTTCCCAACAAGTTGAAGTCTAGGTGGTCTGGATCACTCACTGTGGTTAGGGTATTCCCTAATGGTGTTGTAGTGTTGAAGATAAAAGGTGAAGCCTTATTCAAAGTGACTAGGCAGTGTATGAATCACTATTTGGGTAATCCTGTGGACGTAAAGGTAGTTGACTGATGCCATGGTTTCATGGAAAATTCAGTGCTCAAAACAGTGAAAATATGCATAGCTTAGGTCCTTTCATTGGATATGATATGCGTTTTATGTGGTTTGTATGTAAATTATGTCAGAAGTGGTGTTGGAATAAAAAGGAGAATTTTTTTTCTAAAAAGTTGAAGTATAGGTCAATTTACAAGTCGTGAAGGCACCTTATAACTCACAGCCAGACTCGTAAATATAATAAGGAGAAAAGAGAAAGCCCATACAAGAATTTATAGAAGGCTATGAGTTGTAAGGATAGACTACAACTCGTAGTGAGAAGTCGTACTATAACTAATGTGTAAAGTCCTAAAGGTTGATACTCCAGTGTAACGAGTGAAGACAATGATTCGTAAGGACTGACTACGACTTGTGCTGATGAGTCGTAAGGATAACAGATTCAAGATCCCTAAAGGTCAAAAAGATACTTGAGTGACAAAGATTAGCAGCATATGACTCGCATGGTAACCCTACAAGTCATAACCATTGAAGCCTAAAGAGAGATACAACAACAGGAAACGAGTCGTAACTAGACTTAATGACTTGTTTCCAAAGGCATAACCATTACCGAAAAAGCTTTCCTATTCTATTTTAATTAGGATTTCTCTTTTATTTTGAGATACTATAAATACCCTAGGGTTTCTCTTTTATTTAAATACTTTTGGATATACTTTGACTTCTTGATACTTTGGATATTTTTTTCTTGGGTTTTTGGTTTTTGTATTCAATTGGAGATTTCTGATTTTACAATTTCATTGCTATGCAATTAACTACATGTCTTTTTCATTGATTTCCACAAATTATTTCATAAGCATGAGCAGCTAAATTCTTTAACTAGGGTTGTGAGAACCCTAGCTTCTAACTTCGTAAGATTCTTGTATTTGATGACCTATCCCACTACTCTGTATGAGAATTCCCATAAAACTAACCTAGAATAACCTCTGAAGAAGTATATTACGGTCGATGTCAAATATAGTAACCCAAATTAGGTTGGTATCGAACCCACGAGGAATAAATGGAATTATATCTCGAAGTTAATGAAATCATGGGCAGTGCATAAAGGTAAATAGGGGGATTTAAGAGTCAAAGTACCACGTAATAAAACTTGAGTGTGTGAGGTTTTAAACAATAGAAAAAAACACTAGGACAATGTTTACCCTTGCTTCTAAATCCATAAGACTCTTGTGTTCGATTTACCTATCCTAGTGCTTTGTATACAAAGTATAACAAATTATGTATTATCAATCATCTTGTGAATGTGTTGATAAATCTCACCTGTCACCTTTTGAGTCTCAAGGAATCACCTTACTATCCCTTTTCCTTGACTCAAGTACAACTATCACCTTTTGGGTGTCAATTTGATAAGACGAGGGTTGATAACCTCAAATCAATGTTGTAATCTCTTTTCCCAATCTCGAGCTCCCCTGTGAGGATGATCTTGATTATAGGCAATTCCTAAGATTCTGTAGTAGCTCAAAGATAATTACTACAAACAAGATTACAATACACACAATCATAGCAACCTGGATAAATCTCTCACTTCTCCTACGTTGTTAATTCGCTAGGGTTCCTACAACCCTAATTAAGAAATTTAGCTTCTCATGCTTATGCAATAATCCATGGAATCAATGAAGAAATGTAATTAATTGCATTGTAATAAAAGAGTAAAATCCAAAATCTCCAATTAAATATGAAAACCCAAAATCCAAGAACAACAATATCCAGAGTATCAACAAGTCAAAGTATATGCAAAAGTATTAAAAGTGCGTAACATAATACAGGAATAACCCTAGGGTATTTATAGTATCTCAAAATAATAAAGATATCCTAATTAAAACAGACTAGAAGACTTTAGCAACAGTGGTTATGCCTCTGGTAGTGAGTCATTAGGTATGGTTACGACTCATTACGTATTGTCATATCTCTCTTTAGGCTTCAATGGTTATGACTCATAGTGTTACCATATGAGTCGTATGCTGCTAATTGTCGTCACTCTAGTATCTTTTCACCTTCAGGGATCTTAATCTATTATCCTTCCAACTCCTTACCACGAGTCGTAGTCAGTCCTTATGTCTCATGGTCTTCACTAGTTACCACTGGAGTGTCAAACTTTAGGACTTTACACACTAGTCACAGTACAACTTCTCACTACGAGTCGTAGTCTATCCTTATGACTCGTAGCCTTTTATAACTTATTCAATGTGCTTTATCTTTGTTCACAGTTATCTTTACGAGTCTTAATGTGACTTCACAATTCATAGATTGATCAGTACTTCAACTTTTCAAAACTTTTTTTTCTCCTTGTTATTCCAACACCACTTCTGACCTAATTTACCTGCAAAATATCTAAAACACACATCATATTCGATGAAATAACCTAAGTCAATGCATATATTCACCATTTTAAGCATTGAATGTGCCTAGAAACCATGACATATCAACATCCTCAACTTAGACTGTTTGCATGTCCTCATGAAAAAGCACAAAACAAAAACACAAACGATGCTTAATCAGGAAGATCTCAAGATACCATAGGCTGTCAACTACTCAATCATTTCTTAAATATTTTACCCCCTCCTATTTTTTTCTTTAAAACTCAACTGTGACTATGTGATTAGGCACAATAATGTGACACACAGGAATCAGGTAATGTCATTATATTACCAACAAACAACTAGGCTTAGACAAAGTACAATATGCGGATAGATAAACAATCTAACAATGAAGCCCATGCACCCTAATTGTAAAGAAGTCCCTATCACTCAATTAGATCAACATATTTATAAAGGTACAGTTAAGAGATACTCTTACTCATAAAGAAGTTCCAATCGGTGCACACAGAATGCCATAGGCTTGGGCATTTGTTCTTTACCTAAGTTTTTAAACAATCTTGTTAGGATCATTGTAGGACTTTTATTAGGCTTGTAACGTAGGATTAGGGCTGATGTGGTGTAAATTAGTATTTTTAGTGTCTTAGCCTCCTTTGCACTACTATTTCTTTGGGGTCCACTCTTTTACCAACCTTCTTATTTAATCCGCCCTTATTTCTCTCCTTTTATTCTTTTATTGCTTATTCAGGCTGGGTGTGGTTTATTTTATTCATTCTTTTTCTTATTTTGCAATTTCTCTTTCTTTCTTTTTTTTTTCTTTTTTTTTAAATTTTTGACTACCATACCCAAACCTACTATTCTTTTGTATCCATACCTTTTATTCATACCCATTTTATACTACTCACCCCTATGATAGCCACCTCCAGCTTAGGCGATTTGCCTGAGTTGAGGAGCACAGTGTCTAAGGAGGACCTTGTCCAAAATAGGTTCCTTGTAGTTTAAACGGGAAGGTGAATCAATGAAAAAGAAAATTGGGTCTATTAAGGCTCAATATCGAGATCAAGGGATTTATATTTCATTTGGTTGGGTAATTTAGTCTAAAATAGGCATATTGACAAAAAATAGCCTATGATCATCTCCTAACCAGCCATCCTACAACCTAGGCAAGAGTAACTGGGCAAGTTCTCATTCTATACACACCGAGAACTATGTAATGCCTCATACACACATTGTACATGGTTACATTTCTAGCCACTACCTATCCAGTTTATGCAGTTGTTCACCATATTTATTATGTACCTAATACTAATGCCATTAAACGATTCACAGTTGTTATATGCATACTAGATCACACAGTTATTAAAATTTTAAAAGGGGTACCATTTTCTCAAACATTTTCAAAATTGCACAATCCTATCAAAAAAGTTAACTTCCTTTCAGAAATTGCACAACCATATCAAAAACATTAAATGTCTAAGAAACCAAGTTTCCTTCCAAGTAAACATCACACAACATATCACAAACTATACAAAAACAACTTAACATGCCAGTTCCGCATTTAAATCGCAGTCGATGAGAAAAGAAACACGACACCAACAACCTACGACGGCTATGCGGTATGCCCCCACCTTCAACTAAATACCTATGCAATGTCCCTAGTGTATAAAATATTACAAGACAAGGAGAGAAGACATACCTGGGCTCTCTAGGCTCCAGATCAAGCAAGATCAGCACTTGGAACCTTAGATCGGGTCTTCCTCTCAACATCAGTTATATCAATGGCTGTCGGGACACTATCAGCAATAGTGGAACCAGTGGTGGTCGGTGAATTCAATGGTGGCTCATGAGGTTGGGCTGTACTACTGCTCAACTCAAAAGTATCAATAGATCTCAAACAACCAGCCCCCACCGCCATCTCTCGAACCCTTACCTCGCGGTCCATCTCACTATGAATTATGGCCTCAATATTTCGTTCTTCCATTCTTCTTCTCTTCCTCTTCTTGCTTTACTTTACCTTCTCACAAAATACAGGGTTCGAATCTTCAATACCTCAAATATTCTTGACTTACTCCTATTCTTTGGCCTAATAAATAATAGGAATCGAGAGGATTAACCTGTCATGTAGCTCTTCAATTGACTTCTGCAGCGTTGTTAGCTCAGCCTGTACACTAGCTAAGTGTGGGGATTGAATACCCTTAAGTTGTCGGCAAATACATTGCTCGAACCCATCAAACCTCACCTGTATCAACCACATTTATTCCTTAATCCTTACGTAAACCCATGGTTTCCCTCCTCTCTCCATAAGTCTCACTTTTTTCTCTACCATATTAGTTTTTTTTGTACCTCCGATAAAAATTACTGCGACACTAATACATAGCCAACTAGAACTGACCTGGTGTAGATGGTTGTGGTGCAACAGTGGATGGTGGAATGGGAGTTTGAGAGTTACCTTCTATATCATAGGCTTGGGGCTGGGACTGGCCAGTCTCAGTAGGGGCTCACCTGTATCAGTGAATCCTGTAGTGTCATGTCTCCGCCCTCCTACCTTATAAGACTCTCAAATCATCGTGGCTTCAGACTTGACCATCTTGGATATTTTCTTAGAAATATATTTAATTATCCCCAAATATGTTGTGGTCTTTAGCCTCAAGAACTGATCAATACCTGGGAGTTTTGGTACTCCCACATCCAAACATGTCTGAGTCAATAGATAGGGGAAGGCCATAACTGTATCTGTACTCATCCCATATATCTGATCTCTCTAGTAATCCACTTGGCCATATTGATCTCGTACCCTAGCACGATACTTGCGAATAAGGCCGCTTTATCCGAGCCCACAATATTGTTTGCCAAGATGGGACTCAACTGTGTCAATCAGGGTCCACTAAATCTTGGCCTAAAAGTTTAGGCTATTATTCTTAATCGATGATGAACTTTTGATACCACCAACTATCAATGGAGCTTTCTCCTTATCTATGGAAATGATCCCAGCCATCTACCAGAATTGAACAAGCTTATCCTATGAACCTATTTTTTTACCTTCAATTTTTTCATCTTATCTACTTTGAAATCTATCTCAGCAGTGTTGGCCAAAAGTAAAACTTTGGCCCATATAGTACTCAGGAGATTGTCTAAGTTGAGATGTTTACCCAAACACCTCAAATCACTAAATATGACAATGGGTCTACACCCTTCCATAACCGACCCTAAAGGGTTTACCTTTTTATCTCAATATGGTATGTAACATAAAACTTACGAACCAACACCGTACTGTACTGACTCGGTGCCCTGGTCATCCATTCAAAATTGTATTGTTTGAATTTGGCATCAAAGGTGGGCATCTCCGATGTGCCTACTATAGTGAACTTCCTCTAAAGATAAATACTTCTCATGGGATTTCTGATCGAAGGATTTATGGCACTATTTCTTCCATATAGGGCCTGTATTTCGAGGTACCCCCACCGTTCAATGATGGGCACCAAAGAAGACTCAATGGAAAGTGGAGTAGGAGGTACTTGTGGTGGTGGTATTTCTTTGAATGGACTACCACTCTTCTCACTTCTATCTTCTTCAAATATAAACTAGGCTTCATTATCATTCTCATCGTCACCTCTATTTTCATCTTCCTCTTCCTCCGATCCTAATTTTTCCTCACCAACATCCTCAATATTTTTTTTCTTCATCATTGTCATCATCACCGTCCTTATCGAAGGATGATAGTGAGTGAGGTGGTGAGGTGCTAGGGTTATTTATTCTTAGTGTAGACCTAGGGGGTGTCCTTCTCTATAGCTTCTTTTACCCCTCAAGGTCACTTCTCTCTTGGTACTACTTGCCCCATATTTGGATATTCCTCAAGGTCACCATTTGACTCATCGGTGTCCTTATTTTTTAGATGAAGAGTGGATTGTGGGGTAGGTTTCTTTTGTGTTTTCTTTATTGAGGTCAGCTTCTTTTTGGAATCAATTTTTGAAGCCAGTTTACCAGTTGAAACAACATCCATTAGTTATTCCTAAGATAAGAAAAGGAAAACAAGAAAATAAGGTGTCAGTATGGCAGGATCTGGGCATACTATGACTCAGGGTATGAGTCGTTACCTCTGGTTATGAGTTGTAGTAAGACTCATAAGGTTGAAAGATGACTAATCAACATATTTTAGTGAGACTCATAAGGTTGAAGGATAACTAATCAACATTCACTAATCATGTAATGAGTCATCCTAATAAGTTGTAATGTTAGATTATGACTCGTTACCAACACCCGTTAGCTGACTAGAAATACATCCCTGATGCAATTCCCTTTCTTGTCATTACAACTCATGACTATGAGTCCTATAGTGTGACTATGACTCATTGAGATAATTCTTAATGTCAATAGAACCTACAACTTCCAATCAACCATGTTACCAGTGGTTACGAGTCATGCAATGACTTTTTAGGTGTCCCTATGAGTCGTTAAGAGTCCCGTAGACACTGTAACATGAGTAATTAGATTAGTTGGCTCCAAAATTTCAATCCCAACAAAATAATGTACATATTTAAACAACATCAAGCATCCATACTTCATCCCCATCAACACAAATCAGTACACATTAGACGATTTACTTCCATTTTCTCTTTATTTTATAAATTTCTCAGGACTAGGGCTTGTCTACAAATATGCACACATATTTTGAACAAGTATTCCAAGTAACTATTTCACATTGAAACATCACTTTAACATTTAAGAAATTAAATAAAAAATACTTACTTGTTGCTTGGCTTGGATTTTTTTGAGCTTAAGTTTAACAAATTTTGAGCCCTTCCCTTTAATATTGTTTGAATCTTAGGAGATAGTACGTAATTAATGTTGGTAGATAAGGAGAATGAAGGGAGTTATGATTTTGAATGATTGGAATACCAATCATTTTGCTTGTTTATTTTATTTTAATTAATCAAGTGACTTGGACTGGTTCGACCCACTAGTCCTGCGATGTCGGTCTTGGTTATGAGTATACTTAATGACTTGTAACCTATGATTATGGGTTGTAGAATCCCTTCGTGAGGACTGGAACCTTACCTGGGTCTCCAGTTAGTATGACTCAAGGTGATGAGTTGTAGTTACTGACTACGACTCGTTCTGATTGTCGTAATAATTCCAGAAACTAAATACTTGAGAGTTGTCTAAGCTCCAAGTCCCTACGATTCTTGGTCACAAGTCGTACTATATTATTACAACTCATAAGGTGGGTCATATGGCCTGGCACCAGAAAAAATTTCTAGCTTCTTCTTGCAATCTCCAGCCTTGCACATTGAGCACACAAGTTACCTTATAATCAAATAAGTACAAATCATGGGTTGCCCCCCACGTAACACTTGATTTAGTGTTGCGGCATGACATGGCTAGGTTGGATACCTAGATTTAAGCAACCAGCCCCATGGATTGCCTCTCATACAATGCTTGATTTAATTTCATGAAAAGACTCAGTTGCCTTGGTTACTTAGACTTCACCAAGGCTCAAGTCATCAACTACCTTTACATCCTCAATGTTACCTATATAGTGCTTGACCCTTTTCCCATTCAATTTTAAGGGGGCTTCACCATCACGCTTCAATTCTATGGAACAATATGGGAACACCCTCACCACAGTGAATGACATATACCACCTTGACTTCAACTTTCCTAGAAATAAGAAAAGTCTCAAATTATACAACAACACCTGATCACCGGTCTCAAATACTATTTTCTTGATTTTTCTATCATGATACAAATTTATCTTCTCCTTATATAGAGTATAAATCTCATAATCCTAGAGTCAAAATTCATTCAACTCATTCACTTTGCTCATCCTCAGCTTCGCTGCATCATGCCACTCAAATTCAGCTTTTTCAATCCCCATAGTGTCTTGAGCTCGAGTTCAACAGGAAAGTGGCATACCTTACCAAACATAAGCTGATATGGGGAGGAACCTATGGGGGTTTTATAAGCTGTTTGGTAGGCCCATAATGCATCATCAAACTTTCGTGACCAATCAGTACTGTTGGCATTCACAGGTTTTGCTTATATGGACTTGATCTATCTATTAGAGACCTTAATCTGTCCGTTTGTCTAAGGGTGATAAGGTGTTTCAAACTTATAATTTACTCCATATTTTCCAGTAGGCTTCTGCATAGATGATTATAGAAATGAGACCCACTGTCACTAATTATTGCTCGTTGATTGGCAAATTGAGAAAAAATGTACTTTTTCAGAAGTGCGATGACAACACTTCTACCTTCATTATTGGGGAGTGATACCACTTCCACACATTTGGACACTTATTCAACCACAACCAGGATATATTTCATACCATAGGAGCCTACGAAAGAACCTATGAAATCAATCCCCCATAAATCAAAGAGTTCTAACTCTAGAATAGGAGTCAAGGGGTGTTAATGGCATCGTGAGATATTGCCTTGACGTTGTCTTGGTCATAGGAGAGTGTAAAGTTGTAAGCATCCTTATAGATTGTAGGCCTATAATACCCATATTTTAAGATTTTATGGGCTGTGCGGGTTCTTCTATGGTGACCCTCAATAGGTGAAGCATGACAAGCCTCAAGAATACTCATCACCTATACCTCCAGGATGCATCTATAAATTATACCATCCACACAAATACTAAATAAATAAGGATCGTCTTATAAAAACTTTCTTACTTCATGCATAAATCTCTTTATTTACTGGAAGGATGAGTCTTTTGGGACAAGATCACTTGACAAGAAATTGGCAAAATTAGCAAACTAGGGAATTAAGTCTTGCGATGATGCCAAAATCTTCTCTTCTAGGAAAGTATCTTTGATTTCAAGCCCATCCCGTACTTTTTGTATTTCTTCTTCCTCAAGTCTGGAAAAGTGATCAACAACTTGATTTTCTATGCCTTTCTGGTCCTTTACTTCGAAATCAAATTCTCGCAATAAGAGAACCCACCGAATCAATCTCATTTTTTCATCTTTCTTCACCATTAGGTATCTGAACGCTGTATAGTCTGTATGGCCAATAACCTTAGTACCAATCCAATAGGACCAGAACTTCTCAAAAGCAAAAACCACTACTAGTTCTGGCTCGGTAACACTATAGTTCTTTTAAGCAAGGTTTATTGCCTTGCTAGCATAGTAAATAAGATGAAGGACCATTTCTTGCCTTTGGCTTAGGAAAACACCTAAAGCCACACGGATTGCATAATATATGATCTAAAATGGCAAGGACCAGTTGGGGGACACTATAATAGGGCCTGAAACCAACTGCCCCTTCAAGCAGTCAAAAGCCTTCAGACATGCCTCATCAAAATCAAACTTCACCTCTTTCTCACTAAGCTTTCATAGAGGGTTAGAAATATTTGAGAAATCATTAATGAAACACTTGTAAAATCCTGCATGGCCCAAAAAACTCCAAATATCCTTCACCGAGATTAGTGGTGGTAACTTCTCAATTATTTTACTTTTTGCCTTATCCACCTCTATTCCCCTTTTTGAGATCTTATGCCCAAGAATGATTCCTTCTTTCACCATGAAATGACACTTCACTCAGTTTAGCAATAAGTTGCATTTCTCACATCTACGAAGAGAATTGGCCAAATAGACCAAATAGTCATCAAAGCTATCACCAACCATAGATAAATTATCCATAAATAGCTCAATGGTATCTTCCACCATATCAGAGAATATCAATATCATGCATCTCTAAAAGGTGGCAAGAGCGTTGTACAACCTAAATGGCATTCTTTTGAATGCAAAAGTCCCATAAATGCAGGAAAATATCGTCTTTTCTTGCTCTTCAGGTAAAATAGTGATTTGATTATAACCGGAATACCCGTTAAGAAAATAATACCAACCCCTGCATGCTAACATGTCTAGCATCTGATCCATAAATGACATGAAAAAATAGTCCTTCTGAATTTATGTATTTTGCTCTTTGTAGTCCACGAACACTCTCCAACCTGTGACTGGTTTTATTGACATGAGATCATTTTTCTCATTTGGCACTACAGTAATTACGTCTTTCTTTGGGATGCATTGAATAGGACTAAACTACTTGTTATCTGCAATGGTGTAAACTACACCTGTATCTAACCACTTGATGATTTCTTTCTTACCCCCTCCTACATAGAAGGATTTAGCTGGCGCTAATGCTTAATACTAGGAATACAATCTGGTTCAAGTTGGATCTTATGAGTACAAATGCCAGGAGAGATAGACATAATATCTGCAATGGTCAATCTTATATCTCTTTTGAACCTCTGCAACACTGATAACAATGCCTCTACCTTAGTATCAATTAGGTCAGCTTCAATAATCACCTGCAAGGTATTGTCAGCTCCCAAAAATTTATAGTGCAAGTAAGAAGAGAGGGACTTCAACCCCAAAATTGGTGGATCCTCAATAAATGTTCAAGCGGGAGGAGTGGTTTTATTTTTCAGATCTAGATCAAGCTCTTTTGGAGCAAAGAACCCCTCCCATATAAAGTGCCCACCATCTCATCATATTCTTCAATTCCATTATTATCAAAATTCATAATCACCATTTTTAATTCCTCGACACCCAACCTTTTCTTAATTGGAACAATCCTACATCAATCTCGTCATCAATGGAGTCTACACAGACATTACCCTCATATTATTTTGCTGTCGCATTGACTGACATACATTGGAGATTACCTATACATCATTGAGTCTGAACCTCATCAGTACTAACTCCATATCAATAATTGCACTACCTATAGCTAGGAAGGGTCTGCCCAAGATGATAGGGAAGGATCCCAGGTCCTCTTTCTTTTCTACCAACAATCTTAAAGCAACAACACTGCAATGATGCATATTATTAGCGGGCTCATAGTTCACTGTCCTCTTTCTAGTGACTAGATCTTTCATGAATTTTGCATAACAAGGTATCTGCTCCAATGCCTCTACAAGTGGAATGTTGAGTAACAACTCCTTCGACATTGACAAGAACTTTTGATATTTACCTTCTTCTTTAGTCTCTAAGGAAAATGAGAGAGGGGTCTCAAAATAATCTTCACAAAAGGTTTATCAACCTTACCCTTACCTTTATCCTTTGTAGCCCTACACTTAACACCTGGTTATTTTCCAGCTTTAACTTCAGGTTCTTCCTAAATATCAGCATGATTACCATCAATATTTGACTTAACTACAATGGGTATAGGGGTATCCATGGTGGTCTTACCATTTTGAGTGGTAATGGCATGACATTGACTATCATTCTTTAGATTTTTCACTGTATTATTGGAAAGAGTGCCAGACTACCTTTGATCTAATGTTGTCGACATTTGGCCAAACTACTTCTCAAGTTCTTTGATCGCGGTGGCATGCAACTCAACTTTTTGATTCATCCCTGATATGTCTTCCTTAATATCCTTAAGGAAACTCTCCTGACTTTCTTGGCCTTTACTAGCTTTGAAAACATTGCTTCCATTCTCAACTCGGTATCTCGACTACCCGGTGGAACATATCTATCACTCTTCTATTTTTTTCATCTTTACGTCTCCAATCACCATCTTGTTCTCTGTTTTTATCCCAGTATCTGTCGCTATAATAGTTCCAACCCCTATTTACTTACTTCTTTTCTTGGAAACCCACTACTTCTTAATCTTGATACTTTGTTTCCTCATTTGTATCAGACTTATAAGCCCTTGATGCAGGCCCTTGTTCCCCCATTGTGTTTATTTTTTTGAGTTCATCGCTATAAATTACATCGTAGGCAACCCAATATCCATTCTGAACCATGCAACTTCTTGTGCTATCAATCATCACCAATTGTGTAGTCACTAGAAGCCAATAACATACATAACAATATCTCTATCCGCTTCCTGAGTATACCATCCTCGATTAGTGATAGAGATCTCATCTAGCATTTTTAGTGGCATATATCAACAAAGACGTATCAGTGCACCTCCAAATATTGTGTCTACCATAGCCCTAGAACTTATATTCAAGAATCTATAGAATATCTCCAATAAATTAGACACTAGAATCCAGTGATTAGGTACCATGCTTAACTTCTTTTTGAACTGAAACCACGCCTCATACATGGACTCGGCAGAGAACTACTGGAAGTTATAAATCTCATCTTTTAGCTGTAGCATCCTAGTAAGAGGAAAGAATTAATTCAAAAATTATATAAGAAACTCATTCACAGTAGTGATTGAGACTGTAGGAAGTTTCCGCAACCACAATGATGCTTCTCCGGTCATCGAGAAAGAGAACAACCTCAATGCCTTATGATCTATCCCTGGATAGTATACGAAGTGCATATCCCAATAAAATTGGCAATATGCATGTTTGCATTATCTATCGACAACCCTGAAAATAATCTTTGAGATTTAACAGCTAAATCATTGCACTGGTAATGGCTCCTATCTCAACAGGCTCATCATATCCCATCTCTTTATCTTCGTCATATGGTGGTATATACTAGTAATATGGGATCACTTGAGGTCTACCACCACACACTCTATCTTGTTCACCGTCGAGTGCTACTCGATGATCAACTACTGGTCTTGTCTGGCTAGCTCTGCCTATTAAGCTAATCGAGCTTCCTTAGATACTCTTCTCTAGTGTTTAGATGCCTCTACTAATATTAAATTTGTCTATCTATTATTAATATTCCATGGATCACCTAAGCAGGGGGAGGTACAATAAGAGGGTCATCCCAAAGCCCTTCAAAATTGCCTGCCTGTACTTATTCAGTTATTGTACGATTAGGCTGTAGTAGTCTTTTTGGTTCAGGACTCAACGGGAGACAGGGATTGCCTCGACTCCTAGTGTTAGGCATAAACCAGTGTATACCCAACTAAAAATAAAAAATAAACACCCAAACTTTAACAAATCCAATCAACAATTCAACACCTCTACTCTCTGATAATGGAACCATTAATAAGTTCAACCTTGGTGAAGTCTGAGTAGCCAACAAAGTAGAGTCATGAAGCGATGATAAATTGGGCACTACTTGGGAGGAAACCTAAGGTATTTTGGTATTTTTGCATCTGTGTCAGTTCTCGACGCCTAGTGCATCTTAGGTATGTCCTTATTTGTAATGCCCCAAGAGTACACCCTAGGCGCCACACAATTCGTACATCACTGAAGGACCACAAGCTAACCTATGAGCTGGTATCTACTATGAGCATTGAGTAAACTGATAAACAATATGTGCGGAAATTATCAAAAAATTCCATAAGGTTTTAGTATCTAAAAACACTACTAAATCATAGTTTTAAATCTCTTAAAACATACTGGCAATACTGATAAAATAACTGATAATAACTGAAAACTGACCAACTGTCTGTACTAGTTTGAAAGCCTCTAAACTGACTGAATATGGAGTTGATAGGACAAACCCCCAACTAACTCTGACTGAGTAGAAATACTAAACTGATAAGGTAAACTAAAATAAATAAACCATCTCCTTCAAGTATGATAAATCACCCCTACTACTACTAATAATTTGGTATATCTACGTGCGGTCAGGGAACTGAGCATCTGAACCTAAGATATTAAACATCATAGTGCAAAAAACAATTATGCGATCAGTACTTTGAATGTACTGGTAAGCTAAATGAGGTTAGGCTAATATGCATGAGTTCATGTGTATGTACTAATAACTGGCTAAATAACATAAGGTAACTGTATGAGAGTACATGCGAAAATGAAAATACTAAATATGCAAGACCAAGCGTATATAATGTATCTAAAATATTTTGGAACTAAAGTACTGAATTCTAATAACTGATTAACCGATAACTGAAAGCTATGGTCGAGCAAAATTAAACTGAGTTCTGTACTGAATACTGAAACTGAGACTGTGGGAAGTATAACCTACTCGACATGCCCCAAATGAGCTAATTGGGGTCCAACCTGTAATCCCAGTTAGAAGGGTGTTAGTACCATTCCACGGGTACTAACAATAGCTATGTCAACCCTCATATGGTAGGAAAACTCATGAGATATATGAGTTTGTCAACCCTAATATGAAAGGAAGACATCTCAACCTATGATGTCTATATAGTTCTATCACTCCGGAATTTCTACTAAAGGTCAAACCCTATACTAGAAGGAGTGCCCCTATCCCTGGGTTCGCTTAGTGCTAAACTCTACTCCTAACTAAACTGACATGGGTCACTAGACTGTACTAAGATTGACTGAACTGACAACTGAACCTATTAAATGACTGAATAATATCACTTATGGTATAACTAAATTTATTTTATAGATTCTAGAAAACTAGACAAATAGATAAATTTCAGGCATTCATAACCCCCAGAACTCGATAACAATAATAACAAGATCATACTAAGACTTTAAGGACATGATAAGTAGTCATTATTCAAAACTCACTCTATTAAGCATTTCATCAAATATATGGGAGACATGAATTTAAACATGGGAATACTTTTAAGCATGATGAGATAGCACAATCACATGAAAAAATCATAAACTAAGAATTTATTCTGAATTCTCATGAAAATGGTATGGAAACCATAATATTTAAAACATGCTATACTGCATTCCACGTGAAAACAATTGAAATCATAACTTGAAATCAAATTATCAATATATAGATAAACATACTTCAACTTTCAAATGTGTAAGGGATCTTTCTATCAAAACCCTTGGAAACATAATACATGATCGAAATTCTTAAGGTTTTCATGAAGGTAATTCATCGTCAACATGTAATTTCATTGTTAGCATGTAATAAGTAGTCATTGTTCAAAACCCAAATCATTTAGGCATTTTATCAATCACTTGGGGGACATGAGTTTACAACATGGGAATAGTCAAGTCATGTGAACATAACAAAATATCCATACTAAAACATAATTTAAGGGTTTAACATATGAATATCACTATTCAAACGTAATAAGGGACAATTCAACGAACATCACTTGTGACCATGATATAAAATTGAAATTGATAAAGCTTCATGAATGAAATTCATATTAACATGTAAAAATTATAGCTTTGATCTTTAAAAATGAGTTCTTGCACTCCCTGGATGAAAGGGACCCATGAATGAACATCAAATATACCTTATTAGATTAATTGAGTGTAGAAGTTTGAGCTTTGAATTCCTAACGATGTTCTTGAAGCTTTTTCTTGAAGTTCTTGAACCCGAAAGCTTGGATTATTGAATTTCTTGAAGAGGGAGTAATGGAATTGTTCTTGATTTCTTAAAGCTAGGTTTTTTCTTTTCAAAGAAAAGATGAATAATAGTGTATATAATGCTTTTGGGGGCTGAAATTATATGTTATGGATGAATTTGGGTGAGGGGAAGTGACCAAAGTGACCCTAGACCCTTTAGGAACTAAAGCAGCGGGTGAAATAGATCTGTATCACATTGGCCATTTCATCAGGGAAACCAACGCGTCGCGTCACTCATTGCATCGTGAAGACCGACGCGCCTCGCCCCAATCGCATTGGCTTACTACCTCAAATGGAAAATGCCATAACATTTCACTCACATATAAAATTAAGGAGAAATTGGTATCATTGGAAAACTGACTCAATTATCTACAATTTGGTAGGTTTTGAGCTACAAAATTCTATGTATATAAAAAGTTATTCATGTTCAAAGTTGATCCTTGTATAATCGAATACCAAACTTTGGACGTATCAAAGACTCTTGGCTCAACTTTGTTGTAAGTGATTCTTATGAATATTTTTCACCTTGAAAGCAAATCAAACACGAGGATAAAGATCATGAAACTTATATTCACATGGGAATCATTTGGATTATATCTTATACATGTAGGAACGATGGTTTAAAGACTAGCCTGAATATGCGGGGTGTTACATTTTCTCGCCCTTGGAAACATTAGTCCTCGAATGAAAATAGTTAGACTGAGAGTACTGTACGAAGGTAACTGAGATCATATTCTGAACATGCATGCATGAAAACATGATTGCATAACTGATTCTAAAACATGATACATGAACTGAATATTATGAACTAAACTACTTTCTTGAATACATGCAATGAAATGAGAATGGTTATAAGGTTGACATAGAAAAAAGAGAGTCAACTAATGAGTAGCCATTACTTCAAGATGGATCTAGTTTCATGAGGAATAGGTGAGAGGTTTAGGATATGAAAACTCAGAGTATTACAATACATCTTTCCCTTGAAATATTTCATCCCTCGAATGATACTGACTTGGCTGAAATACTAAGGAAAGATTGGGATGATGCACGGGGCACTTACAGACTGAATCGTGACTGAATATCTAGAATTTGAAACTGATGTAGGATGTATGAACTGAACCAAATTCACAAATTACATGGATGCAGACAAGCTACCTATTGGAATGGCCATATTCATGAGGTTCCGGATAGTATGATTAGATTAAAAGATGAAAAACTATAGAAATTTATCTGTCTGACTGCTAGATGGGATTTCTAGCTACTGAAATCTTATACTCAACTATACATTCCAGTTCACAACTGCACTTCACTTGAGGATACTGGCAATATTCATATGGGCACTATAACTCTACCTACTGAAGTCTGAGCTGAACTGAATTCTCTCATTATCTTCAAGCCTACTCAAATCTACAAAGTGCACACATAACACTGTAATACTAGTCTAAACCATGAATTCAATACACCCTGCATTTTCACAACTCCTCATCTCATGACTAATTCTTATTACCACTTTAACAACTATATTCAACCTCTTACTAGACATTCACTAACGCACAAAACATTCACCCACTTATACACCAACATGAAATTCAAGCCTATCTTTACAACCACTCATGAAATTCTAGGCAAACAACTACAAAATCATCTTTCTCATATTCTCTAAAACCCTATCAATAACAACTTCCATGCACTATTCTTAGGAAGACATGCATAAAAATTCTAAACTAACCAAGACATACACCAAAAGCTTCACCTCAATATTCCTTCAAACTTATAGACTTACTTAAGACAAGCATACAACAATCTTTGACAACATGAAATATTTACTCTTTCCCATCTACACAATTATTTATCATCACTATCTTGACATAAAGAGAGGTCAATGAAATGTTAGGACATGAGAACCTGAAGTATGAAAGAATACTCACCATAACTTAGATAGTTAATTGAGGCTCGAGGAATAGAGTATCAACATTATGGATTCATCAAAAAGATCTGAACTGAGGGCATACATGACATAAATTGAATTTTTCTAATCATTAGAAGTGTAACATGAGTATCTGGAATTGAACATACTATAAGACATGAGTCATGAGCTGCATGACCTAATTTTGGAGTTCATAAATTCACGGAACCTGATTTGTACTACTGAGTGAACTGGAACTGCTTATACTAGGAGCTTGAAGCGCACATGATTCTCTATGATGTGCTTGAACATAAACTATGATAATGGAGATGATAGGTAAGTCATGAGTAGATTTTGTGAAGACTGAAAAACTTTGCATTGAGATAAGAATGGGTTGGGAATCATCCTCACTCATTGCTTTTCTGCACATACTGGCATCACTACTAGGATCTGAGGGCCTGACTTGGTTTCTTTCTCTATAATCTCCCCCTTAGCTTAAAGCCATCACTCTAAGTCTGTGGAACCCCTTTTAAATAACTCTAACTAAACTGGAATCACTTTACTCTAGAGTATGAGACATAACAATACACTTAAGTAGTGACCTCACCCTGAAAGACTATATCTTAACATGTAACACCCACTGCTAATACCTTCTTATGAGATTCAACTCTTAGATTTCTATAGACCCAACAATCATCATATAATAACTTAAACACTGACCAACTTAGAATCTTATCGAGTATCACCATACCATAATTTCACACCATCTATAGTTTTAACCCTTTTTTCTTTTAGCTCAGTCTTTAAAGATTCAAACTTAGATTCTAACACTTTACATGTATATCCCTAAACCCTTACTGAACCATACTAACTTCCTTCATACCCTACTAATATCATATACCTAAACGTATATTTTTCCTTACACCAAGCTACCTAACATCATCTATCTATAACCCATAAACTAATTGATAAAAACATCATATACCACATAGCCTCATTCATACTTATCAATTCAAGGGTACTATATATGTACACACACTGTTAAAACTTAGAAATAATACAATCCCAAATCACTTTGGGTACACCTCTAGATCATACACACATCATCATGCTTAATTTCAAATCAACAACTTAATTTCTTGCATACACTGTTTCAAGCTTACTGATTCACCTTTCATACAACTAGCCCCAATTTACTACTTCTAAACTTCTGGGTTCATGCTTCTAACTCTAGGTCATATGCTATCAAAAGATTCTGAGAAGGGATCTAAAAGCATATCTAACTTTGGCTTAATGCACGATTTTCATAATTCATGAATAAAATCCTTTATACTTTGGAACATGAAGGCACATATGGGATACTTTTGAGCCTGCATACAATACCCTAATTGTCTGCAAGAACCATCTAAGAACAGTATATCTATAAGGATTTATGCTTGGCTATTTATGTTACCTTGAAAATAAGGTAGAGCTGATAAATAGAGTAAGATGAGAATATGCATAACTTTCTTAGATAAACTTTCTATAGCACGAGCTGGGACATAAAAAAAGGGAAACTTTTCCTAATATGTCTTGTAGCCTCTTGTTCAAAAGTGTGGTGCGCTTTACACCTATGTATAAGACTCTACTCTATGCGGCTTCCAAACTCCCTAGGATACTTTAAAACCTTAGGATCTAATACCAAGTTTGTAATTCCCTGAGAGTACACCCTGGGTACCACACAATACTTACAGCCCTGAAGGACCACAAGCTAATCTATGAGCTGGTACCTGCTGTGAGCACTAAGTAAAACTGATAAACAACATAAGCGGAAAATATAAGAAAATGCCATAAGGTTTTAGTATCTGAAAACAATACTGAATCATAGTTTTAAATATATAAAAACATACTGACAATACTAATAAAACAACTGATAATAACAACTGAAAACTAACCAACTATCTGTACTAGTTTGAAAGCCTCTAAACTAACTAAAAGTGGAGTTGATGGGACAAACCCCTAACTAACTCCAACTGAATAGAAATACTAAATTGATAAGGTAAACTGAAATAAATGAACCATGTCCTCAAAGTATAAGGACTCACCCTTACTATTGCTGATAATCCGATATATCTACGCGTGGTTAGGGAAATGAGCATCCAAACCTATGATATTAAACATCATAGCACAAGAAATGAGTATGCGATCAGTAATTTGAATGTATTGGTATGCTAAATGAGGTCAGGATAATATGCATGGTTTCATGTACATGTAATAATAACTAGCTGAATAACATAAGGTAACTGTATAAGAGTACATATGAAACTAAAAATACTAAACATGCAAGATCAAACATATATCATGTATCTAAAATAGTCTTGAACTGAAGTACTGAATTTTGATAACTGATTACCTGATAACTGAAAGCTATGGTAGAGCAAAATTAAACTGAGTTCTGTACTGAATACTGAAATTGAGACTATGGGAGGTATCATCTAACCGACATGCCCCAAATGAACTAATTGGGGTCCAACCTATAATCCCAGTTGGAAGGGTATTAGTACCATGCCACAGGTACTAACAATAGCTATGTTAACCCTAATCTAGTAGGAATACTCATCAGATATATGAGTATGTCAACCCTAATATGGAAGGAAGACATCTTAACTTACACTGGTTACATAGTTTGGTAACTCAGGGATTGCTACTAAGGATCAAACCCTATACTGGCTGGAATGCCCCCATCCCTGGGTTCACTCTGTGCTGAATACTACTCCCAACTAAACTGACATGGGTCACTAGACTGTACTAAGATTGACTGAACTGACAACTGAACCTATTAAATGACTGAATAATATCACTTATGGTATAACTAAATTTATTTTATAGATTCTATAAAACTAGACAAATAGCTAAATTTCAGGCATTCATAACCCCCAGAACTCGATAACAATAATAACAAGATCATACTAAGACTTTAAGGACATGATAAGTAGTCATTATTCAAAACTCACTCTATTAAGCATTTCATCAAACATATGGGAGACATGAATTTAAACATGGGAATACTTTTAAGCATGATGAGATAGCACAATCACATGAAAAAATCATAAACTAAGAATTTATTCTGAATTCTCATGAAAATGGTATGGAAACCATAATATTTAAAACATGCTATACTGCATTCCACGTGAAAACAATTGAAATCATAACTTGAAATCAAATTATCAATATATAGATAAACATACTTCTACTTTCAAATGTGTAAGGGCTCTTTCTATCAAAACCCTTGGAAACATAATACTTGATCGAAATTCATAAGTTTTTCATGAAGGTAATTCATCGTCAACATGTAATTTCATTATAAACATGTAATAAATAGTCATGGTTCAAAACCTAAATCATTTAGGAATTTTATCAAACACTTGGGGGACATAAGTTTACTACATGGGGATAGTCAAGTCATATGAACATAACAAAATCTCCATTCTAAAACGTAATTTAAGGGTTTAACATATGAAATCAACTTTGTTCTAAGTGATTCTTATGAAAATTTTTCACCTCAAAAGCAAATAATACACGACGATAAATATCATGAAACTTATATTCACATGAAAATTATTTGGATTATAGATTATAGATGTAGGAACAACGGTTCAAAGACTAGCCCAAAAATACGGGGTGTTACATTATTCCCTTGATTTACATTATTTACATACACCGGGGACAGTCATCGTATTTTAGTTGGGGGTACGGTATACCGTAGTCGCCGTGGGTTTTTATTACAGTTTTTATTTTATTGTCAACCATGGTATGGTTGTTGAACCAGAATCTCTAGGGTAATGTTTTGTTGTATTATGTTTTGTTTCATATTACATTATGATTTTATGTAATTAGGAGATTTTTGAGTATCTAGGGTAGTTGATACACTTTGTTTTTTGATTTTTTATAAAAGTGATACCCCTCCAAAAATTTATGTTTTGAACTATACATTATGTATATATGTGTGACCATTGTGAATCTTGTTATGGAATTAGAATTAGGGATCGAATAATTATAGCTAACTTATGCATGAACCAGATAGGTAGTAGTTTGTGATACAACCCTGTTCTATGTGTGTGAGAGATAATACTTTATTCCTTTTGTGTGCCGAATCCAAAACTTGCTCGGTTAGTCTCGCCTAGGTTGTAGGATAGTCGGTTAGGAAAGGATCAGAGGCCATTTTTGAAATTAGTCCACTTTTAGCCTAAATGACCTTTCAAATGTGAATAAGTATCCCTTGATCTCTATTTTGAGCATGTATAGACTATTTTTCTTGTATCACCTTTTACCTTCCCATTTTTGTTACAATAAACCTATTTTGGTTGTTCTCCTTGGACATTGTACACCTCAACTTAAGCAAATCACTTAAGTTGAGGGTGGCTATCATTGGAGTGCATAATGTGAAATAGGTATGAAGAAGGATAAATAAGAGAAAATAAAGTAGGGTTGGGTTTGGTATAATAAGCAAAAGAAAAATAAAGAAAAAGAAAAAAATGAATAAAAGAAACCACACCCAACCTGAATGTGTAATAAAAGAATAAAAAGGGTGAAATAAGTGTGGAATAAAAGAAAGTTGGTTTCTAAGTGGACCCTAATGTAAGTGTAGTGCAAAGGAGTCTTAGTCACTAAAAATGTCCATATGTACTATACTAGCTCCCTAAGCCTACGTTACAAGCCAAGTAAAGTCCTATAGTGATCCTAACCTGACTGACTAAAAGCTAAGGTAAAGAAAATAAGAGCAAGCATATGGTACTTGATACACATTGATTGGAACTTCTTTATGAGTGTGAGTGTCTCTTGATTGTCCCTTCACTGACATACATAATTTCATATGAGTGATTGGACTTCATTGTTGTGAGAGAACTTAGGTTGTCTTTGTAGTGTAACTTGTATATATCTGTGGTTGTTTGTTAATGATATAATGCCATATCTTGATTCCTTGTATCACATTATTGTACTTCATTGATACAGAAAATTAGTTTTGAAGTGTTGAGATAGGAGGGGAGGGATAACATTTTGAGCTTAAAAGTTGATGATTGACTTTCGTAGATAGCGTAGGTTTCCCCTATTTAAGCGTTGTTGTTTGTTGTGTTTTATTTAAAAGGATATGCAAACATTCTATGTTGAGGGTGTTGATGTGCTATGTTTTCAAAGCACTTTTGATTCTTATAACAATGAATATGTAGTTACTTAGGTCTTTTTAATAGATATGATGTGTTTTGTGTTGTATTTTGCAGGAAACCAAGTTTTCGATCTAAAAAAGAGAAAATATGAGAAAATTGATGATTTTGGACTACTTACGTGGGTACCTATGCCCCGTAGGTACTACCTACGTGGAGTAGGTATTAGAGTAAGTACTAGCAAGTTAAAGTTTGGAGATTAAAAAACTGAAGAAAAATCACTGTCACCTACGATAGGTCACCTATAGGTCGAAGGTAGTACCAATGCCCCGAAGGTGATAGAAATCAGAAATTTCAGAGAAGATTCTGCAAGATTTTGGCTTTGTTCACCTATGTGGGACCACCTATGCCCCACAGGTGCCACTTACGCCTTATAGGTGGTCACCGATATTTATTTTCCTCTTTTGTTTAGGACTTGATTCCTAGGGTTTCCTTGTACTCTATAATTACCCTTTTGATATTTTTAGTTAGTTTACGCATTCTTATTACTTACAAACATATATTTGATTCCAAGATTTGATTTTGATTTTGGGATTGCTTTTTCTTGACTTTGGTTGATTATTCAATTGGAGACATTGTTTTTTATTCATTGATTATTGTGATATTGATTTAATTCTTTCAAATATGAATTTCATTGATTGTTTCACAACTATGAGTGGATAATTACCTTAGCTAGATGAACAACACCTAAACTACACCTCCAATTGAAGATAAAATAGTCGTTGTCAAGTAAAGTAACCCAACTCAGGTTGTGGTCAAACCCATAGGGAACACGTGGACTTGTCTCTCTAGTTTGGTGGAATCAATGCGAAGTACTGAAAGTAAATGGGGGGTGTGTAGCCGTAATCTCAAACAAGTAAGAAAACTCAAAAGCATTGGTTTTGAACAGTCAGAAATAAACGCTAGGCTTGTGTTCCCCTGGCTTCTAACTAGTAGGCTTCTTGTGCTCAATCCAACTATCAAACTGCTGCACATGTAGAATCTGGTAAGTTACGTATCACCAATTGCCTCTCAACATATCGTGGTAAATTTCACTCATCTCTTCTCAATCATTAAGTGTTGCCTTACTAACCCTTACCTTGGACCCCAATTTCCACTATCTCCTCCCAGTCTCAAGTTGAAAAGATGTAAGTTAATCATCTTAAGTAGATAATGCAGGTAATCTTATTTTGGCAATTAACACTATCACTGTTTTGATCTCTTTTCACCAATCTCTACCTACCTCTCGGGTTCATAGTGAATATAGGCTATATCCTAACGTTTTCAACCATTAAGAAAGTAATAAGTATGAAGAAAACCACAATGCATGCAACAACAACTATCTAGAAGGATTGAATACTTTTGCTACTTCATTATTTATCCAAGGATCCTACAACCCTAGCTAATGGAATTAGCTACTCATGTTTGTAATACGATCAAAGGTATTCATAATTTAAACCATTCAAAAAATATCACAATAATCAAAGAATAAAACCCAAAGTCTTTAAATGAATGAATAACGAAAATCAGTATAAAGTAATCCCAAGATCAAAATTGAATCCTGGAATCATATAAATATTTATAAGTATGTAGAGTGCATAAACTAATAAAAAAACTTCTAAAGGGTATATATATATGTTACAAGGAAACACTAGGAAATAACTTCCAAATAAAGAAGGAAAATCAAGGTTCGTGGCCACTTACTGAACCAGCTATGGGCCATAGGTACAACAACTAGGACTTTTGGTCCTTGAAAGTTTCTGAAATTATATTCTCACTATCCTCATTATGACTCACCCTATGAGTCATAGGGTGTCATTACAAGTCGTAAGGACCCAAATCAGAGCTTGACAAGTAAACGTGGCTAAGTTTTCTTTCCTGAGTATGAGTGGATCCCAACGAGTTGTATGGATTCATTTCGAGTCGTGATATCCCAACCGTAGTTAAACTAGTGTATGTTCCAAGTGTTTCTATATTGGTGATGACTAGGACCCTAAATATCGTAGGGTCCCTAAATATCGTAAGGTCCCCTAACGAGCCAAATGGTATGACTCGTAACTAGACCAGTGTGGTAGTCTAGGACACTGTTCAGATTACGACTGAGGGAAAACAAGTCATAAAGTGACCCTACGAGTCGTAAGGTCACTTATAACGACTGATGGTTTATTTTCCAGCTTTTTAATGAGGGTATTTTGGATATTTTCCTCTTATTAGATTAATAACCCACAAGCTATGATCATACTTGGTACCCTATTTTCATTTATAATATACATCAAATACACTCTCTTCTTCTTAAATTTGCTTAAGCATCAATACTTAGGGTTTCAAAGAAGTGTCTCAAGTAGAGAATCAAGGGTTGAATTCTCTCCATAATCTTAGGTAATTAAGGCATGTTACTCTTCCTTAATTATTACCTTGCTAAAAGCATATATTTCAAAGTATTATTCATATGGTTTGATATTGGTTTTGGAATATGGGTTGAGGGTTTTGAATTTTTGTTTTTGAACAATGTTTTTCCATGGTTTACATAATATTATTCATGATTTAATTATGGTTTTGAACTTGTGGGTTGAATGGGTATGGTGAATAAACTAGGGGATTGTGATTTCCCCCAATTTGTGAATATTGACAATAAAAGTTGTAATGACCATAACCCCATATTGTGTAATTGATTTTGAATATGAAAAGTATGCACATAGAACTATTCTTCAACTATTGCATAGGTTAATAAAGTATAATGATTTTTAATTGAACCTTATGGGGTTTTCTAATTCCCCAAGCTAATGTATAATTAAACCAAGGGGGTTATGAATTCCTTAAGTGATGATAATTGGTTTGGCATGTTGATATTACCTTGCAAGTGTAGTTGGTATGACTATACCAATAGTGTATTCCTAAATGTGTATTACGTTTCAATGAATAAGAATGTGTGATAAAAGATTTAATTAATGAGGATTGTGTATCTAAGTCGTGAAAGTGAAGGTCCCGAGGAACCAATACTAGAAACCACAATTGCGAACGTGGGGGTCTAAAGTACTGGGTGGTTTGAGTCCCCCTTATTATTATTATTATATGATTGGGAGGTTCGAGTCCACCATATTGCATTACATGATTGGGTGCTTAATTAAGTTACCTTGGTATACCGGGTTGTTTAAGTACCCTATGGTACATACTTACATCTTCTAGTTTGTGCGGATACACCCACTGGTGCCCTTCCAGCTGGGGAAAAGCTAGACCCATATAGCCCTAGGTGCCATATTATATTATGAGGGTTGAGCTACATAATCCAGTCTAAAGTTGTAATGTGCATGGTAAACCTTGTTCTCTTTCTTGGCCTATTATTTATGTATGTACATGGTGATGTTCACATGGATTTAAATTGGGTTTGACTTTGCTTTATTTTATCCCCTATACTATAGTTATATGCTAGTGCTTAACCCACTAGCCGTCTCCGGATGTTGTATCTCCACGTGATACAAGAACCGAAGATACTTTTATTTTTCTTATGCAGTGTTAGGTGGATTAGCTCAGTTCGTCAGTCGTTGGTGGTGAAGTGGTGATCTTCCATTTTCAAGAGGACATGGACATTTCCTCATTTTTCATTCATAGATTTAGAATTGAGAGTTCACATTTTTATTAACATTGTCATTTTCACTATCATAGTTGGGGGCATGTCCCCACACTTTGATTTTGATTTTGATAGAAAGCATTGTGGATTACAATGGACTTGGGTGGTGATGTTGGTTGGTTGTTTTTGGTAAGTTACCGGTTATCGATTATAATTGTCTTAAATTTCTTTAAGCTTAACTTCTTCTATCTTATTATATATTAATAATCCATCCACTCTTGAGCAATGTGTGGTGTTTTTGTTAGGTACAGGGGGTGGTCTCTGATCCACAATGGACTTGAGATATTCGTCATAGCCAGGCCCTAGTTTGGGTCATGAAAAAATTAGGATCAGATCCTAGGTTTGGTGTCATTAGGTGTCCACAACATCGTGTCAAGTAGTGTTTCTTTTATGGGTATGTAGCGCACCACACTTATAAGGGAGAGACTATGAGGCATTTAGGAATGTTTTCCTTTTTTGTTGTTCTATTTTGGTTTATATAGTCTAGATCTACAAATCTCTTCTAATTCTTATATGTTTGATTTTTAGATCATGCCTCCCTAAAGTTCTATGCTCGTGGAAACTCTTATATCTCATTTGAGGATAATGTGGATGGAGCTCATCCTAATTAAGGAGTTCAGACCCATTCTAGGATCGTTTCTTTTGATTTCCCTAGTGGAGTTCCACAATTTCCCTCTAGCCCTCATCAGCCACCTCAAGTTGGTGTGTCTAATGCTGAGGTTCGCCAATTGATCCATTTTCTTACATAGTTGGTTGCCTCTCAAACTAAGCATATTTCATATGTTTCTATATCTTTTGAGGTTACTAGAGTTGGACAATTTATGAGGGTGAGTCATCCAACTTTCATTGGTTCTAAAGTTGACGAAGATCCTTAACATTTCATTGATGAGATGGAAAAGATTTTCCATATGATGCATATATTGATTTGGAGGGTGTAGAGTTTTCTGCTTATCAGTTGAAGGTTATGGCATATCAGTGGTATGATGAATAAGACAAGTCTAGGGGTAATGATGTTGAGTCTGCTTTGTGGGATAATTTCCAGTGCTTTTCTTGATCGCTTCTTTCCTCTGAAGTTGAGAGAGGTGAAGGTTGGGGAATTTATAAATTTGAAGTAAGGCAAGATGAGAATAAAGGAGTATGCCTTGAAGTTTCATCTATTATCGCATTATGCTTCAAAATTAGTGTCTAGCATGAGGTCTAGAATGAGGAAGGATATCTCTAGACTTGTGTATATTAGAAAAATAAAAGAGGAAAAGAAAAAGCAGTCAGAGATGAGTGAAAGGAAGAATAAGAAGTTCTGATATTTGTATCAGGATGGAGGTCAGCAGTAGAGTGGTAGAGATAGTGGAAAATGGTCCAAGAAGAAGCGGCACAATTATGGTTCCCACTCTATGACTAGTGCTCCTTATCCTTAGCCATTGGGTGATTGTTGTTTTTAGAATAGTGTTTTTCCCAGGGCACAGGTTTTCTAGCCTCAGGTTAGTGGGGCTCAGTCAGCTCCATCATATTCCCCTTGTAGATTTTATGGTCAGGTGCATCGTGGTGTTTATGAAGAGGGGAGGAACATGTGATTTAAGTGTGGTTATATTGGTCATATACAAAGGGATTTTCCTTTTTTGATTGATTTTGGTACAAAGAAAATCCCTGTTGCAAAGTCGTCAGCTCCTGCACCTAAGGGTGCTACTTCTACTTCTAGCTTCGACACTGGTCAAAAGTGTTTGTACATTCTTTCCACCTGCCAGGATTCTAAGGCGTCCCCTGATATTGTTACCAGTACACTCAAACTACTCTCTCGTGATGTCTATTGTCTACTTGGTCCCGGGTCTACCCTTTCTTATGTGACCCCTTATGTGGCTATTCATTTTGGTTTTGATCCTAAATGTATTTCAAAGCCTTTCTTTATGTCCACCCCAGTAGGTGACTCCATTTTATCTAGAAGGGTCTATAGGGGTTGTGTGATGTCGTTTAGTGGTAGGGATACCTTGGTAGATATAATAGAGTTGGACATGTTAGACTTTGATATGATTTTGGGGATGGATTATTTGCATTCATGCTATGGTCTCTTGATTATCGAACCCGAAGAGTTAGTTTTCACTTTTCTAATGAGCTGGTGATTAGAGTGGGAAAGTAGTTCCCTAATGCCTAAGGGAAGGTTCATTTCGTATCATAGAGCCCGAAATTGATTTCCAAGGGGTGCCTTTATCATTTAGTGCATGTTAAGGATTTTAGATCCAAAGTCTTTCTTTATAGTCTGTCCATGTGGTCTGTGAATTTCCTAAGGCATTCCTTGATGATTATCAGAACTTTTTATTCCCGATAAGGAAATTGATTTTGGAATTGATCTTCTTTCGGACACTCATTCTATTTTTATCCCTCCTTATAGAATGGCTACGACTGAGTTGAAGGAACTCAAGGAGCAGTTGAAAGATCTTCTAGATAAGCGTTTACTCACCCTAGTATTTCTCCAGGGGTGCTACCATTCTCTTCATGCGAAATAAAGATAGGTCCCTTCGGATGTGTATAGATTACCACAAATTAAATTGGGAGACTGTGAAGAATAAGTATACGCTTAATAGGATTGGTGATATCTTTGATCAGCTTCAGGGTGCTAAGTACTTCTCCAAGATTGATCTTCGATTGGGTTACCATCAGTTGAAGATTAGGGAAATAAATATCCCTAAGACTGCTTTCCAAACCCGGTATGGTCATTTTGCTTTTTTGGTGATGTCCTTTGGTTTGACTAACGCCCAATAATATTTATGGATCTTATGAATTGAGTATTCCATCATTTCTTAGATTTCTTCATAATTGTATTTATTAATGATATTTTGGTGTATTCTAAGAGTGAGGCAGATCATGTCGATCATCTCCGCCTTGTGTTGCAAACCTTGAAGGATCAATGGTTCTATGCCAAGTTCTCATAGTGTGAGTTTTGGTTAAATGTTGTGACCGATATGGTTCATGTTGTTTCTAGTGAAGGGGTCAAGGCAGATCCACAGAAAGTTGTGGCGGTTAAGAAGTGTCCTAGACTTACTACTCCAACTGACATTCGGAGCTTCTTGGGTTTAGCCGGTTATTATAAAAGGTTTGTGGAAAGCTTTTCTTCTATTGCTTCCCCATTGACTAAGTTGATTCAGAAACAGTGAAGTTTTTATGGTCGAATACCTGTGAGGGTAGTTTTGAGAGGTTGAAATAAGTTAACTTCAGCTCCGGTTTTGACTCTACTTGAGGGTACTAATGTTTTTGTTGTTTATTATGATGTGTCTCAGGTAGGACTGGGATGTGTGCTGATAAAGCATGGAAAGGTGGTTGAAGGTACATGAGAAGAACTATTCAGCTCATGATTTGAAATTGTTGGCTATGGTCTTTTCTTTAAAGATTTGGCATCACTATTTGTATGGAGTCCATGTTGATATCTTCTCAAACCATAGGAGTTTACCGTATGTGTTCACCTAGAAAAAGTTGAACCTTAGGCAGAGGAAATGGCTTGCATTGCTTAAAGACTACGACATGAGTCTCCATTATCATTCAGGTAGAGAAAATGTGGTTGCTAATGCTCTTAGAAGGTTGTCCATGTCTTATCTCATATAGATTAGAATAAGTGAGGAATGGTTAAGGATATTCACTATTTGGCTAATCTAGGAGTTTGTCTCTTGGACTATGAGGATAGTAGTGTGATTGTGAAAGAGGTGGTGAAGGAATCTCTTGGTGCTGAGGTAAAAGATAAATAGATCTTGGACCTTGTATTGATGAAAATCAAGGATAATATGGGTCACCTTAAGGTAATGGTTTTCGAGATTGGTGTTGATGGTATCTTGAGGTACCAAGGCAGGTTATATGTTTCAAATGTTGATAGGTTGCGAGAGAGGATTTTGGCTAAAGCTCATGATTCAAGGTACACTGTTCATCCTGGTTCGACAAATATGTATCATGACTTAGGAGAAATTTATTGGTGGAATAACTTTAATAGGGATTTTGATAATTTTATGGCTACGTGTTTGGTATGTCAGCAAGTGAATGTAAAACACTTGAGGGCTGGTGGGTTGTCTCAAGGGATTGAATTTCCCGTGTGGAAATGTGAAGTTATTAATATGGATTTCATTACATGTCTTCCACGATCCCATTATCAGTTTGATTCTATTTGGGTCATAGCAGATAGGATGACTAAGTCCACTCACGTATTGCTAGTGAGGACTAATTATTTAGTAGAGGATTACACTAAGCTCTTCATAGAAGAGATTGTGAAGTTGCATGGTGATCTAGTTTCCATCATATCTAATTAAGTAACTCAGTTCTCATCTCACTTTTGGCATTCTTTTCAGAGAGGTCTAGGGACTAAGGTGAACCTTAGCACCAGTTTTCACCCCCAGATAGATGGATAAGTGGAAAGAACGATACAAACTTTGGAAGATATGCTATGGTCTTGTGTGATTTATTTTGGTGGTAGTTGGTTTGACCATTTTCCTATCATTGAGTTTGTGTCTAATAATAGCTATCATTCTAGTATTGGGATGGATCCGTTTGAGGATTTGTATGTCAGGAGGTGTAGGTCTCCTATTGGGTGGTTTGAGCTTGGTGAGAATAAGATGTATAGTCTAGACTTAGTCCATCTAGATATTAAGAAGGTGAAGGTGATTCGAGATAGGATTAGGACCACCTAAAGTCGCCAAAAGTCCTATGTGGATGTAAGGTGAAGATATTTGGAGTTTAATTTGGAAGATTTGGTGTTCTTAATGGTGTCCCCATGAAGGGAGTGATGTGGTTTGGAAATAAAGGAAAGCTCAGTCCTCGATATGATGGTCCTTTTCGTACTTTGAGACGAGTGGGCAATGTGTCTTATAAGTTGGATTTGCCTTCGATTTTGAGTTCTATTCATCCATCTTTCATGTTTCAATGTCAAGAAAGTACGTGGGTGATCCTTCCTTGGTGGTTTCTTTGGATGATGTAGGTATTTTGGATTACTTGTCCTATGAGAAAGCCTCGACTGTGATTTTGGATCAGCAAATCCGTCAGTTACAGACTAAGGATGTGGCTTCCGTAAAGTTCTATAGAGGAACCAAAAGGTTGAAGAGGCCACTTGAGAATTTTAAGAGGACATGAAGTCCAAGTATCCGTTCTTGTTTCCCGCTTCGGATAATCATGCATGGGGTATATGTAAACCTTAACATCTCTATTTTCTAACTTTGTTAAGGGAATTGTGATTTCCTTGATATCTTATTTTTCTGTCATTGTAAAAAGGAAGTGTGGTTGTATTTGGAGTCAAATCATACTAATAAATACCTTATCCTATCATTCAAGGATGAATGATCCTAAGGGGGGAGTATGCAACACCCTGGATATTTGGTCCTTGAAAGTTTATGAAATTTTATCCTCACTGTCCTCATTACCACTTATCCTGTGAGTTATAGGGAGTCATTACGAGTCGTAAGGACCCAAATCGTATCCTGACTAGTGTGTGGGACTAAGTGTTTTGTTCTGAGGTATTTTGTTCTGAGTACGAGTGGCTCCTAATGAGTCGTATGAACTTATTATGAGTTGTGATGTCCCAATCGTATCAAACCAGTGTATGTTCGAAGTTTTGCTATCCTGGTGATGTCCTAATTGTATCAAACTATATGGTGCAACTCATAACCAGACTAGTACTGGTGGTCCAGGACACTGTCCAGACTATGACTGAGGGGAAATGAGTTGTAGGGTGACCCAATGAGTCATAAGGTCACTCGTAACGATTGATGTTTTATTTTTGAGCATTTTAATGAGGGTATTTTGGATATTTCTCTCTTATTCCAACAATAACCCACAACCTATAAGCATACTTGGGACCCCATTTTCATCCATAATATGCATCAAATACACTCCCTTCTCCCTCAAATTCACTCAAGCATCAATACTTAGGGTTTCCAAAAAATGGGTCAAGTGGAGTTTCAAGGGTTGAATTCGCTCCTTAATCTTGGGTATTTCAGGCATGTTACTCTTTCCTAATAATTACTTCGCTAAAAATATTAGTTTTAAAGTATTATTCATATGGTTTTGATGTTAGTTTTCGAATATGGGTTTAGGGTTTTGAATGTTTGTGTTTGAATAATGTTTTCCCATGGTTTACATGTGATTGTTCATGCTTTAATTATGTTTTTGAACTTGTGGGGTCCATGGGTATGGTGAATAAACTAAGGGATTATTATTTCCCCCAATTTATGAATATTGACAATTAAAGTGGTAATGACCTCAACCCCATATTATGAAATTGGATTTGAATATGAAAAGTATAATGCACATTGAAATACTCTTTAACTATTGCTTAATGGGAATGCAAATTGAACTACTCTTGAACTGTTGCATAGTATGAAAATAAAGCATAATGATTTTGAATTGAACCTTATAAGGTTATGTAATTCCCCAAGCTAATGTATAATTTAACCATGGGGGTTATGAATTCCCCAAGTGATGATAAATGGTTTAACATGTTGATGTTACCTTGCAAGTGTAGTTGGTATGATGATACCAATGGTGTATGCCTAAATGTGTATTATAGTTCAATGAATGAGAATATGTGATAAATAATTTAATTTGGCTTTAATGAGGGTTGTGTAGCCGAGTCGTGAAAGTGGAGGTCCTAAGGGACCGATACTGGAACCGCAGTTGCCAACGTGGGGGTCCAAATGACCCGGTGGTTCGTGTCCCCTTTATTATTATATGATTGGGAGGTTTGAGTCCCCTATATTACATTACATTATTGGGTGCTTAAGTCACCTTGGTATGCCTGGTGGTTCGAGTCTCCCATGGTGCATTGCATCCTCTGGTTTATGCAGCTACACGTACTGGGGACCTTCCATCTGGGGGAAAGCTGGGACCATATAGACCGTGGGTGCCTTCTTATGTTATGGAAGTTGAGTTACACAATCCATGATAAAGTGTTAATGTCCATGCTAAGCCTTGTTCCCTTTCTCGACATATTATTTACGTATATACATGCTGATGTTCAGATGTATTTAAATCGGGTTTGACTTGGATTTATTTTATCCCCTGTCCATGAGTTACATGCTTGTGCTCAACCCACCAACCATCTCTGGACACTGTATGACCACACGATATAGGCACCTAAGATACTTTTACTTTTCTTATACAGTGTTAGGTGGATTAACCTGGTTCATCATACGTTGATGGTGAAGTGGGAAGCTTCCATTCTCCAGAAGACTTGGACATTTCATCAGTTTTCATTCATACATTAGAATTTAGAGTTAACATTAATATTAACATTGTCATTGTCATTATCATAGTCGGGGGTATATCTCGACACTTTATTGATTTAAGTTTTGATAGAAGGCTTAGTGGATTTCTATGGACTTGGGTGGTGATGTTGGTTGGTTGTTTTTGGTAGGTTACTAGTTATCAGTTATACACATTTCTTAAATTTCATTCAACTTATTTTTTGTTATCTTCTTATATGTTTGAAATTCAACCACTGTTGAGCAGTGTGAGGTATTTTGGTTAGGTACAGAGGGTGATCTCTGGTCCACGGTAGACTTAAGATACCCATCACAGCCAGACCCTGGTTCTGGTTGTGATAATAGGTAGAACCTATGAATTGTAGGTGGCCCCACATAGGTGCCCTGTACTTCAATCAATTCATAAACTCTAGGGACTTTGCTTTTTTGGAACCTACTCTATCATCTATGGATCGTGCGTGGCAGCTTCCATTTCAGCTTGTAATGCAGGAATGGGGGCTGGTATGGTACATATGGATATATCTAGTGACTAAGACTCCTTGTCACTACACTTACGTTGGGGTCCACTCATCGATCAATTTTCTTTTTATTCCACCCTTATTTCTCCTTTTTTATTCTTTTATCGCACATTCAGGTTGGGTGTGATTTCTTTTATTCTTTTTTTTCTTTTTCTTTTTTTTTCTCATTTTTCTTTTCTTTTCTTTTTCTTTTTATACCACACCCAACCCTACTTTCATTTTTTTAAATTTTTATCCTTCTTCATACCCACTTACACCCTTAACTTAGGTGATTTACCAGAGTTGAGGTGCACAATGTCTAAGGAGGACCAGGTCCAAAATAGGTTCATTGTAACACAAATAGAAAGGTGAAAGGTGTAACAAGAAAATTGGCTATAAGGCTAAAAAATTGGGATCAAGGGATACTTATTCACACATGAAAGGTCATTTAGGCTATAAGAGGACAAATATAAAAAATGGCCTATGATTCTGAAACACCCTGGGTTCTGGTCCTTGCAATATTTTATAAGTTTCAGCCTTTTGTTGATCATACGACTCACCATATGTTTCATATAGTGTAGGTATGGGTCAAGTGACCCAACTCGTAAGTTGTCCAATGTGTGATGGTTAGGTTTCTATTGTGGTTACGACTTGGTGGGTATGGGTCACATGGTTTGGTGATAGTTCATTGGTTTGGTCCTTCACTTCATATGTAACTTGGTAACTTGACTTGGCTATGAGTATGCGTGGCTAACTATGAGCCGTGAGGGTAGGGTATGAGTGGTATAGTGGAGTCGTACGTTGTCCAGTGTCCAACCCCTTTGATTCTGTCTTAGATACGACTTATTGGTACTACTCGTATGTTATGGGTACGAGTGGGGAAAGGGTAGTAGTATGGTGGATAGTGTATGGATGTCTAACTTTCTATTTTAGGCACGACTGGATGGTACCACTCGTATGATGTGGGTACGAGTGGAGGGGTCCAATCGTACCCACATGTGGGAATTTTTATAGTTAAGCTAGGGGTATTCTGGATATTTTCCCTCTTAACTTCTTTTGACCTAACTACTTAAAAACACTCTTGGGACTTCATTAAACCACTATTACTAAATCAAACACTCTCCAAACACTCTTAAATCTCTCTTAAGCTCTTGGTTCAAAAAGAGTCTAGGGTTTCCTCAAGGTGGTCAATCAAGGCTCTCAGGGGTGGTTTCTCTCCGTCTTCTTTGGTATCTAAGGCATGTTACTTCTCTTTCATTGTTATTTCAAAGTAAAAGGATGTTTTACTTAATGGTTTTCATGGGATTATTGTAGGTTTGTGTTGGTTTTGTAATATGTGTTGGGGGGTTTTGGTTACTAATGGTTGGATAATGTTTTCCCATGTTCTATTTATGGTTTTTCATATTATGATGTTGATTTGTACATGTGGTTGCATGGGAATGGTTAATTTGTTCTTGGATTTGGTTTTGGAAACTATATGCCCTCAACATGTTTGTTAAAATGCCAATGAGAATGTTTTTGTCACATAGTATGAATTTTATTGAAAACCTTGCATTGCATAATATGGTAATGGAACCCTAAATGGTTTAATTGAATTAAATGATTTGGAAAGGCCTTGGTGGCCATGGTTTTGATTGATTGGGAATCCTATAGGGTATATGGTATTCCCCTAAGTATTGGTTAATGACATTGCTTGCAAGCTATAATTGGTATGCCGATACCACTTTATTAGATCTTGGTAATTAACTTCTGGAATCAGTGGTTTGGTTATGTGCTAAAGGTTTAATTTGGAAATAATGGCTAGTTGTGACAGCTAACCATGAAGGTGTGAGTCCAATGGATGAAAACTGGAAACTCATGTTTGCCGACATGAGGGTTGGTCATGGTGACGATATACTTGTGGGGTACATGGGAATCCCCTAAGTTTGTAATTGTAAATATGTATCATGGAGGGCGAAGGGTATGTAGGAATCCCTATCCCTTATGATATATCCGATTCGTATGGCTACACGCACTAAGGCCCATTAAGGGGGTAGCATTGGACCCAAATAGCCAGTGGGTGGTTTTAGAACAGTCAAGCTACCCATCCCAGGTTAAAGATTTAAATGCATGCTAAACCTGGTTCCCTTTCTCGGCATAATATATATACCTATGAGTGTGATTGCATTTGGATATTTACTTTTGTTTTGAATAATGGTATTATTTTTATCCTTATTCCTGAGTACATGCTAGGATTCACCCGCTAACCCGTCTTCAGGCGTTGTATCCCCACGCGATTCAAGAACCAGCCATAATACTCCTCCTACTTAGGGAATTGGATTCGGGGACGACATTTGTTTCATATTGAAGTGGTGAGCTTTCATACTTCAAAAGACTTCATTTCATACTATGGATACCTTTTCATACATTTACTTATTTCTTGGACTTTGATTTTGGCTACGGTCGGGGGCATGCCCCAACTGGATTTTCTTCGATTTCTGTTAGACGCTCTGTGTTACTACCATGAGCATAGGCGATATTGGTATTGGTGTCACCCTTGGCATTGGTATTCGTATTGGGGCTGACACCGGTTGGATATTTGATTGTATTGTTGGTTGGTTACGGTTATGGATTCTATTATTGCCTTTGAGTTTTAATTGTTCTATCTTGTTATATGTTTAGAATTCATCCGACATACGTTATACGACAGTCATGGTTTGGTTTTGGGGGTTTTCTCCAATCCCGATTAGGCTTGAGGCACCCGACACGACTAGGCCCTGGTTTAGGTCATGCCAGATCTTTTCCTAACAGACTATCCTACAACTTAGGCAAGACTAAATGAGTATGTTCTGGATTTAACACACAAAGGGAACTAAGTAGCATTTCACACACACATGACACAGTGTTACATCAGAAGCTACTACCTATCCGGTTCATGCAACTGTTAGCTATGATTATTATGTCCCTAATCCTAATGCCGTAATAATATCCATAACGGTCACATATATATACATTCACACAGTTCTGAAACAAATTTTAGAGTGGTATCATTTTTCTCAAAAATTAACAATAAAAACATGTTAACTGCCCTAGATACTGAAGAATCTCCTAATTACTCAAAAACACAACACAATAAAAAAAAATACAACATGACATAAAAATTAACCTAGACATGCTAGTTCTATAAGTGTACAACGGTTGACAGGAAAAAATATTCCCAATGGATGTAAATAATGACAAGAAAGGGAAGGGGTGCATAACTGTAAAGCACTAGGAGTCTACATCATGATCATCCCCTTGTGGGGGTATCTTGACTGGAGGAGGTGGTGGTGGTGGAGGTGAACTACTGAAGGATGCACTCACAACTATCTCTGCACGCTTCTGCCTATCTGTAAAGCTAGTCTCCCACAAATTACTCTGGGCTATTTTAAGGCTTGGTTAAATAGTATATCGGGACCCTAAACTCCAGATCTCTGCCTTTTTTGGTCCCGTATACGTGGACCATCTCCTTATCCTATGTGTATATGTCAAAGCATCTAGGTCCAGGTAGAGGTGTCGACCGAACAACTAGAGATATAACTGAAGGTATGACCAAAATGGTGCTCTTAGTGAGAGAGTGTATCTCTGTACTCAATATGGACACCTACTAATTAATCTCACCCAAATAAGGTGCCTTAATATCACTGAATCGGGCTAAGACTCGTCCCTCTAAAGGATATATATATAGGCATGCACCTCTTCTTAGAACTCTGACATCTTAGCCTTCTGTTAGGTCTATAATCTAGTCTCTGTTACCTCAAGTGCCGTTCGAACCTAAGGCCAGATCATCCTATACAATGATACCACCTCGACCTCAATATGCTCTAGTAAGGTGGTGGTAACTCTTGGACTATCTACTAAGCCTTAGAAAAACTCACACGATACAAAAACCATACCTGTAGTAGCAATGGTAGTAGAGGGGTGAGAGGGCAATGCAGATGTACCAACAGGCTTTGAAGATGAAGCTGGAACTGAAGTGGATATGGATGGGTTACCTTTACCCTGTGTACTTATTTTAGGGGCCTCTCTCTTCTCCTTCATCTCAAAATACATGCTAACACCAACATCTTCTCCCTCTGTAGAAATAGGCTGTGCAAAAACTGATGGGCCCTCAGATTAGGCTAGAATCATTATCGAGGGCATACAAGACCTCTGTGCAAGGATTGGGTAAGACGAATCCTTGATCATACTAGTTCGAGCTACATGTATTTCCTCTACTCTCACTTCAACACAATGAATCTCTGGCACTCCGGAATCATCACATAGCAACTATACCAGACAAGGAAAGGGTAGCATGGTCATCTCTCCAAATGCTCACTCATGCATCTCATATTTGATAATGTCCAAAAAGTCAATATCATAACCAGATTCCATGCTTGTAATAAGTGATACACCATTCTAAGTAAGCAAGTTTTCCACTACAGTCAGACATAATTGATAACACACTAACTGCCACTAAAACTTTGCGGCAAAATTCAATGCCGCCTTCTTAATCACACATTGTACCTCGACCCAAGGTACATCCACACTAAGAGATGAAATATGACTGATGATCTATCTTACCAAGCCTACCCTCTCACTACTGTGCTCAGCCTTTCACAGGGCGTATCTATCATGCACCAATCTCAAATGGTGATCACACTCTGATCTAGACATAAGTGCTGCATAATCTAGGCCAAAAAGAACTCGACGAATGGCCACCACTAAAATATCAACCATGACTCCTCTCACAAGAAACTTCTCTAACTGTGGCTTCTCTACATGTCTCCTACCACTATGCGTAGTCAAACAACTCTGGCATGGTAGGAGGCATAAAAATCCTGCACCAATGTTGGGCTATAAAAACTAAGGGGTCTGGTCATCCACCCTAGTAGATACGTATCAAATGCAGCCCACAACAATGGTGCTCTAGCCATTATGTATAACTCGATCTATATTTCCTTATGAATGTCCCTCTTGGGTTGGCCCATCTTGGTCACAAATCTGTCTCTCTCATAAAGTAATCGAAGACCCTCTACATACCATCTTGAGTTCACCTCATTAATAGGCTCGACCGAGATATACTTAGGTTCAGTGGCCTGATCTATCTGAGCTGGTGGCATTGTGCCCAGTGTTCAAATATGATATGTACCCTCCTCGAACTGTGGTACTATTGATGACTGCTCTTGATCTGCTGCCTCAGACTCGTCCTACGACCCCTCCTCAGACTGGGGGTCCTGTTTAGCTGCTGCTGGGGGTAACTTAGATTCCATCTCCTTCTCCTCCTCATCCATTTCTTCATCAGACTAGGAAGAGTGTGGAAGTGATATCTTATCCTTCTTCATCATCGGCTTAGGTACTGGTGTACTAATCTGTGATTGAGATCTAAGTCGATTAGAAGTAGATCATCTTCCCCACTACTAATGGGATGCAAATGGTACACGAAAGGTATACTTAATAATAGTCTCAGCTACGGCATGCCTCTAGGCTCTAGTGACTAGCCACATCACTCTGGTTGGGGCAGCTGTAGTAAGGGAAACTGGTTTTTTCTTCATCGAGATACTGCTCTCAGAGGAGTCATCCCTTCGCCTTGAAGGTGCAACCTTCTTATTTGAAGCCTTTGGTGCCATGTGTATCTTAAAAACCAAGTGTTGCTCGAAAGATATTGAGGGATTGCAAAACTTGAAAAAAAACTCAAAATTCAAAAACTTTGAATTTTTCCTCATTTTTTACATCCCTATAACTAATACTCAGTCCTAACAAGTCCAATCTTTGCACATAAAACTAGAATCAACTTTTTTCAATACAAACTAGAATGCAAACTTTTGGGATCCCTCTACCTTTCCAATTTCCAGCTTCTATTTTGGGCATGTTCATATAGTTTAATTTGAGAACAATCCACCATTTTAGGATTTTTAGGTTAATTCAACGCTCCTACAACTAATTTTGTTGATTTCCATATATTTTTCATAAAAATAAACATATGAACTCACATATTTTGATTTTAGCACAAGATATTGCTATTAGGAGCCAAGAATATTACCATTTATTCAAAGGACCAGAAGTGAAAAATGAAAAAATAAAGTGAAACCCTAGTTTGAATGCATAATTAGTGCCTTTAAAAAGTTGGTACCGAGAACAAGTAACGTTTTTGCCTTTTATAAAGTATGGGGAGGTGCATAATTTGAATTTGAGAGGGAGGAGAAAATTTTGAGGTTAAATGGGTTATAGGGTCGGTTTAGGAGATTTAAAAAGTACTAGGGGTTAGTTTGGGTCAGGTCAAGGTCGAGGTGGGCCCAGATTTTTGAACAAAAGTAGGACCAAAAGTTGGCCACTTACGGCACCACCTATGGACCGTGGGTGGCACCTACAGGTCGTAGGTGCCAGGCCATAGGTGGGCTTAATTTTTTTACCCTTTTTCCTATTCTTTAGATGTTGTATTCTGACACTTACTATACTACTTACAAAGTCATACATTTTTTACGACCTCATAAGAATGTCTACAAGTTTAAGTCCAAAAAATCCCCAAAATCCTCAAAATTTCCTTTTATCAATCAAAGTCCAACTTACCTAGCTCGGATGGGAGTTATGACCTTCATGAGTTGGTCACAAAGTCCTATTACCTGAAATATCATGAATGAAGCAAGGTATTACCATGTTCCAGGCCATTCCTCATGCAAGTGCACTTACAAAAAAAACAAAACAATCATGAATACTAAAATAGTGGGTTGCCTCCTACCCAACGCCTAATTTAACATCATAGCATGATGTGGCTAAGTTGGTTACTCTAACTTCACCAATAATAAAATGGGTTTCCTTACATGCAACACTTGATTTAATGTTGCAGCATGACGTGGGTACCTTGACTACTCAGAATTCATCAAGGTACCTAAAGGAGTAACCTCTAGGATCATCAATACAATGAATAATTGACACCACCCTTATGTCGGTAGGATGCTTCCTAGTTCTTCAGACATTGAATGTGACTTTTTCATTAGTGACTTTGAACTTGAGATCCCCCTTTTCCATATCAGTCATTGTTCAACCCATGGCGATGAACGATCTTCCCAATATGATGGGCATCTCGAAGTCAACCTCACAATCCAAAATGACAAAGTTAGCCAAAAATAAATTTATCAAGTTTTACCAACATATCAAATGATATACCCACGGGTTTCCTTACTATGCGGTCTGCCATTAACAACCACATAGTAGTTGGATCAAGCCCAATTTCTTGAATACAACCAACATCATCACATCAATGATGGATCCCAAGTCATATAACGTTTTGGCGAATCTGGATGTCCCTATAGTACATGGAATCATAAATGCTTTGGGATCACACTTCTTATAGGATAGAGACTTAGAAGTAACTACACTGTAATGGTGAAATCCACCAACGTCCTAAAAATAACTGCTCTCTTTTTTATCACTAATATTTTTACAAACCTGGCATACCAAGAATCTTCTCCAAAGACTCAAGGAGAGTGATGTTCAAACTCAAATATTTTAGTATCTCAATGAAATTTTTGAAATTTACTTTCTCCTTCTTCTATTTCAGTCTATGAGGAAAAGGTAGGGGTGGTCATTGATCTAAGGTAAATTTATGCACCTCAATGTTATTATTCAGGCTTATTTAGTTTTATTTTAAGGACATCTCATGTTCTAAATGTGTTAATAATAATATAATTGAGAATCTAAGAGTTAAAGTACTTGATTACATTGTTAAGGTATTTCTCAAGCATGTTAGGACTAAAATTAGCCACTTAGAGTTAATACAAGAAAAGTAGTGTTACTAGCTTGAGTTATGTGTTGTTCTAGTTTATATCGACTAATTCTAATGTGTATAATGAGTTCCTAATATTATTATTTCGTAATTATGTGTGGAAAAACCTGTGTATAGTGTTAAATATTCAATTGAAACAATCCAAGAGTCAAAACTAAGCTTAAGATAAAAATGGGAGTAACTAGTTGTTAGCTTGAGTTTCTCATTCACTGTTGTGGAATGTGTAATGTTTTGAACTCTAATTCGTGGTGTTTGATGTTATAGGATTCATTTTGATATGAATATAATGATATGTGTAAGATACACAATCTTTAAATCAATTGGAAACAATAACACAAGTCTTAGAATGGAAGGATGAAGGTATGGGACAAAATTCGACGTGAAACGGGACATTTTTGAGTAATGGCGCATCGCGGAGGAAAAACACTGTGATAGAGGTGCGACACAAAATTGGATGCCTCCTAAGGGAAAATTTCTTGTGTTTCTTAATAATTATTCCACGACACAGAGCTATGTCTATGCGATTAGAGGAGCGACGCGGAGGCATGCTATTTTTCGTCTTATTTTGTCCTCCTATAAATAGGACACTTGTGCACAATGAAAAACACCTTGGAGGGTTTCTTGAAAACACTTCAATTAGGTTTTTAATTCTTTAATTTAGTTTTTTTATGGATTTTTTCATGTATTCATCTATTCTGATTACGGTTATGTGCATGAGCGGCTAAAAGCACCCTTTCCGAGGTTAAGGCCAAGAACATGATTACTATTTCTTTGAATTGATTTAGTTTTAGTTATTTATCTTATTTTGTTGTTTATTTATCCTTGTTATAACTATTTTAAGGATTTGATACCTTTATAATACACCTAAAGTCATCTTGTGAGCTCGAGAGGGGGAATAAGAGGATAGTAAGTGGGGATGAATAGAATAGAATTAGAATCTTCTACAGAACAAAGTTGTAATTTGAATGTAAGATAGAGATATACCTATATGACCTATTTAGTTCACTTATATGATGAAATATAAATGCATTTAACCTAGTAACCATGTACCCGCTAAACAATGTAGTTGTGGAGCGAAGTTAGATAGTTGATTAGAGGCTTGAGAGACCATGATCATAAAATCAATCCCGTGAATCGAAAACCATGATAAGTAAAATAACCAATGAAGTTCAATAGCATAGTGTGATTGTTCGTGGATCCTTAACCCTGGGTTTCTCTCTATTGATAGTCCAAGAACTTTAATTTACCATAATTTTTTAGTTGACATTTAATTCTAACTCAAAAACTCTCGTGGTTATATTTTCTCTAATTCAATCTCAATAGAGAACTAGAATTTGATAGTTTCTTAACACTAGTCCCTGTTGTATCGTTATTCAATTTTATATAAGGCCATTATATTATATGGTGGGGCCATATACACTTACGTGTGCGCTTGGGCGCAACAAGTTTTTGGCGCCATTTCTAGGGACTTGTAATTTGGCAACTGCTTTTGTTTTTGTTTTAGTTTTTGGATTTCCTTACAGTTTTTCTCTTGGTCTTGGTTTTGAATTTACAGGAAATAGGGTAACATAATAGTAAGTTGGTAAGGGAAAAAGAGTTGGTTGAACCCAACCTTGATCCCAAATAACCCTTACACCAAATGAGGAGAGAAGAAATCCTTCTCTCCTGTATCCAGCAAATCAGCATAGAAAAATATATTCCTACTCCTATATCTAAGGATCCACCAGCCCGTAGGACAGTTCGTGAAATGGAAATCCCACTTGCAATACATCTGACCTCCCCTTTTCAAAAATTGATCTTTGGAGTTAGATTCGAGCTAAAACAAAACATGGTGCAACTTTTGATCAACAGTGGACAATTTATCAAGATTTCACATGAAGATCCATAAGTCCATTTACAGAACTTTTTTGAGATTAGTGACACATTCATCCCTACATGTATGTCAAATGACTATGCGAGGCTGACACTTTTCCCCTTTTCACTATTAGGGGAAGTGAAGAAGTGGTTGTATGCTAAGCTGACAAGTTCAATCACAACTTGGGATGACATATCCTGGAAGTTTCTTTATCCACTTTTTTCAATCTAGTAAGACTGCAAAAATTTGTAGTGAGATTGTGAGCTTCAAATAGAGGCCAGATGAGAACTTGTATCATGCTTGGGAGGGGTTCAAGGATCTTCTTTGGGACTGTCCACATCATCAACAGTCAACTAAGGTATTAGATCACATCTTTGTTGAGGCACTTGACCTTAATAGAAAATTTTTTCTAGATTTAGCTGCAGGTGGTCAAGCTTTGGAAAAGACATATAATTAGATATACACCTTGTTGAACCGGATAGCTCAAGGAAATCCAGATTGGCATGGTTATACCTCGAGAGGTTTAGTGAAAAAGGTTGCAAGAATAATTGAAGTAGAAAGTGTTACAGCCTTAGCTGCTCAAATGTCTGCCATGCAGAATCAAATAATGACCCAATTAAGCAAATTGGGTATGAATCAAACTACAATTCAAGTGAATATAGTGCAACAGACCAAAAATTGGTGTGAGGTTTGTGGAAATAGTGGTCACTATGTAACTATGTGTGGTGCAAATCCTGAGTCAGTTATGTTTGTGGGAAATTCTCAAAGGATAAATTATGGTAATGCCTACAACCAAAAGTGGCAGACTCAGACACCAAATCAATCCTGGAACAACAACCAACTGCAGCTAATTCAGTTGCAGCAAAACATACAGACCAGTAACATAGAGGACTTGTTAAAGAAGATCATGGCCACCCAAGAACAGATGGTTGTTGAACTCAAAAATCAATAAGTACTTCAGAAGAAATTGGAGTATCAGTTGGGGCAAATACATCAAGGACTAAATGCCAAGTCTCAAGGTAGTTTTCCAAGTGAAAACGAACCTCCTAAATTAGTAATGGAAATCACTTTAAGGGGTGGTAAGGATTAATTGATATACCTCCAAAGACAAATAAGGAGGTAGATGCAAAATTAATTTCTCAACTAGTTGCAAACGAAGTTGATAATTATTTGGGAATGTCTGAGTACCCGAAAACAAAGTTACTAAATAGGTTAAGGTGTATCCACAACCACTATTTCCATAGAGGATAAGAAAAGCATAGAAGTATGCATGCTTTAAGAAGTTGTTTGTCACATTCAGAGAGCTTCACATTAACCTTCCTTTTTTAGATGTTTTGCAGGGAATGACAAAGTACTCTAAGTACTTGAAGGATGTGGTCATTTATAAAATTAAGCTACAGGATATTAACATAGTAGCACTCATTAAGGAGTGTAGCTCTATGGTGATGCATAAGATTCCTAAAAATCTCAAAGACCCAAGTTAAGGTAGGTATTTAGCTTTTACTTCACTAGTTTTTATTTTTGTTTAGTCACAAGTTGATGGGAAGTCTGAGTACCGTAAACCTGAGCTAAGGAGCATGGAAAAGACTAAGTGTGGGGTCCATAGACCATCTTGATGTAATGAGAAGATTCTAGTTAGGCCTAGAGTCCTCAGGAAGTATTTCTATCTCTACTTTTTAGAATATTTTGGGGACAAAGTATATTTTTAAGTGTGGGAAAGGGAAATTCCCAGTTTTAGGAGTAAATTTTAATTTTTTTTCCTTTAGGTAAGTGAGATATTCTTGTTGGTGCTATATGTGATTTCATGATTCAAGTGTTTTGAATAAAAAGAGCATGTTGATTGGATGAATTATTACTTTTGAGAAACCTAGGCTCTAGTTTATGACTCTTGTACTTGTTTGCTTAATGGTGAATTCATGCTATTGTTTGGTTGAGAATCTATGATGATCCTACTTGAGTTGAGAATGTGCCATGGGTATGTAAGGTTGTTGTGTATTCATTGTTGCATGTGATATCTAGAACTTACCTGGTGTGTATGTAAAGCAAAATCAAGAGTGTGGGCTTAGGAGATGATTTAGGTATTTGTTTGATATCCATGTTACATACCCTCTTTTACCTACCCTTGTTCATAATCCTAGTTAACTCCATTGAGCCTTTAGCTTATTTTCTTTAGTAGCCTCATATATAGCCTATATACCCTTCTTTAGTATAAAATTAATTGAGTTAAGGATTTTGAAATTCAAGTAGGATAAAGGTGAAATTAAAGACCCAAACTAATAATTATTGGTGTGTATAATTTATGTGTTGTGGGTGGGAGTGAAAGAATTTTTTGCTAAAATTGAATCATGAATCAATAGATAATATCCCTTTCATATTGTATGTGAGTGAGCTTAATACAATGGGGAAAATAAAATATTGTGTGGAGGTAGGTGAGGTGAGAAATTTGTTATTAGAGATGAATCGAATGAAAAGTGTGATTTATTAAAACGCTTAGGGAAGATAGTCACTATTACTAGCCAAAATAGTTCCTACCCATCCCTTAGCCTACATTACAACCCTTAAATACCTACTTGATCCCGAGCTTTAACATTCTGACATTAGTAGAGTGTTAGACTAAGGGAAAACCTATGGTTCATCGTGTGTAACTTGTGAATTCTTTGTGGGAGTGAGTGTAATTTGATTCTTGTACCTATTCTATGATAAAATACATCTATGTGAATGGCTATGGGTAACTCTCTTATTGTGATGGCACATATTTGATGATAGTTGGGTGATTTGTATGATCTATTTAGATGTGCAATATGTAAGAGTTTTCCAACTTGGTGAGTCGATTCATGAGGCTAGGATGTTTTGGAGTAGTAGTCTTAAGCTTTCAATCGTGTGTATGACATGACTATTGTAGAAATTTGCATTCTAAGTAGTTAGTGTACTACTAGCTTGAGAGTCTTGTTTGTAGTAGAAGTTTAGTATGTCCTATGATTATAATGCCTATAGTAAAGAGTTGCTCGAGGATGAACAAGGCTTTAAATGTGGGGTGTTGATCTGAGGTGAATTTATACACCTCAGTGTTGTTATTCCGTCTTATTTAGATTTGTTTCGAAGACTTATCATGTGCTTAATGTGTTAATAATGATATAATTGAGAATCTAAGTGTTAAAGTACTTGATTACAATGTTAAGGTGTTTTTCAAATAAGTTAGGACTAAAATTGGTCACTTAGAGTTTAGACAAGAAAACTAGTGTTACTAGCTTGAGCTACATGTTATTCTAGTTGATAGCGATGCATTCTAGTGTGTATAGCAAGTTCCAAATGGAACGATTGTGTAATTATGTTTGGAGAAACTTGTGTATAGTGTTCAAGATTCAATTGAAACAAGCCAAGAGTAAAAACTAAGTTTAAGATCAAAACGAGCGAACTAGTTCTTATCTTGAGCTTCTAGTTCACCGTTGTGGATTGTGTGATGTTTTGAACTCTAACTCATGGTGTTTGTGACATGATCCAAACCAGGGAATTTCCATAATGAGCATCTCAATTCCAACCAGGATTGGATACCACCCCCATTACCCAACCCAACCAACTAAATGCATATCCTGAGTCAACTAAATTTTGAGCATATAACAAGATAACGTTTTGTATAATTCCATACTTTTTGGATAAGTCCATCACCGCGACCAAACCAAGAAAGTCCAATCATCCAATACTCAACCAACAACCATAACCAAAACATAAACCACGTACGAGTCCATAACATAATAGGATGGAACAATCTTAAATACAGTCAAGCGGTATCAACCCCAATAACAATGCCAACACTAAGGCTGCCACCACTACCGACACCGCCTATACCAACCCATAGTAGTTCCATAAAGCCTCTAACCAAAAGTAAGACAATATCTGGTTGGGACATACCCCTAACCATATCCAAAAACAATATCCATGTAATAACCAAAGTGTTTAAATACATCTGTGATATGAAATGGAGCCTTCTGGAGTATGGAAGCTCACCACTTCAATCCAATAGCTGACCCAAAATTGGATCACTAAGCAGGAGGAGTAGACTGGATTGTTCTTGCATCACGTGGGGATACATCCGTCTAAAAATGGGTTAGTAGGTGAATGCTAGAAAGTACTCAGGATAAGGATAAAATAATGCCAACCTTCAAAACCAAGCAAACAACCATATGCATTCAAATCTATACACATATATATGTAATTCATGCTGGGAAAGAGAACCGGGTTTTGTATGCCTTAAAAACCATTAACCTGGGTAAGTGAAACTTAATAATCCTAGAACCACCCATGGGCTATAGGTTCTAGTGTAACCCTCTAGATATGCCCCGATGCATGTAGCTTCATGAATCAGAGATACCATAGGAGTAGGGGCTTCCCAAGTACCCTTCACTCTCCATGATACATATATACAAATGTGACTTTGGGGATTATCGTATCCCCATAAGTATCATATATGGTCTCCATGACCAATCCTCATGTTGATAAACATGAGTTTCCAGTGTTTATCCATTTAACTCACACCTTCACGGTTAGCTATCACACCCCGACATTATTTCACAATTAAAACACCACAACCATATAACCAAAATCACCATTCCATTTATTATTAACCAAGGCTATAAGTAGTGGTATCGTCATACTAACTATAGCTTGCAAGAAATGTCCTTAGCCAATATTTTAGAGAAGAAGGGATTCCCATGTACCAATAGATTACACTATTTAGTTGCTTGGGGGAATCCCATGTACCCCACAAGGATGTTCATTATCATGTTTGCTTGGGAGGCTCCCTTGTACCCCTTAAGGATGTCCAATTAAACCACACCCATGACCACCAAGACCTTACCATTTAAACATTATAAACCATTTAAACCATTTAGGGTTCAATTACTAAGTTGTACCATGCAATAGTCTCAATGAAAGTCCAACTATGTGATAAAAGTATTCTCATAGGCATTTTAACAAACACATTGGGGGCATATAGTTTCCAAAGGCAAAATAAAGTACCAATTAACCATTCCCATGCAACAACATGTTCAATCCACTATTATAATGTAAAAATCACAAGTAAAAGTCATGGAAAAACCATAACCAACCATTATAACCAAAACCTCCATCATATATTTGAAAACCCTAAGACCATATAACAATTATGCCATGAAAACAATTCATTAAATTATGCCTTTAGTTGGAACTAAAAATGAGGGAGGAGTAACAGTCCTTAGATGCAAAAAGACGAAGAAAAACTACCCTTGTAAGCCCCAGATTGATCATATTGATAAAACCCTAGCCTTCCTTGACCCAAGATCCATTGAGAGAATTTGAGAGAGTTTCTAATAGTTTAAGATTAGAATATTAGGATAAATAATGTCCCAACAGTGATATAAGTTGTGGGGTCCCAATGAGTTTTAAAGGGAAATATCTAGAATACCCCCAACTTAACCTGTATAAAATTCCCACAAGAGGGTACGACCATCTCCCCAACTGTACTCTATGGTACGAATGGTACCCATCACTCGTACCTCAACCAGAATCTCAGCCCCCAAACTAACCAATAAATGACTCCAAACCCCACTCGTACCTAGTCATACAATTGGTACCCATAAACCGTACCCTATGTAGAATAGAGTCACTTAGGTTAAGACATAGAACATCCTATGAGTTGCATCATATGACTCGTACCCAATCATATGACCCTTATAGAGTAGTCGTACATTGGACAGTAGACAAACTAACCATACTGATCAATATATGAGTGATGACCACTAAACCGTACCCAAACATACACTAGTACCCCTAGTCGTATGATGTCTAAAGAGTTCAAAACTTAGGAAATTTCTAAGGATCAAAACCCAGGGTGTTTTACTTTGATGTTATGTATGCTTTGTGAGATGAAGATGATGACATTTGGAAGATACACAAGCTGTAAATCAATTGGAAACACATCACAAGGCTTGGAATAGAAGGATAAAGGAATGGGATAAGATTTGACGTAAAAAGAGGTAGTTTTAAGTAATAGAGAATCACGGAGGCAAGCCATCACGATAGGGGGTGCGACGAGGCCTTGTATTCTTCCTAAGGGAAAATTTCTAGTATGTACTTACAATTAGGACATAACACAAAGCTATGTCTGCACGATTAGAGGTGCGACACGGAGGCATATCATTTTTGGATTATTTTTTCCTCCTATAAATAGGACTCTTGCGCACAATGCAAAATACCTTGGACGACTTAGAAACTTGGAGGGAGATTGGAAAGCACTTCAATTAGGGTTTTTATTTCTTTACTTTTGTTTGTTTATGTATTTTATCATGTATTCATCTATCGTGACTATGGTTATGTCCATGAGCGGCTAAAAGCCCCCTTTTCGGGGTTAAGGCCAAGAAATTGATTACTATTGCTTTGAATTGATTTGATTTTGGTTGTTTCTCATATTAGGTTGTTTATTTATCCTTTTTATAACTATTTTAAGGACCGCACTCTTAGAATACATCCATAGTCATCTTGTGAGCCCAAGAGGGGGAACAAAAGGATAGTACGTGGGAATGAATAGAATAGGATTAGAATCTTTTTTACAGAACGAAGTTATAATTTGCATGTATGATAGAGATATACCTACATTACCTATTTGGTTCACCTATGGGATGAAATATAAATGCATTTAAACTAGTAACCACATCCACGCTCAATAATGTAGTTTTGGAGCTAAGTTAGATAGGTGATTAGAGGCTCGAGAGATCATGATAGTAAAATTAACCGCGTGAATCAAAAACCAAGATAAGTAACTTAACCAATGAAATTAAATAGCATAGTATGATTGTTCGTGGAGCCTTAACCCTTGGTTTCTCTCTAATAACAGTCCAAGCACTTTAATTTACCGTATTGTTTTAGTTTACTTTTAATTATAACTCACAAACTCTCATGGTTACATTTTCATTAATTTAATCTCAATAGCGAACAGAATTGGATAGTTGCTTAGCACTAGTCCCTGTGGGATCTATATTCGGCTTTATACAAGGCCACTATATTACTTGGTGAGACCACATACACTTACATGTGTGCATGGGAGAAACATTTATGGAATTTTTTTCACTACAGGTTCATCGACCTCGACCTTACCTTTAACCTTATCACCACTTACATCAACACCTATCTCCTTGTCTGACTCCATATCATGTGTCTCATCAATAATAGTACTATAATTTTTCGACACATTGACAGTAGGCAATGAGGGATCAACTATAGACTTACCACTCCTAGTGGTAATACCGAGACAATGACCACCATTTTTTGGATTCTGAACTGTGTTGCTTGAAAGGGTCTACCTCTGATTTAAAGTAGAGGACATTTTCCCAAACTATTGCTCTAACTTCTTGATTGCAGTATCTTAAGACTCAACCTTCTGGGTCAGACCTGAGATATCAGCCTTAATATCCTTAAGGCATGTTACCTAATTTTCTTGACCCTTCACTAGTTTAGGAAACAATGCCTCCATTCTTTATTCAGTATCACAAATGCCCCGCCGGACATACCTGTCTCCCTTCTCCTTATAGTCATCATTTCTTATCCAATCACCATCATGCTCCCTACAGCGGCCTCTGTATCAATCTCTATAATAGTAATAACCTTGGTTTCCTTACCCCTTGGCTTGGAAACCCACTAATTCACAATCAAGATACTTATGATCCTCTTCCAAGTTAGGCTCATATCCTCTAGAGTCTGTGCCCTGTGAACTTACCATATTCACCTTCTCGAAATTCAGTGTTGCATGCTTTATTAGCAACCCATTATCACACATCAGCTATGAAATTTCTTGCACCAAAGAATCATCAACCACCCTATGGTTATCAGAATCTCCAATGGCAAATGTGCCAGCACCTCTCTCAGCCTCTCGAGTATGCCACCCTCAGTTGGTGATAAAGATCTAGTCTAGAACCTCAGATGCGACTTCTCAGCATAAACACATCAAAGCACCTCCACTGGTTGTATCGGCCATGGATCTAAACCTGATGTTCAGGTCTGTATAAAATCTCTCCAACAAGATCATGCCTGAAATACGATAATTGGGTACCATGCTCAACATCTTCTTAAATCGGAACCAAGCCTCGTACATTGACTCAGAATATAGCTTCCTGAAGTTGTATATCTCATCTTTTAACTTCAACATTCTGGCAAGAGGAAAGAAACAATTTAAAAATTGCCTTCACAACTCATTCTAGGTGGCGATCGATCCTCTAGTAAGTACCTACAACCATAAAGAAGCTTCTCCACTCTATGAAAAAGGGAACAACCTCAATACGAGTTCCTCTTGATCTACCCCTAGAATAGTATAAAAAGTGTAGATCCCAATAAAATTAGTAAGATGCATATTTTACCATGTTGTCTGGAAGAATAGGACACCACCTTACCATAATGATTCAATATACAACCTAGTCCCACACTGGACACATCACAATATACAACAAAACCCTCAACACCCTCAGTAGGGTCAAAACTAGAGCAGAGGTTAACTTATCTTTTAACTTCTCAAAATTATCCTCACAAGAATTTGACCACAAAAACTTTACCTTTTTCTGAGTCAATCTTGTTAATGCAACAACAATAGAAGAAAAGCTCTCCACAAACCTCCTATAATACCCAGCTAAGTCCAAGAAACTTTGAATGTCGGTTGGAGTCATGGGTTTAGGATATTTCTTAACCACCTCCACTTTCTGGGGATTTACCTTGATCCCCTCACTAGAAACAACATGGCCAGGTAAATTCACCACATTCAACCAAAACTACAACTTAGAAAATTTAGCATACAACCTTTGATCCTTAAGAGTCTGCAATACAATTCGGAGGTGACTGGCACGATCCACCACACGCTTAGAATATATTAAAATATCATAAATAAATACTATTACAAATAGATCCAAAAACTATCTAAACACCCAGTTCATAAGATCCATAAAGGCAACTGGAGCATTAGTCACCCAAATGACATGACCAGGAATTCATAATGATCATATCGGGTTCAGATAGCAGTTTTAGGAATATCAATCTCCCTAATATTCAATTGATGATAACCCAAATAAAGATCAACTTTAGAAAAACATCAAGCACCTTAAAGCTAGTCGAAAAGATCATCAATCCTAGGAATAGGGTACTTATTCTTCACTATAACCTTATTCAACTGCTGATAATCTATACATATTTGAAGAGACCCATCTTTCTTATGCACGAACAGAATAGAAGCACTCCATGGAGAAACCTAAGATAAATGAAACCCTTACCAAGAAGATTCTTTAACTTCATCTTTAGCTCTTTTAATTTAGTAGAATCCATTCTATAAGGAGGAATAAATATAGGATGGTCATCCGGTAGCAAATCAATGCCAAGGTCTATTTCCCTATCAGGAAAAATGCCAGGAAGATCTTTGGGAAACACTTCAGGAAACTCATCGACAATTGAGACAAATTGCAAAGAGGGGCCCTCAGAGCTAGAATCCTTAACCCAAACCAAGTGATACAGAGACCCCTTAGAGATCAACTTTTGGGATCTAAGATAAGAGATAAAACTCCCTTTAGTAACTAAGGATCTTCCCTCCCATTCTATTACCAGTTCATTAGGAATTGGAAACTGACTTTTCGAGTCCTACAATCTAAAGAAGCATAGAATGAATGAAGTCAATCCATCCCCAAGATTACATCAAAATATACCATATCAAGCTATACCAAATCAACCAATGTCTCCCTATAAATTTTAGACACAACACAACCCTATAGATCCTTCTAGCAACTACAGAATCACCCATAGAGTAGACACAAAAAAGGGGTCAGAAATACTTTTGAGACCAAATCATAGAATGGGTAGACCCCGGACCAAGAAAATGATACACATCTTAAGAGAAAAACTCTAACATACCAAAAAAAACATTAGGAGATGCCATAGATTCCTGGTGGTTAGCAATAGAATAGAGATAATTCTAGCTAGCATCGATACTAGAAGTTCTATCCTTTCATGTAGGAGCCGAAGAAGTGTTGACCAGAACCTTATTAGACTTAGTAGATACCTAAGATGCTAGACAGTTCCTTTGCATATGTCCAGGATGACCATAATTGAAGCACAAGTTCCTTCCCTCATCACAATAATCATGATAAAATTGTCCATAAAATCTACAAAGAGGATATGGCAGGGATGATTGAGATCCACTAGACTGAGACTGGGCACCCTGTGCCTTCAGACTACTGCTAGTCTAAAAATGATGATCACCAGATGTCTTAGGATAGGGAGCACTAGCTGAAGAATATGAACCAAAACTTCCCTAACTCTTCTTCTTGGTCCATGTCTGCCCTCTTACCTACTATTCTGCTGATTTGTACCCTGCTTTGAATACCTAAACTTTTTATTCTACCTCTCCCCTATCTCCACCTATATCTTCTTTTTATCTTTTACTTGCTGTATATAAACCACAATCCTAGAGATATCCATGTAATTATTCAACTTTGCAGCCTTACGCTCTAATATTAAGTTAAGGGACAACCCAATAAAAAAATTCTCATCTTATCCCTCATAGAAAACACAAACTCTGGAGAATAATAAGGCGACTTCTAAAATTTCAAAGCATACTCCTTCACACTCATCTTTCCTTGCTTCAGATTTACAAACTCCTCAGCCTTAGCATCCCACAACTCTTGAGGAAAGAAATGATCAAGAAAGGTAACCAAAGACTCATCCCATAAAACTAACTTTAAATCATCATCTATCAACTGATTCTACTCCTTATACCACTAATAAGCTATAGCCTTTAACTGGTATGCATCAAACTCTACACCCTCAAAATCAATAGCAGGAATCACCATGTATATCTTCTCTATTTCATCAACAAACCCTTGAGGATCCTCCTCAACCTTAGAGCCTATGAAGGTTGTGGTATTCAATATCATGAACTAGACAACCCTAGTGACCTCAGATAAAGGAGCAACAAAATCATATAATTAGACTGGCGAGACTGAGATGCTACTAACTGAGTAAGAGGATGAAACTACGGGTGGAACTCTACATTAGAAATATTACCCTGCGGCATCGGGGCATGATTATCATCAGATCGGGAACCCTGAAGAGGACAAGTAGGAATTTGTAAAACTCTATACAGGATAGTACAATTAGGAGAAGGGACCCTAGATCGGGTTTGCACTCCATAAAAAGGGAGAGTTCTATTCAAGTCACCATCAGGAAGGACAAAGGTTCCAGAGAAGTTTCTATGAGCATCAGATCTTTAGGGAGAAATAATCTAAAATGTAAGTAAGCAAGAGTTAGAGGAATTACAAGATACCAAACTCTATAGACCAAACTAGGACATAAGAAAGAGAAATATTCCTAAATGCCTTGTAGCCTCCCCCTTATAAGTATGGTATGATACATACCCATAAAAGGTACTCTACATGACATGGATTTATGGACACCCAACGACCCTAAACCTATGCTTTGATACCAATCTTATCATGACCCGACCTAGGGCCTAGTCGCAATGGGTATCTTAAGCCCATCGAAGGTCAGAGACCACCCCCTTTGCCTAGTCACCTAACTACCATAAATATAATAGCAGAAGCAACCCAAACATAATATGAAAGATAGATAGATAACTCAATAGGAACAAAGAGTCAATAAGCAGTAACTACCCATAATTTATCTACAAAAGCCTCTAACAAATTAAACATCAACCTAGGTCAGGATATGCCATCGACTATAGCCAAAAGGAATCCAAAAGTAATAGTCTAAGACAATATAATAAAACCAAGAAGTAACAAGCCTACCGGAAGAAGGAGGCTCACAACTTTAAGTTGAATAATGGATGAACCGGATCACCTAATACTGCATAAGGTAACAGAAAAACCCCTAGAACCCTACATCATGAAATGATGCAACATTCAGGGACGGTTAGGGGGTTGACCACTATCAGGTAACTCAGGGAAGGGATAAAATAATTCCATGATCAAATCAGTCTAGAACCATTTAAAAACCACATGAGAAAATTCATATATACATATATATATAAGATTCTGGGATAGGGAACAAGGTTTAAGCATGAATTTTAAAATCATTAACCTAGAGTGTTTAACTTTAAATCATTAACCTAGAGTGTATAACTTTATCTATCCTAAGGGCACCCTCAGGCTATATAGGTTTAGATCCCCCAGTTAAAAGTGTCCCAGCGCGTATTAGCCGCATGAACTAGGAAAATCTGAGGAAGGGACAGAGAATCCATAGCCCCAGCCATTATAATATATGTATAAAGTGTGAACTATGAAAACGGTCATAAAGACCTCTATGCCGGCAAATGTGGTTTCCAGTATTGGTCCCCCGCAGGACCTCTACCTTCCACGATGAGCTACACAACCTTCTTTAAGCCCAAATTAAAACCATTTACACACATTCCCATCCTTTAACTAATGAGTCTTTTGATTAAGCATTTTACAGTTGGTATTATCATACCCACTAAAGCTAAGCTTGCAGGTCAATTCCATTATTCCATTCAAAAACCAATTAGCCAAATTGACACAAAAGTTTCCAGTTTAAAATGAATCCATTGATACCAAGGCCTTTCAAGACCAATTTATGTTCCATTAACCTTTTATGCAAAGTAATGTTCCATAAGTGAGTTAAAATGTGCATATATTCCTGTTTTAAAACTAATTAACCAAGTTGGGTTGAGGGTAAAGCCAGTTCCAAACTATTAAACCATAAATTTTGGGGAAACCCATGTTCTAATTCCAACTCCACTATCCATGCATTTATTTAGTTCAAAACCATAAGATAAAGCATAAATAACCAATTCAAAATCATGGGGAATTCAATTCATGTCATAACTATTCCAAACCCCTCAACCATATTCAAAATCTAACAATTAGAACCACATGGATAAAATTAAACATATTCTTTGAATAAAAACAATTTAGAGAATAGATACAAGCTTGGATTCTGATTAAATTTGGAGATAAAACCACCAATTAAACCCTAGGTCCTTAATCCTTAAAAACCTTAACCTTTCCCTTACTTTAAAAGTTTGAGAAGAGAGAATGAAGTTTATGTTTAATTAATAATAAATTATGGGGTCCTTTAGGGTGTTTTAATTCATGGGAAATAATGGGGTGGAAGGAAAATACCAAAATAACCCTACTTAAAACATGCAAAAACTATCGCCACCTAGGGTTAGGTAATGACTTGTGGTCACTGGTCATAATTCATCACCACGGCTCTGGCTAAACACTCATGTTCTACCTCATTGGTTTGGTCATGAGTCACACCCTATGACTTTTGACCTCACCCTATGACTCGTAGAGTCTAGTTGTTGCCTGGGAAGACTCTTGAGCGCCCTTTATTGGAATAGTATAGTTACCCTTTTGGTAATGCTTTCATAATTCCATTTATTTTTTCCATTAGCTTCTTCATAGATTCCCCAAGTCATTTATGACTTTCTGGGACTGACCGTCCGATTAATGAGTAGTTTGTTTAAATTTTAGAGCGAATTCCCTGTTTGGAAGCCTTTGTTGGTTCTAAATGGACACCGAGCGAAACTTTAGTAAAACAACCTCAAATAAAAAATTCTGAATGTGTCATCAGCTTTAGAATATCTATTTTAGGCTAGGTAGACCTTTTGTTTGGGTCCCAATGAAGTTGATCTCATTTCGACCTACTGATCGAAAAGTTGGAAAATCAGAAGATATGGTTGTGGGGCCCATATTTGGTATAAAAAAACTCGGATAGAAAATCCTATTTCACTAACACATCTAGAACATTGGATATAGTAGGTTTACATAGTCCATTTATGAAAATCAGAGTCCGAATGAGTTTCAAGGGTAAAAAATAACCTTTTGACTTTGTTGGTTTTAATGCATGTGCAATCGTACAAGGACCTATTGCGATCATAATAGTGCAAGCGTGGTACCTAGGACTATGATAGCAATACCTCTATACCTGAAGGGGTTATAAATGGACCCCAATGTCATTATTTTGGATAGTTCTCACTTATTCTTGAGAGCCAAAGACCCTAAATGAGTGTGGTAATTCAAAATTAAGCTTTGTGACTTGGAAGCTTGCTTAGCATCTGTTATTGTGATTATCATCCAATTTAAGGTAAGATTTTGACATGAACAAACTAGGGCCTTATCGTAATGGGCATCTTAAGTCTAACTAGGACCAGAGACCGCCTCTATTACCTAACCCAACCAAACACATACCCTAAGTTAGCTGAATTCTGAGCATATAACAAGATAGCATATATGTACAAATCTAGATTTTAGGATAAGTCAATGAACGTGACAAACCAAAACAAGTCCAATCTTCCAAAACCCAACCAATAACCTCAAACAAGCTGATATAATATCCAAGTTCCTGTCCAGAACATAACATAAAAAGGATGAAACAATCATAAATTTAGTCACACGGTATCAGCATCAATACCAATACCAATATTAAGGCTGACACTACTACCAACACTGCCTATACCAACCCATAGTAGTTCTACAAAGCCTCTAACCAAAAGAAAAACAATATCCAATTAGGACATGCCCCAAACTATAGCCAAAACAAATATCCATGAAATAACCAAAGTATGTAAAGAAATCCATGATATGAAATAAAGCCTTCTAAAATCTGAAAGCTCACCACTTAAATCCAATAGATAATCCTAAATTCGATCACAAAGAAGGATGAGTAAAATGGCCGATTCTTGCATCGCATGGGGATACAACCACCTAAAGACGGGTTAGCAGGTGAACGCTAAAAACTACTCAGGATAAGGATTAAATAATGCCAACCATTAAAACCAATTAGAACAACCATAAGCATTCACAACCATACATACATATATATATGTATACATATATATATATATGTATATATAATCTATGCCGGGAAAGGGAACCGAGTTTAGCATACCTCTAAAATCATTAACCCGAGTATGTGTAGCTTAACCATCCTAGAGCCAACCATGGTCTATATGGGTCTAGTGTAACCTCTTGAACGGGACCCGATGCATGTAGCCACATGAACCAGAGATACCATAGGAGCAGGGGATTCCTAAGTACCCTTTGATCTTCATGATACATATGCACAAGTGTAATTAGAGGATTCCCGTGTACCCCATAAGTATCAAAAATGGTCGTCATAACCAATCCTTATGTCGAGAAACATGAGTTTCCAGTGTCCATCCATTTGACTCACACCTGCACGGTTATCTATCACACCCCGCCATTATTGATCAATTACAACCATTACCACATAACCAAAACCACCATTCTATTTATTATTAACCAAGGCTATAAGTAGTGTTATCGTCATACCGACTATAGCTTGTAAGCAATGTCCTTAACAAACCTTTTAAAGAAGAAGGGATTCTCATGTACACATAGATTACCTTATTTAGCTTCTTGAGGGTTCCCATGTACCCCACAAGATATTCATTATCATGTTTTCTTGGGAGATACCCTTGTACCCCATAAGGAAGTTCAATTAAACTATAACCATGACCACCAAGACCTTATCATTTAACCAATCTAAACCATTTAAACAATTTATACCATTTAGGATTCTATTACCAAGTTATACCATGAAACAGTTCCATTAAAAGTCTAACGATATAGTAAAAGCATTCTCATAGGCATTTTATCAAACATATTGGAGGCATAGTGTTTCCAAATCCAAAACCAAGAATCAATCAACCATTCCATGCAACCAAATGTTCAAACCATCATTATAATATAAAAACCATAAGTAAAAGACATAGGAAATCCATAACCAACCATTATAACCAAAACCCCCAACACATATTTGAAAACCCAAAATCATACAATAATTATGCCATAAAAGCAATTTATAAAATATGCCTTTAGTAGGAACTAACAATGAGGAAGGAGTAACAAGCCTTATATTATGAGGATGACAGAGATAAATCACCCTTGTAAGCCCTAAATTGATCCTATTATTGAAACCCTAGCCTTTCTTAATCGAAGAGACTTTGAGAAAATTTAAGAAAGTTTCTAAGTGCTTAAGATTAGAATATAAGGGTAAATGATATCCCAAGAGTGATATAAGTCGTGGGTCCTTAAGTGGTTAAGAGGATAAATGGACAGATTACCCCCAACTTAAACTACATAAAAATCCTGTAGAAAAGTATGACTTCACCATACCAATCTTACCCTACAATATAAGTGGTACCCACCACTTGTACCCTAGGCATCCCTTGGACCCCCAACACTGTCAAACATATGACCACCAAGCCCCAATCGTACCCAAGAATACAACAAGTACCATTAAAATATACCCTAGGAAGAATAGGATCTCATAGGCTATACTTAGGGAATCATATGACCTAACACCATACCATTCATACCCCATCATATGACTAGTATGAACTATTTTTACTTTGGACAGAACCCATCCAACCCACACTGTTTAGGAGAGACTAAGTCTCCCTAAACTGTACCCAAATATACGACGTATACCCCTAGTCGTATGATCTTTAGAGAGGTTAAAACTCAGGAAATTTCTAAGGATTAAAACCCAGGGTGTTTCAGATTTAATCAATTTCTTGTTGAACTTTCTTAGTTTTTGACCTAAAAACCCAAATAGATTGAGGGCCTAATCTTAGCCCCAAATAAGCTTGGTTTTCACCCAATCTTGAGGGTTATGATTGCCTAATGATGTATGAATATTGGGTTGACCTCAGAAATGCATTTTCCATATGTGGGACCCACTTGGGGTTTTTAGAGTCATTTTTGGACCCAAAGCACAATAGTGTAATATAGATATCGTTATTCTCGTATTGATGAGTAGATTAAAATTTTGATAGTGTGATGGAAATTTGGAGATTATGAAGTAAAGATGAGCATGTGGTGAATAATATAATGATTTACCATTTTTGTTTGTGGTAGGCTTCAATCCACTCTTCTTTGAAGATGATGTGTGTTATATATATAGAATGCAAATGTGAATATTAAGTTTGATTATGAGTAGAATGATTTAGTATTGATTATTAAAGTTTTAGAATTAGATGAGAGTTTTGGACCCGTAAGGTAAAATGATTATTAACTTTAGTATCCTATTGCTTTCTCCATAGATTGAACTAATTTGTAGAATGGATATGATATAATGCTAGTCTTAGGATGTGGTTTAAGTGTTGAAATAATAGTTAGTATTATTAACCTTAGTTGGGCTAGTCTAGTGATCTTGAAACCGTAATTTAGGTAGAGTTGACATAAATGCCCATGTTTCTAGATGAAGTTCCTATCTTAGGATTTTTTATAGCTTACTTGACATCTAGATGTTGAACTAGATACCTTAGCCTAGTTTGGTTCATAGATTGCATAGATATAAAAATTGAGGACTAGAAGTGGGATCATCTGGCCCACGTAGGCAAGGACTTGTGTTAGCACTTGTGGACATAGTTGCAGATGCTAGGCAAAGTATAGACTATTAAGCCTTTAGAATAAGTTTGCTTCATGGATTGATAAATTGTGATGACTTTCCCCTGATTATGATTAATGGCTTATGGCCATGATATTCCTTATGGAATTGATATTGGGCCTTAGAGATGCTATTTCCTCTGAGATATAATATTGGGACTTTAGAAAGGTTAATTTCTCTTAGATATGATAATGTGCCTTTAGAGATGTCATTTCCTTTAGATATGATAATCGGCCTATAGAGATGATATTCCTCATAGTTATGTTATATGTCCTATAGATACACGATGTCTTTTAGATATTATATGCCTCATAGTTATGAGTTACGCTTCATTAATGCATTATGCCTCCTAGAAGTGAGATACCTCTTATATCAAAATGATTAGCATATATGCTTTATAGATCATAGAGATATTATGCCTCGTGAATACATTATTGATTATAGATATGAGATAATTTTTATACACTATTATTATTATTATGAGTTCCCAATATGTATGTGGGCCTAAGGACATGATTATGATGTTGTAATTATTTTGGACACATTGTTGGGCTAAAGGCTGTGTTATGATATGGGTTGGATATTTAAGAAGTACTTATCTTTGTAAAAGATACGGTTGTAGTTATGTGTATATATATGTTTTATATACATATCTCTTTTATATGGGATAGATAAAGATGTGGTATGATGCTTATGGTTTCATTGAATTAGATACTGATGATGGTATGTATAGATTCAATAAATTCATGATCATTATATCTATAAATGATGTGATTCTAGTTAAAATATAATCTTATGATTATTCATCCTAAATAAGAGTTAAAACCCCTTTTATCTTAAAAATAGATTTTTCACAATAATAACTACATAACTTAGTGGATAATTTATATGTAAAAGTGGCTAATAATTTTTTTTATAAGAGTTGATCGAGAAAGATTTTGGTCCATGATTTGACACTATTATCTACTCCGGTTATGAGAGATTTTGATCCTTTCTACACTTTTATAATGATTTAGTCTCAAAATTACTTTGGGCAATGAACTTATGGATTTATACTCTTTTATCCACAACTTGAGTTCGTGCACCTATTATATATATGTGTGTATTGATGATAATAATACCTGATAATCCTAGAGGATATTGTGATATCGGAGGATATTATTGTGATGATATTGATACTCGTCAAGGTTGGAGAATGATTATACTAATGTGCCTTTGTGTACATCTACTAGTTTGAGTCTGGCTAGCCATATGTATATCATTTATATATATATATATATTTATATATTCTCAGCAAAGCCAGAGGATGACTATGATGGGGATTAAGATGAGGTTAATTATGATGATATTGATTTTGATGATGATGGTTATGATGATGATGGATATGGTGGATATGGTATGACAATTAGATTGTGATATTTATTATGTACCTTGCATTCATTCTTGCATGCGCATCGCCTATCACCAGTATGCCTCTATGTCTATCATCTTATATGGAAGGGCTGCATAGATATAGGTGATGATTATACCTTGTATAGTTGTATGCTGATTAAAAATTCCGAGACTGGGGCAGTGGGGCTATGCATAGTCTAGGCTAAGTATTTCATTGTCTAGTATAGATGGTTACTAGTGCTATTATTAATATTTTTATTATCATTGTTATGATCACTGTTATGTCTAGTTTATGATATATTGGTCATTGATTCAGTATCGAGATTTGAGGTAAGATTCTGGCCTCTTCTATCTTACAATTTCAATATTATGCATGATTAATTCGTGATGAGATAGATATATGGATTAGAAACCTTGAGCATATTAGTACTAAATTCTGATTGAATTATAATAAGGCCTTAGAATAAAGGTATGATGATCTAAGTTGTGCTTTGAGTTGACCTTATATATATGTATATCTATATGTAGCTATGGTATTACTACATATCCCTTCTTTCATTTGTTTGGATTGTATGTTCATTCCTTAGGTTTGTATATTATTGTATATTTTTCTTTCTCTTTTTATTCATATATTTGCTAGGGATATATGGCGTAGTGTTGAGATTTTTGAGTGTGGATGGAATAGAATTGTTCATCCTTGATATTTTCTTAGTTTTATTATGTTAGTCTCTTGGACATAAATAGGATAGGTTATCTTTATTATCTTATTGGCTATTTTATGTGGTTGCTGAATATTAGGTGTAGTTTCCATTTTATTTATATGTTGTATATTTCTGCTTTATCTTGGAGCTCAAATGGTAGTTGCCTACTGAATACCATTTGTTTGGTACTCATACTACACTTTTGTAGCCTGCAGATTATAGTATAGGTTATCTCCATTAATGTGCACTTTATGTAGAGAAGATAGAGTTCAGAGACTTAGAATGAACTCCTAAAGTTTAGAGTATTACTTACCTCTATATTATGTATTAGACCAGTCTCTATGTTGTATTCAGAGCTAAGGTGTATTAGTGTAATTCCTTTTATACTTAAATTTTGTACTCTTATTATTCTAGCAACTCTTATAATGATACCACAAGGTTTCGAGACTTTATTATGTATTTTGATTCTTTTATATTATCTATTCCTTATTCTTTTCTTTATATATTTGGGTGGTCCATTATTAGCCATTCTACTATGGATTTTGACTTGCCTACTAGTGGGGTATAGTAGGTGCCATCATGACTTAAGAAATTGGGTCGTTATAAATTGGTATCAGAGCCCAGGGTTTGATCGGTGTGTTAGTACAAGACCTAAGTGTTTAGTAGAGTCCTACAGATTGGTGTGGAGGAATCCGTAACCTATCTTTGGGAGGCTACAAAGACATTTTAGGAAATTCACTTTTTGACTCCTTATTGTGTGTCTGTATTTTTATGAACCTTAAACACATTATTTGACTCTATTATATCCCTGAAGGATGATGGAACATTGTAGATAGATGCGAATAAGACTTCAGCACGTGTTTTTATAGATTCAGTTTAGCGTTAGACTAGAGAGTCAGAGATAGATGTCGAAGACCTTCAGCATCAACCAAAAAGGATTTGGGGTTAGCTTAGGATCCAATTGAGTTCATGACTACTTCAGCCCTTTGAGGTTCAACATTGGGATCTGAGTCATGTTGTAGATCCCTTTCAGCCATGGATGACATTTGAATCATCGAGCAGTTCTTAGACCAAAGTTGGGTCTATTAGTGTTTATTAGGGTTCTTTACCAGTTTATGAGTACGATATTAGATTTCTCGAATGGGTTAGGAATTTTCCTATACCATATCCCTTTCAACCAGACTTGGTGCATGGATTTATTAAAGGACTAGCATTTTTATTTTTTCTGGCATCAGATCACTTGATAGCAACTGAATCTTCTTTCTCTCAAGTTGTGGATTATGCGAGGGCCATAGAGAGAGCATGTATTGGGACTTATAAAGGTGGCATCAAGAAGCTATTCATCAGTATAGTGCTATTGGTATTTCATCTAAGATCTTGTTTTGGTTATAGAGAGATGAGACATTGGTTTCATCAAAGCCACATACTTTGTCCTCAACCTATGAACTTGCCTTCCTAATATCTAAATTGAAATTTCCTCATAAGACAAGGAATCCGAAATACCAACATCCTCCAAAGGGACAACCAAAGAAGGATCACCTACACACTTCTTCAACATGGACACAAGGAAAACGGGGTGAATAGAGCCCAAACTCATAGGCAACTCAAATTCATATGAAACATTCCCAACTCACCACAGAATCTCATACGACTAACATAATAGGGAATACGCTTCCCATTCTTCCCAAACCTCATCTCTCCTTTCATAGGAGAAACCTTCAAGAACACCTAATCACCTACAACAACTTCCAAATCCCTTCTCCTCACATCTGCATATGACTTTTGGAGACTCTGAGCTATTTTAATTTTTTATCTAATCAACATTACCTTCTACATGGCTTGGTGAACCAAGTAATGACCAAACAATCAAATCTCACCAACCTCAAACCACCCAATAGGAAACCTACACCTCCTACCATATAGATCTTTGAAAGGAGCCATCAAAATACTCGAGTGGTAACTATTGTTATATGTAAACTCAATAAGAGGCAAGTGAATGACCCAACTACCTCCAAAATCACTCACACAATCCCTTAGCATATCCTCTAAAGTTTGAATAGTCCGTTCTTCTTGTCCATCCATTTGAGGATGGAAAGCGGTGCTAAGGTTCACCTTAGTCCCCAAACCTTTCTGAAATAAACGCCAAAAATGATAAGAGAATTGCGTAACTCAGTCTGAAATGATGGAAATCGATGCTATATATAGCTTCACAATCTCTTGAATAAAAAACTTAGCATAATTTTCTCCATTGTAGTTAGTCCTTACGGGCAAGAAGTGAGCAGACTTAGTCATCCTATCTACAATGACCCAAATCGAATCATACTGATTGTGAGACAATGGAAGATCCGTAATGAAATCCATGTTGATCATCTCCTACTTCCTCATAGGAAATTCTATCTCTTGATAAATCTTACCAGGCCTCAAGTGTTCAACCTTCACCTGCTGGAAAACCATACACATGACCACAAAATTCTCCATATCCTCCTTCATATTGCTCCACCAATAGATATCCTTTAAGTCATGGTACATATTTGTCGAACCCGGTTGAACTATGTACCTAGACTTATGAGCCTCTGCAAAAATCCTTTCTCGCAACATCTCAACATCAGGAACACATAACCTACCTTGATACCTCACGATACCATCTTCCCTAATCTCGAATACCATAACCTTTTGATGACCCACATCATCCATAATTTTCATCAAAATAGGATCCAAAGCCCACTTCTCCTTCACTTCAGCATAAGAAATGACTTAACCACCTCTTGAACAATTACTCCTCTCTCTTAGGAGTTTAAAAGATGGACTCCCATTTTAGCCAATTGCTAAATATCCTTCACCAATCCTCACCTATCCTCATCCATATGAGATAACATCCCCATGAACAGCCTGCTAAGAGTATTATCAACAATATTAGCTTTACCTAGATGGTAGTGAAAACTCATGTCATAATCCTTGAGCAACTCAAGCCACTGCCTCTACCTGAGATTCAACTCTTTCTGAGTGAACACATACTGTAAGATCTTTTGGTTTGAATAAATTTCAAAAAGCACCCCATATAAATAATAATGCTAGATTTTCAACATGAAAACTACAACTACTAACTCTAAATCATGAGTCAAATAATTCATTTCATAAACCGTAAGCTATCTGGAAGCATAGGCCACCACCTTACCATGCTGCATAAACACATAACCCAGTCCTACATGAGACATATGACAATATACAACAAAACCCTCATTACCATCGAGTAGGGTCAAAATTGGCGTAGAGGTCATTTTATCTTTCAAATTCTCTAAACTACTCTCACAAGCATAAGACCACAAAAACTTTACCTTTTTCTAAGTCAATCTTGTCAACGGAGAAGCAATAGAAGAGAAGCTCTCCATAAAACTTCTATAATACCCAACCAATCCCTAGATACTCTAAATGTTAGTTGGAGTTGTGGGTCTAGGTGATTTCTTAACCGTTTTTACTTTTTAGGGATCCAACTTGATCCCTTCACTAGAAACAACAAGCCCAAGAAAAGTCACCACATTCAACTAAGACTCACACTTAGAAAATTTAGCATACAACATTTTATCCTTAAGAGTCTACAACACAATTCATAGGTGACTGGCATGATCCTCCCCACTCTTTGAATACACCAAGATATCATCAACAAACACTCTCATAAATAGATCCAAAAAATATCTAACCACCCGGATTATAAGATCCATAAAGGCATCCAGAGCATTAGTCCACCCAAACAACATAACCAGGAATTTATAATGACCATATCAGGTTATGAAAAGCAGTCTTGGGAATATCAATCTCCCTAATCTTCAACTAATGATAACCTAAATAAAAATCAATCTTATAAAAATATCTAGCACACTGAAGCTGGTCGAAAACATCATCAATCCTAGGAAGAGGGCACTTATTCTTCACTGTAACCTTATTCAACTGCTGATAATCTTACACATCTAAAGACACCCATCTTTTTTACACACAAAAAGCACAAGTGCACTCTACAGAGAAACACTAAGATTAATTAAGACCTTATAAAGGAGATCCTTTAACTGCTCTTTTAGCTCTTTTAGTTCAGCCCGAACCATTCTATAATGAGAAATAGAGATAGGATTGGTATTTAGTATAAGATCAATCCCAAAGTCTATTTTCCTATCATGAGGAATACTAAGAATATCCTCAGGAAACACTTCAGGAAACTCAGTGAAAAAGGGACAAATTGCAAAGAGGGGCCCTTAGAACTAGAATCCTTAACCCGAACTAGGTTATACAGACACCCCTTAGAGATTAATTTTCAGGCTCTAAGATAAGAGATAAACCTCCCTTTAGGCACTAAGGAACTTTACTACGATTCAATTATCGTGTTTTTAGAAAATTAGAAACTGACCTTTTAGGTCCTACAATCTAGAGAAGCATAGAATGAATGAACCAATCCATCCCCAAGATTACATCAAAATCTACCATATCAAGCTCTACAAAATCCATCAATGTCTCCCTATGAAAGATAGAAACCACACAACCCCTATAGATCCTTCTAGTAACTACAAAATCACCTACCAGAGTAGACACAAAAAAGGGGTCAGAAATACTTTTGGGACCAAAACCAAAATGGACAATCACATAAGGGGTCACATAAGAAAGGGTAGATCCTAGATCAAGAAAACAATACATATCTCAAGAGAAAAGTTGTAACATACCGGTAACAACTTTAGGAGATGCCACAAATTTTCTTGTCGGGTAGTAAGACCATAGAGATGATTCCAGCCAGTATCGATACGAGAAGTAGCACCCTTTAGTGTAGGAGTTAAAGAAGTGGCGACCAAAACCTTATTAGCCACGGTGGCTACCTTTTCTATGAGATAGTTTCTTTTCATATGTACAGGCTAACCATAATTGAAGAAAAAGTTCCTTCCATCATCAAAATAACCACGATGAAGCTATCCACATAATCTATAAGGAGGATATGGTGGGGCTGACTGAGCTCCACTAGCCTGAGACTAGGTACCCTTCTCCTTAGGACTACTACTAGTCTAAGAACGATGATTATTATATGACTTAGGATATGAAGAATATAAACCAAAATTTCCCTAAGTCTTCTTCTTAGTCCACTGTATGCCATCTCACCCACTATTCTGCTAATTTATGCCTTGCCCTGATTACCTAAACTTCTTATTCTACCTCTCCCCATCTATGCCTGTCTTTTCTTTTCATTTTCTACCTGCTGCATATAAGCCAAAAGCCTGTAGATATCTATGTCATTGTTCAACATCGCAACCTTTCACTCTAATACTATGTCACAAGATAGCCAAGAAGAAAATTTTCTTATTTTCTACCTCATACAAGACACTAATGCTTGAGCATAATGAGACAACTTCTGAAATTTTAAAGCATACTCCTTCACACTCATCTTTCATTACTTTAGATTTAAAAACTCATCAGACTTAGCTTCCCTCAACTCTTGAGGAAAGAAATGATCAAGAAAAGCACCTAAAAACTCATCCTATAAAGCTTGCTCTGCATCATCTCCTATCAACTGCTCCCACTCCTCATACCACTGATAAGCTATATCCTTAAACTGGTATGCAGTAAACTCCACACCCTTAGAATAAGATTCTCCTCTACCTTAAAACCTATGAAGGTTAGGGATTTAACTTTATGAACCGGCCAACCCTAGTGACCTCAGATGAAGGAACAGTAGAATCCACACATCCAAACTAGCGAGACTGAGATGCCACTAAATGAGTCTGCAGATGAATCAACTAGTGGAACTCTGCATTAGAAATATCACCTGAGGCATTGGGACATCAGAATCATCAACTCAAAATCCCGAGGAGGACTCGTAGGAACTGGTGGAACACCATGTGAGACAGTACAATTAGGATAAGGAACCCTAGACTGGGTCTGCACTCTATAGCTAGGGTGAGTTCCATTTACATCATCCTCAGGTAGGACGAGGTTCCAGAGGAGTTTCTACGAGCATCATATCTTTGGGGAGCATAATCTGTAATGCGAGCAAGTAGGAGTTAGAGTAATTTCAAGACACCAAACTCTATAGCCCAAACTAGAACTCAAGAAAGGAAAATATTCCCAAATTCCTTGTAGCCTCCCCCTTATAAGTATGGAATGTTACACACCCATAAAGGGGACTCTATTCAACACGGATTTATGGACACACATCGACCCTAAACCTACACTCTGATACCAAGCTTTTCTTGACCCGACCCCAGGCCTAGTCGCGACGGGTATCTCAAGCCCACCAAGGGTCGAAGACCACCCCTTTTACCTAGTCTCCTGAGAGCCATAAATATAATAGTGGAAGCAAAACATAATGTGAAAGCTAGAAAGATAACTCAATAAGAACTAAGAGTCAATAAATAATAAAAACCCATAATTTTCCCACAAAAGCTTCTAACAAACCAAATATAAACCTAGGTCGGGACATGTCCCCGACTATAGTCTAATGGAATCTAAAAGTGATTGTCTAAGAAAATATAATGAAACCAAAAAGTAACAGGACTTCTCAAAGAAGGAAGTTCACCACTTTAAGCTTACCAACAGATGAACCAAATCACCTAATACTACACAAGGTAACGAAAAAACTCCTAGGAACCTACATCATGAAATGATACAACGTCCAGGGATATTTAGTAGGATGAGCACTAACATATGGAAGGAATAAAATAATGCCATGATCAAATAAGTTCAAAACCATTCAAAAATCATATTCACACATTCATATATACATATAAATAAGATACTGGGATAGGACACAAGGTTTAAGCATGAATTTTAAAATCATTAACCTGGAATGTATAGCTCTATCCATCCTAAGGTTACCCATAGACTTTATGGGTTTAGCTTTTTCTGCTGAAAGGGTCCCAGCACAAGTTAGCCATAAAACCAGGAAAATCAGAGTACGAGCCAGGGAATCCATGACCCTAGCGATTCAAAAATATGTATAAAGTGCGAACTATGCACACGGTCATAAAGACCCCCACGCTGACAAATATGGTTTCCAGTATCGGTTCCTTCGGGTCCTCCACCTTCTACGATGAGCTACACAACCCCCTTTATGCCTAAATTAAAACCATTTACACATATTCCCATCCTTTAACCAAGGAGTCTTTTAGTTAGGCATTTACTATTGGTATCGTCATACCAAATAAAGTTAAGCTTTCAAGGCAATTCCATTATGCCATTCCAAAACCAATTAGCCAAATTTACTCCAAAGTTTCCAATTTAAAACCAATCCATGGCCACCAAGGCCTTTCAAAACCAATTTATGTTCCATTAAACTTTTATACAAAGGAAGGTTCCAAAAGTGACTTAAATGATGCATATATCCATGTTTCAAAACCAATTAGACAAGTTGGGTTGAGGGTAAAGCCAATTCCAAACCATTAAACTATAAATTTTAGGGAAACCCATGTTCCTCATTCCAACTCCCCACCCATGCTTTTATTTAGTTTAAAACCACAAGATAACACATAAATAACCAATTCAAAACCATGGGGAAAACAATTCATGTAGTAACCAGTCTCAACCTCTCAACCCAAATTCAAAATCCAACAATTACAACCATATAGATATTAATTAAACACATGCTTTGTATTAAAATAATTTAAGGAAGAGATACATGCTTGGATTTAGAAGACATTTGGAGAGAAACCCCCTAATTGAACCCTAGGTGCTTAATCTTTAGAAACCCTAGCGTTTCCCTTACTTTAGAAGTTTGAGAAGAGAGAGTGATGTCTATGATTGAGTAATAAAGAATTATGGGTTCCTTTAGGGTGTTTAAGTCAAGGAAAATAATAGGGTGGAAAGAAAAGACCAAAATAACCCTACTTAAAATATGCAGAAAATATACAACTCATGAAGAGGGCCTATGACTCATCACTTGAGTTGTACTGCGAACAGTCAGCATAATCACACAAAAAATTTTAGTGTCCAAAACCTTGGGTATTACACCAACTACCAAACTGTTGCGCATGTATAACCTAGTAAGTTAGGTATCACCAACCGCCTCTCAGCATACTTTGGTGAATTTCACTCATCTACACTCGGTCTCAGAGCATTGCCTTACTAACCCTTACCTCGGACTCCAGTTTCAACTATCTTCTCTTAGTCTCCAATTGATTAGATGTAAGTTAATCATCTTAAGTAAATAATATAGATAAGCTTATTTTGGAAATTAACCCCAAATCACTATTGTGATCTCCTTTTCCCGACCTTTACCTCCCTCTCGGGTTTGTAGTGAATACAGGCTGGATCCTAATGTTTACAACTGTTAAGAAAGAAATAAATATGAAGAAAACCACAATGCATGCAACAACAACAATTTAGAAGTATTGAACACTCCCCTACTTCATTATTTAGCTAGCATTTCCACAACCCTAGCTATGGGAAATAACCGCTCATATTTGTAATACGATTAAAGGAATTCATAATTGAAGCCATTCAAACAATATCACAATACTCAATAAATATAAACCAAAGTCTTTAACCCAATAAACAATCAAAATTAGTACAAAGCAATTCCACGATCCCAAGATCAAAATTGAATCCTGGAAAAAAATATATGTTTGTAAGTATATAGAGTGTGTAAACTAACTAAAAAATGTCAAAAGGGTATATATAGGGTAAAATGAAACCCTAGGAAACAACTCCTGAATAAATAAGTAAAATAAAGCTCGGTGTCCACTTACTGGGCCACCTACAGGCTGTAGGTGCCACCTATAGATCGTAGGTGGTCTGATGTAGCTGCCCTGTCTTCAAACACTATAGAAACTCTTTGGAATTTTCTTTTTTAGGAACCTACTCTATCACCTATGGACCATAGGTGGCACCTACAGGTTGTAGATTGCACCTATATGTTGTAAGTACCCTTCATAATTTACAGAGTTTTCTTTTCAACACTTATAAGTCTCAGGATCTCAATTTTTGACACCTACTTTGGAACCTAGGGCCGTAGGTAGCACATACAGGCAGTAGGTGCCCACTTCTGTGGTCAAAAACTTCAACTTTCACTCTTTTCTTCTAGAATAGTCCCAAAACCCGATTTCCTACAAAACATAACAAAAAACCCATCGTATCTAACAAAACAACCTAAGTAAGCATATTTTTATCATTTAAAGCATCAAAAGTTCTATGAATCCATAGCATAAAAACACCCTCAACTTAGAACGTTTGCACATAGGTGCCCAGTATCAAGATATGCCATTACATTAGCAATAGACAACCATGCATATATACAAGTTACACTACCTAAACAAGTAAGCAACTAGCAATACAACCCATGTTCTCTAACAATAAAGAAGTCCCAGTCATTCATATGAAATAATGCATGTCAATGCAGGGATGATCAAGACACACTCACACTCATAAGAGAAGTTTCACCAATGTGCATCAAATGCCATAGGCTTTCCTTTATTTTATTTACCATAGTTTTCCGACAGTTAAGTTAGGATCACTGTTGGACTTTATTTGGCTTGTAATGTAGGCTTGGTTGCTGGTATGGTACATATAGATATATTTAGTGACTAAGCCTTCTTGACACTTCACTTACTTTGGGGCCCACTTAACAACCAATTTCCTTTTTATTCCACCCTTATTTCTTCCTTTTTATTATTTTATCATACATTCTGGTCGAGTGTGGTTTCTTTTATTATTCTTTTCTTATTTTTCTTTTATTTTTATTTTCTTTTTCTTTTTCAATCACATCTAGCCGTACTTTCATTTTTCTTATTTTTACCCTTCTTCATACCCACTTAAATTATGCTCCCCTATGATAGCCACCCTCAACTTTAGGCAATTTTCCTGAGTTGAGGTGCATAATGTCCAAGAAAGACCAGGGTAAAAATAGGTTCATTGTAACACAAATGGAAATATGAAAGGTGTAATAAAAAAAGGATACAAGGCTACAAAATTGGGATCAACGGATACTTATTCACACATACAAGGTCATTTAGGCTAAACGTGGATAGTATAAAAGATAGCCTATGATCCTTTCCTAGCCGATTATCCTACAACCTAGGCAATACTAACCGAGAAAGTTCTAGATTTAACACACAAAGGGAATTGAGTAGAATTTCACAAACACATGGAACATAGTCACATCACAAGATATTATCTATCCGGTTCACACAACTGTTACCTATTATTATCTTGTACCTAATCCTAATGCCATAAAAAGATCTATAATAGTCACACATACAAACATACACACACACACATACACACACACACACACACACACACACACACACACATACACATATATATATATATATATATTTCACACAGTTCTAAATTAAATTTTGGAGGGCTATCAATTTTCTCAAAAATCAACAACAAAAACATGTCAATTTCCATAGATACTCAAAATTCTCCTAATTACACAAAAACACAACACAATACAAAAGAAATATAATATGACACCAAAATTAGCTAAGACATGCCAGTTTACCACCATACCGTGACTGACAGGAAAAAAAATATGGCAATAAAAACCCACGGTGGCTATGGTATACCCCACCCCAAACTAAATGACTATGTACTATCCCTAGTGCATGTAAATAATGTAAATCAAGAGAATGAGGACATTCTTGGGATATACTAGGCATCCGCATCATGATCATACCCATGTGGTGGTATCTCGACTAGCAGATAGGGTGGTGGTGGCAGTGCTATACTAGAGGATGCACCCGCAGTGATCTTAGCATGCCTCTATCTATTAGTAAAGTTAGTATCTATCGAATCACTATGGACCATTTCAAGGCCTGGTCAAATAGTATATTGGGATCCTAAAACTCCACCTCTCTGCCTCTCTTGGTCCCAGCTACAGGGACCATTTCCTCATATTTTGAAAATATTTCAAAGCGTCTAGGTCCATGAAATATTTCCATCTGAATAACTAGAGGTATAACTATACGTATGGCCAAAATGTTTCTCTTCGTGAGAGAGCGTATCTTTTCCCTTAATATGGATACCTCCTCTCTAATCTCGCCCTAATCAAGTGCCTTAATATTACTAAATCAGGATGACACTCAATCCTCAAAAGAATCTATACGTGCATGAAACTCAACTTAAAACTATGACATCTCAACCATGAGTGCAGCCTATAATCTAGTTTCTGCCACCTCAAGTGTCGTTCGGACCCAAGGTCGGATCTGCCTATACAATAATGCCGCCTTGACCTCAACATTCTCTAGCCGGGTAGTGGTAACTCTTTGACTATCTACTACGATCTACCAAAACTCATATGATACAAAAACCATATCTATAGCAGCAATGGTAGTAGAGGGGAAAATGGGGAATTCAGATATCCCAATTGGCTCCAAAGAGGAAGCTGGAGCTAAGGTGGATATGGCTGGGGTCCCTTTGCCTTATGTACTCATATCGGGGGACTCTCTTTGCTCCCCCATCTAAAATTCCATGATAACACCAACATCTACTCCCTCTATAGCAATAGGCTCCGCAGGAATTGATGGGCCTTTAGATTGTGCAAGAATCACTTTTAACTAATGTAAACTAAGCAATGCAGTAAATTAAAGGCTTGAACAGTTATGGGGAGAATCCCAAGGTTAAGGAACTATGAAAAATCACACCATGTTATTGAACTTCATTCATTAGGTGAATTATCTTAGTTGTTGGTTCACACAATCAATGATATAACTATGGCCTTCGGACCTCTAATCAATTATTTATCTTAGCCCCTACAACTACATTGTTGAGTAAGGATACGAGAACTAAGTGAAAAACACTCCGAATCCATTATGTAATTGAACCAAATAGTGAACTTAAGTATATTTAGGATCATAACTTCATTCAAGTAAGTTTATGATCCTATTATATTCATCCCATATTCTACCCTATCATTCATTCTTTTGGGTTCATAATAGGCTTAAGCATGTATTATAAGGGTCGTGAATCCTTAACATAGTGATAAAAAGGATAAATAAACAACCAAAAATGATAAAAAAAAACCCAAAAATTAATTCATAACAATAATACTTATGTTCTTGTCCTTATCCCTGGAAAAGGGTGTTTAGCCAATCATGGACATAACCGTAATCACAATAAATGAATGCATGTTAAAATCCATAAACAAACCAAATTAATGGTAGAAAAATCCAATTGAAGTGTTATCCAGCCTCCCTTCTAGTCCCAAGGTCATCCAATGTGTCACAAGTTCTTAAGTATTCTATTTGTAAGGAGGACACAAGCTGTCCGATTTGGAGTTGCCTCTGTGCCACGACCTTATCGCACCATCTAGGAAGCGTGGAATAGCCTAATATTGGAGGCACACTATTTTGTGCCATCTTGACTTGATACCAAGGGTGTACCATGGTCTTAACGCGACACTTGGGCAGCGTGTACCTACTCTATCCCACCAGTAGCTAAGCCAAACCGTAACCCAAAGTTAAACACAATGGGTTGGAAAATTCCCAACATAGGCAAAGATCAACAACACAACTTATAAATAATAGGGTATTTAAAATAGATAAATATAGTCAACATAGATACCATGTCATGACCTGGTAGAGCTAACACAGGAGAATCTAGTAATAAAAATACAACCCAAGTATTTAGAATAGTCAATACATCTGTCTTGAAACAAAAGACTGAACATAGAAAGATAGGAGAAAATAAGTGACTCCGACTCTAAGATCTCACCCTACCTCCAGATATCAACACAATAAGAATGTCGGTCAATGACTACAACTAGTACTTGGATCTGCTAAAAAAAAGTACAGAAGTGTAGTATGAGCACCAAAACCATGGGTACTTAGTATGCATCATAGGCTGACTAAGCTAAATCATGATATATGTATGATAAAATACAAGATAATGTGACTACATCAAGGTAGAAATGAACCTGAATCATATCCAACATTGTTGTATGTGAATAGATAAATAAATTGAAAGAATAGCATAACATAATGTAAAGCATCAACTCACGCAATCATAACTACAAAATTATCTCACATATGCCAATTAATGTGGAAAAATAAATAACCATCGCAAGCCCTCATATGCCTAAAAGATACACTTAATATAGTATAACCCACCACCGTTAATTCTAAATTTTCATTATTCCACTAGAATTAACTCACATCATTCCATATTATAGCAATTTTCTCATTTTCAGACTTAATCAAGATTCTAATTTCAATATCACACCCCGGTATTGCTTTCACATATTAAGTATATCATCATAGAAAAATATGTATATCCATACTCGAACCAATATATATAATTAATGGTTGGACTCAAATTGGTAAATATAATCAATAACTGAGATCAAATCGATAAATATTTCATCAATGTCATAATCATCCTTCAAATCAAACCGAATAAATATCCTCGAGAAGAAAGCTCAAAAATCCACTGATTCACTAGTTTTTCTTTTTGGGAATCTTCACAAGATGCCAAGCTATCAAAATCATATTTTACTCATCAATACGAGAATAATGGTCCCCATAGTACACTATTGTGCTTTGGGTCCAAAAATCACCCAAAATCCTATGTGGTTCCCATTTATGGGAAATTCATATTTTTGATATCAACCTAATGTTTCTTCATGCTCAAGGAGTCATTACCCTCTAAAATGGGTGGAATCCAAGCAAATTTAGGGCAAAAATCAAGCCTTCAAGGTTTTGGGATTTTTAAAAATTAAAAGAGGAAAATCAACCATAAAAAGGGTATTATGGATAATTGCATAAACATGCGTTAGCTAAGATCCCAAATCATCCACAAGCTCCAATTTTAATCAATCACACCATTTTGGGTTTTAACCCTCAAGAAAATGGAGAAAGAATTGGCGTCATTTTAAGGGACTTATAATTTGGAAACCATCGTAGTTTTAGTCTTACCTTTTGATTTCTTTGGTGTTTTTCACTTGGTCTTGGTTCCTAAATTTCCAGGTAATAGGTTAACAAGCTAGTAAGATGGCAAGAAACCAATAAATAGTTGAACCAGACCTCGATCTTGAGCAATGCTTACATAAATAGATGATAGAAACAGTCTTTTTTCTATAGAATCCCACAAATTCATGAGTAACAAGACATTCTTGCTCCCATGGTTGAATATCCACCAGTCCACAGGATAATTTGCAAAGTGGCAATCTCACTTGTGATGAATATGACCTGCGCTATTCGAAGACCAGATCTAGGAGGTAGATTTGAATTAAAGAAGAATGTAGTGAAACTTCTACACAGTAGTGGATAGTTTACTGGGCTTTCACTTAAAGATCCACAAGTCCACATGCAAAAATTTTTGGAGAATAGTGACACATTTATCTTAATGGGCGTGTCAACTAATTATGTGAGGCTAACACTCTTCCCTTTTTCACTGTTGGGGGAAGAAAAAAAGTGGTGGAATGCTGAGATGGTAGCTTCCATCACAACTTGGGATGACTTAGCTTGAAAGTTCCTTATCCATTTCTTTCTATCTAACAAGATTGTGAGACTTTGTAGTGAGATTTTGAGCTTCAAGTAGAGGCCAGATGAAAACTTTTATCATTCTTTAGAGAGGTTCAAAACTCTTCTTTGATATTGCCCATATCACTAATAGTCCAATGAGGTACTAGGTCACACCTTTGTTGAGGCACTTGACCATAACATCAAAATTTCTCTAGATTCAACTGTAGTTGGTCAAGTTTTGGGAAAGATATATAATGAGCTATACACCTCGTTGAACTAGATTGCCCAAGAAAATATAGATTTTCATGGTGATAAATCAAGGATCTTAGTGAAAAATACTGCAAGCATGATTGAATTTGATAGTATTTGTTATATGTAGTTTTGATGATGAGCACCTAAACTAAAAGGGACCATGTCCTGGACGTGCAAAGTACTGTACAATTGGCACACGGTATCTGCATAATTTTTTCATTTTGTATAACAAACTTTCAAGTGCTATTTTGTACATACTTGGATAGCTGGTCCAATGATACTCTATCCCTAATCATCACACAACTATAAAAAGAAAGAAGTGCCTCTTCAACAATCAGTTTTTTCCAATTCTAAATAGAGAGAAGTGAGGCAGCAACAACTCTATTTCAAGACTGCTCAAGCATTGCTCATGTTCTTAACTTTGTACATTACTTAAAGAGAGAGTGAGTGTTTTTGAGTGTTGATTTGTAAAAGAACTATTTATGTTATAAGATTAGTGTTTTATTATTGAGAGTGCTACTTAGGTAGAGTTTCCTAAGTTTGAGACTGATTAGAGCTAATCAGTGTAGAGGAAGTCCTTGGTAGAATTATGAAGATAAGCCAGTAGTAGAGTTGCTGCTAGCACAAGGAGCCAAGAGTTAAGCTAAAATCTATACTGTAATCTAGAGGTTGATTATAGTGGATTTTGTTGGTGCTTGTGAGGGCAAACTGTGGTTTTTCCATCTTGGGTTTCCACTAAAAATCCTTGTGTCTTTTACTTTTTCTACACTGTCTTTAGTTTTCTTACACTTTATTGTTTGATTGTCTGTGATTGATTCTGAGGGACCTGGTCCCTTACAGTGCGGAGGTCATTCTAAAAGGCTCACACCTAGAATGTCATGGGTAGAATGGTTAATACACCTAATCTAGAAGAAGTTCAATCTACAACTAGACCACCAAGGTTCAATGGACAGTACTATGGGTGGTGGAAACAAGAATGTTTGACTTCATTACAGATGAGGACTATGAGCTTATGGATATTATTATTGATGGTCCACATGTACCTGTAAGAGAAGTCAAAGAAGGAGATATGATGAGAATGTTCATAAAAAATAGGAGGAAGATTAATGATGAGGATAGAAGGAAGATTGAGAAAAATTACAAGGACAAGAAACTGTTAGTTTGTGGGATAGGGCCTGATGAATACAATAGGATCTCAGCTTGTGAAAATACTAAAGAGATATAGGAATGTATAAGGACCACCCATGAAGGTACTACTGATGTGAAGGATTCTAAATTAGATATGCTAACCACTCAGTATGAAACCTTTATCATGAAAGAAGGAGAAACTATCCATGAAATACATACAAGATTTAGTTCTATCATAAACAAGCTTCAATGCTTTGGAGAAGTGATTCTAGTATATAAAAAAGTGAGAAAAGTTCTTGGGGTTCTTCCAAAGTCTTGGGAAATCAAATTAGATGCTATAACTGAGGTAATGAACCTCAAAACTCTCACTATGGATGAATTCATTAGCAATCTAATGACCCATGAGCTCAAGAAACAACAAGATGGAGAAGAAGGAAGTGAAAAAGGAAAAATCCCTGGCTTTGAAGGCCTCAAAACATGATTCAAGTAAAAAAGATATAGATGTTTCCTACTTGGAAGTTGTATTCTTAAAGCCATGAAGATAAGTGGCCAGTTACAAAGAAAAACAAGCAACAACAAAAAATGTTGCAGTACGGAGGTATGTCATAATTGTGGAAGTACTGAGCATTTTATTAAGGAATGTCCATTACACAAAGTGGATTATCAGGGATACCTCAAAACTTAAGGTGACAAAGGAAAGAACAGGGACCAGGTCCCTAAAAATTCAAGTAGGAACATAGATTTTGAGTATGCTTTAAAGCAAGCTTTGGAATGGGGAGATTCTTCCAGTGAATCTAATAAACATGAAAAGTCTAGAGTTTTCTCTATGCTAGATAAGGAAGATAATTATGTTATCTATGATTGCATGTTTGCCTCTATGGAAAACTCATAAGATGAAGAAAAAAAGGAGGTAACTCTTTTTAATATTAAGAAGAATCTAGATAATTACACTGCTAAGAAGATAAAAATACTTTCAACTGTGCTAATAGACTCTGTATGAGCTCACTGCTAAAAGAAATGCCTTGGAAGAAAAAGTGGAGAATCAAGAACATGAGTTGATTACTTTAACTCTCCATATTTGTAAAACTAAAAAATTGTTCACAAAGATAAAATCTGATAATTTAAGTTTGATGAACAATTTGAAGAAAGCAAATGGTTTTGATGATAAAGACAAGAAGGAAACCTCAAGACTTCAGATTGATATTGAGGAGAAATTGAAATCTTCATAGAAACACCTTATGGAAGCACTGTAAAGAAATGAAGAATTAGAGAGGGACCTTGTCTACTTGAAGAAAGAGTTGAATAAGTCTCTTAATTGGACTACTTCCTTACTAATCTTTTCTGACATGACTAGTTAAAGTGTTAATAATGGTAGAGGTTTAGGATATCAAGGAAAATCCTAAACTAGTGAGTCTAAAGGAAAGGCTGTTCATGATGATAGAAGCAAAGGGTACAAATTTTTGTGCACTCACCATGAAAGATATGGACATTTAAAGGAAGGATGTTAGCACTAGATTAAGGAAAAATAAAGGAATACTGAATATATTCAGTAGGAGAGTGATCATCCTAGGGGATACAAGTTACTAAAAAGGGTAAAGAGAAAGCTATCACTGCCTAGATTGACTAAGAAGAATTTGATCACTCCATTGTCCTACTACTGGGAACTCAGACTCAAGTGGGTTTCTAAATCTGAAAAGTGATATTTATTCTAGGCATGAGAAGGGGATTGTAGTTTGGATAAGCTCAATGATAGAAGGTCTTCCTGTGTTCTATCTCTCAAGACATTTATGGTGAAGGTGTCTTATTATGAAAAGTTGATTTCAAGGACCTTTTCCTTGGCTTATAAAAGCTGATATTCAACAAGAGGGTCTGTGAAGCTTGTGTTTTAAAGGAATCCCTAGAATGACCTCTAGATTTGATGAATGAAATAACATTGGAGAATAAACAGAAAAGGAATTATGTACGTAGATGAAAGGAGTGCATGTAGTTATGATCAGTTAGGAATAGTGTAGATCTTTGATGATGATGAAAATAATGAGGAAATGTTGAAAAATACAGATAATCCATGATTCTCAAGGACCTAATCCCAAGGAAATACATCACAGAAGAAGAAGCTTCAGCAGCCTTTATAAAGTCAAGTTTGGGACTTGATCCTAGGATATACATTAAAGAATAGATTGATAAAATCAACCAGACCTATCTTGTGATTTAGTATTTCCACTCAAATTTGGCTATGTTTAGGAGACATGTATCCTTGATAAGGTAGGTGCATTTTGGTCTAATTCAGAACTATAACCTTGCAGGAATACACCTATGGGAACAACTTAGGATGTGGACAAAAGTGACAAGCTCAAACTTAAAGATTCACTCAAAGAAGAGAGATCTGGTCTTATCTCTCAAGTTAGGATCACTATAATATGCTTTAATTATCATAAAATATACTATATGAGAAAGCCATGTATCTTTTCCTTCCCTTATAAAACTGTCCATTCATTTGTAAAATGAAGAGTCACTCTTAGAAAAATCAAATATGTTATTCTTTGATGACAATGGTCACCTTTTCAAATCGCTAAAATAGGCTACTTCCCAGTTTGAGTCTAAACTCATCACTCATTACATCTACTAAACCAAACTGATCCTTCTCATTCCTCTTTATCCAGAAAATCAAATTTTATAATGCCCTCACCAAATATCTTAATCCTTCAGTAATTAAATCCATAAAAAACTTCATCTTAGGTCCTCTAAGTCAAAGTATTTTAACCCTGTTGGAATGAGGTAGAAACACATAAGCTGTGAAAAAAGAAGAAAACCTTAGAGAAACCTGGTCCCAGGAAGAAAAAGTTGTTATTGGAACGATAGAGGCACGTAATGAGACCAAAGGAAGAGATGAATAATGTGGGTGGTTAAAAAAGGATTAAAATATTAATGACTCAGAAAGTTCTCCCAAAAAAGTACTCTTTATCCCATAATATGTGAGAAAAAGGGAGACATGATTTTCCATATAAGTACCTTCTTAACAAAGTATTTGATCACTTGGGGTACTTGGGAAAAGGAAATCACATGGAACAACCAAACTGATATTCAATTTGAACAAAACTTGTGAAGAATATATATCAAGTATCTATATTTCTAGCTATTTAAGAGAAGTTGGGAATGGAAACGGAGGAGTTAAGAATCAAGTCAGCTATCAAAGATGCTAGATTAAATGTATTTGACATTGTTGAATCAAAGGCTATCCTTTGAAGGACCAGGTGACACTGATGAACATGCAGTTGGCAATGCAAAACTCTAGGAAACAATGGCCAAACTGAATATTGTAGTGAAAATTCTTACCAAATAGTTGGTGGATACTCATATTACTATATATGAAAGAATGAAGTACTGCTTAAGTCCTTTTCAAACAATCATTCTTCTACTTGAGCCCTGTTATCCCCATTCCCTCATTAACCTTGTGTCAGTTCCATATCCTGGTTCTCATAATAGTTTTTAAAGATAGTTATCTTATGATGATTATTTTAGCCTACTATACTGGTATTGACTATTATAAGTGAATGAATCTTCAGTTTGTGTATCTCATTTTTCTCCTTAATTTAAAGTTGTTCTACATGTTAGTGTTGCCCCAGTGGCCATGAGTTAACTAATTTGTTCTTATATTTACTCTTGGTTTACTGTTAATTCTTTTCAATGATGCCAAAAGGAGGAACACTGAGTTTATGTAGTAGGTACCAGGCACCAAGTAAATTGAGATGCAGTCATACTGACTAGGGGAAGTATGTAAATGAAAAGGCACCAAATTAAATGAAGGTGCAAAATGACAGGGGGAAGTTTTTGTTGCAAAATGACAACAAGGGACCAGGTCCCTATGTTGAATGATAGATAAAGCATGATGATAGGGGGAACACTCATCCTCAGGTGGTAATCACTCTGATTAAATATGATGAATGTGCACTGATGCTAACAAATGTATGGTTTGGTTTGTCATCATAAAAAATGAGGAAACTTGGAATATGTAGTTTTGATGACGAGTAGCTAAACTACAAGGGACAAAGTCCCTAGACGTACAAAGTACTATACAACTAGCACACAGTATCTTTACAGTTTTGTCCTCTTGTGTAACAAACTTGCAGGTGCTATTTTGTACCGACTTGGATAGCTGGTCCAATAATTTTCCATCTCTAATCATCACCCAACTATAAAAGAAAAAATATTCCTCTTCAACAAACAGGTTTTGCTAATTCTAAAAAGAGAGAAGTAAGGTAGCAAAAACTTTATTTTAGTACTGATCAAGCATTGCTCATGTTCTTAACTTTGTAATTTTCTTAAAGAGTAAGTGATTTGAGTGTTGATTTGTAAAAGAACTACTCATGTTATAAGAGTAGTTTTTTCTTATTGAGAGAGTTCTACTTAGGTAGATTTGCCTAAGCTTGAGACTAATTAAAGTTAATTAGTGTAGAGGAAGTCCTTGGTAGAGTAACCAAGATGAGCTGGTAGTAGAGTTTCTACTAGATCAAGGATCCTAGAGATAGGCTAAAATCTAGATAGTAATTAGGAGGTTTATTATAACATATTTCATTGGGGAAAGCCGTGTTTTTCCCTATCCTGGGTTTCCACTTAAAAATTCTTATGTCTTTTACTCTTTTTGCACTGTCATAAGTTTTCTTGCACTCTATTGTTTGATTTCCTGTGATTGATTCTGAGGGACCTGGTCCTTTACTGTGAAGAGCAACCCTAAAGGGTTTCAATAATATCACAACCTTAGCCGCCCAACTTTCAGTTATACAGAACCAGATGATGACTTAATTTAGCAAGTTGGGTGTATAATAGTCTCAAGCTTAGGTTAATAAGGTACAACAAGATCCAGTATGGTATGACACTTGTTGCAACAATATCCCCTCTACATACATATGTAGAGCCAATCCTGTATCCTTCAGCTTTGTGAGCAATGCACAAAAGCTAAATTATGGTATTACCTATAATCAAAAGTGGTAGACTCAGCCAATGTCCTTAGGACAATAACCAACAACAGTAGTTTCATCATCAACAACATAATACTCATTCTAGTAACATTGAAGAGACTCTGAAAAAGATTTTGGCCAACCACAAACGGTTGGATGCTGAAATAAAAAATCAGCAAATTGCACAAAAATAGTTAAAGCAGCAAGTGGGGCACTAGTGTAGGCACAGAATACAAGGACTCAGGGTGGTTTGACAAGTGATAATAAACCTCTTAAAAAAGTAATGGAAATTACTTTGAGGAGTGGTAAGGAGATAAATGATAGACCTTTAAGGACAAACCAAGAGGTAGATGAGAGTTGTTTCCTTAACCAATTCCAGACAAAGTTGCTGAAAATTGGGGGGAAGTTCGAGTACTTAAAAAACAAAAGCTATTGAAAATGAAAGACAACTACCACCATTCCCACAGTGGTTCTAGAAAGAAAAGGAGGATGAATGCTTTAAGAAGTTCTTTGACATGTTCATAGAGCTTCACATTGACCTTAAATTCCAGTTGTTTTGTAGGGAATGGCTAAGTATGCTAAGTACTTGAAAAACATAGTGACTAATAAATTTAAGATACAAGATGTTGAGACCATGACAGTTAAGGAGGATTTCAGCTCTATGATAACGAAAAAAGATACCCAAAAAACTTAAGGACCCAGGAAGTTTTACCCTTCCCATTCAGATTAGTAACGGTGAAGTGGTACATGTCTTTAGTGATTTAGGGGCAAGTATAAATTTGATGCATCAGTCTATGTTCAAAACGTTAGGTTGGGTGAGCCAACATCAAGTCCTTTGATGATCCAGTTGGTAGACAGGACCATAGTTAAGCCCAAAGGATTAATTAAGGATGTCCTCATAAGGTTTGGTAAGTTTGTAATTTTGGTTGATTTTACTGTTATAGATTTTCAAGAAAATAGTATGGTACCAATCTTTTTGGGACGTCTATTCTAAGTCATGGGAGGAGCATTGATAGATATGAGAGAGAATACTCTCACAATGAGACTGGATCATGAAGTAGTGGTTTTTAGAGTTTATAATCCACCTTCCTACTATAAAGATTTATGTATGATTACAATGATAGAAGTGGATAAGTGTTGGGTGGTAGAAAGTGCACCAGAAAATACCTTTTTGGACAGTCTCATTGAGTTTCCTGAGCCACTACCTAAGCCCAAAGTGATGCTGATTGATGAGCCTAAAAAGGCTATTATGGAAAAAGTTGTTGACCTTGAGATTTCACACTCAAGAGGCCAGAAACAAATAAGAAAATAGCCTCTAAGCAGAAGGAAAAGGATGAAATAAGTAGGTTAAGTAGTAATGTTGGGTCGTGCGGTAACACTAAATCAGGCGTTGCTTAGGAGGAACCCAAGTTAAGGTAGATTTTATTTATAATTTTTGTTTTTACTTCTCATTGTGTTTGTTTTTGTTGAGTAATAGTTTGATGGGAAGTCTGATTACCGAAAACTAAGCTAAGGATCATGACAGAGACTAAGTGTAGGGTCCCTAGACCCTCTTGATATTTACAAACGCTACTAGCTAGGCCTAGAGGCCTCAAGGAGTATTTTTGTTTCTGCATTTAAATTCAACTTTAGGGATAAAGTAGATTCTTAAGTGTGGTGTGGGGAAATTCCCAAGTTTTGAGTAAAGTGATGCTGAAGGATCTTAAATTCTAGTTGTTTTTTTGGTTTTTGCCAAAATTTGAAAACAAAATACAAAATCATTTTCCTTTTAGTTTTTAGTATTTAGTTATTTTAGTCAGTTTAGGTGAACACTTTATGCACCCTGTGGTTGTTATTGTCCATGGGGACTCCCCTTGAACCTAGTATCCTTCTTCTTTTTAGGAGTAAATTTTAAATTTTTATGACTAGGAATGAGTAAGATATTGTTGGTTCTATGTGTGATTGCATGATGTAAGTTTTTTTTGTTTTTTAAACTATGTTGATTGTGTGAATTACTACTTTTAAACTCTTAGGCTCTAGTTTATGACTCTTGAACGTTGTTGTTTTAACATTGAATTCATGCTATTGTTTGGTTAAGAATCTATTATGATCCTACTTGATTTTATCATGTACCATATGTGGGGCAAGGTTTTGTGTATTCTTTATTGCATTTGATGTCTAGAACTTACCTGTTGTGTGTGCATAGTGGAAAAGAGTTTGGGTTTAGGATATGATATAGGTATTTCTTTGGTCTCCAAGTTTTATACCCTCTTTTATCTACCCTTGTTCATAATCCTAGTTATCCCCATTGAGCCTTCAATCTATTTTGTTGGTAGACTCATATGTATCCTGTTCTCCTTCTTTGTTTGACCTAAATTTGATCAAAATATCCTAAGTGCTTTAGTTGGAAATTAGTAAAGTGAGGGAGTGTGAAAATAAGAAGAAAAAAAGTGAAAGTGAGGCCCCAAAGAGTGGATATTGGTGTTGCGAAATTGATACCTATTGTTGTTAGGAGTTGTGTGATGAGAAGATTTTCTAGTTTGTGCAAAAATTGATCTTGAGTTGATAAATAATACTCCCTCCATGTTATCTATGAATAGATATGAATGCATTTAACTTAGTTCTCACATCCCCGCTCAACGATGTAGTTCCAGGGCTAAGTTAGATAAGTGATTAGAGGTTCGAAAGGCCATAGTCATAGTATAGACCCCATGAACCAACAACAAAGATAACTAACGTAACCAATGAAGTTCTATAACATAGTATAATTGTTCGCAGAGCGTTAACCGTAGGTTTTCCCATTGATTGTTTAAACTTGTACTTTATCGCATTGTTTAGTTTACAGTTACTTATAACTTACAAACTCCTGAGGTTATGTAGACACTGAATTAATCTTATTAGTGAACTAGTCTAGGACAATTGTTAATACAAGTCTTGGAGGGATCGATACATGGCTTGTAAAAGGCCATGCCATTATATTACTCGGTGAGACTACGTACACTTGTGTGTTCTCTTGGGCAAAACAAGAATGAGAACGGTCGAGCTAAAATTGGGTATTTATTCCCTTACCATGTGATCGAGTCTTGCTATCATGACCCAAACTTTGTGATCGTGATACAAGACACCATATGAGGATGTCGCGATCGCGACATTACCCACTGCAATTGTGGTTCTATTGGCCAACCTAAAGAGTTTTATTCGCATTTTAAAGTTTCGCAATCACAGAACTTGCTGGTGCTGCCAGATCGTGATCGTTATCCATGTCTGCAATTACGGGTGCACCAGATTACAGATGAGATTTAAAAAATTTCCATGTTTTTTCCAAGCCCTTGGAATTCATCCAAAATCCTATATATACAACGAATTATGTAGACATACCAAATTTGACGTTTCAAAATCAATGGTATATTTGAAATTTCCATCTGAAGTTGTTTTGACAAAATATGGGTCCTACACCTAATTTCTATTTTCTTAACTTTTCGATCAATAGGTCTAAATGAGCATAGGTTCATCGAGACATGAACAAAAGGTCCACCTAGACTAAAAGAGACATTCTAGAGCTGCTGGAACAGTTAGAATTTTCCTTTGAGGTCATTTGATTGAAATTTCCACTCGGTGGCCATTTAGAACCAACAAAGACTTCAAAATAGGAAATTGGCTCTAAAAACACAATGAATTGCCCGGTAGTTGTACTGTTAGTTTTAATAGCTCATAATTAACTTGGGGAATCTATAAATAAGCTCTGATGGTGAAAAAAGCAAAAATATGGAAAAGACCTGATGGGTCATTACAATATCCACTACTAAGAAAACTTTCATCTGTCAAAGTTAAGAATTAGGAGCTGCCTAAAGTCTTGAACAGGTGAGGATACTTGGTTTGTATATCACTGTCTATCTCCTAAGTGGCCTTCTTCACTGGGCGATGCCTCCATTGAACCTTAACTATAGGAATTTTCCTAGTGCAGAACTACATGGCATCACGAGCCAAAATAAGCACCGACTCCTCTACAAAGGTCAAACACTCATCTAACTGGACTGAGTTCCATCTAGGCACATGAGTTGGATCGGTAATATATCACCACAACATGGAAAAATGGAAAACTCTATGGACAGTAGCAAAATCTAGAGGTAAAGATAACTCATAAGCCACCTTACCAACTATGTAAAGAATCTCAAAAGGTCTAACATATCTAAGGCTAAGCTTGCCTTTCCTCCTGAACCTCATCACACCCTTCACGGGTGCTACTCATAGGAATACTCGATCACCAACTCCAAATATCAAGGGATGGAGCCTATGGTCTGCATAGGACTTCTGCCTACTCTGAGCTACTCTCGACCTATCCGGAATCACCCAGACTCTATCCAACAAATACTGAAGAAAATATGTACCATAGGGATGAACCTCGAAAGTCTCAAACCATCCAATTGAAGAAGGACATCTCCAACAAGACAAAGCCTCAAAAGGCCCCATCTCAACACACTAATGATAACTATTATCTTAGGTAAACTCTACCAAGGCTAAGTTATTCTCCCACTAGCCCCCAAAATCTATAACATAGGCTCAGAGCATATCCTCAAGCACCTGAATAGTCCACTCAGACTGGTGTCTACGGATGGATTATTGTACTCAGATACACTTAAGTACCCAAATCTTCCTGGAACGCTCTCCAAAAGATATAAGTGAACACAGAACGTTGGTCTAAAATTATAGAAATAGGCACACCATGCAGATGAATGATGTTTCAACTTTTGACGGAACATATTAGGCATTTTTTCTTAGGATAATTGTGTATTTTCAAGCAACCAGTATTGCATTTAACATGGTATTTTAGTTTTTTCAAGATAAGAACTGAGAATGAAGAATAACATGGAAAATCCAAGCAAAACAAATGAAATGTGTAGCGATGGTTTATGCGACGGACCGTCAATCTTTTGATGAACCGTCGGTCTAAACCATCGACAAAAAATAAAAGGAAACGACTATGGACATCCCGTCATGAAACAGGCGACGAACTATCGGCTATGAGATGAACTGTCGGTCTAAACCATCGCCGAAATACAAAATGCACAATCACTGGAAGTCTTGCATTGGTCCAGGCGATCGGCCATCAACCTTGCGATGGACCGTCGACCTTACGACTGACCATCAATCTAACTATTGCCCAAAAGTAGAGAATGGAGTCGCTGGAGATCCAGCGATAGTGCAGTCGACGGATCGTCAGACCTACGATGAACCGTCGCTTGATCCGTTGACTATAAAGCAAAAAATTTGAGTTTGAATTTTTAAATCCCGCTTATGGAATCATATAAATACCAAGTATTAGGGTTTAGTCCGTATATTTCATCATTAGTTTCATACTTTCTCTTCTATTGAGAGTTGTGTAACACTTTTCATTGAGATTTGAATCTAGAGATTGAGATCTGATTATTAGTTTTTATATTTTCTATTGAAGATTGAGAAGAATGATATTGTTATTTTTGTAAGTGACCTCTTAAAACCATTTATGAACATCAATATATCTTTGATTTCTTATATAGAGATGAGTAGCTAAACTCTCATAACTAGGGTTATGGGAGACTTGATGTAGAGAACTATTTTGTGATTGTGAATTGGTTTGATTTCTAACATCTATCAAAATTGCATGAATCTTTCTTCATTATAATGACATCTCTTGGTTTCAAACTTGAGAAGTGAGCCTATGAACTCCACTTATCTTTCAAGAAAGTGGATGCTGGGAAAAGAAGTGATTCACATGAACTCCATATGTTTACCCTTTGGGTTAACGGGTTGATTCCTTAACAGGATTATCCCTCTTGAGAGTGTTATTCAATAATGCATAAATCCTTAAAGTTCAAGAGAATTAAAGGGTGAAATACTCATTAGGTTAAGAAACACATGGGTAATCATTAGAATTCAATAATTCTTGCAATTGAATACATAAGTTAGAATTCAAACACAAACTCACAACCCTAATTGTTTGAAGATCTTGGTGAACATAACTCTAGTTAATTCATCCTCATTGAAATTACATCTACATTAACTCTCAGTATCTGGACTTTTGTGACACAAATACGAAAGAACACTGTTAACATTTTAAAATCCCCTTTATTTTGGAACCTTAGATCAAAAGTCTAATAACAGTCACAATACTTAGTGAACATGGTATTCCCTGTGGGATTCAACACCCAACCCAGTTGGGTTCTATATTTGACATCGACCACTTACTCTCTCATAAGAGAGGTGTAATTTGGGTGTATCAAATTTTGGCGCCGTTGCCGGGGAATACGGTTGTCATTTAAATTTGTGTTTGTTAATTGACCTTTGGTCAAGTTTCTCAAATTTTACTTTTATTTGTTGTTGTTTTTTCGTACAGGGGAGTTGTTGTGTATGACAAGTAAACAGAGATTGGGTGCACCATTATTACCAATACATCCGCAATCGCAACTAATTGGTAGAATGGCAGGACTCTAAGATGCTGAGAGACTAGCTGCATTGGCTAGAGCTTAACTAAACCAGTAAAATGATGGTAAGTGGACATATCATCCTAATCCTGATGATGATGATTTGTGGGATGATGACTTGTTAGATCCTGTTAATCAAATGCGTGCAGAGAATATAGCTGCACTAGTGAGCAGAAATGTAAACAGAAACTATCTTTTTAGGGAGAGACCTGATCGCCAAGCTATTCAATTTGATCTTAATAATGATAAAGATGGAATGGACGGAGCAGGTTCCACTGGAGCTATTATTTCTCCACCACTAGCTCCAGGAGCAAAGTTCAATATTACCAGTATTATGATCAACTCCTTAATCTGAAAGGGTTGTTTGGTGAACTCCCGGGAGATGATCCCAATATGCATTTAGTGAACTTTGTCACTATTTGCAAGTCCTTTGATAACCCAGGAGTGGGAAAAAATTCCATCTACCTACGTTTATTTCCATTGTCTCTATCTGGGGAGGCAACATTATGGCTTAATAAGCTAACACCCAATTATATAACCAATTGGAGGCAATTGAAAGAGGCTTTCCTATAAAGGTTCTTTCCGTCTTCCAGGAGGGTACAGTTGAGGGATGAGATCAGCAACTTTAGGCAGCTCCCAACCGAAGCTCTTTACAAGACATGAGGAAGATTTAAAATGAAGCTGACATAGTGTCCAAACCATAATATGATAGATCTTCATCTGATGGAGACTCTTTATTGGGCATTGAACTCTATTACGAATCCAGTTGTTGATGATGCTGCAGGGGGATCATTGTGGATCTCACTTTTCAGGAGGCCGTAGAGATACTTGATTGGATGACCAAACAAAGTAGAGCTTGGCATACCAGGGATTCTGTGGTAGCAAGCCCTACTATGTCTATTGGCATGACTGCAGAACAACATAAGAAAGAGAAAGAACATGATCAAGACATGGCATACTTGAAGACACAGATGGATTTGTTGACCAAGCACTTATTATCTGCAAAGACTGAAAAAGTGAAAACTGTTGCAGCTAAAGGTAGAGATATTTTTGATTTGGAAGAAAAGGCTAACTATTTGAATAACCAGAGGTTTTTTTGAGGCAATAGCCAAGGAAATCAAGGTCGGAACTACTATGACAAGGCTGGTTACAAGGAAGAGATCAAGGAAACTGGAAAGGTAAGAATGATAGGAGTGGCCTATATGTACCTCCAGGAAGCAGATATATTGCTACAACTAGCTCTGGCAAGATATCCATAGAGGATATGATGGAGAAACTATTAATGGGATTTGAAGATACCATCTCTAGGATGACTACCATAATGAGCGATTTGTCTTCTATGAGTCAGTTGGTAAACTCACACTCTACCTCTATCAAGCAGTTGGATAAATAAATAAGCCAGCTCTTGGCAACATTAAATCAGAGAAAGACTGGAACATTGCCTAGTAATACTATTAAAAATCTGAGGAATGATGGCTCTTACATGTCTATCACTGCTAGAAGTGGTAAGGTATTGGCAAGTCCTTCTGTGGGAAAGCCTATGGGTGATATTGTATCAGATGATATTGAAGAAGTAGAGATTTATCATCTTATAGAGTCTGGGAAATTGGATGAGGTTATTGATGACACACCATCCAACAGTCAATAGATTGATAAGTTGGAGAAGAATAAGGGAAAGGAGGATGAAGTGGTGGTTGCCACTTTTACAAGACCACCTCCCCTATTTCCTCATCGGTCAAAGTAGAATGTCAACGACAAAAAGTTTAGTAAATTTATGTTTATGCTTAAGTATTTGGTGATTAATCTACCATTGGTGGAGGCATTGGAGAAAATACCCGGGTATGTAAAGTTCATGAAAGACCTCATCACAAAGAAGTGGTCGGTTAGTTTTGAGCCAATGGACAATATTTATCATTATGGTGCTATTTGCACAAGGTATCTGGTGTAAAAAAAGGTAGATTCGGGAGCATTTACTATCCCATGCACTATTGGACCTCTTGAATTTGCAAAAGCTTTATGCGACTTAGGAGCTAGCATCAATCTGATGCCGCTAGCTATTTACAAAAAGTTGGGTTTGGGAGACCCCACACCTACTAACATGCGACTTGTGATGAAGGATAGGTCGGTCAAATGACTTGTTGGTATTTTGTATGATGTGCTAGTGAAGGTTGCTATTTTCATATTTCTTGTGGATTTTGTCATTCTAGATTGTGAGGTGGAATTTGAGGTGCCCATAATCTTGGTTGACCTTTTCTCCCAATCGAAAGTGTGCTGATTGATTTGCTAGCTAATAAGCTTTTCTTTAGGTTGAATGATGAAGTGGTGCATTTGATATGTGCCAATCAATGAAGCAACAGAAAGAAATGAGTGTGTTTTCTATTATGAATGTCTATTATGAGGAGAAGCAGGAAGTGCCGATTGAAGAGAAATTTGCTGGTTAGACATTAGCTGTCGTATTGATGAATTTTGATCAGAATAGTATAGAAGATTATGATAAGACAGTATGTGCCTTAAAGAGTATGGGGTCTTACTCATATGCACCCAAGGAGTTAGATTTGGACTTGAAAAAATCATCCAAGTCCACTTTCTAAGCCTTCTATAGAAGAACCACCTATCCTGGAGATAAAAAAGTTACCCAGTCATTTGAGGTATGTGTTCTTGGGCAGTGGGAATATACTACCTATTATGATTGCGGCTAACCTAGGTGAGAAGCAGGTGGAAGCACTTATTTCAGTGCTTTAAAGATACAAAAGAGAAATAAGCTGGACCATTGCTGATATTATTGGCATTTCCGCTGGCATCTACACTCATAAGATACAACTTGAGGAAGAATATACTCCTACCATTGAACATCAATTCCAAATTAACCCATCGATGTAGGAGGTAGTTAAGAAGGAAATTATTAAGTAGCTGGACGCAAGAGTGGTTTATCTTATTTCTTACAATAAATGGGTAAGTCCGGTTCAATGTTTGCCTAAGAAAAGGGGAATGGCTGTTGTTGCAAATGAAAAGAACGAGTTGATTCCTCTAAGGACTATGACTGGTTGGAGATTTTGCATGGACTACCACAAACTAAACTCATGGACTTTTAAGAACCACTTCCCAATGCCCTTCATGGATCAAATGCTTGATCGGTTGACAGGAAGGGGTGGTATTATTTCTTGGATGGATATTCTGGCTACAATCAAATCTGTATTGCTCTTGAAGATCAGTAGAAGATGACATTCACATGCCCATATGGCACTTTTGTATTCAAGCGTATGTTGTTTGGGTTATGTAATGCACCCGCCATCTTCCAAAGGTGTATGATGTTTATTTTCTCAGATATGGTTGAGGACACCTTGGAGGTGTTCATGGATGATTTTTCTGTGGTTGGAGATTTATTTGAGCTTTGTCTGGCGAACTTGAGTAGGTCTTTGAAAAGTTGTATGGAATTCAATCTTGTGCTTAATTGGGAGAAATACCACTTCATGGTGAAGGGGGGTATTGTTCTTGGGCACAAAATTTCAGCAAAAGGGATAGAGGTCGATCAAGCAAAGGTAGAGGTTATTGAGAAGCTAACACCTCCCATATCAGTGAAAGGGATGCGTAGTTTCCTTGGGCATGCTAGCTTTTACCGGAGGTTTATAAAAGACTTCTCTAAAATTGTAAATCCACTTTGCAAACTTTTGGAGAAAGAAACTAAGTTCTTATTTGATGTTGAATTCATTAAGGTATTCGAATGCCTTAAGAGGAAGCTGGTTGAGGCCCCTTTAATTGTTACACCAGACTGGTTGACGTAAGTGGTGTTTCCCTTGGAGCTGTGCTAAGACAAAAGAAGGATAAATTATTTCATCCAGTTTATTATGCCAGCAAAGCACTGAATGGAGCTCAGAAAAACTACACCGTCACAGAGAAGGAACTTCTAGAAGTGATGTATGCCTTTTAGAAATTTTGGGAATATTTTCTAGGTACCAAAGTTATGGTACACACCGACCACGTTTCCTTGAAGTACCTAATGGAAAATAAAGATTCTAAACCAAGGTTGATCCAGTGGGTATTGCTACTGTAGGAATTCGACTTTGAGGTCAAGGATCGTAAGGGATGTGAGAATCAGGTGGATGATCACCTATCCAGACTTGAAGGAGAGTAGGTAGTAAAAGATGAGATTGAGATTGATGATTCCTTTCCTGATGAGAAAGTATTGGCTGCAGTGCTAAAAAAGGTACCTTGGTATGCTTACTTCGCGAACTATGTGGTAAGTGAGGTGATACCAGAGAATCTTTCCTTTTATCAAAGTAAAAAGTTTCTCCATGATGTGACCCATTACTTCTAGGATGAGCCATATTTTTTCGGCGATGTGTGGATGGTATTACTAGACGATGCATCCCAGAAGTAGATATGCTGAGTATATTGGAAGCAAGCCATGCTTCCCCAGTCAGAGGTCACCAAGCAGGTGATCGGACTGCAAGAAAAGTGCTTCATAGTGGATACTATTGGCCCTCTTTGTTCAAGGATACTTATGAGTTTGTGAAGAGATGTGACCAATGTCAAAGGCAAAGTTACATCTCAAAGCACCATGAGATGCCAATATCTAAAATGCTGGCGGTAGAATTATTTGATGTGTGGGGCATAGATTTTATGGGGCCTTTCGTGAGCTTATTTGGGATGAAGTACATACTAGTTGTTGTTGACTATGTGTCAAAATGGGTTGAGGCTGTGGCTCTGGCGGATAATGAAGGAAAATGGATTGTTGTATTTTTAAAAAGAAATATCTTCTCTCGCTTTAGGGTACCACGTACCATCATAAGCGATGGAGGATCACACTTTTGCAACAAGATATTCAGAGCCGCCTTAACAAAATATGGAGTCAAAAAGCATAAGGTGTCTACTCCATACCACCTACAGACCAGTGGGCAGGTGGAGATCTCTAATCGGTAAATCAAAGCTATCCTTTCCAAGACTGTAAATGCTAGCCGGAAAGATTGGTCTAGGAAGCTAGACGATGCCTTATGGGCATAATGAATGACTTTCAAGACACCCATTGTCATGTCGCCATACAAATTGGTGTATGGAAAGGCGTGCTATTTACCAATTGAGCTAGAGCATAAAGAGTTGTGGGCACTGAATCGGCTTAATTTGAACTAGAATGAGGCAACAAATATAAGATTGGGGAAGCTAAATGAGATGGATGAGTTCTGTCTTAGATCTTATGATCGGGATGATTTGTACAAGGAAAGAATGAAGAAGTACCACGACAAAAGAATTGAAAAGCGGGATTTCTAGAAGGGTGACTTAGAGCTTCTATTAAACTCCAGACTCAAACTATTTCTAGGTAAGCTCAAATCCAAATGGTCTGGCCTATTTAAAGTTAGTCAAGTCTACTTATCTGGAGTAGTCGAACTTGAAAATGAAGATGCAAGTGTCTTCATAGTCAACGGGCAACGAGTCAAGCTTTATATCAGTCCAAAAGACACGATAAAAAGTATTGCTACTTTCTCTCTCGATAAAGTCTGAGTAATTGAGATAACTAAGTCGTACCGCGATGATAAATCAGGTGCTAGTGGGAGGCAACCCGCATTGTGTTGTTGTATAACATTAACTTAAGCTATTTTGTTGTTTGTTTTGTTGATTTGTGCAAGCTGAAGGGTTTGTAGAAGTGTGCAGGTACAATAGTGCAGGGAAAACAAAGGCTGAAGGAATTTCAGGTGATCGATGGATCACCCGACGGACCATCACGGTCTCAATATACCATCATGGTAACCATCGCAACAATGTCCATAACCCAGGAGGCTGGAAAAGTAGCGACGGGTTGACCGACAGACCATCACATAATCGATGGTCCATCACATAAATTGTCGCTAATGTTTCACAAGATAGGTTCACTGGACTAGGATGATGGTTTGACCGATGGACCGCCGCTCTAACCATTGTCTTTGACCCTATTTCAGCTAGTCGGATTGGATCATGTTAAATAGCTAAATTTTTCATTCTTATCCAACCCAAATGGTTTTAAATAGGTAATTTGAAGCAGTTGAGTAACTTCTAAACTATTCAACGTACCTGAATTCTTTCATTCTCTCTGAAAACTTTCCACCTCCCTTTTCTCACTTATTTAAAGTCTATCTTCTCATTTTTCTTTCAATCACAAATAATAAGAGTTCTCCACAAAAACAAAGTTTCTTACTGTGTCCTTTGTTTAGAGTACAAGTCAAGGGAATAATCAAGTGCAACAAAGTAAGGTATGAATTCTTCTTTACTCTTTATATTAATCAACACTAAGTATTAAGAAACAATGTGAAGGTTGTAATGGTTAAAGTAATTTTCTTTGATCTTGAGTTCTTTTGTGTGTGGGTCTAAACTAAGTTGAAACCTGACAAAATCCTGGGTGAAGTCTGAGTAGCCCATAGATCAAGAAAAGAAAAATGAGTAGTGGATTATTGGTGAAAATACCATGAATAATCATGCTTGAATTGAAAGTGTGCAAGGTGTTTGACAAAATGCCGAAATAAAGCCTGAAAATGAAAATGGCAGGCGACGGTCAATGTGATGGACCGTCAGATACTTGACAACCCATCACCTGAACCGTTGCCAATTCCTCAGAATTAAAGCTACTGGAATGAGCCTGACGGTTTGAGTCGACTGAGCATCGTAGGTCCGACGGACCGTCGTAGGACCGACGGACCGTCGTAGGACCGACGGACCGTCGCCCTATCCATGCTGGTCTATAATTGTTTCTTTTTTCTAGTTTAAGTCCATGAACTGATAACTTATCACTTGAAGGTACCATGGAAAGCAAATTACCAACTACCAGAGGTAGAGGTAGAGGCCAAGAGGCCAGGCAAGGGCATGCACAAGTTGAGGATGCATCGACATGAAACACCCGACGTAATCGCCAGGTGATTTCTTCATCATCCCAGTCTGATGAGAAGGGTGAAAGTAGTAGTAGTAGTAGCTCAAGTTCAATTCCAATTGAGGAAGGAGTTGAAGTATCCAACCTCGCCCAAGCGGGGAGTCCTAAACAAGTGGACCCAAATTTGGTTCGGCACAAGGATTCGCAAGTGCCGGAAGCTACACGATGACAGATTGATGGAGCCTGAGAGTATTTCTACAATGGGTTGGCACCAACAGACAGGGTAGCCATAAAGAGGGCTATTTTTGAAGAGCATCAAATTGTGACCACGACCTTGCATGAATACCCAGAGCTTGAGCGCCGATTCAACGAGTACAAATTGGCATGGATGAGTAGGCCACTGGGGACCTATCAACCGATTCTGTTCCATGAATTTTTTTCCAATTACTTGGGGTTGCTAGAGAAAAACTATCCTCCAGGTGCATCAGCGACTGACATAAACAAGAGGGATACTATTCCTATTCATGGAGTTAATATAGATATTTCAGAGTGCATGCTGAACAAATTCTTGTTTGGGCTAGAATATCAGATATCGGGGGCAATTCCAAAATTAGAGCATCGACTATTCACACAAACGCAACAAAATACGTGGTTAGCCAGAATACTGATAGATGGAGGAGAGCCTGTGTGGATACACAATCCACGTGAAAAGATATCTAAATCATCCCTAAATTTTAGGGCCAAGTTCTTGTGGGCGATTGTGAGGCTGAGACTGATGCCAATAAGTTGTGATGACCGCTTAGAACTCACTAGAGTTGTGATTATAGCTGCTTTGATTAAGGGACTAACAATGGATTTTAGCCACATTATTTCTGATGAATTGTTCTTTCTCACCCACAAGACTCAGACTGCGCTACCATTCCCATGCCTTATCATAGAATTATGCAAGCAACCGAAGGTACCTTTGATTAGCAGAGTTGATAATGAGATACAGGTGACACATAAGCAGGATTTGAAAAGACGAGGGATGACTCAAAGTTCGATATGCGAGTCAGCAGGCCTCTGGCTCAGTAAACTCCATCAGCGCCAGTTCCTGAATTAGCAAAGAGTCCTTTAGGTATGCCATTACCACTTTCTACGTACGTATCTCCTGCTACTTCTACAGGTTCAACTTCGATTCCTATGGGTAGAACTGTGGATTCTACATCAGTTCTGCCCCAATACTCAGAATACAGGATGAACCAAGAAAATTTTGCAAAGTATGTACGAGCGCTGAAAACAATTGAAAAGAAATTAGCTATATGGGGGTAGATTTTAAACCCTTCGTTGAGAGAATTATGGAGGAGGCAAACTGGCCTTTCAGGAATATCTAGCCATGAATGGATAACAAGGAGGATCTTATCAACAAGAGGCTGGATACCCTATCCATTCCAGATTTTGCAATGTTTCTTGAGGAAGTTAGAAAACTCCGAGCTAACATGGATAGGATAAATCAACAACCACAACAGCCCACATTGATTCTGTTCAAATTGCAAGCGATAAAGATAAAGGCCTGGTTGATTTAATGGGGCGACCAATCAAAGATAAGGGTAAGAAAGTAGCTAAAACAGATGAGAGAGTTGTAAAGAGTGCATAGAAGAAAAGAAAACATGTAGCCATGACACCAAAAGAACTAGAAGAATACCAGATGTAGAAGGCGATAAAAAAGGTTAAGAAGTCAGAGGAGAAGAGGAAGAAGAGAATGCAGGATGAAGTTGCAGGTGTTTCTATAAGCTCTGCCCCAGTCAAGGGGAAAATTTCAGACAATGTTAGATAGGTTATACCTCCAATTTTGAAGGGAGAGATTTTGAGTACCCCTACCACCATAGGGGCCAACATTACATCTGGTGAGGACGCTGAAGCCTTGCCACACTTCACCGATGCCTCAGATGAATAAGAGGCACTGCAAGTATTTCTATTTCCTTGTACTTAAATTATATGTATTGAGGTCAAAACATTATTTTCTGTGGGGGTGGGATATGCTTGTACCATAGGGGGTTATGTTGCTGATATTCTTTTTCTCCCATGTGCTATCTAGGAGAATCGGAATATCTAGGTTGTTATTAGGTTGTTGCATTTTTATTTCTTGTCTAGGATTAACTTTAGGGTTGAAATTTGTTTTTCTCAAGACATGTTCTATTGGTAATGTTGTTGCATGAAATAAAAGTTCCATTCTTATTAGCACCTTGTTGTATGTATGTATGGATGACAACCGATTATGGTAAAATTATGTTTTTTTATTTTTGTATAATTAATTCCTCTTACCAAGTGGTAAAGTGTTGTGTGACCGTGTGTGACTCTGATAATGGCATTAGAAGTTAGTAATGAAGCAATGAATAGCTATGTGATCTAGATCCCAAGAATTAGTACGATAGAAACTAATTCAGTTCCTGTATGGGTGAGTGTTTGTGTAGTTCTAACATAAGTGTTACACCTAGAACTTGACCAGTTCATTAGATGTTGTCCTGTGTTTTGACCCAATAAGAAAGGATAGTAGTCCTCCTTGTGTTATTAGTCCACTTAGCTAAATGATTAACCCACCAAAAGTATTGTGTTTCCGCTGTCAACCCTGTTGAGCTGTGTTAGTGTTTTTCTATCCAAAAAAGTTTGATTCACTCTCTAGAAAGTGTTAAGCACTTAGCTTTGGCCCTGGTCCAATTATGGACATTGTGCACTTTAACTTAGGTAAAATGCCTAAGTTGAGGGTGGCTACTGCTGGATTGTTGGCAGACTAGGAGGTTGAGTTGAAATTGATTTGAGGGGTAGGATTCGACCCTGGTCTAGTTAGCAATCTAAATAGATATTGTGCACCTCAACTTTCTGCATCAACATAAGTTGAGGGTGGTTGATGCTGTGTTATCTTATTATAAAAAATAATAAAATATAATATATATATATCTGGGTTATGACAAGAGCGCCGATGAATAACTACAAATGAATGAAAGGGTCTTTAGTTTTGTAAGTACCTAGCAAAAAGGGTAAAGAGAGTAAGTCTTGTTTTTAAGTCACTTATCCAAATGAAAAACCCTTACTGAGCCTAAACCCTCATTACAACCCTTAGTAAGTCCTACTTGATCTTGGCGAGTCAATCATGACAGAACATTATATGAATAGGGCAAGTTTATAGGTGTATACTGTGTTGGTAACTTCTTTTCTGAGGGTGAGAAGCTTAGTTTCGTCCATGATTTAACTATGTGATGTGAGGTGGACTTGTTTGGATGTGAGGGCATGTTGAGTTATATTTGTTCTATTTATTTCCTTGGGGTGTTGTATCTGTAGCTGTGAATATGGTGATTAGTAGTTAATGCCAGTAGTAAATCCATGTGTGTTGAGACAGAATAACCAAATGGTTAGTGGAATGATTGTACGATTGTGTTAGTTTCACGGTAAAATGCCCATCATAATGTTGTTCATATATGTATCCTGGTGTTGAGTTGCTTGAGGACAAGCAACTGCCTAAGTTGAGGGTGTTGATGTTCCGTCTTTTTATGGAACATTTTAGGCCTTTTTCTTAGGATAATTGTGTGTTTTCAAGCAACCAGTGTTGTATTTAACATGGTATTTTTTTGTTTTCAGGATAAGAACTGAGAGTGAAGAATAACATGGACAATCTGAGAAAAACAAAGGAAAATAAGTAGCGATGGTTTATGCAATGAACCATCGATCTTGCTACGAACCGTAGGTCTAAACCATCGGCCAAAAGAAGAAGGTAAAGACTCTGGACATCCCGCGATGGAATAGGCGACGGACCGTCGTCTATGCAACAAACCATCACCAAGATACAAAATGCACAATCACTGAAAGTCTTGCGATGGTCCAGGCGATGGACCATTGATCTAACTGTTGCTCAGAAGCAGAGAATAGAGTCACTAGAGACCCAACGACGGTGCAGTCAATGGACCGTCGGACCTGCGATGAATCATCGCTTGATCCGTCGACCATAAAGCAAAATATTTGAGTTTGAATTTTTAAATCCGGTTCTGGAATTATATAAATTCCAAGTATTAGGGTTTAGTTAGTATCTTTCATCATTAGTTTCATACTTTCTCTTCTATTGAGAGTTGTGTAACACTTTTCATTAAGATTTGAATCTAGAGATTGAGATCTGATTATTAGTTTTTATATTTTCCATTAAAGATTGAGAAGAATGATATTGTGATTTTTGTAAGTGGCCTCTTGAAGTCATTTATGAACATCAATATATCTTTGATTTCTTATATGGAGATGAGTAGATAAACTCCCATAACTAGGGTTATAGGAGCCTTGATGTAGAGAACTATTTTGTGGTTGTCAATTGGTTTGATTTCTAACATCTTTCAAAATTGCATTAATCTTTCTTCATTATAATGACATCTCTTGGTTGTAAACTTGAGAAGTGAGCCCATGAACTCCACTTGTCTGACAAGAAAGTGGATTTTGAAAAAAAATGATTCACATGAACTCCATAGGTTTACCCTTTGGGTTAATGGGTTGATGCCTTAACAGGATCAACCCTCGTGAGAGCGTTATTGAATAATACAAGAATCCTTTAAGTTCAAGAGAAGTAAAGGGTGAAATACTCATTAGGTTGAGAAACACGTGGGTAATCATTAGAATTCAATAATTCTTGCAATTGAATACATAAGTTAGAATTCAAACACAAACTCACAACCCTAATTGTTTGAATATCTTCAACATAACTCTAGTTAATTCATCCTTATTGAAAATACTTCTACATTAACTCTCAGTAGCTGGACTTTCGTGTGACACAACTATGAAACAACACTGTTAACATTTTAAAAACCCCTTTATTTTAGAACCTTAGATCAACAGTCTAATAACAGTCACAAAACTTAGTGAACACGGTATTCCCTGTGGGATTCGATACCCAACCCAGTTGGTTTCTATATTTGACATCGACCACTTAATCTCTCATAAGAGAGGTGTAATTTGGGCATATCAATGAACTATCTCACACACATAGATATTAGCTAACCTCTCAGCACTGAAGCATATTTGAATAGGAATAAAATTTGTTTTCTTGGTCAACCAATCCATAATTTCCCAAATACCATTGAAACCTCAAGAAGTAAAGGGTAAGCTACTAATGAAGTCTATGGTAATTTGCTCCCACTTCTACTCCAAAATAGGTAACCTCTTAGTCAAACTACCTGGACGCTGATGCTCGGCCTTTACCTTATAACAACTGAGGCATCAAACTATAAAGTACACCATAAATCTCTTCACGCCACTCCACTAATAATGTTGTCTCAAATAACTATACATTTTGTTGTGCCCACATGAATAGAGTATCTAGAGTTGTAAACCTCGTAAAAAATCAATTGAATCAAGTCATTAATCCTTATAACACAAATGCGGCTATCAGATCTTTAAACTCTCTTAGAATCTATGGTTTTCCAGCCAGTCTCACCAGTCTTAAAACTAACAATCTCGAATCTTCTCAAATAATGAAGAACTTGCCTCAAAACTACTAAGAATCCTCATAGGATCAGAAATATCCAGATAATCCATCAGGTTGGATAAGGATTATATGTCTCATGCCAACAACCGTTGAGAAATTGAAATATAAACAAAGCTACCCATACTCGCAACCTTTCAACTCAAGGCATTTGCAACTATATTAACCTTGCCACTTGATACAAGATGGAAAAATCATAATCCTTAAGCAACTACATCCATATACGATGCCTATAATTAAGATCTCTCTAGGTCATAAGATGTTGAAGACTGCGATAATTGATGAAAATCACATAATGCACGCCATTAAGATAATGTCTCCAAATATTAAGTGCGAAAACTATTGTCTCCAACTCTAAATCATGAGTGGGGTAGTTGCACTCATACATCATAAGTTGTATCAAAGAATATGTAATTGTACGACCCTGCTGCATCAATACATAACCCAGGCCAATGCCTGAAGCATCATAAAACATGGTAAATTCCTTACTTTCAATAGAAAAAGCTAAATCTAGAGCTGAAGTAAGAAAATCCTTGAGATTTCCAAAGCTCAATTCACACTCCTATAACCATAAAAAAGAAACCTCCTTATGAGTAAATCTAGTATTAGGTTCTTAAATAATAACAAAACCCTCAACAAAATATCTATAATAACCGACCAAACTAATAAAGCTACAAACCTCAATCGGAGATTTAGGCCCAGCCTAATCAGGAATTGCCTTAATCATGGATAGGTATACTATAATACTATCCTTAGATACCACATGCCCTAGGAATATCACTGGATCAAGCCAAAACTCACACTTAGAAAACTTTGTAAAAAGCACATGATCTCTCAAAGTCTGGAGCATGATCCTCAAATGTTGTGCATGCTCCTCTATGCTCCCTTAATACATAAGGATAACATTGATGAATATAATAACAAAGTAATCCAAATAGGGCATGAACACTTGATTCATTTAAAACACCCTAAATTTTTAGCCCATGGAAATTTTTGAGCTTTGAGCTCACTACCTTGGTAATTACTCGCCCTATGATACATAGGGTGTCCTGACGAGTCATTGGAATGAGTTGTAACCAAACCAATATGTCTGTGTCTATATTAAGCTATGATTATGAGTGGCTTATGAATAGCCATACGGGTATGTTATGAGTTGTTAGGTATAATCATAGAGTGTCTAGTGTAAGTCCAAAATTGGGTTCTGTGTTGACTATGACTAGACCTTATGAGTCGTAGGGTCCCATAACAAGTGGTTCCATTGAGTCATAAGGATAACAATCTAGGGTTCCTTAGTGGTACTTCCTTGGTTACGACTCGTGGGATAAGTCGTAAGGATTGGCTATGAGCCAAGGGTTGACTCGTAGTCAAAGGTGACCTATTTTCAGAATTTAAGTTAAGAGCATTTTAGACATTTCCTTCTTACACAACTAGAAATCCACATCTTAACCCCTTTAGATTATCATTATCCCTAATAACACATCAAAGTAACTTTTTAACAATCTCAAATTTCTCAAGGTCAAGAACACTTAGGGTTTTCAAGAGGTTGATCAATTAGGGATTTCAAGGGTGATTTATCATCATACACCTTACTATTACAAGCATGTAACTCTTTCCTCATTGTTAATTTGTTAAAAATCATGTGTATTAAAGTGTTATTCAGATGGAATTGTTTTGGTTTTAAAAATAGGGGTTGTAGGTTCCGACTTCTTATTGTTCAACAATGTTTCCCCATGCTTTAATTATGATTATTTATGCTTTAAATATGGTTTTGAACTTATGGGTGCATGGGTATGGTGAATGAACTAGGAAATTGTGATTTTTCTAAACTTGTGGCTTTTGAAATGGTTATGACCCTAACCCATAGTGTGAAATTGGTTTTGAGTTATGAGTAAGGTGGGAAAATGTATAATTGAACTAGTCTTGAACTATTGCATGATATAAAAAGGTATTTGAAACATAATGGTTTAATTTAATAAACAAAGAGAGTCGGTGTTCTCCCTTTGTATTAATGAACAAATGGAGTTGTTTCCCCCAAGAAAATAGGAAATTATTTTGGCATATTGTTATTACCTTACAGGTGTAGTTGGTATGAAGATACCAACAATGTATGCCTTAATGTGAAATGTGGTTTATGATTGAGGTTGGGTGATAAATATTTTAATTGGGCTCTAATAAGGGTTGTGTAGATATGTTGTGAAAGTAGAGGTCCGGGTGACCGACACTGGAATCCGCATTTGCCAATGCGGAGGTCAAAGTGATAGGGAGGTTTGAGTCCCCCATAAATCATTACACGATTGGGTTCTTAAGTCACCTTAGTATATGTTGGGAGATTTGAGTCCCTTGTGCATATATATGAGATTATTCACTAGTTCGTGCAGTTACACGCCTTGGGGACTAATGTGGGGTGAAATCTTAGTTCCATATAGCCTGTGGGTGCTATTGTATGATGGTTGAGCTACAAAATCAAGGCTAAAGATTTGAAAATGCATGTTAAGCCTTGTTCCCTATCCCGACATGTGATATATATCTATATTTATGTATATGCATCTAATTTTCTTCATTAGTATAAATAATGTTAAACTATTAATCATGTCATTAATTTATCCTTATCCCTGATTTACATACTAGAATTCACCCCGCTAACCATCTTCGGATGCTGCATCCCCATCGATGTAGGAATTGGTCACATTTCTACTCCGCTTTCTCAATTATTAGTGTAATACCCCAAGATTCCCTACCGATAGTAGAACCATGCTTCAAGATCATGAGAAATAAATTCTATGATTTGGTAGTTTTATGATCAAGTTTGATGTATATTAAGGCCTCAAATACGTCCTAGCTATTGGACGAATCAAAGCATCCCTTACTGATTAAATTCTTGGGAAGGATATTAGTATAGTCAACTTCAAACAAGAATATCTCTCGTTATACTATGTATTTTTAATCTCATGACCCACCAAAAGATATATAATTGAATTAGCTTTCCAACTATACTAATTTCTCCTAAATCCAATATCGGAGCAAAAAGTTATACCCATTTTACTCCAGCATGTCATCCTAGAAACTAAGTGACGACATGAACTGACGACTTATCACAGATCTGACGGCTTATAACAGATCTGATGTCTTATCAGACCATGTCATCAGACTTACACAAAAACCCATCAATTTCATCTCCCAGGTGATGACCTGGGCTAATGGCCTATCACAAATCTGACGGCTTATCAGCCTTGGTCGTCAGCTGAAAATTTCAGCAACTAGGAAGTAATTTTGTAGTGGTATTTTGATCTTTTCCTCACCCTAAACCTTACCTCCATGATATAAAATGCCAAGAACACGTACTTAACTAGTATGATTTATTTTCATAATCTCTTAACCCTCTTTGTTCCCAAGAACAAACTTAGGGTTTCTTCTCAATTAACTTCAAGACCCCATCACACTCTCCACAAGGTAATCAAGAATTAAGATTCCCATTCCAAAACCTTTAAGAAAAGTCATTCTCTTTAAAGATTCAAGCTTTTGAGGTATGTTAGATGTTTATTCTTGGGTTCCTTTCACCCAAGAAATTCAAGAATCCTTTGGTAAATTCAAGATTATATATTAATGAGATTGTCATGATTTTTGTGAATAGAAATTGAAGTTCATGTTGTTGATGAGTTTTAATTCATGAATTGATTTCAAAGATCCAAGATTTGATCCTACTATGTGATGTTCATTATAAAACCCCTTCAAGTTGCATGATATTGATGTATTCATGATAATTAAGTATAGAATCGGTGGTAAAACCAAAGCATGCTCCCCATATGTTTGATAAAATGCTTAAGTAAAGAGAATAGTGCATTTTTAGTATGTTAAGCATGAAATCCCCAATTATGTGATAACTAGTTCATGCCAAGCGTTAGTTTAAATGCCTTAGTGAATGTATTATGATAAGTTGCATGCATTCTTATCCATGTGTGTTTCTTATTGAACAACTCTGAGATATTAGTATGCATACCCTATACATTTACATGTTTATGACATTCAAGTGATTGACGAGATATCGTATTGATTGTGTTATGAGTGAAATTCCATTGTCATGATATTCAATTATGGTCCTATATTATTTATGCTATTGAATCCTGGGGGTATTTATACCTAAAAACTTATCTACTTGTCTAGAGCCGAGTCAGTCTTAAGATAATCTCAGTCGTGCTATGATCAGTAGAATTCAATTAGCTACAAAACTTAAGAAAATTTAGTAATCTCAGTACTAGATCAATCTAGTCTTCGCATCAGTCTAACTCAGTTCCGTATCTAGTTCATACCTCAGTAGTATTCAGAATTTAGTTCAGATTTCAGTAAAGCTCAGAAAGTTACAGAACTCAATAGTATTCAAATAGAAAGTAGAATTTCGAAGTGTTTTGTCAGACAATGGAATCAAGTGAACTCAGTCAGATTAGTTAAGTAAGATGATCAGTAATAGATTTAGCTCAGTCTAATATAGTTTAAGAATCAGTTCAGTGTCTTTCAGTTGGGAGTAGGAACTAGAACTAAGTGAGTGTAGGGATGACGACTTCCCCATTAGAGAGGTAGAGTCGTTAGCATCAGTCCCTGAACTCTAGAACTATGTAACCAGCATAGGACTAGGAGTTACCCATTAGATTAAGGATTGACAACCTTCTAGGAGTCACCCGATGTGATAGGGTTGACTTTCTGTTCAGGTCACCCGTTAGAGAGGATTGACCATAGTAGTGTCTTTACCCGTGGCACGGTACTACACCCTTTTAGATGGGGTTACAGGTTGGAACCCACCAGTTTAGATCGGGGAATGTCGTTTAAGTGAGAACTCCCACAGTTTCAGCTTCAAATTTAGTCTCAGTCAAGAACTCAGATAGTTCTTTAGATTTAGGACCGTCAAATACAGTCACACAGTTCAGTGAGGAACTTAGATAGTTCCCCTGATTCAGAGATCACCTACTAGATAGGCTTGATCTTAAACTTAATCAATCATTATGATTATTAGTAGATTCATAGATCACCCGCTAGATAGGCCTGATCTCAGATATAAACCATCATCATCACAGTAGAACAGAGGTTACCCGCTAGATAGGCCTGATCATAGATATAGTCAATCATTATTATTTTGAGTAGACTCAATTTTTAAGTATCCCAGAGTCAGTGAATTCAGATATCAGTACTAGTAGACTCAGACATCAGTAAGTCAGTATTCAGAAACCAGTATTCAGAAGTTAGTATTCTGTGTTACTATGATTTTGGTGATAGTTTATGCATTCATGTATGTATTATCATTCAACATACTCAGATTTTCTAGTCAATATTGTTCATACATAAGCCCTTGTATTTATCCATACCTCATCTAGCATACCAGTACATTAAAGTACTAACACATACTTTTCTCTTACACTATGGTGTCTTATACCATAAGTTCAGAAGCGGGAGATCCAGAGCACCCTTAGCAATCCAGATTCAGTCAAAAGCAGTAGACGTAGCAGTGTGTCCTCATCATTCGAGGATGCTTCTTATTTCAGTATTATATTAGATTCAGTTTATATCAGTAGTTAGAGTTAGTTGGGGACATGTCCCATCAACTCCTTATTCAGACAGTTCAGAGGCTTTCAGACTACAGAGTTTTTTAGACTAGTTATACAAACAGTAATTTCAGTTTTGATAATGATAGACATTATTCAGTTGTATATTAAGTTTTTGAGCCTTATGGCAAGTTTTTGCTAGTTTTCTGCATGTATTTCATTATATTATGCAGTGCTCAGTACAGGTACCAGAAAAAGGTTAGCTTGTGGTCCTTCAGGATCATAAGCACCGTGTAGTATTTCGATTATAGAAAATCGGGGTGTTACAATTAGGATTCGGGATTAGATCATGAGTTGACATTGAAGTGGTAAGCTTCCATACATCAAAAGTATACATTTTGTGTTTTTTTTCTTTTTATGTCTTAGACTTATTTTTGGCTATTATCAGAGGCATGTCCCGACACTTTATTGATATTCTATTTTGGATTATTTTTAGAAGGATTTTTTTGGACTATTGTGGTTATCGAGCGATGTTGGTCGGTCGTTTGTTTGGTCATTAGTGGTTGGTCATGGAAATGTATTAAAATTTTCTTATGATATTATATGCTATTTTGTTATATGTTTGGAATTCATCTAACTTTGGGTTGATTAGGTGCAGGGGGGATCTCCGATCCATGTGGGATGTGAGATACCCGACATGGCTTTCCCCTGGTTTGGGTCATGTCAAGGTGGTATCAGAGCCTAGGTTTGGTGTCATTGGCTTTCCAACAAATCCGTGTCGAGTAAAGTATCATTTATGAATTTGTAGTGCGCCACACTTATAAGGGAGAGGCTACGAGGCATTTAAGAATGTTTCCTTTTCTTGTTGACTTATTTTAAGCTATAGAGTTCGAGGTCTTGAATCTTTCTAATTCTCGTGTGTTCACCTTTTAGATCATGCTTCCCAAATGATCTAAAGCTCATGAAAACTCCTCTGTCCCACTTGAGGACAATGATGATAGGACACACCATACTTATGGTGTACAGACTCGATTTAGGGGTCTAGTTCCTAATTTCCCTTCTGGAGTTCCATCGGTCCCCTCTAGTCCTCCTTGAGCTCCTCAAGTTCATATGGCGAATATGGAATTTAGTCAGACTATTTATATGTTGGCTCAGTTAGTAGGTTATAAGTCTAAGAATGTAGCTTCTGTTACTCCATTTTTTGAGGCTACAAGGGTTGGCCAGTTTATGAGATTGAGTCCTTATGTGTTCACTGATTCTAAAGTTGAGGAAGATCCCCAAAACTTTATTACTAAGATAGAAAAAATCTTCTATGTGATGTATACTTCTAATATGGAGGGTGTCGAATTTGCTACCTATCAACTGAAGGATGTACCATACCAATGGTACAAGGAATGGGAATAGTATAGGGGAGACAATGCTGAATCCATACTATATGATGATTTCTCTAGTGCTTTTCTTGACCTCTTCTTTTCTCAGGAGTTGATAGAGGTAAAAATAAAAGTGTTTGTTAATATGATCAAGGTAGGATGACAGTCAAGGAGTATGCCTTGAAGTTCCATTAGATGTCCCATTATGCTCTTGAGTTAATGTCTAGTATGAGGGCTAGAATGAGGAAATTTGCTTCTGGGTTGTCCTATGATTTGATTCTAGAGTGTACGACTTTCTTGTTGAAAAAAGATATAGGCATCTCCAAAATGGTTGTGTATATGCTGCAAGTTCAGAAAGAGAAGAAGAAGAAGGAGAAGATAGGGGAACCATAAAATAAGTAGTTTAGATTTTTTTATTAGAGTAGAGGTCAGCAACAGAGTGGTAGAGTTTGTGGAAAGTGGTCTAAGAAAAAGTGGGGAAGTTTTAGTTCATACTCTATGACTAGCTCTCATTATACGAATCCGTCGGGTGATCGTAGCTCTCAACATAATAGTGGGTTTAGGGCACAGGGTACCCAATCTTAAGCTAGTGGGGCTAAGTCAGCTTCATCATATCCTCCTTGTAGATTCTACGATCAGGTGCACCATTGTTTTTTGTGAAAAATAGAGGATTGGGTGTTTTAAATATGGTTAGATTGGTCATTTGTAGAGGGATTTTCCTTCTAAGGTGTCTTTAAGGTAAAATAAGATTCTTATTGACATTTCATCAGCTTCTACACCAAAGGGTGCTACTTCTACTTCTAGTACCGACACTAACCAAAATTTCTTAAGTTTTCTTCCTACCCACCAGGACTCTAAGGCATCTCTCAATGTCATCACTGGGATGTTATGACTCTTTTCTTGTGATGTGTATTGCTTGCTTGATCTGAGGTCTACTCTTTCTTATGTGACCCCATTTATGGATGTACATTTTCGTTTTTGTCCTAAGTATTTCCCTGATCACTTTTCTGTTTCTACACCAGTGGGTGACTTTGCGGTTGCTAGAAGAGCCTATAGGAGTTGTGTGATATTTTTTTATGGTAGAGAAACTTTAGTAGTTCTAATAAAGTTAGACATGGTTGATTTTGATGTCATATTAAGCATGGAATAGTTGCACTCATGCTATGACTCCTTAGATTATCGAAATCGTAAGGTCATATTTAAATTCCCCAATGAGCTAGTCATTGAGTGGGATGGGGATTCTTTAGTGCCTAAGGGAAGATTAATATCATATCTTAGAGCCCGGAAGTTGATCTCCAAGGGATTTCTTTATTATTTGATCTGGGTTAAAGATTCTAACTTGGAGGATCCTTCCTTATAATTCGTTCCCATGGTTATTAAATTCCTCAAGGTTTTTGCTGACAATCTTCTTAGTATCCCTCCCTATAGGGAGATTGATTTTGGGATTGACCTTTTTCCAGACACTCGTTCTATCTCTATCCCCCTTATAGAATGTCTCCGATTGAGTCGAAGAAGCTTAAAGAGTAGTTGAAAAACCTTCTTGACAAGGGTTTTATCCATCTTAGTGTGCCTCCATGGGGTACTCCTATTTTGTTCGTGTGTAAGAAGGATGGTTCCTTTCGTATGTGCATCAATTACCATTAGTTTAATAAGGTTAGGGTAAAGAATAAGTATCCTCTTCCTTGGATTGATGATTTATTTGTCCAACTTCAAGTTGCTAGATGTTTCTCTAAAATTAATTTTTGGTCGGTTATCATCAGCTAAATATTAGGGAGGTGGATATCTATAAGAATACTTTCTGAACTCGGTATGGTTAGTATGAGTTCCTAGTAATGCCTTTTGGTCTGACAAATGCTAGACGACATTTATGGATCTCATAAATTGGGTGTTCTATCAGTTCTTGGATTTGTTCGTCATAGTGTTCATTAATGATATTCTGGTGTACTCTAGAAGTGAGGCGGATCACACTGACCATCTATGGATTGTTTTGCAAACCATAAAAGATCAATATTTGTATGCTAACTTTTTGAAGTACGAATTCTAGTTGAAAACTATTACTTTTCTGGGTCATGTCATTTCTAGTGAAGGGATCATAGTGGATTCGGAAAAAGTTACAGTGGTTAAGAAGTGGCCTAGGCCCATGACTCCAACCAATATTGAGAGCTTCTTGGGTTTAGCCGATTACTATAGGATATTTATGGAGATTTTCTTGACTATAGCTACCCCAATGACTAAGTTGACCAAGAAAAAGGTAAAGTTTTTGTGGTCTGATTCTTGTGAGGGTAGTTTTGAAAAGTTGAAAGATAAGTTGACTTCAACTCTAAATTTAACCCTTCCCAAGGGTAATGATGGATTTGTGGTTTATTGCAAAGCATCTCGTGTAATACTTGGTTGTGTGTTGACACAACATGGATTGGTGGTGGCCTATGATTCTAGGCAGTTGAAAGTTCATGAGAGGAATTATCTGACTAATGACTTGGAGTTGTTGGTTGTAGTATTTCTTTTTAAAATTTGGTGTCACTATTTGTATGGAGTCCATGTAGATATCTTTTTGAATCATAAGAGCCTGCAATCTGTGTTCACCTAGAAGGAGCTGAATCTCAAGCAAAAGAGATGGCTTGAGTTGCTGAAAGACTACAACATGAGTCTCCATTACCATCCAGGTAAAGCTAATGTGGTTGCTAACTCTCTTAGCAGGTTATCCATGGGGAGTCTAGCTTATGTGGATAAGGATAAGTATGAATTGGTGAAAGATATTCACCGTTTGACTAACCTTGGAGTTCGTTTCTTGGACTCTAAGAGTAGGGGTATATTTGTGCAAAAGGTGGTGCAGCCATCTCTTGGTATTTAAATAAAGGAGAAACAGGTATTGGATCTTGTCTTAATGAAAACTAAGGGATATGTGCGACAAGTAAAGTTTGTAGCTTTTGAGATTGGTGGTGATGGTATCTTGAGGTGCCAATGCAGATTATGTGTTCCCGATGTAGATGGATTGTGAGAGAGAGGAAGATGTATCATGATCTTAAGGAGATTTATTTGTGGAACAATATGAAGCAAGATGTTGCTATTTTTGTGGCTAAATATATAGTATGTCAACAAGTTAAGGTTGAGTACTTGTAGCCCGAAGGGTTGTATCAAGAAAGTGAGTTTCTTATATGGAAATAGGTAGTGGTTAATATGGATTTCATTACCGGTCTTCCTTAATATCAGAATCAATTTGATTCAATTTGGGTTATCGTGGATAGAATGACTAAGTCTGCTCACTTCTTTCCAGTGAGAACAAATTTTTTTGGCTAAAAACTATGCAAAATTCTTCCTCTAAGAGATTGTGAAGTTGCATGGGGCACTTGTTTTTATCATGTCAGATTGTGGTACTCAGTTTTCATCACAGTTTTGATGTTTGTTCCAAAGAGGTTTAGGAACTAAGGTGAGACTTAGTACTGCTTTCCACCCACAGTCATATGGGCAAGCGGAAAGGACTATTATAGTAGACACTGGAAGACATGATTAGATCTTGTGTGATTGACTATGGTGGTAGTTGGGTCGATCATTTTCCTCTTATAAAGTTTATGTATAATAATAGAAACCTATCTAGTATTGGTATGGCTACTTTTAAGGCCTTGTATGGTAGGAGGTGTAGGTCTCCCATCGGGTGGTTTGAAATTTGTGAGGCAGAGATGTTTGGCCCAGATTTTGGTTCACTAAGCAATGGAGAAGGTGAAAGTGATTTGGTATAAGCTTAAAGCCACCTAGAGCCGCCAAAAGTCCTATGCATATGTAAGGCCAAGGGAGTTGGAGTTTAGTGTTGGTGATGGGGTGTTCTTAAAGGTATCCCCCATTAAGGTAGTGATGCGGTTTCGTAAGAAGGGAAAGCTCAACCCTTTATATGTTTTTCCATACTTGGTGTTTAAGAGGGTTGGTAATATTGTTTATGAATTGGAGTTTCCATCTAGTTTGAGATCCATTCATCTGTTGTTTTAGGTTTCGATGTTGAGAAAGTGTGTGGGTGATCTTTCGACAGTTGATCCTTTAGAGGAGGCAGGTATTTCAGATTTCTTATTTTATGAGAAAGTCCCAGTTGAAATTTTAGATCGGAAAGTTTGTCGATTGTGGATGAAGGACGTAGCTTCGGTAAATATTCTATAGAGGAACCACAAGGTTGAAGAGGATACTTGGGAAGCCGAAGAGGACATTAAGTCCAAGTATACATTCTTGTTTTCCACTTCGAATAATCGTGCTTAAGGTATATGTATCCCTTAACATCTTTGTTTTCTAACTTTGTTAAAGAAAAGATTGATTTTCTTAGCATCTTTGTTTTCTATCTTTGTTAAAGGTAAGAGTAGAGGTATGATGAGTCAATTCCAGCTAATAAATGCCCTGTCCTATAATTTGGGGATGAATGATCCAAGTGGGGGAGAATTGAAATGCCCCAAATTTTTGGCCCTTAGAAATTTCTTGAGGTTTAAGCACACTGCCTTGGAATTGTCTCATCCTAAGAGTTGTAGGGTGTCCTAATGAGACTTTTTGATGATTCATAACAAAACCAATAAGTTTGTGGCTAGATTTTTCTCTAAGTATGAGTGGCTCACTAAGACCCGTAAAGATATATTATGAGTCATTAGATGTAATCGTAGGGGTGTCTAGTGTAAGTCCCAAATTGGGTTTTGTGTTGACTATAACTGGACCCTATTAGTCGTGGGGTCCCATGATAATGCTCAACTTACATGTCAATTTAAGCTCAAGGAAGTCGTCCTCAATATATTTACCCAACTTTGGAGTCTGGGTCGAATCCACGAGGAATAATGTGAATGGCGATCAAATTAATTCAAAACGATAGATACAAGTTGAATTCAAACAAATGGTACAAAAAGATAAAATGAGGGAGATAGGATCCGACACTAATATTTCTTTTTGAGATTTTCTAGTATAAATTTAGGGCTATGAATAATTATTTTTTAACAATTATGCACGGGTCTTGGGATTATGTTTACTAAGGGAGTGACATGTGGGAGTTAGTCATCAAAATCAATTTAATAAGTCAAATATGGGTAGGCATGGTTATAGATTTTGGGGCTTGTCTTTTGACAAAACACCAAACTTTCACCCATTGATTCTTTCGAATACCTAATAGTTGTGTTCAACAATTGGTAACCATAACCTTAATCTAGGCATCCCTATATCTAGGATGATACCCATGGCATAGTCAACCTCACATTCACCCGTATTGCTAAGATTGTGAGAATTTAGCAAACTACATGCATAATTGCCTATCTTTTCTTTGGTCTCCATATCCCTCTTTCGAGGATGATATGGATTCCTAAACTTCACTCAAAACCCTTTTTTCGAAGATGGCCTTGGGCTTTCTAGAGATTGGAGCTTTCACTCATCAAACCTATGTGGGTATTTAAAGCTTTAACCTATCAAATCTCAACCAAGTTTGCATAGCAATGATAGGACCCATAAACATGAACCACCAAATAGATGCTAAGTTAGCATAACAATGATAGGACCCATAAACCTGAACTACTAAATAGGTGCTAACAATAACAACCCACACACACTTTAACTCCTATTCACATATAACCCCAAGAGGGAGATTTATCTACACATAAGATAAACAAACATAGATATATCCATAATCTCCATTGAAATGGCTTGTTGAATATTTAAGTAAATATTACTTCAAACTTGGTTCTCCCACAATATCAACAATGGAAGTGAGAAAATATTCCACTTAGTCTACAATATATTCTTCACCCAAAATTTATACAATATTTTCTTCTCCAAAAATGGAGGCTACAAAGTCTGGAGCTAAAAACCTAGAAAATTGGGGAATAAGGAATGTGATAGAATAAATCATTCATGATACTAAGGCTTGAGTCTTTTTGTTCTAATTTTGATAAGCACATGCATTTACAATTTTTCCCTTAGGCTGAACATTTCTGCCAAGCGCGATTGTGCAAGTCTGGCTGCGACTGCGACTATGAAACCACGATCAAATTCCATGGTCGCGGTTGATTAACCATCTTCACTTATTGAAACCGCGACCAATGGGCCACGACTGCAGCACCTGAGGTCCTTTTGTTTCAGGTCTTCAGCTGTACTTTCTTGTTCCTTTTTTGATTATTTTGATCTCCAATCCATATCCTTCCAACCTTTTAGCTTTGTTCTTGCAAGTAATGGACATTAGTCCATCTCATCGCAATTATTTATCATTTATTCATCCATTACAAGGTAAAGTGAACGAATAATGATTTTGATTGAGTGGTAAACTTACCACTAATCAACCCCCCCAACTTAAAGAAATTTCTTGTTCTCAGCAACACTACCTCTTATCATGAGACACAATTATTTAATCCCAACCTTTATTCCTTAAATATCACAATGACCTCAACTTTAATCGCAACCACAAATAGCTCATCGTACATAGGCTAAGCTAACTTAGCTACACCTCTCCTTATAAAATGCTAAAACCAAGGCTACATAGGACTTCAAAGAGTGACCAAGCAACAAAAACCAATAATCTAGAATTGACTCCCTTTTGACAACAAATAAGCTATACTCCATTTTCCTTATTGTTGGAAGGTGACAAAATCACCCACCTCAACTGGTTTCACATGTCATCCTCATAAGAAAGAGATTTCCTCACATCAATCAACAAAATATGAAATAAGTAATTTGACGTGCATAGACTCTTTCTCTAACAAAAGAAATCTCAATGCAACAAGTGTTATACCATAGGCTTGCCCCTATTTTCAATTGCCACTACAAAGAAAGTAAATGGTTAGAGATCTCAAAGGGTTTTTAAGCTTGTAATGTAGGTTTTGTTTAGGGTAGGATATTGTTTAGGGACAACATGGCTACTCTCTTCCTTGAACGTCTACATCACACTTTTCAATCTTCCTTTTTGCTATTGGCCACTCTTCTTTGTTTCTTTTCTTTCATTTTGAAAGCCTATCTTTTGTTTCCTTTGGTCATCGATATTATTTCAATTTTATTTCCTTGCACTTTTTTGCAATTCATCCTTTTATGTGATCCTTTATTTTTCTAATCATTGATTTTCAACAGTTAGGCACATTTGGAATTTCACAAATACTTGGTGGCTTCAAACTTCCTTCCGTCACTTTCACCACCCCCAACTTAAGCTTTTATCCTCAAGTTGCATTTTTAATTTCAAGGAGGGTATGGTTCAAAAGAGGGATACAAATAATGGTTCACGAATTGTAATACGTTTTCCAAAGAAAGGTCCACAGGCTCAAAGTCGGTAACTAAGGATAGAAATTATGTATAGGAAGGCTTTTTAGGATAGATTGGGTTTCAAAATTACAAGGATGGCCAAAGATCATTTCTCCAACCAAATACAATCAATATCAACTTTAAAAGACTAATGGGGCAAGTTCTAGATAACACCAGTATACAACAGATGAATCCAAAATGCTCACCATACATGGCATGCAAAAATTTCCATGGGGGATCAAATGTCCCTCCCATTAGAGATAGAATTGGAGTATTTAACATTATTTAAGAGTCAACAATATGTGGATCCATAAAAAGAGAAAATGATTTGTTATAAAGTCGCTCACGTCCATGCTCTTGATTTTTTTGGAAAATTTTGGATGGAGGGGGTTGTTTGTTTTACACTAGAACCACACTTGATTTGTTAAACTGTGGCTACAATCAAAGCCTTAGTCTCACATTTAGGCTCACGCATAGGCAATCTAACCATATGGCTACTCAGACTTCGCCAATGGTGTATAAAGTGACCCCAACTTAACAAAGTATAATGCTACATGTACTCAGGCTTCCCTTGCATTAATGACACTTAATGCCATGGGTACTCAGAATTCCCCTGCATCTATGCCTCAAACCCAAACACAACACTTTACCCTTAAGATTGTTGTCGTTACTCAATCCATCATAGAGCAAAGTTGGTCGTGCATCAACAAGATCAAAATAAAATTAAATAAAAAAAATACTAAAAATAGGAAAAGTATGATAATCCATAAAACATGGGCACCATTAGAGTTCCTCAACAATGTAGCATCCCCTAAAATAAAATAAAAAATAGTATCCAAAACATCAACCAAAAATCACAGTAAATATCTGGGGCACCCCCAATCATAAGGATGCAATGTCGTCACTGGAAGTGCAATCAAGTGAAATTAAAAGGGTCTCCCTGAATATGAATCATGAGTCTCTCTCTCCTACTGACTCTGCATCATCACCATCAACATCATCAACTGACCAATCGGCAGGGGCCTCGTCTTCACTGTCCAATCTCAGTGAAGGTAGTCTCTCATTGAGTTTGAGCACCTTAAAAATGCCCTTTACCCTGTTCCACAACTTCTTGAAGAATTTGTCTCTCTTATTCTCTCTCTTCACCATCTTCTCATGTGGTTCCTTAAGGTCCTTATATGATCTTGCCAAGGCTAGTAGGCTCTCTCTAAGCTGGAAATAGTGGATCCCTACTTTTTATGCTCCTCACGATATTTGTCATAATACGATCGAGTCACACATGAGTGGAGAGTGGTGGATGGCTTTCCTGGTCCCTGAGAGAATATGGATACTAGCTCTCTAATCTCCCTCATATGAACTGAGAGGTCATCGAGCGGGTTGGCTGGCGAAGGTCTGCAAGAATCTGTGTCCTCTTGGACTGCTTTGCCCATGTCCTATTTCCTTTTCTTACTCTGACCTAGGGTACCCCCACCTCTAAATTTAAGTGGGTAGATAAGGGAACCTATCCGCACCCAAGTATCTATAGCATGCTCTACTACTCCTAATCTTTTACACAACTCAGTTATAAGAGAAGAAAAGGGAAGATAAGTACCTCCATGAGTTTGAAAGTACTGCCATTCTAAATTCACACTCTCTCCTATATTCAGAGAAATGTCTAACAGAATATATGCCACTATCTGAGCTCGGGTGTCTTTGACAATGGTTATATGAGTGCAATGATAAACCCTTCTGCAAATGATATTCAGCATAGCCTTGCTTCAGCCTTAAAGTCATTCAGTGGAATATCTCTGTTGGTGATGGCCCAGGGGAATTCCTTTCCTGGACATAAGACATCAGCCATCCAGGAGCCTGTATCGCATCTCTTAGCATGAAATTGCCCCATGTCGGTATTTGGGAGCCCATATGTTGCATTTACCTTCTCAACTCCAAACTTTACCTGTTTACCCTGAATTGTCATTACTGGGTTTGCGAGTGCAACTACGTTGAGGTTTATGTAGAAATCATGGACCCACTTTTCATTTGCATAGCACAGTTCTGGGGAGAAACACATCCACCGAGTAGCAGTGAGCCTGGCATGGAATTCTGGTAACATCTTATCTACTTTTTCTATGGTTATACCCCTTTCAGGGAGTAGCTTTATCCTGTGGTAATTGTCGTGGTAGGAGTGTTGACATTGGACGTCCATGAATAGGGTAGTATCGAAATCTCCCATTGTTGAGTTTGAGAACCTGCAAGTAATGCAGCTTATGCCAACATTAGTGGTATTACACAAAAATATGCTAGAACAAATGTATAAGTTCATGTGATGGTATTATAGAAGGTTTTAGTGGAAGTTAAGGGATGGTAGAAATTTTGTTGTCTGCATGAACCAACCCTCAGGTATGGCGATCGTAGGGCTTTGACCGTGATTACGGTGATGCGACCGTGACCAATGGACCGCGATCATGGTACCTGAGACCAAGTTGACCATTTTTGCATAGTACTTCAAGATGAAATTTTAACCTCCATTCCCCTATTTAGACTAGGCATACCAGTATCCTAAACATTATATTAAAGCGCAAAATGTGTGATTATAGCCCCTAAACTCAGAACAATTAGAATTGGATTGTTTGGGGCCTTAAATCAAACACATTATTCACATGATTTCTTCAACCATTTAAAGAGCAATTTGGGTAATCAAGACATCCCTATTATAGTGTACACCAATTATAATAGCCAACCACACCAATTATGATAATTAAGCATGTATCTGGTAGTGAAAACACCACTTTAGTCCTTTGTCTATAATACAAGTTTTAAGTATGAAATAGATATTAAAAATGAGGAAATTTAGAAAACTAAGGAGTTAGATGATGCACGAGATGAATTGGTACTTAAAAATGAAATGCAAACCCACAAATTTTTAGAGGATTTTAATCGAATTTTGAATGAGATTTTGAGTGAATTGTGGGGGAATGGGTAAGTTGGATGGTTTAAACTGAATTGGCCGTGATTGCGGTCCTAGTTATGAGTTCACAGTCACGCAGCCTCTGGAATTGCGGTTTCACATACCGCGGTCGCGGTAATTGAGACCTATCAACCAGGTTTTCTACATATTTTTGCTCAATCCAAACTCACCAATTTCTCACGTTTGTTTCTCAAATTCGATCAAAATAACTTGTAGCACCATATTTTATGGATTATGCATGCACAAACACAAAAATTTATTCTACTCTAACATGCATAGAATGGAAAGAATGCATACCACTTTTCGTAGCATAATGGGATGGCTTCCATCAAGCGCTTAGTTTAACGTTGCAATAGATAATTTCACTCCTTTCCTTTATGTCTTCACTTAGAAAATTTGAATCTCCATCCCAACTTTTTCTCAATATGCAATGAGATACAGAGGGACAGAAAATTCAAATCTTCCAAGATGAAACTTGGAAGAGATGATAAAATGGCAAGAAAGCTCCGATCTCACCATTTTAAAGACTTGAACCTTTTACCCAACTTCACATCAATCCTTTGGATTGGTTTTGTGGGTAAAATAGTGCTCAACAATAGACTATTCCTTGTACTTATAAAGTTGAGCATCTTAGCCTTTGATGGACGGGGCTCTATGTGCTCCTTCAGAATGACAAACTCTAAAATACAAGAGTCGGACTCCACCTCTCCATAATCCTTCATCTGGTCAAAAGGATAGTTTCTCATCATATCCTCCATGCCCAATGTTGAAAAGTGGGTTGAACGAGGTCCATCACCTAACTTTGGGATAGATTTCTCTAAAGCATTGTCACCTCAAAATGAGCAAGAGTCATCATAAGAGGTTTTCTTTGATTATTCTCTTGACTCTAGGCTCATTTCATTTATTTTGACTTCTTCTTCCTCATATGAATTGGATAATTGGGAAGTCATTGAGGAATCTTCACTACAAAGTTCATCATCATAGCTTGGTTTCTCTTCTTGATAATCCTCTTCTGGAAAAACGGTTAGGGTTATAAGGTTGGCAAGAATTATGTCTTCGCCAATTCTCTCACCTTGATACTTTCCCATTGAAACACCTCATGTGATTTATGCAAGTCTTTGATGTTCTCCTCCGTTACTTCCACTTGGTCCAAAATAGTAAGTAACCTTAGGTCATATATATTTGACTCGGTATGTTGCTCTTTCTTCCTATCATTATAATACCTGTCAAGCTTATAAGAAGAACTAACAACTCGGTTAGTATAACAGGGGGAGGGGATGTTTGGACATTCATCCCAATGTCCTTGTAAGTGTCCACACATATAACAACCATACTTTTGATAGGATTGGGATGGTGATTCTCTCTCTCTCCAAAGAGCATAGTTACAATCTCTCCTAAAATTTGGCCAAACACAATATGAACATGGGGGGTCACGATATGACTTCCAGCTATCCAACCCATATTTGTTAGAAAATGCCATCAAGAAAAGTAAAAGTAAAATAAAATCTGCCTACAAAGAAAAATCACAAACACATATGTAAAATCTTGAATTCAATCAAGTAAGCTAAAATTCCAAACTAACTTAATACGCCAAATTGTTCCCCCAGCAATGACGCTATTTTTTTTATAACGCTTAACTTACACGTCAATTTAAGTGCAAGGAAGTCATCGTTAATATATTTACCTAACTTTGGAGTCGAGGTTAAATCCACGAGGAACAATGTGAATGGTGATAAAATTAATTCAAAATGATAGATACAAGTTGAAATCAAACAAATGGTACAAAAAGATAAAATGGGGGAGATAGGATCCTACACTAATATTTCTTTTTGGAATTTTTAATATAAATTTGGGGCTACGAATAATTAGAGTTTTTAACAATCATGCACGGATCTTGGGATTACGCATTACTAAAGGAGTGACATGTGGGATTTAGTTATCAACATCAATTTAATAAGTCAAATATGGGTAGGCTTGGTTATAGATTTTGGTGCTAGTCTTTCAACAAAACACAAAAATTTCACCCATTGATTCTTTCGAATACTTAATAGGTGTTTTCAATAATTGGTAACCACAACCTCAATCTAAGCATCCCTATTTCTAGGATGATATCCATGGCATAGTCAACCTCACATTCACCCTTATTTCTAAAATAGTGAGAATTTAGTAAACTACAAACATAATTGCCTATCATTGCTTTGGTCTCCATATCCCTCTTTTGAGGATAATATAGATTCCTTAACTTCACCAAAACCCTAATTTAAAAGATGGCCTTGGGTTTTCTAGAGCTTAGAGATTTCACCCATCAAACCCATGTGGTTATTTGGAGCTTTCACCCATCAAATCCCAACCAAGTTAGCATAGAAATGATAGGACCCATAAACATGAACTACCAAATAGATTATAAGAATAACAACCCACACACACTTTAACCCCTATTAAAACATAACCCCAAGAGGGAGATTTAGCTACACATAACATAAATAAGCATTGATATACCCATAATCTCCATTGAAATAGCTTGTTGAAGATTTAAATGAATGTTACTTCAAACTTGGCTCTCCCACAATATCAACATTAGAAGAGAGAATATTTTACTAAGAAAGTCTCCTATATATTCTTCACCCAAAATTTATACAATATTTTCTTCTAAAAAATGAAGGCTACAAGGTCTAGAGCTAAAAACCTACAAAATTGGGGAAGAAGGAATGTGATAGAATAAATCATTCATGAAACTAAGGCTTGAGTAGTTTTGTTCAAATTTGGATCAGCAGATGCAGTTATAGTTTTTCCCTTGGGATGAACATTTTCGCTAAGCCATGATCGCACAAGTCTGGTTGAGACCGCGACTGCGAGACCACGATCAACTTTTGCGTTCGCGGTTGATTGACCATCTTGACTGACCGTGATCGCAACATCTAAGGACTTTTTGTTTTAGGTCTTTAGGTGCACTTTTTGGTTCCTTTTTTGATAATTTTGATCTCCAATCCACATCCTTCCAATCCTTTAGCTTTATGCCTACAAGAAGTGGACATTAGTGTATCCCATCACAATTATGTCTCATTTATTCATCCATAACCAGGTGATGTGCATGAATAATAAGTGATGTTGAGTGGCAAACTCACCACTAATCATCCCACTATGAGCAGTGCCATTGAGTTGAAAGGATAACAGTGTAGAGTGCCTTGGTGGTACTTCCCTACTTACGACTCATGGTGACAATTCGTTAGGAGTGGCTATGAGTCAAGGGTTGATCATAGTCAAAGGGAAACTTTTTTTAGATTTTAAGTTAAGGGAATTCTAGACATTTTCCCTCTTACCCAACTTGAAACCCACGTCTTTTAAATTTTTTAGGGTATTATTAGCCCTCATAAGCACATCAAAGTAACTTCTCAACACTCTCAAATACCTTAAGGTCAAGAACACTTAGGGTTTTCAAGAGGATGATCAACTGGGGCTTTCAAGGGTGATTTATCTTCGTACATCTTACTATTACAGGATGGTGAGTCTTCCCTCATTGTTAATTTGTTAAAAAACATATGTATTAAAGTGTTATTCATATTGAATTATTTTGGTTTTGAAAACAAGGGTTGTGGGTTCTGAATACTTATTGTTTAATAATGTTTTCCCATGGTTTATTTATGATTATCCATGCTTTAAATATGGTTTTGAACTTGTGGGTGCATAAGCATGGTGAATGAACTAGGGAATTGTGATTTTCCCAAACTTGTGACTTTTGAAGTGGTTATGACCCCAACCCATAGTGCAAAATTGGTTTTGAGTTATAAGTAAGGTGGGAAATTGTAAAATTGAACTAGTCTAGAACTATTGCATGATATAAAAAGGTATTTGAAACACAATGGTTTTGTTTAATAAACAAAGAGAGTAGGTGTTTCCCCCTGTATTAATGAACAAAAGGAGTTGTTTCCCCCAAGTAAATGGAAAATTGTTTTGGCATGTTGTCATTACCTTGCAAGTGTAGTTAGTATGACGTTACCAACAATAGATGCCTTAATGTGAAATATGGTTTATGATTGGGATTGGGCGATAAGTCTTTTAATTGGGCTCTAATAAGGGTTGTGTGGCTGAGTCATGGAAGTGGAGGTCTAACTGGCAGACACTGGAAATCACATTTGCTAATGTGGGGGTCAAAGTGACCAAGGAGGTTTGAGTCCCCCTCATTATTATTATTTCCTAATTAGGGAGGGTTGAGTCCTCCATAAATCATTACATAATCAGGTTCTTAAGTCACCTTAGTATATGTTGGTAGGTTTAAGTCCCCCGTGTGCATATATATGAGATTATTCACTAGATCGTGCAGCTACACGCTCTGGGGCCCCACCAGGGGGTAAGAACTGGGGCCCATATAGACCGTGGGTACTATTATATGATGGTTGAGATACATAATATATACTAAAGTTTTGAAAATGCATGTTAAGACTTGTTCCCTATACCAGCATGTGATATATATATATATATACATATTCATATTTGTATATATATATGTATATGCATCTTATTTTCTGAATTGGTTTGAATGATATTAAACTGTTGATAATGTCATTATGTTATCCTTATCCCCGAGTTACATGATAGCATTCACCCTGCTAACCATTTTCGGATGTTGTATCCCGACACAATGTGGGGATTGGTCACACTTCTACTCCTCCTACTCAGTGATTAGGATTCGAGATCAGCTCGTGAGTTGACATTGAAGTGGTGAGCTTTCATACATCGGAAGTCTACATTTCGTGTTTTGTTCCTCTTATGTCTTTAACTTATTTTTGGCTATTGTCGAGGGCATGTCCCTATACTTTATTGATATTCAATTTTGGATCATTGTCTAGAAGGATTTGTTTGGACTACTGTGGTTATTGGACGGTTTCGGTCGGTCTTTTAACTGGTCTTTGGTGGTTGGTCATGGATATGCATTGAAACATTCTTAAGCTATTGTACGCTATCTTGTTATATATTTGAAATTCATCCGACTTTGGGGTGTGTTGTGTTTGGGTTGGTGGGGTACAGGGGGTGATCTACAGTCAATGTGGGACTTGATATACACGACACGACTTGGCCCTAGTTTGGGTCATGTCATCATAAAATCCATAAATGCAGTTGGGGCATTTGTCAGGCCAAATTACATACCTAGGAACTCATAATGACCATAACGAATCCTAAAAGTTGTCTTCAGAATATCCTCAGCCCGAATTCTCAACTGATGGTAACCAAATCTCAAATTAATGTTAGAAAACATTTCTGCAACCTGAAGTTTGTCAAACAAATCATCAAGGCAAGGAATAGGATAATGATTCTTCACTGTCACCTTATTATGATACCTATAATGAATACACATACACATGGATCCATCTTTCTTCTTCACAAACAACACAGGTACTCCCTAAGGAGACACACTCAGTCTAATAAAACCCTTACCAAGAAGATCTTATAGTTGAGAATTTATCTCCCTAAGCTTGGAAGGAGCCATAGATATATGTTAGGTGCCAAGATCAATATCAATAGCAAACTCAATCTCATAGACAAGGTAAAACTAGGCAAGTCGGTAGGGAACACAGTATGAAACTTACAAACTACAGAAACATAGTCACGCAATGGACTCTCCACAGTGGTATCACAAATATAATTGAGATAATACTTACAACCACTCATAATAAGACTCCTAGAATGAACATAAGAAATAATCCTCATTGGCTCGCGACTAACCGCTCCCGTCCACATGACTGAGGGTGTAGCAGCCATGGCTAAGGTAACGGTCTTAGAAAAACAATACAAGACTGCATGATAGTGGGATAACTAGTCCATGCCCAGAATTACATCAAAATCCACCATATCAAGAATAATAAGATCAACATGAGTATCAACATCTTTAATAATCAAAACACATGATCTAAACACTCGATCCACTTCTATAGAATCACCCAATTACATGCAAGGGAAAATATGTTAAATCCCAAGATAACTCTAACCATAGAGAATAATAGGAAGATACATAAGAATAAGTGGATCTCAGATCAAATAAAGCAAGGAAAGACTGACGGCACACAAAAAGCATACCTGTAATAACAATATCTAAAGACTCAACATTAGGTCTATAAAGTACTACATATAACTGACCATGCCTGCCACTTAGATGAGCTCCTGACTGAGCTCCTGTCCAAAGATGTGCAAAGGTACCATGCTAGTCGACTTTTGGCCAAGGCATCTGCAACTATATTAGCCTTCCCTGGATGGTAGAGAATAGTCAAGTCATAATCCTTAAGAAAATCAAGACAGCGATGCCGCCTCATATTAAGATCTTTATGGGTGAAGAAATACTGAAGGCTATAATGATTCAAGAAAATCTCACAATAGACTCCATACAAGTAGTGTCTCCATAACTTCAAAGCAAAAATAATCACGCACAGCTCCAAATCATGGGTAGGGTAATTCTACTCATGAGGCCTTAACAGACGAAAAGCATACGTAATTACCTTACCCTCTTGTATTAACACAACAACTAACCCAACACCTGATATATCATAAAAGACAGTAAGCCCACACCCTTCTTAGGCAAAGTAAAGATAGGAGCAGATGTTAATAAATCCTTGAGCTTTTGGAACCTCGGCTTACAAAAATTGAACCACTAAAAAGAAACCTTCGTCTGAGTCAACTTGCTTAATAGAGCTGCAATAGATGAAAAACCTCAACAAAATGCCGATAGTAACCTGCCAAACCAACAGAACTCTGAATCTCAATGGGAAAAGTAAGCCTATCCCAATCATGAACTATTGCAATCTTGGCTAGATATACTAAAATAGATACCTTAGATACAACATAACTTATGTGCTATAAAAATATAACACATTTGATGCTTAAAATAAGGAACATATGCAAGTTTTTGAGGTTATTTTGTTAGATATGATGCGTTTTGGTATGTTTTGCAGGAAATCATATTTTGGATGCTAAGTTTGTGAAAAAAGATGAAAAAAGTTCTTTTGGCTACTTTTTAGAGCAATTATGGATGTTCGAGACACTTTCAGTCTTGTCCGTAAGCAAAGATGTTTGAGAATTGAAGAAGAGCTGAGAAAATGACTCCCGACACTTACTAAGTCAACATGTGGACCACAAGTAGGCTAAGCAAGTGATAGAAGTACAAAATCGCAATAGCTGACTTACATGATTTTTTCATTCGATACCTGCACCCTGTACCTACGCTCACCCTACTGACCATAGGTACTACCAGGGTCAGGGTGCAAGTGTAGACCACATGTAGCCACCGACCCATTTTTCTTATATTTTATTTAGGCTTTGGTTTTAGGGTTTACTCATGTACTATAAATACCCTTTATGTGTTTTTTAGTAGGAGTTATGCACTTTTGATACTCACAAACATATTTTGACTCCAAGATTTGATTTTTATCTTGGGATTCTCTTGTATTGACTTCAGTTGACTAATTCAGTTATGGTTGTGGGTTTATTACTTCTTATCATTGTGATTTCATCTATGCCTCCAATTATGAATGTTATTGATTTCTTCACAAATATGAGCCACTAAAAAAACCATGGCTAGGGTTGTGGAAACCCTGGCAAACTGACGAAGTAGGGGAATTGTGATTGTTGAATTGAATCGATACCTATGGCATGCATTGTATTATCTTTACTATAATATAGTTCTTAGAAGTGGCCAATGCTATGATCCCGCCTAGATTATCTCTACTTACTCCACAAGAGGAATAGTGACTAGGAAAAGATAATGACAATGGTAATTTGGAGTTTAGATATTGATCCACGCTACTAGGTATTATCTATTTAAGATGGTTAGACTTTATATAATAACTAGAGACTTGAAAGGTAATAGTTAACTGGGATCTAGATAAGAGTTAGTAATGTGACATCCTAAGACTCAAAAGGTAAAGGGTGAAATCTGTCTACTTATCTAAAAGACTGTAGATGGTACATAACTTACTAATTTTCCATGCAAGGTATCGGGTTGGTTTAGCGAAGCACGATAAGACTACAGAATTGAAAAGCTAGGGGGAACAGAATCCTAGTGTTCACCAATACTGATCACAAGTCGATATTTACTCCTTGTTTGATATTTCTATTCAAATCCCCATTTACTTTTCTAGTTTTTGCTTGTTGATTACAGTAGATAAAATCCACAAGTCCACTTATTCCATTGGTATTCGACCCCAACCTTCACTGGGTTACTATATTTGACAACAACCGTATCATATTCTGAGAGGAGGTGTAGCTTAGACGTTATCAAATTTCAACACTATTGTTGGGGATTACAGTGTAGATTTGTGAATTAAAGTCATTGCAGTTTTTGGTTTTTCTTCTTATTATTAGTTGGGCATACACCGGAGTGTGCCTAACACATAGCGTAGAGGCAATCCCTTACTCCTATTGAATTCGAATCCATAAAGGATCCTACAAACACCTAGTAGGATGTCAGAGCAGAAAAGAGATTATTTTTCTCCCCATCCTCCTGAAGGAGTTTAGGACATTATTGATCAACAGACTGGTGAGCTTTTAGCTCAAGATGAAAGTAAGTAAAAGGTAGTAGAAAAAGCTCAATGCATATCTTGGGAGGCAGAGTTAGCTGAGCAGAAATAGGAAACAAACCGTCGAGCAGTACTCGGTGGAAACCAGAATAGAGTCAGAGGAGGCAGATCACAAGTGATCCCAGCATATTAGTATGTTCAGCCTCATGAAGACTATGTAGAAGATCTTGGATATTATGAGCCGAAGATACTAGAGCTATTATTCCTCCTTTTTTACCCCCCTAATGTCAAGTTCAAAATTTATAGTGCTATGATTCAGCTCTTATACTTTAAGGGCGTCTTTGCAGGGTTGCCTATAGATGATGCAAACATGTATCTATCAAATTTTATAGGGATTTGTACTTTATATACCATACCTGGGGTAGATCAGGAGGCATTGATACTGAGGTTGTTTCCCTTCTCGCTTACTAGAGAAGCAGCTTTATGGATAGGGTAACTTCTAAGAGTGTCTATAACTATATGGAGTGAGTTATACAGACAATTATTGAATAGGTTCTTTCCTTAATCTAGGGTATTGAAGCTCAAGGACAAGATTTATAACTTCAGGTAGCTACAGTCAGAATCTATGTATGAGGCATGGTTCAGGTTCAAGAAGATGCTTAGCATGGTGCCCAACCATCGAATTTCATGGACAAGCTTATTAGAGATCCTTTATACATACTAGATTATTAGTTCCAGAGCAATACAAGACACTATATTTGTAGGATCCTTCGTGAGATTACGATGGGAGATGGCTTCAAGTATTATGGATCATATCTCATCAACTAACCAGGGGTGCCAAACTTTGTCAGTTGAGAGAGGTATAGTCATTTATGCCATTCGAGATTTTGGTAAACGGAGAGTCACTGAGGATACTGTAGCTCAGGAGATTTCATTATAGAGGACAAACATTGGTGAGTTGGCCAAACAATTTGAAAAAATAAATTCAAGAAAGGTTAATACAGTAGGGGCCCAGGGTACAACTTCTAGGGTGCATGAGTCTGAGTTAGAGGAGGAGGAAAAATATATGGATCATTAGTTGGCAGTTTTCTGAGACCAAGGGAAAGGTAATCAAGTTTGGAACTATGATGATAGAGACATACATTCCACCTGGCAGATAAGATGCAGAATCAAGAATAGAAAAGATATTGGCTAAGCTGATAAAGGGTTAAGAGAGTCAGGAAACTTGCCTTAAGGAACTCAAGGACGATGTTTCAGGATTTAATCAAAAGGTTGAATCATATTCAACTGCTATTAAGTAGTTGGAGTAGTAGTATGGTCAAATCTCTTCCACTTTGGCCCAACGTCAGACAGGTATAGTTCCTAGTGACAATGTGTCAAATCCTCCAACACTGGCTCATTGTCTGGATATTAACACAAGGAGTGATTCCCTACCTGATGAGCATTTTTTTCCTGCTACTAATAAGCTAAAGAAGGAAAATATTATAGCAGATGAGACACGTCAAGATGAATTTGAGAAGCTACTTGTAGTGACGATGATTTTGGGAGTGGTGACAATAACGACTGGGTAGCAGGAGAGCTCCAAGATATAGTGTAGCAATTTAGTGCAGATTTTCATACACCATTAGTAGAAAAGAAGGGAGACCCAGGTGCAGTCATCATTCTATGTTCTATTGGTCCTTATGATATTAATCAGTCTCTGTACGATTCGGGAGAAGGAATAAAAGTAATTTCATTGGTGATATACTAACACGAACCAACCCCAGGCCTTGTAGTAATGGGCATCCCAAGTCCATCCAGGATCGAGGACCGCCCTTGTTACCAAACCTAACCACCTATATCCAGCCTTAGATATGCTGAATTTCGAACATATAACAAGATAGCATTATTGATCTCATTAAGACTCTGGGAAGGTTCACAACCGTGACCGACCCAATCGAGTCCAACCATACCCCACCAATCGCTCTACCATACCAGACCAAACCATAAGCCATAAACTAGTCCATAACTAAAGAAAATACCAAACATAATATGATTAATCCCAAAATGTAATATGATCGAACAGTGAGAAATCATGTTCGATGATGCCAGCCTTCCAGCTTATTCAAATGCCAAGGCAATATCTCTATCGATCCCGTCCATACCAATCTCCAAAAGTATCACAAAGCCTCTATCCAAATAAATAAACAAATTTGGTTAAGACATGCCCCCAACTATGGCCAAAACCAATATCCAAAATAAAAGAAAAATGTCTAAAGAAATCCATAACATAAAATGATACCTCCTAAAAGAATGGAAGCTCACCACTTCAGTCCAAATGTTGATACTGAATTTGTATGCTAGATAGGAGGAGTAGAATAGTCGGTTCCTACATAGCATTGGTATACAGCTGCCAGTAGACGGGGTTAGCGAGTGACTACAAGAATGAATCTCTGGATAAGGATAAAATAATGCCAGTCACAAAACCAAGTAAAACCATTCATAATGCATACATATATAAGTACCGAGAAAGGGGTCCGGGTTTATCATGCTCTTAAAACCTTTACCTAGGTTGTGTAGCTTTGTCGTCCTAACCACCCACGGGCCATATGGGTTTAGCTCCCCCTGCTGAAAGGGCCCCAGTACATGTAGATGCACGACCAGGGAATATCCAATGGGATAACTAGTACATCCCCTAATATAAAATATGACACAAGCACACGGTCATCAAGACCCTTCATATTGGCAAATATGAGTTTTTAATTTAGGTCCCCCAGGACCACCACCTTCCACGGCTTAGCTACATACCCCGCCACTAATGCCCAATTAAAACCATATCCAAACAATCCATTTACCTTTTATTAAACAAGGCAAATATTGGTGGTATCATCATACCACCCCTTACTTGCAAGTAATATCCATAGCCAAACCATTTAGGTTAAGGGGACCTTAGGTTCCCTTTCCATAAACCATATTAAATCCACTTGAAAGACTTCCATGTTCTCCACAAGCATAACCATTTAGCCTTTAGCCTTTTCAAACCATTTAAGCCATGCATAAATCCTTTGTCCAGTTTAAAACATGCAAAAGTTCCATTAAAAGAAGTCAATGCAATGAACATATCTTTATAAGAATTTTATCAAACACCTTGGGGGCATAATATAACCAAAACCAATTCCAAAGACTATTAAATAATAACCATGCAATCCAATCATCTAAAACCACCATTAATTCATATAAAAGCATGATTAAAACCATAGGAAACCATAACCAAGCATTCAATATCAAAAACCCTCAATAATAGTTGAAAACCATAATCATGAAATATTAAAACCATGAAATCAATCATATAAACCATGCCTTTAGTTGAAATTACAATGAGGGAAGAGAATCATGCCTTATACAGAAGAATTGATGGAAATAAATCACCAAGATAAGCCCCAAAGCAATTCATAAGATGAAACCCTAGCCTTCTTTCCCGAAAAGCTCTTAAGAGAATTATAGAGTGTTTTGGAATAGTTTCTAAGTGTTAATGAATAGAATAATTTGGTAAATCACCTCCTAAGTGTATTCAAAGTCATGGGTCCTAGTTAGGGTAAGTAGGGAAATATCCAGAATACCCCCACTTAAATCCCTTAAAAACTCATCACAGGGATACGACTAGCCCATACGAGTCATATCCTTCTATACGATTGGTAACCATCACTCATATCCAAGCCTGAACCCTTGGATCAAACACTATCCAGTATATGACTCATCCAACCAACTCGTAACCATATTATATGATCCATACCCATAACCCATATCCTTGGCAGAATAAAATACCAGGAGAATCAAACACTGCCCCCCATACGAGCCCCGAATACGACTTATACCAAATCCTTATGACTCACACCTCTAAGTCATACCTATTCCAGTGACCAAAACCATCCCACCAACTAACACTGTTCAATATCCGATGGGACTATACCACTTATACCCCAGTATACGGCGTGTACCCATAAGTCATATAGGATCCAGAGAATGGATTTCCAGGAAATTTTCTAAAGGTCAAAACCCAGGATGTTTCATATACAAGGTATTGAGGTTAGGTGAACTTAAGCCTACATCTGTAAAGTTTTTAATGATTGATTCATCTATAAAGGAGTCAGTCGGTATTGTTCTCAATGTAGAAGTGAGGGTGGCATCATTCACTTAAAGTGGATGCCCACTCTCAAATTATATTAGGTAGACCCTTCTTGTCAACCAGTCGGGTGTTGATGGACATAGATTTAGAGAAGATCATATTTAAGTGGAATAATAAGCAAGTTGTGTTATATATATGTATGATAGTACAGTAAAGGAAAGATATAATAGTAGTGGCAGCAATAGATCCAGTGGATGATAACATGGTCACAATAGATATGCCTATTGAAGAGAAATTAGGGGTAGAATTATTAGCATCAGTGATTATAAACTTTAGGAGTGATGGGATCGATGACTATGATGAGGTGGCTAGTGCACTACATGGCATAGGCTCTTACAAATATGCCCATAAGAAGCTTGATCTTGACTTGAAGAATAGAAGCACACCTTTACCAAGACTATCGATTAAAGAACCACCAGTATTAGAATTTAAGGCCCTCCCACCTTATTTGTAGTATGCATTCTTGGGGGACAACAATACTTTATTGGTAATTATTGTGGTAGATTTGGTAGGAGCATAGGTAGAAGCTTTGATATTAGTGTTAAAAAAGTTCAAAAGAGTTATTGGGTAGACCATTACAGATATTATAGGCATTCCATCAGGTATATACACACATAAGATACAGTTTGAGCCAGACAACATTCCCAATATTGAGCATCATAGATGACTAAAACGCTCATAAAAGAGGTGGTGAAAAAAGAGATAGTCAGGCGGTTAGTGATACGCCCAAATTACACCTCTTTTACGAGAGAGTAAGCGGTCGTCTCCAAATAAATAACCTAACTAGGTGGGGTCGAATCCTACAGGGAATATGGTGTTAATTGAAGTTATTCATGGTTCAATTGACTAATAGCTAATAGCTTCCTATAAATAGGGGTTTTCAGAGATTAAACAAAAGTTATTGTTCACTTTGTTTTAATAGCTTGCAACTAAGATTTCAATGCTTCAAATTAATGTTATGGAAAAACCGGAGTTGTGTTCACTATGAGTATTGATACTTGATATACATTAGTTATAGCTCAAGATTCTTATGACATGTAGGAACAACAGATTATCATTAACAAAGCTCTATCTAAATACCTCTCGACCTATTTAGATATTAGATTACCTAATTCTTTTGAACTAAGTAAATCCATATACTTAACCAGATCTTATCTCGAGTTAATTAACCTTGCTACATCATTAATCATCAGATGGAAGTTTAATGCTTCCAAATCTCCATTGATAATTCACTTCCCATTAAATTGATTTCTTACTTCAAGCAAACCAATAATCAAGTTTAATATATTATTTGCAACCAATAGAAAACATGCACAACAGAAGAATTATCAAGGAGTTCCTAGTACTTTGAGAATATTAATCAACTAATGAATTCACAAGGCCAAACTCATACATCCCGTAACTCGGGTTAAGAGAATTAGTTCCTCATAATATAGAAAGAAACAACATATGTTGAATTCATAATTCAGTAGTAGTTAACATACAAATGATGAAGATATATGATCATTCTTCCATTTAAATCACAAGAGAATTCTCAAAACCATAATAATAATCCCAATAACTTAATTCAAAAATTCAAAGAAAAATTATCAAAAAGCGGTTATTTTGAATAAGTTCAAGATGACACTGGAAACATAAGATATTTTCCTTAAATACTCAAGGGATAATTTCGGATTCAAATTTCAAATCTCAAAAAATTTGCTCCATAGCTGACGACATGAGCTGACGGCTTATCACGGGGTTGACAACTTATTAGACTAAGTCATCAACCTTTCTCTCCAATTCCTGCTCACTGCTTGCATGTGACGACCTGGGTTGACATCCTATCACACAGTTGACGACCTATCAGACCAGGTCATCAACTCTTTCCTTCAATTCTTTCACATTGTCTTTTGTTGACGACTTCTTTTGACAACTTATCAGATGTTTGACGACTTATTAGACAAGTTGTCAACTAAAATCTACCTATCTACCTTATCAAAATTTGTCCTTCTTGACTCAGTTATCATAGGATTTCCATGCATTTTGACTTACCTTCAATATCACATAGAATCTAACCAAAAACGACAAAAGTTACTTAAGAACTTACAATTGTTCTGAGTTAATGGCCTTAAATGTGTTAGCACAAAGCTCGCACATCAACACCCTCAACTTAAAATACTTACTTGTCCTCAAGAAACTAACACAGTATTATGCACACAACTAGAAAAACAATGTAATGAGTAGTATTTGTTGTCCTTTATTTTGTACCCATAAGAAGTAGAATGTGTTCTTTTCTGGCCAAGCACATCAAGGTTTCATAGCATCTTCAAAGTTCAAACAAACAAACCTCTATCTAATCTTAAAGCATTCAATCAAGCATTTAACAAAGTCCACAGCTATTCACATGCCATCACATAGAAGAAAGAAGTTCCCGACTCTACACATTTCGATATATTCACTGGAACCATGCATTAAAGCGCTCACCCTCAGAATAAAAGTTAGAATTGCGTACCTACAATGCCATAATCTTGCCTTCACCATTCCACTCGATTTATCTAATAGTCATATTGAGATCACTACAGAGATTTCTCAATTTGTAATGAGAGTTTGGGTGTTGACGAGGTCAATTTATGATTGTTGACTTAGCCTCTCTTGGTTCACTTACAAAACTTGGCTACAATCACTTGCTTCTTTGCATTCAACTCTTGGCTAACTTTCATATCATTTTTAGCAATCCCCGCAGGCACACCATATTTATTTTTATTATTTATTATTTATTTATTTATTTATTTTATTTTATATTTTTTATTTATATATATATACCAACCTTCACAATATCTTTTGTACCTTCACGACATATTTTTCATCTTCCAATCATTAACTCTTCCAATGTAGCCACCCTCAACTTAGGTGATTTGCCTAAGTTGAAGTGCAATATGACCAAAGAGATTTGACTAAAATAGTGCTTGTAAAAATAAAGAAGATATTGTGTTGGCTCAAAAAGGGATCAAACAAAAATATAATTATGTACTTAAGGGTTGCTTATCTTGGCTGAATGGTTCACTAATGAAAGATGGCTTATGAGCACTTCTCAGCTAACTACTTGAGACCCTAATGGAATCCTTAGGCAAGTTCTAGATGCATGCACACAATCAGAACATATTAACAACATATACCTCACTCTTTCACAGCATGGAATAGTGTGGAAATTACTAAATACTCAGTTAATACTTGAGCTCAAACAGGGAGTGCCATATTTGCATACTTCTCATGGACAAAAATAGTTTCTCATGCACTTAACAATCAATCTCACAATCAAAATTTTGGTGGGCACACTATTTTTTCAATCATTGATTCAAAATCAAACACTTCAATACTTGTTACTCAGTTATTTGCTACTCTTCATGCGTGCAAAATAAATAGACACAAATAAATAATTCTAAACATAAACAATTCTAAACATGTTACATACAGGTTGCAAGAACCCCCACCCCTACAAATAAGAACATGCATTGCCATCAATGCATATCTAACATACTGAAACAACAACGGATAGGATATACCTGCAACGCTTCAAGCGCGTGAGTCATGAACTGCTGACTTTGTTGCTACATCATTAGCGGGAGAAATCACATTAATAGAACCAGGTTGTGAAAATGCATCTACCACAGTGGTTGGGAGTAAAAAACTCCCAAGCATTCTCCCCAACAGTCAATGGAGGACTACTAGCTGAGGCTCCCATAGATCTCGCTCTTAATTCTTCCTCAATTGGTTTGCCCTCCGCTTTCAATATTTGCATAGCTTTTTTTAGCTTCTTTTTTTTCTGCCTTTCTCTTTTCTTTTCTCTCTGCTCTCCTTTCTTCATCACTATCAATTCTTTTTTCTTTCCTATCGCTCTTTTCTTTCTCTTTGTTCACTGGTTTTCCACTGATGTCAATCAGTGGATCTTCATCTTCAGATTCTTCAGCTACAGGGTTTGAAGATATCACAATTTGGTGGCACAGCAATGCCATAATATCATTTTTTCCTTGTCCAAAGCTGCTTTGAAAATTGCAAGGTCAGGGACCGATATCTCGCTCAATCTTGCATTAAGACGGTTCTCCAACTCATCAACATGTCCATGCTAAGTTTGGAAAGGTTTAATTGCCACCTTAATTCTTTTATCCACAACAAATTTAAATTGACTAGAAAAAAACTTCAATTGTGCATCAAACCTCTTTCCTTTCTTTACCATCTTCCTGAAAGTAAGAGGAGTAAAGGCATAATCCGACACCGGTGCTGCAACTACAGGATTTTCTTTACTCTCAGGAATTGAAGCTGACCCTGTAGAAGATGTTGTTTGTACAGCTTCAGGAACTAACACCTGCACATTTTTTGTTGAACCTGTAGCAGTAGCAGCTATTTGAACTGACATGTTCACTTTCAACCCCTACTCCTTTACTTAAAACTAACATAGGCTGATTCTCATCAAACTTGATGGGATTGTGAGTTTTTCGAGCAATAACCTCCTGATCTAAGCCTGTAATCTCTAGTACATGAGCAGTCTCACATAATTTCATAACCAAAAAAGGAAATGGGTATGCAGTGTCAGGATTTGTTTCCTGAATCTTTATCTCATCAGCAATAATTTCCCTAAAATTCAAGGGAAAGTTGGACATTAAACTTGCCACTAGAACTGCCCTATCTTCACCGATGATGTTGTCTCCTGTTGTTGTTATTAATCTAGATCATACGATGCCCCACTAAAATCTTGCCTCCTGAGTAATTGAGGCCTTAAAGATCCTTGCACTTGCATTTTTCAACCATTCTATCTCTCCCTCAGCTATAATATATGCCAACTAAGGGCGTTGTTTTGCCCTTTCTTGCATCCTATAGTACAATTCTGGAGAAGTGACTAGAGGGGTGATGTTTAGGCTATAGAGGAATCTGTTGATAGTTTTGTTAGATAGATCCACCATTACTCCCCTCACTAGAATCTAATTTATGTTGGGTAGGTCCGCAGTTTTCTCTCCTTTCTTACACATATTCTCCAGTGTATCCTAGTAGTTTACATAAAAATCTCAGACTAGTGTTGGAAAGAATGAGTCACCTTCCTTAGTAATCTATGTCAAATCATAGTCTTTGAATGCCTTCTCCATCTGGGGGTACCTGTTTAGTCCAGTAGTGATGATCCTCATCTCATTATATATCGGCCTCTTAAGACTTTTTCTTTTTGTTCTTATCATTCCATCATGGTAGATTATGTTTGCTCCGGGAACCTGCCATCTGACACTTTCTCGGACACCAAAATTCTTGCATATTATTACATCACCCCTTATATAAGAATCTTCACCAGTTGGTTGCTCAAAAAAAGGTAGTTCTGATGAAGGTTCTTCAGAGTTGGGCTGATCTAAAGACGTATGGTCAGATGGAGAGGAGTTTTCCTCCTCAGATTCAACTTCTTCAACCACTTCTTTTTTAGGTTGGGGAAGAGGTTCATCTATCTTCAGACTTTTCCTCATTTTGCGTCTCTGAAGTTGTGGCTCTTCTTTTTCACTTTTAGACTCATTGAAGATTTCTGAGTCAAGTTTTCCTTAGTCACCTTCTTGGCTGTTTTCTTTGTTTTTCCTAAAGGAGGCATGATTAATTCTGCAACAAAGAGAAATAATCATTTAATAACTAAGACTAAATAAGCATACAAGAGTCAATCAATTTTAATGCCACCCTTAAAAGTGTTTTATCACTGTCATTGAACAACGGTGTAATGACTTAGTCTGATAAGTCATCACTTAGGTGATGGCCCATCAGCCAAGTCATCAACTTCAGGCAGAATAATATCATTTTGAATAACAAGTGACGACTTGGGCTGATAAGTCATCATCTAAGTGATGGCTCATCAGCCAAGTCATCAGCCTTAGACAAGATGTTTCATCTTAGAATAACAAATGATGACTTGGTCTAATAAGTCATTACTTAAGTGATGACTCGTGAACCAGGTCATCATCCCAAACCAGAATCCTCAGCCCATTTTTCCTTCTTTGATGACTTAATTGATAGGTTATCACCTTTTTGATGACTTTTCAACATAGTCATCATTCAAAATCATGTTAGCCAGCATGTATAATTCAATTCTTGTGTTGAAATTTCAAACTTTGTTGCTCAATTTAGAACTTGTAACCCTAGTTTAAATTTCAACAAGGCCTTATACCCAATTTCGACTCAATAATCTTGAAAAACTAGAGTACAATAGATTTTTACCCAACAATGGTACATTTTTCAAATTAACAAGTATTTGTTCATGAGCAAATTTTAGTTATACAAGATGTAATATATCTTGGGTGTAACGCCCCGAATCTGGTACGCAGAATGCTACACACTGCTCATGACCCTGAAGGACCACAAGATAATCCATGACTAATATCTGTAACTGAGCACTACATAATATGATGTAAAAACATGGAATTAACGGCTGAAAGGACATAAGGTTCAAATATATGATAAAATATAACATCTGGAAATACGGTACATCATTATCAAAATAACTAAAATAAACTGTGAACATGCTATAGTCTGAAAGCCTCTAGACTGTCTGAATAAGGAGTTGATGGTACATGTCCCCAACTAACTCCAACTGCTGAAATAACACTAAAGATAAGAAATAATCAAATCATGACATCCTTGAATGATAAGGACTCACTGCTGACTCTGACTGCTGAAACAGGAATGCTACTGATACTCTAGAGCTCGTGCTTCTGAACCTATGGTATGAAACACCATAGTGCAAATGCGTCAGTACGTGGAAATATACTGGTATGCAAGTGATGTCGTCTGAATGGAAAGGGTTCATGTGCATGAACAATGCTAACTGACTGTATAACATGATCGTGAGAATACATACATGAGTGTGTGACTGTAGCTAGATTCATGAGTAATACTGACTACTGAGTCTGAATACTGATAACATAAGTTACTGATAACTGATATAACTAAATACTAATAATGAAGCCAATCCATTCCAAGAATGACATCAAAATCAGTCATCTCTAATTCGACTAAGTCTGCTAAAGTGACTTTCTGAGATACCATAATCGGACCGTTCCTATATACCCGTCGGGCTATGATGGTTTTACCCACTGGGGTGGAGACTGAGAAGGGCTCCGTTAGATTTTTAGGACTGACTCTAAAATTAATTACTATAGTAGGAGTAACAAAAGACAAAGAAGCTCCTGGATCTAACAAAAGCATAAAAATGTAAATGAAAGATCTGTAACGTACCAGTAACCACATCAGGAGAATTTTCCTGATCCTGTTGGGACTGAAGAGCGTAGATTCTATCTGGGAATTTCCCACTAGTAGCACTAGAAGTGGCACCCTGTTGGTTCGGCCGACCGGACTGATATGAGGAAAGGTTACGCTGACACTGAGGACCTGGCTGAGAACAATCTCTGACTCTGTGGCCTGGCTTGCCACATCCGAAGCATACATCAGTGCTAGGTCTGTAAGTACCCTGATGGTGTTTTCCACATGTCTGACAAAGAGTATAGGTTCGGGCACTGCTAACACTGCCCTAAGACTTAGAGCCTGGCACCCTATCTCTGTTGTCGTCTCTAAATTTTGGTACTGGAGCACTGGATGAGGAAGGTGTTGGAACAGATTACTTTGGGCAGAACTGAGAATGACTTCCACCCTCTAACTTAGGATGAGTAAAGTTGAAACTGCATATCCTTGCTCTCTTATTTTACTTCTCTCTTATCTTAATCTTCTACTCTTCTATCTGTTGAGAATGGATCATAAGCCTGGGCATGTCCATCTCACTAATCAAAATTGCAGATCTGCACTCATTGACCACACTATCATTCACCCCATAAATAAATTTACTCATCTTAACCCTGTTGTCTGCCACTACATAAGAAGCGTATCTAGCTAGTTGAGTAAACTTAAGAGAATACTATTCCACTGTCATGTTTCCCTACCTGAGGTTGATAAATTCTAGAACCTTAGCTTTCCTCATCTCTAGGGGAAAGAATCTATGAAGAAAAGCAGTGGTAAAATCCTCTCAATCTATAGGCCCTGCACCACCAGCCCTCTCTAGTTTCTACTATTTGAACCATGTGTGAGCCATATCCTATAACTTCTATACAATTAGCTCAGCATTCTCAACAGTTGACACCCTTATGATATCTGTAACCTTCTAAACCTGATCAAGGAATTCCTGAGGGTCCTCATCCAATTTAGACCCGAAAAAGGATGGGGGATTCATTTGGGTGAAGTCCTAAATCCTGGATATTGCGGTGTTGGCCACTGGTTTTGCTAAAATGACAGTTGGTCGTTCATTCTAGGAAGCAACAAAGTTAGCAAGAGTAGTGAATGCAGCTCTGAACTCTGCATGAGAAACATGTTCGTCCACGGGATCTGCTTGGACGGGCTGAAGGGCTGACTGATTTCCATTTCTTCTCTTGGGAGGCATGTTCTATAAAAGAAAGGGAGAAACGAATTAGACTGAGAGTTAAACATGAGCTCATGCTCACTGGCATGATATGAATACTGAAAGAAGGGAAACTATTCCTAAAACATCTTATATCCTCCTGTACATAAATGTGGCGCGCAACACCCTATGCACAAGACTCTACTAGATATGGATTTCAGACTTCCTAGGACACTATTGAATCTTAGGCTCTGATACCAAGTTTGTAACCCCCCAAATCTGGTACCCAAAATACTACACGATGCTCATGACCCTGAAGGCACACAAGCTAACTCATAACTGATATCTGTAACTTTGCATTGCATAGTATGATGTCAAAATGTGGAATTAAAGGCTGAAAGACCATAAGGTTCAAATATATGATAAAACATAACATTTAGAAATACGGTACATCATTATCAAAACAACTGAAATAAACTGTTAACATGCTATAGTCTAAAAGCCTCTAGACTGTCTGAAGAAGGAGTTGATTGGACATGTCCCTAACTAACTCCAACTGCTAAAATAACTAAGTACTAAAGATATGAAATAATCAAATCATAACATCCTTGAATGATGAGGACTCACTACTGACTCTGACTGCTGAAACTGGAATACTACTGATGCTCTGGAGCTCTTACTTCTAAACCTATGGTACAAAATACCATAGCACAAATGTATCAGTATGTGGAAATATACTCGTATCAAAGTGAGGTAGGTTGAATGAAAAGGGTTCATATACATGAACAATGTTAACTAATTGTATAACATGATCGTGAGAATACATACATGAGTGTGTGACTGTAACTGGATTTGTGAGTAATACTGACTAATGAGTCTGAATACTGATTAACTGATATAACTAATATAACTGATACTGGGCGACTGTGTCTGATAGTCTAGATTCTGATGGAACTAGCTGAGTTCCATACTGAGCTGAGTGACTGTATTTGATAGTCTTGGGTTCTATAAAACTATCTGAGTTCTATTACTGAGACTGGGTGACTGTATCTGACAGTCCTAATTCTGTAACTGAAACTGTAGGAGAATTCATCTAACTGACATGCCCCTTTTTCTAAATAGATTTGGGGTCCAACCTGTAACCCCAGTTGGAAGGGTATCAATACCGTGTGACTAGTAAGGACAAGCTGTGAGAAATCTCTCGTCTAATAGGTACTCTGAGGAGAATAGTGGGACCCTTATATAATAGGATAAGCCAGCTCATCTACCCTCAACTAGCAGGTTTGATGTCTCAACTTATGTTGGTTACGTAGTTCTGGAGCACAGGGATTTCTTCTAAGAATCACACCCTCTCCTAACAGGTGAGTTCCCATCCTTGGGCTCACTCGATGCTGAATCCTACTCCCATATGAATAGACACTAAACATGATTAACTAAACTGAATTATCCTGAGTTCATTGAGTTCTGCTAACTGATGGAATACTATTGCGATCTAATAACTGACTGAGATTACTGAGTTTTCCTGAGTCATGTAACTGACTGAATTCTACTGAGTTCTGAAACTTACTGAGAATACTACTAATCATGGCATGACTGAGATTTATCATGAAATTGATGCTGGTTCTAGGCATACAGCTATGTTGTATGGTACAAGTACCCTCAGGATTCGATACCGTGAAACTTACAAGACAAGACACTTCTTGAACGCATAACCATGGTCAATAATTCATAGTACTATCATTGGGGATTTTCATGAAGTATTTGCATACCCCAAGCTTACACATGAATAAGAATGCATATAAACATGTCATAATTACCTAAGCCTAATCTCACGAGCATTACATAAATCTATTACAAGGTATAGCAATAGCATGGAGTTATTTTGAACATAATGGTAACATGAATTCATCATTTAGGTTCTATTAGTCATAATGCACAAGTATTATTCTCTTAGGAATTTTATCAAATACCTAGTATGCATTACTTAGGGATTAGGCATGATATCAAATTAATACCACATGATTCCCTAATTCAACTCAATTTCATAAATTTCAGCCCACATACTAGTATAGTTTCATGAACAACACATAAAGATTTCAACTTGGAAATCCTACAACAATAACTACATGAACATGATCAATCCACAACATAAACATCACAATTCCTAATTTAAAATTGGATTCTTGGGCTTCATGGATGAAAGGAATCCACGAATGAACACATGACATACCTTGGATGGAAAATTCTTGAAAACTAATGGTAGAATCTCTTGAATTTAAAGCTCCTATGAAAACCCTAGACTTGTTCTTGAGAGTGTTTGAGAGTAACAATAATATTTTGGTGAAATGAGGGCTGAATCTAGTGTTATAGGCTTCTATAGGGGTGGAAAATTGACCCTTTTGCCCTTTAAAATACGGACATTTAATGACTGAAAACTGGGCATTGATACAATTAGCGACGTGGTGCATCGATGCATCGACGCGATACCTGACACGTTACGCCATAATCATACCAAGACTCAGTAGTTTTACTGGCAGTCCCTGCAATAATATTAACCAATGTGATAGGCACTGCGGCGCGCCAAGATCGCGTTGGTCCACTATTTTGGGACACCAAACGTGGTCTAAACAAGGTTCAAAAAATCCAAAACTTGTTCGGAAACACCTATTGACCTCTCTGATCATGAATTAACAAAAATATGGACCATTAAAGGACATTAAGGTGGTGAAATAAGATTGCCAACTTTCGAAAGCCAAAAATAAACTAAGTCTGGGAACTTAGCTAGAATTTCCTAAGTATGGGACCCCCTTGATAAGCTTAAAGGACTGATTTAAGATTAGAACTTTTGTGGGTTCTTACATTGGGTGACCAATTCACTGTGCATTACTTAAACTTGTTCATGAACACTTCAAAGCCTTCAAACTTACATTAGTGGGCAATTATCGTTACTTACTAAAGAAAAAGAGATAAGCTTGAAACATATCTTTCAGGCGACTAAAGTTGCAAACTTCTCACTTGAGAAATTTTGAGTTGTTCAGAGAAGAATAAGTGAGATTGACTGATTTCTTAGAGAAGCTTCTAGAATACTCAATATGTCCATCTCCGGGATACACCTCCTAATAATGTTATCTGCACACCGACGAAATAAGTATGGATCATCCCAAAAGTAGTGTGTAATATCATGGAGAAACTTCTTTCTTTGGTCAAAAGGAAGATTCTCTGGGATAATCTCACTTACCACATAATTTACTAAGTCTACGTACCAAGGTACTCGTTCAAGCACAATAGCCAGGATTTTCTCATCCGAAAATGTATCATCAATTTCGAACTCATCCTTGACTACTTGATCTCTCTCAAGTCTGGACAGGTAATCTGTAACTTGATTATCGCATCCTTTCCAATCTTTGACTTTAAAGTCAAACTCTTAAAGAAGAAGCACCCATCTGATTAACCTTGGATTAGCATCCTTCTTTGCCATCAAATACCTCAAAGCGGCATGGTCTGTATGCACTGCCACCTTGGTCCTCAATAAGTAAGCACAAAACTTCTAAAATGAATAGACTACCACGAGAAATTCCTGCTCAGTCATATTGTAATTCTTTTGAGCCCCATTTAATGCCTTCCTTGCATAGTAAATGGGGTGAAATAGCTTGTATTTCTTCTAGCCAAGCACATCCCCAAACACCACTCCGCTTGCATTACACATGATTTCAAACGGTATTGACCAATTCAGTGCAACAATGATTGGGTCATCAACTAATTTCTCCTTAAGGTATTCAAATGCTTCCTTGCAGTCATCATCAAATATAAACTTGGCCTCCTTTTCCAAAAGCTTGCAAAGTGAGTTTGCAATTTTGGAGAAGTCCTTTATAAATCGATGATAGAACCCTGTGATAATGCTCAACTACCACGTCGATTTACTACAAGGCGGTCTTCATCAATATAATTACCCAACTTTGAAGTCGGGGTTGAATCCACGAGGAATAATGTGAGTGGAGATTAAACTAATTTGAAGCTATAGCTACAAGTTAACTTCAAACAAATGATATGAAAAGATAAAATGGGGGGGTTTAATGGTTGATAAAATTTTCGACTTGCTTCAGAACTCAAAGCTAAAATTTCAATGGTTCAAATCAATGATAGAGAGAAACTAGGGTTATGATCACTATGATTATTAACCTCTCATTGAATAATAGTTGTAGTACTGGATTCTCATGACTTGTGGGAAACACCAAATTATCAGTATCGACAGTCTATCTAAGTATTTCTCAACCTACCTAGATGTTGTGCTCCCTAATTCTCTCAAACTTAGAAAAACCCTCTATTCACACTGATTTAATCTAGAGTTGATTAATCTTGTTACATCATTAATCATTAGATAGAAAATTAACCTTCCCAAATCCTCGTTGATAATTCACTACCTTTAGTGTATTTCTCAGTTCGAGCAAACAAACATAACGCTAGATCTATTGTTTGCAACCAATAGAAAACAATCATTACAAAGGAATTATCAAGATGTTCCCATAATCACTCAAACCCTAACCAACTATTAAATCCATGAAGGAATAATCATAGATCCCACAACCCTAGTTATGGGTTTTAGTTCCACATAAGAAAGAAAGAGATAACAACAATTGTATTCATTATTCAGAGCAATTAAACTTACAAAAGATGAAGTCTGAGGTTGATGCTCTTCCAAGTTCAAGAAGAATATCCCACAACTCCATCAAAGAATTGAAAATTGAGTTCAAAGTTCAGAGACCCAGAAAATAAGTAAACTAGCCTTTGGAATAAGTTCCAGATACTCCATGAAACCCTAAAAGCAACTATTTATATACGTACTTTAAGAAAAAATTGAAGTTAAAAATTCAGCTTTTTGCTCCTTTAGCTGATGACATATCTGATAGCTTATCACAAATCCGATAGCTTATAAGAGAATGTCGTCAGACCTTCTGCCCATGTGTGACGACATGTATGATGACATATCATAAATCTGATAACTTATCAGAAAATGTCTTCAAACCTTTTGCCCATGTGTAACGACATGTACGACGACTTATCATAAATCTGATAACTTATCAAAAAATATCTTCAGGCCTTCTGCCCATGTGTGACAACATGTTTGACGACTTATCACAAATCTAATAACTTATCAAAAAATGTCATCAGAAATGCTTCATCTTTCTTGTTCTCTTCCTATGTGTGACGACATGTTCTGATAGCTTTTCACAGATTAGATAGCTTATCAGACCAAGTCGTCAGATAAAATCTCCAGAACTTAATTTCTTACCTTTTTCACCAAAAATCATCCTTTTTAACGTAGCTTTCATAAATGTTCATGCATCTTGACTTTCCTACAAAATCACATGAAATATAATCAAAAACAACAGTAATTACTTAAGAACTTACAATTATTTCAAGTTAAAAGTCTTAAATTTGCTAACAGAAGGCTAGCATATCAACACCCTCAACTTAAAACCATTGCTTGTACTCAAGAAACTACATAACACCATACTACGATGTTTAATCAAGAGAAACATAAAATACCTACGACAGTTGATTATCAATTTTTGCTCAAAACACATTGCCCTCTCCAATTTCAATTACCTTCAAACCCAACTGTATATATTAATGAAGATCAATAATATGACACAAAGGAATCAAGATATGGCATCAAATTAGCAACAATAACCATGCATATGTACAAGTTACACTACCCAAACAAGTAAGCAGCTAGCAACGCAACCGATGTGCCCTTACAATAAAGAAGTCCCTCTTCACTCATATATGAAATCAAGCACGTAAATGCAGGGACGGTCAAAAGACACTCACTCTCAAAAAGAAGTTTCAGTCAATGTATGCCAAATATCATAATCTTTCCCTTATTTTCATCAGCGAGGCTTTCAGACAGCTAAGCTAGGATCACTATAAGACTTTTCTTCAGCTTGTAATGTAGGCTTGGGGATGGTATGATACGCAAGGATATTTAAAGTGAGTAAGCCTCCTTGTCACTACACTATTTTTGGGGTCTCACTTATCAACCTTTAACTTATTTCTCCCTTTCTTTATTGAAGCAAATTCAGGATGGATGCGGTCCTTTAGTCGTTCATTTTCTCTTTCTCACAATTTTTCTTTTACTATTCTTTTACTACCATACCCAACCTTGCATTTTTTATTTTATTTTACCCTTCTTCATACTCATTTTACATCATGCACCCCTATGATATCCACCCTCAACTTAGGCGATTTGCCTAAGTCAAAGTGCACAAGGCCCAAGGAGGACCAGGGCCAAAACAGGTTCATTGTGATACAAGTGGGAAGGTGATAGGTATAACAAAAAAAAATATACAAGCATTCAGGCTCAAAATCAGGATCAAGGGATATTATTCAAACATGGAAGGTTATTTAGGCTAAAAATGGAGTAATATCAAAAATAGCCTATGATCCTTTCCTAACCACTCTCCTACAACCAAGGCAAGACCAGCCGAGCAAGTTCTGGATTTAACACACAATGGAAACTATGTAGTATCTCATAAACACATGGCACAAAGGTACATCACAAGCTACTACCTATCTGGTTGATGCAATTGTTAGCAATGATTATCATGTCCCTAATACCAATGCCATAACAAGATTCATAGTAGTCGCATATATATAAACATCACAATTACAAAATAAACAATTGGAGAGGTATTTATCATTCCCAAAAATCAATAAAACAAAAATATGTCAACTGACCCAGATACTTATTTTTCTCCCAATTAACCACAACACATCACAAAACAAAACACAGTACGCCTAAACATACCAGCTCTACTAGGAATAAGACTCTGGGGAAAAGAGGCATGAAAACAAAAACCCCAAGAGTACATCAACACCCATAAGCAGTCTCACCTTCAACTTAAAAACCTGCATTGTTCCCAATGCATCAAACTAAAACAAGAGAGTTAGAAACATATCTGTGGAACCATAGGTGCAGAGATCTGATGTCAATCACATAATACAAATACAAATAACAAAATGCCTTGGGTTGCCTCCCAAGCAGCGCCTGATTTAATGTCGCGACACGACTAGGTTATCTTGACTACTCAGAATTCATCAAGATATCTTGACTACAAAATCACATGAAATATAATCAAAAACAACAGTAATTACTTAAGAACTTACAATTATTTTAAGTTAAAAGTCTTAAATGTGCTAACAGAAGGCTAGCACATCACCCTGCATGACCAACGAAACTACAAACTCCCTTTACTAAAAGGGGGAAGGTAATTTCTCAATAACTTCAACCTTTCCCAGGTCAACTTCAATTACCTTAGTCAAAATTTTGTGACACAAAACAATGCCTTCCTTCACCATGAAGGGCCATTTCTCTCAATTCAGCACTAAGTTGAACTCCTCACATCTTTTTAATGCTCTACTCAGATTTACCAGACATAGCTCAAAAGAATCACCTACCACTTAGAATCCTTCCATAAACACCTCCAAGGTGTCCTCCACCATATCAAGAATATAGACATTATGCACCATTAGAAAGTGGAGGGTGTATTACATAAACGAAATGGCATTCGCTTGAAAGCAAAAGTACCATACAATCAAGTGAATGTCGTCTTCTCCTGGTCCTCTGGAGCAATAGAAATCTAGTTGCAGCCCGAATACCCATCTAAGAAACAATACCAACCTTTTTCTACCAACTGATCAAGTATTTTATCCATAAAAGGCATCGAGAAGTGGTCCTTCAAAGTCCATGAGTTGAGATTAAGATAGTCCATGCAAACTCTCCACCCTGTCACAAGCCAGAGTGGAATCAACTCATTTTTCTCATCACTACTATAGTCATGCCCCCTTTATTAGGCACACATTAGATGGGGCTTACCCATTTACTATTAGAGATTAGGTATACAACTCTTGCAACAAGTTATTTAATGATCTCCTTCTTAACCACTTATTGCATAGGTGGGTTAAGGCGACGTTGGTGCTTAATGGTTGGTGTGCAATCTTCCTCACACTGAATCTTGTGAGTGCAAATACGCGGAGGAATACCAATAATATCGGCAATAGTCCAACCTATAGCCCTTTCATATCTCTTAAGCATGGAGTAAGTGCCTCAACCTGGTGTTCACCCAAATCCACAATAATAATTATAGGTAAAGTATTTCCACTTCCTAGAAACACATACCGTAGATGTACAGGCAACTCCTTCAACTCCAACATCGATAGCTCTTCTATAGATGACATAGCCAGTGGTGCTGGGTAATTTTTTAGATCTAAATCTAGTTTCTTAGGAGTGTATGAATAGGATCTCATTCCTGTCAAATCACACACTATCTCTTCATATTCCTCTATACCTTCACCATCAAAGTTCATCAAGACTGCGGCCAGAGTTTCCACATCAAATTTCTCCTCAATTGGAACCTCTTGCTCATCTTCATAATAAACATCAACGATGGAGAATACACTCATCTCCTTGGGTTACTTCATAGACTGGCACACATCAAAGCGAACTACCTTATTATTAAGTCTGAACAGTAGCTCATTAGCCCGCAAATTAATAAGCACGCTTTCGGTTGTGAGAAAAGGTCTACCTAAGATTATGGGAACCTTGAAATCCACCTTGCAATCCAAAATAACAAAATCTACAGGAAATATAAAGTCATCCACCTTTACAAGCACATCATATAATATCCCCACAAGTCGCTTCACTGACTTGTCCGCCATCACCAATCGTATATTTATGGGTGTAGGGTCCCCTAAACCCTACCTCTTATAAACAGCAAGAGGCATCAAGTTAATACTCGCTCTAAGATCATATAAGGCCTTAGGAAAATCAAGCGACCCAATAATACAAGGGATAGTGAGAGCTCTCAGGTCTACTTTCTTTTGTATCAAGGATCTTGTCGAAATGGTGCCACAATGGTGAAGATTATCCATTGGTTTTATCTTACTGTTCTCTTCTTCATCACAAGGTCCTTCATAAACTTGGTGTATCCCGGCATCTGCTCTAGTGCCTCCACTAAAGGCATATTCACCATCAGCTGCTTCAGCATTACCATAAATTTGTTAAACTCTGTGTCATCAGCCTTTTTTTTAATCGATGGGGGAAGGGTGACGGTGGTTTTGGGAGAGTAGTAACCACTGATTCCTTCTCTTTTTCCTTTTGTTTTTCTAACTCATCAACCTGCTGATGGTTAGATATGCCTGCATTACCATCCAGCTTCTCAGAATCCACTGGACGGGTTTCATCATTGTCTATGTCTTCTTCAATCACATCATTAATTACATCTTTGCCCACAGAAGTTCCAGGTAATACTCTACCACTCCGAGTGGAAACTGCCATGCAAGAGCCATTATTCCAAGATTTTGCATTGTATCGCTCGGCAATGTACCATTTTTTCTCTGATTAAATATTTCTGAGAGTTGGCTCATCTACTGCTCCAACTGTTTGATAGAAGTTGAATATGAATTAACTATCTAACTCTTGGAGGATAAGTCACTCTTCATCATCGTTACCCCAACATTGTTCACCTCAACTCCCTTTAGTAGCTTCTCCATCATGTCCTCCATGGATATTTTTCCTGAACTGGTAGCAGCATTATTACGACTTCCAGGAGGTACATACAGTCTACTCTTGTCATTTTTGTTCTTCCAACTCCTTTGGTCTCTATCTTTGTATCGATCTTTGTCGTAACAGTTCCGACCTTGATTTCCTTGGCTATTGCCTCGGAAACCCCCCTGATTATTTAGATAGTTGGTTTCTTCCTTAGAATCAAAATCATCTCTACTTTGTGACCCAACAGCTTTCACCTTCTCAGTCTTCCCAAATAGTAAATATTTAGTAAGTAGATCCATCTGGGTTTTCATGTGTGCCATATCTTGGTCACGTTCCTCCTTTTTCCGGCGTTTCTCCATAGACATACCACTAGATATAGTAGGTCTTGCAACCACAGAATCCCTGGTATGCCAAGCTCTACTTGTCTTAGTCAACCTTTCCAACATATCTGCAGCCTTAGTGAATGTAAGCTCCATGAATGCTCCTCCTGCTGCATTTTCTACAGTTGGTTTAGTGATAGAGTTTAAAGCTCTATAGAATGTCTCCATCAAATGCTCATAGGTCATCTTGTGGTTGGTGCACTATGTCAGCTTCTTCTTAAATCGCAACCAAGTCTCGTGTAGTGCCTCATTTTATAATTATCTAAAATTGCTAATCTCGTCCCTAAACTTTAACATCCTAGAGGGTGAAAAGAACTTTTTCCTTCCAATTGCTTCTTGTTTGTGATAGAATCAGGTGCTAATTCATTCAACTACTGAGTTGTCTCCCTAGAAAGATACAATGGGAATAGATTCATATAGATTGCATTCTGCCCAACTCTAGGATTGTCAAAAGATTTGCAGATGTTGATAAAATTCACCAAATGCATATTTGGGTCATCTCCTGGAAGTCCACTAAATAACCCTTTCAGGTTTATAAGTTATATCATGGTGTTAGTAATGTTGAACTTCACACCTGGTGATAATGGTGGTGGAATAATTGCTCCTGTAGCACCAACTTTGTCTAGGTCAGCATCATTTTCATCATTAAATGCAAACTGCACAGCGGGTTGATGGTTTGCTCTCTTTTTAACAAGTCAGTTCTTATTTACTGGTGTAGTTATATTCCCAGCATGCCTCCTTTTTGTAGGCTCAGTAAGATCATCATCCCCTAGGTCATCATTATCAGGATTAGGCACCCGACCTGGGTTATCAGTATTTTGATGATTAAGTTGTGCATTAGCCAAAGCATCTAATCTCTCAGCTTCTTGTTAGTCAGCCATTCTACCGATCAAATGAGGTTCCGTATTAAAAGGTAATAGTGGTTCTCTTAACCTTCAGGTTTGTGAAATATATAATAAAGAATCTATAAAAATCAAAAACAACAAATAAACATAAAATTTAAAAAACTCTAACTATCAGTTAATTATCATAGATATACTCAATTGACGACTGTATTCCCCGACAACGGTGCCAAAATTTGATACGCCCAAATTATACCTCTCTTACAAGAGAGTAAACGGTTGTCGTCAAATATATAACCCAACTAGGTTGGGGTCGAATCCCACAGTGAATATGGTGTTAATTGATGTTATTCATGATTCAATCGACTAATAGCTAATAGCTTCCTATAAATGGGGGTTTTCAGAGATTAAACAAAAGTTATTGTTCACTTTGTTTCAATAGCTTGCAACTAAGATTTCAATGCTTCAAATTAATGTTAGGAAAAAACTAGAGTTGTGAACACTATGAGTATTGACACTTGATCTACATTAGTTGTAGCTCAAGATTCTTATGACATGTAGGAACAACATATTTTCATTATCAATGCTCTATCTAAATGTCTCTCAACCTATTTAGATATTAGATTACCTAATTCTTTTGAACTTAGGAAATCTGTATACTTAACAAAATCTTATCTCGAGTTAATTAACCTTGCTACATCATTAATCATCATATGGAAGTTTAATGCTTCCAAATCCCATTGATAATTTACTTCCTATTAAATTGATTTCTTACTTTAAGAAAACCAATAATCAGGTCTAATCTATTGTTTACAACTAATAGACAACATGCACAATAGAAAAATTATCAAGGAGTTCATAATGCTTTGAGAATCTTAATCAAATAATGAATTCACAAGGCAAAACTCATAGATCCCGCAACTCGGGTTAAGAGAATTAGTTCCTTATAATATAGGAAGAAACAACATATGTTGAATTCATAATTTAGTAGTAGTTAACATATAAACGATAAATATATATGATCGTTCTTTCTTCTAAATCACAAGAGAATTCTCAAAACCACAATAATAATCCCAAAAAATTAATTCAAAAATTCAGAGAAAAAGTATCAAAAAACGAATGTTTTGAATAAGTTCAAGATGATACTGGAAACCTAAGATATTTTCCTTAAATACTTAAGAGATAATTTTGGATTCAAATTTCAAATCTCAGAAAATTTACTCCATAGCTAACGACATGGGCTGACGGATTATCACAGGGTTGATGACTTATCAGACTAAGTCATCAACCTTTCTTTCCGATTCCTACTCACTGCTTGCATGTGATAACCTGGGTTGATGTCCTATCACACAGTTGATGACCTATCAGACCAGGTCGTCAACTCTTCCCTTCAGTTCTTTCATACTGTCTTTTGCTGATGACTCATTTTGATGACTTATCAAATGGTTGACGTCTTATCAGACAAGTTGTCAACCAAAATCTTTCTATCTACCTTATAAAAATTTGTCCTTCCTTACTCAATTATCATAGGATTTCCATGCATCTTGACTTACCGCAATATCACATAGAATCTAATCAAAAATGATAAAATTTACATAAGAACTCATAACTATTCGGAGTTAAAAACCTTAAATGTGCTATCACAAAGATCGCACATTAGTTAGATGTTGGGGTGGCTTTTCCCATTGTAGACAGTAAGTGGGTGAGCCCCTTTTCAATGCATGACAAAGAAAGAAAAATCATAGTGGTTCTAAATGTGAAGAATGAATTAGTACCAATAAGGCCAGTGACCAATTGGACAGTATGCATGGTCTACAAAAAGCTGAATAAGCAAACAATAAAAGACCACTTCCCTGTGTCATTCATGGATCAGATGCTGGACAAACTAGCAAGATCGGGTTGGTACTGTTTTCTTGATGGGTACTTGGGGTAAAATCAAATCATGATTTCTCCCAAAGATCAAGAAAATACTACCTTTACTTTCCCCTATGGGACCTTTGCATTCAATAGGATATCGTTCGGACTATATAATGTGACTTTAACTTTTAAGAGATGTAGGATGTCCATATTCTCCGACATGGTAGAAGACACTATTAAAGCACTCATGGCTGACTATTCAGTGGTTGGTGACTCATTCCATGACTATTTAGCCCATTTAGATAGTGCACTAAAGTGATGTGAAGAGTGCAACTTGGTACTAAGCTGGGAAAAATGCCACTTCATGTTAAAAGAAGGTATCATGCTAGGACACAAGATCTCCAAACATGGTATTGAGGTGGACAAATTAAATATTGATGTAATTGAGAAGTTGCCACCGCCTATGCCAGTTAGAGGCATACGAAGTATTTTGGGTCATGTAGGTTTTTATAGGAGGTTCATCAAGGACTTCTCTAAAATTGCAAGTTCCCTAAGCAAGCTTTTATAGAAGGAGGTAAAAAAAATTCGATGATGATTGTCTCAAGGCTTTCAAAAACTTAAAGGAACAATTGATTTTGGCGCCCATCATTGTGTTTCCTGACGGGTCTACACCTTTTGAGGTAATGTGTGATGCGATCGGAGTGGCCTTGGGTATTGTCCAAGGCCAAAGAAGAGAAAATATCTTGAATTTCATCTACTATGCTAGCAAAGCTATAAACCCCACATGGAAAAATTATACAGTTACAGGGGGGTCTTATTTGATTAGGACTAAGGTTATAGTGCACACTGACCATGCAACCTTGAGGTACTTTATTTCAAAGAAAGATGTCAAACCTAGATTAATTCATTGGGTTCTCTTACTGCATGATTTTGATTTTGAAATACAGGATCAAAAAAGAAAAGAAAATTAAGTTTCTGACCACTTGTCCAGACTTGAGGAGGAGACCATACAGAAATTGGGGGATAAACTTGAGATACATGATGTTTTTCCTGATGAGTGGGTGTTGGTGGCATCTTAAGACCTGATTCCCTGATTTACTAATTTTTCCAACTATTTAAAAAGTGATCGTGTCCCAAAAGACCTATCCTTATAGCAACGAAGAAGATTTATAAATGATGTAAGAAAGTTCTTTTGGGATGAGCCACCATATTTATTTAGGATTTGCGATGATGGTGTAATTCAGATATGCATTCTAGAGGTAGAGATGATAAGCATTTTGGAAGATTTTCATTCATCACCAGTTGGGGGTTACCATAGTGGCACACGGATGACCCATAAAATTCTACAGTGTGGGTTTTACTGGCCTTTAATTTACAAGGATGCTCATGATTTTTAAAAATCCTATGATCAATGTGAGTATCAAGGCAATATTTTACGGCACCAAGAACTCCCCATACACTTATTCTAGAGTTGGAGTTATTTGATGTGTGGGGGATTGATTCCATGGGCTTTTTTGTGAGCTCCTATGGCATGAGACACATTTTGGTAGTGGTTGACTATGTGTCAAAATGGGTGGAGGAAGTTTCCGCTTCCATCTAATGAAGGTAGAGGAGTCACTGCCTTTTTGAAGAAAAATATTTTTTCTCAATTTGGCACGCCACGTGCAATTATCAGTGATGGTGGGTCAAACTTTTGCAACCTCTTGATAAAAGCACTTCTTGATAATATGGTGTAAGGCATAAGGTGGAAACACCTTACCATCCTTAGATAAGTAGGCAAGTAGAAGTCTCTAATAGAGAGATAAATTCCATATTGTCAAAGACTGTGACTGCTAACAGGACTGTGAAACACCCGAGAATATGGCCTTACAAAAATCTTTGGTTGATTAGTAGTGATCAAGATATGTATGTTGTGTTGTATCCTTGTAGTGTGTTGTTTCTAACTTGAGTAAATATTTCTTTGGTGTATTTTGAGGTGTTAACTTGTATCTATACTTATCTATAAAAGTGGGAGAGAATTGAGACACTTAGACCTTGGACCATGTGGAAAAAAACAACATTTTTGTTTCTCTGAAGTGGATACGGTTGGGGTGCTTGAGTCATATCCTAGGTCATGAATCGTACCCTTATCCCTCTTCCATTTCATATTCTAGACAGTATGTTAGGTTAATGTAATATCCTCCATACGAAAAGTCCATTCCTTGGTCATAACCAATGCATACGAGTCATATACTACTCAACCATTTAGAGTAAAATCTCAAAGTGCGTAGACTATTTTGTTCATGAGTGGAGCTCACGATTGGGCCATGAGTTGTACCCTTGGTTATAACTCAAGGGTTCCCTTTCATACCCACAACAGTGTGGTTAATCTAGGAGGAGCCCAGGTTACGAGTTAGGGTACCACTCGTACCCTAGGTCATGATTGCCAAGTGAACCATAAGAGGGAGTCATATCCCTACATGTGTGGGATTTTTACCTTTTAACCAAGGAAACTTTGGTCATTTACCATGCCTAAAACCCTAAAAACTCTCACTATATAAGGCATTGTATCCTCCTAACTCTTCATTTAAAAGACTCAAACACTCTAAAGGCTCTTCAAAGTAAGATTGGAGGCTAGGGTTTGGAGGTGCTCTCCTAGGGGCAAGAAGGAGTGAAGATTGTTGGTGTGTCATCTTTTTTAAGGCATGTATCTCTTCCCCTTTATAAATAACTCTAAACCCATGCATTTCATACTTGAATTAGTAAGTGTACATGGTGGTTTTGAATCAAATGAAAAGGGTTTTGTTACCTAACAATGACTAATGATGATTCATGCTTATACTTGTGTTGATTCATGTATTTGATGGTAGTTTGTATATATGGGTGCTTTTTGTATGTTATTTAACATGAGGGTCTTGAGTAACCCTAGTTTTGATGATTTCTACCATGAAAATGACCTTGACAAATGTATGAACACAAAGTGTTTGCAAAAATATCTAAGTGAAATAACTAGTTGTACGATTGATAATGTGTTAAGCTAGGGCAATGGACTAAATGAGTATGAATGATTGTTGAATAAAATTGTGAAAAGTATTATGAGTTATGTATTATGAAATCCATAACCAATGATTGTTGAATAAAATTGTGAAAAGTATTATGAGTTATGTATTATGAAATCCATAACCTTATTGGTTAATGGTTAATAAGACGGTGAAACCCTAGGCAAAATAATAAGCTTAAGTTGTGTATTGAACCAAGTGGGTTAAAAATATGATTAAACATTGTTAATGAAAGGTGAACAGGTTGTATAGATCATAATGACCATAACTTTAATTGTGTAATGAAATAAGTTAAGGCATTGGCCTATTAAAATGGTTGAGCAATGAAGGCCCTCATGAGGGACATATGATCATATAAAGGGTTGAATTTGGTTAATTGCAATAAAGCCCTTATGAGTGGTATTGAGATCATTTGAATGCTTGGTAAATGGTTGGTAAAGGCCTTGTTGGCCACATTATGACTAAATGCAGATCATTGATGATTGGATGACTAAATGGTAATAGTCCATAAAGTATGAACTCGAATTGTGTTTGAATAAAAGGTGCATATAAGATTAACAAGCATGAATGATTATTGATAGGAGTCTTGATGACCATGAATGATCTTTCATTGTGTTATGAACTAAGGCCTTGGTCCTAACCATGTGAGCACTGTCCAAATGGGTCGGTATAGATCTTGTGATGGTCTATGGTGTTGATGTGTAACCTTGATGGCTTGAATGCCTTGAGATGGGTTGAGTTCCTATATGAAGAATCTAATGGGTGCTAGTATGTTTGTAGTGACATGTTGGTTTGTGGGCCAAGTCCGCTTACCATATAAGGCGTGTTGTTTTATGGTCCAATTTCGCTTACCATATAAGGCATGTTGGTTTGTGGTCCAATTTTTCTTACCATATAAGGTGTGTTGGGTTGTGGTTCAAGTCTGCTTACCATATAAGGAGTGTTAGTTTATGGTCCAAATCCGCTTACCATATAAGGCATGTTGAATTGTGGTCCAAGTCCTCTTACCATATAAGGCGTGTTATTTTGTTGTCTAAGTCCGCTTACCATTCAAGGCATATTGGTTTATGGTCTGAGTCTGCTTACCATAAAATATGTGTCAGCTCAATTTTTATGTCCCCTTGCCTATTGTAGCGTAATAGATTCTATGCATCTAAAATATAAGGGTGGAGGGTTGGTAGCCCATCACCCCATGTCTCATGAATGAATGTATTATTAATGCATGTTACGACTTATTTCATGATTTGACTTGTTGTATACTCTATGTATATGTTTCTTTAATATACCTCTTCTTATATAAATGTGATCACCTATGATGGATTGACATGGATTTGAAAAAATGTAATATTTTTGCCTTATCCTTGAATTACATGCTAGCATTCTGATATGCCCAAATTACACCTCTCTTACGAGAGAGTAAGTGGTCGCCGTCAAATATATAACCCAACTAGGTTGGGGTCGAATCCCAAAGGGAATATGGCGCTAATTAAGTTGTATGCAGATTAGTTGACTTTTAATCGTTCGTTTCCATAAAATAAATAGGGGGGATTTGATTAAGTTCACAAATTAATGGTTTTAGTTTAACAAGATAAAATACGTGTAGTAGTATTAGAATTCAGAGAAATAGCAAGCTAGGGTTATGTCCACCTTGTAGTTTTCAATACTTTCTAACTATGGGATTTACGAATTAATACATGCATCGTGCTTACATAGAAATGTATTGTATTTAATAAGATAATGCTAGTGTTTCTCAACCATCAAGGACTAATTCACTTTAGTTCTCTCGAATCAAAAGCGTTTACCAAAAACAATACGAAATCTCCAAGTAGTTAATCCTGTTAAGGCATTAACATATGAAATAGGGGTTGGAAATCCTATTTTTTTGTCACTACTCTCTTTTCCTAACATCAACCTTTATTTTGAACAAGTTGTGTTTTAAGGCATATCCTCTATGTTTGCAACCATGAGAATTCAAGATAAGCGAAGAGAGTATGATGTAAAAAAATTAATGCATAATGAATTCAAAACCTAAAGTGATAGATTGTATGCTACAAGGCTTCCATAACCCTAACTAATTAACTTAGCTACTCATGAATAAAACGAAAATCATCATAATTTTATTCATCATACCAAAAACTAGAAGAAGATCTTGTGTGCGAATAGGGAAAACAAGAGAAAAACGTTTCTCTCTATCTCCTCAAGTTAAGCCGCCTTTTTCCTCTCCCAAAAATAATACAAAATAATCAATAATGAATAAAAATTCAGCATTAAGCCTTTTAATAATCTCTTCTCTCATAATTGCCTTTTAAGTCCCTGAACTAATTATAAATGACCAACTAGTCTTGGACATAGTTTCTAGGCACCACATTTGGTCCAGATTGCTACTCTCTCTTGTGTCATATGCCATCCACATTCCATAGTTCCATTATGTCTTCATCTACTTCATTAATACCTGAAATCATTCTAATCACATCGGTTAGCTCAATTACATAGAAGTAGAGTAAAAACATAAGAAACTAGACACTTTGTTCTCTAAACTTATCTAAAATATGGATAAGTTATGGTGCTTAGGCGTATAAATACACCCAAGATCACCACCCCACAATTAAAGCTTTGTTCGTCCTTGAACAACATATCCATTTATGCATACTACACAAGCCTTATCACCCACAAAGGAAGACAAGATTCTCAAATAGGCTCACACAACAATTATGAATAAGAAGTAGATTCAGGAATCATTACTAGAGACAACCTACCCTCAAGAATAGACTCATTAAGTTGGCAATTTCATGCATACCGTTTAAGCAAAGAAATCATATAAATTACCCAACTTTCATCAACCATATGCCCTCACAACAAGAAAGTTACCCATAATCACTCACAATCATGTAATTTTCTAACAAAATGGGTACAAGAATCAAGTTGCGTTCACTCTCACAAAGAATTCTCAAATTAAAACTGATGACCATATGCTTTCCCTTAGTGTAATACTCCACTAATATCAGAATGCTAAGATTAGGATCAAGTAGGTCTTTTACGAGTTGTAATGTAGGCTAAAGGATAGGTAGGAACTATTTTGGCTTAAAATAGTGACTATCTTCCCTAAGCGCTTTAATACACTACATTATGTAATTAAGACCAATCTCTAACAACCAATTTCCACTTCTACTATCTTCATAGATTTGCTTTTCACCCCAACTCGTTAAGCTCAATTAATAACACTATGGTGGGAGTATGCAACCCTTTCAAATTTTATTTTTTTACATCCTTTTCATGTAACTCACCCCTACAATAGCGACCCTCAACTTAAGCGATTTGCCTTAGTTGAGGTGCACAATGTCCAAGAAGGGCCAGGTCCAAAACAGGTTTATTGTAACATGTCCGGGATAAAATTTGGAACTTTTTTCAACAATTTTTGCTACTCCCAACCACATCAATTTCACACGCCAATAACTAGACTTTGGGGAATCAATTTCACCTTTTTCATCTAATTGTCAAACTCCTAACTCAAATTGATTTTACATTAAAGTGCTTAGGAGCTTTTGGATCAAATTATGGTCTATTAAAGAATGAAATAGGCTACATATGAGGCTAACAAAAGAACAAGCTAAAGGATCAACGGGGCTAGCTAAGATAATGTACAAAGGTAGGTTAAAAGAAGGTATGAACCATGGCTATCAAATAAATGCCTAAATCATCTCCTAAACTCACAATCTTTATTTCGCTTTGCAAACACACCAGGCAAGTTCTAGCATCAGTTGCAATAAGGAATATACAACAGTCTTACACACTCAGGGCACATGGTCAACTCAATTAAGAGCATTATAGATTCTCGATCCAATAATTACATGAATTCAAATAAAACCAACAATCACAACAAGAGTCACACCTAGAGCCTAGGTGTTTCAAATGTAATGATCCATCACATACTTATGTTATAATGTCATGTGATCCACAAGAATAGTTACATGCAATTAAATGAATAATTTTCTCTTAAGATGGTCGTCATCCATCCATCATCGAGAAAAACACCTAATTATGACTAAATAGAATAAACATCTAACAAGAAACAAAATAAACAAAATAACTAATCCTATCACAGAAGAATGCTAAGAAGAAGGTACTATTTTCTTACAAAACAAGTAGCTAAGTAACCAGCCACCCCACACTTAGGCTAAGCACTTTCCCCAGTGTAAATAACAAGATAAAGAACCTGGCTAGTAGTACTCCTCATCCTCATTAGGAGTCATGCCACCTGCGTTGAGATCATCATCAGAGCCATTTTTCCTGTGTTTATCATATCATCCACGTCAGCCACACATAATGAAACTAACTATAATTAAAATGAGGGTAGTGAAGTCACCACCCCACACTTAATTTGTTAGTATCAACCAATTAAGTATTGTTGCCGGGTACTCAGACTTCGCCGACATACACTTTGACATGGTGCATCAACATTAGTTACAATACAATTCACTCACTTTAATTCCCCCAATTCTATTTTAATGAAGCACTTTTTTAACAAAATCATGCTCTATACTTTCAGCCATATCAAAATATACAAAACACCATCACTTTCACAACATTATCATGGCAAGAATTTAATTCGTAATCCTTAAGAAATCAATTAACTATAACATAGAGTCACAATAACTAAGGATTAAGAAAGTAAAACTTACCTTGAAGATAGAAGATTAGTGAAGGACAAAGAGAATGGTGGGAGCTCAATATTGTACGGATTAAGGGTGAAATAAGGATGAATTTAGGCATTTAGGGTGTGGATTCTATTAAAGAGTGAAATCTAGATCGGATTGACCCAATTAGAAGTTGGGTACTAAGCTAAATTAGGAAGGGTATGCAACGCATAGGAGAAGGCAATTTTTTTAGTGTGCACCGCACAAGGTATCGCACACACAAGTGAGGCAGTGGGCATATGTGTTTAAGTGTGCGTCACATATGTTATCGCACAAGGGCAAGTGTGCATCGCATAAGGTATCATACAGATTAGGTTATGCGCCATATTGGTTATCACACAAGTAAAACAGTGAGGGTGTGCGGTTGGGTGTGCGACACACAAGCCATCACCAAAGTTAAAGTGTGAGACACATAAGTTATAGCATACGTGAGGGTGATCTTAGGCTATGTCTTAGGAGACGCCTTTGCCATGGCCTATGTAATCTTGGGCACCACACACCCTGTAGTACACTTAAACCTAGATATCATGCACCCCATTCTTCATATAAAGCATTGAGATAGGTCCGTTCCGCGGGGGCTTCACCCCCGTACCCCCATCAAGGTCACTGGTGGGATTTGGGATCGAGCCTGTCAGCCCGATCCCTATGCTACCACCACAAACCTCATTGAAAGTCACAAAATAAAGTCGCACCATGAAACTTTTTAGTTCAGATTAACATAAATCGGGGCACGACTCTAACACAAATCATACTTAAGCCTTACACACTTGACCACTCCAACTTACCTGCAATGCTTCTATCACTCCACAATTTACCACTATTGACACGGCTCAATTCCGAACCAAATTTGGTACCAATCACCTCCTTAGTACTTCATGCACCTACACTTAATAAAAAACAACAAAAATGATTAGAAGGATGGGTTGCCTCCCTCCAAGCGCCTAATTTAGTGTCGCGGCACAACCCAATCAACTTTTTCCTCTACCTTGAGTATATGAATTTCACCTCCAACATTGCATCCATCTTTTTACCTCGCTCATACGGGGGTGGTGCAAAAATTAAGAAGCTGAGTAATGAATGATACATGGTAAACAACTTAGTCTTAAAGTGAGGTGTATTTTTATGTTGCTTATCAAGTGTAAAATAAAAAATATAGGATTCTTGGTCCTCATCTCTACACTCTTCCACTATTTTAGATGATTCCACGGACAAGATATCATATAAACATAATGTGGAAAAATGCTTCGAGTGAGGCCCAACTAATTCTACTTTAAAATTTACACTATCTACTACACACTCACTTTTACTCACCTTCTCGACATTTTCTCTTCGAATTAGGATAGAGTCTTTATTAGAGATTTTCTTGGTTTCTTCTTTTGCCTCTAGAACCAAGTCCTCAATCTTGGAATCATCTATCATGGTTGGTTCGGTTGGTTGGGAAGTCACTGAGGGTTGTTCAACATCAATATAGGGTTCTAGCTCCTCATTTTCACACTCTTCCATTATGTTAAATGATTCCACAGACAAGATATCATCTAAGTATATTGTAGAAGAGTGCTTTGAATGATTGACCTCTATATCCATCTCCTCATGAATGATTGGCCTCATGCCTTGACGCATATCACATACGATATCGTATGTTTCTTCTTAGAGATCCAACATTCATTGAAACATAGCTTTAATGCCACTCCTTTCGGTGCTTTGTTGTTCATTTTCTTGACCATAAGACCTGTTAAACTCAAAAGAAAAACTAGAATTTGGGTTAGCATAATGGGGGGAGGGGCATTAGGTCAATCACTCCAATGTCCATCTTGTCCACCACATAAAGAACAATCATACTCCCGGTAGGATGGAGATAGTGCATACATCTCTCTCCGGGGAGCATATCTACAATCTTGCCAAAAGTGAGGTCCATCACAATATGGATATGGATCATCAAGATAAGATTTTCAACCACCAAGCTCATGTTCATTCCACGATGCCATAGTAATAAGTAAACTAAAATAAAAATCTACCTAACACAAGAAATAAAAGAAAACTAAAAACAAATATTTACAAGTTTGAATTCAAGCAAGTAGGCTAAAATTCCAAACCAACTCTCTTAGACGTAAAATTAAGAAACTTGACTAATAGTCAATTAACACACATAAACTCAATCGAAAACCATATTCCCCGGAAATGGCGCCAAAATTTGATACGCCCAAATTACACCTCTCTTACGAGAGAGTAAGCGGTCCTCGTCAAATATATAATCCAATTAGGTTGGGGTCGAATCCCACATGTAATATGGTGCTAATTAAGTTGTATGCAGATTAGTTGACTTTTAATCATTCATTTCCGTAAAATAAATAGGGGGATTTGATTCAATACACAAATTAATGGTTTCAGTTTAACAAGATAAAATACGTGTAGTAGTATTCAAATTCATAGAAATAGCAAGCTAGGGTTATGTCCACCTTGTAGTTTTCAATACTTTCTAACTATGGGATTTATGAATTCATACATGCATCGTGCTTACAGAGAAACATATTGTATTTAATAACATAATCCTAGTGTTTCTCAACCATCAAGGACTAATTCACTTTAGTTCTCTCGAATCAAAAGCGTTTACCAAAAACAATATGAAATCTCTAAGTAGTTAATCCTGTTAAGGCATTAACATATGAAATAGGGGTTAGAAATCCTATTTTCTTGTCACACTAATCTCTTTTCCTAACATCAACCTTTCTTTTGAACAAGTTGTGTTTTAAGGCATATCCTCTATATTTGCAACCATGAGAATTCGAAATAAGCGAAGAGAGTATGATGTAAACAAATTAATGCATAATGAATTCAAAATCCAAAGTGATAGATTGTATGCTACAAGGCTTCCATAACCCTAACTAATTAACTTAGCTACTCATGAATAAAATGAAAATCATCATAAGTATATTCATCATACCAAAAACTAGAAGAAGATCTTGGTGTACGAATAGGGAAAACAAGAGAAAAATATTTCTCTCTATCTTCTTAAGCTAAGCCGCCTTTTTCATCTCCTAAAAATAATATAGAATAATCAATAATGAATAAAAATTCAGCATTAAACCTTTTAATAATCTTTTCTCTCATAATTGCCTTCTAAGTCCCTAAACTAATTATAAATGACCAACTAGTCTTGGATATAGTTTCTAGGCACCATATTTGGTCCATACTGCTACTCTCTCTTGTATCATATGTCATCCACATTCCAGAGTCCCATTATGTCTTCATATACTTCATTAATATTTGAAATTGTGCTAATCACTTCGGTTAGCTCAATTACATAGAAGTAGATTAAAAGCATAAGAAACTAGACACTTTGTTCTCTAAAATTAGCTAAAATATGGATAAGTTATGGTTCTTAGGTGTATAAACACACCCAAGATCACGTTCCCACCACTAATTATACCCTGATGCTACATTCCCACACGACGTAGGGACCAGAGCTTCTTTTTTTCTTCCCGTACAGTGATTGCATGATCAAAGAAGATCGTGCATTGACTTGAAGTGGTGAGATTTATTTCTTCAAAAGACATCCATCTCTTGGTCTCTTATCTTTAGACTTAGTCTGTTTTGGACTTGGTTTGGCTATTGTTGAAGGCTTGTCCCAACATAATTAACATCGGTTTTGTATAGAGGCATTGTGAATGATTGTTTGACTTGGGTATATTGTTTACTTTGATGAACCTAATGAAATGTGTAGAAATATCTAAGTTATGACTTTTTTCGTTGCTGTTTCCACTACCTTTTCTTGTGGGGTAGAGTTTCTTTAACTCCTATGGTATAATGAGGTGTTTAGGCAGGTTACAGCGTGTCCTCCGACATATGTGTTCTTGAGTGCCCATACAACATGGCCCAAAGTTTGAGGTATGTCAAGTTGGTATCAGAGCCTAGGTTCGTGGTCAGTTGGGCGTTCAAAATGTCATGTCAAGTAGAGTTTCTTTTATAAGTGTGAAGCGCGCCACACTTATAAAAGAGGGGCTATGAGATATCTTAGTAATGTTTCCCTTTCTTGTGTTCCAATCTCGAGCTATAAAGTTTAAGGTCTTGAATTCCTCTGATTTTGTTTCCCATCTTTTAGGTTATGTCTCAAAGAATATTTGAGATTAAGGTAAACACTTCGGCCCCGACTGAGGGTCCTATAGACGAAGCTCGTTCAACTTCTAGGGTTCAGACCCGGTCTAGGTATGTGTTATCTTTCCATCATCATAGGGTTCTACCTGTCCCCACCAATATTGACTATGAGAGTGACCTCTTTCTCAGTCACCTTAAGAGAATGATACTAATACGGAGTTTCGTCTCTCCATCAACCTATTGAACCAATTGGTAGCTTCTCAATTTCAATGAGGTGCCTCTTTTGCTCCATCCTTTGAGGCCACAAGGGTTGGCTAATACATGAAGTTGTACCCTCCTATATTTATGGGTGTGAATGATGGGGAGGATCCCAAATAATTCATCGATAAAATAGAGAAGATCTTTTGGATTATGCATGCGTCAGAGGTGGAGGGTGTTGATTTTTCTTGCTACCTAATAAAGGATGTAGTGTACCAATGGTATGAAGATTAGGAGATTTCTAGAGGTATGGGTGCTAGTCCGGACAAGTAGGAAGATTTCTCTAGTGCCTTCCTTGACCGCTTATTTCCTCAAGAGTTTAGGGAAGCAAAAGTAGAAGAGTTTGTGAATTCGAGGCAAGGTGGAAAATCTGTTAAGGTGTATGCTTTGAGATTTTATCAGCTGTCAAGGTATGCCCCTGAGATGATTTCTAGCAAGAGGGCTAGGATGCGTAAATTTATTTTAGGATTGTCTCCCAAATTTGTCCTTGAGAGTAAGGCGGACTTGTTGATTAGTGACATGAACATCTATAGGTTGGTTGTATATATGCAACAATGGAAAAAAAGAAAAATAAATAGGGTGAGATTAGTAAGTGTCAAGGTAAAAGGTCCCGGTTTTCTGAGCTAAGTAAGGGCCAGCAATCTAGTGGTAAGTTGTCTAGGAGAAAGAACTAGGTAAGTAGTGATACTTAGGGTAGTGGGTCCCATTCACAACTGAACTACCCTTCTTGTATATTCCGTGGTCATCATCACCATGGTAAGTGTGAGTAGGGGGAAGAATAGATATTTCCATTATGGACAGATTGGGCATATGCAGCGACAGTGTCCCTCTCGGGTGGCTGCTCGAGTTGATAGATCCCCTATTGCTACTTCTTCTACTCCTGCACCAAAGGGTGCTATCTTTTATTTTTTTTCTGGTATCAGTGTTGGTTATGCACTTTCTACTCACTAGGGATTCGAGGTGTCTTCGAATTTTTTTATTGGTATGTCGAAAAGTCTTTCTCCATGTTATGTATGCTTATGCTTTGCTCGGTATGATAGAACTCATTTTTGCTTGTGTATTTCATTTTGGTTCTAATTTATTTGATCTCCTTTCTCTATTACTTCATCGATAAGAGACTCTATTATTGTAAGGAGTCTATTGAGAGTGTGTGATAACTGTTGATAATAAAGAAAGTTTTATTGATTGATACAGGTGGACATTATTATGTTTGATGTCAATTAGGGGTGAATCGGTTGCATTCATGCAATGCGTCCTTATATTGTTGGGCCCTATGGTCATGTCTTCTGTAATGTGTTTTTCATTATACGGGAAGAAGGTCCCTTGAGCGGCTAAAGGCATGGTTCTCTTTATAAGGGTCCAAGTTGAATTAAACTTTCCCTCTAGCATGAGCACCGTTCATCCGGTGTTCCAAGTCCTCGAATGGAGGGCGTAGGAGATCCTTTGTTTTTCATTCCCTTAGAGGACATCGTTATTTTGGGTTTGTTAACTTATGAGGAGATCTTGGTAGGGATCAAGGATTGGAAAGTTCGCTGGCTACGAACGATAGAAGTGGCTTCAGTGAAGGTCCAATGGAAGAACCAAAAGTCTGAGAAAGCTACATAGAAAGTGGAAAAGGCCATGAAGAACGAGTAACTGCATTCATTTTCTATTTCAAAGACTTATGATGAGGATAAGAATCAATATCCTTGCATTGAAATATGCCTTGGTAGACAATGGGTAAGTTAATGAAATGAATGGTTGATTGGAAATAAGCATGATGTGTGTTATATCTTTGTTGAATGCTTGTTCTAGCTTATTTAAAGATTTCTATTATATGAGACAATGTATTAACTTTCATTCGTGCTTCCCATACCCGTCATTCGTGGAAGAATGATCCAAAGTGGGGGAGAATGAAACACCCGAAAATGTGGCCTTGCAAAAATTTTTGGTTGATTAGTAGTGATCATGATTTATATGTTGTATTTTATCTTTGTAGTGTGTTGTTTCTAACTTGAGTAAAGATTTATTTGGTGTATATTGAAGTGTTAACTTTTATATATACTTACCTATCAAAGTGGGAGACAATAAAGATACCTAGACCTTGGACCATTTGGAAAACAACAACTTTTTTGTGTGTCTGGTGTGGATACGATTGGGGTGCTTGAGTCGTACCCAAGGTCACTACTCATACCCTTATCCCCCTTCCCTTTAGTATACTATAAATTATGTTAGGCTAATGTACGATCCTCTATATGACAAGGCAATTCCTTGGTCGTAACCAATGCATACGAGTCGTATACTACTCAACCATATAGACTAAAGTCTCAAACTGTGTGGACTGTTTTGGTCAGTGAAGCTCACGATTGGGGCATGATTCGTACCCTTGGTTATGACCCAAGTGTTCCCTTTTGTACCTATAATAGTATGGTTAACTTATGAGGATCCCATGGTACGAATTAGGGTACCACTCGTACCTTAGGTCACAATTTCCAAGTGAACCGTAAGGGAGAGTCATACCCCTGCATGTGTGGGATTTTCAGATTTTAACCAAGGACCTTTTGGTCATTTCCCATGCCTAAAACTCTAAAACCTCTCACTATAAGGCATTTTATCCTCCTAAATCTTCATTTACAAGACTCAAACACTCTTAAACACTTTAAGGGCTCTTAGAAGTAATAGTGGCAAGAAGGAGTGAAGATTGTTGGTATGTCATCTTGTTTAAGGCATGTATCTCTTACTCTTTCTAAATAAATTTAAACCCATTTATTTTTCACTTGAATTAGTAAGTGTACATGGAGGTTTTGAATCAAATAAAAAGGGTTTTGTTACCTAATAATGAATAATGATGATTCATGTTTGTACTTGTGTTGATTCATCTATTTGATGATAGATTGTATATGTGGGTTCTTGTTTTATATTTTTTAACATGAGGGTATTTAGTAACCCTATTCTTGGTGATTTATACCATGAAAATGACCTTGTCAATGGTATGAACACAAGGTGTTTGTGAAAATATCTAAGTGAAATGACTAGTTATATGATTGACAATGTGTTAAACTAGGGCAATGGACTTAATGAGTATGAGATAGTGAAAAGTATTATGAGTCATGTATTGTGAAATCCATAACCTTGTTAGTTAATGGTTAATGAGAGGTTGAAACCCTAGGCAACATAATGAGCTTAAGGTGTGTATTAAACCAATTGGGGTGAAAATGCGATTAAACATTGCTAATGAAAAGTGACTAGCTTATGTGGGTCATGATGACCATAACTTGAATTATGGGATGAAATGAGTTACGGCATTGGCCTATTGAAATGGTTGAACCTTGAAGGCCCCCATAAGGTCCTTATGATCATGTAAAGGGTTGAATTTGGTTAAATACGTTAAAGCCCTTATGTATGGAATTGAATGCATGTGAATGCTTGGTAAATGGTTAGTAAAGGCCTTGTTGGCCACATGATGACAAAATGCATATCCTTGATAATTGGTTGACTAAATGGTCATAGTCCCTAAAGTATGAACTTTAATTGTGTTGGAATAAAAGGTGTGTATAAGATTAACAAGTATGAATGATTGTTGGTAGGAGTCTTGATAACCATGAATGAGCTTGCATTGTGTTATGAACTAAGGCCTTGGTCCTAACCATGTTAACCCTGTCCAAATGGGTCGGTAGAGATCAAGTAATGGTCTATGGTGTTGATGTGTAACCTTAATGGCATGAATGCCTTGAGATGGGTTGAGTTCCTATGTGACAAATCTAATGTAGTGACGTGTTGGTTTGTGGACCAAGTCTGTTTACCATATAAGGTATGTTGGTTTATGGTCCAAGTACGCTTACCATATAAGGCATGTTAGTTTGTGGTCCAAGTTCACTTACCATATAAGGCGTGTTGGTTTGTCTTCCAAGTTTGCTTACCATATAAGGCGTGTTAGTTTGTGGTCCAAGTCCACTTACCATATAAGGCGTGTTAGTTTGTGGTCCATTTTTAGCCTAAATGACCTTCCATGTGTAAATTATATCCCTTATTTTGAGCCTTATAAGTATATTTTTCTTTTTTCAACATTCACCTTCCCATTTATATTACAATGAACATATTTTGGCTTTGGTCCTCCTAGGACATTATGCACCTTAACTCAGGCAAAATGCCTATGTTGAGGGTGGCTATCATAGGGGTGCCTCGTATAAAAGGGGTATTAAAATGAGAGAAAAAAGTTTGTAGGGTTGGGTGTGGTAGAATAAGAAAAAAGAAAGAGAAAAAAAAGTAAAATTGTGACAAAGTGAAAAAGAAAAGAATAAAAGACCACACCCAACCTGAATGTGTAATAAAGAATAAAAAGTCAGAAATAAAGGTGGAATAAAAAGGAAATTGGCAAGTAAGTGAGACCCCAAGGTTAGTGACACAACCCGAATCAGGGCCTTGTTGTAATGGGCATCTTAAGCCCAACAAGGGACGGAGATTGACCTGAAACCCAATCCAACCAACCAACTTATACCAAGATAAGGTGACTATCTACGTAAAGACTTTGGGATAGATTTAAGACCGTGACCTACCCAAACAAGCTTAACCATCCAATATCCAACCAACAACCATAATAAAATCACCATAATAACCAAGTCCATATACATACCATAACATAACCATGTCCACAATTTGTCCATACAAAGCCTCTAAAAACAATCCAAGAATATTCGGTCGAGACATGCCTCCGACCATAGCCAAAACCATTATCCAAGTCTAAACCAATAAAGACATAAGAAAACTCAAACAAGAAATGGAGCCTTCTGAAGTATGGAAACTCACCACTTCAAGTCACCATAAGCCAATCCCAAGTCCAGTGACTGAGTAAGAGTTGTAGGAATATGACCAACACCTGAATCATTTGGGGATACTGCACCGAAGAAGGTTAGAAGTTGGAGCGCTAGAATGTAACTCAAGAATAAGGATAAAATAGTACCAAAAGTTCAAAACCATTTAACCAATACATATAACCAATGCAACACATACATATACATACATACCATGTCGGGGTAGGGAACAAAATTAGCATAAACTTTGAAAACATTAAAATGGACTGTATAGCATAACCGTCATAGAACATGTAATACCCCGCATGTTTCTAATCTAAGAGATGAACCATTTTTATGAAATCTCCTATCCTGTGATTCATACTTCAGTAAATGACTTACAATGAGTATCCTAGCGATAATATAGCTTATGATGCATTAATCATGTTCATATGAGCTACTTAAGGTAATACAAGCTAAGAGTTTTTGAATCCATCAAGTTTTAGTGTTCGATTTCATAAGGTTCATATTTGAACGAGTATAACTCAATGTTAATGTAGTATTTCTGCATATTTCTACCCACCAAATTATAGATAATCGAATTAGCTTTCCAACGATATTAATTTTGCCTTAATCTAATACACGAGCGAAAGAGTTATGCTCATTTTTGTGAGAGACGGTAAGGGTATGCGATTGGTTAGGCGCCGCCCAACCAAACTTAGGCGATTGGTTAGGCGCCGCCTAAGTCAGTTCCAAGTGCCAAAAACACTCCGTTTTGAGTTATTTTGAGGGTAATTAAGTCTTTTAACACTCCTTACACGTCCCTAAACTTAACCCTACGAAATATATAGTTTCTAAACACATTACAACCCTATTAACATCTCAAAACTCATTATCCAAGAGAACCATAAGAGAAAAACAGCTAGGGTTGCACAATCAAACTTGAAGATCAAATTTCAAGGAAATTCCTCCATCAATCATCAAGAACCTTCCTTCCAAGGTATGCATAGTGTTCATCCACGGATTCCTTTCGTCCGTGGAGTTCAAGAATCAATCTTTAAAATACAAAAGCTTGGTTGGTTGTGGTGATATGATCATACCCATGTTGATGCTTGTTTATTATGCTATATAATAGTATCATGACTGTATACCTCATGAAAGTTATGTTGTTAGTTGAAAAACATGATATTTGGATGGATTGATAGAATGCAAGCATGAAATCCACCTATGCCTAAAAGAATGCATGCAAGGTGTTCGATAAAATGCCTAGTATGTTAGAACTTCATATTTACATGATTTCATGATATCTAAATAACAAGTTCATGTTAGCCATACACTCCAATATGAATTTCCATGCAAATTATGTGTTGTTATTGTTGTGGTATAAAGCATGTATGGTAATGGAGATATAAATTATGTACACAAGATATATCCATGCTTTTCCTATCATGTTTGAAATGTTGAATAAATACATGAAGTATAATAGCCTCAAATCATTACAATATGAATTAAATGTTACATGTTGTCGTTCCCTTATGCTTGAATGGTTTCCATGCAATTGCTATGAATAGTATATGTTGTCGGAATGCCCATGATATTAGAATGTGAGATTTATGTCTTGATTATAAGCATTCATATTCATGATAGATATTATGATGACCATGTACTTCATGAAATCTCCCACTCATGTATTATGGATTTTTATTGATGGTCGTGTACTCAAGAAATTCAAGTTGTGTCAGTTTCCTTCCATTGAGTCCTGGGGGTACTTGTACCCAAAAAATATAGTTGTGTGCCTAGAGCCATGTCATGTTTTCATGATACTCTCAGTCAAGCCATGATCTATAGAATTCAGTCAGTCATGTGACTCAGGAAAACTCAGAAATCTCAGTAATCTCAGTAGTCCAGTAATCTCAGTAATCTCAGTAACCTCAGCAACCTCAGTATTCACAGTCAATCTCAGTAACTTCAGTACTCTCAACCAGTCCTCAGAAATCAGTGCATTCCGTCAATCATCGAAATTCAGTAAACTTAGTTTAGCTCTGCTAAACAATACCACTAGTATCAATCCAGTTAATCAGTATTAGTTCAGGTAATCAGTTCAGTTCAGTTATTCAGTTCAGCTTAGTTATTCAGTTCAGTGTCCTTCAGATGGGAGTAGAAGTTAGAACCGAGTGAACCCAAGGATGGGAACTCACCTGCCAGTTCAGGGTGTGATTCTTAGCAGTCATCCTTGTGTTCCAGAACTATGTAGCCAGCGTAGGTTGAGATATTTTAACCTGTCAGATTAGGGTTGATGAGGTGTCTTAACCTGTCAGTTTAGGGTTCCCAACATTCTCATTTGAGTACCTTCCAGTATAGGGTTCTCACAGCTGTCCTTACCAGTGGCGCGGTATTGACACCCCTCCAGTCGGGGCAGAGATTAGACCCCAGCTTAGCTATTATAGCGTATTTGGGACATGTCGGTTAGATAACTACTTCCCACAGTTTCAGTTATAGATTTCAGAACTGTCAGCTATAGCTACCCAGTCTCAGTAAAGAACTCAGATAGTTCTTCAGATTTCAGTATATCAGGACTGTCAGATACAGTCAACTCAGAAATAGAATGGAACTCAGATAGTTTTCTTCAGATTTATGGAATGTCAGATACAGTCACTTATGCTATCAATCACAACAGTTATCAGAACTCATGCTATCAGTACTCAGCTTCAGGACTGTCAGATACAATCAATCAGACCAATTCTTCATAATTCGAACTGTCAGAAACAACCATTCATTTATCAGTAATGCAATATCAGTCTCTTAGTATTCAGTAATACAATATCAGATCCATCACTTATTAGTGAATTACATATCAATATCATTAAACTCAGTCATTCAGTATCTCAGCATCAGTAAGCTCATGTTGTCCGTATTCAGACTCAGTAGTCGGTATCACCACGAGTTTAGTTACAGTTACGTATGTATGTATGTACTCTCACATTCATATCAGTCAATATTGTTCATGCATATAACCCTTTGCATTTAGCCTACCTCACTCGTATACTCAGTACATTCAGACGTACTGACGCATTTGCGCTATGGTGCTTTCTTCTATGTTACACCATAGGTTTAAAGGCATGATCTCCAAATCAGCAGTAGATTCTAGGATCAGCAGTCAAAGTTAGACGTGAGTCTTCATCCTTCGAGGACATGACGATTTCATTTCTATTTCAGTTTTCAGTTTATTTCAGTAGTTGGGGACATGTCCCATCAACTCCTTATTCAGTTCAGTTAGAGGCTTTCAGACTATATGTCATATTAGATGTACAGACTTCAGTATTTATGTTTCTTTTTGGTATTTTTATACCATGTTTTTCAGATATGTATCAGTATTTAACCTTATGGCCTTACAGTTTATGTTTTCGTATATTTTATGAGATATTATACAGTTTACAGGTACAGATATCAGTCATGGGTTAGCTTGTGGTCCTTTGGGGTCATTAGCACCGTGTAGCATTTTGGTTCAAAAAAATTGAGGCATTATAGAACAAGGCACCCAAGGGCTATATAGGTCCAATTCTCCTCTAGCTGGAAGGGTCCCAGTGCGTATAGTCGCACGAACAAGAGAATATCCATAACCATATATGCCTATATAGAGGACTCAAACCTCCCAAAATAATCAAGGTGACATAGCACTAATATATACAACATGGGGGACTAGAACCTCCCATTCATATATTTCTTTGGGGGACTCAAACCACCTGATCACAAGACACCTGCACCGGCTAGCACAGTTTCTAGTGTTAGTCCTTTGGACTCCACTTTCATGGTACGACTACACATCCCGCTTGAAAGCCCAATTTAAAACCATCGTTTAACATACACAACTAATAAGCCAATTACTTACCAAAGTCATCCTATTGTTATCATCATACCAACCCCACTTGCAAACGTACCACAATGCCATAACCATTATCATTCAACCTTAGGACTCGAACACATTGACCATACAAAGGCATCAATTCAATTCAATATTTTGGACTCGAACCCATTATCAATTAGATACATAAATCAATTTAATGTTTAGGGACTCAAACTATTTCAACCAACTAAACCACCAAGGTTACCATTTTAACCATTACATAGCCAACAAGTCCTTTACAAAATCATTTAACAACCATTCACATGCATTAAGCCAATGCCTTAGTTCAAAACATATTTCAATTTAATTTTGGTCATCAAGAGCTTCACAAAATCATTCACCCTTCATTAGCATTATAATACCTAACATTAGTTCCACACCCAACTCATCATATGACTAGTTTATTGCCTTAGGCATGTTCACAAACACTTTGAGGTCATGATATTATCAAGGACAAAATCAAGGAAAATACCAACAAGTTTAGGATAACCCATGAACTACTTGTTAAAACAAAACCACAAAGCACCCACATGTGCAAACCATCACCAAAACATGTATAAACACAAGTTAAACCAAGAGTAAGCAATAGTCAATCATATGCAACAAAACGCTCAATTTTAATTTTCTAAACCATTATTTGAGAATCATAATCACACTTTAAAAACACATGATATTTATGAACTAACAATGGGGGAAGAGTCACATGCCTTATTCCTAAAGATTAACAAAAAGAAACTTGACCCTTGAGCCTCTAGATGCACAGTTAATGAAACCGTAGCCCCAATCTTATTAGAGAAGTTTTGGAGAGTGTTTTGGAATATTTTTTATCCTTCAAGTGAAGAATATAAGACCAAATGGTGTTATAGGGCATGGGTCTTAAGGGTTTTAGGGTGGGAAATGTCTAAATTGTCCTTATCTTAAAAGAAAAAAATGAACAAAGGGGGGTACGACTACCCTACACAAACCGTACCCTAGCATACAAGTGGTACCCTTAACTCGTACCCTATACCTCACCTTGGACCCCCATACTGACCATCATACAACCAGACATGGACAACTTATATCTTAGCATACGAGAAGTACCCTATAAGTCATACCTTGGTCAGAATCATCTAGACCAAACTTAAGGTTTCATATGACTTAGCAACATACCCTCGTATCCTATCATATGACTATTATGTTTTCTACTCGTAACTTGGAAAGAAACCAACCTAACTACATAGACTAACATATGAGTAGGAGGCCTAAACCCATACCCAAATATATAACTAGTACATTCTAGTCGTATGTTGTCTAGAAACTCCAACTTAGGAAATTTTTCTAAGGGACCAAAGCCAAGGTGTTTCAGTTAGTGTAGTGTCAAGGAGGCTTAGTCACTTGATTTGTCTGTATGTACCATTCCAGCCCCCAATCCTACATTACAATCCGAGAGAAGTTAAATAGTGATCCTAACTTAACTATCTGAATGCTAAGGTAAAGAAAATAAGGGCGAGCCTATGGTATTTGATGTACATTGATTGGAACTTCTCTTCTGAGTGTGAGTGTCTCTTGATTGTCCCTGTATTGACATGCATTATTTCATATGAGTGAGTGGGACATATTTGTTGTGAGGGAACTTGAGTCATATTGTTAGCTATTTGCTTGTTTCAGGTAGTGTAACTTGTATACATGAGTGGTTGTCTATTGCTAATGTAATTTCCATACCTTGATCCTATTGTGTCACATTGTTGACCTTCATGTTCATACACAATTGGTTTTAAAAAGTGTGATAGGAGGGGGATGTTGTAATTTGAGTTTAAACTATTGACTGACTGCCTTGAATATCTTACATTCTCCTAGTTAAGCATCATTTTTGTTTTTATTGTGTTTTGTTGCCTGAGGACATGCAAATATTCTAAGTTGAGGGTGTTGATGTGCTATAGAAATATAGAACTTTTGATGCCTAAAATGGGGAAAATTTGCAGGTTTCTGAGGTTATTTTGTTAGATATGATGCGTTTTGGTTATGTTTTGCAGGAAATCATGTTTTGGATGCTAAGTTCGTGAAAAATATGAAAAGGGTATTTTTGGCTACTTTTTGGAGCAATTATGGATGTTCGAGATACTTTACGATTTGTTCGCGAGCAAAGCATGTTCGAGAATTGAAGAAGAGTTGAAAAGATGACTCCCGACACTTACTAAATCAACATTTGGACCGCAAGTAGGACCTGCGAACCACAAGTAGGCAAAGTAAGTGTCAGAAGTCCAAAATCCCAAGAGCGAACTTGCAGGATTTTTTCATTTGGTACCTGCGCCCTATACCTATGTCCTATACCTGCGCCCTGTACCTGCACTCACCCTACTGACCACAGGTACTACCTACACCCAGGGTTAAGGGCTCATTACAGACCACATGTTGCCACCGTCCCTGTTTTCTCCTATTTCGCTCGGGCTTTGGTTTTAGGGTTTCATCATGCACTATAAATACCCATTATGTGTTTTTTAGTAGGAGTTACACACTTTTGATACTCACAACATAGTTTGATTCCAAGATTTCATTTTGATCTTAGGATTCTCTTGTATTGACTTCAGTTGATTAATTCAGTTATGCTAGTGGATTTTATTACGTCTTCAACTACCTCGAGCCCATCCATTACTCGCAACCCGCACTCTAGACTGAGATTTCTCCTCAGATGAAGGCTCAACATCTCTAATCTCACAAGATCTAGTCATAACCATTTGCGTAGAAAAGAGTGAAATATGACTTAGAACACAAGGTATGAAGAAAGTCTGCATGTTAAGGAACAAAATAAGGAAAATTTCTAAAATACATATTATAGCCTCTTGAAGATAGATACGAACGTGTACATATTAATCTGTGATACTCTATTAAATGCCTCATTCTTAACTTTTAAGACCAATGAACTAGGCACTGATACCAACTTGTCACGGCCCAAAAAACAAGGGCCATGAGGGCACTTGTCATGGAAAGCCTTGACAAGTAAGCCTATCACATAAACTTATATTAGAAGAGAAAATAACAATAATAACCCAAAGTAAGGATTTTAGAAAAAAGCCGAAACATATAATATAATGAAATCAAAAGAACATAACCAAAGATATAATACCCTAATCCCAAAACCTGGTGTCACGATGTAAGAACTAACTAGTACAACTAGAGTAAGAACATAGCCACTCATTATTTCCAACTATCCATGAAGTTCCACATGTTTCATAAACCAATAAAGTAGGAACATGTCATAATCCATAAACAGTGCCATAACACACCTTTTATTAGCAAGATACAATTATTCACATGTGCATAAGGCTATCAACATCACATAAGACCCCACACGATCACACGTAGAACTTAATGCCTTAAAACCAATAATTATATCATATATAGTCCCCCACATGGTCATAACACATTAAGATATCCAATTTCATGATTAGTTCCCATCCTCTTAACATGCATTTTGTATACAAATTAACTACCCAACCTAGTCTGAAAGAGTTAAGTCATAACCTACCTCGAATGCCGAAACTGATCAGCTACACTTTGATACCAAATCCCTACTCCTTACGAACGGACATAAAATCAACTAAACATCAAAATATAGAATCTATGCGTCAAAAGGAAACCAACAAAACCCATATTGCCTAGTTTCAAGTTAGGGTCAAAAGGACCCCCAAAACGAGTTTCCAAAAAAGGAGGGCAAGATCGTAAATTTGTTTTAACAATATGTTCCCATGTTTTTAGGAGTCTACAGATGAAAACCTAAGTGAAAACGAGTTAAAAATGAGGACCAAATCGAAGAAAATTTAAAATTTATTGAGTAAAATCTTTGAAATCTATTTAAAAATCAAGAATCGGAGTTGTTTTGAAGGTGAAATTCATGGGAATCTTATAATTATAGTATTGAAAACATTATTCAAGTGAAAATGGGTAGAAATTGGGGCTTAGTTTGAGGAAATACAAATTTGGGCCTTCGGGGCCAAAACCCCCAATTTCCATTTTGAAATTTGAATTAGAATCAGGATATAATGATATAGATTGAAGAAATTATTTGAACGGAGTGTAATTGAACTTACCCAAGCTTAGAAATGGTAAAAGTTGCTCAAAACCATGAAACCCTAAGCTCCAAGTCTGAAAAATGGTGAAAAAAGATGAAACATGGATATTTATACTCATGGGGTCGCGATCGCAGACTAGAATCACGATTGCGGAACCCCAACATGACAAAGGTATCGTGATCTTTGAATACTTGTCACGAATGCAACATCTATTCTCCCTACCCAATAGTGATTGCAGTGCCTTGACCGCAAGTACGAGTGCACCAACTGAGGATTTGGTTGAATCCAAGTCCCCACGAGCCCCTAGGATTCATCCAAAATCTTGTGAACATAAACAAACTATGCAACCCTATCAAACTTGATGCTCCAAAATCAATAGCGATATCAGATTTTTGAAAAGACATCATTTTTTTAAAATTAACACCAAAATCCAAAATCACAATTTTCCAAATCGAGCGTTGAAATGATTTAAAAGCCTAAAACCACACCAAACATGTTACTACCCTAAAATTGACATTCTGGACCTGCTAGCGCTGTCCATTCTGCCATCCGTCGCACAGATTAAAAGATAACGAAAGAAGTCCATAATAAGGCTCTCAAATCCACCAAAAACCACAATATCACATAAAAGGCACCAAGATGCATTGAGAACCATGCCAAATACCCCCACACCCTAGAAATACCATAATGCAACTATAGAGAGGGGAAAAATAGTCATATTGAACAAAAAACATTTTTAACATATAACATCAAAAATTCAAGTTGTTACATCATCCATCACAAAAAATCTAGTTCGTCTTTCAAACTAAGGAAAAGAAACACCTGAATCAACAAAGAGTTGGGGATAAGGACTACGCATATCATACTCGACCTCCCAAGTAGTCATCACCACTGAACCTTAACCTCAAGGATAACTCTAGAGCGCAACTATCTAATATCCTTAGCTAAAATGGAGACCGACTTCTCAACAAAAAACAACCACTCATCTAACTGAACCGACTCCCAACGAATGACATGAGACTCTTCAGGAATGTAGTAGTGAAGCATAGAAATAGGAAAACTGAATGAACAGCTGATAAAACTGGGGGAAAAGTTAACTCATAAGCCACATTACCAACAGTCCAAAGAATCTCAAATGGACCAATATACCTGGGTCTAAGCTTTCCCCTCTTCCCAAACCTCATCATGTCTTTCATGAGTAAAACTAAAAGGAAAACACGATGACCAACACTAAATCTCAAGGCATGAAGTCTATGACCTGTATAACACTTCTGCCTACTCTGAGCCTCTCGAAGTCTATTTTGAATAATCCAAACTCTATTCAAGGACTCAGGAAGCAAGTCTGTACCTTGAGGTATAACCTCAGAAACATCACATCAACCAACTGAAGAGCAATAACTCCTAACCTAAAATGCCTCAAAAGGTGCAATATAGATACTGGAATGGTAGTTGTTATTATAAGAAAACTCTGCTAAAGCCAATGTTTCTCCCACTGGCTACCAAAATCTATCACACACGCGTGGAGTATATCCTTCAAACCTTTCATAGTATATTCTAACTAACCATCAGTCTGGGGTAAAATGATGTGCTAAGGTCAACCCGTGTACCCAACTCATCCTGAAAAGTCTTCCAGAAGTGTGAAGTGAACACAGAACCCCAATCTAAAATGATAGACACCGACACACTATGAAGTCGCATAATTTCATGAATACAGATATGGGCCAGCCTCACAGCACTAAAAAAGACCTGTACCGAAATGAAACGCACAGACTTGGTCAATCAATCTACGATGATCCAAACACTATCTGATCCATGGAAAGTATGAGGTAACCCGGTCATGAAATCCATAGTGATCCATTCACACTTCTACTCGGGAATGGGTAATCACTGAATCAATCCACCAGGCCTCAAATGCTTGGCCTACACCTACTGGCAACGAAGGCAATGAGCTATAAAATCTGCTACATCCTTCCTCATACCACCCCATCAGTAGTGTTGCCTTAAATCATGATACATCTTAGTCACTCTCGGAAGGATGGAATACCAGGAACACTGGGCTCCAAAATTAATCTAATCCAATCACCCACTCTTAGCAAACAAACTGGGCCTCCAATCCTCAAAACTTCATTAGAATCAAGTGAGGATTCCTTAGCCTCACCACTCAACACCTTATCTTGAATCAATCTCAATTCCTCATCATCTAACTACTGAGATAGAATCTACTTCATCAAAGAAGACTTAGCCTCCACAAATGCCAAAACACACCCAGGTGTTGAAATAATAAGTCAAACTATCTGGTTAGCTAAATATAGAACCTTTAAGGCCAAAGGCATCTCCTGGGTCAAAAGATGTGCGCCCATGCTAGTTGACTTCTGGTTCAAGGCATCTGCAACTGCATTAGTCTTGCCCGAATGATAGAGAATACTCAAGTCATAATCCTTAAGCAACTCAAACCAATGATGTTGCCTCATATTAAGATCTCACTGAGTGAAAAAGTACTGAAAGCTACAATGATCTGAGAAAATATCACAGTACACTCAATATGACTAGTACATCCATAACTTCAAAGCAAAAACAACTGTGCACAACTCCAAATCATGGGTAGGGTAATTCCTCTCTTAGGGCATCAACTGGTGAGAAGCATACGCAATCACCTTACCCTCCTGCATCAACACATCACCTAACCAATCACCTGAAGCATCAAAGAAGATGGTAAAACCCACGCCTTCCTTGGGCAAGGTCAATATAGGATCTAAGGTCAACAAATCCTTGAACTTTTGAAAGCTCTTCTCTCAAGCATTGGACTATTGGAAAGAAATCTTCTCCTGAGTCAACTTGGTTAACAGAGATGCAATGTATAGAAACCCTCATCAAAAGACCGATAATAACTCTCCAAGCCAACAAAATTTAAAATCTTGGCAGGTGAAGGTTGTCTAGCCTAATCACAAACTATTGTAATCTTGGCTGGATCAACCATAATACCTTCCAATCACTGGGTGACCCAAGAAAGAAACAGACTCCAACCAAAACTTACACTTGGATAACCTAGCATACAACCTCTCATCCCTTAATATCTGAAGAACAATCCACAAACGATCCTCATGGTCATCCTCACTCTTAGAATAAACCAAGATATCATCTATAAATATAATGAAAAAGGAGTCGAGATACGATTGGTACACCCAGTTCATTAATTCTATGAACGCGGCTAGGGTATTGATCAACCCAAAGAACATGACTAAGAACTCATAATGACCATATCAAGTTTGAAAAGCTATCTTTAAAATATCTAAAGCTCTAGTCCTCAACTGGTGATAACCACATGTCAAATCAATTTTCAAAATCACTACGGCACCTTGAATTTAATCAAATAAATTATCAATACGAGAAAGATGATACTTATTATTAATTGTCACCTTGTTCAATTACCAATAATCAATACATATATACAGTGGCCAGACTTTTGGTTAAGGGTGTTCATATTTTCCCACTATTTAAAAAAAAAAGCATTGCTGCACCTGCCAAGGTTTGAACCCTGGTTAATGATGTGGAAATGCACACTCTTGACCATTGGACTATGCTTCTCTACCTTGTCAAGGGTGTGCAATAACATGTATATAAACATAAATATCTATATTTAACCTATATACTCGAAAAAAAATCCGACGAAGGGTGTTGATCTGACCACCTTTCGTCGATTGTGGCTCCGCCACTGTATATATGCATAGACCTTTGATTTTTCTTCATAAATAAGACAGGCACACTCCATGGTGATACACTAGGTCAGATAAATCCCTTATCCAATAACTCATGCAACTGATCATTTAATTCCTTCAACTCGACAGAGGCCATCCTATAAGGAGGAATAGAAATAAGTTTGGTGCCCAGCTCAATATCAATAGAAAAATCAATATCACAATCTAGAGACATACCAAGAAAATATGTAGAGTACACATCCATGAACTCATGAAAAAACCGCACAAAATCCAAAGAAGAAGGTGATATAACACTAGTATTATGAATATGAGCCAAGTAAGATAAACATCCCCTCTCAACCAATCTATGAGCCAGAACATAAGATATAATCCTTCTAGGACCCAAATGGAAAGCACCCTTCCAAGCTATCCTTGATAAACCCTACAAAGCTAACATCACAATCTGAGCATAATAATCTACGACAGTACGATAAGTAGCCAACCAATCCATACCTAAGATAACATCAAACTAAATCATATGTTACACAAGCAAGTCTACCCAAGACTCACGCCTAGAAAAATTCACAACATAGGATCAGTATACCCGATCCACCATTAAAGAATCTCCTACTGGGTAGATACATGAATAGGCATGGCAAGATGCCCACTAAAAGAATCAAAACACGAAGAAAAATATACAGACACATAGGAGAAAGTTGACCTTGGGTCAAATAACACAGATGTAGATATAAAACAAACAGGAATAATACCTTTGATCACAGTATCTGAAGCCTCTACCTTATGTCTAGATGGTATAGCATAGAACTATCCATGACCACCAACTAATTGAGTAGCCCTATGACCACCACCACGAGCTCTACTACCTCTGCCCCTCGTATTTTTGATAGTACCCTTATATCTCATAGCTAAAATCAAAGTAGATCTAATCACACAATGGGGATGGTATTTAGATAAATGGCCAATCTCATCATACATAAAGCAACCTTTATGGCCCGACTTAATATAAAAAGGTATCACTAGGCTCGAACAGCCACCCTAAACTGCTGGACAAGAAGACCCACTACCTGAACTCTGTAAGGCTGCCTGCACCGGTCTACCATAATACCTATGAGAATCTTTAAATCTCTACCTCAAGAAGCTTGACCTTTAAACTCACCAAAATGGCACACCTTGTTAGTGCCACCCTGAGATGCTCGAAGAATACCATCAGTCATCTTAGCATAATCCACTATACTTCAAAAAGATGCTCTATAAAAACTATCTAAGATGCAGCCAACTGAAGAGCGACATCAAAACCCTTCACAAACTTCTGAATCTTCTCATACTCAATACAAATACTAATATAAGAATATTTGGACAAGGAATAGAAGTGTTCCCCATACTCTATAGTAGTCATGGAGCCCTGCTCCAGGTGATCAAACTTATCTCACATCCGATCTCTCATTCTGTAAGGCACAAATCTATCTAAAAAGACATTGGCAAATTGTTCCCATGTTATCTCAGGAGAATTAAGAGGTGTACAACCAACAGCCACCTCCACCAATCTCTAAAAGCATCTCTTAACTGGTATGTAGTTTAAAAAACCCCATGTGACTCAAGCAAACCCAAATTATGCAACTTCTCTCGATAATCAATCAGGAACTCATAGGCATCCTCGTCCATAGAACCACTAAATCTAGGAGTACCCAAATGAGTAAATCTCTCAAACCCCTCTAATCCTCAAAAGACATAATAGTACTCGCAGCAAAAAGAGGCATAGTGAATCTGGAAAGTTGAGATCCCATCTGAGGAGGTAACATAGATGAAGGTTGAAATCCCAATCTCAGAATACCATACTCAGATGTCAGCACTGATAGAAGAATAGTACTCAGGGTTTGAAAACTAAAGGTACACACGGATAACCAAAGAAGAACCCTCTAAGTAGGTCAGTAAATGCACCAATAATCCCTCTAATGTTAGGGAAGACAAACTGTGAAAAAATAGAAATAAACTTATACCCTAACTTACTCCATACGAGGCTCAGGGGAGAGTCCCTTAGCACTTTTTCTAGAAGGGGCTAATCCATGGGCCCATCCACTCTTTTGAGTCTATCTATGACTTGAGGCTCTCCCTCTAGGTGAAGGCTCTATATTTCTACTCTCGTAGGACCAAGTCAACACCATCTTCATAGAAAGAGTGAAACACAACTCAGATCACAAGGTATAAAAGAAATTCGCATGATAAGGGATAAAATAAGGTAAGTTTCCTAAAGAAATCCTATAGCCTCTCATAGATAGATATGGACATCTACGTATAGATCCGCAAGACTCTATTAAACATCTCGTTCTTACACTGTTAAGACCAATGAACCTGGTTACTCTGATACTAATTTGTCATAATCAAAATCCAAGGGTCATCATGGCACTTACCGCAGCGGACCTTAACAAGTAAGCCTATCACCCAAACTGATACACAAGGGGGGAAAGATAGTAATAACCCCAAGGTAAGGCTTCTAGAATAAACTTAAACCATATAAGTATAATAAATATGAAAAGAATAAAATCAGCAATACAGCCATAACTCCCAAAATATAATGCCAACATTATAAGAATGTATCTAGTACAATCCAAATAAAATACATAAGAAAATCTATTAGATACAACTATGTTTTTGAAAACTAGTAAAGACATAGTCTAGTGATAGAGAAAAATAGTAGGAGATATATGAATGCCTGAATATCACCCATTACCCTAAAATCTCCAACAATTGCTCGAGTCAAGCAATGTAGGGCACACCCAAACTTGAATCTACACTTTAAGGGTACAGTAGAAGTGAGTATGGTCCACTTGCACTTAGAAAGTAGCATAGGTCGACCAAGCAAAGTAGAAAATAAGGCATATAACATATACACTTAGGGTGCATACGTATAATTAAGAAATTCCCCATAATGGTAGCCCACACCTCTTGTACTAAAAGTTCTAATATAGCACATATATTGCAACAAACAACAGAAAAAACCACAAGAATACAATATACCACATATAAGTAGGACAAGAAAGGACAATATACATACAAGATCATTGAGTACAAGTGTAAGAAGATAGAACAATTAAATAAGTAATAAGTCAAAGAAGAAGTACAATCATATCTTAAAAATAATAAAGTAAACATAATAGAATGGTGATGGTGATGACTATGATGATGCATGAGGTTGTCACACAACCACCGAGACCATCGCACAGTATTCGTATACATCTACGAAGCTAAATTTTCTTGACATAGGACCCATAGGGGGGTCGTTAAAAAGTATACAATCCATATATCATATCTCCTCCCTGGGATATCCCTCAGGGAGGGTTTTATAAAATGTCATAATTTTTTCTCCCTGGCACATCACTCAAGGAGGGTTTTGAAATGGTGTTGCCAGTGTTTCTCAAATTTTACCACAGTGGTACCAATATTTCATGAATGAGTATGATATGAGTATGTAATGCTCACATTCAATCACAATGAGTATTTCCACAATCAACTACATGAGGTATTTCTGTAACCAACCACAATGATATATATATTTCCACAACCACGTGAGCCAATATCCACTTATTATTTCCAACTATCTATGAATTTCCACATGTTTTATATGCCAATAAAAAATGGAGGATCACCACTTCATAGAAGATCCACAAGAATACTGAATCACCTAACGTTGCACAGGGGCAGTGAAAAACCCTTCGAACCCCTCATTATGAAATGATGTAGCATCCAAGGATGACCAGTGGGATAAAAACTAGCATATAACTTAGGGAAAGTAATAAAGTAATGCAAATTCCAAAAGAAATTCAAAACCATATGCACAATAATTATATACATACATAGATGTCGAGATAGGTACAAGGGTCATGAACATAAGAGTTTAAACCATTAACCTAAACTATATAGCTTACTCCATCCTAAAAGCACCCACGAGATATATAGGTTTAGCTCCCCTTGCTAAAAGGGCCCTAGTACGGGTTAGCTGTATAAATCAAGGAATCTGAAGAAAGGGATAAAAACCCTAAAGCTCTATCCATTCTAAAAATATAATATGTGAACCTATCATATAGTTATATAAACCTCCACAATGGCAAATGTGGTTTCCAGTGCTATCCCCCTCCCCCCTCCCTTGGGATACACCTTTACGGTGAGCAACATAATTTTTTTAAAGTCCAATTTAAAATAATTTACACATAAACCCAACCATTAACTCAGGAATCATGGTCCGGTATGGAATGAATTTATAAACATGGAATCGAATCGATCATCAGATTATAAGTTCATAACCCTATCCCATTCCATTTTGGGCAGAAAAAATCTACTAATTCTTTGATCTCAGTTAGTTAGTCGAATCTTGAACTAAGGAATAGACCCTAGAAGCAAAAAAGGCTATCCTGAGCAATTGCAATAATCAGATTCATTGATATTTTTGGTATAGTAAATGTTATCACACATACAATAATACTCAATTTAATGGAATTATTTGATCTTAAATGGGATCTTCTATAATTTTGAACATAAGGGGTTATTTCTTGGTTTCTTCCAATCATTAATAACTTGATTATATTTAGATAATAGTAGAAAGAAACAATGCTTGTAAGGAGTCCTATTAAAACTAAGAAATATAGGCCTGCTTGACATCCGCACCTGAATAAATAGTATTTTCAAAAAAAACTACTAGTGGAGAAAAACCTCCTAGAGATAAGAGCGTAGGGCTAAAGAGAGAGTTAAAAGGGGATTTTTGGTGTATAATCCTGCATAATCTCGAATATTATAAGTTTAGTACGTAGACCAAATAATACAATGCAAGTAAATATTCCTAGATTCATGGAGATATGGAACAACATTTAAGTTATCATGCTTGCATATCCATCATTTGAGTTTTCAATGATTATTCCAATAATTACTTTATTTGTCCTATGGACGAATATGCAAGCATACATTTCATACTTATTTGAGTATTAGCAATGAGATTTCTTAATATCATGCTAAGAATAGCTAAGATTTCTAGAAGAATATTCCCTTATTTAAATTATTATGGAGAATCCAATTTCTAAGTCTTTTGGTATAATCTCTGACTTTATCTTTAAAGGCATCCATGAAAAGTATGACCTGCAAGCATCTATTTTAGATTTAGTGTGCCACACAGTCTGAAAGAAAAGATATGATCTTTACCATACACTAGAGAAAATTAAAGCAAACATAAAATAGAAGATGAGAATTAGCGATATTAGCGAAATGATCTCTAGGATTTCCAAGCCTGATCTTAGACAGAGAAGGCGCTTTCCAATCTTCAAAAAGAGAATATCTTTCCTAGATTCCTATTAGAATTATTAGTGCACTACGACCTGAGATTGAGCTCGCTTGAAAGTATCCCATGAAAGACCTATGATTCCCCAATCACTATTTATTACCTCTAGGCTCTAAACCAGACCTCAGCTAAAATCTTATAGAAAATCAAAGAATCTCTTTAAAAAAACTAAACTGTGAACCATTAAAAGAAATGCTCCATCTTATGTCACTAGGTGGGTATGACTAGGGGACCTAATGTTGAACTTGCTACGACTCTCCAATCACTACTTATTACCTCCCGGATCTAAACCTATGGACCTCAGCTAAAATCTCATAGAAAATTAAGGAATCTTTTTGAAAAACCTAGACTGTGAACCATTGAAAGAAATTCTCTATTTGATGTCACTGGGTAGGTACGACTAGGGGAATGAGTCAAACCCTTTGGATATGATTCGTATCCTTCTTTCTCTTCCCTTCCATATCCTAGGCAGTATGGTGAGGGTTACTCACTGTCCTAGATATGAGTTACCCTCCTAAATCATACCCTAAGTATACAAGTTATACCTAGGTGAGTCGTATGGAGTGAGGTCTTAGCTTGGAGTGGACTATTTTTGCTATGGGTGGAGCATACGATTTAAGAGTGAGTCATACTCTTTTGATACGACTCAAGGGTGTATGTTCATACCCTTAATAGTGTGTGTGACCTAGGATAATCCTAGTGTATGAGTCAGGGTACCACTCATACCCTAGGGTATGGTTCGTTTAGTGAGTTGTACCCCTGGTCGAGTTCATTTTCCAGTTTTTAACTAAGGGCCTTGTGGTTGTTTCCCATGCCTAGAACCCTAAGTCCTATCTCTATATAAGTGGTTTTGGACTCCTAAACATCTAATTTTGATGGATCAAACACCCTAAATACTCTCTCAAGCTCATCTTTAAAGGATTGGAGGCTAGGGTTTCAAGGATGATCTTCAAGAGGTGAAGTGAAGTCAATATTCTTGGTGATTTAAGTTGCCTAAGGCATATAACTCTTCTCCTTGCTAAATAACTCTAAACACATGTATTTTACACTTGGATTAGTAAGTGTACATGGTGGTTTTGAAATTAAATGAAAAGGGTTTTGTTGCCTAATTATGAATAATGATTATTCTTGCTTATACTTATATTTATACATGTTATTTATGGTAGTTTGCACATGTGAATGCTTGTTGAATGTGGTTTAACATGTTGTTCTTGAGTAACCCTATTCTTGATGATTTCTACCATGAATTGGCCTTGGTAAAGGCATGTACATAAGGTGTTTGTGAAAATGTCTAAGTGGGATGTCAAGTCACATGATGATGATGCTTTAAACCAGGGAAATGGACCTTTATGTATGAATTCTTGATAAACTATACTGTGAAGGTAAAATGAACCATGTATTGTGTAATTGATGACCCTGATGGTTTGATGAATAAGAAGGGGTTTAAAGTCCCTAACATAAAAATGAACTTGAATTGTGTGTTGAACTAAATTATGGTAAAGAATTTCTAATGAAGTGTGAATGGCTTGTAAGGGTCTTGAGGGACATAGTTTAAATTATATGATGAGTTGAATTAAGGAATTAGCATATTGAAATGGTTGAGCAATGAAGGCTCCTATGAGGACCATGTGGTCACGCATGGTGTTGAAATTGGCCAAATGGGTTAAAGTCCTTATTTGTGAAATTGAATGTATGTGGATGCATGGAAAAAGGTTTATAGTCTCAATATCAACTAATGATAGTCATGATGTCTTGAGGTTAAAGTCCCTTTCCTAATAAAATCACTTATGGTTAAAGTCTCTTGCATAGTGAGATCTTATGAGGTCGAAGTATCTCGCAAAATGAATTGGCTTGGGGTTAGAGTGCCCTATCTAATACGACATGAGGTTAGAGTCTATTTCCTAATAATTGAGTATATCGTTAGAGTGACATGCTTAAATGAATATGTGTGAGTGGTTAGATTCCCTCACTTATATGAATGTATGTGACTGGTTAGAGTCCCTCATTTAAGTAGATGTGTATGTGGTTAGAGTCCCTCACTTAATTGGATGTGTATGTGGTTAGAGTCCCTTACTTGATGATATGTGAACATAGTTAAAGTTCTATGTCTAATGAAAAATGCTTTAATCTATAAGTGTGGAAGGTTAGAGTACTCCATTACATGTATGATAAATAAGTGCTTCCAAGGTGTTTATAAGACTTCTCCCACATCCCCCCCTTGGTTAGCGTGTGATATGTTTATATGTATGGATAAGGTTATGATTATGATTGAATATGACATATATTGACTTGTTGTTGAATGAGGATGCTATTTTATCCTTATCCTTGAGTTATATACTAGCGCTCCAACTACTAACTGTCTCCAGATGTTATGTCCCCATGCGACATAGGGTCCAAAGCATCTTCTTTTCTTCCTATGTAGTGATTAGGCAATCGAAGTAGTTTGTGCATTGACTTGGGAGAGGTGAGCTTCATTACTTCGAAAGGCATTCCTTCTTGGTCTCCTACCTTTAGACTTAGTCCTATTTTTACTTGGTTTGGCTATTGTCGAGGGCTTGTCCTGATTATATATTTCTAAACTTCCATTTGTATAGAGGTATTAAGGATAACTGTGCACTTGGGTGTATTAGTTAGTTGATGAATCTAATGAACTATTTCGACATGTTTAAGTTATGACTTGTAGTATGTTTTTTGCTATCTCAATATATGGTCTTGATTCACCCAACCTTTGTGATTGATGTGATGATTGTGATGGGTCATCAGGGCAACCTCCGATTCATGTGGGATTAAGGTGCCTATATGATTGATAACACTCAAATTAAACTCTTGAATGGGTGTAAGAGATAGTTTTCAATATAAAACCCAACTAGGTTGGGGTCGAATCCCATAGGGAATAGGGTGTGAACGTCAATTTGTTTATGAAATACTTTACTGGTAGTTTATTTTTTCTGAAAGATGGGGGTTTAAAGTTCACAATGAATCAATCTTCACTTTCTGAATTATAGTATTGTTATCAATATAAATGGGAAACCAGAATTATGATCACCAAAGGTTTTGGGTATTGACAGATACTAGGTAATGCTAGAAACCCTTGGAATGAGTAGAACAACAGAATATCCCTGACTGTGATACTATATGACTTATCTCTCAACCTCACCAGATAATTTATTATCTAATTCTCTCAAACTTAGATAATTTATCTATATCCAAATGGATGTTATCTCAGGTAGATTAATCCAGTTACGGCATTAATCATTAAACAGAAGGTTGGTAGCTTCCGAGTCCCTATTGATAATTCCCGTTCTCTAGTCTATTTCTCCGTTAGAAGCAAATAAAACCTAAGGCATAATCTAATGTTTGCAACCACTAGATTTTAGTTAAAACCATAGAATTTCAAGATGTTCTACTACTTCTTGAATCCGTTAAACACCTAGCATCATATCAAACCCTAATCCTTGGATCCCATAACCCTGGCTAATGGAATTAGCCGCTCATGATTTGATGAAAGAAATCACAAGTTGAATTCATGATGATAATAATTAAATTACATATAGATGGAAAACAACAAGAAATTTCTTTAATTAAATCCCAAGTTAGAAACCCAAGAATAGTTGATAAGAAACAAAACTAAGAATAATTGGCGAAAGAGAACAATGTACCTGTTTCTCTCTCCAAAGTTCTTGTTTTGAATAATGAAAACTTGATAATTTAAAAACCCTTAAAATTTCTATTTATACTAAAGCCTAATTAAGGTAATAAAATAACAAAATCACAGCTGGGCTCGGATTTAGGTGACGGCATATTTGTGTTGATCATCAGTCTTCTGACGGCATCTCAGATATGTCATCCGAAGTTGTGCCTTCTTAACCTGTTTTGCCTCACTCTGACGATGTCCTCCGATGTCTTAACAAAGGAGTGACGGCGTGTAGCAAATGTCGTCAGACCTTCAGCTTCTTTCACCATGTTCTGTCCCACTTGACGGCATCTTCTGACGGTTTACCATACTTGTGACGACATATTGAGAATGTCGTCACCTTCATCCAATAAATTTTCTTCACTGTTCTTCCTGACGCCTTTTTTTGGTAGCTTACCACATCTCTGACGGCTTGCAAGAAATGTCGTCAGACTCATATCAGCTCACTTGTACCAGATTTTACTTATTTTGTTTATCTTTCCTATGTTTTCCTCCCATCCTTGCTACAACTGCAATATCACAAGAAAACGATCAAAAACAACCAAAAGTTGCTTAAGACTTCACAATTATTTAGAGTTAAAAGCCTCAAATATGTTAGCATCTGCTCAACATCAACACCCTCAACTTAAAATAATTGCTTGTCCTCAAGCAACCAAAACACAACTAAGAATACAAAATACAATCAGCATCCAGTCACTCGACTTTGCTAAAAACCACATGCATCCTCTCCAAGGTCAATCAACTTAAAAATCAGTTGTGCCAAATTTTTTAAAATAACCATGCAACTCATAGGAATCAAGGTATGGCATCCATTCGGCAACAACACTCATACATGCATCTACATCACATTCACCAAAATAATTCAACAACTGGTAGTATACCTATTGTGCCCTCCCAGGAAAGAAATTTCCCTTTTTTCTCATTATCAGCAATCAAGGTATAATCATGGGGATAATCACAAAAGCTCTCACACTCAGAATGAAGTTCAACCAGTGTATGCCAAATACCATATGCTTTGCCCTTATCGTTATTACCGAGGTGTCTAGACAGGTAAGCTAGGATCACTATAGGACTTTCTCAAGCTTGTAATGTATTATAGGGGATGGTATGGTATTAAACAGCATTTAGAGTGACTAACCTCCTTGGAACTACCTTATCTTGTGGGGTCTACTTATTAACCTCATTTTCTTTTCTTTTTTTCTCTTGATCGCAAAACAGGGTGTGGTCTTTCTTTTTATTCAAACAATTTTCATTTTATTGCTCTTTTTCACCAGCACCCAACTATCAATTTCTTTTTCAGAACTTTTTTTTCTTTTCTTTTTATTTTACCCTTCTTCATACCCAGTTTATCTCACGCACCCCTATAATAGCCACCCTCAACTTAGGTTGTTTGCCTAAGTCAAGGTGCACAGTGTCCAAGGAGGACCAGGGCCAAAATAGGTTCATTATGATTTAAAAAGGGAAGGTGATGGGTTTCATAGAAAAAAAATGGTCAATTTAGGCGCAAACGGGGACCAAAGGGTATAATGTATTACAAGGAAGGTCATTTAGGCTAAAAGTGATTGAAATTCAAAAATGGCCTATGATCCTTTCCTAACTCCTATCCTTCAACTACAGTAAGATGAACCGGGCAAGTTCTATATTAGGCAATACAAAGGAAATGCAGTTAAGCCTCACACACACTTGGCACATAAGCATATTACTAGCTACTACTTATCCAGTTCATGCAAATGTTTGGCAGTGATTGTCAAGTTACTAGAACTACTGCCACAACAAGATTCACACATGGTTAAAATTTAATGCAGTTCACACAGTCATGCAATCAAACCAATAGAGAGGTGCTAAAAAATTCATCAAACATACAGACTGCTTCAAGTATAAGTATTTCTCCTAGTTACGAACACAGTTGGTACAACGACAATACACCCCCACACCCTCAACTTAAAATCAAAAATAAATAAAACTAAGGGTTTAGGGTGTACCTAGTAGATATCAAGTACGAGGATCATGGGGTTTTACCCCCACATCAGTATCTCCAGTCGGGACACTTATATCTGAAGCCTGCTATTGCGCTGGCTCAGCTACCACTGTATCTGAAGGAGGTGAACTAGATGAGGCTTCTACGGCTCTAGCTTGGAGTGCCTCCTCCCTTCTCAAGTGTTCCTCTAGGGATACTTGTATTGCCTTTTCAGGTTCGCTTTGTCAGTGGCCACTACCTCATCACTTGCTTACGTCGTCTTTTCTGCTCCTGTTTTCTGAGCCTTCTTATTCTTCTTTGCCTCTTTCTCGGCTTTGCCCCCATTCTCATCATCTCTTTGTCTCTTTCTCTTTCCTTCTCTCTTTTAATCTTTCTTTTCTTTGTTTTTCTTCTTCTACACGGGTTCCTCAGTAAGATCAAGCAACTCTAATTCACCTTCGGGCTCCTCAGCCACATCTTCTGTTACTGTAATACACTGGAGCTGTCTAATCACTCCAAACTCCATCTTCATCTGCTTAAACTCAGATCTGAATTGTTTAAGCTATGTACTCGACATTTCTCTTTCTCACACATCAAACCGATTTTCCAAGTCAGAAAATCTAGCAGGAAAGGACTAATAAGTCTCAAGTGCAGTACTGATTGTCTTATCTACTGCAGTTGCAAACTACTTCAGCTGAGCCTCGCACCATTGAGTTTTTCTAGCAATCTTTCTAAAGTTTTGCAAATTGAAAGCAAGTCCTGCTGGTGCTGCAGAAGCTGATGGAGCTAATTCAGTTGCATGCACTGAACCTGCCTGTGCTGAAGGTGGTGGTGGTACTGCTGCAGCCTCAGGAGCTTGTGCCTCCACAGTAGGCACTGAACTAGAATCTATAATAGGAGGCTCAACTGCTACCTCTTCTTCCATCTCAAGCCTTAATGCAGGTAGATTTTCCTCACTTTTGATCGGGTTGTGAGTCTTTCTGGCAGTGACATCCTCATCCACACCTGCGATCTCGGGCACATTTGCTGCTCCACATAGCCTAGTGATCAGACACGGGAATGGATATGCAGTATCGGGCCTAGACACCCGAATCTTTATCTCCTCAGCAATAATTTCACCAAAATCTAGGAACATCCCAGTTACTAGACTAGCAACTAGTACGGACCTGTCATCTCTCAGTAGATTATCATTTTCTATAGGGATCAAGTACGTGCGCACTACGCCCCACCAGAACTTTTCCTCAGTTATCAAAGAAGTTTTGTAGATCCTTTCATTCAGGTTGGTCGACCAAATAAGCTCTCCATCCTCTATGTGAGTCGCCAACCATTTGCATTGATTCGCTCGATCTTTCAAACGGGCATAGAATGTGGGTGAAGTATCCTAAACATTAAAGTTCGGCCCATGAAGGAACCGATTGATTGTTGTGTCCGAGATACTCACTATCACTCCCCTCACTGCAATTTTCTCCAGTAATGGCATATCTGATATTCTCTCACCTTACTTGTATCTATTTTCCAGGTTCGCTTGGTAGTTTGCATAGAACTTCTGTACTACTGCAGGACTGTGGAAATCTCCTGTTCTTGTAGTCCACTCTAGGCCATAATCTTGGAACTTTTTCATAACCTCCGGGTAGTTGATCAACCATTTGGTAATGATTCATTTTTCTTCAAAGATAGGTATCCAAAAAGGTCTCCATTGAGTTCTACGCAGACCATCAAGATATACCTTTTCAGCTCCCAGAATAAGCCATCTAACATTATCTTTAACCTCCGGGTTTTTGCATCTCACTAAAGCTCTCTGAATTGGAGAATCATCATCACTTTACTTTTCTGAGGATGGTGGTCCTGATTCTGTCTCCTCAGACCCCTTCTCTTCAGATTCATCCTTCTCAAACTCAGGCGATTCGGACTTGGTTTGCTTGGAACCCTCTAGCTCAGAGGACTCACTCTCAGGTGGGATAGTAGTTTTAGGATCATTACTATCCTCCACCTGAATGGGTTTAGGTGGAGAAGATGCCTTTGGGCTTGGTTTCTTTATCTTCCACCTGAGCAGTGGTTCTTCATCTTCATTGTCGGAGTCCTCATTAATAAGATTTCGAACCACTTTTGTCTTCGCCACTTTCTTTGGAGTGTTAGGACTCTTTCTTTTGGGTGCCATTTTTATTCCTGATTGTCAACTTGCACACTGCCTTAACAATGGAGCTTAGTTCGTGTGAAGTGTAATCTTGAGGTGAGAGAATATGGATGAGAAAAGAAAGTTGGTTACTTTACTTTTAATCCAATCTCTCAAGGGAAAGGTTTTTTTGCTTGATTTTCTCCAAGTTTAGAAAGGAAAGGTTTTGTTGCTTAGTTGGGATCAAGTTGGAGAAGGAAGGAAGATATTAGATATTCTAACTAAGGAAGGAAATAACTAAACATGGAAACAAAATAAACTAATGGGAAGGTGAAGATTTTAAGCTTGGGTCGGGTCAGATCCAACTTAACAGCTGGGCTCGTAATACCTGACGACATAGAGAAATGTCGTCAGAGTTGTGGTAACTCGTTAGGCAATATTATCAGGGTTAGGAAAACACTTCTTCATACTAGACCTCTCTGTTGTTATTTTCTGGTAAGCCGTCATAGGTGTGACGTCTTACCATAAAGGTCGTCAGGGTCCTTTTTAGCAGATAATCTTGATTTCACCTTCCAGGTATTAAAAACCTCACTATAAGAATAAAAACTAACCTAAAAATGAATGAAAATAAAATTTTGGGTTGCCTCCCAATAGCGCCTGATTTAGTGTCGTGGCACGACTTGGTCATCTTGACTACTCAGACTTCGTCAAGATGCCGTATCACTATTTTATTACCACCTCCGTGGAATACATCCACGACCGAGAAGATGTTCATATCCTCCAACTTCTTTGTAGGAGGTTGCATTTTAAATCTGGCCTTCTTTTTTCCATATCTGAACTTGAGCTCATTGAGCTCCATATCAACCAATACTCTCCAAGTGGGTAATAATAGTCTACCCAAAATGATGGGTACCTTAAAATCAACATCACAATCGAACATCACAAAGTCTGCAGGTAAAACAAAGTTGTCCACTTTTACCGGCACATCATGTAATACACCCATTGGTAGCTTTACCAATTTGTCTGCCATCACAAGATGCATCGTTGTGGGGGTAGGATCCCCCAATCCCAGCTTCTTGTAGATCTCAAAAGGCATCAGATTAATACTTTCTCCTAAGTCACATAAAGCTTTTGTAAACTTTATAGAACCCACTGTGCACGGTATAGTAAATGCTCCAAGATCAGGCTTTTTCTTTACTAAGGATTGTGAAGAGACTGCACTACAGTGATGTATGTTGTCCACTGGCTCACTGGTTACCTTCCGCTTCTTTGTTAGAAAGTCCTTCATAAATTTAGCATAGCTCAGCATTTGCTCAACTGCCTCCATCAATGGCACCGTTACTGTCAGTTGTTTCATTACTGCCATGAACTTGCTAAATTTTTCATTATCTTCTTTCTTCTTCAACCTCTGAGGAACTGAAAGTGGTGGTCTTGGCATTTGTTTCCATACCACGTCCTCTTTCTTGTCGTCTTCTTTCTCTAACATATTAATAAAGCCATCCACCTTCTCAGACTCCGCTGGATTTCTTCCTTCTGATTCATCAACACTTACCTTCTTTTCCACAACTTTACCCATAGAAGGGCCAGATAACAGCTTACCACTCCGAGTGTTAATCGTCAATCAAGAGCCATCAGTCCGCGGGTTCTGAACCGTATCACTAGGTAAAGTGCCCATTTTTCTCTGGTTCAGAGTAGCCGATAGTTGACTCATCTGTTGCTCTAACTGCTTAATAGAAGCAGAGTGTGAGCTAACTAACTGACTGAGGGTAGAAAACTCACTTTTCATATTAGTCACCCCCGAGTTAGTAGCTTCGACTCCCTTCAACATCTTTTACATTATGTCCTCCATGGACATCTATCCAGAACTAGTAGATGCAGCATCCCGACTTCCAGGAGGAACATACAATCCACTCCTGTCATTATTGTTTCTCCAATTTCCCTGCTCCCTATCTTTATAATCAGGTTTATCATAGAAATTACGACCTTGGTTCCCTTGGCTATTTCCTCGAAAACCCCCTGATTACTCACATAGTTAGCCTCAGCATCAGCAACTACAGATACGGTACCCTGAGCATCCACAGCCTTAATTATTTCAGTCTTGCCGGATAGCAAGTGCTTAGCCAGCAAGTCCATCTGCATCTTTAAGTGGGCCATATCCTGATCTCGCTCCTTATCCCTTCTACGTTGTTCTATAGTAATACCACCAGCAATAGTAGGGCTAGCCACTACAGAATCCCTAGTGTGCTAAGCCCGACTTTTCTTGGTCATTCTATTTAGCATGTCAGAACCATCCAGAAAAGAGAGGTCAATGAACGAACCACCTGCAGCGTTGTCGACTATTGGCTTTGTCATAGAGTTGAAATCTCTGTACAAAGTCTCCATCAAATCCAAGTCCGTCATATTGTGGTTCGGACATTGTGCAAGTTTCTTCTTAAACCTTTCCCAAATCTCATGTAGTGCTTCAGTCAAAAGTTGTCTAAAGTTGCTAATCTCGTCCCTCAACTGTACCCTTCTAGAGGGTGGAAAGAACTGTTCTAGGAATGTATATTTCAACTGTCTCCAGTTGGTTATAGAATCAGGCTTTAACTCATTCAACCACATTGTTGCCTCTCCAGACAGAGACAATGGAAATAACCTCAATCTGATTATATTCTGGCTCACTCCCGGATTGTCAAAGGATTTGTAGATGGTGATGAAGTTCACCAAATTCATGTTAAGATCATCACCAGGCAAGCCTCCAAATAACCCCTTCAAATTCAGGAGTTGGATCATGGTACTTGTTATGCTGAACTTTGCACCTGGTGCCAACGGTGGCGGGATGATAGCACCCGTTGCACTATCTCCATACATTCCTTCATCATTATTATCAGCCTTATAGTGCATAGTCTTTTGACCATATATACCTCGAGCTGGGCGATTTCTATTGACGTTTCGCTGCACTGGTGCAGCAACTTGCTCCGCTCTTCTTGGGTTTTGAGGATTCAGCAATTCCTCATCACCCAAGTCCTCATCATCAGGGTTTTGGTGATGTGCTTGTTGACCCAAATTTTGCACATTTACCTGAGCCCTGGCTAAAGCAGCTAATTTTTCTGCTTCTTGTTGTTCAGCCATTCTTCCAATTAGTTGAGGTTTCGGGTTAATTGGTAACAGTGGTTCTCTGGAACTTCTCGTTTTTGGAATAAACAACACAGTACCTACAATAAACAAAAACAAAAAATAAATGTAAATCAAGGAAACTTAACTATCAGCATATTTTTGCACACAAAATTTTTGGTCTACAACCGTACTCCCCGGCAACGGTGCCATTTTTGATAATGCTCAAATTACACTCTTGAATGGGTGTAAGCGATCGTTGTCAATATAAAACCCAGCTAGGTTGGGGTCGAATCCCACAGGGAATAGGGTGTGAACGTCAATTTGTTTACGAAATACTTTACTGATAGTTTATTGTTTCCAAAAGATGGGGGTTTAAATTTCACAATGAATCAATATTCACTTTCTGAATTATAGTGTTGTTATCAATATAAATGGGAAACCAGAGTTATGATCACCAAAGTTTTTGAGTATTGACAGATACTATGTAATGTTAGAGACCCTCGGAATGAGTAGAACAACAGAATATCCCTAACTATGACACTATCTGACTTATCTCTCGACCTCACCAGATAATTTTTTATCTAATTCTCTCAAACATAGATAATTTATCTATATCCAAATGGATGTTATCTCAGGTAGATTAATCCAGTTACAGCATTAATCATTAAACAGAAGGTTGGTAGCTTCCGAGTACCTATTGATAATTACCGTCCTCTAGTCTATTTCTCCGTTAGAAGCAAATAAAACATAAGGCATAATCTAATGTTTGCAACCACTAGATTTCAGTTAAAACCACAGAATTTCAAGATGTTCTACTACTCCTTGAATCCGTTAAACACCTAGCATCATATCAAACCCTAAGCCTTGGATCCCATAACCCTGGCTAATGGAATTAGCCGCTCATGATTTGATGAAAGAAATCACAAGTTGAATTCATGATGATAATAATCAACTTATGTATAGATGGAAAACAACAAGCAATTTCTTCAATTAAATCCCAAATTAGAAACCCAAGAATAGTTGACAAGAAAGAAAACTAAGGATAATTGGCGAAAGAGAACAATGTACCTGTTTCTCTCTCCATAGTTCTTGTTTTGAATAATGAAAACTTGATAATTTAAAAACCCTCAAAATTGTTATTTATACTAAAGCCTAATTAACGTAATAAAATAATAAAATCACAACTGGGCTCGGATTTACGTGACGGCATATTGGTGTTAATCGTCAGGCTTCTGACGGTGTCTTAGATATGTCATCAAAAGTCATTCCTTCTTAACCTGTTCTGCCTTACTCTGATGATGTCCTCCGACGGCTTACCAGAGGAGTGACGGCATGTAGCAAATATCGTCAAACCTTCAGCTTATTTCACCATGTTCTGTCCCCATCTTCTGATCGCTTACCACACTTGTGACGACATATGGAGAATGTTTTCACCTTCATCCAGCAACTTTTCTTCACTGTTCTTTCTGACACCTTTTTCTGGTAGCTTACCACATCTCTGACGGCTTGCAAGAAATGCCGTCAGATTCATATCAGCTTACTTGTACCAAATTTTACTTATTTTGTTTCTCTTTTCTATGTTTTCCTCCCATCCTTGCTACAACTGTAATATCACAAGAAAACGATCAAAAACAGTCAAAAGTTGTTTAAGACTTCGCAATTATTTAGAGTTAAAAGCCTCAAATGTGTTAGCATCTGCTCACACATCAATGACAGGCCCTATTTTGGGGTGTGTCAAGTTGGTATCAGAGCCAGGTTCATGGTCAGTTGGATGTCTACAATACTGTGTTGAGTAGAGTCTTTTTTATTGGTATGAAGCATGCCACACTTATAAAATTAGGCTATGAGACATTATAGGAAAATGTTTCCCTTTCTTGTGTTTCAATCCCAAGCTATAGAGTCTAAGGTCTTGGATTCCTCTGATTTTTGTTTTCTATCTTTCAGATCATGCCTTCAATGAGATCTGAGACTCAGGAAAACCCTTCTGAAGGCCCTATAGATGAAGCTCGTCCAACTTCTAGAGTTTGGAACTAGGCTAGGGCTGTGGAATCCAACAATCTTCATGGGGTTCCACCTGTCCCCACCAACCCCAACTATGAGAGTGACCCTCCTATTCCGTCACCTCAAGGGGATACTACTAATGCCAAGTTTCATCGCTCTATCAACATCTTGACTCAATTGGTGGTTTCTCAATCGAAGCGTGGTACTCCCGCTACCATTTCTTATAAGGCCACAAGAATGGGCCAATTTATGAGGTTGAGCCCTCTTATGTTATCCAGTACAAAGGTTGAGGAAGATTCTCAATGCTTTATTGATAAAATGGAGAAGATCTTTTGAATCATGCTTGCTTCGGAGATTGAGTCCATTGATTTTTCTACCTACCAATTGAAAGATATAGCCTACCAATGGTAAGAGGGGTGGGAGTTGTCTAAAGGTGTTGATGTTAGTCCCGCCATAAGGAAGGACTTCTCCAAGGCTTTCTTCGATCGTTTTTTTCCTTAGGAGTTGAGGGAGCCAAAGGCAGAATAGTTTGTTAACTTAAAGAAATGGAGGAAGTCTGTTCTAGAGTATGCCTTAAAATTCCATCAATTGTAAATGTATTCTCCCGAGATGGTTTCTAGCATAAGGGCTAGCATGCGTAAGTTTGTCTCGAGATTATCCCGTGAGTTAGTCCTTGAGAGTAAGGCAGCCTAGTTGATTGAAAACATGGATATTTCTAGGTTGATTGTGTATTTAAAACAAGTGGAAAAAGAGAAAAAGAAGTAAGTTGAGCTTAGTGAGAGTTAAGGAAAGAAATTTAGGCCTTCTGAGCTTTGTGGTGGTGACGGTGACAAGTGGCCACGAAAGAAGTGGGGGAGTTTGAGTTTTTTATCCCTGGTTAGTGTTTTCTCTCCTTACCTAAAGTTTTTAGGTGATCTTCGGTCTCAGTTTAGTGGTGGGTCCCAAGCAAATGGTACCTAATTCCAGGCTAGTGATGCCCAGTCGGCTTCATCTGGCCATCCTTACAGATTCTGTGGTCAGAGTCATCGTGGTCAAAGTGAGAATGGGAGAAACAGATTTTCTATTATGGTTAGGTTGGGCACATACAGTGTGAGTGGCCCTCTCTAGAATCTTCTTTGGACAACAGGGCCCCTATGCTACTCCATCTACTCTCACACTGAAGGGTGTTATGTCTGCCTCTACTTTTGTTTCTGGATCCGGAGCTGGTCAAAACCACTTGTATGCATATGGTGCTCACCAAGACTCTGAGGCATCTCTCGATATTGTCATGGATATGTTGAGACTTTTCTCCCATGATATGTATTGTTTGCTTGATCTAGGGTCTACTCTTTCTTATGTGACCCCGTATATAGCTATGCATCTTGATTTTGGTCTCAAGAGTATGTTGGTTCCTTTCTTGTTTCTACCTCAGTCAGAGACCCTATGACTGTTAGAAGGGTCTATAAGGGGGTGTGATATCAGTTGGTGGTAGAGATACTCTTGTAGACTTAATAGAGTTGAACATGGTCGACTTTGATGTCATTCTGGGGATGGATTGGTTGGACTCTTACTATGCTTCCTTAGATTGTTGGACCCATAAGTTCATGTTCCATTTCCCTTATGAGACAGTCATTGTATGGGAAGGTGGTTCTCTAGTGCCTTAGGGAAGGTTCATTTCTTATCTTAAGGCCCAAAAGCTGATTTCAAAGGGGTGTTTGTATCATTTGGTTCAACTTAAGGATTCTAACTCAGAAGATCCATCTCTAGAATCTGTTCACATAGTTAATGAGTTTCCCAAGGTATTTCTCGATGATTTTCCCGGTGTTCCTCCTGATAGGGAAATTTATTTTGGGATTGATCTTATTTTGGACACTCATCCAATTTTTATCCCTCCTTATAGAATGGCTCCGGTGGAATTAAAAGACCTTAAGGAGTAATTAAAAGACCTCTTAGATAAAGGTTTTATCTGTCCTAGTGTGTCTCCATGGGATTCTCTCATATTATTCGTGCGCAAAAAGGATGGTTCCCTTCGTATATGCATTAATTATCATCAGTTAAACAAAGTGACCGTAAAGAACAAATATCCTTTTCCTAGGATCGATGATTTATTTGATCAACTTTAGGGTACTAAGTGTTTCTCTAAGATTGATATTAGATTGGGTTATCATTATCTTAAGATTAGGGATGCGGATATCACTAAGACTGCCTTTAGAACCCGGTATGATCACTATGAGTTTCTTGTTATGTCTTTTTGGTTGACCAATGCCCCGATGATATTTATGGACTTGATGAATAGGGTCTTCCATCCATTCTTGGACATATTTTTTATTGTCTTCATTGATGATATCTTAGTCTATTCTAAGTGTGAGAAGGATCATGTAGATCACCTCTGTGCCGTGTTGCAAACTTTGAAGGATCATCGATTGTATGCCAAGTTCTCCAAGTGTGAGTTTTGGTTGAAAGCCGTAGCTTTTCTTGGTCATGTCATCTCCAGCAAAGGGATCATGGTAGATCCCCAAAATGTCGTGGCGGTTATGAAGTGACCTAGACCTACGACTCCAATCGATAGTTGAAGCTTCTTGGGTCCAGCTGGTTACTATAGAAGGTTTGTAGAGAGTTTCTCTACTATAGCTTCCCCATTGACCAAATTGACCCAAAATAAGGTCAAGTTCTTATGGTCCAATGCGGGTGAGGGTAGTTTTGAGAAGTTAAAAGATAAGTTGACTTCGGCTCTGGTTTTAACCTTGCCCGAGGAGAGTATTGGTTTCAGGATATATTATGATGTTTCTCGTTTCTGTCTCGGTTATATGTTGATGCAACATGGTAGGGTGGTGGCCTACGCCTCTAGGCAATTGAAAGTTCACGAAAAGAACTACCCTACTCATGACCTAGAGTTGTTAACTGTGGTTTATTCTTTAAAAATTTGTTGGCATTATCTTTATGGGGTTCATGTCGACATCTTATCCGATCATAAGTCTCCAATATGTATTTACCCAAAAAGAGTTAAATCATTGGCAAAGAAGGTGGCTCGAGTTGTTAAAAGACTGATATGAGTCTTCATTACCATCCTGGTAAGGTGAATGTAGTCGTCGATGATTTTAGTAGGTTATCCAAGGGGAGTTTAGCCCATGTAAATAGGGATAAGCGGTAATTAGTGAAGGACATTTATTGTTTGGCTAATCTTGGAGTTCGACTTGTGGACTCCAAAGATGGTGGTGTATTTGTGCTTCTGGAATCTCAGTCATATCTTGTTATTGTGATAAAGGAGAAGCAAGCCTTGGACCCCGGCTTGATGAAGATCAAGAGTAATATGGTGATCTGAGGTGGTTTTATACACTTTGGTATTATTATTCTAGCTTATTTTACTTTATTTGGAGAGTAATTCATGTGCTTAACGTGTTAATATTGATATAAATAAGTATTTAAGTGTCCAAGTGCGTGATTACAATGTCCAAAGTATTTTTCAAACAAGTTTGTGTTTAATTGAGTCATTTAGAGTTCAACCCGGAAAACTAGTTTTACTAGCTTGAGCTAGTTGTGTGTCTAGTTGGTCTCGGTGGATTCTAATGTGTTTAATTTTTTCCAAATATTTTAATGGTGTAATTATGAGTGGAATAAATTATTTGTAATGTGCCAAGCTCAATTAAATTAAGTCAAGAGTCGAAATAATAAGTGGAAGATTATTGTGAATTTGCCTTGTCTTAGCTCTTGTTTTGATTTGTCGTTGAGGTTATTATGGTTTTTTGATCTTTAATTCGTGGTATGTCATATTGTAGAAGGCTTTGTGAGGTGAATATGGTGATATAGTGATGATTTAAAGGCCGAAAATTCATTGAAAATACATTACAAAAGGCATGGGCAAAGAATAGGACATTCAACACTTAACAAAAATTTTGGAAGCAAATTTCAGTGAGTCATCGTGAAGTCGACGCGTCGCGTCGACATTCCCAGTGCTGCCAGTTCATCAACGCGTTAACTGACACATCGCGTCGATGATCAATGCCAAATACAATTTGCGCTGACACGGATTAAAGCATTTCAACAATAAAGTGCAAAGGTGGGAATCTTTTAGGGAATATCTTAGATTTCGTGCCAACCATTTAAAATCCCACTATAATTTGGATTTGGAATATAATATTTATAAACATCTGGACGTAATATTAAAAGGAAGGAATACCTTGGATAATTGAACATCTTGGAGACACGTGGACAACTTGGGAAAATTGGCTTACATATTATTTTTGGTCAAAGGGTGCTTGGACAATATATATATCACACAGATTGGACAAGATGGGAATAGCTGGGAACAACATACGGTGGAAACGGTGTGCTGCTACACTTTTTAGGTTTATTATTTTCTTATTTATCTTTCAAATTTTCATAACATGTATTCAAATATTTGGATCGTGATTATAAATATTATCGACTAAAAAAACCCCTTTTTCTGGAGTTAAAGCCAAGAACATGAGTACTATTGTTTTGAATTAATTTCGATTAATTTTGCTTATCATATTTGGTTGTTTGTTTATTCTTGTTTTAATTGTTTTAAGGATTCGCGACCCTTAGAATACATATATTGTCGACCTTTTGATCTCGGGAGAGGGAATAGGGTGATAGAACATGGAATAAATAAAGTTTGGGTTTTTATTCTTTTATAAAATAAAGAATTAAACTTAGCATCTAGGACAGGGATGTACTTAGATGCCTTACTTGATTCATACGTAGGATGATAACTTTAATTCACTTAATTGGATTATTACATCCCCGCTCAATGATGTAGTTTTAATGTCCATATTAGGTAAAAGATTAGAGGTTGGGAAACTATGATCATGCAATTAACGCTACGAATCAACAACCAAGATAAGCAAATTGACGAATGAAATTTAATAACATAGTATGATTGTTCGAAGTGCTTTATCCCTGAGCTTTTCTCCATTGATTGTCTCAAGTATTTTATTTTACGAATTATTTACTTTATTTTTAATTTACAAAAATTACAAACCCATTCTTTGGTTACTTTTGCACTAAATTAATCTAGACTGTGAACTAAAATTAAATCATTGTTTAATCGAATCTCTATGGGATCGATACTTGATTTTAATTAGGCCACTTTACTACTTGGTAGACCACGTACACTTCTGTGTGTGCTTGGGCGCTGTCAAGTTTTTGGCGTCGTTGCTGGGGACTTGTATTTTGGCAATTGTTTATTTTAGTTTTATATTCAGATTTATTTGGTATTTTTACTCTTGGTCTTGTTTTTGTATTTGCAGGAGACAGGTTTCTAAGTTTATAAGCTGGCAAGGGATTGGGAGTTAGTAGAACCAATCCCAAAACCCGAGTAACTTTACCATCAATGTAGAAGAGAAGCAATCCTTCTCCCTAGAATTCCGCAAATCCAAGAAGGCCAAGTGAATATTGTTCCTATGGCTGAACAAAAAGTAGCTGATAGGAAGGTTAGGGAAGTGGAAGTCCCACTTCCAACGAACTTGACTTCCCCAATTCAAAGACCGGTAGTTGGGGGAAATTTTGAGTTGAAACCTAATATGGTGCAGTTTCTTAATAGCAGTGGAAAGTTTGTAGGGCTTTTAGACGAGGATCCACAAGTCCACTTGCAGACTTTCATTGAGCTTACTAATACATTCACTCAAACTGGGGTGACTCCAGATTATATGAGGCTGACACTGTTTCCCCATTCCTTTTGGGGGAAGCTAAAAGATGGTTGAATGCGGAGCCGGCCAATTCAATCACATCATGGGATGACTTAGCCAGAAAGTTCCTCATCAGATTTTTTCCATCAGGCAAGACTATGAGACTTTGCAGTGAAATAGTGAGCTTTAAACAGAAGTCTGATGAAAACCTCTATCATGCTTGAGAACGCTTCAAGTCTCTTCTTCAGGAGTGCCCACACCACCAACATCCAATGAGGTACTTGCTCACACTTTTGTTGAATCTCTTGATCACAACACGAAGATTTTGCTAGATTCAGCCGCAGGTGGTCAAGCACTGGAGTTGACTTATAATAAGTTGTACACATTGCTGAACCCTATAGCACAAGGAAATCCAGATTGGCATTCAGATTCTAGAAGTACCACAAAAAGAATTACGGGTGTATTGGAGGTAAACCAATTCACAGCCTTATCAGCACAGGTTTCTGCACTTTAGTAGCATGAAATTGGTAGCAACACAATCTGCAGCCACAGTCAATGCTATCCAACAAGCTGTAGATTGGTGTGAGGTATGCAGAAATAATGGCCATTCAGCCATCATGTGCATTTTAAATCTGGAATCTGTGATGTACGTAGGTAATGCTCAAAGGCCAAATTATGATAATGCCTACAACATGAAGTGGCAAACTCAGCCATAAAATCAGCCATGGAGTGCCCCATAGCAACAGGCCCAATCAAATCAGTCAACGAACAACATGGAAGAAATGTTAAAACAGATCTTAGATGGTCAAGAACAATTTTTTGCAGATCTGAAAAGTCAAAAGGCAGATATACAAAATCAGCAAGAGGCCACAAGAAGTTTAGAATTGCAAGTGGGCCAATTATCACAAGCTCTAAACGCCAGACCACAAGGTGAGTTACCAGCAGATACAGAAGATCCAAACTAGGTTATGGCAATCACCTTAAGAAGTGGTAAGGAGCTTCAAGGAGAACTTCCCAAGGAAACAAAAGAGGTAGATGCTGATGTGTTGACCCAATAGGTAAATGACAGTGTTGCTAAAAATTCAAGAAAGTTTGAGTACTTGAAATAAAAAGTTGTTGAACCGGAGAAGAAAAAGATATTGCCACTCCCATTCTCTAAAAGGCAAATAAAAGCGAAGGAGGATGACCTATTTAAAAATTTCATTGATACATTCAAAGAGCTTCATATTAACTTACCTTTTCTAGATGTTTTGCAGAGTATGCGTAAGTATGAAAAGTACTTGAGAGATATAGTAGCAAAGAAGGTGAAATTGAAAAATATGGGAGCAATAACACTCACTAAAGAGTGTAGTGCGGTGATGACATAGAAAATGTCCAAGAAATTGAAAGATCAAGGAAAGTTTTCCATAGCTATTCAAATTGGGAGTAAAGAGTTTCATCCACTGAGTGATTTAAGGGCAAGTATAAATTTGATGTCCCTATTGCTGTTTAAAAAATTAGGCTTGGGAAAGCCTAGATCGACCACCGTGATTTTGCAGCTACGGTTCCAAGGCATAGTCGAAAGAAATAATTGAAGATATCCTTATTAAGGTTGGTAAATTTGTTATTCCTACTGACTTTATTTATCTTGATTTTAAGGCAGACGAATAGGTACCAATTATTTTGGGGCATCCATTCTTAGTAATCGGAGGGGCCTTGATTGATGTTAGAGAAGGAACACTCAAAATGAGAGTAGAGGATGAAGAGGTGGTGTTTCATTTATACAAAGCACACACAATTACGCCCCAAGTTAAAGATTTGTATGTGATCAATGTTATTGAAGGGGATAAGTTTAGGGTGGCTAGTCTACAAAATACCTCTTCAAACTACCTGATTGAGTAGCCTAAGACTCTATATCCTAAGCTAGACATGATGGAAGCTGATGAGCCTGAAAAGGCTAGAATAGAGAAACTCGCTGCTCTTGAAGGGGTGAAAAGAATAAGAAGATGGAACCCAAGTGTGAGGAAAAAAATGAAGGAATATGGTTAAGTTGAGTTGGGTTGTGCCGCGACACTAAATCAGGCGTTGCTTGGGAGGCAATCCAAGTTAACTAGGTATGTTTTCTTTTCAGTTTTTTTAGTTTCTATTTCATGTAGTTTTTATTTTTGGTTGAGTCACAGGTTAATGGGAAGTCTAAGTACCATAAACTTGAGCTTGGAGCATGGCAAAGATGGAGTGTGGGCTCCCATGGATCCCATTTATGTGTGAAGATGTTACTAGCTAGGCCTAGAAGCCCCAGGGAGTATTTCTATCTTTATACTTTTAAATTCACTTTGGGGACAAAGTAAATTTTTAGGTGTGGGGTGGAAAAATTCCCAAAATTTGTCTCGATTTAAAATTTTAGGTTAGGAATAAGTGAGATATTCTTGTTGATGCTATTTTTTTATTACATGATGCAAGTGCGTTTGTTTGGTAAAAGCATGTTGATTGAGTGAATTACTACTTTTGAGACTCCTAGGCTCATGTTTGTGACTCTTGTTCATGGTGGCTTAAATTTGAATTTGTCTATTATTTGGTTAGGAGTTTATGATGATCCTATTGAGTTGAGCATGTGCTATGTGCGTGTGAGATTTTTGTATATTCCTTGTTTCTTGTGATGTCTAGAACTTGCTCGGTGTGTCTGTGAAGCGAAATAAAGAGTGTGGGTTTAGGAGATGATATAGGCATTTCTTTGATAGCCTTGTTTTATACCTTCTATTTTTCCTACCATTGTGTGTTATCCTAGTTAACCCCCATTGAGCCTTTAGCTTATTTTCTTTGGTAGCCTCATATGTAGCCTAATCCCTTTCTTTGATAGACCATAATTTGATCCAAAAAGCTCCTAAGTGCTTTAATAACAAATTGACTTAGTAAGGAGTTTGAGAAATTGAAGAAGAAAAAGGTGAAATTGATGCCCCAAGGTAATAGTTACTGATTTATAATTGATGTGTGGTGGATGGGTGTGATATAATTTATTCTAGAATATTTCCATGATTGTGAAAAAAGGGAAAAAATTGATTCTTATGGTAGTAAACTATGTGTCCACCAAGAGTTTGTGAAAATGTTTAAAAGAGATGGGGCAAAAACAAAAGGTATGGATGAATGAATAAGTGTAGTTTGGTTGTTGGAGAGTTATTTTAAATGCATAATGTAGTGTATTAAAGCGCTTAGAGAGGTTAGTCACTATTCCCAAATAGTTCCTACCCGTCCCTTAAGCCACATTACAATCCAAAAAAGACCTAATTGATCCTAAGATTTACATTCGACTATTAGTGGAACATTACACTAAAGGCAAGCCAATGGTTCATTGTGTGTAACTTGTGAATTCTTTTTGAGAGTGAGTGATATTTGATTCTTGTACCCATCATATTATGAATTGCATTATTATGAGTGATTATGGGTAACTCTCTTGTTGTGAGGGGAACATATTTGATGAATATGGGTGATATATATGATGTCCTTGATTGAGAAATAAGCATGAGTTTGCCACTAGGTGAGTCAATTCTTGAGGCTAGGATATTTGGAGTAGTGTTCATGACCTATCAATTGTGTAAATAACATGCTTTATGTAGAAACTTGCATTTCGTGTAGTCATTGTAGTACTAGCTTGAGTGTCTTTATTTTAGTAGAAATGTAGCGTCACCTCATCTCTTTATGCTTAGAGTAAAGAGTTGTTCGAGGACGAACAAGGATTTAAGTGTGGGATGATGATTTGAGGTGGTTTTATACACTTTGATATCATTATTCTAGCTTATTTTATTTTGTTTTGAGAGCAATTTGTGTGCTGAAAGTATTGATATTGATATAAATAAGCATTTAAGTGTCCAATTGCGTGATTACAATGTCCAAAGTATTTTTCAAACAAGTTTGTGTTTAATTAAGTCAGTTAGAGTTCAACCCAGAAAACTAGTTTTACTAACTTGAGCTAGTTGTGTGTCTAGTTGGTCTTGGTGGATTTTAATGTGTTTACTTTGTTCCAAATATTTTAATGATGTAATTATGAGTGGAATAACTTATTTGCAATGTGTCAAGCTCAATTTAATTAAGTCAAGAGTCAAAATAATAAGTGGAAGATCATTGCGAATTTGTCTTGTCTTAGCTCTTGTTTTGATTTGTTGTTAAGGTTATTGTGGTGTTTTGATCATTAATTTGTGGTGTGTGATATTGTAGGAGGCTTTGTGAGGTGAATATGGAGATATTGTGATGATTTAAAGGCCGAAAATTCATTGGAAATACACTACAAAAGGCATGGGCAAAGGATAGAACGTTCAACACTTAACCAAAATTTTGAATGCAAATTCCAGTGAGTCGACACGTCGCATCGATATTCCAAGTGCTGCCAGTTCATCGACGCGTTAACTGACGTGTTGCGTCGATGATCAATGCCAAATACAATTTGCGCCAACACGGATTAAAGCATTTCAACAATAAAGTGCAAAGGTGGGAATCTTTTAGGGCATATCTTGGATTTTGTGCTAGCCATTTAAAATCCCACTATAATTTGGATTTGGAATATAATATTTATATACATCTGGACGTAATATTAAAAGGGAGGAATACCTTGGATAATTGAACATCTTGAAGACACGTGGACAACTTGGGAAAATTGGCTTACATATTATTTTTGGTCAAAGGGTGCTTGGACAATATATATATCACACGGATTGGACAAGATGGGGATAGATGGGAACAATATAAGGTGGAAACGGTGTGCTGCTACACTTTTCAGGTTTATTATTTTTTTATTTATCTTTTAAATTTTCATAATATGTATTCAAATATTTGGATTGCGATTATGAATATTATCGGCTAAAAAAATTTCTTTTTCCGGGGTAAAAGCCAAGAACATGAGTACTATTATTTTAGATTAATTTTGATTAATTTTGTTTATCATATTTGATTGTTTGTTTATTTTGTTTTAATTATTTTAAGGATTTGCGACCCTTAGAATACATATATTGTCGACCTTTTGATCTCGGGAGAGGGAACAGGGGGATAGAACATGGGAATAAACAAAGTTTGAGTTTTTATTCTTTTATAAAATAAAGAATTAAACTTAGTATCTAGGACAGGGATGTACTTAGATGCCCTACTTGATTCATACGTAGGATGATAGCTTTAATTCACTTAATTGAATTACTACATCCCCGCTCAATGATGTAGTTGTAATGTCCATATTAGGTGAAAGATTAGAGGCTGGGAAACCATGATCATGCAATTAACCCTACGAATCAACAACCAAGATAAGCAAATTGACGAATGAAATTTAATACATAGTATGATTGTTCGAAGTGCTTTTACCTTGGGCTTTTCTCCATTGATTTTCTCAAGTATTTTATTTTACGCATTATTTACTTTATTTTTAATTTAAAAAAATTACAAACTCTTTCTTTGGTTACTTTTGCGCTAAATTAATCTAGACTGTGAACTAAAATTAAATCGTTGTTAAATCGAGTCTCTATGGAATCGATACTTGGTTTTAATTAGACAACTTTACTACTTGGTAGACCACGTACACTTGCGTGTTCTCTTAGACACTGTCATGTAGGTTAACACAAAATTGCGGACTTTGTGATTGGTGGTGATGGTATCGTGAGATACCAAGGTAGGCTATGTGTTCCCAACGTCGATGGATTGATAGAAAGGGTCTTAGCCAAGACTCATAGATCCCGTTATGCCATTCATCCCAGTTCCACCAAGATGTATCATGACTTTAGAGAGTTCTAATGCTGGAGCAATATGAAATGTGATATGGCTAGCTATGTGGCCAAGTGTATGGTGTGTCAACAAGTAAAAGTTGAGCACATGAGGCACGGTGGGTTGTACCAAGAGATTGTGTTTCCCGAATGGAAGTGGGAGGTAATTAATATGGATTTCGTTACCGGTCTTCCTAGATCTCAGAATCAATGTGATTCTATTTGGCTCATTGTTAATAGAATGACCAAGTCTACTCACTTCTTGCCCGTGAGGACAAAGTACTCCATGAAAGATTATGCTAAGTTGTATCTTGCAAAGATCGTGAAGTTTCATGGTGCTCTGGTTTTTATTATCTCGAATCGTGGTCCTCTATTTTCATTCCACTTTTGGAAGTCTTTCCAAAAGGGTTTAGGTACTAGAGTATGCCTTAGTACCGCTTTCCATCCATAAATAGATGGAAAGCGGAAAGGACCATCAAAACATTAGAGGTTATGTTGCGGGCTTGTGCAATTGATTATGGTGGTAGTTGGTATGACCTTTTTACTTTAATTGATTTTGCCTATAATAATAGTTACCACTCTAGTATTGGCAAGGCCCCTTATAAGGCATTGTATGGTAGGAGATGTTGATCTCCTATTGGGTGGTATGAAGTTGGTGAGGGTAAGTTATTTGGCTCTGATTTAGTTCACTAAGACTTAGAGAAGGTGAAGGTGATTTTTGAAAGGTTGAAGACCTCTCAAGGTCGCCAAAAATCCTATGTGGATGTGAGACGTAGGGACTTAGAGTTTAGTTTTGGCGATTGAGTATTCTTGAAAGTGTCTCCAATGAAGGGAGTGATGTAGTTTGGTAAAACAGGAAAGGTTAGTCCCCGATATATTGGTCCCTACTTAATTGTGAAGAGGGTTGGCAATTTTGCCAATGAGTTGGAGTTTTCTTCTAGTATAAACTCCATTCACTCGGTTTTCCATGTCTCTATGTTGCGTAAATGTGTGGGTGATCCATCATTGGTTATTCCCTTGAGGTATGTTGATATCTCTGACTCTTTGTCCTATGAGAAGATCATGATAAGGATCTTGGATTGGAAAGTTTGTCAGTTGCAAATGAAAGAGGTGGCTTCGGTGAAGGTTCTATAGAGGAACCAAAAGTCTGAGGAAGCTACGTGGGAAGCGAAAGAGGACATGAAGTCTAATTATCCGCATTTGTTTCCTATTTTGAAAACTTGGGATGGAGGTATGTGTTGATATGTTTGCTTTGATTTATGTCTTTTAAAGGTAATGGGTTAAAGTCCCTAATGTGTTGAGTTGATTTGTGTCTTGTTATACCATGGGTTCAAGTCCTTAAGGCTTTAAAACTATATGTGCCCTTGTTGTGATGGGTTTAAGTCCTTAGTATCTTGAGTTGATTCATGTCTTTGGTAAACGAAGGGTTTGAGTCCCTAATCCTTGAATTGAGCAAGTATCCTTAATAAGTTAACGGGCTAAATTTCCTAAGTTGTGAAATGTGTAAGTGTTGATAAGTAAGGGTTTAAGTACCTAAGCTTTTAAATGAACAAGTGTCTTAAAAAATAATGGGTTTGAGTCCCAAAGATTATAACGTGGATGATTGAATGATAATAAGCATGATGCGTGTTATATCTTTGTTGTATGCTTGTTCTAACTTGCTTGAAGGTTGTTTTGATATGTGATAATGTGTTAACTTATGTTTATTGCTTGCCCAACCCATCATTCGCGGACTAATGATCCAAGTGGGGGAGAATTGAAACACCCAGACTGTGAACAATCGAAAGAAATGCTCCTTTTGATGTCACTGGGGTAGGTACGACTAGGGGCATGAATCGTGCCCATTGGATACGAGTCGTATCCTTCTTCCCCTCTCATCTCATATCCTAGGCAATGTGGTGAGGGTTACTCCTTATCCTAGGTATGAGTGGACCCCTCCTAAATCATACTCTAAGTATACGAGGCGCACCTAGGTGAGTCGTATGAAGTGAGGTCTTAGCTTGGAGTGCACTATTTTTGCTATGAGTAGAGTGTATAGTTAAGGGTGAGTTGTACACTTTGCATATAACTAAAGGGTGTATGGTCGTACCTTAATAGTGTGTGTGACCTAGGAGAATCCTAGTGTATAAGTAAGGGTACCACTCGTACCCTAGGGTACGATTCCCTTAATGAGTCGTATGGTGAGTCGTACCCCTGGACGGGTTCATTTTCCAGCTATTAACTAAGGGCCTTGTGGTCATTTCCCATGCCTAGAACCCTAAGTCCTCTCACTATATAAGTGTTTGTATCCTCCTAAAAATCCATTTTTTATGGATCAAACACCCTAAATACACTCTCAAGCTTATCTTTGAAGGATTGGAGGCTAGGGTTTCAAGGGTGATCTTCAGGAGGCAAAGTGAAGTCAATATTCTTGGTGATTCAAGTTTTCTAAGTCATGTAACTCTTCCCCTTGATAAATAACTCTAAACCCATGTATTTCACACTTGGATTAGTAAGTGTACATGGTGGTTTTGAAATCACATGAAAAGGGTTTTGTAGCCTAATTATGAATAATGATGATTCTTGCTTAAACTTATGTTTATACATGTTATTGATGGTAGTTTGCACATGTGAATTCTTGTTGAGTGGTTTAACATGTGGGTCTTAAGTAACCTTAGTCTTGATGATTTCTATCATGAAATTGGCCTTGGTAAAGGCATGTACACAAGGTTTTTGTGAAAATATCTAAGTGAGATGTCTAGTTACATGATGATGATGCTTTGAGCTAGGGCAATGGCCCAATATGTATATATGCGTGATCAACGATACTGTAAAAGTAAAATGAGTCATGTATTGGGTAGTTGATGACCTTGAAAGTTTGATGAATAAGAATGGGGTTAAAGTCCCTAACATGAAAATGAACTTGAATTGTGTATTGAACTAAATTATGGTATAGAATTGCTAATAAAGTGTGAATGGCTTGTAAGGGTCTTGAGGACCATAGTTTGAATTGTGTAATGAGTTGAATAAGGCATTTTCCTATTGAAATAGTTAGCAATAAAGTCTCCCATAAGGACCATGTAGTCATGTATGGTGTTGAAATTGGCTAAATGGGTTAAAGTCCTTATGTGTGGAATTGAATGTATGTGGATGCATGGACAAAAGGTTAGAGTCCCAATGTCGACTAATGATAGTCGCGATGGCTTGAGGTGAAAGTCCCTTGCCTAATGAAATCACTTGTGGTTAAAGTACTTTGCATAATGAGATCTCATGAGGTCAAAGTGCCTCGCCAAATATATTGGCTTGGGGTTAGAGTCCCCTATCTAATATGTCATGAGGTTAGAGTCCCCTATCTAATATGTCATGAATGAATATGTGTGAGTAGTTAGAGTCCCTCACTTATACGAATATGTGTGAGTGGTTAGAGTCCCTCACTTAAATGGACGTGTATGTGGTTAGAGTCCCTTACTTGATGATATGTGAACATGGTTAAAGTCCTATGTCTAATGAGAAATACTTGAATCTATAAGTGTGGAAGGTTGGAGTACTCTATTGCATGTATGATGAATGAGTTCTTCCAAAGTGTTGATAACACTTTCCCCCCACTTGGTTAGCATGTGATATGTCTATATGTATGGATAAGGTTATGAATAAGATTGAATATGACATATATTGACTTGTTGTTGAATGATGATGTTATTTTATCCTTATCCTTGAGTTACATGCTAGCACTCCAATCGTTAACCATCTCGAGATGCTACGTCCCCACTCGACATAGGGGCTGGAGCATCTTCTTCTCTTCCTGTGCAGTGATTAGGCAATCGAAGCAGTTTGTGCATTGACTTGGGAGTGGTGAGCTTTCTTACTTCGGAAGACATTCCTTCTTGGTCTCCTACCTTTATACTTAGTCCTAATTTGACTTGGTTTGACTATTGGCGGGGGCTTATCCCGAAATATACATTTCTAAACTTCAGTTTGTATAGAGGAATTATGGATGACTGTGGACTAGGGTGTATTAGTTAGTTGATGAATCTAATGAAGTGTTTTGACATGTTTTAGTTATGACTTGTAGTATGTTTTCCTCTATCTCATTATATGGTCGGGATTCACCCGACCATTGCGATTGATGTGATGATTGTGATGGGTTATTGGGGTGACCTCCGGTTCATGCGGGCTTGAAGTGCCCATACAACATGGCCCGATTTCGGGGAATGTCACTCTTGAGAGAAGTCCTTCTGAAGTTTGAAAGGTAGAAGACTTGGGTTATTAAGTTAGAGGGGAGCTAGTACAAGAAAACTTTCTTAGATCCTCTTCACTTTCAAAGTCAACGGGACCTACCAAATCCTCCTATGAAATTCCTAGTCACCTTCTTCATCCTTTTTTCAAACCCATCTTCCTAAGAGGTATGTGTGAGCCCCTCTTGAATAATTATCTAGGCAGATGCTGAGATTCCTATTGAGATAGGCTTACTAGCCCTACTTAAGATAGACTTTATGCTTTCATCAACTCTTACTAGCCTTCGCTCGGACACGACCGAAGTCAGAGTTGTTGCTTTCAACTTAATTAAAGTAGGAGACCTTTCTTAGTCAATACTGACTAAGGCCTTTATCACTTGGTATTGTCATACCAATAATGCTTTCAAGCTCATATAATCATGCCAAACCAATTCATGTATCTGTTTAACACTCAAGTTCCATTTTAAAATCCAAACTCTGCCCACAAAAGGGTCTTTTAAATCCATTTTAACCAATTATCCATTAATATAATGCAATGGGTCCATAATTAAGTTGAATCATGCAATTATCCATGTTCAAAAAACAAACTGACAAAGTGTCATGGGGTTAACTCCATTACCAAGACAAAACGTCATCAATTTGGGAAAACCCATGTTCCCCATTCCAATTCCCATAACAATGCACCCATTCAGTCCAAAAATCATAAATTTAAAACATAAAATCATCAATTTAAATCATGGGAAAAGTAATTCAAGCGATACCAATAAAACCCTTTAAAACAATTTAAAACCCACAATTCAAAACACATGGATAATGATTAAATAAGTGCCACAATGTAAAATTAAAGTTTGAGAATGGGATACATGCCTGAAATACACAAGGAATTGAAGACAATTTGAAGTTTGGAGCCTGGATGATGAATTCACAGTAGAAACCCTTGAATGTTATTGGGTTTCGAGTTTGAGAGAGAAAGAGAATGATTTGATCTTTGAAAATGAAGGGAATTGGGTTATTTTATGTTTAAAGGTCATACAATGGGTAAAAAGACCAAAATCCCCTCACCCCAAGTGAAAAAAATAAAAACTGGGCATTTTTAATACATCAGCATGGCACACCAATATCACGGAGGCCAGCCTCCGTGCCACGCTACTATCGCAAAGGTTATCCTCCGTGATACGCCAAAATTACGGACCCTCACTGCCTCGAGGTCCTGAAATAACCCCGAACCCCTTTTGAAAATTCTAAAACTCTCCCACAAAACACTTTTATCATCCCTAAACATAGTTCAAGTCAAAAATTGATATTATAAATGAGGGAGGGTCAAAAATAAAAACGTCAAAGTTTTACGGTGTTACATTATCCCCCCTTAGGATCATTCATTCATGAATGAGAAGTTAGGACACCTTTAGCACGAGAATATCAAGAATACATCAGAATCAAATGACAAATTCAAAAGGAAATGAAATTCATACCTCAAGAACTTTCATCCAACACGGGGAACAAGAACAGGTACTTGGCCTTCATATCTTCCTCAACTTTCCATGTAGCTTCTTCCACCTTTTGATTCCTCCAAAGAACCTTCACTGAAGCTATGTCCTTTGTCTTTATTCTACGAACTTGTCTATCCAATATTTCAACCAGGACCCCCTCTTAAGACAATGAATTTGCAACACCAACTTCCTCAAAGTCACTATCAAAGATGGGTCACCCACACATTTTTTCAGCATAGACACATCGAAAACAAGTCGAATAGAAGCCAAACTTGCTGGTAACTCCAACTTATAAGAAACATTCCCAATCCTTCTACAACTTGATATAGATCAATATAACGGGGACTGATCTTTCCTTTCTTCCCAAACCTCGTGACTCCTTTCATAGGTGACACCTTCAAGAATGCCCAATAACTTACTTCAAATCCCAACTCCCTTCGCCTCACATCCGCATAAGACTTTTGGCGACTTTGGGCAGTCTTAAGTCTTTCTCTAATCACATTCACCTTCTCCATGGATTGGTAGACTAAGTTAGGACCAAACAGCCTAGTCTCAGCTACCTCAAACCACCCAGTAGGAGACCTACACCTCTTCCATAAAGAGCCTCAAAAGGGATTATCTGAATGCTAGAATGATAACTATTACTGTATAAAAACTCAATAAGAGGTAAATGGTCAACCCAACTACCCATAAAGTCAATCACACTATCATTTAGCACAGACTCCAAGGTATAAATAGTCCGCTCCACTTGTCCATCCATTTGAGGGTGGAAAGCGGTACAAAGGTTCACCTGAGAACCCAAACCTTTCTGAAATGAACGCCAAAAGTAAGAAGAAAATTAAGTACCTCAGTCTGAAATAAGGGACACAAACGCTCCATGAAACTTGAATATCTCCTGAATGAACAAATTGGAATAATACCCTCTTGAGTAACTAGTCCTCACGAGCAAGAAGTGAGCAGACTTAGTAATTTTATCCACAATAACCCAAATAAAATCATACTAATTGCGAGAGCGTGGAAAACCCATAATGAAATCCACATTGATCATCTCCCAGCTTCACTTGGGCAATTCTCTCCTGAGACATGCCACCAGGCCTCTAGTGTTCGAACTTGACTTGCGGACAAACTATACATTTAGCCATGAAATTTGTCGTATCTCTCTTCATATTATTCCACCAATAGGTTTTATTTAAGTCATAATACATCTTAGACAAAACCATATAAAATGTATACCTGGACTCATGAGCCACAGTCAAAATTATATCCCACAGCCCATCAACATCAAGAACACACAACCTCCCTTGATACCGCAATATGCTATCTTCCTCAATCTCGAAAGCCATAACTTTTTACTGACCCACACTATACTTAATCAGCATAAGTAAGGGATCCAAAGCCTGTTTTTCCTTCACCTCAACACCAAGAGATAATTTAACCACTTCTTGAACAATCACTCCCCCGTGCTCAGAATCCAAAATATGAATTCCCAAGTTAGCTAACTTATGAATAACCTTCACCGACCCCCTTTTCTCTTCATCGACATAAGATAAACTTCCCATAGATAACCTCCTAAGAGCATCAGCAAAGACATTAGTTTTCCCTAGATGGTAATGCAAACTCATGTCGTAATCCTTAAGTAATTCAAGCTACCTCATTTGCCTGAAATTTAATTCCTTCTGTGTAAACACATATTGCAAGCTCTTATGATCTGAATAGATATCATATGTACCCCATATAGATAATGGCGCCAGATTTTCAATGCGAAGACCATAGCCGCCAACTCTAAATCATAAGTCGAGTAATTTCTCTCATGAACTATAAGCTGCTTGGAAGCATAAGCCTCAACCTTACCAGTCTGTATCAAAAAACAACCCATTCCCATTACGAGATGCATTACTATACACAACAAACCCATTGGTACCCTCAGGCAAGGTCAAAACTAGAACAAAAGTCAACTTATCCTTCAACTTCTCAAAACTACCCTCACAAGCATCAAACCACAAAAACTTAACCTTTTCAGAGACAACATTATCAATGGAGAAGCAATAGAATAGAAACTCTCCATAAACCTCTTATAATACCCATCAAAGCCCAAGAAGCTTCTAATGTCAGTTGGAGTCGTAAGTCTAGGCCATTTCTTAACTGCCTCAAATTTCTATGGATCCACCTTGATCCCCTCACTAAAAACCACATGCCCAAGAAAGGTGGCAACACTTAACCAAAACCCACACATAGAAAATTTACATGTAATTTCTTATCCTTAAGAGTCTACAACACAATTCGAAGGTGATTAGCATGATCCCCCTCTCTCTTAGAGTACACCAAGATATCTTCAGTAAAGACTATGACAAAAAAAATCCAAAAACTGTCAAAACACCCAGTTGATAAGATCCGTAAAAGTAGCCTGAGCATTAGTCAACCTAAATAACATAACCAAAAACTCATAATGGCCATATCAGGTTTGAAAAGCAGTCTTGGAAATATCAACCAACTGAATTTTCAATTGATGATAGCCTGAACGAAGGTCAATCTTAGAAAAACACCTAGCACCCTGAAGTTAATCAAAAAGGTCATCAATCCTAGGAAGGGGATACTTATTCTTCACTGTCACCTTATTCAGCTGACTATAGTCTATATACATCCGAAAAGACCTATTTTTCTTTCACACAAAAATTACAAGATCATCCCATAGAGAACAACTAGGATGAAGGAAACCCTTATCAAGAAGATCCTTTAATTGTTCCTTTAGCCCCTTTAACTCAGTCGAAGCCATCCGATAAGGAGGAATAGAAATGATGTGGGTATTCGGTAGAATATCAAGCCCAAATTCTAGGAAGATTATTGGAGAAAACTTCAGGAAATTCATTAACCTCAGGCACAGAATACAAAGAGAAACTTTCAGACCTAGAATACTTAACCTGAACTAGATGATATAGACACCCTTTGAAAATCAACTTCCGAGCTCTAAGATAGGAAATAAACCTTTCTTTAGGTACTAAAAAACTCCCCTCCCATTCAATCACCGGTTCATTTGGAAATTGATAACTGACATTTCCGGTCCTACAATTAGAGAAGCATAGCACTAATGAAGTCAATCCATCCCCAAGATTACATCAAAGTCCACCACATCAAGTTCTATCAAATCCAGCAGTCTCTCTATGAAAGATAGACACCATACAACACCTATAGATTTTTCTAGCCATAATAGACACCCACCGGAGTAGACATGGAAAAGGGGTCAAAAATATTTTTAGGACTAAAACCAAAGTGTACATCCACATAAGGGGTCATATAAGATAGGGTAGAACCCAGATCAAGCAAACAATAGACATCACGAGAGAAGAGTGGTAACATACCAGTAATAATATCGAGAGATGCCTCAGACTCCTGATAAGTAGCAAGTGTATAAAGATAATTTCAGCAAGTGTAGGTACTGAAAGTAGCGCCCTTAGATGCCAGAGCTGAAGAAATGGTGACTGAGACCTTGTTAGATCTAGTGAAAATCTTAGCTATAGGACAATTTCTCTATAGATAACTAAGCTGACCATAACTGAAACACAAGTTCCTTTCCTTCTCATAATAACCATGATGAAACTGTCTATAAAATCTACAAAGAGGATAAGGTAGGGCTAACTAATATCCACTGACCTAAGACTAGGCACCCTGTGCCTTAGGACCATTGCTAGTCTGAAAAAAATGATCACCAAAAGTCTTAGGATAAGGAGCACTAGCCATCGAATAAGAACTTCCCTAATTATTCATCTTAGTCCATTACCTACCATTTCTCCCACTGTTTTGTTGATTTATACCCTTCTCTAAATACTTGAACCTTTTATTCTGCATCTCTCCTATATATACTTGAACCTTCTTTGCATATAAACCACTAGCCTAGAGATATCCATATCATTATTCAACATAGCAGCCTTACATTCTAGCACTAAATCACGAGATAAACCAAAAGAAAACTTCCTTATTTTGGACCTCTTGTTAGCCACTAACTCTGGAGCATAATGGGACAACTACTAAAATTTCAGAGCATACTACTTCATAGTCATCTTACCCTTCTTCAAGTTCACAAACTCTTCAGCCTTAGATTCCCTCAACTCCTGAGAAAAGAAGTGATCAAGAAAGGCCCCTGAAAACTCATCCCACACTGCTATTTCAACATCATCATCCCTCATTACTTCCCATTCCTCATACCATTGGTAAGATATATCTTTCAACTAATAGGCAGGAAACTCTACACCCTCAAAATCAATAGCATGCATCACCCAAAAAATCTTCTCCATCTCATTAATGAACCTTGAGGATCCTCCTCAACCTTAGATCCTGTAAGGTTGGGACATTCAACCTCATAAACTAGCCAACCCAAGTAACCTCAAATGAATAAGCAATAGAACCAACACGATCAGACCGACGAGATTGTAATGCCACCAACTGAGTAAGAATATAAATAGATAGATGGAACTCTTCATTAGAGATATCTCTCTGAGGTGACTGGAAATAAGTGTCACCAGATCGAGGATGACTAGTAGGTACCGATGGAACTACACATGGGATAGTATAATAAGGAGCAGGGACCCTAGACCTTATCTACAATCCATAAGTAGGACGAGTTCCCTCCATATTTTCCTCAAGTAGGATAGAGTTTCTACGAAAGCCAAATCTTTAGGGAGCATTATCTGAAATAAGTGTAAGCGAGGAGTTAGAGAACTTTCATAGCACTAGACTATATAGCCCAAAAATAGAACACAAAAAAGGAAAACATTTCTAAATGCCTTATAGAGCCCTTTTATAAGTATGGTGCACTACACACCTATAAAAGAGACTCTACTCGACACGACTTTTTGGACACTCAATGACCCTAAACTGTGCTCTAATACCAAGCTTGTCACAACCCAAACTAGATCCTAGTCGTGACGGGTATCTCGAGCTCACCGTGAGCCGGAGGCCACTCCCTTATCTTAACACCCTGAACATAATATAATAATACAGCGAAAGACAACCAAATATGATGATAAGATGAATAGATAGACCAGATGAATACTAAGAGTTAAAAATAAACCTATAACCCACACTTGTCCACAAAATCCTCTAACACCAAAATATCAACAAAGTTGAGAAGTGACCCAGGCTATGACAAAAGTATCCAAAAAGAAACACTAAGTGAATAAAAAAATCAGCAAAATGACAAGGCCTTCCGAAAGAATGGAGGCTCACCACTTCACAGTAGATGCACAGGAATACTAAATCACCTAAAGCTGCACATGGACTACAAAAAACCATTTGGATCCTACATCATAAAATGATGTAGTGTATAGGGACAGTCAGTGGGATAAGCACTGACGTGTAACTCAGAAAAAGTGATAAAAAATGTCAATGCCAAAAAATAGTCAAAACCATATGCACAATAATTATATACATATATAAAATGTCAAGATAGGGACAATAGTCATGAACATGGGAGTTTAAACCATTAACCTGAACTATGTAGCTCGCTCTATCCTAAAGGCTTTCAAGGACTATATGGGATCAGCTCCACCTGTTGAAAAGACCCTAGTGCGTGTTAGTCGCACGAACCAAGGAATATGAAAAAGGACTAAAGACACCAAGGCTCTAGCCATTCAAAAAATATAATGTGTGAACCAAGCATACGATCATATAGGCCCACACGCCGATAAACGTGGTTTTCAGTGTTAATCCTCCCGGAATACACCTTCACAGTGAGCTACATAATTTATTTTAAGCCCAATTTAAAATAATTTGCACATAAACCTAACGAAAATCCAGTAGTCTTATATACCACTTGGTATGTTATACCAATTATGCTTGCAAGATCATATAATCATGACAAACCAATTTATGTATCTGTTTGATTCCCAAGTTCCATTTTAAAATCTAAACCATGGCCATCAAGGGTCTTTCAAATCCATTTTAACCAATTATAAATTAACGCAATGCAATGGGTTCATAAATAAGTTGAATCATGCAATTTTCCATGTTCATAAACCAAACTGACAAAGTGAGTTGCGGTTAATGCCATTACCAAGCCAAAAAAGTCATCAATTTGGGAAAACCCATGTTCCCTATTCCAAAAACCCTAAATTTAAATCATAAATCATCAATTTTAAATCATGGAAAAAATAATTCAAGTGATACCACTCAAAACCTCTCAACCCAATTTCAAACCCACAATTCAAAACACGTGGATAATGATTAAAGAAATGTCATAATGTAAAACTAAAATTTGGGAATGAGATATATGCCTAAAATACATAAGAAATTAAAGACAATTTGAAGTTTGGAGCTCGGATAATGAATTCACTAAAAAACCCTTGAATGTTCTTGCGTTTTGAGTTAGAGAGAGAAAGAGAATGATTTGATCTTTAAAAAATAAAGAAAATGAGGCTATTTTATGTTTAAAGGTCATACAAGGGGTAAAAAAATAAAAGTCCCTCACCCCAAGTGAAAAAAAATAAAAAATGAGTGTTTTTAACATAGCAGCATGGCACGCCAATGTCATACCCGATTTTAACTTAAGGTTAAAACAAGCACGACATTATGAACTCTAAAAAGAATTAATTTATACAGAGTTACCACCAAATTTTTAAGGAAAATAAGGAAATCTATTTATTTATTAACAAGTATGACTTTATCTAATCTACAAAAATAAATTAGATTCTAGACAAGGTTCAAATTATTCCGAAGGAAAGGGATTAGGCATCCTTCAGAATTCACAAATGTGGTTTCCGATCAGACTTAATTTTATTAAAAGAGGAAAGAGAAAATCAATGTTTGTAAATAAAGATATAAAATATGTATTGAAATACTATAAAGTGTATTCTATCGTAAACCAAAAATATATAAATATGCATGTAAAGACAAGATTGAATAAAGAAAAAGACTACACAATATTTTTTAATGTAAAAAGTGTGAATTATTTGATTAAATATCTAAATCAATTTTAATATACATATTAATGGCCCAAATTTGCATAAACGCGTGATGGATACAATGTAAGTAAAAGCACTCCCGCCTGACGCTCCAAAATAAAAATTTTCACCATGAATGATATTTATACAAGTGTAAGAAATAAAAAGTACAAACACAAAATTTAAAACTCTTATTTGAACGTCATTTCCGATAAGTATTCTCAATAACCTGTATAAACACTTGTACTAAAAAAGTTAGTAACGAATAAATAATTATCAAATGAATTGAGAAGGTATGTGTGAATATATATAAAAAATATAATTTTTGTTAGAAACGTGGGCTCGGATAAAGTTTTAAAATATTACAAGAATTTTATCATTGCCCTAATTTATTTATTTTTATTACGTATTTGTATTCGTAATATTCATCTTTTTATTTGCGGAGGCCTAAAAAATCAACGAAAAATTTCTTCATCAACCAACTAGCATAGTATTTATCCGTTATCAGTATAACAAATGACAAAGCAAAAAAAGTAAAAAAAAATATCCAAAACAGTCTAAAAATTATCCAAACAGTAGCACAGTAGAAGAATTTTCAAAGTAATCTTATCATCCATAGGATAACAACGGAATGTAGCAACAATACATTCAAGACAGAGATAGCCAAAAAATAGAGCAATAGCCAAAAAATAGAGCAAAACAATAGCAATAAATATCACAGAGCAGCAAGCAAAACTTAGCAAAAAAAAGAAGAAAAGAAATTGTAAATACAATTAACAAGGTTATGAAAAAAATAGTGAAAACAGTGGAGCTTATCAGTTTTAACGAAGCTTCACCAGAGAATAAAAACTCCAACCAGATCTGCAATAAATGAGGAAGGGGGACGTTGCTTCTACGGTGAATGTCGAAAATACAATAACCAACTAGATCTACAAAATCACACCCATCCGGTTCAATCAAGAAAAAAGTAGATTCAGCATGAAAAATTTCTAGTAAAGTTGAAAAATTTTACTTCCCCTTTTCTATTAGTTAATAAATATATGCTTTATGATAAAAGGATTTCATAAAATAGGTTGTCACACTGCTTTCCTGCTCTCTTTCTTGAAACCAGCAAAATTATCTACACATAATCAAAGATTGATGAGATTCTTCTTGCTGTTAATAAACTCAGAGAGACGGAGTAGTAATTAAAGAAAAAATAAGCATAGAAAAATGAGGGTGAAGGGAAATGATGTAGTGACGGCATTTAAGGAGCTTCGTCAGTCACCTCCTCTGGGGAAGGAATGGTGAAAACAAGGGATGAAGGACGGTTGAAGGTGCTTAACCGGAGGCCCATCCATCGGTGACCAACTCCGGTGAGTTGTGGCCAAAAATAAGGGAGAATGGGAAGGGAGAGGTTAATGAAGACACGACGGCCGGTGGGATTGGAGTGGTGGACAGTGGAGGCTATGGGTGGTTGACTACCCAGCGCCGTAGAGGATAAAGAAAAGAAGAAGGGTGGGAAGGGGTGGCGCTCCAGGTTATAGGTGGTTGGTTCAGTAGGAGTGGTGGTCTTGATGGATCTCGCCGGTCATCACCTCTAACGAGAGGTGACAGAAATGAAAAGAGGAAGAAAGGAAGGGTGGTGCAGTGATGGTGGTATTTGTACAACATCGGTTGTCTAGTGGTGATGCAGCTGTGGGTTTTTTTAGAGAGAGAAAGAGGATAGGGTTTACGGTGGTGGTTTGTCAACAGAAAGCTCACCGGAATTCGATAGTTTTTGGTGGCATTAAGAAGGATAAAAAAGAGAGAAAATGAGAGAGGAGAGAGATATCTAATATGTGTGTATATCCGTGTGTTGTGTTAAAGTCTGTGTATGTGTATTTTGAGTGATGATAAAAATTAACCCTTTCCCTTCTTTTATAATACAAAATAACCTCTTTTTTACCCTAAAATATTAAAAACTAACCCCTTCATCTCTTTAATGTATGAATTAACCCACAGGATATTGTCCAATGAGTTTTTCATCTTTTTAACTAATAAATACAGACTCTTTATTCAAGGGATAAAACTGTCAACCCATCACCTCAAATGTCTTTTTTAAAAAGGTGATGAGATCTTAATTTTATTGATTTGTTGCTCTGTGTATTAAAATAAATAAACTGACTTACATTTGCACATCGTATTAAATAATGTACAAAAATATGAATGTCAATGTATAATTACAAAAAAATATAAAAAACAAATAATATATATATATATATATATATAATTATATTAAAATATATATTATATTATAAATAATTAAAATTACATTGTGAGGTAAAAAATTAAAGTATTATATTGTGTATGTATGCAAATGACTGTGCCAAAATTTAAAATGATAATAAACTGACAAAAAATCGTAAAATTTACTAAATTAAGGAAAATTATCAATAAATTATGTAAAATTAAAATATGAAAATAAATTTCTATAATTTCTAAAATAATGATGATAATTAACAATTCATTAACAATTGTAAAAACTGTGTGAAAATTATATTTTATGCCATTTAACGATCAGGAAGTCTAAATGCGTTAATTTTAAGCTTGGAGAGCCAAAATTGGGTGTCAACAGTTATTTTCTTTTCGTTTGAAGATGATATAGAAGTCTAAAGACAAAAACATTGATGTGTAGTCAATTTTGCTCGACAAAAAATTATTATTTGATAAAAAAAATTCAAGCAAACTTCAATTTAGAGTTGTTATCTCAATATGTCCTATTTTTTAGTAGACGAACCCAATGTACTCAAATTTTATACCTGCAAAATTTATCAAACTGAAAAACAGTACTTAATAAAAGCAAATGAGTAATTAAGCTTGACTTTTTCAAGAAATTAAAAAAATAACATATAATGTTTAACTAATATAAGTCAAATAAATAAAGGCATTACAAATTTTAACTAAAGGCATACAAAATATTCAACTGAAGACAGGCATGTATAAAAGGTCCGATTAATCGAGAACATCCTATTTTAGGGTGGACAAATCCAACTCATGCTTGGAAAAAAAACTAGGAAAAAAAACTAAGGTGGATATTTTTTTTTTTTCCTTTTTTTTTTCTCTTTTTTTTTTAGAAATTAAAGATAGCATGCAGTGCTTAACTAAATAAGAAAAAATGGTACAGAGAAAGATAACATTTAGTGCTTAAAAAATAAGTGCATTACGATATGTGTAGATAAAGATAAAGCATGCAATGCTTAAATAACAAAATAAATGCATTGCTATGTGCAAATAAATGTAAAGATGACATGTGATGCTTTAAATTATAAAACAAATGCATTGCGATATGTCCAAGGAAAGGTCAAGATGACATGAAGTGCTTAAATGATAAAACAAATGCATTGCAATATTTGCGAGACGTGCAGTGCCTAAATTATAAAATAAATGCATTGCAATGTGTGCAAGTAAAGATAAAATGACATGCAATGCTTAAATGATAAATGCATCGTGATAAGTTCAAGTAAAGACAAAGATAATATGCAGTTCTTAAATAATAAAAAACTGCATTGCAATATTTGTGAGGCGTACAGTTCTTAAATGATAAAATAAATGCATTGCAATATGTGTGTGCTATGCTTAAATGATAAAATAAATACATTACAATATGTGTGTGTTGTGTTCAAATGATAAAAGAAATTCATTACAATATGTGTGCGTTGTGCTTGATATTTTCAAAACACCCTCACCCGATGCCCCAAAATAAAATTTTCACCATATATGATATTTATACAAGTGTAAGAAATAAAAAGTACAAACACAAAATTTAAAACTCCTCTTTCCCGACAAGTATTCCCAATAACCTATATAAACATTTATAATAAAAATGTTAGTAACGAATAAATAATTATCAAATGACTTGAGAAGGTATGTGTGCATACATGTAAAAATATATATATAAAATATAATTTTTGTCAAAACAATGGGCTCGAATAAAGTTTTTAAATATTATAAGAATTTCATCATTGCTGAATTTATTTATTTTTATTACATATTTGTATACGTAATATCCGTCTTTTAATTTTTGAAAGCCTAAAAAATCGACGAAATTCCTTCATCGACCAACTAGCGTAGTATTTATCCGTTATCAGTATAAAAAATAAAAATGCAATAAAAGTAAAAATAAATCCAAAACAGTCAAAAAATTATCTAAACAGTAGCAAAGTAACAGGATTTCCAAAGTAATCTTATCATCTGTAGGATAACAATGGAATGTAGCAACAACACATTTATGACAGAGATAGCCAAAAAACAGAGCAAAACAACAACAATAAATATCACAGGGCAGCAAGCAAAAGTTAGAAAAAGAAAAGAAGAAAAGAAATTGTAAATACAATCAACGAGGTTATGAAAAAAAATAGTGAAAATAGTGGAGCTTATCAGTTTTAACGGAGCTTCACTAGAGAATAAAACCTCCGACCAGATCTGCAATAAACGGGGGAGCTGAACGTTCTTCTAGGGTGAATGTCGAAAATACAATAACCAACCAGATCTGCAAAATCACACCCATCCGGTTCAACCAAGAAAAAAGTAGATTAAGCATGAAAAAATTCTAGCAAATTTGAAGATTTTTACTTCCCCTTTTCTATCAGTTAATAAATATATGTTTTATAATAAAAAGATTTCATAAAATAGATTGTCACACTGCTTTCTTGAAACCAGACAAATCATCTACACATAATCAAAGATCGATGAGCACTTAAGGAGCTTCGCCGGTCACCACCTCTAACGAAGGAATGGCGAAAACAAGGAAGGAAGGAAGGATGGTTGGAGGTTCTTAACAAGAGGCCCGTCCACCAGTGACCAGTTCCAGCGAGCCATGACCAAAAATAAGGGAGAAGGGAAAGGGGAAGGAGGTTGATGGAGATGCGGCGATCGGTGGGATTGGAGTGGTAGACGACGGTGGCTGTGGGTGGCTGATTACCCAGCGCCGTGGAGGAGAAAAGAAAGAAGAGGGGTAGGAAGGGGTGGTTCTTCAGACTTCAGGTGGCTGGTTTGGTAAGAGTAGTGGTCTTAATGGATCTTGTCGGTCATCACCTCCGGCGGAAGGTAACAGAAATGGGAAGAGGAAGAAAAGAAAGGTGGTGCAGTGATGGTGGTGTTCGTACAACGTCAATCGGCTGATGGTGATGCGACTGTGGATTTTTTTAGAGAAAGAAAGAGGATACGATTTGCGGTGGTGGTTTGGCGGCGAAAAGCTCACCGAAATACGATGGTTGTTAGTGACATTGAGAAGAAAATAAGAGAGAGAAAATGAGAGAGGAGAGAGAGATCTGATGTGTGTGTATATCCGTGTGTTGTGTTAAAGTGTGTGTACGTGTATTTTGAATGATAATAAAAATTTACCCCTTCCTTTCTTTTATAATACAAAATAACCCCCTTTTTACCCATAAAATTAAAAAGTAACCTCTTCATCTCTTTAATGTATGAATTACCCCCACAGGATATTGTCAAATGAGTTTTTCGTTTTTTTAACCAATAAATAAAGATTCGTTATTCAAGGGATAAAAATATCAACCCATCACCTCAATTGTCTCTTTTAAAAAGGTGATAAGATCTTGATTTGATTGATTTATTAATCTGTGTATTAAAATAAAAAAATTGACTTACATTTGCATATCGTATTAAATAATGTACAAAAATATGAATACTGATGTATAATTATAAAAAAATATAAACAACAAATAAAAAATAAAAAATATAATTACATTAAAAAAATATTTTGTTATAAATAATTAAGATTATATAGTGCGGTAAAGAATTAAAGTACTATGCTATGTACTTATGCAAATGACTTTGCCAAAATTTAAAATTAAATAAATTATGTAAAATTATCAATAAATTGTGTAAAATTAAAACATAACAATAAATTGATAAAAATTCTAAAATAATAATAATTATCAATAATTTATTAACAATTGTAAAAAAATATGTGAAAAATTGCATTTTGTGTCATTTAACTATCAGGAAGTCTAAATGCATTAATTTTAAGCTTGGACAGCCAAAATTGAGTGTCAATAGCCAATATCGTAAAGGCTAGCCTCTGTGTCATGCTACTACCACGGAGGTTATCCTTCGTGATACGCCAATATCTCAGACCCTCACTACCTCGAGGTCCCAAAATGACCCTAAATCCCTTTCAAAAAATTTGAAACTTTTTCAAAACACCCTTTTAATATTTCTAAACATAATTCAAGTCAAAAATTGATATTACAAATGTGGAAGGGTCAAAAATAAAATCATCGAAGTTTTATGGAGTCTTATAATTGGTAGTTTGGCTTCTATCTAAGTTTCTCAAAGGTCATTGGTGTAGGACGTCCAGTTCTTAGCCAACTTGATAGTGCAGCTTAATATTTCTAACCCTGGGAATATTTTTGCTAGTGTTGAGGCGAGGTCTACCTTATTCAGCAGATTTAGTGTCTCCAGTTTGAGGATATGAGACTTTGTATTATCCGTGATAAGTATTGAGTGGCGAGTCCAAGCGATACATCATAGATTCTGTGGGTTTTCTGAGGTTTGATGGTCCCATTTAAGTTCTGAGGGTTGAAGACTTAATTCAATTGATTTTGTGTGAGGCTCACAACTTCATACATTATATTCACTGGGTATAGCTAAGAAGTATAGATATTTAAGGAAACATGTGGCATGAAGAGAGTTGTGGCAGACTTTATAGCTCGTTGCCTATGTTATCAGCAGGTGAAGTTCGAGCATCAGAGACCTAGTGGCTTGATTCAGAGATTGCCCATTCCGAAGTTGAAGTAGAAGCAGATCACTATGGACTTTATTAGTGGTCTACCTCACACATCCCGTAGTTCTGATAGTATTTGGATCATTGTAGATCGATTAACCAAATCAGCGCATCTCATTTTTATTCAGATGTCCTTCAGTGTTGAAAGATTAGCCCGTATTTATGTTTGTGAGATACTCCTCTTGCATAGACTGCCTACATCTTTTATCTTAGACCAATTTGTTCACTTCTAGATACTGGAGAACTTTTCAAGAAGATTTGGATACTCAAGTAGATTGTAGCATAACCTTTCACCCTCAGACTGGCGGGCAGTCAAAGTGAACTATTGAGGTTCTTAAGGAATGCTCCAAGCCTGTGTTATGAATTTTGGGATCAATGGAAGCAGTACTTGGCTTTGGCGGAGTTCGTATACAATAACAGAGCAACTCTTGGCTTTAGTGGAGTTCTTGTATAATAATAACTATCATTCAAGCATTGAGATAGCACCATTTAAGGCATTATATGGTAGGCATTGTTGCTTTCCAATTGGGTGGTTTGAGACCTCCGAGATTAGACCCCACGATACTGACTTGCTTCAGGAGTTATTGGACAGGGTTCGAGTGACTTAAGATAGGTTGAGGTCAGCTTAGAGTAGGAAGAAGGCTTATCCAGATCATAGACTTGATGCGTCAAGATTTGTAGTTGAAAATCAAGTATTCCTTCATACGTCACCCATGATGGGTATGATGAGGTTCGGGAGGAAAGTCAAGCTAAACCCTAGATATATTGGACCTTTTGAGATCCTTCGCATAGTTGCATAAGTGGCCTATGAGTTAACCTTACCCTTAGATTTTGCCATTGTTCATCCAAATTTCCATATTTCTATGTTGCGATGGTACATTCTCGATATGTCCTATGTTCTACAGTGATACTAGTTCCTGGTTCAGTTAGATGTGCGGTTGACCTTCCTGGAGAAGCCTGTGTTTATATTGGCTAGAGATGTTGTCACGCCTCATTCTCCTCGTGGAAAGCAGGATTAGATGTGGCCACTCCGAAGGACTACCTACCCCACCCCACCCCACCTAGGCTGGATGTCAAATCTAAAACGATTTGGGACAAAGATAAAACTAGCATCTAGTAATTCCTATCGTCCCAGCCCAAGAGGCTTTGCACTTTTCTATTTTGATTTTGTGGTCTAGACAAAATAAAGCTATGTTGCCTAGGACTCTAAACACATAACGCATTAAACGTCAAGTAGCAAGCAATGTCTCACGTTAGCCCCTTGGTTATTAAAGAGTTGATTAATGTGATTAACATCATGCAAAGACAAAGAACAACTATTTTTATGTAATTAATCTATAGGCATGATATCTAAGTGTTCAACAAGTGCTAGTGTGACAAAATGTAACTGTGATTCGTGTATGTACTAATGTGTTGTCGAGTTGTTAAAAGAGGATGTCAAAAGTGTGGTAAATATGCCAAGGAATTGTGCTCACGAATTTCAATGTTGTAAACTAATGCAAATATAATAAAAAATTAAAAGTACATTAACATGCTAAGGAACACAGAAACCTATCTAAAAAATGCTCAAAACAGATAGTTCAGAAATTTCATATTAATTTGCTGAAAAATGCTAAAGATGCCTAAAATCTAATATTTTAACATGCTGAAATTTAATATTAACATACTGAAAATACATTAAATCTATTGTTTTTGACATGCTGAAAAATATATTAATGCGCAGAAATATTTATGTTGACATGCTGTAATCTATATTGATATGCTAAAAATATACAATGGTATACCTAATATACGTGCTGAAATATTTAAACTTAATATGCTGAAACCGTATTAATGCACAGTAGTTTTATGTTACTCTTGTTGAAGGTGTATTAACGTGTTCAGAATTGTGTTTACATACCAAGTCATGTGACGACATAATTAACTCTAATGTTCGACGTGCTAAAACTCATTAATCTACAGTTAGTCATGCTGAAAACACTTAGATGTGATTTAATATGGTTGATATGCTAACATGTTAGGAATGGATTAATACACTTCTATTCCATTTTAATATGTCAATATGCTGAAAAATACATGAACATCTAATATTCAAGATGCTAACGTGGTTAAATTCGTGTTAACATACTACAACATACCATAACATTTTAACCTAGTATTTAACATGTTTAGTAGGTTGAAAGTTATACTAAACACAGGAGTGAATATTAACATGCTAAAAATATTATCATGCCTAGATTTGTTTTACTATACCTAAATTGTGTTGACGTGCTAAACATGCAATGACATGTTAATAAGTGTAATTTAAGTGTCCAAGTGCTTTGAGTATTAAGTGATTCACGTAGCATGCTATACACGTAAAGGCCTAAGTCGTATTTACCTATACTATGCATAGAGCACGTAAGACCCCGCCCTCCCCTCGAGCAGTTCCCAAAATTTATTATTACATCAATAATAATGCCTTTACAATATTACAGACCAAAATTAATAAAGAATAAAACAAACTAAGTTACAAGCCGACAGCTTCGGGCGATTCTTTGGAACCGCTTTAATAACACCTGTTAGAAGCAGACAGAAGTACCAATGCACACACGGAACAAAATAGGAGTGCTAGCACATGATTTTAAGCAGTGGAAATAACGAAATATGAGCACGACAGACAAGCAATGACGAATTATCCCAAATTACTCCTATAAGCATGCTTTCTATGTTTTCACGGCATGATATAATCAACACAAAACATGAATAAAATATTGCATCGATTTGAAAACTTACCAGTAAGCAGCAGTAAAAGAGACAACAAGAATAATAAAGTCAAGCACTTGCAATGCAAGATGTTTTCAGCAAGCTTCGAAGAAAACCCAAGAACTCTTGAAAATATATAATTGCCTTGTATTAAAATAAGCTGTAATTCTTTTTCTTTGTTTTAAAGAGTAGTGATTGTAATTCAAGAACTGTCCGTCAATGAAAAGAGAGGGGGTTTATATAGTAAAGAGAGGTCCGAAAATAAAAGACAAGGAGAATATTTTGCAAAATCATTTAAGGAAAAAATCCTATGGGATCAATCACGTGAAATTCAGCCCAAAATAGAACGGATATTTTCCTTGATATAAGGACTAAATCAGTTAAGCAAATTTACCATAAATACAAATCAAATATTTTGAATTGAATCAGTGAATATTCGGACAATGAACAATTGTGTCATTTACCTTTTACCATATATATAGCGGTGAAAGGGCAATTAATAATACAAGATATTTTCAATAGTCAGATCTAAATTACAGCTTAAAACACCGACAATGTCACAATAAAATATCAAATTACCATGAAGTCACGACGTCAAATTAGTCCGAATATTTCCATAGTAAAAGAAGTGTATCAATTTATGAATCACAACTCCACATATAATTTAAGTTTGACTAAAAGTCATGCAACAACGACTCTTCACATATATCAATGTACGGATGTAAACAAAATATGATAAGAATGAATTTAGAAGAAGGGTTAAGCAATCAAATTCCACAAAATTAAAATTAAGGACTAAACTTTACTAAAGGACGAAGAAATGGTTAGAGAAGATGAGAGTTATGAATTGACGAAAAATTAATAAAGAGAACAAACCCTTAAATGATAATTTCTGTGACTCCTTTACGATTTTCGGATAATTAAGTGGAACTGGGGCGCCCGGAGGGAAATGGTCCACGGAGGAGAAACGACGGTGAGGCAAAGCGGTTGTTAGTGCCGCTGTTTTGAGGGGTTTTACCGGTGGAGACGGTTGAATCAGTGGCGTTGAGTTGTGAAAAACGGAGGGGGACGTGGAAGGAGACGGCGGCGGAAGATCTGGGCACTGACGGAGGAGAGATGTGGCGCCATAGCTGGCGTCGGCGTTGGTGGGTCGCCGGAGACGGATTTCGCTGGTGGGAGGCGTCCATGGCCGGTGCGGCGTTACAGATCTAGGCGGAGGACGGAGGCGGAGCAGCGGCTGGTTGCCATCTCCTCCGGCGGCGACGGGATTTTTGGAAGGGAGATCGGAGATTTGGAAAGGGTTTTGAGGTTGTTGGTGGTTTCATGATGGAGGGAGTAGAGAAGCCGGCGAGGGGAGCGATGAAGAGGCGGCGGCAATGGATTTTTAGGGAGAAGATAGAGAGAGAAGAAAGCGTGTAAAGAGAGGGGGAGTGGGGCGGCTGGTAGGTTTAGGAAATTTGGATTTAGGTTTTGTAATTTAAAAAGGAATGAAAGTGGTCTTTGGATCTCTGTTTTTGGATCAATTTTGATCGACGACTGAGATCTAATAGGTCAAGAAAGGGTTAAAATTGAATAAAAATTTTAAATTGGGTCATAAATCAATTATAATTGTAATGGATTAAATAAAATAGGCTAAAATTGTAAGAAATTAAATAAAATTGTTATAGATTGAATACATAAAGGCTAAAATTTAAATAAATTAGGCAATATAAATTAAAATCGTCTGTTATTAAAATAATAATAAGGATAATAATAGTAGATGATATAATAATAATAAATAATAATAATAATAATAAATAATAATAATAATAATAATAAATGATAATAATAAATAATAATAAATAATGATAATAATAATAATAAATAAATAATACTAAATAATGGAAAACTAGATAGTGTATTTGTAAAAAATGTGATTGTTCACAGTTACGAATAATTTAATAAAATTATGTAAATGTTGTGTTTGAGTTTTAAAAATTATAAAAATTATACCAAAAGATAATAAAATAATTTGTGCAGTTTTCTAAATTATGAATTGGACACGTCAATATGTATCTAATAAAAGAATAATGTGTAAAAAATATTAATAATTAAAATTAAATAATTTTGATAAAATTGCAACCTAAAAGTAATATCGGGGGGTCAAAATTAGGTGTCAGCAGATGTTAGGCGGTTGCACTCTAGAGAGACTCCAGTGGTTAAGGTTCAGTGAAGACACCGCCCAGTAGAGGAGGCTACTTGGGAGATCGAGAGTGAGATGCGAGCCCAATATCTTCACCTATTCGAGACTTTACGTACATCCTAACCCTTTATTTTCGCAGACAAAAGTTTTATATTTTTGCTTATTTTCAACATTTAGAACTTTACTATAGCTTCCCCAAGTTATTTATGACTTCCTGGAGCTGACATTTCGCTTACCGGGAAGTTCGTTTGGTGTTTAGAGCCAATTTTTTTATTTTAAAGTCTTCATTGGTAGGAATTGGCTATCGAGCAAAATCATCAATCAAACGACTGCGTATTGCTAATTATGACTATTCTAACAGCTTCACAACATCGAATTTAGGCTAGGTGAACCTTTGGTTCGGGTCCTAAGGCTTTCGGACTCATTCTGGGCTATCAACTAGAAACTTAAAAAAATGACACTTGGGTATGGAAACCACTTTTGGTCGAAACGACCTCGGATGGAAATTTTGACAGCGTTGTTGACTCTAAAACATCGAATTTGATAAGATAGCATAGGTGTTTTTCGTATACGTGATTTCGAACGAATCTCGAGAGGTCGGTGGAGACTTGAAAAGTTCTAAGTCTCCAGCTAGTACATCCTTTAAAGCGGCCCTTTGGGCGCTTTAGAGGCCTTCCAAGCGTTTTAGCGGCCTAGCCAACCCAATGAGACGCTTTAGTGGCATGTTGGCCGCTAAAGTGTATGCCGTTAAAGCTAGGTAAGCGCGGGTATCATTTTTTAGCACTTAGACGTTTAGCGGTGATCGTTAAAGTGGCCAAGTGCTTGCTTTAGCGGAACCTTGGATCCATTAAAAGCCCTACTCAGTACGATTTTATTCATTTTTCACACAAGTTCAAGATTTGGAAATCTTAGAACGTGTGGAAACTTGGGAGAAAGCGATTTTGAGGGTGCTCGTACGCTTGAAATACTTGGTTTTTCTCCGAATTCTTCGTAAGTTTTCTATAATTAGATGGTAAATTTCTCAATTATTCTCCAAAATTACAAAGATATTAGTGGGTTGATTTTATCACAATTTGACCTCCGAATTTATTCATTCTTGAGGATAAATGTTCCTTAAGCACAGAGGGACGCGTTGACGATTTTGAAAGTGCAATTTTTCAAGCAGGATCCACATGAGATTTTTACGTAATTTTGGACCTGAAGCATAAAAATACAATATGGGTACCTTTGTTCTCATTTTTATGAGTAGATTATCATTTTGATAAAATCTTCTCAAAAGAGAAATCAATGATTTAACAAATTTCATCGGGCTTTCTTCGGTGTCCAGGTAGGCTACGTTTATCTTTTTCATAGATTGAAATAATTTGTAGTATATTTATGATAATTTGCTAGATATGGGTTGAAAATTAGGTCTTTGAGGTATATTTAGTATTATTTGAGTTATTTAGCCATATAAGGAACCGTAAATTTGGCGTAACTAACTTAATTGCTCATGTTTTAGATAGAATTGCTATCTTAGGTCTAAAAGTGGCTTATTTAACATCTAGTAGTAAGGTTAGATACCTTAGCCTAGTCCGGAATAGGGTTTACCTTAGAATCAATTTTGGGAATTAGAAGTGGGCCCCTCCGACCCACCGTAGGCGAACATTATCATTAGTTCCTTGTAGATCTTGTAAGTGTGTTATACCCTTAAAATTGTATATTTAGGATCTTGAAGAGGTTAGATACAAGGTATTTATGTTATATTGTTACTTGGGAGTTGATACTGAGTTCCTCTTCAAGTCCAATGATTTATAACCTTAAGACCGGTTCGATTATGACACGATTGATGATATGAGTTCTGATTTAAGTCTAACAATGATGATGATCTTGAGTTCTACATTGAGAGGTTATTTATGGTATGTTATGGTATGGGTGGATTCACGACTATGGCTTGAGATATGGTTAATTATTGTAATTTCAATTTTTTACTTTTTTTTTATTACACCCTACATGCTTATGGGAGCCTGCATTGGGTTATTTACTTTTCCGAATTTACTGACTTATGGGGGTCAGTCTTGTAGTATTAGTTATGTTTTCTTTCATATTATATCTATTTCGGTTATTTATTAGCATAATTTCAGGTTTGCCCTTTTACCTTAACTTATTTGTTTTGCATCTTTATTGTACTTATATTATGATTTAGCTCAGTGGATCGATGATGCCTACTGCGTACATGTGGCTTTGGTACTTATACTACACTTTTGTACCTTTTGGTGCAGATCGAGTACTAGTAGCCGTCGTTGATGATATGATCGTGTTGATGTGTGTTCAGAGACAGGGTGGGCTCTCGGAGCCAAAGTTGGCCTTTTCTCTTTCTTCTACTTTTGTTTAGTCTTCCGTCATTCGAGAATGATGTATATTTGATCATTACAGTACTTGTATTCTTTTATTAGTGGCTTTTGTATCGACATTACTAGATCGTGAGATGTCATTGTTATCTTATCTACCTTTCTTCTTATTACTACTAGTACTTGATTTATTGTTGTAAGTTTTTACTTGTAAATTTTTGACATTTATATTATTTTCTATCAAATTATCCCATTATTGACAACTCTGGGTTACGATTTGGTTTGCCTACTGGTGGGACAAAGTTGGTGTCATCATGACTCGTAAATCGAGTCTTGATAGATGTGAACCAAAAGGGTACAATAGGAGTGAGTAGAGTCCATTTATACTCAGTAGGTATCATAGATTGACTGAGGAAAGCAAAGTAAAGAAAACTCTAAGCACGTCACCTGCAAATAGAAAATTTTTCAAATGGTAGATCACATCGTCTACACTAATAGTTCTAATACAAATAATGAAATAAAATAATAGAAATATACACAAAAAGTGTACGGGATCTAAACATAGGTTAAGGAAAACTAAATGAATCATGAAAGATGCATATGCAGTGCAATGTAATAATGATGGGATGAATGAAAGTCATCGTATGACTTTTTGTATACACCTACGGAGCTCACAGCCTCAAGATAGGACCCATGGGGGAGGGTTCACAATCCATATACTATAACTCATATCTCAATTCTCAATCCACCTCTCCGACTCATGTTCATGGATAGAGTTTTTATAAAAATGTCTCATTTTCTTTCAAAAATAGTGTTCCTCAATGTTATTGATATCTCATGAATGTATATGTATGGAATGAGGATGTAATGCTTACAATCAAAGCAGTATGAAGATATTTAACCCATTCAATATGTATATAAGTGAGCCTATAAATCCACTCAATATGTCCACAATTCATAAATATCAACTCTAATTAGGCATTGTCTGAATAGATATGCATGTAAGACATCATTAATATCATATCAACCCCTAACTCAGGCATTTTTATCATGATAAAGGCAAGCAATGTTCAATAAAGCCTATAATAATAATTTAAGTCCCCTGCAACAGTATTATATCCAGAATAAAGACATTTAAATGAACAGATAAGGCCAGTGATATCAAATAAAGTCCCACACATGCAACACACAATATCAAATATCACAAGTCAACAACAACAAAATATAGGACTCCACTCAGGCACACAACAGTAATAATAATCTCGAAATATAAACCTCATAATTATTTTTTCCAACCAATAGTATGTTTCTTATTCATTAAATTCAGCTCAATCTGAAAGAAGTTAATGGAACGCAAAGCCTAGCGTCACCAAAATAGTAATGAAAAGCAAACCCTAACTTTAATTATTCTTTCATTTTAAGACAATAATATTACATGCAAACACATAGAACACAACAAATAGGAAAACATAACAGATTTGTTATCAAGAATAATGATCACATATAAAAGGAAAGTTTTTAAAGGAAAATTTTAACAAAGTCAAAATAGAAAACAGATAAAATGAGTCTTTAATGAAGAAAAAATATGCATTTTAAGCTAACTCTTCATTTCAATGTTCGTACGGTACCCTTTCCTCTGAAGGTAAGGTATTTGAGTTAAGTTGATGAGAGAGATTTGGAGAGCAAAATATTTTGAGGAGTTTTAACTATTGAACTATATGGATAAGAAAGGGGCAGTTCTAATTAAATAGGTTAAATTAAAACAAGGGATGGATTATTTCATTCTGTTGCTGTTACATGATTGGTCGTCTATGACGGATGGGCATGGTATGATTTAAGATGGTATAATATTTAAAATTTTGGTATGAAAATTTTGATAATTAATTTTTAAAAATTATATATGAGTACAGAGGCGGAGCTAGTTTAGTAAAGGGGGGTTCGGACGAACCCCCTTTGACAGAAAATTATACTATTAATACATGATTAAAATAACTTTTATGTATATATTGTAGATTTTAAACCCCCTTCGATGAATTTTTCTTCAGATTTTGAACCCCCTAAGCAGAAATTTTGGCTCCGCCTCTGTATGAGTATTATAATACCAAATAAATTAGGTATAATTTGGTATTTTGAACTTCAGTTTGGGTATTTTGTGTATAGTAAATTAATAATCATAGTTAATTCAACTTCTACAATATATACTGGTACAGTAAATTATTATGATTTCGACTTTTTAAAAAAGTCTTTGTTGTATCATACTAAGACATTATACATGTATAAATATACATTCAAAAGAAATTCAAAAGAAAGTACAAACAACTCTTTTTAATAATCAATTATATAAAAAGATATTTCAATAAAGATAGAGTAATTAAAGTTTTAACATCTGAATATTTAGCCTTATTTTAATACTAAGTTGTGTATTTGTTAAAATATAGTATAAATTAATTATGTAACTATATACTCTGATATGATAGTCGATATCTTCGTATGTTATTTATATAAATATCGAATTAATATCGTACCAATTATTAAAATTCAATATAAAATATCAAAAGAATTTAAAATGTATGTCATATACCTTACTAAATATCATAATATTAAATTTATGGTATTAAAAATTTTGATTCGCTATAATAATTCTGTATCTATTATATCATGTCCACTCTTATCGTCTATAATAAAGGTACTTTTATATATCAAGCTATAACAGTAATGACTCAATTAACAAAAAAATATAATAGAGTATACTTTTTCGTTTAAACAAAAAATAAAAAGAAAAAAGCAAAAGAGTTTTTTTCTACTATATAGAAGAGTCGCCAAAGGAACAACCAGGGGCAAAACAGTCAATTTTCTTAATAAAAGATCTTTCACTATTATTGTTTTGAGTTATCTATATCTTTATTATCTGTCTTCTCGGTCCTTCTTGATCTTTCTACTCTCCTTTCAACTAATCAATTCCATTCTGTTTTGCCATCTCTTTTGACGATTTTTTGTGGGTTTTTGATCGACTAATTATCAAGTCGAAAAAGGAAAAGATCCTGAAATGAATAATAATAATAAAGTTGTTGTTCCTCATACTTTACCAGAGGTACAAATGAAATTCCACCCCCTTTTTATCCTCTCTATGTTTTTTTTTTGACAGGGTTTAAATTCAATCTCATCTAGGTCTTTTATATGAATATGAAAAATATTTTTTGTGTGTATTTGCAGTTATAGTGGGGTTTGAATAAAAATTTTGACTTTGGTTTCTCTATCACCCAACATTTTTCTTCTTGGTTGAGTTTCAATTGAACGCCATCTGCATTTTTTCATGTGGTCTAAAGTAGTTAGTAAAAGATCGTTGTTACTCCAGAACAAAGGTGAAGAAGATAGACAAACGATCAGGTATTGGAGTTCTCAATACTGTTATCCCTATGTTTTCTCCTTTTGTTAAAGTTAGACAATGATATTTTAGTTAAAGCTTTATATGATATTTATACATCAAAATCTTTGAACTAATCTTCTTTTGTTGTTGAAGTCAATGAATTTGTTCTTTGTTCAATTTCGCTAATTCATCTCATGTAGTTGCTAAAACTATTATCAATTATTCTTTGTATGCTTTATTTTTGCAATTATTGGCACTTTCTGGTGTAAATCTGAATTATTTGGGCCCAAAGTGGATACCGAACACCGAGTAAAAAGTATAATTTCCCCGCAATAATTTTTTTTCCATTTTTCAGTACTGACAACCTGATAATATTTATGTTTAACTATTTACAGTGCAATGAAATCGTGCAACATTAGCCTCCAGTTTCTCGAGTGCAAGACCATTTTCATCACTGGTGTAATGGGCTACCTAGCAAAGAGTACTTTTTCTTTTTCTCTCTCTCCTTTAGGTTGCATAATAATACTTTGTGAATAATGTTAGTGTTGCTAATACTTCTATTGTAAATTCTTGTTGTTCTCTCCAGTCAAATGTGAAGAAGCTCCACTTGCTAATTAGAGTTCCAGATGCAAATTCTACTAAACACAACTTTAACAACGAGGTACTAGCATACTTCTACAGGTCTTCTATAATTTTACCATTTTATTTTAGTATTATAAAATGCTATGAGGGTCAAATTTATCTTCATCTTTAATGATGAGTAATTTTTAAACATTCGAGTTATATGCTTGAAAATAGAACCGACAGTAATATGTCTGTGGGGGTATCACCTTGACAAAAACACAGAGAATACCCATCTTAAATTTGCCTAAAAAAACTACTTAAACTGTATGATACCATTTAAATGTTTATTCCATTCATAATTTGGGGTATTACCCCTCTTTAACGTGTCATTATTTATTTTCGTTACTTTTAGATTTATCATAAACCTTATGTTACAGTGAATACTTTGTACTTGTACTAACTAATGTTGTTCTTAATTTATTATAGGTTACATCCACTAATTTGATCAAAATAGCAACAAGTAGATGTATTGTATATACAAAAAATGTGATATATATGTGTATGCAAGAGCACTAAATGAAATCGGTTGAGGACCAAATGACACATAGCATGTGATATTTCTAATTGGATGGGTGATATTGCTTACTTTGGAGTTCCTCGGATGAGAGATAGACCAATTGGTGATTTGGTTAATGGTATTAAGAAGCTTGGTGCAAAGGTTGATTGTTTTCTTGGTACGAAAAGTCCTTCTGTTCAAAGTGTCAGCGAAGGAGGTCTTTCGGGGGTAAGGTGAGGATTACAAATCTATGAAGCCATATTTATGATTTTTTAAAAAATATCTTAAACTGTAATATGAACAAATAACTAGGTTTAGAAGCAAAGAAGACTTTGCTTATAAAGTTAAAGTAATCTATGGCAGAAAGAAATTAGCATAGTCTAACCTATTTCTAGGATACAATTGAGTACATATCCAGGCTAAGTAAGCCATTTTTGAATACTGTAAATTTTAAAAAAATGAGATGTATTACCCTCTTACAATTTGAATAGAAGAAAATGGTCTTTCAGATCTCTTATGTACAAAAATAAAAATCTTGTAAAAAGGACATAAAACTAAAAAAAAATTTGTAAAGGGATAAAAAATCATTTCTACCATGAATTTTTAGTGCATTAGACATACAATTTTCCTATATGATTAAAAGAAACTGTTCTGTTCCAATAGGTTAATATTCCAAATTCAATTTTTTGTTGAAAAAGAGATCATTTCCAACTTAGGATCCAACTGAAATAAGCTTGGAGGTAGGTCTACATATGAGATAGAACGGGTTGAAGCTTGTTTTTCTTGTTTTATATTTTGGTGTAACTACTGGTGATTTAAATCTTGCAGCAAATGTATCATCTCTTTCTTTGAGAAAATCTATAGTAGTTTACCTGGTTTTGATCATGGCTGCATCCTTATAAACAAGACACCTTAATGCAGGTAGAGCCAGTAGAAAACCAAGGAAGACTACTAGAAGGCTTATTAAAGCAAAGAAATCGTATGTTTTATGACTAAAATAAAAAGCCAAATCCTAAATTTTTCATTAGTAGTTAGTTCAATGATTACAAAATTATATAAATCTCAAAGCAATGTATCTATATATAATTTTAAGACGCAATTTGCTGGGCAGAGAGATGAGTGTTATCCAGTTATGTTCTCACTATTTCGTGGGTACTAATATAGTAAAGTGGTTGGAATAGCTGGGTGAGTTATTTTTGGTATTTTAAGGATTTATAATGGATGTTTTTCAGCCTGACTCTACATCTATTTTATCAAGTATAAAGTATCATACGGAGTTCACTCTATCGTTCTCTCCTGAGAAGTTTGAACTTCCTAAGGCATACTATGCAACCACAGAGAGTGTTCGAGATATATTCATTATAAATTGGAACTCCACATACAATTTCTATGAAAATATGAATGTAAAGCAGGTGTATTACTTGTCTATGGAGTTCCTTCAAATTAGATTAGGCTTTCCGTTTATTTGTTGTATAATTACAATGGTTGTTCATTGGAGTTAGTTACTTTAATATGCTTTTGGTTAAAGAATATGCTTGGGGTTTACAGGACCTTATGCAGATTCTTTAACTAAACTCGGATACAGTTTAGAAGATGTCGCCAGGCAGGTATGACATTTGCAGAAATGACGGTTTGACTATTATTGACACTTAAATCTGCTCTAAAAGAAGAAATGATGCTTCATTTACTGCACAAGTACTTGATTGATAAGCTTTTCCAAAATGATCTAATAACACATTAACATAGTCAAACTCTCCCACTCTCATCATCGATGTTTCGATATTGTCATATAGAAGATGTTTGCCTACCGCTTAGGTCTATCTCATGGTAATTATATCATTTGATGATCGATATAAAATTCACCATTGATGTGTGACATACTCGATATAGTAGTCTATTATAATTAGCTTAAGCTGGTTAGTGTAATGACTAATAGGAACCAGATGCAGCTTTAGCGAGTGGAGGTTTAGGAAGACTTGCTTCTTGCTTTCTAGACTCAATCTTGATATTTTCGTCAAATTTATTGAACCAAGTACACTATTTCCTCCATATTTATGTTGTCTAGCTTCATTTTTTGAAAAAGAAAGAAAGGGAAAAGGGTGTCCAAATCTTGGATTTTTCCCCTTAAAATTTGTTATTAAGAACTTATTATTACTATAACTTTACTATACTTCCTTTTTCATGTTTTCCCAATATATAAAGTTATCAATCCCATTCTCTCACTATATATGTGTCGTTTAGGTATCTAAACTTCCCTTCTTAAAAAAGGGTATTAAAGCATGTGAAATTTTTGAATTTACTCTTACCCTTTTATGATTTTTGCTGGAAAATCAAATTTCGGGTAGGTAAAAGTGTGTTTGTATTTTTTCTTATTTTTGAATATTTTTTAAAATCTTCTTTTTTCTTTTGTCGAAAACAACCTTTCTACCTCCAACAGGTAGTGGTAAGGTCTGCGTACGCTCTACATCTCGAGACTCCACTTTATCGAATTTCAGTGGGTATGTTGTTATTGTAGAAGTGGGAGTCTTGGAGTAACTGATGAATTTGGTGATGCTCTTTAGGCTTGATTCACTGGAATTGGAGTTGGTGTTGCTTACCATTGTCTGAAGCCCATTATAGAATTCATGACTTCCAACTTTTCAATGCAGGTAGAATTTTTATTAACTCGGATGCTATGTCCATATGAAGATTTTTAATATATTTATTTATTATTACCTCAGACATAAATATGCAAAAACCATCCAACAATATCATTGATGCAGGCTTGTATATCTATCTGTATCAGTTAAGTGTTGTTACTAAGATGTTAAGCTTGTTGAGATGTTGCATGAAATATTTGAGCACAAGCATAACTTGCAAGAGGTTGGATTATGGCATGGCCAATGATTTGAGATGGTATAGATCGTAGTGTCTGTATTGGGTGTTTTGTAAGTATTGTGTTAAATTTAGTGCAAAGAAATACAAATAAAATCCCAAACGGGTAGGGGTATTTGGTTGTAGTTTGAGGACAAAAGGTGTTTTTGTCTTATTTCGGTGCCAAGCCTCTAAGTTTGACTGTATTTTTGAACTCTTTCTTCTGCTTTCCTTACTTCTGCTTGTGTTTATTCAGGGGTAATGGATGACCATCACTACTTAAGTTACTAATAGCTTGCAAACAAGAATGTGACACGGACACAACTACAACATTATTATGTTAAGATTGTTTTACATAAGAGAAATCGTGGTCTGAATTAAATATAACATTAGGTGGTATCATTGTTGCTTTGTTCTGAAATTACATCAACCATCTCTAATGTAAAATAGGAATTTAAGAACCAGGTTCTTATATATATTAAACTAAAAACTAGGAGATTAATACTAGGTCCTTATTTGGTTCTTCTAATATTTGACGTTTGCTTAGAATTTGAATAGCACATGCTGATTTTTTTTATTTATTCACCGAGTAATAGTCTTTTGGTAATTTCTACAGGTGTTTTTTTGGAGCTGAGTTAACTTCACAGGTGAAAAGATGGAGAAGCTTCATTTCCATATATTTTATCTTCTTGTTTTGATTATGGTCTAATGTGTTGCATTCTTTTGTAAGGACCATGATTAAGTTATTTAAAGTAAATGAGAAATATAGAGAGCTTTCTAAAAATGCAAATGGAAAGCCGCCAGTTAAGAAACAATAGTCCTGGAGAGTTGCGTCTTCATAAAGGTATTCTACCCCCCCCCCCTTTGTAAAATCTTCTTAATCATAAGTACTTTATCCATTTTGTTTTTTCAGTGAGATATTTTTCTTATTGCTTTCTACATGCCGAATTGATCAATTTTGTTTTGATCATCTAGGTTTCATTTCAGTTTTGTACACCCTCCTTGATAGACCTTACGTGTAAAGTTTCAGATGAAATTGTTTACTTTGGTTATAATTTGATATGAGAAGTTTTTGCCCATAACGTGAGCCAGTTCTCTCCTCTTTGGTACCATGAACATATGGCAGTGACAGTGACAGTGTGTAGTGAATAATCTACCAAATGTAAGATGATCTTTTTGATAAAGTGAATAAATCATTCAAAAATACTCATTCCTAAGATATACCGTCTCGCTAGCAAAATAAAGGTTTTTTAGTCATTTTGTCCTTGAAATTTGTGTAATATTTCCTCATGATAATTTTTCTCATGGTATAGAAACTTCGCAGGGTGTCTTCATAGATCCAGCTTGTAATACCTCGACCGTTTCTTAAGCCTAAATTCATTTTGTTAGTGGATATGTATGACTTCCAAAGTGATTGATGTTTAAACCATGTTGTATTTCTCTAATTTCTACTTTTTTCATGTAGAGCAGTGAATAAGTTTTCCATCGATACCAATTTCATAGAAATCCGACTTCGGACGAGGGAGTTATAGCCGTTTTACTCAGCAATATCGGATAGCCCAGGTCTGACGGTCGACCTGGCGAACCGTCAGGTCCTTGGTGTACCGTCAAGTGTCCCATCAATCCAAGGCAGTGAACCCTCTTCCTGGTCACCGTGTGACTGCCAAGATGGTGGACAGTAAAAAAGTTGACGGATCGTCAAGGGGTCCGTCAGGTCGAGACAAAATGTCTCATTTCTGGCCCTCGAGTGATGGACGACTTGGTGGACCATCAGTTTCCTGACGGACCATAACTTCGACCGTCACGTCGAGGCAGAACGTTCCAGTTTTGGCACTCGAGTGACGGACAATCTGGTGGACCGTCAGGAGACTTGACGGACCGTCAGATCGACCGTCACAGGCCCCGATCAGTGATTTTTCAGCTTTTTCAAAAGGGCATTTTGGTTATTTCTGATCCTTGCTGCCTTATATATACATCAAAGTAGTAAAAAGAAAATCATTTTCTCCTACTTCTCTCCAATTTCTCCAAGAATTTTCTAGAAAACTAGGGTTTTCTCTCAACCGCCCCAAAAAAAAATAATCAAAACTCCTTCCAAGAAATTTAAGGATCTTCCATAGATTTCTCCAAGAATTAAGCTCCCCTAGTCAAAGGCATCAAGGATCTTAGCTAAAAAATGTAAGGAAGAAGTTCCAAACAAGTTTCTACATCTCCAAAAATTATAATCCAAGGTATGTGGGGCTTAAACAAGAACACTCCTTTTGTTCTTGTGCCTAAAGATTTACTTTCTATTATTGATTTACATGATTTTGCAAGTGGGTTTACACCCAAATTTCTTTATTTATGATTTATGAGATTTGAGTTGAATAAGTTTGATATTTATGATTATTTCACCATCATGTTTCTTAAATTGAGAATTTATTCCATGAGTTGTATATTGTCATTACGTATTGATGATTTCTAAGAGATTTAAGACAAGTGTCATGAGTTATGACTTTCCATGAGAAATTTGACTATTGAATATATATCGATATTTGAGATTGAAAGTCAAGAATGAGTCCTATGATGTTTCCTTGAAGCTTTGATATTTGAAAATGATTCGAAAAGCAAATGTACTTGATGTTGAGAAAAATTGTGTTGAGTTGAGTCGGGTTAGGAATCCACAAGATGTTTATGATTTACAGATGAGATATATATTTATGTTTTGGTCTTTAAAATAGACCCATGAGTTGATATTGATTAAGGTGGATTTCCTAACGCGTTCTGAGCTGAGTCTGGGAGGAGTATTTAGCACCGAGCGAGAAATGTGGTATTTCTTAGAAACAACTTGCCACCATAGGATTGATATTGATAATTGTGGGCCAGAGGCCGAGTATGGGATTGTGATAACGAGATTGAGGTTGTACTCCCTGGCAAGAGTAAGACACCCCCGCCAATGTGGGGTTCTCTCCTTAGAAGGGCAAAACATTGGACTCCATGCGGCTCACATGGTGTAGTTATGTCGGTTATAAAAAACTCCCACGTCCATAATGATCTAAGTACCATGAGTTACCGAGTCACTCTAAGTCACGAGTCAAAGAGTTTGAGTTGAGTTAAATGATTTATGAGATTTATGAAGCATATGTTATTACTAATGACTTACGAAAATGATGTTTTAGATAATTCAAATGAAGAGAGTTATTATTATCAGCATGCATGATTTTCTTATACATTTATGATATTATTTAAAATATTACATCCACCCTCACATACTCAGTACATTCCCAAGTACTGACTCCCACACTCTTTTGTATTCTATATTTCCTTATGATATAGGTTCAGGTGCTCAGTCTCAGCAGCGACAGTGATCTTTGAGTACCTTCATCTACATTTATGCGGTTGGTGAGTCCTCATGGTTCGAGGACCTATGTCTCCGATTTTTTCTTGTTAATAGATGGTTGTTTACTTTCAGTTCAGTTCGAGTCAGTTATGTATCTGTCTCAATGGCTCCTCAGTCCTATATAGTAGAGGCTTTGTCAGACTAGTGTACTAGCGTGTACAGAGATTTCAGTATTTTTTTTGTACAGGGCAGTATTACTTCGTGTTTCAGTATGTTCATGACATGGTTATTCCTCTTTATCTTAGCATGATTTGTGCTATAATGAGTTCTTAAAGTGATGACAGGCTTAGAGGGTTAGCTTGAGGCCACGTGTGGCCTTGAGCACCATGTGACGTCTCGGGATAGGTTCTTGGAGCGTTACAAGCTTGGTATCAGAGCCTAAGGTTCAAGGAGTTCTAGGGAGTCTGACAAGCCGCGTTACGTAGAGTCTTGATCATCGGTTTGTAGCGAGCCACATCTATGAGCAAGAGGCTATGGGACGTATTAGGAAAAGTTGTTTCTTTCTTTCAAGAGTCTATCGTGCCTATGGTTGTTTCTCTCTGCTTTTAATTCATGCTTTCTTATGACAGAAAATGCCTTCTCGTAGAGCTCACAGAAACAACGAACGACCTCAACCCATTGATCCTTTAGGTGAGACGGTGTCCCATGCCGAATTCTGGGCAACTTTCCAAGCGCTAGCCTAGACGGTCACTGCTAATGCCCAAGCCAACACCCAAGCTACTATTCCACCTCCGCAAGGAAATAATTCTGCTGCATCCCGAGTTTGTGGCTTTATACGAATGAATCTACCTGAGTTCTTTGGGTCAAAAGTAGGTGAAGTCCCGCAAATATGTTTAGATGAAGTGATAAAGATCACTTAGATTATGCATGTGACGGAGGAAGAGAGTGTTGAATTGCCTGCCTATCGAATGAAAGATGTTACTTATGATTGGGTAGAGATGTGGAGGAAGAGTAGAGGGGAGAATAATACTCCTGTAACTTGGCAATTATTCCAAGATGCCTTCTTAGATAGATTCTTTCCCCCAGAGCCGAGGAAAGCAAAATTAGAAGAATTTTTGAACTTGAGACAGGGCTCCATGACAGTTATGGAGTATTGCCATAAGCTTAACCAGTTATCTAAGTATGCTTTCGGTATGATGGTTGATTCTAGAACTAGTATGAGTAAGTTCTTGACTGGTATATCTGGTTATGTTGTGAAAGAGTGTAGATCTGCTATTCTTAATAGGGACATGGACCTTTCAAGACTAATGATTCATGCTCAGCAGATTGAAGCGGACAAAGTGAAGGAGAAATGGAGAGTGAGAGAGAATAAGAGAATTAGATCAGAGCAACAGGGTTATAGTCAAACTAGATTTTCTGTAGGGATCCGCCCTCAGTTCCAGAGCCGTTCTCTTGTTCCAGCGCCTTCATCAGCCAGCACTCCTGCATTCAAAATTAGGCTGGAGCAGGGTAGTAGGCCTACTATGTCCAGGTCCCAGGATAGTGTGAGTCACAAACCTCATCCTCTCCCATGTTCGAAGTGCGTTAGAGACCATCCCAGTGAGTGCTTAATCGGTTAGAGAGGTTGTTTTGGTTGCGGTAAGTTGGGCCACAAGTTCAGGGATTACCCTTATGCTAGACAGGGGAGTCACGATGTTCGTCCCCAGAGTCAGGCTATTAGTGCTCCAGCCCCTGTAGTTTATCCTACTCCTCCTCAAGGTGCCTCGTCTAGTACTGCAGGTGGTCAGCACCAGAATCGCTTTTATGCTATACCAACCCGCCAGGAGCAGGAGGATTCACCATATGTTGTTACTGGTACGCTTCGTGTATTTTATTTCAATGTGTATGTGTTGATGGACCTTGGGTCATGTTTTTCTTATGTGACTCCATTGGTGACTGTGAATTTTGAAATCAGTGCTAAAAAGATTTTCGAGCCTTTTATAGTCTCTACACCAGTGGGTGAATCTGTTATTGCTAAGCAAGTATATAAGAAGTGTCATATCACTGTTCTTAACAGGGTCATATTTGTAGATTTGATTGAGCTAAACATGGTTGATTTTGATATTATTCTGGGTATGGATTGGCTTCATTCTTGTTATGCGTCTATAGACTGTCGTACCCGGGTAGTCAAGTTTTAGTTTCCCAATGAGCCAGTCTTTGAGTGGTTCAAAATTTTTGTATCTCCTAAAAGTCATTTCATATCCTATCTTAACGCTAGGAAATTGATATCCAAGGGTTGTATCTATCATTTAGTCCAAGTTAAGGACACTAAGTCTGAGACTCCAACTATTCAGTCTCTTAGTGTTGTCAATGAGTTTCTGATGTTTTCTCGGAAGATCTCCCAGGGGTATCTTCCGATAGAGAGATAGAATTCAGAATTAATCTTCTCCCTGATACACAGCCTATTTCTATTCCTCCATATCGTATGGCCCCCACAGAACTTAAGGAGTTGAAAGAGCAACTCAAAGATCTTCTTGATAAGGGTTTTATAAGGCCCAATGTGTCTCCCTGGGGTGCACCCATTTTATTTGTGCGAAAGAAAGATGGTTCATTGCATATGTGCATTGACTATCGTCAGCTTAACAAGGTCACAGTTAAGAACAAGTACCTTCTTCCTAGAATTGATGACCTATTTGATCAGCTGTAAGGTGCCAGCTACTTCTCGAAAATAGATTTGAGATCCGATTATCACCAACTTAAAGTCAGAGAGTGTGATATTCCAAAGACGATTTTCCGTACTCATTATGGTCATTTTGAATTCTTGGTTATGTCCTTCGGGCTAACGAATGCCCCGACAGCTTTTATGGATCTCATAAATTGGGGGTTTAGACCGTACCTAGATATGTTCGTTATTGTGTTTATAGATGATATCCTTGCATATTCTCAGAGTGAAAACGACCATGCAGATCATCTTCGAATTATCTTACAGACCCTTAGGGATCAGCAGTTGTTTGCCAAATTTAGCAAGTGTGAATTTTGGCTTCGGTCAGTTGCCTTTCTGGGTCATATTGTTTCTTCTGATGGAATTCGAGTTGATCCTCAAAAGGTAGAAGCTGTGAAGAATTGGCCTAGACCTATTTCCCCATCTGATATTAGGAGTTTCTTGGGTCTAGATGGCTACTACCGTCGTTTTGTCGAAGGTTTCTCTTCCATTACTGTTCCTTTGACCCGGTTGACCCAAAAGAAGATTAAATTCCAGTGGTCAGATTCTTGCGAGAAGAGTTTTCAAGAGTTGAAGACTCGACTCACTTCAGCCCTCATGATGACCCTGCCTAATGGTGTAGACGATTTTGTGGTATATTGTAATGCTTCCAGAGTTGGTTTAGGTTGCGTGTTGATGCAGAAGGGTAAGGTTATAGCCTATACCTTTAGGCAGTTGAAACCTCATGAAAAGAATTATCCGACCCATGACCTCGAGTTAGCTGCAGTAGTTTTTGCTTTGAAAATCTGGAGACACTATTTGTACGGTGTTCATGTTGATGTCTTTATGGATCACAAGAGTTTACAGTATGTGTTCACTCAGATAGAGTTGAATCTTCGGCAGAGGCGATGGTTAGAATTACTGAAGGACTATGATATGAGTGTGTTGCACCACCCGGGCAAGGCCAATATAGTGGCAAATGCCCTTAGCAGATCGTCCATGGGTAGTGTAGCACATGTTGAGGAAGATAAGAGGGACTTAGCCCGTGAAGTGCATCGTTTGGCTAGGTTAGGTGTTAGATTTCTTGACTCAGCTGAGGGTAATTTTTGGGTCCAAAGTAGTTCCGAATCTTTTCTAGTTTTGAAAGTGAAGGAGAAGCAGGATACAGATTCTCGTTTGGTCGAACTGAAAGAATCAGTTAAAGACCAAAAGGTGGAGGTTTTCTCCCAAGGGGGAGATGGTGTATTGAGATTTCAGAATAGATTGTGTGTGCCTGATGTTGATGATTTGAGGAAGAGAATTATGGATGAGGTGCATGGCGCGCGGTATTCTATTCATCCTGGTGCTACCAAGATATACCACGATTTACGGAAATTTATTGGTGGAATGGTATGAAAAAGGATATAGCGAAGTTCGTAGAAAAGTGTGCAACTTGCCAGCAGGTAAAGATAGAGCACCAGAGACTCGGTGGTGCGATGCAAGAATTTAACATTCCTACTTGGAAGTGAAAAGTGGTGAATATGGATTTCGTGATCGATTTACCTCTCTCTCGTCGTCATCATGATTTTATTTGGGTCATTGTAGACAGGTTGACTAAGTCAGCACATTTCCTACCAGTACATACATCTTTTACCGCTGAGAACTATGCTAAGCTGTATATTCGAGAGTTAGTCAGGAGTTTCGTTGTCTATCATATCCGATAGAGGTAGTCAGTTTACTTCTCAGTTTTGGAGAGCTTTTCAGAAGGGTCTTGGCACCCAAGTTTATCTTAGCTCCGCTTTTCATCCGTAGCCAGATGGTCAGGCTGAGAGACTATCCAGACTTTGGAGGATATGTTGAGGACATGTGTTCTTGATTTCAAAGAAAGTTGGGATGAACATTTTCCATTGATTGAATTTGCTTACAATAATAGTTTTCATGTTAGCATTGGAATGACTCCATTTGAAGCTTTGTATGAGAGAAGATGTAGATCGCCTATACGTTGTTTCGAAGTGGGTGAAGCTACTGTGATTGGACCTGATGCTGTATTTGAGGCTATGGAGAAAGTTAAGTTAATTTGGGAGAGGTTGAAGACAGCCCAGAGTCGTCAGAAGTCGTACGCAGATGTGAGAAGAAGAGCTTTTGAGTTTGAAGTTGGTGATATGGTGTACTTGAAAATTTCACCCATGAAAAGGGTGAAAAGATTTGGAAAAAAAGGGAAGCTGAGTCCTAGATATGTTAGCCCTTATAGAGTTTTGAATCGTGTTGGGAAAGCAGCTTATGAGATTGAGTTGCCTGCAGAGTTGTCAGCTGTCCATCCTGTGTTTCATGTTTCTATGCTCAAGAAGCACATTGGAGAGACTGCTGTTGTTGATCCATTGGAAGGTTGTGATGTTCAGGATAGCCTTTTGTATGATGAAACCCCAGTTGAAATCCTAGATTATCAAGTTCGTAGACTGAGGAACAAGGAAGTTCCTTGGTTAAAGTTTTGTGGCAAAATCAATCAGTCGAGGGTGCCACTTGGGAAGTAGAAATAGAAACAGATATGCGAGGCAGTTACCCTCATCTTTTCTTCACGAGTTCAAATCAAGCTGAAGGTACTATTTCCTTAATTCAGTTTCCTTCTAATCTAATGTATTTAGCTATATGGTTATTCTCTCTATGGTTCGTGCATTTGGGGAAGTACTCAAAAGTTTAGAGTAAAGTGAGCCCTTAGATGTGAGTCATTCTAGCTATACGTCCTCATTTTCTCTTGTTCTTGGCCTATCTGGCAATATTCAAGGACGAATGTGTCCAAGGGGGAGATATTGTAATACCCCGATCGTTTCTTAAGCCTAAATCCGTCATTTGAGTGGATATGTATGACTTCCAAAGTGATTGATGTTTAAACCATATTGTATTTCTCTAATTTCTACTTTTTGTCATGTAGATCATTGAATAAGCTTTCCGTCGATACCAATTTCATTAAAATCTGACTTCGGACGAGGGAGTTATAGCCGTTTTACTCAGTGATATCGGATCGCCCAGGTCTGACGGTCGACCTGGAGGACTGCCAGGTCCTTGGTGGACCGTTAAGTGTCCCGTCATGCCAAGGCATTGACCCCCTTCCTGGTCACCATGTGGCGGCCAAGATGGTGGATCGTAAAAAAGTTGACGGACCTTCAAGGGGTCCGTCAGATCGAGACAAAATGTCTTATTTCTAGCCCTCGAGTGACGGACGACTTGGTGGACCGTCAGTTTTCTGACGGACCGTCACGTCGAGGCAGAACGTTCTAGTTTTGGCACTCAAGTGACGGACGATCTGGTGGACCGTCAGGAGACTTGATGGACCATCAAATCGACCGTCACAGGCCCCGATCAGCGAATTTCATCTTTTTCAAAAGGGCATTTTGGTCATTTCCGATCCTTGTTTCCTTATATATACATCAAAGTAGTAAAAAGAAAATCATTTTCTCCTACTTCTCTCCAATTTCTCCAAGAATTTTCTAGAAAACTAGGGTTTTCTCTCAACCCCCCCAAAAAAAAATAATCAAAACTCCTTCCAAGAAATTCAAGGATCTTCCATAGATTTCTCCAAGAATTAAGCTCCCCTAGTCAAAGGCATCAAGGATCTTAGCTAAAAAATGTAAGGAAGAAGTTCCAAACAAGTTTCTACATCTCCAAAAATTATAATCCAAGGTATGTGGGGCTTGAACAAGAACACTCTTTTCGTTCTTGTGCCTAAAGATTTACTTTCTATTATTGATTTACATGATTTTGCAAGTGGGTTTACACCCAAATTTTTTTATTTATGATTTATGAGATTTGAGTTGAATAAGTTTGATATTTATGATTATTTCACCATCATGTTTCTTAAATTGAGAATTTATTCCATGAGTTGTATATTGTCATTACGTATTGATGGTTTCTAAGAGATTTAAGACAAGTGTCATGAGTTACACCTTTCCATGAGAAATTTGACTATTGAATATATATCGATATTTGAGATTGAAAGTCAAGAATGAGTCCTATGATGTTTCCTTGAAGCTTTGATATTTGAAAATGATTCGAAAAACAAATGTACTTGATGTTGAGAAAGATTGTGTTGAGTTGAGTCGGGTTAGGAATCCACAAGATGTTTATAATTTACAGATGAGATATATATTTATGTGTTGGTCTTTAAAATAGACCCATGAGTTGATATTGATTAAGGTGGATTTCCTAACGCGTTCTGAGCTGAGTCTGGGAGGAGTATTTAGCACCGAGCGGGAAATGTGGTATTTCTTCAAAACTATGTGCCACCGTAGGATTAATGTTGATAATTGTGGGCCAAAGGACGAGTATGGGATTGTGATAACGAGATTGAGGTTGTACTCCCTGGCAAGAGTACGACACCCCCGCCAATGTGGGGTTCACTCCTTAGGAGGGCAAAACATTGGACTCCATGCGGCTCACATGGTGTAGTTATGTCGGTTATAAGAAACTCCCACGTCCATAATGATCTAAGTACCATGAGTTACCGAGTCACTCTAAGTCACGAGTCAAAGAGTTTGAGTTGAGTTAAATGATTTATAAGATTTATGAAGAATATGTTATTACTAATGACTTACGAAAATGATGTTTTAGATAATTCAAGCGAAGAGAGTTATTATTGTCAGCATGCATGATTTTCTTATACATTTATGATATTATTTAAAATATTGCATCCATCCCCACATACTCAGTACATTCCCAAGTACTGACTCCCACACTCTTTTGTATTCTATATTTCCTCATCATATAGGTTCAGGTGCTCAGTCTCAGCAGCGACAGTGATCTTTGAGTACCTTCATCTACATTTCTGCGGTTGGTGAGTCCTCATGGTTCGAGGACCTATGTCTCCGATTTTGTCTTGTTAATTGATGGTTGTTTACTTTCAGTTCAGTTTGAGTCAGTTGGGGATCTGTCCTAATGACTCCTCAGTCCTATATAGTAGAGGCTTTGTCAGACTAGTGTACCAGCGTGTACAGAGATTTCAGTATTTTGTTTGTACAGGGAAGTATTACTTCGTGTTTCAGTATGTTCATGACATGTTTATTCCTCTTTATCTTAGCATGATTTGCACTATAATGAGTTCTGAAAGTGATGACAGGCTTAGAGGGTTAGCTTGAGGCCACGTATGGCCTTGAGCACCATGTGACGTCTCAAGATAGGTTCTTGGGGCGTTACACAGCTTTTGCTGAACCCTTTGGACTTACTCTAATTGAGGTTTATTCTGAACTTAATCCATTTCCGGCATTTTCCTTCAAGTTTTTGTTATTGTTAATTCCTAAATTTGGTTATGTATCTGTACAATTCTTTAGGCTGCTGCACATGGACTTCCTATGATGGCTACTAAGAATGGTGGTCCAGTTGGTATTCATCGGGTAAAGAGACCTGTGTTCCATGCTTTAGTTACCCTCATTCCTCCCGTTCATCACTAATCCGATTTCTACTATGGTTTGCCATTGCATTAATAACAATTTGAGCATGATATCTTAAATCATATTACTCTATCCCAAAGTTCTCAATAAGGTACCAATGGAAAAGAACATCAAAATAAAAAGATTTATTCGAAGGATCAGCATAATTTTCATTTTATATGCTAATTCTATTATTGCAATATAAGCATGAAATAATCTATTGATGACAATTGTTGAAACTTCTCTTTATTAGGCACTCCACAATGTTAATTCTCTTTCTTAATGATGTTAAGATCTACAAGCATAATAAAGAAGAACGGATAGCCATAACTTGGGGAACCACTGCCCCAGGTCTACCTTATGCAGATGAAGCAATAACTCATACTGAAAACTGGACCACAAATGATTAACTAAAGTGAGGGGTATTATAGTAAACAAACAATATATTTTTACAAATAATGCACTACATATTAGTTTTAGTACCACAAATCAAACAACCACTAAAAAATAATACCAAGATAACCTATCCTGGTACAAGTAATCCCAGTATAACTTATCCCAGCATAACTAATCCCGGTATACCTTATTTTCAAACCAAATGACCCCTAATAGTTTAGGTTATTGAAACTTTTATTCTAATAACTATTGTGTTTGTCTTCTTTGAATAAAGATTTATTTTATTATCACATTTTGAACTTCTTAACTAATTTAATCATTAAATCTAATTAACAAGTATTTGACCGTGAATACTCAAGAGATTGATCACAACAACAATAATGCATCTTCTATTGTAGACTTTATAAATATTATCTGTATCAATTTAAATAGGCAACCGTCACTATGATATGGAATATGAGCATACAGTAGTATGTTATTCATATGATTGTATAAAACATACATTTGGGATCATTTCCATCAATTTATCCAATCAAACGGGATAGTCCCTTACTGTTACATCTTTATTTTATACTATCCCCATTTCAGTCTTCTGCCGTTAAATTTTAAAAAGATGTCCATGCTTTTCATGGAAAGTGAAGCTTTAATCACACTAACCTGTCATTTCCATTTAAGTATACAATTACTCAATTTCAAAATTGGCATCTAAACCCTGAAAATTAAAATGTGCATGATTGGATGAGCTATTGAAAAAAAAGTAATTTTTTTTTCTCATTGATTAGTTTTTTTCCACTATAAGCATTGGGCCCGTGCTAAATAAAAAGAGATGAATGTGTTTTTATGATTTTCATATACCAAGAAAGAAAATAATGCTAAATAAAAATAAAGGTGAATGCAAGGTAACGTGGTCAATATGAATCATGGGACTATTTTATCACAACTATACACCATATTTAGATCATAATACATCCGTGAAACCAATGAAAAAAATGAGCCTATGTCATTAAGAATGGTGTAAGCCAATCTATCATTGGGCAAGGCAAACATTCATGTCTCTCAGGGTGCTCAGACATCGCACTGTTGGTTTTATGTTAAGCACATTTACCAACCAAAGCCATGGAAGCAACATTTATCAACAACTTCAACCAAAAACCACTAGTCTTCTAACATGAAGAAGAAATTGGACTCATATTAATGTCTTAAGAATGAATACATTATCCATTAGTAACATTCAAAACATTACTCTCTCATTGACATTTTAAAAACCATATAGTGTGCATGAAAGATAAGAGATTGGAAAAATAGAATAAAACCACATGTAAGCAAGCCCAATTCACCAATTCATCACCAAACACACCATTTGTGCTCATACTAACCCAATTAGATCACCCACCACTCAATTTAGAAAACAAAATCCAAGTGCACTAGTTTAAGTAAGCAAGAATTACTAATTAAGTATGTAAAAACAAGCACCCATTCCATAATCTTCACTTCAACAATCACAATTTTCCTAAACAAGCTCAACTTAATCAAATTCAAAGCAAGAAGTACCATGGAAATGAAACACCATATACAAAGATCATATCTATTAAGTTTACTTAAGAGAGGAAGAGGATGAAAGAAAATCCCAATGTAATGATCCAACATTGGACCTTTTAGAGGAGAAATGAGAAGTTTTGAATTTAGGTTGAAGGAGTGTGAAAATATGAAGAAATCTAACTTTTGGCATGGGTTTCAGGGGGATCTGCGCTCTACATACGCTTGACCTCCACCTGAGATGCTCAAGCAGGTCCTAGGTAGGTCAAGGAAATGTAATCTACCTAACCTGTGCCTAAATTTCTCCTGGGCTTATCAAGAAAATCCCAACAGATCAAGGCAGTAATGTGTAGATTTTTGGGTAAAAAATTGGGTATGGGGAATAATTTTGAGCCCCCAAACCTTCTTTACGCATCCCAACTTGTTAAATCACCCGAAAACACCTAAAAAAGCTACAATTAGTATTCAAAACACTAGAAAACATCAATAATAAACCTTGGGTTGCCTCCCAAGAAGCATCTTAGTGTAGGTATAGAACGATATCACTTGTTCCTCATTTGTGATCATTGAACCGTATCAAGTCAACCTTAGCTTATCTGAGTCTACTCACATAGTAATGGTTAAATCATTTCCTATTTACAAAAATTTCCTCTTTTTATAGTCTTCTAACTAGATTTCTCCACTTGGATAGACATTCGCGACCACAAATGGGCTCGACCACTTAGTTTTAAGCTTTCTCATGAAAATTTCAACCTAGAGGTGAATAGCAACACATTCTCAACAATTTTAAACTCTTATTTCAAGGTCTTAGCATACATTATGCTACCTCTTCATTTTGATTTTATTTGAGCAAATTCTGGGAGTAATGGCTTTGATGTCTGCTATGGTCCACCCAAAGCTTAAATAGACTTTCTCACAATAGATTTTGAGGCTTACATTTGTCGAGGCAATAAATCACTGACAACAATGATTGGTAAAGAACTGTTCTCACCTAATAAGACATACCAAAGATGTGAAGGCAAAAAATTAATCTCAAGTTGAGGTTGTTCAATAATAGAAGGTTTAGTGGGTGGACTTTCACAATTCTTCAAATCAAGATACGACTTGCAAGGGTTTTTAGTATAAGATCAATGACCTATTAATAAAGCAACCACTTCATCATGTTCTTCAATTGCCTTACTCGCTTAGTTTCCCAATACACCCACCAAGGCATCATACACAAGATCCACTTCCATGGTGCTAGACACCTCATCATTATCACATCAATTATTGAAACAACTTAGAAGTACTTTGGTTGCTTCAAGGACTTGCATACACTATAGGACACTTCTTCATCATTGACTCAAAACTTTATTTTACCACATTCAATATCAACCAAGGCTAATATGGTAACCAAGAATGTCCTATCAAAAATGATGGGGACCTTATTATCTAAGGTCATCTATCTCACAATTCAAGACAACAAAATAAGCCGAAAACAAAAATTGGTCCACTTTCACAAGAACATCACATAGCACTCGCACAAGCTTCTTTATAGAAAATTCGATATTAAAAGCCTTATTGTGGTTGGTTTGAGGGTAACTAGACCTAATTCTTGGAACACAACAAATGACATCAAGTTTATGCTTTCCCTAAGATCACACAATGTTTTTCCAAATTTGTGCACCTCAATAGTGTGAGGAATAGTGAATGCACCGGGGTCTTTCTTCTTAACCACCATTGTTCTAGACATTATGGCACTATAATTTTGGGTTACCTTAATAGTTTCAACATCAACAACTCATTTCCTTGTGACCCGGTCCTTCATAAATTTAGCATACCTGGGCATCTTTTGTAAAGCTTCTAACAAAAAAATATTCACCGAGAGGTTGATAAATTTTCAATAAATTTCTTGAACTTGGTATCATATTCTTTATTCTTGAGTCTTTATGGGAATATGAGAGGAATTTTGATTTGTGGCAAAGAAATAATCAAAGTTTTATCCAATTTTGGCATATTATCAGCAACCGCTTGTGGAGCTTCATTACTTTTAACCCTTTTGTCAACTACCTTTATTTTTTACACAATTGACTCATTGGTCTTTAGAGCCGCATCATTTGACTTCTCTAGCCGCTTTCTATTTTTATTTACTTGTTCATCATTTTTCCTTTCATTAGGGTCTTCATCAATATCAAAAATATCTTTACCAAGAGTCCGACCAATCCTATTAATAATGGACAGGACGTGAGCATCACTCTTAGGATTAACAGCTGTGTCACTTTCCAATCCACTCGAATAAGATATCACCATTTGATTGAGTTGTGAGAAATCACTTTTCCGTTCTTTCAATATCTTATTTCTACTCTCAACACCCATTAGTATATGAGTAAGGACATCTTCACTTTTGAACTTCTCCAAATCAATGGAGATTAACTCTTTACCCTTGGCCCTTTCATATGGAGGTACGTATCATTTATAGTCTCTATCCTTATCTCTTGATTCTTGATCTCTATTATGATCTCTATCTCACCAATCTCTATCACGATCCTTTTCATACCAACCTTGATTCCCACCTTGCCTTTGATCGGTAAGAAGGGAACCCTCACACTTAGTTTGACAAGAACCAAATTTCTTTATTAAAAGACTATAATTACTCACCATCATAAGCTTTAATATTCTTAGAAGAAACAATGTTAACTGGCTTTGAAGGATCTCCTATTACATGATTGGTGAGAAGATCAAGTTGACTCATCACTTCATCCATGTTCTCATATATTTCCTCCTTTTTTTTCTTTGCTCTTGCCTTACAAAAGATGTAGAGGGAGCCCCCATGTACACCTTAGTATCTCTTGTGTGCCACTTGTAATTTTCTTGGTCACATTATCCAATAAAGTTGCCACAACACCGTAAATTTATTTGATAAAAGATTCTCCGGCCTCATTATTGGCTATTGTTTTGTTCAATTAATCCAATGTCCTATAGAAGATTTAGAGAAACATTTTGTACGAGATCTCAAGATTTGGGCATTGCATTATCTTATTGTTGAATCATTGCCAAGCCTCATATAATGGTTTGCAATTAAGTTGGCAAAAATTAATGTTTTAATCTCTTAGTTGCAACATATGATAAGTAGAAAAGTACCTATCTAAGAATTATTTTGTGAGCTCAACCTTGAAGTGATAAATCCCGTGGGAAAAAAACACAACCATAAGACTGTTTCTCCCATCTACGAGAATGGAAAAAGACATAAACGGATTGATTCTTGAGAAATATGGGCAATATCAAATAGAAGACACACATCAATGAAATTCTTCAAGTGTAGATTGGCATCCTCTTAGGATTGACCCCCAAACTATCCTTTCATTTGAAACAAATGAAGCATCATACTAGTAACTTGAAACATTTTATTTTCTTCCACCAGGGGAATATGAATAGCACAAGCTCGACTCGCATATCTGAGGTATTCCTTGTCCTCAAGATGCCCATCATAATTATGAATATAACTATCATGTTGGCTCAAAGTATCGTGTATACTATTATACTCACGTGAGAGAGAACAAAAATAACAAAAAATGTAAAATAAATACTATGGCTAACCTAAAGTGACTAAAACACAACAAGAATGAAAACTATATTTCAATCCCCGACAACGGTGCCAAAATTTTAATGGCGCTCAGATTACACCCTTGAGAATGTGAGTGATCATCATCAATATAGTAAATTAATAGAGGTTGGGGTTGAATCCTCAGGGAGTGAAGATAATAATTTCAATCCTCGAGAGTGTTAGAAGTCAACTAAGAGTTGACCCATAATTTATAGTAGATAAATATGAAAGTAAAAATGGGAGGTTTGTTTGAATGGTTCAAATTTAATAATTTCATTGTTATAAAATACTATCTCAAAGCTAGAAATAATTAGAGATTAATGAAGTGTGGATGAGACTTGGGTATGCCTTAATAGGCGTGGGTTCATACATGGATATTTGATTATTTGTCCAAATTCAGCTAGAAGTCATTGGTAGGCTAGATTTGGATGTTTTAGTGTTAATTTGTCAATCAAACATCAAATATCATAAATGGGTTCTTTCGAACACCTCATAAGTGTAATAATTTTACCAATCTATGACCTTATTTAACATCCTTATGTCTAAGAGATGCTATTAAATGAAATAATTCAAGTTATTATTCACATCCATTCCTCACCCATATCTTATTTGTCAAGGATGATATGGGTTCAAAGGCAATTGGGGTTTGTTACTCCCAATTCTTAGTTAAAACATGGACTAAATAAAACACCCATATAAAATAGATAATTAGAAAGAAAAATAAATAAAACCCATGCACTAATTACAACCTATTAAATCATAACTCCAAGATGAAGAATTAACTACTCATAGAGAGAGAAAGTGGAGATATACCAAAATTTTCTTCAAATTGATCCATAGAAATTATAGAGAATACAATATCCAAGATTTAGTTTTAATAAATCTTTACTAAAAACTAATAATTATTTACTTGAGAGTCTCTCCAATGCTTCTTAGCATAAGAAAAGTGCAATAACAATACAATTGTGGTGGAAATAAGCTGAAACCCCTTTTTTTGATCCCAATTTCTCATTTTCTAAATGTTACCAAAATGACACTGCATTGATGATATGATTAAGCAGATCCAAACTATGTGGGGCACATGTTGATGCACCTTGGGCACAGATTGGGCATACCTTAGGCACAAATTACACTATTTGGGCCATTTTGGCCACTTGCGTGCTCCCGGGACGTCCATGTGAACTTTAACACTCCTTTTCTTGCATATCTGATCTTATATTATTTTGAATGGCCTTCCCATATTTTTTTAATCTTTACCTGCATAAGTGAGAATTATACATCAGAGTAACACCAAATCAATGAAAAAGCATGATAATTCAAGCTTGAAAAGTGCTAACAAGTCATCAAATTGACTACTATCAATGTTGAGTGCTAGAACTTATATTATAAGATGATACAATGCAAAATAGTATATGATCATTACTTTGAATGTACTTAGCATGTAAGATATACAACGATAAGTAAATGAACATACTGGAAAACTGCCAAGATACTGAACTGAAATGCAATACTGAATGTAAAGTTGAATTATAGTAAAAGGACCCTCTTATAGATACATATAAATTGGTATAAGTGATAAATCTAAATTATAATAGTTTAAACGTAAATAAAACTGATCATAGGGTCATGTGAAAATACTAAGTCTGAATTCGTAAATATAAGAGAGCTTGTCAACCAATACACCTCACCTGAGCTAAATGAGGTCCACCCTGTAACCCTAATTGGGAGGGTATTTTATATCTTGTAAAGGGTAATGAATCTAAAATGACGTAGATCCACTAATTTATGTTAAATAGACTAAGGTATCAGGCTCAACTGGCAGTGACCCTTAATAACCTATGCTGACAATGTAGTTCTAGGACTTTGAGACTTTAACCTAAGGTATTATCCTATTCTAACCTAAGGTATCATCCTATTCTAACAAGTGAGCCTTCATACTATGTTCACTCGATGCTAAGTACTACTCCCAAACTAGTTTATTACTGATGGCTCATAAAGTACTGATATACTGAGGGTGAATAAAACACACTTTATATGAAGTGTCATGAAGGTTTCAATAACTAAGGACAATCTATAAAACTATAACATGAAACTAATTATATTGTACATACTTATAGGTGTCGTGTGTTTATAACGTATCAAGATTTTATGAAATTATGGCAAAATCATGCAAACTAATGAAATATCAAACAGAGTATTAAATCATGAATGATTAAGTCTTGCAAGTGAAACCTCAAAGATCTTGTCCTTGCAAAAACTTTTGGTTTTTGAGCATATTATCTAAGATATGATTGGACAAGCGACCCATACCCCTTAGATATGGGTCGTATCCATTCTTGCCTTCCCTCTCATACCTTTATCATAGAAGGGTGCAATTCTATCCCTTATATGAGTGACCCTTCCTTAATAGTAGACTAAGTATACGATTCATACCTAGGTGAGTCGTATAGAGGTGACTTGAAGCTTGGAGTGGACAATTTGGGGTATAGTTGATAGATACAAGTTAGGGGTTGAGTCATACCCTTTGGATATAACTAAAATGTGTATATTCATACCCTTGATAGTGTGTGTGACCTAGGATAAACCTAGTGTACGAGTTAGGGTACCACTCATACCTTAGGGTACAGTTCCCTTAGTGAGTCATACCCCTGGACGAGTTCATTTTCCAATTTTTAACTAAGGGACTAGTGGTCATTTCCCATGCCTAAAACCTAAGTACTCTCACTATAAAAGTGCTTTTATCCTCCTAAACATCCATTTTTATGGATCAAACACCCTAAATACTCTGTCAAGTTCATCTTTGAAAGAGTGGAGGCAAAGGTTTCAAGGTTGATCTTCAAGGGGCAAAGTGAAGTCAAGTTCTTGTGAATCAAGTTGTCTAAGGCATGTAAATCTTCCCCTTGTTAAGTAACTCTAAACCCATGTATTTAACACTTGGATTGGTAAGTGTGCATGGTGATTTTAAAATCAAATAAAAAGGATTTTGTTGCTTAATAATGAATAATGTTATTTCTTTCTTAGACTTGTGTTTATACATTTTATTGATGATATTTCATATATGTATGCATGTTTTATGTCGATTAACATGAGTGTCTTGAGTAACTATAATCTTGACGATTCATACCATTAAAATAGCCTTGTTAAAGGTATGCACATAAGGTGTTTATGAAAATGTCTAAGTGAATTGTCTAGTTACATGTTGGTGATGTTTTGAATTAGGGAAATAGCACAATAAGCATTAATGATTGATAAATGATATCATGAAGGTATTGTGAACCATGTATTGTATAATTGATGACCTTGTTGGTAGATAGCTAATAAGGGATTAAAGTTACTAATCATGAAATTGAATTTGAATAGTATGTTAAACTAAAATATGGTGAGAATATGGTATAAGCTTTCTAATGAAATATGAATAGTTATGTGGGTCTTGACGACCGTAAATTGAATTGATGATGAATTGAATCAATGCATTTGGTACATTGGGGTGGCTAGTGGTCAAATGGTTTTATGAAGTTCAAATGTGTATCTATGATATTAGTCTAGTGGAAATAAATAAGATAAGATGTTGTTAATGAATATGAACGTTTAGTAAATGTTTGATAGAGACCTTGTTATCTATGCGAGGAGTAAGGGGATGTCTTTGATAGTTGGTTCGCTAAATGGGTCATAGTCCCTAAAATATGAACTTGAATTATGTTTGAATAAAAAGGTGTGTATAAGAATAGTAATAAGGATTGATTGGTTCGTAGAGGTCTTAGTGACCAGAAATGAACTTTCACCGTATTGTGAACTAAGGCCTTGGGCCTATCTATACGATTAATGGTTAATTTGTGTTGGCAAAAACCATGTGGTTGTCTATGGTGTTAATATTTAACCTTGGTGGCTAGAATTACTAAATGGTTTAAGTCCTTATGTATTGAATGGTATGGATGTTGATACATGATTAAGGAGGGCTAGAGTATAAAAGTCGATTGTTGATGATATAAGACGTGTGTTGGTTTATGGTCCAAGTTAACTTACCATATGAGGCATATTGGTTTGTGGTCCAAGTACGCTTACCATACAAGGCATGTTGGTTTGTGGTCTAAGTCCACTTACCGTATGAGGTGTATCAGTTTGTGGTTCGAGTTATCTCACTATGGGAGTTGGTCCGTGGTCCAAGTCCACTTACCATACAAGGCGTATTGGTTTGTGGTCCAAGTCCACTTACTATACAAACATATTGGTTTGTTGTTCAAGTCCACTTCCATACAAGGCATGTTGGTTTGTTGTCCAATCCACTTACCATATAAGGCACGTTTGGTCGAGGTTCGTGTCCTCTTGACTATTGTATCGTAGAAACACTACATGGCTAAAATATAAGGGTGAAAGGTTGGGAAGTACTTCGTTCCATATCTCATGAATGAATAATTCAAAAATGTGGTAAGCTTCCATTCTTCGGAAGACACATATTTCATAATCTCTTTACCTTATGTTTTTGACTTGATGTTGGATTTTGTTGGAGGCATGTCCCAACATATGTTCATATATTTAGACTTTGAATTTGTATAGAGGTATTGTGGATGACTGTGGACTTGGGTATATTGGCTAGACTATTGACATTAATGAAATGCTATATATTATTTAAGTTTTGACTATTAGTCTTATGTTTTCATTATCCTATAATTCCCCGACCCTTGTGGTTGTTGTGATGATGATTAGGTTGGGTTATTGGGGTGACCTTTGGTTCATGTGGGCTTTAGGTGCCCTTACGACATGGCCCTATTTTGGGGCATGTAAAATTGGTATCAGATCCTAGGTTCATGGTCAGTTGGGTTTCCACAATAGCGTGTCAAGTAGAGTCTCTTTTATGGGTGTGAAGCATGCCACACTTATAAAAGAGGAGCTATGAGATATTTTAGGAAATGTTTCCTTTTTTTGTGTTTCAATCTCAAGATATAGAGTCTAAGGTCTTGGACTCTTCTGATTTTCGTTCACTATCTTTCATTATATGCCTCCAAGGAGATTTGATACTCAAGTAAACTCTTTATTCACGATTGGGGATAATATGGATGGAGCACGCCCAACTTCTGGGGTTCAGACTCAGGCTTGGGTTGCGGAATCTGACCATCCCTATGGGGTTCTACCTATCTCCATTAACCCTGCTTTTGAGAGTGACACTCCTCCTCATTCCCTTCAAGGAGATACTTCTAATGCTGAGTTTCGTCACTCTATCAACCTCTTTACCCAAGTATTATCATCTTAATTCTGGTATGGTGCTTCTTTTGCTACATTATCTAAGACCACAAGGGTTCGCCAATTCATGAATTTTCACCCTTCTATGTTTACAGGTTTGAAAGTTAAGGCAAATCCCCAAAGTTTCATTGATGAAATGGAGAAGATCTTTTGAATTATGCATACGTCGAAGGTGGAAGGTGTTGAATTTTCTTTCTACCAATTAAAGAATGTTGCATACCAATGGTGCAAAGAGTGGGAGATTTCTAGAGGTATGGGTGCTAGAACGGCCGAGTGGGAAGATTTCTCTAGTGCCTCCCTTGATCACTTCTTTCCTCAAGAGTTGAGAAAAGCAAAAACAAAAGAGTTTGTGAAGTTGCGGCAAGGTAGGATGTCCATTAAGGAGTATGCCTTGAAATTTCATCAATTGTTGAGGTATGCCCTTGAGATGGTTTCTAGCATGAGAGATAGGATGCGTAAATTCATTTTAGGACTGTCTCCTGAATTGGTCCTTGAGTGTAAGACAACTTTGTTGATCAGTGATATGAACAACTCTAGGTTGGTTGTGTATATAAAATAAGTGGAGAAAAAGAAAAAAAATAGAGTGAGATTAGTGAGAAGAAAGGTAAGAGGTCTCGACCTTCAAAGCTAAGTGTGGGCCAATAGTTTAGTGGTAGGTTGTCAAGGAGAAAGAACTGGGTGAGTGGTGACTCTCAAGCCAATGGGGCCCAATTAGAACCGACCTATCCCCATTGTAGATTCTGTGGTCAGCATCACCGTGGTGAGTGTGAGTAAAGAATAGATGTTTTTATTGTGGTCATATTAGGCACATGCAGTGAGTGTGCCCTTCTTGAGTGGCTACTCGGGCTAACAGAGACCTTATTGCTACTTCATCTCCTCCTACATCAAAAGGTGCTATCTCTTCTTCTATTTCTAGTATCGGCATTTGTCAGAGTCGTTTGTATGCACTTGCTACTCGCCAGGACTTTGAGGCATCTCCTTATATTGTCACGGGTATGTTGAGACTTTTCTCCTGTGATGTATATTGTTTTCTTGATACAGGGTCTACTCTTTCTTATGTGACCCCGTATGTGGCTGTGCATTTTGATTATGGTCCCGAGAGTCTGTCGGTTCCTTTTTCTGTTTCTACCTCGGTAAAAGACTCCATGGTAGTAAGGAGTCTATAAGGGGTGAGTTATAGATATTGGTAGTAAAGAAAGTCTTATTGATTAATAGAGATGGACATGATTATATTTGATGTCATTTGGGGGTGAATTGGTTGCATTCGTGCTATGCTTCCTTAGCTTGTTAGACCCATAAGGTCATGCTTAAAATTATCTAATGAGTTGATCACTGTAGGGGAAGAGGTTTCTTTAGTGTCTAAATGAAGCTTTGTTTCTTATCTTAAGATCCCAAAGGTTGATCCCAAGAGAGATGGCTTCGTTAAAGGTTCCATGGAAGAATCGAACGTCCGAGGAAGCTACTTAGGAGACGGAAGAGGACATGAAGTTCAAGTATCCACAATTACTTTCCGTTCCAAAAACTCATGTTTGAGAAATGTGTTGGTGTTCCTAACTTGGTTTATGTAATGCCCCAAGTTTGCACCCCGAACGTCACATGGTGCTCATAATACCGAAGGACCACAAGCTAACCCATGACTGGTACCTGCTGCAATCACTAAATAATAATACCGTATAATGTAGAAATTAGGCAGAAAATTACCATATGGTTACAAACTGAAATCAAATGCTGAATACCAAAAATTAATACTGTAAACTGAATATCCGTCTGAAATACTTTAGTCTTAAAAGCCTCTAACTGAACTATCTAACAGTGGAGTTGATGGGACAAGCACCCAATTAACTCCAACTACTGAAGTACTGATAAACCAAAATAATACTCTGTCCTCGAACAATGAGGACTCACCACTAAATCTGCTGCTGATGATCTGGGCTGCTAAGTATGATCAGGAGCCCGTGCGTCTGAACTTATGATGTAAGACATCATAGCACAAAAGAAAGGTATGCGTCAGTACTTTGAATGTACTGGTATGCTAGGTGAGGTAAGGTTGAATGCATGGGTTCATATGCATGAACAATAACTAACTGAATGGCATGAACATAACTGAATGAGAGTACATGTATATCTGAAACTGCTGTAAATACTAATTATGCAATGCTATGCACATAACTACGTATTTGTAACTGAGATTTCATTAACCCTGGATAATAAGTTCTAAAAAAATTGAATGACTGATATCTGAGTTTACTGTTACTGTATTACTGGTAACTGAGTGACTATTTCTGATAGTCCTGATTCTGTAGAACTAAACTGAGTTCTATACTGAGCTGGGTGACAGTATCTGACAATCTTAATTTTGAAACTGAACTGAGATTTTATACAAAGTCAGAACTAAAACTAAAACTGTGGGCGTGTTCATCTAACCGACATACCCCAATTATGAACTGAGTTGGGGTCCAACCTGTGACCCAGTTAGAAGGGTGTTAGCACTTTGCCAAGGGATACTAATATTGGCTATGAGTTAACCCTCTCTGACAGGAAGCCCTTTCGTCAACCCTTGCTGGCAGGAAAACTCGTACGAGATGTATCAACCCTAGACTTGCAGGAAGACATCTCAACCTACGCTGGCTACGTAGTTATGTAATGCAGGGACTACTACTAAGGGTCAAACCCTTTTACTGACAGAAATGCCTTCATCCCTGGGTTCACTCGGTTCTGATTCCTACTCCCAACTGAATAGACATTGAACTAATTTCTAGACTGTATTAGGCTTGACTGAACTATTACTGATCATGCTGTCTATTTGAACCGGACTGAGTTCACTGAGTTTTTATAACTGACTGAATACACTGAGTTCTGTTAACTAGCTGAATATACTGAGTTCTATTATCTGACTGAGTACTGTTGTACGTGACATAATTGAGACTATTCTGAAACTACTATAAATCTAGGAAAACAACTAGATTATCAAGTATTAAATACCCCCGGGACTCGATTGCATAAATTGTAAAACATAGCACAATCTTGAAAGTATAATAGCTAGACACTTTGTCACAATTCATTCATTGAGGCATTTTAACAAACATTTGCATGGAATGAACTTGTATACATGCTAACATGATATGATTTCATTACTCAACTCACATAAAAAATTCATCAAACACTTGAGGAGCATAATTTATACACATGACTATACTACATCATGCAAGCATCATGATCAAAATTCCAAACTCACAAATTCAAGCGACTTTTAACATGAAACCATATAAAAACACACACATGCTATTTCTTTCTCAAGAAACTTACAATTAATCATGGATTATAAACCCAACTACATCATAATCATGAATACAATCAAATTCAACATGAAGTAAGTGAAAGAAATCAACTTGTAATTTGAAAAGGGTTCTTGAACTCCAAGGGTGGAAGAAAACCCTTGGATGAACACCTCACATACCTTGATACTTGAATTCGTGAATATTGATGGTGAATTTCTTGAATCTTGATTTTGACTTGATGGACTGGGGTTTGTTCTTGAGAGAATTTTAGTGAATAATGAGAGTATTTTGCCTATTGAGGGGTTCAATCTCGTGTTTTGGGACTGGATAGAAGTGGGGAAAATGTCCCAAATACCTCTCTAGATGTTGATTTAATTACTAAAAAGCATGTCCAGTGACACACATACCGACGCGCCGCGTCGATGACATTAACGCGATGACCAATGCACCATATCGAGTTCATATTGGTTCACTGGAATTGCACTGAAAGATGGGGAAAAATTATATGTCGACGCGTCGACCCACTATTTTGGTCACCTAAATATGATTCAAATGAGGTTCGAAAAATCCAAAACTCACCTGGAGTGACCTATTGACACATCTGATCATGATTCAATCCAAGGATTGATATTTTAAGGTCATAAGGGTCGTAAAATAGGATCGCCAACTTATGAAGTCTAAAATAATTCTAAGTATAAACACTTAGCTGAAATTTCTAAGTCTGGGACCTCTTTTTAAGCTTTAACAAACTGAGTTAAGCTTAGGATTTTGCGGGGTCTTACAATATCTCCCACTTGGGAACATTCGTCCTCGAATGAGACTAACTAAGCTGAGAATACTAATAGACAAAATTTATATATACTGAACATGCACAACTAAAGCATGATTACATGACTGAAAGTACTGATATACAAAGTTATCATACTGACATGCATAACTGAAGCATGGCTAAGTTCTGAAAACATGACACATGACCGAGCTATTTCATGAAGATATGCATGATATGAGAATGCTATGCAACTGAACCGATACAGAGTTGTAAGGGTTATCTGAGCATGAAACTGAGTAAATTCAAGGAAAACTGTTACCTTGAGTTGAGTCTAAGTTTACGGAGAAGAGGTGAGGATACTTAGTCCGCATATCTGCTTCTGCTTCCTAAGTAGCTCTCTCAATGGATTGAATCTACCAAAGAACTTTGAATAGAGGAACCTCTTTGTTCCTTAGTTTACGAACCTAAAAATCAAGAATTTCAACTAGGATTTCCTCATAAGAGAGGATGTTCTGGACTCCAATGCCCTCTATCGGGACTACAATTGCAGGTTCACCTATGCACTTCTTTAGCAAGGAGACATGAAACACTGGGTGCAGTGAAGCTAAGTCTGAAGGCAACTCAAGCTCATAAGCTACCTTTCTCAAATGGCTGAGAATTCAGTAAGGAACGATATATCGGGGACTAAGTTTTCACTTCTTTCCAAACCTCTCCACTCCCTTCATAGGAGAGATTTTCAAATACACAAAGTCACCAATCTAAAACTGGAGATCCTTTCTTTGCACATCTGTATACAATTTCTGTCGGCTCTAAGCTGTCTTACGCCTTTCCCTGATCAACTGAACTTTTTCTAAGGAATAAAATACCAAGTCAGGACCTACCACTGTGGCCTCACTCACTTCAAACCAATAAATGGGAGATCTCTATCTTCACCCATAGAGTGCCTCAAACGGATCCATCTGAATGCTGGAATGATAACTGTTATTATATGCAAACTCAATCAAGGGAAAGTGGTCATCCCAACTACCCTTAAAGTCAATGGCACATGCCCTTAACATATCTTCCAAAGTCTGAATGGTCCTTTCTGCTTGACTATCTGTTTGAGGGTGAAAGGCTATACTGAGGTGAACTTGGGTACCAAGACCCTTTTGGAAGGCTTTCCAGAAATAAGAGGTAAACTGGGTACCTCTATCTGAGATATTAGATACTGGGACTCCGTGTAACCTGACCAACTCTTTGACATAGAGTTTGGCGTAGTCCTCGGCTGAATAAGAGGTATGAACTGGCAAGAAGTGAGCTTATTTGGTCTTCTTATCTACAATGACCCAAATAGATTCATGCTGATGATAAGTACGGGGCAAACACATCACAAAGTCTATGTTTACTTCCTCCCACATCCACGTGGGAATATTGAACTCCTGTATAGATCTACTGGGCTTTTGATGTTCAATCTTAACTTGCTGACACGTAGACCACTTAGCTACAAGCTCTGCAATGTCCCTCTTCATTCCACTCTACCAATAGATCTCCCATAAATTGCGGTACATGTTAGTGCCCCCTAGATGAATAGAGTAATGCAAACCATGTACTTTTGCAAGAATTCATTTCCTTAAGTCATCTATACCTGGCACATATAGCCGACTCTAGCAACACAACACACCATCTTCCCCTTGGGAGAAAACTTCTACCTTCTAATCTCTGACTGACTCTTTCAACTTGACTAAACTGGGATATCTGTCCTTCTTTTACATCACTTTGGAAACCAGAGATGATTCTAAACTATTCTGTACCCACATACTACCTTCTGCTGAATGGAATGAGCGGATACCTAGTCGGTCAAGATGATGAACTTTCTGAACTAACTTCTTCTTACCATCCTCCATGTGAGCAACACTACCCATAGACATCCTACTGAGAGCATTATACACTATATTGGCCTTGCCCGAATGATACAAAACGCTCATGTCGTAGTCTTTCAACAACTCTAACCATCTTTTCTGATGCAGGTTCAGATCTTTCTAAGAAAAAACATACCGCAGGCTCTTATGGTCGTTGAACACATCTACATATAGCCCATACAAATAATGCCTTCAAATATTTAAGGCAAATTAACTCAAGATTATGAGTGGGGTAATTCTTTTAATGGGGCTTAAGATGTCTAGAGGCATAGGATATGACCTTACCTCTCTGCATCAAAACACACCCTAAACCCACTCTGGAAGTATCACAATATACCCCAAACCCGTCTAAGCCATCTGGTAAAGTTAAAACTGGGGCTGTAGTGAGTCGAGTCTTTAACTCCTGAAAACTCTTCTCACAAGAATTTGACTACTGGAACTTGAATTTTTTTGAGTCAATCTGAACATGGGAGATGTAATGGATGAAAATCCTTCAACAAACCGTCGGTAATAGCCAGCCAAACCCAAAAAACTCCTGATATCTAACGGAGAGATAAGTCTAGGCCAGTTTCTTACTGCTTTGTTCTTTTGAGAATCAACTCTAATACCATCACCAGAAACTGTATGACCAAGAAAATCTACTGACCTTAACCAAAATTTGCACTTACTAAATTTGGCAAACAACTGATGGATTCTGAGAGTCTGTAATACTATTCTGAGATGGTTTGCATGATCATGCTCACTGTGGGAGTAGATAAAAATGTCATCAATAAAGACTATGACAAACATGTCCAAGTACTTCTTGAATATGTAGTTCATCAAGTCCATGAAGGCTGCTGGAGCATTGGTATGACCAAATGACATGACTAGGAATTCAAAGTAACCATACCGAGTTCTGAAAGCTATCTTCGAAATGTCACATTCTTTGACTCTAAACTGATGATAGCCTGATCTGAGGTCTATCTTAGAAAAGTAGCTGGCACCCTGAAGTTGGTCAAACAAGTCATCAATTCTGGGAAGTGTATACTTGTTCTTGACCGTGACTTTATTTAGCTGACGGTAGTCTATACACATTCTAAGAGAACCGTCTTTCTTACACACGAATAGAACTGGTGCACCCCAAGGGGATGCACTGGGTTTGATAAATCCCTTATCTAGGAGATCTTTCAATTGTTCTTTTAACTCATTGAATTCTGCTGGGGCCATTCTATGTGGCGGTATAAAGATAGGCTAAGTATCTGGAAGAAAGTTTATTCCAAAGTCAATTTCCTACTCGGGAGGGACTCCTGGAAGATCTTTGAGAAACACATATGGAATTCACATGCTACTGGAACTGAGTCAGGATTAGGGGTCTCTGAACTAGAGTCTTTGACTCGAACGAGATGATAAACACACCCCATAGATATCATTTTCCTACCCTAAGGTAGGAAATAAGCTGACCCCTAAGTGCTGAAGTACTACCCCTCCACTCAAGGACAGGTTCATTTAAAAACTAAAAATGGACAACTCTATTTCTGCAGTCAACTAAAGCATAGCATGAATGAAGCCAATCCATGCCATGAATGACATAAAACTCTGTCATCTCTAATTCTACTAAGTCTGCTGTAGTGACTTTCTTAGATAACATAACCGGAGATTTCCAGTATACCCATCGGGCTATGATAGATTTACCTACTGGGGTAGATACTGAGAAGGGATCTACTAGGATTTCGGGGCTGACTCTGAAGTCAACAGCTATATAAGGAGTTACAAAGGACAAAGAAGCCCCTGGATCTTGCAAACCATAAACGTGCAAATAATAAACTTGTAACGTACCAGTGACCACATCAGGAGAACTTTCCTGATCCTGTCAGGACTGAAGTGCATAAAGCCTATTTGGGCGTTGCCCACTGGTGGCACTGGAAGCGGCACCCTACTGGTTCAGGCAATCGAACTAAGCTGAAGAACGATTATGCTGACTCTACGAATCCACTTGAGGACACTCTCTGACCCTGTGGACTGGCTTGCCACATCTAAAACATACATCACTGTCAGCTCTACTGACACCCTGGTGGTTTTTGCCATACTTCTGGTAAAGGGGATTTGTTCGGGCACTTCTAACACTACCCTGAGGTTTAGGGCCTGGTGCCTTATTTTTATTGTTGTCTCTAAATTTTGGCACTGGAGCACTAGATGAGGACAGAGCTGGAATTGAAGATTTTGGGAGAAACTGAGAATGACTCCCACCCTCTGACTTAGGCTGCGAGAAGTTGAAGCTACCTATTCTAGCTCTCTTGTTCTCCCTCTCTTTCTCCTTATTCCTAGCCTTCTCTATTTACTAGGCATGGACTATGAGCCTGGATATGTCCATTTCCTTAATCATCACTTCAGTCCTACACTTATTGACCACACTGTTAGACATACCAGACAAAAACTTACTTATCTTAGATCTACTATCTACTACCACATGAGGGGTATATCTGGCTAATTGAGTAAACTTGAGAGAATACTTTTTCACTGTCATGTTTCCCTGGTTCATATTAATGAACTCCAAAACCTTCACTTCCCTTAACTCCAGCGGTAAGAAACTATCCAGAAAAGTAGTGTCAAACTCCTCTCATTCTATAGGCCCTACATCTGTGGCTCTCTCTACCTTTCACTTCTTGAACCATGAGTGAGCCACATCCTACAACTAATATGTGGCTAAATCCATGCTCTCACTCGCATTTACCCCAATAATATTTGTGAATTTCTATACCTGATCAAGGAATTCCTGTGGGTCCTCATCTGACTTAGACCCGATAAAGGCTGGAGGGTTCATTTGGGTGAAGTCCTTAATTCTAGATGCAGTAGTATTGGCCACTGGGTTAGCCAAAATAACAGTTGGGCATTCATTTTATGCTGCCACAAAATAAGCTACAGTGGTGAAAGTTGCTCTAAATTTTGCATGGGAAACATGCTCATCCAGAGGATCTGGCTGGATGGACAGAGGTGCTGGCTGATTTCTTGTTTTTTTTCTGTTGTTCTTTTTGGGAGGCATGTTCTATAAAAGAAAGTAAGAAAAATATTAGACTAAAATTGTAATCTTGAGCTCATGCTCACTCGCACGATATGAATACTGAAAGAAGGGAAACTTTTCCTAAAACGCCTCATAGCTTCTTGTTCATAAGTGTGGCGCGCTACACACCCATGCTCAAGACTCTACTAGACATAACTTTCAGACTTCCTAGGACTCTGTTGAACCTTAGGCTATGATACTAAGTTTGTAATGCCCCGAGTCTGCACCTCGGACATCATACAGTGCTCATAATTCTGAAGGACCACAAGCTAACCCATGACTAATACCTGCTGCAATCACTGAATAATAGCACTGTATAATGCAGAAATTAGGAAAAAAATTTCCATAAGGTTTAAAACTGAAATCAAATACTGAATACTGAAAATCAATACTGTAAACTAAATATCCTTCTAAAATACTCTAGTCTGAAAAGCCTCTAACTGAACTATCTGAAAGTGTAGTTGATGGGATAAGCCCCCAACTAACTCCAACTAATAAATTACTAATAAACCAAAATAATACTCTATCCTTGAACTATGAGGACTCACCACTAAATCTGCTGATGATGATCTGGGCTGCTAAGCATGGTCAGGAGCCCGTGTGTCTGAACCTATGATATAAGACATCATAGTGTAAAAGAAAGGTATGCATTAGTACTTTGAATATAGTGGTATTCTAGGTGAGGTAAGGCTGAATGCATGGGTTCATATGCATGAACAATAACTGACTGAGTAACATGAACATAACTGAATGAGAGTACATGTATATCTAAAACTACTATAAATACTAATTATGCAATGCTATGCACATAACTACATATTTGTAACTGAGATTTCATTAACACTGGATAATAATTTCTAAAAAAAACTGAATGACTGATATCTAAGTTTACTGTTACTATTTACTAGTAACTGAGTGATTGTTTCAGAAAGTCCTGATTCTGTAGAACTAAACTAAGTTCTATACTGAGCTGGGTGACAGTATCTGACAATCTTAATTTTGAAACTAAACTGAGATTTTATACAAAGTCTAAACTAAAACTAAAACTGTGGGCGTGTTCATCTAACCGACATACCCTAATTATGAACTGAGTTGGGGTCCAACCTGTGACCCAGTTAGAAGGGTGTTAGCACCTTGCTAAGGGATACTAATAATGGCTATGAGTTAACCCTCTCTAACAGGAAGCCCTTTCATCAACCCTTGCTGGCAGGAAAACTCGTACGAGATGTATCAACCCTATACTTGCAGGAAGACATCTCAACCTACGCTGGCTACGTAGTTATGTAATGCAGGGACTACTACTAAGGGTCAAACCCTTTTACTGACAGGAATGCCTTCATCCCTGGGTTCACTCGGTGCTGATTCCTACTCCCAACTGAATAGACATTGAACTAATTTCTAGACTGTATTAGGCTTGACTGAACTATTACTGATCATTCTATCTATTTGAACCGGACTGAGTTCACTGAGTTTTGATAACTGACTGAATACACTGAGTTCTATTAACTAGCTGAATATACTGAGTTCTATTATCTGTCTGAGTACTACTGTACGTGACATCACTGAGACTATTCTGAAACTACTGTAAATCTAGGTAAATAGCTAGATTATTGGGTATTAAATACCCCCAGGACTCTATTGCACAAATTGTAAAATATAGAACAATCTTAAAAACATGATAGCCAGACACTTTTTTACAATTCATTCATTGAGGCATTTTAACAAATATTTGCATGGCATGAACTTACATATATGCTAACATAATATGATTTCATTACTCAACTCACATGAACAATTCATCAAACACTTGGGGAGCATAATTTATACACATGACTATACTACATCATGCAAGTATCAAACACTTGGGTAGCATAATTTATACACTAAAAAACATGCCCAGTGATAAGCATACCGACAAGCCGTGTCGATGAAATCATTACGATGACCAATGCACCGCATTGAGTTTGCATTGGTTCACTAGAATTGCACTGAAAACTAGGAAAAAATTATCTGTCAATGCGATGGTCGACGCGACGTGTCGAGATCGTATCAACCCAATATTTTGGTCACCTGAATATGATTCAAACGAGGTCTGAAAAATCTAAAAATCACCCGGAGTGACCTATTGACACACCTGATCATGATTCAATTCAAGGATCAACGTTTTAAGATCATAAGGGTCATAAAATAGGATCACCAATTTATGAAGGCTAAAATAATTCTAAGTATAAACACTTAGCTGAAATTTCTAAGTTTGGGACCTCTTTTCAAGCTTTAACAGACTGAGTTAAGCTTAGAATTTTGCGGGGTCTTATAGTTTATGTCTTTGATAGATGATGGGTTGAAGTCCCTAATGCTTAGAATTTATTCATATCTTTTTTAGACAAGGGATTAAACTTCCCAATACTTGAGATGCTTTATATCTTAGAAAATTGATGGGTATAAGTCCTTGGATTTGAATTTACTTAGTGGCTTTGATAAATGATGGGTTGGAATCCCAAAAGTTGATAAAATAAAATGGATGATTGATGATGATCATAAAATGTGTTATGTTGTATCTTTGTTGTCTTCTTTGTCCTAACTTATTTAAAGGTTGTTTTGATGGGTACTATTGTGTTAGCTTGTGTTTATGCTTACCTTACCCATTATTCGAGGATGAATGATCCTAAGTGGGAGATAATGAAACACCCAAGATCTTGGCTTTGCAAAAACTTTTGGTTTATGTGAATGTTTTCCAAGATACAATTAGACAAGCCACTCGTACCCCTTGGATACGGGTCATATCCACTCCCCCTCCCCTTTCGTACCTTGAGTAGCCTAGAAGGGTGGAATTATTTCCCCTATATGAGTGACCCCTCCTCAATCGTACCCTAAGTATATGATTCATACCTAGGTGAGTTGTATAGAGGTGTATTAAAGCTTGGAGTAGACTATTTGGGGTACGGTTGATGGATACGAGTTAGTGGTTTAATCATACCCTTTGGATATGATCAAAAGGTGTATGGTCGCACCCTTGTTAGTGTGTGTGACCTAGGAAAAGCCTAGGGAACAAGTTAAGGTACCACTCTTACCCTAGGGTACGGTTCTATTAGTGAGTCATACCCCTAGATGAGTTCATTTTCCAGCTTTAAACTAAGGGCTTCTGGTCATTTCCCATGCCTAAAACCCTAATTCCTCTCACTATATAAGTGATTCTAGCCTTCTAAACATCTTTTTTGATGGATTAAACACCCCAAATACTCTCTCAAACTCATCTTTGAAGGATTGGAGGCTAGGGTTTCAAGGGTGATCTTCAAGGGGCAAAGTGAAGTCAAGTTCTTAGTGAATCAAGTTTTCTAAGTCATGTAAATCTTCCCTAGTTAAATAAATATAAAACCATGTATTTTACACTTGGATTAGTAAGTGTGCATGGTGATTTTAAAATCAAATGAAAAGGGGTTTGTTGCCTAATGATGAATAATTTTATTTCTTGCTTAGACTTGTGTTTATACATGCTATTAATGATGAATTGTATATGTGGGTGCTTGTTGTATGTGGATTAACTTGAGGGTCTTGAGTAACCCTAATCTTGATGATTCTTACCATAAAAATAGCCATGTTAAAGGTATGCACATAAGGTGTTTATGAAAATATCTAAGTGGATTATCTAGTTATATGTTGGTGATGTTTTGAATTAGGGAAATGGCATAATAAGCCTGAATCATTGGTAAATGATATCATGAAGGTATTGTGAGCCATGTATTGTATAATTGATGCTATTATTGGTTGATGGCTAATGAGGGATTAAAGTTCCTAATCACGAAAATGAATTTGAATAATGCGTTGAACTAAAATATGGTGAGAATATAGTATAATCTTGCTAATGAAATGTGAATAGTTATATGGGTCTTAGCGATCGTAAATTTAATTGTTGATGAATTGAATTAACGCATTTGGTCCATTGGGGTGGCTAGTGGTCAAATGGTTTTATGAAGGTCAAATGTGTGTCTATGGTATTAGTCTAGTGGAAATTAATGAGATAATATGTTGTTACCAAATGTGAATACTTTGTAAATATTTGATAAAGGCATTGTTGTGTATGTGAGGAGTAAGGGGATGTCTTTGATAGTTGGTTGGCTAAATGGGTCATAGTCCCTGCAACATGAACTTAAATTGTGTTTGAATAAAAATGTGTGTATAAGAATAGTAATGAGATTTTATTGGTTCATAGAGGTCTTGGTTATCATAAATGAACTTGCATTATGTTGTGAGCTAAGGCCTTGGGCCTATCTATTCGATTAATGGTTAATTTAGGTCGGCAAAGACCATGTGGTTATCTATGGTGTTAATATGTAGTCTTGGTGGATAGAATTACTAAATGGGTTTGAGTCCTTATATATTGAATGGTATGGATATTGATATATGATTAAGGAGGGCTAGAGTCCAAAAGTCGATTGTTGATGATATAAGACATTTGTTGGTTCGTGGTCCAAGTCCACTTACCATATGAGTCGAATTGGTTTAAGGTCAAGTCCATTTACCATACAAGGTGTGTTGTAGTCTGAGTCTACTTATTATAGGAGGTGTGCCAGTTTGTAGTCCGAGTCTACTCACCGTGGGAGTTGGTCTGTGGTCCAAGTCCACTTACTATACTAGGTGTAGTGGTTTATGGTCCAAGTCCACTTACCATACAAGGCGTGTTGGTTTGTGGTCCAAGTTCACTTACCATACAAGGTATGTTGGTTTGTGGTCCAAGTCCACTTACTATATAAGGTACATCGGCTCATGATTTATGTCCTCTTTCCTATTGTAACGTAGAAACCCTATATGGATAATGTGTAAGGGTGGAAACTTGGGAAGTCCTTCATTCTATGTCTCCTGAATGGATAATTGAGAATGCATTTCATGACTTGTTCCATGGTTTGGCATGTTGTGTAACTATATGTACATGTATATTCAGATATGCCTATACTTATGCATATGTGATCGTATATGATATTTTGACATGGAATTGAATATATGCACTATTTTATCCTTATCCTTGGGTTACATGCTAGTGCTTCAATTGATAATCATCTCCGGATGCTATGTCCCCATGCGGCATAGGGGATGGAGCTTCATCTTCTTTTCCTGTGCAGTGATATAGTGTTTGGGCAGATCGTGTGTGACAGTAAAGTGGTGAGATTCCATTCTTTAGAAGACACATATTTCATAATCTCTTTACCTTATGTTTTTGACTTGATGTTGGCTATTATCGGGGGCATGTTCCGACATATGTTTATATATTTAGACTTTGAATTTGTATAGAGATATTGTGGATGACTGTGGACTTGGGTATATTGGCTAGACTGTTGACATTAATGAAATGCTAGATATTTTTTAAGTTTTGACTATTAGTCTTATGTTTCTGTTATCCTATAATAAGGTCAAGATTCCCCAACCCTTGTGGTTGTTGTGATGATGATTAGGTTGGGTTATTGGGGTGACCTTTGGTTCATGTGGGCTTGAGGTGCCCCTATGACATGACCCTATTTTGGGGCATGTCAAGTTGGTGGGGATGTCTTTGATAGTTGGTTGGCTAAATGGGGCATAGTCCCTACAACATCAACTTGAATTGTGTTTGAATAAAAAGGTGTGTATAAGAATAGTAATGAGGTTTGATTGGTTCGAAGAGGTCTTGGTGACCATAAATGAACTTGTATCGTGTTGTGAACTAAGGCCTTGGGCCTATCTTTTAGATTAATGGTTAATTTGAGTCGGCAAAGACCATGTGTTTGTCTATGGTGTTAATATGTAGCCTTGGTGGATATAATTACTAAACGGGTTTGAGTCCTTATGTATTGAATAGTATGGATGTTGATATGTGATTAAGGAGGGCTAGAGTCCAAAAGTTGATTGTTAATAATATAAGACGTGTTGGTTCGTGGTCCAAGTCCAATTACCATATGAGGCATATTGGTTTATGGTCAAGTCCACTTACCATACAAGGCATTTTGGTTTATTGTCCGAGTCCACTTATCGTAGGAGGTGTGCCAGTTTGTGGTCCGAGTCTACTCACCATGGGAGTTGGTCTGTGGTCCAAGTCCACTTACCATACAAAGAGTATTGGTTTATGGTCCAAGTCCACTTACCATACAAGGCGTATTGGTTTGTGGTCCAAGTCCACTTACTATACAATGCGTCTTGGTTTATGGTCCAAGTTCACTTACCATATAAAGTACGTCGATTCGTGGTTTGTGTCCTCTTTCCTATTGTAATGTAGACATACTATATGGCTAAAATGTAAGGGTGGAAGGTTGGGAAGTCCATCGTTCTATGTCTCGTGAATGAATGATTCGAGAATGCATGTCATGACTTGTTCTATGGTTTGGCACTGTAATGCCCCGAGTCTATACCCCAGACGCTATATGGTGCTTACGACCTTGAAGGACCACAAGCTAACCCATGAATCATATCTGCTGTGAGCACTGTTACATGATACTGTAATAAATGCAGAAAATAAGCTGAAATGCCATAAGGTTTAAAATTTGTAAATACTGATAAAATATATCAGTTGTGATGATATCTGTAAAACTAAATAAAGACTTAAAACTAGTCTCAAAAGCCTCTAACTGAAACTGTCTGAAAGTAGAGTTGATGGGACAATCCCCCAACTAACTCCATATACTGAAATACTGAGTCTACAGAAATAATGAAATAAAAGAGTATCCTAGAATGATGAGGACTCACTACTAATCTACTGCTGCTGGCTGAATACGAGTCTATTTATGCGCGGTCGAGAACCTGAGCATCCGAACCTATGATATGAGACATCATAGTGCAGAGAAAGAGTATGCATCAGTACATAGAATGTACTGGTATGCTAGATGAGGTAAGGCTGAATGTAAGGGTTCATATGCAAAAATAATAATTGACTGTATGATATAGAGTAACTGAACATAAGAGTACATGGATAACTATACTGCTGTTAATACTGAGTATGCACTAATGTCCATAAAAATAAATACTGAGATTAAGCTTGTCTGAAGCTATGTACTGAGTTCTGAGACTGAGTAACTGATATTTGAAGTCATTGATAACTAAGTTACTAATACTGATTGACTGTATTTGACAGTCCTGCATCTATAGAACTGAACTGAGTTCTATTCTGAAGACTGAGATTGAGACTGTGGGACGTAATTATCTAACCGACGTGCCCCAAATAAGATAACTGAATTGGGGTCCAACCTGTGACCTCAGTTGGAAGGGTGTCAGTACCGTGCCATGGGTAAAGACACTAAAGAGTTACCCTCATCTGACAGGTACTGTAATAAGAATGGTGGAACTATCATCTGGCAGGTTAAAACACCTCATCAACCCTCAACTGGCAGGTTTAATGTTTCAACCTACTCTAGCTGTGTAGTTCTGGAACACAAGGATTTGCTTCTAGAGATCACACCCTCTACTAGAAGGTGAACCCCTATCCTTGGGTTCACTCGGTGCTGAATCCTACTCTCGAATGAAATATATTAAACTGAGCATACTGAATTGGATTGGACTGGTATTGAGCTTACTGAGTTTTCTTGAGTTCGGTAACTGACTGAGTTCTACTGAGTTCTGTAACTGACTAAGAGTACTACTAATCGTGACATGACTGAGATTCTGTAACTGATACTGGCTCTAGGTACACAACTAAACTATCGGGTATTAAATACCCCCAAGACTCGATAGCATGAAAAATAAAGCATTATATACTCTCGAAAATCATAACAATGTATACTTGTCCATAGTTCACTCATAGAGGTATTTAATCAAACACTTGTAATGCATATACTTATACATGAATGGGGAATACATGCTATCATGTTATAATGGCACTATTTCATTCACATAGGCATTTTATCAAACACATGGGGAGCATGTTTAGGTTATACAATAATCAAAACATATAGTTATCATGGCTACATCAATCAACTTGCAAATTGAAGGTTTATCATGAAGATCATGTAATTCAACACATACAATGATTTATTTCATAAAAGCATGTAATTAAATCATGGACTAAAACCCAATAATAATATTAACATGAATTTAATTTAATTCTAGCATGGAAGTTCATAATTCAACAATCTTGTATTTTGAAAATGGATTCGTGGAATCTATCGGTGAAAGGAACCCATAGATGAACACCTAACATACCTTAATTTATGAGTTTCTTGACGATCTTGGTGAATTCCCTGAGATTGCTCTGGTTTTCTTGAAGTTAGGGATTGTAGTTTTGAGAGAGAATGCTTTTAATTTGGGGATAAATTAAGTGAGTAATGACTTAAAACATTTTTAGGGATTAAATCCCGTATCTGGGCATGTTAAAATCATGGGAAAAGACTGTTTTAGCCCTAGAAAAAAATATTTAATTTCCATCAAAATTTTTCAAAATAGGCATTTGACGTGATGCGGTGCTATCGCGCCGTATCTATGGAAATTGCGAACTGGGAAAATTCATGCTGGCGCGATGTGGTAGGATCGCGTTACCACTTTGGTTAGGACCTGGAAGTTCACCGCGATGCGGTAGAATCGTGTTTGTACACTAGAAATGGACAATTGTGAAAATAAGTTATGGCGCGATGCGCCTATATCGCGGTACCTCACAGGAAACTGACAATTTCTATTTTGATATACTTCGCGACGCACTACTGGCCTGAATGACGGTGTTTAGTGACTGAAAATTAAAATAGCCGTACTTCTTACCCGGTTATTGGATTTAGGCGAATTTTATTTCGTTGGAAAGCTAATTAAATTTCCTACACAATGGCAGGCTCTAAACTGAACAATACTGAGCGTTTCAAAATTTTCATATTGGATAACTTATGAACTAAGAGTTAAGTTAAACTTGAGAATTACGGGGTATTACAGGCACGTTGTGTAACTCATTAATGGAGAACCATTATTTGAAGCTTGGGAAAGTTTAATGGAAAGTTAGCCCAATACCCAAATAATGAGATCCTAGAAAAGATGCTCCTAGAGATTTTTCTTAGGGCTTTTGATCCATTAAATAAAATGGTGGTGGATAATGCGGCAGATAGTTCTATAGTGAGATTGTATCATCTTTCAGCTTTCCAATTGATAGAAGAAGTATCAAAACAAAATCAGGGGTGGATTACCTAAGACATCAAAGCTTCCAAAAACCCTTCTACCACATCCATGGCAACTAACGAACAAAGAAAATGAGAAAAAGAATAGGAGGAAAACATAGCCAAAATAATGACCCAACTTGAGCTCTTGACGAAGTATGTCATGGATACACCGGAAAAATAGGTAAATGCCATAGCATCATAATCATATGAAGAGGATGAAGAGACAAAGAATTTTGATGAAGAAATTCGATACTTGGCAAACTACTCTGGGGTTTCCCGCCCTGCCTATCAAAGGAAAGGTAGGAACTAAGGTTGGATGGCTCATGAGTGGGATCGAGATTGGAGAGATCGTGAATGTGACTATGATCATTATGTCCCTCCTTATGATCGAACTTGATCCAAGGAATGTAGTGCCATTGACCTCAAAAAGTTCAAGGTCGAGGATATGTTAGCAAGGATCTTGAATAGAGTTGAAGGCACGGATAATATGGTCTGTAAGTTGAAGGGTGATTTCTCCCATCTCTCTTAAATGATGGTGTCTCACTCCGATTCTATCAAAAAATTTTGAGAGAAAATATTGGAATATATCCAAGAAATTAAATACTAGACCTAGAGGTGGACTTTTGAGTGACACAATTGTTAACCCTAAGAACGACGTGCAAGTAATAGCAATTGTCACAAGGAGTGGAAGAGCACTTGAGGAACCTTTTAGAGGAGACGAGAGTGAGAATATGCCCAAGGACAAAGCAAAGGAGGTGAAACCTCAAAGAAAAGATATAAATAATGAGAAAGAGGTGAACGAAAGCGAGGAGGAGGAGGTTGAAGTTGAAGGGCCACAAGTTAAAGCAAGACTAACCATCCAAGTTCCTTCCCCATTTCCTCAACGTTTGAATAAAAAAGAGGAAAATGACAAAGTGAGGAAGTTCATGGCCAAACCTATCCACCTCTCTATAAATATCCCATTTCTTGAAGCAATCCAACAGATCCCGAGATACGCTAAGTTGATGAAAAAGTTGATGTCCATGAAAAAACTTGTTGAAGGTGATACTATTGAAGTCACTCATGGATGTAGTGCTATCATGGATAGTAAGGTTGTAGAAAAGAAAGATGACCCTAGAGCATTCACTATCCCTTACACAATTGGGACACATGAATTTACAAAAGCTTTATGTGACCTTGGTGCGAGCATCAACTTAATGCCTTTTGTCAGATACAAGAAACTTAGTATATGAGTATCAGTTACTCATGATACAAAGTAACTAAACATGAGAGTACATAGATAACTGATATTGTTGTAAATACTGAGTATAAAAAAATATGCATAAAAATAAATACTATGACTAAGCTTGTCTGAAGCAAAGTCCTTAGTTCTGATACTGAGTAACTGATATCTAAAGTTACTGATACTGATTGACTGTATCTGACAGTCCTGATTCTGTAGAACTGAACTAGTTCTATTCTGAAGACTAAGAATTAGATTGTGGGAGGTAATCATCTAAACGACATGCCCCAAATAAGATCACTGAGTTGGGGTCCAACCTGTGACCCCAGTTGGAAGGGTGTCAGTACCGTGCCACGGGTAAAGACACTGAAGAGATACCCTTATCTGATAGGTACTCTAATTATAATGGTGGAACCCTTATCTGGCAGGTTAAAATACCTCATCAACCCTTAACTGGCAGGTTTGATGTCTTAACCTGCGCTGGCTATGTAGTTCTTGAACACAAGGATTTTCTTCTAGAGATCACACCCTCTACTGGAAGGTGATCCCCCATCCTTGGGTTCACTCTGTGATGAATCATACTCCCAGCTGAAAGACACTAAACTGAGTATACTGAACAGGACTGGATTGATTCTGAGCTTACTGAGTTTTCCTAAGTTCGGTAATCGACTGAGTTCTACTTAGTTTTATAACTGACTGAGAGTACTATTGATCATGACATGACTGAGATTCTGTAACTGACACTGGTTCTAGGCACACAACTAAATTTTCGGGTAATAAATACCCCCCAGGAATTGATAGCATGAAAAATAAAGCATAATATACTCTCGAAAATCATAACAATGTATACTTGTCCATAGTTCACTCATAGAGGCATTTAATCAAACACTTGTAATGCATCTACTTATACATGAATGGGGAATATATGCTATCATGTTATAATGGCACTATTTTATTCACATAGGCATTTTATCAAACACATGGGGAGCATGTTTAGGTTATACAATAATCAAAACATATAGTTATCATGGCTACATCAATCAACTTGCAAATTGAAGGGTTTATCATAAAGATCATGTAATTCAACACATACAATGATTTATTTTATAAAAGCATGTAATTTAATCATGGACTAAAACCCAATAATAATATGAACATGAATTCAATTCAATTCATGCATGTAAGTTCATAATTCAACAATCTTGTATTTTGAAAATGGATTCGTGGACTCTATGGGTGAAAGGAACCCATAGATGAACACCTAACATACCTTAATTTATGAGTTTCTTGAAGTTCTTGGTGAATCCTTTGAGATTGCTCTTGTTTCCTTGAAGCTAGGGTTTGTCATTTTGAGAGAGAATGCTTTTAATTAGGAGATAAATTGAGTTAGTAATGACTTAAACATTTTTAGGGATTAAATCCCATATCTGGGCATGTTAAAATCATATGAAAAGACTATTTTAGCCCTAGACGAAATATTTAATTTCCATCAAAATTTTCCAAAATAGGCATCTGGCGTGATGTGGCGCGATGTGGCGCTATCGCGCCGTGTTTCTAAAAATTGCCAACTGGGAAAATTCATGGTGGCGCGATGTGGTGGTATTGCGTTTCCACTTTGGTTGGGACCTGGAAGTTCACCGCGACGCGGTGGAATCTCGTTGGTACACTGGAAATAGACAATTGTGAAAATAAGTTGTGGCGCGATACACCGGTATCGTGGTACCTCATTGGAAACTGACAATTGCCATTTTTACATACTCCGCGATGCGCTACTGGCTTAAATGACGGTGTTTAACGACTGAAACTTAAAATATCCATAACTTTTTACTCGGTTATTGGATTTAGGTGAATTTTATATCGTTGTTAAGCTAATTCAATTTCCTATGCAATGGCAGGTTCTAAACTGAAAAATACTGAGCGTTTCAAAAATTTAATATTGGATAACTCATAAACTGAGAGTTAAGTTATGCTTGAGAAATACGGGGTATTACAATATCTCTCCCTCAGAAACATTTATTCTCGAATGAGACTGATATAGTTGAGACATTCATAGACTGAGTTTACATACTAAACCTGCACATCTAATGCGTGAATTTATGACTGAACTACTGACAAACTGGGTTTTCATACTGAACATGTATATCTGATGTATGAGTACATGACTAAACTGGTTCATGAATGCATGACTTAATATGCAATGGTAATAGATACCAAGTTATAATTATAGCTGAACATGGAACTGAGTAGAGATAAGGAAGACTATCACCTTAAGTTGGATCTGAGGTTGCAAAGAAGAGGTGAGGATACTTGGTCCTTATATCTGCTTCTACTTCCCAAGTATCTCCCTCAATAGACTGATTTCGCCAAAGAACTTTGACTAATGACTTCTTCGTTCCTTAGTCTGCGATTCTGATGATCGAGGATCTGGACTGGAACCTCTTCGAAAGAGAGATTATTCTGAATATTTACATGTTCTAAAGGAACTAAGACTGCTGGGTCACCAATGCATTTCTTTAGCAAGGATATGTGGAATACTAAATGCACTGAGGATATATCTGAAGGCAACTCAAGATTATAAGCTACCTTTCTAAAACGACTAAGAATTCTGTAAGGACCGACATATCGGGGAATGAGCTTTCCCTTCTTGCCAAACCTTTTTACTCCTTTCATGGGAGAGATTTTCAGGAACACAAAATCACCGATCTCAAACTCGAGATCCTTTCTCCTCACATCTACATACAATTTCAGTAGTCTCTGGGTAGCCCTAAGTCTTTTTCTGATCAATTGGACCTTCTCTAAGGCATCAAACACTAGGTCAGGCCCTACTACTGTGGCCTCACCTACCTTGAACCAATCAATTGGAGATCTGCATATCTTTCCATAGGGAGCTTCAAATAGAGCCATCTGAATACTAGACTAATAGTTGTTATTGTATGCAAACTCGATCAAAGGCAAGTGGTCATCCTAACTACCCTTAAAATTGACAACGCATGCTCTTAGCATATCCTCTAGAGTCTGAATGGTCCTTTCTGCTTGACCATCTATCTGAGGCTGGAAGGCTGTACTAAGATAAACCTGGGTACCAAGACCATTTTGGAATGATTTTCAAAAATAAAAGGTAAATTGGGTACCTCTATCTGAGATAATGGACACTGGACTCCGTGTAACTTGACCAACTCCCTGATATAGAGTTTGGCATAGTCCTCGGCTGAATAGAAAGTATGAACTGGTAAGAAATGAGCTGATTTGGTCATCCTGTCTATGATAACCCATATATAATCATGCTAACGATGAGTACGAGGCAAATCTATCACAAAGTCTATGTTCACTTCTTCCCATTTCCATGTGGGAATACTGAACTCCTGCATGGACCCAGTAGGTTTTTGGTGCTCAATCTTAACTTGCTGGCATGTAGAGCACTTAGGTACAAACTCTGCAATATAACTCTTCATCCCACTACACCAATAGATCTCCCACAGATTGTGGTACATCTTACCTGGATGAATAGAGTAATGCGCACCATGCTCTTCTACAAGAATTCATTGCCTCAAGTCATCTACACCTGGCACACATAAATGACCCTGGCAACGCAACAAACTATCTCCCCCTTGGGAGAAAAACTCTACTTTATGATCTCTGACTGACTCTTTCAGCTTAACAAGACTGGGATCTCTATTCTATTTTTCTTTCACCTCAGAAACTAGAGAGGATTCAGAACTATTTTGCACCTATACACTACCTTCTGCTGAATCAACTAAGCGGAAACCTAGTCGGGGAAGTTGATGAACTTCTTGAACTAACTTCTTCTTACTGACCTCAACATGAACAACACTACCCATAAACAATCTACTAAGAGAATCAATCACTACATTGGCTTTGCCGGATGATAAAGAACACTCATGTCATAATTTTTCAATAATTCTAACCACCTTCTCAAACACAAATTTAAATCTTTTTGAGAAAAGATATACTGCAAGCTCTTGTGATCTGTGAACATATCTACATGCACCCCATATAAATAGTGCCTCCAAATATTTAAGGTAAATACTACAGTTGCTAACTCAAGATCATGAGTCAAATAATTCTTCTCATAGGGCTTAAGCTGTCTAAAGGCGTAGGCTATGACCTTACCTCTCTGCATTAGGACATAACCCAAAACTACTTTGGATGCATCACAATGCACAACAAACCTATCTGAAATATCTGGTAGAGTCAAAACTAGGGCTGAGGTGAGTCGAGTCTTCAAGTCCTAAAAACTCTTCTCGCAAGAATCTGACCACTGAAACTGGACTTTTTTTATTAAATCTAGACATGAGGGATTCAATAGACAAAAACCCTTTAACAAAATGGCAGTAATAGCCAGCTAAACCCAAGAAATTCCTAATATCTGATGGAGAGATAGGTCTAAGCCAGTTTCTCACCACTTTGGTCTTTTGAGGATCAACCTTAATACCATCATCGGAAATAATATGACCAAGGAATGCTACTAACCTTAGCCAAAATTCACACTTACAGAATTTGGTGAACAACTGATGAGTTCTGAGAGTTTGAAGTATGATTTTGAGGTGATCTGCGTGATTATTCTCTCTATGGGAATAGACAAGAATGTTATTGATGATGACTATGGTGAACATGTGCAGGTAATGCTTGAACACTCGGTTCATCAAGTCCATAAAGGCTGCTGGGGTATTAGTAAGACCAAAGGACATGACTAGAAACTCGAAGTGACCATATCGGGTTTTAAAAGTTGTTTTCAGAATGTCACATTCTCTGAATCTGAGCTGCTGATAGCCTGATCTGAAGTCTATCTTTGAAAAGTAACTGGCGCCCTGAAGTTGGTCAAATAAGTCATCGATTCTGGGAAGTGGATATTTATTCTTGACTATGACTTTGTTCAACTGACGATAGTCAATATACATTCTAAGAGAACTATATTTCTTACGCACGAATAGAATTGGTGCGCCCTACGAGGAGATGCTGGGTCTGATGGATCCCTTATCTTGGAGATCTTTCAATTATTTTTTTAACTCTCTAAGTTTTGCTGGAGCCATTCTGTATGGCGGAATAGATATGGGCTGAGTATCTAGAAGAAGGTCTATTCAGATGTCAATTTTCCTAACGGGAGGAACTCCAGGAAGATCTTCAGGAAACACATCTGAGAATTCATTTACTACTGGAACTGACTCAAGACTGGGAGTTTCTGAGTTAGAGTCTTTGACTCGCACAAGATGATAGATACATCCCTTGGATATCATCTTTCTCGCTTTAAGGTATGAAATCAACTGACCCTTAAGCGCTGTGGTACTACCTCTCCATTCAAGGACTGGTTCATTTGGAAACTGAAAATGAACTATTCTATTTCTATAATCAACTGAGTTATAGCATGAATGAAGCCAATCTATGTCGAGAATGACATCAAAATCTGCCATCTCTAACTCTATAAGGTCTGCTGAAGTAACTTTTTGAGATATCATAGCCGGACAGTTCCTGTATACCTATCAGGCTATGATAGATTTACCCACTAGGGTTGAAACTGTGAAAGACTCTGCTAGGATTTCTAGACTGACTCCAAAGTTAATGGCTATGTAAGGAGTTACGAAAGATAAAGAAGCTCCTGGATCTAGTAAGGCATAAACATGTAAATGGAAGATCTGTAACATACTAGTGACTACATCAGGAGAATTTTCCTGATCTTGTCTAGACTGAAGTGCATAAATCCTGTTTGGGCGTTGCCCACTGGTGGCACTGGAAGCGGTACCTTGCTGATTCAGGCGACCTGACTGAGCTGAAGAATGAGTATGCTGACCTTGAGAAACCGACTGAGGACAATCTCTAACTCTGTGGCCTGGCTTTCCACACCCGAAATAAACATCATTGCCATCTCTACAGACACCTTTGTGGTTTCTTCCACATGTCTGAAAAAAAAGATTTATTCTAGCACGGCTGACACTACCCTGAGATTTAGAGCCTGGTGCCCTATCATTGTTACTATTTCTGAACTTAGGTACAGGAGCACTGAATGAGGATGGATCTAGAACTGAAGATTTTGGATGAAACTGGGAATGGTTACTTCCCTCTAACTTAGGTTGATTAAAATTAAAGTTACCTATTCTAGCTCTCTTGTTCTACCTCTCTCTCTCTGTGATCTTAGCCTCTTCTATCTGCTAAGCATAGACCATGATCCTGGATATGTATATCTCCTTAATTAACATCGCTGTCCTGCACTCCTTAACCATACTATCGAATACCCCAGCTATAAACTTGCTCATTCTGGACCTACTGTCTTCTACTACATGGGGAGTATACCTGGCTAACTGAGTAAGCTTGAGGAAACACTCTTTCACACACATACTGCCCTACCTGAGATTTATGAACTCTAACACTTTGGCTTATCTTATCTCTAAAGGAAATAATCTCTCTAGGAAAGAAGTAGAAAACTCTTCCTACACTATAAGATCTACATCTATGCCCCTGTCTACCTTCCACTACTTAAACCATGTATGAGCTACATCTTGTAGCTGTTAGACAGCTAGCTCAACACTCCAACTGGAAGTCACTCCCATGATATCTGTGACTTTTTGAACCTGATCAAGGAACTCCTGTGGATCACCTTCTGACTTAGATCCTGAGAATAGGGGAGGATTCATTCGGGTGAAGTCCCGAATTCTGGCTACAACAGTATTAGCCACTGGATTAGCCAAAATAGCAGTTGGTCGTTCATTCTGAGCTACTTCAGAGTTTGCTAGAGTAGTTAATACAACTCTGAATTATGCATGGGCGACATGCTCGTCCAGGGGATCGTCCTGAACGGGCTAAGGTGCTGACTGATTTTCGGTTCTCCTTTCGTTAATATTTTTAGGAGGTATGTTCTGTAAGTGAAAAGGAGGAAATAGATTAGACTGAGATTTTAACTTAATCTCATGTTCACTCGCACGACATGAATACTGAAAGAAAGGAAACAATTTTCTAAAACATCTCATAGCCTCCTCTTCATAAGTGAGGCGCACAACACACCCATGCATAAGACTCTACTAGATACAACTTTCAGACTTCCTAGGACACTGTTGAACCTTAGTCTCTGGTACCAAGTTTGTAATACCCTGAGTCTGTACCTTAGACGCTACACGGTGATTATGATCCCAAAGGACCACAAGCTAACCCATGACTGATATCTGCTATGAGCATTGAAACATGATGCTGTAATAAATATAGAAAATAAGCTGAAATGCCATAAGGTTCAAAATCTATAAATAATGATAAAATATATCATTCGTGATAGTATCTATAAAACTGAATACTAACTGAAAACTAGTTTGAAAAGCCTCTAACTGAAACTGTCTGAAAGTGGAGTTGATAGGACAATCCCCCAACTAACTCCATCTACTGAAATAATGAGTCTACTGAAATAATAAAATAAAAGAATATCCTTGAATGATGAGGACTCACTACAAATCTACTGCTGCTGGTTGAATCTGAGTCTATCTATGCGCGGTCGGGAACCTGAGCGTTCGAACCTAGGATATTAGACATCATAGCTCAAAGAAAGAGTATGCGTTAGTACGTAGAATATACTGGTATTCTATATAAGGTAAGGCCGAATACAAGGGTTCATATGCATGAATAATAAGTAACTGTATGATATAAAGTAACCGAACATGAGCGTACATGGATAACTGTTACTGCTATAAATATTGAGTATGCACTAATGTGCATATCAATAAATATCATGACTGAGCTTTTACTGAAGCTGAGTTTTAAGTTTTGATACTGAGTAACTGATATCTAAAGTTACTGATAACTGAGTTACTGATATTGATTGACTGTATCTGATAGTCTTGATTCTGTAGAACTGAACTGAGTTCTATTCTAAAGACTGAGACTGAGACTGTGGGAGGTAATCATCTAACCGACATAACCAAAATAAGATAACTGAGTTGGGGTCCAACCTGTGACCCTAGTTGGAAGGGTGTTAGTACCGTGCCATGGGTAAATACACTAAAGAGTTACCCTCATCTAACAGGTACTCTAATGAGAATGGTGGAACCCTCATCTGGCAGGTTAAAACACCTCATAAACCCTCAACTGGTAGGTTTGATGTCTCAACCTACATTGGCTACGTAGTTCTGGAACACAAGGATTTTCTTATAGAGATCACACCCTTTACTGGAAGGTGAGCCCCCATACTTGGGTTCACTGTATTTTGAATCCTACTCCCAACTGAAAGACACTGAACTGGAATGGACTGATACTGAGCTTACTGAGTTTTCCTGAGTTTGGTAATCGACTGAGTTCTGTAACTAACTGAGAGTACTACTGATCGTGACATGACTGAGATTCTGTAACTTGAACTGGCTCTAGGCATGCAACAAAATTGTCGGGTATTAAATACCCTCAGGACTCGATAGCATGAAAAATAACGCATAATATACTCTCAAAAATCATAACAATGTATACTTGTCCATAGTTCACTCGTAGAGGCATTTAATCAAACACTTGTAATGCATCTACTTAGACATGAATGGGGAATACATGCTATTATCTTATAATGGCACTATTTCATTCACATGGGCATTTTATCAAACACATGGGGAGCATGCTTAGGTTGTACAATAATCAAAACATATAGTTATCATGGCTATATCAATCAACTTGCAAATTGAAAGGTTTGTCATGAAGATCATGTAATTCAATACATACAATGATTTATTTCATAAAAAATTGTAATTTAATCATGGACAAAAACCAAGTAATAATATGAATATGAGTTCAATTCAATTCAAGCATGGAAGTTCATAATTCAATAATCTTGTATTTTGAAAACAGATTCATGGACTCTATGGGTGAAAGGAACCCATAGATGAACATCTAACATACCTTAATTTGTTAGTTTCTTGAAGTTCTTGGTGAATCCCTTGAGATTGCTCATGTTTTTTTGAAGCTAGGGTTTATAGTTTTGAGAGAGAATGCTTTTAAGTTGGGGATAAATTGAGTGAGTAATGACTTAAAATGTTTTTAGGGATTAAATCCCGTATCTGGGCATGTTAAAATCGTGGGAAAAGACTGTTTTAGCCCTGGATGAAACATTTAATTTCCATCAAAATTTTCTGAAATAGGCATCTGGCATGACGCGATGCAATAACGCCGTGTCTCTGGAAATTGCCAACTGGGAAAATTCATGGTGACACAACGTGGGGGTATCACTTTGCCACTTTGGTTGGGACCTGGAAGTTCACCATGATGCGGTGGAATCGCGTTGGTACACTAAAAATAGACAATTGTGAAAATAAGTTGTGGTGCGATATACCGATATCACGCTACCTCACTGGAAAATGACAATTGCCATTTTGACATACTCCGTGACACGCTACTGGCCTGAATGACGGTGTTTAACGACTGAAACTTAAAATAGGCATACTTCTTAACCGGTTATCAGATTTAGGCAAATTTTATATTATTGGAAAGCTAATTCAATTTCCTACACAATGGCAGGCTCTAAACTGAAAAATACTGAGCATTTCAAAAATTTCATAATGGATAACTTATCAAATGAGAGTTAATATGGGATATTACAAGCACGTTGTGTAACTCATGAATGATGAACCATTATTTGAAGCTTGGGAAAGGTTTAATGGAAAGTTAAACCAATTCCCAAATAATGAGATCCCAGAAAAGATGCTTCTCGAGATTTTATATAGGGATTTTGATCCATTAAATAAAATAGTGGTAGACAATGTGGCGGACGATTCTATAGTGAGGTTGCATCATCTTACAGCCTTCCGATTAATAAGAGAAGTATAAAAAAAATTTTTGGGTGGCTTACCCGAGACATCAAATCTTCCAAAACCCTTTCTACCACATCCATGGTAACTAATGAACAAAGAAAACGAGAAAAAGAAAAAGAGGAAAACATGGCCAAAATAATGACCCAACTTGATGTCTTGACGAAGCATGTTATGGATGCACCGGCAAAAGTGGTAAACAACGTACCACTGAAATCTTATGAAGAGGATGAAGAGGCAAAGAAAGTGGATGAAGAAATCTAATACTTGGCAAACTACTCGGGGGGTTCCCGCCCCGCCTATCAAAGGCAAGGTGGGAACCAAGGTTAGATGGATCATGAGTGAGATCGGGATTAGAGATATCATAAATATGACTATGATAGTTATGTCTCTCCTCACGATCGAGCTAAAACCAAGGAATCTAGTACTATTGACCCCAAAAGGTTCAAGGCTGAGGATATTTTAGCAAGGATCTTGAATAGAGTTGATGGCATGGACAAGAAGGTCTGTGAGTTGAAGGGTGACCTCTCTCAAATGGTGGTGTCTCACTCCGCCTCTATCAAGCATTTGGTAACCCAAGTGGGGAAAATATCCACAAAATTAAATACAAGACCTAGAGGTGGACTTTTGAGTCATACAATTGCTAACCCAAAGAACGACGTGCAAGTAATAGAAATTTTCACAAGGAGTGACATAGAACTTGAGGAACATTTTAGAGGAGACGTGAGTGATAATATTCCCAAGGCCAAAGAAAAGAAGGAGACGCCTCAAAGAAGAGAGGTAAATAATGAGAAAGAGGTAAATGAAATCAAGGAGGAGGTGGTTGAAGTTTAAGGTCCACAAGTTGAAGCAAGAACAACCATCTAAGTTCCTTCCCTATTTCCTCAATATTTGAATAAAAATGAGGAAAATGACAAAGTGAGGAAGTTCATAGACAAACTTAGCAACCTATCAATAAGCATCCCGTTACTTGAAGCTATCCAAGAGATCCCGGGATACGCTAAGTTGATAAAAAAGTTGATGTCCAAGAAAAAAATTGTTGAAGGTGATACTATTGAAGTCACTCATGGATGTAGCGCTATCATGGATAATAAGGTTGAACAAAAGAAAAATGACCCCGGAGCATTCACTATCCCTTACACAATTGGGATGCATGAATTTGTAAAAGTTGTATGTGACCTTGGTGCGAGCATCAACTTAATGCCTTTTGTCATATAAAAGAAACTTGGTATATGAGTATCAGTTACTCATGATATAGAGTAACTAAACTTGAGAGTAGATGGATAACTGATACTGCTCTAAATACTGAGTATGCACTAATGTGTATATAAATAAATACTGTGACTAAGCTTTTCTGAAGCTAAGTCCTGAGTTCTGATTTTGAGTAACTGATATCTCAAGTTACTGATAACTAAGTTACTGATACTGATTGACTGTATCTGACAATCCTGTTTCTATAGACCTAAATTGAGTTCTATTCTGAAGACTAAGACTGAGACTGTGGGAGGTAATCATCTAACTGACATGACCCAAATAAGATAACTGAGTTGGAGATAAAACCTGTGGCCCTAGTTGGAAGGGTGTTAGTACCGTGCTATGGGTAAAGACATTGAAGAGTTACCCTCATCTGATAGGTACTATAATGATAATGGTGGAACCCTCATCTGGTAGGTTAAAACACCTCATAAACACTCAACTGGTAGTTTTGATGTCTCAACCTATGCTAGCTACGTATTTCTGGAATGCAAGGATTTGCTTCTAGAGATCACACCCTCTACTGGAAGGTGAGCCCCCATCCTTGGGTTCACTCGATGCTAAATCCTACTCCCGACTGAAAGACATTAAAATGAACACACTAAACTTGACTGGACTAATATTGAGCTTACCGAGTTTTCCTGAGTTCGGTAACTGAATGAGTTCTACTGAGTTCTGTAACTGACTAAGAGTACTACTGATCGTGACATGACTGAGATTCTATAACTGAAACTGGTTCTAGGCACAAAGCTAAATTGTTGGGTATTAAATACCCCCATGCCTCGATAGCATGAAAAATAAAGCATAATATATTTTCAAAAATCATAAGAATGTATAGTTGTCCATAGTTCACTCATAGAGGCATTTAATCAAACACTTGTAATGCTTCTACTTATACATGAATGGGGAATACATGCCATCATGTTATAATGTCACTATTTCATTCACATAGGCATTTTATCAAACACATGGGGAGCATGCTTAGGTTATACAATAATCAAAACATATAGTTATCATGGCTACATCAATCAATTTGCATATTGAAGGGTTTATCACGAAGATCATGTAATTCAACACATACAATGATTTATTTCATCAAAGCATGTAATTTAATCATGGACTAAAACCCAATAATAAATTAGATAAAGAAATTTGATACTTGGAAAACTACTTAGGGGGTTCCCGCCCCGCCTATCAAAGGCAAGATGGGAACCAAGGGTTAATGGATTATGAGCGGGATCGAGATTGGACAGGTCGTGAATGTGGCTATAACAGTTATGTTCCTCCTCATGATCAAGCTAAACACAAGGAATCTAGTGCAATTGACCTCAAAAAGTTCAAGGCCAAGGATATGTTAGTAAGGATCTTGAATAGAGTTGAAGGCACGGATAAGATGGTCCATGAGTTGAAGGGTGATTTCTCCCACCTCTCTCAAATGGTGGTGTCTCACTCCGCCTCTATCAAGCAACTAGAGACCCAAGTGGGGAAAATATCCATATAATTAAACACTAGACCTAGAAGTAGACTTTTGAGTGACATAATTGCTAACCCTAAGAATGATGTACAAGTAATAAAAATTGTCACAAGGAGTGGAAGAGCACTTGAGGAACCTTTTATAGAAAACGTGAGTGAGAATGTGCCCAAGGTCAAAGCAAAGGAGGTGAAGCCTAAAATAAGTGAGGTAAATGATGAGAAAGAGGTAAACGAAAGTGAGGACGAGGTGGTTGAAGTTGAAGGGACACAAGTTGAAGCAAGACCAACCATCCAAGTTCCTTCCCAATTTTCTCAATGTTTGAATAAAAAAGAGGAAAATGACAAAGTGAGGAAGTTCATGGCTAAACTTAGCAACCTATCAATAAACATCCTATTGCTTGAAGCTATCCAACAGATCCCGGTATACGCTAAGTTGATGAAAAAGTTGATGTCCATGAAAAAACTTGTTGAAGGTGATACTATTGAAGTCACTCATGGATGTAGCGCTATCATGGATAGTAAGGTTGTAGAAAAGAAAGATGTCCCTAGAGCATTCACTATCCCTTACACAATTGGGACACATGAATTTACAAAAGATTTATGTGACCTTGGTGCGAGCATCAACTTAATGCCTTTTGTCAGATACAAGAAACTTAGTATATGAGTATCAGTTATGAGTATCAGTTACTCATGATATAGAGTAACCAAACATGAGAGTACATGGATAACTGATACTACTATAAACACTGAGTATGCACTAATGTGTGCATATAAATAAATATTGTGACTAAGCTTGTATGAAGCTAAGTCCTGAGTTCTGATTCTGAGTAACTGATATTTGAAGTTACTGATAACTGAGTTACTGATATGGATTGACTATATCTAACAGTCCTAATTCTATAAAACTAAACTGAGTTCTATTCTGAAGACTGAGACTGAGACTGTGGGAGGTAATTATCTAACCGACATACCCTAAATAAGATAACTGAGTTGGGGTCCAACTTACGACCCCATTTGGAAGGGTGTCAGTATCGTGCCACAGGTAAAGACAATGAAGAGTTACCCTCATCTGACAGGTACTCTAATGAGAATGGTGGAACCCTCATCAAGCAGGTTAAAACACCTCATCAACCCTTAACTGGCAGGTTTGATGTTTCAACCTACGCTGGCTACGTAGTTCTGGAACGCAAGGATTTGCTTCTCGAGATCACACCCTCTACGGGCAGGTGAGGACCCATCTTTGGGTTCACTCGGTGCTGAATGCTACTCCCAACCGAAAGACACTGAACTGAGTATATTGAACTAGACTGGACTGATATTGAGCTTACTGAGTTTTACAGAGTTCGATAATCAACTGAGTTCTACTGAGTTTTGTAACTGATTAAGAGTACTACTGATCGTGAAATGACTGAAATTATATAACTGACACTGGCTTTAGGTACACATCTAGATTGTCGGGTATTAATTAGCCCCAAGACTCGATATCATGAAAAATAAAGCATAATATACTCTCGAAAATTATAACAAGGTATACTTGTCCATAGTTCACTCATAGAGGCATTTAATCAAACACTTATAATGCATCTACTTATACATGAATGGGGAATTCATGCTATCATGTTATAATGACACTATTTCATTCACATAGGCATTTTATCAAACACATGAGAAGCATGCTTAGGTTATACAATAATCAAAACATATAGTTATTATGGCTACATCAATCAACTTGCAAATTGAAGGGTTTATCATGAAGATCATGTAATTAAACACATACAATGATTTATTTCATAAAAGCATGTAATTTAATCATTGACTAAAACCGAATAATAACATGAACATGAATTTAATTCAAGCATGAAAGTTCGTAATTCAACAATCTTGTATTTTGAAAATGGATTTGTGGATTCTATGGGTGAAAGGAACCCATAGATGAACACCTAACATACCTTAATTTATGAGTTTCTTGAAGTTCTTGGTGAATCCCTTGAGATTGCTCTTGTTTTCTTGAAGCTAGATTTGTCATTTTGAGAGAGATTGCTTTTAATTTGGGGATAAATTGAGTGAGTAATGACTTAAAATATTTTTAGGGATTAAACCCCATATCTGGGCATGTTAAAATCATGGGAAAAGACTATTCTAGCCCTGAATGAAACATTTAATTTCCATCAAATTTTTTCGAAAGAGACATGTGGCCTGATGTGGCGCAATCGCGTCGTATCTCTGGAAATTGCCTACTGGGAAAATTCTTGGTGGCGCGACATGGTGGTATCGCATTGACACTTTGGTTGGGACCTGGAAGTTCACCGCGATGCGGTGGAATCGCATTGGTACACTAAAAATGGATAATTGTGAAAATAAGTTGTGGCGTGATGCACCGATATCGCGGTACCTCAATGGAAACTGACAATTTTCATTTTGACATACTCCGCGATGCGCTACTGGCCTAAATGATGGTTTTTAACGACTGAAACTTAAAATAGCCATACTTCTTATCTGGTTATCGGATTTAGGAGAATTTTATATCGTTGGAAAGATAATTCAATTTCCTATGCAATGGCAGTCTCTAAACTGAAAAATATTAAGCGTTTAACAAATTTCATATTAGATAACTCATGAACTGAGAGTTAAGTTAAGCTTGAAAATTACGAGGTATTACAGGCACGTTTTGTAACTCATGAATGGAGAACCATTATTTGAAGCTTGGAAAAGGTTTAATGGAAAGTTAGCCCAATGCCCAAATAATGAGATCTCGAATAAGATGCTCCTCGATATTTTCTATAGGGATTTTGATCCATTAAATAAAATGGTGGTGGACAATGCAGCGGGTGGTTCTATAGTGAGATAGCATCATCTTGCAACCTTTCGATTGATTGGAGAAGTATAAAAAAAAATTAGGGGTGGCTTAACCGAGATATCTAAGCTTCCAAAACCCCTTCTACCACATCCATAGTGACTAATGAACAATGAAAATAAGAAAAAGAAAAGGAGGAAAACATGGCCAAAAAGATGACCCAACTTGAGCTCTTGACGAAGCATGTTATAGATACACCGGTAAAAGCGGTAAATGCCATAGCATCAAAATCTTATGAAGAGGATGAAGAGGCAAAGAAGTTGGATAAAAAAATACTATACTTAGCAAACTACTCAGGGGGTTCCCACTTCACCTATCAAAGGCAAGATGGGAACCAAGGGCTGATGGATCATGAGCGGGATTGAGATAGGAGAGATCGTGAATATGGCTATGACCGTTATGTTCCTCCTCATGATTGAGATAAATCCAAGGAATATATTGCCATTGACCCTAAAAATTTCAAGGTTGAGGATATGTTAGCAAGGATCTTGAATAGAGTTGAAGGCACAGACAAGATGGTCCATGAGTTGAAGGGTGATTTATCCCACCTCTCTCAAACGGTGGTGTCTCACTCTGCCTCTATCAAGAAATTAGAGACCTAAGTGGGGAAAATATCCATACAATTAAAAACCAGACCTAGAGGTGGACTTTTGAGTAACATAATTGCTAACCCTAAGAATGACGTACAAGTAATCGAAATTGTCACAAGGAGTAGAAGAGCACTTGAGGAACCTTTTATAGGAGACGTGAGTGAGAATATGCCCAAGGCCAAAGCAAAGGAGGTGACGCCTTAAATAAGTACGATAAATAATGAGAAAGAGGTAAACAAAAGCGAGGAGGAGGTGGTTGAAGTTGAAGGGCCACAAGTTGAAGCAAGACCAACCATCCAAGTTCCTTCCCCATTTCCTCAACGTTTGAATAAAAAAGAGGAAAATGACAAAGTAAGGAAGTTCATAGCCAAACTTAGCAACCTATAAATAAACATCCCATTGCTTGAAGCTATCCAAAAGATCCCGGGATACGCTAAGTTGATGAAAAAGTTAATGTCCATGAAAAAACTTGTTGAAGGTGATACTATTAAAGTCACTCATGGATGTAGAGCTATCATGGATAGTAAGGTTGTAGATAATTTATGCTTGCTATTTTTCCTTGAAACTTATCTATTTATGAATATTTGTTTTTGCCTTTGATGTTTCTTTTAGAACTTAAGATATTGGGAATTTACTTGACAATCAGTTTTAAATATATAGATATGCATATAGTTGATGCGGGATTGTCTTGATCGCTTATGTTAATATTGGCTTTCAGACTTGTAGCCGAGACAACATTCTAATTTTCTTTATAATCAAATGTCTAAAACAACTTCGAACTTGAAACATTATATTAGAATAATATTGGCTACTAGACTTTTTGCCTAGACAATATTCAAATTTTCTTTATAGTCAAATGTCCAAAATAACTTTGAACTTGAACAATGATATTTTCAAGTCTTGAAAATAATTTAAACAAAATTATGTATCTTTAGTGCAAAAACATTTAAGGTATCTCTTTTATGCCTCCAATAAAATATTTTTAAAACTACTACTTTCAGAAAGCTAAATGTCACTATTATAAATTTTCCTAAAAATTCTCTTCAATTATATTTTATGTCATATTTTTGTTAACTTATGTTTGACAGGTTAACCACTTTTAAAGGATCTTAAAGGGTGCCTTACACTTTTCCTTTAGGATAATTAGAACACTTACCTTGAATCAAATAGCCAAGTGGACCTTAATTGCATTACCTTAGCAAAATAGGTGTCCTAATTCACCCTTAAAAAATAATCTGGAGACGACTATTTAAATTACACAAAAATCACCAATATGTAGTACGTCATTTAACCTCGATTAAAATGGGGCATAACAACTGTTACCTTAAGATGGAATTGAACTAAAAGGGAACAAATGAGGGTTCTTTGTCATTATATCTGCTGCTGCTTCCTAGGTAGCTCAATCAACTAGTTGATTTCTCCAAAGAACTTTCACTAAGGCGATTTCCTTATTCCTCAGCTTACAAACCCAATAATCAATTATCTTACTTGGGACCTCTTCTTAAGAGAGACTATCCTTCATGTTGTAACGACCCGAGAACCTATCCTGAGACGTCACATGGTGCTTAAGGCCACACGTGGCCTCAAGCTAACCCTCTAAGCCTGTCATCACTTTCAGAACTCACTATGACAAAAAATCAAGCTAGAGTAAGAAAGAATAATCATGCCATGAACATACTGAAATATGAATAGATACTGCCCTGTACAATCAAAATACTAAAGTTCTGCACGTACTAGTACTCTAGTCTAACAAAGCCTCTACTACATAAGACTGAGGAGCCATTGGGACAGATCCCCCAACTGACTCGTACTGATATGAAAGGAAATAACCATCTATTAACATAACAAAATCAGGGACATAGGTCCTTGAACCATGAGGACTCACCAACTGCAGAAATGTAGATGAAGGTACTCGGAGATCACTGTCGCTGCTGAGACTGAGCACCTAAACCTACATTACGAGGAAATATAGAACACAGAAGAGTATGAGAATCAGTACTTGGGAATGTACTGAGTATGTGGGGGTGTATGCAACATTTTTAAATAATATCATAAATATAAAATAAAATCATGCATGCTGACAATAATGACTCTCTTCGCTTGAATTTCCTGAAACATAATTTTCATAAATCATTAATAATAACACATGCTTCATAAATCTCATAAATCATTGGACTCAACTCAAACTCTTTGACTAATGACTTAGAGTGACTCGGTAACTCAAGAAACTTAGACTATTATGGATTTGGGAGTTTCTTATAACCAACATAAACCATGTGAGCCTACATGGAGTCCAACATCTTGCCCACGTTGGGGAGAACTATTCTATCCTTGCCATCAGAGTAGAACCTTAACTTTAGTGATCACTGTCTTGGTCATTGGCCCTTAATCTTTATCCTACGGTGGAACGTAGTTCTGAGGAAGTAGGATGCGTTGAACCCACACTTCCCGCTCAGTGCTAAATACTACTCCCAGAATCAAGCTCAGAATGCGTTAGGATATCCACCTTAATCAATATCAACTCATGGGTCTACCATAAAGACTAAAACATAAATATATCTCATCTGTAAATCATATACAACTGTGGATTCCTAACTCGACTCAAAATCAAAACAATCTTTCTCAACACCAAGTACACTTGCTTATCAAATCATTACAAATATCAAAAGCTCCAAGGAAACATCATAGGACTCATTCTTAACTCTTAAGCTCAATATCAATATATATATATTCTCAATAATCAACTTCTTATGGAAAATCTTAAAATCATGACTCTTATCATTTATCGCTTAGAAATCATCAATTCATAGTAGCAATGTACAATTCATGGCATAAATTCTCAATTTAAGAAATAACACAACGAAATAGTCATGTATATAAATCTTGAATAGCTCGATTCTCATAAATCAATGATAAAGTAATTTGGATAATAACCCTCTTGCAAAATCATGAAATTCTAATAGTAAAAATCAATTCTTTGGGCATAAGAATGAAAGGATATTCTTGTTCAAGCCCCACATACCTTGATTATGATTTTGGAGATGAAGAAACTTGATATAAACTTCTTTCTCGCACCCTTGAGCTAAATTTCTTGATGCCTTTGACTCGGAGAACTCTATTCTTAAACAACTCGGTAAAATATATGGAAGATTTCTTAAATTTCTTAGAGAAGATTTGGGTTTGGAAATGGAAGAGAGAAACCCTAGCCTTTTTTTTGGATGGAATGGAAGAGAAAAATAAGTATTTTCTCCTCTATTTGTATATATATATAGTGGGTAAGGACGGGTGGAAAGACCAAAATACCCTTGTGCAAATTCTAGAACTGGAGCCCAATTTTTGGTCCTGGCATAACGCGCCACAATTGCGGACCTTCACTGGATTTTAACAATTGGGAAATTGCACAGTGGCACAACGCGGTGAAGTCACTTTTTCCACCTTGGTTGTGACCTGGAAGGGCACCACGACACGGAGGAATCGCGTTGGTGCACTAGAATTTGACAACCCTAAAATTGAGCCTTGGAACAATGCGGTGAAATCGCGAAGGCTCACTGAAAAATAACAATTGCCATTTTGGCTGGCTCCGCGATGCGCTGAAGTGCCAGTTGGCATATTGTCTCACTAAAATGGCTCTAACTCCTCAGCCGAGTGTCGTCTTTGGGCGAATTTGGTATCGACGGAAAGCTTATTCAATTCTCCATATGAAAAAAGTAGAAATTAGGGAAATACAACATGGTTTGAATATCAATCACTTTGGAAGTCACCCATATTCACCTAGGAGACAAACTTAGGATTAAGGAACGATCGAGGTATTACACATGTCCACACTCTCTAGATACACAACTACGGCTGGCTCACAAATGAATTTCTTCAATAGGTACACATGTAAGAATGGATTCACCGATATAAAGTTTGCAGGAAAATCTAGATCATAGGCCTTATTTTAAATGTACCTCAAAATCCTATAAGGAACAATATATCCGGGACTGAGCTTCTCTTTCTTTGCAAACCTCATCACCCTCTTCATGGGTGAAACTTCTAAGTAAATTAATTATCAACGATAAACTAAAACTCTCTTCTCTTCACATATTAATGTACTGACTTATGATGGTATATTTTTGCATCTTTAGATAAGGATAATTACATGTTTTCAAGTAACCATTGGTGTTTTTAGTGTGTTTTGTGTTTGTTTTCAGGAATAAAGCCCAAAGATAGAAAAAGAAGGAACTTTTTCCTGCAAGTATATTGTGATAGTGTCTTTAAGTAGCCTTCAGTTCCCTGATGGGCTGCTGCACCTTCCATCAAGTTAAAACAAAAAGATGGGAAAACTAAAGCTGGATGAAGATCCAGATGACGGTTCGTCAAGGCCTTGATGGACTATCACCTCTGTCCATCACACAGAAATAAAATTATTTAGGGGGTCAAGTAAGGCAACGTTCCAGTTAACGGACCATCAAGTCACCAACAAACCATCGTCACAGTCGTCAGTAATTAAACAAAAAATTATCTAAGGTGGTATCTGATGGCAGTTCAGGCAACAAACTATCACCTCTTCGATGACCCGTCCTATGAATCGTCAAGGGTGAAGCGGCAACCCAGATTTGAATTTAAAATTTTTACTTTATTGGAGCCTATAAATACCTAGTCTACGTTTTAAAATAGACATATTCCGTAGGATGATTTGTAACACCTGTTTTCTCTGAGAAATAACTTTCATAGGGCAAAAACATAAAATTCTTGCCTTGGATCATAGATTTGAATTCTTAATTTCTACTTTATAAGTTTTACTCCTTATATTATGAAATTTAGCTGTTTGATCTCTTTTCTCCCCACTAATGGCTAAACCTCCCATAACTAGAGTTGTGGGATCCTTGTGAAAAAATTTCTTCTAGGGTTCATGTGTCGCTGAATTTGTACTAATATTGTGATTACATTGCTACTCCCTTCAATCTATGATTGCAAACATTAGAAAGTATCTCATCACTTTAAGCTTGAAAGAATTAAAGTGAATATCATATACGTAGGTTGGAAAACACTTAGATGGAGAATTAAAATCGATTTTCTTATAATTGCATATGTTGTTGCAAAGTCATATCTTACATGACCAGGAAATGATGAAATACCAAGGTGAATACAATCCTAGTTTTCTTTCTCTCATTGATTGATACGTTGCAAAACTAACTGTTACAGTTTAACACAAGAATAATTATTTATTCACTTTTCAATAAAACCCTCTATTCCGTTAAAATTGTTGACTGATTATCATTTAAACTATATACAACTCAATTAATATGTTATTCCCTGTGGGATTCGACCCCAACCTCTGTTGGATTATATATTTGACAACGACTGCTTATACTTCTTTTAGAAGGGAGTTTGAGTTTGGGTGTATCAAATTTGGATGCCATTTCCGAGGAATACCATTGTCAAATAAGTTTATGTGTGTTATCTAACTTTTAGTCTCATTTCCTAATTTTACTTTTATTTGTTGTTTTTGTATTTACATTCTATTAGTTATGCATTCTAAGAACTCGTCGTTTAGGTGAACCACTATTGCCTTACGATCTTGAACTATCTAGGACATAGAAGAGAAATATAGAAGCATAGCAAGAAGTAGAAAGACCGGCTACACTTATCATTGTTGACACTCAATTTTAGCTCTCCGTGCTTAAAGTTAACTTCTTCAGATTTCTTGATCATTAAAGGGCATGAAATATAATTTTCATGCATTTTTTAAAATACTGGTGACAAATTATTGAGAACCATCCTTATTTTAGGATTTTATCGATTTATTATCATTTCTTTCACTTTTCATAATTTATTGATAATTATGCTCATATTAGGATTTCTATCAATTTATTATTGTTTTAATATTTTTGTAATCATTTTCACACGTACACGATATAACATTATAATTTCTTATAATTTACAATGCATCATATTTTTTTAGTTAATTATATTTCTAATTTCTTATATTTTTTGTAATTACATATTGATAGTTACATTTTGTGCATTACTTAATACATTTCACAAACGATGAGTCAGATCAATTATTTTAATGCACAGAGCAATAATTCGGTCAAGTCAAGAACTTTTTGTCTTCATTAAAGATGACATATGACATGACTATACATAACATTTATATTTTGGATAATAACACTTTGCATATTGGTTAAAGGATGAAAAATTCTTTAATTAATAACTCAAGGGCTAAAACGTGTTCTAAAGGGGCAAGAGGGATATTGTTTTATTTATTGAATAATGAGAGAAACCAAATTTAATTATAAATAAATAGGATGGTTGTTTTAACACACAAAAAATACACAACACACAAAATTAATTTTTTATCTCCCCTTTCCCTTTTCTCTAACGCCTCTCTCTTCTCCTCTTTCAATGATCTCTCTCTTTCTCATTCAACCACACTAGCGCTACTTTGTTTGAGGTGATGAATGCAAACAACCTAACACTACCAATATTGTGCCACTATCTCCTCTTCCTTCTCTCTTTTCCATCACCTCTCACCAGAGGTAATGAACGACGAACTCTAGCCACTACCACAACACCAATGATCATCTTTTCTCTCTCAATTTACCTATTTTTTTCCAATGCTCCTTCTCTCTCTACCTTTTTGACTGCCTACCTAAAAATAGGGAAGTTTTGGCCGAATTCATGCCTCTTCGATGTTGCACATGTGAAACCTATTCAAGCAACACCGATAGCACTATTATTTTTGTGTTGTCTTTATTTTTTAGTTATTATAATTATTATACTAATGTTTCTCCATTGCCTATAGAAGATCTGATCGAAGTTGTTCATTCTTCGGCATAACTCCATCATTGTTGTTACATTCGGGACTATATGTATGCATTTTATTCATATATGTGTGTATATTGTTGCTAACTCTTATTGTTGCTGTCATTTTTGCTCTGTTCTTGATTATCTTCGCCATTGGGTTAGCTACTATTTGCTTCTCAAGAGATTTATTTTAGATGATTTTATTCTTTTATTTTACTTAATTGATAATGCACAAGATACTACATACACTGGCCAATGAAAATACTCCATCCGTTTTAAGGTTTCCTCAAATAAAAAGATGGACATAAGTATATAAATAAGTAATAATAAATAAATATTTGGGCGATGATGAATCTTTATATTATTACGATATCTCAAAAATTGTATGATTCGTATCTTGGCAAGACGACTTTGGATGACCGATAATTCGAGCAACTACTTCATAGTCATTGCGTATCTAAAACTTAAACTGAGCCTACTTTATAACAAAATTCTATTTCTTATATATCATTTATATACACATATTTTTTATAATTATTTTAATAATTATTTATTCATTACTAATATTTTTCAAGTGTTTATACTGGTCTTTAAAGAAATCCCACGAAAAATAATATTTCAAGAAAAAAGAGTTCAAACTCTATGTTTGTATTTTCATTATTATTCATATACTTTTACACAAATATAAAAGTATAGTGAAGATTTTACTTTTGGGGCATCGAGAAGGAATGTCCTTTACGTACATAATTATTATCACACGCTTATGTAAAACTTAGGTCGTTAATACTTATATAAAAAAGTGAAGTTGATTTAGTTATTTAATCAGTTAATTTACATATTTACATTAGAAAATATTGTGTAGTCTTTTGTAATGACCCTTCAGGTCATTTCTCGTTATTCTGCTATTTTCACCATTAGAGCTTTTCCATAGCTTCCCCAAGTCATTTATGACTTGCTGAAACTGATAGTTTGGTTACCAGACAGTTCATTTGTTTTTTAGAACTATTTTCTTTTTAAAAGTCTTTGCTGATTTTAAATGGCCATCGAGTGAAAACCTTAGTAAAACAATTTGGGATGTAAATTCCAATTGCTCTACCAGTTGTAAAATATCAATTTTAAGTTGGATAGACTTTTGGTTCGAGTCCCTCTAAATCCGAACTCATTTCGACCTATTGATTGAAAAATGATAAATTAGAAATTTGGGTGTGGGGCAAATATTTGGTCGAAATGGCCCCGGATAGAAAATTTGACTTTTCCAACGTGTTCAAAATATCAAAATCAATGTGGTTGCATATTTAGTTTTCTCATATTTAATTCTAAATGCATCCCAAGGCATTGGCCAAAAATAGGAATATATTCTAAGTTTCAGGTGTGATCTGGTGCAGCAAAAGGTATCACAATTATGGAGGATGTATCGTGATCACAATGCTATTATCTCAGCCTGCGTGCTCACGATTGTGTGAACTGAGGACCTGGAAAAGGGTATTTATATGCCCCTTTTGGTCGAGAATTGGCCATTTTGCTATTGCTTTGAGATCCATAAACCCTAATAGAGTGTGTAGTCCACAAATTGAGTTAGTGTTTATTGAGAGCTTGAATAACTTGCATATTTGTGATTAACAATGAATCTAAGGTTTGAATTCTTTATTTATAGTGTTAAATTCTTGATTATTTGACCAAAAGCCCAAAGTGGCATGAGGGCTTGATTTTAGCCCACATATTCTTGATTTGCCCCAATCTTATGGGGATATAACTCCCTAAAGATATTTGAACAATGGGTTGGTCTAGAAAAATTATTTTCCATAAGTAGGACCCACTTAAGGGTTTTTAGTGTCGTTTTGGACCCAAAGCTCAATGGTGCAATATGGTTATTAATATTCTCATAATAATGCATAGATTATGTTTTTGATAGCTTGACTCCTTGAAAAAGCTTCGAGGAAAAGAAAAGCAAAGGTTATCGGTTTGGGAGCTATATTTGGATTGAAGGTAGGTTAGACTTAATTCTTGTTAGATTGAGATTTATTATAGTATGACTTTGATATCTTGATAGGATTGGGAGGGGTTTTAGGTGTTGAAATAGTAGATGATAATATTTTGGATTAGTTGAATCACTTAGGCTATTGAACTTATAAAGTGTGATACTTGACTTATAGTCTAGAACCTTGGTTAGTTGGACTTGTTATCTCATGAATAACATAATAATGCTCTAGTTGCTCTAGTTAGATGGGAGTCACCTTGTCACTCACATTAAATAGTAAGTTGACCTTAGTTGTGCATAGTTGTGAAAATTTCCCTTGTAGCTTTGGATGAATTAAGAGCAATACTTGAGGAAGAATTGTACCATAGAACTAGTGTGGATTGATAAACCTCTAAGACATGAATTAGATGGCTTAGCTTAGACCCGGGAAAAAGTTAGACTTGAAAAGGAAATTTGGGTTGTTAGTAGTGGAACTTTACCCACCTTAAGCTTGGACTATGTAGTTTATTAGTGGCCTAGATACTTGTTAAATACATAGAATGTGCCTTTGGTAATATGATGACTAACACCGGTAAATGGTTTATTAATGGTGTTGGTATTGGTAATGATGTTCATGATTGGTTTCTAAATTATTGATAATGATTGGATAGTAATCAAATGTCTTATAGATTGACCCACGACTATGCTATCACTTAAACCATTGACTAAATTACCATGTGGGCCTTGGATTATGTTATTACTCATATTATTTTCAAGCCTAGTGATTAAACTAATGTTGTGATAAAGATCCTCTTGTGTGCTACTAATGCGAATCATGCTAATAAAGAGGGGCTCTAGAATATATAGCTATGGCTTTGTATTTGAAAATACTAATGATTATGTTAAGTCCGATAAAGTATTGAGTGCTCAAACCATATGAATATAATTTTTCATGAACGTATTAATATATTGTGTTGATAATGAATGATGAGGTACGATGTCATGTCTTTCCTTTCATTTTATTTCACTCTATCCCTTTTGGGGATTGTATTTATTATTGATTGGATTGTTTATATATGTATTGATATTATGATGATGCCCGATAAGTTTGGAGGATATATTGATGTTATGATAATGCCCGATAAGTCTGAAGGATATATTGATGTTATGATGATGCCCTGTAAATTCAAAAGATATATTGATGTTATGATAATGCCCGGTAAGTTTGGAGGATATATTGATGATTTGATGATGTTCGGTAAGTCTGGAGGATATATTGATGATATGATAATGCCCGGTAAGTTTGGCGAATATATTTATGTTATGATGATGCCCAGTAAATTCGAAGGATATATTGATGATGTGATGATTACCGATATGTCCGGAGAATATCTTGATGTTATGTATGGTAAGCATGTATATATATGTTTATGTGTGATTATTCCTTATATAATTACATCAATATGTGTTTGAAGGTATGATGATATTCTTGAGATGTTGATTATAATTCTTCGATGCAATCACTTGTTAAGCGGTGTAGTTCTTGCTAGTGTTAACTAGCGAGTAAATGTAGTATATGTCGAATAATGTATTAGGAAAAATTGTTAAGTGGGATAACGTGTGGCATTTGTGGATTCACCTAGTGAGTACAAATATCATTGGATAAATGGATTAATTAAGGAATATTGTATATTAGAAGAGCTATGTGGTAACTAGTTGTCTATTAAGTGACTATTTTACATGATGGCTAGAAGTCTAGAGTACTAGTTAATGAACCTTGTTTAATTGAGATGTGGTAACTAGCAATTATTGTTGTTATGCGCCTAATGATGATAATAGGCTAGCATTGGTAATGATTAATGATATCGATGACTAAGTTATAATGTCGATTTGCTATTAATTGAGGATTTGTATATTAATGATGCTAGATAATATAAGACATTAACGGTTAGATAGATAAATGTATGGATGATGATTAGTGTCCTTTTGCTAGATGATGACTTGTATGATTATAATGACTAGAATTGTGCTTTGGCTAAATAACGCCTATGGTCTAATAGTGAACCTTACTAGATGTTGGATGTTGGTTATTTGATGCATAATGGTTAGATTCCATTCCGTGAATAAGGATTATGTATAGAATCGATTAGGATAATAATTAGAGGTCATTGATGACTAGTGAATGGGTGGTTTATTAATAATCAATGGTTTACTAATAATGAGTAAGTAAAATATATTGATGAGATAGACATATATATGGTGCTACGACTATGGGCATTGACACTTTGATACTTATTATTTAATTGCGGTAATGGTTGATGATTATAATTATTGGCAAACGATCGTTGATAGGAAATATGAAAACCATGAAAAAATGAGTAGTTGGTTATATCCCTATTTACGTTGATGATTTGATCCTTATTGCACTTTTCGATGGTATGAGACACCATGATGAGTTCTTTACTTGATGTTCTTTTGGGTGTACTCCTCGGTGGTATGGGACGCCGTGGTGAGTTTTTTTACTTATGCTCTAATGGATGTATGTGCCCCAACTTGGTATTTATAAAGTTGTAATTGTATTTGTATCGCTTTATGCTTTCGGATCAATTACTCTTCATATAAGATGGTATTCGTGTGTATTGATATGATATGTCGTATTATCTTTCTAGTTGATCATTTATTTTATACAATGATGATGAAGATAATTCAGGTTCGATTTTGTACCTTGACTTAGAGATATTATCTTACTTTATATCATCTTTATAGCATAATTTAGCTCACTCATCCGATGATTCCTACTGAGTACCTATTGTTTTTGTACGCATACTACACTTCTGTACCTTTTTGTTACAGATCTGAGTACTAGTTGCTGCCACTGAGTTGAGTTCATTCAGTGTTGATCATTCGGAGATAGGGTGAGCTCTTGGGATTTTGAGTCGTCCGTTTTCCTCTATCCTTGTTCAGTCTTTTGTATTCGATATGGATATGTTGACTATTCTAGACTTTTGGATTGTATTTCTTATTATCATACTTAGATGATCTTGTACTGATATTATTAGGTCGTGGAATTGGTATCTGTATTTTGATTGTCTACTTTTAGTCGAACACTGTTGATTATGATTGTGTTTGTCTATTTAGGTCCAGTGGGCATTTCAACCGAAATAACCCATTGCCTTAGTTCCGGGTTACGGTGTTGGTTTACCTACTAGTAGATTTTAGTAGGTGCCATCAAGACTCGTGAATTGGATCGTGACATCTTTCTTCTTTAAAATAAATTTTCTTTTTATTTAGTCTTTTCTACTATTAACTTTGGTCAAATAAAAAGTATTATTTAAGAATACTTTTCTTCTTTTTCATTTATTACATAAATTTCCTTCTTTTATAAAAACACTTTTTCTTTCATATATGATCTTATACAATTTTTATATTGCTTATACAGTCTTACATATAAACACATTTTATGAGAATACATTTTATTTATGTAATTGATGCATATTCTTTACACAAACTTTTTTACATTATTTTTAATACATATTTTACATATTTATACTTTCAAAAATTATTTTTTCTTACCTCTTTCCCGTTTTGATAAATAATATCTAGTTGTGTACAATATTTATAGATTCTAAAGAACGCCTAACCCCTTCTCTTCAAAATAATTTGAACCCTTATCTAGAATCTAAACTAGTTTTCGCAGATTGAAATACATGTCATACATGTTAATAATTAATTAGGTTTTCTTATTTTTCTTCAAAATTAGGTGGCAACTCTGTATAAAATTTAATTTATTTAAAATTCATAAGTTATGCTTGTTTTAACCTCGATAAAAATAAGGCATGACAAAATGGCAACTCTGTTGGGGACACTTGTCAGTTTCTAACCATGATAGACTCAATTTTTCAATTGAGGGAGATATTTTTTATTTTTGCACATATTAGTTATTTAATTCATTGATTCTTTATTTGTTTCACGTACCATAAATTGTGTGAATTATCTGTGTTTCGTCACAAATTCTTTCTATTATTTACATAAATTAATTTTACAATCTTATCAATTCTTTGATTCATTATTGTCTTAATAACATTTTATTTGTATATTTTGAAAATTGTTGCACATTACTCTCACTTGGTTTAATCATAATCATGATTCTATCGAGTCTTTTGTTGTGCACCTCACACACTATGGTTCACACGGGAGGAGTTTCGTACTCCACCAAACCTTCTTTGGATTCCTTAGTTTTAGAGTAGGGACATTTAAATTACCACACACCTTCTCGTAGTTATCCAAATACCTTTTACCAATCTAGGTGAATCTACTCTAAGAATCCTTAGGTCGACACAATTTTGATCATCACTTTAATCAAACAAATTTCTATTCTTTGTTCATTACACATTCTTTATTTGATACATGTTTATAAGATATTACATATTTTTTCATTCACGGTACATTCTTTAGTTATACATATACTTTACACATCATTTTCAACATTGTCCTCTCTGTCTGATAATTTTGATTGACTTGTTTTGAATTTAGAATATTTTTAATCCTTACACTCATATTTGGTCTCTACAACCTTCCTTCACCTTCAGATCATTTTACATTAATTTTTGATCCTTATGACCACTTTTAAACTCTACCATCTTTCAAGAACTATTAACATATTTCCAACCATTCTTTTTATTTTTGAAACATATTTTTTGAATCCAAACTCTCATTCATAGAACACTTATTTTTTCAATGCAATCACCAATCCATAATATTCTTTCAAAATAAACAATAACTGCATACCTGTCTGAACTACGTGTCCTGATTTATGTCATGACAACATATATAGGCAACCCTATATTAGGTTCAACCTCTTCACTCTTTCAAAATAATTTATCCGGCATTCTAACTGGGGCAATTTTTTTTTAAATAGTTCAAAGTTGCTCTTAAAATGCCTTCTAAGAGTGAAAATCAATAACCCCCCAAAATTCAAATCTCAATGCGGTTAGTGCTTAGCTGGACTACCTCTAAATCCTTACTCGATTTTGGTTCAATAATATCAAGCTTTCTCCTTTCGAATGTCATAGGCCATTAAATTTATGGTGTATTAATCCTCACTTTCAAAATCAAGGGTTCAACACCCTTTAATCCATAACAATCCTACTTACTGTAGTGAAGTAATACAATAACTTCTCAAATGTCTTACCTTCTCAATCTTTTCAGCATACTGAAGTAGTGTCAAAGTTCTATCTATGCTTGACATCCATCCTCCCAATTATCCGGTCGGAGTAAATTTAATTCTTTATGTCTACAAACAATTCCCTTTTGCTTGCCTTTCACATCATTTTCAAAATCGACTACCACTTCAGGACAATCGTACATATCAATACAACTCTACAAGTTTGCTCAAACTACTTTCTGACCTGATTCTCATTTTGGTGAGATATGTAGGAATCCTTATATAAGGTTTGTGTCTTTATACTTTTTAAAATGACATTCGTAGGACTACAAACTTGGCCAAATTTTTGGAACAATCCTATGACACTCTCAAACAAATCCTTAAAAGCATCCACTAGTCTTAATTCCAAATTTAAAAATATTAATGTAAATATAAACACAATATCCATCCAAATTTAGTCTTGAAATTTAAGACACAAGTCTTTTCTCATATCTTTTATCTTTACACTTTAGTCTCTCTGCCAATCGAGGGCTTTTACATTCTAGTTTCCCTTCCAAACGAGGGCCTTTACATTCCAACTGTCCCGCTAGTCGAGGGTCTTCATATTTATGCCACCCACCAGTCGAGGGCCTTTATATTTTAGCTACTCGGTCATTCGTCTAGTCGGCTAGTTGCAGATCCTTACATTGTATGTCATAGGTCATAGAACCATGATTAATCATTTCCACTCTTCCAAAATTAAGGGTTCAACATAAGATAACATGCTTTATTTATAGGGACAGTTCTCAGGAAAGATCGTGCGATAAAAGGTAGAGATATAAGTCTCAAGTCCATAAAAATAAACATCCCTTCTTAGACTAAGAATCTTTCTTTGAACATAGGAGGAACAACATTATCCCTAAAACTTAGAGGAGAGGCTTATCGGTTGCCTATTCCAAACTCATGACTTGGCTATGGGGCCCAACTCTATCCCTCTTAATCTTTTGATTTGATAACAACTATAACCCTTTTTTCTATTATTCTTGCAGATAAATGATCCATGGATTGAGCATAGGCCATCGGCCTCTACAAGGTATAAGCACACATAGGGAAAGACAAAGGGAAGTCTTTGATCGAATGACCACTTTTCACTCTATCATTTTCCATGAGTTCCCTATTTTCACTCATTTCTCATATTTCTATAGGAAAATCATCCATTCCAATAGGTAGGAATGATCATAATAATTCAGATAGAGACATCTCAGGAAAAAATAAAATAAAAGGTGTCCTCGAAGACAACCCGAGATACACAATATGTTGCCACCAAAACAAGTGAGAGATGATCACCGCAACAAATAATACCCATAAACAATTGGGAGACCTCAATAAAAATTCTACCCACAAACAATCGGGAGTCACTCTCTCGCTAAAATATTAAGCAACATCAGACTTACGAGGCATCATTCTGAGTTTGTCTATACCCTCACATTAATTTTGTGTATATGATTATATTTAGTAAATATCTTTTCTTGTATTTCTTCAATATGTGAATCCATTTTCACGAGTAAATTTTATTTATTACATTCAGGAACTATGCATACCTGATTCTCATCTCAATGAGATACGCATAAAACCCTTCTTGAGTTCAGTATTCTTTTTAAGAAGAATAAAAAAAAGTTTATTTTCTCATTTTACATTTTCTATCTCCATTAACAACCATTCTTATCTTAGTGAGATACGCAGGAAGTCCTTTTGGGTTCGATACTCTTTTACAAAAATATCAAAAAAATGTTTATTTTGTTGCTTCACATCTTATACTATATCTTCCTAAACTATACAAACCCGATTCTTGTTTTCAAAAGATATGTAGGCAACCTTGATTTGGGTTTGGTCTCATTTTTTGTCATAAGAATAAAAGTTTTAACTTGGTTGATACCAACATAGTTAGAAGTGTGCATGGAAAAGTAACAATTGGTATGATGAAGAGGACCTATTTCATGGTAAACTATAAATTCTTTTGGTACCTCCTAATCACACCTGAGTAACACTTGAAAAATTCTCTTTCATCTATCAAGACAAGAACGAATCCAAACTCATCGTTTCATTTGCATTATGTGGTGAGCTTTAGATTAATTTATTGCATTGCATTATTGATCTAAAACTTGTCCTAAATGTTTTTTGAGGCAAAATTCTGAGTTACACTGGGTTTAGGAAAGGATCATAGGCCTTCTTTGACCTGATAATTCCTTTCATAGCCCACCAAATGACATTAATCCCTAGCATTCACCCTTTGAGCGTTAAGCCTATTCTTTGGACAACCACATCTTAACCTATACCTTTTTAGTGCTTACATGCAATATCCCTCTCTTGACAAAACCTCCTTAAGCACACTAAATATATGCAAATTGTGGAAGAAGATTCAAGATTAAAGATTTCAAAGGCAAAGGATACAAATTCCTAGAAGAACAAATTGAAAAGACAAATCCAAAGAAGAAGAAGTAAATATTCCCCACAAAAAAGTGAAAAAACAACTAAAATCTGACAAAGGCAGAGAATTGAAAAACCCGAGAATATGGCCTTGCAAAATTTGTAGTTGGATGGCAATGATCATGATATATGGGTTGTGATGTATCCTTGTTGTGTGTTGTTTCCAAATTGTGTAAGGACTTATTAGGTGCATATTATGGTGTTAAAGTGTATATATACTTACCTATCTATGTGGGAAAGAATTGGAACACTTATACTTGAACCCTTGAAGAATACAACAACCTCTTTGATATCTCTGGAGTGGATACGGTTGGGGGTACTTGAGTCGTACCCTAGGTCACGACTCGCACCCACCATGACCTCTCCTTTCGTACCCTAGAAAGTATGTTAGGTTATTATACTGTCCACAATATGAAAAGGTTATCCCTTGGTCATAACCAAGCTCGCGAGTCGTAAGCTGCCCAACTGTATAGAGTGAAACCTAACCTAGAGAGGACTGTTTTGGTTATGGGTGGTCTATACGAGTTAGGTCAAGATTTGTACCCTTATAATATGAATAAAGGGTGCCTAGTCATACCCTAACCAGTGTGTTTGACCTAGGGGAAGCTTTGGGTACGAGTTAGGGTACCACTTATACCCTAGGTTATGATTGCCAAGTGAACCGTGAGGGGGAGTCGTACCCCTGCACGTGTGTGTTTTCCAGATTTTAACCAAGGACCTTTTGATCATTTCTCTTTCCTAAAACCCCAATTCCTTGACCTATATAAGTCTTTCTAGCCTCCCAAGTCTTCATTTGCAAGACTTAAATATTCTAAACACTCTAAAGGCTCTCGAAAACAAGATTGGAGGCTAGGGTTTGAAGGTATTCATCTTGTGGGAAGAAATAAGAGTGAATAATTTTGGTTATTCAATATGTTTAAGGCATGTATCTATTCTCCTCTTTAAATAACTCTAAAAGCATGTATTTCAACTTGAATTAGTAAGTGTACATGGTGGTTTTAGATTAAATGAAAAAGGTTTTGACACCTAACAATGAATGATGATGATTCTTGAATATACTTGTGTTGATACATATATTTGATGGTATACTGCATATGTGGGTACTTTTTGTATTTTTTTAACATGAGGGTCTTGAGTAACCCTATTCTTGATGATTTCTAATATGAAAATGACCTCGTCATAAGTATGCACAAAAGGTGTTTGTGAATATGTCTAGTCAATTATTGATGATATGTTTAACTAGGGAAATGACCCAATGAGTATGATTGTTTGATAAATATTATGATAAGAGTATTGTGAGATATGTAATGTGTAATTTATGATCTTATTGAGCTATTGGCTAATAAGAGGGTGAAGTACTTTAATATAATATAAAGATGAACTTGAATGGTGTATTGAACTAAAGTATGAAAAGTTAATGCTATTAAAATATGAATGTCTTGTGAAGGTATTGAGGACCATAAAATGAATTGTGTGATGAATTTAATGAAGGCATTAGCTTATTGAAATGGTTGAGCAATGAAGGCTCCCATGATGATCATGAGGTCTTGTATAATGTTGAAATTTTCTAAATGAGTAAAGTACCTAAATGTTGTATTGAATGTGTGTTGATGCATGGGCAAGAGGGTAAAGTCCCAAATATCAACTAATGATGGTTGTGATGTCTTGAGTTTAAAGTCCCTTGCGTTATGTGATGGCTTGAGGGTAAAGTCCCTTGCCCAATGAAAATGCAAGGTAAAGTCCGTTGCTTACAAAGAGCTCTTGAGGTAAAAGCATCTCGCCTCATGAAGAGGCTTGTGGTAAAGTCCACCTAAGGCTTATGTAAGGTCCACTTATTGATTATGGTAAATTCCACCTATGGCTTGTGGTAAAGTCCACCTATGTGTGTGGGTAAAGTCCCTTGTTTGAATGGCCTAAGTCTTTGGGTAAGGTCCCTTTTGAGTGATGGCTTGTGTGGATAAAGTCCTTAGTATATTGAAAATCTGTACATAGATGAATTCCTCGGTCTAATGTCAATATGAATGTGGCTAAAGTCCTTGGTGTATTAAGCATGATGAACCTATAAGTGTGGGAGTTGGTAGTCCTCTACTGTACGTCTAATGAATGAATGTATGAGAATGTTGATGAACCTTGATATCTAGGTTGATAGATGGTATATGTATATGTATGGATAAGTGTATGAATGTGATAAAATATGATATATTGATTTTTTATTGATTGATGATGTTATCTTATAACTTATCCTTGAGTTACATGCTAGCGTTCCGACCGCTAATCATCTCCGGATGCTACGTCCCCACGTGACATAGGTGCCAGATCATCTTCTTCTTTTCCCGTGTAGTGACTTGTAGATCAAAGCAGTTTATGAATTGACTTGAAGGGGTGAGCTTCCTTATATCCGAAAGACATTCATCTCTTAGTCCTTATCTTTATACTTAGTCTCTTTAAGACTTGGTTTGGCTATAGTCGGGGTCTTGTCCCGGCATATACTTTTATTGACATTGGTCTTGTATAAAGGTTTTGTTAACAAGTGTGAACTTAGGCTTAGTCATTATATTGAATATAATGTTGACTTATGTTATTATTTCTGCTATTCTAACTTATGAGTTGGGTCTCCTCCGACTCCTATGGTATGTCGAGATGATTAGGTTAGGTTATCGGGGCGACCTCCAGTTCATGTGAGCTTGAGGTTCCATATAACATGGTCCAAAGTTTGGGTTGTGTCAAGATTCTTTCAAAAAAAATCCTTAAAAAGAAGGGGAAAAGACTCCCACTCAAAATTCAAAGACGTCCGAACAAATAAAAAATAAGGGACAACAAAGTAAGAGAAAGAAGATCAAGCGTCAAAGCATAATAAATGTCAAAAGCGTAGATATGGTGCAACACTCATTGAGGGATTAATCATTTTCATCCCAAATACCATCCTATCTTTATCCAAGCTTATTTTACAAGCTGATAACAAGTCCTACACAATCTTATCTCAAGTGTTCTCACATTAGTGGATACTTACATGAAGGTCAATCCTGTGGTATCAAAATTGCATACATTGAATTTCTTTCTTTCTGAGTATGTATGTATTTCTATAGACGTCCCTAAGTTCAAAAATGAAAAATACTTAAGTATGTGTGAAATAGGACTTTTTTTTAGAGAGGGCACTTAAAACATGAGAATAAGCATAGTTCAAAACTTTTGTTTGAAGCAAGATGAATAAATCTTGTCGATACTTAGGTATGTTTGAGGTACAATTTGAAACTATAGGAATTACCTCAAAATCGATCTCAGTTAGCTGGAAAGAAAATGATAGACTTCTTATACACACTACTAGTTATTCGTTCAAACTAAAGACAAAACACGATTATGCCTTCTTCACTTTTCAGCATTTCTTATAAAGAAAGTACAAAATAATTTTCTTTATTCTTCATGATGCTCACCTTTAAATACAAGTATTTTACTTTTTATTCAAGGAGCCTACCTCCAAATATGGGAAGTTGACTTTTCTTTTCAAGCACTCTCCATTAAACACATACATTGTTCTTTTCTGTTAGGTGTCCTCCTTCAAATATGGGTATTTATATTTTTAATAGCACCGCTAGTCGAGAGGCTATTACCTTTTAATTGCTCCACCAGTCAAGGGAATTTATATTTTAATAACCTTGCTAGTCGAGAGGCTATTTCCTTTCAATAGCTCTGCCAGTAGAGAGTTATTAGATTTTAATAGCCCCGACAATCAAGAGCCTATAACCTTTCAATTGCTCTGCTAGTCAAGATCTCTTAAATTTCAATAGCCCCTCCAGTCGATAGGCTATTACATTGCAATTGCTCTACCAGTTGAGATCCCCTTACATTTCAATAGCCGCGTCAGTCAAGAGGTTATTGCATTTTAATTGCTCTACCAGTTAGGAACCCCTTAACTTTTAATAGCCCTGCCAGTCAAAAGGCTATTACATTTTAATAGCTCCATAAGTCTAGAGATATTTACATTAAATAGCTCCACCAATTAAGAGGATATTATATTTCAATTTCTATGCTAGTGAAGAGTCCTTCACATTTTAATAGCCCACCAGTTGAGAGACTATTACATTTAAATCGCCTCGCTAGTAAAGGGCCTTAGTGTAATACCCCGAAAAACCCAAACCAATATTAGAGCCATGTACCAAGATCATGCATAGTACATCATGGTTATTTTATAGTTTTATGAGTATGTTAGATGTATATTAAGGCTTCAAATAACTCCCAGCTATCAGACGAATCAAAACATTCCTCACCGATCAAATTCTTGAGAGAGATATTTCCATAGTCAGATTCAAATGAGTATATCTCTCATTATACTTGGAATTGTTGATCTCATAACCTATAAACAGATATATAATTGAATTATCTTTCCAACAATACCAATTTTGCCTAAATTCGATATCGGAGAAAAGAGTTATTCCAATTTTACTCCAGCAAGTCAGGCTGGAAACTGTGTGATGACATTCGTGGTAGCTTACCACATTTGTGACGCCCTACCACGAAGGTCGTCATCCTTAGGCAGAACTCCTGTGTGATGAAATTCATGGTAGATTACAATATTTGTGATGCCCTACCACGAAGGTCGCCATCCTTAGGCAGAATCCAACTCCTAAGTGACGACATTAGTGGTAGCTTACCACATTTGTGATGCCCTACCATGAAGGTCGCCATCCTTAGGGAGAATCCAACTCCTAAGTGACGACATTCGTGGTAGATTACCACATTTATGATGCCCTACAACGAAGGTCATCAGACTTAGGTAGAAACCATCAATTCCAGCTCCTGTGTGACGACATTTTTGACGTCTTACCACATTTGTGACGCCCTACCACGATGGTCATCAGCCTTAGGTAGAATCCAACTCCTAAGTGACGAAATTCATGGTAGCTTACCACATTTGTGATGCCCTACCACTAAGGTCATCAGACTTAGGTAGAAACCATCAATTCCAACTCCTGTGTGATGATATTTTTGACGGCTTACCACATTTGTGATGCCTTGTTACAAATGTCGTTAGACTTGATTTTCAGCAACTGGAAATTTATTTTATAAGGGTGTTTTGATCTTTTCGCTTCAATTCCCATGACTTATAACCCTCAAGAAATGTATTATCTTCCATTCTCTCTAGTTAAAACATCTTGAAAACCCTCACTTACACTTTTAACCACAAGATTAGGGTTTCCTCTCAAGATCATCTCCTCAGGAACAAGAACATTCTTTCCCAAAGGGGTTAAAACCTAGTCAAGAAAAATCAAGGGCAAGCCTAAGGATTTCTTCAGAAACCTTTAAAAACATTAGATCTCCTTCAAGATCAAGCTTTAAGGTATGCGTAGTGTTCATCTATGGATTCAATTCGTTGTTAGAGTTTAAGAACCATACTTTTAAATGTTATGTTGTAAACTTTTGTGGTGATATAAGCATGTACACGTTGATGATTGTTGTTCAAGTTTCAAGATGATATCTAAGGATGTTTTCATGGAATATATGTGATTGTTGGTTGAAAATCATAAACTTTAGGTGGGTTGAACTAATACAAGTATGAAATCCACCTGTGCCTTAAAGAATGCATGTAAGGTGTTTGATAAAATGCCTAGGATGTTAGAATTTCATATTTACACGATTTCATGATATCTAAATGACAAGTCCATGTTAGCGATATACTTCAATATGAATGCCCATGCTATTTATGTATTCTTATGGTGATGGCATGAAGTATGTATGATGATGGAAATATGAATTTTGTGTGCAAATTATATCCATGCTTTCCCTACCATGTTTGAGGTGTTTATTAAATACATAAAGTATACTATCCCCTACTTATAATATAACGAATTGTGGACTCCAATCTTGTGGTCAAGTCATGTCATGTGTGTTAGTTTCCTTCTATCGAGTCCTGGGGATATTCATACCCAAAAAAAACATAGCTGTGTGCCTAGAGCCATGTCATCTTCTCACGATAATCTCAGTCAAGCTATAGCCTAAAGAACTCATTCAGTCATGTGACTCAGGTAACCTCAGAAATCTCATGATCTCAGTTAACTCTCAGATAATAGTACTACTCCGCCCGTCAACAAAATTCAGTAAGTTCCACTTATGTACAGTCAGTGAAATCATATTCAGTCTCTTCAGATGGGAGTAGGAGTTAGCACTGAGTGAACCCAAGGATGGGAACTCACCTGTATATGAGGGTGTGATTCTTAGCAGTCATCATTGCATTACAGAACTATGTATCCATCATAGGTTGAGACATCGTGGCCTATTATATGAGGGTAGATGAGGTGGCTTAACCTATTATATGAGGGTTTCCACCGTTCTCACTAGAGTTACCTATTATAGGAGGTTTGCTCATATGTTGTCCTTACCAGTGGCATGGTATTGACACCCTTCCAGTCAGGGCAGAGATTGGACCTCATCTTAGCCATAATGGCATATTTAGGGCATGTCGGTTAAACAACTGCCTTCCACAGTTTCAGTATCAGTCTCAGTAAAAGAACCTAGATATTTCTTCAGATATCAGTATACCAGGACTGTTAGATACGATCTTATTCAGTTATAGCATGAAACTCAGAGAGTTCAACCATATTCAGGGCTGTCAGATACAGTCATCCATGTTATCAGATCTACGATTCCAGCCATGTATTAGCATATAGATTTAGACATCACGTACTCATGACCTTTGTTACTATGTATGTATGTTTACGCTCTTACATTCATATCAGTCAGTCAGTAGTATTATTTATGCACGTAAACCCTTGCATTAGCCTACCTCACTCGTATACTCAGTACTCCAGTTATACTGATGCATTTGCACTATGGTGCTTTCTTTTCATGTTACACCATAGGTTTAGAGGCACGAGTCCCAGACCAGCAGTAGCAGTCGCACTCAGAATAAAGAGTTGTAGTGAGTCCTCTTCATTTGAGGACGACATTATTTTATTTATTCATTTATTTCTTCAGTTCAGTTTTACAGAGTTAGTTGGAGACATGTTCCTTCAACTCCTTATTTCAGATAGTACTTAGAGGCCTTCAGATTTATGCTCAGATTTAGCTTTTAGATTCAGTTTTCAGTTGTTTTGGGTATCTTTCACCCACACGGATGTTACTATTTGATAGGTTCTTTATTCAGTTGAACCTTATGGCCTACATGTTCATGTTTTCCACATTATTACATTAGATATTTCAGTGCACAGGTACGGATATTAGTCATGGGTTATCTTATGGTCCTTCAGGGTCATAAGCACCGTGTAGCATTTTGGTTCAAAAAATTGAGGTGTTACAAACTTGGTATCAGAGCTTAAGGTTCAATAGAGTCCTAGGAAGTTTGAAAGGCGCATCTAGTAGAGTCTTGTACATGGGTGTGTTGCGCGCCACATTTATGTACAGGAGGCTATGAGATGTTTTAGGAATAATTCCTTTTCTTCAGTATTCATGTCGTGCTAGTAAGCATAATTTCAAGTCAGTCTCTCAGCCTAATCCACTCTTCTCTTATTTCAGAAGCATGCCTCCAAAGAGAAGAAATCAGCCAGCTCCTTATCCCGATGATCCTTTGGGCGAACATGTTTCTCATGTGAATTTCAGGACCGTATTTATCGCTCTTGCTCAGACTGTAGCTTCCCAGAATGAATGACCAATAGTCATTCCGGCGAACCCATTGGCTAATTTAGCAGCAGCTAGGATTCGGGATTTCACCCGAATGAACCCTCCGTCCTTCTTTGGGTCTAAGCCAGACGAGGATCCTCAGGAATTCATTGACCAAGTCCAGAAGGTCATTGATATCATGGGATTCACTTTTTCTCAGAGTATTGAGTTAGCCGCATACCAATTGCAGGATGTCGCTCACACTTAGTACAAGCAGTGGTTAGCAGAAAGGTTAGAGGATGCAAGTCCTGTTGAGTGGGAAGAATTAATAATGGCTTTCTTAGACAGATTTTTTCCCCAAGAGATGGGAGAGGCCAAAGTTCTTAAGTTCATCAATATCAGGCAGGGAAATATGACAGTTAGAGAGTATTCTCTTAGATTTACTCAACTAGCCAGATATGCCCCTCATGTGGTTGCAGACAACAGGGCTAAGATGAGCAAGTTTGTGTTAGGGGTGAATGATAGCATGGTAAATGAGTGTAGGTCTGCGATGCAGAATAGTGATATGACTTTAGCTAGACTCATGACCCAAGCTCAGCAGATTGAGGAGTAGAAGGTTAGGACTAGAGAGAGGCAAAAAAAAAGAGCAAAACCAGGCAGTTTCCATTTTGCTCAGCCCAAATCAGAGGGAGAAAATCATTCGCAGTTTTGTCCTAAGTCAGTAGTTCCATCCTCTTCCTCTGCTAGTTCCCAGTGTCGAAGTTCAGGGATGGAGACAGAGACAGAGCACCAGGCTTTAAATCTCAGAGCAGTGTTAGCAGTGCCCGCACTTATCCTCAGTGTCAGACCTACGATAAGCACCATCAAGATGTTTGTAGAGCGGTTCAAGGCATTTGTTTTGGTTGTGGAAAGCCTAGCCACAGAGTTAGGGACTATCCTAAGCCAAGTCCTCAGGGTCAGCCGAATTGTTCCACAGCTCAGTCCGGTCTCCCGAACCTACAGGGTGCCACTTCCAGTACTACTAGTGGGCAACACCTAAACAGACTCTATGCTCTTTAGACCCGAAAGGATCAGGAAAATTCTCCTGATTTCGTTACTGGTACGTTACAGATTTTCCATTTTCATGTTTATTCTTTGCTAGACCCACGTGCATCCTTGTCTTTTGTCACTCTATACATAGAAGGCAATTTTGGAATCAGTCCCAAAATTTTAGCAGAACCCTTTTCAGTCTCTACCCCAGTGGATAAAACCATCATAGCTCGGTGGGTATACAGGAACTGCCCGGTTATGATATTTTAGAAATCCACGTCAACAGATTTAGTCGAGTTAGAGATGACTGATTTTGATGTCATTCTCAGCATGGATTGGCTTCATTCCTGCTATGCCATAGTCGACTACAGAAATATGATAGTTTAGTTTTAGTTCCTAAATGAGCCCATCCTAGAGTGGAAGGGTAGCACTTCGTCTTTCAGGGGTCAGCTTGTTTCCTACCTTCGGGCAAGGAAAATAATTTCTAAGGGGTGTGTGTATCATCCCGTGCATGTTAAGGATTCCAGTTCTGAATCTCCCAGTCTTGAATCAGTCCCAGTGGTTAATGAATATTCAGACGTCTTTCCCAAAGATCTTCCAGGCATTCCTCCCAAAAGGGAAACAGACTTCGGCATAGACCTTCTCCCAGATACTCAACCTATTTCTATTTTGCCATACAGAATGGCACCATCAAAACTCAAGGAACTAAAAGATCAGTTGAAGGATCTCTTAGATAAGGGATTCATCAGGCCCAGTGTATCCCCATGGGGTGCGCCAGTCTTATTCGTGCGCAAGAAAGATAGTTCTCTCAGAATGTGTATTGATTACCGTCAGCTCAACAAAGTTACGGTCAAGAACAGGTTCCCTCTTCCTAGGATAGACGACTTGTTTGACCAACTTGAGGGTGACAGTTATTTCTCCAAGATAGACCTCAGATCAGGCTATCATCATCTCAGAGTTAGAGAATGTGACATTCCAAAGACAATTTTTCATACTCGGTATGGTCACTTTGAATTTCTAGTCATGTCCTTTGGTCTTACCAATGCCCCTGCAGCTTTCATGGACTTGATGAACCGGGTGTTCAAGCAGTACTTGGACACATTAGTCATAGTCTTCATAGATGATATTCTGGTCTATTCTCGCATCGAGCATGATCATTTAGACCACTCATAATTGTTCTTCAGACTCTCAGGGATCACCAGTTGTTCGCCAAGTTCATTAAGTGCAAATTTTGGCTAAGATCAGTAGCATTCCTTGGCCACATTGTTTTCGATGATGGCATTAAAGTAGATCCTCAGAAAACCAAAGTGGTAAGAAACTGGCCTCGCCCTGTCTCTCCATCAGATATCAGGAGTTTCTTGGGTTTGGTAGGCTATTACCGATGGTTTGTCGAGGGATTTTCTTCTATTGCATCTCCTATGCCCAGATTGACTCAGAAGAAGGTCAAGTTTCAGTGGTCAGAACCTTGCGAGAAGATTTTTTAGGAGTTGAAGACTCGACTCACCTCAGCTCTAGTTTTAGCACTTCCCGATGGTTCCGTTGGATTCATAGTATATTGTGATGCATCTATAGTAGGTTTAGGTTGTGTCCTCATGCATCATGGTGGAGTCATAGCCTACGCCTCTAGACAGTTAAATCCCCATGAGAAGAATTATCCTACTCATGACCTTGAGTTAGCAGCAGTTGTCTTTGCCTTAAAGATTTAAAGGCATTATCTATACAGTGTTCATGTAGACGTCTTCACATATCATAAGAGCCTTCAGTATGTCTTTTCCCAAAAAGATCTCAATCTTCGTCAGAGAAGGTGGTTAGAGCTCTTGAAAAATTATGACATGAGTGTCCTTTATCATTCGGGCAAGTCTAATGTAATGGCCGACGCACTCAGCAGACTGTCCATGGGTAGTGTTTCCCATGTTGAGGATTGTAAGAAGAAATTAGCTCAGGAGATTTATCAGCTTGCTAGACTAGGCGTTCTCTTAGTCGACTCTTCAGAGGGTGGTGTATGTGTTCAGAGTAGTTCAGAGTCATCCCTCGTTTTTGAGGTGAAAGAGAAGCAAGACAAGGATCCTAGCCTTGTCAAGCTAAAAGAGTCAGTTCAGAGTAAGGAAGTAGAGGTTTTCTCCCAAGGGGGAGATGGTGTTCTTTGTTGTCAGGGCTGTCTGTGTGTTCCCGGTGTAGATGACTTAAGGAAGCAAATTCTTGCAAAAGTGCATGTTGCGTGATACTCTATTCATCTAGGGTCCACTAAGATGTACCGCGACTTGCGGGAGATCTATTAGTGGAGTGGGATGAAGAGGGCTATTGCAGAGTTTGTGGCTAAGTGCTCTACATGTCAGTAGGTTAAGATAGAGCATCAGAAACCTAGTGGTTCCATGCAGGATTTTACTATTCCTACTTAGAAGTGGGAAGAAGTGAACATGTACTTCGTGGTGGGTTTGCCTAGAACACGTCATCAGCATGATTCAATTTGGGTCATTGTAGACAGAATGACCAAGTCAACTAATTTCCTTCCAGTTCGTACCTCTTACTCAGAGAAGGATTATGCCAAACTCTATATCAGGGAGTTGGTCAGATTACATGGTGTTCCACTATCTATCATCTCAGATAGAGGTACCCAGTTCACCTCTCACTTCTGGAAAGCATTCCAAAAGGGTCTTGGTACCCAAGTCCATCTCAGTACAATGTTTCATCCTCAGACAGATGGTCAAGCAGAAAGGACCATTCAGACTCTAGAAGATATGCTAAGGGCATGTGAAATTGATATCAAGGGAAGCTGGGATAAACACTTTCCTTTTATTAAGTTCGCATACAACAACAACTATCACTCCAGTATTCAGATAACTCCATTCGAAGCTCTCTATGGTAGGAGATGTAGGTCTCCGATCGGTTGGTTTGAAGTTAGTGAGACCACAATCATAGGGCCTGACTTAGTATTCAATGCCTTAGAGAAAGTTCAGTTGATCATAGAAAGACTTCGGGCTGCTCAGAGGTGACAGAAGTCTTATGCGGATGTTCGTAGAAAGGATCTCGAATTTGAGGTCGATGACTATGTCTATCTCAAGATCTCTCCCATGAAGGGAGTGAAGAGATTCGGAAAGAAGGGAAAGCTCAGTCCTCGATATATCCATCCCTTCAGGATTCTCAGTCGCTTCGACAAGGTAGCCTATGAGCTCGAATTGCCTTCAGATCTATCCTCAGTTCATCCAGTCTTCCATGTCTCTTTGCTCAAGAAGTGCATAGGTGACCCAACAGTTGTATTCCCTATTTAGAGAGTTGACATTCAGAATAGCCTCTCTTATAAAGATATTCCATTCAATATCTTCAACTATCAGACTCGTAGGCTGAGGAACAAAGAAGTCCCTCTTGTCAAGGTTCTTTGGCAGAATCAGTCCATAGAGGGAGCTACTTCGGAAGCAGAAGCAGACATGCGAACCTAGTACCCTCATCTTTTCTCTGCTAATTCAGGCATAGATCGAGGTAACCATTTTCCTTAAGCTTATTCAGTTACATGTTCAAAATTCCAGTATAAAATTGGTATCAAGTATCAGTGCATAGATTATCATGCATTCATGAGTTCAGCTTATCAGTCATGCATCAGATATGCATGTTCAGTTGGGCTATATTGGGTTTAGAATTCAATTCAGTCCTAAAATCATGTTCCAGTTGAGCATGATCAGTGTATACATCATTTTATCTTTTCTCCCCTCTCAAGCAGTCATCATTCGAGGACGAATGTTTCCAGGGGCGAGATATAATAATACCTCGAAAAATCCAATCCAATATTAGAGCCATATACCAAGCTCATGCATAGTATATCATGGTTCTTTTATAGTTTTATGAGTAGGTTAGATGTATATTAAGGCTTCAAATAACTCTCATCTATCAGACGAATCAAAACATTCCTGACCGATCGAATTCTTAAGAAAAATATTGCCATAGTCAGATTCAAATGAGCATATCTCTCATTATACTTGGAATTTTTGAGTTCATGACTTATAAACAGATAGATAATTGAATTAGATTTCCAACGATACAAATTTAGCATAAATCCTCTATCGGAGAAAAGAGTTATTCTTATTTTACTCCAGCATATCAGGATGGAAACTGTGTGACGACATTCGTGGTAGCTTACCATATTTGTGACGCCCTACCACGAAGGTCGTCAGCCTTAGGTAGAACTCCTGTGTGACGATATTCGTGGTAGCTTACCAAATTTGTGATGCCCTACAACGAAGGTCGTCAGCCTTAGGAAGAATTTAACTCCTAAGTGACAACATTCGTGGTAGCTTACCATATTTGTGACGCCCTACCATGAAGGTCGTCAGCCTTAGACAGAAACCAGCTCCTAAGTGACAAAATTTATGGTAGCTTACCATATTTGTGATGCCCACCACGAAGGTCGTCAGCCTTAGGCAGAATCCAACTCCTAAGTGACGACATTCGTGGTAGCTTACCACATTTGTGATGCCCTACCATGAAGGTCGTCAGACTTAGGCAGAAACCATCAATTCCACCTCCTGTGTGACGACATTTTTGATGGCTTACCACATTTGTGATGCCTTGTCACAAATATCGTCAGACTTGATTTTCAGCAACTGGGAATTTATTTTATAAGGGTATTTTGGTCTTTTCCCTTCAGTTTCCACGACTTATAACCCTCAAGAAATGTATTATCTTTCTTTCTCTCTAGTTAAAACATCTTGAAAACCCTATCTTACACTTTCAACCACAAGATTAGGGTTTTCTCTCAAGATCATCTCCTCAGGAACAAGAACATTCTTTCCCAAAGGGGTTAAACCCTAGTCAAGAAAAATCAAGGGCAAGCCTAAGGATTTCTTCAGGAACCTTCAGAAACATTAGATCTCTTTCAAGATCAAGCTTTAAGGTATGCGTAGTGTTCATCTATGGATTCAATTCGTTCATAGAGTTCAAGAACCATGCTTTTAAATGTTATTTTGTAAACTTTTATGGTGATCTAAGCATGTACACGTTGATGATTGTTGTTCAAGTTTCAAGATGATATCTAAGGATTTTTCTTGGAATATATATGATTGTTGATTGAAAATCATGAGCTTTGGGTGGGTTGAACTAATGCAAGTATGAAATCCACCCGTTACTTAAAGAATGCATGTAAGGTGTTTGATAAAATACCTAGGATGTTAGAAGTTCATATTTACATGATTTCATGATATCTAAATGACAAGTCCATGTTAGCGATACACTTTAATATGAATGCCCATGATATTTATGTATTCTTATGGTGATGGCATGAAGTATGTATGATGATGGAAATGTGAATTTTGTGTGCGAATTATATCCATTCTTTCCCTACCATGTTTGAGGTATTGATTAAATTCATGAAGTATACTATCCCCTACTTATGATATAGTAAATTGTGGAATCCAATCATATGATCAAGTCTTGTCATGTGTGTCAGTTTTCTTCTATCGAGTCCTGGGGGTATTCGTACCAGAAAAAAAACATAGCTGTGTGCCTAGAGCCATGTCATGTTGTCATGATAATATCAGTCAAGCTATAATCTATAGAACTCAGTCAGTCATGTGACTCAGGAAACCTCAGAAATCTCATGATCTCAGTTAACTCTTAGATAATAGTACTACTCCATCAGTCAATGAAATTCAGTAAGTTCCACTTATGTACAGTCAGTTAAATCATGTTCAGTCTCTTTAGATGGGAGTAGGAGTTAGCACCGAGTAAACCCAAGGATGGGAACTCACCTGTATATGAGGGTGTGATTCTTAGCAGTCATCCTTGCATTCCAAAACTATGTAGCCAACATAGGTTGAGACATTGCAACATGTTATATGAGGGTAGATGAGGTGGCTTAACCTGTTATATGAGGGTTCCCATCGTTCTCACTAGAGTTATTTGTTATATGAGGGTTGCTCATATGTTTTCCTTACCAGTGGCGCAATACTGACACCCTTCCAGTCAGGGCAGAGATTGGACCCCATCTTAGCCATAATGGCACATATGGGACATGTCGGTTAAACAACTACCTCCTACAGTTTCAGTATCAGTCTCAGTAAAAGAACTCAGACAGTTCTTCAGATATCAATATACCAGGACTATTAGATATGGTTAAATTCAGTTATATCACAGAACTCAGAGAGTTCAACCAGATTCAGGGCTGTCAGATACAATCGTCCATGTTATCAGAACTACGGTTCCAGCCATGTATTAGTGTATAGATTTAGCCATCACGTACTCACGACCTTAGTTTCTATGTATGTATGTTTTTACTCTTATGTTCATATCAGTCAGTCAGTAGTATTATTCATGCACGTAAACCCTTTCATTAGCCTTCCTCACTTGTATACTCAGTACTCCAGTTGTACTGACGTATTTGCGCTATGGTTCTTTCTTTTCATGTTACACCATAGGTTCAGAGGAACGAGTCCCAGACTAGAAGTAGCAGTCGCATTCAGCATACAAAGTTGCAGTGAGTCCTCTTCATTCGAGGACGACATTATTTGATTTATTCATTTATTTCTTCAGTTCAGTTTTACAGAGTTAGTTGGAGACATGTTCCTTCAACTCCTTATTTTAGAAAGTACTTAGAGGCTTTTAGATTTACGCTCAGATTTAGCTTTCAGATTCAGTTTTCAGTTGTTTTGGGTATCTTTCACCCACACGGATGTTACCATTTTACAGATTCTTTATTCAGTTGAACCTTATGGCCTACATGTTCATGTTTTCTACATTATTACATTAGATATTGTAGTGCACAGGTACAGATATAAGTCATGGGTTAGCTTGTGGTCCTTCGAGGTCATAAGCACCGTGTAGCATTCCGGTTCAGAAAATTGGGGTGTTACACTTAGTCTTTATAGACAATCAAAGGATTTTACAATAATCAACATAAGTCTCTGTAGGCCATCAGAGATGTTATACATCATTTATTCGTAGGCAATCTAAGATGTTATCAAGTCTCCAAAGATAAGCGAAGAAAATTACATCAATCAACATTAGTTACTATAGACAATCAAAGACCTCATTCATCACATCTCTTCGTAGACAATGGAAGGTGTCATTTATCATCACGTGTCCATACAAAATCAAAGTGTCATGCATTATTTTAATAAAAAATACATTTACAACAACAAGATATTCTTGAAGTTACTTTCAAGGATGCCAGTATTAGCCATAAATCATTTGGGGCAAAATTTAGACAACCACCTCAAAATTTATCTTATTTTTAAATTTTAAACTGCATTAAACTGATTTTCATGACACTCGAGATATGTAAGAAGCTCGACTGCTGAGTTTGATCATTACAATCATATAATCATTCTTTCTCTCAGGTAAGTACGCAATCATGCTCCCCTAATATCTCACAACTGTATACTGGGGAAATTTTGAAAAGATATAGGGAATGTGCAAATGCTTTCCTTCCCAAATAATCCTTCTTTATATAATCAATTCACAGGGTAATCATCCCTAATAATAGGACAAGAGGCAATTCGTCTATGCTTTTAAGCTACACTCGACCTAATCCTCATGCTACTCAAGGTATGTAGGCAACTCTAAATTAGAGTTTGGTCAAAAATTTTTAAGAATAATTTTTTGTTGAGCAAAATTGGCTACATGTAAATGTTTTCATCTGTAAAACCCTGTATTTTTGCGTTAGTATTCTAGCCATCGTTCTTACCTGTGTAATCCCTAATCCAAATGTTTTCCATGAGAATATAAGTTTCATTATCATTATCCTAGTGTGTAAAGTGATTTCAAGGTGAAAAATGTTCATAAGAATCACCTAGAACAAAGTTGAGTTAAGAGCCCTTGACTCATCCAAAGTTTAGTATTTGATTCTGCAAGGGTCATCTTTGAACATGTATAACTTTTTATATATGTGGAATTTACAGCCCAAGACCCACCAAATTGTAGATAATTGAATTAGCTTTCCAACATACCGATTTAGCCTTAATTCGATATCCGAGTGAAAAGTTTTGTTATTTTTTATGTGAGACAGTAAGGTCTCAGGATAGGCTCATGATGCGAGATCCATTACCATTTCTGGGAGGCGCTGTGCGAGGTCCATTCCCGGTTCTGGGGGTCACGCCACGATGGTTATTTACACAGGAAAGAGAGGCCAACAGGTATTTTAGTCCTTTCCCCCTATCCCCATCCATCGAAAGACGAATTATAACTCCAAAAAGGGGCAATATTTTCCTATCATCTTCAAATCAACTCATGTAAAAACCCTTTCTTTTTCCAAGAACAATAATTCAAGCTCTTCCTCCAAAGAACACATGGAATCAAGTTTCAATTTCTTCATTATTAAGGTATGTGGGGTTATGAATAAGGATCCTCTTTCATCCTTGTTTCCAAAACTAGTTTTAAAGTTGAATTTACGTAAATTGCAATTAGGGTTCATACTTAACCTATCTTTTTTTTACTTTATGGATTTAAGTGTTAAAGTGCATGCTTGTTCTCATCTATTTATGTTTTGATTTAAAGATTTTCAGTTGAGATTTAGGCATTATATTATGTTTCAAGTTATACGAAAAAAATATGAGATTTAAAGGCTTTAAGTACATCAAGATTATACATGATCATGTTTTGATCCATAAGATTCATATTGTGATTTTGATTTCATTATCTTAACTGAAATTATTGAAGTATTTCAAGAAGATTATTTAGCATGAAGTATTATTTTGATTTTCCATGAATTTAGATTATAGGTTATTAAGCCCTAGCTTGAATATTGATATTTCAAGAAGATTATGCTTTTAAGCATCCTATGACTTGTTTATAACCCATTTTTGAATCAAGATTTGATATTTTGATCCTCAGCTAAGATATGGAATCCACTTTATAGTTTTGAATTTAGTTTTGATTACATATTCGCTTGATTACAGCTTAAAATAGATAAATACATAACTGGTTTCCATTACAAACTCTTATACAATTTTTAAAGTAGATTTCCTACAGAATAAGCATACCGATTAAAGGGAGTAGTATTTAGCACCGAGTTGGGTATGATTCTAAGGTCTCATGCCCCAGAACTACATGCCATCATAGTTTTTAATACCCCCAAGGGGTTCAGTATAGTGATCACTCTAGCTAGGTTCTATTTCGATGGAAAGGGTAGAACAACTCTACTAATGTGGGTAAGAGACGTTGGACTCCATGATAGCTCACATGGTTTATGTTCGTTAGAAGAAACTCCCAATAAAAAGTGTAAAAGTACAACTTTTAGAACTAAGTATTATGACTCATAAAGATTATCTATGCTTTACATACTATACTTTATTATTTCACAGTACATATTTTATTCAAGCCAAGGTGAGTCATTTACACTTAGCATGCATTATTGTAAAGCTTATGAATATATTCAGTTTTAGTTTTACTTATGCATTCACCCCCACATACTCAGTACATTCCAAAAGTACTAATCCATATATAGGTATATGTGTTACATTGTCTCATAATGTAGGTACCACTTGTAGCACACACACATCATAATCAGTCATCTTGCAGATTCTAGTCAATAGATGATGGGTTTTTTTGATTCAAGGACTCGAGTCAAATTTAATTTAAGTAGTATCTCATCTTTTTTATTCAATCATATTGATTTGGGATAGTTGGGGGTCATGTCTTGACTACCCATAGTCAATACTAGTAGAGGCTTCATAGGCAGTCAGTAGAGTTGATGTGTTGGATTCCAGTCTTGTCTTATATAATCAGAGTTGTAATTGTTTCAATACAATTTTGTATTATGTTCAGAAAATATTTATCTTATGCATTTTTTTCTTTCAGATTTATGTGTTTTATTCAGTTGCTCATGAGTTATGCCAGTACAAGGGTTAGTTTGGGATCACTTGTGGTCCTAAGAACCATGTGATGACTAGGGGGCAGTCTCGGGTCATTATAAACTTGGTATCAGAGCACAGAGTTCAAGTGTCCTAGGGTGTCTGTGAAACCGTGTCTAGTAGGGTCTTGCGGAACGATACAGAGATGTCTATACTTTTCTTCGAGAGGCTACAGGGCATTTTAAAATAGTTTTCTTTCTTTCATACTCTAGATCATGCTGTAAAGTTGTTTCTTCAGAAACTTCTATCGATTCATGTGTTAATCCATACTTCTCCAACTATGTTATATCTTTAGATAATATGATTAGTAAGTTCTAAATCCTCCCAAGATGATGCTCTCAGATTTACTATTAGTAACTTCATAAGTCACATAAGCGGCTTGAGAGGAGTTTGCTAGTGTGTTATAAGTTCCTCAAGTTGAAAGTTGTTTCCTCGTCCCCATGAGTTTTTCTGTTAAGACAAAGTAAGATATGTATTTAGATTCCTCATCAACCCTTCAATATAGATAGTGCTCATAAAAGAAGATAGTATAAACTTATATTGTTAAATAAAGTTTGCATTCGAGGAATATTGCAACCTAGAGTGTTATGATTTATACGTAGTAGAACTCTTTTATAGTTGGAAGTATGGGTATAGAAGTGTGGTGACAAGGAAAGTGAGAATAATGATTAATAGAAAGTATAGAGATAAACTTGTGTATGCGATTGAGTCAGTAGTGAAGTGATATATCCTTGTGTGTTAGTTTAGTGGAAGGTAGAAAATGAGTTATTAGTTAAGGTGAATTGTTGTTTTCTTGAAGTATCAAAGGAGTTATTGATGGTATTTATTTTTCTAGAAAAGTATAGGTTATTAATGAAGTATTTGGTGGTTGAGTATTATTGATATAGGCTTCCCTTGAGGTTGTAAAAATGGAGTTTAGTTGAAACTTATAGAGCTATGAAAGTAATTTAAGTGTATAGATGGGTAATAGTTGTGATGTGTAGTAGGAGGATATGCTAATGGATTTTAATAAGGTATACCATAGGATTATGATCGATTATGATTGTTATGAGGTTTTAGTGGACTAGTGTTTCTTGGTGTCTTATTTTATAGCTTCCAAGTGAGAATAGTATGTGAGGTTGGGTTAACCATGCCTAGTACTAGACACTAAGTTGGAATAGTAAATGACTATCAAGGTGGAAATAATGATTGCTTGGTTAGTGATGCTAGTTATATGGAGGTGATCTAGTAGGCTTGAACAATGCATGTAAGAATTTAAGTTTATTGATTTGAGATTAAGTATGATGTAGAGGTGTGCCCAAGGTGATATGGGGTTGCATTATTTTCTAAGGTTATTAAGTGTCGTTTGTGGTTGTATTACCCGTGAGTTTCTAAGTGGAAGAAGGTTAGTTATATAGTATATGGTGTTCCTAATAGCTAAGTTAAGGAGTTATGGATAGATGGTGTTGAGTCTCTTAAGTATGATTTTGATTCTTATAGTTTGGGAAAGAATATAAGTATAGAAGTGTGATCTTGGTCGGCTATTATTATGTGTTTAGTGAGGCAGGTATGTTTGTCGAGTTAATAAGGCGTAAGTCTATGATGATGACTATTAAAGCTAAAGGGAGTTAAGGGTTGTTCAAGAGTGAAGATAGTAAGTTTGAAATATAGTTTATTCGTGTGAGTTTAGCATTTATGTGTAGGCCATTAGAGAAAATAAATTATAGCTCAGTATCGAGGATGTAGAGTAGACCCATAAGCTTAGAATGTCAGCTTTGATCTAAGGGGGAGATGGTAGAGTGAGGAACCAAATCACGTTTTGTGAAATAGATTGTGTTACATGTCAATAAGAGTTGCAATGAGATAGTGATTCCCTTTTGCTCTAGACTATTCCTTGGATTTCAGTCATTATCGCACCAAATCCATGTCTTGCATGAAAAATCCATGCCAAAGGCTAATTTTTCTACACTTCATGCGTACTCAAGTCCATTCTCAGCTACTAGTAAGCACATAACAACTTTACTTTGTGATTCGAGTCACCCCTCATATATCTATGAAATCAAGTCTTATGTTGAATAACTTATGCAAAGTATGGACTAATGTTTCAGAGTATGATCAATTCTCATAAACTCATGATCCTAGTAAAATTCAGTTTATGTCATGCATGCCCTCTGTTTATATCTATCTAATGAATCCATGTAGTTGACGTTCTATCCCTCAGGCCTCAGTTAAGTATCAAAGTTATGTATAGTATTTATTTATGCTTCAGATCCTTATGTGTTAGCCCTTCAGTGGCCTCTTCCTATGTTAAGATAGTGGTGATAATAAGGGATAAGCAATGGGTTAGATGAAATGGAGTTAATGACCCTCATTAAGAAAAGGTTATTTATGCTTATCTATCTAAGGCTAGAGGGTGAAGGAATATTGAGGTAATCTTTGGTATACATCAAAGTTAGTTGAAAAAAATTGGTGTGTATGTTCTTCAGAATAGTTCAAGAAAGTTGTTGTTGATAGAGGTTTAGAGAATATGATAATTTTTGCTTTATGGGTGTTTGTCTTGAAGTTCATTTAGGGTTATAAAGATAGGCTTGAAAGTCATGTTGGGATATAAGTGAAGGAATGAAATATGCGCTAGTAAATCCATAGTAAGAGTTCCGAGTTAGTCATTGAAGTGGTAAGATACGTTATGCTTAGTGTAACGCCCCAAGATCCTATCCCGAGATGCCATATAGTGCTTAAGGCCACATGCGGCCTCAAGCTAACCCTCTAAACCTGCCATCACTTCTAGAACTCATTTTGACAATAGTCGTGCTAATATAAGAGAGAATGACATATCATAAACATACTGGAAAAAGATTAGAAACTAGCCTGTATAGTCCAAAATACTGAAATTCTGTACATACCAACCCTTTAGTATGACAAAGCCTCTATACGTCAAAATCAAGGATACATTGGGACAAACCCCAAACTTACTCAAACAATACTGAAAGCCATAACAACAAAACGGTATCACAAAATATAAACATGATCCTCGAACCATGAGGACTCACCACTGAGAAGACAAAAAGAGGCACACGAATATCGCTAATGTGGCTGAGTACCTGAACTTACATTACGAGAAAATGTAGCCCATAGGAAAATATGTGGGTCAACACTTTGGAATGTACTGATTATGTGGGGGTACATGTACCAATGTAAATATAATCATCAATTTCATGAAAATATGCATATGTACAATGATGGCTTACTTGGCTTGAGTTAAATTGAAACATACTTTTTAAGATCTCATCGTAAATAAATCATATGATAAAAACCTCATAAATCATCATAAACAACTCAACTATTCAACTCAAGACTCGGAGTGACTCTATAATTCAAGAAACTCGACTCTTATGAACATGGGAGGTTCTTATAACCGACATAAACCATGCGAGCTACATGGAGTCCAATGTTTTGCCCTCCTAAGGAGAGAACTCCACATTGGCGGGAGTGTCATACTCTTTCCAGCGAGTACAACCTAAATTTAGTGATCACTATCTCATACTCAGCCTCTGGCCCACAATCATTAACATCAATCCTACGGTGGAACGTAGTTTCGGGGAAAATACCACATTTTCCGCTCGGTGCTAAATACTACTCCCAGACACAAGCTCAGAATGCGTTAGGGAATCCACCACAAACATCACAAGGGTCTATCAAGAAGACCAAATCAAATCTCTTTCTCATTTATCAAATCATAATCAATTTGTGGATTCCTAACTCAACTCAAATCAAATAAATCTTTCTCAATATCAAAATGCATCAATTCATTAAGTTATGAAAATATCAATAACTTTGAGGAAATATCAAGACTCATTGTAACAACTCAATTCTCATGAATCAATATACTCAATAATCCAATTTGTCATAAGGAAGCTTAAAGTTTGACACATATCTTGAAAGCACTTGAAATACCAACGAACGGTTAAAACTTGAAATTTACAATATTAAATATCAAGTCATAACTTGGAAATTGTAAAATAATCATGTATAACAAAGCTTGAACAATTTATATTCTCATAATCACATGATGAAGTAATTTGGGTATAAACCCACTTGCAAAATCATATAAATCCATAATAAAAATCAAAGCTTTGAGCACAATAACGAAAGAATTGCTCTTGTTCAAAACCCCACATACCTTAGATTATGATTTTTTTTTATGAACAAGCTTGATTGGAAACTCTTCTTTACACTTCTGAGCGAAGTTTCTTGATGCCTTTGGCTTGGAGAACTTAATTCTTGAACAACTTGGTGAAATCTTTGGTAGATTCCTGAATTTCTTGGAGATGATTTGATTTAGGATTTTAGAAGAAACCCTAGTTTCAAGAAAATTTTGGAGGAGAAATGAGAGAAAAATGATCTTCTCTCCTCCACTTGGATAGATATATATAAAACCAAAATGGGCGGAAAAGTCCAAAATTCCCTTTTAAAAAAAGTTGAAAATTGCTGATCGGGGTCTGTGACGGTCGAACTGACAGTCCGTCAGGGGAACTGACTGTCCACCAGATCGTCCGTCACTCGAATGCCAAAACTGGGACATTATGCCTTGACGTGATGGTCGAAGTGATGATCCGTCAGGATACTGACGGTCCACCAAATCGTCCGTCACTCGGGGGCCAAAAATGGGACCTTCTTCCTCGACTTGATGGCCTGTTAATGGTCTATCAAATTTTTTTGGAGGCCCATAATTTTGGCCATCACACAATGGCCAAAAAAAGGGGTTACTGCCTTGTCTTGATGGGACAATTGACGGTCCACCAGGGACTTTGCGGTCCTTCAGGGCTACCTTCAGGCTTGGGTGATTCCGACATCGCTTAGTGAAACGTCCATAACTTCCTCGTCCGATGTTGGATTTCGATGAAATTGGTATCGATGGAAAGCGTATTCAATGCTCTACATGAAAAAAATAGAAATTAGAGAAATGCAACACAATGTAAACATCAATCACTTTGGAAGCCACCCCTATCTACTTAAAAGATAGATTTAGGCTTAAGGAACGATCGGGGTATTACAATATCTCCCCCTTGGAAATATTCGTTCTCGAATCTAGCCAGATAGGTCAAGAATAAGAGAAAAAATGAGGACGCACAGCTGGAATGACCCACTCGAAGGTCTTACTTTACTCTAAACTTTTGAGTGCTGCACAGAATGCACGAATCATAGAGAGAGTAACCATATAGATGAATGCACAACTAAATTGAGGAAGAATAGTACCTTCGGCTTGATTTGAACTTGTGGAGAAGAGATGAGGGTAACTGGCTTGCATATCTACTTCTGCTTCCCAAGTAGCACCCTCGACTGATTGATTTCGCCACAAAACTTTAACCAAGGGAACTTCCTTGTACCTTAGTCTTCGGACTTGATTATCTAGGATCTCAATTGGAAATTCATCATAAGAAAGACTATCTCGAACATCGAAGCTCTCTGATGGATCAACAACAACAGAATCACCAGTGTTTTTTGAGCATAGAAACATAAAATACAGGATGGACAGCTGACAACTTTGCAGGCAACTCAATCTCATAAACTGCTTTCCCAACACGATTCAAAACTCTATAAGGGCCTACATATCGGGGACTAAGCTTTTCTTTCTTTCCAAATCTTTTCACCCCTTTTATGGGTGAAATTTTAAAATACACCAGATCACCAACTTCAAACTCAAGGGCTCATCTTTTTACATCTGCATACAACTTCTGACGACTCTGGGCTATTTTCAACCTCTCCCAAATCAACTTAACTTTCTCCATAGCCTCGAACACAACATTAGGTTCAATCGCAGCAGCTTCGCCCACTTTGAACCAACCTATGGGTGATCTACATCTTCTCCCATACAAAGCTTCAAACAGAGCCATTCCAATACTAGCATAAAAACTGTTGTTGTAAGAAAATTCAATCAACGACAACTGTTCATCCCAACTTCCTTTGAAATCAATAACACATGCCCTCAATATTTCCTCCAAGGTCTGGATAGTTCTCTCATCCTGACCGTCTGTCTGCGGATGAAAAGCGAAGCTAAGATGAATTTGGGTTCCAAGACCCTTCTAAAAGGCTCTCCAAAACTGAGAAGTAAATTGTGTACCTCTATCGAAGATGATAGAAAATGGAACTCCATGCAACCCGAATAACTCTCGAAGGTATAGCTTAGCATAGTCCTCAGCGGTGAAAGATAAATGTACTGGCAAAAAATGTGCTGACTTAGTCAACCTGTCTACAATGACCGAAATCAAATCATGACGATGTCGAGAAGGAGGTAAACCAGTCACAAAATCCATATTCACTTCCTCCCACTTCCAAGTAAGGATACTAAATTTTTGCATTATTCCACCGGGTCTTTGGTGTTCTATCTTAACCTGTTGGCAAATTGAACACTTCTCTACGAACTTTGCTATATTCTTTTTCATACCATTCCACCAATAAATTTCCCGCAAATTACGGTATATCTTGGTAGCACCAGGATGAATAGAATATCGCGCGCCATGCGCTTCAGCAAAAATTATCTGCCTTTAATAATCAACATTCGGAACACAAAGTCTACCTTGCAATCTCAACACACCATCTCCCCTTGGGAGAAAACCTCTACCTTCTGGTCCTTAACTGACTCCTTCAGTCGGACCAAACTAGGATCCTTGTCCTGCTTCTCTTTTACCTCCGAGACCAAAGAGGACTCAGAACTACTCTGAACTAACATACTCTCTTCAGTGGAATCAAGAAATCTAACACCCAACCTAGCTAAATGATGCACATCACGAGCTAAGTTTTTCTTATTATTCTCTACATGAGCTATACTACCCATAGACAACCTGCTAAGAGCATCTTCCATAACACTGGCCTTGCCCGGGTGATACATCACACTCATATTGTAGTCTTTTAGCAACTCTAACCATCTTCTTTGTCTAAGGTTCAACTCTCTCTGAGTAAACATATACTGCAAGCTTTTGTGATCAGTAAACACATCAATATGAACACCATACAAATAATGTCTCCAGATTTTCAAAGAAAAAACTACAGGTTCTAATTCAAGATCATGGGTTGGGTAATTCTTCTCATGAGGTTTCAACTGTCTAGAGGCATAAGCTATAACTTTACCCCTCTGCATCAACACACAACCCAGACCAACTCTAGAAGTATCACAGTACACCACAAGACTATCAGTACCATCGGGTAAAGCTAACACTGGGGATGAAGTGAGTCGAGTCTTCAACTCTTGAAAACTCTTTTCACAGGCATCTGTCCACTGGAACTTAACTTTTTTTTAGGTCAACCGGGTCATGGGAGACGCGATAGAAGAGAAGTCCTCAACAAAATGACGGTAGTAACCAGCTATACCTAAGAAACTCCTAATATTAGACGGGGAGGTAGGTCTAGGCCAATTCTCCACAGCTTCTGTCTTTTGAGGATTAACTCTAATACCTTCGAAAGAAACAATGTGACCCAGAAAAGTAACTGACCTTAACCAAAATTCACACTTGCTAAATTTAGTAAATAATTAATAATCTCTAATGGTTTCCAACACGATTCAAAGATGATCCGAATGGTCATCCTTACTTCGAGAATATACAAGAATATCATCTACGAACACAATAACAAACAAATCCAGATACCGCTTGAATACTCGGTTCATAAGATCCATGAAAGCCACTAGAGCATTGGTTAACCTAAAAGACATGACAAGAAACTCAAAATGACCATAGCGGTCGGAAAGCTGACTTTGGAATATCACACTTTCTCACTTTAAGCTGATGATAGCCAGATATAAGGTATATCTTTGAGAAATAACTTGCACCCTGTAGCTGATCAAATAAATCATCGATTCTAGGAAGAGGGTACTTGTTCTTAATAGTCACCTTGTTGAGTTGACGGTAATCAATGCATATACGTAATGTACCATCTTTCTTCCATACAAATAGAACAGGTGTACCCCATGGGGAAACGCTGGGTCTGATAAAGCCTTTTTCTAAGAGATCTTTGAGTTGCTCCTTCAACTCTTTAAGTTCTGCGGGAGCTATACGGTATGGAGGGATAAAAATAGGTTGTGTATTAGGGAGAAGATAAATTCCAAATTCTATCTCTCTATCGGGAGGTACCCCTAGGAGATCTTTCGGGAAAACATCAAGAAAATCATTGACAACACTAATATATTAAATAGTCGGAGTTTCAGACTTGGTGTCTTTAAATCGAACCAAATGATAGATGCAACCCTTGGAAATCAACTTCCTAGCTTTGAGGTAGGATATGAAATGGCTCTTTGAAGTTACAGAACTCCTGGACCACTCAAACATGAGCTCGTTAGGAAACTGAAACTTGACCACTCGGGTACGACAATCTATAGACACATAGCACGAGTGAAGCCAATCTATACCCAGAATGACATCAAAATCAACCATATCTAGCTCAATTAAATCAGTACATATGACCCGATGAAGGACAGTAACAGGACACTTCTTATACACTCTCTTAGCAATAACAGACTCTCTTATCGGGGTAGAAACCAAAATAGGCTCAGGAGTCCATTCAGGGGCCATCTCAAAATTTATAGCAACCAGAGGTGTCATGTAAGAGAAACTCAAAATGGGGTCCATCAATACATACACATCAAAATCAAAGACACAGAGAATACCACTGACAACATATAGAGAATCCTTCTTATCCTGGCGAGATGGTATAGCATAGAAGCGATTCTGGCGCAAACCGCCAACAGTACTAAAAGAGGCGCCCTAAGGAGGAACTGGGCAGACTACGGGAGAGGGGGCACTGGTAGCCTAACTCTGGGGACGAGAATCTCGACTCCCCTGTCTAGCATACGTACAATCTCTAAATCGGTGGAAAAACTTTCCACAACCAAAGCAACCTCTCTGATCAACAAAACACTCATCAAAATGATCTCTACCACACTTGGCATATGAAGGAGGATGAGGTCTGTTACTTATACTTTCCTTAGACCTGGTTGGGATAGGACTGTTCCCCTGCTCCTGCCTGCTTCTATGTGCGAGAGAACAAACTGAGAAAGGCGCGGTTATAAACGAACGTCTTTGGAATTGAGGGCGGTCCCTTCTATAGAATCTGGACTGACCGAATCCCTGCTGATTTTATCTAGATCTTTTATTCCCTCTTACTCTCTCCCTCTCTTTCACCTTATCAGCTTCAATCTGTTGGGTATGTATCATCAACCGAGAAAGGTCCATCTCCCTATTAAGCATAGCAGATCTACACTCTTTCACAATATTACTCAACACACCAGTCACGAACTTACTCATGATGGTCCTGGAGTCAGCCATCATACTAGGTGCATATTTGGACAACTGATTGAATCTAAGGCAATACTCCTTAACAGTCATGGAGCCTTGTCTCAAATTCATAAATTCCTCTATCTTTGCTTCCCTTATCTCAAGAGGAAAGAATCTGTCCAAGAACGCATCTTGGAATAACTGCCAAGTTATGGGAGCGGCATCCTCCTCTTTACTTTTCCTCCATATTTCCACCTAATCATATGCAACATCGTTTATTTGATAGGCAGCTAATTTAACACTATCCTCCTCAGTAACGTGCATAATCTGTGTGATCTTTCTCACTTCATCCAAGTACATCTGTGGGTCTTCACCTATCTTCGACCCATAGAACTCAGGTGGATTCATCTGCATAAAGTCATGAAACCAAGATGAAGCAAAATTATTCTCTTACAGTGGCAAAATAGTAACCTGGGTGTTAGCTTGAGTATTGGCGGTAACTGCCCGGGCTAGCGCCTGAAAAGCTGCTCGGAATTTTGCATGTGACACATGCTCGTTCAGGGGATCAATGGGTTGAGATTTCTCATTGGTTCTACGAGCTCGATGAGGAGGCATTTTCTATCATAAAAGAGCATGAATTAATAGCAGAGAGAAATAGTCGTAGGCATGATAGACTTTTGAAAGAAAGAGATGACTTTTTCTAAAATGTCTCGTAGCCTTTTGCTCATATATGTGGCGTTCTACACACCTATGATCAAGACTGTACGTAACGTATCTTGTTAGACTCCCTAGGACTCTTTAAACCTTAGGAGCTCTAATACCAAGCTTGTAACACCCAAAGATCCAATCTCGAGACGTCACACGGTGCTTAAGGCCACACGCGGCCTCAAGCTAACCCTCTAAACCTACCATTACTTCTAGAACTCACTTTGACAATAGTCATGCTAATATAAGAGAGAATGACATATCATAAACATACTGGAATAAGATAAGAAACTAGCCTGTATAGTCCAAAATATTGAAATTCTGTATCTACCAACCCTTTAATCTGACAAATCCTCTATAATAAAAATCAAGGAGACATTGGGAAAAACCCCCAACTGACTCAAAGAGTATTGAAAACCATAACAACAAAATGGTATCACAAAATATAAACACGATCCTCAAACCATGAGGACTCACCACTGAGCAGACGAAAAGAGTCACCCGAATATCTCTAACGCGGCTGAGTGCCTGAACCTACATTATGAGAAAATGTAGCCCATAGGAAAATATGTGGATCAGCACTTTGGAATATACTGAGTATGTGGGGGGTACATGTAACAATGTAAATATCATCATTAATTTCATGAAAATATGCATATGTACAATGATGGTTCACTTGTCTTGAGTTAGATTGAAACATACTTTTCAAGATCTCATCGTAAATAAATCATATGATAAAAACCTCATAAATCATCATAAACAACTCAACTCTTCAACTCAAGATTCAGAGTGACTCTGTAATTCAAGAAACTCAACTCTCATGGACATGGGAGATTCTTATAACCGACATAAACCATGTGAGCTATATGGAGTCCAATATTTTGCCCTCCTAAGGAGAGAACCCCACATTGGTGGGAGCAGCATACTCTTGCAAGGGAGTACAACCTAAATTTAGTGATCACAATCTCATACTCAGCCTCCGACCCACAATCATCAACATCAATCCTACGGTGGCACATAGTTTCGGGGGAAATACCACATTTCCTACTCACTGCTAAATACTACTCCCAGACACAAGCTCAGAATGCATTAGGAAATCCACCACAAACATCACAAGGGTCTATCAAGAAGACCAAATCAAATCTCTTTCTCATTTATCAAATCATAATCAATTTGTGGATTCCTAACTTGAATCAAATCAAATAAATTTTTCTTAATATCTAAATGCATCAATTCATTAAGTCATGGCAACATCAATAACTTTGAAGAAATATCAAGACTCATTGTAACAACTCAATTCTCACGAATCAATATACTCAATAATCCAATTTGTCATAAGGAAGCTTAAAGCTTGACATATATCTTGAAAGCACTTGAAATACCAACTCATGGTAGAAACTTGAAATACCAACTCACGGTAGAAACTTGAAATTTACAATATTAAATATCAAGTCATAACTTGGAAATTGTAAAATAATCATGTATAACAAAGCTTGAACAATTTATATTCTTATAATATCATGATGAAGTAATTTGGTATAAACTCACTTGTAAAATCATATAAATCCATAATAAAAATCAAAGCTTTGAGAACAAGAACGAAAGAATTGCTCTTGTTCAAAATCCCACATACCTTGGATTGTGATTTTTTTTTAGATGAACAAGCTTGATTGGAAACTCTTCTTTACACTTTTGAGCTAAGTTTCTTGATTCCTTTGGCTTGGAGAACTTAATTATTGAAAAAATTGGTAAAATCTTTTGAAGATTCTTGAATTTCTTGGAGATGATTTGATTTAGGATTTTAGAAGAAACCCTAGTTTCTAGAAAATTTTGGAGGAGAAATGAGAGAAAAATGATCTTCTCTCCTCCTCTTGGATAGATATAAATAAAACCAAAATGGGCAGAAAATACCAAAATTCCCTTTTAAAAAGAGTTGAAAATTGCTGATCTGGGTCTGTGACGGTCGAACTGACGGCCCGTTAGAGGAACTGACGGTCCACCAGATCGTCCATCACTCGAGTGCTAAAACTGGGACATTCTGCCTCGATGTGATGGTCGAAGTGATGATCCATCAGGAAAATGATGGTCCACCAAATCGTCTGTCACTCGGGGGCCAGAAATGGGACATTCTTCCTCGACTTGACGGTCCTCTTGACGGTCCATCAAATTTTTTTAGCAGCCCACCATTTTGGCCGTCGCATGATGGACAGAAAAAGGGGTTACTGCCTTGACTTGACGGGACAATTGAAGGTCCACCAAGGACTTGGAGTTCCTTCAGGTCTACCATCAGGCCTGGATGATTCCGACATCGCTTAGTGAAACGGCCATAACTTCCTCGTCTGATGTCGGATTTCGATGAAATTGGTATCGATGGAAAGCTTATTCAATGATATACATGAAAAAAGTATAAATTAGAGAAATAAAACACAATATACACATCAATTACTTTAGAAGACACCCCTATCCACTCAAAAGATAAATTTAGGCTTAAGAAACGATACAAATTTAGGCTTAAGAAACGATCGGGGTATTACACTTAGGATGTGAGCTCTGAAAGAGACATAGAAGATTGAATCATGTGGTTTAGACTAGAATTATAGTGTACCGTGTTGTATCTTGTGATTTCAAGTTAGGCTTGATAACAGTGAGAGGATTTAATTTAGTTTGGACATTAGTAGATAGATTTATCAATGTCCATGTGAGAATTATAAGTTGAATTAAATGAGTATGGTATTTAAGGAAAATAGTATAGTTGAGGGAGTATTCGAGAAGTGTTTCTAAGCTTGAAAGTAAGAAGTTGTATTGCCTAAGGCCTAGTAATTCTATCTTAACTTATAATCTATCTGTCTATATTCCATGGTATAGGGTAGTGTCAATGTTGTGACTCCTTAGTCAGATGTCTTTTTCAGAACATGCCTACCATTCTTTTCTCCCTAATGTTACTAAAACTTGTTTAGAAAGAGTGTTGAAGAGATACTCTAGTTAAGTATAAGTTTCCAGTATAATTCAGTCCGTATAGCAACAATTCAGTTTCGCAGTCAGGAAGGCAAGTTTTTATGGTTCTCCACCTTTCCACCCAGTCCTACTCTCCGAAGTATCATGCATATAGCCATTCCAAGATATAATATGTTTGCATCCATGTAAATTATGAATTCAGTTCAGTCCAAGCACCATGTTTCAGATTCAGCTATTTAGTCATGACTTAGTTCATAAGTGTTCAGTGCATAATCTCAGTTTTTCAAGTATTTCAGCTCAGACAGTGTAATACCTCTAGTACGATCTAAGTCTTATTGTCTCATGATTTTTTCTTTCATAATTTATAACTTCCCAGTTCTATATGTATGATTGTATCATGAACACTTCAAGTGAATTCTAAACTCTCAGCATGAATCAACTCCTTAAAGTAAGTAAAGGCAAGTCAGCTAAGAAATCAGTTTCATGATAGAAGTTTTAATATTCCAGCTCAGTCATATCCTTTCTTAGAGGACATATAATGTCCACCTTATTCCATTCCTCTAAGTCTTCAACAAGATTCTATCCATCATTCAAGGACGAATGTTTCCAAGGGGGAGATAATGTAACACCCCGCATTTTCGTGCTAGAATTCTAGTCGTCGTTCCTACGTGTGTCTGGACTAATCCAAATGATTTCAATGTGAATATAAGTTTCATTATAATTATCCTAGTGTGTGAAGTGATTTTAAGGTGAAAAAAGTTCATAAGAATCACCTAGAACAAAGTTGAGTTGAGAGCCCTTGATTCATCCAAAGTTTAGTATTCGATTCTACAAGGATTATCTTTGAACATGTATAACTTTTTATATATGTATAATTTTGTAGCTCAAGACCCACCAAATTATAGATAATTAAATTAGATTTCCAATGATATGAATTTCTCCTTAATTCAATACCCGAGTGAAAAGTATGTCATTTTTCGTGTGAGGTAGTAAGGTCTCGCGATAGGCTCGCGGCGCAAGATCCATTCCCATTTCTGGAAGGCATGAAAAGAGGTCCATTATTAGTTCTGGGAGTTGAGACACAATGGTAATTTACATGGGAAAGATAGTCCAAGAGAGAGTTTAGTCCTTTTTCCCCATCCCCAGCCGTCGAAACACAAATTATAACTCCAAAAAGGGGCATTATTTGCCCATCATCTTCAAATCAACTAACGTAAAAACCCTCCCTTTTCCAAGAACAATAATTCAAGATCTTCCTATCAAGAACACAAGGAATCAAGCATCAGTTTCTTCATTGTTATGGTATGTGGGATTATGAACAAGGATCTTCTTTCATCCTTGTGCTCAAAACTAGTTTTAAAGTTGAATTTACGTAAATTGCAATTAGGGTTCATATCCAACCTATCTTGTTTTGACTTTATGGATTTAAGTGTTAAAATGAATGCTTGTTCTCATCTATTTATGTTTTGATTTAAAGATTTTCAATTGAGATTTAGGCATGATATTATGTTGCAAGTTAGACGAAAGAAAGCATAAGATTTGAAGGCTTTAAGTGCATCAAGATTACGCATGCTCATGTTTTGATCCATAAGATTCATATTGTGTTTTTGATTTCATTATCTTGACAGAAATTATCGAAGTATTTCAAGAAGATTATTGATAATGAAGTATTATTTTGATTTTCCATGAATTTAGAACATGGTTTATTAAGCCCTAGCTTGAATATTGATATTTCAAGAAAATTATGCTTTTAAGCATCCTATGACTTGTTTATAATCAGTTTTTGTATCAAGATTTGATCTTTTAATCCTCAGCTAAGATATGGAATACACTTTATAGTTTTGAATTCAATTTTGATTATAGATTACGTTGATTACAACTTAAAACAGATAAATACATAACTGGTTTCCATTACAAACCCTTATGCGAGTTTTAAAGTGGATTCCTACATAATGAGCATACAGATTAAAAAGAGTAGTATTTAGCATCGAGTTGGGTACGATTCCAAGGTCTCATGCCTCAGAACTACGTTCCACCATAGGTTTTAATACCCCTAGTGGGTTTAGTATAGTGATCACTCTAGCTAGGTTCTATTCTGATGGCAAGGATAGAACAAATCTACCAACGTAGGTAAGAGACGTTGGACTCCATGATATCTCACAAGGTTTATTTTGGTTAGAAGAAACTCCCAATAGAAAGAGTAAAAGTACAACTTTTAGAACTAAGTGTTATGACTCACAAAGATTATCTATGCTTTATTATTTTGCAGTACATGTTTTATTCAAGCCAAGGTGAGTCATTTACACTTAGCAAGCATTATTTTAAAGTTTATGAACATATTTAGTTATTGTTTCACTTATACATTCCCCCATATTCTTAGTACATTCCAAAAGTACTGATCCACATATATGTCTATGTGTTACATTATCTCATAATATAGGTACCAGTTATAGCATACACATCATAATCAAATAGGTTGCAACTTTCATTCAGTAGATGATGGTTTCTTTTTATTTAAGGACTCGAGTCAACTTTAGTTTGAGTAGTATCTTGTCTTTTTTATTTAGTCGTACTTATTTGAGATAGTTGGGGGTCATGTCTTGACTACCTATAGTCAATACTAGTAGAGGCTTCATAGTTAGTCAGTAAAGATGATGTGTTGGATTCCAGTCTTGTTTTATATAATCAGAGTTGTAATTGTTTCAATACAATTTTGTATTATGTTCAGAAAAGATTTATTGTCCGCATTTTTTTCTTCAGATTTATGTATTTTATTCTATTTGTCATGAGTTATGCCAGTACAAGGGTTAACTTGGGATCACTTGTGTTCCTAAGCACCGTGTGATGACTAGGGGGTAGTCTCAAGTCATTACATCGTCTGAAAACTTCTACATTATCTTCAAATAAAAAAGGGCAGTTGTTGACACGCAATTTTATCTCTCCATGCTTAAAATACGTCTTTAAGTTTTTTGATCATTAAAGGACACAAAATATAATTTTCATGTATTTTATACAATTGTTAACAAATTATTGATATCCATTCTTCTTTTATGATTTTATAAATTTATTGTCGTAGTTTTTACCTTTCATAATTTATTGTTAATTATTCTTATATTAGTATTTTTATCAATTTATTATTATTTTAATATTTTCCCAATCATCTGCACACGTACATGATACAACATTATAATTTTTTATAATTTACAATGGATCACATTTTTGTAGTTAATTACATTTCTAATTTCTTATATTTTTCTATAATTACATACCGATACTTACATTTTATGCATTGCTTAATACTTGTCACAAATTAGGAGTTGGATAAATTATTTAATGCATAGAGGAATAATTTGTTCGAGTCAAGATCTTATCGTCTTTATTAAAAATGACATTTTACATGACTACACATGACATTTATCTTTTGGATAATAACAATTTGCACATTGGTTAAAGGATAAAAAATCCATTAGTTAATAACACAAGGGCTAATAGGTGTTCTTAAGAAACAAGAAGGGTTATTATTTTATTTTTGGATAATAAGAGGGACCAAATTTTATTATAAATAAAGAGGAGGGTCCAATTGTTTTAACACATACAAAAAAAGACACAAAACACACACAAAATTAGATTTTGATCTCCCTTTACCCCCATATCTGATGCTTCTCTCTTCTCCCCACTCATTGATCTCTCTGTCTTTCTCATTACTCCAACCAGCACTGCTTCACTAGAGGTGATAACCGGTAAACAACCCTAACACTACCACCACTACCCCATTCTTCCCCCTCTTCCTCATCTGTTTCCCATCGCCTCTCCTCGAAGGTGATGACCGACGAGCTCTGTCCACCACCACACCCCCAACGGTCAGATTTTCACTCTCTCTTCCCCTTTTTTCATATGCTCCCTCTTTCTACCTTCACCACCACCTGTAGGAAAAAAAGGATAGATCTAGTTGAGTTCTTGCCTCTCTGGTGTTGCTCTAGTGAAACCCATTGAAGCAACATCAGTACCGCCATTGTTTTGGTGTTGTCACCATTTTTCAGCTATTATAATTATTATACTTAGGCTTCTCTATTTTCTATATAGATCTGACCTAAGTGTTAATTCTTTGGCGTAATTCCACCATTGTTGTTACATTCGAAACTATATTGACTATATTTCATTCATATATGTGTGTATATTGTTGCTCACTCTTCTTGTTGTTGCCATTTTTGTTCTATTCTTGATTACCTCCGTCATTGGCATTGCTACTGCTTTGCTTCTCAAGAGTCTGATTTTGGATGATTTTGTCCTTTCCATTTTACTTCATTGATAATGCACAAGATACTACATACTGGCCAATAAAGAAAATCACGTCTATTTTTTAGGCCTATTATACAAATATGTAAAAATAAATAATATTTGAGCGATGATAAAATCTTTATATTATTACAACTCAAAAGTTTTATAATTCGTATCTTGGTAAGACTACTTAGGACAACCGATAATTCGAGCAACCACTTCGTAGACATGGCTTATCTAAAGCTTAATCTGAGCCAACTCTATAACAAATTTTATTTTTTATATACATTTATATACACATAATTTTTAATTATTTTGATAATTATTTATTCATTACTAACATTTTTTCATGTTTTTATACAGGTCTTTGAAGATACTCCAAGAAAAATGGCATTTCAAGAAAAAAGAGTTCAAACTCCATGTTTGTACTTTCATTTTAAGTCATATAATTTTACACAAATATAGAAGTATAGTAAAGATTTTACTTTTGGGACGTCGGGTGGAAATATCCTTTACGTACATATTTATTATCACGCACTTAGGCAAAAAGTAGGCCGTTGAAACTTATATAAATGAATTAAAAAAATTGATTTAGTTATTTGATTAGTTTATTCAAATATTTACTTAAGAAAATATTGTGTTGTCTTTCTTCTTTAAAATAAATTTTCTTTTTATTTAATCTTTTCTACCATTAACTTTTGTCAAATAAAAAGTAATATTAAAGAATACTTTTCTTCTTTTTCATATATTACATAAAGTGCCTTCTTTTTTATAAAAATACTTTTTCTTTCATATATGATCTTATACATTTTTTATATTGGTTATGTCTTAAATACTTCTATACACACATTTTACGATAATATATTTATTTATGTAATTGATGCACATTCTTTACACAAACTTTTTAAAATTATTTTTAACACATATGTTATATGTTTATACTTTCAAAAATTTGTTTTTATCTCTTTCCTCTTTTGATAAATTCAGTCTAGTCGGGTACCATATTTGTGGATTCAAAAGGATGCCTAACCCCTTCCCTTTGAAATAATTTGAACACGTAGCTAGAATCTAAACTAGTTTTCATAGATTGAAACACAAGTCATAAATGTTAATAATTGTTAGTTTTCCTTAAAATTAAGGTGGCGACTCTGTATAAAATTTAATTCATTTAGAATTCATAAGCCGTGCTCTTCTTCTGATAAGTCGTGCTCTTCTCCTTATAATTTAATTCATTTATAATTCAATAATTAATATCTCATTCCTCTATCTCTTATTCTCTCTTATTTATCTCTCTCTCTCTCTCTTTCTCTCTCATTTAACCACACCAATACTGCTTTGCCGGAGTTGATGACCGTGAACAACCCTCACACTGCCCTTCCTACTTCATTCTCCCTTTCTTTCGCCTCTAACCGGGGGTGATGACGGCGAGCTCCCACCACCACCACACCATCAATGAACATATTTTATCTCTTTATTTACCCTTCTTTTTCCAATGCTCCCACTCTCTCTACCATCGTGATTGCTTACCAAAAAATGGGGTAGTTTTAGCCGATTTCATGCCTCTTCGGTGTTGCTCCCGTGAAACTCGTTCAAGCAAAACCAGTAGCACCATTGTTTTGGTGTTGTCTCTATTTTCCAGTTATTATAATTCTATTTAGATCTGATCGAAGTTGTTCATTCTTCGGAATAACTCCACCATTGTTGTTACATTCAGGACTATATTGACTACATTTCATTATATTTGTGCGTGTATTATTGATAACTCTTGTTGTTGCTACCATTTTTGCTCTATTCTTAATTATGTTTGCCATTGAATTAGCTATTGTTTGCTTCTCAGGAGTCTGATTTCAGATGATTTTGTTTTTTCATTTTAGTTAATTGATAATGCACAAGATACTACATACACTGGACAATGAAGAAACTCCATTGGTTTTTGAGTCTTGCTCAAATAAAAAGACGGACATACGTATATAAATATGTAATAATAAATAAATATTTTGGTGATGATGAAATTTTTTTATTATACGACAACTCAAAAGTTTTATGATTCGTATCTTGTCAAAACAACTTCGGAAGACTGATAATTCGAGCAACCACTTCTAGCCATTGTATATCTTAAACTTAATCTGACCCCACTTTATAACAAAATTCTATTTTTTATATATACATTCACATATATATATTTTAAATTATTTTAATAATTATTTATTCATTGCTAACATTTATCCAAGTGTTTATATAGGTCTTTGAAGACACAACGTGGAAAATGACATTTCAAGAAAAAAGAGTTCAAACTCCATGTTTGTATTTTCATTTTTATTCATATAATTTTACACAAATATAGAAATATAGTGAAGATTTTACTTTTGTTGTATCGTGCGGGAATGTCGGTTACATACATAATTATTATGCGCTTAGGTAGAACTTCGGCCGTTAATACTTATATAAATGAGTTACGTTGATTTAGTTATTTAGTCAGTTAATTCACATATTTACAGTAGAAAATATTGTGTAGTCTTTCTTCTTTAAATAAAGTTTTTTTTTATTTATTCTTTTCTATCATTAATTTTTGTCAAATAAAAAGTATTATTTAAGAATACATTTCTTATTTTTTCATATATTGCATAAAGTACCTTCTTTTGGAAAACAAATTTTCCTTCATATATGTTTTTATACAATTTTTATATTGCTTATACATTCTTACATACTTCTATACACATATTTGCAACAATAATTTTATTTATGTAATTTATGCACATTCTTTATATAAACTTTTTACATTATTTTTAATACATATTTAAAATATTTATACTTTCAAAAATTAGTTTTTACCTCTTCCATCTTTTGATAAATTCAGTCTAGTCGGGTACCATATTTGTGGATTCTGAAGGATACCTAACCCTTTTCTTCGAAAAATTTGAACCCTTACCTAGAATCTAAATTGATTTTCACAGATTTAAACACAAGTCATACATGTTAATAATTAAATAGTTTTCATTGTTTTCCTTAAAAATTATGTGGCAACTCTATTTAAAATTCAATTAATTTAGAGTTCATAAGTCGTGCTTGTTTTAACCTTGATAAAAATATGACGTGATAAACGTCAATATGACGTAATAATGTTGGCCTGACCATTGAAAATCACGAGTATGAGGTAGATGACGTCAATAGACTGCAACTAACTTCCCTTTGGATGACGATGCTGATGCTGATTTAGACGGGACTAGTGCTACTAGGGCGATTGTGTTACCCACGCAGGCTCCTAGGGTGAAGTCTAACATCATCAGAATGATGATATAATTGTTGAAATTGAAAGGGTTCTTTGGTGGATTACTATGTGATGATCTAAACATACAATTGTTTTGTCAACATACGCAAATCCTTTAATTACCCTAGAGTTGGTCAGAATGCAATCCAATTGAGGTTGTTTTACCATTATCTCTTTCTAGGGAGGAAACTTTGTAGTTAACTAAACTCGTTCCTAATTCTATTACAAATCGAAATCAGTTAAAAGCAATTTTCTTTGAAAAATTCTTTTCACATTCCAAGATGTTATAGTTGAGGAATAGGATAATCAACTTCAGGCAACTACTGAATAAGGCATTACATGAGACTTGACTTAGATTAAAAAAAAAACTCATTCAATGTTCCAATCACAATATGACTGATTAGCACTAGATGGAAATATTCTATAGGGAACTGAACTCAAACATGAAGCAAACAATAGATAATACAACGGGAGGTTCTTTCATGACTTAAACTTTTACATATGCAATTGTGCTATTGGATAGGTTGACCAAATCTAGCAGAGTTTTGCATACCAAAAATTCCTAGGTAGAAAGCAACACATATACAGTTGGCATGTCGGCTAAGCAATGTCGAAGAGAAAAAGAGCATTACCAATATACAACACACATGAAGACTCAGATAGATTTACTCAGTAAACACTTGTTTTCTGGTAGTGTTGAGAAGGTGAAGGCAATTGGTTCACATAGTAGAGCAGCTAAATCTAATTTTAAGGAAAAAGATAATTACCAAAATACTTAGGGGTTTCCGGGACATTAGCCAAGAAAATCAAGGTCAGAATAATCAATGGGATAATTATTATGAAAACTTTGGTTATGACATAACTCGAATCGGGGCCTAGTCATGTCGGGTGCCTCAAGCCCAACCGGGACCGGAGACCCCTCTAATACCACACCTATATCCCATATCAGGTGAGTTCTATATATATATATAATCCAAAATAAAATAGAATAATCATAAATCAAATGTAGTCAACCGGTGTCAGCCCAAATATGTGATGCCAATATTAAGGATGAAACTAATATCGACACTGCCCATACCAACCCATAGTAGCCCCACAAAACCTCTATCCAAAAGTAGAGCAATATTCGATTGGGACATGCCCCCGACCATAGCCAAAACCAAAGTTTATAAAATGACCAAAGTACGTAAAGAAATCTATGACACGAAATAGAGACTTTTCGGAATATGGAAGCTCACCACTTCAATCTAACACAAGATAATCTAGAATTCGATCACTGAGTAGGAGGAGTACTATGGTATGTTCCTGTATCGCGCAGGGATACATCCACCCGAAGATGGGTTAGCGGATGAAAGCTAGCAAGTACTCAGGAATAAGGATAAAATAATGCTAACCTTTAAATCCAAGTAAATAACCATATGCATTCACAACCATACATATATATTCCATGCCAGGAAAGGAAACCAGGTTTAGAATGCCTTTAAAACCATTAACCTGGGTATGTGTAGTTTAACCGTCCTAGAATCAACCATGCGCTATATGGGTCTAGTGTTACTCCTTGAATGGGCCCCGAATCGTGTAGCCGCGCGAACCAAAGATATCATAGGAGTAGAGGATTCCTGTGTACCCTTTGCTCTCCATGATACATATATACAAGTGAAACTTAGGGGATTCCCGTATACCCCATAAGTATAGTATATGGTCGCCATAACCAATCCTCATGTCGACAAATATTTATTTCCAGTGTACGTCCATTAGTCTCACACCTTCAAGATTAGCTATCACACCCTGCCATTATTTCCCAATTAAACCATTAGCACACAACCAAGTTACCAATTCTATTTATATATTAACCAAGGCTATAAGAAGTGGTAGCATCATACCGACTATAGCTTGCAAGCAATGTCCTTAGCCAACCTTTTTAAAGGATTCCCACGTACCATACCCAAATATTACATTAAGTTTACTAGGGGGATTCCCATGTACCCTACAAGTAGTTGATTATTATGCTTTATTAGGGGATTTCCTTATATCTCACAAGGCTTTCAATTAAACCATAACCATTACCACCAAGACCTTAACATATAAACATTTAAAACCATTTGAAACCATCTAAGCCAATTTAGGGTTCCAGTACCACTTTATACCATGCAAGTTCATAATAAAAGTTCAACAATGTAACAAAAACATTTTCATAGGCATTTTATCAAACATGTTGAGGGCATATAGTTTCCAAAACCAAAACCAAGTATCAATTGACCATTACCATGCAACCATATGTTCAAAACACCATTAAAGCATGACAACCATGATTAAAAACATGGGTAAACCATAAGCAACCATTTATAACCAAAACCCCCAATATATAATTCAAAACCCAAAACAATACCACAATAATGCCATGAAAACCATACATTAAATCATGCCTTTAGTTGAACTAACAATGGGGGAGGATTAAAATTCCTTAGATTAGGAAGAAGATAGAGAGAAACCGCTCTTGTAATCCCCAAATTAACCACCTTTAAGAAAACCCTAGGTTTTATTTAACCTAAGAGCCTTGAGAGAATTTAAGAGAGTTTCAAGTGTTTTTTTTATTAGAATAATAGGGTTAAATGATGTCTCAAAAGTGTTTTAAGTCATGGGGTCATGAGGGGTTAAGAGGGGAAATGTCTAGAATACTCTCAACTTAAACTACATAATTTTCCCGCAGGAGGGTACGACTTCACCACCCAATCTGTACCTTATCATACAAGTGGTACCCATCACTCTTACCCTAGGCATCCCTTAGAACCCCTACACTGTCCAATATACGACCATAAAGGCCCACTCATACCTAAGAATATGACCAGTACCCTTAACCCGTACCCATAATAGAATTAAAAGGGGTTGGCACTATCTAACATGCGAGTTAGACTTTACCACTCATACCCTATCATCATAACTCATGGTGAGACACTCGTACTCAGATCCAATTTATGTTACTAAATATCAGATGAAGTGAAGGAAAATCCATCCCAATGACCCATCACCAACCATACTACTCGTACCCACCTAGTCGTATCTATACCAGAAACTCAACCACCCAACATTGGAAAACATAGGACTGGGTCACCTGACCTGTACCCTCACCATACAACTAGTATGGTGAGTCATATGATGTTTAGAAAGCCCAAAACCTAGGAAATTTCTAAGGACCAGAACCTTGGGTATTTCAGTTATAGAGATTGTTGAACACTATCACCTATATAATTTTTTTGGTTTAGGACGATTGTTGTCAATATAATAACCCAACTTAAGTTGGGGTTGAGTCCACGAGCAGCGTAACTAGTATTTGATTCCTATGTATGTTGAAATCTACTAAGTATTTACCCGTAATGTAAACATAAAGTAAGACATAAATTAAAATTGGAGGGGGGAGAGGGGGTATGGTATGAAAGGTTATTTAAAAAAAAATCTACCCGAACTACAAATTTAGAGCAACAATTGTAGATAAAATTTCAATAGGAGAATAGTCTTGGGATTATGTTTTCCTAGGGGAAAATAGTGCATGGGTACATGAGAATCAAACGCAAACTCTAGTTAATAACTATATGGGTAGGCTAGGTTAGGGGTTTTGATGTTAGTTTTTCAACCAAACACTAAAATATCACCCATGGACACTTTTGAATACCTCATTGGTGTGGCAAACAAATCAACCCAAAACCTCAATTGGGCATTCCTATTTCTAGGAAGATGCCCAAGACATAGCAAATTCACAATCCATCCTTATTTCTAAGACAATGTAAAGGAATAAGCTAACGTCTAATTATTGTTCACAAACAATTGTCACCCATATCCCTCTTTCAAGGATGATATGGAATCTAAAAGAATACACACATCCCTATTTTAAGGATAATGTGGAAGTTTGGGAAATTGGGGCTTTCACCCATAAATTCCAATTTAACAATCAAGTATTAGTGAATCCCAACATCATTAACCAAGAATCTACACTAACAATCAAGACCCACACACATTTGCACCCTATTCCAACATAACCCTAAGATAGATGTTTAGCTACTCATGAAGTTTGAGATAAGAAATATACCCGAATTGAAATTCAAACCTTTCATTGAAGAGGCCAAGCAAGGGTATTATCAAATTCAACTTTAATTACAACTAAAATCCTTGGAACATTGACTATAATAATATTTCCCAATTTAGTAGCATTTTCTCCACACCAAAAATTAAATTCTAGTTGCAAGATATCTCTAATGTGAAAGGGTTTTTGTCGTTTAATGTATTTAGGTTCAGCTGCTTGAAATGACAAATCTGCCCGTGGACTATTCTACTCCCTCATAATCGCGCTCACTGGATCACGATTGTGTTACCATGATTGCGACCATTGGGTCATTTTTCATAATAACTGAGGCTCATCCATTCCTCTAATTTCTTAACCACGATCGCGACTCTGAGCATCGTGATTGCGGTACCTAAGGGCTACCTGAATTGTAGCTTTTGCACTAACTCTTCCCTTTTTGATCCCTTTTTAGCTCACTTCATTTATTTTCTTCCCATTACATGTATACCACCAAAACACGAGAATTAGTGCATTCAAATGACAAATTTGCCTCATTAATACCATTTAACCATAGTAGTGTACTTGAATTTAGGCATTAATGAGTGGTAAATTTACCACTCATCAATTGTGAGCATGGGAATAGAAGAATAATGGAAATCAAAGTGTGTTATATGTACCGTATGTACCACCTGACAATCGTGATTATGATGTAAATAACTTAGTGAAGTTGTCAATGGAAACCATGATTACTAAGTTGCTAAAAGGGGGTGGAATCTGCTGATGTAGGTGTCAAAGAGATGAAAAGTGACTTATCAACTACGAGTCAATGGGTTGATTCTCATTCCATTTATATTAAGTAGTTAGAGCATCAAATGAATCAATTGTCTGTTACCTTTAACTAGTGAAAGAGTGGAACTTTGCTAAGTGATACAGGGCAAAATTCAAGAAATGATGTAGCTTGTCTAGATATCACCACTAGAAGTGGTAGAGTGTTACCTGAATCACATCTGATAATTCAAACACATGTAGATGATGTTGCATCTGAGGATGAAAACATTATGGATGATATTTATTTAAAAGATGGTACAACTAAGTTTGAAAAGATAAAGATGTAGTGAAAAAAAGGTTACTGTGGGAAATCTCCCAAATTGATGAATGATGATGAGTTAAGCAAGAAAATATGGAAGGAAAAGGAAACACCGCTAACCCAAATTCCTAAGCCTCCTTCTCCATTTCTACACAGGCTAAAGAAGAAGGAAAAATATAGAAAATTTAGTAAATTTATGTCCATACTTAAGAAGTTATCGGTAAATGTTCCGTTGATGAAGGATTTGGAACAAATGCAAATATATGGGAAGTTTAGAAAGGACATAATCATAAAGAATAGAATAGTGAGTATGAACCGATGGACAATCTCTATTACTACAAGATCATTGGTCTAAGAGAAATCTGATCCTGGGGCATTTAATATTTCGTCCACAATTTGTGCATTCAATTTTGTGAGGTACTTTATGACCTTGATGCGAGCATCAATCTGATACCCTTGGACATATATAATAGTTGGACTTGGAGGCCCCTAAGTCAACATCTAACCAAATGAAATTCTCTATGATGTATGGTTGAAAGTTAACATTTCATATTTTTGGTAGACTTTATGATTCTTGATTGCAAGGTCTACTTTGAAGTACCTATAGTTTTGGGAAGATTTTTTCTGGCCACCAAAAAGGTGTTGGTAGATATAAAGAGAATTAGCTTAAATCAGGCTCAATGATGGTGAGGTAAACTTAAATGTTTGTCAATTAATAAAGCAACTAAGAGATATGAGTGTTGTTTCTGTGATTAATATTGTGGAACAAAGTGAGATAGATGTGCATGTTAAAGAGAAATTTGCAGTTGTAACCTTAGCAACAATGTTGATGAATTTTGATAACAATCGCACTGAGGAGTATGATGAGACACTTTGTGCATTGACAAGAATGGGATCATATTCTTATGCTCTGAAGAAGTTAGACCTAGACTTGAAAAATAGGCCAGTATGACCAGTAAATCCATCTATTGAGAAACCACTAGTGCTGGAGTTGAAGGAATTGCAAGGCCACTTGATATTAGGTAAAAAAAATACTCAACCAATGATTATTGAAGTGGATTTTGTGAAAAGTCAAGTAAAGGCTCTTATATCGGTATTGAGAAGCTATAAAAGGGATATTGGGTGGACTATCACAGACATCAGTGGCATCACACCGAGTACTTATACTTATAAGATTCAGTTATAGGAAGACTACACTCCCACTATTGAACATCAACACAGGCTTAATCCACCAATACAAGAGGCGGTAAGGAAGGAGATAATAAAGTGGCTCGATGTAGAAGTGCTGTAACCAATCTCAGGCAGTTAGTGAGTAAGCCAGTATAGTATGTCCCTAAGAAAAGAGGTATGACTGTGGTGGCTAATGAGAAAAATAAGTTGATTCCACTTAGTCCGATCATAAGATGGAGATTATTCATGGATTACAGAATGTTGAACTCTTAGACACTTTAAAATCATTTTTGTGACCAATCACTCCAATTTGCATTGAAAAACTCAGCCAATATCATTTTTATCTCTCTATTTGTCACTTCTACTTGACCACTAGTTTAGAGCTGATAAGGGGTAGCCACCTTGTGTTGTTTCACACCATACTTTGCTAAAGTGGACCAGAATATGTTATTACAAAAGTAGAAACCCCCATCACTTATGATTGTAAGAGGAGCACCAAAATGAGAGAAAATTTTCATTTTCAAAAATGCCACAACATTTTCAAGTTTGCTTTACCAACCTGGAAACCAACCAATAGGAGACCTATACCTCCTACCATGAAATGCCTCAAACAAAGCCATATAAATACTGGAGTGATAATTGTTATTATAATAAAACTCAATGAGAGGAAACTGATCATCCCAACTACCCTTAGAGTCGATCACATAAGATCTTAACATAACCTCTAAGGTTTGAATGGTACACTCTACCTGACTATGTATCTATGGGTGAAAGGTTGTAATAAGATAAACTTTGGTACCTAGATCCCTCTGGAAGGACTTCTAAAACTACAAAGTAAACTGAGTATCCCTAACTAAATTAATAGTCAATGGGACTATATGAAATTGACCAACTCTTGAGGATAGAGTCTAGCATACTCCTAGGCTGACTCTATAGTGTTATTTCCCGATAATGCACTAACTAGTCATCAGGTCCACCATAATCCATATTGGATTATACTATCGACGAGAATGAGTTCATCCTATAATGAAGTTTATATTAATGTATTCCAACTTCTCAGTAGAAATACTGATATTCTGCATCGTACCACCTAGTCTTTGGTGAACCTTAACTTGTTGGAAATTTGGATACTAAGCTATAAATTCCATGAGATCTTTTCTTATTCTATTCCACCAGTAGACTTCCTATAGGTCATGGTACACCTTGGTGGCACCTAGGATAATGGAATATTATAACTGTGAGCTTCTATCAATTCTTTTATATTCAATCATCTACATCTGGAACACATAATCAACCCTAAAAACAAAGAACACCATTTCCATCTTAGGAGAAAATCTCTACCTTCTAACTTTGGACTACTTTTTTCAAATTAAGCAAAATTGGATCTCTATCCTACTTTACCATCACCTCTTCTACTAAAGAAGATACTGTATTATTCTAATCATAACTCTACCTTCAGCTGAATCAACTAACCAAACTCCTAATCACTTAATTCCATGGATATCATGAACTAATTCTTTATTTTTATCCTCTACATGAGCAACACTACTTATAAAAATTCTTCTAAGAGAATTAACCACTACATTGTCTTTAATCACATCATATAAAATACACATGCCATAATATCTCAAAAACTCTAGCCATATTTTCTGATGAAGATTTAGGTCCTTCTGTCTAAATACATACTAAAGGCTCCTATTATTAGTGAATACATCCACATGAAATACGTATAGATTATACCTCCAAATCTTTAAACTACAACTATCACTCATGATCATGAGTTGGGTAGTTTTTCTCATGAGGTTTAAGATGTTTATAGAAATAATCTATGATCTTACCAAGTTGTATCAACACACAATTAAGGATAACTTTAGAAGCATCACAAGAAATAATAAACCCATCTGGACCATCTAGTAGAATCAAAGTTGTAGTAGAGCTGAGTCAAGTCTTCAACTCCTGAAAACTTTTCTTGCAAGAGTCAGACCACTAGTATGTGGCTTTCTTCTGAGTAAATCTAACCATAAGAGAAGAAATAGATAAAAATACTTCAACAAATAATCTATAGTAGCCAGCTAGATCCAAGAAACTCCTAAGTCTAATGGAGAGATGGGTCTAGTCCAGTTTCTAACTGCTTTGGTCTTTTGAGGATCAACCCAAATACCATAACTAAAACTAATGTAACCAAGGAATGCTTCTACTTTCAACCAAAATTAACACTAGCTAAATTTAGCAAATAACTAGCAATCTTTTAGTGTCTTCAAGATAATCCTCAAATGCTATGCTTGTTTATTCTTACTTCGAGAATAAACAAGGATGTTATCAATGTGTAAAATGATGAATATTCCCAAGTACTACTTAAACACACTGTTCCTTAAGTCCATGAAAGTTGCGGAAGTATTTATTAGTCCAAAAGACATAACAAAAAATTCACAGTGACCTTATTGAGTCCAGAAGGTTGTCTTGAAATGCCATTCTTTTTTATTGTGACTTTTTTCAATTGGCAGTAATAAATGCACATTCTTAGGAAATTGTCTTTATTATGTATAAAGAGAATTGAAGCACCCTATAGAGAGATTTTGGGTATGATGAAACCTTTCTCTTAAGAGTTCTTTATCTATTTATGCAATTCTTTAAGATTATCTAGAGCTATACTTTAAAGAGGAATTGAAATATCTTGGGTATTTGGAAGAAGGTCCATTCTAATGTCTATCTACTGGTCGATAGAGACTCTGAACAAATTTTCACAAAATGCTTTTGGGAACTAATTCACTCCTAGAAATGATCGGGGAGTTGAGTTTTTTAATATGGTATTCTTGATTCAAACTAGATGGTAGATATAATCCTTAGATATTATTTCACTAGCCTTAATATATGAGACAAACTAATCTACAAGCGTTGAAGCACTGACTTTTCATTCTAAGACCGCTTTATTTGGGAATTGAAACTTAATGGCTCTGGTTCTATAGTCAACTAGGCATAATGGAAATGTAACTAATCCATGCCAAGAATGGAATCAAAATAGATCATATCTAACTCTACTAGATTAATTATGGTGGTTTATTGGGAAATTGCGACTGGGTAGTTTTTGTTTGCCCATTTAGCTATAACTAAGTCGCCAATACGAGTTGAGCCTAAGAAGGGTTCTAAAAGGGTTTAGGGGACTAACATCAAAATCCATTGGAATAATAAGGAGTCATGATGGAAAGTGTGTCTTTGAGATCTTGTAATGCATATACATTAATATAGAAGACTCACAAAGTAGCAGTGGCTATAATGAAACCATCCTAATCCTTTTGACTCTGCAAAGCATAGAACCTATTTTGGTGTAGCTCTTCACCTATACTAGAAGAAGCACCCTGCTAATTAGGGCATCCCAAAATAGATGTTTATGAAGTAGGCTAGGACTGCTGGCGAACATCTCCGACCCTCTTCTAAGGAAACCCCTCAACTTGTGACCTGGCCTGCCACATCCAAACTAAACACCACTGTCAGATATACACTCTCTTTGGTAGTTTCTATGACCTTATTGGAAATCAAGAAATTTCATCCTCTAGTAATTCTACCATAATACTAAGATCTTAGTTCTCTATATCTCTGTCCCTATTTGAATCTAAGTGTTGGGGCACTACTAGGGGATGAGACTAGATCTGAAGAGCTATGCTGAAATTAAAAGGGATTTCCTCCACCTAACCTTTATGAATAATCAAATTTACCTATTCTATATCTTCTAGTCTCTCTCTTTCTCTTTCATATTTTTTTCTTCAATATGTTAGGAATGAGTCATAAGTAGATTTCCATATATCAAACAAGCATAATAGTCTTGTACTCCTTGACCACTGACTCAGAACACCATAAAAAAACTTACCCATTTGGGCCCTTGGATAAGCAACCATTTTTGGAACATATATAGAGAGATGTGTAAAGTTTTAAGAGTATTCCTTCACTGACACATTGCTCTTCTTTAAATTTATGAACTCCTTAATTCTAGTTTCCCTTAACTCATTGGAAAATACCTATCTAGAAAGGTATTTATATTTATGAACTCATCCTAATATACTATGCCTTCATCTACATATCTACCTTCTTTCCACTTTTTGAACTAACTCTGATCCACTCCCTTCAATTGATATACAACTAAATCTGCACTCTTAATTTGAGTAATACCTATGATATAAGTGATCTTCTGAACATCAATGTAATCCTGTGGATTATCCGCCACCTTTGAACCATGGAACTCTTAAGGATTCATCCTAGTAAAGTCTCAGACTCTTATAGCACCTATACTACCATTAGACTTAGAAGATGCAAACATTTTTTCATTGACCTGGTTGGTCATATCCTACGAAAGCACTAGAAAAGCAGTGCTAAATTTGATATGAGTTACTTGCTCATTCAAGAGATCTATTGGAGTTGGTGGGTCTTATTGGTTACCATTCCCATTTATTCATCTGTTAGCTATTTTGGGAGGCATTTTATGTAAACGCATAGATCACGGGTTAGAAGGATATTAAAAAGAGTTAAAATCTATCAGACAAGATGAATCATGAAATAAGTGAAACTTTCCTAAAACATCTTGTAGCCTCTCTTATGTAAGTGTTTCGCTCTTCATATCCATGAATGAGACTCTACTTAACATAGATTTTTTGACACCATAGGACACTTTAAACCTGATTCTCTAATAACAAGATTTTCACAATCCAAATCTACACTCTAGGCATGACATGATGCTTAGAGACATAAGTGACCCCAAGCTAACCCATGGCATGACATGACATGACACTAATAATATGGAAATTAGATAAATAACTAATTAACTAATATTAAAGCTAACTGATTATTAGATATCAAATTACTAATTGAGAATAAAATAAGTCTGATTAAATCATTAAAATAAATACTATTTTTAACACAAACTTTAACACTGAAATGCCTATTATTTGTCTCAAAGCCTCTACTAACTGATGAGTTGGTAGGACAAACCCCCAGCTAACTCAAAATATATGAAACTAAAATAAAATACTAAAAAAAAATATAACATTGAATTCATGTCCTTGGTTGATGAGGAGTCACCATTATTTGTTGCTAAGAAGTTACTAAATTGTATTAACTGTGAGTTTGATGCTGAGCACTGAAACCTATATCATAAGATAATATTGTGAAAAAAAGTATGGAATCATTACTTTGAATGTACTGATCATTTGAGATATACAACTATAAATAACTAAATATGCAGGAAAACTGCTTAAATACTGAAATGAAATACATTACTTAATGTAAAGTTGAACTATAGTACAATGCCTCTATTATAGATATGTAATGAACCTTTTGGTCATTTTACATAATTCCATTATTATTTGTTGTTTGATCTTATCCATAGCTTCCCCAAGTCATTTATGACTTTCTGGGACTGTCTGTTTAATTACCAAGTAGTTCATTTGGTTTTTAGAACGAATTCCTTGTTTGGAAGTCTTTGTTAGTTCCAAATGGCACCAGGAAAAAACTTAAGTAAAATGATCTTGTATGTGAAGTAGGACTGCGCCAACATCTCTAGAATGTTGATTTTTGGCTAGATAGACCTTTAGTTTGGGTCCCAATACACTCAAGCTCATTTCGACCTATTGGTCATAAAGTTGGAAAGTTGGAAATATAGGCGTGGGAACCATATTTGGTTCAAACAAAATCATATTGAAAATCCAACTTTGGAAATGCATATGGAATGTCAAATTTAGTGTGGTTATATAGTTTATTTGAAAAAATCAAATTTCAAATAAATCCCGAGGCATCATTGCAAACTTGAAAAACTTTCCAAGTTGCAGGTACTGGTGCCATGGCGATCGCGCAAGGTCACCATGATTGTACCATGGTGATCTTTACAAGGAACATGGTGATCATGACATGGAAATTACTATCCTAGTTATGACTATCATGCTATCTCTTTGCCTGAAGGGTCTATAAATAGATCCCAATGTCGCAAATTTAGTCATTTTCTCTTCATCCTTGAAACCTAAAACCCCTATATCGGTATTATGACTCAAAATTGAGCCTTATGGGTGACTTGTATTCTTGATAAACATATTTTATCATTATTATCATCCGCAGTAAGGTAAGATTTCATCACTTTATGAAGAATTTCCTTGTTTTTGACCCCAAACTCCAAATTCACTTAGGGCTTGATTTTAGCCTTAATATTGCTTGGTTTACACCCATTTTTAAGGTTTTTGTTCCATGAGCATGATATCATGTTAGGCTATCTTTGGAAATTTATTTTTCATACGTGGGACCCATTTGGCATTTTTGGCATTAATTTTGGACTCAAAGCACAATGGTGCAATATGGGTATTGTTATACTCATATTGATGAGTAGATTATGATTTTGATAGTGTGATGGAACTTTGGAGATTGTGAAGTGAAGATGAGCATGTGGTGAATGATGTATGGTTTTGTAGTTTGTCTTTAAGGTAGGATTCTGTCTACTCTTCTTCGTAGATTATGTGTGATATATATTGTGTGTGAATGTGAATATTAAGATTAACTAAGTAGAATGAATCAGTTTTGAATATTGAAGCTTAGGGATTTGATGAGGGTTTTGACTTGTAAGTTGAAATTCTTAACATCATTTTAGAATCCTATTATTTTCTCCCTAGATTAGACTAATTTGTGGCATGTATATGGCGTGTGTTAAGTTTGAGATGTGGTTTTGGCATTGGAAGTATGGATAGTATATTTGACCTTAGTTGGGCTAGTCTAGTGATCTTTAAATCATGATTTGGGTAAGATTGACTTAAATTCTCATGTTTACAGTCGAAGTTTCTATCTTAGGTGTGGTTATAATTTACTTGACATCTAAAGGTTGAACTAGATACCGTAGTCTAGTTTGGTGGTATAAATTGCCTAAGTATGGAAATTAAGGATTGAAATAGGTTCTTCTAGACCATCTATGGACAAGACTTATGTTAGCCCTTGTGGACTTAGTTGCAGATGTTAGGCCTATTTGAGACTACTGAGTGTTTATAATAAGTTTACTTTTATGGCTTGGTAAATTGTGATATCTTACTCCAGATTATGATTAATGGCCAATAGATATGATGTTCCTCTTAGAAATGATATTGGGCCTTTAAAGAGGTTATTTCCTCTTTGATATGATAATTGACCAATAGAAATGATATTCCACAGTAACAATATACAACCTATAGATATGATATTCCTTATAGAGGTGATGTGGCTTATAATTCTGATTTATGGCCTAGTGATACATTATATCTCCTAGATATTGGATGCCTTACTTATAATATGCCTCTTAGATGTGAGACAATTACAAATATGCTCTACTGCCTATAACTATGTTATGCTTCATAGTTAGACTATGACTTATGAATATGAGATGGCCTACTAACAAGAGTATTGATATGAATTTTGGATACATATGTGGGACTAAGGCCGTGATATTGATTTTGTAATAATTTCAGACATATTATTGGGCCAAAGGACATGGTATGATATGAGTTAGATATCTGGGAAGTAATTATCCTTATAAAGGATACAGTTGTAGTTTATGAATACATGTATATATATATATATGTTTATATGCATATCTCTTCAGTATTTGATGAAGGAAGATGCAGTATAATGTTTATGATTCAAATGTTTTAATACTGGTAATGACATGCATAGATTCAGTACATTCATGATCATTATATCGGTAAATGAAGTTATTCTAGTTAAAACATGATATTATGACTATTCTTCCCAAATAAGAGTTAAAATCCACTTTGTATCTTAAAAATAAATTTCTTTACAATGATAACAACCTAGCTTAACGGATAATCTGTATGAATAAAAAAGGTTAATAATGATAATTTAAAGATTTGATTGAGGCAAATTTCAATCCATAAATTGACACTATTATTTACTATGGTCGTGAGATCTTTCGATCCTTTCTACACTTTATAATGATTTAGTCCCAAAGATCACTCCAAGCAATTGATTTACGAACTTACACTTTTTTTAGCCACGACATGAGTCCGTGCACCCATTATATATATGCTTAGTGATAATGTGATAACGATGATGAAAGATGAATTATGGATATATACTCTACCTTGCTTCTCTTTTATGTTTATTTACTTTTTCTCTCGTAGGGCTTGTAATTTACTTTTGACCTCGTGGGGCTCGCTCTCTATTATTGACAATGATTTGGATATTATGATGATGTGATGATTCTCGGAAAAGTCAGAGAGTATTATGATGATGTGATGATGCCCGACAAGGCCATAGGATATTATGATAATGTGATGATACCCGACAAGGTCGGAGGATATTATGGTGATAATATTGATACCCGAAAACGCTGGAGGATGATTATGTTAATGATGGTAATGATGATGATGTTTATGATAGTTATGGTTGTGACATTGGTATTATGATATTATGGATTATTTTTTTATTTATACTTGCATGTGCATCACCTTTCACCAGTATGTGCCTATGTCTATTAGCTGGTATGGGACGTTTGCATAGATATGTGTGGTGACTATGCCTTGTGTTGTTGTAAGATGATTAAATCTTTCATGCCTGGGGCGGTTAAGGCACACATAAGCTTGGCTAGGTGTTTGGTTTTCCAGAATAGTTGATTACTCGCATTGTTATTAATAATTTTACTATCATTGTTATGATCATTGTTATGTCTATCTTATGACAGATTGGTCATTGATTTGATATCAATATTAATGTATGATTCTGGCCTTTTCTATCTTATGATTTCATTATTATGCATGATTAATTCATGATGAGATATATGGATTAGAAACCCTAAGCATATTGGTACTAAATCCTTATAGGATTATAATGAGGCCTTAAAATAAAGATATGGCGATCTAGGTTATGCTTTGAGTTGACCTTATATCAATATATATGTTCTTAGCCTCCCATATCAACGTAATATGTTTTAATATTGACAAAATAATAATTGATAATTTGTAGGATACAGAAGATGTCTAAGGATGGAAGAATATCTTGCACAAGGCAAGGAGCATCCATCCATAAATAAGCCAACATTGAATATGGAAACCACATCAATCAAAGATAGTACTGGACATATCTCAAGGCAAGACAATTAAAGAACACCAAATATCAATAAACAAAATATCTCTCAAGGAAAGAAAATCACACCCTTTACATGGACATATCTGATATGGTCATGTATGGCTGTGAGAAAGGAAAGCTGCACCACATATGGACAAACCTGATATGGACATACCATATGGTGAAAATCCCTTAATCAAGGAATCAATTCAAATCCTTGATTGAGAAAAATCCCTTGGGTTCCCTTATAAACATTGGAAGAAGAAGTAGTTGAAGGATATAAAAGCCAAGACTAAAGACCAAAGAACACACGCCACTTCTTGGAAAATCTGAGTGTGTCTCAATCTTAATCTTGATAGAACTTTATACTATTTGTTTGCAACAGTCACAAATGAAAGATCGAGTAAATTTAGTTATAACATTTGAAGCCATGTCACAAGATTTGAATATCAAAATAAGCTTCAAATCTTGTTTTCCACATATATATTCTGACACCACTTTGAAAAGTTGAAAGAAAACTCTTGAAACCCAAGGGGACTGGAAGAAGGCACCACATTGGTGTTCGAAATCAGGATGAATTATTATGTTGTTATTTTACCTACCTATTTATTTATCTGCATCATTAATTCTAACTTTGTCCTATTATGTATACTTGTGTGTCGGAAAGTCGACTGTCTAACTTGACCAGTCGACTCAAGAAATTTCAATTCACCCCTTTTTGACATTCAATTGGCATCAGAGAAGGTCTAACTAAAAGTGTTGCTTAACCATACATGAGAAAACATCCAATGATAAACAATCAAATTCTAGGAGCTCTTCTTCAAGAGGGTCACTCCTCCATAATACCACCATACTTCAATAGACAATACTACACCTACTGGAAGAATAGATTCAGAATCTTTGTTCAATCAAATGATTTCCAAGCATGGGTTGTCATTAAAAAAGGATCAAATCCCATTCCAGGACTTCAATAAAAATAGAAGGACGAGGAATCAAGCAGTGGTGATGTGGAAGATCATGAAAAGTTTAAAGTCATCAAGGAACAATAAGAGGTAATTCAAACTAATGCAAGAGCTATAAGTTTAATTCTTTGTGTAGTTAGAGATGAAGAATATGACAAGATATCAACCACTGAAACCCCAAAAGAAATGTGGGACAAATTAGAGGTAACTTACGAAGGAACAACCAAAGTCATAAAGGCGAAAATAAGTGCTCTGGTCAATGAGTACGAGCTCTTCAAGATGGAAGAAAATGAAAGTGTGGAATCAATATTTGCTAGATTTAATAAAATTGTTTGTGGATTGAAGTCATTAGGGATGATCAATCCACATAGTCTGCAAGTTCTAAATCTTGTGAGAAGCCTTATAAAAGTATAGGAGACCAAAGCTGACATTCTAGAAAATAGAGATCTCCATAACATGACCTATGAAAAACTATGAGATTATCTTATTGCCTATAACAAAACTATATTAATAGGTATAACAAGGAGGAAAATAAGAACCTAGTGTCGTTCAATGTTGTAACAACTTAGAAGAAGAATCCCTGGAAGAAGACAATAGTGAGGGTATGTCTTTTATAAACCATGGAGTAAGGCAGATATTGTAACAAAGGAAATAAAGACAACAAGGGTTCAAAAATAATGAATTCAAAAGGAATGATGATCACTATTATTACTGTGAAAAGACCGATCATATTAAGCAAAATTGTCCAAAATTGAGGACTAGATCATCCTGAAAAAAAAAAATCTTTGGGGCATGGAGCGGTGAGATAAAATAGAAGAAAAATAGAAAAAACCAACATGTGTTTTATGGAAAAAGGTGAATCAAGTGATGTGAGACCCTACCATTGTCATAATTTCAACATTCTTTAAACAAATCTTGATGTGATTACTGATGAGCTTCAAAAGGTTATTAATAAATACAATAAACTTGCTCAAGAAAAAAAAACTTGGAAAGCTCCGTTAAATTGAAATCTTGAAGAGGAACGAAGAAACTGACAAATCAAACTTGAAGAATGTCAAATCAAAATTGACTTACTTCAAGAAGAACTTGATGACATGATAATTCAATTAAATAGCATTAGAAAATCACCAAGTTATTGTTCCATATGATCTAACTTTTTTAAAATGAAAACAAGTTCCTCATCAAGTTTGTTTGAGTCAGCTAGCACCTATTTTTATTTTCAAGGACCAGCCTGATACACCTGTGGTAAAAAGGGACATAAATCACATAACTATACAAAAAAATCTAAAGGTGTGTAGGTTTGGAGACCCAAAGAAAATACATCTGACCCTCAAGGACCCAAGACTATTTGGGTACCTAAACAAAATTAATTCACTTTCTTTATAGGGACATATCCGTAAAAACTATAGGAAAGTAACATGGGTAATCGAAAATGGATATTCCAAACATATGACTGAAAAGAAAGAAAATTTTTACTCTTTAAAGAAAATAGAAAGAGGATCAATCAGATTCAGTGACAACGCTAAAGGTGACATCATTGGAGTCGGCTCAGTAAAGCTCAACTCCTTATGCAAAATCATTAAAGTGTATCTCATAGATGGACTTAAAGAAAACCTACTCAGTATCATTCAGCTATGTGATGCAGGATTTGGAGTCTACTTCAAAGCTGAAAGTTGCTCTATCAAATATAAAAAAATAGACATTTCTCTTATTGGTGAATGTATCAACAATATTTATGTTCTTAATAATCCTGATTTAGCTACTATAGATTGCCTCATTATGAAAACAATTGACACTTGGTTGTGGCATAGAAAACTTGGGCATGCTAGTATGCATGTCATCGAGAAACTCTCTAGACTTAAACAGGGAAAGTTCTGCCAAAGCTCAAATTTGAAAAGGATCACATCTGTGATACTTTCCAACTAGGTAAATAGACTCTAACATCATTCAAAGTCATAGACATTTTCACTACTACCAGAATCCTTCAAACAATCCACATGGATCTCTTTGGCTCCACTAAGACCGTGAGTATTAGTGGAAAAAGATATGCCTTTGTTATTGTTGATGATTATTCTCATTTTACTTGGGTAATGTTTCTTGTTCATAAACATGAGGATTTCACAAAAGTTAGGATCTTTTGTAAAAGAGTACAAAGAAAGTAGGACACTTCATCACCTATGTTCACAGTGATCATGGAGGAGAATTTAAAAACAAAGCCTTTGAGGATTATTGTGCTAAAAATGGGTACTCTTAGAACTTCTTATCCCCTTAATCTCTTCAACAAAATAGTGTCGTGGAGAGAAAGAACCGATCACTTTAGGAAACTACAAGAACCATGCTGCTAGAACATAACTTACCAGATCACTTTTAGGCAGAGGTGGTAAGCACAACATGTCATATTATCAATAGATGTCTCATCAAACCAATTCTAAAGAAGACTCCTTATGATATGTGAAGAGAAAAAATCTTAATATTAGTTATTTTCATCCATTTGGATGCAACGGCTTCATCCACAACAATTGTAAAAATAACTTAGGAAAATTCAACCCACAAAGTTATGAAGGTATTTTTCTCGAATACTCTCCCACTAGTAGTAATTATAGAGCTTATAATAAATGAACTCTATGCGTTGAAGAGTCTATGCGTATTGTATTTGATAAAACCAATCACTCATCTATGAGTTTGAGTTTTGATGAAGAATAGGTAAATGATCTATAATTAGGAGTTAAAGAAGACCCAACTCTTGAACTATCAACTGATGAGTCAACTATAGTTAATCTAGAGTTAACTCTCACTGATAAATCAACTAATACCAATGTTCCCAGAGAATGAAGACACAATACAAGTTTTCCAAGTAAATTTATCATCAGAAATCCAAATGATAAAATGCAAACAAGAGTTTATTAAGAAAACAAGCATCCGTTGCTCTCGTGTCTCAAATTGAGCAAAAAAATATTGATGAAGCACTTCAAGATGAGTCTTGGGATGATGCTATGAAGGAAAAATTAGAAGAGTTTAAACAAAATAAAGTATGGAATCTCATAGAAGGACCCAAGAACTTCTCAGTGGTCTAAATTAGACAGGTCTATAGAAATAAACTAAGTGAGGAAGGTGAGGTTATCCGAAACAAATCCAGATTAGTAGATCAAGGCTACTCTCAACAAGAAGGTATAGACTACGATGAAAATTTTGTCTCCTTATCAAGGTTAAAATCCATTCAAATCTTATTAGCCTTTGCGGCATTCAAAAGTTTTAATTGTATTAAATGGATGTGAAAAATGCTTTTAGAAATGGTTACATTCATGAAGAGGTTTATGTTAAGCAACCACCTAGTTTTGAAAATCCCTCTTATCCAAATCACGTGTTCAAACTTTCAAAAGCACTTTATGGTCTCAAGCAAGCTCCAAAAGCTAGGTATGAGAGGCTGGGTACTTTTCTATTGAATAATAATTTTTAAAAATAAAAAATTGATACTTCTATTTTCAGTCAAAACTAGACTCTAATATCATAGTTGGAAGCTCTAACATTTCTTTGTGTGAGAATTTTGTAAATCTAATAAAAAGAGAGTTTGAAATCAAACTCATGGGAGAACTCACATTCGTTTTAGGATTACAGATCAAAGAAATGACAAAAGGTACCTTCATTAGTTAAGATAAGTAAACTAGGAAACTCATAAAAAATATGGAATGGAAAAAGGGAAAGGTTTTTGGACTCCAATCAGTCTTATGATAAATCTAGATTTGGATACATCTAGGAAGGATGTTGTTGAAAAGACGTACAGAGAAACAATTAGATCCCTACTCTATTTAATCACAAGTTAACTTGATATTATGTTCAGCATATGAAAATGTGCACAACTTTAGTTAGCTCCCAAGGAGTCCCACTTAACTACTATCGAGAGAGTTATTCTCTATCTCATAGGGACACAAGACATCAAACTTTAGTATCGTCACTCCTTAAACTTTGAGCTAGTTGGCTATTTAGATGCTGATTTTGCAGGTGAAAAAAGTGATAGAAAGAGCATAAATGGAACAAGTCAGATTCTTGGTGATGACCTAATTTCATGTCACAACAAGAAATAAACTTCATCACCCTATCAACTATTGAAGCTCAATACATAGCCATTGGAAATTATGGAACAGAAATCTTATGGATCGTGCATTAATTACTTAATTTAATTTATGTTTTGCATATGTGCCTATCATGTGTGATAATACTAGTGCTATTAGTCTGTCAAAATATACAGTGCATCATTCTAGGGCCAAGCACATAGACATTAAACATCATTTTATTCATGATCACATAGAAAATGGTGATTTCTCTTTACAATTTGTTGAATCTAAAAAATAGGTGACTGATTTATTTACAAAACCCTTACTTGATGAGAGATTTTGTTTTTTAAGGAAAAAACTTAGTGTATTATGCATTAATGATATTTAAATGTTTAAACCCTTTAATTTTGGTGCAAACAATCTCTTGTATAATTTTTTGTCCATATTTTAAACCCTCTAACTCCAATCTTTTCCTTTTTTAATTTATCCCCTTTTCACATACCTTTTTTCTCTTCCCTCATCATTACCATTTTTTCATCTTTTTAAATTTCCAACACTCTTGTAACTCTTCATCTACCATTATCTTAGTTCACTACACCCTATTTCATCTCTCACCTCTTTATCTTCTCTTTCTCTTTTTATACCCCTCTACCTCTATCTCTTTCTCACATAACTAGAACTTGCTTAATGTCCAACCTCCTTAAACCCTCTCTAGAATGTTTCTCCAATAACCTCGATCTAGTCCCCATCTTTGAATCCTCTGATGAAGCCTCTTCCCACTTCCTTCAGTCAACTATCTCCAAAAAACAATCTTCCTTAAGCCCTAGTTCCTCCTCTAAGAAACACCGGTCCTCTCCTATGGACTCTCTTCCCTAGAGGACATGCACAAGTTCTAGACTTGCACTCAAAGAGAGAAGTTCCTCACCTTTAAAATTTTCTCTATTGTACCCGGTCGTATTATCAATTTCTCTCTGTTAAAGAAGTCTTAATGCAATGTAAATGCTATTGTAAAACTCAAGATCTACCTATGATTTTTTGTTTATGTGGGTTAGAAGTGTTTGAAGATCCTTTTTGCATATTCTTTACAAACCTTCACCTGTCCCAAGACAGTGGAGAATTGGAAACCTTGCTACTGGGAACTCACATAATTCTCAATGATTTTCTATTTGAGAAAGTTTTTGACACCAAATTTTTTGGAGTCATTCCTTTTATGAATGGCTCTTGGCCTAAAAATTTCAAAGTCAGTTTTGAAGAAGCCAAGAAGGCTGTATCATACCCTAACATTAATAATTCCTTCATTGGTCCCTTGCCCCTCAGTTTTAAATATAGAATCTTTGCTTGCATCATTGCTACCACCTTAATCCCTCAGAAAGGCTCTCTTAGCAATGTAATGTGTTGGGATGTATTTGTTCTCAACTACCTGATCAAAAGGTGAAAAATCAACTAGGGTACATGGATTCATGAATACATGCTAGAAAGTGACGCCGACTATCATATCACTAGAATCCTCTATCACTATAGAATTGATCACTCTGCTTATATAGTGGTAGAAGTTTCTACCACATATGACTCCATGAAATTTGGAATAGGATATGTTTTGCTTGATAATGAATGGTGCAAAAAAGAATTCTGCCAAAACTTGGTCGGATACACTCAAGGTAAGCAAATCTATATCTAACCTTGTGCTTTCATTATCTAAGGAGATTGAAGGGATTAAAGATAGGATCATAGATATTGAGGAAGGAATAGTGAGTCTCTGAGAGTTGACTTCCAACATGCTATAGCTATGCAAAGAAACAAGTACCAACATTGGCAAAGTGTAACTCTCTCTCGATGGTTTCAAACAGAAAGGAGTAAAGCTATTCAACTAAATGTTTACACAGGTTTAAGCCATCAAATTTGAGACATCCTTCTCCTACAATGAGCTTGCAATATCCATCCCAAACTCCTATCCAAGTTTTCCAAAAGTGTTGAAAAGTCATAGAACCAACTTTAAACCAACAAACACAATAACTTAACCTACTTTTAGGCCAAGCATTAAACTCTTGACTCCCATTCGGATGAGGTCTATCCCTTTATGTATTTTGGGATGTATGATGATATTTTAAACTTTTCCTGGAAATTTTTTGGGTCTAGTTTTATCTTTACTTTTCATTCATATCTTATGTGTACCTTGCCAATTCTGTGTATATATTATGTGCTGCTCTATTTTGGTCTATTTGATATATATTAGTCCTTTGGATTATGTCAAAAGGTGGAGAAATACATCAAATGAGGCTACAACTAAGAGGGAGCAAAGAAAATAACCTACAGAAGGTATTATGTCAGCAAAACATGGGATATAGTCAACTACTGTAGTAAGGAAGTCAATTGATGTTTAATATTTCTCATTATAAAAAAGTAGGATATTATTATCCTCCCATATTAACGTAATATCTTTTAATAATGACAAACTAACAATTGACAATTCACAGGATACAAATGATCTCTAAGGATGGAAGAATATCTTGCACAAGGCAAGGAGTATCCATCCACAAAAAAGCCAACACTCAATATGGAAATCATATCAATCAAAGTTATTATTATACATATCTCACGACAAGATTATCAAAGAAGATCAAAGATCAATCACCATAACATCTCTCACAGCAAGGTAAAAGGAAAGAAAACCACACCCTCTACATGGACATATCTGATATAGACATGTAAGGTTATGAGAAATGAAGGCTATACCGTGTATGGATATATCTAATACAGATATACCATATGGTTCAAATCCATTAATCAAGAATCAATTCAAATAATTGATTAAGAAGAAATCCCATGGGTTCCTTTATGAAGAAAGGAAGCAGAATTAGCTGAAGGATATAAAAGCCAAGACTAAATACCAAAGAATACACACAAATTCACAAAAAGTCTGAGTGTGTCTCAATCTTAGTCTTGATAGAACTTTGAACTCTTTTTTTACAACAGTAAAAAAATAAAGATCGAGTCAACTTAGTTATAACATTTGAAGCTTTGTCACAAAATCTGAATATCAAAATAAGCTTTAGAACTTGTTTTCCACATCTATATCTCGACACCAGTTTGAAGAATTGAAAGGAAACTCTTGAAACCCAAGGGGACTTGAAGTAGGCACCACATTAGTGTTTTAAACCAGAATAAATTATCGTGTTGTTATTTTACCTACTTATTTATTTATCTGCATCACTAATTCTAACTCTGTTATGTTAAGTATACCTGTGTGTAGGAAATTCAACTATCTAACTTGACCAGTCAACTTAAGAAATTTCAATTCACACCCTTCTTGACTTTTATATATATATATATAGCTATATATAGCTATTGTATAATCGTATATCTCTTTCTTTATCTGTTTAAATTGTATATTCATTTTTTGTCCTTTTATATTACTACATATCTTTTCTTTGCTCTTTATATAGATGGAATCGATAGTTCATCATCAATATTTTTTAGATTTGTTATGTTAGTCTATTGGACACGAATAGGATATGTGATCCTTATTATCCCTTTGTCTATTTTTTGGTTATTAAACATTGGATGTTGTTTCTATTTTGTTTATATGTTATATATATATACTTTATCTTTAGAGCTTAGCTGACAGTTGCCTACTGAGTATCATTTGTTTAGCACTCATACTAAACTTCTATAGCCAATAGATCATAGTGTGAGTTATCGCCATTGATGTGTGTGCATTGTGTGGAGCAACCATCATTTGGAGACTTAGAGTGAGCTCCTAATATTCATAGTATTACCTATTTCCCTCTTATATATTAGACTAGTCTCTATGTTATATTCAGAGATAAGTTATATATTAGTATAGTAAGTTGAACTTCACTTTGTACTCTTGTATTATTAGCAGCTCTTGTACTGATACCACCAAGTTTTAGGATTATATTATGTAATTTATTCTTTATTTCATCTATTCTGCAATTTTTTTTATATATTTGGTTATCCGTTACTAGCCATTTTAGAGTATGGGTTTGGCTTGTCTACTGGTGGGTTATAGTAGGTGCCATCATGACCTAAGAAATTAGGTCGTGGCAAATTGGTATCAGAGCCTAGGTATCACTGGTATGATAGTACAAGAGGTAAGTACTTAGTGGAGTCCTGCAGATCAGGGCGGAGATATTCATAACCTATATATGGTAGGCTACAGGGATATTTTAGAAAATTCACTTCTTTATTCGTTATCGTGTGTCCACATTGCTATGAACATAAAACACATTATTTGACTCTATTTTGTCCCTATAGAACGATGAAATATGGGCGACATTGTCAATAGATGCGGATGAGACTTCAACATATATTTCTAGCATTTTAGTGCAAAATCGGACTAGAGAGTCTAACATAATTGACGAAGACCTTTCGCGTCAGCCAAAAGAATTTGGTTCCAACTTAGGCTCCAGTTAAGCTCGTGGCTACTTTAGCCTTTTTTTAAAAAAATTGAGCTTTTATTAATAAAAGACTAAACTTTAATGGGCCAACCCATTTATAAATAACATCCTAAAACCTGACCCAGTCCAACCCGGGTCCAACAAAATAGAAACAAAAAATAAATAACTACAAAGACACTTGAATTGAGTAGGGTTTCCAAAAAAGTTAAAATCTTATTTCCTTATCCTCTGAGCTAAAATACTGCACCCCCTTTTTTCATTTCATTTATCTTCCATCTCCCTTGACTGTCAATGGCGCAAACAACTTCTTCTTTGATATTGTAATTCTCAAATGTTGTTGATGCTGGTTTTTCATCTCTGCTTTTCATAACTTCTTTCCTACTGATTTAGGTATTATAGATCTACTCCTCTTAATGATCTATTCACTTGATTTTTCGTACTTCTTCCTTTAATTTCTGGTTGGCTTTTGAGTTCCAGATCTGTAATGAAAGAAGATCTCTGATATTACTACGGGGTTGGACCTCCGCTATTGCTTACATGGACTGAAACACTATTGTAAGCAGCTCCTCTCAACCTTTAAAACCTTTGTTGATGCTGGAAATCCTTTTTGTTAATAGCTTAGAATGATCGAAAAACTATCTTCTTTTTGTTGGTCTCTTTTGTTGTCTATATGTGCCATGTACCTATCCCTCTTCATCTCTATATGTATTTTAACCTCGCATTGGCGTTATCCTTAAATAAGGCCTTTGCCCTTTATCACTATGGAGAATTGCCTTACCCCTTTTATGTAGCTGATAAAAACTTGTAAAAGTTACTTCTCCTGTATCTATAGCTAATTAGCTAGGTAATCTGCTAACATGTTTCCCTATCTATATATATGCTGGTAAACTACCTATTTTCCCTTCGCCTGTTGCTGAATTTCTGTGATTATACTTGCTAATCTCCAAGGTATATACTAGTTTCCTGTTAATACCTTTTGCATTAGCAAAGAATCCATTTCGAAAATTACCTTCTTGAACTGTGTTTGCCTGCAATGTTTAGCTGATTCAAGTATAGCATTTTCTTATGCTTGCATACTATCTGCATGTTGCTGTCTTTGTGCATGAGCATATATTAGATTCCCTGATTCATTTCTCAGACAATAAGCATAAGAACTCCTTCCCTCTTCACTTCTGAATGCCCCATCTGTATTATATTTGACCCATCCATGTTCTGGGGCATTTTATTGCCAAACTATCACCTTCATTTTGCATTTAATCTTATCAAATTCCTCTAGTATTTGTGGCCATTCCATGGGAAAATCCACATCTGGATTTCTGACTTTCAGTAATAACCTCAAGTTCCTTGTAATATTATAGATAATTCTCAACTTAGAGGTATACTTATTATCATATTTCCTGTTATTTCTTCTCTTCCAAATCTCTCATAGGATAATACTGGGTAAAGCTTGGAAATAAGGTAACTCTTTCCTATTAACTCTTGTATTCCACCATTTAAGGATAGTACTCCTTAGTGTTATCCCTTGGATAGATATACCTGCAAAAGAAGAAAAATAGGACCAGGTCCTGTTAGTACAAAATGATCTTCTGAATACATGAGACATTGTATCTACTGCTGGTTCAACACAACACCAACACTTTGATGGACCCTGCAACCCCCATATTTTAGCATTGTTATCAACTGGAATTCTACTTTTCTATAGCCTCCACATAAAGAAACCAATTTTAAAAGACAAACCCTTAACCCATATACGACTGTATATATCATTGTTTTGACCTTTATCTCTGATATATTGCCATACTGAACTCACAGTGAAACCACCTTTAGCTTCCAAAGACCACACTGGTCTATCTTCTTTATTTTCTGTTGGTGGTTTTACTTTAGCTATTATATGGTCAACCAAATCTGAGTTGAACATTCTTGGAAGAGTTTGTTTATCCCACCTCTCCTCAATCACTAAATGTCTGACCTGTTGATACTTGTCTGTCATCTCACATGAACCTTCCATCAGAGCATAAAGTTTACCTTGTCCTGTCCAATTATCTAGCCATATATCTGAATTTCCACCCCTTATCTGCTATATAATAAGATGTTCCACTAAGTCTCTAGCAATTAATATTTTTTCCAGACTTGTGACCCTCCTGAACCTATTCTCCACATAATCATTGTTGGATGCTTCTTTTTACAATATTTATTCTTCATGTACCTACTCCACATAGAATTAGTTTCCTAAAGTTCCACCAAAGTTTTCAAAATAGTGCCATTGAAATATCAATCATTTTTCTAAACCCAAGCCATCCTTCATCCTTAGGCATACACACATCTTTCCATCTCACCCAGTGTTTGCCTTTTTCTCCTATTTTGCTGCTCTAGAAAAACTGTGCTAATGCCCTTTCAATAGTATTTAGTACATTCAGAGGTGGATTTATTACTAATAAGTAGTGAATTGGTATACTCTGTAGCACATGTTGGATCAACACATCTCTACCCCCATAAGATAACAGTTTTCCTTTCCATACCTAAATTTTATTTGTTATCTTCCTCAACAATTGTTGGTAATAATCCTTCTTCTTCCTCATATAGAAAATAGGACAACCTAGGTAATTAAAAGGAAATTCATCTCTTAAAATACCTGTAGCTACTTCAGACATCACCATTATTCCATTTGATACTCCTTTATGCAAGTATATTGCACTTTTTCCTTTGTTAATCTTCTACTCCGAGATTTCTTCATATCTTTCCAGAGTTGTTATAACCAGCTATAGAGTTTTCAACTCACCTTTGCATAAGATGATCATGTCATCAGCAAAGGCTAAGTGATTTAGTCTTGGACTCCCTCTAGGCATTCCAAATAGATTAAACTCTTTATTCACCATTAATTTCTTCATATTTCTTGATATAAGTCTATTATAGATCCCTCACAACCACGAATAGCATTTGATTCATCGACAATTCTTAGGTCTGAGTTGGATTGGTTGGTGTTTATCAGAGTTCTTGACCAATTTTTGAGTATGCAATTGCATTTTTGAGTAAGCCAGACATATTTCTATGCTATATACTTTAGAATAGGACTTGGTACATAGATTTGTTAAAGGACGAGCATTGCTACTTTATTTGGCATCGGAGCATATGATTGTAGTTGAATCTTTCTCCTCTTAGGTTGTGGATCATGTGAGGGCTATAGAGAGAGTATGTATTAAGACTTATAGAGGTGACGACAAGAGGAAATGACCTTTGTATGATGCTATTTATGTATCATCTAAGAGATTATTTTATTTATGGTGAGATGAGACATGGGTTTTAAGTGTGTGAGTTAGTGATTAAATAAATTTAGCTTGTATTCCTTGCCATCCTAAAGTTTTTGAGATAGATTATGATTGCCGAAAACATGGATATTCTTCTAGAGTTTTCTCTCGATGTTAGTTGGCCAACTATTTGGTCTTAGATAGTGTTGCTCACTAGGATTAGAGTCTCAGGAGCTTGTTGCTACTGTATAGAAATTAGTTATTAGACTAGAGAGTGTCCCCAACATGAGATTTCTAGTAATTCACCATATTTAATTCAGCCTCATAATGTTGTGGTATCCTCAGTTAGAGATAGTGCGCTTAGCACCTGAGTTGATGATTTAGCCGATCAGTTTGAGTTTAGAATCATTAAATTTATTCTCTTTATGCCTATCAGGAATGTGATTATGGATTTTATCATGATAGTGTTCTTTTATTTCCTGCACTTATCCCTTTTATGTGTATTGGAGTTTTCATGTCCATTGATGATTACATGCTTTGATGAGTTGATGTTGGTTAATGTGTGTCGTATTATTAAATTCATTATTATATTACTACTTCAGTGGTTTATTTCCTTTAGTAGTAGATGGAGTAGATCTATATTGACATTTTTCCCTTATGGGTGTATCTTTTTGGTGCGAGTCCCATTTATATTAGCACATTGGCCTTATTATGGGCCTTGGGTAGTACATGATATTTATATTCATTCTGGTACTGCCTATTCATGATATTGTTATTACTATTGCATTACTGCTTGAGGTTATTGATATTATTGAAACTATTACTTGATGTAATTTACCCTCGCTGGGTAGATATTTAGATTAGTGTTATGTAGTTAGAATTTTATGTCTTTATGATATTATTCGGTGGATTAAGTAGATATAGCTTGATTAATGATTTGTTTTCATAGCATAGCTAGGTTGATTGTTTTCCCTCTTTGTTAGTTGTGTTAGATTGATTCGAGAATGTATTATGGTGTCAAACATAAGTTAACATTCCGTGGTTCTATATGACTCTAGAGTTGGCATTCATTATATTTCCCGTTATTGAGTTTGAGATTCTTAGACTTGCCTCTGGGTTCTAAAGGCTTTCGTATTGGCTATCCCTTTATATTTAGCCTATTTGTGAGATTGACCTGTTTGAGGTCTATTCTTTGTTCGTGGGTATTTTATTTCCTGATAGCAGTTTGATATAGATATCAAGATGCCCTGGATTTATCTCTTAGATTTGTTGAATTCATCTCCTTGTGATGGTTTTTCCTTGTTATAAGTATGGAGTTATATGCTTCATTCTCACTGTAATATGATTTTTGTTTTCATGATTTTAGGGAGGTAGAGGTAGGTGGCCTTTCCTGTGATCGCTTCTTAAGTTGACATTTTTCTTCTTTGATGTGTGATCTATGGATAGATTGAGTGATGATTGCCCTACTTGGATGGATTCAGGAAATCCTAATTTCAAAGTTTGTTCGGCCTAATAAGGCTTTGTGGAGTGTTTCTCCTCGATGATATGTGCTTATTTCTATTCTTTGTTGAGATGGAGTATTGGATGGATTAGTTTCAGCTAAAGTTGCATTTCTCTGAGTTGATAGAGTTCTTACCCTTATTGTATTGCATTTCTTATGTTTTTAGCTAGTGATTTATCCTTTATAGCAATTTTTAGCTTCAGCTATTTTTTGATTTTGGCTCGGCATGATTTAACATAGATATACGTGATTTAGACAGTATGGTCAATATGAGTATTTGACCTTGGCTAGGATTTGTTTGTTCAAATTTTCATTTGGCGCCTTGGGATTGCGATGTGAAAGTTGTAATAGATTTGAAGTATTAATGCCTACCCGTCTTTAGGTTTGGTTTGGGTATTTGAGATTAAGCGGTTTATCCTTAGTACTGAGACTTCAACTTTGAATTGTGGAATCGAGTGTGGCCTTCATTTTTAGATTTGTCTCAGTTGGAATTTTACTGATAGGATTGTCAAGACTACTTCGTACTTACCTATTCAGTCTTCTAAACTTCAGATAGATTATAGCTGCTAAGTGTCAGATGATATCCCTTGATCTCAACATTTGTTCTTTCTACTTTGACCTGGAGATTTTAGTCTTCTTCAAGAATTCTGGATGATATACTTAGTGGGAGTAGTATGCTCTAGTTGGATTCAGTATGGCTTCATTCTTGGTTAATGGTTCATCTTGAAGTTGATCGTTCAGTGATGAGTAGTATGCCTTGATCTTTGGGATTTCAGTTTCATTAACATCCGATCTAGTTGTAGTATTGACATAGATTGCATTTCTTTATTATCTTCATTTGTTTACCCAAATAGTGATTTATGAGCTTATTCTCATATTAACCATGTGGACTTTCAGCGGATCAATTTCAGTTCTTCAAGTTCTCTGTAATGATATTATGCGGATAGGACTTGGGTAGTTTTCCTCCTGGGTCAAAATAGATAACAAGTACAGATTGGTAAAAGAAGGTTATATTTGGATTTAGAGTCAGTAGTATGACTCATGTATTGAGATGGTTTTCGCTCGGATGGGCCATCGCTGATTTATGTAGATATCAATAGGGTATTAAGGTGTTGTGGTTCATCTTTGCATATATTAGCCATTGCCATTTAGTTGGAGGACAGTTGGTGGTTAAAGTTAAGTTTTGGCTATTTGGAAGTGAAACGAGAGTGCTGGTTAAAAAAGGGATACCTTTAGTGAAATCCCTTGCAAGTTTTCTTTCTTCGTGAAGGTTATCTGGGAAGTCATTCTCGTAGAATGCGGGCCCAGTACCTCATCCCTTCGAGCTTTTAAGATTCTTTCTATCTGTTGACTTTCAAGGACAAAAGTCCTTTTAGTAGTGGATATTGTAATGACTTTTTTGATCATCTTACATTATTCCATTTATTTTCACCGTTTAAACTTCTCCATATTTGCCCCAAGTTATTTCTGACTTGCTGGGACTGATCGTTCCATTATCGGGTAGTTTGTTTGGCTTTTAGAACTAATTCCCTGTTTGGAAGCTTTGTTGGTTCCAAATAGCCATCAGGCAAAACCTTTAATAAAATGATCTTATATGCAAATTCTAACTGTGCTAATAGCTCCAGAATATCAATTTTAGTCTAGGTAGACGTTTGATTTGGGTCCCAATACACCCAAGCTCGTTTCGACCTATTGGTCAGGAGGTTAGAAATTTGTGTGGGACCGATATTTGGTCAAAATGACCTCAGATTGAAATTTCAACTTCACTAATGCCTTTGGAATGTCGAATTTAGTATGGTTACATAGTTCATTTACGAAAATCAGATTCCGAATGAATCCTGAGGCATCATTGCAAACTTGGAAAAATTTCTAAGTTGTTGGTATTGGTGCCATGTGATCATGCAAAGATCACTGTGATCACGTCATGGAGATTGTGGAAAGGTCTATGGTGATTGAGATATGGCGATTATAGTCCTAGTGATGGTGATCACAATATCTTTTTGCCTGAATGGTCAATAAATAGGCCCCAATGTCGCGAATTTGGTCATTTCCTCTTCATTCTTAAGACCTAAAAATCCTAAATGGGTATGATGACTAAAATTGAGTTTTACGGGAGACTTGGAAGCTTGCTAAACATCTTTTATCATGATTATCATCTGCATTAAGGTAAGATTTTATCACTTTATTAATGAATTTCTTAGTTTTTGACCCAAAACTCCAAATTCACTTAGGGCTTAATTTTAGCCCAAATTTTGCTTGGTTTACACCCATTTTAAGGGTTTTGGTTCCATGATCTTGATATCATGTTGGTTTGGCCTCATAAATATATTTTATGTATGTGAGAACCGCTTGGAGTTTTTGGTGTCATTTTTGGACCCGAAACACAATGGTAAAATATGGGTATCATTATTCTCGTATTAATGAGTAGATTATGATTTTGATAGTGTGATGGCATTTTGGGGATTGTGAAGTTAAGATGAGCATATGGTGAATGATGTATGATTTGTATTTTGGCTTTGAGGTAGGCTTCTGTCTACTCATTTTTATAGATGATGTGTGATATATATTGTGTGTGAATGTGAATTTTATAATTGATTATGAGTAAATGACTTAGTTTGGAATATTTAAGTTTGTGGATTTGATGAGGTTTGTGACCCGTAAGTTGAAATGCTTAAGATCCTTTTAGAACCCTATTATCTTCTTCCTAGATTGGACTAATTTGTGGCATGGATATGATTTCATGATAGGTTTAGGATGTGGTTTGGCATTGGAAGTATGGTTAGTATTTGACCTTAGTTGGTCTATCCTGGTGATCTTGAAACCATGATTTGGGTAAGATTGACTTAAATGCCCATGTTTCTCGTCGAAGTTTCTATCTTAGGTTTGGTTATAGCTTACTTTACATTTAGATGTTGAACTAGATACCTTAGTCTAGTTTGGGGGTTATAAATTGCCTAAGTATAGAAATTAAGGATTAGAAGTGGGTTCTTCCGGCCCAGCTTAGGCCAAGATTTGTGTTAGCCCTTGTGGATTTAGTTGCGGATGTTAGGCCTAGTTGAGATTATTGAGCCTTTAGAATAATTTTACTTTTGTGGCTTAGTAAATTATGATGACTTGCCTCGAATTATGATTAATGGCGTATAGAGATAATATTTCTCTTATAAATTCTATTGGGCCTTTAGAGATGTTATTTCCTCTTAGAAATGATAATTGACCAATAAAAATTATGTTCCTCATAGTCATGATATATGATCTTTAGTTATGAGATGCCTTATAGAGGTGATGTGCCTCATAGTTATGATTTATGTCCTAGTGATATGCTATATCTCATAGATGTGGGATGCCTTATAATATGCCTCCTAGATGTGAGACGATTATAAATATGCTTTATGGCCTATAAATACGCTATGCCTCATAGTTAGGCTATGACTTATGAATATGAGATGGCCTACTAACATGATTATTGATATGAGTTTCGAATACGTATGTGATCCTAAGGCCATGATATTGATATTGTAATGATTTCAGACACATTATTGGGCCAAAGTTTGTGGTATGATATGAGTTGGATATATGGGAACCCATTATCCTTGTAAATGATATGGTTGAGTTTATGAATAAATATATGTTTATATACACATCTCTCCGATATGGGACGGAGGACGATGTAGTATAATATTTACGATTCCATTATTTGAATACTGGTGATGACATGTATAGATTTAGTATATTCATGATCATTAGATCAGTAAATGATGTGATTCTACTTAAAATATGATATTATGACTATTCGTCCCAAATAAGAGTTAAAACCCACTTTGCATCTTAAAAATAGATTTCTTTACAATGATAACTCCCTAGCTTAATGGATAATCCATATGCATAAAAGATGTTAATAATGATGATTTAAATATTTAAGTGAGATAGATTCCAGTCCAAGAATTGACACTATTATTTACTATGGTCGAGAGATATTCTAACCGTTTCTACACTTTATAATGATTTCGTCCCAAAGATCACTCCGGGCAATGGATTTACAAACTTTCACTCTTTTAGTCATGGTTTGAGTCCATGCACCCATTATACATATGATTATTGATAATGTGATATTGATGATGAAAGATGAATTATGGACATATACTCTACCTTACTTCTCTTTTATGTTTATTTACTTTAGCTCTTGTGGGGCTTGTATTTTACTTTAGCCCTCATGGGGCTCGCTCTCTATTATTGACATTCATTTGGATATTATGATGATATAATGATACCCGTCAAGGCCTGGGGATATTATGATGATGTAATGATGCCTGGCAAGGCCGGAGGATATTATGATTCTTTGATGATACCCTACAAGGCCAGGGGATGTTATGAAGATGATATTGATACCCTATAAGGACTGAAGATGATTATGAGGATGATGGTTATGATGATGATGGTTATGCCAGTGATGGTTGTGATGTTGGTATTATGATATTGTGGATTTTGTTTCATTCATACTTTCATGTGCATCGCCTATCACCAGTATGTACTTATGTCTATCAGCTGGTATGGGATGGTAGCATAGATATGGGTGATGACTATTCTTTGTGTTGTTGTATGCTGATTGAATCTTTTGAGCCTTAGGCAGTAGGGGCATGCATAAGCTCGACTAGGTATTTGGTTGTCTAGAATAGCCTGTTACTCACATGTTATTTGTATTGTTATGATTATTATTATGTATAGATTATGATAGATTGGTCATTGATTCAGTATCAAGATCAAAGTATGATTCTGGCCTCTTCTATCTTACGATTTCATTATTATGCATGATTAATTCATGATGAGATATATGGATTAGAAACCCTGATCATGTTAGTGCTAAATCCTGATAGGATTATAATAAGGCCTTAAAATGAAGATACAACAATCTAGGTTGTGCTTCAAGTTGGCCTTATATATATCCCATTTAAAACTTGGAACGCTCTTCTCTCTCTCTTCACTAATGTTATAATAATGTTTCACCAAATGTCCTTATTCAATGATCAAGCAGCCGGCGCCAGCGATGGCAACAGGTAAGTTTACACTCCTTTTCTCTCTCTCTCTCTCGAGCTCCTTCTCTCCCTCTCTCTCTCCTCCAGCTCTCTAGAGAAACATTCCTCTCTGCCTCCTCCCTTTTTGGATATCTACCGCTGTTATAGCCGGCAAGACTAGGGTTTCCGCCAGCATAACTCCGGTGATGGTCCCCAGAACGCAGAACAGGTCACGCCCAGTTGAAGATCTAGCGACAGCGACAGCCGGCGGTGCTCCGGCGGCAGCTTTCTTGCGATGCTATTTTCAGCAAACAACTTTGAAAGAAAAATTGACAATACCACCAGCACGCAGAAGTACCCTGGTGACAGATAAGCTTTGATATTTACATTCTTTTACTAGTTATTATTTTACCATTTCATTTGTATTGTTTTATTTTCTTGTGAGTATAGTTTGTATCGGTTTGTTGTAGCTTGTTGGTGGATATCTATGTGTTGTTGTAGCTGCAAGGACGGATCGAGTATTTTTATGACTGAATACTGTTTCTTTACTGCTTTCTTCCTTTTTCTTTTCTGTTTTCCTATTGGTTCTTTGTTTTTGATGTCTACTTGTCTATTGGCTTGATGCTTTTTTTGGGCTTGGTTTTGGCCCTAAGTGGTGGCTGTAGGGGTTGATGGTGGAACAGGGTCATGTCCGAGGGGGTTGGGGTTAGGGATGGATTTACGTGGGGGTAAAGAGAGATTGTCAGGGGTAGGTTTAGGGTCTAGGTCAGGTGTTAGGGCTGGGGCAATGAGTGGTGGTAGAGATTGGTGAGAGGCAAAAGTAGATAGGTTGAGGGTTGGGTCTTGGAATATAGGGACCCTTCAGGGTAAGTCCATTGAGTTGGTGAAGATTCTTAAGATGAGGAAAATTAATATTGCGTGTGTTCCGAAGACTAAGTGGGTAGGGTCTAAAGATAGGGATGTGGATGGGTATAAGCTGTGGTACTCAGGGAGTGACAGGCGTCGGAATGGTTTAGGGATCTTAGTGGATGAGGATCTTAGAGAGCAGGTGGTGGAGGTAAAGAGGGTCTGTGATAGGTTGATGATGATCAAATTAGTCATTGGGGGGTTTACGCTGCATGTGTGTAGTTTTTATGCTCCACAGGTGGGCTTGGGAGAGGAGGTGAAAGCTAGGATTTTGGAGGCTTTGGATGAGGTGGTGAGAGGCGTGCCTAGCTCGGAGAAGATTGTCATAGAGGGGGACTTTAATGGGCACATTGGGGTTTTGCCAGGAGGTTATGACAATGTGCATGGAGGTTTTGGTTTTGGTGATAGAAATGAGGAAGGAGTAGCTTTGTTGGATTTTACAAGGGCTTTTGGGTTGGTGGTGGTGAAGTGTGATAGCCAAGACTCAGATTGACTTTATGCTACTAAGGAAAGGGGATATGGTTTTATGTAAGGACTGTAAAGTCATTTCGAGTGAGCATCTTTTGACTCATCATAGGTTTCTGGTGATGGACTTGTTTATGAAGAGGAGCAAGAAGATAAGGGTCTAGGAGGGTCGACCTAGAATTAGGTGGGGTGGCTTGATGCCAGATAGTGTGCTGAAGATAGAAGAGAAAGTGATAGTTTTGAGAGATATGGGATTGTAGTGGAGACGTGGATGACATGTGGGATAAGGCTGGCAGTTGCATCGGAGACTGCCAAAGAAGTGTTAGGTATTTTGAGGGGTCGGGCAGGATGACATAAGGGGGACTGGTGGTGGAATGAAGATGTTAATAAGAAAGTGGAGATTAAGAAGGGGGTGTATGTTAAGTTGTTTAAGAGTAAAGATGCAGAGGAGAAGAGGATAAATTAGGAGGTCTATAAATTAGCAAAGAAGGAGGCTAAGCTTGCAGTTATAACAGTAAAGTCAGCAGCGTTTGAGAGCTTGTATGCGGGGTTAGAGGAGAAAAGATAGGAAAAGAGGTTGTATAGTCTTGCTAAGGCTAGGGAGCGGAAGGGTCAGGATCTCGACCAAGTGAAGTGCATTAAGAGGGAGGATGATAGAGTTTTGGTGGAGGATGCCCATATTAAGAAGAGATGGCGGGAGTATTTCCATAGGCTTTTGAATAAGGAAGGGGACAGAGGCATTGAGTTAGGTAAGATGAAACACTCGGAGGAGAGACGTGATTTCAGTTATTGTAGACGCTTTAAGGTTGAGAAGGTTAGGAAAGCTATTCATACGATGCGGAGGGGAAGGGCGACGGGGCCTGATGAGATTCTGGTGAATTTTTGGAAGTTTTCAGGTAGGGCAGGGTTAATATAGTTAACTAATTTGTTTAAAGACATTTTCAAGACGACGAGGATGCCTGAAGCTTGGAGGTGGAGTACGATGATTCCTTTATACAAAAATAAGGGGGACATTCAGAGTTACACCAACTATAGGGGTATCAAGCTGTAGAGTCATACTATGAAGATTTGGGAGAGGCTGGTGGAGCGGAGATTAAGGAATATCGTGTCTATTTAAGAGAATCAGTTTGGTTTTATGGAGGAAATACACCTGGTGAGGATATTGGTGGAACAGTATAAGGAAAGAAAGAGGAATTTGCACACGGTGTTCATTGACTTGGAGAAGGCTTATGACAAAGTCCTTAGGGAGGTTCTTTGGAGATGCTTAGAGTCAAGAGGGGTCCCGGTGGTGTACATCAGAGCTATTAAAGATATGTATGATGGAGGAAAGACTCGGGTAAGAAAGGCGGGAGGAGACACAGAATATTTTTCAGTCGAGACAGGGTTGCATCAGGGTTCGACTCTTAGCCTGTTCCTGTTTGCGTTGGAGATGGATGTGTTGACACAATGTATTCAAGAGGAGGTGCCATGGTGTATGTTGTTTGCGGATGATGTAGTGTTGATTGAAGAGATGCGAGGGGGTTTGAATGAAAAATTAGAGGTTTGGAGGCAAACCCTAGAGTCCAAGGGGTTCAGGTTGAGTAGGTCCATGATGGAGTATATGGAATGCATGTTTAGCTACTTGAGGTAGGAGGACGATATGGTAGTGAGGCTGGATTCCCAGGATGTTTGTAAGAGGGATAGTTTTAAGTATCTTGGGTCTATGATTCAAGGGAATGGCGAGATTTATGAGGATATCTCTAACCATATTGGAGCAGGTTGGATGAAGTGGAGGCTCGCCTCAGGTGTGTTGTAAGATAAGAAGGTTCCACTTAATCTTAAAGGCAAATTCTATAAAGTGGAAGTCCATCCAACTATTTTATATGGAGCAGAGTGTTTGCCAGTCAAGAACTACCACATTCAAAAATTGAAGGTGGCAGAAATGAGAATGTTGCATTGGATGTGTGGAATTACTTGAGGGGATAGTGTATGGAATGAGATAGTTTGGGATAAGGTGGGAGTCGCTTCGGTGGAGGACAAGACGCGTGAAGGAAGGCTGAGATGGTTTGGGCATGTGATGAGGAGGGGCACGGATGCCCCAGTTTATAGGTGTGAGAGGCTAGCGTTGGATGGCTTTTGGAGGAGGAGAGGTAGGCCGAAAAAGTATTGGAGGGAAGTGATTAGACATGATATGGAGAAGCTACAGCTTACTGAGGACATGACCCTAGATGGGAAGGTCTAGAGGTCGCAGATAAGGTTAGAAGGTTAGGTCGCATAAGTGGGTTATAGCTAGTAGTAGAAGAGCTCATGTATAGATGGGTTAGTAATCCCAGGATTGTGTCCATAGGTGGGGGTCATACTTTTCGGATGTCATATTTCTTATCTCTTATTTCATATTGCGCTTATTTATCTTATTTCGTATTGCTCGGATTTCTATTTTATTTTTAATATGTCTTATTCCTTTTATGTTATACCACCCACCATGCTTAATGGTGCATTACGCTCTTGCTTACTATTCTCTATTTTGAGTTGGGGGTCTATCGGAAACTGCCACTCTATTTCTTTGGAGGTAGCGGTATGGACTGTGTACATTCTACCCACCCCAGACCCCACTTTGTAGGAATACACTGGGTTCTTTGTTGTTGTTATTGTGATGTAGCTATGGTATTACCGTATATCCCTTTCTTCATTTGTTCATATTGTATATTCATTTCTTGGACTTTTATATTTCTATATATCTTTTCTTCGCCCTTTATTCGTATATTGGTCTGGGATATATGGTATAGTGTTGATATTTCTTAGTATGGATAGAATAGGATAGTTCATCATTGATACTTTCTTAGCCTTATTATGTTAGTCTATTGGATATGAATAGGATAGGTTATCCTTATTATCTCTTTGGCTATTTTATGGTTGCTGAACATTAGGTGTAGTGTCCATTCTGTTTATATGTTATATATTTCTACTTTATCTTTGGAGATCAGTTGGTAATTTCCTACTGAGTACCATTCTTTTTGTACACATACTACACTTTTACAGTCTGCAAATCATAGTACGAGTTATCTCCATTGATATGTGTGACTCGTGCGAAGCAGCCATGGTTTGGAGAGTTAGTGTGAGCTCTTGATGTTCAGAGTATTACCTATCTCCCTCTTATGTATTAGACTAGTCTCTATTTTATATTCGGAGATAAGTTATATCAATGTAGTAAGTTCACTTTGTACTCTTGTATTATTAACAACTTTTATACTGATACCCCCAGATTTTGGGATTATATTATGTAATTGCTTTTTTATTTCATCTATTCCATAATTTTTTTCTTTATATATTTGGTAGTTCGTTACTAGCCATTCCGGACTATGGGTTTGGCTTGCCTACTGGTGGGTTATAGTAGGCTCCATCATGACCTAAGAAATTAGGGCATGACAAGATACATATAAACTGGTATAAAAAATAAAGATAAATGATCATAGTTTAAAAGTAAATAAAATTGAACAAAGTGTCATGTGCAAATACTAAGTCTAAACCTATAATTATAGAAGAGCCTATTAACTGACACACCTCAACCAGATTATCTTCAAGTCCTATGGATGCTCGACAAAGCTCAACCTTGACTCGAAAATCGGTCCCTATTTACAAATGAGGTCTCATTTGAGTTGTTGCAATATGCTCTATACTTAACAAAAAGAGAGCACGTCGTAGCATAAGTACAAAACCACTATGTACTGGTAGGGTCATAGGACAAATGAACATAATAAATTTGAACACTTAGTAAACAAGTTTTAAACAAGATCAGCCATGTAACACTTAAGAATTATACCTTTACTTAATTCCTTACAGATTCATTAAGCAACCAACCAAGTAACAAGAAGAGCATAGTATATGTACAATTATTCAAACAAGTCAATTACAATGAGCCAAAAATAGATAACCAACCTTGTCACAATTACCTCTTTATTAAAATTTATCAATATTAACTTAGTTCAAGTTATCAATGTCTTGGGTCACTTATGGATCCAAATAACAACTACCATATAAGTTGCTTCACTCAAGAAACCAAAATAACAACAACAATATATCTTGATTGACGAATGAATCCCAAAATAACAACAAAAATGTAATCTGATCTACTTTTGGAACCATTAATTCTCCAACATAGTGTACACAAATGCCAAAGGTCATATAAATGCCTACTAACCATGACCTCTATGGGACTAGCTCTCTCCATGTATCAAATAACCCAAAAACCTAGTGTCTGCCACTCTTACACCAATCCAAGTGTTATACCATCCTTATTCCATCATCCCCACCTTATACTCTCTCATATCCATCAATTTTGTGACAATAAAACTTTATTGATTCATCTAACAATATCAACTAATGTAATAACCAGAACAATCACATAAATAAATAGTTCAACCACACTTGTACATTAAAATAATCCTTTTACATAATCTCATTTTAGGTGATAAAACAACTTGTAAAATTATCCAACAAGTCAGCATTCAATATCAGGAATTGCATCAAGTACATAAATAGTCATTTAACATAGACAGATAAAATAATTGGGTTTTAATTTCAATTCAACCATCACCTACCTCAATCCAAGCCCTTAATGCTCTAACAAACCTGACCCTTGCCTTTACTTGCAAATTTGGATTGATTGTGGTCTAAGAAATTGTAATCACTAACCAAATAATGCTTCCATAATTACAACCTAATTCCATAAGCCTAAAGACAAAATCATAACCATTCCTTTATTTTACAATTTTTCTACCTTCATTACACTTTAATTCTATCAAATTCATATTTTTCATGAATGAATTAATTTTATCAAATTCATATTTTCATGAATGAATTCTAAACATATAATCAAAACCCTCGACCTTGACCAAAACTCAAGAATGACACCTTATTTTCACTACTTTACACCAGAAAATCAACCTAGTTCAAGTTAATTCCTCCACTACAATCAAAACATAGAGATTCTAGGGATTACCTATAGAAAAGTTAGTTTAATTAGTAGATTAACTTACGTCAATGATGAAATTTGGATGGAAAAAGGTGGAAATCACCTTAAATTTCTCTCTCATGGTCTTTGAATTTTTTGGATGACAAATAATGCGTAAGTCCCAAAACTACATTTTACTGTGTGTAGCCTCCTTTAGAGTCCCCATTCTCGCTATGGTGGCATCTATATAATGGGTTCTACCTACTATAATAGGACTAACCATTATTAAATTCCTCTATAGTGGAAAAATTCCCACTATAGTGAGGCTATGGTAGTAGCCTACCTCCTACTATAGTGGCCTAGGTAAGGTATTAACTGCAACAGTTCTAGATTTTTATCAATTTATAACACACTCTCATATTTTGACATCCCAAACTAACCCTTTTACGATAAATGCTATATACATAGTTCTGTTAACCTAATTTTAATTCCAAAATTTCTACAAACTACCCAACCTCTTAACTATCACATTATTTTTTCAAATCACATAGTTAGCATGTCATACCCCAGATTTTTGCCTCTGGAAATTTCTAAGTTTTGAGATCACTACCTAGGGTATGACTATGGTAAGGAGTAGTATAGTTTCATACATAGCCAAACTAGTATTGTTTACCTAAGTTTCTATCCTGATCATGTTTGGTACCTAAAGATTCATAAAGTGAGGTCACGAGTCGTGGGGTGGGACTCGTGACCAAACCAGTGAGATGGCCCAAGGTTTCTCTCTTGGTAAAGACTAAGATTCTATGAGTTGTAAGGTATTTTCATGATTCATAGGGTGTGAGTCATGACCAAAATAGTGAAGTACCCATGAGTCTACTCAGACTACGAGTTCAGTCTAAGACCGGTACCCAGTCATCATGAGTTATGACATGACCCATAATGATTGTACATCTTTTTCTTCACTTTTAAATGAGGAAATTATTCTCATTACCCTCTTTTACCAATTAAAGCCCATGACCTAAAATACTCTAAAGGACCTCATAACACTCTATTACTCCATCATAATCTACTCTCTACTCTCTCAAATTCCCCAAGTCAAGAACAACTAGGGTTTCTCAAGGTTGATCACCTAGGGATCTAAGATTGGTTTATTCTCTATAACTCATGATATCTCAGGCACTTATCTCTCCCTAAACTTGTATTTTCATTATGGATGTCATGGCTTGATATTTCTATGGTTTTATGTTTAATTTTAAATAAAGGGTTCAAGGTTTTGGATGATAATTGTTTAGATTCTTTTTCCATGGGCTTGAAATGATTATATATGATTTATCTTATGGTTTTGAAATAAATATATGTATGGGCATGGGTATTGGAAAGGGAAACATGGGTTTCCCCAACTTTATGGTTTAAATGGTTTGGAATTAGCTTTACCCCAACCCAACTTCTGTATTTGGTTTTGGAAACATGGATACTTGCATAATTGAACTCACTTTTGGAACCTTACATTGAATAAAAGGTTAACAAAACTCAACACAGTTTTTGAAAGGCCTTGGTGGCCATGGATTAGTTTTCAATTAGAGAACTTTGAAGTTATTTTTTCTAAATGGTTTTGGAAATGACAAAATAGAATTGGCTTGCAAGCTTAATATTTGGTATGACAATACCAATGGTAAATGCCTAAATAAAAGATTCCTTAATTAATGGATAAGAGTGTGTTATTGGTTTTAATTTAGGCTTGAAAGGGATTGTGTAGCTCACCGTAGAAGATAGAGGTCCTGGGGATATTGATATTGGAAACCACATTTACCAGCGTGGGGGCCTTGGTTGCCATGTGCATAGTTCACACTTTAAATATCTATATTTTTGAAATGGTTGGAGCCTTGGTTGATCTAGCCTTTCTGCTAATTTGTTTGAATCATGAGGCTAAAACATATTGTGCCTTTTCGATGAAGAAGCTGGACCCTTATAGACCGTGGGTGTTTTAAGGACAGTTAGAGCTACATAGTCCAGGTTAATGGTTTTGAAGTTCATACTTAAACCATGTTCCCTATCCCAACACTATGTATATATGTGTAATTTCATGTATGTAAACATGTACATCAAATTTGGATTGATTTTGAAATGGCATTATTTTATCCTTTATCCTAAGATACATGCTAGCACTTACCTAGATAACCGTTGTAGGATGCTACATTTTTTCATAATGTAGGGTATGAAGACATTTTTATTACCCCTGTGCAATATTAGGTGATCTGGTTTATCTGCGGTGAAGTGGTGAGCTTCCATCCTTTAGAAAGCTTGGTCATTCCATTAGTTTTGTTCCATATTTTAGAATTTAAGAGTTCACATTAACATTATCATTGGTGGAATGTCCCGACTTAGGTTGATGTTTTATTTTTCTTAGAGGATATTATTGATAAAAAAGTATGGGTTGATTTGGTATTGCGGATTCTTAAATCCTATTCAGTTGATTTATATATCTTTTTATATTTTTGGAATTCATCCACTGCTAGTTGTATTATGTTCTGGTTTTCTAGGATAGTAAGGGTGGTTTTTGGTCCTTGGAGGACTTGAGATACCCATCACAACTAAGCCTTGGTTTGGGTTGTGACAAACTTGGTATTAGAGCCAGTTTCAGTGTCCATTGGTGTCCATAAAGCTGTGTCGAGTAGAATCTATTTTATGGGTGTAGCGCGTTAAACTTATAATAGGGTGGCTACGATACATTTAGGAATATTTCCCTTTCTTATATTTTATTTTGGGCTATAAAGTTCGTTGTCTTGAAATTTCTTTAACTTCAAGTTTGCTCATGTTTCAGATCATACCTCCCCTAAGATTGATGTTTATGGAAACTCTTTTGGAACTTCTACCCCGCCCGAGGGGAATGTGGATGTGATTCGCCTTACCTATGGAGTGCAAACCCGATCTAGGGTCCCTTCTCCAAATTATGCTACTCCACCTAGGGTTTCATCGGTACCTACTGATCTTTCTCCAGTTGGTGACACTCATGCTCAGTCACCACAAGGAGACATCTCTAATGTAGATTTTTGCCATTCTATTCATTTGTTGGCTCAGTTGGTGACATCTCAGTCCCGTCAGCCTGATCATGTGGGCTTTGTTGCTCCAACTTTCGAGGTCACCCAAGTTAGGAAGTTTATGAGGTTGAGCCCACTGACCTTTACTGGTTCTAAGGTTGAGGAGGTCCTTAAGGTTTTGTAAATAAAATAGAGAAGATATTTAGGGTGATACATGCTACTGATGTGGAGGGTGTGGAGTTCGCCACATATCAGTTGAAGGATATGGAATATAAGTGGAATGAGGAGTGGGAGAAGTAAAGGGGTGATAATGCTGAGCCAGCTATGTGGGAGGAATTTTTTGGTTCTTTCGTTGATCGTTTCTTTCCTCGGGAGTTAAAGGAGGCTAAAGTTAAGGAATTTGTGAACTTGAAGCAGAGAAGGATGACTATAAATGAATATGCCTTGAAGCTCCATCAGTTGTCTCGTTATGCTTCAGAGTTGGTGTCTAGTAAGAGGGAGAGAATGAGGAAGTTTTCTTTGGGTTTGTCTCAGGACTTAGTACTAGAGTTAAAGGCAACAATGTTGAATAATGAAATGGATATCTCTAGACTGGTGCGGTACATGTATCAGGTTGAGGACAAGAAGAAGAAACAAGAAGAAATGGGAGAGAGGCAGAATAAGAAGTTTAGGTATTTAGATCAGGGTGGAATAATTTAGAATAATTGAGATGACCTACCATTGGGCATTGTCGTAATGGGAATCACAAGTCCGACCAGGACCAGAGACCACCTCCGTTACCCAACCCAACGTCTGCCTGCCTGCCCTGAGTTAACTGAATTCCGAGCATGTAACAAGATAGTGTAACAACTCACATGAAGAATCTGGAATAAGATCACAATCATGACCAACCCAACCGAATCCAATCATCCCATAAAAATAATCACACCATACCAAACAATACAAAGGCAAGGGCCATAAACAAAGCCATAACCAAGGACGTTCAAAAATAAAATATAATTTATCTAAAAATTAAATAGGATGGAACAACGAGAAGTTATGTCCGATAATGCCAGCCTCCCAGTTTATTCTAATACCAAGGTCGACACCTATACAGATCCCGCCCATTCCAACCCATAAAAGTACCACAAAGACTCTAACTAAAAGAATAATGAAATCCGGTTGGGAAAATCCCCCAACCATGGGAAAAACTAATATCATAAATAAAACCAAAATGTCTAGAAATATCCATAACATGAAATGGAGCCTTCCAAAAGGATGGAAGCTCACCACTTCAGTCCAAATGTTGTCCCCGAGTCAATAACTATATAGGAGGAGTAGAACGGCCGGTTCTTACATCACGTGGGTATACAACTGCCAGTAGATAGGTTTAGCGAGTGACTACTAGCATGATCTCAAGGTAAATAAAAAATAATGACATTTAAAAAATCGAGCAAAAGCATCCATATGCACACAACCATACATTTATATATATAACCATGCCGGGGAAAGGGATCGGGTTTAGCATGCCTTTAAAACATTTACCTGGGTTGTGTAGCTTTGTCGTCCTAAACTACCCATGGGCTATATGGGTTCATCTCCCCCTGTTGAAAGGGCCCCAGTGCGTGTAGCCGGACGACCAGGGAATTATCCAAAGGGATGACTAGTACATCCCCCAAATAAAGTGTGACATCATGCACACAGTCACTAAGACCAACCTCGTATCGGCAAATGTGAGTTTCCAGTTATGGTCCCCCAGGACCTCCACCTTCCACGGCATAGCTATACCTCCCGCCATTATTGCACAATTAAAAACAATGTCCGAATAACCAAACCATTGTCCATAATTAATCAAGGCCATTGATATTGGTATCTTCATACCAACCCTTACTTGTAAGGATTATCCATAGCCAACCATTTATAGGTTTAAGGGGACTTTCAAGTGACCTTCCGTTATCCATATTAAACTACTTGAGGGATTCCATGTGCCCCTCAAGTATAACCATTAGCCATTTACCATTCCAAGCCATTTAAACAATGCATAATTCCTTTACCAAGTTTTAAAACATGTAAGAGTTCCATTAAAAGTAGTAATGCAATGAACATATCTTTATGAGCATTTTGTCCAACACATTGGGGGCATAATATGACCAAAACTAATTCTAATTACCATTAAAATATTCCCATGCAACCCAATTATCCAAAACCACCATTAATGCATATAAAAACATAATTAAAACCATGGGAAACCATAACCAAACATTTAATATCAAAACCCCCCAAATCATATTTGAAAACCAAAATCATACAATCAATGAAATCATGAAAATATTCATAAAAACCATGCCTTTAGTTATAATTAACAATAAGGGAAGAGAACATACCTTATACCAAGATGACTACGGTAAGAAATCACCAAGACAAGCCCCAAATTGATTCTTTTGTTAAAACCCTAGCTTCTCTTACCCAAAAGTTCTTGAGAGAATTATGTAGTGTTTAGAAAAGTTTCTAAGTGTTAATGAATGGATTAATAGGGTAAATAATCTCCCCATATTAGGATCAGTGGGGAAATATCAAGAATGCCCCCACTTAAGTTTCATCAAAATTCCGTCATAGGGATACGACTGACCTATACGAGTCGTACCCTTCGATACTATTGGTATCCTCCATTCATTTTCTTTCCTTAATCCTTGGATACAACACTGTCCAGCATACGACTCATCCAACCAAGTTGTACTGATAGCATACGATCTGTACCCCTGGCAAATTTACACCCAAGAAAGATTTAGACACTGTCCACCATACTAGTCTTGGGTACGACTCGTACCCAGGCTTATGGCTTATGGTGAGCCACTCATACTCAGATCCAACCTAAATAACCAAGTCTAAGATTATGTTAATGAAACAAATGAACCATAACCACTATTATGACTTATACTATAGACTCTTATGATTAGAAAAGATATCCATAGGAAAACCATACAAATACTATCACCATATTTTCAAAGCAAACACAACTGCCAACAGCTCCAAATCATGAGTAGGATAATTCCTCTCATGTACCTTCAACTAACTGGAAGCATAGGTAATCACCTTCCCATGCTGCATTAACACACAACTAAAACCTACCCAAGATGTATCATAATAAACCACGAACCCATCACTGCCTTCCGACAATGAATTGGAGATGAAGTTAACTTATTCTTTAACTTCTTGAAACTCCCCTCACAAGTATCTGACTAAGAAAACTTGACCTTCTTTTGAGTTAACTTAGTCAAAGGTATAGCTATGGATGAAAAGTTTTCCACAAACTTTCTATAATACCCGGCTAAACCCAAGAATCTCTGAATGTCGGATAGAGTTGTAGGTCTAGGCCACCTCTTCACCATAGAAACTTTTTGCGGATCTACCATAATCCCTTCACTAGAAATAATATGACCAAAGAAAGTTATAGCGTTCAATAAAAACTCACACTTAGAGAACTTGGCATACAACTGTTGTTCCTTTTTAGGTTTGCAATATGACACGGAGGTGATTAGCATGATCCACCTCTGTAATGCCTCAAATCTGGTTCCCAAAATGCCACACGGTGCTCATGACCCCGAAGGACCACAAGCTAACCCATGACTGATATTTTTAACTGAGAACTGCATAACATACTGTATAAATGCAAAATAAAATGCTGAAAGGCCATAAGGTTCAAATATCTGATAAAACATAACATCTAAAGAATACGGTATATCAATACAAAAATGACTAAAATAAATGTCTGAACATGTTACAGTCTAAAAGACTCTAAAACTGACTGACTAAGGAGTTGATAGGACATGTCCCCAACTAACTCCAACTACTGAAATAAACTAAGTACTGAATGAATGAAATAACCAAATAATAACAACTTCGAATGATGAGGACTCACTACTAGTCTGACTGCTGAAACTGGAATGCTACTGATGCTCTGGAGCTCATGCTTCTAAACCTATGGTATAAAATACCATAGCGCAAAATAAAAGTATGTGTCAGTATGATTGAATATACTGGTATGCAAGTGAGGTAGGCTGAATGCAAGGGTTCATATGCATGAACAATATTGACTGACTGAGTAACATGAATGTGGGAATACATGCATGAATACATAACTATAAATGAGATTTTGACAACACTGATTACTGAGTTTGAATACTGATAACAAGGATTTCTGATAACTGATATAGAGCGACTATGTCTGACAGTCTAGGTTCTGATGGAACTAGCTGAGTTCCGTACTGAGTTGAGTGACTGTATCTGACAGTCCTGAATTTTGTAGAACTATCTGAGTTCTATTACTAAGACTGAGACTAAGACTGTAACTATAGGAAGCAGTTATCTAACCGACATGCCCCAAATAAGATAAAAAAATTGAGTTAGGGTCCAATCTGTAACCTCAATTGGAAGGGTGTCAATACCGCGCCACTGGTAAGTACAAGCTGTGAGTAATCCCTCATCTAACAGTTACTCTAAGAAGAATGGTGGGACCCTCATATAACATGTTATGCCACCTCATCTACCCTCAACTAGCAGGTTTGACGTCTCAACCTACACTGGCTACGTAGTTTTGGAGTGCAAGGATTGTTTCTAAGAATTACACCCTCTAATAACAGGTGAGTTCAAATCCTTGGGCTCACTCAGTACTGAATCCTACTCCTATCTGAATAGACACTGAACATGATTAACTAAACTGAATTGGAATGTGTTTATTGAGTTTCGTTGACTGACGGAACACTACTGAGATTACTAAATTTCTGAGATTTCTGAGATTGCTAAGTTTTCCTAAGTCACATGACTGACTGAGTTCTATGAATCATTTCTTGAATGAGAGTATCTGTAAAACATGATGTTGTCTCTAGGCACACAACTAAATTGTCAGGTACAGTACCCCTAGGACTCGATAGCATGAAACTGACAAGACATGACACTTCTTGACACATGGCCTTAAGCAACAATTCATAGTACAATTATTGGGGATTTTCATGAAGTATTTGCATTCTATAAGCTTACACATGAATAGGAATGCATGTAAACATATAATAATTTGATAAGCCTAATCTCATGAGCATTACATCAATCCATTACAAAGCATACCAATAACGTGGGAGTCATATCGAACATAAGGGAGAAACATGGATTCATCAATTTTGGTCACAAATGAGTCATAAGGCATAATTCCTATTCTCTTAGGCATTTTATCAAACACCTTGCATGCATATCTTTAGGCTTAGGCATGAATATTGAAATAATACATCATGGGAATATTTTACACTTCCAATGCAAGAACTTCATCCACATGCTAACATATTTTCATGATAGTCATTAAAGACTTCAACTTGGAATTCAAACAATAACATAAACATGGATATAATTCAATTCATACCACGGAATCCAAAGTTTATATTTCAAATAGGGTTTTGAGCTTCATGGGTGAAAGAAACCCATGAATCAACACTTGACATACTTGGGTGGATGATTTCTTAAAGATTGGTAGAGGAAATCTTAAATTCATTACTTGGAATTAAACTCCTAGGGTTTCTTGTTCATGGGGATTGATCTTTGAGAGAAACCCTAATTTGGTGTTATAGATGAATAATGAAGTTATGAGCTCTGGTCTGGTATAATTAGGGGTTAAAAAGGGTGAAAAAAGACCTAAATACCCTTTTAAAAATAACTTAAAATCATTGATTAGAAGTGGCGATGGTTTGGTTGACAGTTCGTCGCTGGCTCGACAGTCTGTCAATCCTGACCGTCGCACTTGGCCAGAACCTGAACTTTCTACCTCGTATGCGACGGTTTGGGCCACGGTCCATCGCTAGCTCGATGTTCCGTCGTTCCTGACCATCGCACTTGGCTAGAAGATAGGTTCAATGCCTTAGTCACGATGGCTTGGGCGACGGTCCGTCGCTAGCTCGACGGTCCGCCGGCTTGACCGTCGCTTCTGGGAAGTTCCGACAGTTCTCTGTAAAACATCCATAACTTTTTACTCTGATGCCGGATTTAGACGAAATTGGTATCGTTGGAAAAAAAATTCAATTTCCCACATAATAAAAGTAAAAGTTATGGAAATTCTATTGTATTTAAACATTAATCATTTAGGAAGTCATCACTAACTCTACTGGAGACTAGATTTGACTTAAAAAAAGTTCGGGGTATTACAACCTCACTCTTTGAATAAACTAGAATGTCATCAATTAACAAAATAATGAAGAGATCCAAATACTAACAAAAACTCTATTCATCAGATCCATAAATGTTGTTGGAGCATTAGTCAACCCAAATGACATCACCATAAACTCAAAGTTCCCATACCGAGTACGAAAAGCCATCTTAGGGATATCTACCTCCCTAATCTTTGGTTGATGGCACCCAAATGGAAGATCTATCTTAGCAAAGAACTTGACATCTTGCAACTTGTCAAACAAATCATCTATCCTTGGAAAAGGATACCTGTTCTTGACTATCACCTTATTCAACAACATATAGTCAATGCACATCCGAAGGAAGCCATCCTTCTTGCGCACAAACAACACCGATGCACCCTAAGGAGATACACTAGGAGGAATAAACCCCTTATCTAGAAGACCTTAAGTTGCTCCTTGAGTTCCCTCAACTCAGCCAGAGCTGTTATATATGGAGGAATAGAAATTGGACAAGTGTCCGAAATTAGATCAATATCAAACTTTATTTCCCTATCCGGAGGAACGCCAAGAAGATCATCCGAAAAGATCTTTAGAAACTCATTAACCTTTGGAACTGACTAGAAAGACGGACCTTTTGAGTTAGAATCTTTAACCCGGACCATGTGATAAAGACATCCTTTAGAGATTAACCTCTGAGCTCTAAGATAGAAATAAATCTCCCCCTTAGAGCTAAAAAAAATGCCCTCCCACTCAATAACCAGCTCACCAAAGAACCTAACGAGAACCCTATGGGTCAAAAAATCCAAGGATGTATAACAAGAGTGTAACCAATCCATCCCCAAAATAACATTAAAATCCATCATATCTAACTCAAACAGATCCATCAAGGTCTGTCTGCCACCAATAGATACCACGTACCCCTTATAGACTCTCTTAGCAATAACCGAGTCACCTGCTGGGGTAAAAATAGAAAAAGGATTTGAAATAAATTTTGGATGAAAACCAAAAGGTACAACTACATAAGAAGTCACATAGGAGGGAGTAGACCTGGTATCAAGGAAATAATATACATCGCAAGAGAAAAGCTGAAACATACTAGTAACGACATCAGATGATGCCTCGAATTCCTATTAAGATGTTAAAGCATTCAACCAATTCCAACCAACTCTAGAAACAAGAGCAGTAATAGAAGAAGATCCAACACCACCAGGTGTAGGAGCTGTTGATGAAGCCACAGGAATATTATTCGCCCCTGTAGAAACCTATTAACTAGACAATCTCTGAGCTGATGTCCTGCCTGGCCACACTTGAAGAATTTATCATTTCCTTCATTATAATAACCCCGACGAAGAAAACCATAGAACTGACAAACAGGGCATGAAGAAACTAACTGGCATCTGTTTGCCTGATATTGGGCACCCTGCCAATGGAAATTGTCACCACCATGATGACGCCTTTGCCCGTTGGTAAGGAGCACTAGAAGAAGAGTTTGAATAAGAACTCCCCCACTTCTTTTTCTGCCATTTGCAACTATCTCGACCACTTTGAGACTGAGTACCTCTTTGGTAAAAAAACTACTCCTCTTACCTTGCCTATCTCCAAACTTTACCTACTTCCTCTTCTCATACTCTACCTGCTGCATATGAACAATCAACCTAGAGATGTCCATATTTTTAATCAGCAAGGTAGTCTTTCTCTTCAAAATAAATCCCGATTCAACCCAGAAGCGAACTTTCTCATTTTTGCCCGCATGTCAGCCACTAAATCAGGCGCGTACCTTGACAATTTATGAAACTTCAAGACATATTCCTTGACAAACATTCTCCCCTGCTTAAGGTTCATAAACTCCTCCATCTTTGCTTCCCTCAATCCTTGGGAAAGAAAAGATCAAGAAAAGCACCAGAGAAGGCATCCCATAAGGTTGACTCCTCCATATCTCCTCTATCCCTATCCCACTCTTTATACCACTGATATGTAACCTTTTTGAGATAATAGCTACAAAGTTTACCCCTCTATATTGTTAGCCTGCATTACCCAAAATATCTTTTCTATTTCATCCAAAAAGACTTATGGATCCTCCTTCACCTTTACTCCAGACAAAGTGAGAGGACCCATCTTCATAAATTGGCCAACCCTTGTGGCCTCAATAGACAAAGCACCGACACATCCCGCTTAGCCTGAGCAGCAACCAATTTAGCAATAACAAGAATAGACTGGAAGAATTTCGCATTAGTTACCTCGCACTGAGGAGGACTAGTAGCAACCAGTGGAACTCCAGAACTATCCGAGATAGGGCTGTGGGATTGAAGATAAATCCCAGAAGTAGGATGCACCCCTTCAGCATTACCCCCAAATAGGATAAAAGAATTTTCTTGTATTCGAGATCTACGAGGCATGATCTGAAAGATAAAAACACAAGGATTAGAGAATATTCCAGGAATAAGGCTCCAAGCTTGAAAACAAAATAAAAAGAAAGTGAAACATTCTGAAATGTCTTGTAGCCTCTCCCTTATGAGTGTGGCACGCTACACACCCCTAAAAGAGACTGTACTCGACATGGCTTTGTAGACTCCCACCTGAACATGAACCTAGGTTCTGATACCAACTTTACATGACCCGTCTTGGGTCCTTGTTATAATAGGCATCCCAAGTTCGACTAGGATCGGAGACCACTCCTGTTACCCAACCTAACCTTCATCCACCTTTCCTGAGTTGGCAAAATTTTAAGCATGTAACGAGATAGTGTAACACCTTATATGAAGACTCTGGGATAAGATCACAACCGTGACCAACCCAAATGAGTCAAAGCATCCTATACCCATAATCACACCATACAAAACCATACCAAGACAAGGGCCATAAACCATTCCATAACCAAGGATGTTCCAAAACATAATATAATTCATCTAAAAATTAAATAGGATGGAACAGTGAGAAGTTATGTTCAATGATGCCAGCTTCCCGGTTTATTCCAATACCAAGCTTGACACCTATACTGATCCCGTCCATTCCAACCCATAGAAGAACCACAAAGCCTCTAACTAAAAGAGTAATGAAATTCGATTGGGACATTCCCCCAACCATAGGCAAAACCAATATCAGAAATAAAACCAAAATGGTCAGAAATATCCATAACATAAAATGAAGCCTTCCAAAAGGATAGAAGCTCACCACTTCAGTCCAAATATTGTCCCTGAGGTAATAACTATATAGGAGGAGTAGAACGGTCGGTTCCTGCATAGCGTGGGTATACAACCGCTAGTAGATGGGGTTAGAAAGTGACCGCTAGCATGATCTCAAGGTAAGGAAAAAATAATACCATTTATAAAATTGAGTAAAACCATCCATATGTGCACAACCATACATACATGCATATATATATATATAACCATGAGGGGGAAAGCGACCGAGTTTAGCATGCCCTTAAAACTTTTACCTGGGTTGTGTAGCTTTGTCGTCTTATATTACCCATGGGCTATATGGGTTTAACTCACCCTACTAAAAGGGACCAGTGCATGTAGCTGCACGATCAGGGAATTATCCCAAGGGATGGCTAGTACATCCCCCAAATAAAATGTGACATCATGCACACAGTCACCAAGACGAACCTTGTATCGGCAAATGTAAGTTCTCAATTATGGTCCCTCCGGGTCCTCCACCTTTCATGGCTTAGCTACACCTCCCGCCATTATTGCACAATTAAAACTAATTTCCAAATAACTAAACCATTGTACATAATTAACCAAGGTCATTGATATTGGTATCATCATACCAACCCTTACTTACAAGGATCATCCATAGTCAACCATTTATAGGTTTAAGGGGAGATTCAAGTGCCCTTCCATTTACCGTATTAAACTAATTGGGGGATTCCATGTGTCCCTCAAGCATAACCATTAACCATTTAATCCATGCATGATTCCTTTACCAAGTTTTAAAACATTTAAGAGTTTCATTAATAGTAGTAATGCAATGAACATATCTTTATTAGCATTTTGTCAAACACATTAGGGGCATAATATGATCAAAACAAATTCCAATTACCATTAAACTATTCCCATGCAATCCAATTATCCAAACCTACCATTAATGCATATAAAAGCATAATTAAAACCATGGGAAAGCATAACCAACCATTTAATGTCAAAACCCCCAAATCATATTTGAAAACCAAAATCATACAATCGATGAAATCATGAAAACATTTGTAAAAATCATGCCTTTAGTTATAATTAACAATAAGGGAAGGGAACATACCTTAAACTAAGATAACTACGGAAGAAAATCACCAAGACAAGCCCCAAATTGATTCTTTAGTTAAAACCCTAGCTTCCCTTGCCCAAAAGCTCCTTAGAGAATTATGGAGTGTTTAGAAGAGTTTCTAAGTGTTAATGAATGGATTAATAGGATACATAACTTCCCAAGTAGTTTAGAAGTCGTGGGACCATATTAGGATAAGTGGGGAAATGTCAAGAATACCCCCACTTAAGTTAAACCAAAATCCCATCATAGCGATACGACTGAACCACACGAGTTGTACCCTTCGATACAATAGGTATCCTCCACTCGTATACTTGCCTCAACCCTTGGATCCAACACTGTCCAGCATACGACTCATCCAACCAAGTTGTATTGATAGCATACGATCCGTACCCCTAGCAGATTTACACCAAAAAAGATTTAGACACTGTCCACTATACAAGCCCTGGATACGACTCATACCATGGATTACGACTCATGGTGAGCCACTTGTACACAAATCCAACCTAAGAAACCAAATCAAAGATTAGGTTAAGGAAATAAATGAACCATAACCACTATTATGAGTCATCCCACTAAGTCATATCCATTCCAGTAACCAAAATCTATCAAACCAACTAACACTGGTCAGTATACGACTGGACCATAACATCCGTACCCCAAAATATGGATCGTACCTATGAGTTGTATTGAGTCCAGAGATCAGAATTCCAGGAAATTTTCTAAGGTCTAGAAACCAAGGTGTTTTAGTCTCCCCCACTAGTAAATTCATCTTTGAATGACGGACAAGTTAGGAGCAACCACTCACACTAGTCATTTTCATTATATTATTAAACATATTCCAAATCTTTAACAAAGTTCAAAAATAAAGAGGCAAAGATATTAATCTTTCCTTTAATAAACTTAGAAAATAAAGATGTGTTAAAGACACATACCTTCCATACGATTCCCAGGAGAAGAAAACTTATGCAGATATTTGGACTTCATTTCCTCTTCCACTTCCCATGTAGCTTCTTCCACCTTATGGTTCTACCAAAGAACCTTAATCGAAGCCACATCCTTGATCCACAACTGATGAACCTGCCTATCCAATAGCTCAACCGAAACCTTTTCATAAGACATAGAATCCGTGATTCCCAGTCCTTTCAAAGAAACAACCGAAGAAGGATCACCAATGCACTTCCTCAACATAGAAACATGAATGACTAGATAAACCAAGCTTAAGTTAGAAGGCAACTCCAGCTCATAAGAGACATTACCAACTTTCCATAAAATCTCATAAGGACCCACATATCGGGGATTGAGCTTCCCCTTCTTACCAAACCTTACTGCTCCCTTCATGGGAGATACCTTGAATTCCAAGTCTCAACGCCTAACATCCGCATAGGACTTTTGGCGACTTTGGACAGCCTTAACCCTATCCTGAATCAGCTTTACCTTCTCCATAGCCTGGATAACCAAATTGGGACTAAACGTGTCTGCCTCACCAAGCTCAAACCAACCGATAGGAGATCTACACCTCCTGCCATATAATTCCTCAAAAGTGGCCATACTAATACTAAAATGATAGCTATAGTTGTAAACAAACTCCACCAAAGATAGATGCTCAACCCAATTGCCACCATAATCAATCAAAAAAGCCCGAAGCATATCCTCTAATGTCTAAATAGTTCTCTCCACTTGCCCATCTATTTGTAGATGAAAAAAAGTACTCAAACTCACTTCGGTCTCCAACCCTCTCTAAAAATACTGCTAGAAGTGAGATGTAAACTGCATGACCCATTCAGAAATAATTGAAATAGGAACCACATGCATCTTCATAATCTCCTGAAGATACAACTTCACATAATCCTCTACCGAAAAGGTAGTCCACACTGGCAAAAAGTGCACACACTTAGTCATCCTCTCCACGATGACCCAAATCAAAAAATATTAATTTTGAGACTAAGGAAGATCGATAACGAAGTCCATATTGATAACTTCCCACTTCTATTCGGAAAAATCAATTTCTTGATACAACTCTCCTGGCCTCATGTGGTCAACCTTAACCTATTGACATACCATGCAATTGGTTATGAAATCAAACACATCCCTTTTCATGCCATTCCACCAATAGATCTCCTTGAGATCATGATACATCTTAGTCGAGCCGGGATGAATAACTTAACATGAATCATGAGCCTCAACCAAAATCCTTTATCGCAACCCATCGACATTAGGAACATACAACCTCCCTTGATACTACAAAGTACCATCACTACTGATATCAAAAACCACTACCTTTTGATCACCAACCTCACTCTTGAATTTCATCAAGATAGGATCTAGAACATGTTTCTTCTTAATATCCACACCAAGAGATGATCAAACTACTTCTTGCCCCACCACACCACCATTCTTGGAGTCCAAGAGGCGAACTCTAAGATTAGCCAAGTGGTGAATATCCTTCACCAATTCCCACTTTCCTTCCTCCACATAGGTGAAACTCCCCAAGGATAACTTCTTAAAAACATCAGTAACCATATTGTGTTACCTAGGTGATAGAGAAAACTCATATCATAATCCTTGAGAAGCTCAAGCCATCTCATCTGCCTGAGATTAAGCTCTTTCTGGGTGAACACATACTGTAGACTCTTATGATTAGAGAAGCTATCCACGTGAAAACCATACAAATACTTCCGTTATATTTTCAAAGCAAACACAACAGCTAATAGCTTCAAATCATGAGTAGGATAATTCCTCTCATGTACATTCAACTAACTGGAAGCATATGCAATCACCTACTCATGATGTATCAAAACACAACTAAGACCTACCCAAGATGTATCGCAATAAACCACGAACCCATCACTACCTTTTGACAAAGTCAAAATTAGAGTCGAAGATAACTTATCCTTTAACTTCTTTAAACTCCCCTCGCAAGCATCTGACTAAGAAAACTTGACCTTCTTTTCAGTTAACTTAGTCAAAGGAGTAGCTATCGATGAAAATCTTTCCACAAACTAGCTATAATACCCGACTAAACCCAAGAAGCTCTGAATATTAGATAGAGTTGTAGGAGTAGGCCATCTCTTCACCATAGCAACCTTTTGTGGATCTACCATGATCCTTTCACCAGAAATAATGTGATCTAAGAAAGTTATAACATTCAACCAAAACTCATACTTGGAGAACTTGGCATACAACTACTATTTCTTTTTAGGTCTATAACACCACACGGAGGTGATTAACATGATCCACCTCACTCTTTGAATAAACCAGAATGTCATCAATAGACATAATAATGAAGAGATCTAAATACTAAAAAATACTTTGTTCATCAGATCCATAAATACAGCCTGAGTATTAGCCAACCCAAATGACATCACCAAAAACTCAAAGTGCCCATACCGAGTACGAAAAGCCATCTTAGGGATATCTACCTTCCTAATCTTTGATTGATGGAACCCAGGCCAAAGATTTATCTTAGAAAAGAACTTAGCACCTTGCAATTGGTCAAACAGATCATCTATCCTTGGAAGGGGATACTTGTTCTTGACCATCACCTTATTCAACTGCGTATAGTCAATGCACATCCGAAGGAAACCATCCTTCTTGCACACAAACAACACTGGTGCACCCCAAGGAGATACACTAGAAGGAATAAACCCCTTATCTAGAAGATCGTTAAGTTACTCCTTGAGTTCCCTCAACTCAGCTAGAGCCTTATATATTGAGGAATAGAAATTGGACAAGTTTCCAAAATTAGATCAATATCAAACACTATTTCCATATCCAGAGAAACACCAGGAAGATCATCCGAAAAGACCTCTAAAAACTCATTAACTACTGGAACTGGCTGGAAAGAAGGACCTTTTGAGTTAGAATCTTTAACCTGAACCATGTGATAAAGACATCATTTAGAGATAAACGTCCGAGCTCTAAGACAGAAATAAATCCCCCCTAGGAGCTAAAGAAATGCACTCCCACTCTATAACCAGCTCACCAAAGAACCTATAGATAACCCTACAGGTCCAAAAATCCAAGGACACATAACAAGATTGTAACAAATCCATCCCCAGAATAACATCAAAATCCATTATATCTAACACAAACAGACCCACCAAGGTTTATCTGCCACCAACAGATACCACGCACCCCTTATAGACTCTCTTAGCAATAATTGAGTCACCTACTGGTGAAGAAATAGAAAAAGGATTTTAAATAACTTTCATATCAAAACCAAAAGATACAGCCACATAAGGAGTCACATGGGATAGAGTAGACCCGATGTCAACCAAATAATATATGTCACAAGAGAAAAGTTGTAACATACTAGTAACGACATTAGATAATGCCTCAAAGTCATATTGAGATGTCATAGCATTCAACTTTTTTCAACAAACACTACAACCAGAAGCAGTAATAAAAGAAGATGCAACACCACCAAGTGTAGGAGCAGAAGATGAAGCCACAGGAATCTTATTCTCCCCTATAGAAACTTATTAACCAGAAAATTCGGGAGCCAATGGCCTACCTGGCCACACTTGAAGAATTTTTCCTTTCCTTGATTGTAATAACCCCGATAAAGAAGACTACAAAACTGGCAAAGAGGGCATGAGGAAACTAACTGACCTCTATTTTCCTGATAATGGGCACCCTGCGCCAGGAAATTATCACCACCATGATAACGCCTGTTTCTCGACCGGTAAGGAGCACTAGTAGAAGAGTTGGAACCAGAACTCCCCCACTTCTTTTGCTTCCATTTACAACCATCCTGACCATCCTGAGACTGAGTGCCTCCCTGGTAAAAAAATTGTTCCTCTTACCTTACCTATCTCCAAACTCCACTTGTTTTCTCTTTATATCCTCTACTTTCTACATATGAATAGTCAACCTAGAGATATCTATATTTTTAATAAGTAAGGCAGTCTTGCTCTCCAAAATAAATTCCAATTCAACACAGAAGTAAACTTTCTTATTTTTGCCACATGTTAGCCACTAAATCAGGAGCATACCTTGACAATTTATGAAACTTCAATGCACATTCCTTGATAAATATTCTCCCCGGCTTAAGGTTCACAACCTCCTTCATATTTACTTCTCTTAATCCTTGGGGAAAGAAAAGATCCAAAAAAGCACCAGAGAAGGCATCCCATAAGGATGACTCCTCCATATTTTCTCTATCCCTATCCCACTCTTTAGACCATTGATATACAACTTCTTTGAGATAATAAGCTTTAAAGTTTGCCCCCTATACATTGTTAGCCTGCAACACCTAAAATATTTTTTTCATTTCATCCAAGAAACCTTATGGATCCTCCTCTACCTTCACTCCAGAAAAGTAGGAGGACTTATCTTCATAAATTATCCAACCCTTTTGGCCTCAACAAACAGAGCACAAGACATATCCCGCTTAGCCTAAGCAGAAACCAATTTAGAAATAACATGAATAGACTGGCAGAATTCCCCATTAGTCACCTCGCCCTGAGGAGGACTAGTAGCAACCAGTGGAACTCCATAACTATCCAAGATGGGAATGTGGGATTGAAGATAAATCCTAGAAGTAGGATGCACCCCTTTAGCATTACCCTAAATAGGATAAAAAAAATTCCTTGTGTTTTAGATCTACGAGGCATGATATGAAAGGTTAAAAAATAAGGATTAGAGAATATTCCAGGAATAAGACTCCAAGCTTAAAAATAGACTACTAAGAAATTTAAACATTACTAAATATCTTGTAGCCTCTCCCATATGAGTGTGGCATACTACACACCCCTAAAAGAGACTCAACTCGACATGGCTTTGTGGAACGTGAACCTAGGCTCTGATACCAACTTTACATGACCTGCCCTGGGTCTTTTTCATAATAGGCATCCCAAGTTTGACCAGGATCGGAGACTACCCCAGTTACCCAACCCAACTTCCAACCGACTTCCCTGAGTTGGCTAAATTTTAATCATGTAACAAGGTAGTGTAAGACCTCACATGAAGACTCTGGATAAGATCACAACTGTGACCAACCTAACCGAGTCCAACCATCCCATACCAAGAATCCAACCATACCAAGACAAGGGCCATAAACCAGTCCATAACCAAAGACGTTCAAAAACATATAATAATTAATCCAAAAATGAAATAGGATGGAACAGAGAGAAGTTATGTCAGATGATGCCAACCTCCCAGTTTATTCCAATACCAAGGCTAACACCTATACCGATCCTGCCCATTCCAACCCATAGAAGTACCACAAAGCCTCTAACTAAAAGAGTAATGAAATCTAGTTAGGACATGACCCAAACCATGGGTAAAAAAAATAAAAAAAATAAAACTAAATTGTCTAGAAATATCCATAACATAAAATGAATCTTTCCAAAAGAATAGAAGCTCACCAGTTCAGTCCAAATGTCATTCTCGAGTAAATAGCTATATAGGAGGAGTAGAATGGCCGGTTCCTACATAGCGTGGGTATAGAACCTCTAGTAGACGGGGTTAGCGAGTGACCGCTAGCATGATCTCAAGGTAAGGAAAAAATAATGCAATTTATAAAATTGAGTAAAACCATCCATAGGCACACAACCATACATTATTATATATATAACCATATCGGGGAAAGGGATCGGGTTTATCATGCCTTTAAAACTTTTACCTAGGTTGTGTAGCTTTGCCGTCCTAAACTACCCATGGGCTATATGGGTTTAGCTCCCCCTGCTGAAAGGGCCCCAGTGCGCGTAGCCGCATGACCAGGGAATTATCCCAAGGGATGACTAGTACATCCCCCAAATAAAGTGTGACTTCATGCACACGGTCACTAAGACCAACCTCATATCAGAAAATGTGAGTTTCCAGTTATGGTCCCCCCAGGACCTCCACCTTTCACGGCATAGCTACACCTCTCGCCATTATTGCATAATTAAAAACAATGTCCAAATAACCAAACCTTTTTCCATAATTAACCAAGGCCATTAATATTGGTATCGTCATACCTACCCTTACTTGCAAGGATCATCCATAGCCAACTATTTTTAGGTTTAAGGGGACTTTCAAGTGCCCTTCCACTTACCATATTAAACTACTTGAGGGATTCCATGTATCCCTCAAGCATAACCATTATCCATTTACCATTCCAAGACATTTAAACCATGTATAATTCCTTTACCAAGTTTTAAAACATGTAAGAGTTCTATTAAAAGTAGTAATGCAATGAACATATCTTTATAAGTATTTTGTCAAACACATTAGGGGCATAATATGACAAAAACTAATTCCAATTACCATTAAACCATTCCCATGAAATCCAATTATCCAAAACCACTATTAATGTATATAAAATCATAATTAAAACCATGGGAAACCATAACCAACCTTTTAATATCAAATCCCCTAAATCATATTTGAAAACCAAAATTATAAAATTAATAAAATCACAAAAACATTCATAAATACCATGCCTTTAGTTAGAATTAATAATGAGGTAAGATAACATGCCTTAAAAAAAGATGATGTTGTAAAGAAATCACCAAGAAAATCCTCAAATTGATCTTTTTGTTGAACACCTAACTTCCTTTCTCCAAAAGCTTTTGAGAGAATTATGGAGTGTTTAGAAGAGTTTTTAAGTATTAATGAATGGAATAATAGGGTAAATAACCTCCCATGTAGTTTATAAGTAATGGTGACATATTAGACTAAGTGGAAAAATGTCCAGAATATCCCCACTTAAGTTGCACCAAAATCCCATCACAGGGATACGACAGACCCACACGAGTTGTACCATCCAATATGATTGGTATCCTCAACTTATATCCTGGACTCAACCTTTGGATCCAGCTCTGTCCAACATATGACTCATCCAACCAAGTTGTATTGACAATATACGATCTATACCCTTCATTCATACCCCTGGTAGATTTACACCCAAGAAAGATTTAGATGTTGTCCACCATATGAGTCCTAGGTATGACTCGTACCCTATCTTATGGCGCATGGTGAGCCAATCATACTCATATCCAACCTAAGTAACCAAGTATAAGATTAAGTTAAGGAACCTAACAAACGTTAACCACCATTATGACTCGTACCCCTAAGTCGTATCCATTCCAGTAAACAAAATCCATCCCACCAACCAATACTGGTCTATATACGACTGGACCGTACCATTCATACCCCAAAATATGGCTTATACCCATGAGTCATACTAATTTTAGAGAAAAAAATTCCAAGAAATTTTATAAGGTCCAGAAACCAAAGTGTTTTAATAGTACTAGAGATAGTAGACAGTGGTCCAAGAAGAAGAATTGGGGGAGTTCTAATTCCTATTTGATGGATGGTTCCCCTTATCCTAAGTCATTTGGTCATGATATCTTCTAGACTAATAGTGGGTTTAATGAACAAGGTGCCAGTCTTAGGCTAGTGGATCTCAATCAGCTAATCCTATTTTCATTGATAATTTTATGGTCAGATTCATCGTGGTTTATGTGATGAGGAAAAGAATTGGTGTTTTAGTTGTGGTAAATATAGGAATATACAAAAGAATTATACTACAAGTAGAGTAGCCATGGGGGCTAATAAGGTCTTGGTTTTTACCTCTCCAGCTCCTGTACCAAAGAGTGCTATCTCTGGTTTCAACATAAGTCAGAATCGTCTGTTTCCCCTTGCTACTCACCGGGAGTCTAAGGCATCTTCTGATGTTGTTACTGGTACGTTAAAGATCTTCTTTGTGATGTATATTGTTTTCTTGAACTAGGTTCTACTTTTTGTTATGTGACCCCTTATATGGCTATTTATTTTAGTTTTTCTCCTGAGTTTATTTCCAATCCTTTCTTTGTGTCTACCTCGGTGGGTGATTTTGTTATCTAAAAGGGTCCATATGGGTTGTATGGTATATATACTTCATATAGGGAGATATTGGTGGATTTTATAGAATTGGATATGGCGGATTTTGATGTTATCCTAGGTCTAGATTGGCTCCATTCATGCTATGCTTATTAGGTCAACTTCCAATTCCCTATTTAACTGGTGATTGAATGGGAGGGGATTTCCTTAGTGCTAAAAGAGAAATATCATATTTTAGATCCTGAAAATTAATTTCCAAGAGGTGTTTTTATCATATTGTTTAGGTTAGAGATTCTGGTTCTGAGGGTCCTACCTTGTAATCTTTATTTGTGGTTAATGAGTTTCTTGAAGTATTTCTCAAGGATCTTTTTGATAACGGTTTCATTAATCTTAGTGTTTCTCCTGGGTGCTCCTGTTCTTTTTATGAAGTAGTAAGATGGGTCCCTTCATATATGCATAGATTATCAGTAGTTTAATAAGGTAATGGTGAATAATAAGTACCCTCTTTTGAGAATTAATGAGCTTTTTTACCAGTTTTAGGGTGCACGATGTTTCTTTGAGATTGATCTTCAATTGGGTTATCATCAATTGAAGATTAGAGAGGCGGATATCCCTAAGACTACTTTTCATACCTGGTATGGTCATTATGAGTTTCTAGTTATGTCATTTGGATTGACTAATGCTCTAGAGACATTTATGGATCTTATAAACTGAGTAATTAGGTAGTTCTAAGATTTTTTCATGACAGCGTTTATCGATGATATACTTTTATATTCTAAGAGTGGGGAGGTTTATACCAATCACCTCCGAGTAGTGTTGAAGACTCTTAAGAATCAGTGTTTGTAAGCCAAGTTTTTAAAATGTGAGATTTGGTTGAATGTTATGACCTTTCTGGGTTATGTTATTTCCAATGAGTAGATCATGGTATCTGTTCAAAAAGTTGAGGAGGTTAAGAAGTGGCCTACACCCACGACTCGAACTGACATTAAAAGTTTCTTGGGCTTGGTCGGGTATTATAGGAGGTTTATGAAGAGCTTCTCTTCTATTGCTTCTCTATTGACTAGGTTGACTCAGAAAAAGATAAATTTTCTGTGGTTCGATGCTTGTGAGGGTAGTTTTAGGATATTAAAATATAAGTTAATTTTTTCTCTAATTCTGACTCTACCCAAGGGTACTGATGGTTTTATGGTTTGCTGTGATGTATCTGAAGTGGGACTAGGCTTTGTCTTGATGCAAAATGATAAGGTGGTATGCTTCTATACAGTTTAAGGTTCATGAAAGGAATTATCTAACTCATGGTCTAGAGTTGGTAGTTATGGTGTTTGCATTGAAGATTTGGTGTCACTACTTGTATGGAGTACATGTTGATGTCTATTCAGATCAAAAGAGCTTGTAGTATGTGTTCACCTAGAAAGAGTTGAATCTAAGGCAAAGTAGGTGACTTGAGTTGTCAAGGACTATGACATGAGTCTTCATTACCATCCAGGTAAAGCTAATATGGTTGCTGATTCTTTTAACATGTTATATATGGGGAGCCTATCTCATGTGGAAAAGGAGAAACGAGGGTTGGTGAAAGATATTCACCGGTTGGCTAACTTGGGAGTCCAACTTTTGGACTCCAAGGATAGAGGTGTGATAGTTCAAGAAGTAATAAGTCATCTCTTGGTGTTGAGGGGAAGGAGAAGCATGTTTTTGATCCTATATTGATGTAGATTAAGGCTAATATGGGTCAGCAAAAGGTTATGGATTTTGAAACAGATGGTGATGGTATTTTGTGGAACCAAGGTAGGTTCTGCGTTTTGGATATTGATGATCTACGAGAATGGATTTTGACTGAGGATTATGAGTCAAGGTATGCATTTTATCCTATTTCAATAAAGATGTATCATGATTTAAAAGAGATCTATTGGTGGAACAATATGAAGAGGGATATGGCTAACTTCATGGCGAAGTACATAGTGTATTAGCAAGTGAAGGTTTATCACTTAAGACATGGCGGCATGTATCAAAACATTGAGTTGCCCATGTGGAAGTAGGAGGTCATCAACATGGATTTTAATATTGGTCGTCCGTGAACTCAGAATCAACATTATTCATTTGGTTCATCGTGGATAGGATGTTTAAGTCTGCTCACTCTTTGACTTTGAGGACTACTTACTCTTGAAAGGATTATTATAAGTTTTTATTCAGGAGATTATTAAGTTGCATGGTGCTCTAATTTCTATTATCTACAATTGAGGTATGCAGTTCTCTTCTCTGTTTTTGTTTTAGCAAGGCTTGGGCACACAGGTGAACCTTAGCACCGCATTACACCCTCAGATTGATGGACAAGCAGAGGGGACCATTTAGACATTGAAAGATATGATAAGGGCCTGTGTTATGGATTTTGGAGATGGTTGGGTGAATCATTTTCCTCTGATTGAGTTTGTGTACAATAACAATTATCATTTTAGTATTGGGATAGCTCTTTTTGAAGCTCTGAATGGTAGGGGTGTAGATATCCTATTGGGTGGTTTAAGGTAGGTAAAAATAGGTTATTTAACCTAAACTTGGTTGACGAAGCAATCGAGAAGGTGAAGGTGATTCAGAATAGACTTAAGACTGCTCAGAGTCACAAAAATTCCTGCACATATTTAAGGCAAAGAGAGTTGGAGTTTGATGTTAGCGGTTGGGTGTTCTTGAAGGTTTCTCCCATTGATAAGTGGTAATTTTACTGCCTATTCACACTCAACATTCGTGCACCTTACCCTATTTTGAATGAATAAATTAGACATAATTGTGATTAAATGCACTAATATCCATACTTTGCAGGCATAGAGTTAATGAGATAGAAATATGTGGATTGAAGCTTAAAATGATCAAAAGGAAGCAAGAAGTGCAGCTAAAGACCTAGAGCAGAATGGTCTCAATTACCGCGGTCGCGGTATGATGATCATGATCGTGCCAGTCAAGTATGGTCCATCAACTAGGGTCGCGTAAGCCGACCACGGTCACTGTAGACGCAGCCGTGGATAAGCTGGTGTGATCGTGACTTAATGAAAGATTACCGCCCAAGGGAAAAGCTGGAAATGCACTTAGTTGATCCCAATTTTGACAAAATGACTCAAACCCTAGTAATCATCATATATTCCATTTTCCCCAATAGTTAGGTTTTGTTCTTGAGTTGATAGCCTCCATACTTCGAGAAGAAAATATTGTGTAAATTTTGGGTGAAGAATACATTGGACTAGCCTCTAAGTGGAGGAATAGCTCACTTCTATTGGAGATTTATGGGAGTTCAAAGTTTGAATTAACATTCACTTAGTCTTCAATTAATCATTTCAATAGAGATTATAGGTATATCATTACTTATTTATCTTATGTGTAACTAGATCTTCCTCTTGGGGTTATGTGTGAATATGGATTAAAGTATGTGTGGTTTGTTAATGTTAGCTTCTATTTGGTAGTTCATGTTGATGGGTTTCTCCATTTCTTGATCAATTTGATTGGGATTTGAGGGTGAAATCCTTAAATACCCATATGGGTTTGATGGGTGATGTAACACTCCGAATTTGATACCTAAAACGCTACATGGTGCCCATGACCCTGAAGGACCACAAGCTAACCCAAGACTGATATCTGTAAACTGAGAACTAAATAATAGTAATAATATCGTAAATGCGGAAACATGAACTGAAAGGCCATAAGGTTTAATACTAGTACATAACTGAAAAATATGGTATAACATTACCAAAACAACTGAGATAATTTTTTTAACATACTGTAGTCTGAAAGTCTCTAAACTGTCTGAACAAGGAGTTGATAGGACATGTCTCCAACTAACTCCAACTACAAAAATAAACTAAAAACTAAAATAGTGATGTTATCATCATGTCCTCAATGGATGAGGACTCACTGCTAACTCTGATCGCTGAACTGGGATGCTACTGGTTCTCTGGAGCTCGTGCTTCTAAACTATGGTATAAGACACCATAGCATAAATACGTCAGTACTTTGAATATACTGGTATACAAGTGAGGTAGGATAAATGCAATAGGTTCATATTTATGAACAATACTAACTGACTGACTAATATGAACGTGAGAATACATGCATGCATACGTAACTGTAACTAACATCGTGCTAGGACTGAATGTTAAGTTTTGACTACTGAGTTTTCTAATAACATGGAATTAATGATAGCTGAGGGACTAATACTATGTTACTGATACATAAATAACTATTTCTGATAATTCTAATTATGAAGAACTGGTCTGATTGACTGTGTCTAACAGTCCTGAAGCTTAATACTGATAACATGAGTTCTGATAACTGATATAACTAATAACATGAGTGACTGTATCTGACAGTCCTAAATCTGATGGAACTAGCTGAGTTTCATACTATATATGAGTAACAGAACATGAGATCAGTCCTATCTGGAGGGTGATCTCTAAATCTAATCATACCATTACTGATTGACCATTGTTGAGATCAGTCCTATCTAATGGGTGATCCTGGAGTCTATTTATAATGATAAGGAGTGACTGTATCTGACATTCCTAAATCTATGCTACTGAGCTAAATTGATTGTATCTGACAGTCCTGATTCTGTAATTGAAACTATGGGATGTATTTATCTAACCGACATGCCCCATACTAAGCTAACTGGGGTCCAACCTGTAACCCCAGCTGGAAGGGTCTCAGTACCGCGTCACTCATAAAGACAACTACTGTGGAGTCAGTCCTAATCTAGCGGGTGACCCCTGGGATCAGTCCTATACATTTAAATGCGCTAATGGGTGATCCCTGAGTATGTCAGTCCTATCTAACGGGTGACATCTTGTACCTACGCTTGCTACGTAGTTCTGGAACTTAGGGATTTCTTCTAGGGATTTTAGTCCTATCTAGTGGGTGAGTCCCCATCCCTAGGCTCGCTCGGTGCTGAATCCTACTCCCATCTGAAAGACACTGAACTGATTAATTAAGCTAATTGATTAACTAAACTGAACTGATACTAGTGGTATTGTTTAGCGGAGCTAAACTGAGTTTACTGAGTTTCATTGACTGACAGAATGTACTGAGTTCCGCGGACTGACTGAGAATACTGAAGTTACTGAGATTGACATGGAATACTGAGGTTATTGAGATTACTGAGTACTGAGATCACTGAGATTACTGAACTACTGAGATTGCTGAGATTTCTTAGATTTCCTGAGTCACATGGCTAACTAAGTTCTATGGATCATAGCTTGACTGAGGAGATCGTGAAAACATGACATGGCTCTGGCACACAACTAAATGTTCGGGTACAAGTACCCCCAGGACTCGATGAGAAGAAACTGACATGGTATGTCTTACTTGAACACATGACCAACAACACAATTCATAATTCATATATTGAAGCACTTCATCAAACATGTGATATGCATAAGCTTGTACATACATGGGGATTTCATGATATCATACTAGTTGGGCATTGTTCCTTCATATAGGTATTTAATCAAACACATGGTAGGCATAACACATGTAGACAACATTATACAACAATTAATCATCATGATTCATCTCTAATTTCATCATCCAAGGGTTTATTCATAGGTTCACATGAATATGCATCTATACAAATCAATTCCACATAAAATTGATCACTCAACATGGATTTAAATTCAATTGATCATTCTCAACATAACCAAAACTAACATAACATAAAATTCAAAAAGAAATCCATAAACTTAAACTTGTAAAATAGATTCTTAGGCTTCATGGACGAAAGGAGTTCATGAATGAACACTACGCATACCTTATCTTGTGATTCTACGAAGATTGGCGGAGAGATTCTTGAAATTTGATGGTGAATTCCCTTGGAATTGAACCTTCTATGAAAACCCTAGGGCTTGTTCTTGAGAGTATTTGAGAGTAATTGAGTATAAGTTGCTGAATTATGGCCAAATCTCATGTTATAAAGCTTATATAGGGTGGGAAATTGACCCTTTTAACCCTAGGACATGTATTTAATTTCTGAGAAAATTTTTCGATTTTCATCCTTGGCGCAACGCGCCACTATCGCGCCAAGTCACTGGAAAGTGACGAATGGGAAATTGCACGGTGGCGCAATGTGGATCTATCGCGTTACCACCTTGTTTGCGACCTGGAAGTTTGACGCGACGCACCACTATCGCGGAGAAACACTGGAAATTGACAATTTCCATTTGAGCTATCTCTGCGATGCGCTGAAGGCTCCGGTGATACACTGTCTCACTAAAAAGGCTCTAACTCTTTACCCGAGTGTCGGTTTTGGGAGAATTTGGTAGCGATGAAAAGCTTATTCAATTTTCCATATGAAAAAAGTGAAAATTTTGAAAATACCACATTTACAAAAATGGATTTATCTTTCAAAGAAAGCTTTAAATATTCTTGGGAAACTTTTCAAGCTAGGAAAAGTATGGGGTATTACAGGTGAAAACTCCAAACTCTAGAAATCTCAAATACATCTTTGAAAGAAGGGTTTGGGGTGAATTTTAGGAATCCATATCATCCTTGAAAGTGGGATGTGGAGACAAAAGCAATGGTAGATGATTATGTGTGTAGTTTGCTAATCTATTACTATCTTAAACATAAGTGAGGTTATGAAGTTAACTATACCATAGGTATCATCCTAGAAATAGGGATGCCTAAATTGAGTTTTGGTTACCAATTGTTGAACGCACCAATTAGGTATTGGAAAGATTCAACGGGTGAAAGTTTGATGTTTAGTTGAAAGACTAGCATCAAAACCTATAACCGAATCTACCCATATTTGACCTACTAAGAATGAAGTTGGATATTAGTATCCATGTGTCACTTCTCTGAGTAAAACATAATCCAAGATTCATGCCTAATTGATAAAACTCTAAATATTCATAGCCCCAAATTTATACGAGGAAAAAAAAAGAAACATTAGTGTTGATACTTATCTCATCTATTTTTATCTTTGTGTAATATTGGTTTGAATTTAACAAGTATCCATTATTTTGAATTAACTTGAATGCCATTCACATTGTTCCTCGTGGATTCAACCCCGAATCCAAAGTTGGGTAAATATATTGACGACGACTGCCTTGCACTTAAATTGACATGTATGTAGTTGAGTGTTATCAAAAAATAGCGTCGTTGTTGGGAAACAATTTGGTGTATTGAGTTAGTTTGGAATTCTATATTACTTGCTTGATTTCAAACTTGTATGTAATTTTTTGTGATTTTCTTGTATTTCTTATGTTAGTTAGATTTTTGTTTTTGTTTTACATTTCTCTATGGCATCTTCCGACAAATATGATTTTGGTTGTTGGAAGTCCTATCTTGATGACCCATGTCCATATTGTGATGGATCACACTTTGGAAGAGATTGCACATATGCTCTCCAGAGAAAGATGGAAACACCATCTCGATCCTATTGGGAGTATATTTGTCCTTTGTGTGGTGGTCAAGATGGATATTGGAGTGATTTCCCAAATGCCCCCTCCCCTTATTATGCTAATCGAGTTGCTAGTTCTTCTTATGAGTTTTATAGGTCTTATAATGAGGCAAAGGAAGAGAAACATACCAGACCCAATAGGTTTGAAGAAATATTTTGAACTATTTTGGATCGGGTAACTACAATAGGGGAGAATATGCAAGACATACACCAATCCAATGAGGCATTTGTAAGGGAGATTGTCAATATGGAAGAAGTGGGAATGGAGATAAAACTTACAAATACCATGTAATACCCTTAACTTTCTTTATGTCAAATCTAGTCTCTAGAAGAGTTAGTAATGACTTCCTAAATGATTAATGTTTAAAGACGATAGAATTTCCCCAATTTCAAACATTTTATCATGTGGGAAATTGAATTAGCTTTCCAACGATACCAATTTTGTCAAAATCCTATATCAAATTAAAAAGTTATGGACGTTTTATAGAGAACGTTTGAAACTACCTAGAAGCGATGGTCAGGCTGATGGACCATCGATCAAGCGACGGACCATCACCCAAGCCGTCGCGACTAAGGCAGTGTACTCCACTTCTGGTCAAGTTCAATAGCCAAGATCGAAGGACCATCGAGATAGCGATGGACCATCACCCAAACCATCGTAGACAAGGCAGAAAGTTCAAATTCTAGCCAAATGCGACGGTCAGGACCAAAGGACAGTCGAGCCAGCGACGGACTATCACCCAAACCATCGCCACTTCTGATCAGTGATTTTAAGCCATTTTTAAAAGGGTATTTGGATTTTTTTCCACTCATTTTGACCCCTAATTATACCAGATCATAGTTCATAACTTCATTATTTATCTATAACACCAAATTAGGGTTTCTCTCAAAGATCAATCCCCAAGAATAAAAAACCCTAGGTGTTTAATTCCAAGTCAAGAATTCAAGCCTTCCCTCCACCAACCTTTAAGAAATCATCCACCCAGGTATTTTAAGTATTGATTCATGGGTTCCTTTCACCCATGAAGCTCAAGAAACCCTATTTGAAATATAAACATTGGATTCCATGGCTTGAATTGAATTATATCCATGTTTATGTTGTTGTTTGATTTCCAAGTTGAAGTATTTAATGACTATCATGAAAATATGTTAGTATATGGTTAAAATTCTTGCATTAGAAGTGTAAAATGTTGCCATGATGTATTGTTTCAACATTCATGCCTAAGCCTAAAGATATGCTTGCAAGGTGTTTGATAAAATGCATAAGAGAACAGGAATTATGCCTTATGAGTCATTTGTGACCAAAATTAATGAATCCATGTTCCTCTCTTATGTTCGATATGACTCTCACATTATTGTTATACTTTGTAATGGATTAACAAAATGCTCATGATATTAGGCTTATGAAATTATGATATGTTTACATGTATTCCTATTAATGTGTAAGCTTATAGCATGTGAATACTTCATGAAAATCCCCAATGATTGTACTATAAATTGTTGACTATGGTCATGTGTCAAGAAGTGTCATGTCTTGTCAGTTTCATGCTATCGAGTCCTGGGGGTACTTGTACCTGACAATTTAGCTATGTGCCTAGATCCAGTGTCATTTTTTCTAGATACTCTCAGTCAAACCATGATTCATAGAACTCAGTCAGTCATGTGACTCAGTAAAACTCAGTAATCTCAGAAATCTCAGAAATTCAGTAATCTCAGTAGTGTTTCGTCAGTCAATGAAACTCAATGAACGCAGTCTAATTTAGTTCAGTTAATCATGTTCAGTGTCTATTCAGATGGGATTAGGATTCAGCACCGAGTGAGCCCAAGGATGGGAACTCACCTATTATTAGTGGGTGTGATTCTTAGAAGCAATCCTTGTTCTCCAGAACTACGTAGTCAATGTAGGTTGAGACATCAAACCTGCTAGTTGAGGGTAGATGAGGTGGCTTAACATGTTATATGAGGGTCCCGCCATTCTCCTTAGAGTACCTGTTAGATGAGGGATTACTCACAACTTATCCTTACTAGTGGTGCGGTATTGACACCCTTCTAATTGGGGTTACAGATTGGACCCCAACTCGATTATATTATCTTATTTGAGGCATGTCGGTTAGATGATAACTTCCCATAGTTACAGTCTCACTCTCAATCTCAGTAATAGAACTCAGATAGTTCTACAAAATTCAGGATTGTCAGATACAGTCACCCTATTCAGTACGAAACTCAACTAGTTCAATTAGAAATAAGATTGTTAGATACAGTCATTCAGATAATAGCATATTAGTTATACAAAAATTTATGTTATCAGTATTCAGATTCAATGATGTCATGATCTTTGTTACAGTTCATATATTCATGTATGTGTTCTCACATTCATGTTATTCAGTCAGTTAGTATTGTTCATGCATATAAACCCCTAACATTTATCCTACCTCACTTGCATACCAGTACATTCAATCGTACTAATGCATTTGTGCTATGGTGTTTTATACCATAGGTTTAGAAGTACGAGCTCCAGAGAATCCTTAGTAGATCAGACGTTCAGCAGCTAGATAAGCAGTGAGTCCTCATCATTCGAGGATAGTATGATTATTTTATTACTTTGCTATTTTAGTAGTCCAGAGTTAGTTGGGGACATGTCAAATCAACTCCATAGTTATTACACAGTTTAAAGGCTTCCATACTATAGCATATTCAGACAGTTATTTTAGTTTTATTTTGGTATTAATATACCATATTTCCAGATGTTATGTTTTATCAGATATTTGAACCTTATGGCCTTTCAGCCTCTTTCCATATTTATATAGTATATTATGCTGTGCCCAATTGCAGATATCAGTCATGGGTTAGCTTGTAGTCGTTCGGGGTCATGAGCATCGTATGGCATTCTGAGTACCAGATTTGAGGTGTTACATACCACCACCTTGCCCATTTCCCAAGAGGAGGCTAATCAAGAAGAGAAACCAAGCTATGATGATGAGCTTGGTAATGAAGAATCCTCGGTGATTTCCCAATCAATAGAATCAAATGATGTGGAAGATGTCCAAATAAAAGAAATGGTACTAGAGTCAAAAGAAAAATCAAGGCACATCTTTCATGAAGACTCTAGTTCATTTCGGGGTGAAAGTACTACGGAGGAGGAAATTTTGGAGTTAGGGGTTAGACCTAATTCAAACAACTTTTTAACATTGTGCTTATAGGATGTGATAAGAATCCATCTACCTAGGCCAATGGGGGATTGTGAAGAGAAGGAGTACAATCCTTATATTTTGGGATTTGACACTTCAAAAGAGTACATGGAAACCCCACCATCAATGGCCAATGACTTCAACTTCTGATGTGCAACTAGTGGCCTATTAATGTCTCCACCTTTAACTAAAGAGCCAAATTGAAAGTTCGATGTCAAATTAGGTAATAGGTTCAAGTCATTAAAATAGCAAGATCGAAGCTCCCTCATTATTTCTTCGCATCTTCTAAGTTTTATCTTGGAAGATCTGAATCTTATGTCCCTCTACTGCTCATTGCATTTTGAATGAAAGTTGGGACGGAGATTCAAATCTTCTAAGTGGAATAACAAAAGGAAATGGTGGTCATCGTGCCACGATGTTAAACTAAGCGCTTGATGTGAGAAAACCCATCAAGCTATGAAAACTGGCCATATCCTTTTTGTTTATGCATGATAGAGTAACTTTTAATTTTGCATTTTTTCATACCTAATCCATAAATTGTTGGTGCTCATAGAAAGATTGATGGGAAGTGAAAAAAAATATGTGAAAATGGTATATTGGATTAAATAGTAGAGTGTAGGGGACCTAAAATCTGGTCTCAGTTACTGCAACCGTAGTTCATGTTATCATGATAGCAGAGGCTACATGAGCACGATTGTAAGACCAAGACCGTGATCGCAGTCAAATCAGTTTAAGTGACCATCCTAATGCTATTTTCTCACATGCACTTTTCTCAAAGTTCTCTTACTCTCTCAATTTTTTGGCTTTGTATTGCATATCCAAGTGTCCTCTTAACCACTTTCATTATCTAATTTGGTAAGTTGTCTCAACTCCCTTGATTTGGATATAATTACATGCTTAGAACTTATAGTTTAGGAAAAGCCTGAAATAATGTTTTCATTACTAAATGCATGATTATTTGTGATTATTGTTGTGGTTAGCTGTTGTAGTTAGTGTAAACACTAATGGGGAAGTCTTGAGTATCCAGATTTAAGATTTAAATAATTGAAATGATCGTGTACACCACGTGTTTGATTAAATGACCCAATGAGTTCAATTTGAATTCTTTCAAGTTTGGGGTTATAATCACACATTCTAACCTTAAATTCTTTTCTTATAATGTTGATATACATAGTTGAAACAAAGAATTGGGGGTTAAAGATATGTTTTGAGCATTGTGCAAAAACTGTCGACTAAGGTCTCAGGTACCGCAATCGTGGTCCTGATGACCGTAATCGCGTTCGCGATTGCGGTCACTACTCTGTGATCATCATACCTGAGGGCAGTGTCTGTAGGAACACAAAATTCTTCACGTCCATAGCTTCACCCAAAACCTTGTTTAACACTAGTGTATAAGCTTACCTATTTGATCTAGCATGGTTTTGGTATGATAGTGATAATGTTTGTCTAAGTTGCATTACTTACAGGTCCTAAGCCTCAAAGATGGAATAATTTGACAACTCCAAATTCATGGCCGCACAATGCCAAAATCTCTACTATGCAGACTAGCCAAGGACTATGTTACTCCCTGAAAGGGGTGTTAGCTTAGACAAAGTAGAGGAAAAGTTCCCAAGCATTCATGCCAGACTCACTTAGACCAGGTGGATGAGCTTTTCCCTGGAACCTTTTATTTATAATGAGCACTGGGTACGTGAATTCTACACTAACCTAAGACCTTTATAAGCTATCCCCTTTGATGATATCTCAGGTCAAATGTAGGAGGTTAAGAAGCTAGTGTCCAGGTTGCATTAGGGGCCAGGAGAGTCCTCAACGCTCGCCACTCATATGTGACTCAGTCGGATTATGACATTTAAAGAGAGGAGCAGAAGAAGCAACAACCCACTATTTCCAAGTTGTAGAGAGCCTACTCAGCCTTAGCCGGAGCATACAGGGACCTCAAGGACACCCATGAGAAGCTGAAGAAGAGGGAGAATAAAAGGGACAAAATTTTCAGCAAAATATAGAAGGGGGCAAAGGGCCCGTGGAAGGTCCTGAAACCCCACAATAGATGACCTTCTCCCCCGGTGGAGAATGATGAAGAGGACCCTGCTGATACTGGTGTTGATGGTACAGAGTCAGCGGGAGAGGATAGCTCTTGATGCAGATTCATGAAGACCCCTCTTACTCTTATTTTATTGCACATGCAGTAAGGATACTGTATTCCTTTTAGTTGGGGGTGCCTCCATATTTGTATTGTTTTGGTGATGTGTTGCTGGATATTTGTTTTGATATTATGCTGGGATGATATTCTAGATATTATTCTCTTTTATTTTTGGGGATGTTACATTTTTGGGGCAATCTGACGGTGCCCATGTTTTATGGATTATCATGGTTTTTAGTTTTAGTTTTTCTTTTTACTTTTGTCCTATTTTGATTCGGGTAATGCATGACTAGATTTACCCTATGATAGATTGAGTGACGACATTCTTAAGGGAAAAGCATCGTGTTTGGGTTTTGAGACATAGATACAGGGGAAGTCTGAGTACCTGTAGCATAAATGTCATGAATGCAAGGGAAGTCTGAGTACCTGTAGCATTGTTAATTGTAAATTTAGGATCACATTGTACACCATTGGTGAATTCTGAGTAGCCATATGATTGGTTTGTCAATTTTGAGCCAAAATGTGAGACTAAGACTTTGGTTGTAGCCATAGTTTAGCAAAATATGCGGGATGCTAATGCAAACTGAAAAACCCCATCTGTCCAAATTTTTCAAAAATCAAGGACATAAACAGGAGCAATGTTGTAACAAAACTTTTTCTTTTTTTGTGACTCCGTAAATTTTGACTTGTGAATAGTGATAGATACTCCAATTTTGTCTCTAACTGGAGGGGCTATTGAGCCTCCTTGGAAAATTTTGCATGCCATGTGTGGTGAGATATTTGCATTTATCTTTTGTATACTTGTGTTATCTAGAACTTGCCCCGTTAGTCTTTCGAAGCTAACTTTGATTGTAATTGGTTGTACAAATGACCTTAGGCCACCTTGTAACATTGGAAGTCCACTCTAGCCTAAAAAGCCTACCCATGCTTAAATGTAATCCCTAGTTACCCACTTTGAGACTTTGGACATTTTTTTGGAAAACACATTATAAGCCATGAACCATTCTTTGTATCCCTCTTTCCAACCATACCATCCTTGAACTTAAAAATGCAACTTGAGGATAAAAGCCGAAGTTGGGGGTAGTAAAGATTAATAGAAGTAAGTGTGGGGTCACGAAGTTGTAATTGAAATGCATAAGTGCCTAAGCATTAAAACCAAATGAATATAAAAATCAAGGGTCTAACAAAGGAAAGAATTGCATGAAAATTGCAAGTAAAATAAATAAAAGATAATGGGTGAACAAAGGAAGCAAAAATGTAGGCATACGAAAAGTGAGAAAACAAAGAGGAGTGTCCCATAGTCAAAAAGGTGAATTAAATAGTGTGATGTAGATGTTAAAGGAATGGTGTAGCCATGTTATTCCTAAATGATATCCTACCCTAACCCGAAGCTACATTGCAAGCTCAAAAAAGTCTTTTGAGATCTTTAACCATTTACTTTCTTTCTAGTGACAATAGAAAATAGGGGCAAGCCTATGGTATGACACTTGTTAACATAGAGAGTTACTTTGTGAGGGAGAGATATTTTTCACTTAAATTCCTTATTTCATAATTGGTAGCTTGGTATGTGGAATTTTCTTTCTTGTGAGAAGGCATGTGAACAAGTTGAGGTGGGTGATTTTGTCACCTTCTGAGCAATGAGGCAAATAGAGTATAGCTTAGTTATGGTCAAAGGGGAGTCACTTCTAGAGTATTGGTTTTTGTTGCTTAGTTTCACTTGAAATTCCTATGTATCCTTAGGTATTGCATCTTATGATGAGGGGTGTGGTGAAAATAGCTTAGCCCAGTGCAATGAGCTACCTGTGGTAGTGACTAAGATTGAAGTCATTATGACCTTTAAGGCATAAAGTTTGGGCATAGATAATTGTTGTCTCATGGTAAGATGTAGTGTTGCTTGAGGACAGGCAAAAGCTATAAGTTGGGGGTGTTGACGAGTGGTAATTTTACAACTCATTTTCACTTAGCATTCGCGTACCTTACCCTATTTTAAATTAATAAATGTGACATAATTGTGATTAAATGCACTAATATCCAAACTTTCTAGGCATAGAGTTAATGTGATAGAAAGTTATGGATTAGAGTTTAAAATGATTAAAAAGAAGCCAGAAGTGCAGATGAAGACCTGGAGCAGAATGACCTCAGTTACCATAATGTGGTATGATGACCGCGATCGTGGTAGTCAAGCATGGTCCATCAACTGAGATCGCATAAGCCAACCATGGTCGCGGTAGACATGGCCTGGCCAAGCTAGTGCGATCACGGCTCAACGGAAGATTACAGCCTAAGGAAAAAACTGGAAACGCACATAGCTGATCCTAATTTTGACAAAAAGACTCACACCCTAGTAATCATAATATATTCCATCTTCTCCAATCGTTAGGTTTTGCTCTTGAGTTGATAACCTCCATACTTGGAGAAGAAAATATTGTGTAAATTTTGGGCGAAGAATACATTAGTAGCCTCTAAGTGGAGGAATAACTCACTTCTATTGGAGATTTGTGAGATTTCAAAGTTTGAAGTAACATTTACTTAGTCTTAATAAATTATTTCAATGGAGATTATGGGCATATCATTGTTTATTTATCTTATGTCTAGCTATATCTCCCTCTTAGGGTGTTGTGTGAATAGGGATTAAAGTATGTGTGGTTTGTTAATGTTATCTTCTATTTGGTATTTCATGTTGATGGTTTTTACCATTGCTTGACCAATTTGATTGGGATTTGTATGTGAAATCCCCAAATACCCATATGGGTTTGATGGGTGAAAACTCCATACTCTAGAAATCTCAAAGTCATCTTCTAAATAAGGGTTTTAGGTGAATTTTAGGAATCCATATCATCCTTGAAAGAGGAATATGGAGACCAAAGAAATGGTAGACGATTATGTGTGTAGTTTTCTAATCTATCACTATCTGGATCCGTATCATTTGGTAGCAAGAACCGAGTTTAGAATTGTTCCCATGATTCTAGTCTTGTGTTTTTCTATCTCGAAAGTAAAAAAAAATAGAGAGTCAAAAAACAAAAACCATAATAAAATCCATTTTTACCCCTAGGCCGAAAGTTTAGGACTTGGAATTTTTGTGTGTTTCTAGTGTTAGATCCTTGTTTCCTAAAACTAATAGAGTCTAGATCTTGAATTTGAGCTTATTCCAGATTGATTTAAGCTATCCACCATTATTGAGCTTGAAGTTGAAGGAACTTAAAGGTAGATCTGAAATTTTGGAAGTTTTTTGTTGAGATTTTTGGCTAGAACGTGTGTTGGTTGTGTTTGGGAGTCCAACGTGAGCTTGGGATTTCAAAAATCATCAAATTCCAAGTTCATTTAGCTTAGGTTCAATTTTTTAATGTTTTTGGTTTTCTTCATATTCTTCATATATTGTTGAAGAAGAACATTCAAAAAAGTATTGTTTGATCCAAAAAGGAGGAGAAAGTGTGGTACTTGTTTGTCTCAAAGAATGTTCCAAGGATATTCCCAGTCTTCCAAAGGAAGAAAGAATCAAATAGTATAAAAAGGGAAAATTCTCAAGAAAGAGACAAGGGAGAGTACAAGGGGGGACCACAACAAATTCAAACTTTTTTGAGCTTGAAAGAATAATAGAAAGGTCCAAATTCTTTGTATTTTCCCATCTAAAAACTGATTATGACTCCTCCCAGTTAAAGATTGAGTGAATACAAATTGGAGACAAGAAATTTCAGAAACATCAATCGACATTCTTGAGGCAGCCACGTCATCAATCCGTACAAATCACCTTAAGCTCAAATTTAGGTTCTAAGTTTGTTTTATTTGATTCTTTGGTTTCTTTTCATGATTCTAATGCGAATTAAAAACTAGTAATCACTTTCTTAGTTGTGAATTGGTTTTTTTAAATCCATTTCTTTCATGTCTTTGTTCTTTGTGAGCTTTTCTCATTTTTCAATTCATTGTAGCTTCTTGATTCAAGTCCGTACGTAATTTTTGTTTAATTGAGTCCACAAACAAGAATCCACTTCAACATCAAGCCATAATTTGTATCAAGTAATCTCATTGGAGTACTAATGAGATATCAACACTTGCGATGCCAATTGAGTGACATTCAAAGGTGAAAGTTTTGAGATCTTGTGAGGTTGTTTTCCTAACCTTAACTTATTTGTTGTTGTTTTTTTGTTTTGTATTTCTTTTTATAGGTACAATGGAACCAGAAGATGATAACAATGGTGTTTCGGGAGAGATAGCTAGGGAAGATTTAATGGTAGCCATAATGAGTGTGAAACACGATCTTAATAGCCTATTGGATAACATGATAGATCATCTAAGATCTTCTAAATCCACCCTTCCTAATCCACAAAATCTTCAAGCTCCCTTGAGTGGACAGGCTCTAAATAAACTTCAAGGTAACAAACCTAACTCTTGCATTTTAGTGAATGTGGATAGTATCCATCTAAGTGTCAATGATATCTTATCTTTAGGTGAGCCTAATGTCTCTTTACTTCATAATGATAATGTACAACTTGAGATTGTGGATACACTAGTTGATCCTAATGATGACAAAATTGACTCTTCCAGAAATATCAATTTGTATACACCTAGTGTTGAAGCCATTGTGACGAGTGATAGTACATTGTCTTATCGAAGTCATGAGGAACAACTTGTGTGTGAACTAAGCCCATCACTTGGGAATGTTTGTGAAGTGTTTAAAGGACCTCAAGTGAATGTAGATGTTGAAAATGTTTGTTGATTGAAGAAGTATAACCCTATAACTGCCTTTGTTGACAATCATGCTAGTATAGAGGGTGTAAATGATTGTATTGGTGGTAATCATAGGTCAAATAAGTTTTTCCTAAGACTGTATCCATGGACACTCCACCTATTTGATCTTGGTAATCATTTAAAATATGGTGGTTCTTCTCCACACCACTTGATGATTGGTCAAGAAGATAATCCAACCATGGGTAAGGTTGTTAGAACTTATCCCTATGATGGAAAGTCTTTCTTGGAAATTTCTAATCTACTTGAGAGGCCAAAGTTGTGTAAGGGAAGGGACTCCGACAAAGTTGAGTTCTATAGAGGGGTTATGAGATTATTGAAACTTGGAATCCATGTGAGCCTTCAAGAGAGGTTGATTGGTTACCATGGTCCTTCTAGCATACCCCTTTGTTCAAAACACTTGAATGACCAAGTAGTTCTTACATTTTGGGGTTATACACGCTTGATTGATCATTTTGATGCTTGGTTATATCAAAAGTGTGTGCAAATATGGCATGTTGTTTTGAATGATTGTGCCAACCCTAACCCTTATGCCATGAGGAATTTATGTTTGTTTGTCCTTTATTTGATTTTTCAAAATTTGCATTTGAGGACAAATCTTTTTTAAGAAGGGGAGGATGATAAGATCCTGATTGGCCTTGAATCTTTAGACCATATCTTCCGAGGCCAATACAAAAAGGTCTAAGCCATGAACAAGCCAAGAGTTAAAGGATGCATTCAATCGACCTCTTTTAGTCTCCTAAGCCCTCAATTCCACGTGTGGATAATTGCTTGGATCTTGGAGTATTCTTTTAAGAGCCCATGTGAGTTATTTCAAAAATAGCCACTTTTGAGATATTTTTGTAATAGGCTATTTAGGCAAAGGCAAACACTATAAATAGATGCCTTATTTATTTCATTTAACAACTTTTGATTATATTGGAATGAATGCTCTTCTGAGTGATTTTCAAGCTTAGATTAGCTTGTGTTGACAATTTGTTTAGAAATGTAGGTTGCTTGGTAACTCGATTCCCTTGAGGTATACATAAGAAATTGGTGTTCAATTCTATAAGATTTTGGGGTATTCGAGTTTGATACACTCATTGGTTCTTATTTCCTTGTAGTTTCTTATGTCAATTTATCTATCTTTATTTCTTGTATTGTTGCGATTTTAGCTTCCTTAGGTAGACTTCTATCTTATGCACCTAGATCCATATCAAAAATTATTCTCACGACACCCTTCAATATAAAATGCAATAATGAAGGATGCAAAAGACTTCAAAGAGATACAATGAAACAATCATCGATACTCTAGAAGTAGCTCATTTTTTACCTCAACTACACTATACTCCTTTTGCCTCTTTTCTCGAATGATCCAAAAATCTCCCACCTCAACTTGTTCACATTACTCCTCACAAGAAAAAAAAACCCACACCAAGCTACTAAATATGCAACAAGAAATTTAAGTGCAAAACTCTATCCTTCACAAGAACTCTCTTTGCTAAAAGTGTCATACCATAGGGTTGCCCCTATTTTCAATCGCCAATATAATGAAAGTAAATGGCTGGAGATCTCAAAGGGATTTTTGAGCTTGTAACATTGGTTTGGGGTAGGGTAGGATATCATTTAGGAACAACAAGTATATACCCTCCTTGAACATCTACATCACACTATTTAATCCAACACTTGACAATGTGCTACTTATTTTTCTTTTACAAATGCCTATTTTTATTACCTTGGTTCACCCATTTTCTTTCCTTTCTTTTTCTTGCAAATTTCATGCAAACCTTTCCTTTTTTGGGTCCTTTATTTTTCTTACTAATTTTCTCTCAATGCTAAAGTTCATAGGCATTCACTTACAACTTCATGGCCCAAAGTTACTTCCTTCAATCTTCACCACCCCCAACATAGGCTTTTAGCCTCAAGTTTCATTTTTAAGTTCAAGGAGGGTATGGTTCAAAAGAGGGATAAAAATTGAATGGATCATGGCTTGTAATGTGTTTGGCAAAAAAAGGTCCAAAGTCTCAACGTGGGTGACTAGAGATAACATCTATGCACGGGTAGGATTTTAAGGCTAAGTTGGCTTCCAATGTTACAAAGATTGCCTGAGATTATCTCACCAACCAAATACAGTAAAAATTTAGCCTTGAGAAATAAATGGGGAAAGTTCTAGATGATACAAGTATACATGAAATTTATACAAATAAACTCACCGCACATGGCATGTAAATTCGATAACGACACTCAATTGCCTCTTCCTCTAGAGACAAAAATGGACTATCTATCAATTTTTGCAAGCCAAAATTTTCAGAGTCACAAAAAGAGAAAAAGTTTTGTTACAAGGTTGCTCACGACCATGCCCTTGATTTATGAAAATTTTTGGACAGATAGGGGTATTTCCTATTGAATTTTGGCCATGCACAATTTGCTACTGAAGGAAACAACCCAAGACTTTGTCTTACATTGTGGTTTTCATATGGGAAAATCAACCATATGACTACTCAATGCCACGGGTACTCAAAATTCCCCTGCATCCATGGATCAAAAACCCAATCATGACGCTTTTCCCTTAAGAATGTCATTACTCAATATATCATAGGGAAAGACTCATCCAATATCATCATAACTAAAATAAAGATAAAGTAAAACACAAAATCTAGAAGCAAACAAAATAACTAATCCATGAAATGTGGGCACCATCAGAGTGCCCAAATAATGCAACTCGAAAAAAAAATCATCCAAAATGTCATCAAACAAAATCAAAACATCCAGTAATATATCAAAACAATACAAATTCAGGGACAGGTACCCCCAACTGAAAAGCTAGTAGTGTCCTCACTGCATGATCAATAAAAACACATGCAAAAGATAGGAGTGCTCCCCGAAACAACATCAGGAGTTGCTCTCTCCTGCTGACTCTATATCATCTCCACCAACATCAGCATTAGACCACTCAATAGGGGCTTCATCATCACTCTCAACCTTAGAAGAAGGCAACCTGTCATAGGGTTTCAGGACCTTTCAAATGCCCTTAACCCTCTTTCATATTTTGCTGAAGAACTTATCTCTCTTCTTATCCCTTTTCTTCATCTTCTCATGGGAGCCCCGAAGCTCTCTGTGAGACTCCGCCAATGTTGAATATTCCCTCTCAAGTCTAGAAACTGTGACTCTATGCATCTGCTTCTCCTCATTATACTTCCCATAATCTGAGCGAGAGACAAAAGAATGACGCCTGGTGGAGGGCTATCCCAACCCCTGGGGAAATCCTGATACTAGCTTCTTGATGACCCTAATATCAACCCCAATATCTTTAAGCGGCCAAGCAGTGGATAGTCTACACGAATTTGACTCCTCAACTATTAATTAGCCCATGTCGATCTTTCTCTTTTTTCTTTTACCAGGTGCACCCTTACCCCAGATATCTAGTGGGTAAATAAGAGTTCTAGGGTGCACCCAAGTGTTATCCTATAAGGGAATAAAATATGTGTACTACCATGGTTTCTGTAGAACTTCATATCAGATATCACCAGATGACCAACATTCAGAGAATTATTTTCCAATATACAGGCGACCATGCAGGCGCACATATTTGTAACTGCATTCATGTGTATACAGGGAGAGATCTAACTGCAAGTGATGTTTAGACACATCTGGGCCTCGTCTGTGAAGTCATTCATGGAGATGCCTTTTTTTGTTGCCGCCCATAGAACCTGCTTTCTAGGACATAACTTCTCTGCCATCCAACTGCTCAGCTCACACACTTTGGCCTCTAAATCAGCAATGTCTACATCTAGGAGCCCATATAGATTGTTGTTTTTCTCCACCCCAAAATGTACATCCACTACCTGGATCCTGATAATCGGGTTTACAAAATACACTAGGCTAAGATAGTGTAGAACTCTTGCACCCACTGCTCATGTTCCCTACATGGGTTTAGGGGAAAACAACTCAATTCGGTGTCCACAAGTCAATCATAAAATGCCAAAAAAAATTCCGGCACTCTTTCCAAGAAAATACCCCTTTTCGGGAGTAGTTAATCATTAGAAACTCATTGTAGTATTAGTTGTGGCATTCGGGAGTCATGTATCGAATGTGGTCAAAGTTTTCCATTTTTTGGCAGAGTACCTACAAGCAACACAACACAGACCACCATTAGCAGTTCCACACCAAAACCATGCTAGGTTAACCCAAAAAACTCTCGGGGCAGTATCATACTGGGTTTTAGGATGAAAATTGGACATACAAATTTTTTTGTCTAAGTTGGAAAATGGTCTCATACACCGAGATCATGGTCATCGGGACCGCAATCATAGACCAAAATCGCAGTCCTGATGACCACATTTACGGTACCATGATTGATGTCTCGATGACCATGATCACGCTATTTGAGACCATTTTCGACCAAAATCTGCAACAACACCAAACACCAGATTTCAACCCTAAAGAAGTTCTAACCAACCAATAGATCATCATACTAATGAAACTTTAACCCTAGGTGCGTTATTATGCTCTTGAAAAGTGAAGAAATATACAATGAGTTCATTAGAGCATTCAATTAAACACATGGTGTACACACTAATTACAACCTATTTAGGCCAAATTTTGGGTACTCAAAACTTTCTTGTTGATGTGTACACCACTTACAACATGCTACCACACACATAGTCACATTTAAGCATAGGTTTAACATTGGAAATACTATTTCAGTCCTATTCCTAAAGTATAAATTTCAAGCCAACAAAACATGTAATTAAATAGAGTTAAAAGACATACCGTAGAGTAGGATGCACAGATGATTCAATGAATCACTTGCATGCATAAAACTTTTCTGGCTTTTGGGTGTAATTTTAGAGAGAAAAATTAAGAAAAGAGCATGGGAGGATTGAGCATTCGAATGGTCTTTTAAACTAATCTAACCATGATTATGGTCAAATGTTCATAATTGCAGACACTCGATTACCACAATCACGGTGACACTGGCTGCAATCGCAGTACCTGAGACCAATTTTTATCTCCTCTGCACTCCCCTACTCAGTCTAAAACAAAATAATTTCACACTTTCCCTATTTTAATTTCAATCAACATTCCTCATAGCACCACAATTTCATGGATTATGCACAAAAAAAAATCTACTCTATCCTGCAGAAATAAAAAAATGCATACCACGTTTGTGGCATGAAGGGATGTTTCCCATCTTTTATGGAAATACATCCCTCCAACTATCATTTGTCTTTCTGCTTAGAAGATTTGAATCTCCGTCCCAACTTACGCTCACTATGCATTGAGCGACAGAGGGATAAAAGATTCAAATCTTTCAAGATGAAATATGATAGAAGCGAGGAATGGAGATGCATCTTCTATCTTGCCACTTTGAAGGCTTGAACCTTTTACCCAAGTTCAGATCAGTTTTTGATTTGTCTCCTTGGGTAATGGTAGAAATAGGCCACTAGTTGTGCATCGGAAGTTGAGATCCTTGGCCTTCAAGTGTGGGGTTCTCATGTGCTCATTTGGAGCGTTAAACTATAAAATGTAGGGATGGTTCTCCTTCTCCCCAAAATCCATTATTTTGTAGGGTGGGTGGACTCTCATCACACTTATTAGGCACAATCTTGAAAAATGGTTCGACTGAGGTCTATCTCCTTAATTCTGAAATCGCATACTTATTAGCATCCTTACCCTGAATTGGACTAGAGTCTTCACAAGTGATAAGCATGGGTTCTCCTTCTGACACTAGCACTAATTACTCAATTTTGGCATCTTCAGCTATATCAGGTTTGGTTGTTTGAGAAATCTCTGAGGATTCTTTGCTACCAAACTCATCATTTACCATATAGCTTGGTTTTTCTTCTTGATTCTCCTTATGTTGTAAAGTGGGAAAGGTAATGGTATTTGAAGGATTTGTCTCCTTGCCCATTTCCTCTATCTTCATAATCTCCCTTCTAAAGGTTTCATTGGATTGATGTAAGTCACTCATGTCCTCCTCTAGTGTAGTTGCCTGATTCAAAAGGGTTTGAAGCATTGATTCAAAACTATTGCACCAAGCATGTTGTTCTTTATTTGTTTCATAATGGTACCTATAAAAGTCATCAGAAGAACTAGCAATTGGGTAGAACAATTATACTCCCAATAGGATCGAGATGGTGCCTTCATCTCTCACCATGGAGCATATCTACAATCTTGTCGAAAGTGGGTCTGTCACAATTTGGACATGGATCATCAAGATAGGATTTCCAACAATCAAAGTCATATTTGTACCAAGATGCCATAGTGATAAGAAAAAAAAATCTACCTAACACAAGAAACAAAATAAAATCATAAAAAATATTTACAAGTTTTAATCCAACTAAGTAAGGTAACAAATTCTAAACTAACTCAATTCGTCAAATTATTCCCCGGCAACGGCTCTATTTTTTATAATGCTCAACTTACACGTCAATTGAAGTGCAAGGCGATTGTTGTCAATATAATTATCCAACATTGACTCGAGGTTAAATTCATAAGGAACAATGTAAGTGACAATTGAATTGGCTCAAAATAGATAAAACTTGCTAAAATTCAAACATATAATACAAATATGTATAAATTGGAGGGTATGAGTGAGTATCAAAACTAAAGTTTATTTACTGACTTTTAAAGGGCTAATTTGGGGCTACAAATAATTAGAGTACAATTAGTCAAGCACGTATCTTAGGGTTATGTCTTACTAAGGGAAACTAGTATATGGGTACAAGATAATAAACTTCAATGTTTAGCTTGAACATGTGAGGGTATTCTTGGTTAGATATTTCGATACCAGCCGTTCGAAAAAGTACTAAACTATCACCTACGGATTCCTTCGAATACTTTGTGGGTGTGGTCAACTAAACATCACAAAGCCTCAATTTGGCATCCCTGTTTCTAGGATAATGCCTAAGACATAGCAATTCTACAATGTATGCTTATTTTAAGACCACAAAGAGAAAATATCTAGTATCTAAGTTATTTTTCACAAAGGCTCATGTCACCTACAACCCCTCTTTCAAGGAGAGTTAAAGGATCTAGTTACCCACATCCTTTTATCAAGAATGATGTGGGTATTAGGAGATTTGAGGATTTCACCAAAAAATTCCATGTTACAATCAAGAATTTGAAAAACCTATCAAGATGAGCTAATAATTGAAAAAAACAAATGCAACCCATACACTTTCACCTTATTCTAACATAACCTTAAGAGGAAAAACTAGTTACTCATAAGATAAATAAGCAAGGATATACCCAAAATCTCCATTGATTTGATTTATGAAAGACTAAGTGAATGTTACTTCAAACTTTGAACTTCAACTAATCTTCAATGGAAGTTTTCTAATCCTTCACTTAGAAGTACTCCAATGTATTCTTCACCCAAAATTAGTACAATAATTGTCATCCAAAAATGGAAACTAAGAAGTATACCAAGTTACAATAATTGGGAATTGATGTATTATATTCAAAGAGATAGGGTTTGAGTCTCTTGAGAAAATTTTAGGACCAGCTGAGTGAATTTACATCATTGCCCTTGGGCTATTTTTCTGCCAGGCAACGATTTTTGGAATTTGTCTGCGTTCGTAGCTACTGCGACCGCGGTTAGATCCACGCAATCACTGTATATTGACCTTCTTGACTAACCGCAATCGCGGTAACTAAGTCTATGTTCTACTCCAAGTATTCAAACTGCACTTCTTTTCTTCTTTTGATTTTTTTAGGTCGCATCCACATATTTTCATCTCATTACCTATGTACTGCAAAAAGTGGATATTAGTGCATTTAATCACAAATATACCTCACTTATTTATTCAAAAAATGGTAATGTCTCCCGGTCAGAGGAGGGGTCGGAGGATGCATCCAGTTCAGCCAGTGAGTCGGCATCTGGCTCTTGTCACACCTTTTTTTGGCATGAGATCAAAGGGTTTTTCCAATTAAAGTAATGATTTTGAGTTGGAATTATTTTATTTATAGAGCCGTCACTTGGAATTGAGTTATGGTGTTCCAAGTCACATTATTGAATTCCTAATAAAAAGAAAATGACTCTTTATTCCTCGAAATATTTTTAAACATCTCAGAAAGATGCGTATGTCGCATTCTTAATCGAGAAAAATATATTAAACATGCCTAAAGCTTTTCTATTGTTAAAAAGCATTTGTTCATCTCTTGTAAACTTGAGACCATTTTTCTTATCTAATTTTAATCTTTTTCACTCTTTTCTTTCAAATTTACAGCGAGTCTCGGATTATTCCACAACTCGCCTCTCTCTTTTATAAATGTTTTTCCTCTCTTTTTTACAGTTATGATGGATCTTGAATAAATTTGTAACTCATCTCACTCAAACTCATAGTATATATAATTAACTTTGGGCCTTAAACAATAATTATAGATTATAGAATATATTCAAACTTAATTAACACATAATAACAGAATATCATATTTCTTGATTAACATCAACATGAAAAGCCATAGAAAAAAATTAAATTCCCATCATGTCAATTACTTGCTCTAAATTAGTATTAGTTCATTCTTATATCTCTTTAATAATTACATGAATGAATAAATGGGAGAAAAAAGTAACAAAATAAGAAAATACAACATGTTAACTTCCATTATTGACAAAGTTCATACATGAACATGATCCATTCTAAAGTACAAGACAGCGCGGTGGACTTTGCATCAGTTAAGTGGTTTCCCCAGTGGTTATATTTTTCTCTACCCACATTAATTTAAATATTAAACACATCTTTTTAGCATACTTTTGTACCATTGATTAAGTAACTAATAGTAGTTACTAAAAAAGTAATGAGAACGAAAGATTTTGAAGGGTCTGCATCATCACTAAAATAGGCCAAAGTGACACGTAGAGAATCATACCAGATAAATCATGTTATTATTACTATAATTTTAAGAAATTAGTAAACTCAAAAAAGTTGCATATTACAATCTGTGTATATATCATTTTTCATTCTTCATAGTACTACTTTTTCTTTTCCTGGGTATTCTTTTTTTTCTCTTGTGTTCTATGCTTTTATTTTTCTTCTATCTAACTTTTCCTTTTGTGTGTGTATGTTTATGGTTACTGTGTCTGTGAACAATGCATTTTTTATCGCCCTTTCTTTTTGTTTTCTCATGTATGCATGCATGAATCATAAGTTGTAGTAATAGCACAACTATACACTAATTACATGTCAATTGAACGTAACTTTATATTTTTAACACTAACAACTTTAATAATTATCTCATTTAGAATTCAAAACCTGTCTAATATACATCATTTCAAAATGAAAAATACATAATAAATAAAGACTTTGAGCAAACTACATAGAAATAATAAACTACACACACTAACACTACAAAAAATGGGTTTACTTGCGGGGGTTATTTTAAGCCTGCAATTTTATATTAAATGCGGAGGTGAAATAGACCATTTCTAAATGTTTTATATTTGGGGGGGTTTTAACTCCAGCTATCTATTAAAAAATATACCGCCAACACAATATCATATTCCCTTATTTTGTTAATTAGCAAAATATTTTTTGCCCTTTTTCGGCCAAAACCCACTTCTCTCAGTTTTTTCCAAAAACCCTACAATAGTTTAATGAGATTGCTCAAGCCCATTTTCTTCCCTGCTCAAAATTCCCAAATTGCTTGAATTGCTCAAATTTCCCAAATTTCTGCTAATTTCCCAAAATTTTTGTGAACTCTAATTTTGATTTCCCTAAATTTTTGCTAAATTTGACTGATTGATTTCTTCTTTTAAATTTCTACTTATTTCATCTTCTAAGTGAACTTTAATTTTGATTCTTTCATCTTGCATGTGGATCTGGAGCTTAAATTTTGATTGATTTTGGTGTGGATTGCAGAAACAAGGACTGTTTTATCACGCCAAGTATAATCTGCCTATCTCAAGTAAAAAATCTGGCTATTTTATAGATTTGTTCTAATTTAATTTTGATTGAATCTACTAAGTGAATTTCTTGGCAGTTGTGTGCTTGCCCCAATAAAATTGTTGATTTTATTTTGACTGACTTAATTTTATTTTATAGTTGTGTGCTAAGTGAAGGCAAACTTTATGATTTGTAATTATGTCATTTCCCCAAATTAAAAGTGAATTCTTATAATAGGATCTTTATGGATTACAACATACCCAATGTAATTCCTTAAGTGGGGTCTGGGGAGAGTGGTTTCTGCACAAATCTTATCCCTACCTTGTGAAGGTAGGGAGATTGTTTGAAAGACATTCGGCTATATCCAAGTAACCTTGTATTTATGTTGCCTTGTTAATCAAAATATAAGTTATTTTTCAATAATCTTAAATAACTATTTGTTACATATATTATATATTTATGAGTTGTATCCTATGCGTGGATCCATCTCCCCGAATTGTAAAACTCATGCAACGAATCTGACCTCTAGATCCATACTCAAGTACCTGCACCTGAGTCTGAGCAACATAGTTTGGGGTTCTTTGGCTTATTTCTGAACTATCTTAAGTATATGGAATAGATAGATGAATCTAATGGTATTAATTTGGTGTAAAGGAATCTTGAACTTTGAAATTGCAGCTATTTTAGTATAACAGTGTGAAGGAGAAGTGAAAATATGGGTAATAAATTACTCCAAGAGAAACATGTACCTAAGGAGCGTACATAACTATTCCTTTTATTGTTGCTCTGAAGATGGGGTTAAAATTTTCATGTCACGGGGGTTTAATTCCTCTTATCTTTAGGTACCCTTGGTTTACCATAAATGCTTAATGCATTGGAGTTAGATATCCATAACTGCTTAATACATTAGAGTTAATTATGTTTTTCAATGTGATCTTTGGAACTGATTTATTCCTGAGACCTACACTAGCATGTTTTGTCTCAAGAGGCAAGGGCCAAGCCCTAATACTAGGTCCTACTTTTCTATCGTGAAGCTACTTCGTCCTTACACATACATTGCAATTCACTTGAGAAAAAATTTGCCTAGGTTTTATATGTTTTGTTCCTAATGTACATAATAAAGAATTTGAACTTCCAGAGCCTTGTACTGCAAATGGTATGTGTGGAGTAGGGACCTTAAGTTAAAATATTCGTAGTGTTTGTTGTTACTAAAATGACTAGTACCTGAAAAGCGCACATGTATCTTGTTCATCCCGAATGATTTTTTTCTATAGAGTATTATTTCTTCTATGTTCTATTTTTTCCGTTATGGTTCTCTTTGAAAAGTAAAGGTACTAAAGGAGAAAAAAATGGACTTTTTCTTCTTTGAGTTCAATGTAAATTGTTTTGTCCTTTTTTATTTTAACATAAAACATAACTAAGTCTTACAACCATCAGTAAGCTTTCATTAAAAAAAATCCATAACTAAGAAGGGTGTTCTTTATTTTTGATGAAGCTATGTGCTTCATTAGAGAAAAGCATCAAGAAGATGCAACTTACAAAATAAATTTGCTAGCTATTAACAAAAAAACATAGGAAAGAAGGGTGTTCTTTATTTTTGGATGAAGTTATGTGCTTCACTAAAGAAGATCATCAAGAAGATGCAATTTATAAAAGGAATCTGCTAGCAATTACAGATAGAAAAGAAGGGTGTGTTTTGGGAGATGGATGTCGAGTTTACAAACAATACTTCTTGCTGAAGGGTATTACTCTATCCAACAATTCTAAGAGGAAGTGGGTTCCTCCAACCTGCGGTGACCTTAAAAGTCTGTTTCAGTTATATGTTAATGCTCAACAGAAATAAAATGAACATATTTCTTTCTTTCATTTTTTCCATTTTACACACCGATGTCTTTCTTTGGAATTTTTCAAAATTCTATTTATTTTTTTGAATTCTTGTATTTCAAATTGTTTGGATACAAACTTTCTAGATTTTTGCAATTCTTGTATTAAATTATTTGGTACAAACTTTCTAGATTCTTTTTTATTCTTATTTTTAGGATTTGTCTACAGTTGTGTAAGATCGACTCTGGAGAGAAAGCAAGGAAGGTGGTCGGCTGCAGATGTGTTGTTGTTATGGTATATACATCAATTGTTGTGTATCATAATCTCTTCCTAGCATACATATAATTTGGTTATGTATCTTCCTTCAATTATAGGAAATTAGGCTAGATATCTTTCCAGAAAATGCTTAAATATGAATAGAACTTGACATTCTTTTAAATTTGTCAAGATCCTTATATGTTTTTATAAGGCTAAGAAAATCATCAACAAGTTGTGTCTTTATTATATCAAGATAGATGATTGCCCAAATAATTGCATGTTGTACTGGGAAGATGATGTTAATGTAGAATTATGCAAGCAATGTCACACTTCTAAGACAGGTTGTTTTAACTTCGGTTGAGTTCTCTTCCTTTTTTAGGCTGCTTTGTTTGAAAATTTTAAGTCCTACAGACTTAGACAAGCTACAAAATCGAATTATGGAAATTCCTTCCCATTTAGAGATTTTGTTTCCTCCATCATTGTTTACTGTAATGATTCATCTAATTGTTCATCTTGTTGATGAGGAAAAAAAAGGTGGCCCGGTACATTTTTGCTATATGTATTTTGTTGAAAGGTAAAATATTCGTTATTCATAATCATTTTAGTTGATTTTGTAGTAGTATTTCAACGTAAATGCTTCGTGTTATACATTAATATTTTGGGTATAAATTGTTGGGACATTTCAAGTCCCTTGTAGGGAACAAATCACAAGCAAAAGGTTCCATAGATGAAGGTTACATAGTTGAAGAAGCTCTTAGTCTTTATTCTCATTATTTTGAGGAAATTGAATCAAGGTTAAATTAACCTAAACGTGTAAATGATGAACCAAGACAAAATGAGGCTTCTAAAAAGTAAAGTATGTTCCCTCAACAAGGTATGCATATTGGAGGCTTCATAACAGAACCACTGACCCATTTGGAGAAAACACAAGCTCATCGACATGTGTTGCTTAATTATGCGACCGTGAAGACATTTATTGAGTAAGAAATCTACATCGATTTGATTTATAAGATATGTTTTGAGTAATGGGATTAAAATTTCTAATCATAGTGTCTTTATATTTAATTTAGAAATTACATCAAAAGAAGTACAAGAGGCTGAAGAGCTTCAGCAACAGTGATAGAGAGAAGAGTTAGTAAAGAGTTCCCTGATTGGTTTCCTAAGCGAGTGAGTGAATGATATTAGAATTTTTTCATACAACTTTCTTATATCAATTTATAATTTCTAATATAAGTGTTTTATATATTTAGATTATGAATCTGGATATAATAAATACTATCTCTGATGAGAAGAAGTTCTTAGCACAAGGTCTAGCCTGAGATGCAAGAAGATTTTGTGCTTATAACATTAATGGATTCAAATTTCAAAATTTATCTAGAGAACAAGGATTAAAAACTCAAAATAGTGGAGTTTTTCATGTCTTTAACACTTCTTGTGTTGCATCTAGTGTAGATAGACATGCAACAAGCAGACCTACCATATTATGAAAAGTTGGAAGATATTATGGAGCTTAATTATTATGGCCAATTTAGGGTTCTTTTCAAATGCCAGTGGGCTGACACTACTCTAAACAAAGGGTTCAAAATAGAGGCTTGGAAGTTTAATTGTGTCAACTTTTACAAATTGATTCATACTGATGATCGTGTGGATGATGACCCATATATTGAAGCATCACAAGAAAATATGGTCTACTATGTTGATGATAAAAATGATAAAGAACGAAGTGCTGTTGTACATCTAAAACCAAGAGATTTGTTTGACATGGGAGAGGTTGATGAAAAGGAAATATATGTGAATGACCCATACTAACAGCAAGAATTTGGGTAATTTTTTTATGTTGATTATGAGAATGTCCAAATTGTAATAGAGGAGCATATGATTGAATAGATATATCATTATTTTTTTGTTTCCTTTGGCACTTTGTTTTTCTCGCTTGATTAGTGTTTTTTTCCAGGACTTACTATTTTTTGGCTAAGAAAGTTATCTTTGTTCTTTATATAATTCTTGATCTTTCTCATTTACAACTAGTGGATAGTTATGGTTCTTAACCATGTGGCCATTTAGTTTTCAACATGTGGATAGTGGCCTTGTAGAATATACAGTGTCCCCTTGTAAAATAGGTAAGTTGCTATCCTACTGTACTGGCTAATAAAATGGCCATCTTTCTTAACAAATTGTCACATCAAAAATATATATATTTACTTAATTGAATTTGCAAGTGATAGTTAAAGTTGTCCTCTAATATTTTTGGTCAATCATCAGAGGTGTTGTGTTTCTGGTCAATCTGTCGTCTTTGATAAAATTTCATGTTTTTGTTCTTTGCAGTTCTTAGTGAAAATAGGGCGTGTAATGATACCCCATGCCGATTATTGCTTTCCCATAATAACTAGAGAACAGTAAGTTTCAAGAAAATTTCTCATTTAATATTAAATTTTACTTCCCAAAAGCATAAATATAATTTCCTGGAAACTTATATTATAGCATGTTAATTACTACTTGCTATACCTTCAGACTATAAAACATACGTATTAGTTTTCACTTATCATTTAAATGTCAACGGTCCATATGGTAGTGAAATAATATTATGTCCTCTTAATTGCTCTTTCACATCTCGACAGGAATCATGTAATAACATCATACTGCTCAACATTTCTCTTTGCAATAATTTAATGTGTTCCTTCCTAATAATTATTTGAATTCCATAAGGTCCTGTGGTCAGTAAGCTTAAGTTTTGCGCTTATTAGCTTTATAGTTTTTATAGTTACCACATCTCATAGGTATCCGCAATTTTTCTTTACTATGTTCTGTTTATTTAAAATTCCTCTTTGGTACGAAAGTGGCAAAAAATTTTATTCATGGCTTTCGAAATTGTAACTCAGAACTACACTATTATTGGAATATGAGAAAAAAATTAGAAAGTGTTATGAGATTATGAGATTTGGTTCAGTTTACCACTAGAAAGCAGAAAGCTTTGCATTCTTGTTAAATAGGAGATGGTATTATCTCCACTGCATAAACAAACACCCTCTCTATTTTAGTTCTACACTTAATTGATCATGTAATGTATGTTTGACAAAGTAAATGCTAGAGCTTCAGTTCACTACTAATGCTGGAGCTTTAGTTCATTGCTAATCATTTGTTTCTAATTTTACAAAGTATGTCTTAACAATGATACTAGTAGCTTACTACATTAGATGCTAGAGCTTTACTACTAGATGTTATTTTACAAAGTATATGCTAGAGCTTTAGTTCACTACTAAACACTACATTGTTTACTGCAGATATGCCAAGGTTCAGGCGCTTGCAAAAAAAGCAAAATTAGATCCGTCGGTATCTATATCACAAGGTACTAAATCAGGACCTTTTTTCTAGACAAAACAAATCTGGATCCGGCAATTCAGCTTGTACCACAACTATCTCGACCAATTTATTCAGTAAGCTCCTATAGATTAGGACACTCCATATCCGGGTCCGACAGTATTCCCTAAATCATAACCATCTCTGTCAGATCACTTGACATCACATCCATCTCCGGTTGGTCGGGACTCATCACAGCTATCTCCTATTAGATGGGACTCATCACAGCTATCGCTTGTTGGTCAGAACTCATAACAGCCATCTCATATTGGTCGGGACTCATCACATCCATATCTGGTTGGTCGGGACTCATCACAGTTATCTCGATCAGTTAACTCTACATCATATTTGGGTCTAACAAATCAGGACTCATCACAGTCATCTCGATCAGTTCATTCTACATCACATTCCACTCCAACAAATCAGAACTTATCACAACCAACTCCAACAAATAAGGCTATACCCAAAAAAAATTCTAGATATGAATCGAATATGCATTGGGTTGTAGATGCAATAGGTAAATAGTTTAGACTATCAATACATATTAAACATACCTTTCTAAGCCAATGTAATATCTCTCATAGCTTCACCCAATCTCTTTTCTTATAACAGATTCAAGAAATAATGTCAAGAAAATCAAAGTGAAAGCTAAGGAAGTACTGAGTTTAACAAATGGAGAATGTATTATGGTTAATTTTGATGTTTATGATGAACCATTTAGGGAAGAACGCAGCCTACTTTTGCTCTTTTGTGGAAGTTTAGCGTATGATTGCTCTTTATTTCCAATCAACTTTGAGAAATGGTCGAGTTTACCTATGAAATACTTAAATCGTGTCTTTGATCATATTATAAAGGTATAATCTCTGAATGCTGATGACTATAACACTTGTTAATTTTGTATTTTAATTTTATATTTACATGTAATAGAAAAGCTAACCAATATTTTCATTTTGAAGCCCAAATTATTCTTTGACACAGTCGAATCAGTTGCTCGATGATATATTTCTTTATATATTGGAAAAAATTGGGCTTCAAATAAGATTAACATGTGGAATGAAGTTGATGATCCACTTAAAAGTAAAACCCATATTATGGATAAGGTGTCTGGTAGGATCCCACCGAATCAATGGATTTCTTTTTTTGAATACAATTTTAAAGAATCAACAAAGGTATTTATGTAAATGAATTTCTTTATAGTTGTATAATTATTTTTTTCTAATTGAGGTTTAATTATTTTTTTATAAAAAATTGTGTCAAAGGAGCCGTGAAAATAAAAAAAATAGACAATTCCACACACTGGTGGCTCTAAAGTCAATGTTACAAGAAGGGCTGAAATGGTGAGTGAATTAACATCAAATGTACTTATTCCTAAGTAGTAAATTATTTTGATTATGTTTTTTAATTTATAGATGGTCGAGCCTGGACAATGGTCTAGATGAGCACAAATGTACATTGGTACTCACAAGAATTGAGATAGAGTATATTTTAATGAAGCTGCAAAAGAAATATTTGTGAGTTATACTTATGTTCCATAAACTCTTAGACAGAAATCAACCACGGCATGCCAAATGAATTTCTATTATTAATTTATTTTGACAATAAATTTCTATATGTAGGAAAAAAATTGAGTCAGATTTGAGCTAAGGCGCCATAGATGAGTCTCAAGTTTTGTCAAATGACATCATTGGTAAGGTGCTAGGGCAAGAGAACTTTAGAAGGGTGAGATGCTTGGGATTGAGAGTTGTTCCTAGTAGAGTTTTAAAATAAGATAGACCTCGTTTTAGTGGTACAAGTGCTTCAAGTAGTGGAGGTTCTTGTTCGTTCCAATATCGAGAAAACTACAATTAAATGATGAATTCTCACAATCAGATAATGAGTGCTTTGAAAGAATATATGATAATGAAAGAAGGAAGGATATCGGTACAATTTATGGGGCACTTTGATTCTCCTTCAATGGTTTCTCCCACAACAATAAGTAAAGTTCTCTTTACTTTTTTTTTCAATTAAATATGTCAGTTTACTTAATTGATTTTGAAGTTTAAGTCAAAATAAATTGAAATAGAGGGAGTGTCTATTAGTTTATTTTAATATGTTGTAGAATTTCACGTGTGACACTATGAATAATTGTTTCTCTCCTTCACTAGATATGATCTTTTAAAAGTTGCACAATTTTAGATTGGCAAAAGATTAGACTAGTCAAACTATCTACTTTCTCACCATGGACTATCAAGCAGTATTTATCCTAGTAAAGATTAAATTAAGTTCTAATAGTCCTAAAAGTTTGATGGAATTCTAGGTATTGCTTCCTATAACAGTTGAATATAGAGAGATTTACCCAAATAGTGATTGGTTTCAATATTTATTTTAGTAGTTGATATACATCGATTATAAACCCCTCAATGATGGCATAAAACTTTCAACCTGCATAGCAGAGTCACACTTGAAGGAAAAAGTTTTACTATTGATAAAGGCTATTGAAAGAGTTAGTTTACATGTTAACAATGGAACACTTCGAGTTTTTAGTTGTCATTCCAAAGCTGCTAGTACATAATAAAGAAGAACTAAATGTATCTAGATTTTATGGTCTTAAGTTCCACTGTAATTCCAGTAATACACTTCTTGTCGCATCATCGGTAAGGGAACATTAAATATGAATCAACTGATAGAGAAATTGTAACACATGTAGTTTTTATTTTAGGAAAAAAACATCCCTATTGATGATCAGTTGGTGCAGTTTCATATTTTCTACATATAGAGAAAAATAATGTGTCATCTTTTTTATTATTTCAGTTGTGCACAGTATGTTATTTTTTCTCAACTTAAAACATGTGCAGCATATATTTGATGCAGGTTATAGTTACATGCATTTTCTTAACTAAAACGGAAGCTTGATGCATTTCATACACTTGCTCGAATTTCTTTAATGATAGGCAGTACTAAAGTATGCTAGGAATTTCTATATTCTTAATAATATATTTGGATTTTGAGCTCTAACAACAAAGGAAACGTACTGATAGAAGCACTTTATCCCCTGACTATCTCCAACTTAAATCAAGATTAGCTGAGACTCCAAATACTGAATGATTTAAAAAATCTATAATGATAGACTACTATGCATTAATAGTCTATTATAGTCACCAACAAGGACTAACCTATTAGCATTAACCGTCTGTTATAGCACCAACAAGGACCAAACTGTTAATGTGCCTTTAAAAGTGATGTGGATTGTTTTGCCTTTTAGCTAAAAAAAAAAGAGTATTGTGACTCTTGTATTTTAGCTAGTCACATCAAGAATTAATAATTCTCTAAGAATTATTGAAATTTCAAATATGGGAAACTTCCACGCTCTGAACTCTTTTTTTGAGTTGAATATAAAGTACAACATTCCTACTATTTTAAACAAGTTGTTTCTTTATTTATGTTGCAATTGGTAAAAAAAAAAAAAAAAAGAAAGGCCGTTAAAAGGCTAGTGCTAGTAAGAGTTAGTTAACTGCACATTTTTGTCTAACAAATATAAGCACCCTAATTGGAATCATTACACTCAATAAAAGGACTAAGAGCAGTTAGAGACGGGGCCTTTCTTTCTCAAGACTATTTGGTGATCTCTTGCTGCTAATAGCTACTCCCTCTATTTGAAGTTACGTAACATATTTTTCATTGATCTTATACCAAAGTATTTCCTTATTTTGAAACAATATGACAATAGAAGTAAACAAATAAATTATATCGATGTTGTTTTTAGTTGGACGCAGATATCAATGTTTTATAATAAGTCCTGAAAGTTTATCTGATTAATTTTTATACTTTGCACTTTTATGTAGCCAAGTGATACGCTAGTGGACCCATTTCGCCTATGCATACAACGAGAACACATGATGATAGTGATCCTAATGAAAGTCATTGATTTCGCTGTAAATTGTCTTGGATATTCAATTATGATGATATAATTATGTGGTTGGAGTGAATCTTAGAATACTGAAGGTTTTGTATTTAAATTTGATTTTGGAATCTGAAGATACTAGCTAATGTTGAAAACTTGGAGTTTGAAGATGTTAATGTTGAAAATTTAATTTTGAAGTTTAATGTTCAGTTTATTTTTTATATGCTTGTCAATTACAATGTTTAATTAGTCATGTTGTGTTAATGATATATGAATTGAACAAATATTGGATTGTAGCTTATGCCTAAAGGAACAATTAAATTTGAGCTAAATTAGAATCTATAATTAGTTATTAAAAATTGATGGGCCCCACTAAATTAAAAAAAGAAGAACAATTGTGGAGGTTTTAAACCACCGCAATTTAAAATAAAAATTTATTATAAAAAAATTAAATTTAGAGTAACCGGGGTCGACCGTCACAAATTAATTATGGTAGTCAGAGAAAAAGTTTTGCAAATTGATTGTGGCGGCTCGTATTGTGGGGGTTGTGGGAACCCCCCAAATTAAAATTTAAGGGAGTTTAGAACCCCTACAAACTTTAAAATAACCCCCGCAATTTGACCCTTTTTTGTGGTGTAAATAATATAAAAAAGTCATTGAAATAACTTCATTCATGCTTTGATTTCATATAAAAATTTATTACGAATAAAGGAATTGAATAAGAACCTATGATGTAGAATAGCTAAAGTATAAACAAGAAGGCCTTCACCGAAAACTCGAAATAGAAACCCGAAATCAACTAGTCACTCTTTTTCCTTTCTTTTTACTCTCTTTTTCACTTTGGTTTTTGTCGTCTGCTTCTACTTTCTCCCTTTTTTTCTCACTATTTCTCTTCTCAATTTTAGTTTTTTTCTTTGTCCGTTTCTACCTCTTTTTTATTGTCTGTGTATTTTCTCTTAGTCCCCTCTTCTCTTGCCAGTAAGTTTGTTATATAAGTATGTGCGTGTTGTGATACCTGTGTGTGCATATGGAGATATGGAGGAGTTGGTGTATCATGTGGGGAGTTGAGAAAAATGTGGGAAATGTGGGACGGTTGGGGTAGTTTTCTTTAGGATAAAATTTTCTTTTTTCTTTTAATTAAAAAAAATAATAATAATAATTATAAAAAAAATATTAACTAATTAATTTTATATATAAAAAAATCATAAAAGTTTATAAATAGCTTAAAATAAATATAATTAAGAGAATACTAAAACTACTAGCTAATTTATTAAAATCTACAATTAAAAGGAAATATATATATTTTTTAAATTCTTTTTATTTGAAAAAATAAAATAAAATATAGTCTAAAATATAACTCTATTTTTGAAAAAAAAATCACAAATTTTTAAATGAAACCTACTAAAAATAAAATAAGAACTAAAGATAATATTTTAACTTAAATAAATATTTAATGTCAAAAATAGGTTAAAGCTCAAAATCTCGTGTCTACATTTTGCCCCTCTTTGTTTGAAATCTTGGAGAGTTTTCATACCAAGAAGTAGACAATGAGATGAGTTTTGACCCTCTGATTATTTGAAAAGGTAGAATATATAAAAAAAAAGTGATAAAGTCCTGATTTTGGACCGCCTAATTATCTTGAGTTATAAGGGAATCATGTCACGTTTAGTTCTGAGAGGTAAAATGGTGAGACGATAAATTAGAGGTCGAGTGAGGTTCCATCGAGTATCTAGTTTGCAGCTTCCGGTTTTACATCCAAATGAACAACAAAAATAAAAAAAAAGAAGATACAAATGAAAGATCCTATCTATGCTGCTTTTCTGGAATCTCGACTTGAATATACATGACTTCTCAATGGGTGAGATAGTCCTTATTTTGAGTTGAACTTTGAAAATTAAATGTTCCTCCATGTTGACTTTTGGTAATGGAGAGGAACTCAAAAACTGACTTATTCTTCATACTTTCTTCTAACTTGAACTTAAAAATCAACACCCTATTCTTTAGGAGGGATCCTGACTTGCAATTTCTTTACCCTATTTTTCAGGCGGGCTCTTGACTTAGAGGAACTAAAAAACTGACTTATTCTTCAGACTTTCTTCTAACTTGAACTTAAAATCAACACCCTATTCTTCAGGAGGGCTTCTGACTTGCAATTTCTTCAGCCTATTCTTCAGGCGGGCTCCTAACTTACAATTTCTTTTCCCTATTCTTCAGGAGGGCTCCAAAGCTACAAAGCTGAAAATAACTCGTATTCTCTAAACGTGTTCCTGAACTCAAAGTAAATAGTTAACTAGAAAAGTAAAGTCTCATTTTCCAGGAAGGTCCTGAGAAAAATTTAAAGTCCCATTATCTAGGAGGGTCCTGAGCATAACATAAAATCCCATTATCCAGGAGGGGTCTAAGCAGAAAGTAAAATCCTATTAACCAGGACGGTCCTGAGCAGAAAGTAAAATCCTATTATCTAGGAGGGTCCTGAGAAGAAAATAAAATCTCATTATCCAAGATGGTCCTGAACAGAAAATAAAATCCCATTATCCAAGAGGGTCCTGAGCAGAAAGTAAAATCCCACTATCTAGGAGGGACCTAAGCAGAAAGTAAAGTCCCATTTTCCAGGAGGGTCTTGAGAAGAAAGTAAAATCCCATTATCCAGGAGGGTCCTAACCAGAAAATGAAATCCCATTATCCAGGAGGGTCCTGAGCAGAAAATAAAATCTCATTATCCAGGATGGTCCTGAGCAGAAAATAAAATACCATTATCCTGGAGGGTCCTGAGCCTAAAATCAAATCCCATGATCCAGGAGGGTCCTGAGAAAAAAATAAAATCCCATTATCCAGGAGGGTCTTGAGTAGAAAGTAAAATCCCATTATCCATGAGGGTCTTGATCAGAAAGTCAAATCCCATTATCCAGGAGGGTTCTGTGCTGAAAATAAAGTCCCGTTATCTAGGAGGGCCCTGAGCAAAAAAATAGAATCCCAAACAACATGAACAAAATCTTTTCCTTAGTTTGTACTATAAAATTTTGTGAATGTCACCAGATCATAAATTTTTTAAATGCACAGAAGTGAGGGTTAATCAGACTTTGATAAAGAAATATATCTCTTGAGAGTAAAACTGAATACCAAAATTAGGAAGTGAATATCATAAGAGTTAATGTAGAGGACTCTAACTAGAAAGTGCGTCTTATAGGAGTAAAGGTTCACATTAGGAAGTGTGTCACCTAACAAATGAAACTTGAATTACCCAAATAAGGAAGTGTGTCTCCTAGGGGTTAAATAAAATGACTCGACTAGAAAGTACAACTTATAGGAGAAAAGGCTCAAGTTAGGAAGTGTGTCACCTAACAAATGAAAACTAAAATACCCAGACAAGGAAGTGTGTCTCCTAGGGGTCAAATGAAAGAACTCGACTAGAAAGTGCATCCTCCAAGAGTAAAGGTTCAAGTTAGGAAGTACATCACCTAACACACAAAACTTAAATTACCCAGACAAGGAAGTTCGTCTCCTAGGGGTTAAATGAAATGACTTGACTAGAAAGTGTATTTTCTAGGAGAGAAGGTTCAAGTTAGGGTGTGTCTTACCTAACTATGAAAATTGACATACCCATACAAGGTAGTGCATCTCCTAAGGTTTAAATAGAATGACTTGATTATAAAGTGTGTCTCCTAGGAGTAAAGGTTTAAGTTAGGAAGTGTGTCACCTAACAAATGAAAACTGAAATACCCAAATAAGGAAATGTGTCTCCTAGGGGTCAAATGAAAATACTCGACTAGAAAGTGTGTATTCAAAGAGTAAATTAAAGGTTCAGGTTAGGAAGTGTGTCACCTAAAAAAATACATGAAATACCCAAACAAGGAAGTGTGATTCCTAGGGGTTTAAATGACAGGACTAGACTAGAAAGTGCATTTTCTAGGAATGAAGGTTCAAGTTAGGAAGTGCGTAACCTAGCAAACAAATTTTGAATTATCTAGACAAGAAAGTGCATCTCCTAGGGGTTTAAATGGAAGGACTCAACTAGAAAGTGCACATTTTAGGAATAAAGGTTATTGTTAGGAATTGCATAACCTAACAAATAAAAATTGAAATACTCAAACAAGGAAGTGTGTCTCCTAAATGTATAGGATGATGAGTTTTTATGATGATTGTGATTACCAAACCTGCTTAGCAATATGGCCTCATGCATTTGCAGAAGTGGGGCATTGTACCTTTTGATATTTAGGCTTTGAAGCCCTTGATTTGAATTTAATATGTGTTTTTGTTTCATACAAAGAAAGCTTGTTAATTTAAAAGATAGCGGTTGGTTTGTGGCTTTATCTTTTGGAGATAATATCTCTTTCACTTGTCACATTTAACTTGTTTCAAATTATTGGGATGTGTCAATGACTTGTTGCACCGGTAACTCAAACTTAGACCATCAAGAATGACTCTCATGGAAACCCCATAACTCTGTCTCACGGTGTCTCCATACTAAACTCCATTGAAACTTTGTATTTCCATGAGTTCACAACCGGTCAGTTGATAAAAATTCTCAAATACTTTGCTTCAGTTTGGATGATGTCAACCTTATGTTCTTTACTTTTATATAGATTTGTGCAATGAAAAAGTTGGTAGCGAGTTCTAGAATCCTTTCTCATTTGTTTTGACATGAAATTGACATAAAGACAAGAAAAAAAAAATAATGATTTTCTATTTGGATAAAAAAACTCAAGAGAATAAAAATAGAAATTATAGAACAAAAAAAAGATAATGAAGGTTTTCTTTTTAAAAATAGAGAAAATAAAAACTTATCTGAATACGACAGTTGATCCAATGATTGTGACATACATTTTGGATTAAGCTATCTGATCTATCTATCTAATCTATTTATCAAATTTTGTCAACTTATTAAATTTGAAATCAAGCTACTCTATAACTTATTGCCTCTAGATTACAGACCTCATTCGGCTAGTGGTGCCCTAAAGGATCTTCACCAGCAAGCCTCTGTCATTTTATTTTCTCTCAACTCACAGTTACCTTATAGTGCCCATGAGGGTTTTTAACAATAAGACTCTCATTTTCATTTTCTCTCAACTCACTGTCGACTTATAGTGCCCATGAGGGTTATCATCAATAAGACTCTCTTATTTTATTTTTTTTACAACTCACCGTCACCTTATGGTATCCAGGAGGGTTTTAACCAATAAGACTCTTTTTTTTATTTATCTAGACTCGCGATTTCCTTATGGTGCCTATAAGTATTTTCACCAATAAGACTTCGTCCTTCTCATCTTCTCTTAACTCATTATTGCCTTATAGTGCCTGCGAGGATTTTCACCAATAAGACTCTCTCCTTTTTATTTCTCTCACATTTTTATGTGGATGAAGGAAAGTGGTGCCCAAACTATGAAATATCATATACCCATAGCATGGTTAGACTTGAAATTCTCAAAGATTGATCTGAAGGTCTTTCTTTGGTTGTAACTTGGATTTTGGATAGAGTTAGAAAGAAAGGGTGGCATGAGGCTCAAAATATACATAACATAGGGTGAGACTTATAACTTTTGGAATCGACTCATATGGAAAATAAGTTTTGCCCCAGTTTCTTTTTTTTAAAAACTGGCTAATTTGAATTTTACTTGGTTTGACCGAACCCCAAAGTAGGGCTGCCTACGTATCTTTTCGTAGCAAGAATCAAGTCAAATGTAGTTCAGACATCTTGTTCATTTGCTTGATTTTTTCTTCGACATGAGATATTTTTTTTTACTCTATTTTTTCTTGACACTTTTCTTTTTCTTTTTTCATTGACATTTTCAAACTCTATTTTGATTCCAAAAGAAGGGTAAGAAGAAAATAAACTAAATCTCAAAAGGGATAAGAAGGATGGCACAATATTTAGTTATCCGAATGAAATGTCTTCGTCATATCTATTCTTTAAAATATAAGTACATAACATGCAATCTATGAGTGAAACATGAAGATCATAAACATTTTTTCAACACTGATTTGACTAATCATAAGAACGTGTATCATTTCTTTCATGCTTATAAAGCTTATATGTCCACTTGTATTATACTTTTCTCACATGGATGACTCATTCCTTTTTGGAGATAACTTTCTTTTGCTTCTCCTGAAAGTGAAAACTATATATCCTCTGATTGATATCATTCAAAATGCTTGAGATTTACCTTCTCATTGAAGACCAAGTTATTTCTTATTTGCAATGTAATTGCCTCAATATATTCAAGTGAGGTTGTAACTAGGTCCCCAAACACCTCAACACTTTACATATTTCCTTACATGTTTTTTTTCAATTTTAACTTCTTGATTCAATGTTTCTTGATCAGATTGGGTTTAAGCTCTGGCTAAAAATTCTGCATGCATACCATATCACTAGAACCAACAGAAAATGTTATGTGTAAAGAAAATAAATAAACAATATAAATTAAAATAAAAGGTAAAAGGGGACAGTACATTTTGTTAAAATAAAAGATGAGAGAATTTGAACATACATGACAAAGAAATAAAACAAGATAGACTCTGAACTACAATCCTAAAATAATCAGGATAATAGAAAGGAAAAAAATAAACTACCGCAAATCCTTCCTAGTAAGGGGATGAGTGACTTCTCAATTATTAAGCTTGACATATTAGTTAGTTTACGCATCAATATGACTAGATCTTTCACCGCTGTCAATGTCCTCCACCGCAATCAATTTTTATTAAATCATTCTTTCTATTTCCCTTTTAAAATCACGATCATCATAAGTATTGTAACCCTGAACATCAGAATGATACATACATCGTACAGTAGGATCAAAATTTCTTCAATCTGGGTCAGGGGTGTACCCAAGAAGAGGAGTGACCATGTCCTCTTGTCTCAATTTCTGGAATAAGCTAGTATATGATTCTCCAATTGGTGTGAAACCATCCCTTGGCTTCTTCCTTTTTTCATTGTTTAGCTTAGAGTGAAAATCGAGTCTAGGGGGTATTGGGTATGTTTGTGGAGTTCGAGGATGATTCTTAAGGGCTGGTGCAAACCATTGTGGGTAATAAAGGGCTCGGCCATATGATTATGCATTATAAGTAGGATACTAAGGGGATGGAATATAATGGATTTTGGGAAGGAACATAGTATCATGGATGGTTATATGGTCTTGAGCATAGATTTGGGATTGATATTACACATGTGGGTAAGGCAGACCTCTCAAACTTTGTCGCGGTCCTAACACAACTGTAGTCATATCCTCCTTTATTTTCTTTACTTCAAAACTTCCTGAACCATTTTCAATTGCCTATGCAGTTTTTTTCAAAACAGCTTGGCTTATAATTTTTCCAGACTTAATTCCATTTTCTACCATTTTACCAATCTTAATGACCCCAAAAAACATATCTCCAAAAGTGGAAAGAAAATAATAGAAGTAGTCAGGTTCCTGTGCCTGGAGAAAAAAATCAATCATCTCAGACTCTTTTATTGCATATTCTCGAAAACTTTCGATGCTTTTTTTTCTCATGTTTGCAAGTGTAGTACGATTCGGCACTATATTAAAATTGCTTGACAAAATCCTGAGCCATGTCATCCCAAATATGCCAATGAGAGACATCTTGATCAATGAACTATTCTAAAGCTACCTGCCAGACTCTCTCCGATGTAAGGCATCAACAATTCTTTTTTCCCCATTCTCCTCTTATTTGATTACAAAACCTTTTCAAATGAGTCAAAGAATCATCATGCCCCTCATACTTGTCAAACTTTGGCATTTTGAACACTAGAGGCAAATGGACATTGGGAAACTGTAACGACCCAAAATCACCTCCCAGGACGTCATATGGTGTTTAGGGCTACAAGTAGCCCCAAGATAACCCTTTGAGCCTATCACTTCTCAAAATAGCTCATTCAAGAAGAAATATACAAAACACTATCACTGTCATATCACATGAAAGGGAATGCGAAGGTAATACTCGGTCCAAATGACCATAATACTGGAAATCTCAACACAACCACAATCTAATAACTAGTCTGACAAAGCCTCTACTACTCCATGAACTCAAGAGCTGTTAGGACAGGTCCCCAACTAACTCAAACTTAATTGAATCATAAACACTCGAATAAAGAAATGTCTGAAGATAGGTCCTCGAACCATGATGACTCACCACTGTAGAAAAGTAGACGAAGGTACTCGGGAATCACTGATGAGGCTGGGACTAAGCACCTGAACCTACATTATAAGACAATGTAGCACATAGACGTATATGTGGATCAGCACTTGGGAATGTACTGAGTATATGGGGGTCTACGCATTTACATAAAACATTATCAATACTCTTTAATAAAATCAAGCATGCAAATAGGAATAACTCACATGGCTTGAACAAGTCTAAAATGTATAGCTCATAAATCATGTAGAATGAAGCATGTAACACAAATCGCATGAGTCATTATACTTTGGCTTTAAAATCTGTGATCTCCTCTTATTCTCATTACTCATAGGATGAAGGAAGCTTTAAATAATACTTTCAACTCATGCATATGTCTCATGGAGAGTAAAACTTCTTTATTGTTTAAGCACTTATAAATCTTTCGAACTCAAACACTTGGAACTCAGAATCATATGACTTTGGTTTAAAAAATGATGATCAACTCTTATTAGTAGAGAAAACTACTTCCTTCTTTGGAAAATACTCAAAAGAAATTCGTTCACTTTAGAAAATATCTCATCTCAAAGCTTTAGGGAAAATATTCTATCTCAATGGAAAATACTTTAGTTTAGAGAGGTTCTCTTAACTGACATAAACCATGCAAGCTACACGGAGTCCAACGTCTTGTCCTCCTAAGGAAGAAACCTCACGTTGGGTAGAGGTGTCATACTCTTGCCAAGTAGTATAACCTTAACTCAATGATCACTTATCTCGGCCTCGGTCCCACTCATCTCGGCCTCAAGCCCAAAATCTCAATCCTACGGTGGCACGTAATTCTGGGGTAAGAAACCGTAGTAACTTATCCAACTCGGTGTTAACTACTACTCCCTTTAGTTTATCTCGCTCATCTCATGGAAATCAACTTTAAAATAATCTCATGGTTCAATAAGAACCCAACTGTAAAGTCAGTAATCTTATATAGTAAAGTGGATTTCAAAGCAACTATGACCATTAGGTCAAAACTTTCTCAATAATCTCAAAGTACTCAAATCATGGGTGCTTATAGCACAAAAGTTCATGAAATTGCAAATCACAAGTAGGGCTTAGTGGCCCATAGTCAAATCTCAAGTTAAGACTCATCAAAATGCATTCTAGATATCATATGGACTCACAAATCATATAGAAATCTGAAATGTTCAGCAATTTGTTTTAAAATCTCAACATACTCATGTACTTCAATTTCTAGAACATTGGCAAATCTCAAAATCTCATGCATAGTAATATTAGGTATGAACCACACTTCAAATTCATAGGAGAACTCATAAAGTCATATATCTTTGTAATTTAAAACAAGTTTTGGGCACAAGGACGAAAGAATTATCCTTGTTCAAACCCTACATACCTTAGATTATGAAATTGGACGAACAAGCTTCTTTAAAACTCTTCTTCTTACTCTTGAGAGAGGGTTCTTCCAACCCTTGAACTTCGGAAACTTAAATCTCAACTCAATTTGTAGAATCTATGGTGAGTTCTTAGATTTTTTGGAGAAGGGTTTTAGATTTGATCTTGAAGGAGAAACTCTATCTCTCTTGTGTTTTGGATGATGAATGAAGTCATTTGCTTTATTTGGAATATATCTGGTTGATAAAATAGTGGAAAGACTAAAAAGTCCCTTTTAAAAATGACTTAAAATACTGAACGAGGGCTGCGAGGGTCGAAGCGACGGTCTATCGCTAGCCTGACGTTCTATCGGATCGTCCATCGCACGTCGGTTAGAAAAAGAACACACTTCCTCGATGTGACAGTCTCAGGGATGGTCCATCACAAACTCAATGGTCCGTTGGATCGTCTGTCGCAAGTTTGCTAGGATGAGGCCACACTGCCTCAGCGGGGATGGTCTCAGCGACGGTCTGTCGCTGTCTTGACGGTCCGTCGTCCTGGCCATCGTACTTGGGCCAGAAAAGGGAGTTACTGCCTTTGTTATGATGGTCCGAGCGACTGCTCGTCACACAGTCGACGGTCCATCAACCTGTCTGTCGCACCTGGGTGGTTCCGACAACTCTTGGTAAAACGGCTATAACTTCCTACCCCGATGCCGGATTTGGACGAAATTGGTATCGTTGGAAGTATAATTCAATTCTCTACACTATAGGAAGTTATTTTTAGGAAATTTTAACAAGATTAAAACACTAATCACTTGGAAAGTCTCTTCTCAATCTTTTAGGGCCAGAATTACTATTCACTTGACACGCTTAAGGCTCAAACTACAAGGGAACTTTGCATATTCTTACAATATCTCCCTCTTAGAAACATTTGTCCTCGAATATCGCTAGTTAGACTAGGTACCCAGGAAAACAGAGTACACATAGCTGAAGCAAGTTGCTAAACGGTCTCAAAATCTCTCTAAACTCTTGAATACCTCGGAAATTGCAATAACTCATGCAAAATAGATATATTGATGAACTTTATATTTGAAGGGCTGAATTAAGGAAGAATAATACCTTCGGGTTGATCTGAACTCGCGGAAAAGAGGTGTGGGTACTTGGCTCGCATGTCTGCTTCTGCCTCCCAAGTAGCACCCTCAACAGACTAGTTCCGCCATAACACTTTGACCAAGGGAACCTCTTTGTTCCTCAGTCTACAGATCAAAAAATCTAGGATCTCAACGGGAATCTCATCGAATGAAAGACTATTCTGAATATCAGCACTCTTTAAAGGATCTATTACAACGAAATCGCCAATATGCTTCTTAAGCATGGAGACATGAAAAATAGGATGAACGGATGACAACTCTGTAGGTAACTCAACCTCATAGGCTACTTTTCCAACACGGCTCAAAAATCTATACGGGCCAACATAACGGGGACTAAGCTTTCCCTTTTTACCAAACCTCTTTACCCCTTTCATGGGTGAAATCTTCAAGTACACTAAATCACCTACTTCAAACTCAAGATCTCTTCTCCTCACATCGGCATATGACTTTTGATGACTCTGAGATGTATTTAACCTCTCTCTAATAAACTTAACTTTCTCCATAGCTTCAAACACTGCATCAGGCCCAATCACGGAAGTTTCACCCACTTCAAACCAACCTATGGGTGATCTACATCTTCTATCATACAAGGCCTTAAATGGTGCCATCCCGATGCAAGCATGGTAACTATTGTTATAGGCGAACTCTATCAATGGTAAATGCTCATCCCAACTACCTTTGAAATCAAGAGCACACGCCCTCAACATATCTTTTAGGCTCTGAATGGTCCTCTCAGCCTGACCATTTGTCTGCGGATGAAAAGAGAAACTCAAAAGAACTTGGGTACCAAGACCCTACTGAAACGCCTCCAAAATGGAGAAGTAAATTGAGTACCCCTATCTTAAATAATAGACGAGGGAACTCTGTGCAGCTTGACTAACACCCAGATATACAATCTAGCATAATCCTCAACTGTATAAGATGTATGCACAGGAAAAAAGTGTGCAGACTTAGTCAGCCTATCTATAACAACCTAAATAGAATCATGATGACGAATGAGGTAACCCAGTCATGAAGTCCATATTCACCACCTCCCACTTCTAAGTGGGTATACCAAACTCTTACATCACACCACCAGGTCTTTGGTGCTCTACCTTAACCTATTGGTACATTGCACACTTTGCTACAAACTCAGGTATATCCTTCTTCATACCATTCCACCAATAGATTTCCCGCAAGTTGCGGTACATTTTGGTAGTGTCGGGATAAATAGAATACCGCGCGCTATGCGCTTCAACCATAATCCTCTATCTCAGATCATCAACACACAGAACGCATAATCTACCCTACAATCTCAACATGCCATCTCCCCCTTGGGAGAAAACCTCTACCTTTTGGTCCTTAACTGCCTCCTTCAGTCTGACCAAACTAGGATTTCTATCTTGCTTCTCCTTCACTTTTGAAACTAAAGAGGATTCAGAACTACTTTGCACCATAGTACTTCCCTCAGCCGAATCAAGCAACCTAACACCCAATCTATCCAGACAATGCATATCATGAGCTAACTCTTTTTTACCTTCCTCTACATGAGCAACACTACCCATAGACAATCTGCTAAGGGCATCTGCCACTATATTGGCCTTGCACGTGTGATACAACACACTCATATTATAGTCTTTTAACAACTCTAACTACCTTCTCTGTCTTAGATTCAACTTTCTCTGAGTAAACACATGTTGCAGGCTCTTATGATCAATAAATACATCAATTTGAACACCATAAAGATAGTGTCTCCAGATTTTCAATGCAAAGACCACATCAGCTAACTCAAGATCATGGATTGGGTAATTCTTCTCATACGGCTTTAACTGTCTAGAGGCATAGGTTACAACCTTACCTCTTAGCATCAATACATAACCCAAACCAATTATAGAGGCATCACGATACACCACAAAACTATCTATACCATTAGGCAAGGTCAACACAGGGGCTGAAGTAAGTCGAGTCTTCAACTCCTGAAAACTCTTCTCATAGGAATCTGACCACTGGAACTTAACATTATTTTAGGTCAATCGGGTCATGAGAGACGCAATAGAAGAGAAACCTTCAATAAAATGGCGATAGTAGCCCACTAGACCCAAGAAACTTCTAATGTCAAATAGAGAGATAGGTCAAGAATAATTTCTTATAGCTTCTATCTTTTGGGGATCAACTCTATACCTTCGGCTAAAACAATATGACCCAGAAAGGATATAGACCTTAGCCAAAATTCACACTTACTGAATTTAGTGAACAACTGGTGACCTCTAAGTGTTTGCAAGACAATTCTAAGGTGATTTGCATGATCATGCTCACTGCAGTAGTAGACAATGATGTCATCTATGAACACTATGACAAACATATCAAGATATTGCTTAAACACTCGATTCATGAGGTCTATAAAAGCTGTTGGGGCATTGGTTAACCCAAAAGACATAACTAGAAACTCAAACTAACCATAGCGGGTTTGGAAGACTGTCTTTGGAATATCACATTCCCTCACTTTAAGTTGATGATAGTCGAATCTAAGGTCTATCTTGGAGAAATAACTTGCACCTTACAACTAATCAAACAGGTCATCAATTCTCGAAAGAGGATACTTATTTTTGACTGTGACCTTGTTAAGCTGATGATAGTCAATGCACATATGCAAAGAACTATCTTTCTTCTGCACGAATAGAATAGGTGTGCCCCAAGGAAAAATACTGGGCCTTATGAAACCTTTGTCTAAAAGATCTTTGAGTTTCTCTTTCAACTCCTTAAGCTCAGCAGGTTCCATACGGTATTGCAGAATAGAAATAGGATGAGTGTCGAGAAGAAGGTCAATTCCTAATTCTATCTCTCTATCGGGAGGTACCCCCGGGAGATCTTCCATAAAAACATCTGGAAACTTATTAACAATATTGACTGACTGAATAGTTAAGACTAGAACTTAGTGTCTTTGACTCTAACTAAGTGATAGATGCAACCCTTGGATATTAGCTTTTCGACTTTGAGATAGGAGATAAAATGGCTCTTGGGAGATACCGAACTCACCGACCACTCAAAAACTGGCTCATCAGGGAACTAAAACTTGACCACATGGGTACGACAGTCTATAGATGCATAACAAGAATGAAGTCAATCCATACCCAGAATAAAGTCAAAATCCACCATGTCTAACTCTATCAAATCAGTAAGTATGAAGCTATAAAGAACAGTAACAGGACAATCTCTATACACTTGTTTAGCAATAACTGACTCCCCTACTTGTGTGGAGACTGGGAAAAGCTCTAGAATCTTTTTGGGACTCATTTTGAAATTCACAGCCATAAGTGGAGTCACATAAGAGAGACTTGTCCTGAGGTCCAACAACACATAAACATCAAAAAGAAAGACGCAGAGCATACCAGTAACAAAATCGGGAGAGTCCTCCTAGTCTTGACGAGATGGTAAGGCATAAAATCTGTTCTGGCACTAACCACCAGCAGTGCTAACTGAAGCACCCTAAACAGGGGAGGGACGAGGGACATGAGCTGGTGTGCTAGTAGTCTGTGCATGAGGTCGAGCATCTCTGGTCCCCTACCTATCATGCGGAAAATCTCTAAGTTTGTGGATCTGCTTTCCACAACCAAAACAACCCCTCAAATCTGCGAAACACTCACCGAGATGATCCCTACCACACTTAGCACAAGGAGGATAACGGGGCCTATTACCAACACTGTTCTACGACCTAGACATAAAAGACTTGATCCCTTGCTCCTGCCTGCCTCTAGGCTTAGGAGAACTAGTTGATGATGGTGCTGGAATAGACAGACATCTCTAAAACTGAGGGCGATTTCCTCCATGGAACCTAGGCTGACTATACTCATGCTGCTCAAATCTATCCCTCTTGTCACCCCTCACTCTATTTCTCTCTTTAATCTTATCCACTTTTATCTGTTGTGCATGCATCATCAACCTAGACAGATCCATATCCCTATGGAGTATCACAGTCCTACACTCTTTCAGTACCAAACCATAAACACCTGTCATGAACTTGCTCATACTAACTCGGGTATCAAAAATCAAATCAGGAGCATACTTGGCCAACTGGTTGAACTTCAAGAAGTACTCCTAACATTCATGGAGCCCTGCCTCAAGTTCATATACTCCTTAATCTTTGATTCCCTCATCTCAAGCGGAAAGAACTTGTCCAAGAATGGATCTTGGAACACCTGCCAAGTCATAGGAGCAACATCCTCACCTCTACCCTTCCTCCACAATACAAACTAGTCATAAGCTATGTTTTTTAACCTGTAAGATGCCAACTCAACACTTTCTTCCTCAAAAACATGCATCACCTGCGTGATCTTTCTCACCTCCTCAAGATACAACTGTGGGTCCTCCTCTGCCTTGGAACCATAAAACTCTAGCAGATTCATCCACATAAAATCACAAATCCTAGAAGCAGCTACATCACCTCCCTGCTTATTTGCAACTTCGGCCTGGTTATTGGCCCGAACATTAGCGGTGACTGCTTTGGCTAACTCCTGAAAGGCTGCTCGAAACTCAGCATGAGACACAGTCTTATTCAAAGGATCAACAGGTGGGGGTTGCTCATCATCATTTTTGTGGGCATTCGTACTTTGGAGAGGCATTTTTTGAAATAGGAGAGAATAAACTATTAGATGAGAGGGACAACTACAGGTATGATAGAATTTGAAAGAAAGAAACAATTTTTTCCTAAAATATCTTGTAGCCTCTTTCTCATAGATGTGGCGCACTATACATCGATGATCAAGAATCTACTCAACGCGGCTTGTCAGACTCCCTAGAACTCCTTTAAAACTTAGGCTCTGATACCAAGTTTGTAATGATCCAAAATTACCTCCCGGGACGTCACACAGTGCTTAGGGCTTCAAGTATCCCCAAGTTAACCCGTTGAGCCTATCACGAAGAAGAAATATACAAAATGCTGGCACTGTCATATCAAATGAAAGGGAATACGAAGGTAATACTCAGTCCAAACGACCACAATACTGGAAATCTCAACACAACAATAGTCTGATAACGAGTCTGACAAAGCCTCTACTACTCTATGAACTCGAGAGCCATTGGAAAAGGTCTCCAACAGACTCAAACTGAACTGAATCATAAACACTCGAATACTGAAATATCTGAAAATTGGTCCACAAACCATGAGGACTCACCACTATAAAAATATAGATGAACGTACTCGGGAATCATCGATGAGGACGGGACTGAGCACCTAAACCTACATTATAAGACAATGTAGCACATAGAGGTATATGTAGATCAGCACTTAGGAATGTACTGAGTATATAGGGGTGTATGCATTTACATAAAACAATATCAATACTCTTTAATCAAATCATGCATGCAAATAGGAATGACTCACATGGCTTGAATAAATCTAAAATGTAAAGATCATAAATCATGTAAAATGAAGCATGTAACACAAATCGCGTGAGTCATTATACTTTGGCTTTAAAATTTGAGTTATCCTCTTATTCTCATTACTCATGGGATAAAGAAAGCTTTAAACAATACTTTTAACTCATGCATATGTCTCATGGTGAGTAAAACTTCTTTATTTCTGAAGAACATATAACTCTTTCGAACTCAAACACTTGGAACTCAGAATCATATGACTTTGGATTAAAAACTGATGATCAACTCTTATTAGTAGAGAAAACTACTTCCTTCTTTGGAAAATACTCAAAAGCAATTCGTTCACCTTAGAAAATATCTTATCTCAAAGCTTTAGGGAAAATATTCTATCTCAATGAAAATAATAAAGGCTTAGGGAGGTTCTCTTACCCAACATAAACCATGAGAATACATGGAGTCCAACGTCTTGTCCTCCTAAGGAAGAAACCTCACATTGGGGAGAGGCATCATACTCTTGCCAAGGAGTATAACCTCAACTCAGTGATCACTTATCTCAGCCTCAGCCCCACTCATCTTATCCTTAGGCCCAAAATCTCAATCCTATGAAGGCACGTAGTTCTAGGTTAAGAAACCATAGTAACTTACCCAACTCAATGCTAAATACTACTTCCTTTAGTTTATCTCGCTCAACTCATGGAAATCCACTTTAAAATAATCTTATGGTTAAATAAGAACCCAACTGTAAAATCTGTAATCTCATGTAGTAAAGTGGATTTCAAAGCTACTATGACCATTAGGTCAAAACTTTCTCAATAATCTCAAAGTACTCAAATAATTGGTGTTTATAGCATAAAAGTTCATGAAATTGCAAATCTCAAGTAGGGCTTAATGACCCATAATCAAATCTCAAGTTAGGACTCATCAAAATGCATACTAGATATCATATGTACTCACAAATCATATAGAAATCTGAAATGTTCAGTAATTTGTCTTAAAATCTCAACATACTCATGTACTTCAATTTTTAGAACATTGGCAAATCTCAAAATCTCATGCATAGTAATATTGGGTATGAACCCACACTTTAAATTCATAGGAGAACTCATAAAGTCATATATCTTTGTAATTTAAAAATTGTTTTGGGCTCAAGGACTAAAGAATTGTCCTTGTTCAAACCCCACATTCCTTAGATTATGAAATTGGATGAACAAGCTTGCTTCAAACTCTTCTTCTTACTCTTAAGAGAGGGTTCTTGCAACCCTTAAACTTGGAGAACTTAAATATCAACTCAATTTGTATTATCTATGGTGAGTTCTTGGATTTCTTAGAGAAGGGTTTCAGATTTGATCTCGAGGGAGAAACCCTAGCTCTCTTGTGTTTTAAATGATGAATGAAGTTATTTGCTTCGTTTGGAACATATCTGGTTGATAAAAGAGTGGAAAAAACAAAAATTCCCTTTTAAAAATGACTTAAATTACTAAACGGGGGTGGCAATGGTCGACACGATGATCCATCGCTATCCTGACGGTCCATCGGATCATCTATCGTACATCAATCAGAAAAAAAAACACTGCCTCGATGTGATTGTCTCAGTGATGGTCCATCACAAACTCGATGGTCCATCGGATCATCCGTTGGATCATCCATCCCACGTTGGTGTAACTCCCCAAATCTGGTACTCGAAATGTTATACGATGCTCATGACCTCGAAGGACCACAGCTAACCTATAAATGGTATCTGTACCTGTATACTATATAAGACACTATATAATTGCAGAACATGAACTGAAAGGTCGTAAGGTTCAAAACTAATAAACATAACTGATAAAATATAACATCTGGGTGGGGTATGAAATACACAAAACAACTGAAATAAACTGCCTGAACATGATAGTCTAAAAATCCTCTATTTGACTGAACTGCCTGTTTTAGGAGTTGATGGGACTTATCCCCAACTAACTCCAACTACTGAAATAACTAAGTACTAAAATAATGAAAAGATCAAATCATAATGTCCTCGAAGGATGAGGACTCATTGCTGACTGACTACTGATATCTACACTTTACTGATGCTCTGGAGCTCGTGTCTCTTAACCTATGGTATAAGACACCATAGCGAAAATGCGTTAGTACTTTGAATGTACTGGTATTCATATGAGGCAGGCTGAATTCTCGGGGTTCGTATGCATGAAAAACAACAATAGCTGACTGACTATCATGAGCGTGACAATACATACATGAAACATAATAATTGATACTGATACCATGATAACGTGATTACTAAATCTGAATACTGATAACATAACATACTGATAAGTGATATAACTAATAACATGAGTGACTGTATCTGAAAGTCCTGAATCAGATGGAAGTAGCTAAGTTTCATACTATATCTGAGTTAACTATATCTGATAGTCTTGAAATTTGAAGAACTATCTGAGTTCTTTTACTGAGACTGATTCTGAAACTGTGGGAGATATTTATCTAGCTAACATGCCCCTAATGAGTTATTATAGCTGTGTTGGGGTCCAATATGTAACCCTAATTGGAAGGGTGTCAATATCGCGCCACTGGTAAGGACAAGCTGTGGGTGACCCTCATCAGATAGTGCCCCCAAAATGAGAATGGTGGGACCCTCATATGACAGTGTTTATCCATCTCATCAACCATAATAGGACAGTGTTGATGTATCAACGTATGCTGCCTATATAGTTCTAGAATTCCAGGTGAACTTCTAAGAATCACACCCTCATCTGACAGTGTGTGATCCCATCCTTGGTTTTACTCGGTGCTAATTCCTACTCCCATCTGAATAGACTCTAAACATGATTAAATAAACTGAATTGGGTTGAGTTACATGAGTTCCGTTGACTAATAGAATGCTACTGATATCTGAAATTGACTAAAATTACTGAGTTTTCCTGAGTCAGGAAACTGACTGAATTCTACTAAACATGGCTTGACTGGGGATATCTTCGAAACATAATGTTGATTCTAGGCACATAGCTATATTTTTTGGGTACGAGTACCCCCAGGACTCGATGGAAGCAAACTGACCAAACATAACTTACTTGAACATATAACTAACATCATAATCCATAATACATTTATAGAAGCATTTCATCAAAATATGTTATAGGCATAACTTGTACATACATAGGAATTTCATGGTATCTTGCTTGTTAGGCACTTTTCCTTTATCTAAGCATTTAATCAAACATATTGTAGGCATGGTACATGTAAACATCATTGTTCAATTCTAATTTCTTCATTCAAGGGTTTAGTCATAGGTTTGCATGAATCTATATCTATAATAATTTAACCCACATAGAATTTATCACCCAACATGGAGTATAATTCAATTTTTCATTATCCACATGAACAAGACCCACCCAATCATGAAATTCATAAGAAAATCCATAAACTTGAATTTAGAAAAGGGATTCTTGGGCTTCATGGATGAAAGAAGTCCATGAATGAACACTATGCATACCTTGGTTGGTAAATACACAAAGATTGATGGACGAAATTCTTGATTCTGAATCTTCTATGAAAATCCCTAGGTTGTTCTGGAGAGGTTTTTGAGAGAAGAGAATGTAATTTGGGTGAAAACAGGCTGAATCAAGTGTTAAAGGGCTTAAATAGGGTAGAAAATTGACCCTTTTAACCCCGGATGCATCTTGTAATTTCAATAAAAAAAATCCGAATTGGACCCCTGGTGCGACGCGGAGCTATCGCACCGTGTCACTGGAATTTGACAATTGGAAAACAGAGGGATGCCGCGATATGGAGCCATCGCATTTCCCCTTATTTTGTGACCTAGAACTTTGGCGCAATGTGGAGGAAATCACGTTGAGACACTGGAAAAAGAAAATTGCCATTTTATCTTATGGCGCGGCGCGCCACTGACCAATATAGTGTTGTTGTACGACGGGAACTTAAAATAGTCATAACTTCTTACCCGGTTATCAAAATTAGGCAAATTTTATATCGATGGAAAGCTTATTAAATTTGTCACATGATAAAAAGTGAAAATCTTAAAAATACCACATATACAATAGTGGATTCATCTTTCAAGTAAAGCTCCTAACATTTTTTAGATGATTTCAAGATAGGAAAAGGTATGGGGTATTACAATATATCCCCCTTGAGAACATTCATCCTTGAATGAAACTGAGAGTGAGGGAAAGAACATTAACTGACATATAGACTGAACATGAATAACTAAAACATGATCTCATGACTGACATGACTGATAACTCAATATATCATACTGAATATGCATATCTGATGTATGTGTAACTGATTTATGGATGCATGACTGAGTGTTCTGAGGAACTAAGTCTCTCCTAATGAGAATGCATTTCTGATGCAAAATTATATAACCGAATTTATACATGAATGCATGACTTAATATGCAATGGTACTTGATACCAGGTTATGATGAACACTGAACATGAAACTAAGTAAGCTTAAGGAGAACTGTTACCTTGAGCTTGATCTGAGTTGGAGGAGAAGAGGTGAGGATACTTGGTATGCATGTCTGCTTCTGCTTCCCAAGTAGCTCCATCGATGGACTGATTTTTCCAAAGAACTTTAACTAGAGGGACTTCTTTGTTCCTTAGTCTACGAGTCTAATAGTCTAGGATTTTGATCGAAATCTCTTCATAAGAGAGGCTGTTCTGAACATCTACACTCTGAATAGGGACTACAACTGCTAGGTCACCTATATACTTCTTGAACAAAGAGACATCAAAGACTGGATGGACTGCAACTAGATCTGAAGGTAATTCGAGCTCATAAGCTACTTTTCCAAAGCGACTGAGAATTTTGAAGGGACCGACATATCGGGGACTAATATTTCCCTTCTTGCCGAACCTCTTCACTCCTTTTATGGGAGAGATCTTTAGGTGGACATAATAACCAATATCAAACTCAAGATCTTTTCGACGAACATCTGCATAAGACTTTTGTCGGCTCTGAGAAGCCCAGAGTCTTTCTCTGATCAACTGGACTTTTTCTAAGGCATTGAATACCAAGTTAGGCCCTATGACTTAGGCCCCACTAACTTCAAACCAACCGAATGGAGATATATATATCCTACCATACAGAGCTTTGAATGGAGCCATACGAATACTGGAATAATATTTGTTATTGTATGCAAACTCAATCAAAGTCAAGTGGTCATCCTAACTACCCTTGAAATCAATTGCACACTCCCATAGCATATCTTCTAAATTTTGAATGCTCCTTTCTTCTTGACCATATGTCTGAGGATGAAAGGTTGTACTGAGATGAACTTGGGTACCAAGACCCTTTTAGAATGCTTTCCAGAAGTGAGAGGTGAACTGGGTACCTCTGTCTGAGATAATAGATAACGGAACACCGTGTAATCTGACCAACTCCCTAATATAGAGTCTAGCATAATCCTCGGCTGAATAAGAGGTATGAACTGGAAGGAAATGGGATGATTTGGTCATCCTGTCTATAATGACCCAAACTGAATCATGCTGATAACGAGTTCGAGGCAAACCCGTTACGAAGTCCATGTTCACTTCTTCCCACTTCTAAGTAGGAATACCGAACTCCTGCATAGGACCACTAGGCTTTTGATGCTTTATCTTAACCTACTGACATGTAGATAACTTAGCCACAAACTCTACAACTTCTCTCTTTATCCCACTCCACCAATAAACTTCCCCCAAGTTTCGGTACATCTTTATTGCCCCTAGATGAATAGAGTAGCGTGCACCATGCATTTCTGCAAGAATTCGCTGCCTTAAGTCATCTACACCTAGAACACAGAGACGACCCTGACAACTCAAAACACTATCTCCACCTTGGGAGAAAACCTCTACTTTCTGATCCTGAACTGACTCTTTTAACTTGACAAGGCTTTGATCTCTGACTTGTTTTTCTTTCACCTTGGAAACTAGAGATGATTCTGAACTAGTCTAAACCCAGATATCACCCTCATCTATATCGACTAACCGAACACCTAGTCTAGTAAGATGATGTACTTCCTGACCTAACATCTTTTTACTATTATTCACATGAGCAACACTACCCATAGACAGTCTACTAAGAGCGTCGACCACTACATTGGCCTTTCCTGGATGATAGAGGACACTCATGTCATAATCTTTCAAGAGCTCTAACCACCTTCTCTGATGAATATTGAGATCTTTTGAGAAAATACATACTGAAGACTCGTATGATCTGTGAAGACAACTACATGAACTCCGTAGAGATAATACCTCTAAATTTGTGAAGACAACTACAAGAACTCCGTAGAGATAATACCTCTAAATCTTCAAGGCAAAGACTACGGCTGCTAACTCAAGATCATGAATAGGATAATTCTTCTTATGGGTTTTAAGCTATTTGGAGGCGTAGGCTATGACCTTACCATGCTTCATGAGAACACAACCTAAACCCAATCTGGATGCATCACAATACATACGAACCCATCTGGACCTTTTGGAAGAGCTAAAATTGAAGCTGAGGTGAGTCGAGTCTTGAACTCCTGAAAACTCTTCTCGCAAGGATCTGACCACTGAAACTTGACTTTCTTCTGAGTCAATCTTGACATAGGGGATGCAATAGAAGAAAATCCCTCAAAAAACCATCTGTAATAGCTAGCCAAACCCAAGAAACTCCTGATGTTTGATGGAGAGACAGGTCTGGGCCAGTTTCTTACCGCTTTGATCTTTTGAGGATCTACTCTAATGCCATCACCCAAAATTATATGACCAATGAATGCTACTGACCTAAGCCAAAATTTGAACTTACTGAATTTGGCAAATAGCTGATGATCTCTGAGAGTCTGAAGTACTATTCTGAGATGGCCTGCATGATCTCGCTCACTGTGGGAATAGACCAGAATATCATCTATGAAGACTATGATGAACATGTCCAAGTACTGTTTGAACATGCGGTTCATCAAGTCCATGAAATCTATTGGGGAATTGGTAAGACCAAATGACATGACTAGGAATTTGAAGTGACCATACTGAGTATGGAAAGATGTTTTTGGAATGTCACATTCTCTAACTATTAGCTGATGATAGCCGGATCTAAGGATTATTTTGGAGAAATAGCTAGCACCCTGAAGTTGGTCAAACAAGTCATCGATTCTTGGAAGAGGATACTTATTCTTGACCATGACCTTATTAAGTTGACGATAGTCTATACAAGTTCTGAGAGCTCCATCTTTCTTATGCACAAATAAGACTGGTGAGCCCCACGAGGACACACTGGGTATGATGAATCTCTTATTTTAGAGATCCTTCAACTATTATTTTAATTCTCTGAGTTCTGTTGGTGCCATTCTGTATGGAGGAATAGATATAGGCTGAGTGTCTAGAAGAAGATCAATGCCGAAGTCTATTTCCCTTTCGGGAGGAATTCTAGGAAGATCTTCGGGAAAGACATCTGAATATTCATTCACAACTAGAACGGATTCAATACTGGGAGTTTCAGAACTGGAATCCTTAACATGAACAAGATGATAGACACATCCCTTATATATCATTTTCCTTGCTCGAAGGTAGGAAACAAGCTGACCCTGAAAGCGGATACACTACCCTTCCACTCAAGGACGGGTTTATTTAGGAACTGAAACTAAACTATCCTATTTCTGTAGTCGACTATGGCATAACAGGAATGAAGCAAATTCATTTCGAGAATGACATCAAAATTAGTCATCTCTAATTAGACTAGATCTGCTGAAGTGACTTTCTGAAATATCATAACCGAGCAGTTCCTGTATACCCGCCGGGTTGTGATGGTTTCATCCACTGGGGTAGAGACTGAAAAGGGCTCTGCTAGAATTTTGGGACTGACTCTGAAATCAACTGCTATATAGGGAGTAACAAAAGACAAGGAAGCACCTGGATCTAGCAAAGCATAAACATGAACTTGAAAGATCTGTAACGTACCAGTAACCACATCAGGAGAATTTTTCTGATCTTGATGGGACTGGAGAGCATAGAGTATATTAGGGCATTTCCCACTAGCAGACTGGAGGTGGCATCCTGCTGATTTAGGCAACTGGACTAAGCTAAGAAGTGGAGATGACTCTGATAACCTGACTAAGGGAAGTATCTGACTCTGTGACCTGGCTTGCCACAACCAAAACAGACATTTCTATCAGCTCTGCACACATCCTTGTGGTTCTTACCACAATTTTGACAAAGGGGATTAGTTCGGGCACTAATAACACTGCCCTGAGACTTATAGACTGGCGCTCTGTCTCTGTTTCCATCTTTTAATTTTGGCACTAGAGCACTGGATAACGAAGGAGATGGAACTAATGACTTAGGAAGAATCTAAGAACGATTTCCTCCCTCTGACTTAGGCTGACTAAAATTAAAGCTGCCTATCCTAGCTCACTTATTCTGCTTCTCCCTTTGCTTAATCTTCTGCTCCTATATCTGCTGAGCATGAGTCATAAGCCTGGCTAAAGTCATGTTACTATTTAGCATGGTGGATCTGTACTCATTTACCATGCTATCATTCACTTCTAAAACGAACTTACTCATTTTGGCCCTGCTATCTGCAACCAAATGAGGGGCATATCTGGATAATTGAGTAAACTTAAGAGAATACTCTTTCACCATCATGTTGCACTGCCTAAGGTTGATGAATTCTAACACCTTAGCTTCTCTAAGCTCTATGGGAAAGAATCTATCTAAGAATGCAAAAGCAAACTCCTCCCACTCAACTGACCCTGCATCAACTACCCTCTCTGACCTCTATTGTTTAAACCAAGTGTGAGAAACATCCTGTAACTGATATACAGCTAGCTCAGCACTCTCAATAGGAGTAACCCCCATGATATCTATAACCTTCTGCACCTGATCTAGGAATTCCTGAGGGTCCTCATCTGACTTAGACCCAAGAAAGGATGGAGGATTCATTCGGGTGAAATCCCAAATCGTGGCTGCAGCTGAATTGGCCACTGAATTGGCCGGAACGATAGTTGGTCGTTCATTCTGAGTAGCAACTGAGTTAGAAAGAGCAGTGAATGTAGCTTGGAACTCTACATGAGAAACATGTTCGCCCAAAGGTTCTTTGGGCTGGGGGGCTGGCTGATTCCCATTTCTTCTTTTAGGAGGCATATTCTATAAAAGGAAGAGAGAAATGGATTATACTGAGAGATTTACTTGAGATTATGCTCACTGGCACGACATGAATACTGAAATAGGGGAAACTATTCCTATAACATCTTATATTCCCCTGTACAGAAATATAGCGCACAACATACCCATGTACAAGACTCTACTAGATACTGCTTTCAGACTTCCTAGGACTCTATTGAACCTTAGGATCTGATACCAAGTTTGTAACGCCCCAAATCTGGTACCCAAAACTCTACATGGTGCTCATGATAATGAAAGACCACAAGATAACCCATGACTGATATCTATACCTGAATACTATATAATTGCAGAACATGAAATGAAAGGCCATAAGGTTCAAAAATGATAAACATAACTGATAAAATATAATATCTTGGTGGGGTATGAAATACCCAAAACAACTGAAATAAACTATCTGAACATGATAGTTAAAAAAGTCTCTATTTGACTGAACTGTCTTATTTAGGAGTTGATGGGACATATCCCCAACTAACTCCAACTACTGAAATAACTCAGTACTGAAATAATGATAAGATCAAATCATAACCTTGTCGAAGGATGAGGACTCACTGCTGATTGACTACTGATATCTGGAATCTTCTGATGCTCTGGAGCTCGTGTCTCTGAACCTATGGTATAAGACACTATAGCGCAAATACGTCAGCACTTTAAATATACTGGTATACATATGAGGTAGGATGAATGCATGGGGTTCATATGCATGAACAATAACAATAGCAGACTGATTATCATGAGCTTGAGAATACATGCATGACACATAATAACTAACACTGATACCATGATAACTTGATTACTGAATTTGAATACTGATAACATGACATACTGAAAACTGATATAACTGATAACATGAGTGACTGTATCTGACAGTCCTAAATCAAATGGAACTAGCTGAATTCCGTACTGTATCTGAGTTGACTGTATCTGATAGTCCTGAAATCTGAAGAACTGTCTAAGTTCTTTTACTAGACTTATACTGAAACTGTGGGAGATAGTTATCTAACCGACATGCCCTTAATGAGCTATTATAGATGTGTTGGGGTCCAATCTATAACCCCAATTGCAAGGGTGTCAATACCGCACCACTGGTAAGGATTAGCTGTGGGTGACCCTCGTCTGATAGTGTCCCCTAAATAAGAATGCTGGGACCCTCATCTGACAAAGTTTATCCACCTCATCAACCCTTATCGAACAGTGTTGATGTCTCAACCTATGTTGGCTACATAGTTCTGGAATCCCAGGATGACTTCTAAGAATCAAACCCTCATCTAACAGTGATTGTTCCCATCCTTGGGTTCACTCGGTGCTTATTCATACTCCCATCTGAATAGACTCTAAACTTGATTAACTAAACTGAACTGGACTTAGTTAAATAAGTTTGGTTAAATGATGGAACGCTACTTATATCTGAAACTGACTGAAATTACTGAGTTTTCCTGAGTCAGGAGACTGACTAAATTCTACTGAAAATGGCATAACTGAGGATATCTTGGAAACATGACGCTGATTCTAGGCACACAACTATATTTTTCGGGGACAAGTACCCTCAGGACTCGATGGAAGGAAACTGACCAAGTATAACTTACTTGAACATATAACTAACATCATAATCCATATTACATTTATAGAAGCATTTCATCAAAACATGTGATAGGCATAACTTGTACATACATGGGGATTTCATGGTATCATGCTAGTTAGACACTTTTCCTTCATCTAGGAATTTAATCAAACATATTGTAGGCATGGTACATGTAAATATCATTGTTCAATTCTAATTTCATCATTCAAGGGTTTAGTCATAGGTTTGCATGAATCTATATCTATAATAATTTAATTCACATAGAATTTACAAAACATGGAATAGAATTTAATTTTTCATTATCCACATGAACATGAGCTGCCCAATCATGAAATTCATAAGAAAATCCATAAACTTGAATTTAGAAAAGGGATTCTTGGGCTTCATGGATGAAAGAAGTCCATGAATGAACACTATGCATACCTTGGTTGGTAAATACACAAAGATTGATGGATGAAATTCTTGATTCTGAATCTTCTATGAAAATCCCTAGGTTGTTCTGGAGAGGTTTTTGAGAGAAGAGAATGTAATTTGGGTGAAAACAGGCTGAATCAAGTGTTAAAGGGCTTAAATAGGGTAGAAAATTGACCCTTTTAATCCTGGATGCATCTTGTAATTTCAATAAAAAAAATTCCGAATTGGACCCCTGGTGCGACGCGGAGCTATCGCACCGTGTCACTGGAATTTGACAATTGGAAAACAGAGGGATGCCGCAATATGGATCCATCGCATTTTCCCTTATTTTGCGACCTAGAACTTTGGCGCGATGTGAAGGAAATCACGCTGACACACTGGAAAAACAAAATTGCCATTTTATCTTGTGGTGCGGCGCGCCACTGACCAATATAGTGTTGTAGTACGACGGGAACTTAAAATAGTCATATCTTCTTACCCGGTTATCGAAATTAGGCGAATTTTATATCGATGGAAAGCTTATTGAATTTCCCACGTGAAAAAAAGTGAAAATCTTAAAAATACCACGTATACAATAGTGGATTCATCTTTCAAGTAAAGCTCCTAACATTTTTTAGATGATTCCAAGATAGGAAAAGGTACGGGGTATTACAGTTGGCCAGGATGAGGCCACACTGCCTCAGCGGTGACGATCTCAGCAACAGTCCATCCCAGTCATGACAATCCTTCATCCTGGATGTCGCACTTGGGCCATAAAAAGGAGTTATTGCCTTGGTTACGATGGTTCAGGTGACGGTCCGTCGCACATTCGACGGTCCGTCAACCTGCCTGTCGCACATTCGACGGTCCGTCAACCTGTCTGTCGCACCTAGGCAGTTTTGACAACTCTCGGTAAAATGGCCATAACTTCCCACCCCAATGCCGGATTTGGATAAAATTGGTATCGTTGGAAAGCTAATTCAATTCTCTACACTATAGTAAGTCATTTTCATAAAAATTCAATAATATTAAAACACTAATCACTTGGGAAGTATCTTCTCAATCTTTTAGACCAAAATTGCACTTTACTTGGCACGCTTAAGGCTCAAACTACAAGGGAACTTTTTGGGGTCTTACAAAAATATACACAAATCTTTGTTTGAAACACTTTTCTTCCCTCTTATTCCTTGTATATTTCTCATATTTTTCTCCAAACTTCTCACTTTCCTTGCCATCTTTTCTTGTTCCTCATTCTTAACAGTCTTCTCAATCACAACAAGGGAATCATGCTGATGAGTGGAATACTATGAATTTGGTGGTTTAAAATTCAATTTGGGGTGATAGAATTGATCATGATTTAGCTCATCGATAGTCATCTATATCGTTAATTGAGGGCCTGCATTAGTTGACACTATAGGAATAATAAGCGGGTTATTTGAGAGAGATTGATTTGTAGGGCGCACGCTAGAGGTTCCAACAATGCTAGACACATTAGTACATGGGACAAATCCATGTGGGTAATGTGGATCACCAGTTTGGACTTGAGTGGAACTTAGATCATTTGTATTCAAAAGTCCAGGGATTGAGGAAGGAGAGGCTGGCCTATTCACCCAAGATTGATACATTTTCTCTATCTGTTGTTTCAACAACCTATTCTCCTCATCTGATGCAAATTCTTGTCAAATTAAATAATTTTGGTCTTCTCTATTGTCAGACCCTACGTTATCTTTGTAGGTCATCTTGCCTTATTCTTTGGACCTCTATCGCATGGATGAGATGCCAGCTTAAACACAACCCAACCCCCTTAATACTATTTTTACTTTGGTAATAATGAATGGATTATGGTTTAATATTTTCAAAAAAAAATCTTAAAAATATCACCAAACCCAATAAGGGTTGCCTACGTATCTCATCAAGGTGAAAATTAAGTATGTGTAGTTCTTGAAGATCATAAAAACTAAATTTTTATTTTCAAAAAAAATTATTTTCTTAGAAAATGGTCATTAAATTTAGAGGACAGGATATACTCTTGTGTTTCACCAAGTTTTCTAAAGCCGGTCAACAATCAAATGGGCCTTCCAATTAAATTTCAAAGAGCACATAGGATGCACATGTTGGTCATTATAAAAGATACACCTGTCCTAGACAGACCCGGCCCCTGTGTTGAGTCTTGCTAAGTCAAATGCATATGATGCAGATAAAGTGGAGCCTAATAGGGAAACAATGTCTGAGTTTTAACTCTACTGGGTTTATCCAAATAGGGATAGGTGTCTAAACTGGTTTACCCGAGCGGATACTTGAGTCGGGGAGGGACAACTTTTTTGGTAGCAGTGCAACTCCGACTTCGTTGTTGGTCCAAACCCCGCGTAAAATATGTGACAAATAATCCTACACCAGGTGCCTTAGCACTCCGGCTATCTCAAGAAGAAAGTACTATGCATACTCTGCATTTCTTCTATCCTGTGTTTCAAAGACTCAGAGGTGGTACACAAGAGAGGAGAGTTTATAATACAATTCAACAATATCAAAGCGATAAATGAGTGACATATAGCACATTAGTCCAGCAAACACAATATCTAAATAATTAAAGCAAGTAAAAGCTAATATCCAAAGCTCAAATTCTGGTTATTCTCCAGCAGAGTCGCCAAAGATATCACACCCATTTTTCGCATGAGATCAAAGGGTTTTTCCAATTAAAGTAATGATTTTGAGTAGGGATTATTTAATTTACAGATTCGTCACATGGAATTGAGTTATGGTATTGCAAGTCACCTTATTGAATCTCTAATAAAAAAATGACTCTTTATTGGTCTGCAAAAATAGAAAACCGAGAAAGAAATTTTGTTGACCGAGGAAAAGGTATGAGGCAACCCTCGAGTCCCATGGTTCTAGCACGGTTTCTTTTATCAACTTATACTTAACTTAAACTATTTTGGATAAATTGTGTTAGGGCTTTAATTCACTTATTTTAATATCTAATATTTGTCTATACCTCTTGTATTAAGCTAGTGAAAATTAAGTTTATGACAGTCTTTGCAAAGGTGCATTATTGCATCCTCAGATTATTTTTAAACGTCACAAAAAGATGTGTATGCCGTATTCTTAATCGAGACAAATATATTAAAGATGCCTAAAGCTTGTCTATCATTAAAAGGCATTCGTTCATCTCTTGTAAACATGAGATCATTTTTCGTATCTGATTTTACTATTTTTCACTCTTTTCTTTCAAATTTACAGTGAGTCTTAGATTATTCCGCAACTCGCCTCTCTCTCTTATAAATATTTTTCCTCTCCTTTTACTAGTTATGATGGATCTAGAATAATTTGTAACCCGTCTCACTCAAACTCATAGTATATATAATTTACTTTGGGCGTTACACAATAATTATAGGTTCGAGAATATATTCAAACTTATTTAACCCATAATAACAGAATGTCATATTTCTCGATTAACATCAACATGAAAAGCCATAGAAAAAATTTAAATTCCCATCATGTCAGTTACTTGCTCTAAATTAGTGTTAGTTCATTCTTATATCTCTTTAATAATTACATGAATGAATTAATGGGAGAGAAAAAAAGTAAATAATAATAAAATTAATCATGTAAACTTTCATAATTGTCAAAGTTCATATATGAACATGATTCATTTAGAAGTACAAGACAACACGGTGAACTTTGCATCAACTAAGTGGTTTTCCAGTGGTTACATTTTTCTATACCCACATTAATTTAAATATTAAACACATCTTTTTAGAATAATTTATTACCATTGATTAAGTAACTAATAGTAGTTACTAAAAATGTAATGATACGAAGATTTTGAAGGGTCTGCATCAACACTAGAATAGGCCAAATTGACACGTAGAGAATCATATCAGAGCAATCTTGTTATTATTTCTATAATTCTAAGAAGGTAGTAAACTCAAAAGATTTTCATGTTATAGTCAGTGTATACCTCATTTTTCATTCTTCATATTACTACCTTTTCTTTTCCGGGGTTTTTTTTTCCTCTTGTGTTCTCTTCTTCTGTTTTTCTTCTTTCTAAATTTTCCTTTTGTATGTGCATGTGCATGGTTACTGTGTGTGTGAATAATGCATTTTTTATCGTCCTTTATTTTTGTTTTCGCATGCATACATGAATGAATCATAAGTTGTAGTCATAGCACAACTATAAACTAATTACATGTCAACTGAACGTAACTTTACATTTTTAACACTAACAACTTTAACAATTATCTCATTTAAAATTCAAAACCTATCTAATATACTTCATTTCAAAATAACAAATACATAATATATAAAGACAATGAACAAACAACATAGAAATAATAAACTACACACACAAAATAATATAAAAAAAAGTCATTGAAATAACTTCATTCGTGCTTTGATTTCATATAAAAATTTGTTACAAATAAAGGAATCGAATAAGAACCTATTTTGTAGAATAGCTAAAGCATAAACAAGAAGGCCTTCACCGGAAACTCGAGATAGAAACCCGAACTCAACTCGTCACTCTTTTTTCTTTCTTTTTCCTCTCTTTTTCACTTTGGTTTTTGTCATCTGCGTCTTCTTTTTCTCTTTTTTCTAATTGTTTCTCTTCTCAGTTTTGGTTTTTCTCTTTGTCTGTTTCTACCTTTTTTTTGTTGTCTTTGTATTTTATCTTTGTCCTTTCTTCTGTTGCCAATGAGCGTGCTATATGTGTGTGTGTTGTGATAACTCTATGTGCACATGGAGATGCGGAGGATATTGTGTATCATGTGGGGAGTTGAGAAAAATATGGGAAATGTGGGGAGTTTGAGGTAATTTTCTTTAGGATAAGATTTTTTTTTCTTTTTTCATAAAAAAATAAAATAAAATAAAATATATATAAAATAAATAATAATAATAATAAATATTAACTAATTAATTTTTGTTTGAAAAAATAATAAAAGTCTATAAATAGCCTAAAATAAATATAATTTAGAGAATACTAAAACTACTAGCTTATTTATTAAAATCAACTATTAAAATAAATATATATATTTAAAAAAAATCTTATTATTGAAAAAATAAAATATATTCTAAAATATAACTCTATTTTTGAAAAAAAAAATCACAAATTTTTAAATGAAGCCTACTAAAAATAAAATAAGAACTAAAGATAATATTTTAACGTAAATAAATATTTAATGTCAAGAATAAGTTAAGCTTGAGGAGGGTCAAAAATCACGTGTCTACAGTTCTGATGCACCCCAATCTGAGTAGGGTGTATCTCAAAGTCCATAATAGATATCTTCATCATTGGCACTTGATACTCAGCCGACTATATAGGACGTTCAGTCCCTCTTCCACCACCTGTTACCCCAGCATCTAATTCCACACGTGTACCGGTTGTAACTATAATTGAATTTTTTCCGAGATAGTGTGTAGAGGGGTTGTAGGATATTTTTTAGAGAGATAGCTTCATGACAGAGCAGGGTTATTCGAAGAGGAGTATTGTTGCAAAGGTATGAATTGATTTGACAGGGCTAGTAGGAGCACCAGACCTGCGGGCCTCATTTGATAGATATCAATTGGGGTGGATGACTCGGCCCAAGGTTCATACAGCCTAGATTTCATATGGGAATTCTAAGTTTTGTATACCTTAATAATCTATTTGGTTACCCCGCCTAAGGTTAGAGGGATTGAGTAGACATACTTGACCCATACTTTGGTCCAGGGGGTGTGCATAGATATTTTTTAGGCGGCCATCTGCCGAGTGTTATTTGGGCCACAGTATAAGGGACCAGTCCTGACAGCTGAGTTTGAGTATAGGATGAGACTAGTGTGGGATAGGTGTGCTATGAGGGATGTAGAGCACAAGAGATAAAGAATTGATTTATCTAGATGGATAGCCACCTGTATTGTTGAGTTGGGCCCTGAGGCCACATGGTTTGAGGGAAAATGAGAGATAAAGAAGGGGTCGCTTTATTTTTCAACAAAGTTTTTATGGACCATGGTACATCACTGAGTGAGTCCGACTTCTTCAGACCATATATTGACATGGGATAAAACATCTTTAATTGTCAGCATAAATGTTGTATACGACATAGATTTTATGAGATTAATACGGCTGGAGATCCATATTAGAGCTTTTGGTAAAACCACCACTCTCTCTTTTCTCTATTTTATGTAGAAGTTATGTACAATTGGAGTGCTACCTATTCTTGAGGTAGATTAATGGATTGAGGTAATGTGCACAACCTATATTAGCCTGATAAAGGGTCCAGTAAACCCGGTCCTTGCACAAATAACATTGCCACCTCCTACTTCTATTTTGGTCCATTTTGAGGGAACTTCTATTCTGGTCAAGCCTATTGATATTACATATGCTACTATAGATGGTCAGATAGGTGAGCAGAGAGTTGAGCTCGAGACTTCTACTACTGGTGAGGAGGCTACGACCATAACTATACTAGCCCTCGCTTTGACATCTAATCCAGTTAGTACATCTATTATTCCCTCTCGACCCACAGCTAATGGTTTGATTAGGTTGCCACGTGAGTTTCTGCCTCCCATGGTTCAGAGACAGGATGAGGTGACATTCGGCCTTACTAAGACAAAGACGTAGTTAGCCAATCTATATGGACCGATTTGGCCTTGGGTCTGGACTACACTTGAGACTATTGAAGCCTAGTTTGAGGGGAGACTATGGGCAGAGATGGATAAATATACTAGGGAGCTTCTTGCTTGGATTGATAACTTTGAGTCTAGGATGATTGTACGGTTTTGTAAGGTCAAAACCCTTGTTTTATCTAGCTTTTATGAGAAGATGGCTACATTAATCGATGAGGTGCGATAACTATCAGAGAGCCAGGTTTCAGTCATTCCTCCGTGTATTTCCTCCTTTACACAATCATTACCTCAACCTCTACCTATGAAATTTGATTTATTTACCGATAAGGATGTGGTCCCAGTTATTGGGACCAAGAGAGGTCGAGCAGCAGAGCTACAGGACCCAACCATAGACTTTGATCAGGCCATGAAAAGGGACACCCATGATTCTAAGGTGTCCATATTATTTAAGGAATAAAAATGAGTTGAGATAGCAGTGGAGCATCTTTTAGTTATAAGATAAACCACGAGATGCCACAGATAGGGGAAAGTAAGATACAGACACCTTGACATCCCACGTATGTATTCGTCCCTTGTTTTATATTGTAATTATGCACTGGAGACAGTGCGTAGTCTTAAGTTTGGGGTGAGGCTATACCACAACTGAGAGTTTTTCTTGTCCTTTTTCATAAATCATTAGTTATGTTATAATAGTAGAACTTGTATGTTTAGGTCATTATGTGTGTTTGTGTCATATATGTGTTATGTTTTGTTTGTGGTTAATTAGGAGAAAAATAGAAACCTAAGGGCAATTAACATATTCTATTTGTTTTTAAGTGTTCTAAAAATTGATGCCCTCCAAAAAGATTTTGTGAATTGTGTGATGTGAGTATATATGTGACTATTACGAATCTTTTTATGACGTTAGAATTAGGGATAAATAATCATAGCTTAGCATTTGCATAAACTGAATAGGTAGTAGTTGGTAATATAACCTTGTACCATATGTGTGTGAGATAGATAGTAATTGGACAGGTAGTAGTTGGTAATATAATCCGGTTAGTCTTGTCTAGGTTGTAGAATAGTTGGTTAGGACGTGATCATAACCCATTTTTGAACTTAGTCCTTTCTTATCTTAAATGACCATCCAAATGTGAATAAGTATCCCTTGATCCCTGAATTTGAGCCTGTATTGACCTATTTTCTTGATTTCACCTTTTCTCCTTCCTAAATTCTATTATAATAAACCTGTTTTGGCCTTGGTCTTAGCTTAGACATTGTGCACCTTAACTTAGGTAAATTGCCTAAGTTGAGGATGGTTATCATAGGAGTACATAGTTAAAAATAGGTATAAAGGAAGGTTTGAATAAGAGAAAATAATGTAGGGTTGGTTTTGGTAAAAGAAAAAAGGAAAAAAAAAAGAAAGTCAAAAAGAAAGAAAAGTGAAATAGAAAGAGCAAATAAAGAAATCACACCTAACCTAATAAGCAATAAAGGAGAAAAAAGAAATAAAAGGAATTTGGTTAAGAAGTGGACCCTAAATGTTATTGTAATGTCAAGGAGAGTGAGTCACTAGTTCCTAAATGTATCATACCTAATTTAAAAGTTGAATAAAGTCCTATAGAGATACTAATCCAGTTGTTTGAAAAACTAAGGTAAAGAAAATAAGGCCAAGCCTATGGTATTCTATACATAATGATTGGAACTTCTTTTATGAGTATGAGTGTCTTGATATCATCCCTGTGTTGACAATGCATGATAAATCTGTGAGAGTGGGACTTCTTTGTTGTGAGGGTACATGGGTTGTATTTCTAGTTGCATATCTATTCGGGTAGTGTATACTGTATGTTTGCTTGGTTATTTGATGCTAATGAAATGTCATAGCTTGATTCCTTTATGTCGCGCTGTTGTGATACATAGATCCATACAGTTAGTTTTGAAAAGGTTTAAAATAAGAGGGGGTAAAAGTTGTTGAGCTGAAATTGAGTTGACAGCCATAGGTGCCTTAAGTTTGTCTTAGTTAAGCATCGTGTTATTTTGTTATGTGTGTGTTTTCTGAAGACATGTAAATATTCTAAGTTGAGGATGTCAATATTCCATGGTTTCATGGCACTTTTGATGCTTAAAACCAGAAAATTTGCAAGTACTTAGGTCCATTTTATTAGATATGATATATTTTTGTGTTTGTTTTATAGGAAACTAGGTTTGGGAGATGAAAAGAAAAAAAGAGTTGAAATATGTAGAGGGCCCCACTTATAGGTTGTAAGTGGCACTTACTTGCGGCCACCGTAAGTAGCCACGCAAGTGTAAGAAGAATAATGTTCCAAGAAGATAAAGTCTAAAGTTCGTTCTAAGAGTTACGGAGAGTCACCTATGGGTAAACTAAGTACCACTTAGAATGTAACTCTTAGAACGAACTTCAGACTTCAGCTTCTTTGAACATTATTCTTCTTACACTTATGTGGCCATATACGGTGGCCACAAGTGCTACTTATGGCCCATAAGTAGGGTACTCTACATAGTTTAACTCTTTTATATACGCCCCTTGTAAGTGCCATTACAGGTGGTGTTCTACAACATTTTGATTTGTTCTGAGACTTATGACATACTAGGGGTCCGTAAGTAGAACTTACGGCCCGTATGTGGGTCCGTAAGTTATTTCCGACTCAATTTCCTTTTTCATTTTGGATAGGATTTTAAGGTTCTGGTATATTCTAGAAATACTCTTTTTATGTTTTAGATTAGTTTACGCACTTTTTACATTCACAACACTATATTGATTTTGAGATTCAACTTTTGATCTTGGAATCCTTTGTTCTTGGTTTTATGGTTGAATATTAATATGAGATTCTGGTTTTATTATTCAATTATTGTAAGAGTAGATAAAACATTGTATCATCTTCCTTTCTTGGGAGAGTAGACCACCGTAACTAGGCAAGACAAGGGTGGTACTCACTTGTGTTGAAACTTTGGCTTATAAATGTCGGTTCTTGAGACAAATGATTTCCCTATTGGGTGATGTAGGAGTTTGGTGTTGATTGTATGAATCATAGGGGTCTTTGGGTTTGAAACACCCTTAGGTTCTTATTGTTTATATAATTTTTATGTCAAACTATTTATCCCTTTACTTTTTTGTCATATTTGTTTTGTTGCTTCTTCTCATTGTATTCTCGGATTGTGGTGTTTTAGTGGCTGCCAAGTTGTTGTTCATTTTGTTCTTGGTTATATCTTGTTGTTCTTTATGTTGTTAACTTGTTTCTATGTTCGTGGTTCGATTCCCGCTTCATTTGGTATTAGAGAAAGGATTGATTTCGTTCCTATGAAATCCACCTTGGGCTTGCTATCTTGAAAAAAGATCACAAAAAAGATGTTGAAAAACTGAAAATCACAAAAAAAATGTAAACTATCCCATTTTTGTGTTTAGGCCAAAATTTGAAGCCTAATTTTCTTGTGTTTTGTTGTTTCTAGTGTTAGTTCCTTCTTCACTAACACTAATGGAGTCAAAATATAAAATTTGAGCCATTTCCGAGTTGTGTTTGGATTTTGGGCAGATTGTTGTTGTTGTGGATGAAGCTGTGTATATTGTTGTTTTGGTGTTGTTGTTGATGTTTGGTTGTAGAAGATTTGAGCTTGGTCATATGTTGTTGATGGTTGGGGTTCCGATGTGCACCTAAAACTCCAAAAAAAATTCAAGGGAGGTGTTCTTCACCATCTTCATGTTGTGTTGAAGAAGATTCTTCAAAGAGGGGTTGTTTGATCCAAAATTCAAGAGAAAGGAAGAGTGGTATTTTTTTTCTTGAAAACATTTCCAAGACAACACAAAAGAGGAAAATAGACAAAGGGCTTTCAAAGTCTTGACTTACCAAAAAGGAGAAAGGGGGACTTTTCAAGACCTATAAAAGAGGAAAAAGGGACAAAGGGGTTTCAAAAGTTATCTTACCAAGAAGGTGCAAGACAAGTCAAAGCTTTTTGAATGTCGAAAAAGCTCCAAGTCTTGTAGTTTCCCTCTAAAGCTTATTTCCAATCCTCCAACTTGAAAATTAACCAAATACAACTTTGAGACAAGAAAAATTTTCAAATTCAACAATTCCAACACAATAATCCAAGGCTGCCACACCACCACCCTCAAAAAATGACCAATGCTCAAAATTTTAGATTTCTTAGTTCCTTTTCTTGTTTCATTAGTTTCATTAGTTTCATTTTTTATTCTAATAATAATTTACGAACTAGTAATCACCTACTAGGTTGTGAATTAGTTTTATATTTGTTTTCTTTGTGTTTGTGTTATTTGTGTGGTTTTCACATTTTGATTCATTGTAGTTTCTTGGCTCTAGTCTGAAAAAAGATTTCTTTGAGTCTTTCAAATGAAAATCCATTCCAAACAAAAGTAGAACTGATCCCTCAACTTCTCACGGATTATAAGCCAACTTTCAACATTTGTGAAGCCAAGTGTGAGAAAAAACAAAAGGTGTGAGAGTAGAGTGTGAGGATACTTTTTTAAACTAAATTATTTATTGTTTTTGTTTTGTCTTTTATTAGGTACCATGGATAATAATTCTTTCAAGGACCCTTTGGAAGAATTCAAATGGAACCTTGAAAAGCTACGCCAAATTTTTAGTTCCCCGAATCCAATCCCTCCACTTACTCCTAGTGACTTTGCCCGTCTTGAAGCTATCAAATGTGATTATGAAAGACAAGAATGGGAGTGTGTTTCTTATGTTCCACTTAATCAAGTGGGCTTCCATGATGCACACCAAGGTGAAGGTCATTCATGTGAGCTACAAGGTAATAATACTATCCCATGCACTCTTATAAACGTAGAATGTTGTGATGTGGCTAGTAGCAGCCAAGTGGTGTAGTTGTTGGTTTACCTAGAGAAGAAGTCCATGAGCCTTACCTTTGTGATACTCATGGTATTGCTAGGTCTCATGGCGATCAAACTCTTGTTGTAAGTACACAAGTACTAGCTGATCCTATAGATGACCGAGTTGATTCTTCTCATGAGATCAACTTGTCTCCACCTAGTGCTAACAATTTTAACATGAATGAGGTCCCATTTCCAAGTCATGAGAGTATTAACACACTAGTTAACCCTTGTGAAAACCAAGGTGAGTCTATGTTGGCATGTCAGTTGCCAACAACTAGTGAGGGTGTGTACAATGATCAACTTACTCATGAATGTAATCCACTACTTGAGCATGTATGTGATGTGTTTGATGAATCTCAAGTTAGTGATGATGTTAATAGAGTTGATCATGAGGAAGAAAATGATTCTTTGAGCATATTGTGTGATGAAAGCATTATTACTAGTTGTGCTCATAGAATTCATGAAAATGAAAATATTGGTCAAAGGGAAAGGAGTGAACCCTTGAGCCTAATTTTTGGTAAGTATATAATATTTCTTTGGCTTATAGGGATAACCAGGAGTTTGAAAGCTCTTTGAAACTTGATACTGATCCTTTAGAAAGTGAAGGTTCCAAATCTGCCTGTGGGATAGAACACTCTCTTTTTAGGTATAATATCTTATTTGAAAATGGTCTAGTCACTCCTAATGAACCTAGTGGTGATAATGATGTTGAAGGTATAGCTTGTCTTGAAGGCTATAGACTATATGCCAACCAACTATGGTGTGACAACATTCCTCTTAAAGCTGGAAATCTCTTTTTAAAGGAAGAGAGTACTCTTAAGGGTAAGGAATGCGTAGTCATTCTTGAAAACCCGAGGACAAATGTGTCATTGGCTCCTTGGGGTAATGTTTCTAAATGTGCATCCTTGCTTGACACACTTATGCTTAAATTACATGAATCCCAACATCTGGATACCAAGTTGTTTATTTGCTTGAAATAAAGAATGTATGCCTTCTTAAATGCTTTGTCTTCGTCCGTGCATGCCTTTACACTTGATTCCTTTCTATACTACCTCTTTGCTTATGATATGTCCATGGTAGTCTTGGAATTACCTATTAGGAGGTAGGATATTTGTTGGTTGGTACACTTGTTTGAGTGACATTGCTATTGTTTTTTGTGGACTTCAACTTCAATTGAGACACCATTCTTGGTGTGTACTACTAAAGAAAAGAAGGAACACTTATGTCTTATGTCTCTTATGATGAAGGTATTTTTACCTTTGGAAATTGATGATGCCACTAAGACCTTGGTAGTTTCATTATTTCTTGGTGATTGTCATAGCCACTCCTTTTGTGACATTGTTACTAAGCTTTTCATGTTAAAAACAAAGGACTTATGGTTATATTTCAAGTGGGTACCACCTTTGAATGATAACATTATTTGTTGCACTAACCCTAATCCTCATTCTATGAGAATATTGTGTTTGTTTGTTCTCTCATTAATTTTCCAAGGTATGGATTTGAGGTTGAATCCTTTTCAAAATGGGGAGGATGATAGGAGCCAAATGGTCATCCTAGCTTTTGAAGACATTATTAGAGGCCAACACATAAATAATCCGGTTGTGGTCACATTGAAGGCACGGGGACACGCATGGGAGACCCATTTAGAGCCCACAAGAGAACAATTCCATAAGGGGAAGGTTGTTTGGAAGCTTGCCTTGATGGGACATCCGAGAGTTCCAAGTGTTAAAGAATAACTATGATGGCCAAAATGACATAAGGGATTACATATGTTGAAGTATGAAGAAGATCTCCTTAAGCATTCCATGACCGCCCCTCTTATTAAGGGAGTTTTGGTCATTTTCAAGCCCAACTTCAACTCCATAGGTGCCCAACTTATTAAAGGTATCTTGGTCATTTTACCTTCACTTTGTAATAGCTATAAATAGACTTCTTTAAGAGTTATTTCATTAGCTTTTTTTGAACATGGATATTTAAGAGAAAATATTGTATCATCTTCCTCTCTTGTGAAGTAGACCACTATAACTAGGCAAGACAAGTGCGGTACTTACTTGTATAGAAACTTTGGCTTAGAAATGTTGGTTCTTGAGACGAGTGATTTCCCTCTTGGGTCACGTAGGAGTTTGATGTTGATTGTATGAATCATAGGGGTCTTTGGGTTTGAAACACCCTTAGGTTCTTATTGTTTATATAATTTTTATGTCAAACTATTTATCCTTTTACTTTCTTGTCATATTTGTTGTGTTGTTTCTTCTGTTTGTATTCTCGACTTCTGGTGTTTTAGTTGCTGCCAAGTTGTTGTTCATCTTGTTCTTGGTTATCTCTTGTCGTTCTTTGTGTTGTTAACTTTTTTTCGTATTCGTGGTTTGATTCCCATGTCATTACTGTTGACACCGCTCGTAGAAAATCTCCCTATTTACTTTTCTGCATTTTTTCGCTACTTTAACAAGCTCGTGATAGATATTCGACCTATTCGTTGTGGGTTTGACCCCAACCTTTGTTGGGTTGTATATTTGATAGTGACTGTGTTATATTTCTTTGAGGTATAATTTGGGCAACATCACTCCTCCATTTCCATCCTAGTGTACAGAGGCAATCCTAGCTTTTTCCAACCCTTAAGGGCATAAGCCAGGGTGATTCCATCTCCCCTTGTTTCTTTATCATGTGCATAAAAGGATTTTCTAGAAATATTAAGATAGTTTTCAACTCTTATCTCTAGAATTCTATTAAAATCACTATTAGGGGTACTAATATTTCTTATGTCTTCTTTTCAGATGATCTCACCCTCTTCTTTAGGGCTAACAAAGACAAATGCCTTAGTATTCTAAAATCCGTGAATGTCTTAGTGTTGTCTTTGGACAAATAATCAATCATAATTCTAAGGCCATCTTGTCCACTAATTGTTCCCTTGATATTGCCAACTGTTCCCTTGATATTGCCAATGGATTCTCTAATATCCTTAACATTAAAATCAATTGTACTTTTAGCGAATATTTAGAATTTCCCAACTTCCATAAAAAGCCTACAAATAAATATTTCCAATTTATTATTGATAATATAAATAATAGGCTAGTTGGCTGGAAATTGAAATTCCTTAACCAAGTAGGGAAAACTATTTTAACAAAAACAACCTTGGAAATCATATCTTTCCATATCATGTAGTACATCAAACTTTCCTCTAAAATCACTGAAATGATCAATAAGATCAAAAGGAGCTTTACATGGGTACTACTGCTATAAAAGGAAGATTTATTTGGTTAGTTAGAATACCATTATCGAGAAAAATAATGAGGGTGGGCTTGGTATCTAAAGAAGTAAACTTAAGAAAAAACCAATATATAAAAGCCTTGCTTAGAGACTCAATAATAATCCTTACCCTCATCAGGGATACATCCTAACTAACAAGTACAAAATCCGCAACACAAATAGTACTTGGGAAAGAGTAGTTTCAAGAACTTGGCAATGTGTGAAACAAGACTAGAAAGAATCCTTTATAGTCACAAATGGGTCCTTTATAAGAGGACAAGATAAAGTTCTATGATGACAACTAAATTTTTAACCACATTCCCATAAGGAATGTGATTTATGGACCTCTAAAGAATAGTGAGGAAAACTTAACCAAAGCCAACCTCTACTCTAATGAAAACCGATAGCTAGACAACCTATCTTTTGAGCTTCCATATGATACCACCTCTCTTGTAAAAGGGTTTTTCATCCCCATTGATGTTTATTTAAGGATAATCTCATTTGGGACCTAACCGATAATGGAATTTTTTCTACTAGTAGTGTTTACAATCTTATCAACACTACTAATCCCCCCTAATGTAGATAAAGGATACTTTAAGAATATTTGGTAGGCTAACTAACTCAATAAGATCAAGAATTTCCTTTGGCTTATTTCCTATAATAGACTCCTTATTGTCCTTTATCTCAATTGAATTGGCTTAAATATTAACCTTATTTGCAAATTTTTTGAAGTTCACAATGAGGACATTAACCATATCTCTTTTCAATGACCCCAACACTATCACATTTTGAGATAATATTATTGAAAATAGTGCTACCACAAGAGCCATAGATGTCTCTAGTATCAACACTAGAAATTGCAGAACTTATTGGAAAACTCTTGGGGGAAATTCAACAATAACAGGATTGATTGGGATGACATTATTCTTTACTATTTATGGAATATATAAATAAAAATAAATAACAACATTTTTAATAATAAAAAGGACATCATTTTTGTTGATGAGACCATAGCTCAAGCTACATAGTTTTAATTTCTAGCTAGCAGTCAATACAAATCAAAAACTCCCAAACTTATCATCCAAGGCAACACCCTACCTGAGACACGATGCTTAGAACCATAAGTGGTCCCAGGCTAATCCTTGAAATAGCATAACTAAGCACATTAAATGAAATTTGAGCGGAAGCTGTCATGAGATCATAAATAAGTTCTTAAAGCTCTCTAAAAAATTGCAAATGGATAAGTGCAAGCCCGAAGAGCCAACATAAAAATCATACTCTGTCTACAAACCACTAATAACTGAATAACATAATCAGTCGAGACAATTCCCTTGGTTAATCATAAAATAATGTCTAACATAATCAGTCGTGGCAAGGCCCCCGGCTAATCATAAAATAATGTCTAAAAGTAGAATAGGAAGAAACAAATGTCTAGATCCCTAAATGATGAGGACTCACCATTACTAGAAGTTGAACTGATATCAACTAATCATGAGTCTGAGCTTCATCAACAGAACCTATATCCCATGAAAAATATAGTCAAAGAATATGTAATCATTACGGCTAAATGTATTGACACTAAAAAATTATTGGTTTTAGCGATGGATGAAATTCATTTCAAAACCATCAAATTCCACTGTTAAATCCATTTAGCAGTAGATTAGTGACAAAATGTCGTTTGTCGCTAAATTACGTGTAGTTAAGCCTTTAGCGGTGGATTTTTGGCATTCATCATAATGTTTAGCGATGGATTAGCGATAAATAATTTTGTCGCTAGTAAAGCGATGATACAGTTCACAACTACATATGTATAACATTCGTAGCTAGTTTGCTCGTTTATTTCATTGCAGAGATATTTTAGCTACAAAAGTTTTTGTCAATATTTTTTGCAATTTGTTAGATATTATTTTCAACTTTACAATTATTAAAATTTAGCTACATAATAATTATTGTTAGTTCTTACTAATGTATCTTTATATATAATTTAAAATCTCAATAGAACATATTGAATAAGAATTTAATTTTAAATAAATAGTATTATAAAGATTATTAAGCAGATCCAAAAGTATATACATGCTAAAACATCGATGTTAATAATTATTCTTCAATTAATAGAATAGAGTATGAAGTCAAATTTAACTAATGAGTCAAGGCTAACTAATACAGTGTAGTGCTTGAGGGTGATGTTTGTCGGGATGAGAAGTAAGCCTACAGTCATAATTGTGTTTCACATGAGACCCTAAGCCATAAACTCTTATCATTATCTCTCCTCTCTGTTTCTCATAGTATATCTGAATTGCAACATCTATCTCATTCTACTGTAATTGGTGCTATGATCACTCTTGTTTTAACAATTCTTGATCTCTATCCTATAAATAAAAGTAAATGAAAATCTTAAAAAGTTTTATACATTCAATTTATCCAACAAATAAGCATATGAACATGTCTATCTAAAAGGTTGTTAAGATCACAAAATAATTTGCATGTGGACTATCTAAGATCAGTCACAAGAAGAGATTTTTCATCTTTATCCTATGTATAAACATGCAAATGTATTGTTGTTTGCCTAGACCAAACAAAATCTATTTTTTGTAAAGCAGAAAGCCAAATAGTAAAATTATTACTTTTAATATTGTAGAGATAAATCATGTATAGACACCATGCCTATTGATTTTAGGTGAACTTGACATTTAATAATTTTATAAAGCAACTCTAGATAGTGTCTATTCTCATGCACTGAAATAATTTCACTATGCTAATTATGAAAAAGGACTAAATGGGTGCAACCTTTTCACTTAATCAACTAGAATAGCCCTCAATAAATTATGTGTTTGAACTCTACTTCTTACCCAATTCTCTATCCCATTCAGTAATTAACAAAGGTAATCCTTAACAAAGTAAGAAATCCTAATCAGTTAACCCAAAAATGGCATATACTAGTTTTTGAACCATTATAAATTGATAATTCTTTGAAATGTTAAAATATTACTATAAGAATTTTTACACAAAGAAAGTGTCAGGTAAGATTATTGGGTAAGCATGCCAGGTAAAAGATTGATAGAAGGGAAGGAAGTATTGGTTATATAAATAGCTTTATCCGATATTATTAAAAAAAAGTGTGCCACATAAATTTGGACATGGGGAATATCATCTGACATCATATCGGAGAAGTGCAAAAGAAAGTATCGAACAATGAAATAATTTTTTTTGTGTTTGAAACATTTAACATCAAATAATGAAACTATTCACCACTTGTATTAAGAAAAACCAGGATATGGTCTTTCCTAACTTTCAAACTCCAGAACATCAATTTCAGGGACTAAAATCTTTTTAAACCAAAGAAAAAATTATTAACTATTATGAAAAACTCTTGAACTATAAAATTGTAGATTACTGTTGTTGGATATAAGGTTCCAATATCACATATAGATTAGCTGCTTAATATGTATTATCATAATGCATATAAGAGAACTGGTAACATTTTTTATGTGTACTATAAGTTGAACAGATAACAATTGGCCACAAGTTCGAGCTTGACTATCCAAATCTACATCCCATGGAAAATGTAGGCAAAGAGTATGTAGTAAGTACACCTGAATGTTCTGAGTATGCAAGAATAATAATAATTAACATAAAATAGTTTAACTAAAATTATAATAAAAATTTCTAAGGAAATACATATATGAATGCATACTAGCTGGAACAAAAAGATGACCATATTAAATATGGTTGAACAAAGTAAATACCTTTAGGTGGTGAAAATCTGAAGAAAATCATAATAGTTAAAATTTGAGTAAAAGCTCATTCAGAGATAAAATAATGAAGTCATAAATCTATAATAACTGAAAGTAAATCATATATGAAGCTATATATCTAAAAGGATGCATATCTAAAAGCATGTCATCTAAAATTATATCATATTTATATTAAGTCAAGTATAGAAATGAAGAAAACTCTTATAGGTTATAACCGACATATATCACTTGAGCAAATGATATCGAACGTTAAATCCAGTTGGGAGAGCTGCCCCATACTTTTCCAAGGTTTAGAACCTATTTATGTGTCGATCAGCTAATTTGAGCCTCTCAGATCTAAATGATCAACCAATATTATGGTAAAATAAAATCCTACAGTGGCATGTAGTTTTAGAACATGGGCTATCTAGAATCCTTTTTTGCTCGGTCCTAAGTACTACTTCCAAAACTATTCTGATAATCATATGCTCAATAATAATATATAATCACTATTTATATGTTGTAAAGGTCAAAACTTTACTAAAAGTCATCTCTTGAAACTATCAAAACTTTACCCTTTGATGAGTTTTTCTTTATTTTTTGTGAAACATCTAACTATAACTATAAAGCTAACTTCATGCTTTAAAACATAAAAACTCAAAAATTCACATAGAAATTCATATCATAATTGAAAAGATAATTGCCAAAGATTTTCTATTCATGAAAATTATTTCAATGTTCGTAATGACAAAATCAAAAATAAATACACTCAAAAGTCAATATTAAGATTCAAGAAACATAAGAATTTAAACATGGGTTTTGTAACCCTAACTATGGTTTTGAAATTCATATAAAACAATTAAGTTTTGGACATGGGGATGAAAGAAAAAACCTATTTAAGTTTTACATATACCTTAGATTAGACGAATTTACGAAGAGAAAATCTAGAATTTGAAATTTTTGGAGTTTTGGACTTGGAAACCCCCCTTCTATCATTCTTGCATTTCCTTGAAGAAGAAAGGTATTTGGGAAAGATTAGTGATGTTTATTTTAAGAATGTAACCCTTGTAGGTGTTTTAATATGGGTGGATAGGTTTTGGGGTAATAGAAGGATTAAACTATCCCTTAGAAAATAATTCAAAAGTATAGAAAAAACATGTCTGACGGTCCATGTGACAACTTCCCATCAACACCCTGATGGATCATCATCCAAATCGATAAATTTTAGCTAATTTTTTAGATCACTAGTTGGACTTGATGGCTCACTAATGATTCATCACCCAATGATGAATCATTAACCTTGTCTTCAACTTCATCAGTCGATTGTTGGCAGGTGGATATCCTCTAATTAAAAGATCATACTTTTTACTCTGATATTAGATTGGCGAATAGTTAGAGATGCTAGGAAGAGGAATCAAAGACCTTTAGTTTTGTGCATCTTGAGCTACAAAAATCTTCATATTTAAGGAGTTATGTCTATCTGAAGCTGACCCTAGTAAAAATCTTATACAAAAATTCAATCGGTAAAGAAACTTTCAACTTACCTTTAAGTTAGAAGTTCCTTATGACCCTAATTCATATTCAGATCTCTTCACACACTAAGAAATTGATATTAACATCTATGTACTACTAGAAATTATTGGGTTCACTTCATACGCATTTGAAGAACAGTTCGAATCTTAGTTAAGAAAATTTGTAGTGTTATATGTGGCAACCCCCTAATCTTGGCTAGTATAAATTTGTAACACCCTCAAAATTTTAAGAATTTTATTTTTGGCCCTTCCATATTTGAAATATTGATTTTTGACTTAAATTATATTTAGGCAGGTGAATGGGGCATCCCGGGAGAGTTTCAAAATTTTTGTATGGGGTTCAAGCCTCGTAGGCAATGAGACTCCGTGATATCCCCGTGTCACGGAGGCTACACTCTACAATAGCCAGCAAGACATAGAGGATAATCTCTGTATTTAGCAGCGTGGCACTAAAGTTAGACTCCTCGATAAGGTCTGTGACACGCCGCTATGTAAAAGTCAAGTTGTTTTTGTTTTGTTTACTTGGGATAGGAGGTATTGGGGTTTTTTCACCTATGAACGACCTTTAAACACTATATGAACCTTTTTCCATCAGTTTTCATAATACAAAAGTTATTATTTCACTCTCTAACTATAAATCCCAAGAGAGCATAAGGGTTTCATCGTACGTTCATCTTTCGGGTTCCAAGTTATCAATTACTCATAAATCCTTATGTATCTAAGGTATGTACCTATTTTCCTATACATTTATTTTCTTAATGGCATGAAAACTAATTTATTATTCATGGTGTTGATGTTGGGTTTTGAACTATAGGTTGAGAGATTTGGACATAAATTATTTGAATGTTTTCTAATGATTACTAGTGAACTATTATGCTTTACATTATTGATGTATACACTCATTAGGGGTGAATGGGGTATGGTGAATGTAATAGGGGTAAAATAGGTTTCCTAAATAATTGGTTTTGATATAAAAATTGGTAATAACCTCAACCTACTTGCATAATTGATTTTGGAATGTGATTTATCAATTGGCTTGACTTATTTCCGTAAAACTAATGCATTGCATAGTGGAAAAATGATTAAGGATGGATTTGAAAAAAAATCTTGTGGGGTACGAAGGAATCCTCCAAGTAATTTTTATAATGGTATCAGGGGTATGAAGGAATCCTTAAAGGGTTGGCTAATGACATTATTTGCAAGTTGTAGTTAGTATGACGATGCCACTTAATGATGCTATAATGGTTGACTCCTGAATGTAATGGTTAGGTTATGTGTTAATAGTTTTAATTGGGGTTGAAGGTGGTTGTCTAGCTAGCCATGGAAGGTGGAGATCCTAGGGGACCGATACTGGAAACTTACGTTTGCCAATGTGAGGGTTGGTGTTGATGACTATGTGCTTATATCACACTAAATATACATTTGTGTAATGCCCTGAGAGTGCACTCGGGCGCCACATGGTGCTTACAGTCTCGAGGGACCACAAGCTAACTCATGAGCAGGTACCTACTGTGAGCACTAAATAATAATAACAATATAACATAGGTGGAATATCTAAAGATGCCATAAGGTTTGAAATACTAAAACATTTTTGTATCATAATTCTAAAAAAAAAACTGTCTAAAACTAATAAAAGAAAAATAAACTGACTGACTTTCTGAAGTGTCCGAAAGCCTTTAAACTGACTGACTAAGGTGTTGATGGAACAGGCCGCAACTAACTCCATCTCACTACTAAACTATAACCATGAAAATAAATATAATCTGTCCTCAAAATATGAGGACTCACCACTTCTACGGCTGCTAATCTGGAAGGTCGATGGGTGATTCGGGAACTTAGCATCCGAACCTATAATATGATACATCATAGCACAAGAAAAGAGTATGCTATCAATACTTTGAATGTACTGGTATGATAAATGAGGTAGGCTGGCAGGCATGGTTTTATGTGCATAAATAATAATTGACTAAATGAATAGCATGAGGTACTGAATAAAATATATGAAATCTGTAAATACCGAGAATGCGTGAAATTTGTAGATATGGATGGATGCGTGACCAAGCATAAAACATGCTCTATATATAATCTGTAAAACTGAAATACTAAAATTTGATAACTAAATAACTGATATCTATATGCTATGGTCAAGCAAAACTAAAATTGAATTCTGAACTGAGTACTAAAACTTTGGGAGGTATCATCTAACTGACATGCCCCAAACTGAACTGATCGGGGTCCAACCTATGACCCCGATTGAAAGGGTGCTAGTACCGTGCAACGGGTACTAACAATGGTTATGGAGTCAGTCGTAATCTAGCGGGTGACCCCTGAAATTAGTCCTAAACTAGCAGGTAATCCCTGAGAAATTCAGTCCTAAACTGGTGGGTGACATCTCATAACCTATGCTGGCTACATAGTTTTAGGACTTAGGGATTGCTTCTAAGGACCCAGTCCTAACTGACGGGTGAGCCCCCATCCCTAGGCTCACTTGGTGCTGAATTGTACTCCCAACTGTACTGACTCACATTACTGAACTGATCTAAGTTAGACTAATTATGATAGCTGAGTGAACTAATAATTCTTATACATATCTTAACCCATTTAAAAAATATTTATACTAAGTAAATAGCTAAGTTTCGGGTATTCATAACCCCTAGAACTCGATAACAACAACAATAGTGACACGTGAAAGCCTTGAATCCATGGAAGAAAATCATTGTTCACAATTATTCACTTAAGCATTTCATCAAACACATGGGGGTCAAGACTTAAACATGGGGATGCCTTTTAAACATGAAAAGATCGTATAATCACATGTCCAAATTATAATCTTAAGGTTTTACTCTGAATTCATATGAACACGGTATGGACGTCACAATATTTAAAACATACTATAATGCATTCCATGTGAATTGACTTGAAAACATAACAAGGGTCATTATTCAAAACTCATTATTTGAGGCATTTCATCAAATACATGATATTCGTAGTTTAAGCTAAGCATGGGAATAGTTTAAAGCTTATAGTAATAGCATGATTTCATCATCAATATCACTAATTATTATTTAAATTAGTGAATAAAATTATTCAAACATGTGAGATTTAATAACAACAACAATTTCATGTAAACATGGTATAGAATCAAGATTCATGGGGATTCATGGTTAAAAATCATAATAACTTGTAAAAATCACAACTTAAAAAATAAAATTAGATTCTTCGGCTCCATGGGTGTAAAGGACCCATGGATGAACATTTAACATACCTTAGAGCTTTAATCTTGAAAGAGAATTGACTTTTCTTGAACATTCTTGGATTGGAAATTATAATTTCTTGGTTTTATTGAAGAAGGGCTTGAATCTTGTTCTTGAGAGATAATCTTGAGAGAAAACCCTAATTTTCTTGTTCTTAAGAGTGGAGAGGATTATGAGTTATGAGAAACTAATATTTTATCACTTAATAGGGTTTAATACGAGATTTAAGTCATGGAAGGTGAGGGAAAAGACTAAAATACCCCTCCAAAACTGAATGGGAATGGCTGAATTTTAAGGGTGACGACTTGGGATGATAGGTCATCACTTAGTTGACGGCCTATCAACTTACATCATCACTTTGAGGCTGAAACTAATGGCTCACTAGTTTTGCCTGACGACTTGGATGATAAGTCCTCACTTAGTTGATAGCTTATCAACTCAGGTTGTCACTTTGTTGACAAACTGACATGCTGAAGTAAAATGAGTATAACTTTTTGCTCCGATATAAAATTAAGGTGAAACCAAATACGTTGGAAATAAGATTCAAATATATTTCATTTTATATAAGATAGGACACATAAATCATTATGTACAAGGAGTAATGATCATTTAAAGTTGACCCAAGCTAAATCATTCACTAAAACACAATCAATAGAAGTGTTCTCAACTCGTCTTTGATTTTGGAGACTTTTATGACCTCGACTGATATATAATTATATTTTCACACTATAGAATTGATCATCACATATATATAGATATAAAATCTTTGGGTTTCGATCTGTATACTTCATAACAACAGTTTGAATTCTAGCCTAAAAATATGGCGTATTACAATTTATACCATGGATGGTGAAGGGTAAGGATCCCCCAGCCTTCTATGGTACCTTCTATTTGTGCGGCTAACACGTATTGGTCCCTTTTAGTAGGGGGACCTGAACCCATATAGCCCATGGGTGTGGGTTTATGACAGTCAAGCTACACAATCTAGGTTAAGGTTTTTAAAGATCATGCTAAGCCCCATTTCCTTTCCTAACACATGATATATATATATGGTATATGATATTGTGCACTAGTTGTAATATGGTTCATGGCATTATTTTATTTTTTATTCCTGAGTTATATGTTAGTGCTCCAACCGCTAACCTTCTTCAGACATGGTATCCCCACATGATGCAAGAAATGACCATACTTCTATTCCTCCTCTATAGTGACTAGGTTATCATGGAATAGCTCATGAGTCAGATTGAAGTGGTGAGCTTTCGTCCTTCGGAAGACCCAATTTTATGCTTTGGGTTTCCTTATGTATTGACTCTTTCTTTTAGATTCATTTTTGGCTATGGTCGGGGGCATTTCTCGACCATACTATCTTTGGTTTTGTTAGAGTCTTTATTGGACATTACTGTGGACATGGGCATTATGGTTGGTTATCGGTATTAGTTATTGCTTGGTAGATGTCGTACATTGATTTATTATAGATTCTTTGAGCTTTCTTATCATATCTTATTTTATATTAGAATTCAACCGCTACTAAGTGTACTTGGTTCTATTGAATTAGGCTAAGGGGGTGGTCTCTGGTCTATGACGGACTTGAGATACCCGCCATGGCCAGGCCCTAGTTTGGGTGGTGATAAAGTTGGTATCAAAGCCTAGGTTCATTGTCAATTTGGTATCCACAAAGTCGTGTGAAGTAGAGTCTCTTTTATGGGTCTGTAGCACTCCACACTTATAAGGAAGAGGCTATGAGGTATTTAGGAATATTTTCCTTTCTTGTTATCTTAATTTTGAGCTATAGAGTCTAAGGTCTTGGATTCTTATAACTCTCATTTATTTTCCTTTCAGATCAAGCCTCCCAAAGATCTAAAGCTCATGGGAACCCATATATCCTGCCTGAGGAAGTTATGGGCGAATCTTGTCCAACTTATAGGGTAAAGACCCAGTCAAGGATCGCTACTTATGATTTCTACCATGGAGTTCCACCGATCCTTCTCCAGCTGGTGACACTCGTACTTAGTTACCTCAGGGAGATATTACTAATGTTGAGTTTCACCAGCCCATTTATCTGTTGACCTAATTGGTGATATCTCCATCATGTCAGACGAGTTCTGTTGGAATTATTGTGAGTTCATCTGAGGCCACTAGAGTTGGACAATTTATGAGGGTGAGCCTCTAACTTTTACTGGTACTAGGGTTGAGGAGGATCCTCAAGGTTTTATAGATGAGATGGAGAAGATCTTTTGGGTTAATCATACGACAGATGTAGAGGGTGTGGAATTTGTTGCTTATCAATTGAAAGATATAGCGTACCAATAGTATGAAGAGTGGGAACAACTTTGCACTGATGATGAAGAGTCCAATTTATGGGATGACTTCTCTAGTGCTTTTTTTATCTCTTCTTTCCTCAGGAGTTGAGGGAGGTAAAAGATAAGGAGTTTGTGAATTTGAGGCAAGCCAAGATAACGGTGAAAGAATATGCCTTGAAGTTCTACCAGTTATCATAATATGCTCTTGAGATAGTGTGTAGCATAAAGGCTAGGATAAGGAAATTCACTTTTGGTTTGTCTCATGAATTTATTTTGGAGAGCAAGGTTGCCTTGTTGAACAAAGATATGGATATCTCTCAACTGATGGTGTATATTAAACAGGTTGAAGAGGAAAAAAAAGCAAGCCAATGTGGGGGAGTGGCAAAGTAAGAAGTTTTGGTATTCAGATCAGGGTGAAGGTCAGCAGCAGACTAGTAGGGGTGGTGGGAAATGATCTAATAAGAAGTGGGGCAACTTTGGTTCCTATTCGACAGCTAGTACACCTTATCTGAAGCTATTCGACAATCGTCATTTTTAGAGTGGTGATGGTTATAGGTCACAAGGTGACCAGTCTCAGGCTAATGGGGCGGGTTAACTCTATTATATCCTCCTTGCAGACTTTGTGGTCGATTGCATCATGGTTTTTGTGATAAGGGAAGGAATCAGTGTTTTAAGTGTGGCCAGCCGGGACATCTGCTGAAGGTTTTCCCCATGGGCAAGGTTTCTATGAGGGTTAATAATATTTTGATGGCCACGTCATTTGCTCCTGCATAAAGGGGTGTCACTTTTTGTACCGGTACTGGTTGGAATTATTTGTATGCTTTTGCAACCCGTTAGGAGTCTGAGGCATCTTCTGATGTCATCACTAGTATGGTAAAACTCTTCTCTTGTGATGTGTACTGTTTACTTGTTTCGGGGTCTACCCTTTCTTATGTGACCCAATTTATGGTGTGCATTTTGATTTTGGTTTTGATTATATTTTGTACCCTTTTTTTATTTCTACTCGATGGATGACTCGATAATTTCTCAAAGGGTCTATAGGGATTGTGTGGTATCTTTGGTGGTAGAGAAACTTTAGTAGCTTTGATTAAATTAGACATGCTAGATTTTGATGTCATTTTAGGGATGGATTTGTTGAATTCATGCTATGCCCCTTTAGACTGTCGGACCTATAAAATCATCTTCAAATTCCCTAATGAGCCAGTTATTGAGTGGGAAAGAAGTTCCCTGGTTCTAAGGAAAGGTTTACATCATATCTTATAGCCTGGAAATTGATTTCCAAGGGGTGTCTTTATCATTTGGTCTGAGTTAATGATATTAACTCAGATGGTCCTTCTCTATAATTCATTCTTGTGGTTAGTTAATTTCTTGAGGTTATCCCTGATGACCTTTCGTACATCCCTCACGATAGGGAAATCGAGTGTGTGATCGATCTTCTTTTAGACACTCGTCTTATCTCTATCCTTCCTTATAGAATGGCTCCAGCTGAGTTGATGGAACTTAAGGAGTAGTTTAAGGATCTTCTTAACAAGGGTTTTATCCACCCTAGTGTGTCTCTGTGGGGTGCTCCTATTCTTTTCATGCGTAAGAAGGATGGTTCTCTTTGGATGTGTATTGATTACCATCAGTTGAATAAAGAGACAGTGTAGAATAAGTATCCTCTTCCTAGGATTAATGACCTATTTGACCAACTTCAGAGAGCTAAGTATTTCTCTAAGATTGGCCTTTGGTCAGGTTATCATCAGTTAAATATAAGGGAGGAGGATATCCCTAAAACTATCTTTTGTACCCGTTATGGACATTTTGAGTTCTTGATCATGTCTTTGGGTTGACCAATGCCCCAATGGAATTTATAGATCTTATGAATTGGGCATTTTGTCAGTTTTTGGACTTGTTGGTGATTATATTTATTGATGATATTTTGGTATATTCAAAAAGCGAGGTAGATCATACCAATCACCTCTGTATTGTGATGCAGACCGTAAAAGATCAACATTTGTATGCTATGTTTCCAAAGTGTGAATTTTGGTTGAATATTGTTACTTTTTTGGGATATGTTGTTTCAAGTGAAGGGATCATGGTGGATCAACAAAAAGTTGTGGTGGTTAAGAAGTGGCCTAGACCTATGAATCCAACTGGAATTCAGTGTTTCTTTGGTTTAGCTGGATATTATAGGAGATTTGTGGAGATCTTCCCATTGATTACCACACCTTTGACTAAGTTTACTCAAAAGAAGGTGAAGTTTCTATAGTTCAATGCTTATGGAGGGAGTTTTGAGAAACTGAAAGATAAATAAACTTATGCTCTGGTTTTGACCCTGCCTAATGGTACTGATGGCTTCGTGGATTATTGTGATATGTACCCTGTGGGACTTAGTTATGTGTTAATGCATCATGGAAAGATGATAGCATATGTCTCTAGGCAATTGAAAGTTCATGAGAGGAATTATCAGAATCATGATTTGGAATTGCTGGTTGTGGTGTTCGCATTGAAGATTTGGCAACACTTTCTATATGGGGTCCATGTTGACATTTATTCAAATCATAAGAGCCTTCAATATGTACTCACCTAGAAGGTATTGAATCTCAGGCAAAGGAGATGGATAGGGTTGTGCAAAAATTGAACCGACCGATAAACCGAACCGATAAAAATATTATTGGGTTATTGGTATTGGGTTATCGGGTTAACGGTTTTTTATTGGTTTTATAAAAAAATTTATTAGGTAAATGGTTCTGTATCGGTTTTAGCTTATTAGGTTATCGGTTAAACTAATAACCCAATAAGGATACACTAAGTTATTGTTTTATCCCTATTTATGTTATATATTTTAATCTCTCTCTCTCTTTATCTATCTATCTATATATATATAGATATGTGTATGTATATAGATTATATGCACTACTAATTCATAATTTAGTGATTCACAAAGTATTAACCTATTCAGGGCAACAAAGGCACAATATAAAGTTCGGCTATTAGCGTAATAAAAAGCTTGAAGCATTTACAGCTTCCAACAATTAAGATTCAATTTTTTTTCTAACTAACATTCAGTTCAAATTTGAAGATTCTAGTAAACTAAAATGCATTGCATAAGTTTTGGCGGTAATTAAGATTTTATATTTTTATGTTAAATGTTACTATTTATATTTTATAAGTATTTTCTTATTTATTAAACCAAAAACCGAACCATTAAGGACCAAAAACCGATAAACCAAAATGGATAAGAAAATATCTTATTGGTTGGCTATTGGTTTTACATATTAAAAAACTGAAAACCGATAAACCAAAACAATAACACATAAAAACCGAACCAAACCGACCGATGCTCACCCCTAGAGATGGCTTGAGTTGCTCAAAGACTATGACATGAGTCTCTACTATCATCCAGGTAAGGATAACGTGGTTGTTGATGCTCTTAATAGGTTATCTATAGGGATATTATCCCACACGGATGAAGAAAAGTGGGACTTGGTGAAGGATATTTATCGTTTGTCTAATCTTAGAGTTCATCTCTTAGATTATGAGGATGGTGGTATGTTTATACAAGAGGTGGCAAAGTCATCTGTTGGCGCTGAGGTGAAGGAGAAGCTGGCGTTAGATCCTATCTTGATGCAAATCAAGTATAATATGGGTAAGCAAAAGGTGATGGTATCTTGAGGTACCGAGGAAGGTTGTATGTTCTCGATGTGGATGGGCTGCGAGGTAGAATTTTGATTGAAGATCATGAATTGCATTATTTGGTTCATCCTAGTTCGATGAAGATGTACCATGACCTTAAGGAAATTTATTGGTGGAATAACATAAAGAAGGATGTGGCTTTAACGACCCAAAATCGCCTCACGGGATGTCACATGGTGCCTAGGACTATAAGTAGCCCCAAGCTAACCCATAGAGTCGGTTCCTACTGATAACCCTCAATTCAAGGAGAAAATTTGAATTCAAACACTAGCATATCCATGTTCATAGAAGGGAATAAAGGAAAGAAGGGGTACTCGGTCCAAATGGTCATAATAAAGAAATCCCAACAAAACCACAATCTACCAAATAGTCTGACAAAGCCTCTACAAATCCATAATCTATAGAGACTATGGGACAATCCCCCAACCGACTCGGGATGAACTACAGGTAACAACATAGTCTTTCAGACCCTGGAATATCTGAAGATCGATCCTCGAATCAAGAGGACTCACCACTGTAGGAAATGTACGCGAGGTACTCGGAGATCACAGACGATACTGGGACTGAGCATCTGAACCTACATTATGAGACAATGTAGCACATAGAAATATATGTGGATCAGTACTTGGGAATGTACTGAGTATGCGGGGGTGAATGCATGTATATAAAATAGTATCAATTTTATTCATTCAAATCATGTATGCAATATGAGATGACTCACATGGCTTGAATAAGTATGAAATATAAAGTTCATAAATCATATAAGATAAGGCATATTACACAAATCTCGTGAGTCATCGTTCTTCAACCTCAAAACCGGAAATCTTCTCTTATTCTCAATACTCAAGGCAAAAAGGGCTTTAGACAGTACCATCAACTCATGCATATGGGATGGTGGGTAAAACTACTTTTAATGTTCAAGATTTTATATCTCTTCAAACTCAAATACTAAAAATACGACATCATGAGATTTTAGAACATACGTAGAGGCATATCATGCAAGTTAGAAAAATATCTCATTTCAAGCTTTAGGAGAAATTGTAACGCCCCGAGATCCCATCCCGAGAGGTCACACGGTGCTTATGACCCCGAAGTACCACAAGTTGACCCTTTACTAATATCTATACTTGTACACCGCATAATATCTTAAACAAATGCGGAAACTAGCCATAAGGTTCAACACATCTATGAATACTCATAATACAGAAAACTGAATACTAATACATCCGTCTGAAAAGCCTCTAAACTATCTGAACTACAGAGTTGATGGTACAGGTCCCCAACTAACTCCATCAACTGAAAATAAAAAAAAGACTGGAGCAATAATAGTAAACTAAAATTCGTCTTCAAAAAAATAGAACTCACTATTACTGCTGCTGACTGGAACTGAACTACTGAGGATACTCTGGATCCTGTGCCTCTGAACCTATGGTGTCAAATAAAACACTATAGCGCAAATGCATCAGTACAGGAATGTACCAAGTATGTAGATGAGGTAGGCTAATCCAAGGTCTCATGCATGCACAATATCTAAACTGGATAATCATGAAGATGCCGCATGAGAACACATACATGAATGTACAGACCATGAACACAATCTCCGCAACTCTAGATATTGAAACTCGGATACCACTTTACTGCAGACTGAACTCACTACTGACACTGAGATACTGAATCACTGACTCATCTGATACTGATAACTGAGAGTCTGGATTTACTTACATCAAGGACTAAATTCTGAGCTTACTACTTTCGACTAACAGAATTAGAGATCAGTTTTTCTAACAGATTATTCCGGAAGCGATTATCAATGATAAGAAGTATGATCATGTTCGAATCTGACAACAAGAATACTCAACAGAATCTAAGATGAAGATCAAGCCTATCTGACGGGAGATCTCTAGATTTAATAATAAGAATACTCAACATAGTCTGAGACTCAGATCAAGACTCTCTGACGGGAGATCTCTAGATATGATAATAAGAATATGTATATGAGACTAAGACTATCTGATGGGATGGTCCATGAATCAATGGAACTATCTGAGTTCTTCACTGAGATAGACGACTGTACCACACAGTCCTAATTTCTAAAGATTAATACTAAAACTGCAACTGTGGGAAGTAGTTACTTAACCAACATGCCCCAACCTACCACAGGTGGGGTCCAATCTATAACCCCAGCTGGAAGGGTGTCAATACCATGCCACGGGTAAAGACCACTTTGGTCAAGCCTCTCTTGCGGGATGACCCTCTCAAGAAGTCATCCTGAGGCAATATAATAGTCAAATCTCTATGATGGTGACAGCATCTACTGTGACAGGGACTCCTGCATCCTGCACTGGCTACGCAGTTCTGGAGTTCAGGGATTGCTCCTAATGACTTGGCCTCTCTGATGGGGATCTTCCATCCCTTCTCTCGCTCAGTGCTAGTTTCTACTCCCAACTGAATGAATTTGAACTAAAATATTACCTAAACACAACTGAACCGAATTTGATACTAATTATGTTTCTCAAAATATCTAACTGAGTTACGCTGAGATTACTTAGTTCCATATCTGATGGAAAAAGTATTGAATCATGGTATCTAACTGACGATACAGAGCTTGAATAGATTACTCAAATCACTTCTTAAATTAGAATTGAATCACTTGAATACTATTAGATCTGAGCTGATTACAGGACTGAGGATAGATTACTAGCGATACAGATATTACAGAGATAACTGAGATTACTGAGCTTTCTTAAGTTCTACACTTGTCTGAGGATACAGAGTTCTACAGTTCACTGAGTTTTAAGAATCATGGCTCGACTGGAATTATCAAAAAACTGACACGGGCTCTAGACAATAGCTCTATTATCGGGTATAAATACCCTCAGGACTCGATAATATAAAAGTAAAGCATAATCATTCTTGACTAGTCATCACCATAATTATTCATTCATAATTACAAGCATTTGTTCATCATCACAAGCATTCATTTATCATCACAATCATTAAATCATCTCACAGTCATTAAGACATCACCTCAAGCATTTAAGGATCACAAACATCTATTCATCATCACAATCACCAAGGGGTCACTTTAAGCATCTCTGAATCACAATCACATAATAACATAGGGGAAACATGCTACTAGTTCATACTCCATTCAAAAAGGTTTTACCTCAACTATTTCATACCTAAATCAGTCTTGACATGTGTTTGGATATCACATGGCTTGGGGAAACTTCATACTATCATGTCATAACTTACTTGCTAACCACTTGGCATGTATTAAAAACTTAGCATATATCAAGAGCACATAATTAGGGAATTTATTACTATCGCATCTCCACTTATTCACTAAGGTCCTTCAACAAACACTAGACATACACGGGTTTACACTTATTTGGGGATTTCCTACTACCATGGAATAATTCATTCACTTGGGTATTTTATCAAACACTAGGCATGCATAAACGAACTCACAATTTGGGGTTTCATCTCCAATCTGCTATAATGGCCCTTATGCTTTACCTAAGCTCTTTATCAAACCTAGGGGGAACATGCTTCGCTTATTCAACCATTTCTACACCCATTTGACGTAAACACATCACATAGAAAGCAATATAAGGAAGATTCATCATAAATATCACATGGATTCCACCTACTAGGGTCAAGGCTCATGAATCTTATAAACAAACATTAATCAAAACTCAACAACACATGTAACATCAATTTCAACTCATAAAAATCATTAACAACTCATAAACATAAAAATATTTGAGTTCTGAAAAGGGTTCTTGAGCTTCTTGGATGAAAGGGACCCAAAAATCAACATCTACATACCTTAATCTTTGAAATTGGATGAATTCTAATGCTTGAGACTCTATCCGCACATGTAATAAATAATTCTTGAAGCCCACACTATGAGGAATTTGATTCTTGAAGAAATCTTGAAGAATTATGGATGAATTTTTGGAAGATTAGGGTTCTAGAATTGAAACCCGAGATATTTTCTCTTAAGAGAATTGGAAGAGTAGATGAAGGAATTAGGGTTTGGATGGGGTTCCTCATATTCATAGAGACCTCCAAAAGGTGGGAAAATGCCAAAATACCCTTGCAAAAACGTACTTAAATTGCTGGAAAAAAATAGTTGACGACATCCGTGACAAGTCGTCAAGTTGGTGATAAGTCGTCACGAAATGTCGTCTCAAAAGAATGAAATTTTGAGTTTCTGGTTAAGGTTGACGACATTGATGATAGACCGTCACGGGCGTGATGGCTTGTCACAAAATGTCGTCACCAGAGGTAGAAATCGGCCCAAGGATGACGACATTGGTGATAGGTCATCACGCTCATGACAGCTTATCACGAATGTCGTCACTCAGTTTCTCAGCCTGACATTCTGGAGTAAAATGGGCATAACTCTTTGCTCCGATATCGGTTTTTAACTAAATTAGTATCGTTGGAAAGATAATTCAAAGAGATTTCATTTGATATATATTAGTCCTACAATTCGATATATTCAAAGAATTATGGTCGATTAAAGTTGACTAAAGTTTTGACGTTCACTAAAACTTCAATGATAGGAAAGCTTTCAACTCGTCCTTGAGTTAGGGGGCCTCTATGATCTTAATTCATGCTCAAATAGATTCCCACACGATTCAAAGTATTTCATACTTGAGAAGATATTTTTGAAACATTTAAACTCGGATTTTTCGCTTTACCAAATACGCTCTAAGGCTCAGACTAGAAGAGGATTTTGCGGGGAATTACATTATCTCCCCCTTGGGAACATTCATTCTCGGATGTCGCTTGATTGACTAAAAATACCGATCAACAGAACCTACTCAAGAAACGAAAACATTTCAAGGCATGCTTACGCAACTGGAACCACTGACATATAGAGTTCTCACACTGGGCATGATTCATATCTGGTGCATGTAATACTCGATTGAATCTACTCATAGATGAATTCTCATAACACTCATGCATATCTGATGTATGGACTCATAACTGGGCTGATCTCAAGAATGCATGACTGATCACACACTGACAAGCTGAACTCATTTCTACTAAATGCACATGTCTAATGCATGAATGTCCAGCTAAGCTGACTTTCGAAAGCACGACTTGACAATGCAATAATGACTGATGCTAACTTCATAAAGAAAATCTGAACATGCATTAGGATGAATCTAATGGCATGCAACATCATAATACTATTGGGTATGTCCCCCTTGGGACTCTATGTCCTTCTAAACACACTTCGCTGAAATACTGGGGCGGTGCGCGGGGCACCTACAGACTGGGTCATGAATGACCGATTAGGATCTGAAACTCATGTATGACTCATGCTAACGTATAAGCTCAAAATGGGAGAAAAGGATCTATCAATGTACGTCATAAAGATGAAGGGCTCATAAAATACCCGTGTCTATTTTAGGGGATCTTTCTCGATCAAGGCGAGCCTGAAACGCACGGAGTCTACCCCTTTGAGTCAGCGCCCTACATTCTCGCATTCTATGGCCTGGCTTACCACACCCAAAACATACATCACTACCGGCTCCACACACACCTTGGTGGTGCCTACCACACTCTCCACAACATGGATGAGTACGAACACCACTAGCACTACTATGGGCTTTGGAGCTTAGCGCTCCCTCAGATCTGACACCCCCAAACACAGGTGTGGGTACACTAGCTGAAGATAGAGATAGAACTAAAAATCTCCGACCATACTGAGAACTACTACCACCTTGAGACCCTGACTGCGAGAAACCACGACTACCTATTTTGGCTCTCTTACTCACTCTCTCTCCTTCATCTTATCTGTCTCAATCTATTATGCATGCATCATCAGTCTAGCAAGGTCCATATCTCTATGAAGCATAGCAGTCCTACACTCTTTCAACACTAACCTGGATACACCAGTCACAAACTTACTCATTCTCTCTATAGGGTCAGCTATCAAGTCAGGAGCATACTTAGCTAATTGGTTAAACTTAAGACAATACTCTTTCACGGTCATGGAACCTTGCCTTAGGTCCATGAACTCTTCTACCTTAGCCTTTCTTATCTCTAGCGGGAAAAACCTATCCAGAAATGAACTATGAAACTCTAGCCAAGTCATAAGAGCTGCATTCTCCCCTCTACTCTTTTCCCACATCACTACCTAATCATGAGAAACATCCTTCAACTTATAAGATGCTAACTTAACACTCTCCTTCTCAGAAACATGCATAATCTGGGTGATCTTCTTTACCTTCTCTAGATAAAGCTGGGGTCCTCACCTACTACTGACCCAAAGAATTTGGGCGGGTTTATATTCATAAAATTTCTGATTCTAGCTGTGGCTGAGTCCCCATCTTCTTGAGGTGGGGTTACACCCTGACGATTTCCCCGAACACTAGTTACAGCTTGGGTTAGCACCTGAAAAGCTGCCCGAAACTCTGCATGTGACACACTCTCATTCTCAGGATCTACTGGTTGTGGGGGCTGATTATCAACCCCACGGACAAAATATCTACAAGGAGGCATACTCTGTAATTAGAAAAAATAAGTGGATTATACTCAGAACCAACTTGAGCTCATGCTCACTTGCATGAACTGATCACTGAAAGAAGGGAAACTGCTCCTAAGAACATCCTATAGCCTCTTTTACATAAATGTGGCGCGCTACACACCCATGCACAAGAATCTATTAGATGCGGCTTTTCAGACTCCCTATGACACTCTTGAACCTTAGGCTTTGATACTAAGTTTGTAACTCCCCGAGATCCCATCCCGAGATGTCACAGGGTGCTTATGACCCCGAAGGACCAGTGGCTAACCCTTTATAGATATCTGTACCTGTACACTGCTTAATATCTGAAATAAATATGGAAACTAGCCATAAGGTTCAACACATCTAAGAATACTCATAACACAGAAATCTGAATACTAATACATCTGTCTGAAAAGCCTCTAAACTATCTGAACTGCGGAGTTGATGGGACAGGTCCCCAACTAACTCCATCAACTGAAAATAAACAAAGACTGAAGTAATAATAGTAAACTAAAATTCATCCTCGAAAGAAGAGGACTCACTGCTACTGATGTTGACTAGGACTGAACTGCTGAGGATACTCTGGATCTTGTGCCTCTGAACCTATAGTGTCAAATAAAACACCATAGCACAAATACGTCAGTACAGGAATGTACTGAGTGTGTACATAAGGTAGGCTAATGCAAAGGCTCATGCATGCACAATATCTAAACTGAATAATCATGAAGATGTCGTATGAGAACACATACATAAATGCACATACCATGAACACAATCACCGCAACTCTAGATACTGAAACTCGGATACCACTTTACTGCAGACTGAACTCACTACTGACACTGAGATACTGAATCACTGACTCATCTGACACTGATAACTGAGAGTCTGGATGTACTTACATCAAGGACTAAATTCTAAGCTTACTACTTTCGACTGACAGAATTAGAGATCAATTTTTCTAACAGATTATTCCAGGAGTGATTATCAATTATAAAAAGTATGATCATGTCTGAATCTGACAACAAGAATACTTAACAGAATCTGAGATGGATATCAATCCTATCTGACAGGAGATCCCTAGATATGATAATAAGAATACTCAACATGGTCTGAGACTGAGATCAAGCCTCTCTAACGGGAGATATCTATATATGATAATAAGAATTTGTGTATGAGACCAAGCCTATTTGATGAGATGGTCCATGAATCAATGAAACTATCTGAGTTCCTCACTGAGATAGACGACTGTACCACACAGTCCTAATTATTAAAGATTGATACTGAAACTGCAACTGTGGGAAGTAGTTACTTAACCGATATGCCCCAACCTACCACAGGTGGGGTCCAACCTGTAACCCCAGATAGAAAGGTGTCAATACCGTGCCACGGGTAAAGAACTCTCTGGTCAACCCTCTCTAACGGGATGACCCTCGCAGGAAGTCGACTTGAGGCAATACAATAGTTAAACCTCTCTGATGGTGACATTCTCTACTGACAAGGACTCCTGCATCCTGCGCTGGCTATGCAGTTCTGGAGTTCAGGGATTGCTCTTAGTGACTCGGCCTCTCTGATAAGGAGTCGCCATCCCTTCCCTCACTCGGTTCTAGTTTCTACTCCCAACTGAAAGACTCTGAAATAAATCTTAACTGAACACAACTAAATTGAATCTGATACTGATCATGTTTCTCAAAAGATCTGACAGAGTTATGCTGAGATTACTTAGTTCCGCATCTGACAGAAAAGGTATCGAATCATGGTATCTGACAGACGATACTGATCTTGAATAGATGACTCGAATCTCTTCTTAGATTAGAATTGAATCAGTTGAATACTGCTAGATCTGAGCTGATTACAGAACTGAGGATAGATTACTAGCGATATAGAGATTACAAAGATAACTGAGATTACTGAGCTTTCTTAAGTTCTACACTTGTCTGAGGATACAGAGTTCTACAGTTCACTGAGTTTTAAGAATCATGGCTCGACTGGAATTATCAAAAAACTGACACGGGCTCTAGACAATAGCTCTATTATCGGGTATAAATACCCTCAGGACTCGATAATATAAAAGTAAAGCATAATCATTCTTGACTAGTCATCACCATAATTATTCATTCATAATTACAAGCATTTGTTCATCATCACAAGCATTCATTTATCATCACAATCATTAAATCATCTCACAGTCATTAAGACATCACCTCAAGCATTTAAGGATCACAAACATCTATTCATCATCACAATCACCAAGGGGTCACTTTAAGCATCTCTGAATCACAATCACATAATAACATAGGGGAAATATGCTACTAGTTCATACTCCATTCAAAAAGGTTTTACCTCAACTATTTCATACCTAAATCAGTCTTGACATGTGTTTGGATATCACATGGCTTGGGGAAACTTCATACTATCATGTCGTAACTTACTTGCTAACCACTTGGCATGTATTAAAAACTTAGCATATATCAAGAGCACATAATTGGGGAATTTACTACTATCACATCTCCACTTATTCACTAAGGTCCTTCAACAAACACTAGACATGCACGGGTTCACACTTATTTGGGGATTTCCTACTACCATGGAATAATTCATTCACTTGGGCATTTTATCAAACACTAGGCATGCATAAACTAACTCACAATTTAGGGTTTCATCTTCAACATGCTACAATGGCTCTTATGCTTCACCTAAGCTCTTTATCAAACCTATGGGGAACATGCTTCGCTTATTCAACTATTTCTACACCCATTTGACATAAACACATCACATAGAAAGAAATATAAGGAAGATTTATCACAAATATCACATGGATTCCACCTACTAGGGTCAAGGCTCATGAATCTTATAAACAAATATGAATCAAAACTCAACAACACATGTAACATCAATTTCAACTCATACAAATCATTAACAACTCATAAACATAAAAATCTTTGAGTTTTGAAAAGGGTTCTTGAGCTTCTTGGATGAAAGGGATCCAAGAATCAACATCTACATACCTTAATCTTTGAAATTAGATGAATTCTAATGCTTGAGACTCTATCCGCACTTGTAATAAATAATTCTGGAATCCCACACTATGAGGAACTTGATTCTTGAAGAAATATTGAAGAATTATGGATGACTTTTTAGAAGATTAGGGTTCTTGAATTGAAACCCGAGATATTTTCTCTTAAGAGAATTGGAAGAGTAGATGAAGGAATTAGGGTTTGGATGGGGTTCCTCATATTTATTAAGACCTCCAAAAGGTGGGAAAAGACTAAAATACCCTTGAAAAAACGTCCTTAAATTTCTAGAAAAAAATCGGCGACGACATTCATGACAAGTCGTCAAGTTGGTGATAGTCACGAAATATCGTCACAAAAGGGTAAAATTTTGAGTTTTTGGTTAAGGTTGACGACATTGGTGATAGGCCATCACGGGCGTGATGGCTTGTTACAAAATATCATCACCAGAAGTAGAAATATGCCCAGGGATGACGACATTAATGATAGGTTATCACGCTCATGACATCTTATCACAAATGTCGTCATTCAGTTTCTCAGTCTGACATGCTAGAGTAAAATGGGCATAACTCTTTTATATGATATCATTTTTTGATAAAATTGGTATCGTTTGAAAGATAATTGAAAGATCTTTAATTTGATATATAGTAGGTCCACTAATTCGATATATACAAAGAGTTATGGTCGATTAAATTTGACCAAAGTTTTGACACTCACTAAAACTTGAACGATAGGAAAGCTTTCAACTCGTCCTTGAGTTAGGGGACCTCTATGATCTTAATTCATGCTCAAATAGATTCCCCCATGATTCAAAGTATTTCATACTTGAGAAGATATTTCTGAAACATTTAGACTCGGATTTTTTACTTTATCAAATACGCTTTAAGGCTCAGACTGGAAGAGGATTTTACGGGGCATTACAGAAATCATCTATCGCAAGGCCAAATATTCTAGTTTTGTGAAAATAGTTCATAGGAGGAAAAATAACTTAGTTTTCAAAGGAATAGCTAATTTCAAGTTTAAAAGGGCAAGGGAGGTTCTCGAAACTGACTTAAATTATGCGAGCTACATAGAGTCCAATGTTTTGTCCTCCTAAGGAAGAGACCACACATTGGGGAGGAGCGTCATACTCTTGCCAGGGAGTATAACCCAATTCTAGTGATCACTAAACGAAACTCAGCCTCGGACCCAATCATAATCATTATAAACTCGGCCTCAGGCCCAACCTACGGTGGCATGTAGTTTTGGGGTAAGAAACCGTAGTGACTTACCCGTTCGGTGCTAAATACTACTCCCTTTAGATTATCTGCGCTCATCTCATAAAAAATCACTTTTAGAATAATCTCATGGTTCACCACGAACCCAAATGATCAATTCGATAATCTCATATAGTGAAGTGGGTTTCAAAGCTCAAGGACCATTAGGTCAATTCATTTCTCAATCATCTCAAAATCTCAAATCATGGAGCGCTTATAGCATAAGAGTTCATAAATTCACAAGTCTCAAATAGGGCTTTCTAACCCATAGTTCAATATCAAGTTAAACCTCATCAAAAGCATAATATATAGTATATAGATTCATAAATCATATGGAAATATAGGAATTTCAGCAATTTATCTCAAGTCTCAATTTAGTCATACGCTTCAATATCTCAAACATTGCAAATATTAACTTCTCATGGAGTAAAATCATGGGGTTTATACCTAGCTGAAATTTCTCAAGAAAACATGCAAAAATCATGCCATTTGACTCTTAATTCATGGGGAATGTCAAGATAATGCATTCAATAATGATGGATGAGAACCCCCAATTCAATTTCATGTAAAACCTCATAGATTTCAGGAAAATCATGATGTAAATAAGCCTTTTGGGCACAAGGGTTACACTTGTTCAAAATCCCACATACCTCAGATTAGGAGATTGGATGAACAAGATTCCTCTAAACTTTATCTTCTTACTCTTGGGAGAGGGTTCTTGAAGTTTTTGAACTTGGGAGATTCAATTCTCAACTCACTAGCACAATCTTTGGTGAGTTCTTAGATTTCTTGGAGAAGAATTCTTGCTTTGATATGATTTGGAGGAGAAAACCCTAGCCCTTAAGTGTTAGAGATGAGCAAATGAGGCCAGCTGGTTCATCAAGAATATATATAAGGGTTTAAAGGAGTAGAAAGGACTGAAATACCCTTTTAAAAATGAGTTAAAAATTATTGATCAGGGTCTACGACGTTCGAAATGACGGTCCATCGGAAGTTTGACGGTCCGCCAGATCATCTGTCGCTCGAGGGCCAAAAATGGAACACACGGCCTCTATACGACGGTCGAAACGATGGTTTGTTGAAAGTTTGACAGTCCGCCAAATTGTCCGTCTCACGAGGGATAGGATGAGGCCATACTGCCTCAGCTTGACGGTCACCGCGACGGTCCATCAAATTTTTGGCGGTTCACCATTTTAGCCGTCGCACGATGGCTAAAAAAAGGAGTCACTGCCTTGATTTGATGGGACGATCAACGGTCCGCCGAAGACTTGACGGTACGTTCGATCGACCGTCAAACCTGGGCGATTCCGACAACGCTTAGGAAAACAGCCATAACTTCTCACCCCGATACCGGATTTTGACAAAATTGGTATCGTTGGAAAGCTAACTAAATTTCCCACACCATAGGAAGTCATTTTTATGAAAATTCCACAAGGTTAAAACACTAATCAATTAGGGAGTCCTTTATCAATCTCGTAGGGCCGAAATTAAACTTCATTCGACACGCATCTAAGGTTCAAACTACGAGGCAACTTTTCGGGGTCTTACAATATATCTTCCTTGGGAACATTTGTCCTCGAATGTCGCTAGTTAGGCTAGGGGTACAGGAAAAATAGAGTACACGTAGCTGAAATAATTACTAAATGGTTCCAGATCTTTCTAAACTCATGACCACTCCGGATATTGCAAGAACTCATACAGGGATGGATGCATAGCTAAACTTTAGATAAGAAGGGATGAATTAAAGAAGAATAGTACCTTTGGATTGATCTGAACTCGCAGAAAGGAAATGCGGGTATTTGGATCGCATGTTTGCTTCTGCCTCCCAAGTAGTACCCTCAACAGATTGGTTCTACCACAAAACCTTGACCAAGGGAACTTCTTTGTTACTGAGTCTGCGGATCTAAAAATCTAGGATCTCCATGGGAATCTCATCGAAGGAAAGACTATCCTGAATATTGACACTCTCTGAAGGATCAACCACAATAGAATCACCAATATGCTTCTTGAGCATGGAGACATGAAATATAGGGTGAACGGAGGACAACTCTGAGGGAAACTCAACCTCATATGCTACCTTGCCAACACAGCTCAAGACTCTATAGGGGCCAACATAACGAGGACTTAGCTTTCCCTTTTTACCAAATCTTTTCACCCCTTTCATAGGTGAAATCTTCAAGTACACCAAATCACCTACCTCAAACTTAAGAACTCTCCTTCTCACATCGACATAAGTCTTCTGATGACTTTGAGCCATCTTCAACCTTTCTCTAATCAACTTAACTTTCTCCATAGCTTCAAATACTGCATCAGGTCCAATCGCGGCCGCCTCACCCACTTTGAACCAACCTACGGGTGATCTACTCCTCCTACCATACAAGGCCTCAAACGGTGCCATCTCAATGCTAGCATGGAAACTATTATTATAGGCAAACTCAATCAATGGCAAATGCTCATCCCAACTACCTTTAAAATCAAGAGCACATGCCATCAACATATTCTCCAGGGTCTGAATGGTCCTCTCCACCTAACCATCTGTCTGCGGGTGAAATGCAAAAATCAAGAGAACTTGAGTACCAAGACCCTGCTGAAACGCCTTCCAAAACTGAGAAGTAAACTGTGTACCACTATCTGAAATGATAGACAAGGGGACTCCATATAGCCTGACCAACTCTCGAATATACAATCTAGCATAATCCTCAGTCGTATAAGAAGTATGCACGGGAAAGAAATGTGCGGACTTTGTCAACCTATCCACAACAACACAAATAGAGTCATGATGACGACACAAAAGAGGTAATCCGGTCACGAAGTCCATATTCACCGCTTCTCACTTCCAAGTGGGTATACTAAACTCTTACATCACGCCACCAGGTCTTTGGTGTTCTACCTTAACCTGTTGACACGTTGCAAACCCCGCTACAAACTCGGCGATGTCCTTCTCATACCGTTCCACCAATAGATTTCCCGCAAGTCGCGGTATATCTTGGTAGTGCCGGGATGAATGGAATAACGCGCACCATGTACTTCAGCCAAAACCCTCTGCCTCAAATCATCAACACATGGTACATATAACCTACCATGCAATATCAACACACCATCTCCCCCTTGGGAGAAAACTTTGACCTTTTGGTCCTTAGCTGACTCCTTCAGTTTGACCAAACTAGGATCCCTGTCCTGCTTCTCCTTCACTTCTGAGACTAAAGAGGATTCGAAACTACTCTGCACCAATGTACTCCCCTCCGCTAAATCAATCAACCTAATACCCAACCTAGCCAAACAATGAACATCACGAGCCAACTCTCTCTTACCTTTCCCTATATGCGCAACACTGCCCATGGACAATCTACTAAGGGTGTCCGCCACTACATTGGCCTTGCCCGGGTGATACAACACACTCATATCATAATCTTTCAATAACTCCAACCACCTCCTCTGCCTAAGATTCAACTTCTTCTAGGTGAACACATACTGCAGGCTCTTATGATCAGTAAACACATCCACACGGATACCATAAAGATAGTGTCTCTAAATTTTCAAAGTAAAGACCACAGCAGTTAGCTCAAGGTCATGGGTAGGGTAATTCTTTTCTTATGGTTTTAAATGTCTAGAGGCATAGGCTATAACCTTACCTCTTTGCATCAACACGCATCCCAAACCAACTCTAGAGGTATCACAATACACCACAAAACTATCAGAACCATCAGGCAAAGTCAACATAGGGGTTGAAGTGAGCCGAGTCTTCAGCTCCTAAAAACTCTTCTCACAGGACTCGGACCACCAGAATTTAACATTCTTTTGGGTCAATCAGGTTATAAGAGATGAAAGGGAAGAAAAAAACTCAACAAAATGACGGTAATAGCCAGTTAGACCCAAAAAACTCCTAATGTCGGATGGGGAGATAGATCTAGGACAATTTCTAATAGCTTTGGTCTTTTGGGGATCAACTCTAACACCCTCGGCTGAAACAACATGGCCTAGAAAGGCTACAGACCTTAGCCAAAATACACACTTACTGAATTTGGTGAACAACTGATGGTCTTTAAGAGTTTGCAAGATAATTCTAAGGTGTTGTGCATGGTTATTCTCATCACGGGAGTACACAAGGATGTCATCTATGAAGACAATGACGAACATATCAAGATATTTCTTGAACACTCGATTCATAAGGTCCATGAAAGAAGCCAGGCCATTGTTTAGCCCAAAGGACATGACTAGGAACTCAAAGTGACCATAGCGGGTTCGAAAGGCTGTCTTTGGAATATCACACTTCCTGATCTTAAGTTGATGATAGTCGGATCTAAGGTCTATCTTGGAAAAATAACTTGCACCTTGCAACTGATCAAATAGGTCATCAATTCTTGGAAGAGGATACCTATTTTTTATTGTGACCTTGTTCAGTTGAAGGTAGTCAATACACGTACGCAAGGATCCATCCTTCTTTCTCACGAATAAAACAGGTACGCCCCAAGGAGAAATATTGGGCTTAATGAAACCTTTATCTAGAAGATCTTTGAGTTATTTTTTTAGCTCCTTGATCTTGGCAGGTGCCATACAGTATGGGGGATAGAAATAGGCTGAGTGTCAGGAAGAAGATCAACTTCAAACTCTATCTCTCTATCGAGAGGTACCCCTGGGAGATCTTCCGAAAAGACATCTGGGAACTCATTAACAACATTGACTGACTGAATAGTTGAAGTTTCAGACTGAGTGTCTTTCACTCTAACTAGGTGATAGATGTAACTTTTGGACATTAGCTTTCTGGCTTTCATGTAGCAGATGAAATAACTTTTGGGAGATACCTAACTCCTAGACCACTCAAACACTGGTTCATCAGGAAACTAAAACTTGACTACATGGGTACGACAATCTATAGATGCATAGCAAGAATGAAGCCAATCCATACCCAGAATAAGGTTAAAATCTACCATGTCTAACTCTATCAAGTCCGCAAGTATAACTCTATGAAGCATAGTGACAGGGCAATCTCTATGCACTTGTTTAGCAACAACTGACTCTCTGACTGGTGTAGAAACTAGGAAAGGCTTGAGAATTCTTTTGGGACCCTTTTTGAAATTCATAGCCACAAGTGGGGTCACATAAGAGAGATTTGACCCGGGGTCCAACAACACATAAACATCAAGACAAAAGACTAGAAGCATACCAGTAACAACATCAGGGGAGTCCTCCTGCTCCCGACGGGATGGCAAAGCATAAAATCTATTCTGGCGCTGAACGCCAACAGTGCTAGAAGAAGCGCCCTGAACAGGGGCAGAACGAAGTACATGATTTGGTGCACTAGTAGCCGATGCCGGAGATCGAGCATCTACGTTCCCCGATATGGTATAGGGGCAATATCTAAGTCTGTGTCCCTGCTTTCCACAACTAAAACAACCCCTCGCATCACCAAAAAACTCCCCGGGATGATTCCTACCACATTTAGCACAAGAAGAATGACGGGGCCGGTTACCAACACTATTCTGCAATCCAGATATGAAAGGCCTACCCTCTTGCTCCGGCCTGCCTCTAGGCGCGGGAGCGTTAACTGATGAAGGCACTGGAGCAGACGGACGTATCTGAAACTGAGGGTGGTTCCCTCCATGGAACCTACGTCGGCTAAACTCATGCTGATGAGATCCCGCCCTCTTGCTACCCCTCATCTTTTCTCTCTCCCTAAACTTATCTGTCTCTATCTGTTGGGCATGAATCATCAACCTAGCTAGATTCATATCCCTATTCAACATCGCGGTCCTACACTCCTTTATCACCAACCCAGAAACACCCGTTACAAATTTACTCGTACAAGCCTGGGTGTTGGAGATCAAATCAGGAGCGTATTAGACCAACTGACTGAACTTCAAGTAGTACTCCTTAATAGTTATGGAGCCCTAGCTCAAGTTCATGAAATCCTCAATCTTGGCCTCCCTCATCTCAAGCAGAAAGAATCAGTCTAAGAATGCATCTTGGAATACTTGCCAAGTCACAAGAGCGGTATCTTCATCTCTACCCTTCCTTCATGACACAACCCAATCATAAGCAATGTCCTTCAGTCTGTAAGATGCCAACCTAACACTTTCTTCTTCTAAGACATGCATCACTTCAGTGATCTTCCTTACCTCCTCCAAGTACAGTTGTGGGTCCTCATCAGTTCTCGACCCATAGAAATCAGGCGGGTTCATCTGTAGAAAGTCATGAATTCTAGTCGTGGCAATATCACCTCCCTTCTGATTAGCAGTTGGATCCCATTTATTGGCCCGAACATTAGCAGTGACTTCTTGGGCTAACGTCTGAAAGGCCATCCTAAATACAGCGTGGGACACCGTCTCATTCAGAGGATCAACAGAAGGGGACTGCTCGTCATTGTTCCCTCGAACATTTGCCATTCGAAGAGGCATTTTCTGAAAATAGAGAAACACGTATCATTAGATAAGGAAGAGACAACCGGAGGCACGATAGAATGTAAAAAAAAAGACACAACTTTTCCTAAAATGTCTCGTAGCCTCCTGCCTATAGATGTCGCACGCTACACATCGATGAGCAAGACTCTACTCAACATGGCTTGTCAGACTCCCTAGTACTCCTTAGAAACCTGGCTCTGATACCACTTTGTAACGATCCGAAATCGCCTCCCGGGACGTCACATAGTGCCTAGGACTATAAGTAGCCCCAAGCTAACCCATAGAGCCGGTTTCTACTGATAACCCTTAATTCAAGAAGAAAATTTGAATTCAAACACTAGCACATCCATGTTTAAAGAAGGGAATAAAGGAAAAAAGGGGTACTCGGTCCAAATGATCATGATAAAGAAATCCTAACAAAACTAAAATCTACCAAATAGTCTAAAAAGACTCTACAAATCCATAATCTAGAGAGCCAATGGGACAGTCCCCTAACTGACTCGGGATGAACTACAGGTAACGACATAGTCTTTCAGTAGAATATATGAAGATCGGTCCTCGAACCAAGAGCATAATATATAGTATATAGATTCATAAATCATATGGAAATCTAGGAATTTCAGCAATTTATCTCAAGTCTTAATTTAGTCATATGCTTCAATATCTCAAACATTGCAAATATTAACTTCTCATGGAGTAAAATCATGGGGTTTTTACCCATCTGTAATTTCTCAAGAAAACATGCAAAAATCATGTCATTTGACTCTTAATTCATGGGGAATGTCAAGATAATGCATTCAATAATAATGGGTGAAAAATCCCAATTCAATTTCATGTAAAACCTTATAGATTTCAGGAAAATCATGATGTAAATAATCCTTTTGGGCACAAGGGTTACTCTTGTTCAAAACCCCACATACCTTAGATTAGGAGATTAGATGAACAAGTTTTCTCTAAACTTCCTTTTTTTACTCTTGGGAGTGGGTTCTTGAAGTCTTGAACTTGGGAGATTCAATTCTCAACTCACTAGCAAAATCTTTGGTGAGTTCTTAGATTTCTTGGGGAAGAATTCTTGCTTTGATATGATTTGGAGGAGAAAACCCTAGCCCTTAAGTGTTAGAGATGAGCAAATGAGGCCAGCTGGTTCATCTAGAATATATATAAGGGTTTAAAGTAGTATAAAGTACCTAATACCCTTTTAAAAATGAGTTAAAAATTGTTGATCGGGGTCTGCGACGGTCGAAATGACAGTCCATCGGAAGTTTGACGGTCCGCCAGATCGTCCGTCGCTCAAGGGCCAAAAATGGAACACACTACCTCAATGTGATTGTTGGAATGATGGTCCATCGAAATTTTGATGGTCCGCCAGATTGCCCGTCGTACGAGGGCCAAGATGAGGCCATACTGCCTCCGCTTGATGGTCACCCCGCCGGTCCGTCGAATTTTTGGTAGTTTACCATTTTGACCATCGCACGATGGCCAAAAAAAGGAGTCACTGCCTTGGTTTGATAGAATGATCGACAGTCTATCGAAGAGTTGACGGTCCATCGGATCGACCGTCAAACTTGGGCGATTCTGACAATGCTTAGGAAAACGGCCATAACTTCTCACCCCGATACCAGATTTTGATAAAATTTGTATCATTGGAAAGGTAACTCAATTTACCACACCATAGTAAGTCATTTTTATGAAAAGTACATAATTTTAAAACACTAATCAATTAGGGAGTCCTTTCTCAATCTTTTAGGGCCGGAATTACACTTCATTCGACATGCATCTAAGGTTCAAACTACGAGGAAAATTTATGGGGTATTACAGTGGCTAATTTTGTGGATAAGTACATGGTGTGTACATAAGTAAAGGTGGAACACTTGAGGCCCGGAGGGTTGTCTCAAGAAATTAAGTTTCCTATGTAGAAGTGGAAAATGATTAATATGTATATTGTTACTGGTCTTCCGCGGTCTCAAAACTAGTTTAATTCAATTTGGGTCATTATGGATAGGATGACTAACTCTACTCACTTTTTATCGGTGAGGATTAATTATTCCATCGAGGACTATTCAAGGTTATTTATTCAGGAGATCGCAAAGTTGCATGTTGCTCCAGTTTCTATCATTTCAAATTGTGGTGCTCAATTCTCCTCTAATTTTTAGCGGTCATTCCAGTGAGGTTTGGGGACTAAGAAAACCCTTAGTACCAATTTCTATCTTCAGACAGATGGACATGCAGAAAGGACTATTTAAACTTTGAAAGATATACTTCGGGCTTGTGTAATTGACTTTGGTGGTAGTTGAGTTGCCCATTTTCCTCTTGTAGAGTTTGCATACAATAATAGCTATCACTCTATCATTGGTATGGCTTCATTTAAGGCGTTGTATGGTCGGAGGTGTAGATCTCCTATTGGGTGGTTCGAAGTTGGTGAGGCAAGGTTATTCGGTCTTGATTTAGGTCATTAAGCTATGGAGAAGTTGAAGGTGATTTGGAATAGTTTTAAGACTGCCCAAAGTTGCTAGAAGTCCTATGCAGACGTGATGAAAAAGAGTTGAAGTTTGATGTGGGTGATTAGGTATTCTTGAAGGTGTCTCCCATGAAGGGAGTGTTGTGATTTGGAAAGAAAGGGAAGATCAATCTTTGTTACATTGTCCCTTATTTGATTTTGAAGAGAGTAGAGAGTGTTGCTTATGAACTAGAATTTCCTGCAAGTTTGGGTTCTAAGCACCTTATGTTTCATGTGTCTATGTTGAAGAAATGCATGGGTGATCCTTCCTTGGTGGTACCTATTGAAAGTGTTGGTATTTCTGATTCCCTATCATACGAAGAGGTCCCGGTGGAGATCTTGGATATGAAAGTTCGTAGGTTGAGAACTAAAAATATAGCTTTAGTAAAGGTCCTTTGGAGGAACCATAAGGTGGAAGAAGCCACTTGAGAAGAGGAGGAAGTTATGAAGGCTAAGTACTCATTCTTGTTGTATGTGTCGGGCGAAGGATCTTAAGGTATGGATTTTGTTCTTCCCTTATTATTATTCGTGTTTATCATTTGATTCTGTTATAATATTGTTATTCTCGCATGAAAAACATCCTAGCTCATCATTGGGGGAAAAATGATCCTAATGAGGGAATAATATAACACCCTCCAAATTTTGAGCATTTTATTTTTAGACCTTCCATATTTGAAATGTCAATTTTTGACATAAATTATGTTTAGGCATGTGAATGGGGTATCTCGGGAGAGTTTTGGAATTTTTGGATGGGGTTCGGGGTGATTTTAAGCCCTGGAGACAGTGAGCCTCCTGATATCCTTGTGTTATAGAGGCTATGCTCCGAGATAGGCAGCGTGACATAGAGGATAATCTCTGCATTTAGCAACATGGCATGAAGGTTAGCCTCCACGATAAGATCCGTGCCACACTGCTACGTAAAAGTCATGTTATTTTTGTTTTATTTACTTGGGATAAAGGGTATTGGGGTCTTTTCACCTATGAACGACCTTTAAACACTGTAAGAACCTATTTTCATCAGTTTTCACGACACAAAAGCTATTATTTCACTCCCAAACTCAAAACCCCAAGAGAGCATAAGGTTTTCGTTGTATGTTCTTCTTTCGGGTTCTAAGTTCTCAATTACTCACAAATCCTTGTGTGACTAAGGCATGTACCGCTTCCCCTATACTTATATTTTCTTAATGGCATAAAAATTATTTTCTTATTCACGGTGTTGATGTTGGGTTTTGAACTATGGGTTGAGAGATTTGGATATAAATTGTTTGAATGTTTTCTTATGATTACTAGTGAACTAATATGCTTTACATTGTTGATTTATACACTCATTAGGAGTGTGTGGGATTGGTAAATGGAATAGGGGTACAATGGTTCCCCAAATAATTGGTTTTGACATGGAAATCAGTAATAACCTTAACCTACTTGCATAATTAGTTTTGGAATATGATTTATCAATTAGCTTGACTTATTTCTGTAAAACTAATGTATTGTATAAATGGAAAAATGGTTAAGAATGGTTTTGAAAAAAAAACTTGTGGGGAACAAAGGAATCCCCCAAGTGATTATTATAATGGAGTTGGGGGTACGAAAGAATCTATAAAGGGTTGACTAATGAATTGCTTGCAAGCTATAGTCGGTATAACGATACCACTTAATGATGCCTTAATGGTTGACTTTCGAATGTAATGGTTGGGTTATGTGTTAAAGGTTTTAATTGGGCGTAAAAGAGGTTGTGTAGCTAGCCGTAGAAGGTGGAGGTCCCGAGGGGACCGATACTGGAAACTCATGTTTGCCAACATGAGGGTTAGTCTTAATGATCGTGTGCTTATGTCACGCTATATATATATATATGTACCATGGATGGAGAAGGGTAAGGATTCCCCGACCTTCTATGGTACCTTTAGTTTGTACAGCTAACACGCACTAGGATCCTTTTAGTAAGGGGAGCTGAACCCATATATCCCGTGGGTGCGAGTTTAAGACGGTCAAGCTACACAGTCTAGGTTAAGGTTTTTAAGGATCATGCTAAACCCTGTTCCTTTTTTGGCATGATATTTATATATATGTATTGCATATGATGTTGTTCCCTAGTTTTAATGATTTCTGTATTATGGTTCATGGCATTATTTTAATCTTTATCCCTAAGTTAGATGCTAGCGCTCCAACCGCTAACCGTTTGCAGATGTTGTATCCCCACGCGATCCAGGAACTGTCGATACTTTTATTCCTCCTCTACATTGACTAGGTGATCGTGGAATAGCTCGTGAGTCAAACTGAAGTGGTGACCTTCCATCTTTCAAAAGACCCCATTTCATGCTTTGGTTTTCCTTATGTATTAACTCTTTTTTTGGATTCTTTTTTGGCTATGGTCGGGGGCATGTCCCGACAAAACTATGTTTGGTTTTGTTAATGACTTTGTTGGACAGTACTATGGATATGGGTATTGTGGTTGGTTGTCAATATTGGTTATTGGTTGGTGGATATCGGATATTTATTTATCATAGATTCTTTGAGCTTTCTTATCATATCTTGTTTTATATTAAAATTCAACTGCTGCTAGGTGTACTTGGTTCTGTTGAATATTGACTTATCATTGATTCTTCGAGCTTTCTTATCATATTTTACTTTATATTAGAATTCAACCACTGCTAGGTGTACTTGGTTCTGTCGGATTAGGCTAAGGAAGTGGTCTCTGGTCCACGATAAACTTGATATGCCCGTCACGGCCAGGCCCTGGCTCGGGTCATGACAAAATTGAATATTGATGCATCAGTTAAACATAGACCAAAACAGGAGGCTTGGGATGGGTGACCAGAAATCACAATAGAGAGTGGATTACAGGTTCATGGACAATATCAATAATGCTACCCTTACCATAACTGAACTCCATGTCCTTAGGAAATGTCTTTACTTAGCTGTCCAAAATCACTTTAAGCCTCTAGATATCTATATGGACTCTTTGGAAGCCATATTCATAATCACTAAAGGGTAATTGCCTCATAACAACTTGATTTGTGAATGCGGGTCATTAATACAGAAGTTGGGAGCAGCAGTGCTGGTGCATGTATGCGGGGAGAAGAATAAGGTAATAGACCTACTAGCTAAAGAAGGAGCAAAAATGCCTATGACAGGAAATCCATCCTTTTGGTTCATTCCTCGAATGTTTACATTGGCAACACTCAATGCAGAAACTTTACAAACTAAGTACTCCAAGAAAATTCGGCTTGTTTTAACAATAATTGTTGCCCTAAGCAGGACCAAACTCATTTTGATGCCCATTTGAGCCCTTTTATTACTTAACTATGCTTTATTGATATATATAGTTTTTCATCAACAAAAAAAAAAGAATCTCGAACAAAATGTGTAATAATTAAAACTCATGTTTCGACTAATAATTACTTTCTTTGTTCTTAAATATTTGTCATATTTTTTATTTGCACGCTCTTAAAGAACTATATATTTTTATCATCACAACCTTATTTAGTATGTTTAACAATATCTCTTTGATCTCTCTTCAATAAATGAAAAGTGTGCTAAGGATAAAACGTGGAAAACATACTTAATTATGTCTTGATTTTCTAAAATGACAAGTATTACTCCCCCCCCCCTCTTTTAGCTTGGGTACTCCACTTAAGAAACTATTTACTCCTACAAAATAAAAAGTATTTTTACTAACTTGTCCTTAATAAAAGAATGCAATTTTTTAGAACTTTTTTGGTTTGGTAAAACTTTCTTTATTTAAATAAGATAATTGGAAGAACATCATTAATGTCTTCTTGATTATCTAAAATGCAACTTATTTAAGAACAAAATGAAAATGCTAAATAATTACTTAAGTAGGAACGAAAGAAATAATATTTCATCCGTTCAAAATTACTTATCATATTTTACTTGACATATGCGTTAAAAAAATAATGATTAGCAAAGTGATTCTACAATAATATCTCTATTAATTGATAAATAGTATTATATGTTGAAAATTATTCGGATAATAACTAATTAATGTTAAGGGTAAATATGAATTAGTTTTTTTTTATCTTTTCTTGATAGAAATTTGGTTTGTCTGTTTTTGTTTGTGAGGCTATTTTTGTAATCATTTACTCCCAATTTCTGGACATTTTTCAACTGCAACATTTTAATTAATTCTCCGGCCAGCTTCTTCGATCTCTACTACGACGACTTTAACTTTTTTCCGTCGAACGACTCTAGCGTATAACTCCTAAACCAACTCCAAGTGTGACCCTAACCACCCCACAGAGATCCGTAACCAGAGACGACTGCCGCTCCAAAACCTCAAAACCACCTTCCCCTCACCGAAAACCTCAATAAAAAAATCAGCTACCCAACATCCCACTGTCGTTGTTACTGTTTCGGTGGTGGAATCCCTCGCCGAAAAACCCATTCAAAACTACCCCAAAACTTAATCTGAACAATCTTCAAGAATTCAAGAACGTTATTTCTGACCATCTCATTGGAGTAGAATTTCTGACCACCTCGTCGGAATAGAATTTCTGACCACCTCGTCGGAATAGAATTTTCGACCATCTCGTAGAAATAGAATTTTTTACTATCTCGTCGGAATAGAATTTACTGTAAAGAGTCCTCCAGCGACCAAATTTTTGCTCATTCTTCTTCTCTCGGTTCTCTTTTTTATGTTTTATAACCCCTTGCAGGCACGTGAAGCTCGGGTAATCTGCCACTGCATACATTCTTTGGTGAACAGTTTTTAGTGATCGAGTTAAGGACCGGTAGCAACAGTAGATAAAGGCGACGACAGTAATTTCGGCTACTAATTTCTACATCAAATTGCCGAAATCCAACGAACGGATTTAAGAATACGTACTCACTTCATCTTCATCTCCTCCTTGGATCAGGTTCACTCATTTCATCTTTTCTAGTTTATTTGGTTTAGATTTCTTGACTATTGAAGGCGGATACATCCTGCCTCATTTGATATATACATATTTTTCATCTCTTTTGGTTTTTGTCTGCCGATTTAGCGGTTCCTAGCCGTGCCCTTTTGCTCATCATATTTTTCTTTGTTTTCTTCTATCGTATATGTTTAAGTGGTGGCTGGAGTGATAGATGGTTGACTAGGGTCATGCCATAGGTTGGGGTCGAGGATGGGGTCGAGTCTAGGTTTGAGTCTAGGGTTGGGGGCGCGGAGGAGTAGGGTTAGGTGGGATAAGGGTGCTTCTAGATTGAGAGTTAGGTCCTGGAACATAGGGTCGTTTCAAGGTAAGTCTATAGAGCTAGTGAAGATTCTTAGAAAGAGGAGGGTTAGTATAACGTGTGTCCAGGAAACTAAATGGGTAAGCACTAAGGCAAGGGATGTAGATGGATATAAGTTATGGTACTCAGGTAGCGTAAGGCATAGAAATAGGGTAGGTATCTTAGTAAATAGAGAACTTAAGGAGCAGGTAGTAGAGGATAAGAGAGTTAGTGATAGGTTGATGTATATTAAGTTAGTCATTGGAGGGTCTATGGTGAACATTATTAGTGTTTACGCCCCGCAAGTAGGTTTGGACGAGGTGGAGAAGAAGGGCTTTTGGGAGGTTTTGGATGAGGTGGTGAGGAGCGTCCCGAGCATTGAGAAGCTTTTAATGGGAGGAGATTTCAATAGGCATATTGGGTCTTTGTCAAGAGGTTATGATGATGTGTATGACGGTTTTGATTTTAGGGAGAGAAATGAAGGAGGGGCTTCTCTTTTGGATTTTCTAGGGCTTTTGGGTTGTGGACAGCGAATTCGAGCTTTCCGAAGAAGGAGAATCACCTTTTTGCGTTTCGTAGTTCAGTGTCAAGACTCAAATAGACTTTTTTAGTCTTAGGAAGGGTGATAAAGCGCTATGTAAAGACTGTAAAGTCATACCTAGTGAAAATATTTTGACTCAGCATAGGTTGTTGGTGATGGACTTGGTTATCAATAAGATAAAAAAGAAGAGGAGTGTGAAGGCTCGGCCCAGGATTAAGTGAGGTAGCTTGACTTTGGATAGTACTTTAGAAATAGAGGAGAAGTTAAAGAGTAGGGGCCTTGGGAGAGTAGAGGGGGTGTGGATAGTATGTGGAAGACGACTTCCAATTTTATTAGGGAGACCGCTAGAGAGGTATTGGGTATTTTGAGAGGTCGATCTGGCAAGCATCGAGGAAACTAGTGGTGGAATAAAGAGGTTAAGAGGAAGGTGGAGTCTAAGAAGACGGCTTATGCTAAGTTGGTGGAGAGCAAGGATGATGAGAAAAGACAGACGAATAAGGAGGAATATAAGGTAGCTAGAAGAGAGGCTAAGTTAGCGGTTACGGTGGCTAAGACAAAAGCTTTTGAGAGCTTATATGCGACTTTAGAGGAGAAAGGTGGGGTTAAGAATTTTTATAGGCTTGCCAAGGCCATGAAGTGAAGGGTTCGTGACCTTGACGAAGTGAAGTTCATCAAGGGAGAGGATGGTACAGTGTTGGTTGAGGAAGCCCTTATTATGGAGAGGTGACAGTCTTATTTTCATAAACTTTTGAATGACCGGGGGGGCAGGTTTCATGTCGGGGAACTTGGAGAAATCTGAGGAGTGTCGCAATTATGGTTATTGTAGGTGTATCAAGGTTGAGGAGGTCAAGAGGGCTATTTGCAGGATGTGGCGGGGTAGGGCGATGAGGCAAGACGAGATTCTAGTGGATTTTTGAAAGAGCACTAATGGGCAGGTTTGGAGTGGTTGACAAGGTTGTTTAACATCATTTTTAGGGTGGCGAAGATGCTTGAAGCGTGGAGATGGAGTACGTTGGTTCCATTATATAAGAACAAGGGAGACATTCAGAGTTGCAACAACTATAAAGGTATTAAGTTATTGAGTCATACTATGAAGGTTTGGGAAATGGTGGTAGAGTTGAGACTGAGAAGGATCGTGAATATCTCTGAGAATCAATTCAGTTTTATGCCAGGTCGCTCGACCACTAAGGCTATTCACCTTGTGAGGAGATTAGTGGACCAGTTTTGGGAGAGGAAGAAGGACTAGCACATAATGTTTATTGATCTTGAGAAGGCTTATGACAGAGTTTCGAGGGAGATTCTATGGAGCTTCTTGGAGGCTAGAGGGGTGCTCGTAGCGTATATTAGGTCGATTTAGGACATGTATGATGGGGCGAAGACTCGTGTGAGGGCGGTAGATGGATATTCGGAGCACTTTCCAGTTTTGATAGGGTTGCACCAGGGATCGACTCTTAGCCCGTTTTTATTTACCTTGGTGATAGATGTTTTGACGCAACATATTTAAGGAGAGGTGTCTTGGTGTATGTTATTTGCGAATGATGTTGTACTGATTGACGAGACTCGGGGATAAGTTAATGATAAGTTGGAGATTTGGAGACAGACACTTGAGTCTAAATAATTTTGGTTAAGCAGAACTAAGACGAAGTACTTAGAGTGTAAGTTTAGTGATGTGTCGCAGGAGGCTGGAGTGGTTGTGAAACTGGACTCTCAGGCCATTCAGAAGAGGGAGACTTTCAAGTATCTGAGGTCTATGATTCAGGGCAATGGCTAGATTGACGGGGATATCACACATCGTATTGGGGGCAAGGTGGTTGAAATGGAGGCTCGCTTCAGGAGTCTTATGTGATAAGAAGGTGCCCTCGAAGCTTAAAGGTAAGTTTTACTGAGTAGCAATCCGGTCGGCTATGTTGTATGGAGCGGAGACTAGTTAAGAACTCTCACATTAAAAAGTTAAAGATGGCGGAGATGAGAATGTTGCGATGAATGTGTGGACATACCAGAAAAGATAGGGTGAGGAATGAGATTATTCGGGAGAAGGTGAGAGTTGCTTCAGTGGAGGACAGATGCGAGAAGTGAGGTTACGCTAGTTCGAATACATAATGAGGAGGGGCTCGAATGCTCCAGTGCGGAGGTGTGAGACACTGGCTATGAATGGTTTTAGACGGGGTAGAGGTAGACTAAAGAAATATTGGAGGAAGGTGATTAGGCATGATATGAAACAGTTACAGATTACGGAGGATATGACCCTTGATAGGAAGGTGTGAAAGATGCGGATTAGGGTAGAAGGTTAGGGGTGAAAGTGCGTCAGTAACAGTAAGGGAGCGTTCTTTTGTGTCTGTAGCTTTTTGTTAGTGGTATTGTGTGATGTCTATGATTTTAGTAAGATAGTCCTTAGTATTATCTTGTGGCTATAGTATTATCTTGTGGCTAGCGGTGTTAGTTTATTTTGTATACCGTACTACTTTATATGCACTTATCTTTTGTGTTTGTTATATTGTTATCGGTTCTAAGCCGGGGGTCTATCAGAAACAGTCTCTCTACTTCACCTGAGGTAGTGGTATGGTCTGCATACACTTTACCCTCCCCAGACCCCACTATGTGGGAATACACTAGGTATGTTGTTGTTGATCTTTTCTTGATATGTCAAAATAATTTTAAAAAATAAAAATAGAAATAGAATTAAATGACAAGTAATTTTGAACTAAAAAAGTACTTCCTCAGTCTAATTTTATGTGTAGTCATTTTCTTTTTTGTCCGTCTAAAAATGAATGTCATTTTTTCTAATTTAGTAACTATTTAAAGACACAATTCTACTTTTATCTTTATTGATCCACTTAATTAAAAATAGTAGTAGTATATTTTTTTTTAATGAAGAACAATTTAGTAAAAATTATCAAGTCTTTTTTATTTCTTAAACTCTGTACCGGTCAAACTATAGCGAGACGAATGGACTATCTATTTTTAATAATAATGACAAGTTCTTAGTAACAGACGAAGTAGTTACCTTAGGGGTCATTTGGTGTGAGGTATAAGGGATAAATAGTTTCAAAATAAAATAAAGAATTATTTTACCCCATGTTTGGTTGGAGGTTTAGTTAGTACTGAATTATTTATCCCACTATTTGCACTATAGTGATGGAATAAATTATTTCATAAATATTGTGGAATAACTAGTCTCGAGTAATCCCAAGATAACTAATTTTGGAATTGATTATCTCGAATTTACTCTTTCCCAAGCAAATGACCCCTCAGTGTGCTTTAGGTAAGTTTTCTTTTTTAATTTTTCTCAATTTATAAATTTCTTATTTTCTTTTAACACTCAAATATGAGAAGAGTTTAAATTTGGTGCACCATCAGTATATTTTCTTTTTATATCATCATATGACTTTTACCTATTGTAGTGGGTTATTCATTTTTACATTTTTACTTAAAAAATGAATAATCTGTTACAACAAATAAAAATTATCTAATAATGTAAAAAAATACACCCATGCACCAAACTCAAATTGACCTGAGAAAACTGGTTTGGACAAGAGAGAGACGGGAAGCTAGCCAGCAGAGGAAAAGAGAAAGACAACTGCCCTGTCCTCATCTTCTATCTTCATTCTCTCTCTATTTCTCTTTAAAATAGTGTGAACTTACAGCCATCACCCCCAGTATTTATTCAAACAGATCTAACCTCCATGAATATGTCCAAAACCCTAATACACACTAATTACTGATCCTCCATTATTATATCCATTCTCGGCTACAGTATAGTAGTATTATTAATGCTTTGATAAAAAGGTACATTTTCCGAAAATGTGCAGCAAACATTTCAAAGAAGAAGACATCTCTTCCCTGTCTTCTTAAGAGTTTGTTTTACAGGGCAAAAGAACTGCAATTCATCATCAGTACTATTGTCCTCCAAGGATGTCTTCTGCCACTTATGGCATTCTCTTATTCTATCTCATTGCGGCCTCCTTCTCACCTCTAATTACTGCCCACCTCAATCTTACCCTTCCTCACCAACACCCTTACCCTGAATCTGTGGTCCAGCAAGTACAGAGGTAAGTAATATGCTCTCCTTGTGACTCAGATTCCCTTCTGCTCCTTATCTGGGTTTTCCAATAAAAACTCACTTTAGTTCAATTTCATGTTGTGCATCTGCCTGATTTTGACAGTTTTTTTTCTCCATTCTCTTGCTACAGGAAGGTCAATGAGTCCATTGAAAGAAGACAAATACTGGAGACAGCTGTAAGAGAAAACAAATGTTCGACAGGAAACCCAATAGACGATTGCTGGCAATGCGACCCAAACTGGGCTAAAAACCGGCAAAGGCTAGCTGACTGCGCTATTGGTTTCGGTCAGGGTGCCATGGGTGGAAAAGGAGGTCAGATCTACATAGTCTCTGATTCCTCCGACAGAGACACCGTGAACCCATCTCCCGGCACTCTCCGGCACGCTGTTGTTCAAGAAGAACCCCTGTGGATCGTCTTTGCAGCAGACATGGTGATAAAGCTAAAGCACGAGCTTATTATTAACAACTACAAGACCATCGACGGGCGGGGCGCAAACGTTCACATTACCGGCAGTGGCTGCATTACATTACAGTATGTGAGTAATGTGATTATACACAATGTCCATATTTACAATTGTGTCCCATCAGGAAATACTAACATACGGTCGAGCCCTACACACGTTGGGTGGAGAGGCAAATCGGACGGTGATGGGATATCCATCTTTGGATCTCGAAATATCTGGATTGATCACTGTGCATTATCTCATTGTACCGACGGCTTAATTGATGCCATCATGGGGTCTACTGCTATTACAATATCAAATAACTACTTTAGCTATCATGATGATGTTATGCTTTTGGGACATGACGATAAATACTTGCCTGATTCAGGAATTCAGGTTAAAGATTTTGATTTTATTATACTGTAAAGATAGAGATTATGATATTTCTTTAATTAGGATTTTTTTGACAAGTACAGGTGACAATAGCGTTTAATCATTTCGGAGAAGGGTTAGTACAAAGAATGCCAAGAATTAGAAGAGGATATGTACATGTAGTGAACAACGATTTCACACATTGGCAAATGTATGCAATTGGTGGTAGTGCTAATCCTACTATTAACAGTCAAGGCAATCGCTATACTGCTCCTGATGACCCAAATTTGAAGGAGGTAAATTCTTTCTTCTTTGTTTCTCATTCCTTCTTGAGGGTAGGGAAAGGGCTATTTTTTAAGTTTTATATTTTCTTTATTATGTAGTACTAAAGTGTTAGTTTATACTTTATATGTATATATATTGAGTTTTATAATTAGTGTTGCATTCCTGGGATCATATATCCGTGAGTAAACCTTTTCACCTATGTCCGACAAATTTCTTTTGTTTTTCAGCAAGATGGATCATCTTGAGTAATGAATTTCTCATGATTAGATTTCTGTAGGACATGACTATAAGTTTCATGGTGTAATTACGTAATTACTTTCTCATGATGTTTAATAAAGTATTAATCATCAACTCAGAACAGGGGCGATTCTAGAGTAGTAGGTGGAGGTTTTCGGAAACTCATTAACTTTTGTGCAGTTTTTGTATTTATATTGAAAATCTATTAAATATATAAGAATTATAAGTTGGAATCAGAAATGAAGTGTGTTATTGATTTAGTAGGCAGACGAAGCTTGTTAAAGCTTTGTAAGCCTCTGAATCAGAAATCCATATTATAATGCGATTATAGATTGTTACTCCATTAAAGTCCAAATTTGAAACTATAATTGACCATCAAACTTTAAGAGGCATGATTACGAAACAAAAACTTCTAAAGGTGAATTCAGGGATGAAAAGCGCAAAAATGAATGTCCTTAACTTGACAATTCAAGCACCGAGATTTTATTTTTCATTGAGCTTATTTGTGATACTAATCTCTTGTCAAACTTGAAAAACCACTCTAAGAACCTATGCTCTGTCGTTATGAACTCAGCATCAATGTGGGATGTTCATCTTGTTATTTCATGGAAATTATTGATTTTTTGGGGGGGTCTTACAACTTTGGTTTTTCAATTTTTAACGAATTTAACAATAGCTTGGATATGGTCTCCAGGGCTTATTGGTTTAGTGGTAAGAATATTGTGCATGATGCTTAAGCTGGGTGCACATTATGAGTTTGAATTTTGTCTTAAATAAAAATTTACTCCTATTTAAATAGAGAGAATAGAATTGTGCCTTCGGAAATTTTGTGAGGAATTTTTTTTTTTTTTTGAAAAAAGCTTGAAAATGAAAATTAGGGGGTGGATTTTGGCGAAGTGGATATGATATACTAACATTAATGTGGGATGAACAGGTGACAAAGCGTGAGGACATGGATAATGGGCAGTGGGATGAATGGAACTGGAGGACGGATGGCGACATTATGGTTAATGGCGCATTTTTCGTGCCTTCAGGGCAATGCCTTAGCAATCAATATGCCAAAGCCTACAACGTCGATCCCAAATCCGCCCTTCTTGTCCATCAGCTCACCAGCAATGCTGGTGTCCTTGGTGGCCCCAGGTACTACTCCTCTATTTCTACTTGCTAAATCATGCATCTGCTCTCCAAACCACACTTCATTTTACCCTCTGTACTCCATAAAGTTGGAGGAAAAAATGAATATGGCCATCTGAAACGATTTTTCAAATTGCCCTCTATACTCCATATTTGAAGGGATAAATAGTGTTCTTCAAAATTTGGAAATTCACTATTCATCCCCTCTATTTTACTTTTTTTTGTTACTCTCTCCGTTTAAAAAAGAATGACCTACTTTCCTTTTTAATTCATTTAAAAAAGAATGACTCTTTCCTTCTTTGACAATACTTTAATTTTATTTTTTCACATGACATATTTAGGACCAAAAGATTAAAGGATATTTTGGTACATTTGACACAACTTTAATTTAAGGCCACAAAATTCAAAAGTCTTCTTTATTTTCTTAAACTTTGTGTCAAATCAAAGTAGATCATTCTTTTTGAAATGGAGAAAATATTATATTATTATTTATATTATTTAACATTACTAATTTAACATATTATAAATTATATAAGACCATTAGTTAAGTTTCTAATATGCGCAACTATTTTCTAATTAAATATATTTATTATATTAATTTTCATGTATATAATATTTTTATTTAAGATATAAGTTAGTTTTATTATAATTTATAGTTGTATAGTAAAAATAACCATCACAAAAATGAAAAATATGCATGTAAAATGAGTAATTAAATTAGTAAATGAATATAAGGGACCGTTTGGCCATGAATTTTTTTTTCTTTTTTTCGAAAAAAAATTCCGGAGTTGGAAATTGTGGTGGTTGGCCATGAAAATTCAAAAAATAATTTTGAAATTTTTTTTTGGAAAGGGAAAACAGGCTTTTGGCATTTTCACAATTTTTCAACTTCAATTCCAACTTTTATTATTATTACATATAACTCTAATCTTTTAAATTTTTACATAAAACTCTTCTTATAACATTACTTTTACTATATTACGTATATAGCAGTTTTAAAGAATAAGATAATTATAATTTGAAACTTAACGCTATCCTAATTAATATATATATCTCTTTTTCTCTCTCATCATTATTTTTCTTCCTTATTTAAAATATTATTTTACTGTTAATGATCTTAATTACTAAAATATAATAATAATAATAATAATAATAATTTTTCTGTTTTGATACGAACGTTTAAGGAATTATAATCGTGTAATTAATAATGGATAATCGTTTTTTATATTTATGGAATTAATAAAGTTGTAGCAGATTAGTTTACCACTGCCACAAATTATTCTCATTTTTAATTTGATTATATATATTATATTGTGTACATTTTTATTATACTATTCAAATATAAATAGTTTATACCATATATATGCTAAAAATATAAATCGGTGATACATATTTTTCATAAAAAAATATATCTAATTTAACAAATTTATGCCTTAAACTGCAACTGCTACCTTTATATATCATAATACTTGGTATCTTTATACACAGTATTATATTTGTACTCATAAATATATAAAATATTATATTTATAGCAGAAATATACAAAGTATGTTATATATAAAGTTTATACCCTGTATATATTATATACACACATATATAAATATACAAAGTATTAAGAAACATACTAAGCATATTTATAACATAAATATACAAAATATGTTATATATGAAGTTTATACCATGTATATATCATATACACATATATTATATATACAAGGTATAAAGAAAATACTAAGCATATATGATATAATATACCATAACTATGCAAAGTATGTTTTACATAGAAATAATTTATTCATACACATTAAAATCTTTCATGTATAAGAAAATTAAAGAAATAAATTAGCGGCACCCTAAAATTTAATAACAACTCATCATTTCCTATTTTTTAGGAACGAAAAATAAAGGAAATAAATTAAATAAATTCCTAAAAAAATAAATTTGTTTGAAAGATAATATTTGTTACCTAAAAAAAATAGGAAACAGTGATCTGTTAATATAACATCCATATTTAAAATTTTCAAATATGAGAAACGGCTATTAATGTAAATATTATATATGTAAATTCATTAAATATGACCATGTATATGTATTATTTTTTATAAAAGTGGCTAATTGTGTTCTTTTCCTGTTAGTAGGTAAATTTTAGTTGAGTGATTTTGTTTGTTTGTAATAGTTGAGGCATAAAATCATATTTTAAAAAGTTTTTTCACAAGTCAAAATTTTTTTTTTCAAAAAAGACATGACCAAACACAACTGCAACTCCAACTCTGAAATTTTTTAATTTTTATGGTCAAACGGCTACTAAATTTTATACACGACATATTTAAGATTATAAAGTTAAAGAATATTTTAATGAATTTGACATAATTTTAATTTTTGTGTAAAGTTAAATTAGATCATTCTTTTCGAAATAAAAAAATATAAAATATTACTGATGGGTCATATATATATAGTTTCACATAATTTTAATTTTTGTGTAAAGTCAAATTACATAATTCTTTTTTTAAAAAATATAAAATATTACTGATGGGTCATATATTATATATGTGTGTGTGTTTAGACACACAGTAAGTAAAGGACTTGTGGAATCTTTCATTTTTCTGGAGTTGTAGAGCAGGGCAAAAAGGACACATGAAGACCACAGCTGGCTTGCATGCGAGTGCTGATTTCTCTTTTGTGCTTCTTCATCGTGCTTTCCAGCTATGAAAAACGCGGTTATTTGTCACAAAAATCATTAAATCCCATCTCTTCATGGAAACAGTGAATCAAAATTTTAAAATTTCATTTCTACTTTAGTCACATCATTAAAAAAAAATTTATACTAGTATCTTTATGTTAGAAAATAGTTTTACCACAGAGCCAGCTAAATATAATAATCATAGTCAACTGTAGTGGTGAAAACATAATTTTCACTAAGCGTGTTCAGAAGTAAACATATAAATTAATTGAAAGGGTTTAAATAAATTATTTTTTATATATATATAAATAATATAATTTTTTGCTGAACGGGGTTTGAATGAACCCGACCCAAGGGTATCTTCGCCTGTGCTCAGCTGTTGTTTGGACCTGCAATTTAAAGTTGTGTTTGTTTACCAGTTTTTGAATAAAATTTCAAATTCAACTAAATATCCTATTTTTAAATATCGAATTCACCTTAAAGCTAGAATTTCAATTTTGAATTTGTGATTTTAAGTTCTCTAAAATTTAAAACTTGCTGCATAATTTTTAATTTTACTAAAAAGACCCACATTTACTGCAAAAATAATTACCCAAGCCTACTTTACTCCTTATTTTACCAACCCATATTTATTAGAAAACGTAATTCTAATTTCATGAAATCACCGCTTCCTCACACCAGCCCCAAAATCAGCTCCAAACAATCACACTTGTTCAGCTCATTTTTGGAAAAGTTAGGATAGTTTTCATAAATCTGGGGAATTTTTATGTTTATATACTAAACATAAATCAACATAAATAATTCTAAAATTACATAAATATTAAAAGATATATTGTTAATAGTTCAAATAAAATATGATTTATGTAAGGAAAATTGTTTAACTGATTTTAAAGTTTTACATATTAAAGATTTTGTTTGATTCAAATGCACATGCAAGTATATATGACCGACAAGTAATGAACGGTTCTCACGAGACTTGTTATTAGTCCCTCGTTTAAAAAAAAATGACTTACTTTTCTTTTTAGTCTCTTTAAAAAAGAATGATCCTTTTTTCTTTTTGACAATACTTTAATTTCAACATTCCACACAGCATGTTTAGGACCACAAGATTAAATGACATTTTGATACATTTAACACAATTTTAATTTAAGGTCACAAGATTCAAAAGTTTATTTTTTTAAATTTTATTTCAAGTTAAAGTAGGTCATTCTTTTTTAAACGGAGGGAGTAACATTTAGTTAAATCAAACTATTACTACAACTTTATCTATTCAAACAGGCTCAAGACTATTATGACACTCAAGAGTAGGTAAAGAAAGCAAGCCGAATTCAATGAGGTGTGAAATTTTAGGGTTATGGTTAGCTAACAGTCCCGGTTGAGTTATTCACTAGAATTGACTAGTTAATTTATGTGGTTTTGTTGGTTATGGGGTTAATTTCGTTCATAAGAATTTTTCGAGTTCATACTCGCCTATTCAAGTTAATCTGATGCCGATTTTTCTATGGAATTAGAATTAACAAGAACACACTAATACATCTTGTAAAATAGGCAGCAATGTAATCAAGTATATTTTTGTCCAAAACCCAAATTTGTTCCCCAGGCTCAGTACATGCGATCTAGAATTCATGCTTTTGAGTTCTCTAGATTTGTAAATCGTATTCAATCGTTGGCCGGACAATTAAATAATCAAAAGCAGGATAAGCAAACAGACCAATGCGATGGATATTAAGCCCAATTCAAGACTACAATAATCATGTCCTAGGACTAAGAAACTACAATAGAATAGAATAAAGAAAAGCTTCGGATCGAAGCGCCTTCCAAGTTGTTCTAGTCTTGCTCTAACTCCAATCTCATTTATATGATGAGTTTAATTATGTTTTGTGCACTGCCAGTGCATAAAATATTCTATACTATCAGTTAATTTGATTTGTTATTGCAGGTTATCCAATTATTTACATAAAAATTTAAAAAGAAAAAATTAGCTGCGCGCAAAACTTAAATTATTATATGATATGAGAGAGCAAAAAAAAAAAAGGGGAATTTTTATTTGGTCAACTCCGGAATTACCCCATCACGTCGCAAGGTGTTTCGACAATTAGAGAATGCAATTATAACTTGTAAATATTACAAGGTGACATGCTTAGGATTTTGAATCTCTAAATATTAGGATTTCTTATATGGTTTCAAGAAAGATTTAATATTTTTTTTTTGTATTTGATTGCAAAGTCCTAAAATTAGGAAAACACTTTTGTCCAATGTAGAGGATAAAAAAGTCCATCAATATTTCGGTTAAACCAACATGGGTTGTGGTGCAGTGGATGATGCTACTCCATCGTTAATCAGAGGTCGAGTGTTTGACCCTGGGCATGGAGAAAACTCTGTTGGGAGAGCTACTACTCGAATGGAGCCCTAGCCGGCGCGAATGTGAATTAGTCGGGTTCCAATGCGGGTACCGGATACCGGATGAAAAATAAAAAAAATAATATTTCGCTTAAGCGCTTTAGTCTATCAACATAGATAAAGACTTATATACACATCCTAAATGTGAAGAATTGTTGCAGTATCAATATAATTTAACCTATAATAGCAAGTTAGCAGTATTTTTACCATGGTACTACTTAGCATAAATTTTACTAATACTTACTAACCTGATCATGTAAACATTTTCTACAAGAAACTTAAAACTCACGCGAAACTTTATCATACACTCTTCTTACATTCCTCCTCATCTTATTTAAAACAGGGACAACAGCATGAGCATGTCCAAAGGCGGCACTACCGGAGCAAGCAGCAGCGGTAATGCCGAGTCCAATAGTGGCGATGTCGACTTGTTTGGAATGATATTCAGCGGTGCTGGTGCATCTGCAGCATCATTACAATCACAAACAACCACCCTGATCTTACTCGCCTTTTTAATTATTTTGACTTTGTACTTAACCATCACAAACCAAGATGGTCAATTATCAATACCATTGTTACTCTTAATATAGCATTGTCGTCGTTTAGTTTATTATTATTATTCATTTAATTTGGAAGTAAAGAAACTTCTTAGTGGTGTTATTATGCATTTTACTATTAAAATCTTAATTTGCATGATAATTTATAGACATAAAGTGAAGAAAATGGTGTCATTATATTTTGATAACTCTTGTAACTTTTAACACTTTATTTATCCATAATCTACCACATTATGTCTTGTAACTCATATGACTATTAGTTGTTGTAACTCCATGGTCATTAGTTGCATATAACATATGTAACAACAAGACTATTTATCTACCCACATTACTTTAATTGTTAATAGTGGTAGAATGTGACCTTTAGTAATTTGTAAATTCTCTCATGGCTATTAGTACCATTAGTTTCTTGTAACTCTTGTACCCTAAAGACTATTAATCTTTCCTCTCTTTACTATCCCTTTTTATTCTTCCTATTCAATACAAGGATGAATACCTCACCTATAAATAGAGGTGGTCTTGCCTGTTATTGCATGTACAAAAAAATATGATAAGTGTGAAAAAGATTATAGTGTGTAGTAGTGAAAGAGGGTGTTGAGACAAAGAAAATATTCTAAATCTACAACTATATTCACTTTACAAAAGAGAGTAATTATATTAGTGAAAAAAAAGAGTTGACACAAAGAAAATATTCTAATAAGTTTTTAACTATATTCACTATACAAAAGAGAGTTTTAGATGTTGAAGCGTTCTTGTGGTGCAGCTTTGGACTCTTCAACTAATCCGGAGTTGCTTGAGTTGTACATCATTGATGGGTTGTTGTATCTTGGAGGGGATAAGCCAAGAGTTGATACTGCTGAATCAGTGTAGATTATGCCACAGTGGGCTTGAATCTCCTTAAAGAGAGCGAGATATTTGTGCCTCAACCAAGAAAAAGATTATTTTTATTTTCTTCACTCTTTTATATTTTCAACTGTAGTTTAATTTTTGTGGTATATTACACCAACAATTTTAAGGAGATTCAAGTTTTGTTATTGTTTGAAAATCGCGAATATCAAGCCCACTGTACAACAAGTTTTGAGTTGTACATCGTTGATGGGTTGTTGTATCTTGGAGGGGACAAGCCAAGAGTTGATACTGCTGAATCGGTGTAGATTATGCCACGGTGGGCTTGAATCTTCTTAAAGAGAGCGAGATATCCGTGCCTCAACCAAGAAAAAGATTATTTTTATTTTCTTCACTTTTTTGTATTTTCACTGTAATTTAATTTTTGTGGTATATTACACCAATAATTTTAAGGAGATTCAAGTTTTGTTACTGTTTGAAATTCGCGGATATCAAGATGAGAGATCTCAAAAGATGAAGAGTAAAGTATTTTCTACTTGCTCAACTCAAATGAAGGAAATGTAAAAGAATTTTTCTATATCTTGTGAAAGAAAGGTAAAAACCTTCTACCTAATATTTTTAATAAAAAAAGCGATACTACTTTTCATGAACATAAAATGATATTCAATTTTTTGAAATAGTGAGGCTAATGGAATGAGAAAAAATTACTATAAAGATGTGACATTTGCACTTTTCAGAACGAATTTAAAAAGTGTTACAAGTGCATAATTATTGTTGGAATAAATCACATGTCATTATTAATTTGTGTATGACTTGATGTCTTTAAATTTGGCTCTAACATGTAATTAAAGAAAGGATAAAAATTGTTGAGTAGTTATTTGAAATTTAATATTTGGGTGAGATAAATTTCATTCTAGGAATGAAAAATACCTAAATCATGTGATGAACTTTTCCTTGATATGTCATATTATGGTGAAAGAAAACTTGTGAAATACATTTTGTTGATTGTATGAGCCATGCAACTCCTTTTGATTCAAATATGTGAAAGTGGTGTAAAAAAAAAAAGTACACTATCCTAATAAAATATGAGATATGTGGCTAGTTGCACTTGGCTTGAAATTGTGTAAAAGTACATAAGCAGGTTATACAAGAAAATGAGGTATATTTACTTAAAAAAAAGTTGTGCCTTGTTTTATTAAATAATCCTGCTGTACTTAAAAGTGCTTTTGATGTAAAATGAAAAAAAACTTGGTGTTATTTGGGAAATGAAAAAACAAATTATTATTTGCTAGCTCTATCGTGGAGGTTGAACTAATTATTTTAATTTCAACTAGTGAAAAAGTGAATTGATCAATCACTTTATTTTGAGAAATTAATTTCTCTAGTTTTGGAGTTATTATGATAGAACCAAAATTTATTGGTAGAGTATAAGCCATTTATATAATGGTAAATTCAGACCATAAGGAAAAAAATACAATATTGTGAGATCATATTGATCAACGGTATACCAATATTAATTGTGTTAACTTTGTGATAATCTTACAGATGAACTAATCAAGGCCTTGGTAAGATAAAGGGTTTGAAATGCATTGAGGGGGATGAAGGAAGCCTATGAAAAATCATGAGTCTTATATGAGAAAAGCCAACCTACGAACTAAAGATCCTATAACCAGGTTCAATAGGAAGAACGAATCATATGATAACTTGGTGGGGGATGCACTATTGTTTAATCCTTCCTATAATATAAGTTTATTGTTCCTATAATGATTTGTGAAGATTGAGTATAAGAACTCTTAATGAAATTCTGTATCTCGTATGCGTAGGTGTCATAATTACAGGACCACCCTTGATAGATTTCACCATATGGGTGTGGAAGTAGGTCTTTTTCTATGTGAATGGGGCTTGTTTAAAAAAATGCTCATGAACAATCGGAATAGCACATCGCCGTAATGTGCTGGCTATTAAAGCTTATATCAATACCTTGATTATTGTGTGTAAGCAGTTATACTTTATTTTCCTTAAGTAATCATAGTTCAAGTCTGAGACCAATACTGACTTTAGAATAAAGTTTATTGTTTTACTAAGTGAAGGTTCAATGCAGAGCACACCTTCATTATGCACAATAGTCTCCCTTCAACTAAATTGGTGAATTCTCTTATTTAAATGTTAAAATGGGTGGGGGAATGTTGGTGTTATTATGCATTTTAATATTAAAATCTTAATTTGCATGATAATTTATTGAATAAAGTGGAGAAAGTAGTGTTATTATATTTTGATAACTCTTGTAACTTCTAACACTTTATTTTTCCATAATCTACCACATTATGTCTTGTAACTCATATAACCATTAGTTGTTGTAACTCCATATTCATTAATTGCATGTAACATATGTAACAACAATTCTATTTATCTACCCACATTACTCTAATTATTAATCGTGGTAAAATGTGACCTTTAGTAATTTGTAACTTCTCTCATTATCTTGTTGTAACTCTCATGGCTATTAGTGCCATTAGTTTTTTGTAACCTAAAGACTATTGATATATCCTCTTTACCACCCATCTTTATTCTTTCTATTCAATACAAGGATGAATACCTCATCGATAAATAGAGGTGGTCTTACATGTTTTTGAATGTACAAGGAAATATGATAAGTGTGAAAAAGATTATAGTGTGCAGTAGTGAAAGAGAGAGTTGAGACAAAAAAATATTCTAAGTCTACAACTATATTCACTATATAAAAAAGAGTAATTATATTAGTGAGAGAAAGAATTGAGACAAAGAAAATATTCTAATTCTTTAACTATATTCACTATACAAAAGAGAGTTTTAGATGTTGAAGGAAGGTGTTCTTGTAGTGGAGCTTTAGACTCTTCAACTAATCTGGAGCTGCTTAAGTTGTACATTGTTGATGGGCTGTTGTATCCTAGAGGAGACAAGCCAAGAGTTGATACTGCTGGATTGATGTAGATTATGATGCAGTAGGCTTGAATCTCCTTACACAGAGCGAGATATCCATGCCTCAGCCAAGAAGAAGATTATTTTATTTTCTTTACTTTTTTGTGTTTTCAACTGAATTTAATTATTGCGGTATATTACACCAACACTTCTCATTCCACACGATTAATCATCTTTATGAGAGCCACATTTTTTACATTGATTGATAGCAATATCAGAGATAGGCTGTTGTTCGTCAATTTTATGATGGCACTGTGCTTTCATATCTTTATTTAACTAGTATGTTTTTGTAATAACCCATACTAATCTTAGCTCGATTCAGTTCTTAGTTGTATGCTTAAGAGGCTTAAATCTTGAAATTTTCACTAAGTGTTGGGGACTTAGCCATTTTCAAGACCCCTATACTTCGAGGATTTTCATTCTGTTTTTTTTCGATCCTGAGATGTTAGTTTTTGAGTTACTTCGTGTTCAGGGATGTAAGAAGTATGTATCGGGGGAGTTTTGGATTTTTCAAACAAGGTTTGAATCACGTTTGGATCATGAATCCAGCAAGTCACCGCGATAGTGTCGCGTCGCAGTGCTATTCCCATTGGCAAATATACCAAATTACGGTGAGGATGTTCTGTCCAGTTCTTAATTTATAATTTGAATGCATGTTCCATAATCTTTATCCTAGTATGTGAAGTGCTTCTGAAGTAAAAAATGCTCATAGAAATCACCTAGAACAAAGTTGAGCTAAGAGTCTTTGATTCATCCAAAGTTTGGTGTTCGATCCTACAAGGATCAACTTTGAACTTGTATAACTTTTGACATATATGGAATTTTTCAGATCAAGACCTACCAAATTGTATATAATTGAATTATCTTTTCAACGATACCAATTTCTCCTTAATTTGATACCCGAGCAAAAATTTATGATCATTTTTGTCAGAACCAATAAGCCACCGCAATAAGACCGCGTCACGGTGATATAGTTGTGTCCAGTTTTTTTGGTTTGAATGTTTGAGGGAAAATTGGGTCTTTTCTCCCCTCAACCCAATCGTTCATAACACGATTTGGCCATCAGTTAGGGCATAATTTTGCCATTCTTCTCCAATTTTTCTCCCAAGAAAACCATTCTCTTTTCCCAAGAACAAATTCAATTCCTTGTTCCCCCAGAAATCAAGAATCCAAGTTTTCCAAGTTCAATAATGTTCAAGAAAACTTCAAGAATGGTGTTTCTTTCTCAAGTTATGAAGTTTAAGGTATGTGGGAGTCCATCCATGGATCCCCTTTCACCCATGAAGCCCAAAATCCCTTCTCTTGAAATTACATAATAAATTTTCTATTAGTATGGTCTTTTATATGTTTAAGAAAGATTGAATTTCATGTTTTCATGGTGTTTTTAATTCAATTCAGCCCATGTGTGATTCTATGCAATATTTTGAATTCCTCATGCTGTGAATTTGGTTTCCCCATGTCCTATTTCAAGTAAATGCCATGTAAATACCTAATTTATGATTTTAGTCATGTAATCATACCATTTTCTCATGTTTAAGGAATTCCCATATTCATGTTCATGATTTTCACGTGTTTGATGAAATGCCCATGTTAGGGTCTTTGAACCATAATCACTTATTACAGTTTTTTAAGATTGATATCATATTTTGTACTCATTCAGTGCTGCTGGGTTATGAATACTCGATACCTAGGTGTTTTACATATTTGCATTTGCAAGTAACAAGTCAGTACGAATCATGATTTTATTCTCATATTCAGATTATTACTTTTATAATGAAAGCTCCAGTTTTACTTCATGTTAAAGACATTAGTTTATGTGTTTACAATTACTTCAGAATCTATATGCACTATTATTTTTGAAATAACATGACCTGAGCTTATCAGTTAACAGTGTATGCACCAATTAGTATTCCAGTTTCATTTAGTTTGGAGTAGGATTTAGCACCGAGCGAACCCAGGGATGGGGGCATTCCTACTAGTATAGAGTGTGACCCTTAGTAGCAATCCCTGAGGTATAGAACTTCATAGCCAACATAGATTTGAGATGCCTTCCTGCCAGCTTAGGGTTGACACATATCTTATGAGAGAACCTGCAAGTATAGGGTGACTCCTTAGTCCTTCGTGACATCAATTAATGATCATTACAGTTCAGGTTCTATTCAGATAGCAAGGATAAAGCAACCCCCTTTTACGTGGGTTAGGCGTTAGATTCCATGATAGCTCACATGGTTTATGTCAGTTACATGATAGCTCCCACAGTCTCAGTGCAATATTCAGTATAGTTTCAGTTCAGGTTTGCTTGGCCAAAGCATACAGACCCTTAGTTATTCAGTTATCAAATTTTAGTCTTTCAGTTTACAGATAATTTTAAAAATATGCTTATGTTTGGTCTTGTATTTTTAGATATTAATGTTTTCATGCATTCATGCTCAATTATCTCATGTTGTTCAGTTAATCCTTACTCATATACACAGTACCCTACAGTTTCAGTTCAGTTATTCAGACTAAGTACTGTTCAGTATTCAGTCATCAGCTATTCAGTGTTCGAATATCAGTAGTTCATATTCATATATCAGCTACATAGTGTATAGGTGCTAGTTATCTCTTTTCTTAGATTTCAGTCTTTCCGTCACCCAGGCATCAGTTACTCAGTTAATTAGATCAGCTCAGTATATATATGTTTAGTTTCGTATATTCATGTATTTATGTTTTACCGTATCCTAGCTTTAGCTCTACTTATGCCACAACAAGTAAAATTTTAAGAAACTAAGTGTAGTGATTCACCAACTTATCAGATTATGTTTGTTACTCATGATTTAAGCTACTTCATATTTTAGTTTATTTCAGTCTGTTGGTGAGTTTACTTACACTTAGCATGCATGTTTTAAGATTAAGTAAGAAATATGTTTTAATTATTGCATTCACCCCACTTACTCAGTACATTCCAGAAGTACTGATCCACATATACGTCTATATGACTACATTGTTTCATAATGTAGGTACTAGTTATAGACCACATATTAAGACAAAATAGTTGCAGTTTCCATCTGGCTGGTGATGAGTTCTCCTATTTCGGGGACTCCAGCCAGATGTTATTCATGTACTTTATTTTATTATTCATATGTATTGATTAGTGGTAGTTGGAGGCATGTCCTAGCTATCTATAGTCAGTATAGTAGAGGCTTCATAAATTTCAGCCAAAGTCAGTCATAAATGAGACGTGACGACTTATCATACATGTGATGACTTATCAGAATTGTCATCGCTTTTTCACTTCAAATCCCATTCCCTGCCTAAGCCTAACGATGAGCCTGACGGCTTATCACACTTCTAATGGCCTATCACAGATGTCGTCATGAATTTCATCTGAAGCTCATTCTCTGTCTAAGCCTAATGATGAGCCTGATGGCTTATCACACTTCTGATGGCCTATCAAAGATGCCGTCAGGAATTCCAGTTGAAGCTCATTCTTTGTCTAAGGCTGACGGCAACTCGGATAGCTTATCACAAGGATGACGACTTATCAGACAAGTCGTCACCTATACTTCCCTCTTTACTTGCTCATAAATCAAATCTTTTACTTCCATTATTGCTGGTTCTCTTACATCCTGACTTTTACTACAATATCAAACAGAAAACAATAAAAAATGACAAAATTTGCTTAAGACTTTGTAATTATTCTTAGTTAAAAGCCTCAAATGTGTTAGCATCTTCTCACATATCACCCACCCAAGTATTGAGAGAGTTCGGCTGTGAATTTGAGATCACTGTAGAAGATTAACTGTTGGGATAACTGTAGGAGACTGGCTGAAGATTTGAAAATGGACTCGCTTCAAGATATCTGCTCACGTTTCATGAGGCATTCTGTTTAATTTTAAACATCTATATGTTTATGTTGGCTGTCTATATTACATGCAAGTGATCCTGTCTCTTTCTTTTGTGTGCCTGATTTTTCAATAGTTGGCATCACAGGCCTTCTTGCATTTTTATAGATGATCTAAATAAATACGTAGATGTATATGATAGAGTATACTCTCTTTCAAGTTTTTTGAAAATCGTCTGTTACAAGTTTTTTTTGAACACCGTGTAACAAAGTTCCATAATTTTCCAAGAGTTTTGGTTTTGTCTAAGAACACGGTATTTTTTAATTTTGTTATCCATGTGTTCGGTGTTACTGATTTGACAAAATTAATTGAATTATTAGGCGTTAATTTTCCATGAATGATGACGGTAGCCAAGAACCCTTCAATTTACAATTGAAAGTCATGCAACCAGTATTGGTTGTTGTCGTGTTTTAATATGGCAAATAAAGTGTCATCTTTTGCCTTTTATAGTGATTTAAGACATTAGGTTATTATAAAATAGTATGTTCATTGACATTGGTTACAAGAATAAAGTAACAATGTTGTCAACTTTAATTATATGGGCATTGTTTTTCCTTTTATCTCACATGAATATGATAGTGTATAACTAAAGAATTTTGTGATTAATAAATAGTAATCACTTAAAGTGGTTTATTTATTTGAAATCATTGACAATTTTTTAAATTTTATACATGTGTGATTATATCAATACATAAATTGAGAATTATGATTAATAAATACGATTGACAAAAGTGGTCTATTTATTTAAGTCATTGAACTTAATTCAATTTATTATGTTTAAATCGTCCTGAATAAGTGTACACGAGAAGAGATATGAAAGGTTCTCACCCAAAAGAAGAAACCGTAATATCTTGAATTCTCAGGTATATTAATGAAGGAAATTATTTTGGTGAAAAGGGTTCATCCTTACAAGATTAAATAGCAATGAAGTATTAATTTTATGTGCTGGCTTAGACATTTCTCCCTATTGGATAACTTTGTTTCATATCATTATGTATTTAATCATTAGTTTGATAATTTGAATTAACTTTCCTAAACTGAGTAATATATGATTGGATAAATATAACTAGGGTTTAATTTTCTTTTGACTTAAACTAATAGTATACTCTTCATTTGAGTTAGATCTGTAAAAGTTCATGGAGTGAAATTATATATGTGTATTGCATGAGTAGTTCTCCAATCCCATCGATTGACTATCTAAGATGCATGCATATATATATATATATATGGGATGGTATAATGAATGAACTGGATATCTTGGTGGCATTTTTATGAAAAATAATTTTAATATAAATTATGAAAGAAAAAAATCAATTGGTGATAAGGGTTCATTCTCATGATTACAACGATTAAATAATAATAAAGTATTAAGTTTATGAGTTGGATTAGATCTTCCTCCCTATTAGATGAATTTAGCACAAGCCATTACATATTTAATCGTTAGTTTGATAATCTGTATTAACTCTCCTACACCGCGTAATATATGATTAGATCAATGTAACTAGAGTAGGTTTTCACTTAAACTAACAATATACTCTCCATTTGAGTTAGGTCTGTAAAAGTTTATGAAGTGAATAATCGATCATTATATATGTGTATTGTATGAGTAGTTTTCCAATCACATCGATTGGCCATTTGAGATGCATGAATATATATATGTATATAATGATTTTGAATGTAACATTTCAATGTTTATATGACTATGTTGATGATCTATTATAACATTTTTCAATCTCAAATTCAATAAGTCTCCTTTTATCTCTTTTAACACCATTTGAGTCAAATTAAACTTGAGATTCATAATTTTACTGAGAAAAGTTATACTTCTAAACCAAAAGATTGAAAAAAGAAGATAAAGACTCATAATGATAAGAAAGCATTATCTTTAACTTGCGGCATGAAAAAGCCTAACGACAAGTATTTTCATTGCAAGATGTTAGGCTATTGGAAAACACATTGTCCAGTTTTCCTAGGCAAGCAGAAAAATAAGCTTGATTCACTTTTGCTTGTCGTTGAAACATGTTTAGTGGATGTTTCTACCACATCATGGTGTGTAGATTCAGGAGACACTGATCACATCTGTACTACTTTGCAGGGGTTTCAAGAAATGCGCAAGTTGAATAGAGGTGAAGTTAGTGTTTTTTAGGCTGATGGTTCAACAAATTCAGCTTTAGCATTAGAAAATATTAGTATTTCTTTTGGTTATGGTAGAATTCTAATTTAAAAAGACGCATTATATGCACCTGCTGTTAGAAGAATTTGATTTCAGTTTCTAAAGCTCAGAGATATGGTTATGATGTTAATTTTCTGATAATGATTGTGTTATAAGTTATAGTAAATTTTTTATCTCTACTGGTACATTGACTGATGGTATTTTTATTGTAAATGTCTCTCCTAAACTGCAACAAACCATTGAGCTGAATAATGTTAACCTTTAAGTAAACAAAATTGTTCTTCTGAATTTAACGAGACTTATTTGTGGCATTTGCATCTATGTCAAATAAATTTAGATAGAATTTAGATATTGGTTTGGGATGGGCCTTTAGGTTCATTAAAAGTGGAGGCACTACCAACATACGAATCCTATTTAAAAGGAAAAATAACTAAGAGACCTTTTCCCTTATAAAAATTGAGCAAATGATAAATTAGAGTTAATTCATTTTGATTTGTGTGGGTCCAATGAACTTTCAAGCGAGAGGTGGTTATGAGTATTTTGTGAGTTTCTTTGATGATTACTCAAAATATGGATATGTTTATTTGTTATGCCGTAAGTATGACTGTTTTGAAATATTGAAAGAATTAAAGACAAAAATGGAGTAACGACATAAGAAATGTATCAAGTCCCTATGACCTGATCGTATTGGTGAATACCTCTCCAATGAGTTCATCAGAACAAGGAATTACGTCTCAAATGTTTGCACCTAGAACTCTACAACAGAGTGTTGTAGCAGAAAGTGATACAAGAATAACATAAAGAGATGAAGACTAATAGAAACAAGATAACAAACAAATGCTATGAAGTAAGATAGAAAGCTTGACATACGAGCTTACAAGAAATAGGAACCAAACCGCGTATCAAACGATAAGGCCCCTAAGACCCATAATAACAACACCAAACTCTTATGGTGACCACTAAGGGAATTAACTCTGCCTTACAACCACTGTTTCTAAGTAAGGATTAATAATGGTTTTTCTAAGCCCTACACTACTTGGCTTTTCCAAGCCCTACACTACACTCTCAAAGAGAGAAGAAAAAGTATTTCAAATATCAATAATAATCTAACTAGAAAATAAGTCTAATGGAGTCTATTTATAGCTATTACATCAAATGACCAAACTACCCTTAATGAAAAGGGGCTCCTATGGAGTGTAAAGAAAAGGTACAAAAAGACCAAAACACATTTAATAAGGGATGGTAATGGAGTGTAAGGACCCCTTCTTCACACTTCAACCCTTGAAATCCTTTGGAGCCTCGGGAAGTCATCAAGGCAAGTCTCTAAGCAACCTTCTACACACGGAATTACTTTATTAAGTGGACAAAATGACTTCCCCATGCATACTCTTGGGCCTTCAAGGTGTCCAAAATCGGATTCTCCATGTGTTTGACTCAAATGATGGCATCAAAATTTATGATGGCCATTTGGCTCATATCATCCTTCCTTCTTGAAAAGTATTTGACCTCGAATCCAAACCTTGCAAAAACAAAGAAAGAAAAAATAAATACAAACTCCTCATGGTATAAGGGTTAGGGTTAGCACAATAAATCATCTCAACATGCCAAGGTTGCACATACTTGCAATATAACCAAGGATCCTTTGAATTAAATATTAAAAACTCATTAAAATATGCAGAAAGGATTTGGATATTGAAATCACCAAGAGATAAGGAAACTACAAAGGTCCTAATAGCGTCAAATATTCCACAAGGTAAAACTACCTTCATCTTAGAAGCCATAAGACACAATTGCTTCTTTATCTCTTCCAGAGACCACACCAAGGGTGGAGCCTCAATTGGTTCTAAAGTCCACAAGATCCATATTGCATTATCACTCTTACAAATGGACAAACCAACAAATTTCCTACCTCTACATAAAATAAATCCAAAACTAGCATAGATGTCATCATAGGAAAAAAGGTAGTATAGGAAAGAATCAAGTGTAAAGGAATACATGGGTGAAGACAAAACATTTAAGCACATCCACATTCTTTCCTTTAAGAAAATAGACAACTTGGCATCCACAAGTTGGAATTCATGCAATTTAAACACAATTGTGTCAAGCAAGGATACACATTTAGAAACATTACCCCAAGGAGACAATGCCAGTTTTCCTCTCGGGTTTTCAAGAATGACACTTTGCTTTTCATGTAGACCAAGTAACAATTTGGGTGCACTAACATTTTCATTTCTATATTTGGCACTGGGGTCAAATGGGAAGAGTGGTTATAGACACGGGTCTAGACAACACTCCCCTTTCCCATAGGCTTAACCCAAACTACATGACATACTCTCTATAATAACATACATATCATCAAAAACAAGTAGATAGTAGAGAAAGGTATCACTCAAGTCAACTTCTACTAAGGTGTCTTCATGTATGTACTCACCACTAGTTTCAACATCATCACCATAAGTACTCTCAACAATAAAGTCACACATAGTAGAAGAAGAAGTAATTTCCAAGAAATGGACACTTGCTCCTCTTATGAAAGATCCCTCAAGTAGACACATACCACCACAAAAATCAAAGGGATTATTGCTTAAGTCTTTACAAGAAGCAAGCATTTCATCCTAATAATTATTAAACAAAGGTGGGGTGTCATACAAAGGATCACATCCACAATCACTTTTCAAGGAACAATCGCCTATTGGGTTTCTTAAATATTCAAGCAAATCAAAGCATTCATCACTCAGGTTATTACCTTCTAAGACTACACATTCCTTACCCTTAAGATTACTCCCATCTTCTAAGAAGAGATTTGCATCTTTAGGAGAAATATTGTCACACCATAGTGGGTTAGCATATAGGCTATAGCCTTTAAGACAAGCTATACCTTCAACATCATTCTCACCACTAGGTTCATTAGGAGCGATTATACCATCTTCAAATAAGATATTATACTTAAAGAGAGAATGGTCTATCCCGTGGATAGATTTGGAACAAGAAATTTCACTCTCTAAAAGTTCATTATCAAGTTTCAAAGAGGTTTCAAGCATATGATTATCCCTATGAGCCAAGCAAACATTAGAATCATTACCAAATGGCAAGCTCACGAGTTCACTCCTATCATTTTGACCAACATTTTCAAATTCTTCACTCACATAAGGTCTATTAATCACAACACACATAACCTCAAGTGGTGGACTAGTTTTGCACACAAGTTGATCAATACAATTCCCACAAGATTATGTACTATCATTCAACACTAGGTGTATATAAATTGATCTTACAAGAAGAGTCAATTCAATCATCAATAGGATAAACTAGTGTATCCACACTCACAACATACACATCATCAAAAGAATTAATAAATGATGTACTTTTATTCAACACATTGGCTTCAACACAAAGTGGACATAAATTGATCTTACAAGAAAAGTCAATTTGGTCATCAATAGGATCAACTAGTGTATCCACACTCACGACATGTACATCATCAACAAGAGGCAAAGAATTAATGGACTCACAAATAGGTAAGCTACTACTCACACTCAATGGGCTAGTAGCCACACAATCATCATTCACATACACAAAAGTGTAAGAGTTAGATATTTTACCTTAAAGTTCTTAAGCACATTCTTGTTTACCTTGGTGTGAAGGTTCTATACAAGAATTGGAAGCAACTAAGGCTTCCCTTGTCAAATCTTTAAAGGGAATCTTCTCATTTAGCATTTGTTCTCCTCGCTTGCTATGTTGGTACCTACACAAATATCCTTAGAAATAAAAGGACAAACAAAGTTAGCATGGTTTGGTGGCAATCCCCTTACTTCAGTCCTTACAACCTCTCTTTTTTCTACTCTCGGATCGCCACCTTGCACACCCTTACTCCTCTTAATCTTTTATCTCTCATAATAATTTGGGTTAGAGTAGGTGAACACTTTTCTTTGGGGCTTCGATAGAATGGACGTCATGAGATAATTTCCCCATCGGTCTCTTACAATATTAGGCCAATTTTGCATATTTGGAACTTTATGTTATGCAAACCAATCGAATCCCAAACTTACACAACCGTATGTCAAGGGAAAAATATTGCACCACACCACCTTATGGTATTCAAATTAGGAGAAGACAACCTTCATCCTCTCGGTAACCTTAAACCTGTCCAAGTAATATGGAACAAGTAAAGGTTCTCGAAACAACCCCAAATAATCAACCATAGATGGAACGATGCAGTTTCTATAACACCTATCACTTAGCACAATGAGGCAGCCCGGTAATCCATAGGTGATCACCTTTTTGGAGTGAACACTCCTTCTTGGATCAACATTATAAGGCAAATGAGTACCCCTCGGCCTTGGAGATGTATTCTCTCTTCTTCTCATGGGACAACCTATACTATATCTAGTATACCCATTCACACCACTTTGACCTTTATAAGATATACTACAAGGTGAAGAATATGAATCTTCATACTCCACATGCGCAGCCTCACCATAGCTCTCATAAGCTTTGTGAAGGAAGAGGTTATACCTTACTCCAATTTTAGATTCGGAATGGAAAGTATAAGACTTTTCACATGCCCCAACTTCCTCATAAGAACCATCACAAGGCCCTACATTATTTCCATATTCACCATAAGCACTAGGAACCTCATTCATCTCATTTTATCCCTCAAATCCGTAACTCTCAATTCTATCTATGTCTTGATCATGGCTATTTTCATAGACCCCATATTCTCTCTTATCATCATAGGCATAAAATCCCTCACTACAATCATAGTCTTCCATGTTGTAGTCACAATAATTTGAGGCTACTAAGATATGTTTTCCTTATATCACCTTGTACCTACAAAATGAACAAACAAGATTAGTAGTAAAATCTCCCCACCAACACTCGTATACACTCACCTTTGTGATCCTCACAATTGGAGCGGTGAATAGTAAAAGTTGCTTATACTCCGGTAGTTAATAAGGTGTCAATCACTACTTAATGGCTGAAATAGATTCTTGTTTGATGGACTCAAGACACAAAATAGAAAATTCTACTTACGAACTTGAAACAAAAAATTACGAAGAATTAAAAATGAGAAAAGCAAATAAAGAACGATAACACGAAAGAAAAGGACACTAAAACTAATTCTCAACCTAGTGGATAGTTACTAGTTTGCTAATTTGTGATAGAATCAACAAAATTAAAACTAAGAAACAAGAATAGAAACTAAGAATCCAAAAATTTGAGCTAAAAATATGGGTGTGCAAAGTGATGATGTGGCAGCTTGTGATTAGAGGATAATTTGCAATTTTTTTTGTGTTCTTCACTTTGAGTTTCAGCCAATCTTCAATCCCAAGAGTGTATATTCGGTATTGGGGGAAAATTGCAAGGTTTTTGGAGCCTTTTCAAGCTTTAAATGAATTTGAATTGAATTGGTCCCCTTGTGCTTGAACTTGTACTTGCACTTGTACTTGATTGTTCCTTCCCTTTTATTGTTTTCTTTCTTTTGGATGACTATGAAGGTGCTTGGAAATTTCCTTGAACAAGTTCTACACTCTCTTTCCTTATTTTTCAAGATCAAATATCCACTTTTGAATATTCTTCCTCAATAAGATATGAAGATGAGGAAGAACACCAAGAACATTCAAGTGTTGACCAACGTTGACCACAAGGCAAATGACCTCCAAATTTAAATTTTCTTGAATATCTAAGGTCACTTTGCCAACCCAAACACAAATATCACAAAATCAATCCAAACTGTCACAACCATAATAGCCCAAAACGTGACCTACCCTCAAATAGCTTCAAACACAAGCTCAACAATGGTGGATAAACACCTCAGATTTAGCTCAAATCTTAGATCTAGACTCTATTAGTGTTAGGGAACAAGGATATAACACTAGAAACTTACAAAACAAAGAAAAAATTAGTAGATCTAAGGTGTAAGGTTCAAATCTACTACCAACAACACGAGATTCAATTTTTTTTTGGGATTTTTTTTGACTCTAGACTTTTTTTTTTGTGAAGATTTTGTTATTATAACAATAAACCAAGACTTAAGAGTTGTAGGAACAACCATAAAACATGGCTCTTGATACCAAATGATACAAAAATGACGTAAAGAGATGAAGACTAAGAGAAATAAGATAATAAACAAATGCAATAAAGTAAGATAGATAGCTTGACATACGAGATTACAAGAAATAGGAACCAAATCGTGTATCAAACAATAAGACCCTAAGACCCGTAAAAACAACACCAAACTCTTACGGTGACCTATAAGGGAATTATCTTCGCCTTATAACCACCGTTTCTAAGAAAAGATCAATAATGGCTTTTCCAAGCCCTACACTACATGGCTTTTCCAAGCCCTACACTAAACTCTCAAAGAGAGAAGAAAAAGTTTTTCAAATATTAATAATAAACTAACTAGAAAATAAGCCTAATGGAGTCTATTTATATCTATTAGATCAAATGACCAAACTACCCTTAATGAAAAGGGGCTTCTATGTAGTGTAAATAAAAGGCACAAAAAGACCAAAACACCATTAATAAGGGGTAGTCATGGAGTGTAAGGACTTCTTATTCACACTTCAACCCTTGCAATCCTTTGAAGCCTCGGGTAGTCATCAAGTAAAGCCTCCAAGCAACCTTCTACACACAAAATTGCTTTATTAAGTGTCCAAAATAACTTCCCCATGCATACTCTCAGGCCTTCAAGGTGTCCAAAACTGGATTCTCCATATTTTGTCCTCGAATGATGGCATCAAAAGTTATGATGGCCATTTGGCTCGTATCAAAAAGAAAAAATAGGACTCTTTTAGAAATGGTTAGATCTATAATGAGTTACTTTGATTTGCCTTCTTCGTTTTGGCCTTATGCATTAGAAACTGCAAACTGTATTCTAAACTTAGTTATTTCTAAGTTAGTACTTTTGACACCTATAAAACTATGGACTGGTCATAAACCTAGTCTAAAACATATTCATATTTAGGGATGTCCAACAAATATACTGAAAGAGGAGGCAGAAAATTTAGAACCTAGATCTGAAGTATGTGTTTTTATTGGGTACTCTAAAGAAATGAACGGTTTTCTATTTTATTATCCTACATAAAAGAGGTTGTTGTAAGTACCGAGGCCAAGTTTCTAGAAAGAATTTTATAACGAACCACATTCTCAGAAGTAAACTAGTTTTATGGGAATTAAGAAAAGAGGTAACGAATCAACCTACTAACGATAATGAAAACCAAATCGAAACTTTAGATTTTAGAGTTAATATACCATTGTATTTTAGTAGTGGGAAAGATGTTAATAGACATACAGTTCCACAAGTACACGATTCTGAAAATCCATTGCATCAAAGTTGTTAGGGTGAATAGGAGGAAGAATTCATTGATGTACCAACATCACAAGATGATGAGGATAACATAGAGACTCAAAAGCCTGCAAATGATGTGGTTCAACCGCAAGATCATAAAAGTGCAGTTGCCTCTATACCGACCTCATCATAGTGGGAGAGAGATATGAAAAACCATCTCGGTATGTACTCTTGGGAGAGTCTTTTTATAGAATCCTTGAAGATTTAAATATGGAGCCTATGAATTACGATGGAGCACTACAGGGTAAAGATGCAGACAAATACATTATTGCTATGAAATCAAAAATAGAGTCTATGTACTCTAACAAAGTCTTGGATAATTTAGAACCACTTGTAGATGGAATTAAACCCATTTGATACAAGTGGATATATAAGAAAAGTAGAGGAGTAAATGAAAAAGTGCAAACTTACAAAGCTAAGATTGTTGCAGAAGGGTTTACTCAGAAAGAAGGAATCGATTATAAGAAAAAAATTTCACTAGTAGACATTCTTAAGTCTATTAGAATTCTCATATCCATTGTTTCTCATTATGATTATAAGATATTGCAAATGGATGTCAAGACAACTTTCATAAATGAGAGTTTTGATGAGAGCATTTTTATGCGGTATCCAGATGGTTTTATTAAAAAAGGGAAAGAACACATGTTGCGTAAGCTTAAGAGATCTATTTATGAATTAAAGATAGATTATAGGGCATGGAACACATGTTTTGACAATGCAGCTACTTTTAGTTTTGAGCAATGTCTTGATAAGTATAGTGTGTACAAAAAGTGGAACGGGAATAAAGTGGTGTTTCTAGTATTATATGTTAATGATATCTTGCTCATAGAAAATAATGTGGACTTGTTGAATTCAGTTAAAGAATGGTTATTTAGTAATTTTGATATGAAAGATTTGGGAGAAACTGCTCACATCCTTGGGATCAAGGTTCTATGTGATCGCAAGAAAAAATGTTAGGATTATCTCAAGCTCTTTATATTGATACAATTCTTACCAGGTTCAACATGCATGGTTCCAATAAATAATTTCTTCCTCTTAGACATCAAATTTCTCTTTGTAAGGATCAATATACTAATACAGATAATGAGATAGAAAACATGAAGGTTGTTCCTTATACATCAAATGTGGGAAGCCTCATGTATGTGATGTTGTATACTAAACCTGATATTTATTTTGCCAAAGTCTTAGTAGATTTCTGTCTACCCTTGAAAAAGAACATTGGAAACAGTTAAGTATATAATCAAGTGCCTAAAAAGGACTAGGGATTACATGCTAGTTTACCATTTGAATGAGTTGGTGCCTATAGGGTATACAGACTCAGATTTTTAGTCTAACAAGGACTCTAAAAGGTCAACCTATGGAAATGTGTTTACTTTGGAAGGTGCAACCATTGTTTGAAGGAGCATCAAGAAAACTTGGGTTGATGATTCCACCATGGAAGCAGAATATGAAGTAACCACTAAGGCAGCTAAGGAGGCGGTATGGCTCAGAAATTTTCTGAAAGACTTGACGGTTGTTCCTGCGATAGAAGCACCACTTATAATTTATTGTAACAGTAGTGGTGCGGTTGAAAATTCAAAGGAAACATGAAGCCATAAGAGTGAAAAACACATTAAGCGTAAATATCATTTGATTCAAGATATAGTGCAAAGAGGAGATATGGTGGTTGTGAAGATTACATCAGAAAATAACCTGACAAACCCTTTTACAAAAGTTTTACCACAGAAGCCTTTTGAAAGACATGTAGAAGGATTGAGTGTTAGAGTTGTGGATACATGGTTATAATTCTAAGTGGGAGATTGTTAAGATATACTATAAACCATGCGATTTTGATGTAGTATTATTTATTGAGCAATTATTTATTTATTTATTTAATGTAATAAATTATTACATTAAATAGATTATTGTCATATATGTGTCCTCAACTTTTCTAGTAGATGATTTGTAGAGTTTAACTTATACATAGAAGAATAAATCATTGGTTCTTATAAATTAAAGTTATAGTTCACAATCATAGATGAAAATTTGGACAAACCATCAGAATGATTATAGCACGAGATTAAATGTAATTTATCTTCATTATGAGAATGGTATAGTTCTAACTTCTCATTCTTGTGCATTTTGTATGTATTGAATAGGATCGAGTAGAGATAGTTGTTTTGACTGACTGATAAAAATATATTCTCTAAACTATTAAATATACATATATTCTCAATCTTGATATAATTATTATAATTTGTATATATTATTTATCATTTTGATTTATTAAAAGGTGAGATTCTGAGATGGGTCAATATTCCTGGTAGATTGAATGATAATAATATGTATTGGTGAAATAATAAGTTAGTTGATGGAATTCATGTCTCGATATAGAGATTGATCATGCAATTTTTATGAGAAGCTTATAAGTTTTCATGTGTAAACTCCGCCGGTGAATTTATGAATTCAACATATGAAATAAGTTAAGGATTGCTCTAAAGAAAATTAATTATTATGTTAAATTCATTAGTAATTTAATTTATTGATTAGTATCTGTAATCTTAACATGAGGAATTACATAAGTGTTTAATAGAAAATTATAAAATAAAAATAGAGGAGTGTAATTATGAATTTTTAGTGGAATAATTTGTAATTTACTATGGCAAGAATAATTCAAATTGATATTTTGAATTAGTTTCATAATAGGGAGTCTCAGTAATTAATTTGGTGGTCCCTACAGTGCCTATATTATACTTGAACTTGGAATTCTATTTTCTATGGGAAAAGAAAAAGCCCACCACCTATTTTTCTTCAAGTAGAAACATGTGTGTTTTTCTTTTCTCCTTGGGCTGGGGGAGTATCTCTATAAATAGGGATTCCCCTAGCTTAGAAATTTAAGAAAAAAATTGAGTATTCTATTAAGTAACCTCCACTCGAGTATAGAGAAAGTTCAACTGTGAATTTGGGATTATTGTAGAAGACTGACTGTTGGGGTCATTGTAGAAGACTGACTGTAGATTCAAAAATGGATTCACTTCAAGACATCTACTCACGCTTCATGAGGTATTCTTTTTTAATTTTAAACATCTATGTATTTATGTTGGTTGTCAATATTACATGCATGTGGTCCTATCTATTTGCTTTCGTGTACCTGATTTTCCAACAATTGTCATCACGAGCCCTCATGCATCTTTATAGATAATCAAAACATAGACGTAGATGTAGACGGTGGAGTATACTCTGTTTCAAGTTTTTTGAAAATTGTGTGTTTCAAGGTTTTTTTGAACATCGTATAATAAAGTTTCATAATTTGCCAAGAGTTTTGGTTGTGGCTAAGAATATTGTTCAATTTTGTTATCCATGTATTCGGTGTTACTGATTTGATGAACTTAATTGAATTATTCGGTGTTAATTTTTCATGAATGATGGCGGTTGCCAAGAACCCTTCAATTTTGAAATTGAAAGTCATGCAATCGGTATAGTTGTTGTCGTGTTTTACTGTGGCAAATAAAGTGGCATCGTTTGTATTTTATAGTGATTTTAGATATTAGTTTATTATAAAATATTATGCACATTGACGTTGGTTATATGAATAAATAGTTTATTATAAAATATTATGCTCATTGACATTGGTTACATGAATAAAGTAACAGTGTTATCAACTTTAATTATTTGGGCATTGTTTTTCCTTTTATCTCACGTGAATATGATATTGTATATTTAAAGAATTTTGTGATTAATAAATAGTAATCACTTAAAGTGGTTTATATATTGGAAATCACTAAAAAGAATTAATTTTTTTACATGTGTGATTATATCAATACATATATTGAGAATTGTGATTAATAAATAGGATCTATAGAAGTGGTCTATTTATTTGAGCCATTGAAAATAACTCAATGTATTATGTATAAAGTGTCCCAAATAAGTGTACATGAGAAGAGGTATTAATGATTTTCACCCAAGAAGAAAGCGTAATAACTTGAATTCTCAGGTATATTAATGAAAGAAAATTATTTTGGTAAAAAGGGTTCATCCTCATGATTACTGACAACGCGCACACACAAGTGTACGTGGTCTAATCAAGTAGTAAAGTATCGTTCAAGAAGCCAAGTATCGATCCCAATGAGACTTGATTCAACAACGATTCAATTTTAGTTCACAATTTAGATTAGTTTAGTGCAAGAGTAACCAAAAAGAGAAGTTGGAAATTGTAATTGCAAGTAAAATAAACAATGCGTAAAGTAAAGATCCTAAAACAATCAATAGGAGAAAACCCAGGGTTAAAGCACTTTAAACAATCATACTATGTTATTGAATTTCATTCGTTAACTTGCTTAGCTTGGTTGTTGATTCGTAGGGTTAATTGCATGATTATGGTTTCCCAACCTCTAATCCTTTACTTAAGTTGAACCTTACAACTACATTGTTGAGCGGGGATATAATAGTTCACTTAAGTTCCTTAAAGCTATCATCCTACATTTGAATCAAGTTCGTCTCCTAAGTACATCCCTGACCTAGGTGCTAATTTCAATTTTTTTATTTTATAAAAGAATAAAAATTCAAACTTTGTTTATTCCTATGTTCAATCTCCCTATTCCCTCTCCCGAGTCCAAAAGATAGACAATTGATGTATTCTAAGGGCCGTGAATCCTTAAAATAGTTATAATAAGAATAAAAAAATAACAAATAATGATAATCAAAGTTAAACGAATTCAATTCAAAACTATAATACTCATGTTCGTGGCTTTAACCCCGGAAAAGGGTGTTTAGCCATGCATAGTCATAATCGTAATCACAAAATTATAATTAACAACTAAAAACATCAATGAACTAAATTAAAATAATAAAAACCTAAAGAAGTAGTTGTAGAATCCCCTTGATATCCAAAAATATGTCCAAAAAATATGTAAAAACGTGATAGAAGGTGTATTTTTAGTATAAGAGTAAGCCAATTCCGTGTTGGACAAGGAAACTGTCAGTTATTGAGCCCAGGACTGGGTGGGGCGTCGCCCTGGCTATAGCCCCGCTCCAGGTGGGGCGGCGCCTCAATATCGCCCTGAGCCTCTGGAAGTTGCTCTCTGAATTTTGGTTAAGTGTTGAGTCTCCCCTCTTAGTTCCTTGTCTTGTGGTGTATTTACCATGGATTTAAAGCCTTCTTAACATCAAAATATCATCATATTCAGCTCTCAAATCATCCTACAAACTCAAACCACACGAATTAGGAGACAAACACAACACACTACTCATAACGATGAATCAAAACAAGAGCTAAACTAGGCTAGTTCGCATTGATCTTTCACTTATTGCTCCAGCTGTACACTCACTCAAATTGAACTTTTCTCACTACCAACAAATTATTCCACTCATAATCACACATTTAAACCATAAATAACACTTTAAACACAATAGAATCCAACGACATCAACTAGACAAGCACCTAGCTCATGCTAGTAACACTAGTTTTACGGGTTGAACTCTAATTTAAACTTTTAGGTACAAACTTGTTTTGAATTCACTTTGAACATTGTAAACACATTCTTTAACACTTTGATACACATTTATCTCATTATATACCCATATAACATATGAATCATACTCAAAACAAGGCTAAAAGACTAGAATAGTGACACTAGAATACATAAATACACCCAACATCACCACCCCACACTTAAAGCCTTGTTCGTCCTCGAACAAATATTCACTATAAACATCATGAGTTGGAGACTCTACACTTCTACTACATGAAAGACACTCAAGCTAGTACTACCATGACTACCTAGATTGCAAGTTTCTACACTAAGCATGTTACAAACATGATTGAAAGCTTATGAATATTACTCCAAAACATCCTAACCTCAAGAATTGAACCACCTAGTTGGAAAACTCATGCTTATCATTCAATCAAGGAAATCATAAAAATCACCCACATTCATTAAACATGTACCCCACACAACAAGTGAGTTACCCATAATCACTCACAATTACACAATTCATAACATGATGGGTACAAGAATCAAATTACACTCACTCTTACAAAGAATTCACAAGTTACACACAATGAACCATAATCTTGACCTTAGTGTAATGATCTACTAATATTAGAATGATGAATTTAGGATTAAATAGGTCTTTTTCGGGTTGTAATGTAGGCTAAGGGATGGGTAGGAACTATTTAGGAATAGTGACTAACCTCTCTAAGCATTTTAATACACTACATTAAACATTTAAAACCAATCTCCAACAACCAAATTTCACTTTTTTATCCATCCATATCTTTTGTTTATGCCCCATCTCTTTTAAGCATTTTCACAAGCACATGGTGGGCGTATTGTTTATTCCTTCAAGATTCATTTTTTATCATTTTTTACAATCATGGGAATATTTCTAACACCATTTATATCACTCCCAACCACCACACATCAAATATAAACACCAATCTATTACCTTGGGGCATAAATTTCACTTTTTTCTACTTTAATTTCTCAAACTCCTTATTAAATCAATTTTTTCATTAAAGCACTTAGGAGCTTTTCTGGATCAAATTATGGTCTATCAAAGAAGGGGATTAGGTTACTTATGAGGCTACCAAAGAAAAGGCTAAATTCTCAATGGTGGTTAACTAAGATAATGCACAAAGGGTAGGACAAATAGAAGGTATAAAACAAGGCTATCAAAGAAATGCTTAAATCATCTCCTATACCTACACTCTTTATTTTGCTTTACACACACCGGGAAAGATCTAGACATCACATGCAACAAAGAATATACAAAAATCTCACACGCATATGGTACATGTTCAACTCAATAGGATCATGATAAACTCCTAACCAAACAATAACATGAATTCAAATTTAAGCAAAATAGCACAAGATTCATAAAATTTGAGCCTAGGAGTTTCAAAAGTAGCAATTCACTTATTCCACATGCTTTTATCAAATAAATACTTGCACCATGTAATAAAAAATATCCCCAACAAGAATATCTTACACCAAAATTTTTTAAATTGAGACAAAATTTAGGAATTTCCCCACCCCACACTTAAAAATCTGCCTTGTTCCTAAAGTAAATTTAAAAGTAAGAGATAGAAATAATCCTTGAGGCCTCTAGGCATAGCTAGTAGCATTTTTACATATAAATAAGATCCGTGGTACCCCACACTCTATTTTTGCCATGCTCCAATCTCAAGTTTATGGTACTCAGACTTCCCATTAACCTGCGACTCAACCAAAAACAATAACTATGTGAAATAAAAACTAAAATCTAAAATATAAAACATACCTAATTAACTTGGGTTGCCTCCCAAGCAGTGCCTGATTTAGTGTGGTGGCACGACCCAACTAAAGACCTAGTCATTCTCTTTCCTTCTCTTTCTCATGCTTGGTCTCCATCTTCTTATTCCCTTCACCACTCTTGGGTGTGAATTCTCATGTGCAACAGATTTATCAACTTTAGCCTTTTTAGGATCATCAATTAGCATCAAATCAGGCTTAGGCGGTAAAAGATTAGGCCGCTCAATCAGGTAGTTTAAAGAGGTCTTTGGTGGACTAGCCACCCTACACTCATCCTCTTCAATCACATTAATCATACACAAATTTTTATATTGAGACATTAGTATGGGTGATATATATACATCAAATACCACCTTTTCATCCTCTACCCTCATTTTGAGTGTGACTTCTCTAACATCAATCAACGCTCCTCTAGTTGCTAAGAATGGATGCCCTAAGATAATTGGTACCTGTTCGTCTACCTCAAAATCAAGAACAATAAAGTCAGCAGGAATAATAAATTTACCAACCCTTATGAGGACATCCTCAATTATTCCTTCTAGATGTACCATAGATTTGTCTGCTAGTTGCAAAACCACCTTGGTCTATTTAGTCTTTCCCAAGACTAATGTGTCAAACAAGGATAGGGGTATCAGATTCACTCTAGCCCCTAAGTCACTCAATGCATGGACCAATTTACTCTCAATTTGGATAGAGAGAGTAAACTTCCCCGGATCTCTTAATTTCTTAGGGATTTTCTATGTCATTATAGTGGTACACTCTTCAGTGAGTATTATCGCCCCCACATCCTAAAATTTTACCTTATTAGCAACCACATCCCTCAAGTACTTTGTGTACTTGGGCATACCCTACAGAACATCTAACAAAGGTAAGTTAATGTGAAGCTCTCTAAATGTATTAAAGAACTTCTTAAACATGGAGTCCTCCTTTGCTTTAATTTGTCTCTGAGGGAAGGGTAGTGGCGACATCTTCTTCTCTTCTTTTTCAGAATCTTTTTCTTTCAAGTACTCTGACTTCCTTGATTTTTCAGACTCTTTTTTAGAAACCTGTTCTATCACCACATCAATATCTACCTCCTTAGTTTCCTTTGGAGGTTCTTCTTAAAGCTCTTTACCGTTTCTTAAGGTGATTTCCATAACCTGCTTTGGATTTTCCATATCTGCTGGAAAACCCCCTTGTGGCCTAGTATTTAATGCTTGTTGTATCTTCCCCACTTGAATCTCCAAGATTCTATGAGCTTATTGTGAATTTTTCATATCTGTAGCCAATTGTGTCTGATTAGCTGGAAGCTGCTTCAACATCTCTTCCATATTGCTAGTTGACTGATTCACTTATGGCTGTGGTTGCTGAATTTATTGTTGTTGCATTCCATGGCTGAATCTGCCACTTTATATTGTAGGCATTATCATAATTTGGACTTTGAGCATTACCTATATATATCACTGATTTTGGATTTGAAGCACATATAACTACTAAGTGATCACTATTATCGCACACTTCACACTAACCTGCAGCTTGTTGGATGACATTGACTATGGTTTTTAGTTGTGGAGCTACTAATTTTAGGCTGTTGAACTAAGTGTTTATCATATTTTGCAATGCTGCAACCTGAGCTGATAAGGCTGTAAATTGGTCCACCTCTAGTACACCCGCAATTCTTTTCATGGCACTTCTAGAATCTGAATGCCATTTGAAATTTCCTTGTGCTATGTGGTTCAATAATGTGTACAACTCATCATAAGTCAACTCTAGCGCATGACCACCTACGTTTGAATCTAGCAAAATCTTCGTATTGTGATCAAGAGCTTCTACAAAAGTATGAGCAAGTACCTCATTGGATTGTTGGTGGTGTGGACAATCCCGAAGAAGGACCTTGAAGCATTCCCCAGCGTGATATAGATTTTATCAAGCTTTTATTTAAAGCTCACTATCTCACTGTGAAGTCTCGCAGTTTTGCCTGATGGAAAGAATCTGATGAGGAATTTTTAGGCTAAGTCATCCCATGATGTGATTGAATTAGCCGGCTCCGCATTCAACCACCTTTTAGATTCCCCCAACAGTGAATGGGGAAAAGTGTTAGCCTCACATGATCTGTGCTCACCCCAGTTAGAATGAATGTATCAGTAAGCTCAATACAAGTCTGTAAGTGGACTTGTGGATCCTCGTGTGAAAGCCTTGCAAACTGTCCACTGCTGATGAGATCTTAAGTCAAAATATTTAGATTAGGATAGGTGGTTATAGGCCAAAAGCCCAAATGTTTAGTTTAGGACAGATGCAGATGGGCTGAAAAGCCTAAATTAGTTTAGGATAGGGTTTATAGATTTGGACTCAGGAGCCTAAATCTCTTATTTTCCCCTTACCCCTTTCTATGTTTATTTTTTATTTATTTTTTTAAACTAGTTAAGTTCCCCACTAAGTTGTCCAAAATTGATTTTGCACAAACTTTTCCTTAATCAATTTCTTTATAAAAACAAACTCTTTTTTTAAGAGTTAGTCAAAAAAGTTATTTTCAAATAGTCCGAATAACCGCATACTCTTGGTGCCTTAACAATCTTCCAAAAGTATTAATAGGAACCACTTATCCAAAATTTCTAAACTTAAAGATTTTTCTGTTTTGAACCTTTAAGTAATTTTCAAATGTTTTCTTGATTTTCTTAAGTAAATTAAGTGGCGACTCTGTTTTTAAAAGAAAAGAAATTTTGAAAACTTTTTCAAAAGTATTCGAATTCGTAAAAATGCAATAGTCATCTTTTCTCCGCAAAATAGAAATGACGATTCTGCTGGGGACTTTAACTTGGTTCTAACCAAGTATTTGAATTAACTTCTATGACTAACTATTCAGGTTTGTAATATTTAAACTGTTTATCTGCTTATGTGTTTAAATTTTTCGAAATTAAATTATTGCATTTCATAGCATACTTTCCCATTTGAAATATATAAATTATTTGTGGTATCGCGGATGTCCCGAACCCTATTGTTCAATTTCAATTCAAGTGTTGTAAATAGGACAATTTATTGGTACGTTAGGCGTTTAATGGTTGTTCGTATTTCCAAACTCAAGTTTTCCACTTGAAAACCTAGTCCAAGCCCACTCTAGACACCTAGGATAGAGCAAAATCAAAACCCTCTTTTTAGGCATAAGCCTAGAATGACTCAATATATGAGGGGGTATTGGACCCATTAGAAAACCTATCTTGTGTATATTAGCCACGAGCCAATTACAAATGAATCATATTTATGTGTTGAAGAAATATATGTTATTTAATTCAATCCATTATCCTTTGGGTAGAGGGAAGGCTTATTTTGTTTGCTTTCGTGTGTAGGAATGGCTCAACCATACCCTTATGAAAGATTTAAGATGGTTACAAAACATGATAACTTCCTGATAGTTTGGTAGTCCCATATGAATGCAAAATATAAAGAGATTGTTAGTACAAATATCGAACATCTACCTTCACTTATTGAGATAGTCGCTTGGCCTGAAATGATCTATGTACTAATAAAATTTTGGGAGGATGACAACATGGTGTTCCACTTTGGGGAAGTCGAATTGACCCCCACTATTAAAGAACTAGTGACTTGTTATTAAAGCATCGATATGAGAAAAAAAATAAGAAGTGCACCCGACAACAACATTCTAGTCCCTATTGTATGGAACCGTCTAAAGATCAAGGATTCCTTTTCAATTGATGATGATATCTGGTTGGGAGAACGTGATGGGGAAACCATACCTTTTTTCGAGTTGTATCATCGATTTGGAAGGTATAATGCTTTTGAGAGACTCGGACATAAATTTGAATCGGACACAAAATAGAATGAGAAAAAAACATTTGCTTTGGCGGTGGGCTTACTTGGAACTATGGTGTTCCCATAAAAGAGAAAATGGCACTATTCATCCAAAAGTCCTTATGGTGACACACTCCCTCTTCTACAACGTGAATTACAGTCCCACTAAGGGTTCTATACATTAGCCCCTGTGATCGCTGTTGAAATATATCGAGCTTTGGGATGATGTCAAAACGAGCGTCATTTCTTCAAGGTTGCAATGTTATCTTGCAATGGTAGCTAATGAACCATTTGTTAAAAGATCCTAGAGTATAGAAGCCAAACCCCTAAACAAGGGTAGATCGTCTATCATCAAATATCATTTGGTTGTCTCAACAAACTTTTAAAAGGGAAAAAAGTTTAGAATTTTGGTTCAAGATTTTTGAGAAACTAGGAGATGACAATTTCCAGTGGTCAATTAAATATCTGTATACAGGGAAGTACATTACTCGAAGGGATGAATGGACCTTTTTAGTACTTGTAGATCTCAGGGTAACTCAGCCTTATAATCCTGGCAGTCCTTAGACAATTTGAAAACAAGCAGGAAACACCACAAACTGTGCCTATAGCTAGATTCATCTCCGAGTATGTAAAGGCGAAACCCCACTCAAGGAATACATGGTAAATGGGTGGAGGAGAAGAAAGACTAAAGAAATCTTTCTTCATATTAGGTATGAACGCGAGGTTAGTGATACCTACAAAGAGTGGTTGAAGAAGAATCTTGCCGGAACATTGGTCCCGGGTCCGAATGTGCCCACACAAATCATTGATATAGAATCAGAATATCAGATTTGACTCCACAGGCTTCAGGATGAATTACAAAAAATTTAGATTGCACATCAGCAGATGCATATTGAGGATACCTTAGCCATACACCAGTTGAAAGAAGAGTTAAAGCGAGCCAGGTTAGAGGTTGATGATGCTAGGCGGTGTTTGATTGATTTAGATAATTGCATGGTTTCCCAGATTAATAGCATAGGGAAGATGACCTACGAGATTAAAACACAACTATGAAAAATTCACTTGATCACCAAAAGATATCGCATATAGCAAGAGGTGAATAAATCTAAAAAGTCAAAGGTCGATGAAGGAACATTTAGGAGCTAGTTTTTCTATCCCCTGCGCGGGACCTTGTTCTTTCTTTCATGTTATTTTACCTTTCCCTAAAGATTGTATCCCTTTAATGCAACTTTTATAGGTATTTATGCCATTTTTATATATATCTATGTATATTTTCGGGGATAATGGATTGGTTTTAAAAGGCATATATTTCCTTCAAAATTTGCTAGGCCAACCCTTCGCTCAAAAGGGTCACCGTAATTAAGATATGCGCTTATTATAATGTTGTTGTGTGATATAACTTTCTTATGTGTTTATGTGAGTTTGTTTGAATCAAAGGAAAAGTTATCTACTATGCTTTCTTAGGTCAATTTACCTATGATGAAAACAACTCTATCTGAATATTTCTTGTCGAATATCTTGCATTATTTATTATGTATGGGATCTAACACGCCTGCCTTTGAGTTATTTCATGTTGCAGATAATAGAAAACTACTTTGTATTGAAATAAAGACAGATGAACATCCTTACTTCACCCGGTCAAAAGGTCATAAAATTCCATCCCCTATCCATCATTCAAATATAACTGGAAGTGACAAAGATAACACATTGACCATTTGGGAAAATGTGATAGCAGAATAAAGCGAGATGATTGCTGAACTTGCGAGAAAATTTGAAATGCTCCAAGAGGAGATGAATCACACTAGAGATTTGGCTAATCTGGTCATCACCATCAATTCTCCTGTCCCAGGAGGACTTATCCTCCACTCCAAATTCCTTCTCTCAATACCCCTATTCTCGGGAATCATGCAAATAACATATCATCCATCTCCACTCCCTAATTTCCTAAAGATCCCATAATCAATAATCCACCAGTTCATGCTGTCCAAAAAACCTACCGAGATAACAACCAAGATGCTTACCATCCATAAAATCCATCCCTAACCCCATAAAATCTATCTCCAACACCATAAAATCCATTTCAAACTCCAGAAAATCCATTCCCAACTTTACAAAATCTGTCTCTAATTCCACAAATTCTCTCTCAAATTCAACCAAACCACTCTTAAATCCCACAAAATATCCTCAATCCTCAAAAAATCCTCCCTACCTACCACCCAACCTCCTCTCATCCTCAAAATTAAGAAACCATCCTAAATCCTCCTCAAAACCGATCTTTGCCTCCAACCTCTTTCCATGTCATTATATCCCCTAACATCTATAACCTCCTTCTAAATTTCTAGGTAGATTATTATAAAAAGAAGGAAAAGGAATAGAGGATCTAGCATAAAGAGAAGTTTCTAGCCATGAATGAAGATATTAGAGGATCAAGGAATCTCATGAGATAGAGGATAATATCGGCCTTGGGTTGGATGATATATGTGTTCACCCTAGGGTAGATCTACCAGAAGGGTACAAGATCCCTAAATTTAAAGTATTCAACGGCACAAGAAACCCCATGTTTCACTTAAGAAGATATTATGATCAAATGGTTGGAGTAGGGAGAAATGAGGCATCACTAATGCGTCTATTCAATCGAAGCTTAAGTGGCAAAGCTTTAGATTAGTTTACATCTCAGGAACTGAAAAGATGGCTAAGATAGAGGGCATTAGCTAAAAGTTTTCTCGATAGGTTTTCATAGTGATGTGTCGTAGAAACATGGAACTTTCAATGCTTAAAACCATATATTAAGGCATGCACTTAGGTTATTTTAGGATATATGATATGCTTTTGTGACAAGTCTATAATAGAATCGGGATTAAATTGGAAGAAAAAGACCTAAAAAGTCCAAAGTTGCAGAAGGTACGAGTCCCCTCACGAGTCATCAACACCTCATACCACTCGGAGGCTGACTCGTAACCATAACAGAAACCAAGGCCAAGAAGAATAACCAAGTGTAGAGAAGATACGACTGATAGTATTAGCTGTAAGATAAGGGTACGATCCATATCATGAAGTCGTACACTGAGCAGAACCCAAGGAAGCAAATCAGAATTGAAGTGTTGGAAGAATATGAGTCAAAAGTCTGAGTACAACTCGTATAGACAAGTCGTAAGCAGACCAGTGTTCAAAGAGTGAAAGAAAGAAGTCCCAGGTGGATACGAGTGAAGTACATGAGTCGTATGATCAAGGTATGACTCTTGAGTAAAAGTTGTAAGCATAACAGAAAAGTTAAAGCCTAGGAGATCAGACATTAGAATGGACATAAGAGGCATAGTACGACTCATATGATGAGCATATGAGTGGATGAACGAGTCGTACCATGTGTCGATTTGACTTTTCCTTTCACGTTTTTATTAGGATTTTTGAGTATTTTTGAGGTACTATAAATACCCTAGGGTTTATATTTTATTAGGTTACATTATTTAACATCTTTACGTTCTATTATACTCTATTAGATACTTTTTCTTTGTTCTTGAAAATTTGGGTTATTATTCAATTAAAGACTTTAGATTTTATTCATATTATTTTGTGCAATTAATTATATAAATTCTTCATTGATTATCATGGATTGTTGCATGACCATGAGCGGCTAACTTTCCTGACTAGGGCTGTGGGAACCTTAGTGGATTAACTATGTGAGCGAAGTGGTAGATTCACCTATTCTAATGTAAGCTGCATGTATCTTAATCTTCTTCATCATAAATTAACCTCGAAGCTATTGCAGAAGGTTGAGAACAACCTATATTTGCAAACGTCCTCACAAGGGAGTTTATGATTAGGAAAAGAGGATTAAGACAGTAATTTGAGATTCACATCCACACTTATTGTTCCACCATCTCATTTAATAAACTCGAGATTCTAAAGGTAAGATTTGAACTGAAGTCATAGGAAATGAGCAATATAGCGATTCCTGAAGACTCATAATATAAAGGGTAAGATTTACCGACACGTTCACAAGACTGTTGGTGATACGTTGCTTGTCGACTTTACATGTAGAGCAGTAGAGGGTTGAACACGAGAAACTTGCAGATTTAAGAAACTAGGGGGAACACAGTCCTACTGTTCATCTTCTATTTTTTACAACTCAAAGCTCTTAAGTGTGGTTACTACTTACTGATTACTTTAAAATCCCCCATTTACTTTTTCGTACTGCTTGTATGTTACATCTGGTTAAGTAATTATTCAGCTTCTTCCCTATGGGTTCAACCTAACCTATTTGGGTTACTATATTTGGCATCGACCGCAACATACTTTTGTGGAGGTTAGTTTTTGGTGACATCAAATTTTAGCGCCATTATTGGGGAAGACAGTGTAATTTGTTGATTGAATTTGGTGAATTTTATGAGTTTTATTTTTTGTTTTGATTTGGAACACGCTGGTGTATGTTAAACAGTAGGAGAAGAGGCAATCCCTTACTCTTTTTTTTATCCATAGCCAGAAAGAATTCTTCAAAAACCATGAAGAATAGCAGAGCAAGTTCATGATGGTGTTTCGATTAGGGTTCAAGACCCTCACAATTTGCCTCCTACACCACCTAATGATCCACAAAATGTTTCTGAAAGAAAAACTGAACAAATATTAGCAGCAGTAGATGAAGAACCTAGAGTGACCGAAGAGCAGGACCACGATGATGAGGCTAGTCTAGCTCAGTAAAGAGAACTAATCAGGCTAACACAAGTGGGTGACCATCGAGATAGAGTTCAGAGAGGCAGAGTTCAAGTGATCCATACATATCATCCTCTACAACCATATGAGAAAGATAACGAGGATATGGGATATATTGAACCTGTTGAGACCGGAGCTATCATTCCTCCAGCTCAACCCCTCAATATGAAGTTTGACATTACTAGTGCTATGATCCAATTGTTAAACTTAAAGATTATTTTTCAGGAGTAGCAACTAGTGATGTAAATCTACCTTTTGCTAACTTTACTGGGATCTGCACATCGTATACTACTCCCAAAGTGGACCAGGAAGCTTTGAGAATGAGGTTGCTCCCATTTTCATTGACTGAAGAAGCATCACCATGGTTGGGGGAACTTTTGAGAGGTTCAATCACTACTTAGCATGAGTTGCATAAATAGTTTCCCTCTTGAAAGGATGCTACAGTTGAAAGATGAAATTTATAACTTCAGATATTTACCTAAAAAATCTTTGTTTAAGGCATAGTTTAGATTCAAGAAGATACTATTTCAGGAGAAGCATTTATGCATCTTTGGAGGGAATTTGCACAAGAGATATTAGATGATATTTCCGTGAGCAATATAGGATGGAACACTAGGGATATTGAGTGTGGTGCAAGTTCATATGCTATTAGAGAAGCTGGTAATTATGGAGAGAGCAATGATTTGGTAGCACAATAGGTTGCTCAACTTTGGATAGATATTGGGCTTCTTAGAAAGAAATTTGCAACATTGGGTGTTGAGAAAGTAAATGCAGTTGGGGAATATGGTTCTACTTCTAAAACTTTTAAGATTGAATTTAAAGAGGAAGAAAAGTATCTTGATTATAGGTTGGCGGATTTCCGAGCCCAAGGGCAAAGGAATCAAGGTCGGTACTATTATAATAACAGATATAGAGACAAAAGTAGAAATATAGATAGTGATTGGTGATGTAAAGATAACTATAAAGAGAAGAGTGACAAGTATGTTCCACCAGGTAGTCATAATTCAAAATCCAAAATGGAGGCAATATTGTCAAAACTGGTTAAAGGGAAAGAAAGTTAAGAGAGTTGTCTTAAGGATATTAAGGCAGACCTGTCAGGGTTGAATCAGAAAGTTGAGACACATGCTACCACAATCAAGCAATTGGAGCAGGAGTATGACTTGATTCACTCACATTGAATCAAAGGCAACCCTTGCACTCTTCCTAGTTACACGATTGCAAATCCAAAGAACAATGGTCACTGCCATGCCGTTACCACTAAGAGTGGTATAACCACCATAGATCCACCTGTACCCATTGTAGATGAGCAAAATAATTATGATGATTCTATTGATGAAGAGAATAGTAGCAAGCAAGATAAAGGAAAAGACGAGGCTGGGGATCCTATTCTAAAGCCCATTTCGAGACCTCACACTCCTTTTCCTAAAAGGATGAAAAAGAAGTAAGAAGAGGGAATGTATTAGAAATTTTTATCTATGTTAAAGGAGCTGGTAGTCAATATTTCACTTGTAGAGTCATTAGAGCAAATGCCAGGGTATGCAAAATTCATGAAAGATCTAATTACCAAGAAGAGGTCAGCCAGTTATGATCCAGTTGACAATATTCATCACTGTAGTGTTGTAGTTACTAGATCATTAGTAGAGAATAAGAAGGATCCCGGTGCTTTCACCATACCTTGCACCATTGGATCTTTCAACTTTACTCGGGCATTATGTGATTTTTGTTCTAGCATCAACCTTATGCCTTAGCAGTATACAAATAGTTGGTGGTGGGAGCTCCCAAACCAACTACCATGAGACTAGTGATGCCGGATAGAATAGTGAAAAAGCCAGTTGGTATTCTATATGATGTATTAGTGAAGGTGGCTTCTTTTATCTTTCCTGCTAATTTTGTGATCTTAGACTGTGAAGTGGACTTTCAAGTCCCAATTATTTTGGAAAGACCATTCTTAGCTACAGGGAGGATATTGATTAATTTGGAGCAATGACATCTGATGTTAAGACTCAATGATGAACAGGTGTTATATCTATAGAGCAGCTGATGAGTTGAGAGTGATATCTGTTATTGATGTGTTTCATGAATAAATAGACTCTTTCTATAATATTGATGCAGTAACTACTCGGGGAGATACTTCTGATACTATTCCTATTGAAGAGAGGTTCAGGGTTGAAGCTCTAACAACTGCAATCATAAACTTTGATAGTGATGGTATTGAGGATGATGATGAGATGGTATGTTAACTCTATGGTAGTGGTTCTTACACTTATGCACCAAAGAAGCTTGATTTGGATCTGAAGAATAGAACCACTCCACCTACTCGTCCATCTATTGAGGAGCCACCCATCTTAAAGTTGAAGGCCCTCCCTTCTAATCTATGATATGCATTTTTGAGGGCCAATAATACTTTTTTGGTAATCATTCCAGCTGACTTGGGTGATCCAGAAGTAGAAGCTTTGTTATCAATGCTACATAGATTTTAGAGGGCCATAGGTTGGTTAATTATAGATACTATGGGTATTCCGCGGGGAATTTGTACTTATAAAATTCAACTTGAGTCGGAGTGTGTTACAAGTATAGAGCATCAACACAGACTCAATCCTCCTATGCAGGAGGTAGTAAAGAAAGAAACTATCAAATGGTTGGATACTGGTATAGTATATCCCATTGTTGATAACAACTAGTTCAGTCTGGTATAATATGTTCTGAAGAAAGGTGGGACGACTATTGTGCCTAATAAAAAAATAAATTAGTGCTAATGAGGCCAGTCACCGGGTGGAGAGTATGCATGGATTACAAAATTGAATGCATTGACTCAGAAGGACCATTTTTCTCATGCTTTTCATGGACCAGATATTAGATAAGTTAGCGGGCAAATGATGGTACTATTTTCTTGATGGGTATTCAGGTTACAACCAAATCACTATTGCACCTAAAGACCAAAATATTACCACCTTCACATGTCCTTATGGGACCTCTGCATTCAGACGCATGCCATTTGGGTTATGTAACGCTCCAGCTATATTTCAGAGATGTATTATGTCAATCTTCGATGACATGGTAGAAGACACCATTGAAATATTTATGGATGGTTTTCCAGTCGTTGGTAATTATTTTGATGACTGCTTAGTTCACTTGGCCAATGCTCTTAGAAGGTATGAAGAATGCAACTTGGTACTTAATTGGGAAAAGTGCCATTTTATGGTCAAAGAAGATATATTTCTTGGGCCCAAAATTTCAAAAGGGGTATTGAAGTAGATAGAGCGAAGATTGAAGTGATTGAGAAATTACCTCCACCAATTTTTGTGAGGTCAAGGATAGAAAAAGAACTGAGAATCAAGTTGCAAACCTCTTGTCTAGACTTGAGGAGGAAGCTATGCAGAATGTTGAAGATGGGCTTGAGATCTGTATGACTCGTTGGAGGACTCGTAAGCAGTTCAGTGAACAATTATCTATTCACTATTTAGCATACGACTCAATCATACAAGTCATACCCAGTGCATACAACTCTTACCCCTCAGTTGTACCTTGTACTGATCATGCACACTGACATTTATTTTCCTATTTTTGCATTCTTTTCCTTATTTAATTACTAATGTATGTATACACTCAGGTATAATGACTCCAAAAGGTGTGTTAGCATCCAAACAAATGGCCAAGAAAGGAAAGGAAAAGGACATCCTTCTAGTTCTGAATCCATTGTCATTGAGTAGCGACAGTGATATGGTCGAAGTCCAAATGAAGGGACAGGTCAAGCCAAGGGATCATAGAAAGGCTTGGGGAAAGAAAGTAATCACTCCAGAGGACTCTCCTCCAAAGGGGCCCAGAAGGAAGAACCCCGACACATCACAACCCCAAACACTGTCCCAGTCTAAAGAGGACAGTGTTAAAAATAATAATGATGAAAATGAGGAAGATGAGGGTGATGATGTTAAATCTAGTTCTGATGAAGAAAGCTCGGAGAAGGTTGGTGAAGAAGAGGTTGATGCTATACCAATTGATCGATAGGACCCTCTGCTAGTTCTTACACCTTCTCCGGTGCCTACTGTTGAATGGTGGGGTTCCCTGGCATGTAGGATTATATAATAATGGGTTGAGAAAACTCCAAAATGGAAAAACCAAGTGAAGTCTATACCTTTAGAGAAGATTGATTACAACTGGGATGGCAGAGTTTCCCAAATATGAGGCTCGGTTCAGATAGTACGGGTTCGAGTGGATCAGCAGAGCACCCGAAAAATACAGTATGGCTTTGGTTCGAGAGTTTTATGTAGATTACAAGGGAAAGTTGTTGAGACATTATCCACAAGGCCGATTGTAGAGAGGTGATGACCGCATTACCTCGTTATTTATTAGGGGTGTGCGAGTCAATATCTAACCACGTACTATATCTAGATTCTTATACGAGCCAGATTAGTAGCCCCCAATGAACACTGATATGATGGAGTACTGATTGAAGGAGATGTGAAAGGTCACTAGGAAGAAGTTGGGCTCGGATGACAAGATGGGGAATTTTAGGTGGATTTCCAAGTTTATTATGACAAATGGTGAAAATGTTGTGTGGGTAGTTAGAGGCCCGGAAGTGGCCTCCAAGAAGATAGGAAATAACACGTAGATGGTCAAGGCTAAGGCATGGTTGATGCTGGCTTGACCCATATTATGTCCCACCATTAGGTACAATTGTCACACCCCTTTTTTAACCAATAGATAAATTCTAAAGTTCGAAAGGGTTTTATTATTAAAGTGACAAAAAATTGAAATTTTATTTTGAAAAAGATTATTTATATTTTTTATTCAAAGTCACCACTTGACATAATTTGGTGTGACAAGTCACCTTTGAAAGATCCTTTTCAAAATAGTTTGACTCTAAAAACTGATCTGCGAACAGAGATTCCGATTAAGGAATTCTGTTGATCGAGGGGAAGGTGTTAGGCATCCCTCGGTCCCGTGGTTTGACCTAGGTAGCTTGGTGGAGCGTATCGTCTAATTTGACATGATGAATATATAAACCACACAAAGAACATAAACAAACATCAAACAACAATCCAAAAACTAAAATAATAATGTCCAGTCCAATTATTACAACCCGAAATGAAAAAAAGGTACTAAAAAATAAACCTGCACTAACCTACACTAATCCTAAACTACGATCCAATACCTTACCCGATGCTTCGGGCCTTCATCATGAACCTCTTTTGCGTACATGATACGTCGGGGCATTCCCCGGTGAATAAATACAATGTGTCTCGGGGCATTTCCCGGCCAAATGAGTACAATTTTTCAATGCGAGAAAACCACATATTCACCTAAATTTTTCCCCTCTTTCACTCAAATATCTCCCTCTCCTCTCGATTTTCCTAAATCTCCCTCCATTTTCTCTGATCAACTTTTGTTTTTTGCTCCCTCTCTGTGAAGTGATGTGTGCGCGAACTTTGGAGAGTGTGTGCGTATAGAGTTTATAAAATGGAGATGGAGCCGAGTGTATTGTGAGGTCTATGCCTGAGTATATTGGTGAGGGAAATAATCAGTGAGAGAGTGAAGCTCTTTTCTTCTTTTTCTTTTTTATCAATCTATGAGTAGGTGTGTATCGATGGAGAAGAATGGTCCATGAGTCTTTGTTCTCCTTCCAGAATAAAAAAATAAGAGTATCTCCCCTCCTTTCCTTTATTACTGTGGACCCCCTCTTTATTGTAGTATAGTGTAATTATGAAAGGAAAAATGGGGAATCACGTGAAAGGGTGGGGCTAGGCTAGGTAAGGGTGTGGGGTGTGAGGTGGGGTAGGGATGGTTATTAGGATAAGATAAAATTTGTTAAGGGTTGTTATTTTTTTTGTATTTTTGTGGGATATAATAATACGGGTGAGGACACGTAGTACGACGAAGGTAAAATGGTAAAAATGCTATCGGGGAGAGACAAAATTAGGTGTCTACATCATGCCCTCTTTGAATGTAAACACGAAGTGTTTTCAGACAAAGAAGTAGACAACGAGATCAAATTTTGACCCGACCCTTATTTATGGAAAGAAACAGAAGGAGGAAAGATAACCGAGTTGGAGAGTCGAGTGAGGTCCTGTCGAGGTTCCGGTCCGCGGTTCTGTCATTACATCAAAATGAAAATTACAAGTTAAAAACATAAATGAAATTACAAAAACTCTATCTATGAAGCTTCTTTGACTCTTGACTTGCTATTTCATCACCCTGTTCTTCAGGTGGGCTCCTGACTTGCAATTTCTTCAACTTGTTGCTTGCCTTTCAATTTCTTCACCCTATTCTCCAGGCGGGTTCCTGACTTGCTATTTCATCAACTTGTTGCTATGCTTTCAATTTCTTCACCCTATTCTCCAGGCTGGGTTCCTGACTTGCTATTACATCAACTTGTTGCTATGCTTTCAATTTCTTCACCTTATTCTCCAGGTGGGTTCCTGACCTGCAATTTCTTCAACTTGTTGCTTGGTTTTTCATTTATTCTCCCTGTGCTTCGGGAAGGCTCCTAAAATCACATCAAAATTGGAAAAAAGATTATCCCAAACAAAAATTATCATAAAGAGAAATTTCGTTTGCCAAAAAAGTAAAGTTCCAAAAACAAGAATTAAATTTTGCTCCAGTTTATCATCAAAGGACTTTTGTGAAAGCCACATCATTATAAGAATAAAGGAGAATGACTCGACTATAAGGTACGTCTTACTAGGAATCAAGGGAATGACTCGACAAAAAGGTACGTCTTATAGGAATCAAAGGGAATGACTCGACTAAAAGGTACGTCTTCTAGGAATCAAAGGAAATGACTCAACTAAAAGGTATGTCTTATAGGGATCAAGGGAATGACTCGACTAAAAGGTACGTATTATAGGAATCAAAGGGAATGACTCAACTAAAAGGTACGTCTTATAAGGGTCAAAGAGAATGACCCGACTAAAGGGTACGTCTTCTAGGGGTCAAGGGGAATGACTCGACTAAAAGGTACGTCTTATAGGGGTCAAGGGAATGACTCAACTAAAAGGTACGTCTTCTAGGGTCAAGGGGAATAACTCAACTAAAAGGTACGTCTTATAGGAATCATGGGGGATGACTTGACTAAAAGGTACGTCTTATAGGAATTAAAGGGAATGACTCGACTAAAAGGTACATCTTATAGGAATCAAAGGGGATGACTCAACTAAAAGGTATGTCTTATAGAAATCAAAGGGGATGACTCGACTAAAAGGTACGTCTTATAAGAATCAAAGGGGATGAATCGACTAAAAAGTACGTCTTATAGGAATCAAGGGGATGACTCGACTAAAAGGTACGTCTTATAGGGGTTTTAGGAAATGACTCATCTAAAAGGTACGTCTTATAGGAATCAAGGGAGATGACTCGACTAAACGGTACGTCTTATAGGGGTCAAGGGGAATGACTCAACTAAAAGGTACGTCTTATAGGAATCAAAGGGAATGACTCGACTAAAAGATACATCTTATAGGAATCAAAGGGGATGACTCGACAAAAGGTATGTCTTATAGGAATCAAAGGGAATGACTCGACTAAAAGGTACGTCTTCTAAGATTCAAAGGGAATGACTCGACTAGAAGGTACGTCTTCTAGGAGTGAAGGTTAAATTTAAGAAGTGTATGAACCAACAAATGAAAACTGAAATCCCTGGACAAGAAAGTGTCTCTGAGGGATATAATATGATTAATTTTACCATGATTTAATTATCAAACCTGTGCAGCAACATTGCTTCCTGCATTTGTAAAAAGCAAGAAATTATGATCCTTGATGTTTTGGCCTTGAAATCCTTGATTTGAAGGTAATATGTTTCCTGTTTCATCAAAGAAAACTTGTGAGTTTAAAACATGGTGGCTGGTTTGTGGCTTTGTCTTTCGTGGCAAACGCTCTTGCCGTCATTACAATTAACCTTATTTCCAACCATTAGCATATGTCATTGACTTGCTGCATCATTGACCCAACTTAGTTTATTAAGAGTGACTCTAAAACAAAACACGGTATCTCTGTTTCACCATGCTCATCAAATAAACCTTTTGAACCTTGGTATTTTCATAAGTTCCCAAACTCGTCTGTTGACATAATTTTTGTATGCCTTATTTCGGCTCACAATTATATCTTTTGTATGTGCTGGCCCTTTTGTCTTGCTTTGTGCAATTGAAGAAGCTGGTAGCCAGTTTTGCAATCTTTTCTCACTTGTTTTGACATATATTTGACTCAAAGACAAAAAAAATGACAATGACTTTTATTTGGACAATTGACTCAAGAAAACAAAATAAAATAAAGAGAAAGAAAATACAATGAGTGTCCCCATTTGAAACAAAGAAATGAAAAATTTAGCTAGAAATAATGACAGTCAACTCTAATGATTATGTCATGCATTTTGGATTAAGCAGCTTGATCTTTTCATCCAAACTTTCTACCCATTTTTGTTGAGTTAATGGTCTTGAAACTGAGTTGCTTCCTTAGGTCAATTGTATTTAAGACCTCATTCGGCTAGTGACACCTTGAAGGATTTTTGCCAACAAGCCTCTCTCATTTTTCTCTCAGCTTACCATCACCTTATGGTGCCTGTGAGGGTTTTCTCCAATAAGAATCTCTTATTTTTATCTCTCTCAACTTACCATCGCCTTATGGTGCCCGTGAGGGTTTTCACCAATAAGACTCTCTCATTTTATTTCTCTCTTGATTTCTTATGCTGAGGAAGACAAGTAGTTCCCAAATGCATCATCATATCCCTTGCATACTTAGCCTTAACATCCTCAAAGATTGATCTGAAGGTCTTTCTTTGGTTGTAACATAGCTTTTGGATAGGATTAGAAAGAAAGGATGACATGCCGCCCAAACGACACCTGAAGTGGGGTAGGACTTACAACTTTTTGAATCGACTCAAACAATGAGGATTAACTCATGACCCAGTTTCTTTGGCCTTGGCAATTCTAAACTTTTTATTTGGTTGGACTGAGCCCTGAGTAGGGCAGCCTACGTATCTCACCCTCGAGAGAGGAGAATCAGGTCATGCGTAGTTCTGGCAGCTTATTTTTTTGCTTGTTTCTGATTCTTTTTCTTTTCTTTTATTGACTCTTTTCTTTTGGGGATTTTTCCAACTCTATTTTTCTTGACACTTTTTTTTTCTCTTTTTTTTTGGACACATTTTTTTTTCTTTTTTGAACTTTTCTGACTATTGTTTTGCTCGACACTTTTCTTTTGAGCTTTGCTGACTATATTGATTCCAAAAGAGGTGTATGAAAGAAAATAAGACTAAAGCTCAAATGGGGTAAATAAAGGATGACACGATGTTTGGATAGCAGAATGAAATGTCTTCGTCATATCAATCTTTGAAAATGCAAGTGCATATTATGCAATATGAAAGTGAAAGATGAAGATCTTTTGACATCTTTTACAGCATTAACTTTGATTGAGTCTGTGCATCACTATTTCTTCTGCATTTATATGGCATACAACTCCACTTTTGTTTCACATTTATCACATTGAATGACTCATGATTTTGTGGAGCTAATTTTCTTTCTGTTCACGCGGCCACTATTTGATCTAATTGAGACATGTCTTTCAATTGATGACCAAGTTATTCTTGTGATTCTCAAAATAAGTGCCTTAATTTTTAGGAAAGGCTTCAACTTGTCACCAAATGCCCCAGCACTCTATCTATTTTCTCAGATACTTTATTTTCCTAATTTTAACTCTCTGATCCAATGTTTCCTGATCAAGTGGATTTTAAGATCTGGATGAAAATTTTGCTAGCATGTCATATCACGAAGAATCAACATAAAATGTACTATGTAAAGACAACAAACAAACAACACAAATTTAAAACATAAAGGAAAATAGGATACTCCATTTAATAAAAATGAAAGATAGAAGGGTTTGAACATAAACGACAAAGGGACAAAACAAGATAGATCCTGAACAACAACCCTAAAATAATTTGGAAAACTAAAAAAAAGACAAAACAAACTACCAGACCTCTTCCTAGTAGGGAGATGGGTGAATTCTCAATTGCTCATCCTGATAACTTAGCCGCTGGTTTGCATATCAGTATGACTAAAGCTTCCCTCACTATCAATGTTCTGCACCATAATTGATCCATCATGAATCATCTTTTCAATTTCTCTTTTCAAATCTCAACAATCTTCAATACTATGACCCTGAGCCTCAGAATGATACGCACATCGTGCGTTAGGATCAAAATTTCTTGAACGCCGATTAAGGGTGTGCCCAAGGAGAGGAGTGATCATTCCCTCCTATACCAATCTCTGAAATAAACTGGCATATGACTCTCCAATTGGTGTGAAGCTATCTCTCGACTTCGGTCTCATTTCATTGTTTGACTTGGATAGAAAATCTAGCTTAGAAGGGTTTTGGTATGTTTGTGGAGTTAGAGGATGACTCTAGGGCTTTGGGGTATGCCATTGTTGGTAAGATGAAGGTTGAACATGTCGCTGTGCATTATACATTGGATATGGATGTCGAGGAACAGAGTATAATGGATTTTGGGAGTGATTATGTGGAGCCTGGGCATAAACTTGAGCTTGATCCTGAGATCGACGACGATGTAGTCTTCTTGACCTTTCTTGCTGTCCAACTATAATTGCAGATGCATCTTCCTCATTTTTTTTCTCCCCAACACTTCCTGAACCCTTTTGAATTACTTGAGTATTCGCTTTCAATATTGCAAAACTCACAATGCGACCAGTCTTAATTCCCTCTTCTATCATCTCCCCTATTTTAAGGACCTCAATGAATGGCTTGCCTAATGCAGGTAACAAGTGTTGATTATATGGTTCGTCCTACGCTTGAATAAACACCTCCACTATTTTGCTTTCTTTCATTGGCGGTTTTACTCTAGCATCTTGTTCGCGCCATCTGATCGCATACTCCCTGAAACTCTCAGTATTCTTCTTTGTTATACTAGTTAAGGATTTTTCGTCAGGGATCAACTCCACATTGTATTGAAATTGTTGCACAATTTCATTAGCTAGGTCATTCCAGCTAATCCATTTGTCAATGTCTTGGTCAACAAACCATTCTGAAGCTAGACCTGAAAGACTCTCACCGAAATATGCCATGAGTAATTCTTTATTCCCTTCAGCTCCCCTTAGCTGGTTCCAATAGCGTCTCAAATGTGCTACAAGATCTCCATGTCCATCATACTTCTCAAACTTCAGCATTTTAAAACCAAGAGGAAGATGTACACCAGGAAACATGCACAGATCTTTATATGAGACACTTTTGTACCCCCCAAGTCCTTGTATGTTTTTCATAGTCAGTTCCAAACTTCTCAATTTTCTGGCTATTTTCTCTTGTTCTTCTGTCATAACAGGCTTCTCAATGTTAGGAGGAAATTCAGGCGGTTGAGGGCAATCGTAAGGACCAGTCAACTTAAATGTGGGCTCGAGAGCATAATACTGATCACTAAAAATATTCAATGCAGGATCTCTTGTAGAATAGGGAGGCACAATTTGTGGATGAACATCAAAAGTAGGAGCTTCAGGTGGGGTGGTTCCGCAAAAGCATGAACAACAGCTGGAGCCGAGTATGTGGTAGTCTTGGATTGGGGAGTGAGAAAATGAACATTGGAAGTGGTTGGATATTGTTGTCCCTGAGTCGATCCTGATGCATGTTGTGGCATATCAACAAAAATAGGAAATTGTGCATGTGACACGGGAGGCAAGCTAGAAAGATATTCCAGATTATTAGTGGAAACTGGAGGAGGCGGCAACCCATTAGCCCAAGCTCGATGTATTTCTATTATTTTCCACCTTAATTTCTGAATCTCTTCATTATCTCCTACATTCTCATTCCCCAAAATCCTTATCTGATTAGTGACAACTAACTCGGTATCCTTGTTGGCCATAAGTTCCTCTGTGACTTGGAGCAATATGGAGGACCAGCCAAAATGCCACAAGCCAACCACCTTAAACTAACTGGACAAGAGATAGCAAATGGTTAGAGTTCAAAAGTTTTTCAAAACCTCTTTTTTGTTCTTTCTTGAAAAGATCACCGAACCCAAGAAGGGCGCCTACGTATCTCACTCCCGAAAGAGGAGAATTAGGTGTGTGTAGATCGTGAATTCTTGCCAAAATGGCCAACTTAAGCTCTTTTCTTATCTTTTTCTTGAAACTTTAAGAAGAAAAGAAAATAACAATTTGTCAAAAATCTTTTGGTATTTTTCAGGTTTAAACACCCCTATACAAAATGAAATCTATGATTACCAAAGAAAAATCTTTTTGGGTTTTCAATTTTTCTTTTCATACGAAAATGAAACTTGAACCTATTAAAGAAAAATCTTTTTGTAGTTTTCTTTTGTTGATGTATATGACACCTACTCTAAATGAAGAGTGAAGAAAAATATTTTTGGATTTTTAAAATAAGATCCCCGAACCCACAATAGGTTGCCTACGTATCTCACTCCCGAGAGAGGAGAATCAGGGGTGCGTAGTTCGTCCAGATTGGACAAATAACGACTAACTAATAGATTGATCCTAACTTAAGAGACACCACCAAAGACAAACGAATAAAATCTTTTTGGGTTTTTAATTAGACACTTCAACTAAAACTGACACCAACAATTATAAAGGAAAATCTTTTTGGTATTTTCACTATATGAAATGAACAAAACTTCTACCATTTTTCATTTTCTTTTATAAAAATGCTAAAAAATCTTTCTTTTTTTTTGAAAATTTTGAATTATGAATGCATGCTAAAGGAGACAAAGGAAAAATATTTTTGATATTTTCGTTTTTGAGAAATGAGTGCAAAAGGTAATTTTTTTTTTAATTTTTGGATTGTGAAGAACAAAAGCCATAAAGAACACTAAAAGCTACGACACTCTCTTTTTTTTGTCTTCTTTTCGACTCACTTCACTTTTTTTCTCTATTTTTTTCAACAGTTCTTGCCTACGCACCTTACTTCTAACATATGTTTTTCCCAAATCAGTCCGTCAAATGATTACGTTACCCTTAAAGATGCAACATTTAGCACATAGGGATGCTTTAGAGGTGAGTCTCCTACAAAGGACCAAGTGGGACCTACTAGGTCTTAAAATGATGTACATAAGCATGACCTAAAGGTTGACCTACGTTGGGGTTCACTAACAAGGCTGTTTGGGGGAGCGTATGGTCGATAGTGCTGCGACAGCTTTTCACCTACTCCATAACACCGACGGCTCCCCCCCTAAAATAAGGGTGACTCAACTAGAGGTTGTGTACAACACGTGTACTACAGACTTGTTGCAGAAAGAAAGCCTAGGGGTAGACACATGATGCCCGATATAAAAGCAGTAACACATAGGATAAATACTGTAAACAAAGAGCATGAAATCGCACAAAAGTGATAACAATAATACAAACAAAAATCACAAACAATGCTTATATACTCGTAATGCCAAACAAAGACGATACGACTCCAAAATAAGCTCAAATTCTAAAAAATCCCCAGCAGAGTCGCCAGAGCTGTCACACCCCTTTTTTAACCAATAGATAAATTCTAAAGTTCGAAAGGGTTTTATTATTAAAGTGACAAAAGATTGAAAATTTATATTGAAAAAGAACTATTTACATTTTTTATTCAGAGTCGCCACTTGACATAATTTGGTGTGCCAAGTCACCTTTGAAAGATCCTTTTCAAAATAGTTTGACTCTAAAAGCTGATCTGTGAACAAAGATTCCGGTTAAGAAATTCTGTAACCGGAATCTCTGTTGATCGAGGGGGAGGTGTTAGGCATTCCTCGGTCCCGTGGTTCTACCACGGTCGCTTGGTGGAGCGTATCGTCTAATTTGACATGATGAATATATAAACCACACAAAGCACATAAACAAACATCAAACAACAATCCAAAAACTAAAATAATAATGTCCAGTCCAATTATTACGACCCGAAATGAAAAAAAAAGGTACTGAAAAATAAACCTACGCTAACCTACACTAATTCTAAACTATGATCCAATACCTTAACCGATGCTTCGGGACTTCATCATGAACCTCCTTTGCATACATGATACATCGGGGCATTCCCCGGTGAATAAATACAATGTGTCTCGGGCCATTCCCCGGCCAAATGAGTACAATTTTTCAATGCGAGAAAACCACATATTCACCCAAATTTCAAACATTCAACAATATTTCAAACATTCAACAAAATCACAAATTCTAAACTTTGCCTACCCAACCTATGTTTGTCTCCACCAATCGGCATATCATGATAGTACCAAGTTCAATTAATGGTCATTTCAAGTCTAAACGAACAATTAAATCAAACTAACCAAAATCACCAATTATATCAAATTTTTAATTCTCACCCCCAAATTCATTTTAATTCTCAAATCTATGCAAATCATAATCAAGGGAGCCAATCACGAATCAAAATAAATACACCTTCATCACCAACAAGGATCAAATAGAACACATGATATTCAATCCAACACACTAAATATAGTAAACAATGAAATAAAAAGAGAGAGAATAGAATTGGACCTCAATTAGTAGCTTTCAAACTCAAATATTAATCGAGTGAAAAAAACGAAGATCGCGTCTGAATATCCAGATCAGAACCTCGATCAACGAACCCACAACTCAGATCTACCAACTCGACTCAATCAAATTCTAAAAGAAATACCTAAGCAAACCTGAAACCGTCCCCATGAAAATACAACAATTTTTGATGGATTTATCGCCAATTCCAGGCATTTTACGGTGAGTTTTTGAAGCTGACTAAACCAGAGTTATTGTTTTCTCAACACCGGAGCTCCGGTGAGGTCAGACGATGATAAATATAGTGGAAGGACCAAAATTTGGACAGCAATGGCGTTCTCTGATGAATACTTTGCCGGAGCAGTCAACCCGTGTCTTCATTTCCCCTCTCTCGCTCAAATATCTCCCTCTCCTCTTGATTTTCCTAAATCTCCCTCCGTTTTCTTCGATCAACTTCTGTTCCTTGCTCCCTCTCTGTGACGTGATATGTCCGCGAACTCCGGAGAGTTTGTGCGTATAGAGTGTATAAAATGGAGATGGAGCCGAGTGTATTGTGAGGTCTATGCATGAGTATATTGGTGAGGGAAATAATCAGTGAGAGAGTGATGCTATTTTCTCCTTTTTCTTTTTTGTCAATCTATACGTAGGTGTGTATCGATGGAGAAGAATGGTCCATGAGTCTTTGTTCTCCTTCCAGAATAAAAAATGGGAGTATCTCCCCTCCTTTCCTTTGTTACTGTGGACCCCCTCTTTATTGTAGTGTAGTGTAATTATGAAAGGGAAAATGGGGAATCACATGAAAGGGTGGGGCTAGGCTAGGTAGGGGTATGGGGTGTGAGGTGGGGTAGGGATGGTTATTAGGATAAGATACAATTTGTTAAGGGTTGTTATTTTTTTTGTATTTTTATGGGATATAATCATATGGGTGAGGACACATAGTAAGACGAAGGTAAAATGGTAAAAATACTATCGGGGAGGGACAAAATTAGGTGTCTACAACAATGTATTGAGTTAAGTGTGGGAAGCTATGATATCTTCATTCTTGGCTAGTTATGAGTTTAATGTAGGAGAGTTTCTAGTCCATGAGATGAAATATCGGGTTGTAAGAGGTGAGAAGTTATTGCTTGCTTATCCATGTATGATTAAACATCTGTGTTTGGTTGCGGGGTGAAGGAGCTCCCAGTTATTTATCAGATTATAGAGGCCACAAACACCACTGAATTGGGTCTAATCAGAGATGCAACCAACTCGTTGTCTAAGCAGGCATGGAGAGAAGCAGACATGTTAGCAGAAATATGCCGACAGAGCAGTTAGATGAAGGCTGCTGAGACTACTAATGCTGCTGAAGTGGGTGGATGGACTGAGACTGCACATACTTCAGATGCAGTGGGTACATCGAGTGCCCTACCTCTGGTACAGTTTGTAGCATACCACCCGAGAGGTATGCTAGTTAGTTTTATTCTGATGTCATAGGCCATGTGGATCGAGTCCATGACGAGACTGGGTACAGTGGAGGCCAAGGTTTGAAACATAGAAGGGGGGGTGAAGCCCTAGGTAGACACGAGGCTGGTGGACCAGGATAGACAGGTCAAAGGGTGGCTTGATAATTTTAAGTTAAGGATGACTCGGTAGTTGAGTAACGGCCAAACCTCAAACATTATAGAAGTGAAGACTGAGATTGCTGAAATTAAGAAGATGGTCACAAAGTTGTATGACAGACTGGTTATCTCGGAGCCCAAGGTCACGACTATCGTGCCTGATGTCCATGTTGATAATATTTGGGCTATTCTAGAACCGGTAGTTGAGGAGACCCGAGAAAAAATAAGAGAAAGAAGAATAAAAACTATAAGAAGAAAGATGCGAGAAGAAGGCTAAGGTAGATAGCCTATAGGATGAGTAGAACCAGCATGTGGGGATCCGTGAGATGGCTGCTGGAGCCAGTGGTTCGAGATCGACAACTATTGACAGTGAAGGTGGTGGTGATGCAGACCCGTCGAGTGATATTCCAATGAGCACACCGTCCACCACCGGTGCTACTGTTGTTGACCTAGTCTCGGCAGTTGATGGGACTCGTAATGATAATGATGGGACCCAACCTAAGGGCCCATGTGTGGATATCGCTTGATCCGGTGCCTTGAGTGCACAGGTATGTTCCTGGTCCCCTATACTTTACTTTCTAATGCACTAAGGACAGTACAAATACTTTAAGTTGGGGTGTACCATGTCGCCACGGGCTATACTTTCCATGTTTTGAAGACCGTGACCACATTATAATAATTTAAAAAACTGACATGTCTTGTTTATGTGTTTGTGTTGTTTTCATTTTTGTTGTTGTCTTATGTGCTGGGAATAACTGAAATCGGAAAAAAATTTGTGCTTGTGGCAGTAGATCATTGTTTTGAATAATTATGCTTGAAACAGTCTGATTTGAATTTATTTTTTTGCTGAAAATGGACACCCCTCCTAAATTTTTTTGTTAACTGTATGATCTGTATATGGGTGAGATGAATGAGAATCTGATAATGGCATTAAGATTATGAATACAATATCTAGGGTAAAATTTTGCATAGCTGGATAAGTAGTACTTAGTAATGTAACCCTGTGAGAGTGTCTATGAGGTATTACTGAGTTCTCGGTATATCAGAATCAAGAACTTTCCCGATTGCTTTGACCTAGGCCTAGGATAGTAAAGTAGGAGATAATCATAGGCCGTTTTTTCCTAAGTCCACTTGAGCCTAAATCCCCAACCAAATAATTTATGAATCCCTTTGATCCAAATAATTGAGCCTTAATTGAAAGAATTTTTTTGTTTACACTGATTTCACCTGCCCATTTGTACAATGAATCTGTCTTGTCCCTGGTCCTCCTTGGACACTATGAACCTCAACTCAAGCAAATCTCCTAAGTTAAGGATGTCTATTATAGGGGTGCATAGAAAAAATGAGTGTGAAGAAAGATGTGTGGAAGGAAATGGATAGGTGCAGTACAAATAAAAGAAAAAGAAAATTACAAGGAAAAAAAAGAGAAAAAGAAAGTGAGAAAAATAAAACTGCACCTAGTTTACATGACATGTGCTTAAAATAAAAAGGGAAACAAAAGGGCGAAAATAAAATAAAATAAAAGGGTAAATAAATTGACCCCAAAAAATGCATTGTGTCGAGGAGGATTAGTCACTAAATATATCCTAAAAAATACCATACCATCCCCTAACCTATGTTACAAGCCGAATAAAGTCCTTTAGTGATCCAACCTTGACTGTTCAAAAACTTTAGAAGAGAGCATAGGGGAAAGCCTATAGTTTTCTGTATATACCGGCAATACTTCTTTGCGATAGAGAGAGTATTTTGCTATATCCCTGAAAAATTAATTGTTCTATATTAAGTAATAGGGATTTCTTTGATTGTGTGTGCACATGTGATATGCTGTTAGGTTGCTAGACTGATAGGCGAATGTGAGTTGTATATGCCTAGTTGTCTGTTACTAATGTATTGCCATCATCGCATTCCCTTGTGTTTTTCCATGTGATGAATCTTCATACATAGTTTGAGTCTTGAAAGGTTAAAATTAGGAAGGGAACACCATGGTTGAAACTTGAACAAAAGCTTCACTACCATAGGAATATGAGGATCTTCCTGTTTACGCATCATTTTTGTGATTTGTGAAAGTTTTTTATTTTTGTTTGCCTGAGGACATGCAAAAGTCTAAGTTAAGGGTGTTGATGCGCCGTAGAAACATGGCACTTTCGATGCTTAAAACCATGAATTAATGCATGTACTTTGGTTGTTTTAGGATATATGATTTGCTTTTGTTCTTCTTGCAGGTTAAACAGGTCTACAATAGTGTTGAGATTAAATTAGAAGAAAAAGACCTAAAAAATACCAAAGTTACAGAGGGTATGAGTCCCCTCATGAGTTGTCAACACCTCATACGACTTGGCGGCTTACTCGTAACAATAACAGAAACCAAGGCCAGGAAGAAAAATAAAGTGCAAGGAAGATAGGATTAAGAGCATGAGTTGTAAGATGGGGGTAAGAGCTGTATCATGAAGTCGTACACAGAGCAGAACCCAAGGAAGCAAATTATAATTGAAGTGTTAGAATAATACAATTTGAAAGTCTAAGTAAGACTCGTATGGATAAGCCATAGTAGAATAGTGTCCAAAGAGTGAAAGGAAGAAGTCCTAGGTGGATACGAGTCGTATCGTCAAGGTATGACTCACGAGTAAAAGTCCTAAGCAGAACAGAAAAGTTGAAGCCTGGGAAATAAAACACTGGAATAGATACAAGAGACATGGTATGACTCGTATAAGCATACGAATGGATGAGCGAGTCGTACCATGTGCCGACATGACTTTATCTTTCCCCTTTTTATTAGGATTTTTGAGTATTTTTGAGACACTATAAACACCCTAGGGTTTATCTTTTATTAGGTTACATTCTTTAACATCATTCCATTCAATTATACTCTATTATATACTTTTGCTTTGCTCTTGAGATCTTTGGGTTATTATTTAATTAAAGACTTTGGATTTTATTCATATTATTTTGTGCAATTAATTACATGAATTCTTCATTGATTATCATGGATTGTTGCATGAACATGAGTGACTAACTTCCTTGAGTAGGATTGTGGGAACCTTGGTAGATTAACTACATGAGGGAAGTGAGAGATTCACCTATTCTAATGTAAGGTGCATATATCTTAATATTCTTCATCATAAATTGACCTTGAAGCTACTATAAAGCTTGGGGATAGCCTGTATTTGCCAATGTCCTCACAAGGGAGTTTGTGATTGGGAAAAGAGGATTAAGACAATAATTTGAGATTAACATCCACACTTATTATTCCACTATCTCATCTAATCTAATCGAGACTCAAAAGGTAAGAGTTGAACTAATGTCATAGGAAAGGAGCGATAAGGTGATGCCCTGAGACTCACAAGGTAAAGGTAAGATTTATCAACATGTTCACAAGACTGTTGGTGATACATAGCTTGTCGACTTTACATACAGAGCAACAGAATATGTGGTTTGAACACGAGACACTTGCGGAGTTAAGAAACAAGGGGGAACACCATCCTAGTGGTTGTCTTCTTTTGTTTACAACTCAAAGCACTCAAGTGTGGTTACTACTTATTGATTACTTCAAAATCCCCTATTTACTTTTCCACTCTGCTCGTGCGTTACATCAAGTTAAGAAACTATTTAGCATCTTCCTTGTGGGTTCGACCCCAACCTAGTTGGGTTACTCTATTTGGCATCGACTGCAGCATATTTCTTTGGAGGTTAGTTTTGGGTACCATCACGTATAACATTGAAATAGTCCCTAACCGATACTCACTAAACCAGATTAATAAGAAGAGTGATGAGTATTTCTGAGACTATGCCTTCTGCTGCAGAAAAAAGTGCTAAAGTTCAACCTCCCATGATTGAGTAGGAAATAAAGTCGGTGTTCTCTCACACTCAAGAGGGAGAATATTATACCAGGATAGTATCAGCGGTCTGAGAAACAATTATAAATTTGGTAAAAATTAGGGAATTACTAGAAGAAGGCATTTGAATTAGGAAGTTTATCAAAACTCCAACATCATCCGGGTCTTCTGTGTTTCCAAAGAAGAAAAAAAAGATGTGAATGTAGTCTTTACTGATGTTGTTTCTAAGTTGAAGATGAAATTCAAGTCCGAGAACATTCTTTCTTCTTCATCGCCCTTATTTTTTCAATTCGTCTTCTCCGCCCAACTCCAATACCAAGCTCCACAACAGAATATTCTACCCTAATACCGAGTTCCATAGCCATATGTTAACACAATATCAAATTTCGCAGCCAAATTATTAGCATCATTTCCAAGATACCCTTTCAAACCACCAAATGAACTTCCAAGAGCTTCCAAACTATCATCAAGTACCTCCTCCTGCTAATCAAAACCATTAAAACCTCCCTCATCCAAACATCAAAAATAAACCTTCCCAAAACTTCACACCATTAGCTGAAAGTCACACCCAACTCTTTGAAATATTAAAAGCAGTCGATTATCTACAACCTATCCAATAAAAACCTACCAATCCCAATTCCCAATTTTATCATGTCGATCAAAACTGTCCCTACTATTCAAGAGTGGCGGGGCACGCTACTGAAGATTGTATTAACATAATGTATAAGATACATGACTTGATTGATCAAAAGTTCATCACTATTCAGTCACCGACACCAAATGTCAATAATAATCTATTGCCTTATCTTGAGGGAGCCTCGGTTAACATGATAGAAACAAAGAATGAATGGGTGTCTAGCTGGACTATTACTAAGGTAGATTCAGGAAAGCCCAAAAGGACAAAAGAAGTGGAGAATATTGAGAGAGCCATGGATACTTTAAGTGTCAATGAAAGGCCCCAATTTATAGTGATGAACGCCCTGACTCAGGCATATGCTCTACCAACGCCTAGAAATGAGTTTATTGTAGAAACTATTGCCGCCCACAGAATGACACAGTCAGGACGGTGCTATATTCCTAATAATTTAGACAACATCAATGATTCATTAAAGAGGTCAATTACTAAAGAGGAGGCTGAAATTTTTTTGAGGCGTATACAACCAAAGGAATATTCAATTGTTAAGTATTTGGAAAAGACTCCAGTCTAGATTTATATTTGGACGTTGTTAATGAGTTTGTAGTACCACTATCAAGCTCTATTTAAATTCATAGATAAAGTATATATTACCATAGGCATGAGTGTTAAAAATTTGGCGGCAATATTAGGGAATATTATGGGAAGTCACTGCATATCGCTTAGTGAGGAAGAGTTTCCTTGTAAAGGAATAATGCATAACAATGATTTGCACATTACAATCAATTATTGTGACTATGTTATTAATCAGGTATTGATAAACGACAGATCTGGTTTGAACATTTATCCGTTTTACACATTAGTTCATCTGGGCTACAACTTGGGAAAGGGTTGATAAAGCTATGTTAATATGCTGGCTTTTGATGGAGGGCAAACAGATACTATAGGTTAATTTGACTTATACATCTAGATGGGACCTATTGAATTCAAGACTAAATTTTATGTTATGGATATCCATCCTAGTTACAACCTACTTCTCAGGAGGCCGTGGATCCATGAGGCAAAAGCGGTTTCGTTGTCTCTTCATCAATTGTTAAATTTATTTGGGAATACCACGAGGTAGTTATTTAAGGAGAATGAAGCCATTTGAGTTGTCCACATGGTTACATACCTCTGATTAAAGATATTTCAAGTGGTAGAAATTTTTATATGATAGAACTTGTGAATGTTGTAGAGAAAGATCCAAATCCCAATGTGCCAATGCCCTTTATCTATAAGATAATTATGCCTGTGATGTTAAGCAGTATGTTCGAGCCTAGCTGAGGCTTAGGAAAGAGTTTGGAAGGAATTATTGAGCCAATTCTGATCCTATAAAAAGAATTTAGGTATAGGTTAAGGTACAACCCCACAACAAAAGATGAGAATGCAAAAAGGTCAAAGATGGGTTTACCCAAACCATTGCCTCTATTATACTAGTCGTTTCCTTTTCCCGAGGTACCGACAGATGATGGTTTAGGGGATGGGATAGGAAATTTATTCAAAGAATGCAATGCTATACTAGTGGATTTTCCATAGGCTGGTGGAGTGAGGAAGGTCGCGCCCGAAGAGATTTTGCAAAATTGGACATCTACTCCTCTCATAACTTATCTCCCATTGTGGTAGATGAAAGGAAATTAATATTAGTCTTAAAAAATTGGTAATGATATGGAGGAGGCCCCGTGATCTACCCTTATGGCTCAAATTTCCTTCTCGTGCTTTACTATTTTCAAAAAGGCATGGGCCCATATTTGTGTGGGTCATGAGCCATCGTTTGTAAATATTTCCCAAATTTTAATTAAAATGCCTCCCTTTATCTAAGAAGTTATTTTGAAGTGTCATTATATTTATTTTACTATTTTTAAATTATCTTGTTATTATCTAACTGATTTTGTTCGTCTATTTTAGTTATCTTATTAACATATCAAGGTCTAAATGAATAAAGTGAGCTAAATAATGATGAAGGGGAGGACTGTGATGAGGAGCAATTAATGGAAGATATGAAAGAATTTAAAAATCGGGAGAAGCCTAACCTGGAGGAAACTGAATTAGTCAACCTGGGATATCACGTTGAAGAATATAGAAATTCAAGCTGAACTTAAGTTTGGAGATCAAGGAAGTAGTGAAAGAAAATTTAATCTAGAGGTTTGTAGGTCACAAAATACCCAACATTGCTAGCCATTATTGTTTTAGTGCCAAAAAAGGACGACAAGATTAGAATTTGTGTTGACTAAAAAGATTTGAATAGAGCCAGTCCTAAAGATAATTTTCTGCTACCCAACATCCATATCCTCATCGATAACTATGCGAAGCATGAACTATAGTATTTAATAGATTATTTTACCGAGTATCATCAAATATTAATAGATGAGGTGCAGGAATATCTAAGAGCTAGTGATTGGAGGGATATCTATATGTCATCTCTTATCCAAGGTTGGATAACGTTCAGGATTACCTAAATGCTAGAAACTCAAAGGATATTTGTAAGTTACCTTATATGCAACATCAAAATAATTCACCAGATTACCCCAACAATGACAATTCGAGGAAAATTTATAAGTTGTATCGACACAAAAGATGTCCGTGACTTATCCAAGGTCACATGTAAAGGATAATTATCAATAGATAATGAAGTTATAATTCCATATGCAACAAATATTATAGGTGACCAAAAAGGTTTCCATATCAGCATAAGATTAAGCGGCTGCAGGGACTCTTCTACTTAAGTGTCATCGATCTCCAAGAAGGCCACCCCACTTTGTAAATGTATTTAATTGACAAAAGAGCTATTTTATTCAATAATCAATAGGGTTATTGTATTTTTTATTTAAAGTTATTGCCCTTCAAACAGGTACATGAGGGGACGACTTTACTGTTCGAATAACAACTCATGTGGATATATGGTAAAAATTTATACACCCCTTCCGTGAGTTAAGTTTATTACTAACAATATTTGTTTGAGATATTGTCAAGAGCATCCAAGAGGATAAAAATCTAAAATCAAAACCATAGGTGAGAATGACTCCAAAAATGATGCAGCACAATGTGGAACTTTTTCTTAGCAACAAACCAGGATGTAGTCTAGAGAGGGACGTCAAACTCTTTGGACGCGAGATAAGGAATGATTTCCACCACTATGAAACCACACCCCTATTTGAAGGCATGTGGGTATTTCAGGACATATTGGTTTCAACTTCACTTTTGGGATATTTCTAAACTCATACTGAGGGTAACCTTCTCTTTCCTTCAAATCCAAGTGACAACACACTCAGATTTTGGGAAATTATGTTCAGGTAAATTCTTTTCTATGGATGTGAAAGATCCTACATTCATGGTTAAGAGGATACAAACCTTTTTTCTGTAACTCAATCAACTTATCACTCATCCTGAGCCAAAGATCATCTAAAATAAAAGACTATCTTTTCTACTGATTGAGTCAAACTAAAAGCAGTCTGATTCCCAAAGTTTCAGGGATATGTTGGCTGCGCTCCATGTTGAAAACTCGATTGCATTCCAACCTTCCCCCATTCCGCTTACTCCTCATCTTTTCAGTTTTACTAAAATTTGAAAACTAGGATTGCTTGTGAATTCTTTGAAAATCATTCTTAAAATCATGCTTTATGAACTGCAAGTGGCCTAAATTCTCATGCAACCTTAGATATGTAGGAAACCCAATATCGGGGTCCGTCCATAACTTCATGGAACTCGTGGGAAACCAACTTCTTTCAAAAATAAAGTTATGGTCGAACAAAAATTAGGAACATTAAACTCCCTTTTCCCAGGGTTACTTGTATCCACCCTACCCAATGAGAGGGGAAAGTTATTGACACCTAATTTTTATCCTCCGTGACTAAGTTAATTGTAAGTTTCTTCAATTTTAAATAAAATTACAATATTTATTTTGTCCAAACAAAAACGTTTTGAAGTATTTATCTAGATATTTTGTCTTTTTAAGTGACAATTATATATTTTTGTATTCACATATACGAAATAATACAGTTTTGTTACTTAAATAATTATTTTACAAAAAATTAAATTTTAAATCAAGGGTTATCTTGAAAATTGATTCAAATGGTTAAATTCTTGATTTAAATATAATATAGTCTCAAAATTAATTTATTTGAATGAATATTTATTTGATTTTATTGAATCAAAAAGCTAGAAATCAAATTGGGTATTGATTCATGTCGATTACAATTGAATTTAGCCAGCTTATTAAATTTAGGTCATGATTGAAATCAAATTGGCCACAATCCTAATCTAATTGGGATTATTTCTGAAATAACACCATAAATCCTCCTAATTTCTACCAAATTACAAAATTTCTACCCATATCCCTCTTAATATCCCCAACCCATTTCATTTTAAAATCCGTCGTCGCCCCAATAGGCCCATGGCTTTTGATCCGGCTAGTCCCATAATTCCCTTCCTCTTTTATCTATTAACAGCAAAACAACGACAACACAGTTCACATACAACTTTAGTAAACAAAAACATACAAACACAAACAACACAAACAAATAACAAATAAACAACATCAACAGTAATTTCAACGATCCTCACCTGATTCCAGCTCAGTAAAAACCCAATTTTGACTCGACTACAACTCCAACGATACCAATAATGATTGATTGTATCTCACAGAAATGACACTTCATTATTTGGCCTTTATTATCCAAATTGGTACTAAATTAGCACAATACGTGGCTCCAATTATATTAATACCCCAAAATTTTGTTTAAAATTCAAAAATTAAAATCAATTCCCCCCAAACCCATGGAATTTGTGGAATATTTTAAGAATTTTCACTTACTCTATGATGGAACATAAGGGGTTACACCACACTATGAGAGACTAGGTCCCTTAGAGTCAGAGACAGGCAATAAAATAGTAAAGCACTGAGAAACTAAAACCTTACAAGAAAGTAAAGAACACAACGATTTAACGTGTAAACCTCCTTGCTCAAGGGAGGAAAAACCACAGCTTGCCCTGACAAGTGCTCAATAATTCACTGTAATCAAACTCTTGATTACAGATTCGATTTGAACCTAACACTGGGCTCAACCGACCTATAATAATCTACTACAAGCCCACCCTAACAACTCTGCCAAGAACTCACCTCTATATTGATTAACTCTAACCAATATTAAACTCATGTACCTCTACCTAAGCATTCTTAAGAACACAAGAAAATGGCATTACACTTATAACAAAAGTATTTGATTACAGACTCAAACATGACTCAAAAGTACTCAATATTCTAGCACACACAGAAACTATGAACATGATCAATATTGCAAAGTTGTGTTTTCGCCAATTTTTTACTTGAATAATTAGATTGGACAAACTGAATAATTGAGAAGCATTCTTTTCTTTTTATAGTGAAAAAATGATCAAGGTCGAAATCTGATTGGTCCAGGTGTCCTGATGGGTAAAAGCTCACCTACATAGTTTGTTACACTAGAAGAAAAAAATTTCCAGGACAGTGACAACTGTACTGGATTTATTAAGACCCAGGGACCTGGTCCCTTATTGTCAGCTGCTCACCGTCAAAACAAGATATAGCAAATTGAAGATCCAGAGACTTGTTCCCTTGTTGTCAGCTAATCAATATCAAAATAATATATAACACTCTCTTCTCATTCATCGATGGTATGAGCAAGGAAGAAACCCTCTCATTATCATCCATTTGTCAAAATAAATTTATAGACATGGATTTGGTCTTTTACCAAAAAAAATCCCACATTGGTGGAGCCAATTTCTCATTCCCAAATTCCTTTCTATAAAGGTTTAACTTTAGAGAAAAATTGGTCAAGTCTCAAACGGTTGAAAAAAGCTTTTGAGCAAGAGTCAGATTTTTAGTAAAATAAAATTTTAGATGTTGTCGACTAATCACAATTTTTGGAGGATTGATTTTAGTGGTGATAGATTCTGATGAAGATCGAGACCCATTTTGTTGTCCCAAAAAAGGTAAACATACCTTTTCCCATTTATTTTATTTCTTTTCTTCTTCATCTCTTTCTTTGTATCAATAGTCGTGTAGTCGTAATCGTAGTTGGTGGGATTGTTTGTTGTAGATGGATTTGATGACCGTAAGATTTATTTGTGATGGTTATTGCTATGTCATCATTCGAATCAATATGCTTGGTGTAATCATTTCGTATTGTTAATAGCATGATTCCTGTAATAGTTTTTTTTAAAATCCATTACTTTATCATTATATTTTTCCATCTATTAGTCTATCGTTTGATTAGCTTGAATGATATTTTTTAGTTCGATGCACTGTTTCTCTTTAATAAAATGTTGGTTTGTTTGACCCTCTTTCGTTCATTGTTTTGCCTATAAACCTTTTATTGCAGTTTTTTACCTTACTATGAATCTTGTTCGTTGTAAGCTTAAGTTTGCTGTTTTTTCAATTTTAAAGTCCTTTATTTCATTTTTGGTAGTTGTTCAGACTGTTTTGTTCCATCCGAATATGTTAGAGCCTTTATCAAATTTTCTTTGCTCACAATGCAGATGAGAATGGCGGATTAGGTTTATAGAAGTGGATATTTCATTCAAAGACCCTTCTATGACCTTTTTGATATGCGAGGGTTCTTTTTGGACTTGCACAAGAGAGAAAGAGGATGAAATAAGCCCCATTGACTAGAGTTATTTCTTGAAAAGTATCCCCTAGACCTTTCAGTCCTGAATTAAATTTATTATTTGTTTTCTCCTATGTGTTAAATTAGAATGACAATTGAAACTTTTCTGTTAAGTAAAAGAAAAGGGGATGTCAGACTGACATTAAGGGATCCTTAAACTCTTTTATAGTATTTTGATAATTAAATCCCTGTAACTTGTTAAAGAAGGGATTAAAAAGGTCTTGTGAATGTCCGAAATAATGAACTTCGCTATGTGTTTTACTTGTTTCATTATTGGGTGAAATTGTTTGGGCATGTCTTAATTTCATAGATGTGTGACTTCACTTTAAAACGATTTTACAATGTCAAGTATTCTATTTCCTCGATATTTTGGTCATTTTTTGAGTCTATATGTGCGTTTTTTAAGGATTTGTTTCATGGTTCTTCTTAGTTCATAATACTAAGAAAGAGCTAATGAAGCCTTGAAGGAAAGGCAATGTATTTTATTTTTCTTGCTATTCTTCTAAATGTTTGGTTATAATTTAATACTCTTAAATCATCCTTATTTCTATTTATTTGGGTCTCATAAGATTAATTTTAAACATCTCTCACTTTATTATTTAAAATTAGTTTGTTTTTTCTTCTTTTTACGTACTAGTGGTAACCATAATTGTGTGATTTATCATGTTAAATATGGCCATTTTCATTTTTGTTCTCTATTATAGAAAAATAGAGGATTATAGGATACAAGATGTGTTCTTTTCCTTTTGAAATTAAAAATGATTATTTTCCTTTGTATTTCTACATCTTGACTCGCTGACTTTTATCTAACAATAATAGTTTCCTTTCATTTATTATTTTATGCAATATATATATATATATACATACATATTGTATTAAATTTTATATATATACATACATACGTATATATATATATATTATTTTTTAATGCATCATTTTATATTCCGGATGTGTATTGATCTTTTTTTATTCCTTTCTTTGCATGTGAATCCGTTTTGAGTTCAAATGGACTCTTTCTCTTTTGCATTTCGTAATTGACCATTGAGGCCCATCTTTTCGAGAAACTTTCAAAAGAAGGTTCAAAAGTCGATTATATGGCATATAGGCGCAAGAAGATGGAAGAAGAAGAAATGGGTTGAAAACCCATTAATGAAGTCACTAAGAGACTTGAAAAGTCTCGATTTTTATAATTGTATTTTATTTATTTATTTGTTCATTCATTCATTTGGGTCTCGAAGTCAAAACTATAATTTAATACAAGTGAAGCAAATTTCGGGCCTCAAAGGTCCGAAAAGATAGTTTAGGATAGGTTATGAGCCAAAAGTTTAAATGTTTAGATTAGGACAGGTGGTTATGGGCCAAAAGCCCAAATATTTAGTTTAGGAAAGGTACAGGTGGACCAAAAGATCCAAATTAGTTTAGGACAGGGCTTATAGATTTGGGTGCAGGAGCCTAAATCTCTTATTTTTTCCTTACCTCTTTCTATGTTTCTTTAAACTAGTAAAATTCTCCACTAAATTGTCCAAAATTGATTTTGCACAAACTTTTTCTTAATCAATTTCTTTATAAAAACAAACTCTTGTTTTAAAAAAGTTGGTAAATAAAAGTTATTTTCAAACAATCCGGATAACCGCAAGTTAAAGGATACTCTTGGTGCTTAACAACTTTTCCAATGTATTAATAAGAACCATTTATCCGGAATTTCTAAACTTAAAGGATTTTTCGGTTTTGAACCTTTAAGTATTTTTCAAAGATTTTCTTGATTTTCCTAAATAAATTAAGTGGCGATTCTCTTTTAAAAGAAAAAAATAGGGTTTGATTCGAAAGTATTCAAATTCGTAAAAATGTAATAGTCATCTTTTCTCCGCAAAATGAATATACCTAGGGTTTGATTTTCACTTGACTTAAACTTACAGTACATTTTTCATCTAAGTTAGATCTATAAAAGTTCATGGAGTGAAATTATATATGTGTATTGCATGAGTAGTTTTTCAATTCTATCAATTGGATATTTAAGAAGCATGAATATATATATATGAGATGGTATAATGAATGAATTGTATCTCATAGTGATATTTTTCTGGAAAATAATTTTAGTATAAGTTACGAAAAAAATTCAATTGGTGATAAGAGTTCATTCTCATTATTATCACGATTAAATAATAGTGAAGTATTAAGTTTATGTGATGGCTTAGACCTTTCTCCCTATCGGATAAATTTAGTACAAGTCATTGCGTATTTAATCACTAGTTTAATAATCTGTATTAACTCTCCTAAACTGAGTAATATATGATTGTATTAATGTACTAGAGTAGTTTTTCACTTAAACTAACAGTATACTCTTCATCTGAGTTAGGTCTGTAAAAGTTTATGAAGTGAATAATCGGTCATTATATATGTGTATTGCATGAGTAGTTCTCTAATTCCATCAATTTTCTATTTGATATACATGAATATATATGTTTATAATGAGTTTGAATTTAACCGTTCAATGTTTATATGACTGTGTTGAAAATCTATTGTAATGTTTTTTAGTCTCGAATTCAATAAGTCTCATTTTATCTCTTCTAGCACTTTTTTGAGTCAAAATAAACTTGAGTCATAATTTTGTTGAGAAAAGTTATGCATCTAAATCAAAAGGTCGAAAAAAGAAGATAAAGACTCACAATGCTAAGAAAGTTGTAGCTCTAACTGGTGGCGTGAAAAAGCCTAACGATAAGTGTTTTCATTGCAAGATGTTAGGCTATTGAAAGACACATTGTCCAGTTTTCCTAACCAACAAGAAAAACAAGCTAGATTAACTTTCACTTGTTGTTGAAATGTGTTTAACTGTTGTTTCTTCCACATCATGGTGTGTAGATTCAGAAGCCACTGATCTTATCTTCACTACTTTGCAGGGGTTTTAAGAAATGCGTAAGTTGAATGGAGATGAAGCCAATGTTTTTCAGGCTGATGGTTCAACAACTCCAGCTTTAGTATTAAGAAATATTAGTATTTCATTTGTTACTGGTAGAATTTTAATTTTAAAAGACACATTATATGCCCTTGCTGTTAAAAAAAAATAATTTCAGTTTCTAAATATCTGAGATATGGTTATGATGTTAATTTTTCTGATAACGATTGTGTTATTAGTTATAATAAACATTTTACCTCTGCTGGTACATTGATTGATGGTTTTTTTATTATTAATGTCTCTCCTAAACTACAATAAATCATTGTGTTGAATATTGTTAACCTTTTAAGTAAAAGAAAACGTTCTTCTGAATTTAATGAGACTTATTTATGACATTTGAGTCTATGTCACATAAATCTAGACAGAATTTTAAGGCTGGTTTGGGATGGATCTTTAGGTTCATTAAAAGTGGAGAGACTACCAACATGTTGATAACACTCAAATTACACTCTTGAATGGGTGTAAGCAATCGTTGTCAATATAATAACCCAACTTAGGTTGGGGTCAAATCCACAAGGAGTGAAAACATGGAATTCAAAACTCAATAGTGTTGATAGTCTACTAAAAGATGACATATAATGTGAATAAAACAAACATAAATGTAAAATGGGGGAATTAGTTTGAATGTGTTTATAGTGATAATTACTTCAATTTTAAAGCACTATCTTGATGTTGAAAAATGCTTAGAGTGAATTCAATTGAGAATAAGCCCTGGGGTTATGCAAATCTAGGAGTGGGTTCATGCATAGGTGCTTGACAATTCATCCAACTTTTAGCTAAAAATCGTGGGTAGGCTAGATGTCAATGCATTGATGTCAATCTTTCAATTACAACACCAAATTTCACAAATAGGTTCTCTCGAACACCTCACAAGTGTGATAATTTCCCACATCTGTTGCCTCAATTGACATCCTTATGTCTAAGAGATGTCATTAAATGAAATGAATCAAGTTATTGGTTGCATTTATTCCTCAAACATGTCCCCTCTTTCAAGAATGACAAGAGTTCAAGGGTGGTTGGGGTTTGCAACCCCCAACTCTTAGTTAAATTATGGAATAAATGCAACACCCATCATAAATAACTAATTAGGAGAATAATTAGCTAACACCCATGCACTACCATAACCTAATCAAGAATAACCCCAAGATTTAGAATTAACTACTTATAGATAAAAAGGGTAAAAACACGCCAAAGTTATCATTGACTTCATCCATGAAAAATAAAGAGAATGTAGTTCCAAACTTGGAGTTTCAACAAATTTTCAATAGAAAATCACTAATTCTTCATTGGGAATCACTCATATAAATTTTTCACTCAAGACTGGTACAATATTCTTCTAGGATAAAAAAATAGGTGCTCAGTTGAAAAGATAGAAACTAAGATGGAAAATGAAAGTTAGGTCTTGAAAAATGAGATAGGAATCCTTCTTTAAGCCCCACTTGCACATTTGAAAAAATTATAAAATTTCCACATTTCTCTTGATCTGCTTGAGCGGATCTAAAGAGGATGGAGAGTAGGAAGAGAGCAGATGGAAAGCAAGTCCAAAGCAGATGCAAGGCGGATGACTCTTTTTCTTCACACATGGCCTCTTGTTGACTTGAATGACTTGCTCATCTTCCCTTTTTAACTTTTACCTACACAAATAAGTATTAAGTAAGATATTACCATCAAATCAACTGAAAAGCATGATAATTTAGGCCTAAAAGGTGCTAGAAAGTTGTTAAATTGATGACTTATCACATGTGAATTCTGTTTAGAAGGAAAAATGACTAAGAGACCTTTTCCCTCAAAAGAAAATAGAGCAAATGATAAATTAGAGTTAATTTATTATGATTTATATGATCTAACAAACTTTCAAGCAGGAGGTGATTATGATTATTTCGTGACTTTCATTGATGATTACTCAAAATATGAATATATTTATTTATTGCACCGTAAGTCTGAATGCTTTAAAAAATTCAAAGAATTTAAGACAAAAATGGAGAAACGACATGAGAAATGTATCAAGTTCCTACGATCTAATCGTGGTGGTGAATACCTCACCAATGAGTTCATTAGTTACTTATCAGAAAGTCATTATGTCTCAAATGTTTGCACCTAAAACTCCACAACAGAATGGTGTAGCAGAAAGTATAAACATGACTCTTTTAGAAATGGTTAGATCTATGATGAGTTACTCGAATTTGCCTTCTTTATTTTAGGGTTATGCACTAGAAACTACAACCTATATTCTGAACTTAGCTCCTTCTAAGTCAGTACTTTTGATACCCATAAAACTATGAAGTGGGGATATACCTAGTTTGAAACATGTTAGGATTTGGGGATGTCCAGCACATGTGCTGAAAGGGAAGGGAGAAAATTTAGAACCTAGATCTGAAGTGTGTGATTTTATTGGTTACCTTAAAGAAATGAAAGGTAGTTTGTTTTACAATCCTACAGAAAAGAAGGGCATTGTAAGTACCAACACTAAATTTTTAGAAAAGAATTTGATAACAAAACACATTCCCAGAACCAAACTAATTTTATGAAAATTATGTAAAGAGGTAACGAATCAACCTACTGATAATAATGAAAACGAAATTCAAACTCCAAATGTCAAAGTTAACATACCATTGTATTTTAGTAGTGGGAAAGATGTTAATAGACATACAGTTTCATAAGTTCCTGAATATCCATTGTATCAAAGTTGTGAGGGTGCACAAGAGAAAAAAATCATTGATGTCCCAACACCATAAGGTGATGATGATAACATAGAGACTCCAAATCCAACAAATGATGTAGTTCAACCACAAGATCATAATAGTGCAATTTCCACTATACCGACCCTTACAACTGCAGTGCCTCATCATAGTGGGAGAGAGATAAGAAAACCATCTTGGTATATACTCTTGGGAGTGTCTTTTGATAGAATCCCTGAAGAGTTGAATACCGAGTCCATAAAATACGATGAAGCACTACAGGATAAAGATGCATATATATATATATAGAGAGAGAGAGAAGTAGATAGATAGATAGATAGGTAGATATAGATATATATAGATATAGATAGATAGATAGATTGGGTACAGTTGCCATATTTGTTTGTTTAGTATTGCAAATACTAGCATTTGTAAAAAAACCATAAACATATTATATTAGATTAAGGAAAATCAAGGCCAATTGGCCAAACTAATTTCTCAGTTGCCGCACACCACCCTTCTCCATTTATATTCAAACTCTAACCCCCCCCCCCTTATTAAACATCCAGAACCTTTTCTCCCTCCTCTCTCCCCTTTTATTTCTCACCATTTCTCATTTTAATTTTTTATTTGATTTGAAAGTTTTACGATTTTTTTCTAATTTTTTTTTAGGTTTTACAATATGAAAATTCTTTAAGTATATGAGGTACATTTTAGAATATGAATATTTTATTGGAAATAAATATTTGGTAATGTAAAGGTTATCTTCTGTCTATGTGAATTAACAATTGATATTGAAATGTGAGATCTTCTATTTGTGTAATTGCATTGAGTTTGTTATTATTGATATTGAAATTTGAAATTTATATCTACCGATTTTAAGAAGTTTAAAAAAATCTACAAGTTTTTTCTCTTTGCATTTTCTCTTATTTTTATTTGTTAAAATTTTAGTAAAAGATTTATCTAAGCCAGATATATTTTCTCCTTGAAAATCTCTCTCTCTCTCTCTCTCTCTCTCTCTCTATATATATATATATATATATATATGTGTATATATATATATTTGTGTATATATATATATATATTTGTGTATATAATCAATTGGTTATTGATTTATTTGGTGCTAAAATACTTTTATCATAATCGATAGACATATTAACGAAATAAGAGCACGTAAATGATAAACTAGGATGGATGTTGATCAGGTTGAGGTACAATTGAAGATTGTGGAGGCAGAGATACGAGAAGATTATGTTGCCTTAGCCTCAAACAAGAAAAAAGAATTGTATATTGTGACTATTCTCAAAATTGTAAAAAATGCAATTACATTTAATTTGACAGTTATATTGAAATATGAAAAATGAATTTGTAGTTGCATTATGTAACTTTTCTTACTACAAAGCTTGTGGAGAATTCTTTAATTTGTAGTACTGAAATTGTTGAAATTTATTTTTATTTTAGCTATACACTATAGAAGTTCGTGTAAGAAATAATGCTTATGATAGTATTCTTCAATTACTAGCAATGACTTTTGTAGTTATGGATAAACCTACATATAATTATAAAAAAGTATAATTTATATTTTCGCTTGAAAGCTAAAAAAAAGTAGCCACTATAATTTATGTATTTTGTGACAAAAGAATGAATTCTTAGTAATGTACAAAAATATTTGTAGAAAATATTTCATTTTATAGTTATAGATTTTTTTAACTCGTAGCTAAACACAAGTATTATTATTACAAGACCAAAGACAAAATACCCACAAATTTTATATTTTCATAACAAGTAAATTGAGTCTTTTGCCATAATAGAATATATTGTGGCTATTATTTAAAAATTGCTACAATTTTTATTTAGCATGAAAAAGAGTAAAATTATTTGCTATAAGTACATATTTTGTAGCAAGAAGTTTTTACCATCACAGCTACAACACAATTTTTTTTATAGCTGTAAGTATTTGTGCTCTTCCTTAGCCACAGACTATATAAAGTCTATAGCTAACTTTAGTTACTACACTTCTTGCTACGGAAAAACATATTAGTAGCTATAGTATTTAGCCATGAAACTTTTCATATTTAGCTATGATATTTCTATAGCTATATATGCATTTTTTTGTAATGTGACTGACTGTGTCACTTGTAAAAAAATAGAGAAAGAAGAAATAGAAAAAAATAGTGATAAAACATGAAGAAATTAGAAGATGAAATATGAAGATAAAATCAGATAAGAAATTAGTACTGTTTGTCGCAGCAGTCGTCGGAGTCGCAGTAGTTGCCAGAGTTGCAGTAGTTGCAGAAGTGTGCAAATATGAAAAAAATTTCTAAATTTACCTTGTATCTTTTAAATCCTAAATTCTTTTTGAAAAAAAAATCAAAGATGACGCATTTCTATCCATGGCATCGTCTTTTGAAGTTGGCATTGCCACAAACCTAAATGCTGACAAACAATCGACTCGCCTCACCTAGCCTCTCTCCATTAGAAATGTGGCGTGTGCCTTTCACAACCCTTATCCTCCTATCCTGAACCAGCTTGTATAGGTATATGTTGTATAGTTTAGGAAGGAAGGAAAGAAAACAACCTTTCCTGAACCAGCTTGTATAGGTAGATATTGTATTTATCAGAAAGGAAAGAAAGCAACCTGTCACAGCGGTATCATAAAGGAAATATCATGACAACACTCGAGAAAATTGAAGAAAATGTATCTTTTAAGTCTTGAATGAAAGATTGGTGACATTGACCAACTTAAAGGGTTAAACATCATTAGGAAACTTGATTAAGTTAATTGTGGACTTGATTAATATTTTCAAAACTTTTTAATCTTTTCAAAAATACAAATCAACCCAACCCAAACCCCTCTTCAATCCAAATCAACTAGTCTCTCTCATCTCTCTCTACAGCTTCTCTCAACTCTCTCCCAACCAACAGTTCTACGAATTTCTCCTTTCAATCCTCGGTGACTTCAACATCCGATGACAAATAGTTTTGGTTTGAGTTCCTTTTTTACTTTAACCTTTAATCGATGTGACAGCCTTGCTCTCTGACCACAACAGCTTCGAATTCTTCAACCTTCAATCGACGTGACAGCCTTACTCTCCGGCTAAACAGCTTTGAATTCATCATAGTTTCTTTTACTCTTTCACAGGTAAAAATTTATGGCCTTTTTAGTTTTGACGAAAACGAGGAACTTGAGCCAACTTCTCGTATAGTATTGGTTGAAAAATTTAATATTTATTGCTTTAATTTGAAATATAGTCTCAATAAAACCCTAATTTCTGGTATTTCTTCTCTTCTCTTTTCGAAGTGAATTATGATTTTTTGTTGTTTGTTGCATTTTTTTTTTAAGTTTGATTTTTGTTGTTTGTGTTTATAAAAAATAAAACAATGATTTGGGTTGATTTGTTCTGTTCTTGGTAAAAATGGTGATATTGTTGTTTTTCTGTTGAACAAAATCGTGCTACTATTTTTTGTTTTATCCAACATATTATCCATTTGGTGCAACATATTAACCATCTGATACAACAGATTTGTCGGATAATGCAACAGATCAACCATCTGATGCACCAGAGGAACCATCAGATTATAATTCTGATGCAATAGATTAATCATCTGATACAACAAATTTAGCATATAATACAACATTTTAACTATTTGGTGCTATAGATTAACCATATGTTGCAACAGATTAAGCATCAAATAAAAAATTTGATGCAACTGATTAACCATCTGATGTAATAAAGAACCATCAGATTAGTGATCTGATGAAATAGGTGAACCTCCTATTGGATAAAATCCTATCAATTCTTCCAATAGGACATGTCCAAGACATGATTTTTTCAACTGATCATTCATCTGCCGCAATAGATGACCCAATATTGGAAGAAATCTAAACAATATTGATCGTTGATAACTGTTCCAACAGATCACTATGTGTTGCAAGAGATGTGTGACCTGTTACACAAACCATTCATCTTTCTCAATGGATGAGTGATATATTTTGTATTGTCATAACAGATTACTCAGTTGTTGCTGCAGGTTAGTTAATTATTCTGACAGATCACTCATATGTTGCAACAGATATGTGATCTGTTGCACAGACCATTCATCTTTCTCAATAGATGAGTGATACATTTTTTATTATCTCAATAGATTACTCAGCCGTTGCTACAGGTTATTTAACTATTCCAACAGATCACTCATATATTACAACAGATGATATTACAACATATGTGTGATCTACTGCACAGACCATTTATTTTTCTCAACAGATGAGTGATATGTTTAGTATTATTTCAATAGATTACTCATCCGTTGCAACAGGTTATTTAACTGTTCCAACAGATTACTCATGTTTCAACAATGTGTGATCTATTGCACAGACCATTCATCTATCTTAAAAGATGAGTGATGTGTTTTATATTATTGCAACAGATTGCTCATCCTCTACAACAGGTTTATTACATATTACAATAAATATGCTACCTGATGCAATAGATAAGTGATCTGTTGGAACTGTTATTTTACTATTTTTCTTATTAGATTTACTGTTATCCATTTTTAATGATGCATTAATCAACTATAATATTTTTTTTATGTTTCTGTTAATTATAGATAATATGGATCCCAAAAGAATAGAAACCGAATCAAATCCAAGTAAAGGAACAAGTGAAGCAGCTAGGCTACATCCACCACTCTATAAGCTTACTTTACAAGCATTATCTCAATCAGGATCAGAATATGATGAACACGGGAGGAGAAATATTTCAAAAGAGATGATCCAAATACTAATAGCCCTTCCGCCGAAGAGTTGGTCAAAATCTTCAGCATTGATCGTTATCTTGTGAGAATATAGTGCGATGGTGCAACAGATTTAACGGGTGATTTTATGGTTAAGTCATCCATGGAAAAATCTCTCGATGCCTTCAGAAAAATACTTGGAGAACAAAAATTGGATGCTTATTTCAGGGACAGCTGTTTTGGGAAATATCTTGATTTGCCGGAGGACAACAAAGCTCGTTTTCAAATAAAAATGGTATATGAACTTCTCAAGCGTAGGTTTATGTATGAAAACAAAGATAAGATGGATGAGGTATGGATAAATTACTGTGGCATGCCTGTGTGTTTTGGTTAGAAGGAGTTTGTCATAGTTACTGAACTAAAATCTTATCCTCCTCAAGTTAGACCTATTCTAACCTCAAAAAAACACCCCGCACACCCAAAAAAGGCAAAGGAAAGTCATTTGTTCGTGATGACCTAGTGTCCATTGTTGGTCCAAGCTTCAAAAACAAAATTTTGATAGAAGCATTGAAAGGTAAAGAACTTTCAAAGAAGCATAAGTAGTCATTGTGCTTGGTTTGGTTTGTACATAATATTCTTTGGGTGAGAGACGTTAACAACAACATAAAAGTTTGGTTTATTAAAGCTCTCTGAGGATATTGAGGCATTTAACAACTATCCTTGGGGTTATGAAAGCTTCAAAATGACTGTCCAATATTTGTTAACTCCGTTAACGCCAAAGACAGTCAACTTATATGGCTTTCCATAGGCTTTCATGGTAAATGTTTCATTTCTTTTTTTATATGATATCATTTATTTTTTTTAACTCAATAATGGTTTGATTTATTGGCGTTATTTTATAGTCTTGAGCGTTTGAAGCCATTCCTCATTTGAGACAACAAGTGAACTACCAGGAAAAAGTTTCCTGTCCAAGAATCTTGAGATGGTTGTCGGCCAAAACTGATAAAAATGCGAAATTTCTTGATCTCTTCAACCCCCCAAAGGATGCAGTAAGTATAATTATAATTAAGTTTTTATTTTAATTAATATTTTTTTGAATGATCTAATCATCATTCTAATATATGTAATGATTTATGTTAGATTGTGCATCCATCGCTAGTTTCGACCAATCGAGAGTTGAAGATGTCATTTTTTCTTAATTTATGGTCTTTGCAAACTTTATTGGACCCTAAGGTCATCGACAGAATAAAAATAGAATTATTTGGAGCAACAACCATTACAAGAAAAATAGTTTTGGATGGTCTTAGTGGTGATGGAGCTGTTGGTGGTGGTAGTGGTGTTGCTGTTGGTGCTAATAATTCTCCTCTTACAGTATTTAAACCAAACCATTATGAGTATGATCATACTGGTTATACAGATTTTGCCTCTCCCAACAAATATTTTACATGCAAATGTCAAGACTGCAGGGCGAAACATTATGTAGTGATTAATGTTATTAATGCATTAACTTCTTCTGTAAAGGAATTGACATCTAAGAGGGGTGTCATTCCATCAAAGACGATTTTATTTCCATCCACTCCATTAGAGATTAAGGTTAAGAGAAGAAGAAAAGTAATTTCCAAAGCATTATCAAGCATCCAAAAAAGCAAAATTACAACTCCTCTGTTCGTGTGTTGCACTGAGCAATGTACAATGTCCAAAAAAGAGCAGCACGAGATGAACAAGGTGAATATATATGTCTTCCAACTAACAAACAGACACGTTTCTATTTCAACAGATGACATATCTGCTGAAAATTATCAAATAGATATACACATCTGTTGTAACAGTTGACTAACTTGTTGCACCGAATAAAGTACCTATTGTGACATATCTTATCTATTTTAGCAAATCAAATAGCTCTTCATACCGCTTTTATTTATTCCAACAGATGACCTATCTGCTGTAATAGATGAGTCATATGTTACAACAGATGGTTCATCCGTTGGAAATTATCATACAGGTCTTCCTTGTGTAGAAATTTGACCCAACAATTGATTCATTATTGCAACAAAAATATAATCTGTTTGGGATAATTTAAAACAGGAGGAAGACCTATTTGATATGCTAGAACAGATGAGTTATCCTTTTCCATTTTATTGTATCCCCATGATTAGCATTGACCAATTCAGGCTTTCCAGGTGGATGTAGAAGCTACTGCTGAACAGCATTAACAATATGCTACTCTACTCTTTTTATGGAAATACGGAGAACAAAAAGCGTAGAAATTGTACATAAGCGATAATAAAGATCCACGACGAGCAAAGACAAATTCCATAGCACCGGATAAAGAACTTATCCATATTGAGTAGATCTTTATAGCATGAGTCTGTCAAAGTAATAACCTCACCCCTCCTTAGGAATCTTTGGCATCAATACTTAAATTGTTGATGTATTTGTTGAGATCTGTACCCATAATAATTTTTTTACATTTCATTTATTCGTTGATTTTATTTCAGCTAATTTCTTAAGGCTTAGATTTATTTTATTTTGTCTATGAATTTTATTTTTTCCTTAGATTTTAATTGAAATGGAATACTAGATTCAAATATTGCAACTGATAATGTATCTGTTGTAACAGACGGAACATCTATTGTAAAATATCAATAACATATGTTGCAACAGGAAGGTAATCTATTGGAATTTATCAAACAGGTCTTCTCACTACTGCAACAGATAGACTTAGAAACACCGACATAATGCAACAGATGATCAACCTATTAGAACAGATAAACTATATGTCAGAACAGGTAGAATATTTATTACAACGAATGGAGAATCTGTTGCATTATAAAAATTCAACTTTTATTGGACATAAAAAAAATTGTCACTACATGTAAAAAAGTGAAAGTGAATTGAAATAAAAAGGCGGAACCCATCGACAGTGTTCAGCTCAAACACCTAAAAGAAAATAGGCATCAAGTAAACAGTGTTCATTTTAAACACGTAAAATAAAATAGGCACAAATGTGTCATGTTGGTACTTTTTGCTGACTTGGCATCTGATTTTGCCCCCAACGGTCATTTTCCCCCCAATGTCTTATATATTCATCTTTTTTCTAAAATTTAACCCTAAATTCCCAAATCTTCTTCTTCGTCGTCATCTTTTTTTATCTATCCAAATTCTTTAAATTATTTGCATTTGGTCTTTCTTTTCTTCATTTTTTTCCAACTGAGCTTGATAATGTCGAGCGCATCTTCCACTGTTTTTTGTGATAATGATTTTTGATATTGTAAGTGCGGTCATAAAGCTCTATTGAAGACTTCTTGGACTCAACAAAATCTAGGTCGTAGGTATTTTTACTTGTAAGATTTCAAAGGTAATATTTTTTTATTTAATTAGTTGATTAATTATTGACTTGTAATTATTTTATAATTGTGTTCTTGTTTTAATAGAAATTGGGTGGATGCGATTACTTTGATTGGTATGAAGAACGACATCCTTCACAAGCAAATCATGTAATCTAGGGTTTGTTGAAGAAAGTCAAGGCTTCTGAACAGAAACAAAATCGAGAAACAAGATACTACATTGTTGTCGTTATTGCTACTGGTTTGGTGGTGTTGGACACATGGATTTTAAAGCCTAATTGCTGAAATTTTCATGGTGGTGTATTTGCTATTGGTTTGGTGTTGTCGAGCACATGGATATTCAAGCATAATTGTTGTAAAATATCAAACAGATTTAGGCATATGTTGTAAAATTTAGGCCATGTATTAGAAATTATCAAACAGGTCTTTCCGATGTTGCAACAGATTAGACTTAGATTAGATAGAAATAACATCGGCATAATGCAACAGAAGACCAACCTATTGCAACAGATAAACTATCTTTCCAAACAGGTAGAATATATTTTACAACAGAATGACAATCTATTGCATTATAAAAAACTCAACTTTCATTCATTAGAAAAAAATTATTGTCACTACATGTACATATAATTTAAAGTAAAATAAAGTGTGACTTGAAATAAAAAATTGTTCTTTCACTGGCTCTTCTATATACACAGGATCCAAGCGTCCAGTTAGTACCCCATAAGCCCAGACCTCTTGAAGGTTTTCCATAGTGTTGTCGTACAGAAAGGTCATTGGCTCAGCCATTTCTGTGCCGGTCAGCAAACATTCGATGTGCGCAAGAGAGTGCGATCTGTTCGCGTAACCGGTATCATTTTTTGGAAGGGTCATGCCTTTGTTTGAACCTTCAAAATCCCATGATTTATTTATCAATACTTCCTTTGGAAAATGATTCATCAGTTTACTCTCCCTCAACAAAAGGGCAACAACTTCATCAGTGGCTGCAAGAGGAGAAAAAGATCGACACCGTCGACGGCAGGTTCATTGCATTCATAGCTTTGATCTTTCTCTCTTCGAGTAGTATCTCAACAGCCCAATAATGTATTCCGTTCATGCTAATGACTGCAAGAATCCTCTTTTCCTCGGTCCAGCTTTTGCCGTGTGGATTTGGCCTCTCCACTCTAACATATTTTATTATTTTTTCTTCCTCCAAGTCTAACGTAGAAACTAAGTAATCAAGTCCTGTGCCAAACGCTTTAGAATTGAGTTAATTGTACTTATCTTTGAGCTTCTTATAGAAGTTGAGTTCCATTATCCTATCGGCAGTGTCATAAGCTTCTGGGTACGTTAATTGTTTTTTTCTCATAAGGCAGAGAATTTTGTCAACATGTTATGATATAAGAAGACAATTTTTAAATAGGTTAGTAATTGTAAAGATGATCCATCTATTGTATAAGTTTCTCTGAATTAATAATCCAACTCAACTTATGCAATAGATGGATAGTAAGTTGCAACAGAACCACTACCAGTTGCACCAGAATCCCAGCTATTGCAACAGATTTCACATCTATTGCGTAGATTCTTCTTCATGGGGTAGATTAGATTAGAAAGTTCCCTTGGCGATAGGTGGTTCTTCTGGATAATGGAATCTCAAGCCCGTCACTATGGTATACTCTTGCAAGCCAAAACAAACCGGCATGCCACAGTAGTTGATCCAGATTTTATCTATTTTTTTGCCCCCCCTCCTCCGAATTTTTATCATCCCCCACGTACTTGATCCTGCACTTGAAAAGACCATATACTATTCTTATTGGGAAATGGGTAGGGGCTTCCTCAGCCATCTCAAGAAAGCTTCCAAAGCAGATCTTCCTAAAAAGTTCGTCTATGTTTTCGTCCTTCATAATTTTTCTAAAATAATACAATTTCACCAGTTAGTTCTTCTTATGTTTTTTTGTCATTTATCGGCATCACAACTTAAAACTTGTCAATACTAAAAGTTTTGATAGGATCGTGGTGGGATGTCGATATTAATTCATGCCCCATTGGTGATCTATTATCATCATGTTGAAGATGATTCTCTTTCTCTTTCCCTTTCTCACTCTCTAATTCCTCCTCTTTCTCACTTTTATCTTTTTCATCACCATCTACAGACCCTAGTCCACCTCCATCAACGTTGTTTTCATATCTCTCCTCAGCTTCACTTTGTTTTCCTGACGGAGATTGTTCAGGAAGCTCCTCCTAATCCCTCTGTACTGTAGCCTTTTTTTAGGGTGGTCTCCCTCTGTACTGTAGCCTTTTTTTAGGGTGGTCAGACGTTGATCCACTTTCACTTTCTTTTCTTTTGGGAAACATGTTTTACCTACAAATAACAAAAAAACAAAAATTACATTATAATTGATGTATGCATAATTTAAAAAAATACATTACAAACACCACCAACAACGACACACTAACAGCCACCACCACTAAAATACCACCAACCAATGCCACAAACACCACGAATACCGACACCATCGACAGCCACCACAAATACAACTAACCAATGCCACTACAAACATCACCAACCAATGCCACTAATAGCCACCACCAGTGACACCACGACGACGACCACCACCACTACCACTATCACAAACACCATCCAACAATACCACGATAGTCAATGAAATAATGCGACAGAAACTAGGGTTTTCTCGAGTTCTTCCTATGATTTTACCATCAAAACTCAAAATTGTAAACCTATTCTCAAATATAATACAACTAAAAGTTTTCTTTTTCATCATTAACTTAAAAGCCCTTATTTTTTAGAAAAAATAAAAAATATAGAACTCTTCTTGAACTCTGTTACCTATGAAGACAGAGAAAATGACTGATACAAGCAAGAATGAAGTCAAAAATAACACCTATGTGGTCGAAAATGAGAAGAAAATCGATCTATTGTGAAGGGTAGAGCAATTTGTTGAGTAGTCGTAATTGTTGTTTGTACTGTATAATTGAGTGAGAAAGAGAAAAGAGCGAGAACTCGAGATTTGAAATGATGAAACATTTTTCTCGCAAATGGATGATTTGTATGGGTTGATTTGTATTTTGGAAAAGAATGACAAGTTTTGAAAATGTTAATTTGGTCAGAATTGATCTTAATTATTTTTTAAAATTATAAAAGATATGCGTAATTTTTAACCCTCTCATCATGCAATTTCCAAAAGACACAATTGAAGTTGTAGTTGACCCTATGAACTCACCCACCCCTGGTCCTAGATTAATCAATTTAGGTATATGAACTCAATTGAAATTGTATAAAAATAAATGTTCAACTTGTTGCATCAGATACTAATCTATTGCAAATTATCAAACAGATTACCTATCTGTTGTAAATTATCAAATGGATTGTCACATGTCGCAACAGATTACCCATCTGTTGTAAATATCAAATAGGGGATTCCATCTATTGTAGTTGACCCTATTAAAACTCACCCCTGGTCCTAGATTAATCAATTAAGGTATTGGTCTAACATATAAGGTAGTAAGAATCGGTTCATCTCAGAGTGATCGATTGACGACTCTGGATGGGAGGAACGCAATACCATCTCATCATTCAATTGACAAAAGACTCAATTGAAGTTGTAGTTGACCCTATGAGAACTCACCCCTGGTCCTAGATTAATCAATTAAGGTATTGGTCTAACATATGAGGTAGTAAGAATCGGTTCATCTCAAAGTAATCGATTGACGACTCTGGTCGGGAGGAACTCAATACCGTCTCATCATTCAATTACCAAAAGACTCAATTGAAGTTGTAGTTGACCCTATGAGAACTCACCCCAAGTCCTTGATTAATCAATTAGGGGTCGTTTGGTAGAGTGTATAAGAACAATGCAAAATATAGTGTATTAGTAATGTTTGCATTAGTAACAATTGTATTATTTATGCTTGTATTAGTTATGTATGTATTATTTCTTATACATTGTTTGGTTTGATGTATAAGAAATAATACATCTTACATAATTTCTATAAAAGAAATTTTTGTTTACAAAAATACCCTTCTTTGATTTTGTACATTTTTTTGCAACAAAGTTCTTTTGTTATTTCAAATATAATTAATATTGTTGAACTATTATATAGAGATTTAGGATTAATTGCAAGACCTTAGTCTTTGCGAAAAAATGTTACGCTGACGGATTAACATAGTTGAAACAAAAATAAAATACAAGACGTAAAATTAAGAAATAGTCTCAATTTTTTAAAAATATTTTTAAAGACTCTCGAAGAAAAACAAAAATATGTTATAGTTATTTAAATCAACCATTCATTATTGTAAATTCAACTAGTGGGAAAAGAAATTGTGAAATATTTTGAAAGGATTCACTAGTGCAAATTAAAATGGCGGGAAAAGGAATGGTGAAATATTTTGAGAGGAAAATTGAGGGATATTAAGTTCATTTAATAAGTTAATGCATGTGTTTAAAGTCTTTGTATTACTAATGCATAGGAAATGGAGTGTATTACTAATACACACTTCAATACACAATAGAGTGTATAACTAATGCTTGCATTAGTTATACATAGGCAAAAATTTGTACCAAACAAGGTACTAGCAATACACATTAACTAATGCATACATCATATTTTACAATACATTCTATCAAACGACCCCTTAAGGTATTAGTCTAACATATGAAATCAATTGAAATTGTATAAAAGCAAATGTTCAACCTATTGCAACATATGTCTTTTCTGTTGGATTTAATCAAATAGATTAAATCATTTGTTGCAATATATTACGCATCTATTGCGATGGATGACCGAGCTTTGGAAATTTTCAAACAGAAATTATTATCTGTTGCACTTAGATGTTTTAAGACCTTTTTTTAAAAGCAATTTAGGTATTTTCTATCCGAGATAAAAAAAAAGTTAAACTACTAAGGCAGTAAAAAATATTACTTGGATAACTCAAAAATCTCCTCTGATCTTTTCAATGTCACCGTTTCCTCGTGCCCCTTAAAAGTCAAAAGTTATTAATAAATATTTAAAACCCATATCTAGAAAAATACTCTCTCGTTCAGCCATAACATAAGTAAGAATCAAGACTCAACTCAACTCATCTATCACTATTTCTTCTTTATTCTCAATTCTCTTTCTTTTTTTTTGCCTCTTTTTTCTCTCTTCTTTCGGATGAGGATCCTTTCGAATCTTAATCGATCAATTTCTTTTCTCGACTGAATTGGATATTCCGATCCCTTTTCTTTTTTCACATTGCAGGTATGGTTCACTATTGCTCTTTCCATCTCGTCTTCTTCTTTGTATGCCATTTAAATTAGATAGTTACATCTGTTGCTATTGAAGATTTACCCGTTACCAGTTTTCTATTTATTGAGAAAATTGAAGGAAAGGTGATTTTTAAGTCTTGAATGAACGAACCGTTGTTTTTATATCTATTGCAAAATGCCTCATCGGTTGAACAGATGGGTAATCTATTACATCAGATTGGTCATTTGTTGATTCACTCAATTTTGTGTTACCCTTTTGTATGGATAGAGCAACTATTTAAAGAAAACAAACCAGTAGCAAGGCTGGTTTGATTTATTCCAATAGATGACCCATCTATTGCAATATGTCATCCATCTGTTGCAACAGATGCCTCATCGATTGCGCAGATGGGCAATCTATTAGATCAGATTAGTTATCTGTTGATTTTCTCAATTTTGTGTTACCCTTTTGTAATGTTCTCTTTCTTTTTCTCTTGTTTGACATCAAATGTATTTCTATTGTTTGTAGATAAAAGGAAGTGGAACTGGATCCATTTTTGCCCGACCAACATTAAAGGCTAAAGTAAAGATGGGTTCGGTGGAATAAGCTGCTTGCAGATGGAACCACTTCATATGTGGGAGGTATGTATTACCGATCAACCTATTGTGAAAACACACATCCAGTACAATGATTTTGTGAATATTTGTTCTTTACCTATTAGGCATTAATTCTTCAAACAAGATATGGCATTTTACAGTTAAGATTGTTAGGTTCGAACTGGTAAGGCTGAGGGACCAAGTAGGTGGTGTCGATACCCTATTTATAATTTAATGATAGTTTATGCTTGTGTTTTTGTGTCAAGTTTTGGGAAGGGTTTAAGTTTTTGGTGCCAGTGCAAATATCTAACAGTGATTGGACCGGTTTTAATGGCTCAATGGACTTCTTAAAAGGCCTCTGAAGCCTCGCACTGCAGCAAACACCGATGGAACCAATAGAAATTCCCTGGTCCAAATTTATATAGATGGGTTGCTGGAGGAGACTATTATACCGCAGTAGGTTCTTGGGAGAATACCTGTGCGGGAAGGAGGAGGTTGAGAAGGCCATATATTATCTCAGACTTTGTTTAAGAGGAAACACAGGATAGGAAGGAAAGTGTAGTGAAATTGGCTGATGAAATTTACATGAAAAATGAAAAAATTGGATGAGCTGCAAATGTGGAAGAGTATCCAAAAATGAAAATCCATCAGTCGTTGAAGTGAAAGAAGAATGGTCAAGAGGACTGTAGCTAGTCACTTTGCTAGAAACTGCAACTAGCGAGCGTGGCCTCAATGAAGACCCACAAAATACAAGACCAGAACTCTAAGGAAGTAGTTTCGCGAGCACGGAAGGTGGTAAGATTGTCGGTTAGAATTGAAACCTGAACCAACGACTCCTGAATTAAAAATACATGATCAAGCCAGGGTGGCAATTTCTGAAGTTAAACTTGCATCCCATACCTCCTGTTTATGGATCTGTTCAGGTTAAAGGCAGTGGAAACAACAAGGCATGGGATTTCTGCCCAACTTCAGACCTTTTTGTTTCTACTGCCATCGACCTAATCATAACCACAAACAGAAGGCATGGCATGCAAGTTTAACTTGAGAAATTACCACCTTGGCTTAATCCCGTATTTTTAATTTAGAAGTAGTTGGTTCAGGTTTCAATTATGACTGACAATCATATCAATTTCCTGTGCTCGCAAAACTTCTTCCTTAGAGTTCTGGTCCTGCACTTTGTGAGAGTCTTCATTGAGGCCACGCTCGCTAGTTGCATTCTCTAGAAAAATGTTCAGCTCCAGTCCTGTTGACCATTCTTTTTTTTCAACAACTGACGAATTTTTACATTTGGATACACTTCCACATTTGAAGCACATCCAGTTTTTTCGTTTCTCATGTCAATTTCATTGGCCAGATTCGCTAGAATTTCCTTGCTTGCTTCTCTGTGTTTCCTCTTAAACAAGGTCTGAGATGATAGATGGCCTTCTCCACCTCCTCTTTCCCGCACAGGTATTCTCCCAATCACCTTCTGCTTTATAAAAGTCTCCTCCAGCAATTCATCCATATAAATTTAGAATAGGGGAATTTCTATTGGTTCCATCATTTTTTGCTATAGTGCGAGGCTTTGGAGGCCTTTCAAGAAGTCTATTGTGCCATTAAAACCGGTCCAATCATTATTGGATATTTACACTGCCGCTAAAAACTTGAACCCTTCCCCAATCTTGACACAAAAACATAAGCATAGACCATCATTAAATTGTAACAGGGTATCGACACCACCGTCTTGGAATCCTTCGGCCTTATCAGTTTGCACTAATCAAACTAAACTATACAATACAGGATCTTGTTTGAAGGATCAATGTCTAATCAGTAAAAAACTACATTTACAAAATCATTGCACTTTATGTGTGTCTGTCACGGTAGACTGATCAATAAAACATAACTCTCATGCATGAAAGTGGATCCATTGCACGCACCTTATTCTTACTATCCCATCAAAGACACTACAGTGTTGTTTATTCATCTGCATGCATGTGATGACTATTAAAAAAGAGGTGTGAAGAGTCGTGAATTTTTTATCTTAACACATTTAAAACAGCTGATGAATCAAAATCTCCATCTGTTGCAACTGATGAATCAGTTGTTGGAAGAAATCAAAATATCTCCTCCAACATATGGTCCATCTGTCGCAACAGATAATATAATCCATATGTTGCAACAGATTGTAAATCTGTTGCGACAGACCAGACATTATTTATTCATCTTTACACATGTGATGACTATTAAAAAAGAGGTGAAGAGTCGTGATATTTTATCTAACATATTCAAAACAGTTGATGAATCGAATTCTCCATCTGTTGCAACTAATGAATCAATTGTTAGAAGAAATCAAAACATCCCCAACATATGATCCATTTGTCGCAACAGATAATCTATATGTTGCAACAGATGGTAAATCTGTTGCGGTAGATGAATGATCTGTTGCAACAACTCAATAATAATGGTTGTTATCAAGTCTTCTCAAAACTGTTTTGAAAAGGTGAGAAGTATTAATGTAAACAAAAAAAGTCGCGACTTTTCACAGAAAATAAAATGCCACCAGTTTGAATGTAATTAATACAATGGAGCTTAACAGGCGTGCCTTTTGTCCTTACACATCCAGATTCAATCTTCTATAAATAGGTCCCACCTTAATCTTCATTCTGCTAAACTTTATTTATTTCTTGCATTTTTTCTTTTCGTGTGACGTCTTTAACAACTTCTCTTCAAAGAGCATATTCCTTTATCGTTGAGGTAAGTTTTTTTTTTGTGTAAATCTACCAGTTTGTAGTATACGTTGTATTACGTTTGGACTCTTTTCTTTATATTTGTCAATTCATGCGTGTTCTAGATATTGTTGATCCTATTTGGGACATTGTTATTCTGCGTGACACAGTGCAGGAACTTCAGAGACAGGTTAATGACCTGCAGAGGGAGTTGGTCTCCATAAGAGCGATGATATTCAGAGAGATGTAGAGGCTGATGAGGGCCCTGCTATTGCCAGTTGATTGGTCGCTGTCATTAATGATGATGATAATAATAATAATAATTAGAATGTGTTTTTTTAGCATATGTATTTTAATTTTTCTATATCGGATCTATACCTAATGAATTTTATTTTTCGTTTAATGAAAAATTTATTTTAGCCGATTTTGGCTTTTTAATTCTTATTCAATTTTCATTCTGTCTATTTCTTCTTCTAAATATTTTACATGTTAACATGTCGATGGTTGGAGGTAAGGAGCAATTTTAAATCCAGTAGCAATAGCAATTTTGGTTTTTGAGTTCTTTCAACAGATAGACCATATGTTGGAACAAATTGGTCATCGGTTGGATTTCTGTCAATAGATTATCCATCTGTTGCGACAGATTTATCATCTGTTGGAGGAAAACATTCCAGTTTTATTGAACTGTTGTGTTCTTCCAGCTAATGTCCATCTGTTGCCACAGATGGGTAATCTATTGAAAATACTTGTGGTCTGTTGTATTGTTTAGTTCATGTTTTGCCTCTTTTTATTGATGCAAAAGTTATTAAAAAGATATCTTATATATAATAAATGATAACAATGAGTTAAATATATAAAATTCCACAACAAACAGCTATACAAGTTTCTGCAATTACAATGATCATGGTGGATTACGATCTGGGCATATAGTTCTTTTGTGGCCAGCGGACTTACATACGGAGCACTTGTTTCTTCTTGATGAAAATGATTCTCCGACTCCACGCCTCCTCTTATATGGCTTTCTTCCCGATTTGATAGTGCTTGGGTCAATATATGGAGGAGGTATTAATCTCTCCATAAGCTTTTCAAGAACAACCCAAGATTCTTCGGGAGGACCGGAGTAATATGCCCACTATATGCTATTTCATATTTTTCCACCGAATAATATTGAGAGGAGTGCTCGTAAACTCCAGCTCCATATTTATGACCGTATTGAGCTCGAAGCGTTTCCATAGTTTGTGGACAGGATATTTTGTCCAAGTCAAAAACTCTGCACGTACAAGATCTTGCTTGAAGATTGACCGTGGCAACATCACCATGACCGGTGATACTGAATTTGTAATCTGCTATTTTATGAGATAATAACCTATTTCCCAAACTGACGTTCGTTGATATTATTTTTTCAATTTTCGATAACTAATTGGGATTTTTTTTGGGTACTTGAACTGCACACGCCTTTCGTTAAAATTTTTTCCATACTTCTTGCTTATTTTTTCAAACATAGCCTTGATGAGAAATTCTCTTTCATCGCCAAACAATGAATTCACCGATTCAGCTATGTTTGATGTCATAATATTGTACCCATACAAAAGAATCACTTAGTATGATATCATACTAAACTTGTAACTCAAATAAGACATTAAATCGATAAGAATGTACCTATCTGCCGGACAGAATGTCCAGGTCTATCTCTCGAAACCGACACGTACGAGAAATTCTTCTACCTTAGGATTCACATCTGTTATTTGATTGAAATAGTCTAAAAACTCCTCTTTACTATATGTTTTAGCTGCTCTATAAAAAAGGGTCACTACCCTTTCGTTGTGATAGTTGGTCTGAATGTTCTCTCCAAGATGCCTGATGCAACAACCAAAGTAAGCTGAAGTGAAGAAACATGAACCCATCTTTGGAATACTTGGATTCCTATTCGATACAAAACATAACTCTTCGATATCTTCGACGCAGCTTTGCAGTTGTTCAAAAAAAATCCATAAGAGGCATCACATTCCTTGTCCACTACACAAAAAGCGGTAGGAAATATGTGATTCTCCGCATCCTGCTCCACCGCCGCTAGCAGAACTCCATTATACCTGCTCCTCAAGAAGGTACCGTCGACGGCTATGCCTTTTCTCAAATGTCGAAAACCTTAAATCCAAGCACTATAGGATACAAAAAAGTACTTGAACCTTCCATTTTCATCAAGTTGCAATGCCGTCTTACTTCTGGGATTTGTGGACTCAATCATATAATGGTAGGCATCCAGGGCTACATACTCATGCTCGAGTGTCCCCCTAACCAAGTCCTTGGAAATGCCCATGGTTGTATATATCTTCCAATAACTGATTAAGACATCCAATTCCGTAAGGACTTGATTGTCCATAACCCTTGTTATAGGGCCTTTGCCATCGGGAAAACTACTCCTGAAATATTCACCGAGGACCTTTGTTGTGGCGTGAGGATTTTGGCCTGAGATATGCTCTGAACCACATGTGTGATGTTTTTCATGTTTATGAATGATGAATCTGTCAGAACTTGCGTACTTCACCGCTCTCAACCACCACTTGCAGTTCGAATTAGCAAAGACACTGCTCGAATTAATCACCTTCTGTATTCTGAAATCTTTTTTCAAGCAAGAAATAAACAAAGTGGTAGATAGTTCATTCTTGTCCTTGAATGACATTCCAATAAAAAAGTCAGTCCCGTCGTCTTGAAGATTTCCAAACTGTGTCGATTGAGAAGAACTGCAGATCGCATTGGTCACATCAATGGGTGTAGGTGTTTGATCATCATCTGGAATATTCATGTCTAGATCATCCAACCTATCATCAAAGATGTCTTGTTGTTGTTCTTCTTCTACGTTCTGGTTCTCATTCTCTCTGGTCTTTTCAACCACGTACACCCTTAACACCTGCATGGATGAATAAATAAGATAAGCACGCAACCGAACCTGATCGGTTATCTTGAAAGGTAGTACCCTCTGATTTTCAAAGGAGTTGTGCATGTAGGTGATGACGAGTTCTTCCGATTGAAAATTCAATGCACAGTAACTGATTATTAAGTTTACAAAATCATCATACGAAACATCACTTTGGACTGTCATAGCTATCGTCTCTAGCATTTCACCCTCGTTCCAATGCCATACATATCGATTGCTCTTCTCGATCCATTGACCATGACAATCCACCCCTATTGTTATTGATCTCTCCATTAGTGGTACCAAAATAAAGTTATTTGTTAAAAAAAGTTAATAGTGATTTCATAGTGTCGTAAATGAATCCCAACAGATGTGTAATCAGTCGCAACAAATTACTTACCTGTTGGGATTTATGTTACGCTCCTGAAGCTGATTTCAACAGATGAGTCATCTGTTGTAACAGGTGAATCATATGTTGCAACAGACTATAAATCTGTTGGGATTGATGTTACAGTACTAAGGCACCTTTGAAGCTGATTCCAACAGATGAGTGACATGTTGCAACAGATAATTAACCTGCAACAGATGAGTCATCTGTTGTAACAGGTGAATCATATGTTGCAACAGACTATAAATCTGTTGGGATTGATGTTACAGTACTAAGGCACCTTTGAAGCTGATTCCAACAGATGAGTGACATGTTGCAACAGATAATTAACCTGTTGCGACAGATGACTTACTTGTTGCAACAGACGACGATCTATTGGAATCGAGGTCAGGTTCTATCGCAATAGGCTACTAATATGTTGCAACAGATATTTACCATCTGTTAGAATCGAGTTTGGGTTCTGTTGCAACAAGTTAATAATTTGTTGCAACAGATACTTACCATGTTGCAACAGACAACACGTCTGGTTGAATCGAGTTCAGGTTCTGTTGCAACAGGTTTATAATATGTTGCAACAGATATTTACCGCGTTGCACCAGATAACTAATTTGTTTAAATAGATAAATCATTTGTTGCAACAGATGATCCATCTGTTCAATACATGTTACGGCATATAGAACCATAAACATGAATCCAACATATCAGTCTTTCGTTGAAACAGATATATCATCTGTCGCAACAAATGATTTATCTGTTTAAACAGATAGCTCTTATGTTGGATCCATGATTGGGTTCTATCCATTATTGGAAAAACAGCACAATAGCAGTACCCAGATGAAAAATTTAATTAAAAATCATAATTTGACTTACCAAAGTCTCCCATGAAGCAATGCCAAAGTGGAAAGTGATGTACGAAATAAGATTTGACCTAATAAATTGGTCAAATAGCAACAGTAGCGGTAATAACAACAACGACGACAATGATCAACAAGAAGAAGATGAAGATGATAATGAAGTAGAAGATGATGATAATGAAGCAGAAGATGATGAATAAAGCAGCAACAATAATGAACAACAAAAATCGCTAAGAGAGAGAAAACAACAATGGATGAGAAGAGAGAGAAAGACGTCTTTTTTTCCTCCGTTTTCCGTTTTATTAGGTAAACATTTGAATCAAAGTGTAAATTTAAAAACTTGAGGGTTATTCTCAAACTTATCAAACTTTTTTAATCCAAAATAATTGTCACCTCCACTCAATTATTAAAACTTGTGTCACCTACACCTCATTTTAAAAGTCTTTTGTTACCTACAGCCCAAACCCCCCACGACACTCTACTAGTAAATTTAACATAATAGTTAAACCTCTGTTTATCAAGTTTTAAACACATTCAACTAACATGCCTAATTTTTGCTGATCCATTTGACAAATTTAAAAACGTTATTTCTAGCTGAAATGTTGGCATCACGAGCTGACTAAATAACGCTCCACTTATTTGCAGTTGAGAGAAACGAAATGCACGATTTCTTACAAAATTGTAGAGGCGACGAGATAATGATTTGAGTTACAAGCGACCTTAATGCATTCAAGCTCCTCTTTTATAAAGCATAAAAACAAAACCAAAAGACATTAAAGATTGCCCCAACTGTTTTACCAGGAATAAACATAGCTCTGCAACGTTCCTACTAATTTACTCTTGTTTCTACTAGCTGCTTCCAAACAAGACGGCATACATTTATCCTAGCGTTCTACGCAACACAATACTACCACAGAGATCAACTAAAATTCAACATCTTCCACATGGATGTGCTTATTCATCTCAGTAACGGTCGAAGGAAGGTGGGAGTCTGCCCCTTCGAGGGAGATCATAAGGTCCAGCTCTATCTCTGTAGCTTCTTCCCTCATAACGTGCTGGCCCTCCAGCTTCATATCTGTCACCCACATCTCTCACGCTTACATCTCTGCTAAACCCTCTTTCTTTGCCATAGCCATTCTGAGGGTAGTGGTCAGATCCCCCATGCCTGTTGCCCAAGCAATCACCACTAGGAGGGTACCTAGTCACAATGAAAGTTATTTTGGTGAGACAACTAAAGACTTTAACAAGAAATGAAGGGGAGGTGGGGGTGGGGGGTGGGGGTGGGGGGGAGATTAAAAAGCAGCAGCACCTCAAACAATTACTCCATTACTTTTTTGGGGAGTTGGGGGTTAAAACCTGAAAGCTAAGCTGGCTTGCTAGCAAACTTGCAGTGAAAATTGTGATACCACTGCATTTTATTGTCAGTTCTTTTAAAATATACCTGTTACTAGTGTATCGATCACAGATCCCATATCTGTTGTCATAGCGCTCCCTATCAGCATAGTTCCCTCTATCATATCGGTCATCCACGTACCTATCACGGTCACTTCCAGACCTATTTCCACATGCATCACCATGCCTAGAACGAGGTGGGGGTGTTAGCGGTTGAGCACCCCGGTCACCTCCTTCTAATGGACATTCTCTGGCCCAATGGCCAGGACGACCACAGCTGAAGCAAGTGTCCTGCCTAACTGACCTATTATCCCCACCATAGCTTGCCCTGCCACCTGATAAGTAACCTCCACCATAGCCATGGTCAGGATCCTCACTTCCAATCTTTGGTTGGGCCTTGTTCACTGATATCAACCTATCACCAACCTCCGCACCATCCATTTCTCTTATAGCATCCTCCATTGTTCGACGGTCTGCAAATGTTAAAAACCCAAAGCCACGAGGGCGGCCTGTGTCTCTTTCCAGCATAACCTACAGGACAAAAAGCTCAGAAACTAATGCCAGAAAACATAGATCAAACAGAAGAGCCGAGCTCTTCGAACCCCATGATAACATACAAATGTGTTTAGTCAAACTGATGTGAGCATTATATTGCCAGGATATTATCATTTACTCTTTTCACCAAATATCGAAGGGGAGCCTTGGAGTAACTGGTAAAGTTGCTGCCATGTGACCAGGAGGGTCATGGGTTCAAGCCTTGAAAACAGCCTCTGGAAGAAATGCAAGGTAAGGCAGCGTACAATACACCATTGTGGTGGGTCCCTTCCCTGGACCCTGCGCATAGAAAGCTTTAGTTCACCGGGCTTCCCTTTTTTTTTCCTTTTCACCGAATATCTGGAGCATCAAATGGAAAAATTATATATCTGAAAGACCAGAAACGTTTTGAGCTCCTTAATTTTAATACTAGTAGAAATTGTTCAACTAAGTTTGGGATTGAGGCATAGCTAATAGATTGTGGATTAATACATGTATAATGGAAGCTGTCTCAATCAGCATAACAAGATAGCTTCCTTTCAGAATGATACTGAGAAAAAAGCTGCGCAACCAGTCAATTTGAACAGTGGAACTCAAATTCTGAGGAAAAATATTGCTCAACCAAGGCAATTTAAACAATGGGAATTCAAATCTTATTACACTGGACCATCACCAAAACACAGAAAAGAAGAGGCAGTATCACAACCTTATTACTTCCCATCCATATCCACAAAATAATAACCTATATCCTACACAAATATATCAAGGCATGATTGGACCAAGATAATTGAAGAAATCAAAATAGAATGCTATTCAAAGACTGTCATCTGAGTTGATAAATAGGAACGAAACACTAAGAATGAGACAACTTTCAAGGCTTTAGAATGGTTCATGTTGGGGCCCATCATAATTAGTATCAAAATATTAGTCTTGCGACAAAAAGAAAAAGGAAGGCGCACTATATTATTGCTTTGCAAGGTTCTATTCTCAAGTCCCTTCATTTCCACTCATGCTTCAATTATCATTTCGTAATCTGAAGGCATTGACAAATTTCACAGTTTTTTGTTTGCACGGAAGAGAATAATTGACTTCCCAGACCCCAGGTAAATTTTGCAGATTTCTTTTGATACACGTAAACGATTTACCTCATCCCTAGTGGATGAGCAAGTTTTTCAGATTTTTTCCATTGCTACAAAATCCTTAATCCTTAATAAATTATGGCCTTTTCTTGTGACCAAGAAAAGGCCATAATTAAAGAAATCCTTGTGGCTAAGGCCATAATTAAAGAAATCCTTGTGGCTTCTCCTTATGACCGAGAAATTCGTCTGGGCCTCCACTGAGGATCAACGGTACCCTTCGATACTCGGAGAAAATTGGTCTGCCCTTCCAACCTACTCCATTTAAATACCCGGCTTAGTTCGCATGGTGCAGAGCTTGAACCTGTGACCTAAGTCACCAGTCCCAGCCCTTGGGGCATCCTTAAATTATGAGTTTTCATTTGTAATATTGATACCTATATTTTTGGCGAGGTAGAAATGTTGCATATGATTTAGATCATGTATTGAGATTCCTTGAGTCCTTGCATATATTTTTTTTAATTTAAACTTCGTCATTGATCATTGATGTGTAAAAAGGTACAGCTTGAGTTTAACATCCCAAACTTTTACATGATCTTTGAGAGAAGAGGGGAGTCTATCGTAACCAAAAAATTTGGCCATTTCTAATCCTATATTTAAAGGATCAATGGGGGTTGTAGATGTAGTTGGCATTGTTAATTGATGCAAAAGATTCCTTACATATAAAAGACATAAAGTCATTGATACTTTTGTAGGATCCTACAACCTTCTTGGGGCTGAAACATCAGCAAAATTATTTTGGCTTATAAAGAAATACTTTCTACAATTCATCCAAAAAGCTTAGTCTATGATGATCCCTTCCCCCTCCCACCCCACAAACAGACCAAATAGAAGGTATTATGAGTGAGCAGAGTTGAGCATTCTCATTAATTCTACTGGATATAAGACTTATGCTATCAGGTAGCACCTCGGTTCTTGGTTTTGCTTGGGCAGTTTAGCATTCCAACTTCAAAAATACTTTTTTAACTTACTTCATGATAGGGACTTCAGGTCTCAAGTCAAATTCCAATTTTGTAACTGTGCGTGCAACAATGGCACTAATGGTAGACAATTAAAATAAAGTGGATAAATCAACTGCCACACATTTTTTTATCACATTACCAAAATGAGAATGGAGGATCTTGAAGCAACATATTTTGAGCAAGGTCTAGGAATATAGAAGTAATTAAGGATGATAATACATTTAAAACAGCAAAGGAGTCTTACTTGGGCAGCAGAATCTGCACTCCTGCAGATTTCAGTCATCTGGGCCCATTAGGTTGACTCAGATCAAATGTACCCAATGAAGTCGATACCATTAACAGCAAACATAAAACAACAAATATGAGCGCATTCTAACATCTCGAGTAATTCTTGATGATGCCAAATGATCTGATTTAAAGTTATATACTTTCCTTCACTTGCTTCAACCAACTAATGAGTTCCGAGTAAATATATGGCAGAAGTATATCTAAGCCATAGGTGATTGATCATACTCAGAAAAGCTCACATCTGCAAGATACCTTTTTGAGGAGCTCTCCGTGTTAGATTTCCCACAAACAGTTAATATGCAGCTACCTTTCCCAGCATCAATTCAACTAATCTATGTTATGAACATCCACCAACTAGGGAACATTTTAGCTTCCCCCTCTTCAACTGTTGACTAGAAAGCCATCAAAGATGGTGAAGCCAACCTTCAAAATTTTAATCCAGCTTCAGCATATAAAATGCAATGCAAAGGAAATGGACAACTAATATGCCAAAGAACTAATCTAAGCAAAATATATCATCGACCATAAAATCTGAAAATTAACTTCTTCATCGTTTTCACTAGGTTGTTTGAAGAACTCATACTCTTCTGCTTCAAAAGTATGTCCTCTTCTGATGGTCCAAAGTACGAAAGACCTCAAAAAACTGAAGCGACAATCCAACATTCAAATAAGTAGAGCAAGCTATCTACATCTTATGGCTTTCCCAAAGGTCAAGAATCAAATTCCCTCTTGACCGTGGCACATGTTTAGAGAATCAGTGTGTTTCATAAGTGCCCCCATAGCTTCAAAATTTTTGTTCACCGATTCTTCTTCAAACAAACTCAAAAAGAATGCATAGTCTACGAACAACCAAACATAAGGAAGTGAAATGGATATCCTCATAGAAAGCTAGATTTCTTAATATTTTCATAGCATCTAAAGCAAAAGCACGAAAGCCGTTTATGTTTCTCCTGTAAACTTCATGCACCAGATCTTGTGCAGCTTAGAGTCCAAAGAAATTATTGATGGGACAAAATCTAAGGCGCTCAGAGATCACTAATTAGAAAATAAACAGCAAAAATCAACTTAAAAAAAGAAAATGATACTTCCATGTTCCTGCCAAAGCATTTAAATAATCATGTCTGTCATCTGGTCCCTCAAACTAGAGAATATGGCACCCAACTTCTAGTAAGAAGAACAGACGACATTTTCCAAAACAGATTCATATTGAAGGAAGCCAAAACCCAGAGGTCCATTCTCTGAAGCTGTCTGCCAACTCAACTGAAAGAAATGTTTGAACTGGAGACTGAGGTTAGTTTATGCATTTGACGTTCATCAATTGATGGAATCTTTTCAGTAGGAAAGTTCACAACAGGACTTTCTTAATAGAGAAAGAACCCATACCCTACTTCTAAAAGCAAAAAATACATGGCCGCAGGCCACTGATACACATAACTGAAGCACCTTACATCTAAAGTTATTTATACCTTCTCTATTCCCACATTTGATGCATCTCACAAGGTAAACAGATTTACAGGACAATAATGTAAGATGACTGTTATGCATCTAACTCAGAATGAAGAATGTCTTCAATCCAAGGCCGACATCCAGATGATGCAATGAAGTCTGGGAAGAGAAATGATTTTAATAATTCAAACAGTTTATTGCAAAAGAACACAATTTATGAATCGCTGCAATCCACAACAAAGAACACACTTCCAAACAAGTTATTTCTAAAATTGAATCTGATCTCAATTCAACTACTTTCAAATGTTTCTTCAAAGGAAACCACCGTCCACTGTTAAATGGAATTAAAAATCAACTGCCTTTTTTGAATAGTCTAGCGAGTGAATTCAAAAACAAGCCGTTGAACAGATTCTCGTATCTGAAATGATGCACTCCCGCAAACTTTTCATATCCCAATGAACTAACAACTTCCTCATACTAATCCATTTAAGGCATTTCAAATCTATAAACAGCTTGATCCACAGAAAATTGAGGAAAGTTATCAATACGTAATCAAATTGGAAAAAATATAGAATATAACAAGATTATAGTTCTCAACATCAGGAAAATCAAAAGGAAATGAAGAAAAAAGGAATAAAACACAAAAACAGTTTGATTCATGGTTAATCTTTAAAATGTTTCCATTGCTTAAGCAGACGTATACCTCACCAAAAAGTCAAGACATTCAAAGAAGAAGCTACAAGGAGTAACATGCAATCTGTTGCATGGCTATTATCAAATGAAGATAAAGAAGCACCAATTAGGCATCGAGGGTACAGAAGTCTGTTTTACATACTGTTGTTATTTGTTAATAATATGTTGTCTCAATATAATTAAAGCCAATTAAATCATATGAAGTAAATGAAATCGATGATTTTTTTGAAATATGATGAACTTACTTATAATCAAGAAAAAATGCATCATATACTTGCTACAACAAAAATTCAATAAATTTAAAACTCATTATCAAGCATGACCGCTTACAATCATCCTCAAAAAAGCTAAGATATTTTTTTCATATAATCAAATATATGAAGGATACCTAACATCAATTACGAGTAGTAGTTTTCAAAATGAGACAACAAACTCATTGGAAGAAGAAAGAGAAAATACACGTGAAATAGATTACCTGACAATCAAGAATTTTACCGAAAGGGCTAAAGGCATCTTCGAGCTGACGTTCAGTTACGTCCCAAGATAACCCACCAACAAAAATTCGATAACCTTGCACTTCCCCTAACATCGTTTTGATACCCTAAAATTGAACAAGCACTCACACCAAATTCTGTCGGAGATTCAGTGGAAAATAAACGCTCTCTTCTACCAAACCCTCAGCAGTTCGTTTAATCTTTTACCTCCTCTTACCCTTGTGTGTTCACTTCAATTAATAAAAAAGAAAATGGTTTATTACCTCCGATCTTTAATCGAAATTTTAACTATACAATTTGATCGATTACCTTGATCTATTTTTTTATATATTTATTATCCCGAACCAAGTAATATGACATTCGTGTATTTCACGCGTCTGGCCCACGCCTAAACAAAATAAAAGATCTCTTTCACACTTTCATTTTCATCTTCCTCTCTCCTCTCTCCTCTCTCCTCTCTAAACCTTTTCATCTTCCTCTCTCTTCTATCTTCTTTTTAAATCGCGATTTCATCTATTTTTTGAAGGAAATTTTTGTTCTAATCAAAATATTTTGGTTGTGAATTTTCAAAGAATAATCTTGTTGTTGTTATAAGGTGTGTATTTTTCCCTAAACTGAAAAAATTAAATTAGGATTTTTAGCTAATCTCTAAATTTAAAAATTAATAGAGTGAAATTAATTGGTTCTTTCTGTTCTTACGTTGTCTAAGTGTTCGATTAAAAGCATGATCAGTTCGTAAGTATATTTTTTGTTGATTTGTTTAAGTGGGTTTATTAGAAATTAGGGTTTTTCTTCGATTTGTTGTTAATGTGAAAAATTAAAAAATCAATTATGTTTAATAGCATGTGCGTGTTAATATGTTGTTAGTTTGAGTGATTTTTCTCAAAATTGAGTTAAAATTAATTAGGGTTTTATGCTAAACCCCAAAATTAAAAATTGATTGAGTAACATTAAGTTGTGGTTTTTGCTATTATGTTGTCTACGTGTTTGATTAACAGCATATTACGTTCCTAATTACATCAAATTAGGATTTTTGTTGATTTTTTAAGTTGGTTTATTAGAAATTAAGGTTTTTCTCCAATTTGTTGTTAACATGAAAAATTTAAAAATCAATCGTGTTTAATAGCATGTGCATGTTAATATCTTGTTATTTTGTTGTTTAGTTTTGTAGCATGTTCATGAAATAATTTTTTTCCTTTTTCCATAATGTTTCTGCTATGCTATTATGTCTTATTTGATTCTTTATTGTCATCAGGTAAGACATGAATGGTTTTACGTTGATAACTCTAAGATGATACCATGGTGGGGTCTTATATTTTAGTAGGGGGAAACCGGTTTATAAGAGGGGGTTAGTAACAAAATTTTTGGATGTTGATGTAGATAAGATGTCATATTTTGAGTTGAAAGACTATATTAGAAAATTGGGATATAGCACAAGTTGCACTTTTAGTATTAAAGCACCCAACAATGGCATTTTGATAGATGTTGGTAATGATATAGATATTTTTTAGATGATGTGTTCCTTGAAAGATGGAGATGAAGTGGAGGTATTTGTTAACCATTTAGTTGATGAGCCAGATGTTGTGGCCCCCCCTCTTCCCAAACCTTTTTTTTTAGAAAATGTTTGCCATGGGGATTTAGAGGAATTTGGTGCATCTTTTAATGTTAGACCTAACTTTAGGGTATGTGAGAACCATTTAAATGTGGAGGACCCTGCTTTTTTTTTTTTCAACCATATCTCCTTTCAATACCACACTTCTTTTCACTACTGCATCAAGTGCTGCTGCACCAAGTGTTGCTGCACCAACTGCTGCTGCACCAAGTGTTGCTGCACCAAGTGTTGCTGCACCAAGGGCTGCTGCACTAAGGGCTGTTGCACCAAGGACTGCTGCATCAAGTGTTGCTGCACCTAGTGCTGCTATAACAAGTGATGTTGCAGTAAATGCTGCAGTAGATGATATAGATGTTGGTCCTGCTGGATCTGATTTTTTAGAAGAAGAAGTAGAGGGTTCTGATTATTCTATTGATGATATTGTTGAGTCAGAAGGAGAATTAGTTGGAGATGATGATGAAGAGGAGTATGGTAGTGATGTACATGAGGAGGTTAGGGAGTTGAGAGCTGAAAAGAGAAAGTTTCAAAGGAGGAAAAGAAGTAAGAGAGTACCAACTGACAATGCAGAGGTACCAGTAGGTGAAGCAGGACCAGATCTAGGTTTTGCTGAAACTGAAATAGGTAGAGTAAGTCATGAAGGAAGGCTTGGAGGTGATGAGCCTTACTTTGCAAGTTCTGATGAGGATAGTTTTTGTATTAGATGAAGATGATTGTTGTGGTAATGATGAACATGAAGTGGTTGATTCTAGTAGAGCAAGAACTGTGAAGTTGTCAAAAAATAGGACAACAAATTAAAAAATCATTCATTACCCAACTGCAAAGGAAATTGTTTGGCAGTTGGGTATGATGTTTAAAGATGTGAGTGAATTTAGAAGAGCAGAGACTAAATATGCAGTAAGAAAAAGGGTTCCTGTGGAGAAGTGGGTTAATGAGCCAAAAAAAGTTAGAGTTAGGTGCAAAGATAGTTGCCTATGGCTTTTATATGCAGGTCTTGACAAGACAACAAATGATTTCATGGTAAAAACTTACATTTCAAAGCATACTTGCAACAAGACAACCAGAAATTACTTGTGCAATGCAAAGTTCTTAGCTGAAACCTTCAGAGAAAGAATAGTTGAGCAACCAAACATAAGAGTATTCAAGTTGCAAGAGTTGATTAGAAAAAAGTTCAAACTTTATGTTGGTAAGACCACTGTGAGAAGAAGAAGGGCTAAAGTGTTGAAAGAGATAATGGGTGATCATGTTGTAGAATTTGGAAGAATCCTTGACTACAAAGATGAACTATTGAGGACAAAATCGGGGACCAGTTGTGTTGTCAAACTTGGTGAGGCTGATGAAGAAGGTGAACCAAAATTCCAGACTTTTTACATCTGCTTTGATGCTTTGAAAAAGGCATGGGTACATTGTAGGAAGTGCATAGGTTTAGATGGTTGTTTTCTTAAGGGTATTTGTAAAGGCCAATTGTTAGTTGTTGTGGCTAAGGATGGAAACAACTAGATGTTGTCATTTGCTTGGGTAGTAGTTGAAAAAGAGAACAAAAACACCTGGTCATGGTTTGTTAGGTGCATAAGGGATGACCTAAGACTTGGAGAAGGTGAAGGTCTCACCCTGATTACAGATATGTAGAAGGTATGCACACTATTTTATGTTTAACCTCATTTCTTTTTACTTTAACTTAGTATATGTAATTATGCCCTAACTTCACCCTTTTTTTGTTATGTATGTTTACTGAAGGGACTGTTTGCAGTTATTGAGGAGGTGTTACCTCAATCTGAACATAGAAGATGTGCGAGGCACATCTTAGCTAATTGGGCTAAGGCCTGGAGAGGTCTTCAAAGAAGATAACAATTTTGGAAGATAGAAAAAAGTACATTTGAGTCTTAATTAGGGAAGAACATACAGAAGATGAAGTTGCTTGGTCCTGAAAAAATGATGCAAGACTTAATGTACTACAACATTAATTACTGGTGCAAGCTTTACTTCAACACAGAAGTAAAGTGTGATTCAGTGGATAACAACATGAGTGGGTGTTTTAATGCATGAATCTTGGCAGCTAGGCATAAGACTATCATTTCCATGCTTGAAGAAATAAGAGTGAAGATGATGACAAGAATAGGCACTCTAAGGGAGTTTCCAAATACCTGGTGTAGTAATTACTCACCAATGTGTTTCAAGATTTTAGAGGAGAACATCAATGGGGCTATGGATTGTACCATTAAGTTTAATGGAGTGGCTGGTTTTGAAGTGAAAGAAGGGCTTTGTTAACACACAATGGATATTATCAAGAGGACATGTAGTAGGTTATGGCAGTTAAAGGGCATACCATGTGCACATGGTGTGGCTACACTATTGTTCAAGAAACACCCCTTGTATGACTATATTGACAGTTGCTACAATAAGGAAACATACTTGAGGACTTAGGCCAATGTGCTTGAACCATTAACAAACATGAAAATGTGGCGTGTTTCATCAAACATTATTGTTGCACCACTTGAAATTAGTACCTTGCCTAGCAGGCTATCTAAGTCTAGGAAGAAGGAAACTAAAGAAACAAAGAAACCTGGAAAGTTGCCTAGAACTGGACTAGCAATGACATGTAGTTTGTGTCATGTTAGAGGCTACAACAAAAGAAGGTTCCCTCTAAGAGGACAATCAGCAAAACCAAGTGTTGCACCATCAGTAACACCTACTGGTTCAGGTAGGGGAAGGGGCAGACCAAAGGTAAGTTTAACATTTAATTTAGTATATTACTTATCTTCTCAAATTTCTTAACATTATTTTAATATGTAGAAAACTACACCAGAAACACCAAATGCACCTCCTCAAGTAAGTGTTGGTTTAGGCAGGGAAAGAGGCAGACCTAAGGTAATATTACACTTGTACTAATTAGCTCAATAACTTTTATATAACTCTCTTCTTTTTATATGTATAGAAAACTCCATCAGAAATCATTAGTTCATGTCAACAAGAAAAAAAAGAAAGAGGGAGAAAATAAAGACAACACCAGCAGCACCTAGTGCACCTCGTCTACCTAAAACACCTTCTGCACCTACTATTGTCCCAGTATCTTGTTCTGCATGTTTTGATTATTGTGCATCATCCTCAATGGTCGGTACTACTAAAAAGGGAAGGGGTAATGATAGGACAAAAATAACTCCATTGAAAAGGTCAAAAGTAATGGGAATGGGTGTGTTCCAAGATGAAAATGAATTCAAAGTCCTAAATGTAAGTATTTCACTTTGTTGTATCTTGTGTACATTATGAGCCTTTAATGTATGACAAAATGAATAATTTTTATCCTTTATTGTAACCTGGCATGCCTAGCAGTAAGATCTTCTCTATTGGTTAAGAAAAGGTGACAAGATCAGCTGATATAACTGGTAACATTGGCTATACACCAAGTACTACCAGTAAGCTGAAATGAAATGGCAAAGAAGTAATATCAACAAAAAAACTACAAGAGATTAAAGAGAAGAAAAGAAAGAAGAATGTGGGAAGAAGTTCAAATAATCCAAGTCAAAAAAGTATTTCTTCAAAGTCCAAGATGCCCTGAAAATTGTAGTGATGTTGATTATTTTAAGCATTATTTTAAGTTAGACCAGTTGACATGAAAATAATTTTATTTGGGTGTTGAAAAATAATTTAAGCACAGTATATTTTGTTGATGAATGTTGCCTAATGGTTAGACATTATGAATGTGAATTTATTTTGGTATGAATGATTATGTTGTTTGAAGTTGGAATGTTTTGTTGATGAATGTTGTCATTAGGCATTATTGTTGTGTTGTATAAATGGTGGTGAAGTTTCTATAATGTCAACACAACATTGTCATTACACGATCTAAGTGTAAACACATAGCAGTAGCACAGTGCTTTGCCTAACAAGACACAACTTTGCAAGTGTAAACAATAACATAGCAATAACACAGGACACAACAAGTGTAAACAATAACATAACAGCAATACACGACACAATTTTGTAAGTGTAAACAACAAAGTAGTAGGAACACAAGACACAATTTTGAAAGTGCAAACAATAACATAGCAACAGTACAACAAACATCTGAAGTACGACTAGGCAAAATACACCATAACAGAACATACAACTAGGCAAAAGACACCATAACAAAACATACAACTAGGCAAAAGACACCATAACAGAACATAATCTGATATATTTAGAAAGAGGTATACAAATTTACACCATAGTAGACCGGATCTAGCAACTACTTTCAGTTCATTTGTTGCTGATGAACATAGCAGCAACACAAATCAAAATACATAAAAATATCTTCCTATTGAACCTACACCATCTCCATCTTCCATTAAGCCTCTTCTCCTGCGTCAAGTTATCAATTTGGACCTGTTTCAGCCATAATTCTTCTTCCAACTCATTGATTTTGTTCACCAATGTTGGAATGATAAAATTTGATCTTGGATCTACTTTTTCTTTGTCCCTCCATAGAAAAAAATTACATTTTTAAGACTGAATTTTTTTTAGAAATCAGTACATTATCATAATTTGAATATAAATTGACAGCAAAATACATACACCATAGTAGGGGCAAGACCAAAATCTTCTTCCTGGATTTGACTTCGACCATGAAGTTTGCAAGTCAAGCAAAATACCATGTTTGTATCTCATAACAGCATTGAGCATTGGGTCTGATTCATCCATACAAAGCTTATTCAATTTTGAATTTGTCATTTTATGAATTCTGGCAAAATCGATCATTAAATTACAAATCCTAAATTAATAGTTGAACTAAATTATAAAACAAAACTTCAAGAATTGAAGTACAAATTGGGATTAAAAGCTAAAACGTACGTTAAAGAAATAAAAAAAATAGAGGAACATGAAGGCAGATGGTGGACAAGGAGATGGGTCGTATAAAGAAGAAGGAGATGACTATTGGAAGAGAGAGAGTAGTTTTTCATGATTTATTTCATCAAATAATCAATTAATGACGTGTATTATATATGTGGAAGGCTAAACTCTTAATTTTGGAGTTGCTGGACTAAACCAACGCGCCTAGAGGGGGTGTTCTCACCTTCCTTGACAGGTCAGCATTTGGAGAGGTAATAAATATATGAAAAAATAGATCAGGGGGTAATATGTCACCTTTAAAGGTTGAGTGTGTAGTTGGAATTTCTACTAAAGGTTGGGGGGTAATAGACCATTTTCTCATTAATAAAATTATAGATAAAAATAAAATTATTACGTAAAAAGTAGCAATTAACGGTAAAATGAATGTTATATCTATTTAAATAAGATAAATAACTATTATATGTTATATATATTATTTTCTATCGGGTCTCATCTATTCTTTTACTTTTTACAAATGATTTATTGATTTATGTTCTTTCTTGTCATTTTAGTTATTTTATCATGATAAAATTTTTGTTTTAATTTACTGTCATTACATAAACAATGGAGTAATTAATTTATATGATTTAGACCAACTCATGCACTATCATTCTTCAAATTTACACAATATGCATGTATATTATATTTACACATATTTCTAATAATATATGATAAAGTTTTATTAAAAATAGATTTGCAAATTAATATCTAATAAAAGTTTGTTTATAATATCTTTTTGAGTAGTTTATTTATTGTCTTTCCAAATTCAATATATACAATATAACATTTAAAACATAATAATAAATATCTTATCCTTACAAAAACAATTCTCAAAATTCAACCGGTCATTCATCAACAAAAAGAGAAATGAAAGTACAACAAAACAATACGATAATCAAAATTTTAAAATAATATGATTAAACCTAACCTTTAGATACTCCTAATAGTCCTCTAAGCATCTACCTGTGCTGTTTTAATATGTAATACTACTAGTCATGCTTATAAAAAAAATCTAACCTTTACACAAAACTTTTGCAAAGCTCGATCAAACATTTGCCTACAACATTTATTAGTAAGAAAAAAAAATGGATAGTAATAAAATAGAAATTCGAACAAAACACTATGATAATCGAGAAATCAAAAGCTAAATGTAAATCAGAATAAAGAGAAAAGACAGCTAAACTCAGAAATTACATTGGCGTACCTGATCTTCCACAGAGGTACTATGATTTGTACTAATTAGCTGAAAAATAGTTAAATTAAGTACACAATTCGACTCATCTCTGTGAAAAGCTTAAGCTCTTTTAAAGTTTCTTCATTGATCCTCTCCAAATTTTGGCTATTTTTATTATGTATGATGTTCAAAGTTCATCATGAGGTTTACTTTGAATACCATAACTTTTTATCGCAAATCAATAGTATCTTCTCCTTCCCTACCCATATTATATTTCTTCTTTACGACATCTCTTAATTATTTATGAGAATTGAGAAATATGTGAACCAGTTTAAGAGAAAATTAGGTTAAAAAGTTCTTATAATTATGTTATATAGTTTAATTGGAGAAAATAATTTATTTAAGGTAAATTGTAATGAATAAAGTTCATAAATATTAGAATTCCCTGCCTAATTCAATATGAAAATTAATAATCAAAATTTTAATTAACTTCAATATTCAAAATATTATGAAGAAATTTTCCTTGTTGAAAAACTTAATTCCTATATTGGAAATGCAATAATTACGTTGCTTATGTCTATTATGAGCTTTTCATATATAGTATATGGAATGATTGATCCAATTTCAATTTTGACATGAGTTTATTTATGAAATTATCAAAATTTCATTAATAATTTATTTATATAATTAATAAAAATATAATTAAATGACTTTTTTCTTTTATATTTTACCATATATCCTTCTCTTATAATTTATTTTAGGACTCTATAATTTTTGAAATATATTTCCTTTTACCATATAAATTAGGATTCCTTAATTAAATATTATAAAAATAAGAATATAATACTTTAAGAAAAATAGGTGAAAAGACAATTTTATTTATTGTAAAGTATTTTAATGAAGGTCAAAAAGTTCAAATCACTTTTTAAAGGGTCTTCACACTTCTAATATATTATAGATACTATATACAATAATAAAATATATCTATTTCACCAGCCCGTCCTCATAATTTTATGGAAAGCCAAATAAGTCCCTACCTTTCTAATTATTTCAAATTAAAACCCATTGTTATGTAATATTATAAGCTGGTCAGTATTCAACAAGCACTAATGGTCTAGTTATAGAACTAGATGCAAGAGCTTCTGCCCGTGCAAGTATGAGTCCAATATATATTACTTTTTAAATTTTATTTTATGTGATATATATGAAATTTGTGGAGGTAATTTAATTTATTTTATGATTGTAAATAGTATATATTAATCTTTCTGTCCCAATTTAGTACAATAATGAAATTTGGAGAACCAATCAATTTTTTTAATAATTTTTAGATATTGTAGGTTGTTAATTACTATAATTAATAGTATTCTCAATGAAATATTCAAATAATAAATGTTGTTTCAACTGCTCCAATTAATGTGACATTGATGAAATTTTTCATTTGAAAGGTCAATTAAAATTTTTATGTGTCTTTTAAATATTTTAAGTTGTTAATTAGTGTAATTTATAATACTTTTTACGTTATTTTCAAATAATATATTATGTTACTTTTTTTGTTTTAATTTATGTGGTACTTCGAGAGTCAGCCTAATTTTTATGTTTTTTAAATATTTTAAATTGTTAATTATTATGATTTAGAACCGTCAACATAATTTTTAAATATATAATAAATTAAAAAAATTAGATAAATAAACGTTGACACTTTTTTAAAAAATAGTAAGTTACTCTAAGAAAAAATATAAATCAAATTCAACCCAATAAAAGATTTATTAGTGGAGAGAATGGGCTTAGGCCTCATTTGTTTGCACTTAATGGAGATTCAAACTTCAAACCATTAAGTGCATTTGTTTTTCATTAATATTTTGGCTCTTAATATGTCTGAATATGTCTTAATCATTAAGATCTGGAACTAAGTCTTAATCATTAAGAGGTATGCTTGTGTTGGAAAATATTCACCACTACTCTATCCATAATCATCAGTCACCACCACTAACCACCTCTGCCACCACCACTATTGTCAACCACCATCACCACCACCAACCATCTCCACCATCACAACCAAGATTCACAAGTATAATTGCTACTAACCACTATTTCCAGCCACTACCATATCTACCACCTCTATTATTTTAATTATATCTGCCACTATCACCACTATTAATGCCAACACCAACGCCAATACCAACACCACAATCATCATCAATCACTATTGGTCAATCTCAACTACTAACCAACTCATCTATTATAACTAGCATCAACCTAGCTACCACTAATACATCATCAACATCCATACATTTTTCGGTCACCACCACCATTATCACCGGTGTCGTCAAACCACTATCATCACTACAATATATCTCTACTAATAATAATATCTACCATCACAGCTAACAACATCTCCAACTATCACCAACACATCGTCCACCACAATGCATTCATTTTAAGTTATCACAATCAACACCTCCAACTATTAACATCAACCAACTTCACATCACTGCCACCACCACTACGAATCGCCGTTATCATAATAGTCACTACAATACTAAACATCTTTATCATCACAACTATCACCACCATCATTACTAATCACTAACATCAATCATTACAACCACCACCACCATTACAAACCATCTCCATTATCACTAACAAACATAAATATTTTTTTTAAATAAAATAATAATTTTATTATATTAAATTAAATATTTTTCCAATACATAATTATTTTTAATTTGAATTATATTTTTTATTATATATGTAAATAAATAAATTTTGCATATTCAGATATTAAAAAATAAATAGTGGTAACCATTCAGATTTTAGATATGAAGATAATATCTTAATTATTCAGATATGCATTCAGATTCAGACGTCCAAATCTTAATAAAAACAAATGCAGCCTTAGACTTTAGTTTCATTGGATATCCTCTTAGGATTTGTTTTCCTCCTCCTTCTCTGAAACACCTTGGGGTTTGATCCTTAAAAATTTTCTAAGTTTTGATCTCTCTGGACATCATACAACTAGGGGTACAAGTCATATGTTTGGGTACGGTTGGGAGAGGAGTCACACCTTCCTATGAGAATTTTATGAAGATCTGGACATTTTCCCTCTTAACTCCTTAAGACCCCACAACTTATATCACCCTTGGGATATAATTTACCTTAATATCCTAATCTTAAACACTTAGAAACTCTCTCAAAGGCTCTTGGGTCAAAAAAGTCTATGGTTTCATCAATAAGATCAATTTGGGGCTTACAAGGGTGGTTTCTCTCCGTCATCTTCGTAATCTAAGGCATGTTACCCCCCTTCACTATTAGTTCCAACTAAAGTCATGTTTTATGAATTATTTTCATGGAATAATTTTTGTATGGTTTAGGTTTTCAAATATATGTTGAGGGTTCAGTTATAATGGTTGGTTATGGTCTTCTCATATATTTTACTTATGGGTTTCATATTATAATGATGGTTTGAGCATTTGGTTGCGTGGGAATGGTTAATTGGCACTTGGTTTTGTCTTAGTAAACACTATACCCCTAACATGTTTGGTAAAATGCCTATGAGAATGCTTTTACTATATTGTTGGCCTTTCATGAAACTATTGCATAGTACAACTTGGTAATGGAACCCTAAATCGTACAAATGGTTTAAATGGTTTGGAATGGTTAAATTGAAAGGTCTTGGTGGTCATGGTTATGGTTTAATTGAACATCCTTGTGGGGTACAAAGGAATTCCCAAGCAAACATGATAATGAACATCTGGTGGGGTACATGGGAATCCCCCAAACAACTAAATAAGGTAATCTATGGGTACATGGGAATCCCTTCTTCTATAAAAGGTTGGATAAGGATATTGCTTACAAGATATAGTCGGTATAACGATACCACTACTTATAGCCTCGGTTAATAATAAATGGAATGGTGGTTTAGTTGTGTGGTAATGTTTTTAATTAGGCAATAATGGCGGGGTATGATAGCTAACCATGACGGTGTGAGTCTAATGGACAGACACTAGAAATTTATGTTTGCCGACATGAGGATTGGTCATGGAGACCACATATAATACTTACAGGGTACACGAGAATCCTCTAACTAAACTTTTATATATGTATCATGGAGATCGAAGGGTACTTGGGAAACCCCTACTCCTATGGTATCTCCGGTTTATGTGACTACGCATATCGGGTCCTGTTCAGGGGGCTACACTGGACCCATATAGCCCGTGGGTGGTTCTAGGATGGTTAAGCTACATATACCCAGGTTAATAGTTTTATAGGCATGCTAAACCCGATTCTCTTTCCTGGCATGGATATATATATATATATTTATGTATGGTTATGAATTCATATGGTTGTTTGTTTGGTTTAATGGTTGGTATTATTTTAGCCTTATCCTGAGTACTTTCTAGAGTTCACCTGTTAATCCATCTTTGGGCGGCTGTATCTCCACGCAATGCAGGAACCCACCATTCTACTCCTCTTACTTATTAATCAGATTCAGGATCAGCTATTGGATTGAAATGGTGATCATTCATACTCTGAAAGGCTCCATTTCATATCATTGATGTCTTTACATACTTTGGTTATTTTATGGCTATTGGTTTTATCTATGGTTGGGGGGTATATCCTAACCTAATATTGTTTTTATTCTGGTTAAGGCATTGTGGAACTGCATGGGTTGTTGGTATGGGCGGTGTCAGTAGTGATGTTAGCCTTAATATTGACATTGGTTTTGGGGATGATACCATTTGACTGTATTTATGATTGTTCCATCGTATTATGCTATGTTATGGACTGAAACTTAGTTATTGTTTTGGTTTTAGTTATGGTTGTTGGTTGGGCATCTATAACGCCCTGAAATTTGATCTTGAGATGTCACACGATGCTCAAGACTATGAGTAGCCTTAAGCTAACCCTGTCTGCATACTATTAAGCCTAAATCTTATAATAATGGAAATATGGACGTAAAAGTCATGTTAGAATGCGGAAACTATCTATAACATCTGAGAATATCTGAATCATACTAATCTCAAAAGTCTTATAAAGCAAATACTGGAAATCTAAGTGCTAAAATAAAAATTTGAATACTAAATTTGGTAGTCCGACAAGCCTCTACTATCAAAATCTAGAGAGTCACTGGGACATGCCCCAGCTGACTCAAACTGTCTGAAACAAAATGAGAAACATCTGTTATTTAACTGAAAGTGTGAACAATTAAGTCCCCAAACTATGAGGACTCACCAACTGCATGAATGTAGAAGAGATGATCAAAGGTCACTCACGCTGTTGAGATTGAGCACCTGAACCTACATTATGAGACAATGTAGCACATAGACATATATGTAGATCAGTACTTTGAGGATGTACTGAGTGTATGAGGGTGTATGCAATAAGTGAATAATATCATCACAGTTTATGAAATCATGCATGGTAAATGAATAGCTCACTAGGCTTGAGTAAGTCTAAAAGCTAAAGATCATAATCAAGAATAGTATAAATCTCGTGATCCATAACACTTAGTTCTAAAATCTGAATTCCGTCCTTGTTCTTAAATCATATCTGAAAACTTATTCTGCAAGGGAATACATTCTTAACTGTTAGACTGTAGGGAGAAATACTTTTAAAACTATTTAGAAAATCTTTATTGTTAGGGAGGTTCTCGTAACTGACATAAACCATGAGAGCTAAATGGATTCCAACGTCTTGACCTCTTAAGGAGGAAACCTCACGTTGAAGAGAGGTGTCATACTCTTGCCAGGGAGTATAACCTAATCTAGGTGATTGATCACAAGCTAAATCTATCATCCATATAAATGGGAATAATCAAAGTTTGTACCTACGTTGGCTACGTAGTTCTGTGTAAGATAGGGAATGCTAATCCCACACTTCCCGCTCGGTGCTAAATACTACTCCCTCTTATATCTGTATGCTCAAACCATTGCAAATTCCTTTTTAAAAACTAGCATAAGAATTCATATGAAAACCAGTTATGCATTTATCTGAGTAAATCTGAGTTCTGTAAACTATAATAATCTATAGTGGATTTCAAAGCTAAACCAATGATCAAAAGATCAAAGCTTTTTATGGAAATTTAGAATAATCTGTTCATAAATTGCTTAAAGCACCATCTTTCTTGAAATAATAATATTAAATCTTGGGATAATAATCCATGCTTCAATCTCATGTTAAATCATTATAATAATCATGCTTGATAATGCCAATATTGATAAAATAACTCAAAATCTGGAAATTTTAGCAATATGCATGGAAACATAAACATAATCATGTATTTCAACTTCTAAATCATGGAAAACCTCATAATCCTGCAAAGAATGGTAATGGGTATAGACCCTAACTTGAATTTCATGGAAAATCATATAAATTTCAGTAATTTTGTTATTGAAATAAAGTTTTGAGCACAAGGATGAAAGAATTATCCTTGTTCAAACCCCACATACATTAATTGATGATCTTTGATAAAAGGCTTGAATCTTGAATTCTTATTGATGCTTTGGATATGAATTTTTAGTGTTGTTGTATTGGGAATCCTTAAATTTGGACTATCTTGGAGAATTAATGGAGGAATTTTGAGTTTCTTGGAGAGAAAGTATGATGAACTAGGGTTTTGCTTTGAGGAGAATGATGAATAGGGCATAAAGTGCTTTGATATTTGAGTAATCTTATGTTTTTGGACGGATTAGGGGTTGAGGGATTTACTAAAATAACCCCTTTAAATTCTTAAACGAAACTGGAAAACGTATTTTTTTTTGATCTAGGTGGCCACCATGACGCACTGCTATCGCGGTGGCTCACTGAAAATGACAACTAGAAACTGGGCAGACTCCGTGATGTGGTGTCATTGTGGTGCCCCTTTGAAATGCCATTTTGGCACCCGACGCGATGCGCCATTATCGTATTGGACCTCTAGAAATTGACAACTAGAAAATTGGACCTCTCCGCGATGTGTCAATATCGCGGAGAGCCACTGGAAAATAATAATTGGGATTTGACACTGCTCCGTGGCGCGCTAAGGGTGTAAATGACGGTGTTTAGCGACTGGAACTTTAAATAGCCATAACTTCTTACCCGGTTATTGGATTTAGGCGAATCTTATATCTTTGGAAAGCTAATTCAATTTCCTACGCCATGGAAAGTCCAAATCTAAAGAATTCCACACGAAATAGACATCACTCATTGTAGAATCTACTCCTTATCATTTTTAGAATGAGTTTAAGCTAGGAAAATTGTGAGGTATTACAATATCTCCCCCTTGGGAACATTCGTCCTCGAATGTGGCTAGTTATCTGAAATTTCTGAGGAATCTAAGAGCATAAGATAGCATGCACAACTGAAGTAAACTGAGAAACTAAATCTAAATCATTCTAAGATTCTGAGTAATTCTATGAGTGCATGAATTTACATGAGGACAACTATATAGCTGAATGTATGATCAGAAAAGGACTGGATAAAGAAAGAGTAGTAACTTCGGCTAGATCTGAGTTTATAGAGAAGAGGTGAGGGTAATTGGCTCACATGTCTACTTCTGTTTCCCAAGTAGCGCCCTCAGCCGACTGATTTCTCCAAAGAACTTTGACCAAGGGAACTTCTTTGTTCCTTAGTCTACGGATCTGATGGTCAAAAATCTCAACTGGAATCTCTTCATATGAATGGCTGTTCAGAATATCTGAGCTTTCTAACAGAACTACAGCGGTGGAGTTACCGATACTCTTCTTAAGCATAGAGACGTGAAACACAGGATGAACAACTGACAAGTCTGCGGGCAACTCAAGCTCATAAGATACTTTCCCAACACGACTCAAAATTCTATAAGGGCCAACATACCGAGGACTAAGCTTCCCTTTCTTACCAAATCTCTTTACCCCTTTCATGGGTGAAATCTTCAAATACACAAAATCATCAACTTCAAACTCGAGGTCCCTTCTTCTCACATCTGAGTAGGATTTCTGACGACTCTGGGCTGCTTTCAATCTTTATCTAATCAACTTAACTTTCTCCATGGCCTCAAATACTCCATTAGGACCAAGCAAAAAAGCCTCACCCACTTTAAACCAACCTATGGGTGATCTATATCTCCTCCCATAAAGAACCTCAAATGGAGCCATTTGAATGCTAGCATGATAACTGTTATTATAAGCAAACTCAATCAATGGCAAATGCTCATCCCAACTACCCTTGAAATCAAGAGCATATGCCCTCAACATATCTTTTAGAGTTTGGATGGTCCTCTCTTCCTGAACATCTGTCTGAGGGTGGAAAGCTGAACTAAGATGGACTTGGGTACCTAGACCCTTCTGAAAGGCTTTCCAAAACTGAGAAGTGAACTGAGTACCCCTATTTGAAATGATATACAAGGAAACTCCATGCAGTCTGACTAACTCTCGGATATACAACCTAGCATAATCTTCAGCTGTATAGGACTTGTGAACTGGCAAGAAATGCGCTGACTTAGTTAATCTATCTACAATAAAATAAATCGAATCATGATGACGATGCGAATAGGGTAAACCAGTCACAAAATCCAGATTCTCCTCTTCCTACTTCTAAGTGGGGATACCAAACTCTTGCAACATACCACCAGGTCTTTGGTGTTCTACCTTAACCTGTTGACAAGTTTCACACTTTGCTACAAACTCTGCTATGTCTCTTTTCATACCATTCCACTAATAGATTTCCCGTAAGTTGCGGTACATCTTGGTAGCACCTGGATGAATAAAATACTATGCACCATACGCTTTTGCTATAATCCGCTTCCTCAAATCATCAACACATAGAACACACAATCTACTCTAGTATTTTAACACACCATCTCCCTCTTGGGAGAAAACCTCTACCTTTTGATCTTTAACCAATTCCTTCAGTTTGACCAAACTCCTAATGTCTAATGAAGAGATAGGTCTAGGCTAATTTCTTACAACGTCTATCTTTTGGGGATCAACTCTAATGCCATCGACAAAAACAATATGACTGAGAAAGGCTACTAATCTTAGTCAAAATTCACACTTGCTGAATTTGGCAAACAATTGATAATCTCTATGAGTTTGCAAGATAATTCTAAGATGATCTACATGGTCATCCTCACTACGGGAGTACACAAGGATGTAATCTATGAATACTATGACAAACATCTAGATATTATTTGAACACTCAATTCATGAGGTCCATGAAAGCTGTTGGAGCAATGGTTAGCCCGAAATACATGGCTAAAAACTCAAAATATCTCTAACGGGTTCTAAAGGCTGTCTTTGGAATATCACATTTCCTTTCTCTAAGATGATGATAGCCAAATCTAAGGTCTATCTTTGAGAAATAACTTACACCTTGTAGTTGGTCAAATTAATCATCAATTCTAGGAAGAGGATATTTGTTTTTGACTGTAATAAATCCCAGAGCATTTACTATACCATGTACTATTGGGTCATCTAGGTTTGCCCGAGCCTTGTGTGATCTAGGGGTTAGCATTAATTTGATGCCACTGGCCATATTTAAGCAACTAGGCTTGAACCCTCCGTAACAGGCTTTGATGCGACTATTGATAGCTGACCACACAGTAAAGAAGCCTGTGGGAATCTCTTATGATGTGATCGTTAGGGTGGATAAATTTATTTTCCTGGTTGACTTCATCATTTTAGATTGTGAGGTTGACACCGAGATGGCTATTATTTTTGGAAGGCCATTCATGGCCACAGGCAGAGCTATGGTTGACATGGATATGGGTAAGCTGAAATTTTGAGTAAATGATGAGGAGACAACATTCAACATCTGAAAGTCTATGAAAAAACCAACTGACATGAGGGTAGTATTGGTGATTGATTGTAATGATGACCCCAGAGGATATTTCCATGGGTATCTTGATGAATTTTGAGTAGTCAAGATACCCGCATAGTTCTGCAATGTTAAATCAAGAACTGTATGGGAGGCAACCCATGGGATTATTGATGAAGTATGAGTAACCAACATATACATGTTGTGCTGTAAGGTTAAATCAAGCACTTAGTGGGAGGCAACCCACTATATTTTAGTGTTTACATTTTTATTGTTTTTGTTTTTGTAGTCTTTTTTATTTTGGACCTTAAATAGAATATGGTAAACATTGGTGCATTCATCGATTTTTAGGTAAGGGGACTGTGTGATCAGCCCATCATGGTCACAAGTACCACATGGTAATTTGAGTACGGATATTGAAAAGTTGAAATTTTGAGGATGATAAATGGTAAGTTGTGGACTTTGGTACCTAATTTTACTTTTGGGACCTAAGACATAGGTTGTGGTACCATTAGTAGCTCCAAAAATGTCAATACACCAAGTTTGGGTTGCAGAAAAGTGAGCCAAAGATTTTGGCCCAACACCTACTGGCCGCAGGTGCCACATATGCCCAGGACCTGACCACGGATACAGGGCACGAGTAGGTGCCAAAAATAGGTCAATAATTAGGCCCACTTTTTAATATAAATTTTGGGTCCACCAATATTTAAATATGACCTATTGTATCCCCCCATCTATATAAAAACATCCTAACCCTCATCCTAACTCATTCTAATCCTCAAAACTTCAATTTTCTCTTTAAATTCAAATTTCCCACCTTAAACATAAACCAAACCCACACTTAAGAAGAGGTGAGATTGACACTTGTTTGAGATACCAACTTGTCCAAATATGCTAGAAACAAGTTTCAGTCTTGGTTTTGCTTGAGTTCTTCATTATTCTCTTTTGAATTATCATATAAGAGGTAACTTTCTTGTCTCCTAATGGTGATTTAATATTTTATCTATTATTATAACAAGTTGATATGTGTAATGCATTGATAAATATATTTAAACTATCATGCTTGTATGAGGGATCCTTGAAATAACCTAAAATCACAATGTAGGGCCTTGTTTTGAGTTAAAATTCTAAGTTTAGTGCCTAACCGGAAGTTGAACTTGAATGAACGAAAGTAATGCCATGAGTTAAAATTATTTTTTTTCTTTTAAAGTCATGATTTTTGATTAGTGTGTATACATTGGACTTGTTGTGAATTTTAAATACGTTATAGGGGTGTGAAAAGTGAGGAAAAATTTGATTTTTTTTTTGAATTTTGAGCTTTTCTTCAACTTTCACTAGCACTCACTTTTGTTGGAAACTAATTCTGGTTTTTCAAATATACATGGAACCTAAGGCAGTAAAGAAGAAAGCAACTGTTACTTCGAGGAGACGGGCAGAGTCTCCTGAGTTTAGTAGTTCGGTGGAGGAGTATCCGAGATAGCATCATATCAATGCTGCAGTTGCAGTTACCTGCAGAGGAACATAAGGATAGACTCATCGAGCTACTTAAAAAACTGTAACTCGGCCAAGGATGAAGTTTGCAAAGATATCACCACCACATACTTCTCCACTCGATGATGATGATAATGAGGAGGAGACAGATACTGAGTTGACTCCACAGGTTAATGCAAAAGACCCCCAATCTGAGGAGGGCTCCCAGGATTCTTTGAGGAGCTTGAGAAGGAGCAGTCATTAGTAGTACCCCAGTTTGAGGAGGGTACAATACAGACATACCATGTTGCACAGTAGGTACCACCACCTGCCGTAGATGTACCTCCCAAGAAGGGATAATTGAGGTGGTGTGTGGAAGGTATACAACACATTTATGTGCTTGACAATCATGTTTGGGAGCCAGGAAAACGTATACGCTATATATATGAGGAGTGCAGGATTGACTTATCGTGGCTACAGAGGTTACCACAACTAAGGGCAGCATTTAACAAGCATCATCTTGGGTGGATGACTAGGCCACTTGGTCCTTCCCACACGCCATCATCCAGGATTTATCATATTTGTATGATAGGTATAGCTTGATCACACACCAGTAAAAGGAGTTAGAGTTGATGTTAGAGAGGACACTATCTACAGAGTCATATTTTGTCCAGATTATATTACAACTGTATCTACAGTAGAGTGTGACCACAAATTAAGGATTGTACTGGATCATCAGATTATGCGGGATACTGAGCATAGGGATAAAAAGCTTAAGGTAGCCAGGTGGATAGCTAATTATATTTCGCCACAGGGTGATGAGGCCTCATGGATTGAGGGGCTAACTGTGATTAAGAAGGGTCTGTTGACACTAGAGGCCAAATTTTGGTGGTTGATGATTTGATGTCCCCTGATTCCCATGGCTTTAGATATTGCATTAACGTGGGAAGAAGCTGCATTGGCTTCCTTCTTGATGGCTGGTTATGATATTGATTTTACTGCCATCCTCGGGCATAAGCTACATGAGAAAGCTTTTGGAGAGCTTAATAACCTTTCATTTACTTATATGATCCAGAGGCTATGCGATGAAGCAGGTTTACCTAAGTTACCAGGTATTGATGAGAGAGCGACTGTTACTATTACTACACAGACAAGAAACCTAAAGGGTCTGATAGGTTCAGGCACTTCTAGGAGATCTACACAGTTGGCAGCAACACCACATGCCTAGATTGATGGCCTTACAGTTTTTACAGCACCTGATGAGGAACATAAAGATAATATGGGTATTAGTATAGATATGGAGATAGAGAAGTAGAGAGGTGCTCCAGATTCTAGCACTGAGGTCGAGGGGACACAAGCCATTTTTTCTTCAGCCCCGACTTCAACCTTAGAGCTGGTTAGTGTATATATAGAGCCTATTCGCCTATCCACTGTAGCTTCTGTAACAGGTATGATTATTGTATCCAGTGAGTTTTTGCAAATCCTAGAAGATAGTTAGAAAGCTACAGCCGCTCGGTTGAAGGTTGTAGAGACTGAGATGACTACTCTCTTTGGGTAGATGATCAGGGGTCAAGACTAGATTTGAGCAGACCAAGGCTAAATAAGAGGCTGCTCAGAGAGAAGCACTGTCAGAGCTGTGTGTCGACTTCCATACATGGATTGATGAGTTAGAGAGATAAATTATATCCCATTATGCAAAGACAGGTGTGCCACATTTGATTCAGACGATGGAGGATTTTGATATCCTACGTGCACCGATATTGTGTTGTTGTATTAGTATTATGTATTTTATGGTAGTTTTTTGCACCTACAGTACTATAGGTATGTTCCTAACTCTTTCATTTTGGTTTGATGCATTGGGGACAAAGCATAATTTTCAGTTGGGGGTGGGGATGATTATGGGTCTTGATGTCCTCCTAGATTTTCGTCGACATGCCTCTTTCTCCCATAGTTTTGTTCGTAGTAGAGCCGACATGTTTATACGTGTTGTGTTTTATTTTGTGATGTTTTGTGTAATTAGAAGATTTTGAGTACATAGGGCAATAGTCAGATTTTTACTGTTGTTTGATAACCCGCCAAAAATTCTGTATTTTAGAACTGTATGTTGATGTATATATGTGTGAACTTTGTGGATTTTGTTATGGTACTAGTATTAGGGACATGATAACCATTTTTTGACCATTGCATGAACTGAATAGGTAGTAGTTAGTGATAGTGACTCTATGCTATGTGAGTGTGAGATTCTACCTAGTTTCCTTTGTATGTTAAATTCAGAACTTGCCTGGTTAGTCTTGCCTAGGTTGAAGGATAGTCGGTTAGGAAAGGATCACAGGCCCTTTTTTAATTTTAGTCCACATTAAGCCTAAATGACCTTCCATGTGCGAATTGTATCCCTTGATCCATATTTTGAGCCATATAGCCTATTTTTTTTGTTTCACCTATTCACTTTCCCATTTGTATTACAATGAACCTGTCTTGGCCCTGGTCCTCCTTAGACATTGTGTACCTCGACACAAGCAAAAAGCTTGAGTTGAGGGTGATTATCATAGGGGTGCGCAGTGTAAAATGGGTATGAAGAAGGGTAAAATAAGAGAAAAAATTAGTAGGGTTGGGTGTGGTAGAAAATCAAAAACTAAACATTAAAAAAAATTATGAAAAAGAGAAAAAAAGAAAAAAAATAAAAGATCACACCCAACCTGTATGTGCAACAAAAGAATAATAAGGAGAGATAAGGGTAGGATAAAAAAATTGGCTAGTAAGTGCGACCCCAAAGTTAGTGTAGTTCCAATGAGGTTTAGTCACTATAAAATGTCCATATCTATCATACCGTCCCCCCAAATCGTACATTACAAGCCGAGTAAAGTCCTATAGTTATCCTGACTTGACTATTTGAATGCTAAGGTAAAGAAAATAAGGGCAAGCCTATGATATTTGACATGCATTGACTAGAACTTCTTTGTTGAGTGTGAGTGTCTCTTGACCGTCCCTGCATTTACATGCATGATTTCATATGAGTGAGTGGGACATTCTTGTTGTGAGGGAACTTGAGTCATGTTGCTAGCTATCTGCTTGTGTTAGGTAGTATAATTTGTACATATGAGTGGTTGTCTGTTGCTAATATAGTTGCTGTACCTTGATTCCTTTATTTCACATTGTTGTGTTTCATATTCATACACAATTGGTTTTGAAAACAAATATAGGAGTGGATGTTATGATTTGAACTAAATGCGATGACTGACTGCCTTGAAAGTTTATATTCTCTTAGTTAAGCAAAGTTTTTTTTTTGTTATGTTTTTGTTGCCCGAGGACATGCAAATGTTCTAAGATGAGGGTGTTGGTGTGCTATAGAAATATAACACTTTCGATGCTTAAAATGAAGAAAATATGCAAGTTTTTAAGGCCTTTTTGTTAGATATGATCCATTTTGGGTATGTTTTGCAGGAAACCATGATTTAAATGCTAAGTTTGTGAAAATGGTGCAAAAAGGTGTTTTTCGCCATCTTTGGAGCTATTATGGATGATTGGGGATGTTTTCTAGCTTGATCATGATCAATGCATGTTCGAGATTCGAAGTAGAGATGAAAAGCTGACTCCTAGCACCTACCAAGTCTACCTACGGACCACATGCTGACTTATGGACCACAGGTAGACAAAGTGGGTGCCAGAAAGTCCAAATTCCAAGAGTCAACTTGCAGGAAACTTCCTTTCTAGTACCTGCGGTTGGACCTACGCCCTGGGCAGACCGCCGGTACAACCTGCGATTAGGACCAAATCACAGGTACAGGGAGCGGGTGGCCACCAATTCTAATTTCTCCTATTCTATTTAGGCTTAGTTTTTAGGGTTTTCTCCTTTACTGTAAATACACATTATGTATTTTTTATTAGAGGTTCACCATTTTTAACACTTAGAAACATATTTTGATTTCAAGATCCATCTTTGATCTTGGGATTTCATTGTATTGACTTCGCTTGATTGTTCAGTTTATAGTTATGGGTTTCTTTCATCTTCTCATTGTATCATCTTAGCTTTCCAACATGAATGATATTGATCTTTTGATAATCATGAGCGGCTAAAGCCCATAGCTAGGGTAGTGGAAACCCTGACAGATTGATGAAGTAGGGGAAGTGCAATTGTTGATGGTAAACCCATACCTATGGAATGTATTGCTTTATCTTTGATATGATTGATTTCTTAATGGGTTCAAACATTAGGATCCCGCCTAGATATTACTACTTGCTCAAAATAAGGGGGAGTAACTAGGAAAAGATAAAGACAATAGTAATTTAGTGAGCTTATTGTCGATCCATTGCAGCACAATGGTATATCTGAGTGATTATTAGCCTTCATCTAATAACTTGAGACTCAGAAGGTGATTGTTAATTGGAACCAGGGTAAAGGTTAGTAACGCGATATCCTGAGACTCAATAGGCAAAGGGTTAAATCCTTCAAATCGTCAGGGGAACACACAATTCTAGTATTCACTTACAACTCATTTTTAACCAAGTTAATACTATTCTATGTTCAAGACTACTACAAACAAATACCCCCATTTACTTTCCTATATTTCCCTTAGACTGTAACTATTTAGATCTATTAAACCTCGTGTTTATTAGGGATTCGACCCCAACGTTAGTTGGGTTACTATATCTTAAGAGCGACTGTATCATCACCTAAAAGGAGGTGTTGCTTAGACGTCATTAGTAGGCCGTTCTATACGCCTAACGTGCCTCGTCAAGTTGCTTTTTCCAATTAGAGAGGCCTACATTCACGATTTTCTCGAGTATGACTTTGATTTCTTGATTTGAAACTTTGACTTAGTCATTTATTTGGGTGTGATATGGGGTAACAATCTTGTGCTTCACCCCATATTTGTCAAGAAGGGTGATAACACTCACCTATACCATCGAAATTGGTAGAGAATGGTCATTGTCAATGTCTCAACTTATGTTGAGGTCGAATCCACTAGGAGTGAGATTAATCTTCAAGACTTGAGGATTTCAATGGTATCTAAAAATATGCTCGAAGTGAAAGAAAAAGAAAATACATGATTTAAATAGGGGGATTTATTTGCTTGAACCCGTATTTTGCCAATGTTCACTCAAGTTAACCCACTAAAGCAACACTTGTGATTTGAAACTTAATAATAGAAAGTTCTTGGGATTATGTCTACCTAAGGTCAACTTATGCATGGGTATATGAAGACTTGGTATACATGCTAGTTGTTAACAATATGGTAGGCAAGGTCTAAAATCCTTGAGGTTAATTTGCCAACATAACCTCAAGAATTTCACTTGTTGACTCTTTCAATACCTAAAAAGTGTGTTAATTATATTCACCTATTACCTCAATTAGGTATCCCTATTTCTTGGAAGATACCCAAGATATAGTCAACTCCATAATCATTCTTATGTCTAAGATAGTGAAAATTTAGCAAACTGCACCCATTAATTGTCTACTATTGCCTTGGTAGCCACATCCCTCTTTCAAGGATGATGTGGGTTCCAAAAGTTCACCAAAAACCCTCTTTTAAGGATGGGTTGAGCTTTCAAGATTTTAGGATTTTCACCCATAAACCCACTTTGGGTATTTGGGATTTTCACCTACAAATGCCAATCAATTTACCCAAGCAATAATAAAACCTATAATCAACTAACTAGCATATCAAAAAATCTATCACAACCCACAAATAATTTCACCTTAGTTCAACATAATCCCAAGACAAAGAGATTTAGCTACTCATAAAGTTAAAGAGAAGAGATATCCCAAAAGGTTCATTCATAGCATCCATGGTAATGGGAAATAAGAAGATTTTTCACTTTACACTTCAATTTCACCAAATTCTAATTGAAAATTCAAATACTAAAGTTTCCCCTAATTTCTAGGCTTTACCAAGTATCTAATTTCATTCTTAAGATTTAATTCTCAGAATCCAAGAGGAGAAAGATTTATGCCTTATATGGGAGTTGGAATCAACTACATCATTTTACTGAATTACCCTTGATCATTAAACCTTCTAGGCCATAATCGCGCCAATATTCTCACAATCATGGTAACTATGATTGCCCTAAAAGGATCTCAATCACGTTCATTTGACTAAGCTTGTCTGTCTATGATCGAGGACTTCTAGCTGCCATCGCAGTTTCTGTGACTGGTTTTCTGTGCAAGGGTTTCCATCTTTTTCTCTTCCATTTCTATTTTTTGATCTTTTTTCAACTCGATTCCGTATCTTTCCTTTCATCACCTGCGGGCCTACAAAATATGGAAATTAGTGCATTTAATAACCAATTTATCTCACTTATACATTTGAGTCACAGCAGTGTGCACGATTGTTGAGTGCAATTGAGTAGTAAATTCACCGCTCATCAACACCCCCAACTTAAATTTTTGCTTGTACTTAAGCAATACTACTTATTACCATGATATCATGAACATGTATTCCTAAATTATATGACCCAATGATCATAATGGCTTCAACTTGATTACTACCACAAATAGCTCTTCAAACATGGGCATAACTATTTTCATGACACCCCTCAACACAAAATGAAATTTTCAAGGATGCAAAAAACTTCAAAGGGAAACCATGAAACAATCACCAATACTCTAGAAGTGACTCACCTTTGTACTCAACTACCATTATACTCCTTGTGACTTATTTTTCAGGAGATGACAAAATCACCCACCTCAACTTATTTATATGCCTCCTCACAAGAAGGAAAATTTCATACACCAAGATATCAAATATGCCACAAGGAAATTTAAGTGAAAAACTCTCCCTCTCGTAAGGAATCTCTATTCTAACAAGTACCATGCCATAGTCTTTCCCCTATTTTCTATTGCACTACGATGAATACACTTGGTTAGAGATCTCGAAGGGCTTTTTAAGCTTGTAATGTAGGTTAGGGGTAGGGTAGGATATCATTTAGGAACATATGGCTATACCCCTCTTGAACATCTACATTATACTAGTCTATCCAATTCTTGATCATGGGCCACTCCTTTTGTTTTCACTCTTACACAAGTGCCTACTTTTATTCCTTTAGTTCACCAATTTTCTTTTCATTTTTTTTGTTCCAGACTTCATGCTTTTCTTTCCTTTGATGGATCCTTTTTCTTAGTCATTTGTTCTCAATGCTTAAGCTATTAGGAACTCACTTACAACTTCGAGGCCTAAAGTTACCTCTTTCACTCATCACTACCCCCAACTTACACTTTTAGCTTTAAGTTGCATTTTTAAGTTAAAGAAGGATAGGGTTCAAAAGAGGGATAAGAATTGAAAGGATCACGACTTGTAATGTGTTTACGAAAGAAATGTCCAAAGGCTCAAAGTGGGTGACTAGGGAAAACACCTATGCAAGGGCAGGTTTTTTAGTCTAAAGTGGACTTCCAATATCATAAAGATAGCCTAGGATTAGTTCATAACCAAGTGTAATGAAAATTATCCTTGAGAGACTAAAGGGGAAAGTTATAGATGGTATAAGTACACACGAGATTAGGACAAATAAGCTCATCACACATGGCATACAAATTCGCTAAGGAGGATTAATTGCTTCTCCCACTTGAGACAAAATGGAGTATCTATCAATTTTAACAAGCTACAACTTCTGGAGTCACAAAAAGAGAAAAAGGATTGTTACATGGTCGCTCACATCCATGCCCTTGATTTTTGAAAAAATTTGGACGGAGGGAGGATGTTTGTTTGCACTACGCATAATTTGCTAATTATGTAACCAAGATAAGCCTTTGTCTCACATTTTGTCTTTCATACGGGCAAACCATATGGCTACTCAGACTTATCCATAGTTATAAATGTGATTCCAACTCAAAAATGCTACAGGTACTCAGACTTCCCTTGCATTTGTGACCTCAATGCCATGGTTACTCAGATTTCCCTGATCCATGGCTTAAAACTAATCATGATGATTTTATTTTAAGAATGTAGTCACTCAATCCATCATAGGGAAAGGCTAATCCAATGTTAAGCACAATAAACGCACAAAAACAAAAGTAGCCTTACACACCCCCAAATTAGAAACCTAAAGTGCCCTCACTGTAGTATATTAAAGAATTATAATGGTTAAAAGGGACTCTCTCAAGTATTAAATAAATTTCCCTCGGGTGTCGTGATCGCGGTAGTGTGTTCCGCAATCACGATGCCATGATTACGGTCCACAGACCACAATTGTGGTAACTGAGGCTGAATTCCCCTGTTTTTGCTTTGTTTTATTTTTTTGTACTACTTCCACTTTCCAGCTCTATTTCCCCTTATTTTTCTAGATAGTAAACTTATGTTAAATTACGTACAACACATCAAAAATATAAGAAATGAGTCAAGAATGGGTTTACTCCCATCAAGCGCCTAATTTAACGTCATGGTCCGACCCTCCTTCTTCACCATGTAGCATTTTTGAAATGAACGAACTCCACCTTTGACACCTCGAGATCTTTTACATTGTAGTACTTCACTCTTTGACCATTTAATACAAATTTCTTTCTTTCATTCATGATCTTCCAATTCAATGGCACCACTAGGGTAAACATTAGAAATCATAAATGGCCTCGACCATTTAGAACAAAGCTTGCTCGCAAAGAGTTTCAAATAAGAATTATAAAGGAGTACACTCTCGCCGACATGAAATTCTCGCATGGTGTTTTGTAGGCCATGAAATTCCGTAATCACGAGGCCATGATTATGGAACTCTCATATGCTTTGATTCAGAATCTTCCAACTCATGGTGTTTTGTGACCCTCAACTCGGAGGCTTCATTCTAATTTATGTTCAACCTCTTCAAATCCCACAAGGCTTTATGTTCAAGCTTGATAGGCAAGTGACATGCCTTTCCAAATACCAATTGGTAGGGAGGCATACCAATTGGGGTCTTGTAGCCCATTCTATAAACCTAAAATGGATCATCAAACTGCTTGGCCGAATTGGTTAGGCCTATGTTCACAGTCTTCTCGAGTATGACTTTGATTTCTCAGTTTGAAACTTCAACATGGCCACTTGTTTGGGGGTGATATGGGGTAGAAAATTTGTGTTTAACCCCAGACTTGTCAAGAAGGGCCCTAAATACCCAATTACAAAAGTGTGAGCCTCCATTGCTAATGATGGAACACGGTATTCCAAACTATGTAAAGATGTATTTCTTCAAAAAGAAGGTAACATTGAATGGAATCTTTCTCCAAAGCAGACTGATAAATTAAAAATGAATCAAGGGTTGCAAAAATGAAAATACAAAGGATCAAGAGAAAGTTAAATGCAGAATAAAGGTTCTTTAAAGAATAACTCTAGATGAATGCACTTATATGGAATATTTGATTAGTGAATACTCAAAAGGCTTTCACTAGATTGATTACTCTTTAGAAGAGACCCCAATTTTATTTTGTGGATTGATGGAACCTTTCCAAGACAATCATTCAATTGAGAATTATAAGAGAAAGTTAGGGATGCAACATGTAGTGGCCAACACTGCAGGGAAAATCTGGGCATTCATGGATTCTATTATTAACTACACAATGGTGAGAGACGATAAAAAACATTTGACTATAAAGTTAGAAAATCAGGAAGTTGGTTTATCTGCCTTTGTAACATTAGTATATGCTAAATGTTCTAAAAATAAGAGACTAGAGTTGTGGGAGTCTCTATAAGAAATGGCTTAAAGTATTCATGACCCTTGGATTGTATAAGGGGATTTTCATTATTATAATAAATAAAGAAGAAAAATTAGGAGGTATTGCAGTAACTGTGGCTGAAATAGAGGATTTTAAGCATTGTATTAATATTTGTAATCTTGAGGATCTAGGATTTAAGGAAATCAAGTACACTTGGTGGAATAGGAGAACTGATGAAGAATGTATTTTTAAAATATTGGATAGAGTTTTATGTAATGATAGAATGAGTGAGCTATTTCTAGTTTTGGAAGTAGAGCATCTAATTAGATGTGGCTCAAATCATACTCCATTGCAGCTCAATTTCAGGACTGTAAAGGAACATATATTCAAGTTTCTTAGATTTCTAAATCTGTGGCTGAAGGAGGAAGGCTGTTTGAAGGTTATAAAGAAAAACTGGAAAACTAAAGAGCAAAGAAATTCATTTATAATGTTTCATCATAAACTAAGGTAGGTCAAAGATACTTTAGCAAAATATAGTAGAGAAAGCTTTGGGAATATATTCCAAGAAATTTCTACATTAGAAGAAATTATCAAAGTTAGGGAACAACAATTTGAAGTGTCACCTTCTGGAGCAAAAAGAGAAGCTTTGTTTAAAGCTCATGCTGAATTGAATATTCAGCTCAGAAGAGAGGAAGAATTTTGGAAGAGAAAGATGGATTATTATGGTATAGAGATGGAGAAATAAATACAATTTTTTCTATACAGTGGTTAAATAAAGAAGAAGTAGATTAAAGATGAAGAGGATTCAGAATGATGAGGGTGAATGGTTAGATGATCAGAAAGGTATTGCTGAAGCAACAGTTAATTTTTTTCAGAACCAGTTTGCTAAAGAAGGAAATAATGAAGATTTTAGAATGCTTAAAGAACATTCTAAAGTAATTTCAGAAGAGCAGAATATGGAGTTGAATAAAATCCCTGATATTAATGAGGTTCAACAAACAGTGATGGGTTTAAGTAGAGACAACACATAGGGTCCAAATGGTATGACATGAGCTTTTTTCTAGGATTCTTGGGAGATTATAGGGGAGGATATTCATATCATGGAAGTGGCTTTCTTTTGTAGGTATGAATTACCAAGATTTGTAGCTCATACAAACTTGGTACTTCTACCAAATAAGTTAGTTGTTAATCCTTTTTCTGATTTGAGACCAATTTCTTTGAGTAATTTTGTGAATAAGATATTCTCAAGAATTATTCATGAAAGACTAAAGAGTGTGCTTCCTGATATCATCTCAGAAGAACAAGCTGGATTTGTACAAGGGAGAAGTATAGCTGAGAATATTTTAGTAGTCCAAGAAATTGTGTAAAAAATAAGGAAGAGGGGGAAGGTGCCAATATGGTTATTAAGTTGGACATGATGGAAGCCTATAATAGGGTGGACTGTTTGTACCTGACCAAAGTATTGAGGAAAGTGGGATTTGGTGAAACAATTATTGACATAATCTACAGGCTGGTGAGTAATAACTGGTATTCTATTTTAATAAATGGTCAGCCAAGGGGTCTTTTTAAATCTCAGAGAGGATTAAAATAGGGGGATCCCTTATCTCCGACACTCTTCATAATATCTTCTAAAATTATGTCTAGAGCTTTGAATTTTTTAGCTCTAAGAAAGAAGTTCAAATTGTTTGGGTTACCAAGGGGAAGCCCAAAGATTAACCATTTTGCTTTTGCAGATGACATGTTCATTTTATGTAAAGCTGATTTGGGTACTCTTCAGGCAGTGGAAGGTAAATTAGAAAGGTATGAAACAGTGGTAGGAATAAAAGTAAACAAGGAGAAAAGTGTAATTTATTTGCACAAGGGAATTTCTCAAGGGGTTGTGGTTATGACTAAGGTGACAATAGGTATCCTAAGGAAGGAATTTCTTTTTACCTACCTGGGATGCCCTATTTTTCATATGAGGAAGAATAAGTTATTCTATCAATCTCTCATGAACAAAGTAAGTACCAAACTGCAAGGGTGGAAAGGAAAGATTTTTTCTTATGGTGGAAGAGCAATTCTTATTAAGCATGTTCTTCAAAGTATTCCTATGCATTGCTTATCAGTTATGAATCCCCCTTTGAATATTATGAATTCTATTTAGAAAATGTTTGATCAATTTACTTGAAGTAGTCATATAGGAGGTAAAAGTAGACATTGGGTTAGATGGAATTCTTTATGTCTACCTAAAGAAGAAGGAGGGTTGGGTTTTAGAAGAATTCAAGATGTGTCTATGGATTTATTTTGTAAGTTATAAAGGAATTTTAGGAATAAAATCTCTATTTGGAGTACTTATATGAATAAAATGTACAACAAAAAATATCATCCTAATAGAAGTTATGTGGAAGCCAAGATCAGGGTCCCAGATATGGAAGAAGATGTTACAGGCAAGGGATCTTATTGAACATCAGATATTGTGGAAACTTAAAGATGGTGAAGCAAGCTTGTGGTTTGACAACTGGACTGGTTAAGGTGATCTATATACTCTTACTTCATTGAGTAGAGAGTGGGACAATAGGTATCAGAAAGTATAGGATTTAATGATAGATAGAAGGTGGAATAAGCAGGTGTTATCTCAGTTAGTGAACAAGGAGGTTAAAGATCATATTATAGATAAAATAGGCCCACCAGTCAGCCTGATAGGCTCTGATAGACCTATTTGGATGTTGGAATCTAAAGGTTCCTTTATTGTTAATTCAGCATGGGAGTACATAAGACAGAGGGATGATAAAAGCAGTATCTTTAAGAATATTTAGATAAAGGGATTGCCATTTAAAATGGCATTCTTAATTTAGAGAATGTTGAAAGAGAAAGTTCCTGTGGATGAAACTATGAGAAGATGGGGTCTACAGGGACTACTAGGTGTCAGTGTTGTATTAATACAAAACAGGAAACCATTTCATTTGTGTTTCATTTCATTTGTGTTTCTAAGAGCTCCACATGCTAATAGGACATGGTCCTATTTCTCTTGTTTTGTAGGTATCAATATAGAAGGGCTGAGATTCTGGGAGATTATAATAGCTTAGTGGAATGCTAATAGCAAGAGGAGAGCAAAGGCATATTATCAAGCTATTACTAACATGATTATATGGGAACTATGAAAGAGAAGAAATTCTATAAAGCACGAAGGCAAAACCAGCTTAATTCAAAAAGTAATATTCAATGTAACTAGAAACAGTGGAATATTATTTAAAGTAAGAAGCCCCAAAAGAGTTTCCTAATTCATGGCCGGTGATAGTTAAATAATTGGAGTAGAGAAAAGATAAGCTGAAGATTTCCAAAGTATGGTAGAGAATTCTTAAGGAGGGGTGGGTATAATACAATAATAATGGTGCTTCTAGAGGGAACCCAGGTGTTACTTCCTATGCCTTTATTTTAAGAAATGACCAAGGAGATCTAATCTGGAGGGAACCTAGATGTTAGTTCCTATGCCTTTATTTTAAGAAATGACCAAGGAGATCTAATCTAGAGGGAACCCAGGTGTTAGTTGCAGATACTACTAATATGGAAGCAGAAACTATGGCTATGTTACAAGAAGTAACACATTGCATTAAGTTAAGATATAACAAATAGTATTTCAAACAAATTCACTTTTTGTTCAGAAAATCATTACTAAAGAGTGGAGTTGCCCTTGAAATCTTTTAGTGTTTTTAGATCAAATATGGGCATTACTAAAAAAAAGAAGGTGCAGGTACAACATATAATAAGATAAGGCAATCAACTAGTAGATCATCTTACTAATCAATCAATTGATAAAGGAGCATTCATATCCATAGAGTTTCAAAAACTTCAAGTTACAGGCAAAAGGATTCTAAATAGTGATAACATGCAATGTACTTACATAAGAGTTACACCAACAAAATGGTAAAAGGCTGAAAAGGCTACAACTATACTTGATCACATGTAAGTATTTACATAACACAGGTTCATCAAAAGATGTACATATGTACTTATCCTATTCTAATCCATCCAATCAAAAGGACTTATAGTATGTGTGTATGGGGGGGAGGGTTTACAAGATTTGCAAATGATACACTTGAAGAGGAAAACACATTCTAACTACTTGCGGTTTTGAGCATCTTGTTATCTCCCTACCAACTGTAGCTACAAAAGAGAGGAGTTTACTAAATGCAATCAAATGAGGAATGTAAACCAGAAAAAAAGATTGAAGCTTACATGTATGTCTATATCCTTTTACGGGTCCAAAACCCTTAGTAAAGCACCAAAACAGTTAACATTCCCGATAATCGGAGAACACAACTAGGAAAAATAAATTTCATAAATAATAAGCTGAAGAAGAAATTAATGCATACAAAGAAAAGAGGAAGCTGCTTACTTCTGAAAGATAAAATTTTAGCTGCTTTACAAGTGACCAAGGTAAAAAATCTATAACCCAAAGTGATCTCAAAATGAAGTAGAGGTTGAACATTGGAGAAGGCAATATTGTTTCAGGTTTTGGAGAGTTGTGCAGGATAAACAAGGATCAGGAAACAAAATCCTATTTCATCGGGTATTTGTAATAAACAAAGGTAGGTTGGGTCTATTTTGGATTTCAAATTGGGCCTGTTTTGTTTATTTTATTTATTTATTTTAGGTTTACAGATTTTTCTAATGGGTTGGCCCATTGGTGTAAAGACTTAGTGTTTTATTTATTTTTCCATTAATCAATAAAATTCTAAATTAAACTAGAAAAAAACCTCATGCCATGATATTATGTTTGTTTGTTCTTTCTTGCCTAGATTTGGATTCGAGGTTGAATCCTTTTCAAGAAGGAGGGGATGATACAATCCAAATTGACTCTGAAACCTTAAATGGATGCATATGATGCTAGAGGTTCTAGATGACTCCATGCTATTAAAAGGTACCACATGGATGAATATTACTATTAAAGAGGGTCAAATGACTTTAAAGAGGTCGATAGAGTTCAAAAAGGGTATTAAAAAGCCTTGGAAGGTATGTGCACCCAACCTACCTTGGAAGTGCACCAAAACTACTCTAGTAGATCAATATTAGGTCAAAATAGTTTCATCCACTCTAGAAATTCCCCTAAGTTGACCACATGTTCCCCAAATATGCTAGAGCGGGTTGCCTTTATTTTATTAATGCAAATGGGTCACTTTTGGGCCCATTGTAATAAGTTAACCCTAGACTATAAATAAAATAGATTAGGTCTTTATTTCATAAGTTTGCTTTTGATAATTAATATATGAAAACTTTTGAGAGAGTGAGTGATATCTTGGAAAAGGTGTTGTTGACATTTATTTAGAAATAATGGTTGTAAGGGAGTTTTGATTCCCTTGCAGTCAATGTAATAGATTAGGTGCTTGCTGATAATTGATTTGGGGGGTTTATTTGAGTTTAATATACTTATTAGTTCCTATTTATTTTTATTTTCTTGTGTCAATCTATCTATTATCTATCCTTTTACTTTTTGTATTTCAATTTCTCCATTTCTTTAGTTTTTATGTTTATTTGTCATTTTTGTAGTTTGATCTTTATCAAGTTTGGGGTCTATTCTTCTGATTTGTCTAGTTCACTGACCAGTAGTGGTATTGATGTTTATTTCAAGAGGTCTTGGATTCTCCTCTCATGTTTACTGGGTTTTTCTCTTGGTTATGATTGATCTTGGTATTGGTGTGGAGTTGGATACACTATTTTTCTATGATGTAGTTCTTATTTTGGTTGAGTTATTGTGATTTTGGTGAATTAAGTATTCATTGTCGATATGGAGTATTGAGTTGATCAGTTTCTAACTAAGGTTACATTTTTCTGAGTTTCTAGGGTTTTGGATAATATGAGTATGATTTGCAGCCTTGGAAAGTTCTCGAGCATGCTTTGGTGGTTCATACCTTCCAGCAACTATGGAGTTAATTATTTATGTTTTTAGCCGATTATTTATCCTCGTTATTTGTGCTTCATCTATATTTTAGTTTTGGTTCTAACATAATTCAGTAAGCATATGTCTGATTTGTATACTAAGGATGATTGGGTATTTGGCCTTAGATCAAATTCGTTAGCTTAATTTCAGATTTGATACTTTGGAATGCCAATTTAGAGGTCATGACGAATTTGGAGTATGGATTCTTACCTATCTACAGGTTTGGTTTGGTAGTGGAGATCGAGTAGTTCAGCCTCGGTGTCGATATTTTAGCGGAAAGTCATAGATCTTGGGGTTAACCTTCATTCCAACTTATCTCGGTTGGGATTTTATCTATAGGCTGTATAAGCTTACTCTTTGCTACCTATTCAATCTTTTTTAATTCAGATGGATTGTGGTTTATAGGTGTTAAGATGGTAGTCCATTGGCACGGTATTGGTTCTTTTGGTGTTGACCTTGGGTTCTAATTTTTTTAGAATTTTGCATAATCTACTCAGCAGAAGTAGTATGCGTGAGTAAAATTTAGCATGGCTTCATCCTCGATTGATGGGATATCCCGGAGAGGATCATTTGGTGGAACGTGGTTATGCTTTGGACTTCTATTTTTGATTTTGATGGTTATCTGGACTAGTAGCATGAACATAGATTGCAGACCTTATTTTTTTCCATTCGTGTGTCTAGGTAGCGCCTTAGGGGCTTATTATTATGCTTGCCATTATGGATTTCTAGTGGATTAGCTTTCATTCTTCGAGTTTAATATGATGGGATTGCGCCTATAGGAATCAGATGACTTTTTCCTTGGTTTAGAGTGGATAACAAGGTTGGAAAGGCTAAACAAAGTTATATTTGGATTTTGGAGTTGGCCGCATAACTTATGCCTTGGTTTGCCTTTGGCTTGGAGGATTATTTTTTTTGTTGTGTTGGTATCGATATGGTATCTATATGATATGGTTTGGATTTGCGCAAATCAGCCTTTCTTGATTCAGTTGAAGGGCAGTTGGTGGTTGAGGTAAAGTTTTAGTTGATTGAGAAAGAAAGTAAGTTAATGTAAAAAAGGGTACCTATAAAGAAATACCTTGGAAGTTTTATTTCTTTTTAGAGGTTATTAAGGGAGTCTTGCTCGGAGCATGCGGACCCAGTACCTCATCCCTTGGAGTTTTTATGTTTTTTCCCATCCATTGACTTTTGCGGATGAAAGTCCTTTTAGTAGGGGATATGGTAATGCCCCTCTAGGTTATTTCCTTGATTTGCATGTATTTTTGGTATTTTAAGACTTCTTATAATAGCTACAGGTCATTTATGACTTATTGGAACTGTAGGTTCGGTTATTGAACAATTTATTTAAATTTTAGGCTCATTTTCCTATTTTGGAGCTTTCACTATTTAGGATTTAGTCTTGAACTAAAAATCCTAGTAGATGACCTCAGATGAGAATTCAGCGCCATCAGCTCTAAAACATTGATTATTGGCTAGGGGGACCCTTGCTTCAGGTCCTAAGGCTTTCAAACTCATTTTGAGAAATTGGGCGGATTATGTGAAATATGGAACTATTGGCGTGGGTTCGACACTTAGTCAAGACAATCTCGGATGAAAGTTGTGTTTTTTAATGAGTTCAGAACATCGAATTTGGTATGGTAGCATAGTTCATTTTCTTGCATAGGATTCTGAACGAATTTCGAGCACCCGATCAAAAACTATTTTGGACTTAGAAATATCTAATGCATCAGGTTGCAGATGCAACCTCTTAAGCAATCATATGACCTCTTAAGTGATCTTCACTTATGCAATATAGGGTCTCTTAATTGACCTTGACCATTTGGTCAAGTGCCTCTTAAACCATCAACGATCGCTTAAGTGACACCCGCTACTTATGCCAGATCGCTTAAGCAATCATAGAGCTGCTTAAGCGATAGGGTGACCGCTTAAGTGACACTTGGTGGCTTTTATCCCCCCTTTCTTCACCCAATTTACTATTATTTCTTCCACTATTTCCATACTAAATAAAGAGCTCAAAGAGGGGAAAACTGGGAAATCATCCATTAAAGCTAAAGGCAAGCTAGCCTGTAACAACCTGATTTTTGATGATTTATGTGAAATATCTATTTTTGTATGATTTGAATATTTTACCCCTCCCTGTGGTTGCGCTGTGGTATTTATGGGATGTGGAGATGATTTCTTGGTTTCAGATATATTTCGATGTGATTTATGTGATATTATATTTTTTGGTGGCTTGAGAAGCCTTATAGTTGACTTCGGTTATTATTTGTTGATTTATGCATCAGATGGTAAAACGAATTGCGCCAACAGATCTAAAACATCAATTTTAGGTTGGTAACTTATTTGGTGTGGTTTCATGGCATTTATATCTTATTTTAATCCTCGGTTCAGAAGGTTGTGAATTGGATTTCAAGGGTCAACTTTGTGAAAATGATTTTTTTTAAAAAGCTGATATTGCCATTGACTCCGAATCATCGAATTTGATTGGGTAGCATAGTTTATTTGCGTTCACGAGATTCCTAATGAATCTTGAGGGGTCTACGGAGACTTGGATAATTTCAAGTCTCCAGCTGGTGCTAGTGCACGTGCAATCGCGAATGGCCAGTTGCATACGCGACTCGGCTAATCAAGCCCAAGTGTGGCATATGTGACATATTGATTTCGATCACGAGACTCACATATAGGATGGGTTAGTCGCATATGCCATAATTTCCCCAGACCAGGTATTGCATACACAACACGGTGATCATGATTCCGATGCCTAGGTCCTTTATATACCATGTTTTGTCATTTTCACCATTTTGAGACTTGGAGATTAGGGTTTCATGATTTCGAGCAATTTCTTCCACTTTTAAGCTTGTGTAATCTCCATAATGCCTATTTCAACTACTTTCCCTAAATTTTATTTCGTAATTCTTGTTTAAACAAGGATTAAATGGTAGAAATTGGAGATTTTGGCTTTTAAGGCCTAAAAGTTATAATTCTCTAATTTAAACCCTGATTACAACCAGTTTTCACTTGAGTGAGTGTCTAATCTTATAATTATCACTTTTCTTTCGATTTCATCTTCAAAATAACTTTAATTCTTGACTTTAAAAATGAATTTCGAGGATTTTTGCTGGTAAAGCTTAAAAATGATTTTTCATATATTTGGACCCCGTTTTGAACTCCTTTCCACTTAGATTTTCATCCGTAGACTCCTAAAAGTATGGGAAATATATTTCAAAAACAAATTTATGGTTTTATCCTTCTTTTTAAAAAATTCATTTCGGGGGTCCATTTTGATGCCGACTCAAAAATAGGCAATATGGGTATCATTGGCTTTCTTTTGACACATTGATTCTATATTTCTATGTTTTAGTTGATTTAGAGTTCATTTGTGAGGAGTAAGGCTTTTGATTAAAGGTTTCTGGATTAGTGTTTGACATTTGAGGTAGGTTATGGCCATACTTTTTTCAGACTGGGATGGGTAGTTAATATCGATACAAAAGTATTTTAAAGGTGTGGGAACTAATCATGAAAATGGCTAATTATTGTGTTTTGACCGTGTTGGGGCCTATATACTGATGTATTTGGTGTGTTTTGAACATGATTTTTTATATGTGACCATGTGGGGTCTTATATGATATTGATGGCCTTGTATATGTGAAATTAATTTATCCACTTAATGAAATGCCTAATGTGGTATCAATGGTGTAATTCAATTGTAATCTACTCTCTTGGCATATATGGTTTATGTTGGAATTCATGTATGGTTGGAAATATTGAGTGGATTATTGATGTCGCAAAAAACTAAGCTCCAAAGAAGTATGCTGCGTTCGGTGCCAAATATAGTAACCCAAATCAGGTTGGGGTCAAACCCACAGAAAATGCATGTAATTATATCTCAAACTTGATGAAATCACAACCAGAGTGAAAAAGTAACTAAGGGGGATTTGGAAGTCAGTAGTAACGAGTAACTAGACTTGAGTTCTTGAGATTGTAAACCATAGAGAATGAATAGTAGGACTATGTCCCCCTGGTTTCTAACTCCATAAGATTCTCGTATTCAAGCATCCTTCCCACTGGTCTGTATGCAAAGTCTGACAAGCTATGTATTATCAACCGTCTTGTCACCGCGTTGATAAATCTCATCCTTCACCTTTGGAGTCTCAAGGCATCGCCGTATTGTCCCTTGTGTTTGACCCCTGCACAACTATCACCTTTTGAGTATCAAGTTGTTTAGACGAGGGTTGATAGCCTCAAATAAATATCATAACCTCTTTTTCCGAATCTCAAACTTCCTTGTGAGGATAATATTAAATGCAGGCAATCCCCAAGCTTCTTTAGTAGCTTGGGATACAATTAATACAAAGGAAATCAAGATACATGCATCCACAACCAAAGAAATAAATCTCTCACTTCCCTTACGCAGTTAATCCACCAGGGTTCCCACAACCCTAGTTGTAACACCCAAAAATCTCATCTCGAGACGTCACTTGGTGCTTAAGGCTATAAGTAGCCCTAAGCTAACCCTTTGATCCTGCCACTACTCCCAACACTTACTTTAGGAAAATTATATCAAAATAAGCATACTGTCATATCATATCTCAACTGAAATAACAAAAGAATACTGTCCGAATAGCAAAATACTGAAAAGTCTCAAACATCACTGATAGTATAGTCTGCCAAAGCCTCTACTTCTCAAACTAGAGAGCCATTGGGATAGGCCCCTAACTGACAGGAACTGATCTAAAAGTAATACTCAAAACACTATGAAAGCGAAAAAGCTGCAGATATAGGTCCTCAAACCATGAGGACTCACCAAAGATAAAGATGTAGATGAGATGCTTGGAGATCACTGTCGCTGCTGAGACTGAGCACCTGAACCTACATTATGAGACAATGTAGCACACAGACGTATATGTGGATCAGTACTTTGAGGAAGTACTGAGTATATGGAGGTGCATGCAATGATTAAAACAACAATATCATCAATCTTTATAGAAATCATGTATGTTAATACAACTGACTCACATAGCTTGAATAACTCCAAAAATTATAAATCTCATCCATTATGAATAATGGGACGCATAGTATAAATCTCGTGAATCAATATACTTATTTCTGAAATCTGTCGTTCTATTCCCTTCTCAAAATATATATTTGATTAAATTGCGAGCCTTTACACTTAGTTTCTAAACCCTTGGGGAAATATACTTTTAAAATATTGTCTTGATTAATAGAGAAAATAACTCATCTTGAGGGAAAATACTTTAGGAACTGATTATTTACTTTCACTAGCAGGGAGGTTCTCTCAACCGACATATACCATGCGAGCTACATGGAGTCCAATGTCTTGTCCTCCTAAGGAAGTAACCTCATGCTGGGGGGGAGGCGTCATACTCTTGCCAGGGAGTATAACCTCAACTCAGTGATCACTATCTCGGCCTTGGGCCCATAAATCTCAATCCTACAGTGGAACATAGTTCTGGGGTATAAAACCGTAGTAACTTACCCAACTCGGTGCTAAATACTACTCCCTTTAATTAGCTACGCTCATCTCATATAAATCCATATTAAAACTCGTATAAGGGTTTACTGGAAACCAGTTATGCATTTAACATTATCAGAATAACTCTGGGATATGGATTTCAAAACATATGTAAGGATCAAAAGATCAAATACTGTTTATACTAGTTAATATCAATGTATCAACTCATATAAATGCATGGAAAATCATCATACTTTGTAAGTTTTCTCAAAATTCTACCATAATACCAAAATGATAGCTTCAAATCACAATCTCATACTTAATTCAATGGAAAACTATAATCAATATCTCAAATCATGCTCATGATATTCAAAATCATAAAAGAACATTCTTTAACTCAGAGAAACCATGAAATTTCATAAATCAATCACATCATGCTCAAAATTTCTCAACAAAATACTATGGGTATAAAATTTAATAGTTAAAATCATAGGTAATCTGTAAAAACATAGCTTTTGGGCACAAGGATGAAAGGATTGCCCTTGTTCAAACCCCACATACTTTAGATTAATAAACTTGGATAAACAACTTGTTTTTGAGATGTTATTGGTAATCTTGAATGCGGGTTCTTGAAGCTTTTGACTTGGGAGTCTTGAATCTTGACTCAATTTAGAAAATCTATGGTGAACCCTTGAGATTCTGGAAGAGGATTTGGATGCTTAGGGTTTTTTGTTGAGGGAAATCTTGAGAAAAATATCATATGATGCTTGTAGTGACCTTAATTCTGATGTTTGTACAATTTAAGAGGCTTAGAAAAAGTCCAAAGTGCCCTTTTTAACTTCTGTACGAAGCTGGAAAAATTGAACTGAAAACCCGACTTTATGATCCACCGCGATGCGCCACTATCGCGGTGGGTCACTGGAAATTGACAAATGGGCATCTGGGAGACACAATCGCGCGATGCATCACAATCGCGCTAGGCCACTGGAAATTGACTATTGGGAAATTGGGGTCCCCTGCGACACACCACTATCGCAGAGTTCCACTGGAATTTGACAATTGTTAAATAAACCCTCTCCGCGATGCGCCAAACACTAAAATGATGGTGTTTTGCAACTAGACCTTAAATTATCCATAACTTCTTGCCCCCTTAACAAATTTGGCTGGATCTTATATTGTTGGAAAACTAATTAAAATTCCCACATGATACAAAGTCGAAAGTAGGGAAACTCTATATGGTTTAAATGTTACTCACTTAGAAAGTCATTTATTAACCTTCTAGAGATAAAATTAGGCTTAGGGAAAAGTTTGGGGTATTACACTAGTCAAGGAGATTAGCTGCTCATGCTTATCCAACAATCCATGAAAATTAATGAGGAAGACACGTAATTAATTGTAAAATAATGAAAGAGTAAAATCCAAAATCTCCAATTGAATACGAAACCAAGAACACAAGGAAAAAATCACAAAGTCAAAGTATGCCAAAAAATTCTCAAAAGTACGCAACAAAATAATGGAGTAACCCTAGTGTATTTATAGTATATCAAAAAAATAAAGAAATCCTAGTTAAAAAAAAAAGGAAACTTTGTCGGCGGTAGTTATTTCTCTGGAAATGAGTCGTTAGGTCTTGTTATGACTCATTGCCTACTGTCGTATCTCTCTTTAGGCTTCAGTGGTTATGACTCGTAGTGACACCCTACGAGTCGTATACTTCTAATCGTAGTCACTCCAGTAAATTTTCACATTCAGGGCAATTGAATTTGTTCTCCTTATGACTACTCACCACGAGTCGTAGTCAGACCTTACGACTCATGGTCTTCACTTATTACCACTGGAGGATCAACCTACAGTATTTGATACACTGTGCTCAATATAGCTTCACACTATGATTCCAAGTCTGACCTTACAACTCGTAGTCTTCTATTACTTAGCTCTTTTGCTCTACCCTATCCAGTGGTGTCCTGACGAGTCTGGCTATAAGTCGTAATGGGACTTAACGACTCGTAGCTTGACCAGTACTTCAATTTCTTAGAAGTTTCTTTTTTCCATTTTAGTCCAATACCACTTATGACCTAATTTCCCTACAAAACCAATAAACACACATCATATCCAACGAAACAACCTAAGTTAATGCATAATTTCACCTTTTTAAGCATCGAATGTGACATTTTTCCACGACACATCAACATCCTCAACTTATAAAGTTTGCATGTCCTAAGGAAAAACACAAAAAAATACATAAACGATGATTAATCAGGAAGATCCCAAGATACCATAGGCAGTCGACTACTCAATCTTTTCCCAAAACCTTTTACCCTCTTCCTAGTTTCACATTTTTCAACTTCAGCTGTGTATTGACTAGGTATAAAATGCGACACATAGGAATCAGGTGATGGCATTACGTTAGCAACAAACAACTAGGCTTATACAGAGTACACTAACCTAGATAGATTAGCAATCTAAGAACTCAAACCATGAACCCTTACCCTCAAAGAAGTCCCTATCAATCAATTAGATTAGAATATTCATAAGGGATAATTAAGATACGCTCTCACTCACAAAGAAGTTCCACTTGGTGCATAAAAAATTCCATAGTCTTGCCCATATATTCTTTACCTAAGTTTTCGAACAGATCTGGTTAGGTCACTATAGGACTTTTATTAGGCTTGTACCATAGGCTTGGGGATGGTATGGTGAATTTGAGGATTTTTTTGTGACTTAGCCTCCTTGGTAATATGATTTCTTTGGGGTCCACTCTTTTACCAACTTCTTATTTAATCCACCCTTATTTCTCATTTTTTATTCTTTTACTGCTTAATTAGACTGAGTGTTGTTTCTTTTATTCATTCTTTTTATTCTTTGCACTTTCTATTTTTGGCTTTTTTTTTCTTTTCTTTTCATTTTGTCTACCACACTCAACCCTACTTATTTTTCTCTTATCCACACCCTTTCTTCAAACCCTCTTTATACTATACACCCTCATAATAACAGATAAGTCATCAATTTGATGACTTGCTATCACCTTTTAAGCCTAAATTATCACTCTTTTTCATTGATTTGATGGTACTCTCTTACATAATGCCCATTTATGTAGGTAAAAGTAAAAAGGAAAGATTGGGCAAGTTATTCAATTCATTCAGAGGCTAAATATGAAGGAAATAAGTTATCCACATCGCATCCGCTTCACATCTGCTTTGGAGCCACTAGCCATCTGCTCTCTGTTTGCTCTTCATCTGCTTTGGATCCACTCAAGCAGGTCAAGAATATGGTGGCAGTTTTGTAATTTTCATCAAATATAGAGTGGAGTTTAAAAGAAGGGTTTTAGCTCCTTTTTCAAGACCTAGTTTTCATTTTTTGAAATATAGCCTCTCTTTTTGATTTTTAGCTTCTCTTTTTTTTTATAGCATCCATCTTTTCATATTTTGATAATTCTGTACTAAGCTTGAATGAAAAATATATGTTAGTGATTTTCCATTGAATAATTATTAAAGCCCCAAGTGTGGAACTACATTATCTCTATTTCTCATGGATTAAGTTAATGATAACTTTGGTATATTCTTATCCCTTTTATCTATGAGTAGCTAATTTCCAATCTTGGGGTTATGCTTGCTTAGGTAGTGGTAGTGCATGGACTTTAGCTAATTATTTTTCTAATTAGTTAATAGTGATGGGTGTTGCATGGGTGTTGCATTTATTTCATGAATTAATTGAGAGTTGGGGGTTGCAAACTCAAACCACCCTAGAACCCATGTCATTCTTTAAAGAGAGGACATGCGTGAGGAATAAATGCAACCAATAACTTGATTCATTTCATTTAATGATATCTCTTAGACATAAGGATGTCAGTTGAGGAAATAGATGTGGGAAATTATCACACTTGTGAGGTGTTCGAAAGAACCCATTTGTGAAATTTGGTGTTGTAATTGAAAGATTGACACCAATACATTAACATCTAGCCTACCCATGACTTTTAGCTAAAAATTGAATAAATGGCCAAATACCCATGCATGATCCCACACCTATAATTGCATAACTCCAAGGCTTATTCTTAATTGAATTCACTCTAAGCTTTCTTTAACGTCAAGACAGTGTACTAAAGTTGAAGTAGTTTTCATTTATAAACACATTCAAACTAAATCCGCCATTTTACATTTATGCTTGGTTTATTCACACTATGAGTCATCTTTTAGTAGACTATCAATACTCTTGAGTTTTGAATTCCATGCTTTCACTCCTTGTGTATTCGATCCTAACCTAAGTTAGGTTATTATATTGATAACGATCTCCTACACCCATGCAAGAGTGTAATTTGAGCGTTTAAAAAATGGTGCCGTTGTCGGGGAGTAAAACATAGTTTTCACTCTTGTAGTATTTTTAGTTACTTTGGGTTAGCCATAGTATTTTATTTTACATTGTTTGGTGTTTTTGTTCTTTCTCAGGTGCATATAATAGTATACACGATACTATGAGCCAACACAGTAGTAATGCTGGGATGATTGATGGATATCTTGAGGATGTGAATCACCTCGATGGTGTGGGACGAGCTATGCTATTCTTATTCCACCGGCGGAAGGAAATAGAGTGTATCACGTTACTAGCTTGATGCTTTATTTTCTTCAAATGAAAGGGTTATTTGGAGGCCAAGCTCATGAGGATGCTAATCTACACTTGAAGAATTTTATTGATGTGTGTTCTCAATTTGACATAGCCCACATATCCCAAGAGTCAATTCAGTTGCATCTTTTCCCATTCTCTTTTATAGGAGAAGTGGTCTTATGGTTGTAGTCTTTGCCCGTGGGATCTATCACTCCATGGAGTGAGATCATGGAGGCATTCTTGGAAAGATATTTTCCTCCTTCTTGGATGTTGCAACTAAGGGATGAAATCATCAACTTTTGCCAACTTAATGGCGAACCGTTATATGAGGTTTGGAAATGATTCAACAACAAGTTAATGCAATTCCCAAATCATGAGGTTCCAGATAAGATTCTTCTCCAAATTTTTTTATAGGGCATTAGATTAATTGAACAAGACGATAGTCAATAATGCGGTTGGGGGTTCTCTTGTTAGACTTTATTAGATCAAGTGACCAATAAAAGTAGATGGTGGCACAAAAGAGATACCGAGGTGTCCGTGAGGGCTCCCTCCACATCTTTTGTGAGCCAAGAGCAAAAGAAAAAAGATGTAGAAAGAGATATAAATATGGCTAAAGTAATGATGCAACTTGATCTTCTTACCAAGCATGTGATGGGGACTCCTCCTAAGTCTATTAACGCTATTGCTTCTAAGATTTTTAAATCTTATGATGAGGAAATAGAGTCTATGTATGAAGAAATTCAGTTCTTGTCAAACCAATCAGGAGGTTCCCGCCCTACCTACCAAAGACAAGATGGGAATCAAGGTTCGAAGAAAAGAGATTGTGATAGAGATTAGCATGATAGAGATCATGATAGACATCATGATAGAGATCGTAATTGGAGAGATAAGGAGAGATATTATGATCGGTATATACCTCCTATGATCGAGCAAAGGGTAAAGACTCAAGTTCCATTGACTCGGATAAGCTCAAAAGTGAAAATGCCCGTGCTCAAATTTTAATGGGTGTTGAGGGGAACGACAAATAAGTCAGAGAAATGAAAGGTGACTTCTCATAACTAAATCAAATGGTGACATCTCACCCAGCCTCTATCAAGCAACCCGAAACTCAATTGGGCCGAATCTTGGCACAACTTAATGCAAGACCAAAGGGTAAATTACCTAGTGACACAGTTGTCAATCCTAAAAATAATGCTCACATTATGGATATTATCACTAGGAGTGGTCGGACTCTTAGTAAAGATGTTTTTGATCTTGGTGAAGACCCCAATTAAAAGGTAAATAAAGAACAAGACAATGCAAAGAGAAAGAAGCTATAAGAGATAATTGATAATGATCCAAAGCCTAATGAGACAAGTTTTGAACGATCAATGGTAGTTGAAGAAAATGTTAAAAGTGAGAAAACTCTGAAGGTGATTGAGGATGATACTCCAAAAATGGATAAAACTCCAATTATTCCATTGACATAAATAAAAATTCCTCCCCCATTCCCACAAAGGCTCAAGAAGAAGGATGATGATACTAAGTTCAAGAAGTTCCTTGCAAAGTTTAACAATTTATTGATGAATATTTCGTGGCTAGAAGCCTTACAAGAAATGCCCAGTTATGCTAAATTTATGAAGGACTTGGTTACAAAGAAGCGAGTCATGGATTTTGAAATAATTGAGGTAACCCACAATTATAGTGCTATAATGTCTAGAACAACGGTGGTAAAGAAAGAAGACTCGGGTGCATTTACTATTCCTTGCACTATCGGAGTCTACAAATTTGAAAAAATGTTGTGTGATCTTTGGGCAAGTATTAATTTGATGCCATTTGCCGTGTTTCAAAATTTAGGCTTAGGTACTCCTAATCCTACCACATGAGTCTTCTAATGTCTGATCGTTCAATCAAAAAGCCTGAGGGTGTGTTGTATAATATTTTGGTGAAAGTTGATCGGTTTATCTTTCCATCCGACTTCGTTATTCTTGATTATGAGATTGATCATGAGATCTTAATCATTCTTGGTAGACCATTCTTAGCTATAGGAAGTGCGTAATGGATGTAAAATGTGGGGAGATGAAATTTTGGGTGAACAATAAAGAAGTATCCTTCAATGTGTGTAAGTCCATGAAGCAACCTATGGACTTGCAAGTTATTTCGGTGATTGATGTGGTTGATAATGAGGTGGATAACACCATTGAAATGGATCTTGTGAATGACCCCTTGGTGGGTGTATTGTGGAACCTTGGAAGTGAGGTGGTTGAAGAATACGATGAGGTGGTAGCTTCGTTGATGGGTCTTAGGTATTACACTAAGAACCCAATTAAATTGGATCTTGATTTGAAAATCCATGAGAGTCCACCCACAAAGCCATCTATTATTGAACCACCTCAACTTGAACTTAAGCCGTTTCCATCCCATCTCCAATATATTTTCTTAGGTGAGGATAATACATTGCCAATCATTGTAGCGGGTGATCTTGAACCTTGTCAAGTGGATGCCTTGAAATCAATTGTGAAAAAGTTTATTTGTGCTATCGGATGGACTATTGCTGACATTATAGGCATTCCTCCAAGAATTTGTTCTCATAAAATCAAGTTAAATATTGATCATGTTCCTAGTGTGGAACACCAAAAGAGACTAAATCAACCGATGCAAGAGGTGGTCAAGAATGAAATCATTAAGTGGCTTGATGCGAGAGTTGTCTACCTAATTTCAAATAGCACATGGGTGAGTCCGTTTCAATGTGTTCCTAAAAAGGGCGGCATGACTGTGGTCCCGAATGAGAATAATGATCTTGTACCTATGCACCCGGTCAAGGGTTGGAGAGTGTGTATGGATTATCGCAAATTGAAGTCACGAATCGAGAAAAACCACTTTCCCATGCCCTTTATGAATTAAATGTTGGATAGACTAGCCATTCGAGGTTGGTATTGCTTTCTTGATGGTTACTCGGGGTACAATCAAATTTGCATCGCCCCAGAAGACCAAGAAAATACCACTTTCACTTGTCCCTATGACACATTTGCATTAAAGCGCATGCCCTTTGGGTTATGCAACGCGCCAACCATGTTCAAACGATGCGTGTTATCCATTTTTGCTAATATGGTAGAGGATACAATGGAGTTTTTCATGGATGACTTCTCCGTGGTAAGGGATTCATTTGATTCTTACCTCGCTCACTTAAGTAAAGTCCTTGAACGTTATATGGAGACTAATCTTATTTTGAATTGGGAGAAATGCAATTTCATTGTCAAGGAGGGAATTGTTCTAGGCCATTACATTTTGGGAAAGGTAATCCAAGTGGATCAAGCAAAAGTTAAGGTAATTGCTAAGTTACCCCCACCGATCTCCGTGAAGGGAATTAGAAGTTTTGTTGGTCATGCTGGGTTCTATTGGTATTTTATTAAGAATTTCTCGAAGATCGCTCATCCTTTGTGCAAGCTTCTTAAAAGGGAGGAAAAATTTGAATTTGATGATGCTTGTGTAAAAGCTTTTAATTGCCTTACAGAACTCCTTGTGTCGGCTCCTATCATAGTAGCCCCAAATTGTCATCGCCTTTTGAATTAATATGTGATACAAGTGGTGTTGCTCTAGGTAAGGTTTTAGGCCAAAGGAAATAGAAGTTGTTCCACCTAATTTACTATGCAAGCAAGACATTGAATGATGCTTAACGTAATTATACGGTTACGGAACAAGAGTTGTTAGCGGTGGTGTATGCTTTTGAGAAGTTTTGGGCCTATTTGTTAGGCATAAAAGTAGTTGTACACACAAACCACGCCACTCTAAGGTATCTTATGGAAAATAAAGAGGAAAAACCTTGATTGATTAGGTGGATCTTGCTCCTGCAAGAGTTTGATTTTGAAGTAAAAGATCAAAAGGGGTGTGAGAATCAAGTAGCCGACCACCTTTCCTTCCTTGAATAAAATCATGAGAAGTTGGGAGAGATTGATATTGATGACACTTTCCCTGATGCGCTAGTCATGTCATTTTCAGTAAGCATTACACCTTGGTATACAATTATGGTAACTATATTGTGAGCGGTGTGCTTTCCGACGAGGTAAATCGTTATCAAAAGAAATGGTTCCTATTTGATGTGAAAAAGTATTTTTGGGATGAACCATTCTTATTTAGGGAGTGTGCAGATGGTGTGATCCATCGGTGTATCATGGAGGCGGAGATTAGAGATATTCTTGAAGCTTGTCACTCTTCTCCATTCGGTGGTCATCATGGTGGGATCCGAACGGCCGCTAAGGTTCTTCAAAGTGGATACTATTGGCCTACCCTTCATATAGATGCTTATGAGTTGATCAAAACATGCCCTCAATGCCATATGCAAGGTGGTAGTTTGAGGAGGTATGAGATGACTCTTAAGCCCAATCTCGAGGTTGAACTATTCGATGTGTGGGGGATCGACTTCATGGGTCCCTTTGTGGGATCATATGGCAATAAATATATCTTGGTAGCCATCGATTATGTCTCGAAGTAGGTGGAGTCCATTGTTTTATTGAACAACGATGGCAAGAGTGTTACTTTTTCCTTGAAGAAGTACATCTTTACAAGGTTCGGGACTCCAAGGGCAATTATTAGTGATGTCGGCTCTCATTTTTATAATCGGGTCTTCAGTGCTTTGCTTGATAAGTATGGGGTGAAGCATAAGGTTGCTACTCCTTATCGTCCCCAAACTAGTGGCCAAGTTGAAGTCTCAAATTACAAAATCAAGTCCATCCTTGAGAAAACCATGAATGTTGGTCGTACAAATTGGGCAAGAAAACTCGATGATGCTCTTTGGGAATATAGAACGACCTATAAAAATCCTATTGGTATGTCCCCCTACCAATTGGTGTTTGGGAAGGCTTGTCAGTTAACCGTCAAGTTAGAACATAAGGCTTTATGGGCTTTGAAGAATTTGAATATGGATTGGGAGGATGCTTCAAAATCGAGAGTGAATCAACTTCATGAGTTGGAAGAGTTTAGACTCAAAGCATATGAGAGCTCTGTGTTGAACAAAGAGAAGATGAAGAGGTGGCATGAAACCAAAATCTTAAAGCGAAAGTTTTATGTGGGTGATGATGTCCTCCTCTTCAATTCAAGATTGAAGCTCATTAAGGGAAAGCTTAGATCGAAGTGGTCGGGCCCGTACATGATCTCAAATGTTTATCCTAGCAGAGCTATTGAGTTGGAAGATGATGAGAAGAAGAAATTTATAGTAAATGGGCAATGATTGAAACACTATCATGTGGGTGGATCCGGAGCGACTAAGGTTGAGTCACTTCTCTTCAAGGATCCAAAATGATGATCAAGTGATGTCGTTCCACGGCTATAACTACGACACTTCTTAGGAGGCAACCGAAGATTTGTTTTTGATGTTTTTAATATTAATTTTAGTTTAGTGTTGTTTGATGCAGGTAATATAATAAAATTTGTGCGTGAGAAGGTTGGATTGGAGCCTCAAAACTAATCTCCAAACCATGAACTTATGAGGGAAAATTTGTGCCTTAAACTGGAACAACCTGTACTGCACCTGCTTGAGAAGGTCAGCCACAGGTAAGGTATTTGGGATACATGTGAGATTGATTTCAGTGGAACATTCTTCCTGGACCTACTTTGCAACTGCTGCAGCAGTCTAGGCACATGTTGGGTGCAGTCCAGACGCAAGAGAAGCAAAGAATAACCTGGTAAGTTGCTTTCTTGACCTACGCAGTAACTGCTTAAGTAGTCCAGGCGCTGGTCCGTCGCACATTAGACATGGATGGCCGCACGATGGAGCAAGCAAAAGTTGGTAGTATTCTGTCCAGGAATGCACTGGAACTGCTTCAGCAGTCCAGCTGTAGAAATGAAGCTTATGGCACGTAGGTTCTTTTAAACTTTAATGATGTTTTAAACACGGGTCAAACCTTAAGGGCTGACCCGACCCATCAGCCCAAAATGTTTTAAACACGTAAAAAAAGACAAATTAGTCCACACAAGAACATTTCTCCTTATAGTGAACTTCTAAATGGCTCTTTTCTCACCAATACAACATCTCTCTTTATTGAACAACAATTTCTAAGAAAGAAGTGAAAGAATTCTTTTAGACTTGTGCTTCAATTTTTCTCCTCTCTTAAATCAAGAAAGGTATGTTCTCTCATGACTTCACTATTGAATTCTCTCTTAAGGGATGGACATATTACTTGATACCTCATGATAGTTGGTCATTTAAAGTTGGTTTTTGTGTGCATATTGGGGCGATTAATACTTGTTGGAATAATTAGACTATCATTGGAGCCTTATTTCACTAGTTTAATTCATAATACTCTCATAAATGAAGCTAGTGCACCATGTGTTTGATAAAATATCCATTAAACCTTTCTTGCTTATTTTGTGTAGTGGGTGGATCAAGTACGATAGTATGAACACCTTGAATATGTTTGGAGATGATTTGGTGAGATGAATTTGCTCTCTTGTGCTCTTGTTCTCTTTCTCCAAGTTCTTGGTTGGCATGCCCACTCTATGTTTGTTGAAATGACAATAAGAGAGGATGTGTTGTATGCTTGTAATGGCCAATGTGACTTTCCTTAGGGCATGGTGTGGTCATTTTTATGCATCATTTTGAGTCCAATTGAACCTAATAACGAAATAGTTGGCAATTATTGGTTGAGGGAGATTGTTGAGAAATATGACATCCATGGTTCTTGTTGGTCACTAAGCCTAACTGGGAGACATGAATGCTTTCCTTGCCCTATGATATATTGGATGACATCATTCTTAAGGGTATTGGTCATTCTTGTTTCCATTTGACGTTATGGATATCCTATGAGCTAGTTTTAACAAATGTGAAGAATATGAGACAATGTCATGCCTAAATGATTAAGTGTTGTAATAAATGAAACCCATGGACTCTAGTGATGAGTGACCCTGCATCCTATTTTCTTTTCTTGTCTTTATTTTCTTTCCAAATTTACAAAATTCCAAAAACATGTTTTACCTTTTATCTTTTGTTTTGGTTTTGTTTTGTTTCTTTCTCATAGGTATGTCTCCAAGGAAAAACTTTCCATGAGAAGCTATAAAGGGTAATGCCTCGGGTAAAGTCAAGGAAAAATCTATGTTCGGAAGGGGTAAAGCACCAGTCTCCAAAGATACTCTGAAAGTCCCAAATGTCCAAGCTATCAATGATCGTGCATGGGAGGTAGAAAAGGAAACAGACCAAATTTGGTTTGGTGTAGAAGGTGTGATAGAGTTATATGATGAGTGGGTAACTACTCGAGGGTTCAATCCTGAGAATATCTTTAGCATGAAGGAAGTGGACATCCATTTCCCCGAAATCATTGCCAAAATTGAAGAACGGGGTTGGAAACTCTTCACAGATATGACGCCCTCTTCTCACCCATTATGCTATTTCCCATTGATTGTTTGGGAGTTATATGCTTCCTATGTTGTTATTCACGATGAACAAAAATACAAAATGCCAATTTCCGTAAAACCTTGCCTCGAGAGTGTATTGGTTCGAGGAGTGGAAGTCCCTTGCACGGTCTCAGAGATCAATGAGATCTATTTTTCTTATGACTTAGATTACGCGGTGCAGTGCAAGAGGTTGATAATTGGTGGACTTCAGAGTTATCCATGTCTTTCTAGAGTGATTGCTAAGGGTCTTCCTCCATGGGATAATGGTGTGGGTCAAATCAAGAGGAGAAATTTTTTGATTCAACCCAAACATTGGCTTGGATTTATGGGTAACCATCTACTTCCCTCAAGAAATGACCAAGATGTCACAGTTGATAAGGCCATTGTTGTTGGGTGAATCATGGATAAAATTGCTATCAATCAGGGAGAGTTGATAGCAGAGATGATTAAGTTTAGGGCAAAGCAACCAGGTACTTTATTGCCCTTTTTGGAACTCATATCTATACTTTATCTTAAGTTAAAAGTCCCGATACTCTCTAAGATTAATCATCGGGTTATATACACCGGTGTCATTGACATCACACAGTGTAAGGACGAGGATAACCCTACGGGCTTAAAAAAGAAAGTTTTGGTTTTGGTAGACTCGGGTGTGGAAGGATTCCCGAGCTCAGACGGGGTGGAGATTCCTCCAGATTCTACGCTTGATACTGAGACCCATCATGATTCTTTCGATACTCCTCTATCATCAAGAAATACAACACCATCTCGGTCCACACAATCGGCATGGTCTTCTACGGTGACGTTTGCCAAGGTTGCTTCCATGGCTTTGGAAAACAAGTCCACTCTTACCCAATTAGTGGTGGACATTCCCCGATTTATTCAGGATTCTATAACACCTCTTCGTGCCCTTTTGGTGAAGTTAGAGCATAGGGTGACCACGCTTGAGGTAAGGGGAGATTATAAGGGGGTGGCATCTGTGAGGGCAAACCTTGATAGTTTACGGGCATAGATTCACTCCGGACAGCCGTCCTTCGGTCTTGATGAGGCGGTGATTGATTTTCCACCAGAGACTTCAAGCCCAGTACTTCCATTTGATAATTAGTTCAGAGAGGGTCATGAGGACATTGATAATGAGGTCAAGGTTAACCTTATAGAGGGTTTACCTGAGGCTCGACAGGTTGAGCTTGCCATGCAGTTATCTAGGGATGAAGAGCATACATGAATGGTTGGGGCTAGTTCTAGCACTCGACATGATAATGAGTCACCCTTCATAGCAAATTTGATGAGAGAAGCCCAATCTGATGAGCCTCCCATTGATACAGTGAGATCATTCACCGATAGGGATTCGAGTGCCTAGTGTACCACAGGGAGTCTCTACCCCCCTCTACTCTCTTTTACCTTTGCATTAGGGCCAATGCAATATTTTTAATGGGGGGTGGGGTATTGTTATGATTCATTCGATGGTAGGTACCTATTGTCTCAGTTTATGGCATGTGGTTTGAAAGATTGTGGAGACATATTCTATTTTATTACTTTTGATGTTTATGGCATTTTATTTTTATTTTATTATTATTGACATTTCTTTGGATGGGCCTTTGTCGGGCACTTTGATAATGATGTAAAATATTTTCATTTTATCATTGAATCTGTGTCATGCGCTTAATTTAAATGTGGTATCCGACTGTGCGCATTGCTCTTGTTCCCTTTTGTATATACGTGTCTAATAAACTCCAAGGAATTTCTTCAAAACTCAGTTCTTTCCGAAGAAGCAAATTTTTATTTTCTCTTTCTTTTGATCTTTTATTTTTAGTTTGTTTTAGTTTTTTTTGTCAAACCGAGTGATACTTCACCCATGACGGATGGTGAGGCAACTTCCTTAGGTAAAGTATCTAGTCATTTTGGATAACTAGGAAGAAGTAAAAATTCAAAAATACTTCCTAAAGGTCATTGACAAGGAATGAAATGTTTTGAGAAAAAACCCAAAAATATAGTTGCAAGATCAAGGATGTTTTTAGTTTTCTTTTGAGTGAGATCATTGAATTCAATTTTCATCTCTCTCTTTACAAGGATGAGTCATTGACTTGGAGTAACTTATGAAGCTCAAATTGCTCAAATTGGTTGGGATACTAACTTTTTTCTCTATGAGTACGATGCCATGAGTGCTGAGATTTTTAAATAATTCTTGTGCATTTGTGTAGTCTAGAACTTGCCTCGGGTGTATTCAAAGTGAAATTCTAGGCAATCTTAATTTGAAGGATGACTCGAGGCCCTTTTTGACCTATTACATATCCAACTTCCCACCTTAACATTATTCCCTAGTTAACCCATTTGAACCTTTTTGCCCTTCTTTCTTTCTTATTGTAATGATAACCATGCTAAAACACCTAAACCCTTTTAAAAACCTGTCTTTTGGCACTTAACCTCCTTTGATGCGTTGCATGATTCTAGATAACGGATTATAGGCAAAATCCTAAGTTTTGGGGGTTGTGTATTTGGGAGAAGATGATAAAAAAAATAAGAAAGGTGTATTTAAGGATGTCAATAAATGTTCTTAAAAGACAAGAGATGTGCTTGATGATAAAATTGAATAGCATAGCCCATAGAACTTGAAGAAAAAAAAAGAAAAATTGAATGAGTGAGAGGATAAGAAAGGCTTATAGGTTGAAAATCTCTTCATAAAGTCAAAGAAGTGCTAGAAATAAAATGGTGGCTTTGAATGGTTTGGTAAATGCTAAACAAAAAGTTAGGAAAATATATGAAATGATTTGAAAAAGAATAAGGTGGGTGGTTTAAATATTATGGGGCTAGAAAGGATTGAGCAATTGCATTGAAAAAGGTATTTTAGTCACTTGATCCATATATATTCCTTCCCTCACCTTAAACCTTCATCTTGACCCGCAAAACCTTGGTGATTCCAAACTAAGTAAGTCTACATTAGTGGCAAAAAACACAAAGGGCAAGCCTATGGTTCTATTCAATGTACTTGAATTTCTTTGTGAGAGTGAGTGTGAATTATTTCTTTATTTAAGCTCCCTTAATAATTGAAATATCTTTGGAGTGTGGAGCTAACTCTTGCATGTGAGCGGCATCGGTACTTGTGGGTGGAAGGTGATGTTTTACTACAGGTTTGGGTAAATAAGTTAAGTAAGTTACATTGTGAAGATTGAGACAATCTTTGATGATTTTGTGTCTTACCTTAAGATGTTTTGTGATTTGGAAAATTCATTTGACACACACTTGTATCCTTGCTTCATAAATATGCGCTCTTTAAAATGTTTTGGTTTACTTGTTGCCATGACATGTGTGGAAAGTGTTTGTAGAGTTTTGTTAGCGTATTCCTTTAGTATAGCTTTCTTCTAGGTGGATTTGAGTTAAATACCCTATCTCATTTAGTTAGTCTTGGGTGCTTGAGGACAAGCAATAGTTTAAGTTTAGGGGGTTGATAAGTCGTCAATTTGACGACTTGCTAGCACTTTTTAAGTCTAAATTATTATGCTTTTTCATTGATTTGATGGTACTCTCTTACGTAATGCCCATTTATGTAGGTAAAACTAAAAAGGGAATATTGGGCAAGTCATTCAAGTCATCAAGAGGCCAAATGTGAAGGAAATGAGTCATCCGCTTCGCATCCACTTTGAGTCCGCTTTATATCTTCTTTGGAGCTGCTAGCCATCTGCTCTCTATCTGCTCTTCATCTGCTCAAGCAGATCAAGAATAAGGTGGAAATTTTGTAATTTCCATCAAATGTAGAGTGGAGTTTAAAATGAGGGTTTTAGCTCATTTTTCAAGACCTAGTTTTCATCTTTTGGAATATAGCCTCTCTTTTATCTTTTTAGTTTCTCTCTTCTCTTTTAGCATCTATCTTTTCATCTTTTAAGAATTTTGTACTAAGCTTGAATGAAAAATATATGTTAGTAATTTTCCATTGAAGAATTATTAAAGCCCCAAGTGTGGAACTACATTATCTCTATTTCTCATGGATGAAGTTAATAATAACTTTGGTATATTCTTATCCCTTTTATCTATGAGTAGCTAATTTCCAATCTTGGGATTATTCTTGCTTAGGTATTGGTAGTGCATGGGTTTTAGCTAATTACTTTTCTAATTAGTTAGTAGTGGTGGGTGTTGCATTTATTTCATGAATTAATTAAGAGTTGGGGGGTGAAAACTCTAACCACCATAAAACCCATGTCATTCTTGAAAGAGAGGACATGGGTGGGGAATAAATGCAACCAATAACTTGATTCATTTCATTTAATGATATCTCTTAGACATAAGAATGTCAATTGAGGCAATAGATGTGGAAAATTGTCACACTTGTGAGGTGTTCGAAAGAACCCATTTGTGAAATTTGGTGTTGTAATTGAAAGATTTACACCAATACATTGACATCTAGCCTACCCATGACTTTTAGCTAAAAATTGAATAAATGGCCAAATACCCATGCATGACCCCACACCTATAATTGCATAACCCCAAGGCTTATTCTCAATTGATTTTACTCTTAGCCTTCTTCAACGTCAAGCTAGTGCACTAAAATTGAAGTAGTTTTCATTTATAAACACATTCAAACTAAATCCCCCCATTTTACATTTATGCTTGCTATATTCACACCACGGGTCATCTTTTAGTATACTATCAATACTCTTGAGTTTTGAATTCTATGCTTTCAGACCTTGTGGATTCAACCCCAACCTAAGTTGGGTTATTATATTGACAACGATCACTTACACCCATTCAAGAGTGTAATTTGAGCGTTATCAATAGCCACCCTCAACTTAAGTAATTTGACTGAGTTGAGATGCACAGTGTCCAAGGAGGACTAGGGCCAATAAGGTTCATTGCAGTTTAAATGAAAAGGTGAATTGGTGTAAGAAAAAAAATATAGGTCTACTTTAAGGCTCAAATTTAGGATCAAGGGACTTGCATTTCATTTGGTTGGATAATTTAGGCTAAAGTGATATATTCACAAAAATGGCCTATGATCATTTCCTAACCGACTCCCCTACAACCTAAGCAAGAGAAACCTGGAAAGTTCGGGATTCTATACACATAGAGAACTAGGTAATGCCTCGCACCAACAATGTATAAGGTCACATTGCTAGTTATTCCTATACAATTCATGAAAATTTTATCCATAGTTATTTCATCCTTAATTCTAATGCCATTACTAGATTCATAACAGCCACACGCACACATAGATCACACAACTATCAAAATATTTAGGAGAGGTACCCTTTGACATATTCAAAATTTCAACATGTTCAAAAATTTCAGCACAATCATATCATCAAAAAGTTAACTACCTTTGACACCAAGTTTCTTCCTACTTAAACATCATACGAACATCATAAACACATAATTTTTTTTGAAAACATGCTAGTTCTGCATTCAAACCATAACCGATAGGAAAAGAAACACGACAATAATAACCCACAACAGCTATGCAGTACACCCCCACCCCCAACTAAATACCTATGCATTGTCCCCAGTGCATCTAGAAATGTTAAACAAGGGGTGAAGATATACCTGGGTGCCCTAGGTGCCAAATCAAGAAAGATTAGCACGTGGGACCTCAGAACAGGCCCTACTCTCAACATCAATGGTCCCAATAGCTGTTGGGACACTAACAACAATAGTGGCACCGGTGGTGGCCAGTGCATTAAAAGGTGGCTCAAGCGATGGGTCTATACTACTACTTATCTCAACAGCATCAACATATTTTGAATTTCCAATCCCAACCGCCAGCTGTTGGACCCTTGCTTCGCGGTCTAGTTCACTCTAAATACTAGATGCTTTTGTGGCCTCAACATTTTGTTTCTCTGTTCTTCTTCTCTTTCTCTTCTTACTTTTCTTCACCTTTTCACCAGATATGGGGTTTAAATCTCCAACACCCCAAATATTCTAGACTTCCTTCGCTTCGTGGATCTCCTCAATATTAGGCATTGAAAGGATCGACCTATCATGTAACTCATCCACTGACTTCTAAAGTGCACCTAGCTCAGCCTATTGTAACACCCCGATTTGCTGAACCAGAATGCTGCAGGGTGCTCATGACCCCGAAGGACCACAATCTAACCCATGACTGATATCTGTACCTGTATACTGCATAAAATACTGAATAATGCGGAAACATGAACTTAAAGGCCACAAGGTTCAATACTAAACATAACATGGATGAGATAACATCTGTGGGATAATACAATACCCAAAACAAAACTGTAAACACAGAAGTTTGAAACATAATAGTCTGCATCTAGTTTGAAAGACTCTACTGTCTCAATAATCTAAGTAAGGAGTTGATGGGACATGTCCCCAATTAAATCCAACTAATAACTAATTAATGAAATAGTAGAGAAATAATCATTTCCTCGAAGGATGAGGACTCATTTCTATTCTGACTGTTGGGACTAGAATCTACTGCTGATCTGAAACTCGTGTCTCTGAACCTATGGTGTAACATAAAAAGAAAGCACCATAGCACAAATGCATCAGTACAATGGAATGTACTGAGTATACATGTGAGGTAGGATTTATGTAAGGGTTAACATGCATGAATAATGCTAGCTGACTGTCTAACATGAATGTGAGAATGCATACATAAATACGTAACTGTAGCTGACTCTTTGATATCGTGATTACTGAATCTGAATACTATTATCATGACATACTAATAACTGATATAACTGATAGCATAAATAGCTATATCTTCATGTAACTTATAACTGTATCTGATAGTCCTGAATCTGATGGAACTATCTGAGTTCCTTACTGTATCTGAGTCGACTGTATCTAACAGTCTTAAATCTGAAGAACTATTTGAGTTCTTTTACCGAGATTGGTACTGAAATTATGGGAGGTAGTATTTAACCGACATACCCCTGATATGCCATTATGGATGAGTTACGGTCCAATCTATAACCCCAATTCGAAGGGTGTCAATATCACACTACTGGTAAGGACAAGCTGTAGGCGACCCTTATATGATAGTGTCCCTAAAATAGAATGGTGGGGCCCTTATCTAACAGTGCTTATCAACCTCATTAATGCTCATCAGATAGTGTTGATGTATCAACCTACGCTGGCTATATAGTTCTGGAATGCAAGGATGAATTCTAAGGATCACACCCTCATCTGATAGTCTGTATCCCCATCCTTGGGTTCACTCGGTGCTAATTCCTACTCCCGTCTGAATGGACACTAAACATGATTTACTGAACTGAACATGAGCTGAGTTACTAAGTTTCGTTGACTGACAAAATACTACTGATATCTGATAACTGACTGAGTCATGAGATCATGTGGATTTTTTCTGAGTCATAAGACTATCTGAAATCTAAGGATTCATAACTTGACTGAGAGTATCGAGAAAACATGACATGGCTCTAGATACACAGCTAATGTTTTGGTTACAAGTACCCCCAGGACTCGATGAAAGAAAACTGACAAAGCATAACTTACTTGAATACATAATAATCATGATAATACATTTACTGAAGCATTTCATCAAACATGTGATAGGTATAAGCTTGTACATAATGGGGATTTCATGATATCATGCTGATTCGACACTTTCCCTTCATCTAGGCATTCGATCAAACACATAGTAGGCATAGTATGTGTAAACAACATCATACAATAATTAACTGTCGTGATTCAATTCCAATTTAATCATTCATGGGTTTAGTCCTAGGGTTTCATGAATCTATACCGACACAGATCAATCCATATGGAATTTAACACTCATTGATAGAATACAATTTAATTACTTATTATCAACATGAACAAAAGCATCCTAATCATGAAATTCATTATAAAATCCATAACTTGAATTTAGAAAAGGGATTCTTGGGCTTCATGGATGAAAGGAGTCCATGAATGAACACTATTCATACCTTAGTTCATGATTTTGAGAAGATTGATGGTGAAACCTTCTTGAATTTGAATCCCCAATAGAAACCCTAGTTTGTTCTTGAGAGAAACTTGAGATAAAATAGTATATTTTGGGTGAAGAATAGCTAAATCATGTGTTATTCGGTTTAAATAGGGGTAGAAAATTGATCCTTTTAACCCTGGACACGTAATTTAATTTCAGTAAAATTTTCCCAAACTGGGACCATGGCGTGACGCGGCATTATCGTACCGTGTCACTGGAAATTGAGAATTGGGAAATTGAGGGATGGCGCGACGCGGAGCCATCGCGTTGCCCCTTCTTTCGTGACGTGGAACTTTTACGCGATGCGGGAGAAATCGCGCTGAGACACTGGAAAAAAGACAATTCTAAAATTGAGTGCTGGTGCAACGTGCCATAATCGAGGACACCTACTGGAAATTGGAAAATGCCATTTCCTCTTGTGGTGTGGCACACCACTAACTAATATGGCGTTGTTTTACGACGAGAAATTGAAATAGTCATAACTTCTTACCCGGTTATCAGATTTAAGCGAATCATATATCGATGGAAAGCTTATTGAATTTTCCCACATAAAAAAAAGTGAAAATCTTGAAAATTTCTCATGGAATAATTATCCTTAACTTTAGAAGATAATACTAGGCATTCTTGGGGTGAAATTTGCTAGAAAACTTTGGGGTATTACACCTATGCACCGGCTAAGTCTGGGGACTGAATACCCTCAAGTTGACGTCTAATACACTGCTCAAAACCATCAAACCTCATTTTCATAGGTCTTATTTCTTCCTAATCTTTTCTTTGACCGATGGTTTCACTCTTTTCTTCATAAGTATCACTTTTGTTTCCATTGTTTTCAACTTTTATTGTACCTCCGATAAGAATGACTGTGATAGTAATACATAGCCAGATAGAACTGACCTGAATGTGGATAGTCATGATGAAAAAATGGGTGATGGAAGCTGAGTCTATGATGTACCTATTATATCAGAGGCTCGAGGCTCAGACTGGTCGGTCTTAGTAGGGGATGCACCTATGACGGTGAAATTACAATGTCATTTCCATGACCACCAGCGTCAAAAGTCCTTTGTATCATAGTGGCCCCCAATATATCCACCCTGTAGATTGGGTTAGCAATATCTCTAATTAAACATAAATTTTTCATGGTATTCATCCTAAAAAATAGGTCAATCCCTAGGAGCTTTATTACTTCCACATTTATACATATCTGTGTTAAGAGATAATGAAAGGCCATCACTATATCGGTACTCATATCTTATATCTAATCTCTCGAGCAATCTATTTTCCACATCAATCTCATAGCCATCCATAATTCCTATGATTAGGGCCGCATTGTCCGGGCCTACAACATTGTCTTTCAAGGTGGGACTCAGCTTGTGTCATATCAAGGTCCACCAATCCTTGGCCTAAAAGTTCAGGCTTCTCTTCTTAATCAACGATAAATTTCCAATACCGCCACCTACCCACAGAGAGTCCTTCTAATCCACGACAATGATCTCGGCCATCCACTAGAACTGAACAAGCTTATCCTTTAAGCCTATTTGTTTCACCTTCACTTTCTTCATCTCCTCTACCCAAAAATCTATCTTTAAAGTGTTGGCTGGAAGTGGAAATTCTTCCCTATATAGTACTTAGGAGATCGTCTAAGTTGAGATGTTCATCCGAACACCTAAAATCATTAAATCCGACACTGGGTCTGCACCCTTCCACAATAGGCCTTCAGGGTTTTACCTTTTAATCCATCTAGAATGCATCGTAAAACTCACAAACCAAGACTGCACTGTACTACCCTGGTGCCCTAGTCATCCATTCGAAATTGTATTATTTGATTTAGCATCAAAGAAGGGCATCTCAGACATACCTGCTCTGATCAACTTTCTCTCATGATAAATACTTCTCAGGGGCTTTCTATTTTTAGGATTTATGGTACTGTTTTTTCGTATAGGGATCGCATTCTGGGGTACCCCCACCATTCAATGATGGGCACCGAACGACCTCAATGGAAAGTGGAGTGGATGGTACTTGTGGTAGTGGTATATCTTTAACTGGACTTCTACTATCCTCATTGCTATCTTCTCCAGATGTATGCCCTTCTTCATCATAATTCTCATTCTTGTCATTACCCCCATTTTCATCATCCTCTTCCTCGAAACCTGATTCTTTCTCACCAATATCCTTACTATTTTTTTTTCACCATTATCATCATCACCTTCCTCATCATAGGATGATGGTGGGGTGGTGAGGTGCTAGGGTTTTTCATTCTTGGTGTATACCTGAGGTGTGTGTCCTCCTTCACAGGTGCTTTTGTACCCCGGGGTGTTTTTTACCTTGGCTCCACCTGCCTCTTTACTGGATATTTCTTTATTGAGCCACTTGATGACTCAGTGTCTTTATTTAAGAGATCATGGTTGACTTTTAGGGTAGGCTTTTTTGGGGTTTATGACTTTGAAGGTTTATTCTTTGATGAATCAACTTTTGGAGCCATTAGTACCTATTGAGCAAGACAAATTAGTGATTAATAAGAAAAAGCAATAAAAACAAGAAAATTTGGTGTTAATGTAGTAGGTACTGGTCACCATATAACTCTTAGGGTATGAGTCATACCTACTGGTTATGAGTCGTAGTGAGACTCATATGGTGGAAGCATACCTAATTAGTATTCACTAGCCAGACAATGAGTACTCCTAACAAGTTGTAATGTTTAACTATGACTCATTACCTACACTCATTAGCTGACCAAAAATATATTCTTGATGATAAACCCTCTCTAGTCATTACGACTACAGAGTATGAGTCATATAGTATGACTATGATTTTTTGATATGAGTTGTAATGCTAATAGAACCTACTTTTTTCCAATCTACCAAGTTACCAGTGGTTATGAGTAACGTAACACCTCATTAGGTGACCATACGAGTTGTTAAGAGTCCTGTAGCCACTGTAACATGAGTGATTCGAGGACTTGGTTCCGACTTTTAATTCCAACAAAACAATATACGTATTTAACAACATCAAGCATCCCTAATTCATCCCTTTCAATAAAAATCGATCCGCATTAGGTCATCTACTGATATGCGTACAAATTTTGAATAAGAAATCCAACAAACCATTTCACATTGAAGCATCATGTTAATGATTTAAAATTAAATCACAAAATACTTACTTTGTTGCTTCTCTTGGATTCTTTTTGATCTTAACTTCAAAGAATTTTGGGACCAACCCTTTGAGATTGTTCAATTCTTGGGTGATTTTATGTAGTTTATGATGGGATGAATTTAGAGTTGGGTTGAGATCTTAGGAGAATGGAGGGAGTCGCAATTTTTGAATGCTTGGAATACCAATCATTTAGCTCTTCATGATATTTTATTGTAATCATTAGAATTTGGGTCGGGTTGAACCGCTGGGTTTGTGTTATCAAGCCTAGTAACAAGTTGTCTTAACGACTCATAACCACTAACTATAGGTTATAGACTCCCTCCGTAAGGAATGGAACCTTACCTAGATCTCCAGTCATTACGACTCAGCATGACGAGTTATAGTTACTGACTACGATTTATTTTGAGAGTCGTAATGACTCCAAAAACCAAATACCTAAGAGTGGTATGAGTTCCAGAACCCTACTACTCCTGACTATAAGATGCAAAGTTTGACTAACGAGTCTACGACTCTTTAAGTGAATCGTGATGTCTGGCATCAGAAAATTTTTTCTGGTCTTTTTCTACAATCTCCAGCCTTGCACATTGAACACCCAAGTTACCATATAATAAAATAAGTACAAAACATAGTTTGCCTCCTATGCAACTCTTAATTAAGCATTGCAATATGATGTGGCTAGGTTGGATACTCAGATTTCACCAACCAGATCCATGGGTTACCTCCTATACAACACCTGATTTAAGTCACGGCATGACTTAGTTGCTTTGATTACTTAGACTTCACCAAGGCTCAAATCATTATCTAACTTAACTTCCTTAGAGTTACCCATTTAATGTTTGACCCTTCACCCATTAACTTTGATTAGGGATTCACCATCACGCTTCAATGCAATAGAACCATATGGGAACACCCTCACCACAGTAAATGGCCTATACCACCTAGACTTTAACTTTCTTGTAAACAAGAAAAGTCTTGAATTATACAACAACACCGATTAGCAGGCTCAAATACTTTTTTATCGATTTTAGATCATGATGAAGTTTCATATTCTCCTTATACAATACAGAACTCTCATAATCCTAGAGTCAAAATTCATCCAACTCATTCACGTTGCCCATCCTCATCTTTGCTGCATCATGAAACTCAAAATTCAGCTTCTTCAATGCTAATAGTGACTTATGGTCAAGCTCAATAGGCTAGCAGCATGCCATATAAAAAACAAAATGATATAGAGCAGCATCTATGGGAATCTTAAAAGCTGTTTGATAAGCCCATTAATAACGTCCAAACTATCCTTCCCTAGAAGGATAAAGTGATCACTGTTAAATATAGTAACCTAACAAGGTTGGGGTTGATCCCACAGGGAATAGGCCAGAAATCTTTCTCGAACTTGTTAAAATCACCAAGAAGTGTGGGAAAGTAAAAAGAGGGATTTGTAGTAACTAGCTAAAAGTAACAAGGCTTGGTTACTTTTGGTTATAAACAATCTAGGAAGAACACTAGGCTTGTGTTTCCCCTAGCTTCTCAACTCAATAGACTTATTGTGCACTATCAAACTATTCCAATATCTTGTATGAAGAATCGATAAGCTAGGTACCATCAACAATATTTTGTATAAGCTGACAGATTTCACCTTTTACCTGTTGAGTCTCAGGATGTTGCCTTACTAACCCTTATCTTGATCCCAGTTAACTATTACCTTTTGAGTCTCTAGTTATTATATGATAGCTAACCATATTACTTAGATAATACCCAGTAGCGTGGGTTGACAATTAAACTTCAAATTACGGTTGTGATTCTTTTTTCCTAGTCACTACTTCTCTTCTGAAATAAGTAGAAATAATCTAGGAGGGATCTTAACGTTAGCATCCACTAAGAAATCAATAAGAATGAAGAAAACCCAATATATGCAAGAATCTTTATCTAGAATGACTTGGCACTTCCTCTATTTTGTTAATCCGCCAGGGTTACCACAACCCTAGCTAAGAGAATTAGCTGCTCATAGTTATGAGATCAATCATGGAATCCACAGATAAAATTAGAAAATCAGTCTTACAATAATGAAAGAAGAAATCCCAAAGTCTTAAATAAAATAACAAACCAAAAAAAACCAAGAACAATGAGTGTATAGGTTAGCCCCTAAGGTATTACCCCTGGATATGTGAATGTATGAATGCGTGAATGAATGGATGAATAAACTAAACAAAGCCTAAAGGGTATTTATAGATTACAACAAACCATAGATATAAAATCATAATTGAAATAGAAAAACTTAATTACCCATGAATAATAGGAATTAAAAAAATTATAGAAGTGTAATTGGAATATATGGAAACCCTAGGAAAGGATTTCAGAATGATCCGAAAAAGTTGACGTTAGTGGCTACATGTGGTCTCTACATGCTCCCTGTCCTTGGGCACATGTGGTACATGCAGCCTGCAGGCTGGGCACATGTAGTGAACATATGTGCCCAGAACAATATTTCCTGTATGTTAGCTCTCAGGATTTTGGACTTCTGACACATGCTTTGCCTACATGCAATCCACATATACTGTATGTGATCCGCATGTTGACTTAGCATGTGCTGAAAGTTTTGTAGCTCTTCTTCAATTTTCGCACATGTTTTGGTCATGAACAATCCAAAAAGTGTATCGAACATCCATAATAGATAAAATAAGTATCCAAAAACATCACTTTTCATTTTTTTCTTGAATTTATTATCTGAAACCTAATTTCCTGCAAAACACTCCAAAACACAACAAATCTAATAGAATAGCCTTAAGTACATACATATTTTCTAAGTTTAAGCATCGTAAGTGCTATATTTTTATAGAACATCAAGACCCTGAACTTAGAACATTACATGTTCTCAGGCAACAAAACATAACAAAGTAATACAAAATGATTAACCATGAGAAACCCAACATACTTATGACAGTCAATCATTAAATTTATGCTCAAGATCATTACCCTCTCCAAGTTTATTACATTAAAACCCAACTATGTGTATTAATTATGCACAACAATGTGACACAAAGGAATCAAGCTATGGCATTACATTAGCAATAAACAACCATGCATATATACAAGTTACACTATCCTAACAAGTAAGCAATTAGCAATACAACCCCTGTGCCCTTACAACAAAGAAGTTCCACTCACTCATATGAAATAATGTATGTTAATATGCAGACAATCAAGATATACTCATACTTATAAGATAAGTTCCAATCAATGTACATCAAATACCACAAGCTTGCCCTTATTTTCTTTACCATAGTTTTCAGACAATCAAGTTAGGATCACTATAGGACTTTATTCGGTATATAATGTAGTCTTGAGGGGATGGGATGGTACACATAGATATATAAAGTGGATAAGACACCTTGGAACTACACTAACTTTAGGGTCCATACTTTAACAAATTTATCACTTTATTTCCTCCCTTATTTCTCCCCTTTTTTAATTTTAAAGCACATTTAGGTTGGGTGTATTCTTTTATTCTATCTTTACAATTTATCTATTCTTTTTTTTCCTTTTTCTTTTGTTTGTCTATCACAACCATCCCTACTAAGTTTTTCTCTTATTTTACCTTTATACATACCCACTTTACACTACACATCTCTAAGATAGCCACCCTCAACTTAAGCGTTTTGCTTGAGATGAGGTGCACAGTGTCCAAGGAGGACCAGGGCTAAAACTTGTTCATTGTAACACAAATGAGAAGGTGAAAAGTAAAAATAAAAAAATGGTCTGTAAGGCTCAAAACAGGGATCAAGGGATACTATTTCACAATAGGAAGGTCATTTAGGCTAAAAGTAGACTAAAATTAAAAACGACCAATGATCCTTTCCTAACAAATTATCCTACAACCTAGACAAGACTAGTGGGCAAGTTCTGAATTCAACACACAAAGGGAACAAAGTAGAATCTCACACACATATGGCATAGAGTTACATCACAAGATACTACCTATCCGATTAATGCAATTATTTGCAATGATTATCATGTCCCTAATTCTAATGCCATAACAAGATTTACAATAGTCACATATATATATACATATCACACAGTTCAATAACAAGCTATTGAAGGGGCATAATTTTCAACATATTGCATCAACTTCCTTAGATACTTATTTTTCTCCTAGTTAAATGAGACAATATAAAACAAAACACAATACACCTCGACTTTACTAGGAACAAGGCTTCGGGGAAAAGAGGCATGGAAACAAAAACCCCAAGAGGACATCAAGACCCCAAAACAACCCCACCCTCAACTTAAAATTATATTTATTCCCCAATGCATCAAACCTCTACAAAATAAGAGAGTTAGGAACATACCCGTAGAGCCATAGGTGTGGACATCTGATGTCAATCACATAATATGAATACAAAAACTAAAATACCTTGGGATGCCTCCCATGCATCACCTAATTTCATGTCACAACATGGAGGGGATTGATTGGGTACTCAGACTTCCCCAACAAGCCCATGGGTACCTTGATTACTCAGACTTCATGAAGGTAGCCCAAGAGTTGGAATTCAATTTTTATTTCCCTTTTGAACTTATGAATTTGAACCCTAATTATTTTTTGATTTCCTATTATGCTCATGGGGCGGAGGTATAAAGATATATAACCTAAAAATAGATGTGGCATGTTGTACTTCTTGGCCCTTACGTGAGTAATGTAATTCCTTGATGGTGGCTCAATAAATTAAAAAATGTAGATATATTATTCCTCCTCTATTCACTCTTCTTCAGGATCAGATGGATCGATCAAGATATGACTATCCAAAAACAATGTGGAAAAATGCTTCAAATGAGGTCTAATATGCCCAACTCAGGAATTGCATCCTTCTTTACATCCCTACATAATTCTAATATGCTCTCCTTAAGCATGATACTATTCATAAGTGTATGAGTTATTTATGACTCCTCTAATTTTAGCTCTTCAAGTTGGCTTCTCAAAATTATTTCAGTCTTACACTACCCATAACTAGGTTGCGGGAATTATATACAGCAACTTTTGTATCAAACTCTACTTGTAAGTGGTAGATATCTAAGCCAAACCTATCTAGCTTTTGAATGTGATGGTGTTTTCCTTTTTCCTAGAGGGCCAATGTGTCAAGCATACTCTTATTTTGTTCCAACAATATATTTATCATACTTCCGCAATAATGCACCACATCAAAAGAAAAAAGATCAATAGATAAGGAATCATTATCACTCTATACTTTCTCTGGAAATATTTTCATCTCAAGAAGAGTATTAAACTAAATAATCAAAATGAAACAAATTAAAACCCAATAACTCCAACAACTTCAATCAAGAATTCCAAAACTGTACTCTTTAGCAACAATGCTAAAATTTGATAACGCCCAAACTACCCTTCTATTGAAGGATAAAATGGCCGTTGTATAATATAGTAACCCAACTAGGTTGGTGTCTATCCCATAAGGAATAGGCTAAAAATCCTTTTAGAATGCGTTAATAACACCAGATAGTGTGGGAAAGTAAAAAGGGGGATTTGTAGAAACTAGCTAAAAGTTACAAGGCTTGGTTGCTTTTGGTTGTAAATAATCTAAGAAGAACACTAGGCTTGTGTTCCCCCAGCTTCTCAACTCAGTAGACTTATTGTACACTTTCGAACTATTCTAATATCTTGCATGCAAAATTGATAAGTTATGTACTATCAACAGTCTTTTGGATGAGCTAATAAATTTCACCCTTTACCTTTTGAGTCTCAAGATGTCAGCTTACTAACCCTTATCTTGATCCCAGTTAACTATTAACTTTTGAGTTTCTAGTTATTAGATGATAGCTAACCATATTACTTAGATAATACTCAATCGTGTGGATCGATAGTTAAACTTTAAATTACTGTTGTGATTCTCTTCTCCTAGTCACTACTCCTCTTTGGGAATAAGTAACAATAATCTAGGCAGGATCTTAACGTTGGGCACCACTAAGAAATCAATAAGAACAAAGAAAACTCAATACATGCAAGAATTTTTATCTAGAATGACTTGGCACTTTATCTATTTCGTTAATCCGCTAGGGTTCCCACAACCCTAGCAAATAGAATTATCCACTCATAGTTATGAGATCAATCATGGAATCCACAGACAAAATTACAAAATCAGTCTCACAATAATGAAAGAAGAAATCCCAAAGTCTTAAATATTAATAACAAACCAAAAATAAACCAAGAACATTGAGAGTATAGGATAGCCTCTAAAGGCCTACCCCTGGATATGTGAATGTATGAATGAACGAATGAATGTACTAAACAAAGCCTAAAGGGTATTTATACATTACAAAAAACCATAGAAATCAAATCATAATTAAAATAGAAAAACTTAATTACCCATGTATAATAGGTCTTAAAAAAACCACAGGAGTGTAATTGGGATACATGGAAACCCTAGGAAATGATTTAAAAATAATCCAAAAAAGTTGAGGTCAGTGGCTATATATGGTCTTTAGTGCGCCCTTGCCTTGGGCGCATGTGGTACAAGCATCCTACAGGCTGGGCACATGTAGGGACCGCATGTTCTCAGACCAAAATTTCTTGTAGGTTAGCTCTCAGAATTTTGGACATCTGAAACATGCTTTGCCCACATGCGGTTCACATGTACTACATGCGGTCCAAATGTTGACTTAGCATGTGCTGGAAGTTATTTTTTAGTTGTTCTTTAATTTTTTCACATGTTTTGTTCATGAACAATCCAGAAAGTGTCCCGAACATCCGTAAAAGATCAAATAACTAGCCAAAACATCACTTTTTATCTTTTTCTTGAATTTAGCATCCGAAACCTAATTTTCTAAAAAACACTCCAAAAGCACATCAAATCTAACAAAATAGCCCTAAGTACAAGAATATTTTCCAAGTTTAAGCATCATAATGCTATATTTCTATAGCATATCACCCATAATGCATCATCACATTTTTGTGACTAATCAGTCCTCTTGGGATTTACAGTCTTCGCATATATGGACTTGATCTCTCTATTAGAGAGCTCAACCTGCCCTCTTTTCTGAGGGTGGTATGGTGTTTCCACCTTTTCTTTACTCTATATTTCTCAAGCAGGCTTTTGAATAAGCAATTGCACAAATGTAGCCCTTTGTCACTAATTATTGCACATGGAGTTCCAAATTGAGAAAAAAATATATTCTTTAAGAATGCGGTGACACTTTTACCTTCATTATTAGAGAGCGCCACCACTTCCACCTATTTGTACACATAGCCAAACATTACTAAAATGTATTTCATACCATAGGAGCTCAAAAATGACCCCATGAAGTCAACTACCCACACATCAAATAACTCCAACTCTAGAATAAGGGTCATGGGAATTCATGGAGTCGTGAAATATTGCCTTGATGTTTACATTGGTCACATTCGAGTTCAAAGTCATGAGCATCCTTGTAGAATATAGGCTTGTAATACCAACAAGATTTTGTGGCCTGTGTAGGTTCCTCCATGGTGACCACGATAAGTGAAACATGACAGGACTTAAGAATACTGATTATCTCCACCTGTGGATACATCTACGAATCATACCATCTGCATATATCCTAAATAAATTAGTCTCATCCCAGAAGAACTTTCTTACCTCATGCGAAAATTTCTTTCTCTGCTGGAAGGACAAGTCTTCCGGGATAAGATCATTTTCCAAATAATTTGCAAAATCAGCAAATAAGGGGATTAAGTCTTATGATGCTGCCAAAATTTGCTTGTCTAAAAAGTATCATCCATTTGAAGCCCATCCCCTACTTTCTGCATTGCTTCTTCCTTAAGTCTGGACAAGTGATCTGCAACCTAATTTTCTGTGCCTTTCCAGTCCTTTACCTTAAAATCAAACTCTTGTAGTAGGAGAACCCAACAAATCAATCTTGGCTTTTTACCTTTTTTTCCATTAGGTATCTCAATGCTGCATGGTCTGTATAAACAATAACCTTAGTCCCAATCAAACAGGATCAAAATATTTTAAAGGAAAAAACCACTGCTAGTAGCTCTTTCTCGGTAACAATATAGTTATTTTGACCAGGGTTTAATGCCTTGGTAGCATAGTAAAATGGGTAAAGTATCATTTCTCACCTTTGGACAAGGACAACACCTAAAGCCACAACGCTTTCATCACACATGATCTCAAATGGTAGGTACTAGTTGAGAGACACTATAATAGAGGATGACACCAACCTCTCCATTAAGCACTTAAAAGCCTTCAGATATGACTTATCAAAATTAAAATGCACCTCTTTCTTAAGAAGCTTGCACAGAGGGTTTGCAATCTTTGAGAAATCCTTACAGAAATGCCTACAAAAACTAGCATGGCCTAAAAAACTCTGAATATCCTTTACCAAGACTGATGGTGTAAGCTTCTCAATTAATTCAATTTTTACCTTATCCACCTCTATACCCCTTTTAGAGATCATGTGCCGAAGCACAATTCCTTATTTAACCATGAAATAACCCTTCTCCCAGTTTAGCACCAAATTGCATTCCTCACATCTACAAAGGGAATTAGCCAAATAGACCAAGAAGTCATCAAAACTATCACTAACAATAGAAAAATCAGCCATAAATACCTCAATGGTGCTTTCCACCATATCAGAGAATATTAAGATTATGTAACTCTGAAAGGTGGCAGGAGCATTGCATAACACAAATGGCATTCTTTTGAATGTAAATGTCCTATAAGAGAAGGTAAAGGTCATATTTTCCTAGTCTTTAAGGGTAATAGTGATCTAATTATAACCCAAATAATCGTCAAGAAAATAATACCAACCCCTGCCTACTAACCTGTCTAACATCTGATCCATAAAAGGCATGGGAAAATGGTCCTTATGAGATTATGTATTTAGCTTTCAGTAGTCCATGTACACTCTCTAACTTGTGACTGGTCTCATTGGCACGGGCCCATTCTTCTCTTTTGGCACTACAGTAATTCTTCCTTTCTTTAGGACGCACTAAATATGACTGACCTACTTTCTATCCACAATGGGGTAAACTACACCAACATCCAACCACTAGATGATTTCTTTCTTTACCACCTCCCTTATAGGAGTATTTAACATGTACTGATGCTCAAAACTAGGGATGCTGTCCGGTTTGAGCTGGATCTTATGAGTAAAAATTCCTGGCGGAATACCCACAGTATCTGCAATGGTTTACCTTATAGCTCTTTTGAACCTTTGCAACACTGGTAGCAATGCCTCTACCTCAGTCTCAACCAAGTCAATTGCAATAATCACTGGCAAACTGTTGTCTCCCCTAAGAATTCATAGTGCAAGTGAAATACGTGGGCCTTCAACTCCAAAAATAATGGTTCCTCTATAGACAGACGAGTGGAAGGAGTGGTTCTATTTTTCAAATCCAGATCAAGCTTTTTTGGAGCATAAATTTAAGAACCTCTCCCATATTGAGAACCCACTATCTTGTTATATTCCTCAATTCCGTCCCTATTGAAATTTATAATTGCCGCTACTAATGCTTCAACACCCAACCTTTCCTTAATTGGAATAATCATTGCATCAACCTCGTCATCAATATAATCTATTACAGATACTACTCTTATATTATTTGGTTGCCGCATTGACTAACATACATTGAAGATTGCCTATTAATCATTGAGTTTGAACCTTATCTTACCCAACTCAATATCAACCAATGCCCTACCCATAGCTAGGAAGGGTCTGTCCAAAATGATTAGGACCTAGAAGTCCACCTCATAATCAAGTATCACAAAATCAGCAAGAAAGATGAATGACTCTACCTTTACCAACATATCACAAAGAATACGAACTGACGTTTTCACGGTCCCATCTGGCATCAACATTCTCATAGATGTTAGTTTGGGTGCCCCTAACCCTAACTACTTAAATACAACTAGTGGCAGAAGATTAATAATGGCTCCCAGATCACATAAAGCCCAACCAAAGTTGAAGGACCTAATGGTAAATGGAATGGTGAAAGCTCCGAGGTCCTTCTTCTTTTCTACCAATGATATAGAAGCAACAACACTGTAAGGATGCACATTGTAAGTTGTCTCATAGCTCAATATCTATTTTTATAGTGACCAGATCTTTTATGAATTTTTCATAACCAATCATCTACTTCAATGCCTCTATAAGGAAAAGAAGGGAGAGGTCTTGAAATAGTCTTCAAAATAGGTTCATTAACCTTACCCTTACCTTTATTCTTTGTAACCCTGCACTTAACACTTGATGATTTTCTAACTTCAACTCTAGGTGCTTCCTCACTATCAATATTGTCACCATCATTCTCTGACTAAATCATAGTAGATATATGGGGATCCATGGTGGTCGTAACACTCCGAGTGGTAATGGCATGATAATGAATATCATTTTTTAGATTTTGCACTATATTGATGGGAATAGTGACAGGCTACCTCTGGTTCAATATGTCCCAACCAAACTGCTTCTCCAGTTATTTTATCGCATTAGCATGCGACTCAACTTTCTAATTTAACCCTGATATGTCTGCCTTAATTTTTATAAGGAAGCTCTCTTGACTCTCTTGGCCTCTCACTAGATTTTACAACATAGCTTCCATTCTTGATTTAGTATCTCGACTTCCTGGTGGAACATATCATCACTCTTCTTCTTATAGTTGCACCCCCAATCACCATTACGCACTCTACTTTTATCTTGATACCTGTCTCCATAATAGTTTTGCCTTGGTTTTCTTGACCTTCGGCTCGAAAACCCGCCACTTATCAATACAAATACTTTGCTTCCTCATACACATCAGACTCATAATCCTTGGAAGTAGATCCTCATTCCCCTATTGCATTCACTATGTTAGCAGTCATTGCAGGAAATTATTTTGTAAGCAACCCAATATCCATTCTAAGCTGTGCACTTCTTATGCTACCAAATCATCACCACTATTATAGTCACTAGCAGCCTTAATAATATACACACTAACACCTCTATCCACTTCCTAAGTTGCCATCCTTGGTTAGTGGTGGAGATCTCATCTAGCATCTCCCAAGCCATATCCTAATGAAGACGCATAAGTGCACCTCTAGATATTATGTTACCCATTGCCCTAGAGATTATATTCAGGGATATGTAGAATATCTCCAGCAAATTAGAACCTATAATCTGGTGATTAGGCACCATGCATAACTATTTTTGTGAACCAAAACCACGCTTCATACATGGACTCTACAAGAAACTATCAAATTTGTAAATCTCATCTTTTAGCTATAACATCCTAGAAGGAGGGAAGAATCATTTAAAAAACTATCTATGAAGCTCATTCCAAGTTATGCTTGAGCCTTTAAGAAGTTCCCCCAACCACAATGATGCTTCTCCTGTCAGCAGAAAAAGGAACATACACAACCTCAATGCTTATTATTCACCCTCAGAATTGTATACGAATACAGATCCCGATAAATTAGCAAGATGAATTTTTGCATCATCTGTTGACAACCTTGAAACTACACCTTATTTAGAAGATGGATCATTTCACTAGTAATATCAAACTTAATATTTAGGGGTAAAATTAGAGGAATAATAGCTTCTGCCTCTGTAGGCTCAACATTTCCCATATCCTTATCTTCATCATATGGTGGTAGATAATGATAATCTGGGATCACTTAAGATCTTCCACTATGCACTCTATCTTGATCACCATCGTGTGTTTCTCGACGATCAACCAGTGGTCTAGGCCTGGATAGCTCTTCCTGTTGAGCTAATCAGGCTTTCTCATCCACTTTTCTCTAATGTTCATCTTCCTCTGCTAGCATCAACTCCATATGCCTATTAGCAATATTTTATGGATTACTTAGATTAGGGAGAGGTACAACAAGAGGTCCATCCCCATTCTAAATCTCCTTCCCATACATGTTCAGTCATCGTACAATTAGGCTAAAGTAGTCTTTCTAGTTCAGGATACAATAGGAGAAAGGGATTTCCTAGACTTTTAGTGTTAGACATACATTGGTGTATGTCCAACTATAACAACAAACCAAAACTTCAATGAATCTAATTAACAACTCAACACTGTATTCCCCAATAACAACACCAAAATTTAATGTCGTCCAAAACTAACCTCTAAAAAATTATGCTGCGGTTAGTGCTAAATATAGTAACCTAAACTAGGTTGGGGTCAAACCTTCAGGGAATGCATGGAATTATGTCTCAAACTTGATAAAATCATAGGTAGTATGAAAAAGTAAATGAGGGATATGGAAGTCAATAGTAACTAGTAATCAGATTTAAGTGCTTGAGATTGTAAATAATAGAAGATGAACACTATGACTATGTTCCCCTGGCTTCTAACTCTATAAGATTCTTCTGTTCAACTCACCTATACCACTACTTTACATGCAATGTCTAACAAGCTATGTATTATCAATCATCTTGTGAGCATATTTATAAATCTCACTCTTCACCTTTTGAGTTTCTGGTATTTCCTTACTATCCCTTATATTTAACCCCATACAACTATTATCTTTTGAGTATCAAGTTGTTTAGACGAGGGTTGATAGCCTCAAATCACTATCATAACCTTATTTTCCTAATCTCAAACTCCTTTGTGAGGATGATCTCAAATACAGGCTATGCCAAAGCTTCTGTAGTAGCCCGGAATATAATTAATTTAAAGAAAAATCAAGATACATGCATCCATAATAAAATAAATGAATCTCCTACTTCTATTGCACAGTAAATCCACCAGGGTTACCACAACCCAAGTTAAGAAGATTAGTCGCTCATACATATGCAACAATCCATGAAAATTAATGAGGAACACATGTAACGAATTGCATAATAATGAAAGAGTAAAATCCAAAATCTCTAATTAAATATAAAATCAAGAGCATAAGGACAAAATCACAAAGTCAAAGTATGCCAAAAAAGTCAAAAAAGTATGTAACATAATAATGGAATAACCCTAGGGTAAAAATAATAAGAAAATTTTAGTTAAAATAAAGTAGGAAAACTTTGTAGGCAATGGTAACATTTCTGACAATAAGTCGTTAGGTCTGATTATGACTCATGGCCTACTGTTGTATCTTTATTTAGGATTCAATGTTATGAGTCGAGTGCCACCCTACGAGTCATATGCTGCTAATCATAGTCACTCCAGTAACTTTTTCAGCTTCAGGGCAATTACAATTGTTCTCCTTACAACTACTCACCAAGAGTCATAGTCTATTCTTAGTACTCATGGTATTCACTTGTTTCCACTGAGGTATCAGCCTTCAGGATTTGACATATTTCTCTCAATAGGGCATCACACTATGAGTCATAGTCTGACCTTATGACTCGTAGTCTTCTATGATATTACTCTTTTGCTAAATTCTGCTATTGATGTCCTGATGAGTTTAGCTATGAGTCGTAATGTGACTTAATTACTCATAGCTTGACAGTACTTTAATTTCAAAAACTCCTATTCTGTATTTTACTAAGACACCACTTCCGACCTAATTTCCCTATAAAACACATAAACACCATCATATCTGATGAAATAACCTAAGTTAATGCATAATTTTACTATTTTAAGCATCAAATGTTCCATGTTTCTGATACACCCAAATTATAACTCTTATTAGAAAGTGTAAGCGGTTGCTGTCAAATATAGAACCCAACTAGGTTGGGTGTCAAATCCCAAAGGGAATACTGTGTTCACTAAGTATTGTGGTTGTTACTAGACTGTTGATCGAAGGTTCCAGAATAGAGGGGGATTTTGAATTATCAATTATATTCAAATGTTTGTCATAGAAAGATATCCAACTTTAGGTTATATTGCTAATAGTAATTCAATAAGAAAAGTCAAACTAGAGTTATGGTTACCAAGATGCTTAAGCAGCTAAGGTTGTGAACTATTTTGGATTCCCAATGAACAATTCGTATTGCAAGAGAAATTGAATTCTATGGTTTACCCATTAGTTTCTCAACCTAAATGAGTAACTTATCTCTTAATTCTTTTAAAATTAAGGAACATAGTATTAATTCAACTATAATCTTATATGGGTTGATCCGGTTAAGGCATCTAACCTCTATCCAAAGGTTAAAGCCTTTAGATTTATGTAAACCCTTTGTTTTCCCAACAAACACTTTTCTATTTGAACAAGTGTTGTTCTTGGGCTCACTTTTCAAGTTTTCAACCAAGAAAAGTCATTAAATTGAAGAAGAGTTTATGCAATATCAATTACTTATGAGAATCTACTAGATTCACAACCTAAAATCAGCTTTTCATAGCAAGGCTCCCATAACCTTAGTTATGGGAGCTTAGCCACATATTTTCACCCAAGAAAGAGAAGAAACTATTGTGTTATTCATAAATTAATTCAAAGTTTACTTACAAAAGTCACAATTGTTTTTCTTCAATATTAATTAGAAAATATGGTAAAGGTATCTAGATCCACAAATCTCCAATGAATCTTAGAGAAAAACTATGTAACAATATGTTTCAAGCATGGAAAAAACCTAATAAAAGATAAGAGATACCTAATAAAACCTAAAACTGGGTATTTATATGTTCCCAACCAAAAGGGATTTAAAATTCAAAATTAAAAACCCGCGTCCAAAGTGACGGCCAAAGTAGTGGTCCATTGCAAGGCTGACGGTCCTCCATTTGGTCTGTCACTGCTGATCCTAGAGAGTCACTTTATGGATAAGACTGATGGTCAAAGGGGTGGTCCTTCATAAGATTGACGGACCACCATTTTTACCGTCACTGATGATCCTTGAGAGTCAAGTTTCTGATAGTCCTGATAGCCAAAGTGGTGGTCCGTTGCAAGATCGACGGTCCACCATGTTGTCCATCACTGAGCATTTAAGGAATGCCTGGTTTTGTTTAGCCTTGATAGCCAAAGTGGTGGTTCATTGCAAGACTGACGGTCCACCACATGGGTCATCACTGGGTCTTCTGAAGTCATGGACTCTATTTGGACCTGATGGTTGAGTTGGTGGTCCGTTCCAAGACTGATGGTCCACCATTTTGATCGTCAGAAATGTTTTTCTTCTAATTTTCCTTGTCTTTTGCTTTAGCTAGATCCTTACCCTGAAAGACTAAAAACTAGCATTAAATGCAACCTTACTTTCTTGAAAACATGCAATTTTCCCAAGAAAAAGATGCAAAAATATTTTGCCAAAATCCGGAACATCAACACCCTCAACTTAAGATAATATTTTGTCCTCAAGCAACTCAGCACCAAATTGCAAATATGAACAATACAATGACGGGCATTTACTACTGAACCACTTCTCACACAACCATTCACTTGTCATCCAAATCATATGGTTTAACATGTCAGAGTCTATAACTGACATTGTTTCAGTTTCAATTCATCTACATAACATGGATACAAGAATCTACAGAGATCAGCCAAATTAAGTATGACTCAGGTTGCCCTTACAGACAAAGAGATCCACCACTCAGTATATTTTATGGATACAAATCAAAACCCTTGCACTCATCAAAGAAGTTACCAACATAGAATATGCACCATAAGATTTCCTTTATCATCCAACACCTCCCTTATAGTTGAGTTCCAAGATTAAGAAGGTCTTTTCTAGTTTATTAATGAGCTATCAGGATAGGTTAGGAAGGAATTTGGGAAAAAGTGACTAAGAACTAGGCTTTAACTCGCTTTGCCTTCAAATTCGTCTTACCAAGGCCATTGGTTTGGTAGCTCACTCATTATTTTCTCGGGCATTCATGCTTCATCATAATAACCCCCTTTTCTCTCTCTTACTCTTTTTTATACAAATACAAGCATTAGACACCCTCAACTTAGGCTGATGCAATAAGTCAAGGTGCACATTATCTTAAATAGATTAGGGCCAAATACTTTAATTTAAATTCTAGACCAACTTTCTATTAGATGGTTAACAACCCTACAATAGACATCCACAACTTAGGTATTTTGCTTAAGTGTAGGTACACATTGCCCACTATTGGGATAGGGTTAGATCTAGGTGTCAACAGCTTAAAGAGAGTTAACTAGAATGCTTGGTGATGAAGAAAAATTAACAAAGGCTCAAAGAAAGGTTCAAAAAATGGGAAATTATTTTTGGTAGGGTTAATTATTTTGGCTAAGTGGACTACAAGCATAAGGTGGCCTGCCATCCCTTCTTATCTCATCAACTACAGAACAACATCAATTGAACCAGACAAGTTCTAGGTACTATACTATGTAAGAACTAATACAATTACTCGCACACACGATGGAAACTGAGTCAAACTCATTCTACTATTCTTAAGATTTGCATCACATGTCATGTATTTTTACAGATTAATGCCATATATAGATTCACTAACAGTTGATCACATATCCTAGGGGACAAAAGTAAACAATCAAATGGAAATAGTCATAGCTTGATGCCACATCATTTATCATCCATATTCACAACAAGATACTAAAAGAAACAACACTTTTATTTCATGGACCAACATTAACAACATAACATGATTTAAAAAGAAGAAAAATGCAAACCTAAAGTTAAACCTTGAAAAGAAAACTGCAACTACGAACTTAACATGATCCTAGACATGCCGATTCTCCTAGATAACACATGGTAGGGTCAAGAATATTCGAAACACAACCCCCATGGTACAAGTACACCACCCCCACATAAAAAATATGCATTGTCCTCAAAGCATTAAATTAAAGTACAAAGGAATGGGTATACTTATATTGCCTCTTATTCATCTGAGGCGTCTGTGAAGTATGGTGAGGACCCTGCGTCCTCACCTGGTGCAATGTTGGACCCTATGGTGGTAGGGTCACTCAAAACCTCACCCTCTAGAATCGGAGAAATCATCTCTCAGACTGAGCCTAAACTTTGCCCCCTTGCTGGGGAAGCACTAGTAAATACTCCTACTTCTTTATCTTCCCCTTTCTTATTTTTATTTTCTTCATATTTCTTTGATTTCTTTTGAGCTCTCTCTAAATCATGTTGTTTCTTTTGCTTTGGTGTCATTTCTTCCCTCTTTATTCTCTTTTCAGCTTTCTTTGTAGCTCGTTTATCCATGTTCTGCTTTTCATTGTCTTTCACAGGTCTTCCCATTAGGTCCACAATGCCTTCATCATCGTCACCACTAAGGCTGGGTCAAAAATAGTCTACTATGGCTACCTTCCCTTTAACTCAGCTATATCAGCCATTGCCTACTCAAATTCAACTATGAGCTTGGTAAGATCAGGGAAAGATAGTGCATCTAGCCTTTTGTTGATGTGGTGTTCCATGTTGTAAATCCTATCCTAAATAGTTTGGAATGGATGGATTGCCTCAACTATAATTCTGTCAACAGAAGTTTTGAATTCTGGCACCTATTTATCTAACTGATTTTGAAACCTCTTTTGCAGCTTCACCAATTTTGCAAAATTTTCCTATGTTAACCTGTATTCGGCAAAGTCTGCTCCAACCATAGATGGTGCGGAACCTGACCCTGCAGATGTACTTAGAGGCACATATTCAGGTGGCACATAAGTGGTGATGGGCAAAGGCATACCTGCAGGAATTTTGGTAGCAACGGAAGTTGGTGCAGATTGAGTCTGGTAAGCAGGAGGCTTGGTGACACGTATCTTGAATTTTGAGTCATCTTTCAAATTCTCAATGTCTTGTCTATGTGTATCCTGGACTACATTATCAACTTCACAAATCAGAGGCACACCTGCTTTCCTACATAACTCTGTGATCAAGCATGGGAATGGCAATGCACTGGTGGTTTTATGTGCCCTTATGAACATCTTATCTGCAATAATCTGGCGGAAGTCAACCTGCATCCCTGAAACCAAGCTTGCCACCAATACAACTCTATGTTTATCCAAAGTTCCGTCACCTTTTGTTGGCATCATCCTTAAGTGAACAACTGCCCACCAAAACTTAGCCTTGAAGCTAATGGAATATTTTACAATACGCTTCTGTGTATTGGTCAACCAAGAAGGGTTACCGTCATCAGTCAATAATGAAGCCACCCAAGGCCTCTGAGTAGATGCAGTTCTTAACCTGTTCTCAAGATCGGTATAGCAGGTGGAGCCTCATACTAAGGACCAAACAATATCCTATAGATTTTCTGGGATGAAATATCAATGATGACTCCCCGGACAGGTACTGACTCTCTATTCGGAATGTTCACAACTGAAGACCCCTTTGGATAGTCCTTCTCTATTAATGCTAAATAATTGGTAAAAAATTCTCTTATGAAATTCGGTTGATATGATCCCAGTGGCCTGCTCATCCATGCTAGTTCATACTTTTTGAAACGACATTCTAGCTCAATATATTCATGTAACTCCATTGTCAATATCTGATGTTCCTCCGTAAATGGCCTTTTTATCCCTCTTGCTGTAGGTGTCAATCCGTTATAGAATTTCTCTTTTGCTCCCTCTATCTACCATCTAATCACCTCTCAAACTTGAGGATACTTACGTTTGATAACATTAGCATCCTCAGGTTCAGTATCCATATTAGTTGCTTCCATATATTCTCTCATATTAGTAGCCTTAGTTCCACCCTCAACAGGCTTGGGTTGATTTGTAGCAACCATTGCCTCGTCTGGGCTTGAACTGGTACTGCTTGTGCTACTATTACTCTCTTCTTCAGACTAGGAGAGTGTGGGATTTTCCCTTTCATGTGTCTTAGTGTTTCACGTGAGTGAAGATTCACTTCTACCCCTTTGGGATCTTTCTCCTCGGTTTAGTGGAAGTTTATGAGCCATAATGCCTGAAAAAGAAGTAAGGAATTAGTTCACTGCACAAAAACACCCTAATAGTGAAAAATTAGACTTGACGGCCATAATGGTGGTTCGTCAGGTAACTGGTGGTCCACTAGGTGGGCCGTCATGTCTTTTCCAGAAAACCTAAAAATTCAGAGAGTTGCGGCGGTCCATATGGTGGTCCGTCGCAAAGTTGACGATCCACCACTTTAGCCGTCGTATCTTAGCCAGTGGGAGTCATTTCTGGGGTTGTTGCGATGGTCCATTTGGTAGTCTATCGCATAATTAATGGTCCACCATTTCAACCGTCGCACCCCCTTCTTCAGATTTAAGATTCAATTAGGCATTTTGTCGATCATTTAGCATACAATCTTAATTTTTTAGAAAAAATTGACACCAACTTCATATTTATGCACACAGTTTCACACTTTTGAGAATACAGGTTACTCAGACATCACCTACATAGAGTATAGTATCGTTTCGGACTCAAAACCAATTAAAGTAAAAGAAGGAAAACAAGATGAACTTTTATCAACTAACCAATTATTCATTTCATGTTGTACAGTTCAAAAAGAGAAGACATGGAGGTGCTCATACCTTGGTTTTGCAGAAGTTTCTCTTTTACTTGCTTGCAAATACTGAAAACAAACTTAACTAAAAACTCTATAATTGCTTTCAAAAATGTTTGAGATGAAAATAAAGGAAAGAAAAGGGTTTGTTTAAATAGAGAAAAAAGAAGTAGATGGAGAGTCCTAGGAAGATCAAATGCCCTCAGATTCTTTGAATCCAATAGAATTTGGTCAGTTGAAGAAGTTGAAAAGGGTACAACATATGTAACTGCTCTTTTACCTCTTTAAAATAAATTAGAAAAATACAGGTCAATTAAATAAATCTCAATTTTAACCCGACCCGACATAGTGGTAGGGTAACAGCAACGACTGCTATAATGGTCCATCGGAAATACAACGGATCACTCTTTGGGCCGTCGCTCCTTACCATAACATGGTAACTTCTGCTTAATTTTGACGGTCCAAGTGGGGGTCTACCAAATTTATGACGGTCCACCACTTTGGCCATCGTACCTTACCAGAACCTGGACAACTCATCTTGATTTTGATGGTCAATGTGGTGGTCCACTAATTTAGTGATGGTCCACTACTTTGGCCGTCAAGTTTCTCCAGTGAATGAATTTCTTAGGTTCTTTGCAACGTTTGAAATGGTGGTACATCAGGTGAATGGTAGTCCACCACTTCGGTCGTCACGTTTGTTCCAGTAGCTCAGATTTTCAACCCTTTTTCCAATTGTATTACTCCTTTTTTTGCTATATTTTAAATCCTGGACACTTCACAAACACATAAAAAATGCACTAGAATAATAAAATAATTTAACTAATGCTTTACAATAACACATACGGGTTGCCTCCCACCAGCGCCTAATTTATCATCACGGCACAACTCAATTATCTCTGTTACTCAGACTTCATCGAGATAGATAGTATCAATACTCCTTATCGAGTCTATTAGACCGATACAGTTTTACACACTGCCCATTTACCTTGAAGACACTTTCTTTTTCATTTTCAAGTTCCACTACTCCAGATGAGTAGACTTGACTTATTTTAAATGGGCTGGACCATTTGGATCTGAGCTTACCTAGAAACACTTTGAGTCTGGAGTTGAATAGAAACACCAAGTCACCTTTTTGGAAATCCCTCTTTTCAATCCTGCGGTTATGGTACTTTTTCATTCTTTCCTTATATAGATCATCCCGATCATAAGCTCTAAGATGGAACTCGTCTATCTCATTCAGCTGCCCCAATCTCATATTTACTGCCTCATTCCAATTCAAGTTAAGCCACTTTAGTGCCCACAACACTTTATGCTCTAGCTCAATTGACAAATGACATGCCTTGCCATAAACCAATTGGTATGTCAATAAGCCAATAGGTGTCTTAAAATCCGTTCAATATGCCCATAAGGCATCGTCCAGCTTCCTAGACCAATCCCTCCTGCTAGTATTTACAGTCTTGGCAAGGATAGCTTTGATTTCCTGCTTAGAGAGTCCTACCTGTCCACTGGTTTGCGGGGGGTATGGTGTAGCCACTTTATGCTACTTAACTCCATATTTTTCCAAGGCAGCTCTGAACATCTTATTGGAAAAGTGTGATCCTCCATCACTGATGATGGTACATGGTACCCCAAAGCAAGAGAAAATGTTTTTGCTTAAGAATGCAATAACTCTCTTCCTTTCATTATCTGCTAGAGCCACTACCTCAACCCATTTCGACCCGTAGTCAACGACAACTAATATGTACTTCATCCCAAATGATCTCACAAAGGGCCCCATGAAATCAATGACTTAGATATCAAATAATTCTACCTCCAGCATCTTATACATTGGCATATCATGGTGCTTTGAGATGGACCATTGCCTTTGACATTGGTCATACCTCTTTACGAACTCATAGGCATCTTTGAATAAAGAAGGACAATAGTAGCCACTCTGAAGCACTTTTCTAGCAGTACAATCACCTGCATAGTGACCTCCTACTTAGGAAGCATGACTCGCTTCTAGTATACTCAACATATCTACTTCAGGGATGCACTATCTAATAATACCATCCGCACACCACCGAAAAAGCTATGGCTCATCCCAGAAGTAATGTGTCACATCATGGAGAAACTTTTTCCTTTAATGAAAGGAAAGATTCTCTAGTGTTACTTTACTTACCACATAGTTCACAAAGTCTACATACCAAGGTACTTTTTCGAACACTACAACCAATATTTTCTCATCCGAGAAGGAATCATAAATCTCTAACTCATTCTTGGCTGCCTGCTCGCCTTCGAGTCTGGATAGATGATCTGCTACCTGATTCTCACATCCCTTTCGATCCTTGGCCTCAAAGTTAAATTCCTAAAGTAGCAATATCCACCGTATCAGCCCTGGCTTAGTATTCTTGCCATTAAGTACCTCAAGGTAGCGTGGTCGGTGTGCACGAATACCTTGCTACCCAACAAATATTCACGAAACTTCTCAAAAGGATACACCACTGTTAGAAGTTCTTGTTCAGTCACTGAATAATTCTTTTGAGCCCCATTTAAGGCCTTGCTTTCATAATATATTGGATGGAGCAAATTCTCTTTGTTTTGGCTAAGAACAGCTCCAAGTGACACTCCTCTGGCATCACACATAATCTCGAACAACTTTATCCTATCAGGAGCAACAATAATTGAAGCCTCCACCTGTTTAAACTTCATACATTCAAAGGCCTTTTTGCAGTCATCACCAAAAGTGAACTTAGCCTCCTTCTCTAGGAGTTTTCAAAAAGGGTTTGCAATCTTTGAGAAGTCTTTTATGAATCTGAGGTAAAACATTGCATGATCGAGAAAGCTATGGAACCCTTTAACTTATATAGAGGGAGGTAGTTTCTCAATCAGTTTGACCTTTGCCTTACCTACTTCAATGCCTTTAGCTAAAATTTTGTGGACGAGAATAATGCCTTCCATTACCATGAAGTGGCATGTTTCCCAGTTAAGGACAAGGTTGAACTCTTCACATGCAACACACGACTAAGATTCAGTAATCAAAGATCAAAAGAATAACCTACAATCGAGAAATCATCCATAAACACCTCCAATGTGTCTTCAACCATATCAGAGAATATCAATATCAGGCACCGCTAAAAAGTGGCAGGTGCATTACACAACCCGAAAGGTATCCTCTTAAAAGCAAATATGCCATATGGGCATGTTAATATCGTCTTCTCCTGATCTTCAGGAGCAATAGAAATTTGGTTGTAACCAGAATATCCATCTAACAAATAGTACCAACCCCTTCCCGCTAGCAGATCAAGCATATGATCCATGAAAAGCATTGGGAAATGGTCCTTCAGTGTGCACGAGTTGAGTTTTATGTAATTCAGACACACACTCCACCTAGTAACAAGCCTAAGTGGGATCAATTCATTCTTCTCGTTAGCCACAACTGCCATGCCCCCTTTTTTGGGAACTTACTAAACATGACTCACCCACTTACTATCTGAGATTGGGTATACCACTCCTGCATCTAGCCACTTAATGATTTATTTCTTCATTATCTTTTTCATAGAGGGGTTTAGTCAACACTGATGCTCAATAGTCAGAACACAATCCTCCTCTAGCTGAATGATATGTGTACATATACCAGGAGGGATACCAATAATGTCTACAATCGTCCAACCAATAGCCCTCTTATATATCTTAAGAACAGAGATAAGAGCTTCCACCTATTTCTCACCTAGATTAGCAAAAATAATAATAGGTAGTGTATTCCCACTGCCTAGGTACATATACCTCAAATGACCGGGTAACTCCTTTAGTACCAAGGTAGGTGGCTCTTCGATAGAAGGCTTAGCAGGTGGACTTGGATGATTTTTTAACTCGAAATCCAACTTCTTGGGTGCATACAAATAATACCCTATTCCTGTTAAGGGACACACCATTTCCTCATAATCTTCAATACCGTCATGATTAAAATTCATCAATACAACAACTAAAGTCTCCACCACAAATTTTTCTTCTATAGGAACTTCCTACTCCTCCTAATAATAAACATCAATAATAGAAAAGATGCTCATTTCTTTATGCTATTTTATGGACTGACATACATCGAATAAAACTACTTCATCATTCAACTTGAATAGTAGCTTATTTTCCCTCAAATCAACAAGTACACTCTCGATTGCGAGGAAAGGTCTACCCAAGATTATGGGCACCTCAAAATCCACCTTGCAAACAAGAATTACAAAATCAACCAGAAATATAAAACTGACCACTTTTACTAATATGTTATATAGAATCCCCATGGGCCACTTCACAGACCTGTTTTCCATAACTAGCCTTATGTTTGTGGGAGTAGGATCCCCCAAACCAAATTTCTTATACACAACAAGCAACGTCAAGTTTATACTAGCTCCTAAATCACAGAGAGGTTTTGCAAAATCAAGAGACCCAATAGTGCATAGGATGGTAAATGCTCCCGGGTCTGCCTTCTTCTACACCAAAGACCTTGCAGAGATAGCACCACAATGATGGATATTGTCCATCGTCTCATAGATAACTATCTGTTTATTTGTGAAAAGGTCTTTCATGAACTTTGCATACCCGTTCATCTTCTCAAATGCTTCCACTAATGGCAAATTAATCCTCAACTCCTTAAGCATGGGTATTAACTTGCAAAACTTTGTCTTGTCAGCCTTTTTTTCCAACGAATGGGGAAATGGAAGAGGTCGTTTTGGGAGCGTAGTAACCACCAATTCAATATCTTGTCCCTTGCTCTTCTCTAACTCATCAACCTATTGATGGTTGGATGATGTATTATCAATAACTACATCCAATTTCTTAGACTCCACTGGATAACTTTCTTCATGCTTAATCTCCTTTCGAATCACATCTTCAATCACTGCTCTACCCACAGACGGGCTTGGTAATACCTTACCACTCTGTGTGGTGATTTCCATGCAAGAGCCATTATTTCAAGGGTTTTGAACTGTATCACTTGGCAACTTTCTGCTCTTTCTCTGATTCAATGCTATTGAGAGTTGGCTTATTTGCTTCTCCAATTGTTTAATAGAAGTAGAGTGCAAGTTTACTAACTAACTAATGGTAGATAAATCACTCTTCATAGTAGTCACCCCAAAGTTGGTAAATTCAACTCTTTTTAATAATTTTCCATCATGTACTCCATGGATATCTTGCCAGAACTAGTTGCAGCATTATCTCTATTTCCAAGAGGTACATATAGTCCACTCCTATCATTCTTTCTCTTCTAGTTCCCTTGATCTTTATCCTTGTAACCATCTTTGTCGTAATAGTTTTGACCTTGATTTCCTTGGATATTTACTTAAAACCCCACTGGTTATTTAGATAATTCACCTTTTTTACGAATTAGAGTCAGCTCTTTCCTGGGATACAACAGCTTTCACCTTCTTTAGTTTTCAGATAATAGATGCTTAGTCATCAAATCAATTTATGTCTTCAAGTGTACCATATCCTGGTCATATTCTTCCTCCTTCTTACATTGCTTTGCAGTCATACTACTAGACACAGTAGGGCTTGCTACCATAAAATCCCTGGTATGCCAAGCTCTACTATGTTTGGTCATCCGATCAAGCATCTCCGAAGCCTTTGGAAAAGTAAGGTCAACAAATGACCCTCCTACAACATTATCCACGACTGGCTTCGTAATAGAGTTCAAAGCCCGATAAAGAGTCTCTATCAAATAAATATCGGTCATGTTATGGTTCAGAAATTGCATTAACTTCTTTTTAAACCTCTCCTGGGTTTCATGAAGAGCTTCAGTGGGAAGCTGTCAGAAGTTACTGATTTCATCTCTTAACTGTACCTTTTAGGAGAGTGGAAAGATCCTTTCTAGGAAAGCCTATTTCAACAGACTCCAGTTTGTTATAGAGTTGGGATTCAGTCTATTTATCCATAGTGTCGCCTCTCCAGACAGAGAGAATGGAAAAAAATGTAGGCAAATAGCATTTTGACCCACTACTGGATTATCAAAAGGATTGTACATAGTGACAAAGTTCACCAAATGCATGTTTGGATCATCTCCGAGAAGACCACCAAACAACACCTTAAGATGAAGGAGTTCAATCATTGTACCGGCAATATTAAATTTATCTCCTGGCACTAGAGGTGAAGGAATGATAGCTCCAATTGTACCTACTCCATCCATTTTATCTTCGTCGCCATTCAGATTAAACAACACTGGTTGATGCTCTTACTTTTACCTAAAGGGCTGATTTCTATTTACATTGAAGTTTACTGGTGCAACCACATTCTCTGCACGCCTTGGGTTTACAGGATCTAATAAATCATTATCCCTAAAATCATCATCATCAGGATTAAGATGATGCGCCTTCTAGCCATCATTCTGCTGATTTAGTTGAGCTCTAGCAAGAGCGGCTAGTCTCTCAACATCTTGGGGGTCTGTAATTCTGCTAATTAACTATGATTTCAGATGTATTAGTAATAATGGTGCACCCAATCTTTGTGTTCTTAGCATACACAATAACTACCCTACACTGAACAAAAATAACAAACAAAGTAAAATTTAGGAAACTTGACAAAAGGTTAATTAACAAATACAAACTTAATTGACAACCGTATTCCCCGACAACGGCACCAAAATTTGATACGTCCAAATTATAATTCTCATTAAAAAGTGTAAAAGATCGCTGTCAAATATAGAACCCAACTGGTTTGGGTGTTGAATCCCACAGGGAATACTATGTTCATTATGTATTGTGGTTGTTACTAGACTATTGATCGAAAGTTCCAGAATAGAAGGGGATTTTGATTTATCAATTATATTCAAATGTTTGTCATAGAAAGTAATCCAACTATAGGTTATATTGCTAATAGTAATTCAATAAGAGAAGTCAAACTAGAGTTATGGTTACCAAGATGCTTAAGCAGCTAAGGTTGTGAACTATTTTGGATTCCCAATGAACAATTTTTATTGCAAGAGTAATTGAATTCTATGGTTTACCCATTAGTTTCTCAACCTAAATGAGTAACTTATCTCTTAATTCTTTCAAACTTAAGGAACATAGTATTAATTCAACTATAATCTCACATGGGTTGATCCGGTTAAGGCATCTACCCTCTATCCAGAGGTTAAAGCCTTTAGATTTATGTAAACCCTTTCTTTTCCCAACAAGCACTTTTCTATTTGTACAAGTGTTGTTCTTGGAATCACTTTTCAAGTTTACAACCAAGAAAAGACATTAAATTAAATAAGATTTTATGCAATATCAATTACTCATGGGAATCTACTAGATTCATAATGCAAAATTAGCTTTTCACATCAAGGCTCCCATAACCCTAGTTATGGGATCTTAGCTACACATTTTCACCCAAAAAAGAGAATAAATCATTGTGTTATTCATAAATTAATTCAAAGTTTACTTACAAAAGTCATAATTGTTGTTCTTTAATCTTCAACAGAAAATATGATAAAGGAATCTAGACCCACAAATCTCCAATGAATCTTAGAGAAAAACTATGTAACAATATGTTTCAAGTATAAAAAAACCCTAATAAAATATAAGAGATACCTAATAAAACCTAAAACTAGGTATTTATATGTTCCCAGTCAAAAGAAATTTAAAATTCAAACTTAAAAACCTGCGTCCAAAGTGACAACCAAAATGGTGGTCCATCACAAGGCTGATGGTCCTCTATTTAGTCCATCGATGCTAATCCTGGAGAGTCACTTTTTGGATAAGACTGAAGGTCAAAGTGGTTGTCCGTCATAAGATTGATGGTCCACCATTTCGACCGTCCCTGATGATCCTTGAGAGTCAAGTTCTAGATAGTCCTGATGGCCGATGTGGTAGTCCATTGCAAGACCGACGGTCTACTATATTGATCGTCTCTGATCATTTCAGGATGCCTAGTTCTGTTTAGCGCCGACGACCAAAGTGGTGGTCCATCGCAAGACTGACGGTCCACCACATGGGCCATCCCTGGCCTTTTGAAGTCATGGACTTTGTTTTGACCTGACGATTGAGTTGGTGGTATGTTACAAGATTGATGGTCCACCATTTTAACCGTCAGAAGTGTTTTTCTTTCTAATTTTCTGAGTCTTTTTCTTCATCTAGATCCTTACCCAAAAACACTAAAAACCAGCATTAAATGCAACTTTGGTTGATTGAAAACATGTAATTTTCCCAAGAAAAAAATGAAAATTATTCTACCAAAAACCGGAACATCAGTTTCCACGGAACATCAATTATTGTCTCACTTAGTATATTTGTTGGATATGGAAATACTCATTCTAGTTAGTTGTGAATATTACATCCTTATATCATACACATTCTTAAAACATTAGGACCACCGTGGAAATTCTACAAATACTGAAAACTCTGGCTTTTTCTTATAGAAATACGAAATCTTTAAAAACCTCTATCAATAGATGTTCCATAGAGGAGTTATGGATATTTGTATTAGATATTGGTTGTATACGGGTTGATGAACCCCCATGGGTCCTATGTCGGGAAGCATTAGCTCCGTAGCTATATACAGAGGTTGTGTGGGAACCTCGTGCATTATCATCATTATCATTATCATCATCATCATCTATATTAAATTTGTACTTACCTTTTACTTTTCTATGATATATTATTTCCTTTTGATGTGATACCTATTTATATGTATTTCTTCCTTCGCTACTAGTATGTGTTATAGTTGTCTACCTGTAATCAATCCTTGTATCTATTGTATCGAATGTGAATATTATAGAACTAGTAGTGGAGACGGTGCGGGTTACCGTTTGGGACATTTTCTAGTTGTAGATGACGTACCCTTAGTGTGAATTTTGTATGCTTTATTTTGTTGGCCTACAATATCTACTGAGTACAAAAGGAACCATACTCACACCTACTGTGCCCTTTTAGTACAGATCTAGGTTTGAGTGTACCTTGCGGTGGTTGACTTTGAGTGATACTTTGGAGCTATTTGAGGTAGCGGTTAGATTCTTACTTTCGGAGTGTACTACTACCTTTTTTTAATCTAGATTATGTCTTTATTTTGCATTTAGAGATAGAGTTGTTCCTACTTTGGATATCTTATGTATGATCTCGAGTTGTATTAGTTAGTTCTTACATTGTGTCTCTAGTTTTTAGTATTATGGTGTGATATATTTGGTTATATTTGTACTCTTTTATAATATTGCGTGGTTTGTCTTTAATTTAGAAGCCTTACTTTGGGTTATTTTTATTATTTTCCCTTTTTGTATCAATTTGTGTGATAGACTTACTTGTCAAGGATTGCCCCGACGAGTGCCATCATGACCTTTAGTTTTAAGTTGTGAAAAATTTATATCAGATCCAAGATTATTAATCCCAATAGTATAAGAATGAGGTGCCTAATAGAGTCTCATAGATTGGTATGTAGACGTTTGTATATAGCTTCGAGAGGCTATAGGATGTCTTTAGGAAATTTCTCTTATTTTGTTCCTTATCATGCAGATTTTCTTCATACATTGTATTCTAAGTAATATTTTACTCTTTTTTGTGTAGATGGTAATGACTAGATCTCGTAAGGTCAGAGATGTAGAGACTTCATCCGATGAGAGAGCCCAATCTAAGGGAGGGTTGTGAGATAGTGGATGGGATCGATGTAGTGTATAGGCACATGGATCTATCCTATATAGGAGTAGTGCTAGGGACTCTCCCCTAAGCCCTATGTTGAGCATATATTTGAGAATAGGTCATACTTTGATTCCATAAATCTCTTTTACCCAGGTCTTGAAAGGGTTGTTGACCCATTTGAAGGGTGATCCTTTGAGTAGACATGGTGTTCCCCTAGCTTTGAGTGTTGTACCTCCGTTTATGCCAGAGTATGCTTATGGTGTTCCTCCATCCTCGAGTATGGATCCTCAAGTAGTACCTATTTCTACTTTTAATACTCTATAGACTCTGAGTGTTATTCCTTCTTCAGTGCCTACATCTGTGTATGGTATTTCGAGATCAGGAGTTTAACCTTCATCTATGTTAACTCTTTAGGTGGTATCTCAGCCTATCATATTTACCATTCTTTCTCTAATTATGAGTGTTATTAGAGGATGCCTATGAGTTCTTGATTGACTGTCATAAGAAATTGCATAACCTGGGTTCGCTTCAGTAGCATGGTGTTGCATATACTACTTATTAATTGAGAGATGCAACTAGGGATTATGGAGGTCACTTATTGGATACAGACTTCTCATTTCTCTTCAGATGACTTAGGATTTATTTACTGTGGCCGTTTTAGAGAGTTTCGTGCCTCACAATCTGAGTAATTGGATAAGGGTTGAGTTTGATCACTTGGAGTAGGGATCTATGCCTGTTGTATAGTATGAGACATGCTTCCATGCCTTGTCAAGATATTACTATGCCAGTATTGCCACTGAATCTGTAAAGATTCAAAAGTTTGTAAAGGGGTTGGATGTTTCTCTTTAGTTAGCTATATATCATATGGTAGTGTTTGGAGCATTATTTTAGAGTATAGTGGATCATGCTAAGATAACTGAGGGTATTCTTTGGGCATCTCAAGGAAGAACTAAGAGGGTGCGCTGCCTAGGAGTGTTTAGAGGTCATACTTCTCAAGATAGGGATTCTAGATATTTTCATGGATATCATGGTATACCAGTGCACGTATTTTTCTAAATTTTAGGTAGTATGTCTTCAGTTTCAGCAATTCTAGGTGGCCACTCTGGTCTAGTTGTACCTCTTCCTACTAAGTCTAGCCATAAAGGTAGTTATGTGTATGATGAGACCGGTCATTTGGCCAAAGATTGCCTCTGTTTTATGTTTAGAGCTACTTTAATTTTAGTTATGAGAGGTAGGAGTTCTCCTAGAGAAGCATGAGGCAGAGGTAGTGGTGCCCATAGTGGTGGTCGTGGGGATATTTAGCCAACTAGTGGCCATGGATAATTCTATGCTATACCTACCAGACCGAAGGCAGAGGCTTCTAATGCTGTTATCATAGTTATCATCCCTATCTATTTTAGATCTGCATCTGTGTTATTTGATCTTGGACCAATTCCTATACGTGTCTGCATACCTTGCTTTGGGTTTTGATTTAGCTTGTTAGCCTCTTGATGTGCCTATTCATGTATCTATCCTCATAAAAGACCATTTAATGCTGGATCGAGTGTACCAATCTTATGTTGTGACTTTTGCTGGGCGTGAGACCTGGGTAGATCTAATTATATTAGCTATGGTAGATTTTGATGTCATCTTGGGTATGGATTGGTTGGCTCCTTACCATGTTGTCCTGGATTGTTTTACGAAGATCATGACTTCAGCTTCATAAGGTGTGCCAAGGATAACTTGGAAAAGTGCGCTTTATTTAGGTCCCAAAAGGGTTATATTATATGTTTAGTCTCATAGCTTGGTTAAGAAGAGATGTTTTTCTTATTTGGCTCATATTCATGATACTAGTGTTGATTCACCACCTTTTTTGGATTTTGTTTGTATGGTTCATGAGTTCATGGATATTTTCTCTACGTATTTGCATGATATGCCTACGGATCATTATATTGACTTTTTGATTGATGTTGAGCTGGACACCAATTCTATTTCTATTCCTCCGTACAGGACAACCCCAATAGAGTTGAAGAAATTGAAGGATCAGATGGAGAAGTAGTTGGATAAAGGATTTATCTAACCTAGTATGTCATCTTCGAGTGTGCCTGTTTTATTTGTTAAGAAAAAAGATGGGTCTATGCATATGTGTATTGATTATCAGTAGTTGAACATAGAGATGGTCAAGAATAAGTGTCCTCTTCCTCGTATTTATGATTTTCTTGACAAGATTTAGGGTGCTTCAGTGTTTTTGAAGATTGACTTGAGGTTCGGGTATCAATAGTTGAGGATTTGAGCTTCAAATATATTGAAGATAGCTTTTCAGACTTGGTACAATCATTATGAGTGCTTGGTCATATCATTTTGGTTGACCAATGCCCATCCTTATTCATGGATTTTATAAACCAAGTATTTTGACCATTTTTTGACTCTTTTGTTATTCTATTTATAGATGATATCTTGGTTTATTCCAAGATTGAGGCCTATGATAAAGAACATTTGTGGATTGTGCTTTCAAAATTGAGGGATAAGAAGTTATATGCTAAATTTTCTAAGTGTGAGTTTTGGTTGGAGTCTATCTTATTCTTGGGTCCTATAGTGACTAAAGAGGGTATTGTGGTTGATCCAACCAAGATTGCAGCGGTTCGTGATTGGTCTAAGCCTACTTCGCCTAGTAAGATTTAGAGTTTTATTGGATTGGCAGGTTACTACCAATATTTTGCTGAGGGTTTCTCATCTATTGCAGCTCTATTGACCAAGTTGACTCAGAAGAAGATATCCTTTTAGTGGTCTGATTCTTCTGAGGGGAGCTTCCAAAAGCTCAAGAAATTATTGACATTAGCTCCTATCTTAACTTTACCCAAAGAGGGCGTGGGTTTTAGCATATTTTGTAATGCTTCAAGTGTTGGGTTAGGTGCTGTGTTGATGCAAGAGGGTAAGGTGATTGTATATTTTTCTCGTTAATTAAATCCCCATGAGATGAATTACCCTACCCATGATTTAGAGTTATGCACGGTAGATTTTTCTTTGAAGTTGTAAAGGCACTACTTGTATGGAGTCCGTTCTAAGATTTTCTTAGATCATCGCAACCTTTAGTATTTCTTCACCCAACAAGATCTTAATATGATGTAGCGCAGTTGTCTTGAGCCGCTTAAGGATTATGACTTGACTATTCTCTATTATCTAGGCAAGCTTAATGTGGTTGAGGATTCCTTGAGCCAAAAGTCAACTAGCTGGGGTAGCTTGGTGTATCTTTTGACCTAGGAGGGGCCTTGGGCCTTAGAGGTTTAGTATTTGGCTAACCATATGGTTAGGCCCAATATTTCAATGCCTGAGTGTTTTTTTGCATCCGTGGAGTCTAGGTCTTCTTTGATAGAGCAGATTGGAGCTCATTAATTTGATGATGTATGATTGAGATTGATTTGGGATAGGTGTTGAGTGGTGAAGCTAAGGAAGCCTTACTTAGATTTGATGGTGTTTTGAGGATTAGAGACCGGGCTTGTGTGCCGAGAGTGGGTGATTGGATTAGATTGATTTTGAAGGAGGCTCATTGTTCCAGGTATTCCATCCATCCAGGAGTGAATAAGATATATCGTGATTTTAGGCAGCATTACTAGTGGGATGGTATGAGGAGAGACATAGCAGAATTTGTAACTTGTTGTCTTTATTGCTAGTAGGTAAAGGTCGAACATTTAAGGCCTTGTAGATTTCTTCAAAGGTTACCCAGTACCGATTGGAAGAGGGAACAAATTACTATGGACTTCGTAATTGGGTAGCCTCGTAATTCTCATAATTTTGATAGTGTTTGGGTCATCATGGATTGATTGACCAAATTTTCCCATTTTATTCCGATTTTGGTCTCTTTAGAGTTGAGAGGTTGACCCGTATCTATATTTATGAGATTGAACATCTTCATGGTATGCCAGTGTCTATCATATCAGATTGAGGTTTGATGTTCACAACTTAATTTTGAAAGACTTTTTAGGATGAGTTGGGTATTCGAGTTTATCTTGGTATAATATTTCACCCCCAGACTGATGGTTAGTCAGAGCAGACTATTCAGGTATTAGAGGATGTGCTCCATGCTTGTGTGATGGACTTTGGTGGCCAATGGGAGCAACATCTAGCTTTGGTAGAGTTTGTGTACAATAATAACTACTATTCCATTATTGATATGGCTCCTTTTGAGGACTTGTATGGTAGGCGTTGTCTCTCTCTAGTTGGTTGGTTTGGTATTTTTAAGGTTAGATCTCGAGGTACATACTTTCTTTGTGAGTGTTTGAATAGAGTTCGGATCATTCAGGATTGACTTCGAGCAACTCAAAGTAGGCAGAAGTTCTATGTAGATCATAGACTTCGTGCCTTGAGATTTAGTGCTGGTGATCACATTTTCCTTCGAGTTTCTCCATGAAGGGTGTGATGAGGTTTGGGAAGAGAGGCAAGATTAGCCCCAGGATGCTGGGCTATTTGAGATATTTGGACTATTGGTGATATGGCTTATGAGTTGTATTTTCCCCAACTTTATCAGCTGTTCATCCAGTTCATGTTTCTATGCTTCGCTATTACATTCTGGTTGAGTCTCATGTCATTCGCTGGGTCTTGGGTCAGTTAAATGAGAGGTTATCTTTTGTTGAGGAGCCTTTCTCCATCTTGGCTAGGGATGTTAGACGCTTGTGTTCAAGAGATATTCCGATGGTTAAGGTCTAGTGGAAACATCGACATATAGATAAGTCTACTTGGGAGGTCCAGTCTGATATGCTAGTTGTTATCCCGACTTTTTTCTAATTCAAATATTTTCCATTGCCTTTAGTTGGAGAAAAAACTAGATTTTTAGTGGTGAATGATGTAGCGAATTGATTTTTGATGACTTGTGTGAAATATCTATTTCTGTGTGATTTGACCATTTAACATCTTCTCGGGTTGTGTTGTGGTATTTCTGGAGTGTGGTGATGATTGGAACGGTTCCCGATGCATTTTAGTGTGATTATGTGATATTATGATTTTTGGTTACTTGAGAAGCGTTATAGTTGACTTCGGTCAATACTCTTTGATCTGTGCGTAGTATGGAAAATTAGACTTCACTAGTAGATCCTATACATAGATTTTAAGTTTGTAACATGGTTGGTGTGGTTTCATGGCTTTTATATCTCATTTCGACGCTCAATTCGAAAACTTGTAAAATTGGGATTTGGGGTTAACTTTTTGAAAAGTATTTTTTAAAAAAATCTAATATTGCCATCGAGTCCGGAGCATCAAATTTAATAGAGTAGCATAGTTCGTTTGCGTTCACAGGATTACGGATGAATCTCGAGGGGTCCACAGAGACTATAAGAATTCCAAGTCTCCAGCTGGTGCTGCTACACCCGCAATCGCGATTGGCCAGTCGTAGACGTAACTTGGCTGGTCAGCCCCAAGTATCGCATGCGACATCATAGTCGTGATCGCATAACTCGTGTACGCAATGGGTCAATCCCATATGCCATACCATCCTAGACCAGGTACCACATATACAACCTGATGATCGTGAACGTGATGCCTTGGTCCTTGATATACCCATATTTTGCTATTTTTCACCAATTTTGAGACTTGGAGCTTAGGATTTTGTGCTTTTGTGCAATTTCTTTTGCTCATAAGATTGGGTAAGCTCCTTAACACCTATTTCAAGTACTTCCTCCAAATTTTATTATGTAATTCTTGTTTAAACATAGACTAAAAGGTAGAAATTGGGGATTTTGGCCCGTAAGGCCTAAAATTTTTAATTCTCTAATTTAAACCCTGATTTCAAACTATTTTAACTTGGATGAGTTTCTAATCATATAATTGTCACCTTTCTTTCCATTTTATTTTTAAAACAACTTCAATTCCTGACTTTAAAAATAAATTTTGAGGATTTTTGCTAGTAAAGCCTAAAAATAGTTTTCATCGATTTGGACCTTTTTTTGAACTCATTTTTTCTTGGGTTTTCAGTAGAATCCTAAAAATACGAAAAACATATTTCAAAAACAAAGTTACGATTTTACCCTTTATTTTTGAAAATTTATTTTTGGGCGTCCATTTTAACCCGAATTACAAATAGGCAATATGGGTATTGTTGGCTTTCTTTTGATGCATAAATTCACTATTTTTTATGTTTTGGTTGATTTTGAGTCCATTCGTGAAGAGTAAGACTTTGGATTGAAGGCTTTTGGATCGGTTTTTGACATTCGAGGTAGGTTATGGCTTAACTTTCTTCAGACTAGGTTGGATAGTTAATGTCGATATAAAAACATGTTAAGGGCGTGGGAACTAATCATGAAAATGACTAATTATTATGTTGTGCCCATGTGGGGCCTATATATTGATGCATTTGGTGATTTTTGGAACATTATTTGTTATATGTGATCGTGTGGGGGATTATATGATATTGTAGGCATGGTATACGTTAAATTAATTATATCCTATTAATGAAAAAGCCTAATGTGGTAGAAATGGTGTAATTTAATTGTGTTATACTCTCTTAGCATATGGTTTATGTTGGAATTCATGGATGGTTGGAAATATTAAGTGTATTATTCGCTCAATTGGTTGGTATATTGGTTGGATATGGAAATACTCATTCTAGTTGATTCTGATTATTACATCCTCATATCATACACATTCATGAAACATTGGTGCCACCATGGAAATTTTGGAAAAATAGATACATTGGCTTTTTCTAATAGAGATGTGACATTTTTAAAACCTTCTATCGATGGATATGCTGGAGAGGAGTTACAAATATTGGTATTGTATATTGGCTGTATACAGGTTGACAAACCCCCAAGGGTCCTACATTAGGAAGCTTTAGATTTGTAGGGGTATGCGGAGGTTGTGTGACAACGTCGTGCATCATGATCATTATCATCATAATCTATATTGCATTTGTATTAACCTTGTACTTTTTTGTGATGTATTTCCTTTTGATGTGATATCTGTCTATGTGTGTTTCTTCCTTTACTACTAGTATGTATTATACCTATCTTCTTGTAAGCTATCCTTGTATCTGCTGTGTTGGATGGGAATATTATAAAACTGGTAGTGGAGACGGTGTGGGCTACCATTTGGGACATTTTTTGGTTATAGGTGACCTGCCCTTAGTGTTTATTTTGTATGCTTTATTTTCTGATTTGCTCAGTCGTCCTATGATACCTATTGAGTACAAGTGGACCGTACTCACCCCTACTCTCCCTTTCGGCGTAGATCTAGGTTCAAGTGCGCCTTGCGGTGGTTGACTTCAGGTGATACTTTGGAGCTATTTGAGATAACGGTTAGATTCTTACTTCTAGAGTCTACTACTACCTTTCTTTATTTAGACTATGTCTTTATTTTGCATTCAGAGACAGAGTTATTTCTGCTTTAGATATCTTATGTATTTTGATCTCGAATTGTACTTGTTAGTTCTTACACTATGACACTAGCTTTTGAGATTATGGTATGATATCTTTGGTTATGTTTTTCCATTTTTTTATATTGCGTAGTTTGACTTTGTTCTAGAAGCCTTACTTTGGGTTATTGTTATTATTTTCCCTTTTCGTATCAGTTTGTGTGATAAGCTTACTTGTCAAGGCTTGCCGTGATGAGTGCCATTATGACCCTTAGATTTTATAGCGTGACATAACCTAACCCACCTTGGTCATTTCCCATTAATTATCCCTTCAGTTTCCATCATAATTCATGGTAAATTCTTAGAAAGTAGTTCTCAAATTCCTAAACCTTAAGGGCTGATTTGAGACCCAATTTAAGCTCCGTTTATGCTCAACTTTTGAGACCACATTCCTTGTCCTTCAAGGGACCTCATGACGGATTCAATTTTGAATTTTATTTAATGGCCCCGTGGGCTCTTCGTTGATCCAAATTTTGACTCGACCCTTAATATAGAAATATGGGTCTCATTTTACTCCTAACGATATGTAGATTACGTTTTTTGATATAGTCATGGTATTTTGGGATTGTGGAGCAAAAATGGATGATTTATATATAATTCAAGGACTTGCAATTTGACATTGAGGTAGGATTCTATCTACTCTTCTTCATGAGATGGTGTATTATATATATTGCATACTAGATAGGGATATTAGGACGTGGTTATGGGTAGACAATCATGACTTAGCCTAGTTTATGAGTTTGGGGATTGAAGAGTGAATCAATTGTTAAGATGAATTACGTATTATGCTTCTAGGACCCTATTACCCTAGGTTGTTAGCATGTAGGCATAGTTGATGCTAATAACCCTTTAGCATAAGGTTTACTACTTTACGCAATGGATTATGATGGCTTTCTGGATAGTGATATGGTTATGTAGGTTATACGTTATTGGCCCCAAGGCTATGATTATGATATTAGTTAGATTTTGGGTAGTGATTTATCCTTGTAAAGGATGTGGCCGTAGTTCATAGACATATAGATATTTATAATCATATTGTTCGGATACAGGTGATGGCATGCATAGATTTGGTACATTCATACACACTAAACTATAAATTGTACGATTACAACAAAAATATGTTGTTATTATTATTTTCCTTAAAAAGGGATTTATTCCCACTTTTCACCTTTAGAATAGATTCTTTCATAATGGGAATTGCACCACCTTAATGAATGATTTATGAGTCTTTTAGACTAAAAATGATGCTTTACATATTTGATCGAGATAGAATTCGGTCCATGTTTTACTACTACTAGTTACCACGATCGAGAGAGATTTTGAACCTTTCTACACTTTTATGTTGATTTAGTTTCATAGTTTGCCTCGGGCAATGGACGTATGGACTTACACCTTTTTAGCCATAGTTCTAGTCCATGCATTTATATATATATATATCTTCGTTTCTGGACAAAGTATATTAATGATGATGATGATTATGAGAAATCCTAGATCAGGATCAAGTCAGTGTATACAGGTACAACCAAACCCCCGAGGGGTCCCTTTGCTCGTGAGCCATTGTGTCAGAGAAGAGAGGCCGCTGTAGGTCTTGCATTTATGAGCCATCGAGGTAGAGGAGGTATATACACTGGGTTACATTATGGAACTTGGATCAGTTATGGTAGTACCTATTATACATTGCATTCATCCTTGCATGCAAATTGTCTATCACCAATATGCGCCTATATGTGTCAGCCTTATGAGGGGTTGCTTAGGCATAGATGATGAGTATTTCTTGTGGTGTTTTTATGTGCTGATTAGATCATTTGAGTTATGGGGCTCGATATAGGTAGTATTTGTGTGGACTAGCCAGTTACTTTATTTTATTATTATTGTTATAGTAAGTTCGTGATAGGTTAATTATTGGATTGGTACTGAGATTTGCGGTATGATTCTGATTACTTCCTTTTACAGTGATTTTATTATGAGTAATTATCTCATATTTAGACGTATCGGTTAGAAACCCTGATTATGTTAGCACTAGTTACTACTATGTTTAGGAGTCCTTAAGGTGCTAGTATGACTACTCTTGGCCTTATCTTTGGTTTAGCCTTGCTTCTTTATGTATCCTTATCTATACGTCATTATGATATTACCGTATATCCCTCCCTTTCTTTATTTATTCATATTGTATATCCATTCCTTAGCCCTGTATACTATTATATATATTATTTATATTCTCTCTATTTGTCTATTGGTCAGTGATATACGGTAAGTGCTTAGGTCGTGGAGTATGACTAGAATAGGATAGTTTATCCTTATTGACTCCTTAGGTTTGCTATTTTAGTTTCCTAGATATTTTGAAGTTGTTTACATTCCTTCTTTCATGTTATATATATTTCATTATCTTTGGAGCTCAGTCGGTTGTTTCCTACGAAGTACCATATGTTTGGTACTCATACCACACTTTTGTTGTGTGCAGATATTAGTACAAATTCTCGTCGTTGTTGTGTGTATTTTGCGGAGCAACTATGGTTCAGAGACGCAGGGTGAGCTCCTAGTGTTCGCAGTATTACTATTCTCCCTCTTATGTGCTAGATTAATATCTATGTCGTATTCAGAGATGGGTTGTGTCAGTATATTCATTTAGTACTTCATTTTGTTGTCTTACTATATTCGATGCTCTTGTACTAATTCCACCAGGTTTTTGGAGTATCTTATGTATATTAGCCTTTTGTTGCATTTATTCTGCATTCTTCCTTCATTTCTCTTAGTAGTCCATTACTAGTAGTTTTGGACTACTGGTTGGCTTACCTACTGGTTGGTTATATTAGGTGCCATTATGACTTGAGAAATTGAGTCATGGCACCCTGCACCCGATAGACCCATTCATTCAGCCAAACTCATAGTGCATAAACATATGATCATGTAAGGAAATTTGGTAGGAAAATCACTTCATCTTAACCAAAAATCAAAGAAAGCTTGATTGCCCTAGTTCAAATCTCCCTAAACTCCATGCACTCATAGGGGACTTGAACTGTTGCTAAGTAAGATATGATCTCTTTCATAAAATTGTTCAATCATGCTTAAAGTTAAAAGAAAGGTTGAAATACGTGCATACCTATTTAGTGCAAAGTGAATTTTAAAGGAATCCATCATCGAACTATGTAGTTAAGCTTCACATTGAACAAAAGTGCATTGTGAGACTTCTTTGATGATTGGAATGATCAAATGGGGGAAGTATAAGTATCCGTATGCGTTCAAAATAGAGTCAAACAAATAAAATGTCATATGTTTAAAGTAATTAAGTGTCAGTTCACACACCATGACACAACCCACAAAGCAACCCCGCCATTACATAGTGCAAGTGCAGGATAAGAAGATCGATATTTTAGTCAAGGCTATCTCCAAAGCCTTATTTGGTAAGAATTTTGACATAGCTAAATAAACTTTGGAATATGATTTTCGGATGGCTGATTTGAGAAGGGCCAAGAAGTTGAGAACTAACGACAACCTAATATATTACAAAGTGGTTGGTAGACCACATTGTAGAGGCTAAGGAGCGAGCATTTTGGGTAAATGGTAAAACAATAGACAAGCATACTTTGAGGTTCACTTCCAAAGCTTAGTGGGATATTGTGAGACATTGCATAGCAACAATGGCTAATAAAAACACACTCGGTGTAGCGAATACGAGCTTGAATGCAACTTTTATAGTAGAGTTAGAGCTAATAATTTCCATAAATCATTATGGAAGAGATTCAGAACAGGGTGCTGAAGTTAACACCACTTTATTTATCTCGTGCTTGATTACTTAGCTCTTGCAAAATTCACAGGAACTTTTAATTTTGACAGTTGGCAAATTTATCCTGCCGATAAAGAATATAGATATTTGTCAAGACCCGAGGCTAACCCCAAGTCCCAAAAATGGTGCTTAAGGCCACAAGTGACCATAAGCTAACCAATGAGCTGGTACCTGCTGCGAGCACTGACTAAAATAATAATATTACACATGAGTGGAATATAAACTGATAAGGTACTATAAATCTGAATATTGAAATACGTTTCAACAACCTGTATGAAATATTTGATAAAATACTAATAAAATGACTGACTGTCTAACTAATTATCTGAAAGCCTCTATACTTCATGAGGCGTTAATGGGACAAACCTCTAATTAACTCCGACTGACTGAACATAAGGAAGTACCGAAATAACAGAATTAAACAAATCATGTTCTCTATGGATAAGGAATCATCACTACTGCTGCTGAGTAACACTGAGCTGTCTAAGAATGGTTGGGAATCTGAGTATCCGAACTTATGTTATAAGACAACATAGTGCAAAGAAAAGTATACGGTCAGTACTTTGAATGTACTAGTATATGAGTGAGGAATGTATGAAATGCATGAAATAACTACACATGAATGCATAAACATGTAATATCTGTGAATGTAAGACCAATCATAAACATATTTCTGAGATAATCTGTAATCTAAAAGACTGAAATCTGTATAACTGTATAACTGACAATCTGTATGCTTTGACCAAAAGAACCTGAGCTAAGACATATTGAATACTGACTGAGACTATGGGAGGTATTATGTAACCGACATGCCCCAATATAAGCTAATTGGGGTCCAACCTGTAAACCTAGTTGCATGCCACGGGTACAAACACTGGCTGTGTGGATCCACTAGAATGATGTCTCGAAGGACCAGGGTGTCAAGCCTAAACTGATGGGTGAAACCTCATAGCCTACACTGGCTGTATAGTTCTGGAATACAAGGACTGCTTCTAACGACTCAACCTAAATGACGGGGAAGCCGCCATCCCTGCATTCACTCGGTGCTAAATCCTACTCCCAATTGAATGGACACCGGTACTGGACTGCAGTAAGTTTAACTGAACATTATTTCTGATGGTTCTCATCATGATTGCATCAACTGAGTAAAATAATAATATCCATGGTTTAACTAAATCATTACTCAAAAATCTAAAATCATGTAAAACACATAGGTATTGGATGTTCATAACCTGCCAATACTGAATGACCAAAAAACATGATAACAAAGCTTTAAAACTATAGAATGGGATCACGGTTCAAAGACCCAAAACATAGACATTTCATCAAACGTGTGAGAATCATGAACTTGAATATGGGAATGTCATAAAACATGGAAAAATAGCATGGTTACGTGACTAAGATCATAACTTTATAATATAACATGAAATTCAATTGAATATAACATGGGAGATTGAAACATAAAGCATGGTTAACCTAAATTTTCATGGAATCATTCTTGAACATGAATTGAGTCAACCGACTAAGGAAATATAAGAATTTAATCCATCTTGAACATGCAAAATTCCATAATAAAAGAAAAATCCATTCTTTAGTTGAAAATAGGGTTTTTGGGATCCATTGGTGAAAAAGACCCATGGATGAACATACCACATACCTTAATAGCTAGATTCTTGAGGATTTCTTGAGATTTTCTTGAACTTAGAAGCTTGAACTCTTGATTTCTTAAAAAAAGAGCTTGGATTTTGTTCTTGTGAAGGAGAAGGATTTTTAATAAGTGATTTTGAGAGAAAGGGGAAAATAATTCCACTAAGGATGCCCCAAATAGTGTTATGGACAAATTGGGTTGATAGAAAAGATCTAATTGCCCCTTGATTTCAATGAATAAGGAGATGGATGCACAATACTCAATGTGCTGGGACCTCTACCAAAGAGGGAATGGCCTCGCGTTGTGACCCCTAGTCCTGGTGAGTAGGTATCGCACTACAACCCCCAGCAAAGTGGGAATGGCCCTCGTGTCGTGGTCCTATGCAAGGGATTGATATTTCAGATATCCAAACACACCTCGAACCCCATACGAAAATCCCAAAACTCTCCTGAGACATATCTTTAACCTCCCTAAACATCAACTCAAAAACTAACATCTCAGGGTTGGGAAAGACAAAATAAATATCCGTAAAGTTTAGGGGTCTTTAAAATGACTAAGCCCTTAACACTTAGTGAAATTTTCATGACTTGGACCCATTAAGAATGCAACTAAGAGATGAATCAAGATTAGAATACAATGGGATATTACAATATTGCATTGATTAATGACTTATGGAACCTGTCTGATCTAGACAAGGGTCTGTTACATGATTTTCCACCACAAGATATAGGGGAGGTGCCCCATCTATTAAGATTCCGACTTCTAAATCTAGTTCTACTTTATTTTTGTCCTGTAACCCACAACACCTTCAATTATGATTCAGTTTGCACCTACAGGGTACACTTTGATACATACGACTTTTCTAGAGTATTTATTTAATAATCATGTCCTACATAATTCCCAAATTTAAAAATTAGAGATAGTGGTGAAATATTACGTAGAAGATGAAATTAAGGTGACTATAGGGGGTGTTTAGACCTAGTTTGATAAATTTGATAGTTGGATGACGGAAAAATTGGAGGATGTGCAATATTTAGACTTGAGAATGATCCTGATGGAGATGGCCGAGTTGAAAAAGAAAGTTCAGGAGCCGACTGAGCAACATGTGCAAGTTATGCCACCTTTACCTCCACTAATACTGTCTTTGGTGGACTTTTCCATAGATATGGACACATTAGTACTAGACTTATATACTCAAGCCTCGATAGTTGGGGTGAGGATATAAAAGTAGATGAGGTGGCAAATAAGAGGAGGGATGACTCCTAGCCCTATAAAAAAGAAAAATAAAAGATAAATATGAGAAGAAAAATTGATTTAAATGGTAAGAAGAGAAGAACGGAGGAGACTAAGAAGACCTCTGAGATACATGGTTTAAAGAGGAGTTAGGTCCCAACTAATGTTGAGATAGAGACTATAGTTTATTCTACCACTATGCTTGTTAAAAATGGAGGGGGTATAAATATTTCCCCTATGATGATTTTTAAGGGCATTGGCTTCCACCGATGCCCACTTGACTGAGAGTGGCCCATCCATGGATGAGGCTACTAGAGTTGAGGATCTTAAAGGGGTCCTATGTGTGACCCCATTTGATCAGAGTACGATAGGAGTCTAGTGTTCCATAGGTACATCCCTTACCCTAGTTTTACATTTTTTATGCTTTTCTGCAATAGAGACATCACATGATATCCAAGTTGGGGTGGGGTGTACCACATTCGATGGTTTCTATTGTCATGCTTATTTTCCATTATATGTTTTGTCTAGATAAAACCAACATGGGTAGAAGTTAATTTTATGTTTTTATATAACCGAGAGAGAAATATGAGAATTTAGTAAAGTCTTAATAAGTAAGAGCATGCAACTGATTTTTGAAAGAATTTTCATGTCTAAATGATACCCCTCCTTAAATTTTTTGCTATTTTTCTATGTTGTATGCACATCTTGAACTTGGACCAATACGAATCTCATCAGGGCATTATGATTATAAGTATGATACCCATATCCTAACTTGCATGAACCAAATATAGTGATTGAATATATAGCCCTGAACCAAGTGTGTGGAAAGTTTTACCTAGTCGGCATGTGTATGTAATCTAGAACTTTCCCTATTAATCTCACTGAAGTCATGAGATAGGAGGTTAGGAAAGTACTGTAGGCCATTTTTTATTTAGTCCACTAAAACCTTACCAAATAAGAATAGTATCCATTGATCCTAAGTTTTTAACCTAAATAGACCTTTCTTTAAACTAGCCTATTCACCTTTCCAAATTATTTACAATGAACCTACTTTGGACCTAGTACCTTAATGGACACTATGTACCTTAAGTAAGGCAAATTTCCTAAGTTAAAGGCAAGTATCGTAGGGGTGCATAAAAAGGTTCGGTATGTAGAAAAATTTTGTAAAATAAAAAAGACGATCTAAGTGTGGTATTAAGAAAAAAATGATGAAGAAGAGTTTGAAAAAACCAGAGATGAAAAAAAAAATAGATAAGAAGTTGTGAAACAAAAACTGCACTCAGCGTCCAAAAAGTTTAAAAGGGGAGAAAAATAAAGAAAGTAGGAAAATAAAACCAAAAGTAGTGTAGGGATAAGGAAAAATGAGTCACATTATAATATGTACCATACCAGTCCCCAAGCCTATATTACAAGCCAATAAAAGTCCTATAGTGATCTTAATCTAACTATTCGAAAACTAAGGCATAGAAAATAAGGTCCAACCAATGGTATCAAACAAGTATTGTCTAACTTTGTTGTGAGAGTGAGTGATTTGTTTTGGTCCTTGTATTGGTATTTGCCACATATTCTGAGTGTTAGGAACTTCTTTGATTTTAGGGCATAGGAACTGTATTATAGTCGTTGCTTGTTTGACTAGTGTTATTAACTTAAGTGTTAGGTTGTCTGCTGATAGCGTAATGCCATTTATTGATCTCATTGTATTATGGTGAGTGGTTTGTGTACACAATATTTTTTGAGTTTTGATGGTATTGGTAGGTGTTGAACATACATTTTTTAATGCAGGCTAAAAATGGTTTTGTGAAAATCTGACAACCGTAGTACTCTTGTTTTTTTATCTTGGTTAAACATCATCGTAGTTAATTATGTTTTGTTTGTCTGAGGACATACAAATGAGATAAGTTGAGGAAGTTGATATGCCATGGACGTATGATATTTTGACACTTAAAATGATGGATATTTGAAGTAAAAATGTATTTTATATGGCTACAATGAGTTATTAGGTATTTGTAGGTCAACCGAGTCTGGTGAAGTGAACTACTAATTTTTTGACCTTTGGGCATTAGACGAAGGATTTCCATGAATATGGGATCCGACCACAATCGTGCATTGTGATCGTAATATGAACTATATGATTGACTCTTAGGTGTTAACAGATGAGAGATTCAGATGATCATAAGAATATAGAACAGTAGTACAACCTTATTATGGGTAAGGTCCTAGGAGGAGTGCTTCAAAATTTAAGTAAAGAAGGTCAGACGAAGTCCTTCTACAATCGTTCCTAGAAGTCACGATCGTACCAAGGCATCATGAGAAAGAAGTTCATATTTGAAATTCGCATAAGTTAAGTATTCAGAGCATCAGACAAGAGGGAAACACAATAATTCTCAGAATCCACGAGTTCATACTGTGTGTCGTACCAACTAGGATCTGCAGAATGAAAAAGTCAAGGGCAAACCATGATCTACAAGGATAATCCTGGGATATTACCACAACCATTCCTTTTTTTTTCTGAGGCATCGACTTCTCAAATCATTATGTGTTTTGAATAGGTTTATATTTTTTATAAATACTCCTATTTTGTACCAGTATATGCTCTATACCATTATTCTAAGGTTTTAAGGCATAATTTTGTTCTTGAATTCACAACCACTGATTTTTAGGATTTTAATTCAAAGTGAGATTTTAATGTTTTTCATATTATTCTTGTAAGTTTATGATTATGGTTTCTTATTAGGATCCTTCTTGTGTTTTTGCAATTATGAGTAGTTAAATACCACAACTAGGATTGTGGGAACCATGACGGATTAATGAAATAGTGTTCGTAGTACGAAGTGATTCTCAAAAGGTGTTGGGTATGTATTATTTATCCTCTTTGGTTTAATTGCTTTTTAACTATGCAAACATTCAAACTCACCTAATCTTTACTCACAATGAAAGTAAGGGGAAAATATAGGAAAAATAATAAACAATAGATCATTGGAGCTATCAACCTTCAATGACTAGCTTGAGCTGATGAAAGCTATTGCTGGGATCCAAGATAGTGGATAATATTGTAAACCTAAGGAGAAGAGAATACTTATTGGAGGATAGTTTCTCAAACAAGTGCATAAATCCATTTAGGTGAACCTAACCTATCAGTTCTGCATTACACGTACCATGAGAGATCACTAAGTGCGAAGAACCTACTGAGTTATGAAGTTATTAAGGTACAAAATCTTAGTGCATCTCTTTTATTGATTAAAAATACAATAAATCAACAACTATTACTATATATATATATATATTTTTTTTTTTTGATTTACAAAACCCTCTTTTTTACTAAAGAGTCTTATTGATGGCTTAGATAGCCATCTTAATTGATATTTTGACTTATTTCCTACGAGATCAACCCAAACCTAGTTGGATTCTATGTTTGATTAAAGATAGATTTATGCTTTATTTAGAGGTATAATTTGGGTGACATCGATCTATATTTTCTAGTGAAGAGAAGTAATCTTACTAAACTGACCAAGATAAACATAATGGAGTTGATGCTGATGGATCAAAAGTTGAAGCTGGCTCTAGATTAGGAATAGTAGTTGCTCTGAATCTAGAGCTGGAGGTATAGGTACATCATCCATATCAACAAATAGATATCAACAACCTCCATATACTTGGCCACCTGCATAAATTTCTCTACGTATGCATCCACATCTATGCTCTAGAGGCACAATGAGTGGCTGGTAGTATACATCTCTTGGAAAATGGTTGGTCATCAATTCATTTGATTTTCCATTCCATCTGTAATTTCTTAATATCCACCTAAGAAACCTAATACTAATGTACTGATATTTGATGATGTATTTTATTCTTTTAACTAAGAATAAATGCGAGTTTCTAACAAACTATTGTTAGATTTGACGGTTCGTTGTGTTTCAGTTAAGGAAATTAATCTAAGGCCTATTTGAGGGAAAAATGTGCTTGAAGATACCTCATACATAGATTTCAATCCCAAGAAGAACCTAAGCTCAGATGAAGTTAAGTGACATTTTATTGTGATGCACCATCACGGTCCTAGCGAATCGTCAAGTAAGCAATCATAGTGAAGACAACCAAATCCGATTTTAATTCAGAATCAAATTTTAGAACAACCTATAAATACCTAGTCCAGGATTTTGAATCGGAATTTTTCATTATTTTGAATAATTTTATGTTACTTTTCTCCAAGTTTGAATGTTTTGGAATTTTGAAGCTCTCATTTGGGTTTTTGACAAGGATTAATGTGTTAGTTCATCTTTATTATAATTCATCATTTAATTATGAAATATATTTCTTTATTCTTCTCAATAACTATGTATGGCCAAAAATCTCACAACCAGAGTTGTGGGATCCATGGCAAAATAATAATTCTAGGGTTGATTTTGGTGAAGATTCAAATAATATAAATCAATGTATTGTTATTATTTTAATTTTAAAAGATTTCTAATGGTCACAAACATTAGAACAAGCCTAGGTTTAACTTGCTTAAAATAAGAGGTCACAACTTGGAGAAAGAATTAAAAACAAGGATTTTGTGTTTTTAACCTTCGCCCAATGGGCAATGCTCTAGCGACATTAATCATCTTGAGGATATACTTGATCTTCCTATTTACATCTCTTTAAGATTGACAAAATTAAAGGTAAAGTTGTCAAATCAGATTGAGAAGCTTTTCGACATATATTAAAATTCAATAACTGTACATTAATTGTGTTAAGAGAATCTATTATCGAAATTAATCCAAAAGTTTCATAGAGCCATGGTGATTGCAATACTAGTTTGCTTTATCTACTTATTCATATTTATTTAATCTAACATTTGTTACTTAAAACAAGTTCGACGTTGATTCCAAATTACCTATTACAAAATCCCAATTTTATGGAAATTATTAACTAGTAGTCACTTAAATCACAAAAGACTCAGCGTTCACCATATTTACCGTGGGATTCAACACCAACATTTTGTTGTGTTATATATTTGACAACGAACACTTATACTTCTTTAAAAAGGAGTAATTTGGGCATATCAATGACTCATATCAAAATTCATAGGGTGACACTGAAAATCTATCTCTAATTAGTGAAAACATTGTAGTTCCCTAATTATAGCCTCATGTGCCCCTATATCTGGGACAAATCCTTAGCCTCTTATAACATATGTAACAGGCTCTCCAACCAATAACCATCCATAATGTCTTTACCAAGCTCTATGAGTAGCTTTGTGAGCATCATGATGCTCAATAGCCCCATACCCTGCCCATGAGCCCATTTTTTGGCCATCACATCCAAGTACTCATATAAAATGATCATATTCCCACGTAGGTAAAGTAAGTTATATGTTATGAAATTCCAAGATATTGCATCACTCGATCGAGTGTGTGATGCATTACGATATTCAAGCACATCATAGGTACCACAAACCCTCATAAACCCTGATCGACTATGCAATATGGGGGAAAAGTATGCATGATCTCATCTTATGGTGTCAATACAAACTATTTTTTAAAAAAATTAAAAATAAAAAACCGACAAGGAGAAAAGAGTAACTTAATATTAAAGTAAACATAATATTAAATATAAAGCTTGCATGATCCTCTGTCATATGTTCAAGTGGATCTCAAAATTGGATAAGTGCATGGTGCATCTCGTGTGATAAATCTTTCGTCTACCTCCTATCATAGGGAGTAGTGTCTCATCTTCCTATACATACCCATCTCCTAAACAGGATAAAAGTGCAAGATCCTATCCTAAGTCCATAATTAAATGTAAGAGTAAAAATACTTTTCATTGATTTCACAAAAATTATATCTAATTTAATATATAAAGTAACATAATGTATCATGTTACCTAGAGGAGAGGAATAAATCCACTAATGTTAGCTTTTTTGACCATTGATGACTAATAAAATTTCTTGTACAGATGCATAAAAAAAGTGTTGCCCTAGTTGTTTGTTCCTATTAGGTCGATAGGATGTAGAAACATTTGGAACAATATTCTCAACAAAGTTCCTTGACATGTTTGAAAATAAGATGCCACCGAATATAACCAGCATATATAGTCAAGCGATCACCTCAACCTTTTATATCTGGTGTAGTGCGGGTAAAGGTATCTATGGCTAACTTTGCATGCCCCAAGGCTACATTCTTGATGTAACACAGTACTTTGAACCACAAGTGGCCCTAATATAAACCTTTCAACAATTATAATTCATGAGAAACTAAATAAAGATATATAAACTAAAAATAAAACACTCTGTGGAAGCTCAATCATGATAAAATGGGTAAAAAAAATAACTAAAAGACTAAAGTTTCAAATAAAAACTGTATCATGAAGAAAAAAAAAGAAACAAACTGAATGCAAATCTGACTAATTATTTATGAAGCCTTTACTAATACTGAGTACAGTTAGCTGAGACATGACACTCAGCTATCTCTAATCAATATACATGACTGAAGTAGACTACTATGACCACTAACTAATTAGAGTTCCTAAATAAAAAGAACTGATCACCTGTTGACTGGATGCTATGATATGCCTGACCAAAATCCTGTGAGCTAGCATTGATACCTACAATAACAACAACAACAACAAGTTACCCAGTGCATTTTCACAAAGTAGACTATAGGGAGGGTAAAGTGTATGCAGTCCATACCACTACCTCAAATGAAGTAGGTAGCATTGATACCTATATTATCAATAATGTAGTGCAAAGAATGTATACAGTTAGTACTTTGAATGTATTGAGCATGTGAGATATGCTAAATCATTAATAATACTTCAACCATGCTTTAAAATTGAGGATAAAATCTATTTATTGTAATATAAGATAAATCATGTCTATACTAAAAAGTTATGAGAAATAAAGCAATTTATGAATTGTGAGCTAAAACATTTCAAAAACTGGAAAGCTGTAGAAGTATAAATATTTTGTATAATTTAAGACTAATACTGAACATACCAAAATTGATAAGTTGTACTTAGTGTAAATGAGTGCATAGTTGATTTATAATACAATGACCCTAAAGCAAATATATTGATGTGCAAAGTATAGTTTATGATCATAAGGAAATGCATTTAAATTGAAACAAAGGACCATGTACAATTTACACTAAAACTGATTCTATGGGAGGTTCTTTTAATTCACATAAATAATGTTTACTGACATGTACTCCAATGAATATGCCCTAATGGGAGAACCCAATATTTGTTGCTAGGGTATAAAGTAATGAGTGACATGGATCCACTAAATGGATTCCCAACAAGGGGAGAGGGGGTCTAAATTGAGATATATTGGCACTTTGTTCTGGGACATTAGGTGATTTGGGACCCTAGTCCGCTCGACGCTAAATACTACTTTCATTCTAATTACTGGAAGCTCATAAAATATAATTGTTTTTTTGCAACTGGGTTAAAAATAGTTCATAATCATTGATGTAATATCTAGATGTCATACTGCTCATGAACCTTACTTTTGGAAGGAAACTATTCTTAGATAGCTGAAAACCGATGTCTAAAATTAAACCATTAACTAGTTCAAATTATTGTTTTACTAAAGTTTCTAAACTACTAGAACAATTCATGTTAAATTTACTAAATTATAAGATCACGTGTTCATAATATGTCACGTTGTACTAAAATAGACTGAAAATTTTCAAATCATGCAAATTCATTGTAAAATAAGTTAATGTTTATAAAACATGCATAATTCTTAAGGACAATGATTTAAAGCCATGGAAATCATGCATAATTCTGAGATCACTTGTTTATAACATGCCACATCGTACTAAAATAGACTGAAATTTGTCAAATCATGCAAATTTATTCTAAAATAAGTTAAAGTCTATAAAACATTTATAAATTATTTAGGGACAATGAGTTAAAGCCATGGAAATCATGTAAAATAACTTTGAACGGTAATCATTATCATAAAATATTGTGAGGGAACTAAAATTCAAGAATTTGGCATAACTAGGTATGAACCCTTGATTATGAGTTAATAATAATCATAAATTAATTAGGTTTTTATAAAAACAATGAAAGGATCCCTTATTAAATACTCACATAACTGTTTGATAAAGAATTTTGAACAAAAATATTAAGGATTTGACCTTGAGGATAAACCCTAGGTTTAATATTTGAAGAGACTTGAGAGACCTGAATCACTTCTTGATTGTGACTTTGGAGTGTTAATTATTAGTATAAGGGAATAGGTCAACAATTTAGCCCTTAATACCCCTCTAAGAAAGCCAAAAAACAAAGTATAGGGCTTTAAATAATGGGAAAAGCCAAATAACCCTTTAAAAATTACATGGAAAGTTGTTGATTTCAGATACCAAGATTCAGGTCACGAATCGAAGGATAGCATCAAGAGTCATGACATGACTCATTGGTTCAGACCTATTTTGTCACGACTCAATTTCATGAGTCATGATGGGACCTACTTTAACCCACCAGTAGGTAAACCAAATTATAGCACAGAATGAAAAGTAATGGGCTAGTTGGTAGATATTAGAGTACATATTGAAATTACACAAGTAACTAAATTACAAGCAATAAAATATAAGAATGGTAGCACAATTGGATATAAATAAGGAAAAGAGTAAAAGTATCCCATTACCCAATAAGGTCGATACAAGAGCCTCTAGCACAGGAATAAGAGTACTAGTAGTATCAAATAAACAATAGTCTCAAACATAAAGAACATACAAAAATAGTCAATTCTGACTCCGAAAGCTCACCCTATATCCAAACTCCAACCCGCACTAGTACGCACGTCAACAGAGGTAGCTAGTACTCAGATCTGTATCTGAAAAAGGTGTAAAAGTGTAGCATGAGTACAAAAATAATGGGTACTCAGTAGGCATCATCGACCGACTAAGCTAAATCATAATAAAAGTATAATAAGATGCAAGATAATAATCTAAAGTCAAGAAAAGGGAAAACCTAGAATAATGCTAAAAATATTGAAAGTAATCAAGTAAATAATATCAAAAAGAATGTAACTAACTCTAGCCTAAATGGCCCCCATAAGCCCAAAAGATGAAAACAATAGTAAATAACCCAACCGAGCCCCCATAAGCTAAATGTATACAATAACAAAGAAGTATTGATAGTTATAATCCCAAAGTATCCAAAAATAGAAACCATTACTATGGATCCTCCAATTCCATAAATACCAGACTTGAACCAATTACTTAATTATCATATGTAACCCTACAATGTCGGGCTCAAACCAAAAATAGTATCTTAAATACCAAACTCAAATTGGATTTAGTATTAAAGATGCCAGACTTGAATTGATCTTAAAATCATAATTGCAGACTTAAACCAATGTTAATATTATAATTGTTAGACTCAAATCGGTCTTTAAATAAATCCAAGGTACAAATATATTCAAAAGTCAAAAAATATCTAAATCCTCCTCGAGATCAAGAATATAATGTAAGACCCCATAAAATTTAAGGCCTAACTCAGTCCTTTATAGTCTGAAAGAGGTTCCAGACTTAGAAAATTTTAGCTAAGTATTAACACTTAGTCTTATTTTTGGCCTCAATAATTCAATGGCTTTATTTTCAATCATTATGACCTTAAAATGTCGATTCATGATTCATGATCAGAGATGTCAGCAGGTGTTCTCAGACGAGTTTTGGATTTTTTGGATGTTGTTTGAGGCACGTTTGGGAGTCCAAAATAGTGGATCAACACAATCTTGAGGCGTCGCTTCGCCCAATGCTTTGATCAGGATTTTTTACCATCCTTCAGTGCAAATTCTAGTGAGAAAATGAAATAACGACGCATCGCATTGGCTATAGAATTGACCATCGACGCGACGCATCAGTTTGTGCATCACTGAGTGCAGTTTCTTCTCTTTTAGTTCTGAATATAGAGGGGTAATTAAGTCTTCTTCACCTTTTAATTAGCCACAAAAACACGAGATTAAGCCTTTCTTAAGGAAAATTTTATTCATCATTCACTCATTCTCTCAAAAACACTCAAGAACAAAAACCTTATGGCATTTAATTCCAAGTTCAAGCATCAAGAACACCAACGATTTTTAGAGAATTAATAATTCAAGTATGTTAGGTGTTCATCCTTGGGTTTTCTTTCACCCTTGGAGTTTAAGAACTATTTTTAAAATCTCAAGTTAATATTTTCATGATTTACATGTACCAATTGGGATTTTTTTATGTTCATATTGTTGTATAGGCTTTCAATTCAACATTTAATTTCAAGTTTCATGAATATAAACTACCATGTATGTGATTGTTGTAATCCTTATGTCAAAACCCTTGAATTATGAATTGATTGTTGTATTCATGATGCCTCAACATGTTGTTCATGCCCTAGTGCAATATCATGCCACCTAGGTGTTTGAAAAAAATGCTTAATTGAGTTAATTGTCCATTTGTGATCCCTTGGTGACCCTAGTATTGAACTTATGTCATTAGTAAATGTTTAAATTTCTATAATGCTAAAGCTATGCCTTGCAAGTGTTTGTTGGAATGCTTATATGAATTGAATAGTGTTATTATGACATGTTAGCATGTGTTTCTATTCATGTACAAGTTCATGACTTTCAAGTACTTGATGAAATATCTCAATGATTGCATTGTGGATAGTTGACTATAGTCATATTTTAAGTATTGTCATGTTATATAAGTAAAGATGCTATCGAGTACTGAGGTATTAAATACCCGATAATCTGGCTATTTACCTAGAATTACAGTAGCTATAGGATAGTCTTAGTAACATCATGAATAGTAGAATTTAGTTAGTTACAGAACTCAGTGAACTCAGTTTAGTTCAGTCAAGCCTAGTACAGTCTAGTGATTAGTTCAGTGTCCTTTCAGTTGGGAGTAGGATTTAGCACCGAACAAACCCAGGGATTGGGGCATTCCTGCCAGCATAGGGTTTGACCCTTAGTAGTGATCCCTGGGTTACAGAACTATGTATCTAGCATAGGGTAAGACGTCTTCCTACCAGGTTAGGGTTGACACAATCATACATATGTATTATAGGTCTTCCTAATAGATTAGGCTTTACACAACCTTGTTAGTATCACTTGGCAAGGTGCTAACTCCCTTCCAATTGGGTTATAGGTTGGACCTTAACTCAGCTTATATCGGGGTATGTCAATTAGATAAACACTCCCACAGTTACAGTTTCAGTTCCAGACTCAGTATAGAACTCAGTTAAGTTCTATAGAATCTGGACTATAAGAAACAGTCACACAGTTATCAGTAATTCAGTTATCAGAAATCGTAGATATTAGTCACTAGTTATCAGAACTTAGTATTCAGTTTTAGTATGATCCTAGATATAGTATATGTGCATAGTATTGTATACTCAGTATTTACAGTAGTCTCAGTTATCCATGTACTTTTATTTAGTCATGTTCATATTATTAAGCCAGTCATCATCTCATGAATATAAACCCATATATATCATCCTACCTCACTTAGCATACCAGTAAATTCAAAGTATTGATGTATATATTTTCTTTTGAACTATGATGTTTCATATCATAGGTTCGGACGCACGGGTTCCAAATCATACTTATCAATTCAGATTAATAGCAACGACTACAGTGATGAGTCCTCATATTTAAAGGTCTGAGTTATTCTTTTTAGTAGTTCATTAGACTCATTTTATTCAGTTGTTGGAGTTAGTTGGGGACTTGTCCCATTAACTCCCCATTCAGACAGTTAGAGGCTTTTAGACTAGATTATTTTAGACAGTTGTTCAGTTTTCTTTTTAGTATTACATTAGTATTTCAGTATTGGTTTTCAATATTTGTGAACCTTATGGCATTTCAGTTATACTTTTCATTATTACAATATTACTATGCAGTGGTCACAGTAGGTATTAGTCATGGGTTAGCTTGTGGTCCTTCAAGATTGTAAGCACCATGTGATGTCCGGGGTACAAACTAGGGGCGTTACAAATTTGTATCAGAGTGTAAGGTTCAAAAGTTTTATAGGGAGTTTGAAAACCATGTCAAGTAGAGTCTTGCGCATGGGTGTGTAGCATGTCATACTTATGGACAAGAGGCTACAAGGCATATTTAGGAAAAGTCCTCTTCTTTCATTATTTGTGTCATGTGAAAGAGCATGAGTTCTGTTTAAACTCTCTTCCTAACTCATCCATACTTTTATGTACAAAAAATGCCTCCCAAAAAGAACAACAAAGGAAGAAATAGGAATCAGCCCATACCTCCGCCTGATCTGGAAGATCCCCTGAACGAGCATGTCTCTCATGCCAAATTTAGAGCTACTTTCACTACCTTAGCTTATTTAGTAGTTACTCAGAACAATCTGTCGGCTGTTTCCCTATCTAGGATCTTGATTTATTCTCAGCAAAGTGAAAGAGGAGAATATAAAGAAAGAGATAAAGAATAAGAGGTCCAGGACAAGTAGATTTAAGCTAAGGTCAGGGGGTAGTAACCACTACTAATTCCATCAGAAATTCTCAGCCTCAGCTCTACCTTAAGCCAGTGCGCTAGTGCCTAAGTTTAAGAATGACGGTCAAAATAAATCACCAGGCTCTAAGTCTCATAGTAATGGGAAGGGTGTTTGTACTAACCCACTTTGCGGAAAATGTGGTAGGAATCTTAGAGGTATGTGTAGAGATGGTAGTGGTGTATGTTTTGGGTTTGGAAATCCAGGACACAGAGATAGAGATTGGCCAACGAGTTGTCAACAGGGATAGTCCAACCATCCTCCAATCCCATCCTGTCGCCCAACTCAGCAGGGCGCCACTTTCTATGTCACCAGTGGTCAATGTTAGAACAAACTTTATGTATTTCAATCCCGACATGATATGGTTACAGGTACGTTATAGGCCTTTTATATTCTTATGTATGCTTTATTAGAAGTAGGAGCCTTGCTTATTTTTGTAACTCAGTATATAGCTATTAATTTTAAAGTCCGACCCAAAATCCTAGCAGAGCCCTTCTCAGTCTCTACCCCAATGGGTAAATCTATCATAGATCGGTGGACATACAAGAACTGTCCGGTTATGGTATCCCAGAAAGTTACTTTAGAAAACTTAGTAGAGTTAGAGATAACAGAATTTGGCATCATTCTCGGCTTGGATTGTCTTTATTCATGCTATGCTTCAGTTGAATGTAGAAATAGAGTTATCTATTTTTAGTTCCCGAATGAACCTGTACTAGAATGGAGAGGTAGTACTTTGTCACTCAGGGGTCATCTTTCCTTAGTCATATAGTGTCACGACCCAAGCCTAGGCCCTAGCCGTGACGAGCATCCCGAACCATGAAGGCCCGGAACACCCATTCTCTATCTGGTTATCATGCACAACATTCATAATCATAATAAAATGCGGAATTGAAACTGAGTACGGAAAACATGGTCAAGTCCTGCAATATTTCTGAATAATACTATCTGACATCAGTCTGCAAAATCTCTACTAGGAACATAAACATTTGTCTGAAAAGAAGCTGGGACAAGGCCCCCAGTAAACCAAAAACATAATAAATAAGATAGTGTCTGACATAATTAGGCCTTCCGAATAATAGAAGCCTTACCACTGTGAGATCAAGTCTGCAAACCCGAGAATGTCTACTGAGTAGCAGGACCCCTAGACTGTGCCTCAGGACCTGGAAGGAGGGGGGGTCAGCACAAAAGTACTGGCACGCGAAGCAATCCAAAAGTAGTATAATGGAACATACATATATATATATATTAAAGGAAATAAAATTTTCATCAAGACATCATGTATAAAACTGTTTCTGAAAAATACATGGGCACTTTCTGAAAACATGCAACCTGTCTGTTCATTTCAAATCATGATCTGTGTTTTACTTCTGAGTTAGGTGGTATTCCCCTACAAGTCTGAATATTCCACGGGCTGTATAGAATCCGCCATTGAATCGGCGGGGAAGCCCCCAACCCAAGTGTGCCACAAGGGTTGGAGTGTCTGAGTTTGATACGCCACAGGACATTTAAGTCAGTGCATAATAATATACCCGGGTCGGCAAACCACGGGTTTAGGCAAAGAGTTGTCTGAAACTCCTGCCTTCTTCAGGGAACCACCTAAGCTCTCGTTATGCCCTATTTTAGCCTTTTCTGAGCATGTATCATTCTGAAATTTCTAAATCATGAGAGTCTGATAAAAATCTGATTTCTGAACTAGTCTGTGTCTGTTATGGCATTTGTCTGAGTCGGTATCGTCATACCAAGACTTGCAAGTCCTATTTCTGAACCATAATGTATTAAGCAAGAGCTTTCATTCAAAACATAGTTTAGACCACCAAAACATGTAATTTGCATTAAAGATGTCATGTTCCGAAACTCAAGTCAAATCCATGCAAAACTTTCATCAAACATATGGTGGTCATGTGCATTTTTGGCAAAACCATGCATTCTTTCATTACATGCATATTCAATATTCACAACCCTCTCTTTCGTGTTCAAAACATTGTATATTATGTGAAACATGGAAAAATTTACATTAAGAGAGAGGTTTCATGAAAATCATGCTCTAAATTCATATTTCAGGACAAACGCATATATATATATACATATAACTTTCAAATCACTTTGGGGGAAAGCCAAAAGGCCAAAACAATATCATTAAAGCTTCTGAAACATGAGTATGTACATGAATTTGAAAACCCAATTCTTAAAACATGATTTCTATGCCCATGAGATTTTAGGAAAACCCCGCGTACCTTATTCTCCACGAATTTTTGGTGTCTATCAAAGCCTACGTCGAGAGGATTCCGAATCTGTAATTTGTTTCACGAAGAAGTTTCGGAATGATCGGTCCTTCAAGCTTATTTTCTCAAACCCTAGTTGCTCCTTCTCTTAAGTTCTTGAAGGATTAGATTTTTTTGGGATTTTATAGGAGGCTTCAATGTTGTTAATAGGCCCAAATCCGTTTAGGAGTGGGTAAGGACGATTTTGGGTTTTGTAAGGACTAACTTGCACTTAAAGTAACTCAAAACGGAGTGTTTTCGTCACCTGAAACCATAACTATGCGCCGCCCTTTGCATTTCCTAAATTTACATAGGCGCCGCCCTATGCATCGCCTATATGTGCATAGGCGACACATTCAACTTTGAAAGGCCATAACTTCTTCACCGGGTGTCCGTTTTAGGCGAATTTGGTATCGTTGGAAAGCTTATTCAATTATCTACAATTTGGTATATAGTAGGCCACTTAGTTCATCATATAAAATGAGTTATGGTCAATAGAATTTTACATAAATTACAACGTCCACTAAAACTTAATCGATCGAAATAGTTTTAACTCGTCCTTGAGTTGAAGGACTTCTATGGTCTAAATTCATTGTCAAATGGATTCACATACTACAAACTTGATTAACATGCCAAATTGGAATAGGATTTAAGGCTCGGGGATTATCAACGCATCAGAGTCATATATTTTATTCTAGCCCGAAATGCGGGGCGTTACATATAGTTTTAGGTGATGGCATTAGAGTTGATCCTCAAAAGACTGAAGCAGTAAGAAACTAACCCAGACCCATATCTCAATCAGATATCAGGAGTTTGTTAGGTTTGGCTAGCTATTACCGATGGTTTGTTGAAGGATTTTCATCTATTGCATCCTCCATATCTAGATTGACTTAGAAGAAAGTCAAATTCCAGTGGTCAGATTCTTGTGAGAAGAGTTTTTAGGAGTTGAAGACTCGACTCACTACAACCTTAGTTTTGACTTTGCCAGATGGTTCAGATGATTTTGTTGTGTATTATGATGTTTCCAGAGTTGGTTTATTTTTTTTAATGCAGAAAGGTAAGGTCATAGCCTATGCCTTTAGACGACTCAATCCCCATGAAAAAATTACCCCACCCATGATATCGAGTTAGCAGTTGTGGTGTTTGCCTTAAAGATTTGGAGGCACTATTTGTATGGGGTGTATGTTGATATGTTTACATACCATAAGAGTTTGCAGTATGTATTCTCTTAGAAAGATTTAAACTTGCATCAGAGAAGGTGGTTAAAGTTTTTGAAAGACTATGACATGAGTGTTCTGTATCATCCGACTAAGGCTAATGCAGTGGATGATTCCCTCAGTAGATTGTCCATGGGTAGTGTTGCTCACATTGAGGATGGTAAGAAGAAGTTAGTTTAGGAAGTTCATCAGCTTACCAGGTTTGGTGTTTGTTTGGTTGATTCAGCTGAGGGTAGTGTTTGGGTGCAGAATAGTTCAGAATTATCTTTGGTTTTCGAAGTGAAAGAAAAGAAGGACAGAGATCCCAGTTTAGTTAAGCTGAAAGAGTCAGTCAGATATCAAAAAGTAGAGGTTTTCTCCTAAGGGGGAGATAGTGTGTTGCATTTCCAAGGTAGATTATGTGTTCCATGTGTGGATGGTATGAGGCAGTGGATTCTTGTAGAAGCGCATGGTGCGCATTACTCGATTTACCTAGGGGCCACTAATTTGTACTGAAACTTATGGAAAGTCTATTGGTGGAGCGGGATGAAGAAAGGTATTGTAGAGTTTATAGGTAAGTGCTCAATATGTCAGCAGGTTAAGATTGAGCATCAAAATCCTAGTGGGTCCATGCAGGAGTTCAGTATTCCAACTTGGAAGTGGGAGAAAGTGAACATGGACTTTGTGATGGGTTTACCACATACTTGTCACCAACATGATTTAATTTGGGTCATTGTGGATAGGATGACCAAATTAGCCTATTTTTTACCAGTTCATACCTCTTATTAAGCCGAGGATTACTCCAAGATAAATGTTAGAGAGTTGGTCAGGTTACATGGAGTCCTGTTAACCACCATCTCAGATAGAGGTACACAGTTCACCTTTTATTTTTAGAAATCCTTCAAAAAGGGTCTTAGTACCCAAGTTCACCTCAGTACAGCCTCCCACCCTCAGATAAATGGTCAAGCAGAAAGGACCATTCAGACTCTAAAAGATATGGTTAGAGCGTGTATTGTTGACTTTAAGGGAAGTTGGGATGGCGATTTACTCTTGATTGGGTTTGCATATAATAACAACTATCATTCTAGTATTCAGATGGCTCCGTTTGAGATGCTTAATGGGAGGAGATATAAATCTCCCATTGGTTGGTTCAAGGTAGGTGAATCTATAGTAGTAGGGCCTGACTTGGTGTTTGATGCCTTAGAGAAGGATCAGTTAATCAGGCTTCATCTTAAGACAGCCCAGAGCCAATAAAAATCCTATGTAGATGTCAAAAGAAAAGATCTCGAGTTTGAAATTAGAGATTTTATGTATTTGAAAATCTCTCCCATCATGAGAGTAAAGAGGTTTGGCAAAAAGGGGAAGCTTATTCCCCGATATGTCGGTCCTTTCTAAATTCTCAATCATTTTGGAAAGGTAGCTTACAAACTTGAGTTATCTTCAGACTTAACTTCAGTACACCCAGTGTTTCACGTCTCCTTTCTAAAGAAATTCATTGGTGACCCAGAAGTTTTAGTCCCTATAGAGCGTATAGATGTTTCGAACAACCTCTCTTACGAGGAAGTTCTAGTCGAAATCCTTAATCACCAACTTCGCAGACTGAGGAACAAAAAAAGTCCTTTGGTCAAAGTTCTTTGGCAAAATCAGTTCGTTGAGGGAGCTACTTGGGAAGCGACCAAGTATCCTCACCTCTTCTTTGTAAATTCAGTCTCAGCTCAAGGTAAGAGTCTTTCTGAGATTTACTCAGTTCCATGCTCAGATTTTCTTTGCAATCTTGGTATCACTTTCATCTGAATAACATTCTCATATCATGCATATCTCATGAAATAGATCATCCATGTGTCATGTATTCATAATTCAGTCATGCTTCAGTTATGCATGTTTAGTATGAAAAATCAGTTTATCAGTAGTTTCAGTCATGTAATCATGCTTCAGTTGTACATGTTTAGTATGTAAACTCAGTCTAACTGTACTCTTAGCTTAGTCAGTATAATTCGAGGATGAATGTTCCCAAGGGGGGATATTGTATGACCCCGTTCAATTCAAAGCCTAACTTTGTCTTTTATAGCGTGAAAGAGGTCCCAGACTTAGAAGGTTTTAGAAAAGTATTAACACTTAGTCTTATTTTTAGCCTCAATAATTCAATGGCTTTATTTTCAATCATTATGACCTTAAAATATTGATTCATAAATTTATTCATGATCAAGGATGTCAGTAGGTGTTCTCAGAAAAGTTTTGGATTTTTTCAGACGTCGTTTGAGGCATGTTTGGGAGTCCAAATTAGTGTATCGATGCGATCTCGACGCGTTGAGTCGCCCATCACATAGACCAGGATTTTTCACCAGCCTTTAGTGCAAATTCCAGTGAGCCAACACAATATTGATATATCGCGTTGGCTATCACGTCGACCATTTATGAGGTGCATCGGTATGCACATCACACCCCGCGTCCAGAGGGGTAATTATGTCTTTTCTACTTTTAATCATCCCTAAAAACACATGATTAAGCCTTTCTAAAGGCAAATTTCATTCACTCATTCTCTCAAAAACACTTAAGAACAAAAACCCTGGGGCATCCAATTTCAAGTTAAAGCATCAAGAACACTCCAACGATTTTCAGAGCATTAATAATTTAGGTATGTTAGTTGTTAATGCTTGGGTTTCCTTTCACCCTTGGAGTTCAAGAACCCTTTTTAAAATCTCAAGTTAATAGTTTCATGATTTACATGTACCAATTGGGTTGTTTTCATGTTCATATAATGGGTTTTCAATTCAAGATTTAATTGCAAGTATCATAAATATAAACTAGCATATATTTGATTGTTGTAATACCTATGTCAAAACCATTGAATTGTGAATTGATTTTGGTAGTCATGATGCCCCGACATGTTCTTCATGCCCAAGTGCAAGATCATTCCTCCTAGGTGTTTAACAAAATGCTTAATTGAGTTAATTGTGCATTTGTGATCCCTTGGTGACCCTAGTGTTGAACTCATGCCATTACTACATGTTTAAATTTCTATCATTCTAAAGATATACCTTGAAAGTGTTTGTTGGAATGCTTATGTGTATTGAATAGTGTAATTATGAAATGTTAGCATGTGTTCCTATTCATGTACAAGTTCATGACTTCTAAGTGCTTGATGAAATGTCTCAATGATTGCATTGTGGAAAGTTGACTATTGTCATGTTTCAAGTATTGCCATGTTCTATTAGTATAGATTCTATCAAGTCTAGGGGGTATTCAATACCTGACAATCTAGATGTTTACCTAGAATTATAGTAGCTACATGATAGTCTCAGTAATGTCACGAATAGTAGAATTCAGTCAGTTATTGGACTCAATGAGCTTAGTTTAGTTCAGTCAAGCCTAGTACAGTCTAGTGATTAGTTCAGTGTCCTTTCAGTTGGGAGTAGGATTCAGCACCGAGAGAACCCAGGGATAGGGCATTCCTGCCAGTATAGTGTTGACCCTTAGTAGCAATTCCTATGTTACAGAACTGCGTAGCTTGTGTAGGGTAAGACGTCTTCCTTCCAGACTATGGTTAATGCATTCATACATATGTATTATGGGTCTTCCTACAAGATTAGAGTTTACCCAGCCTTGTTAGTATCCCTTGGCAAGGTGCTAACACCCCTTTAACTGGGGTTACAGGTTGGACCCCTACTCAACTTATATTGGGGTATGTCGGTTAGATGAACACTCCCACAGTTACATTTTTAGTTCAAGACTCAGTTTAGAACTCAGTTCAGTTCTATAAAATTAGGACAGACAAAAATAGTCACCCAGTTATCAGAGTAATTCAGTTATCTAAAATCTCAGATATTAGTCACTCAATTATCATAACTCAGTATTCAGTTTAAGTATGATCCCAGATACAGTATATGTGTATAGTATTGCATACTCAATATTTATAGTAGTCTTAGTTATCCATGTACTATCATTCAATCATGTATCATTTAGCCAGTCATCATCTCATGTACATAAACCCATGTATATTATCCTACCTCACTTAGCATACTAGTACATTCAAAGTATTGATGCATACCTTTTCTTTTGCACTGTGATGTTTCATATCATAGGTTCAGCCGCACGAGCTCCAGATCGTACTTATCAGTTCAGATTAATAGCAGCGACTACAGTGGTGAGTTATCATATTTCAAGGATTGAGTTATTCTTTTCAATATTTCATTAGACTTATTTTATTCAGTTGTTGGAGTTTGTTGGGGACTTGCCCCTTCAACTCCCTATTCAGACAGTTAGAGGCTTTTAGACTATATTATTTTAGACAGTTGTTCAGTTTTGTTTTTAGTAGTACATTAGTATTTATGTATTGGTTTTCAATGTTTGTGAACCTTATGGAATTTCAGTTATACTTCTGCATTATTATAGTATGACTATTTAGTGCCCACAGCAGGTACCAGACATGGGTTAACTTATGGTCCTTCAGGATCGTAAGCACCGTGTGACGTTCAGGGTACAAACTCAGGGCATTACATATAAATAGGATGATGAAAGAATGCCTCTTTGGTCCACAAGAAGCTAATTATAATATTGGCCTAAAGAGGGCTAGAGGGTGCGCTTCTAATCTTGAAAATCCATTCTAAGGTAATTTATACCCCTAACTAAACAAGGGTTCCAAAGTCCTACTACAAAGCGCTACATAAGTTTCATTAATTCATAAGGGATAAATTCAACTAAAGGAACAAATAGTTAGGTCAAATCTGCCTAAATATGCTCACTAACCGGCTAAATTTCCATACTTTTCTAAATATATAATTAAGTAAAAATTTCCCAACCTAAGACTAGCATAATATCATACCAATACCATAATAACGCTCAATCTATGAGGAGAGTAAGCCTATCCTACTCAGACATCGAAGAATGCCCGATAAAATTTGGTAAATTGGAGATTTTCCCTTTTGAGAAGCCTCTGCATGATGCCACACTATCAAACTAGTGATCTACACATTAATATGAGAATAATAATGCATATTTTGTATTTAATTCTTCACGTCAAAAATTGAGTCAAAATCCCAGGTGGGGTTCACTAGTGGAATCACAAATTTGAAATTGTCAACATGTAGCTCTATGCTCATTGATCATTTAATTTTCAAGAATATGTAAATTTCGAGCTCAAACGACATCAAAATCAGCAAATAAAAAAACTAGGGATTTAAGGCTAAACTGGAGAATTAATCAAGAATTATACGAAAACTTACAAGGATTACGATGAAGAAATGACTTTTTTGTGCTCACCAATACCCCACTACAACCCAAGGATCAGTCTTCTAATTTTTTAATATGTTTAGGGTTTTGATAGGCTTGGGGCTTGAGATTAATAAGAGAAAAATAGGTGAAGGGTGAGATAAATGCCCCTGTGGTTATTGCATAAGAGACCATCCGATTACTTAAGCAATCACTGTTTAAGAAGAATATGGTCTCTTAAGTATCTCATGCCCAGACTAACCTCTACTAAAGTAGAAAATATGTTTCTTAAGAGACATCTAATTAAGCAGTTTGGTCTTCGATATAGCGGTTTACTGGGGACCCATCTTGGCCACTAAAGTAACCCTATTGTCTATTTAAGTGACCAAAGGTGTGCTTAAGCATATGCAATAGCTAAAACAAGGTTTTGCCAAGTCTTCGTCAACCACTCAAAATTGTATAAACACAAACAAACTTTACTACTCTATCAAATTCGATATTCTAGACTAAACAATGCCATCAAAATATTTGTTCAAAATTGTTTTGATGAAATAGAGGACCAACACCCAAAGAACACTTTTATCAAAATCCACCCAATATCCTGAGATTGCTTTTGAAGCCTAAAGACTCAAACAAAAGGTCTCCCTAGCATTAAATCAATGTTTTAGAGTTGATGAAACTGTCAAAATTGGCATATAAGGTTGTTAACCTAAAATTTATGCCGATAGTAATTCGTATTAATAAGAACTTAAAAATAGGAATTTGCTCTAAATTACAAATGAACTATCAGCTCCAACACATCACAAATAACTTGGGGTATCTATAGGAAAGCTTTAAATAGTGGAAAAGTATGGAGATATAGAAAATAATCTGGAGGGTTCTCACATATTTTGCATTTTACAATGATCACAAGTCATCAGTACAAGTCGTATTTTTAACTTACAACTCATACTATTGAGTTGTAGTCACTGCTTGACAAATTTATTATAATTATCCGCCCAGTCATTTCCTTAATTATCAAGATTTTTTGGTATTTTGAGCCTTCCCACAATGGTTACAGATCCTTTATAATTTATCGGATTATTGTTTAGATCTATCGGACAGTTCATTTGGATTTTAGTCTCATTACCCCATGTTGGAGCTTTCGCTATTATGGATTGGGTCTTGGACCAAAACTCCTAGAAGATGACCTCGGATGAGAATTCTGACGACACCATCATCTCTAAAATATTAATCTGAGGCTATGGGGATCCTTGGTTTATGTCTTGAGATTTCCAGAATCAGTTTTGTTTATTAGCAGATTATGTGAAAAATAGAACTATGGGTGTGGGCTCCACATTTAGTTGAAACAATCTTGGATGAAAGTTTCAATGGTTCCATTGAGTCTGAAACATCAAATTAGGTTTGGTATCATAGTTTGTTTGGCACATGGGGTTCCAAATGAATTTTGAGAATCCAGTCGAAATCCATTTTGGACTTGGTTAAAATCTTGTGTATGGAACTTGATATGGCTGCTTTAGCACCTAATTGGATGCTTTAGCGCTCAAATCCCATGGGTCACTTTAGCGTGCCCAAGCCTAATGGTCGGGGTATGCTTAAGTAGTTAATGACCGCTAAAGAGGTGCCCGCTTCAGTGCCATTGAGGCCTTTTTAGCGGCACCTGCTATTGTAACCATACCTCTAAAGTGGTCATGTTGTTGCTTTAGTGCCAGTGTTCTATTTAGCGACACCGGAACCTTTTTAACCCCAATTTCTCAACTCGATTTTCTACCATTTCTTCCACTATTTTTACACTAAATTAAGAGCTCAAAGATATGAAAAAATGGGAAATAATCCATAGAAGATAAGGTGATCTAGCCTAATACTCCATGGTCATTTCCCATTAATTTTCCCTCAACTATCCATCATAATTCATGGTAAGTTCTTAGAAATTAGGTCTTTAATTCCCAAAATTTAAGGGTTGATTTGAGACCTGATATACGCTCTATTTTTGCTCAACTTTTGAGCACACATTCCTTATCCTTTGAAGTACCCCATGATAGATTCAATTTTGGATTACGTTTACAGGCCCCATGGGCCCATTCTTAACCCAAATATTGATCCAATCCATAATATAGCAATATAGGTCTCGTTTTATTCCCAATGTTATCTCGATTATTAGTTTGATAACATGACAACATTTTAGGATGGTGGAGCAAAAGTAGATGATTTGTGGGTGATTCAAGGATATGTTGTTCAACATTGAGGTAGGCTTCTATATACTCTTCTTCATTAAATGGTGTATTATATATGTTGTATGTTAAATAGGGATGTTCAAATGTTATATTAGGTAGAAGACCATGACTTAATCTAATTTATGAGTATGTGGATAGAAGGGTGAATTGACCCTTAAGGTGAAATACTTATTATGCTTCTAGGATCTTATTATCCTAGGTTGCTAGCATGTTAGGCATAGTTGAGGCTAATACTCCTTAGTATATTGTTTATTATTTTACTCAATGGATTGTGATGTGTTTTTGGATTATGACATACTTATGTCAAATATGCATTATTGGGACCAAGGCTCTGAGTATGGTATTCATTGGATTACGGGAAGTGATTCATCCTTGTAAAGGAAATGACTATAGTTTATAAATATTTGGATACTTATGATCATATTGTTTAGATACCGGTGATTCCATGTATAGATTTGGTATATTCATGCTTACTATAATTTTAAATGGTACGATTCCAACTAAAAATATTATTTTACTACTATTTTTCCTAAAAAGGGATTTATTCCCACTTTTCACTTTTAAGATGGATACTTTCATAATGGAAATTATACCATCTTCATTAATAAGTTATAAGACTTAGAGACTAAAAATTATTCTTTAGATATTTGATCGAGATAGATTTTGGTCCACGATTTTACTACTACTATTTATTTTGGTCAAGATATATTTTGTCCCTTTCTACACTTTTATGAGGATTTAGTCCCGATGTTAACCTTGAGAAATGGATTTATGGACCTACATTTTTTTAGTCACGGTTCTAGTCTATGCAGTAATATATTATATATATATCTAGTACTAGATGGAGTAAATTGATAATAGTGATGGTTATTGAAAATCATGGATTGGTACTAGGATGGTGTTACAGCTACTCCTAAACCCCTTAGGGGACCCTTCATTCGTGAGCCATCATGCCAGAGAAGAGAGGTCATCGTAGGTCCTTCCTTTACAAGCTACCTGGATGGAGGAGGTGTGTACACTAGGTTATATTATGTTATTTGGTTCTATTATAGTAGTGTGGATTATACTTGCATTCATCCTTGCAATCGCATTTCAAATCACTAGTATACCCCTATATGTATCAGCCTTATGAGGGGTTGCTAATGTTATGGTTACATGGCACTTTTGATGCTTAAAAAGGTGAAACTATTAAAATACTTAGGCCTTTTGGTCAGATATGATGTGTGTTCTTTGTAGGTTGTAGGTAAATTAGGTTGGAAATGGCATGGATCAGAAATGAATGAAAAAACTCAAGGAAAATCTAAGTGTTGACTGGGCTACGAGTCGTGTAGTCACCTAACAACTCATGACCCAAGTCATTACGAGAAAAGTGAGTGATGCTGGCTTCAGATAGTAAAGTAAAGGTTGACTATGACTTGTAAGGAGTAACAATGAGTCATGGCGAGGAATCATTATGAGCACAGTAGCCAAAAGTATTGAAAGTTGAAAAGTGAGGTTCTAGTGAGAACGAGTGAAGACCATGAGCCATTATGACAGATAATGTCTTGGGATAAGAAGTCTTTATGAGCATGGAGAAAAAGTACTAAATGCTGAAAGTCATTGGAGTCATTACGAGTCCCAACCAATGGCTTATTACTTCTCATAATGATTCATGACCACCAAAGTCAAAAGAGATCTAAGACAATAGCTAATGAGTTATTGCCAGACATAAGGACTCGTTGCCAGAGGCGTGACCAATTCTGACTTGGTTTTCCTATTTTATTTTGGTTAGGTTTCCTTTGTTATTTCGAGACTCTATAAATATCCTTGAGGTCCGTTTGTAATAGCTTATGTACTTTGACATACTTTTACATACTTTATACTCTTGTTATTAGTTTTGGGATTATTATTCAATTTAAGACTTTGGATTTTACTTTTTCATTCTTGTGCAATTAATTCTATGCTTTCTCTATCGAATTCCATGGATTGTTGCATAACCATGAGCGACTAACTTCCTTAGCTAGGATTGTGGGAACCATGGTGGAACCTTCAAGTTAATTGGTTTCTTAGTGGTGTCCAAATCTAAGAACTCACTTGTATTTGATTATCGACTTCACAAAAGAGATTGAAATTAAGCAAAGGGAATTATGATAGCGATTCAACAATATTAACCCTCATCTAATATCTTGATATCCATAAGGTAATAGTTAAATTAGGACCAAAGACAAGAGATAGTATAGTGACACCATGAGACATACACGGTAAAGGGTGAAATTTACCTACAAGTCCATAAAATAGTTGGTAATACCTAGCTTGTCAGATTCTGTACGTATGACAGTGAAATGGTTGAATTGGGCTCCAAAAACTTATGAAGGTAGGAAGCCAGGGGGAACACAGTCTTAGTGTTTGTCTTAAATTATTTACAACCAAAAGCATTCTCAATTGGTTACTTTTCGTGATTACTACAAAACCCCTATTTACTTTCCCACACTTTTGGATACTTCAACAAATTTGAGATACGAGTTTGACCTATACCTTGTGGGATCGACCCCAGCCTAATTTGGTTACTATATTTGACCTCAACTACATTATATTTTGTTAGAGGTATAGTTTGGTTGACAACATTTGCATATATATCGGTGATGAGTATTTCTTGCTATGTGTTGTATGTGCTGATTAGACCTTTTGGGTTATGGGGCCTGATTTAGGTATTATTTATCTAGGCTATCTGGTTACTGTATTGTATTATTATTATGGTTAGTTTATCATAGGTTGATTATTGGCCTGATACTTAGATTCAATATATGATTATGATTCCTTGCTTTTAAGTTTATTTTATTATGACAAATTTTCTCATGGTTAGATGTATGGGTTAAATATCCTAATTATGTTAGATCTAGTTCCTACTATAATTGGGAGGCCTTAAGATTCTAGTATGACTATGCTAGGTTGTACCCTTAAGTTAACCATATTTATATATATGTATATATATATAAATACCATATGTAGTGTTGTATATCTTTCCTTGGCCTTGTATACTACTATACATATCCCTTTTCTACTCTTTATTTGTATATTGGCCAACGATACATTGTATGTTCTTAGGTCCCTGAGTATGAATAAAATATGATAGTTTATCCTCATTGTTTCCTTAGTTTTACTTTGAAAATTCTTGGATATTTGGGCATAGTTTACATTCTTTCTTGTATGTTATTTATATTTGCATTATATTTGGAGCTCAATCAGCAGTTGCCTACTGAGTACCACATGTTTTTTACTCATACTACACTTCTATAGCCGACAGATCACAGTACAAATTCTCGCCGTTGTTGTGTGCATCCTGCAGAGAAACTATGGTTTGGAGACATAGGGTGAGTTCCTAGCATTCGAAGTATTACTATTCTCTCTCGTATGTACTAGACTAGTCTCTATGTTGTATTCAGAGATGGGTTGTGTCAGTATATTTATTTAGTACTTCATTTTTTAGTCTTATCACGTTAGAAGCTCTGATATTGACTCCACTATGATTTGGGACTATCTTCTATATTTTAGCCTTTTATTTAATTTATTCTGCAATTTTCCTTCATTTCTCTTGGTAGTAAGTTACTACCAGTTCAGGACTACAAGTTAGATTACCTACTAATGGGTTATAGTTGGTGCTATCATGACCCAAAAAATTGGGTCATGACTCTTATAATACTTACTAAAATGGCCATAATTGTTTACTCTAAAATTCGATCGATGAACAGTTGGTGGTTTTGTAAACAAGTCTAAAACATATTTAATTTGGTATGTATTAGGAAAACTATTTCTTCATATTCAAGAAGCAATAATTGTTTAAAGTTAACCGTAATAGAATCTTAAATTTATTAAATTTTGAGATCATGTGTTCATAACATGCCATGTTGTACTAAAATAGACTGAAATTTGTCAAATCATGCAAATCTGTTCTAAAGTAAATTAAAGTGTGTAAAACATGAATAATTATTCAAGTACTATAACAAATGAGTTAAATCCATGGAAATCATGCTTAATAACTTTGTATGGGAACTATAACCACAATATATTGTGAGAAAACTAAACTTAAAGAATTTGGCATAATTAGGCGTGAACTCCAGATCATAAGTTAATAATAATCATAACTAAAAATCATAATTAAAACTAGATTTTAAGAATAAAGGTGAAAGGAATATCTTATTGAATACCCACATACCTATTTGATGGGGAATTTTGAACAAAAGCTTTAAGGATGAACCCTAGGTTTGGTAATGAACCTTCAAGATAATTTCCATATTCCACATATTTTAACTATTAAAGCTTTTATATAGAAACTCCAAATCATATATGAAAGCTGGGATTGATATTTCAGATATCGAGCTGTTCATTTGTTTTTTAGAGACAATTCTCTGTTTAAAAGTCTTCACTGGTTTCAAATGGCCACCAGGATAAAAACTTCAATAAAATAATCTCAAATGCAAATTCTGACTATGCCAGCAACTCTGAAATATTGATTTTAGGCTAGGTAATCCTTTAGTTTGGGTCCCGAGGCACCCTAGCTTATTTTGACGTATTTGTCAAAGAGTTGACAAAATGAAATATAGGTGTGGGATCCCATTTGGCTGAAATGACCTCAGATGGAAAATTCAAGTTCGCCATCGAGTATGAAATATTGAATTTGGTATGGTTAAATATTTTGTTTGCGTATTTAGGATTCTAAATATATCCCAAGGGCTTGAAGGAAACATGGAAGAACTTTCAAGTTTTAGCTATCAACTGATGCAACTACAATCACCATCTTTGGGTTGTGATCGTGGTGCTACAATCGTACAGTATGGGTCACGATCGCTATTAATCATGTAGCCATCAGGTAGTGCAATCGCACACGTCGGGGTTGCAATAGCGACTCCTAAATACCTGGACTGGGAATAAAATGGCTTTTTTTGCCCGATTTCAACCATTTTCTCACTCTTTCTTGAGAGTATAAGCCCTAAATGGAAAGATTGAGTGAAAATAAATCTTATTGGTGATTGGGAAGCTTGTGTAATATTTAATAATGCGATTATCATCTGTTTTAAGGTAAGAATTCACCCTTTTCTTGGTGAAATTCCTTGATAATTTGCTCAAAACCCCAAAACCTTAGGGCTTGATTTTATCCCCAACATAGCTTGGTTTTCATCCATTGATGAAGGCAATGATTCCTTGAACTTATATGAGTTATGGGTTGGCCTCGGAAATATGATTTCCACAAGTGGTACCCACATGGGTTTTTGAGATAATTTTTGGACTTGAAGTACAATGGTGCAGTATGGGTATCAATATTATCGTATTAACATGTAGAATAATTTTGTGATAGCTTGGCATTTCGATAAGGGGTTTTGAAAGGGAAAAGTAAATGTTTAGCAGTTCGTTGAGCTTTCTCTGCAGCTTGGTAGGCTAGGTTTATTCCCTTTTTAGATCGAGCTATGCCATAGTATATTTATGATATCTTGTTATGTTATGATGTATTTTAGGTGTTGAATTGATAAAATACAAGACTTGGGTAAGTTGAACAGTTTAGCCTAAATTAAAGTCGTAGAGTTTGAATGCTTGACTTGTTCCTTAGGCCTTAGGTGAATTGGACTTCATTACTCATGTTTAGCAAAAGAATGCCTTAGATTGCTCAAGATTAAGAAAAATTCTCTAGTTACACATACTTCGGGTTACTTGGCCGTAGTTGCTTACACTAATGGAAGTTGTCTTGGTTCTCATTTGGCTTGGTTGTTGTGTTTGAGAAGATCCTTCACCTTAGGACTAATTGTGTCTTGTTATACATCTAAGAATAGATTTAGATACCTTAGCCTAGTCCATTTTAGAAATTGACTTAGAATGTATTTAGAGGATTTAGAAGTTGTCTCTTTGACCCACCTTAAGTCAAATTTATGATAGTTCTCTTGAAAACCTTTGCACACTTATTATATGCTTAGAGAATTCCCGTTTGGGAAAATATTAAGGAACCTTGGTACTTGTTGGTTATGATGAATGATTTTAGAAGAAATTTCTAACCATTATGTGATGTGCTATAGAAATATAGCACTTACGATGCTTAAACTTGGAGAATATGTATGTATTTAAGGCTATTTTGTTAGATTTGATGAGTTTTTGGAGTGTTTTGCAGGAAATTAGGTTTTGGATTCTAAGTTTGAGAAAAAGATGAAAACAATGTTTTTTCACTTATTTGATCATTAATAGGTGTTTATGACACTTTTTAACTTGTTTATGACCAAAACATCCGTGGAAATTGAAGAAAAGCTAAAAACATTACTCCCGACACTTGCTAAGTTATCATGCGGACCACATATAGCACATGTGTACCACATATAGCACATGTGTACCACATGTAGCATATGTGTACCATATGTAGGTAAAACATGCATCGAAAGTTCAAAATCACGAGAGTAGAGCTGCAGGATTTTTTTGGTCCTGGCACTTACGGGCACTACTGTGCTCACTTTGCAGCCGCAAGTACCACTTGCACTCACTCTGCAGGGCACAAGTAGTGACCACAACTATCCACCGACCTCAACTTTTCTGGATTATTCCAAAACCATTTTATAGGGTTTCCATGTATCCCAATTACACTCCTATGAAGTTTCTAAGTCCTATTATGTGTGGGTAATTAAGTTTTCCTATTTAAGGTTGGATTTGATTTATATGGTTTCTTGTAATCTATAAATACCCTTTAGGCTTTGTTCATTCATTATTTTCACTTATTCATTATTCACATATTGAAGCAACTCAGAGGGAGGTCTTTTGGGTCCAAGGTCAAAAACTTCTAGTTGTTCTTGGTTTGTTATTCAATTTAAGACTTTGGAATTTATTCTTTCTTTATTGCGAGATTGATTTTGTAATTTTGTATGTGGATTCCATGACTGATCTCATAATAATGAGCGACCAATTTCCTTAACTAGGGTTGTGGGAACCTTGGTAGATTAACAAAGTATAGGAAGTGCCAAGTCGTTCTAGATAAAAATTCTTCCATGTAAAGGGTTTTCTTCATTCTTATTGATTTCTTAGCCATGGAACACATTAAGATCCAGCCAATATTATTGCTACTTACTCCAAAATTGGAGTAGTGACTAGGAAAAGAAGATCACAACAGTAATTTAAAGATTAACTGTAGATCCACACTAATAGGTATAATCTACGTAAGATGGTTAGCTATCATCTAATAGCTAGAGACTCAAAGGTAATAGTTAAATGGGGTCAATATAAGGGTTAGTAAGGTGACATCCTGAGACTCATAAGGTAAAATGTGAAGTTTGTACACTCATCCAAAAGATTATTGATGGTACATAACTTAATGATTCTACGTGTAAGATATTCGAATAGTTTGACTATGCACAATTAGTTTGCCGAGTTGAAAAGCCAAGGGGAGAACAATCCTAGTGTTCATATTAGATTGTTTACAACCAAAAGCAACCAAACCTTGTTACTTTTATATAGTCACTACAAATCCCCCCTTTTTTACTTTTTGGCATTGCCTGGTGATTTCAACAAGTTTGAGATAATTTTCCTACTTATTCCCTATGGGATTGACCCCAACCTAGTTGGGTTACTATATTTTGACAGCGACCACTTTATACTTCTTAGAACGGGTAGTTTGGGTGTTATCAAATTTTGGCACCGTTGTTAGGGAATATAGTCTCAAAAATCTAGATTGAGGTTGTTTGAGTTATTGGGTTTTATTTTCTTTTGTTTTATTTATTTTGTTGACCTACTCTTCTTGAGATGACAACCTATCCAGAGAAAGTATGGTGTGATGATGACTCTATCTTTATTGATCCTCTTTTTTTTTATATGATGCATTACTGTAGAAGCATGATAAATATATTGTTTGAACATAATGAGAGAATGTTTGACACGTTGGCGCTCTTAAAAAAAGGAAATCAATATTGTACTCAAAGGGTTAATAGGTTTGCCTTGAATATCTACCACTTACCATTGTATCTAGATGCAAAAGTTGTTGCATGTAATTCCCAACAAATTAGTTATATGTGGGTACGACTAAAAGAATTTTTAGAAGCCAACTTGAGGAGCTGAAATGGGAAGAGTCCAAAATTGCTTATGCTTTTATGGATAGTGTCACTCTTAAGGAGAGAATACTAGATTTATGTGGGGATGTAAAGAAGGATGAAATTCCTGAGTTGAGGCATAGTGGACCTTGTTTGAAGCATTTTTCCACATTATGCTTTGATATTCAGATCTTGATCGAGCCATCCGAGCCCGAAGAAGAGTGTAAGGAGGAGGAACCATATGTCTATATTCTTGAATTTGCTGAGCCAAATAACTATATTCCTCACATAAGGTCCAAGATGTAAAACGTGTCACATCTATTTATTGGGACCTTTATTTTTATATCTCCGTCCCATGAGCATAATGGGAAATCAAAAAAACAATTAAGGGTGCAGTTCATAAGTTTAAAGTGTAAAGGGAAATTTGAAGGCCATCTTTTTGGCTACCTTGATGAAGTCTGAGTAATCAAGGTACCCATGGGATTGATGTGGAAGTTTGAGTACCTAACCAAGCCCGTCATACCATAACGTGAAATCAAGTGCTGCTTGGGAGAAAATCTAAGGTATTTTGTTAATTGTATCCGTGTTACGTGATTGACGTCAGATGTCCGCGCCTAGGGTGGCACGAGTCTATTCCTAATTCTCTTGTTTTGTAGAGGTTTGAAGTATTGGGGATAATGCATGATTTTAATTTGGGGGTAGGGATGCTTGTGGGTCTTGATGTCCTCTTGGGGTTTTGTGGTCATGCCTCTTTTCCCCAAAGTTTTGTTCCTAATAGAGCCGACATGTTTAGGCATATTATGTTTTTTTTTGTGATTTTTGTATTTAACTAGAAGAAAATTGAGTATCTACACCAGTTAACATGTTTTTGGTGATGATACCCCTTTAATAGCTTGTTTTTGAACTGTGTGTTATGTATATATATTTGACTATTGTGAATCTTGTTATGGCATTAGGATTAGGGACATGATAATCACTTGATAATAGTTGTATGAACCAGATAAGTAGATTTTAAGTTTGACAAGTCTCAAAGCTTCAGGTTGCTTGGTTTCTCGGATAATGATTGGACTGGATCCGCTGCTGATATGAGAAGTACTTTTGGACATTGTTTTAGCCTAGGTTTATTTCATGGTCATCTAAGAAGAAGGAAATTGTTGCACAATCCACTACAGAGGTTGAATTCATAGCAACAACAGCAGCAGTAAACCAAGACCTATGGCTCAGAAAGATTATGTGTGATTTACATATGGAAAAAAATGATAGTACTGAGATTCTAGTCAACAACCAGGCAGATATTGCAATCTCAAATGATCCGATGTTTCATAGAAAGACCAACCATTTCAACATCAAGATCTATTTCTTGAGAGGAGTGTAGTAAAAGGGAGAAGTGACTTTATGCCATGTGTGTGAGATGCTATTTAGTTCCCTTTGTGTGTTAAATCTAGAACTTGCCTGGTTAGTCATGCCTAGGTTATAGGATAGTCGGTTATGAAAGGATCATAGGCTATTTTTGAGTTTAGTCTACTTTTATCCTAAATGACCTTCGATATGTTAAATAATATCCCTTGATCACTGTTTTGAACCTTATAGCCTATTTTTCTTATTTCACCTATTCACTTTCCCATTTATATTATAATGAACCTATTTTGGCCCTGATCTTTCTTCGACATTGTGCACCTCAACTCAGGTAAAATGCCTAAGTTGAGGGTGGCTATTATAAGGGTGTGTAGTGTAAAATGGGTATGAAAAAGGGTAAAATAAGAGAAAAAAGTTAGTAGGGTTGTGTGTGATAGTAAAAGAAAAGAAAAGAAGAAAAGAAAAATTGTGCAAAAGTGAAAAAGAAAGAATAAAAGAACACACCCAGTCTGAATGTTCTTTAAAATATAAAGGGAGAAATAAGGGAGAAAATAAAGTAAAAAATGATTAATTAGTGAGACCCCAAAATAAGTTTAGTGTTGTAATGACCGGAAATCACCTCCCGGGACGTCACACGGTGCTTAAGGCTACCAGTAGCCCCAAACTAATCCTTTGAGCCTATTACTACATATAATAACTCAATTCGAGATGAAATAAACAAAACACTGGTACTGTCATATCAAATGATAGGAAATACGAAGAAAATACTCGGTCCAAACGACCACAAAACTGGAAATCTCAACATCCTAACAATATGATAACTAGTCTGACAAAGCCTCTACTACTCCATGAACTAGAGGGAAATTGGGAAAGGTCCCCAACTGACTCAAACTGAACTGAAAGAAATAATATATCTGCTAAAACTCTAAAATGTCTGAAAATAGGTCCTCGAACCATGAGGACTCACCACTGTGGAGATGTAGACAAAGGTACTCAAAAATCACTTACGAGGCTGGGACTGAGCACTTAAACCTACATTATAAGGAAATGTAGCACATAGACGTATATGTAGATCAGCACTTGGGAATATATTGAGTACATGGGGGTGTATGCATTTACAGAAAACAATATCCATACTCTTTAATCAAATCATGCATGTAATTAGGAATGACTCACATAGCTTGAATAAGTCTGAAATGTAAAGCTCATAAATCATGTATAATGAAGCTTGTAACACAAATCTCGTGAGTCATTAGACTTTAGCTTTAAAATCTGAACTCTTCTCTTATTCTCATTACTCGAATACTAAATAAAGATTTAAACAATACTTTCAAAATCATGTACATATCTCATGGAGAGTAAAACTTCTTTAATGCTCAAGAACTTAGAACTCTTTTAAACTCAAGACACTTGGAACTCAGAATTCTATAACTCTTACTAGTAGAGAAAACTACTTTCTTCTTGGGAAAATTTTACTTCAAGATACAATTTTGAAAGTCTTATTATTAGGGAAAATCACTTTTCTTAAATCTGTAGGGAAAGTATTCTATCTCAAGGTAAAATACTTTAGGGAGGTTTGATAATGCTCAAACTACACCTCCCTAATGAGAATGTAAGCGATTATTATCAATATATAACCTAACTAGGTTGGGGTCGAATCCCATAGGGAATATGGTGTGAATCTGAGTTGTATGTGAGTTAATCAATTGATAGTTAGTAGATTTCGGTAAATTGGGGGTTATGAGAATTTAGCAAATATTTGTTGGCCACTTTAGTTTCAGTGTTTATAATCAAGAGTTTATGGAAAACTAGAATTATGTTCTTTATGGGTTTTGGTACTTGACAGATGCTAATAGTGATTCAAGATTCTCATGATAGTTAGGAACAATAGATTGTCTTTATCAAAATTATGCCTAAATGTCTCTCGACCTACTTAAGAATTTAATTACCTAATCCTCTCGGACTTAGGGAATATATATTCACTGACCAGACTTTACCTCAGGTTAATTAACCTTGTTAAAGCATCAATTATTAAACGGAAGGTTGGTAGCTTCCAAGTCTCTATCAATAATTCACTTCCTCCAATAGTTGATTTCTTATCTCAAGAAAATCAAAGCAGGTGCTATCTATCGTTTGCAACGAATAGACAATAATTAAGACCTCGAAATTATCAAGAAGTCCTATTACCTTTAGAATCTTGAACACTGAGCAACTTACCATGACCTAGCCCATAGATCCGATAATTCGGGTTAAAGGGATTTAGCCACTCATAATGTAATAATCGATGCAACCAATTAAATTCATAATTTGAAAGATTAACTTTCAGCAAGATGTATAGAAACGAGTGTTTCTCAGATTAGATCAAAGTAGAAATTCCAAAATATTGATGATAATCTCTTCAAAGTTTATTGTTTTGTTCAAGCCAAGAAACTAGAGAGAAAATAACAAAATACGTGCGTTCAAAAATAGGTTCAGAATCCCTCTTAGAAAACCATAAACTATGATTTAAATTCTTTAGCCTAATTATGGAACAAAAATCACAGAGTTCAGTGTTCTTCTTCGATTAGGTGACGACATGCGTGACCACGCCTTATTAGGAGGTTGACGACTTATCATAGATGTTGTCAGCTTCTCTTTAATTTTGACTATTTCTGCTTAAGACTAACGGTGAATCCTGACAGCTTATTAAAATTGTGACAACTTATCAGACAATATCGTCACTTCTCCACCTCACCTACCATGTTCTGTCTAAGGCTGACGACGACTCTAACAGTTTATCACAAGGTTGACGACTTAACAAATATCATCGTCATTTTTTCCAACTGAATCCCATTCTTTGTTTAAGTCTGACGATAAAACTGATAATTTATCAGAGTGCTGACGACTTATCATGATTGTCGTCAGCCACACGTATCTTCTATTTACTTCAGATTTAAACTCTTTTACTTCCATCATTGTTGGTTCTCTTCCATCTTGACTTCCACTGCAAACCCAGAGATAAAAAAATCAAAAACGACAAAAGTTGCTTAAGACTTTGCAATTATTCTCAGTTAAAAGCCTCAAATGTGTTAGCATTTGTTCACATATCAACACCCTCAACTTAAAACAATTTCTTGTCCTCAAGCAACTAAAACACAACCAAGACGATACAAAGTACATTTGGCAGTCAATCATCTATATTATCTCAAAACCATCTGTACCTTCTCCAAGGTCAATTAATTCCAAATCAACTGTGTATGCTACTGTAGAACAACAACGTGACACATGGAAATAAAGATATGGCATCAAATCAACTACAACAACCATACATGTATCAAGCTTACACTATCCAAATAAGTTAGCAACTAGGAATGTAACCAGTGTGCCTTTAGTACAAAGAAGTCCCATTGCACTTATATCAGACATCATATATGTAACCATGGGGACAATCAAAAGACACTAACTCTCAGAATGAAGTTCCAATCAATGCATTCCGAATACCATAGGCTTGACCTTATTTTAATTACTAAGATCTTTAGACAGGACACCTAGGATCTCTATAGGTCTTCTCTTAGGCTTGTAATGTTGGCTAGGGGCTGGTATGATACTCGATGATATTTAAAGTGACTAAGCCTCCTTGGCACTACACTAGATTTTGGGTTTCACTCATTAGCCTTTTTCTATTCTTCTCTTTTCTTGATTACACTTATTTAGGATGGGTGCGGTTCTTTTCTACAATCACTTCTTTTTTTTTCACAACTTTTCCTTTCTTGCTCTTTTCCACCGCACCCAACATTTTATTCTTTTCTTTTATTCTACTTTTCTTCATACTCATTTGACATCACACACTCCTATGGTAGCCACCCTCAACTTAGGCTAATTGTCTAAGTTAAAGTGCACAATGTCCATGGAGGACCAGGGCCAAAAAAGGGTCATTATGATAAAAATGGGAAGGTGATAGGTATACTAAAAAGAATAGGCATTCAGGCTCAAAATCAGGATCAAGGGACATTATTTACACATGGAAGGTCATTTAGGCTAAAAGTGGACTAATATCAACAACGACCTATGATCCTTTACTAACCGCTATCCTACAACCAAGGAAAGATGAACCGGGCAAGTTCAGGATTTAACACACAACGGGAACTAGGTAGTATCTCACACACATATGACACAAAGGTACATCACAAGATACTACCCATTCGGTTCATGCAATTGTTTAGAAATAGTTATCATGTTACTAGTACTAATGCCATAACAAGATGCACAGTAGTCACACATAAATGAATATCACAGAGTTCAAAAATCAACAGAAATATGTTAACTTCCTAAGGTACTTGTATTTCTCCTAGTTAACTACAACATTTCACTACAAATCACAATATGCCTTAACATGTTGGCTCTACTAGTAACAAGACACTGGGAAAACGAGGCACGAAAACAAAAACCTCAAGAGGACATTAACACCCACAAGTAGCTCCACCCTCAACTTAAAATCATGCAATGTCCCCAATGCGTCAAACCAAAACAATAGAGTTAGAAACATACCTGTGGCACCATGGGTGCGAAGATCTGATGTCAATCACATAATACGAATACAAACAACAAAATACCTTAGGTTGCCTCCCAAGAAGCGCTTGATTTAATGTCGTGGCAGACCTGACTTAATTTTTTCCTCCACCTTGAGGATATGAATTTCAACCCTAACTTAGAGTCTATCTTCTTGCCTCGCTCGTAGGGGGCGGTACAAAAATTAATAAGTCGAGTAATGGATTAAGCGGGGTAAACCACTTGGCCTTAAAGTGAGGTATGTTTTTATGTTGCTTATCAAGTGTAAAATAAAGAATATAGGATTCTTGTTCCTCTTCTTCACACTCTTCCACTATTTTAGATGATTCCACAGACAAGATATAACATAAACATAATGTGGAAAAATGATTCGAGTGAGGCCCAACTAATTCTACTTCAAAATATACACTATCTACTGCATACTCACTTTTATTCACCTTCTCAATGTCAGTCTCAAGATCTAGATGGCAATCGAGTGGTTGCGATTCTTGAGGTTTCTCCTGAAATTGGCTAATGTCCTCCTCATATTCTTCTTTGTTTAGCCACTATAAACATGGTGGGAGCGGTAAATCTTTTAGCTTTGCCCGCAGCTGTTCTTGATTCTCTAAGATTCGTTTCATCAATTTGTTCTCTTGAATCATGACAACACACATATCTTCAGTATGATCACTTTGACCACAAGACAAACACCAAGTTACAGTAAGTAGGACAGTATCCACATCATATTATGAAGGTCCCATCCATACAGTTCCAGGTAAATCTGGACAGCAAGCCTCAAAATATGGTCCCCCACAATAATAACAAGAATCATCACAAGAATCGTCATTACTCAAAAAATCATCTATCTAGGCTGACATCTCAAGAAAGGTGTGATAAAAATAAAAGAATATAAAAAATAAACTAACAAATATTTACAAGTTTGAATTCAAGAAAGTAAACTAAAATTCTAAACCAACTCAATACGCCAAATTGTTCCCCGAGAACGGCGCCATTTTTGATAACGCTCAAACTACACCTCTCTAATGAGAATGTAAGTAATTATTGTCAATATATAACCTAACAAGGTTGGGGTCGAATCTCACAGGGAATATTGTGTGAATCTGAGTTGTATGCGAGTTAATCAACTGATAGTTAGTAGTTTCCAAAAAAATTGGGGGTTATGTGAATTTAGCAAATAATTGTTGGTCTCTTTGTTTCAGTGTTTGTAATCAAGAGTTTATGGAAAACCAGAATTATGTTCACTATGGGTTTTGGTACTTGATAGATGCTAATAGTGATTCAAGATTCTCATGATAGGTAGGAACAACAAATTGACTTTTTCGAAGTTATGCCTATATGTCTCTCGACCTACTTAAGCATTTAATTACCTAATCCTCTCGGACTTAGGGAATTTATATTCATTGACCAGACTTCACCTCAGGTTAATTAACCTTGTTACAACATCAATTATTAAACGGAAGGTTGGTAGCTTCCAAGTCCCTATCAATAATTCACTTCCTACAACAGTTGATTTCTTATGTCAAGCGAATCAAAGCAGGTGCTATCTATCGTTTTCAACCAATAAACAATAATTAAAACCTCAGAATTATCAAGGAGTCCTATTACCTTTAGAATTTTGAACACTTAGCAACTTACCAAGACCTAACCCGTAGATCCCATAATTCGAGTTAAAGGGATTTAGCCACTCATAATATAATAATCAATGCAACAAGTTGAATTCATAATTTGAAAGATGAACTTACAGCAAGATGAATAGCAATGAGTGTTTCTCAGATTAGATCAAAGTAGAAATCCCAAAATATTGATGATAATCTCTTCAATGTTAATTATTTTATTCAAGCCAAGAAACTAGAGAGAAAATAGCAAAATACGTGCGTTCCAAAATAGGTTCAGAATCCCCCTTAGAAAGCCCTAAACTATGCTTTAAATACTTTAGCCTAATTATGGAAAAAAATCACAGTGTTCAGTGTTCTTCTTCGATTAGGTGACGACATGCGTGACCACGCCTTATCAGGAGGCTGACGACTTATCACAGATGTCGTCAGCTTCTCTTCAGTTTTGACTATTTCTGCTTAAGACTGACGGTGAATCCTGACGACTTATTAGAATTGTGATAACATATCAGACAATATCGTCACTTCTCCACCTCACCTCCCATGTTCTGTCTAAGGCTGGCGACGACTCTGACGGCTTATCACAAGGCTGACGACTTAACAAATATCATCGTTACTTTTTCCAACTGAATCCTATTTTTCGTTTAAGGTTGACAATGAAGTTGATAACTTATCAGAGTGCTGACGATTTATCATGAATGTCGTCAGCCACACGTCTCTTTTATTTGCTTCAGATTTTAACTCTTTTACTTTCTTCATTGTTGGTTCTCTTCCATCTTGACTTCCACTGCAAACCCAAAGTTAAAAAAATCAGAAATGACAAAAGTTGATTAAGACTTGGCAATTATTCTCAGTTGAAAGCCTCAAATGTGTTAGCATCTGCTCACACATCAACACCCTCAACTTAAAACAATTACTTGTCCTCAAGAAACTAAAACAAAACCAAGATGATAAGAAGTACATTTGGCAGTCAATCATCTATATTATCTCAAAACCATCTTTACCTTTTCCAAGGTCAATTAATTCCAAATCAACTGTGTATGCTACTGTAGAACAACAACAAGACACACAGAAATCAAGATATGACATCAAATCAACAACAACAACTATGCATGTATCAAGCTTACACTATCCAAACAAGTTAGCAACTAGGAATGTAACCAGTGTGCCTTTAGTACAAAGAAGTCCCATTGCACTTATATCAGACATCACATATGTAACCATAGGGACAGTCAAAAGACACTAACTCTCAGAATGAAGTTCCAATTAATGTATGCCGAATACCAAAGGCTTTCCCTTATTTTCATTACCAAGATCTTTAGACAGGTCACCTAGGATCACTATAGGTCTTCTCATAGGCTTGTAATATAGGCTAGGGGCTGGTATGATACTCGATGATATTTAAAGTGACTAAGCCTCCTTGGCACTACACTAGCTTTTGGGTTTCACTCATTAGCCTTTTTCTATTCTTCTCTTTTCTTGATTACTCTTATTTAGGATGGGTGCGGTTCTTTTCTACAATCACTTCTTCTTTTTCACAACTTTTCCTTTCTTGCTCTTTTCCACCGCACCCAACTTTTTATTCATTTCTTTTATTCTACTTTTCTTCATACTCATTTTACATCACACACTCCTATGGTAGCAACCCTCAACTTAGGCTATTTTTCTAAGTTAAAGTTCACAATGTCCATGGAGGACCAGGGCCAAAACAGGGTCAGTGTGATAAAAATGGGAAGGTGATAGGTATAGTAAAAAGAATAGGCATTCAGGCTCAAAATCAGGATCAAGGGACATTATTTACACATGGAAGGTCATTTAGGCTAAAAGTGGACTAATATAAACAACGGCCTATGATCCTTTACTAACCGTTATCCTACAACCAAGGAAAGATGAACCGGGCAAGTTCTGGATTTAACACACAACGGGAACTAGGTAGTATCTCACACACATATGACACAAAGGTACATCACAAGCTACTACCCATTCGGTTCATGCAATTGTTTAGAAATAGTTATCATGTTACTAGTACTAATGCCATAACAAGATGCATAGTAGTCACACATAAATGAATATCACAGAGTTCAAAAATCAACAAAAACATGTTAACTGCCTAAGGTACTTGTATTTCTCCTAGTTAACTACAATATTTCACAACAAATCACAATATGCCTAAACATGTCGACTCTACTAGTAACAAGACTCTGGGAAAACGAGGCACGACTACAAAAACCTCAAGAGGACATTAACACCCACAAGTAGCCCCACCCCCAACTTAAAATCATGCAATGTCCCCAATGCGTCAAACCAAAACAAGAAATTTAGAAACGTACCTGTGGCACCATTGGTGCGAAGATCTGATGTCAATCACATAATACGAATACAAACAACAAAATACCTTAGGTTCCCTCCCAAGCAGCGCTTGATTTATTGTCGTGGCATGACCTGACTCAATTTTTTCCTCCACCTTGAGGATATGAATTTCACCCCTAACTTTGAGTCTATCTTCTTGCCTCACTCGTAGGGGGCGATACAAAAATTAATAAGTCGAGTAATGGATTAAGCGGGGTAAACCACTTGGCCTTAAAGTGAGGTATGTTTTTATGTTGCTTATCAAGTGTAAAATAAAGAATATAGGATTCTTGTTCCTCTTCTTCACACTCTTCCACTATTTTAGATAATTCCACAGACAAGATATAATATAAACATAATGTGGAAAAATGATTAGAGTGAGGCCCAACTAATTCTACTTCAAAATATACACTATCTACTGTATACTCACTTTTATTCACCTTCTCAATGTCAGTCTCAAGATCTAGATGGCAATCGAGTGGTTGCGATTCTTGAGTTTTCTCCTGAAATTGGCTAATGTCCTCCTCATATTCTTCTTTGTTTATCCACTATAAACATGGTGGGAGCGGTAAATCTTTTAGCTTTGCCCGCAGCTATTCTTGATTCTCTAAGATTCATTTCATCAATTTATTCTCTTGAATCATGACAACACACATATCTTTAGTATGATCACTTTGACCACAAGACAAACACCAAGTTACAGTAAGTAGGACAGTATCCACATTATATTATGAAGGTCCCATCCATACACTTCCAGGTAAATCTGGACAGCAAGCCTCAAAATATGGTCCCCCACAATAATAACAAGAATCATCACAAGAATCGTCATTACTAAAAAAACCATCTATCTAGGCTGACATCTCAAGAAAGGTGTGATAAAAATAAAAGAATATAAAAAATAAACTAACAAATATTTACAAGTTTGAATTTAAGAAAGTAAACTAAAATTCCAAACCAACTCAATACGCCAAATTGTTCCCCGGCAACGGCGCCATTTTTGATAATGCTCAAACTATACCTCTCTAATGAGAATGTAAGTGATTATTGTCAATATATAACCTAGCAAGGTTGGGGTCGAATCTCACAGGGAATATTGTGTGAATCTGAGTTGTATGCGAGTTAATCAACTGATAGTTTGTAGTTTCCAGTAAATTGGGGGTTATGAGAATTTAGCAAATAATTGTTGGACTCTTTGTTTCAGTGTTTGTAATCAAGAGTTTATGGAAAACCAGAATTATTTTCACTATGGGTTTTGGTACTTGATAGATGCTAATAGTGATTCAAGATTCTCACGATAGGTAGGAACAACAGATTGACTTTATCGAAGTTATGCCTATATGTCTCTCGACCTACTTAAGCATTTAATTACCTAATCCTCTCGGACTTAGGGAATTTATATTCATTGACCAGACTTCACCTCAGGTTAATTAACCTTGTTACAACATCAATTATTAAACGGAAGGTTGGTAGCTTCCAAGTCCCTATCAATAATTCACTTCCTACAACAGTTGATTTCTTATGTCAAGCGAATCAAAGCAGGTTCTATCTATCGTTTGTAACCAATAAACAATAATTAAAACCTCAGAATTATCAAGGAGTCCTATTACCTTTAGAATTTTGAACACTTAGCAACTTACCAAAACCTAACCCATATATCCCATAATTCAGGTTAAAGGGATTTAGCCACTCATAATGTAATAATCAATGCAACAAGTTGAATTCATAATTTGAAAGATTAACCTACAGTATGATGAATAGCAATGAGTGTTTCTCAGATTAGATCAAAGTAGAAATCCCAAAATATTGATGATAATTTCTTCAAAGTTAATTATTTTATTCAAACCAAGAAATTAGAGAGAAAATAACAAAATACGTGCGGTCCAAAATAGGTTCAGAATCCCCCTTAGAAAACCCCAAAATATGCTTTAAATACGTCAGCCTAATTATGGAAACAAAATCACAAAGTTCAGTGTTCTTCTCAGATTTGGTGACAACATGCGTGACGCCTTATCAGGAGGATGCCAACTTATCACGGATGTTTTCAGCTCCTCTTTAATTTTGAAAATTTCTGCTTAAGGCTGACGGTAAATCCTGACGGCTTATCAAAATTGTGACGACATATCAGACAATGTCGTCACTTTCTACCTCAGCTCCCATGTTCTATCTAAGGCTGACGGCGACTCTAACGGCTTATCACAATGCTGGCAGCTTATCACATGTCGTCTTCACTTCTTTCAACTGAATCCCTTTCTTTATTTAAGGCTGACAATGAATCTAATAACTTATCAGAGTGCTGACGACTTATCAAAAATGCCGTCAGCCACACTTCTCTTCTATTTGCTTCAGATTTCAATTTTTTTACTTCCATCATTGTTGGTTTTCTTGTATCTTGACTTCCACTGCAAAATCAAAGATAAAAAAAATCAAAAATGACAAAAGTTGCTTAAGACTTTGCAATTATTCTCAGTCAAAAGCCTCAAATGTGTTAGCATATGCTCACACATCAAGGTTCTCTTAACTAACATAAATCATGCGAGTTATATGGATTCCAACGTCTTGTCCTCCTAAGGAAGAATCCTCACATTGGGGAGAGGCATCATACTCTTTCCAGGGAGTATAACCTCAACTCAGTAATCACTTATGTCGGCCTCGGGCCCATAAATCTCAATCCTATGGTGGGACACAGTTATGGAGCATGAAACCGTAGTAACTTACCCAACTCGGTGCTAAATACTACTCCCTTTAGTTTGCTACGCTCTCTTGGAAATACACTTTAAAAATAATCTCTTAGTTCATAAAGAACCCAACTATAAAATCTGTAATCTCATGTAATAAAGTGGATTTCAAAGCAACTATGACTATTAAGGTAAAAACTTTCTCAATAATCTCAAAGCACTAAAATCATGGGTGCTATATCGCAAATCTCAAGTAGGGATTAATGACCCATAATCAAATCTCAAGTTAAGACTCATAAAAATGCATACTAGATATCATATGGACTCATAAATCATATAGAAATTTGGAATTTACAGCAATTTGTCTCAAAATCTCAACGTACTCATATACTTCAATTTCTAGAGCATTGCAACCATTAAATTCTCAAGGAATAACAATATAGGGTATAAACCCATCTTCAATTTCTTAAGAAAACATGTAAAATCATGCTATTTGACTTTCAATTCACGGGAAACATCAAAAGCTTGCAACCAATAACAATGGGTGAAAAATCCTAATTCAATTTCATGTAAAATCTCATAAATTGCAGAAAAATTATAGTTTAAAATAAGTCTTTTGGAACAAGGGTGAAAGGATTACCCTTGTTCAAAATCCCACATACCTTAGATTGTGTAATTAGATGTACAAGCTTGTTTAGAACTCTTCCTCTTACTCTTTGAGAAAAGGTTCTTGAAGCCTTCGACTTGGGGAACTCAAATCTCAAATTAATTTGAAGAATCTATGGTGAGTTCTTGAATTTCTTGGAGAAGGGTTTTGGATTTTCTCTTGAGGGAGAAACCCTAGCTCTTTGATGTTTTGGGAGATAATAAGGTTATCTTCTTCGTTTTGAATATATCAGGGTATTAAAAGGGAAAAGATCCAAAGGATCCTTACAAAAATGACTTAAAAATACTGAACGGGATTTGCGACGGTCAGAGCGATGGTCCGTCGCTAGTTTGATAGTCCGTCGCACATTAGTAAGAAAAAAGACACACTGCCTTAGTTGCGACGGTCCTAGCGATGGTCCGTTGCTAGCTTGACGGTCCGTCGTCTTGGCCGTCACTCTTGGGCCATAAGAGGGAGTCACTGCTTTGGTTGCAACGGTCCGGGCGACGGTCCATCACAAACTAGACGGTCAGGGCGACGGTCCGTCGCAAACATGACGGTCCATCAACCTATCTATCGCACCTGGGCGGTTCTGACAGCTCTCAGTAAAACGGACATAACTTCTCACCCCGATACCGGATTTGGACGAAATTGGTATCGTTGGAAAGATAATTCAATTCTCTACATGAAAAAATGTTGATATTAGCGAAATTATCCATGGTTTAAAATATTTCTCACTAGGGAAATTAGCCCTTACACTTCTTAAATAAGAAACTCAACTTAAAAAAAAAGGGGTATTACAATATCTCCCCCTTGGGAATATTCATCCTCGAATGCCGCTTGTTTGACCAACAACACAGGAAAAACTGAGTACATATAGCTGAAGCAATTTTCTAAACGACTCAAAATCTTTCTAAACTCTTGAATACTTTGGAAATTGCAAGAACTCATGCAAGAATAGATATATAGCTGAACTTTAGATTTAGAAGGGCTGAGTAAGGAAGAATAATACCTTCGTCTTGATCTAAACTCACGAAAAAGAGGTGCAGGTACTTGGCTCGATTGGCTGCTTTTTCCTCCCAAGTAGCAGCCTTAACTGACTGGTTCTGCCACAAAACTTTGACCAAGGGAACCTCTTTGTTCCCCAGTCTACAGATATGAATATCTAGGATCTCAACAGGAATTTAATCGAATGAAAGACTGTTCTAAATATCATCACTCTCCGAAGGATCCACTACAACGGAATCACCAATATGCTTCTTAAGCATGTAGACATGAAAAATAGGATGAACGGCTGACAACTCTGCGGGGAACTCAATTTCATAGGTTATTTTCCCAACACGACTCAAAACTCTATAGGGGACAACATAACAGGGACTAAGCTTCCCCTTTTTACCAAACCTCTTCACCTCTTTCATCGGTGAAATTTTTAAGTACACCAAATAACCTACCTCAAACTCAAGACCTCTTCTCCTCACAAAGGCATATGACATTTGATGACTCTGATCTGTCTTTAACCTTTCTCTAATCAACTTAACTTTCTCCAAAGCATCAAACACTGCATCAGGCCCAATCACAACAACTTCACCCATTTCAAACCATCCAATGAGTGATCTACATCTTCTACCATACAAAGCCTCAAATGGTGCCATCTCAATGCTAGCATGGTAACTATTATTATAAGCAAACTCTATCAATTAAAAATTCTCATCCTAACTACCTTTGAAATCAAGAGCATATGCCCTTAATATATTCTTTAGAGTCTGAATGGTCTTCTAAGCCTGACCATCTGTCTGCGGATGAAAAGCAAAACTCAAATGAACATGGGTACCAAGACCCTGCTAAAATGTTCTCCAAAATTGAGAAGTAAATTTAGTACCCCTGTCCAAAATCAATGACTAGGTAACTCCATGCAACTTGACAAACTCTCGGATGTAGAACAACCCAAATAGAATCATGATGACAATGCGAAAGAGGTTAACCAGTCAGGAAGTCCATATTCACTTCTTCCCACTTCCAAGTGGGTATACTAAACTCTTACATCGCACCACTAGATCTTTAGTGCTCTATCTTAACATGTTGGCATGTTGCACACTTTGCTACAAACTCAGCTATATCCTTCTTCATATCGCCCCACCAATAGATTTCCTGCAAGTCATAGTACATCTTGGTAGCACTAGGATAAATGGAATACCGCACGCCATGTGCTTCAGCCATAATCCTCTTCCTCAGATCATCAACACACGGAACACACAACCTACCCTACAATATCAATAAACCATCTCCCCCTTGGAAGAAAACCTCTACCTTTTGGTCCTTAACTGACTCCTTCAGTCTTACCAAACTAGGATCTCGGTCTTGCTTCTCCTTCACTTCCGAAACTAAAGAGGATTCAGAACTACTTTGCACCAAAGTACTTCCCTCAGCTGAATCAAGAAACCTAACACCTAATCTAGCAAGACAATGCACATCATAAGCTAACTCTTTCTTACCTTCCTCTACATGAGTAACACTATCTATAGAAAACCTGTTAAGGGTATCTGCCATTACATTGGCCTTGCCCGGGTGATACAACATACTTATATCATAGTCTTTTAACAACTCTAACCACCTCCTCTGTCTAAGATTCAACTCCCCCTGGGTAAACACATATTGCAGGCTCTTATGATCAGTAATCACATCAACATGGACACCATGAAGATAGTGTCTCCAGATTTTTTATGCAAAGACCACAACAACTAATTCAAGATCATAGGTTGGGTAGTTCTTTTCATGCGTCTTCAACTGTCTAGAGGTATAGGCTATAACCTTACCTCTTTGCATCAACACACAACCCAAACCAACTCTACAGGCATCATTATACACCATAAAATGATTTTTACCATCAGCAAAGTCAACACAGGGGCTGAAGTAAGTCGAGTCTTCAACTCCTGAAAACTCTTCTGACACGAATCTGACCACTGGAATTTAACTTTATTTTGGGTCAACTGGGTCATGAGAGACGCAATAGAAGAGAAACCTTTAATAAAATGGTGGTAGTAGCCAGCTAGACCTAAGAAACTTCTAATGTTAGAGGGGGAAATAGGTCTAGACTAATTTCTTACAGTTTATGTCTTTTGGGGATCAACTCTAATGCCTTCGGCTGAAATGATATGACCCAGAAAGGCTACTGATCTTACACAAAATTCACACTTACTGAATTTGGTAAAGAACTGGTGATCTCTAAGTGTTTGCAAGAAAATTCAAAGGTGATCTGCATGGTCGTTCTCAGTACGGGAGTACACATGGATGTCATCTATGAAAACCATGACAAATATATCAAGATATTGCTTGAGCACTCGATTTATGAGGTCCATAAAGGCTGCTGGGGAATTGGTTAGCCCAAAAGATATGACTAGAAACTCAAAGTGACCATAGCAGGTTCAAAAAGCTATCTTTGGGATATCACATTCCCTCACCTTAATCTTGTGATAGTCGAATCTAAGGTCTATCTGGGAGAAATAACTTGCACCTTGCAACTGATCAAATAGGTCATCAATTCTCAAAAGAGGATACTTATGTTTAACTGTGACCTTATTAAGCTGATGATAGTTAATGTACATACGTAAAGAACCATCTTTCTTTCACACGAATAAAATAGGTGCACCCCAAGGAGAAATACTGGGCCTTATGAAACCTTTGTCTAAAAGATCTTTGAGTTGCTCTTTCAACTCCTTAAGCTCTATAGGTGACATACGATAAGGTGGGATAGAAATCAGGTGAGTATCAGGAAGAAGGTCAATCCTGAATTCTATCTCTCTATCGGGAGGGGCCCCTGGGAGATCTTCTAAAAAAACATCAGGAAATTCATTAACAATGTTGATTGCCTGAATAGGTGGAGCCTCGAATTAGTGTCTTTAACTCTAACTAGGTGATAGATACAACCTTTGGATAATAGTTTTTTGGCTTTGAAATAGGAAATAAAATTAATCTTGGGAGTTACAGAACTACCGGACCACTCAAAAACTGGTTCATCAGGAAACTGAAACTTGACCACACGGGTACGACCGTCTATAGATGCATAAAAAGAATGAAGCCAATCCATACCCAGAATAAGGTCAAAATCCACCATGTGTAACCCTATTAAATCAGTAAATATGACTCTATAAAGAACCGCAACAGGATAATTTTTGTACACTTGCTTAGCAACCACCGACTCCCCTACTGGTGTGGAAACTAGAAAAGGCTCAGGAATCTTTTCGGGACTTATTTCAAAATTCACAGTGACTAATGGGGTCACATAAGAGAAACTTGGCCCGAGGTCCAACAACACATAAATATCAAAGAAAAATACACAGAGTATACCAGTAACAATGTCGGGAGAGTCCTCCTACTCCTGATGGGATGGTAAAGAATATAATCTGTTCTGGTGCTGACCACCAGTAGCGCTAGATAAAGCACCTTAAATAGGGACTGGACGAGGTACAGGAGTTGGTGCACTATTAGTTTGTGCCTGAGGTTGAGAATCGTTGTTCCCCTGCCAAGCATGCGGAAATCTCTGAGTCTGTGGTCCAGCTTTCCACAACTGAAACAACCCCTCAGATCTGCTAAACACTCACTGGGATAATCTCTACTAGACTTAGAACAAGGAGGATAGCGGGGTCTGTTACTTTCACAGTTCTATGACCTAGACATAAAAGACCTGTTCACTTACTCCTACCTACCTCTAGGCAGGGGAGCACTAGAAAATGAAGGCACTGGCATAGACAAATAACTCTAAAAATGTGGACGGTTCCCTCTATGGTACCTAGCCTTACTATACTCATGCTGCAGGGATCTAGTCCTCATGTTACCCCTCACTTTATCTCTCCCTCTTATATTATCCACCTCTATCTACTTTGTATGCATCATCAACCTAGCCAGATCAATAACCCTATTCAGCATCGCCGTCCTACACTATTTTAGTACCAAACAAGAAACAGCTGCCACGAACTTGCTTATGCTAGCTCGGGTGTCAGAAATAAAATCAGGAGCATTCTTGGCCAACTGGTTGAACTTCAAGCAGTACTACTTAACAGTCATGGAGCCCTTCCTTAAGTTCATAAACTCCTCAATCTTTGCTTCCCTCATCTCAAGCGGAAAGAACTTGTCCAAGAATGCATCTTGGAACACCTTCCAAGTCATAGGAGCAACACCCTCACTTCTACCCTTCTTCTATGCTACAACCTAGTCATAAGCAATGTCTTTCAACCTGTAAGATACCAACTCTACACTTTATTCCTTAGAAACATGCATCACCTATGTGATCTTTCTCACCTCCTCAAGGTATAACTGTGGGTCATCACCTAACTTAGACCCATAAAACTCTGGTGGATTCATGCGCATAAAATCATGAATCCTAGTAGTAGATAAATCACCTCCTTGCTAATTTGCAACTGTGGCCTGGTTATTAGCCTGAACATTGGCGGTGACTGCTTGGGCTAACGCCTGAAAGGCCACCCAAAACTCAGCATGAGAACTGTCTCATTCAAAGGATCAACAGGCTGGGGTTGCTCATTATCATTTCTGCGGGCGTTCACTCTTCGGGGAGGGCTTTTCTAAAATAGGAGAGTATGAATTATTAGATGAGAGGGACAACTATAGGCACGATAGAATCAGAAAGAAAGAAACAACTTTTTCCTAAAACGTTTGGTAGCCTCTTGCTCATAGATGTGGTGCGCTTCACACCAATGATCAAGACTCTACTCAACGCGGCTTGTCAGACTCCCTAGACTCCTTAAATGTTAGGCTCTAATACCAAGTTTGTAATGACCCAAAATCACCTCTCGGGATGTCATACGATTCTTAAGGCTACTAGTAGCCCCAAGATAACCCTTTGAGCCTATTACTACATATAATAACTTAATTCTAGATAAAATAAAAAAACACTGGTACTGTCATATCTAATGATAGGAAATATAAAGAAAATACTCGGTCAAAACGACCATAAAACTGGAAATCTCAACATACTAACAATCTGTTAACTTGTCTGACAAAGACTCTACTACTCCATGTACTAGAGAGACATTGGGACAGGTCCCCAACTGACTCAAACTGAACTAAAAGCAATAATATATCTACAAAAACTCTGAAATGTCTGAAAATAGATCCTCGAACTATGAGGAATCACTTCTGTGGAGATATAGACAAAGGTACTCAGAAATCACTTACGAGGCTGGGACTAAGCACCTGAACCTACATTATAAGACAATGTAGCACATAGACGTATATGTGGATCGACACTTGGGAATGTACTTAGTATATGGGGGTGTATTCATTTACAGAAAACAATATCCATACTCTTTAATCAAATCATGCATGCAATTAGGAAAGACTCACATATCTTGAATAAGTATAAAATGTAAAGCTTATAAATTATGTATAATGAAGCATATAACACAAATCTCGTGAGTCATTATACTTTAGCTTTAAAATCTGAACTCTTCTCTTATTCTCATTACTCAAAAACTAAAGAAAGCTTTAAATAATACTTTCAAACTCAGGCATATATCTCATGGAGAGTAAAACTTCTATAAACTCAAGAACTTAGAACTCTTTTAAACTCAAGACACTTGGAACTTGAAATTCTATAACTCTTACTAGTAGAGAAAACTACTTTCTTCTTGGGAAAATTTTACTTCAACAAACTATTTTGAAAATCTTACTGTTAGGGAAAATCACTTATCTCAAAGCTTTAGGGAAAATATTTTATTTCAAGGGAAAAATACTTTAGGAAGGTTCTCTTAACCGACATAAACCATGTGAGCTATATGGAGTCCGACGTCTTGTCCTCCTAAGAAAGAAACCACATGTTGGGGAAAGGCATCATACTTTTTCCAAGGAGTATAACCTCAACTCAGTGATCACTTATCTCGGCCTCGGGCCGATAAATCTCAATCCTACAGTGGCACGTAGTTCTAGGGTATGAAATCGTAGTAACGTACCCAACTCGATGCTAAATACTAATCCCTTTAGTTAGCTACGCTCATCTCATGGAAATCCACTTTAAAAATAATCTCGTGGTTCATAAAGAACCCAACTATAAAATTTGTAATCTTATGTAATAAAGTGGATTTCAAAGCTACTATGACCATTAAGGGCAAAACTTTCTCAATAATCTCAAAGTACTCAAATCATGGGTGATTATAGCATAAAAGTTCATGAAATTGCAAATCTCAAGTAGGGATTAGTGACCCATAATCAAATCTAAAGTTAAGACTCATCAAAATATATACCAGTTATCATATGGACTCATAAATCACATAGAAATCTGGAATTTACCGTAATTTGTCTCAAAATCTCAACGTACTCATATACTTTAATTTCTAGAGCATTGCAACCATTAAATTCTCAAGGAATAACAATATAGGGTATAAACCGAGCTTTAATTTCATTAGAAAACATGTAAATTCTTGCTATTTGATTTTCAATTCATAGGAAACATCTAAAGCTTGCAACCAATAACAATGGGTGGAAAACCCTAATTCAATTTCATGTAAAATCTCAAAAATTATAGAAAAATTACATTTTAAAATAAGTCTTTGGGCACAAGGGTGAAAGGATTACCATTGTTCAAAACCCCACATACCTTAGATTGTGTAATTGAATGTACAATCATGTTTGAAACTCTTCCTCTTACTCTTTGAGAAAGGGTTCTTGAAGCCTTGGACTTGGGGTACTCAAATCTCAACTCAATTTAAAGAATCTGGTGAGTACTTGAATTTCTTGGAGAAGGGTTTTGGATTTGCTCTTGAGGGAGAATCCCTAGCTCTTGGATATTTTGGGTGATAATGAGGCTATCTGCTTCGTTTTGAATATATCAAGGTATTAAATGGGAAAAGACCCAAAAGATCCTTTTAAAAACAACTTTAAAATATTGAACGGGATTTGTGACGGTTGAAGCGATGGTCCATCGCTAGTCTGACAGTCCGTCCTACTTTAGTAAGAAAAAGGTCACACTGCCTTAGTTGCGATGGTCCGTCGCTAGCTTGATTGTCCGTCGTCTTGGCTGTCGCACTTGGTCCAGAAGAGGGAGTCACTACCTTGGTTGCGATGGTCCGGGCGACGGTTTATCGCAAACTTGACGGTCCGTCAACCTATCCGTTGCACCTGGGTGATTCCAACAACTCTCAGTAAAATGGCTATAACTTCTCACCCCGATACCGGATTTGGATGAAATTGGTATCATTGGAAATCTAATTCAATTCTCTACATGACAAAATATTGATATTAGGGAAATTATACACGATTTAAAATAGTTTCACTTGGGAAGTTATCCCTTACTCTTCTTAAAGATGAAACTCGACTTAAAAAAAATCTGAGGAATTACAATATCTCCCCCTTGGGAATATTCGGCCTTGAATGTCACTTGTTAGACCAAGAACATAGGAAAAATTGAGTACACTTAGTTGAAGAAATTTTCTAAACGGCTCAAAATCTTTCTAAACTCTTGAATACTTCAGAAATTGCAAGAACTCATGCAAGAATAGATATTTAGCTGAACTTTAGATTTAGAAGGGCTAAAGTAAGGAAGAATAATACCTTCGGCTTGATCTGAACCTGCGGAAAAAAGGTGCAGGTACTTGGCTCATATGTATGCTTATGCCTCAAAGTAGCGCCCTCAAATGTCTGGTTCTGCCACAAAACTTTAACCTACAGAACCTCTTTGTTCCCCAGTCTACGGATTTGAAAATCTAGGCTCTCAGCAGGAATCTCATTGAATGAAAAACTGTTCTAAATATCAGCACTCTCCAAAGGATCCACTACAACGGAATCACCAATATGCTTCTTAAGCATGGAGACATCAAAAATAGGTTGAACGGATGACAACTCTGTGGGTATCTCAACTTCATAGGCTACTTTCCCAACACGGATCAAAACTCTATAGGGGCCAACATAACGGGGACTAAGCTTCCCCTTTTTACCAAACCTCTTCACCCCTTTCATGGGTGAAATCTTTAAGTATACCAAATCACCTACCTCAAACTCAAGACCTCTTCTCCTCACATCGGCATATGACTTTTGATGACTCTAAGCTGTCTTCAACCTTTCTCTAATCAACTTAACTTTCCCCATAGCTTCAAATACTGCATCAGGACCAATTACAGTAGCTTCACCCACTTCAAACCAACCTATGGGTGATCTAAATCTTCTACCATACAAATCCTCAAATGGTGCCATCTCGATACTAGCATGGTAACTATTGTTATAACAAAACTCTCTGAATGACAAATGCTTATCCCAACTACCTTTGAAATCAAGAGCACATGCCGTCAACATATCTTCTCGAGTCTAAATGGTCCTCTCATCCTGACCATTTATTAGCGGATGAAAAGAGAAACTCAAATGAACTTAGGTACCAAGACCCTACTGAAATGCTCTCCAAAACTGAGAAGTAAATTAAGTACCCCTATCCAAAATAATAGACAAGGGAACTCCATGCAACTTGACAAACTCTCAGATTTAAAACCTAGCATAATCCTCAGTTGTATAAGATGTATGCACGGGCAAGAAATATGCGGACATAGTCATCCTGCCTACAACAACCCAAATAGAATCATGATGACGACGCGAAAGAGGTAAACCAGTCACAAAGTCTATATTTACCTCTTCCCACTTCCAAGTGGGTATACCAAACTCTTGCATCACACCACCAGGTCCTTGATGCTCTACTTTAACCTGTTGTCACATTGCACACTTTTCTACAAACTCAACTATATCCTTCTTCATACCTCCCTACCAATAGATTTCTCACAAGTCACGATACATCTTGGTAGCACCGGGATGAATGAAATACCATGTGCCATGAACTTTAGCCATATTTCTCTACCTCAAATGATCAACACACGGAACATACAACCTACCATGCAATCTCAACACACCATCTCATTCTTGGGAGAAAACCTCTAACTATTAGTCCTTAACTGACTCCTTCAGTCTGACCAAACTAGGATCTCGGTCTTTCTTCTCCTTCACTTCCAAACTAAAGAGGATTCAGAACTACTTTGCACCAAAGTACTTCCCTCAGTTGAATCAAGCAACCTAACACATAATCTAGCTAAGCAATGCACATCGCGAGCTAACTCTTTCTTACCTTCCTCTACGTCAGCAACACTACCTATAGACAACCTGCTAAGGATATTTTCCACTCTATTAGCCTTGCCCGAGTGATATAACACACTCATATAATAGTCTTTTAACAACTCTAACTACCTCCTCTTTCTAAGATTCAACTCCCTCTAGGTAAATACATACTATAGGATCTTATGATCAGTAATCACATCAACATGGACACCATAAAGATAGTGTCTCCAAATTTTCAAAGCAAAGACCACAACAGCTAATTTAAGATCATGGGTTGGGCAGTTTTTTTCATATGGCTTCAACTATCTAGAGGAATAGGATCTAACCTTACCTCTTTGCATCAACACACAACCCAAACCAACTCTAGAGGCATCACAATACACCACAAAACCTTTTATACCATCAGGAAAAGTCAACACAGGGGCTGAAGTAAGTTGAGTCTTCAACTCCTGAAAACTCTTCTCCCAAAAATCTGACAACTGGAAGTTAACTTTCTTTTGGGTCAACCGGGTCATGGGAGATGCAATAGAAGATAAACCTTTAAAAAAATGGTGGTAGTAGCCAGCTAGACCCAAGAAACTTCTAATGTCAGATGGGGAAATAGGTCTAGGCCAATTTCTTACCGCTTCTTTCTTTTGGGGATCAGCTCTAGTGCCTTCGACTGAAATGATATGACCCAGAAAGGCTACTGATCTTAGCAAAAACTCACACTTACTGAATTTGTCAAAGAACTGGTGATATCTAAGAGTTTTCAAGACAATTCAAAGGTGATCTGCATGGTCGTTCTCAGTACGAGAATACACAAGGATGTCATCTATGAAAACAATGACAAATATATTAAGATATTTCTTGAACACTCGATTCATGAGGTCCATAAAGGCTGTTGGGGCATTGGTTATCCCGAAAGACATGACTAAAAACTCAAAGTAAAAAAAGAAGGTTCAAAAAGCTATCTTTGAGATATCACATCCCTCACTTTAAGATGGTGATAGCTGGCTCTAAGGTCTATCTTGGAGAAATAACTTGCACCTTGCAACTGATCAAATAGGTCATCAATTCTATGAAGAGGATACTTATTTTTGACCATGAACTTAGTATGCTGATGTTAGTCAATGCACAAATGCAAAGAACCATCTTTCTTTCACATGAATAAAATAGGTGCTCCTCAAGGAGAAACACTGGGCCTTATGAAGCCTTTGTCTAAAAGATCTTTGAGTTGCTCTTTCAAATCCTTAAGCTCTACAGGTTCCATACAATAAGGCGGGATAGAAATAGGCTGAGTGTCAGGAAGAAGGTCAATCCCAAATTTTATCTCTCTATCGGGAGGGACCCTTGGGAGATCTTCCGAAAAAACATCAGGAAATTCATTAACAATGTTAACTGCCTGAATAGTTGGAGGCTCGGACTTAGTGTCTTTAACTCTAACTAGGTGATAGATGAAACCTTTGGATATTAGCTTTTTGTCTTTGAGATAGGAAATAAAATGACTCTTGGGAGATACCGGGTATGATAGTCTATAGATGCATAACAATAATGAAGCCAATCCATACCCAGAATAAGGTCAAAATCCACCATGTCTAACTCTATCAAATCAACAAATATTACTCTATAAAAAATAGTAACAGGACAATTTTTGTACACTTTCTTAGCAACCAATGACTCCCCTACTGGTGTGGAAACTAGGAAAGGCTCAGGAATCTCTTTGGGACTCATTTCAAAATTCATAGTGACTAATGGGGTCATATAATAGAAACTTGACCTGGGGTCCAATAACCTATAAACATCAAAGCAAAAGACACGGAGCATACCAGTAACAACGTCGGAAGAGTCCTGCTCCTGATGGGAGTGTAAGACATAGAATCTGTTCTGGCGCTAACCGCCAGTAGTGCTAGATAAAGAACCCTGAATAGGGATGGGATGAGGTATAGGAGCTGGTGCACTAGTAGTCTGTGCCTGAGGTCTAGAATCTTTGAGAGAGGGTTCCTGAAGCCTTAGACTTAGGGAACTCAAATCTTAACTCAGTTTGAAGTATTTATGGTGAGTTCTTAAATTTCTTGGAGAAGGGTTTTAGATTTGATCTTGAGGGAAAAAATAATCTCTTGGATGTTTTGGGAGATAATGAGGCTATCTTCTTTATTTTGAATATATCAGGGTATTAAAAGGGAAAAAACCCAAAAGATCCTTTTAAAAATGACTTAAAAATACTGAACGGGATTTACGATGGTCGGAGTAATGGTCCATCGCTAGTATGATGGTCCATCGGATTATCCGTCACACGTTAGTTAGAAAAAAGCCACACTGCCTTAGTTGCGATGGTCTTAGCGACGGTCCATCTCTAGCTTGACGATTTGCCGTCTTGGGTGTTGGACATAGGACATAAGAGGGAGTCACAGCCTTGGTTACGATGGTCCCGGCGATGGTCCATCGCAAACTCGATGGTTCGTCAACCTGTCCATCGCACCTGGGCAGTTCCGACAACTCTCAGTAAAATAGCCATAACTTCTCACCTCGATACCAGATTTGGATGAAATTGGTATCATTGGAAAGATATTTCAATTATATACATGATTAAAAGTTTATATTAGGGAAATTCTACATAGTTTAAAATATTTCTCACTTGGGAATTCATCCCTTTCTCTTCTTGAAGATGAAACTCGACTTAAAGAAAATTCGGGGTATTACAAGTGCCAAGGAGGCTTAGTCACTTTAAATATCCATGTGTCTCATACCAACCCTAATCCTACACTACAATATAAGAAAATTCCTAAAGTGATCCTAACTTAACTGTCTGAAAGCTAAGGTAAAGAAAAAAAGGGCAAGCCTATGGTATTTGACATGTATTTATTGGAACTTCTTTTGTGAGTATGAGCGTATTTTGACCCCTTAATTAACATGAATTATTTCATATGAGTGAGTGGGACTTCTTTTTTATGAGGGCACATGGGTTGCATTGCTAGCGCTTACTTGTTTGGGTAGTGCAACTTGTATATATGCATGGTTATTTGTTGCTATGTAATGCCATAGATTGATTCCATTGTGTCACTTTATTGTTCTTCATGAATACACACAGTTGGCTTTAAAGTTATTGAACTTGGAGATGGTAATGTATTTTGAGCTAAAATTAAAGATTGACTGACATAGGTATCTTACGTGTCTCTTTGTTAAGCATCGTTATATTATTTTGTTATGTTTTGTTGTCTGAGAACATATAATGTTCTACGTTGTGATACTTGATGTGCTATAGAAATATAGCACTTACGATGCTTAAACTTGGAGAATATGCATGCACTTAAGGCTATTTTGTTACATTTGATGTATTTTTGGAGTATTTTGCAGGAAATTAGGTTTTGGATGCTAAATTTGAGAAAAAGATGAAAAGTGATGCTTTTGTCCACTTATTTGATCATTAATAGGTGTTCATGACACTTTTCGGCTTGTTTGTGACCAAAACATGTGATGGAATTAAAGGACAGATGAAAAGATAACTTTCGACACTTGATAAGTCAACATGCAGACCACATGTAGAACGTATGGACCACATATGGGAAAAATATGTGTCAGAAGTACAAAATCTCGAGAATAGAGCTGCATGATTTTTTTGGTCCTGGAACTTGCAGACGCTACTTGCACTCTCTTTGTAGATCTTAAGTACCACTTGCGCTCACTCTACAGGGCGCAAGTAGTGACCATAAGTAGCCACCAACCTCAACTTTTTTGTATTATTTTGAATTCATTTCCTAGGGTTTCCATGTATCCCAATTACACTCCTATGATGATCTTAAGTCCTATTATCTATGGGTAATAAAGTTTTCCTATTTTTATTAGGATTTGATTTTTAGGGTTTCTTGTAATCTATAAATACCCTTTAGGCTTTGTTTATTCATTATTATTCACTCATCAAAGCTCGAAAACATCTAGTTGTTCTTGGTTTGTTATTTAATTTAAGACTTTGGGATTTATTCTTTCATTATTGTGAGATTTATTTTGTAATTTCTTCTGTGGATTCTATGATTGATCTCATAACTATGAGCTACTAATTTCCTTAACTAGGGTTGTGTGAACCTTGGTGCATTAATGAAGTAGAGAAAGTTCCAAGTCATTCTAGATAAAGATTTTTGCATATATTGGGTTTTCTTCATTCTTATTGATTTCTTCACGGTGGCCAACATTAAGATCTTGCCTAGATTATTTCTACTTACTTCAAAATAAGAGTAGTGACTGGGAAAAAAACATCACAACCATAATTTAAAGATTAATTGTCGATACACGCTAATAGGTATCATTTACGTAAGATGGTTAACTATCATCTAATAACTAGATACTCAAAAGGTAATAGTTAATTGAGATCAAGTTAATGGTTATTAAGGTGACATCCTGAGACTCAAAAGGAAAAGGGTGAAATCTGTCAGCTCGTCCAATTGACTATTGATGGTACATAACTTATCGATTTGGATGCAAGATATTGGAATAGTTAGACAGTGCCTAATAAGTTTGCTAAGTTGAGAAGCCAAGGGGAATAAAACCCTAGTGTTCATCTTAGATTATTTACAACCAAAAGCAACCAAGACTTATTACTTTTATCTAGTCACTACAAATCCCCCTTTTTTTTTTACTTTTTGGAACTGCCTAGTGATTTCAACAAGTTTGAGACAGATTTTTTTGCCTATTTCTTATGGGATCAAACCCAACCTAGTTGAGTTACTATATTTTTACAGCAACCGTTTTATCCTTCTAAGGAGGGGTAGTTTGGGCTTTATCATTATGCCATATGTGTAATTTATTAGTTAAGATAATGATGAGATATTGATTATGCTATTATTGTGGCTATTGAATGGGATACCAAATATACTACTGAATGAACCCTTGACTATGATATTATCTTAGCCATAAATTATGTTATGGACTAGGACATAACTAAATTATAGATTATGCAATGGATTAGCTATTGCTAAAGCTATCGATAACCTAACTTTTATGCTAATGATAAACCATTGTATATACTATTGATAAGCTATTTCTCATGATATTTCCTATGATAATGATCATGCTAAACATTTATGCTAGTAATAATGTTGGAAAACATCCTTTTTGACGACGTTAGAAATTATGTTATTACTTGTGCTAGAAGTCATAACTGTTGATTTTATGGGAAATTATGCTATTAATTATGCTAGAAATCATGATGCTTGATTAAGTTGGCAACTAGGACATTGATTATATACCCGGTTCAATTTTGGAAGATGATGTTGATATTGATACCTAATAAGGTCAAATGATATTGTGATGATATATATTTATACCCGGCATGACCGAAGGACATTATGATGATGCATTGATACCCAGAAAGGTCGGAAGACATTGTGATGATATATTAATACACTCCAAGGACAGAGGACATTGTGATAATATATTAATACCTGGGAAGACCAGAGGATTTTGTGATGATATATTGATACCCGACGAGGACGGAGGATGATTATGATGATGCATTAATACCCGACAAGGACGAAGGATGATTATATTGATGTTCCTATGTGTACATCTACCGGTTCGAGTCTAGCTATGCCCTATGTATGGAAATAATATGCTTATGTCTACTTATATGAAATTTGGGTATGTTTTTGTTATTAGTGATGCCGGTTATAGTCCATAAGTGATAAATGTTTATAAATAGGTATAGTTGATGATTAGTGATAATTGATGATCAATGGTGGATGTTGTCTAGGTGACTAATAGTGACTAGTGGACGATCGAGGATTAGTTGGTAAATATGGATTTTATGATAAATGATGTTAGATAAGAAATGATGATTATCTAATGAATAATGACTAGTGTCTATATGGTAAATAGTTGCTAAATGATGACTAGAATTTATATCATGACTAGTTATTAAATGGATTAGTTAATAAAAGATGGTTATCTAATAAATGGTGATTTTTGAGTATCAATGATAATTTGTTAAATAATGGTAGTACTATGAATGTTGGTAAATTTTGACAATGTTGGCAAATGGCATATTGGTGATAATTTTGGAATGATGGTTAAATGACAATAAAAGTTAGTTATAATTTTGGTTGATTGCCTTATTTTTCTCTTGAGTGTCCTCTCCAGTTGTATTTTTGGGGTGTGATGAGTTTCTTACTTTTCTGCACTAACTGGCATATGTGAGCCAATTTTGTAGTTATGTTTGTGTTGATGCTTGTGATAAGTTATCATTCCGTAATGTTTACTTATTATGCACAGTGATATTGACATGTGTTGATGCCTTATATTATCTTGTTATTGTGGTTTAATTACTTTAATTTCCAAAAGTTGAAACTCTTCTTATTGGACAATCATGATACTTCGCAAAAATCAAAATTCTTGATCAATGGAGAAACAATATCACCATTTTTGTATTATGTACAACGATGTTGGAGATTATTCAGGTTCATTTCTGTACTTTGAATTAGTTATGTTATCTTGCATTTTATCATATTTATATTATGATTTAGCTTAGTCGGCCAATGATGCCTACTGAGTACCCATTGTTTTGACACTCATACTACACTTCTGTACTTTTTTGGTGCAGATCTGAGTACTAGCTATCATTGTTGATTGTTGTTCTTGCAGTGATTGATTTTCAGAGATAGTGAGATCTTGGACTTCGAGTCTCACATTTTCCTCTATATTTATTTTCACTCTTTTATTTTGAAACATAAGTAGAGACTATTCTAGTCTTTGAATTGTATTGGTACTATTAGATTCTCTTGTACTGGCTCTACTAGGTTGCGGGATTGATATCTTGTATTGACTATTTTTATCTATTTCGAACATTTTATCTATATAAATTGCGTTCTTGGAATTTTCCTATATTGGGCATTTCCTAACGAATTAACCCATTGCGTTAGCTCCGGGTTAGGGTTTGGCTTACCTACTGATGGGGTTTAGTAGGAGCCATCATGACTCATAAATCAAATCGTGACAGGTTTAAGCTTTAAAGAGACTTGAGAGGCTTGAATTGATCTCAATTATGAGATTGGAGTGATAATTATGAGTATGAGGGATTATATTAATTATTTAACCCTTAATACCCCTCTAAGTTAGACAAAAAGATATTGTATAGGGTTTTAAAGAATGTGAAAAGAGCAAATAACCCTTTAAAAAGTTCATGGGAAGTTGCTAGTGTCTGATACCAAGATTCAGGTCATAAGTCGTAGGTTGGGAGAAAGAGTCAGAACTTCACTCATAGGTTCAAACCTATTTTGCACTTCTTTGTACAGTGATGATGGGCCATTGGTATGAGTCGTACCTTCAACCTATGATTCATACTGTTGAGTCGTTGACACTGCTTGATAGTTTGATAATGCTTCATTAAAATAGCTAAATATGGTTACTCTAAAATAGAATTGACACATAGTTGGTGCCATTGGAACGAAGACCTGATAATCTTTCATATGCTAGTTATTAGGACATTTAATTCCTCATATTATAGGAGTAATGATCTTTTAATATTGACCTTTGAAGAATCTTAAACTAGAACTTAATCGATAGAGAAGTTTTCAACTCAACTAAATGTTAGGGATTTTTTATGACCTTTATCCACAAAAATATATTACCACACTTAAGATAATTAATCTTAGAACTATTAACTTAGTGAAACCTATTTATAGATGCACATTACAAATTGTACTATGAACCTAAGAATCATACTAAGAGTCATGGTCCCTAGAAGAATTTTGACAACTCTCAGGTACTTATCAATACAGGTTATCAAATGACTCATACCAATATGATACGAATTATACTATGGAATTGTGGTCACTGTTAGTAAGGAACAAAGTTGTTAGTACACCATGACTTGATACCACGAGTTGTGTTCCTTGGTACAACTTGTACCAAGAATTGTGCTAGTCTAAAACTTAAAATTTTCTACTTATTTGTAATCTATGTCTGATTTCTAAACATGGGAACTTTTAGGGTGTTATATAACTACTATTTGAGGTTAGGACATATGGAACCTACCTTCATTCAACTAGGACATATCCCTAGGTTGAAACTTGTAGCCATAATAATGTGCATCAGTTCATACCCCTCTATGTACCATCCCACATATACAATGGATCACCGTTAATCCTTAATCCAAACATAATTTGTATGTTCTGCAATGTGATTGTTACCTCCCCAAAACGTAGATGGAAGGTGTGAGTCTTTGGCCTATATCACTCAACCATGGAACTTAGAAGGTCCTGATAAAACTATATATAACCTACTCGGACTAGTCTATATAACCCAAATCTAGATAAATGATTTATGATGAGAGCATGAGGTCGGTGTGTCTCAAAAATAGCTCAAGCCTCATCAATGCACTGTAGCTAGATCATCCATTTAATATCCAGTCAGCCGGTCTCCTCAATCCTATGGGAGGCATTAATCAAAGTATTGTATCCTCAATGGGCCCTGGATGCATGCTACGATCCATAATGATAGATCAAAACTCAGTATATCTAGTATTTTGATTTTCTGTCTTGAAATAACAATACTGAAATACTAATTCTAATTGTACTCACCTTTTAAGACCTAAACCCTAATTTCACTAGGGCGCACCTCAATGTATGTTCAATACAGAACTTAAACCTTAATTTTAATTGTATGTATATTTTTCAAGACCTAAACTATAATTTCATTAGAGCATACGTAAAAATGCCAACAAAATTAAGAACAGACTCATTATCAAGCATGAAGGCTTACAACTATCTTGAAAAACATTTGAAATACTAAGATTTTTTTTAGATTTTCAAATATATGAATGACACCAAACATCAGTTATGAGATGTACTTTCTAAAATCAAATAATAAACTCTTGTTACACGAGCAATCATCAATTATTATGATAAGTAATTAGAAGAAGAAAGAGCAAATACAATTATAATAGCGACTTTGAAAATCAAGAATTTTACTAAAAGGGCTAAAACGTCTTCGAGCTAACGTTCAATTGCATCCCAATATAACCCAACGAGAAAAATTCAATAATATAGCACCTTTCCTGATATCTTTTGATTCGATACCTCTACCCTAATATTCAACAACCACCCAATTCAACACCCATATTCTTAGAAATTTCTCTATACCATCAGAGTAACAAAATCTACCTCAAATGTTTTTCCTTTATCAAACCCTCATCTGTTCATTTAATATGAAATTTTCCCTTACCGTTTTAACACATATATGTATATATGTCACCCGCATGCCCTCGTAATTTTCTGATAAACCAAATAGCCCCAATATTTTTAATTATTTCAATTTCAAAATCACTTGTTATGTAATATTATACTTACCTCAACATTCAACTTGGCCTAGTGGTATAATGATAGAATAGTACCCGACTATTACGTTATATTGGGCGTGTTATGGTGAATCTTTGCCCTCTTATTGCATTGTAGGGTCTCTACTCTTGTCAATCTCCTATGGGTAGATTAGCTATGAATTTGAACCATGATTTTTCTAATTATTTTTTCTCACACTTCCTTACATAATTTATATTTATTTTATGATTACCTAGAAAAACACTGTTAGCACTATTTTGCCTTAAAAAGTTAGAACTAAAAACATTGTGTACTATAATATTTTAATATTCTTTGTCATACTAATTTTTATGTTTTAACAATTTATATTAAATTTATTTCATTTTATGTGGTTGAAAGTGGACAAATTTGAGGGGGAACACCCACTTACAAATGAGCAAAAGTATATGTGACGTATCAATATTTCACGTACTAACAACTATAGATCGATATATTATAAAATCTTAATAAGTCATGTGATATTATAAAATCTCAATAAATTTTTTATTTTAGTTTATCCCAATTAAACAATGAGTATATATCTAAGTGGTAAGTCATATATTAATAAACTAATAAACTCAAACGACTGATCTTCCCTCATACCTCTTTCATAAAAAAGAGGTAAGAGTAGAAGTGTGAAATTTAGGATTAATAATTTTAAATATATAGAAGATATTAGTCTCATTAGTTTCTCTTTCTCTTTCGATATCTAATCTGCACAAATCATGGAGAAGAGCGAATGCAGGCCATCTGTGAAAGTATTAGAAACTCAGGGGATGGAGGAACAAGTCCAATAAAAATGAGGGTAGAAGAATAATAATGTAAAGGTAAGATGTCACAACCCAAGCCACAGATCATGAGGAACCTACCAACTTCTATTCTAGATAGAAGAACCCTTGTTACCCAACCATTTATTTTATGCGGAAGTTAAAATAATTCTTATGCAAATATTTTTTGTTCAATTAATTTGTACATCCTTGGTTTAATATAGTTGATACTTCAAAGAAATATGGAAAATAATCAATAGTGAATTGTGAAAATCAACCTAAACCAGTACAAGAGAACTATACTAGGAACAAGAGACTCCAAGATAAGCATTAAAACAAATATAAATTTATACATAGAGGAATAATATTTATACATAATCCATGATGTACCTTACATTTATGTTTTCTAACATACTTCATAAATAATACAAATAGGTTGGTCCACTTAAGGAATCAACAATAACATAAGCATAATTAAATAGTCAAGCCATATGAATGAATGCACAAATGCAAGATGTGCATATTATCTCTTTCTCTTCTCAATCTTATCAATCTCATCAATCCTATCAACATCATCAACATCATCATGAACATTAAGATATAAATAACATCATCAACATTCTCATCATCACCCCTCCACCACTTCAATATGTATGAATATGCAATATACTCAATAATTACAATCAGTACTTGAAAAAAATCATAATAACTCAATTTTCATGTAATCATATGGATACCAATCTTATTACAGTACATATTCCTAGGAACATAAATATACATAATCATGTACACCCATCCCTACTACGGGACTGTAGTGGTTATACCAAGATGCCCTTACTAACCCTCTCTATCTACGACCTACGTTAGTATTTTGCATTGTACTTAATTCCTCCTTTTATACTTCTATTGTGATCTTCTATTGTGATACTCAAACTTGACCTTACAAATATTACCCTTATTGTTCACAAATCTAACCAATTTATTACTATACTACACGCCTTATTACTAGGTTATCCCCAAAGTTGTCCTATCTATTAAATTTGCTCATAGGTTGCCTAAAACTCTACTAGGGTAACTACTTACCCCTAATCCACATAACATTTCATTAGAATTTCTTAATGCAATACACACCTATCTAGATTACTAAGAGTACTTTCAATCAACCCTAACTTAATTCCTGCTCCCTTTTTTTTATCATACTTAACACCCACCAAACTTATGAGCCATGATATTTACTCCACTAGTCAAGATTCTCATACTATTCAACCCCTTTAATTACGTGAATATCACATAAGAGTACAACTATAATTTACAATATTAGTATAACCTAATCATATTTTTATCATTTTCATCCATCTAACATCATGCCTGAAGGCTTAAAGTATGTGAACTTTCGACATTACTATTAATATTACATGAATCTATTCCAAGTCCACAATAATTTAAACACCAAACATACCTTGCTGATGAAACACACTATTATTGATAGAAAAGAGTTGTTTCACAATTGTTAAGCATTTTCCCATGTTGGGTTCCCATCGAGTGTGCCTCAATATTATCCTTATGAAACTTATTCTTTGAAATATCATAACTATGGATGTAGGCTTTATTCAGGGTATTTGTGAGGTAAAAATATGACCTAGGGAATAAAATAAAAGAAGATTTTAAAAATTACCTTAGGCTGGCTACTAACAGTTACAACTATATTGGTCAGCCTATCACTACAACGATAGGCCATAGACTAGTCCATTATCTTTTGGGCTTTTGACCCAATAACTTTGGGCCTTATTTTCCCCCATGAAATAAATATCCCCAGACCCATTAGGAGAATTTTATTTATGATTATATTTGTCCAAAATGTTCTACCCGTAATGATATTTTGAATCATTACATTAGATACCAATTTGTCCATCATTTATCATTGAAAGCCCCGAGTAAGGATCAAATAATTTTAGGCAGACTATACAAGGAAATTTTTCCTATGTTATGTCAAAGGGAAGACAATCTTAATTTTACACTAGTGGTGTTAGCCTATCACCGTTTTAATTAACAATGGGACTAATATGCTACCATTCTAACATCTTAATAGGCCTTTACACTAATTCAATTTTTATTTACCAGACTTAGAAGGACCACATAAGGAATTAAAAAATATTCATGCGATAATTTTTTTAAATGCTTGGATGTCACACAATACCGCAACACACTAAAAGTCATGATGAAATCTAACACTTATTAAGGTTGGGGTGGGGGTAGGGGTACATCGGGTGATTACCACTGCAGTGGTAATTTACTACAATAGTAGTTTGCGACAGTTTCAAATTGGGGAAATGTTTCATTTCCCATATTTTTACTCCTCACTATGAAGTCTCTTAATTCTCTTCGTGCAAACTCCTCTAAGCTTTAATTTTATAGTGTACTTCTTGGTATAGAATCATAAAACTTCATTAGAATTAGAATTTTTATGTGGTTTTTGGTGCAACTTTTAGAACTTAAATTTTAAGGTGGTCTTGAACAAAATGATGAGCATGTTAGGTTCTCTTATATTTTCAATGCTCCTACAATCTTTAGGACGTAAAATTGATGTAGTTCATGGAGAATTTTAGCCATGGAAGGGGTGGAAGATGAAGGTCATTTTTCCTAATTATTAGTGTAATTTGGGGTTGATTTTGGATGTTATTCACCCCTATTTTAGTGTAAAAAGACACATACACATTTTACTAAAACTGATTTGCCCTTATTTCTAAAAAATATGGAGAATCATTGAAAACCACCAAGGGAGGGGAGGTTTACAGGTTGGGGAAGATGGGATCGCTATAGTAGTAAGCTATCACTGCAGTGGTTAATTAACTAGTATGGTGGTACCTGTCAGTAGCTCCCTCGATTATTTTATTTTGTTATATTTTTTGAATTTATTTCCATCATAGTGCTTCAGTATGGTTTCTAACTCTGTAATTGAAATGTTTGTAGGATTATCATGGACCACTAACCATACTACAATAAATTTTCCCACATTGAATATTATGACCATTATGAGAAAAGGCTACACAATAGAGGTTTTATTTGTGATAAGGGTAAGGTGATGAGAGATATGGAATAAGAGTTGTCAGGGTTTAATGACTAGCAAAACTCATTTGGCTGTTAGATGTTGACTGAGCCAGTCCTACAGTATAATATAAAGATCGTTCGGGAGTACTGTGGAGTGGTTGGTTCCTCTCTCTACTATTTGCATTCAATGAAAGAATATTATGGTGGATTTTTCCACCATTACAAATTCTTTAAGGGTTCAAAACCTCTTAAATGCCATTTTTAAGCAAATATTTGGGAATTCAACTTGAAAGGGGTTGCCACGATCTTGGTGCCATAGGGTCAAGCTAATAAGGTGAAGTGGTCTAGTGTCAAGGGGACAAAGAGTGTTTTTTTAGCTGAGTTTAGAGTGTAATTACATCTTGTGTCCTAGTAGATATTTGCTTTGGGAAATATTACAGATATGGCTTTACATTGGGGTATGGTGGTGGCGTGTGCTCTTATGGAGGTTGAGATAAATATGGGGGTCATAGATCATAGATAAGTAGGGATAGTTTTATTCTAGGTAGAGGTTCATGAGATATCTTTTCTTACCTTCCTTGGTCACTATGCTATGAAATAGGGTAGACGTGCCCATAGAGATTCAAGACACTATGAATGAGTGCAATATGGTGCACAACCCATTAAAGGGTATGTTCATATAGGAAGGGATATAGGAGAGGAAGAATATGAGGGAATAAGAGGAGAGTATTCAGGATAAGGGTGGTGATTTTGGTACCCCTTCTAGCTAGAATCCCACTTACCTTTGTGGTTGAGAGGCTGACCTTGCTCCTATACGAGGTTATTTAGAGAGGAAAGAATTTTGTTCCTTTAAGCTCGGCTGCCCGATAAGACCTATACCAAGCCTATGCTAAGCTATAAATGGAGGTTGATGAGGAGAAGAAGTAACGTAGATCTTAGGACAGCATGTTGGTGAGGATACAGAAGGTTGTGTAGGTAATGTTCCAGTGTTCCTCAGCCACCAAACAGGTCCCAAAGCTAATGAAGAAAGATGTCATGGATTTTTATTCCTTAGAAAGATGGAGGAGGAGGATTTAGACACCTCGAGCCTCAGTGAAAATGCCACCAATTAGATATCCCCTCCCATTTTATGTTTTATGGATTTGGATTTGGATTTCCCTGTTTAGGCCTTGAAACAAACAATTACTCTTTTTATTTTCTTTGCTCTTTAGGATATCTATCATTCCCACACCTTTAATAATAATCATTTTAGCTTATAAAGAGTGTTGAAAATGATTTTTATCTTTGGATATCATGAATACAGGGTTGCTTTTATGATGATTGCCAAATCACAAAATAAGGGAAATCAGTGACTAATATTTAGAATCTCTGTAGTAGTAGAAGTTCTGCTGCAATGGTAACCTCTAGTGGTTTTGCCTTTTTTCCTTTTTACTAATTTCTTCAAGGTCTTTCTTACACTACACTATCCCTTAAACATTGTTACAATTTCTAACTCTCACATTTCATAGTTTTTAATGTCTAGAGTAATTAAATTGCAACCAAAATGTCGTGAGTGAATCTAACTTCTTAACATGATTAACTCTAACATATTTTTACCTTTTTTTCATCTGAAGTACCGTATCAAACATGTGATGTCTCTCAAAATAATAAGTCACCTTGGTAGTTCATTAGTATTTAGTTAAAAATTAAGATATACTTCAAATCATGGAAAGATTAGGTGTGCCTCAAGTCATGGAAATTAAGATACACCCTAAGATCATATCGATCCTCATGATCCCCAGATCCCTTGGCCACACATCATCCAACTCATCATACACAATAAACTTTTGTACTTAAGAAGGTTGACAATCCAACAACTAGGTAATATTATGATAAAGTAATAAACATTCACATAAGCAGTACGAGTCATATTCTATCATACCAAAATAAAAAACTTAAAGATCAATATTTGAACACAATATCGGGCGAATTTCACAACATAAGAATTCAACTTTCTATACTTCTTATTGGCCTCTACTAGATGGAATATTTGGTTCCAACCTTTCAACATTAAACGATACCAATTGGGGCTATATAGTTTTTATTTTCATGGTCGAGATACTAATTAGATTATACTAGATCCAATTGGACTCAACCAAGGTGGAAATATTGAGATGACACGATAGGAAAGAAGAAAGTGAAATAGTTTCCTAGATGCCTCGTAGCCTCCTATAGATTTAATGTGGACGTCAACACATCTATCCACAGTACTCTACATAATATTTAATTTAGTACAGGTGACCAGTAACTTGGTCTTTGATATCATCTTGTCACAACCCAAGCCACGAATCATGTAGGCACCTACCTAATTCTTTTCTCGATAGGAGAACCCTTGCTATTCAATCATTTATTTTATGTGGAATTTAAAATAATTCTTTTTCAAATATTTTTTATTCAATTAATTTGTACATCCTTGGTTTAATACAGTTTATACATAAAAGCAATATGAAAAATAATCAATAATGAATCCCAAAAAATGAGGTTGCAAGAGCACTAGACAAGGAACAATATACTCCAAGACCCAACTTACATATAAGATTGATCGGAATGGAGCTGTGCTAGAGAGATCACCTTTGCCTCTATAGAATCTTCAACTTACCTGCACCATGGCTATATCGTCAGCTAGAGATATAGTAAGTGTAGAACTAATATAACCATATGTACTGGTAGGTATCATCGACCAATAAGGGTTAGAAGAAAATAACAATAATAGTAAATACGATGAATCATAACATCAAGTAAAGTTTCGGTGTCTAATTCCCAAATTATTAAACTACTAACACCACAATTTTAGCATCTTTGTGACTTACCTTCCATTTAACACTTTTGTATATCTTTATCCTTTCACCATTTATTCTAACTCACCTTAGAGCATCCTAGGAACCTTATTATCTTTGTTTTTAGGGCACTACTCAGTTGACCCAATTCCCCTCAGTATCCAACTAATATAATTTTCTATGAGGTTTACCAGGGTGGGACCCTTACAATATCTACAATTTTATGAGGTGGTATAAGACACTTGTGTAATTATATACTTAGGGAAAATAAGAATTATAACATATATTACTTTATACATAGAGGAATAATATTTATATATAATCCAAGACATATCTTATACTCATATTATGATACCATACTCCATCAATACTAACAATAGTTTGGGATAATCAAGGAACCAACATCAACATTTAAGCATAATTGAATGTTCAAGGAATATGAATTAATAAAAGATGTGCACATTGTCTCTTTTTATTCTCAATCTCATCAGCATCATCATAAACACCATGATATCAATAAAATCATCAATATCCTCAACATCTCTCCTCTACTATATTAATGTGTAAGCACATGTAATATAGTCAATAATCATAAGTAGAGCCCAAAAGCAATCACAATCACTCAATTCACATGTAATCAAAGAGACACCAATATTATTTAGTATATATTACTAAGAACATATATTTACATAATCATGTATACCCATCCCTCTTATAGACCATAATGCTTATACCAGGATGCCCTTGCTAACCCAATCAATCTATAACACAGTCATATTTCTGAATTGTACTCAATTCTTTCTTAAATACTTCTATTGGGATATTCATACTTGACCTTAATAATATTAACTTTATTGTTCTATAACACTTACCAATTTATCTACACTGATATATGCCTTGTATTTAGGTTGTCCCCTAAGCAATCCTAATTGTTCAATTTGTCTTGTAGGTCACCTAAAACTCATAGGGAACTACTAAATCCTACTCCATATTAGGTTTCATTAAACTTACTTAATGCAAGACACAACTATCTAGATTACTAAAAGTACTTTCAATCAACGTAAATTACTTTTTGTTCTCCCTTTTTACCGTCCTTAACCCACCATACATATGAGCATGGTTTCACTCTAATAGTTAAGATTCTCACTAATTCAACCCTTTTCATGCCATGAACATCACATCAATGGAGTACAACCACAATTTATAATATTATTATAAACTATCCAAATTTTTATCATTTTCATCCATCCAACACCATGCCCTAAGTCCTAATAAATCCAAACTCCATGCTCGTACATCTAGATATGAAATATTCAATCAACTATAATTATTACATGAAACTAATATGAGTATGCTACAAATTAAACCATAACCCACATCATAGAAATAGCATACTTCTATTGAAAGGAGAGATTTGTCCTACAAGTTTTAAGTGTCTTCTCTTGTCAGGTTCCCACCGAGTGAGCCTTAAAACTTCCTTCATAAAGCTTGACATTTGAAATATCATAGCTATAGAGGTGGAAATTATTCAAGGTTTTTTAGGGAATAAGGTGACCAAAGAAAATAAAATAAAAATGGTTTAAAAATTACCTCAGGCTTGCTACTGTCAGGTTACCACTACAGTGCAGTACCTCTATAGTGACTAGCCTATCGTTTTAGTGGTAGGCTGTAGACTGGATTTTGGCCCAACTATTTTAGGCCCTATTTTCCACCATAATATAAACCCCCCAGGCCTATTAGGAGCATTTTATTCGTCATAAGAATTTTGTAAGACGTTTTTACACATAACAATGTCTCAGGTAGTTACAAAGAGAAATAGAGATCGATGAAATAGTAATTAGAAGTTTAAATATTGAATAGACCTAGTAATTTAAAGCTCAGGTTTAATGGAATAAACTTTTCTAAGCTTCAGCTAACTCTAGCAAGTGATCTTAGGTGGATTTATACACCTAAGTGTTGTTATCCCGCCTTATTTAGCTTTGTTTTGAGGAATTCTCGTGGGCTTAATAAGCTAATATATATATAAAGAGCATATAAATGTGAAGTTATGAAATTTTAATGTTTAAGTTCTTTAATAATGAGTTTGGAGTCAAAACATTAAGTTAAATTTCAAATAAAAAGATGAGTACTCTTAGCTAGAGCTATGATCAATTCTAGTTCATCGTGTTGGATTTGATTAAGTTTTGAGCTCTAATTTATGGTTTTTGATGTTATAGGATGCTTGGTGAGTTGATAAATATGATAAAAGGGTTCTATAAAAATTGAAAATCAAGAGTAAAAGGGATAGGGATTTGGTTGATCCATATCCCAAACTCGAGCACTGCTTTCACCAATAGAGGACAGAAAAATTCCATATCTTTCGAATCCTTTCAATTTATAAAGAAGAAGTTATTCTTGCACCCATGGTTTAAGATCCACCATCCCGCAGGATAATTCTTGATATGGCAATCCCACTTGTGACTAATGTTACCTCCGACATTTGCAGACCTGCTGTAGGAGGTAGCTTTGAGTTGAAACAGAACATGGTGCAACTTTTGTATGTAATACCTGTGTTTTTTCTTAGCTCAAAAATTATCTCAAGAATGTTAGAACTTGCTTTGAAATAATAATTCATTATTATACACGTGGTATTTCCATAATTTTCACTTTCTATTTTGTGGGAAATTGAATAAGCTTTCCATCGATATATAATTCGCCCAAATCTGGCACCCAGGCGAAGAGTTAGAGCCTTTTTATATAGACAATGTTTGACCTGGGCCTTCAGCATATCGCAGAGATAGATAAAATGGCAATTGTCAATTTCCAGCATTTCTCCACGATACTAGCACATTGTTATAAACTTCCAGGTCGTAGACAAGGTGTCAACGCGATAGCTCCACATCGCGCCACCGTGCAGTTTCCCAATTGTCAATTTCCAGTGACATGATGCGATAACGCCGTGTCGCGCCAATGGTCTAATTCGAGAAATGTTACTAAAAAATTAAATTATGTGTCCAGGGTTAAGAGGGTTAATTTGTCCCCCCTATATAAGCTTACAAACACGGGATTTATCCTTTATTCATCTAAAATATTGATGTTTTTCTCAAATACTCTCAAGAACTCAAGCTAGGGTTTTCATAGAAGGTCCAATTTCAAAAAATTTTCAACATCAATCTTCATGAAATCATGAACTAAGGTATGCATAGTGTTCATTCATGGACTCCTTTCATCCATGAAGTTCAAGAATCCCTTTTCTAAACTCAAGTTATGGATTTTCTATATGTTTTCATGTTTTGGCTGCTCATGTTCATGTTTGATAGATGTGAAATTGGATTATACTCCATGATTGTTGATAGTTTCTATGTGGGTTTAATTACTATAGCCATAGATTCATGCAACCCTAAGATTTAAACCATTAAATGATGAAATTAGAATTGAATAATGATGTTTACATGTACCATGCCTATCATATGTTTGATTAAATGCCTAGATGAAGGAATATTGTCTAACTAGCATGATATCATGAAATCCCCATGTATGTACAAGTTCATGCCTATTACATGTTTGATGAAATGCTCCTATGAATGTAGTATGTATTATGATGATAGTCAAGTCTTCAAGTAAATCATCCTATGCCAGTTTCCTTCCATCGATTCCTGGGGGTACTTGTACCAGAAATATTAGTTGTGCCTAGATCCATATCATGTTTTCATGATACTCTCAGTCAATCTATGAACTCTTAGACTTCAGATAGTCTTAGGACTCAGGAAAAATATCCATGATCTCATCATTCAGTCAGTTGCCAAATATCAGTAGCATTCCGTCAGCCACGAAAATTTAGTAACTCAGTCCATGCTCAGTTCAGTTCAGTAAATCATGTTCAGTGTCCATTCAGATGGGAGTAGGAATTAGCACCGAGTGAACCCAAGGATGGGGAATCACCTGTTATACGAGGGTGTGATTCCTAGAAGCAATCCTTACATTCTAAAACTATGTAGCCAACATAGGTTGAGACATCGTAGCCTACTATATGAGGGTAGATGAGGTGTCTTAACCTATTATGTAAGGCTTCCCACCGTTCTTGCTAGAGTTACCTGTTATATGAGTGTTACTTACAAGTTGTTCTTACCAGTGGCGCGGTATTGACACCCTTCTAATCAGGGCATAGATTGAACCCCAACTCAGCTATTATAGCACATTTGGGGCATGCCGGTTAGATACTACTTCCCACAGTTTCATGTTGCAAAATCAGGACTGTCAGATACAGTCAATCAGTCTCAGTAATAGAACTCAGATAGTTCTTTAGATTTCAGGACTATCATACACTATCAACTCAGACATAGAACGGAACTTAGATAGTTCTATCAAATTCAGGACTATAAGACATAGTCACCCATTTTATCAGTTAGGTCATGTTATCAGTATCCAGACTCAGTAGTTATGCTACCACGGTATCAGTATCATGTTATCACATAGTCAGTTATAGTTGTGTATTGATGTATGCATTCTCATATTTATGTTAGACAGTCAGTTAGTATTGATAATGCATGCAAACCCTTGCATATAGCCTACCTTATATGTATACTCAGTACATTGCATTGTATTGACACTTTTGCGCTATGGTGATTTCTTTTTATGTTACAACATAGGTTCAGAGACACGAGTTACAGATCAACAGTAGATTTCAGATTCACAGTCAGAGTAAAAGTGAGTCCTCATCCTTTGAGTACATAATGATTTTCTTGTATCTCATTGATTAGATTATTAGTTGGAGTTAGTTGGGGACATGTCCCATCAACTCCTTATTCAGATTCTTCAGACAGTAGAGGCTTTCAGACTAGATACACACTAGATACAGACTATTATGTTTTAGACTTTAGTTTTGTTTTGGGTATTCTATTACCCCATAGAGATGTTACATTATTCAATTATGTTCATGATTACAAATTATGGCCTATCAGTGCATCTTTCCACATTATTATATTATCTTATGTTGTATATAGATATAGATATCTGTCATGGGTTAGCTTGTGGTCCTTTGGGGTCATGAGCACTGTGTAGCATTTTGGTTCGGCAAATCAGGTCGTTACAAACTTGGTATCAAAGACTTTTCAACAGAGTCCTAGGAAGTCTGAAAGCTACATCTAGTAGAGTCTTGTGCATGGGTATGTTGCGCACCACATTTATGTGCAAGAGGCTATGAGATGTTTAAGAATAGTTTCCCTTCTTTTAGTATTCATGTTGTGCCAGTGAGAATAATTACAATTTAGTCTCTCAGTCTAATCTGTTTCTTCTCTTTATTTCAGAACAGGCCTTCTAAGAGAAGAAATTAGTCAGCCCCTTAGCCGAAAGAACCTTTGAGCGATCATGTTTCTCATGCGGATTTCAAGACCGCATTTACCACTTTTGCTCAATCAGTCGCTACTCATAATGAACGGATAATAGTTATTACAGCCAACCCAGTGGCAAACTCAGCTGCAGTGAGGATTCGGGACTTCACCCAAATGAATCCTCCTACCTTCCTCAGGTCTAAAGTTAATGAAGACCCTCAGGAATTTATTGATCAAGTTCAGAAAGTGACAGACATCATGGGGTGACTACTGTTGAGAGTGTTGAGCTAGCTGCATATCAGTTGCAGGATGTGGCTCATACTTGGTACAAATAGTGGAAGTTTGAAAGGGTAGATGATGCAGGTCCTATTGAGTGGGAGGAGTTTGTCGCCGCATTCTTAGATAGATTCTTTCCTCAAGATCTTAGAGAAGCTAAGGTGCTAGAGTTCATCAACCTCAAGCAGGGCAATATGTTGGTGAAAGAGTATTCTCTAAATTTTACTCAATTAGCAAGATACGCCCCTCATGTGGTTGCAGACGATAGAGCCAAAATGAAAAAAGTTTGCTTTAGGTGTGAACGATAGTATGGTTAATGAGTGCAAGTTCGCCATGATGAATAGTGAAATGACCTTAGCCCGGCTTATGACTCATGATAAGTAGATAAAGGAGTAAAAGATTAAGTAGAGGGATAAACAGAATAAGAGAGAAAAGACAGGTAGTTTCAACTTCGCTCAGCCTAAGTCAGAAAGAGGAAACCATTCCTAATTTTGTCCTAAGTCATCCGTTCTAGCCCCTTCTACATCCAGTACTCCAGTTCCTAAGTTCAGAGAGGGTAACAAAGATATAGTTCCAGGTTCTAAGTCCCAGGGCAATGTTAGCAGTGCCCGCACCTATCCTTGTTGCTAGAATTATGGTAAGCAACATCAAGGTATTTATAGAGCGGGTAGTGGCATTTTTTTTGGTTGTGGAAAGTCAGGCCACAGTGTTAGAGACTGTCCTCAGCTAGGTCCTCAGGGTCAATAGAATCGCTTCTTAGCTTAATCTGGTCGCCCAAATCAGCAGGGTACCACTTCCAGTGCTACTAGTGGGCAACGCCCAAATTGTCTCTATGCTCTTTAGACTCGACAGGATCAGGAAAGTTCTCCTGATATAGTTACTGGTAATTACATATATTTCATATGCATGTTTACACTTTGCTAGACCTAGGAGCTTCCTTGTCTTTTGTTACTCCTTATATAGTAGTTGATTTCGGAGTTAGTCCCGAAATTCTTGCAGAGCCCTTTTCAGTCTCTACCCCAGTGGGTAAAGCCATCATAGTTCGGCGGGTATACAGGAACTGCCCAGTTATGATATTTTATAAAGTAACTTCAGTAGACTTAGTTGAAATAGAGATGACTGATTTTGATGTCATTCTCGGCATGGATTGGCTTCATTCCTTCTATGCCACAGTCGACTGCAGAAAAAAAATAGTTCAGTTTAAGTTCCCAAATAAACCCGTCCTAGAGTGGAAGGGTAGTGTATCTGCTTTCAGTGGTCAGCTTGTTTTCTACCTTTAGGCAAGGAAATTGATATCTAAGGGATGTGTTTATCATCTAGTTCATGCTAGAGATTCCAGTTCCGAGGCTCCCAGTCTCGAATCAGTCCCAGTAGTGAATGAATATTCAGATGTCTTTCCCGAAGATCTCTTTAGAATTCCTCCTGAAAGGGAAATAGACTTCGGTATTGATTTTCTTTCAGACACTCAACCTTTCTCTATTCCGCCATACAAAATGGCTCCAGCAGAACTTAAGGAACTAAAAGAATAGTTGAAGGATCTCTTAGATAAGGGATTCATCAAACCCAATTTTTCCCCGTGGGGTGCACCAGTCTTATTCATGCACAAGAAAGATGGTTTTTTCAGAATGTGCATTGATTACCATCAAGTCAGTAAGGTTACGATCAAGAACAAGTAACCTTTTCCCAGAATCGATAAATTGTTTGACCAACTTCAGGGTGCTAGTTATTTATCTAAGATAGACCTCAGATTTATCTATCATCAGCTTAGAGTTAGAGAATGTGACATCCCGAAGACAGCTTTCCATATGCGGTATGGTCACTTCGAATTTCTAGTTATGTCATTTGGTCTTACCAACGCCCCAGCTGCTTTCATGGACTTGATGAACCGAGTGTTCAAGTAATACTTGGACATTTTTGTCATAGTCCTCATATATGATATTCTGGTCTATTCCTGCGCTGAGCACAATCATGCAAACCATCTCAGAATAGTACTCTAGACTCTCAGAAATCATCAGTTATTCACCAAATTCAGTAACTGCAATTTTTGTCTAAGATTAGTAGAATTATTTTTCTATTTTATTTCTGGTGATGGAATTAGAGTAGATCCTCAAAAGACCTAAGCAGTAAGGAACTGGCCTCGCCCTATCTTTCCATCAGATATCAGGAGTTTTTTGGGTCTGGTTGGCTATTACAAATGGTTTGTTGAGGGATTTTCTTTTATTGCATCCCATATGTCCAGATTGACTCAAAAGAAAGTCAAGTTTCAGTGGTCAGATCCATACGAGTAGAGTTTTCAAGAATTAAAGACTCGACTCTCCTTAGCTTCAGTTCTAGCATTACCAGATGGGTCAGATGATTTTGTAGTATATTGTCATGCATCTAGAGTGTGTTTAGGTTGTGCCCTCATGTAACATGGTAAGGTCATAGCCGACGTCTCCAGACAACTTAAACCCCATGAGAAGAATTATCCTACTCATGACCTTGAGTTAGAAAACATAGTATTTGCCTAAAAAATTTGGAGGCATTATCTCTATGGAGTTCATGTGGAAGTCTTCATAGATCATAAGAGCCTTCAGTGTGTGTTTTCTCAAAAATATCTTAATCTTCGTCAGACAAGGTTGTTAGAGCTCTTAAAGGATTATGACATGTGTGTCCTCTATCATCCGAGCAAGGCCAACGTAGTGGCCGACGCTCTCAGTAGACTGTCTATGGGTAGTATTTCTTATGTTGATGATAGTAAGAAGAAGTTAGTCCAGGAAGTCCACCAGCTTGACAGACTAGGCGTTCTCTTAGTCGACTCTTCAGAGGGCGGTGTATGTGTTCAGAGAGTTTTGAATCATCTCTAGTTTCTGAGGTGAAAGAAAAGCAAGATAAGGATCCTAGCCTTGTCAAGCTAAAAAAGTCCGTTCAGAATTAGAAAATAGAGGTTTTCTCTCAAGGGGAAGATGTTGTTTTTCGTTGTCTGGGTCATCTCTATGTTCCAGACATAGATGACTTAAGGCAGAGAATTCTTTCAGAAGCGCATGGTGCGCGTTATTCTATTCATCTAGGGGCCACTAAAACGTACCACGATTTGTGGGAAATCTATTGGTGGAGTGGGATAAAAAGAGATGTTGTAGAGTTTATGGCTAAGTTCTCTACATGTGTGAAAGTTAGGGTAGAGCATCAGAAGCCTAGTGGGTCCATGCAGGATTTCATTATTCCTACTTGGAAGTGGGAAGTTGGGAACATGGACTTCGTGATGGGTTTGGCTCGAACTCATCGTCAGCATGATTCAGTCTGGGTCATTATATAAAGAATGAACAAATCAGCTCTTTTCCTTCCAGTTCATACCTCTTATTCAGTCGAGGATTATGCCAAGCTCTACATGAAAGAGATGGTCGTATTGCACAGTGTTCTATTATCAATTATCTCAGACAGAGGTACCCACTTCACCTCTTATTTTTGGAAACCATTCTAAAAGGGTCTTGGTACCTAAGTTCATCTCAGTATAACCTTTCATCCTTAGAAAAATGGTCAAGCAGAAAGTACTATTTAGACTCTAAAAGATATGCTAAGGGCGTATGTAATTGATTTCAAAGGTAGTTGGGATGACCACTTGCCTTTGATTGAGTTTGCATATAACAATAGCTATCATTCCAGTATTCAGATGGATTCATTCGAAGCTCTCTATGGTAGGAGATGTAGATCTCCGATTAGTTTGTTCAAAGTTAGTAAGGCCTCAGTCATAGGTCCTGACTTAGTATTCGATGCCTTAGGGAAAGTCCAGTTGATTAGACAAAGACTCCGAGCTGCTCAAAGATGATAGAAGTCTTATGCAGATGTTCTAGCAAAGAGCTTGAGTTTGAGATTGGTGACTATGTCTACCTCAAGATCTCTCCTATGAAGTGAGTGAAGAGATTCGGCAAGAAGGGAAAACTCAATCCCCGATATGTTGGTCCCTTCAAGAATCTCAGTCATTTTGGTAAGGTAGCTTATGAGCTTGAATTGCCTTCAGATCTAGCCTTAGTTCATCAAGTCTTTCATATCTGTTTGCTCAAGAAGTGTATAGGTGACCCATCAATCATAGTCCCTATTTAGAGCATTAATGTTCAGAACAGCCTCTCTTATGAAGAAATTCTAGTTGAAATCCTAGACTATCAGACTCGTAGATTGAGGAACAAAGAAGTCCCTCTAGTTAAAGTTATTTGGCAAAACCAGTCCGTAGAGGGATATACTTGGGAAGCAGGAGAAGATATGCGTACCAAGTATCCTCACCTTTTCCCTGCCGACTCAGATCAAGCTCAAGGTAACAGTTCTCCTTAAACTTACTCAGTTTAATGATTAGTGTACATCACTAACTTAGTATTCAGTCTCAAGTTCATGTTCCCTTGATAATCATGTTATCAAGTACCACCGCATATTCTGTCATGCATTCATGTATTAGATCAGTTATATAGTTATGCATCAGACATGCATTCTCATTGTGAGAAAACTTAGTTCTTCAGAACTTTCAGTTATGCATTTATCACTCAGTTATACATGCATCAGATATGCATGTTCAGTATGTTATGTTCAACTTTTCAGTCACGTCCATCATGAGATCATGTTCCAGTTATTCATGTTCATCTCATTGTTTCTCCTCTCAGTCAGTCTCATTCGAGGATGAATGTTCTCAAGGGGGAGATATTGTAATACCCGTGCTTTTTCATTGCTCGAAAATCATCTCAAGGATGTTAGAAATTGCTTTAAAATAAGAATTAATTCTTATACACATGGTATTTCCATAATTCTCACTTCCTACCAAATGGGAAATTGAATAATCTTTCCATCAATATATAATTCGCCCAAATCCGACACCCGGGCAAAGAGTTAGAGCATTTTTAGTGAGACAGTGTTTGACCTGAGTCTTCAGCGCGTCGCGAAGATAAATCAAATAGAAATTGTTAATTTCTAGTATTGCTTCGTGATACTGGAATGTCCTACCAAACTTCCAGGTGGTAGACAAGGTGGCAACGAGATAGTTCCGCATCGCACCACCGTGCAGTTTCCCAATTGTCAATTTCTAGTGACACGGCGCGATAACGCCACATCACGCCAAGGGCCCAATTTAGAAAATTTTACTGAACAATTAAATTACATGTCCAGGGTTAAAAGTGTCAATTTTCACCCCCTATATAAGCTTTCAAAAACGAGATTTAGCCCTTATTCATAAAAAATATTGGTGTTTTTCTCAAATACTCTCATGAACTCAAGCTAGGGTTTTCATAGAAGGTCCAATTTCAAGAAGGTTTCACCATCAATCTTCACGAAATCACGAACTAAGGTATGCATAGTGTTCATTCATGGACTCCTTTCGTCTATGAAGTTCAAGAATCTCTTTTCTAAACTCAAGTTATGGATTTTATATATGTTTTCATGTTTTGGCTGCTCATGTTCATGTTTGATAAATATGAAATTGGATTTTACTCCATGATTGTTGATAGTTTCTATGTGGGTTTAATTACTATAGCCATAGATTCATGCAACCCTAAGATTTAAACCCTTGAATGATGAAATTAGAATTGAATAATAATGTTTACATGTACCATGCCTGTCATATATTTGATTAAATGCCTAGATAAAGGAATATTGTCTAACTAGCATGATATCATGAAATCCCCATGTATGTACAAGTTCATGCCTATTACATGTTTTATGAAACTCTCTTATGAATGTTGTATGTATTATGATGATAGTCAAGTCTTCAAGTAAATCATACTTTGTAAATTTTCTTCCATCGAGTCCTGGGGGTACTTGTACCCAAAATATTAGCTGTGTGCCTAGATCCATGTCATGTTTTCATGATACTCTTAGTCAAGCTATGAACTCTTAGACTTCAGATGGTGTTATGACTCAGGAAAATCTCCATGATCGCATGACTCAGTCAATTGTCAGATATCAGTAGTATTTCGTCAGCCACAGAAATTCAGTAACTCAGTCCATGCTCAGTTCAGTTCAGTAAATCATGTACAGTGTCCATTCAGATGAGAGTAGGAATTAGCACTGAGTGAACCTAAAGATGGGGACTCACCTTTTATACGAGGGTGTGATTCCTAGAAGCAATCCTTGCATTCCAGAACTATATAGCCACCATAGGTTGAGATATCGTAGCCTGCTATATTTGGGTAGATGAGGTGGCTTAACCTATTATGTGAGGGTTACCACCATTCTCGCTAGAGTTACCTGTTATATAAGGGTTACTCACATGTTGTCCTTACCAGTGTGCAATATTGACACCCTTCCAATCAAGGCATAGATTGGACCCCAGCTCAGATATTATAACACATTAGGGGCATGTCGGTTAGATACTACTTCCCACAGTTTCATGTTACAGAAGCAGGACTGTCAGATATAGTAAATCAGCCTCAGTAATAGAACTCATATAGTTCTTCAGATTTCAGGACTGTCATACATAGTCAACTCAAACATAGAACGGAACTCAGATTGTTCCATTAGATTCAGGACTGTCAGACATAGTCACCTATGTTATCAGTTATGTCATGTTGTCAGTATCCAGACTTAGTAGTCATGATACCACGGTATCAGTATCATGTTATCGGATTGTTAGTTATAGTTGCGTATTTATGTATGCATTTTCATGTTCATGTTAGACAGTCAGTTAGTATTGATCATGCATGGAAACCCTTGCATATAGCCTAACTCACATGTATACTCAGTACATTCCATTGTACTGACGTATTTTTGCTATAGTGCTTTCTCTTTATGTTACACCATAGGTTCAGAGACACGTGTTCCAGATCAGCTGTAGATTCTAGATTCAACAGTCAGAGTAGAAGTGAGTTCTCATCCTTTGAGGACATAATGATTATCTAGTATCTCATTGATTAGATTATTAGTTGGAGTTAGTTGGGGACATATTCCATCAACTCCTTATTCATTTTCTTCAGACAGTAAAGGATTTCAGACTAGATGTAGACTAGATACAGACTATCATGTTTTAGACTTCAGTTTTGTATTGGGTATTCTATTACCCCACACAGATTTTATGTTATTCAGTTATGTTCATGATCGAACCTTATGGCCTTTTAGTGCATGTTCCCATATTATTATGTTATCTTATGTAGTATACCAGTACAGATATCAGTCATGGGTTAGCTTGTGGTCCTTTGTGGTCATGATCACCGTATAGAATTCCGGTTTAACAAATTGGGTCGTTACATTGTACAACAATAGTCAATGTACTAGCTTGTCACATAAAGATCCACAGGTTCACTTACTAAAATTTTTAGAGATCAGTGACATATTCTAACCCACTAGGGTATCTACTGATTATATAAGGCTGAAACTTTTACCCTTCTTACTTTTAGGTAAAGCAAAGAAGTGGTTAACACGGAGCCGGTAGGGTCTATTACTATATGGGATGACTTAGCTTAGAAATTCCTCATCTGTTTCTTCCTATTCGGCAAGACTGTAAGGTTACGCAATAAGATATTGAGCTTTAACAAGAACCCATATGAGAACTTTTATCATGCTTGGGAGAGGTTCAAATGTCTTCTCCGAGACTGTCCATATCACCAGCAGTTCAATAAGGTATTAACTCATACCTTTGTTGAATCACTTGAACATAATATGAAAATTTTGTTAGATTCAGTTGCAGGTGGTAAAGGTTAGAGAAAACCTATGATGAGCTTTATACCTTGTTAAACTAGATTGCACAAGATAATTTGAACTGGCATGATGACATCTCCAGAAGTGCAGTGAAAAAGAATGGGGGCATGATTGAAGTTGATAGTGTCATAACCTAAGCCCCCAATTGGTTACTCTTCAGAATCAAATGATGACACAATTTAACAAATTAGGTGTAAATTAGTCTCAGGCTCAGGTGAATGTATTTCATCATACCACATCTTGGTTTGAGATTTATGGTAACAGTGGTAATTTTACAGACTTATGTTGGGCAAACCCAGAATCTGTAAACTTTGTGGGCTATGTACAAAAGCTAACTTATGCGAATGCCTACAACCAAAAGTGGTAAACTCAGCCCAATTATGTATGGGGAAATAATCAGAATTAATAATTTTTGCAGCAATATAATACACAACCCAGTAATATAGTAGATAATTTTAATAAGATCTTGGCCAAGTAAGAAGAAATGGCCGCTGAAATAATATATCAACAAATTGCACAAAAAAAGTTGGAGACCCAGTTGGGGTAACTAGCACAGGCATAGAATACCAGACTCTAAGTTGGATTGACAAGTGATAATAAAAATCCAATGCAAGTTATGGTAACTACTTTGAGGAGTGTACAGGCCTCTTAAGAAAAATAAATAGGTTAATACAGAGTTAGTCCCATAACAGGTAGAGAAAAAGCAAGATAAAGTTGATGATGCTAATAATTTAGAAAAGTCTGAGTACCCAAAAGAAAAGGTTGTTAAGCGTGTTGTTAAAAGACCACTACCACCATTCCCTCAGAGGTTCAAAAAAGAGAAAGAGGATACATGCTTCAAGAAGTTCTTTGACACGTTTCGAGAACTTCACATTAACTTTCTTCTTTTAGATATTTTAAGGAGAATGACTAAGTATTCTAAGTACTTAAATGATGAGGTAACTAACAAAACTAAACTGTAGGATATTAAGACTATGACACTTAATGAGAAGTGCAGTTTTATGGTAATGAGAAAGATGCCCAAGAAGCTAAAGGACCCAGGGAGTTTCACCCTCCCTATACAAATTAATTATAGTTATGCGGTCCCTGCTCTGAGTGATTTAGGGGAAAGTATAAATTTGATGCCCTTATCAATATTCAATACTCTAGGTTTGGGTAAGCCAAGTCCATGCTCCTTGGTACTTCAGATGGCCGACCGAACTAGAGTCCAGCTCAAAGGAAACATTGAGGACATGCTCATCAAGGTCGGTAAGTTTATTATCTATGTTGATTTTATTATTCTTTACTATGATGCAGATGGCAGGGCGCTAATCATCTTAGGACGTCTATTTTTATCGATAAAAGAAACAATGATTGATGTGAGAGAGGGCACTCATAAGATGAGATTGGATGATGACGAGGTAGTCTTTAAATTCTAGAAACCACTTAATCCTCCTTCCCACTTCAAAGATTTATGCATTATCAAAACTATGGAAGTTTATAAGTGTGAGGTGGTGGAACATAAACCACCAATGACCTCTTCGAACTGTCTTATTGAGTTTTCTAAGTCACCACCTAAGCCTAAAGTTATGAGGATTATGGAGCCTTAACAGACCATTATTGAGAAAGTTGCAGACCTTGAGAGTTCACACTCAATAGGTCTAAAACAAGTGAGTAGATGGTTCCTAGAATGATAAAAATTATGAAAGAATAAGGATAATATGTAGTGATATGGGTCATGCCGCGACACTAAATCAGGTGCTGCTTGGGAGGCAACCCAAGTTAAGGTAGGTATTTTATTCTAGTATTTCAGTTTTTACTTCATGTAGTTTTTAGTTTTGTTGAGTCATAGGTTGATGGGAAGTTTGAGTATCGAACAACTGAGTTGAGGAGCATGACAAAGATTGGGTGTGGGGTCTCTAGACCCTCTCGATGTTCAAAGATGCTACTAGCTAGGCCTAGATGCCTCAGGTAATATTTCTATCCTTACTTTTAAGTTTACTATCGATAAAAAGTATGTTTTAAGTGTGGGGTAGGGAAATTCCCATGGTTTCGGGTAAACTGATGCTCTAGGATCTAAATTCTTAGTGGTTTTCTAGTTCTTGGGTAAATTTGAAAAATTTACTAAAACATTTTTGTTTGTTAGTTTTAGGTTGTTGCTGTTAGTTTAGTAGGTGCACACTTCACCCACCCTATGGTTGTTATTTTTTTTCTTTTCCATGGAGGTGACCTTTGAACCTAGTATTCCTTTTTCTTTTGAGGAGTAAATTTTAAATTTTTTATGTTAGGTAAGTGAATATTCTTATTAGTGCTATGTGTGATTGTATGATGCAAGTTGTGTTGGTGGTAAAATACATGTAGATTATGTGAAAGACTACTTTTGAGACACCTAGTCTCTTGTTTATGACTTTTTAATGTTGTTGGCTTAATGTTGAATTTGTGCTATTATTTGCTTTGGAGTCTATAATGATCCTACTTGACTTGAGCATGTGCCATATGTGAGTGAGGTTTTTGTGTATTCCTTATTGTATATTGATGTCTAGAACCTACCTTGTGTGTGAGCAAATCAAAATAAAGAGTGTGGGTTTAGGAGATGATATAGGCATTTCTTTGGTAGCCATATTACATATACCCACTCTTTTATCTACCTTTATGTCTAATCCTAGTTAGCCCTGTTGGGACTTTAGTCTATATTCTTTGGTATCCCCATATGTAGCCTATTCCCCTTCATTAATTGACATTAAATTAATCTAAATCTTCTAAGTATTTTAGTTGAAAATTAATTTTAATAAGGAGTAAGAAAATAAGTAGGGAAAAAGTGAAAGTGAAACCCCCCAAAAGCAGCTATTGGTGTTAAAAAAGTGATGTGTGGTGATTGGGAGTTTTGTAATGAAAAAGAGAGAAATAGTAAAAGAATTTGATCAAGATTCGATGAAGAATACCCCTTATATAATAATTGTGATTTATCATAGTGAGATGGGGAAGAATAAAAGAAAATGGGAAGATAGAGGTGGTCAAAAGTGTGGTTTTTTAGAGGCTAATCTTAATGTATGTGTGATGTATGAAAATTCTTAGGGAAGATAGTCACTATTCTTGGCCAAAATAGTTCCTACATGTCCCTTATACGACCTTACATCCCTCAAAATCCTACTTGATCCTGAGATTCAACATTCTGATATTAGTGGAGTATTAAATGAAGACAAGCCTATAGTTTATCTTTTGTAACTTATGAATTCCTTGGGAGAGTGAGCGTAATTTGATTCTTATACCCATTCTTGTGATAAGTTGCATTTATGTGAATGAATATGGATAACTCTTTTGTTGTGAGGGCACATATTTGATGATAGTAGGGTGATTTGTACGATCTCTTTGATTGTGTAATATGCATGAGTTTTCCAACTTAATGAGTCAATACTTTAGGTTATGATGTTTTGTAGTAGTGTTTATGAGCTTTCAAGTGTATGCAACATGCTTAGTGTAGAACTTGCTATCTGTATAGTAATTATAGTTCTAGCTTGAGTATCTTGCTTGTAGTAGTAGTATTGGAGTCTTTTCATGATATTGATGCTTAAGTGAAGACTTTTTCATGGAATACCAAGGCTTTAAGTGTGGGGTGATGAACTTAGGTGGATTTATGCACCTAAGTGTTGTTATCCGGCCTTAGTTAACATAGTATTGAGGACTTATCGTGGGATTAATGAGCTAATATGTATATAAATGAGCATATAAGTGTTAATTTATGTAATGTTAATGTTTAAGGTGTGTCATAATGAGTCTGAGTCAAAATATTAAGTTAAAGTTCAAACGAGAAGATGAGTACTCTTAGCTTGAGCTATGTTCAATTCAAGTTCATCGTGTTAGATTTAATTGAGTTTTGAGTTCTAATTTGTGGTTTTTGATGTTATAATATGCTTGATGAGTTGATCAATATAATAAATGGGTGCTCTACAAGTAGTAAATCAAGAGGAAATGTCACCACAAAGCTTTGACTTGAAGGACAAATACATGAGATAAAGCATCCCAAATTCTGGAAATTTGGACTCATTGGTGTGCCATGGACCCTAGGAACTAGGATAAGGGCAAGGAACACCCTTTATTTCATTATGGAATTCCAAAATAGTATACCTCAGTGTTTTTGGCATCCCACGCTGCCTAGATGGCGCAACATTGGTGTGGTACGCAAGCTAGTCCAAATCGGCAAACTTTGGCCTAGTATAAATAGGACACTTCCATTGTTTGGAAAACACCTTGGTGATACACGATTGTTGAGGCTTAAATTAGGGTTTTAATTCGTTTAATTTAGCTTATTCTTGTATTATAACATGGATTTATTTATCGTGATTACGTGTATGCCCATGAGAGGCTAAACACTCATTTTCGGGATTAAGGCCAAGAACGTGATTACTCTTGCTTTTTAATTGAGTTGGTTATTGTTATTATCATTTTTGATTGTTCTTGTATCCTTGTTTTAACTATCTTTAGGATTTACGACCCTTAGGATAAACACGTAATTCTTTTGTGAGACTGGAAGGAGAAATGATAGGATAGAACGTGGGATATTGGGAATAAGATTGTAATCTTTCAATTAATTGAAGTTAAAATTTGTGTTTAGGATAGGAATATACCTAATACACCCTATTTGGTTCAATTACGGGATGAAACATGAATGCGTTTAGTTTAGTACTTGCATCTCCGCTCAATGATGTAGTTGTAAGGCCAAGTTAGATAGTTGATTAGAGGTTTAGAAGACCGTAATCATATAATCAACCCCTTGAACCAAAAACCAAGATAATTAATGAAACCAATGAAGTTCTGAATCTAAGTATGATTGTTCGTAGTGTCGTAGCCTTGGGTTTCTCCCCATTGTTGTTCAATAACCTTTAAATTACCATATTGTTTACTTAACATTCAATTTATAACTCTCAAACTCTTTTGGTTACTTTAGCACTTGCTTAATTTTGATAGTTGTCTAACACAAGTCCTTATGGAATCGATACTTGGCTTTTCATAAGGCCACTATATTACTTGGGTGGACCATGTACACCTGCGTGTGCGCTTGGTTGCAACAACAAGAAACCCAATAACAGTAGAAGTAGATCGTGGACAGATAAAGTAGAGAAAGTAAATGATAAGGCAGTTGCATGAAGTTCAATTTGGGATAATTTTGGCGTAGCCAAAATTTCAAACGGTTGGTTGTGGAAGCTATAATGCATGGGGAGTCCCTTATAATTAATATCAAAATAGAGGATATTAGCTCGAGAATTGCCTATTGGATGATTAGAGTAGTTTGTTATTTTTAGGAGCCCAACTCCCAGTTGAAGTGCTGAAAGGATTTTTACATATACACTATGTAAAACCCATTTGTTTACGATGTTTCTTAATCCCCTGTTGAAGGCTTGTTATCCTAAGTTTGAAAGTTGTCCTATATCACTGCATGCGATTCAGGAATATTTGATTTAAATTAAAATTTGATAAAAATATATATTTTTATTTTCTTTCTAAAATGATTTAAATATTTATGAAATAGCTCATTAATTATAATGTATTTATATATGTATTTACTTTAGAAGAGTTTAATAATTTATTAACATTTAGTAGAGTTAGAAAGTTTAGTTATATCAAAAATTATTATTACTATATGAGTTAGGCTTTAAACAAAAATGATTTTCCATAAATTGTGATATATTTGAAAAATTATACTTATGTAGGGGTGTACATAGGTCGGGTTGGTTTTGTTTTCTATTGAAAAAAAACCAAACCAATTATGTCGGTTTATTAAAACTATGAACCAAATCAAACCAACACAAAATCGTTTTTTTCAGTTTAGGTTTTAGTCGGTTCTTTCGATTTTTTCATTTTTTTTCAATTTTTCTCGGTTTCTTTTATAATCTTTATTTTTTACAATTATATTGTGATTGAAGTTTAGATCAAGTATGTTTTCACTCATGTGCTAATGAAAAACCACAATTATGAAAAATTAAGGAGCGAAAAACTCTCTTGAAACTAAAAAATAAGATAGAGTGAAAAGTTTCGATTTTAAGTTTATATTGGTTCATTTTATTAGAAATTAATGGATAAATATTACAACTTAAAGGCCCAAATATGAATATATATATATATATATATATACACGTCTACTTTCTAAATATTGAAAATTAATAAAACTAATTTAAAAAGTATTTAAAAAGTAGATTACAACTAATATTTTATATATAAAAGTTAAATTATATACATGCATATATATATATATATGTATATATATATACATTCATATAAATATATATATGTATATATATTATGTCGGTTTGATTTAGGTTCGGTTTGACTTTTTTTTGGTTAACACCAAACCAAACCATAAGTCGATTTTTTTTCTCGGTTTGATTCTTCGGTTTGATTTGACTTGAGTAGAAAAATATTTCGAACGTTATATTTGATCATAAAAAATAAAATTGATAATCTAGTCAATATAATAAAACCCAAAATCAAGGCATGTAAATGCTATCCCCTTATTTTTTGGGCATGATCTCATAAGGTTTATGATTTTCGGGTCTAGCATGCTATTGAAGAGTCAATTATCTTATGTATCTAAATTATTGTTGCTATTTTTCTTATTAAAAGCTCATATCCAATTATGTTGATTCTGTGTCAAGTTGAGGAAACAAGGTGGTCGTATATATTATTATGATTATTAGATTACGGTGATTGTTAGATTACTCATTATAGTTGTGATCCAAAGGAGGCACAATTACATATGGGTTACTTGTGGGGGTTTCTAATTTGTATACATATATTGTTATAGCCCTTTTTCATCGTTATAGGTAAGTCTAGCATGTCAAAATTTAGGATTAAGGTTTTCCCCAAATTGGGAGTTATAAATTTCAGGCGAGCCTAGTCTCGGATGAAATCAGAGTGTGGTATGGTCTAGGATAATATCAGAATGGATTTGTTAAAGGCTATATAATTCAAAGCATTTTTATGATAGCTAAGATGATAAGAATTCATAGGATCTTTTGTTGGAACCCTGCGGGTTGCACCACACTAGAGACCAGATCTTTCAAAATCAGTCACAGGAAAAACACACTAAATAAATCAAGAACTCAACACAGTGCAGAAAACTGATAGAACACAAGATTTAACGTGGAAACCCCCTTACTCAAGGGAAGAAAAAATACGGTTTGCCCTCACAATCACCCACAACTCCACTATTATCAAATTTTTGATTAAAGACTCCATTTAACCTAATTCTAGGTTCCTCCTACTTTTAATAACTCTACTACAAGCCTTCCTTCACTACTCTGCCAAGAACACACCTTGATATTGATTAACTCTAACCGATATCTACCTTAGGTAACTCTACCTAATATCTCTCAAAGAAAGAAATAAAGAACATTACTTTTATAACATAAGTAATGAAATTACAATTCAGAACACAACTCAAGAATACTCACACTTTTTATGCATAAGAAACAAGAACCTGAGCTATACTTGAGCAATGAAGCTAGATTGAGTTTTTCCTCTCTCAATTTCTATAATTTTGAATTTTAAAAAAACTTCTTGATAGAAAAACATTCTTTTCTTTTTATAGTTGAGTTATAATTAAGGTTGAAATGCAATTGGACCAGGTGTCCTAAATAGTACTAGCAACACCAGCACAGTTTGTTACACGAGAGGACAGAACTCTGTAGGTGCATCCCAGCTGTACTGTTGCCTTGAACATCTAGGGACATGGTACCTTGTAGTCAGCAGATCATCATCAAAAAAAGATACATTAATCTTTCCCCTTTTGATGATGACAAACCAACCACAGAGTTTTGAGCATCAATGCACATTCATCATATTTAATTAGAGAGATTATCACTACTGAAGACGAATGTTTAACCTAACATGCAACGCCATGCTTCTATAATCATGCAACTTAAGGACCTGGTCCCTTGTTGTCATTTGTTATCAAAAACTCAAATTATTACTGCAATTTCAATATTTCCTCATGTCAATAAGCACCATTATTTCTTCCACCTATCAATATGCCATACACAGATCTGCATTGCTGCAAGTTCAATGTTTTCTTTTATCAATATGCACCATTATTTGTTCCTCTTATCAAAATTGATACACACATCTGCAATTCAACATTTGTACACTCGATACCTGGTTAGCTGGTTCATACCACATAAAGTCAATTTTCCCTCTTTTGGCATCATTGAAAAGTAAAAATAGTAAACCAAGAGTAAATCAGCACAGGTTAGTTAACCCATGGCCACTGGGGCAACACTGACGTGAAGAACATCTTTAATAGAAAGAGAAAATACATGCAACTCACAAATAATGATTCATTCATATATAGAGGTCAAGTATCATTTCAGTGCATAATTAAAATATTCCAAAGAAAAGTCACAAAAATTAAGAAAGGTTAAACAGGGGAGGGACTTCGAAGGATAGTTTAAAGGAGTAGAGCTAGGTTATTGTTTTCTTTAGCATGACATTGCAACAATTCTGTATCCCCCCGAGTCTTCTCCCCGGACGCTACACGGTGCTCATAATCCTGAAGGACCACAATCTTACCCATGACTGGTACCTACTGCAATAACTGAATAATAATACGGTATTAATATGGAAAGTAGGCGGGAAGATGGACATAAGGTTCAATACTATAAATAATACTGGATATCTCAACCTACGCTGGCTACGTAGTTCTGTAATGTAGGGATTTCTACTAAGGGCCAAACCCTCTGTCGATAAGAATGCCCCCATCACTGGGTTTTCTTGGGGCTGAATCCTACTCCCAACTGAACGAACACTGAACTGATTTCTAGTCTATACTAAACTGGACTGAATTGTTACTGATATTACTATTTGACTAAACTGAACTGAGTTCTCTGAGTTTCGTGGACTAACAGAATACTAGTGGATTCTGTTAACTGACTGAGTCTACTGAGGTCTGATCTGAGTACTGCGGCTAAATTATGAACACTACTTAAATTTCCTGGGTTTCTGTAACTGACTGAGTTCTACAGATCAAGTCACTCCTAAGATTACTTCTAACTGACACCGGCTCTAAGTAAACAACTAAATTATTAGGATTAAATACCCCTAGGACTCGATATCATGAAAATAAAACATCACATGATCTTGCTTAGTATAAGCATGAACATTGAATTCATAATGCATCTATAGATACATCTTACCAAACTCCTGCATGGAATAACTTGCAAATAAGCTAGCATGACATGATTTCTTTCCCTTATTAGTTCACATAAACAATTCATCAAGCACTTGGTGAGCATACATATGCACATAAAACCAAACAACAAGTAGGCATCATAATTCAAATCCTCATTGGCAATTTCAAGGGTTTTTCTTAGATTTTCACGATATTACATACATATCAATTAACCTCGCATGGACATATCATAAAACATGGATTAGAATCCCTTTTAATCATTAAAAACATGAACATAATCAAACCCAACATGGAATTCATGAAATCAATAAACTTGAAGTTTAAAAATAGTTTCTTGGACTCCAAGGGTGGAAGGGACCCTTGGATGAACACTTCACATACCTTAGTTGATGAATTTCTGAAAGTTAATGGTGAGTTCTTGATTTGAAATTTGAACACCTAGGGTTCTTGTTCTTGAGAAATTTGTGAAAGAATGAATATAATTTCTCTCCAAAGGGTTTAATTTTGTGTTTTGGAGGCTGAAAAGTGTAGAAAAAAGACCTAATTAACCCTGATGATGCGGCCTTTTAGTGCCTGTAAACTGTGTGACCGACGCGCAGGCCGACATGCCGCATCATTGGCATCGATGCAATAGCCATCATATGGCATGTGGACATGAACCACAAACCAACATATATCATCACTAGTCCACTTAAAACAAACCAACATACCTCACATGGTAAGTAAAAATGAACCACAAACCAACATGTATCATCACTAGTCGACATTTGGACTCAAACCCTTCCTACTCAAATATTAACATCCATACAATTCAAAACATATGGAAAACCTATTTAGATAATTCCGGCCACCAAGTCTACGTATCAACACCATAAATGAGTTGTAACGCCCCGAATCTAGTACTCGGAACAGTACACGGTACTCATGACCCTGAAGGACCATAAGCTAACCCCTGACTGATATCTGTAACTGAGTACTGCATAATATAATGTAAAAATGCAGAATTAAAGGTTGAAAAGTTCAAATATATGATAAAATATAACATCTGGAAATATGGTACATCATTACCATAATATCTGAAATAACTGTGAACATGCTATATTCTGAAAGCCTCTAGACTATCTGAATAAGGAGTTGATGGGACATGTCCTCAACGACCTCCAACTACTAAAATAACTAAGTATTAAAGATATGAAAAAATCAAATAATAACATCCTCAAATAATGAGGACTCACTGCTGACTCTGACTGGTGAAACTGGAATGCTACTGATGTTCTAGAGCTTGTGCTTCTGAACCTATGGTATAAAAACACCATAGCATTAATGCGTCAGTATGATAAAATGTACTGGTATGTAAGTGAGGTAGGCTGAATGAAAAGGGTTCATGTGCATGAACAATGCTAACTGACTATATAACACGATCGTGAGAATACATACATGAGTGTGTAACTATAACTGGATTTGTGAGTAATACTGACTACTGAGTCTCAATACTGATAACATGAGTTACTGATAACTGATATAACTGATACTAGGTGACTGTGTCGGACAGTCAAGGTTCTGATGGAACTAGCTGAGTTTCATACTGAGCTGAGTAAGTGTATCTAATAGTCCTGGGTTTTGTAGAGCTATCTGAGTTCTATTACTAAAACTAGGAGACTGTATCTGATAGTCCTGATTCTGTAACTAAAATTGTAGGAGAATTCATCTAACCGACATGCCCCTTTTTCTAAATAGATTTAGGGTCCAACCTGTATCCCCAATTCGAAAGGTGTCAATACCGCGCCACTGGTAAGGACAAGCTGTGAGAAATCCCCCGTCTAATAGGTACTCTAAGAAGAATGGTGGGACCCTCATATAACAGGTTAATCCACCTCATCTACCCTAAACTAGCAGGTTTGATATCTCAACCTATGCTAGCTACGTAGTTCTGGAGCACAAGGATTGCTTATAAGAATCACACCCTCTACTAATAGGTGAGTTCTTATCCTTGGGCTCACTCGGTGCTAAATCCTACTCCCATCTGAATAGACACTGAACATGATTAACTAAACTGAACAGGATTGAGTTCATTGAGTTCTGTTAACTGATGGAATAGTATTGAGATCTGATAACTGACTGAGATTACTGAGATTACTGTGTTTTCCTGAGTTATGTAACTGACTGAATTCTACTGAGTTCTGAAACTAACTGAGAATACTTCTAATCATGGCGTGACAGAGATTTATCATAAAATTGATGCTGGGTTTAGGCACACAACTAAGTTGTCGGGTAAAAGTACCCCCAGGACTCGATAGCATAAAACTGACACGACATGACACTTCTTGAACACATAACCATGGTCAATAATTCGTAGTACTATCATTGGGAATTTTCATGAAGTATTTGCATACCACAAACTTTCACATGAATAATAATGCATTTAAATATGTCATAATTCCCTAAGCCTAATCTCATGAGCATTTCACCAATCTATTACAAGACATAACAATAGCATGGGAGTCATTTTAAACATAATGGTAACATGAATTAACCATTTAGGTTTTGTTGAGTCATAATGCATAAGTATTATTCTCTTAGGCATTTTATCAAACACCTAGTATGCATAACTTAGGTCTTAGGCATGATATCAAATTAATACCATATGATTCCCTAATTCATCTCAGTTTCATAAATTTCAACCCACATACTGGCGTAGTTTCATGAACAACACATAAAGATTCCAACTTGGGAATCCTACAACAATAACTACATGAACATAATCAATCCACAACATAAATATCACAATTCATAATTTAAAATTGGATTCTTGGGATTCATGGATGAAAGGAATCCATGAATGAACACTTGATATACCTTGGATGAAAAATTCTTGAAAACTAATGGTAGAATCTCTTAAATTTGAAGCTCATATTAAAATTCTAGGCTTGTTCTTGAGAGTATTTGAGAGTAACAACAATATTTGGTGAAATAAGGGCTTAATCTCATGTTATAGGCTTATATAGGGGTGGCAAATTAACCCTTTTGACCTTAAAAACACAAACATTTAATGACTGAAACTGGGCATCGACGCGATTGGCAATGCGGCGCATCGATGCATTTATGCGATACCCGACGCATCGTTCTATGATCACATTATACCTCAGTAGTTTTTCTGACAAGCCCTGCAACAATGTTAACCAACGTGATAGGCGATGCGGTGTTCCAAGATCACGTTGGTCCACTATCTTGGGACACCAAATGTGGTCTAAACAAGGTCTAAAAAATCTGAAACTTGTCTGGGAACACCTATTGACCTCTCTGATCACGAATTAACAAAAATACAAACCATTAAAGAACATTAAGGTGGTGAAATGAGATTTTCAACTTTCAAAGGCCAAAAATAAACCTAGTCTGAGAACTTAGCTAGAATTTTCTACGTATGGGACCCCCTTGACAAACTTAAAGAACTGATTTAAGCTTAGAAATTTTGTGGGTTCTTACATGTGTATTTGAACTTTACATAACTATTCAACTACCCATCGTTTATATAGGCTAAATGTCTTAATTAAATATATATTTCGATTCAAGTTGTGGTCACCATGGCCCTTACTAGCATTCTCATACCACACTATAATTCAAAAACAATTCTAATTCATGTTTTAGGGAATTGAACCCCTTTTTCTTAGACATCAACTAACATGGTAATAATTTAAATAATTACATGGCTAACAATATCATAAAAAAACCATTTATCAACCATTCATACTTATTGGGCCATTACACCCTCCAAAGTCATAAACTAGTCCATTACATGACTAATAATATTCTTACCGACCATTTACCTAGCATTCACATTCATTATAACTCTACACATGGCCAACAGGGCCTCTACGAACCAATTATCAAGTATTCACATTCATTATAACAATATCCTATTTCATTCATATTTGGTAGACCAATACCATAGTTCAATAAATATTAATATGTGACTAGACAATTCATTTAGACATTTTCACAAACACCTTATTTGCATACCTTTAGCAAGACTAATTTCATGGTGTAATTCATAATTATTAGGGTTATTCAAGACCCATATGTTAATCCAAGTACAAAAAGTTTTCACGCATGCAAACCACTACCAATAACATGTATAATCATAAGCTTAAGCATGAACAAACATTATTCGTTATTGACAACAAAAACCCTTTTCATTTGATTTCCAAATCACCATGTACACTTACTAATCCAAGAATAAAATAAACGAGTTTTGAGTTATTCAACAAGGGGAAGAGTTACCTGCCTTAAACAAGATGATCCACCATGAAAACTTGACTCTTCTTGACCTAAGATGAACTCTCTTTAAACCCTAACCTCCATATATTCCAAGGTGTTTGAGAGAGTATTTTGGATGTTCGGTCCACTAAAAATATGTTTTAGAATCCATATATAATTATATAGTGAGGGAACATAGGGTTTTAGGGTTAGGAAATGACCATAGGGCCCTTAGTTAAAAGATGGGAAATTTGCATGATGTTGGGTATGACTCACTTGAGTCAACTATACCCTAGGGTACGAGTGGTACCCTAACTCAAATCCTAGTCTCCACCTAGGTCATCTACACTGATAATAGTATGACTTCACACCCTTGAGTCATATCAAAAGGGTATGAGTCATTCCCTAAACCATGCACAATACTCATACCAAAAACAGTACACTCTACACTAAGCACCAGGCACCATATGATTTACCTAGGTATGACTCGTGCCTTAGTTTATGATTGAGGGGAGACTAACTCATATTGTTGACAAAATTCTACCCCCTAGACTATTTAAGGTACGAGATAGGTGGGAGGAATAGGTACGACTCATACACAAGGGCAAAGTGGCTTGCCTAACCGTATCTTGGATAGTTTTCTAAAAAACCAATTTTTTTTACAAGGACAAGATATTGGATGTTTCTAGCATGGACTGAGGTTGTGACCAAATTAGATACGATTGATGCAAAGTTAGGTCACATGGAATGAAGAGTGAATAAGTGGATGAACAGGCAATTTGAGGACCAGGATAGGCGAGTCCAAGGGTGCCTAGATTCTTTCAAGTCAAGTATCACTCATTAGTTGAGTAGAGGGTAGGTGCCAAATATTATTGATATCATATATGAGTTTCTTGAAATTAAGAAAATAGTCTCGTAGAGTTATGAGAGACCGGTGGTTGCTGAGCCCGTTGTAGAGACAGTGATTCCTACTATCCATGAGCCTAATATTTGGGCAGACCTGGATGATGAAATAGTTGAAGAGACTGATGAACAAAGAATAGAGATGAAGAAAAATAGAGCAACCTGGAAGAAGGCCGACTTGAGAGTATTCAGGATGAATGGGACTGAGAGACAAGAATTCATGACATGGCCAGGTGAGATAGTGGATCGAGATCTCCCATTGTTGATGCTATGGGGGTTAGTGCGGTACCCTCTACTACTATTTATGTAGTCCCGACTACTGGGATGGTAGATGATTAGAGTGGACCCAACCCAAAGGCCCACATCATGATATTGACACGCCGGTGCCTTGAGAGCCTAGGTATAACCTCTATTCTTACTCTATTTATTTTTTGCAGCACTGGGGACACTGCATCAATTTTAGTTGGGGGTGGGGGTTATTCAAAAAAATCATTGAGTTGCTAAAATGTATTAGTACATAAGACTTAAAATCTATTATGACTTGTAGGTTTGATGCAGGTATCTGAGATAGGGAGTAAATCAGTGCACCTATGGAAATGGATTTTTTTTCAATTATGATTTTTTGAGGATTTTTAAAATTTTCAGTTGTAATGAAAGATTGACTTGTTGATTTTTGAATTGTGACAATTAAAACACTGCTGATTTGTTATGCTATTGTGCTTAAATTATAACAAAAAGGTTGAGCACCCTCAGAAAATTTTGTTTAAATAACTTCGTGATATGTATACTTGTGTGAAAATATTATGAATCTAATAATGGAATTAGGATTAGGGATAGAACAGTTAGGGAAAAAAGTTGCATAGTTGGATAACAAGTACTTATTAATTTAACCATGTGCAAGTGCATGTATGGTCTACTGAGTTCCCGATGTCTTGGAGTCTGTAACATGCTCAGTTGCTTTTACCTAGGTCTAGGATAGTTAGGCAAGAGATAAACATAGGCCCTTGTTGTATAAGTCCACTTGAGCCTAAAATGCCTTAACAAAATAAATGACTCCCTTTGATCCAAATGTTTGAGTCTTGATTGACCTATTTTTCTTTTTACACCTATCACCTTCCCGTTTGACATACAATGAACATGTTTTGGCTCTGGTCTTCCTATGGACACTATACACCTTAACTTAGGCAAATATCCTAAGTTTAGGGTGGCTATTATAGGGGTGCCTGAGAGAGAACAAGTATGAACAAACCTAGCCCAATTAGAATGTGCTTAAAAAGAAAAAAAGAGATATAAAGGCAAAAATAAAAGAAGTGAACAGTAAGTAGACCCCGAGAAAGGCATAGTGTCTAGGAGTCTTAATCACTAAATGAATCTCAATAGATATCATACCATCCCCAAGACTACATTACAAGCCATGTAAATTCCTATAGTGATCTTACCGTGATTGTTTGACAACTTAGGAAAAACACATATGGGCAAGCTTATGGTATTTTGTGCATACCGGTGATACTTCTTTATGAGTGAGAGAGTTATTGGTTGTATCCCTAAATAGAATGGTTTATCCAAACAAAGAGTAAAGGGGATTTCCTTAACTGTAAGCGCGCATGGGGTATGCTGCTAGGTTGCTTGATTGTTTGATGTATGTAATTTATGTCAATGCTGAAGTGTCTATTGATAATGTGATTGCATCATTGGATTCATTCGTGTTTGTACATGTGTTAAAGTTCTAAACGCAGTTTGAGTTGAAAAGTTGAAATTACGAAGGGAATAACAAGATTTAAATTGAGTTCAAAATCATTCCCATGGGTTGCTTGAGATCTTCCGATTTAAGCGTTGTCTCCGTGCTAGAAAATAGTTGTTTGGTTTTGTTTGCCTGAGAACATGCAAAAGTCTAAGTTGAAGGTGTTGATGTGGCATGGCAACATGATACTTTTGATGCTTAAAACTGTGAATTTCTATGTGAACTTAGGATATTTGTTAGATATGATGCACTTTAGTGTAGATTGCAGGTAAAATAGGTCTACAACAGTGTTTGAATGAAAGAGAATAAAAGGACTTGAAAAAGACCAACTCTGATCAGGATATGAGTCAACCCATGAGTCGTAAAAATCTGATACGACTTATATGCTGAATCATATAAATAACAGAACCAAATGCCAACCTGAGGATCTAAGTATGAGGAAGATACAACACAAGTATCTAAGTCATAAGCTAGGATACAAGTCGTACAGAGTAGTCATAAGCATGACATAAACCTAAGCTACCATCCTGGAGTTGAAGTCTCAGAAGTATATAAGCCAGAAGTCTAAGTACGACTTGTATAGGGATGTCATACATAAACCAGTGTTCAACCCTTGAAACACAAAAATCCCAGGTGGATATAGTTAAGGACATAAGTCGTAAAATCAAGTACGACTCATAAGCGGAACTCGTAAGATGAACAGAAAGTTGAGGCCTTAGGAGATTAGACACTGGAACGAATATGAAAAGGCAGGGTAAGACTCATATGATGCTGGCATGAGTGAAGAACGAGTTGTGTTGACTGCCGACATAACTTTACTTTTTCCATTTTCTTAGGATTTTTATGTTATTTTGAGATACTATAAATACCCTAGGGTTTATTTTTTATTGGGATACACTCTTTTACATCTTATTACAATACTTTTACAATTGCTCTTGTGATTTTGGGTTTTTATTCAATAAAGATTTTAGAGTTTATTCATCTTATTCTTGTGCAATTGATTTTATGTGTTCTTCATTGATAATCATTGTTTCTTGCACAAACATGAACAACTAATATCCTTGACTAGGGTTGTGGGAACCCTGACAAATTAGCTACATAGAGGAAGTATGAGACTCATCTTTCTAGGGTTTCTACATGTATCTTAATCTTCTTAATGATAATTAATCTCAATTAGATGAAATAGCTTGGGAAAACCTATATTTGCATCCATCCCTACAAGGGAGTTTGTGATTGGGAAAAAAAGATTAGGACAGTGATTTGGGATTCACCTCCAACATTTAGTCCCCACCATATCATCTAATCATTTGATCCCAAAAGGTGATAGTGAACTGAGGTTGTGGCAAGGAGAAACAGGGAAACATACTGTGACATAACCGATAAAGGGTGAGATTTATGTTTGCGCCCAAAAGGCGACTGATAATACCTATCTTGAAAACTTTGCAAGCAGAATAATAGAATAGTTAGGTGGATCGCGATAAATTTATGAAGTTGATAATCCAGGGGGAACACAGGCCTAGTGTTCATCTCACATTGTCTACATCTTAAAAGCACTCAAAATTTGGTTACTACTTATAATTGATACTAAAACCCCCCTATTTATTTTCCTATACTGCTCATGGATTACATCAAAGTCAAGAAACTGTTCATGTTTTCACTATAGGATCGACCCCAACTTAGTTGGTTTATTATATTTGCGATCGACCGCATTATACTTCTAAGTAGAGTGTATTTTGGGCGACATCACCTACTAGTAGTCAAGAAAATCCCATAGTCCCGAACTGCTAGTAATGGACTACCAGAGGAATGAAGGAAAAAATATGGAATCGATGTAATCAAAGACTTATATAAGAAATATAATCCCAAAACTTAGTGGAATCAGTACAAGATCTTCTAACATAAGAAGGATAAAAATGAGGTACTAAATAAATATACAGATACAATAATCTCTTAATACAATATACAGACTAGTATAGTACATAAGAGGGAGGGAAGTAGTACAATATCATGAGCTCACCCTATGTCCTTGAACCATAGCTGCTCCATACGATGCACACAATAATGAACATAACCGTACTATGATCTGCAAGCTGTATAAGTATAGGTTGAGTACCAAAAACATAGTACGAAGTAGGAAACTACCGACTAAGCTCCAAAGATAGTGCAAATACAGATAATATATAAATAGAATGGAAGACTATACCCAAATATCTAGCAACTACATAAGAAATCAAATTAGATAATAAGGATCAACTATCATATTTATATCTAAGAAACTAACATAATAAGGCTAAGGAAGTATTAAGGATGAACTATCCTACTCTAGCCATACTCAAGAATCTCAATTCCGTACTATATATCACTGGCTAATATTCAAATAAATTGCGAAAGAAGGACATATAACAATATACAAGGCTAAGAAATGAATATATAATCTGAATAAATAAAGGAAGGAAGGGATATATGGTAATTCCTTAGCTATATATAACAATATAACTATGTAACTATATATATATATATAAATAAACAAGGTCAACCCAAAGTACAGTCTAAATCATCAAACTAGCATTTCAAGATCTCATAATCATTGTAGGAACTAGTGCGAGTATACTAAGGATTTCTAATCCATATGTCTAATCAAAAGATAATCATGCATAGGAATGTAATTTAAAGATTGAAGACCCAGAATCATACTTCGAATCTCGATACCAAATCATTAACCAATCTATCATAAGATAGCCATAACAATGATCATAACAATAAGAATAACAATAGCAATAACAATGCGAGTAATCGGCTAGTCCAGACAAACAACACCTAATAGAGCCTTTCATGAACCCCTACTGCATCAGGTTCAGAAGGTTAAATCAACATACAACTCACCACAAGTCATACTCATCAGCCATAACTGTGTGACCCCCATAAGGTTAATAGATATAGGTGCATACTGGTGATAGGTAATATGCATACAAGAATGAATGCCCAGATATAATGCGTAATACCACAACCAGTCAAAGGCCATAAGTAACCCAATGTATAACTTCACAACATCAGTTTCATAATAGCTAGTCTCGAATAGGTAAATATATCATCAATATTTAGAATTAAATCGGTAAATATATAGTCAATAGCCAAACTCAAATCGGTAAATATAGAATCAATAACCAGACTCAAATTGGTAGATATATAATAAATAGCCAAACTCAAATCGATAAATATATAATCAATAGTCGGACACGAATAGGTAAATATATAATCAATAGTCAGACTCAAATTGGTAAATATATAATCAATATCCTCAAAATCATCAACCATCATCAATATCACCGACATCGTTAATCATCGATTTTTAACCAGAATATATATCATCAATACCTTTCTTCTTCTCTGTCTCATATCAGAGAAATGTGTATATAGATATATAGTAGTTGCACAAACTTAAGTCGTGTTTAAAAAGAATGTAAATTCGTAAATCCATTGCCTAGGTAAACTTCGAGACTAAATCAATATAAGAGTGTAGAAAGGGTCAAAATCTCTCACGATAGGAGTAAATAGTAATATCAGAATCATAGACCAGACTCTGCCTCGATGAAATCTTTTAAACAAAATTTTCAATATCATTACACATAACTCATCCATTAAGATAGTGAAATTATTGTTATGATGAAATCCATTTTTAAGGTGAAAGGTGGGCATTAACCCCTATTTAGGAAAAACAGTAATAAGTTCAATTTATTGTTGGAATTATACCATTTACCATAATTAATTATCATAAATGTATCAAACCTATGTATGCCATCACCAGTATTCAAACAATAAAATAATAAAAATTAATATGCTGATAAACTACAACCATTTTCTGTACAAGGATGGGATACTTCCTGATATCAAACCAATCAATATCGAGAATGGCCTACGGCCCAAGACTACATCCGAAAATATCTACAACATCATAATCATGGACTTAGGTCTAAGTGTATATATGGCATAATCATAACATCATAATCCGAGGAAAATCATCACAATTCACCGAGTAATACAAAAACATTTTTAAGGATTCATTAGTCTCATATATAACTAATTTTCTAATAACTTAGGGTAGTAGGATTATAGAGGCATAATAAGTTTTTCACATTATGGGTCATTTCACCCATCTAATCCCCGAACTTCAATAGTCTATGCTACGTCACGGTGTTCTACCGACAACAATATTAACATTCACATTCACATGCAATATATAAAACTCATGATATTGTGAAGAAGAGTAGATAGAAGCATACATCAAAGCCAAACCACAAATCTTTTAGTCATCCATAATATGCTTACCTTAAATCCACACTCCCAAAATAACGCCATGCTATTGAAACTGAAATCATAATCTACGCTTCATCAGGACTAAAATAAGACCCATATTGCTATATTTAAGACGAGTCTAAAAATTGACGCCAAAAATAGATTCAAAAATTAAAGGGGTAAAATCATAATTTTTTTTAAATATTTTCCCCATGCTCTTAGGAGTTTATAACTAAAAATCCAAGTGAAAATGAGATAAAAATGAGGTTCAAATTAAAGAAAAATCCATTTAAAACATTACCGGCAAAAACCCTAGGAAAATGATAATTATAACATTAGGAAACTTACCCCGGGAAGAAACCTCAAAAATTCCTTTGGAATAGCCCAAATCCGAGCTCCCAAGCTCCAAAAATGGTGACAATAGAGTTTTTGATTCTCAACTTGGGTGAAAATCATGAAAAATAAAATAGAAGTTCTTTGAGAATGGGGAAAATAGAGTTCTAAACTGATAGGCAAATATTATATTAGAAAAATGCATAAGAAAATCAAAGCTTCCTATCTCCCAAAATGTATAAATATATAAACCTAAGGTTTCATACTCAATAATGGTTCCGATCGCGAACTTTTGGTCACTATAGCGACCTGATCAAAGGCTAAAAATGTCCCTATCTTGATCTTTTCATAGCGAGTGTGAACACATCAGCACCAATAAAGTCAAAAACATATTTTTTACCCTCGAAACTAATACGAAACCCTATGAACATGATCCAATAGTGAAATTTGAGTGTAAACCCCTTTTTGAATCTAATGGAAATATGAAAAATTTCACTCGAGATCAGTTCCGCAAAAATTGGGCCCACACCTATAGTTCCATTTTTTATATAATCCTTTCAATAGCCCAAAACAAGTCTGGTAGACTCAAAACATGAATGAAGGATCCCCCAAGCTTAAAAAAAAGACATTTTGGAGTTGATGGCATTGTTGGAATGTTCATCCGAGGTCATCTACTAGTAGTTTTGGTCCGAGACCAAATCCTAAACACTGAAAGCTCCAAAATAGGGAAATGAGCCTAAAATCTAAATGAACTATCCGATCACCAAACCAATAATTTTAAAAAGTCATAAATAACCTATAACCACATTGGGAAGGCTCAAAATGCCGAAAATGCAAGTAAATCATGGAAATAACCTAGAAGGTCATTACAACATAGGAGAAGTGATAAAGGAGAATCTTTCAATAAACCACCCGTAGTAACTATATAAACCCAAGAAACTCCTAATATCTGATGGAGAGATAGGTCTAGTCTATTTCCTTACCGCTTTGGTCTTTTGAGGATCAACTCAAATGACTTCACAGAAGTGTTATGACCAAGGAATGCTACTGATCTTAACAACAATTCACACTTACTAGACTTAGTGAATAGCTAGTGATCTTAAAGAGTCTGCAAGATGATTCTTAAATGATCAGCATGTTCACTCTCACTGTAAGAATAAACGAGGATGTCATCTATGAAGACTGTACCAAAAATTTCCAAGTACTACTTAAACACCTTATTTGTCAAGCCATAAAAGCTTTAAGAGCATTCGTTAGTCAAAAATACTGACAACAAATTTATAGTGACCATACCTAGTTCTGAAGGCTGTCTTCGGGATATCTTATTCTCTTACTTTGAGATGATGATAGCAAGATCTAAGGTCTATTTTAGAGAAATAGTTGGTGTAATGACCCTTCAGTTCATTTTAACATTTCTACTTATTTTCACCATTCGGTGTTTCCCATAGTCATTTTAAGATATTTATGAGTTGGTGGGACTAACAGTTCGGTTACCGAGCAATTCATTTATTTTTAGAGCCAATTCTATATTAATAAGTCTTTGCTAGTTCCAATATCCATAGGGAAAAAACTTTAGTAAAAAGTAATGGATGTAAATTTTGACTGCTCCATCATCTCCTGGATATAAAATATAGGCTAGGTAGACCTTTGGTTTGGGTCCCAATGCATGCGAGCTTATTTTAACCTATTGGTTGTATTGTTGGAAAGTTAGAAATATGGGTGTGGGACCTATATTTAGTCAAAATAACATCAAATAGGAAATACAACTTTGAAATTGCATCCAAAAGATCAAATTTAGTGGGGGTTACATAGTTCAATTGCATTGAAAGAATCCAGAGGCTTTCTAAGTTTAAGCGGGTTTTTTGGTGCTACAGAGGTTAATGCGATTTCAAAAGGGGTATTGTGATTGAAATATATCCATATAAGATAAGGGATTGTGATAACACACCCTAGACTGCAATAGCAGCATCTTTATACTTGGTATGGGTATAAAAAGGGCCATTAGGCCGCGTTTTGGCCATTTTTGACTCAACCCTTAGAACTAAAAACCTTAAAATGGTGTGATAACTTCAAATTAATTCTTTGGGGTGAATTAGGAATTTATTACATCTTTTATTGTGAATATCCTTGGATTATGGTATGATTTCATCATTTTCTTGATCAATTTCTAGGTTTTTTATCCAAAACCTCTAATATATTGGGGCTTTATTTAGCCCCAAATTATTTTGGTTTTCACCCATCTTTGGATGGTTAGGATTCTTTGTTCATTTTTGAATGTTAGGTTGACCTTGGAAATGTGATTTCCATAAGTAGGAGCCACTTAGGATTTTTATGTCATTTTTAACTCAAAGCACAAGGGTGCAATGTGGGTATTATTTTTCTTGTAATGATGGTTAGATTATGATTTTAATAGAATGATGGCATTTTGTGATGGTGAAATGAAGATGAGATTTTGGTGAATGATGTAAGGATTTGCAGTTCGGCTTTAAGGTAGGCTTCTATCAACTCTTTTCCATAAGATGTTGCGTGTTATATATTGTGTGAGAATGTGAATGTTAAGTTTGATTATGGGTAGAATGACTTAGTATTGAATATTGAAGTTTGGGGATTAGATGAGAGTTTTTACCCATATGTTAAAATACTTAATACCCCTTTTAAATCCTATTACCTTCATCCTAGATTGAACTAATTCATAGAATGTCTATGATATAATGCTAGGTTTGGGATATATTGTTAGCAATAGAAGTATCTAGTAAATTTAACCTTATTTAGGCTATTCTGGTGATCTTGAAATAGTAATTTAGGTGGAGTTGACTTAAATTCCCTTGTTTCTAGATGAAATTCCTATCATAGGATTGGTAATGGCTTACTTGACATCTAGAAGCTGAACTAGATTCCTTAGCCTAGTTTGTATTTTAAATTGCCTAAATATGTTCGTTGAGGATTAGAAGTGGGTTTTTCTATCCCACCTTAAGCCAAGACTAGTTTTATCCCTTGTGGACTTCATTTTGGATGCTAGGCCTAGTTTAGACTATTGAGCCTTTAGAATAAGTTTACTTCGTGGCCTGGTAAATTGTTATGAATTTTCCCGGATTATGATTGATGCCCTATAGAGATGATATTCCTCTTAGATATAATGTTGGGCCTTTAGAGATGTTATTTCCTCTTAGATATGATAATTGTCCTATAGAGATGATATTCCTCATAATTATGAGTTTTACTTTATTGATGCATTATACCTCCAAGATGTGAGATGCTTATTTATGTATTATTCCTCCTAGATTCAAGATGTCTCCTATAGGTAAGATGATTATCAATATGCCTTATGGCTCATAGATATGTTATGCCTGATAAATACGCTATGACTTATTTAAAATGAGATAAAATATAAATATGATCTTGATATGGGTTTTGGATATGTATTTGGGTTGAATTCTATGATTATGATGCTATAATTATTATAGACATAGTATTTGGCCCAAGGTCATGTTATGATATGAGTTGACCATTCGGGAAGTGTTTACCCTAGTAAAGGATGTGATTGAAGTAATTGATATATTAATGCTTATGGTTTCATTGTATGAATACTGGTGATGGCATGCATAGATTTGGTACATTCATGTTCATTGCATCAATAGTTGATACAATTTTGATTCGATTTTAATATTATTATTGTGTCACTAACTAAGGGCTAAAACCCACTTTCTACCTTAAAAATAGATTTCTTCATAATAATAAATAACTATTTTAATAAATAAATTATATGTAAAATAGATTAATAATGATGTTTTAAAGACTTAACTTTGATAAATTCTGGCCTATGATGTGATATTACTAATTATTCTAGTCGTGAGAGATTCTGACCCTTTCTGCACTTTATAGTGATTTAGTCCTAATGTTCATTCTGGGCAACAAACTTATGGATTTACACTATTTTATCCATGGATTGATCCCGTTCACCTATCATATACAAATACATATCTCTCTGGTATGGGACAAAGAAAGATGCTGGATTAATAATACAAATTTTAGTTAAAACCAATGAAAGTTATAATATTCATGTTATGTATATATTCATATTGATAATGTCATATTGATGATGAGCGATGGATTATAGAAGTTTACTCTACCTTTCTTCTCTATTTATGTTTATTTACTATAGCCCTCATAGGGCTTGTTCTTTACTTTAGCCCTTATGAGGCTTGTACTTTACTTTAGCCCTCGTGGGAATACCTCTCTATTATTGCAATATATTTGGATATTATGTTGATATGATGATACCCAGAAAGTACGGAGGATATTATGATGATACCCGACAAGGACGGAGGATATTATGATGATGCCCGATAAGGCTCGAGGATATTATGATACCCAGCAAGATTGGAGAATATTATGATAATGTGATGATACTCAAAAAGGCCAATGGATGATTATATTGATTTGCCTATGTAAAAATCTACCGATTCGAGTCCAACTATCCCTTTGTATGGCATATATATACACACACACACACCAGGCAAAGATGGAGGATGATTATGATGAGGATGATAATTTTGATATTTATGAGGATAACTATGGTCATAAGGATGATAATGTTTTCGGTATTATAAATTTGAATGCATTTATTCTTGCATGCATATCGCGTATCACCAGTATGTGCCTATATCTATCAGCTCGTATGGGAGGTTTGCATAGATATGGATGATGATTATGCTTTGTGGTGTGTTGTATGTTGATTGAAACTTCTGAGCTTGGGGTAGTTGGGGCATATGATAGGCTCGGTTTGGTATTTGGTTGTCTGGATTGGCCAGTTACTCACATTGTTATGGACATTATTATTATCATTGTCGTTATCATTGTTATGGCTAGTATGTGTTAGATCATTCATTTATTCGGTATCGAGACTTGAGGCATGATTTTGAACTCTTTATCTAACAATTATATTATTATGCATGACCATTTGATGACTTGATTTATAGATTAAAAACCTGAGTATTCTAGCACTAGCTTCTTCTATAATTATAAGATCTTAAATTGCTAGTCTGATGATCTAGGCTATACATTGAGTAGTCCTTAGTTATATATTTATATATATCCATACCTTGATATATGTATGTATGTTGTTACTATATATCCCTTCTTTTCATTGATTCTGATTTTATATTCATTCATTGGCTTTGTATACTCATATATATCTTCTTTCTGCCTTTAGTTTGTATATTGGCAAATGATATACGATATAGTGTTTAGATTCCTAAGCATGTATGGAATTAAGATAGTGCATTCTTAGTACTTCCTTATCCTTAATATGTTAAGTCTCTTGGACATAAATAGGATAGGTTATCCATAGTATCTTATTGGATATTTTATATAGTTGCTAGCTATTTGGGTGTAGTTTCCATTCTATTGATATGTCATATATATTTTCTTTATCTTTGGATCTTAGTCGGTAGTTTCCTACTAAGTACCACGTGTTTGGTACTCATACAACACTTTTACATCCTATAGATCATAGTACGGGTTATCGCTATTAATGTGTGTGTCTTGTTGAGTATCCATGGTTTGGATACTTAGAGTGAGCTCCTAATGTTCGGAGTATTACTTACCTCTCTCTTATGTATTAGAATAGTCTCTCTGTTGTAGTCGGAGATAATTTATATCAGAGTATTCATTAGTACTTCACTTTGTACTCTTATTATATTATAAGCTCTTGTACTGATACCACTAGGTATTGGGATTATATTGTGTAATTGATCTTGTATTACAGATATTCTACATTCTTTCTGTTATCTATTGAGTAGTCCATTACTATCCGTTTCGGACAATGGGTTTGGATTCCCTACTGGTGGGTTATAGTAGGTTCCATCATAGCCTGAGAAATTGGGTCATGACAATTGGAACCCTAAATTTGGTCAAACTAAATATCATGGGATACTTATTCTTGATTATGACTTTATTAAACTGATGGTAGTCGATCCAAATTCTTAGGGAACCGTCTTCATTTCACATGAAAACAGCTGGAGAAACCCATGGAGACACACTCGGCCTAATGAAATCCTTTACTAAGAGATCTGTTACTTGTTCTTTCAATTCCTTAAGCTCGGCTGGAGCCATTCTGTAAGGTTGAATTACAATAGGCTGGGTATCTGGAAGGAGATCTATTCCAAAGTCAATTTCTCTTTGGGGAGGAACTACCGGCAGATCTTTACGAAACACTTCTGGAAATTCATTTACTACTGGAACTAACTTAAAACTCAAGACATCAAACCTTGAGTCCTTGACTCCTACGAGATAGTAGATACACCCTTTTGAGATCATTTTCTTCACCTTGAGAAAGAAGAAAAACTAACCTATAGGCATAGAGGTACTACCCTTTAACTCTAGGACTGGCTCATTTGGAAACTAAAACTGGAATACTCTATTTCTATAGTCAACTTATGCATAGCAAGAGTGGAGCCAATCCATGCCAAGACAGAGTCTTATCTAATTCCACAAAATCAACTAAAGAGACTTTTTGGGATATTGTGATTGGGCAGGATTGAACTACCTACTAGAGTAGAAATTGAGAAGGGTTTTGTATGGTTTTCAGAACTGACACCAAAATATACTGGTATAAAGGGAGTTACAAAGGAAAGTGTGGCTCCGAGGTATATCAATGCATAAACATAAAGGTTAAAGACTTTAAACATACCAGTAACCACATAAGGAGAATCCTCCTGATCCTATCTAGCCTAAAGGATATAAAGCTTATTCTGACTTTCTCTACTAGTTAAACTAGAAGTGGCACCTTCCTGATTTGGGTGACCTACTAGAACTGATAAAAAGTTAGTTTGACCATGCTAACAAACATCCTTACCCTTATACGCAACCACCGTGAAAACCCTTATCGTGTGGCCTGACTTACCTTATCTGAAGCAAGCATCACTACCCGCCATACACTCACCCTTGTGGTTCCTACAACATCTTTTGCAAACTAGTTTAGTTTAACCACTATTCACACTATCTTAGGACATAGATAGAGGTTGATGCCCTATCATGAGTATCCTGTATGAATTTGGGCTCTAGACACTGGCAGAAGAAGGGGCTGGGGATGAAGATTTCTAGCAGAACTAAGAGTGATTCCCACTATCTGACCTCGGCTTAGAGAAATTGAAGCTGCCAGTTTTGGCCCTCTTATTTTCCCTTTATTTTCCTTGATTTTTTTTTATCTGTTTGGCATGAACCATCAATAGGGAGATATACATCCCCTTAATCAACATGGCAATTTTACACTTCTTTGCCACATCCTTAGATACACCAGACATAAACTTACTCCCTCTGGCCATAGAATCAACCACCATAGTTGGAACATACCTTACTGAGTCAACTTGAGAGAATACCCTTTAACACTCATACTTGCCTTCTTTAATTTGATGAACTCATGTTCTTTAGCTTCCATCAACTCAGTAGGGAAGAACCTATCCAAAAAAGCAGCAGCAAACTTGTCCTACTCTACTTGCCCTAAATTTATATCTCTATCTTTCTTTCATTGCTTATAACAAGTATGAGCTACTCCTTACGGTTGGTAAGCAACCAAATCCACACTTTCACTCAAAGTGACACCCATAATGTCTGTGACTTTCTGAGAAATGTCTAAGAACTCCTATGGATCCTTCTCTAGCTTAGATCCAAAGAATACTAGCGGATTCATCTGAGTGATATTGGATTCTAAATGCTATCATATATTCACTACTGGGTTGTCTAGGGCAACAACCTTCTAGTTTTTTAGAACAGTCATAGATTCAGATAGTACGGTAACAGAATCCCTGAACTTAGTGTGTGAGACCTGCTCATTTAGAGGGTATTTGAGAACTAGCAATGGTGCTTGTTGGTTACCATTTCTTCTTTCGTTGGTTCTCTTGGGAGAAAGTTTTTGTAAATGGATAGAGGATAGTTTAGAAGAATAATTTTAATAGAGTTCACACTCTATTGTATGACATGAATCATGAAAGAAGTGAGACTTTCCTAAAATATTTTGTAGCCTCTCGCCCATAATTATGGCATGCTTCACACCCATGAACAAAACTCTACTCAACATGACTTTCAAAAAATCTAGGACACTTTAAATCTATGGCTCTGATATCAAATTTATCAAGACTGGAGATACCACCTAGGCATAACACGATGCCTAATGTCATAAGTCACCCCAAGCTAACCTATGGCTTGACTTGTATTAGATAATGAATAAATTAACAAAACACTAGGCGAAAGTCATACTGAAATAAATAGTTGAAACCATAATAATTTAAGATCAACTATCTAACAAAATAGGAAATAAAATTGTCAACAACCAATCAAGTTGAAAATCTAAACATTTGTACCTTTATTCATAATGAGTAGAAAGAAAAAGCCCCCAAAACTCCAACTAACTGAAATTGAAATAAATTGACATAAAAATAATGAACTGATAACTAGTCCTCAAATGATGAGAACTCACTAAAAGCTTATGTTGATTGTAATAAGAGAACACGATAAGTATGGTCATGTGAAACAACCTAAATTTTTGGCCCTTGGTAATTTCTTTAACATTGAGCTTACTACCTTGCTAAAGACTCACACTATGAGTCATAGGGTATCCTGACAAGTCGTATGGATGAGTCATAACAAAAATAGTAAGTTTGTGTTGTGATGCTACTCTGAGTACGATTGGCTCACTTAGAGCCGTAAGTATATGTCACGAGTCATTAGGTGTAATTGTAAGGTGTCTAATGTAAGTCTAGCTTTGGGTTTGATATCGACTATGACTGACCCTACGAGTCATAGGGTCCCATTACGAGTGGTGCCATTGAGTCATAAGCATAATAGCATAAGATATCCTGATGGTACTTCCATGGTTACGACTTGTTACCATGATTCGTAAGAAGTGGCTACAATTTAAGAGTTGACTTTTAGTCAAAGATAATGCTTTTTTAATCTTTTAAGTTAAGGGCATTCTATATATTTCCCTATTTTCCAAATGGAAACCCATATCTCATAACCTTCTTAGGGTATCATCAACACTTAGAAACACATTAAAGAATCTTACAAATACTCACATATTCCTAAAGGTCAAGAAAACTAAAGGTTTTCTATAGGTTAGTTAGTTAGGGCTTTATAGGGTGATTTATCTTCATATATCTTACTATTACAGGCATGCGACTCTTCCCTCATTGTTAATTTGTTAAAAAATATATGTATTAAAGTGTTTTTCACATGGAAATGTTTTGGTTTTGAAAACAAGGGTTGTGGGTTTTGAATGCTTATTGTTGAATAATATTTTCCCATAATTTATGATTATTCTTGCTTTAAATATGGTTTTGAATTTATGGGTGCATAGGTAAGGTGAATGAACTAGTGAATTGTGATTTCCCCAAACTTGTGGCTTTTGAAGTGGTTATGATCCCAACCCCATAGTGTGAAATTGGTTTTGAGCTATGAGAGGGGTGGGAATTTGTAAAATTGAACTAGGCTTAAACTATTGCATGATATAAAGAGGTATTTGAAACACAATGGTATGATTTAATGAACAAAGGGAGATATTTTCTCCTAGTAAATGGAAAATTATTTTAGCATGTCGTTATTACCTTGCAAGTGTAGTTGGTATGACGATACCAACAATGTGTGCCTTAATGTGAAATATGGTTCATAATTTAGATTACGTGATAAATGTTTTAGATATGATATAATAAGGGTTGTGTAGATGACTCATGAAAGTGAAGGTATGGGTGACCGACACTAAAAACCATATTTGCCAATGTGATGGTCAAAGTTACCAAGAAGGTTTGAGTCGCCATAAAGCAATACATTATCGGGTGCTTAAAGTCACCTTAGTATATGTTGGGAGGTTCGAGTCCCCCATGTGTATATAAGTGAGATTATTCTCTGATTCGTACGGCTACACACACTGTGTACTGACCAGGGGGTTAAAGTTGGGCCCATATAGCTCGTAGGTACTATTATATGATGATTGAGCTACACAATCCAGGTTAAGGTCTTAAAGTGAATGCTAAATCTTATTCCCTACCCCAATATGAAATATATATATATATATATATATATTTATATATATTTGTATATGGTTATATGCATTGGATGACTTTGTTTAAATTGATGGAATTATTTTATCTTTATCCTTGAGTTACATGCTAGCGTTCACCCTATTAACTATCTCCAGATGATATATCCCCTCGCGATGTGGGATTTTGCCATACTTCTACTTCTCTTGCTTAGTAATTGTCTATTGATTGAGAGTCAACTTAAAGTGGTGAGCTGCCATGCATCAGAGGACTATATTTTAGTATTATGGTTTTTCTTTTGAGTTATAGTCTATTGGATACTATTTTTCGCAAAAGTTAGGGGCAAGTCCCGACACTTTATTGATATTCAGTTTGGTAAAGCCTTTGTTGGACTACTTTGGACTTGGGATGGTTTGGTTGTTGGTTTTTTTGGTTATACACATATCATAATATCTTTAATTTCAAGTTCCCTTATCTTGTTATATGTTTGTAATTCATTCAACATGGGTGTAAGGTTGTGTACAGTTTGGGTGTTGGGGGTGGTCTCTATTCTTTGATGGACTTGAGATACCTGTCACTACCAGGCCCTTGTTTGAGTTATGTCAGAGAAGGTATCATAGCCTAGGTTTATGGTCAATTGGGTATCCACAAATCCGTGTCAAGTAGAGTATCTTTTGTGGGTGTGTAGCGCTCCACACTTATAAGGGAGAGGCTACGAGGCATTTAAAAATATTTTTCTTTTTTTTTTCAAATTTTGGATGTAGAGTCTAAGGCCTCGAAATCTCCTCTAATTCTTCTTTGTTCGCTTTTAAGATTATGCCTCCCAAATAATATAAAGCTCATGGAAACTCCTTTGTCCCACTTTTGGATAATGATGATATGAAATGCCCTACTTATAGGGTATAGAACAAGTCTAGGGGTCTAGTTACTAATCGCCCTTTTGGAGTTCCATTTGTCCTCTCTAGTCCTTCCCAAGCTCATCGGGATGATGTCTCAAATGCAGAATTTTGGCAGTCTATTCATATGTCATCTCATTTGGTATCTTCTTAGTTTTAGTGTATAGCTTCAATTACTCCCTTTCCTAAGTCTACAAGGGTTATCTAGTTTATGAGGCCGAGTTTTCTAAGTCTTGCTGGTGTTAGGGTTGAGGAGGATCCTCAAGGTTTTATAGATGAGATAGAGAATAACTTCTAGGTTATGCATGATTCAAATGTTGAGGGTATGGAATTTACCACCTATCAACTGAAGGATGTATCATACCAATGGTATGAGGAATGGGAATAGTCTAGGGGAGAGATGATGTCAAATTCGTATCGTGGGATGATTTTTCTAGTATTTTTTTGGACCCTTTCTTTTCTCAAGAGTTGAGGAAGGCAAAAGTGGAAAAGTTTGTTAATTTGAAGCAAGGCAGGTTGATGTCCAAGTAGTTTGACTTGAAATTCATTTATATGTTTTGGTATGCTCCTAAGTTAGTATTTAACAGAGGGCTAGAATGAGGAAATTTGCTTATGAGTTGTCCCATGATTTGATTTTAGAGAGTAAGTCTTCCTTGTTGAACAAGGATATGGACATCTCCAAATTGATTATGTATGTTTTGCATATTGAGGAGGAGAGGGGAAAAATAGACTAAGAAGTTTAGATTTTCTAATTAAGGTGGAGGTCAGTAATAGAGTGTTAGAGATAGTGAAAAGTGGTCTAAGAAGAAGTTGGTGAGTTTTGGTTCCTACTCTATGACTAGTGCTCCTTATCTGAAATTGTCAGGTGATCATCGTACTCGGCATGAGAGTGGGTTTAGGGAATAAGGTGCCCAATCACTGGTTGGTGAGGCTTAGTAAGCTCTATTATATCCTCCTTATAGATTTTGTGGGCAGGCGCACCATGGGTTTTATGATGAAACGAAGAATATGTATTTTAAATATGGCCAAATTGGTTATTTGTAGAGGGATTTTCCTTCTAATGTTGCTTCTAGGGAAAAGAAGATTCCTGTTGCCACTTCATCAGCTCCTGCACCAAAGAGTGTTGCTTCTACTTCTAGTACTGGCACTGGTTGAAATCGCTTGTATACTATTCTACCCGCCAGGACTCTGAGGCATCTCCCAATGATGTCACTGGTATGTTATCAATATTTTCTTGTGATGTTTATTACTTTCTTAATCAAGGGTTTACTCATTCTTTTGTGACCCCATTTTTGACTATATATTTTTGTTTTAGTTCGGAGTATATCCCTAATCCCTTTTTTATTTGTACCCTGATAGGTGACTCTGTGGCTGCTAGAAACGTCTATAGGGGTTGTGTGGTATCTGATGGGGGTAGTGAAACTTTGGTAGAACTAATAGAGTTAGACATGGTTAATTTTGATGTCATATTAGGGATGGACTGTTTCTACTCGTGCTATGCCTCAGATTGTCGAACCCATAAGGTCATGTTTAAATTCCCAAATGAGTTAGACATTGAGTGGGAAGGGTTTTTTCTAGTGCCTAAGAGAAGATTCATATCATATCTTAGAGCTCGATAGTTGATTTTCAATGGGATGACTTTATCATTTGGTCCGAGTTAAAGATTCTAACTCAGACAATCCTTCCTTATAATCCATTCTCACGGTTAATAAATTCCATGAGATTTTTCTTGATGATCTTCCCAGTATCCCTCTCAATAGGAAGATTGATTTTGGGATTAACCTTGTTCCTGACACTCATCCTATCTTTATCCCTCTTAATAAAATGGCTCTGATAAAGTTGAAAGAGCTTAAAGAGTAATTAAAAGACCTCCTTGACAAGTGTTTTATCCATCTTAGTATGTATACATGTGGTGTTCCTATTTATTATTGCGTTAGAAGGATGGTTACTTTTGGATGTGCATCAATTATCGTCAATTGAATAAGGTTACAGTGAAGAATAAGTATCCACTTCCTTGGATTGATAATTCATTTAAGCAAATTTAGGGTGCTAGATGTTTCTCTAAGATTAAGCTTCAGTTCGGGTATCATCAAATAAGGATTAGGGAGGTGAATATCCCTAAGATTGCCTTTCGAACCCAGTATTGCCACTATGAGTTCCTAGTCACGTCTTTTGATTTGAATAATACCCAAACAATATTTATGGATCTTATGAATTGGGTGTTCTGTCAGTTCTTGGATGTGTTAGTCATAGTTTTTATTGATGATATTCTGGTGTACTCTAGGAGTGAGGCGGATCACACCGACTATCTCTGTATCATTTTCTAGAGTTTGCGTGATTGACTATGGTGGAAGTTAGGTTGATCAATTGTATCTTATAGAGTTTGTGTATAATAATATCTACCACTTTAGTATTGGGATGGCTCTATTTGAGGCATTGTATGGTAGGAGGTGTAAATCTTCTCTTAGGTGGTTTGAGGTTGGTGAGGCAGAGATGTTTGACCCTAATTTGGTTTACTAAGCCATATGGAAGGTGAAGATAAATTGGGATAGACTTAAGATTTCCCAAAGTTGCCCAAACTCCTATGAGGATATGATGTATAGGGAGTTACAGTTTGAGATTGGCAATTGGGTATTCTTGAAGGTGTCTCCCATGAAGGGAGTAATGAGATTTGGGAAGAATGGAAAGCTCAGTCCTTGATATGTCGGCCCATTCTTGGTCTTGAAGAGGGTTAGTAGTGTTGCATATGAGTTGGATTTGCCTCCTAGTTTGATCTCCATTCATCTAGTATTTCATGTTTTGATGTTGAGAAAGTGCATGGGTGATCCTTCAATGGTTATTCCTTTGGAAGAGGTCGGTATTTTGGATTCCTTATAATATGAGAAAGACCGGATTGAAATTTTTTATCAGTAAGTTTTTTGGCTACAAACAAAAGACATAGCTTTGGTAAAGGTTCTATGGAGGAAACACAAGATTGAAGAGGCTACTTGGGAAGATGAAGAGGACATGAAGTCTAAGTATCCATTCTTGTTTCCCATTCCAAATAATCGAGCTTAAGGTACATATATTCCTTATTATCTTTGTTTTTTGTACTTGTTAAAGGTAAGAGTAGAAGTATGTGTAGTAAATTCATTCTAATAAATTCCTTGTCTTATCATTCGAGGAAGAATGATCCATGTGGTGAAGAATTGAAACACCCCGAATTTTAGTCCCTTGGAAGTTTCTTGAGCTTTGAGATCACTACCTTGGTAATGACTCACCCTATGAGTCATAGGGTGTCCTGATGAGTCGTTAGGATGTGTCGTAACCAAAATATTAAGTTTGTGGATTGATTCTTCTCTAAATATCAGTGGCTCACTAAGATCCGTAAGGATATGTAATGAGTCACTAGGAGTAACCGTAAGGTGTCCAGTGTAAGTCCTAATTTGGGTTCTGTGTCAACTACAACTGGATCCTATGAGTCGTAGGGTCCCATTAAGAGTGGTACCATTGAGTCGTAAGGATAACAGTGTAGGGTGACTTTGTGATACTTTCTTGGTTACGACTCATCGTGATGAGTCGTAAGGAGTGTCTACGAGTCAAGGGGTGACTCATTGTCAAAGACAACCCTATTCTTTAGCTTTTTATGTTAAGGGAATTATAGACATTTCCCCTCTTACCCAACTTGAAACCCAATGCTTATAACATTACGGTATCATTAGCAATCAAAAACACATCAAAGTGACTTCTTAACACAATTAAATTACTCAAGGTCAAGAAAACATAGGGTTTTTAAAAGGTTGGTCAATTAGGGCTTTCAAGGATGATTTCTCTCCATACATCTTACTATTATAGGCATGTTACTCTTCCCTCATGTTAATTTGTTAAAAAACATATGTATTAAAGTGTTGTTCACATGGAATTATTTAGGTTTTGAAAACAAGGATTATGGGTTTTGATTGCTTATTATTGAACAATATTTTCCCATGATTTATAATTATTATTGCTTTAAATATGGTTTTGAATTTGTGGGTGCATGGGTAAGGTGAATGAAAGTGGTTATAACCCCAACCCGATAGTGTGAAATTGGTTTTGAGTTATGAGAAAGGTGGCAATTTGTAAAATTGAACTAGGCTTGAACTATTGCATGATATAAAGAGGTATTTGAAACACACTGGTATAATTTAATGTGAAAAAAAGATCTTTTCTCCAAGTAAATGGAAAATTCTTTTAGCATGTTGTTATTACCTTGCAAGTTTAGTTGGTATGACGATACCACCAATGTATGCCTTAATGTGAAATATGGTTCATGATTGTGATTGTGTGATAAATGTTTTAATTGTGCTTTAATAAGGATTGTGTAGCTGAGTTGTGAAACTGGAGGTCTGGGTTACCAACAATGGAAATCGTGTTTCCCAACACGGGGGTCAAGGTTACTAGGGAGGTTCGAGTCCCCCTCATTATTATTATTTCATGATTATGGAGGTTCGAGTCTCCCGTAAATCATTACATGATCGGGTACTTAAACATACCTTAGTATACGTTGGGAGGTCTGAGTCTCCTGTGTGCATATATGTTGGATTATTCTCCGGTTCTTGTGGCTACACACACTAGGTACTGACCAAGGAGTAAGAGCTGGACCCATATAGCTTGTGGGTACTATTATATGATTGTTGAGCTACACAATCATGTTTAAGGTCCTAAAGTGCATGCTAAACCTTGTCCCCTACCCCGACATAATGTATATATATATATATATATGTATGTATTTTCATATGGTTATGTGCATTGGATAACTTGGTTTGAATTGATGGCCTTATTTTATCTTTATCCCTGAGTTACATGCTAGAATTCACCCTACTAACCAACTCTGGACGTTGTATCCCCATGTGATTTGGCCATACTTCTACTTCTCTTTCTCAGTGATTGTGGATTTATTGAGAGTTACCTTGAAGTGGTGATCTTCCATATTTCATAAGGATCCATTTCAATATTATTTTTTTTTCTTTTGAGTTATAGACTATTGCATACTATTTTTGACTATAGTCAGGGGCATGTCCCAACACTTTATTTTATTCGATTTGTTTAGAGGCTTTGTTGGACTACTGTAGACTTGGGATGGTTTGGTTGTTGATTGGTTTGGTTATACACACATCATTATATCTTTAATTTCATGTGCTCTAATCTTGTTATATGTTTGAAATGCATTAGACATGGGTGTAAGGTGGTCTACATTTAGGGTGTTGGGGGAGGTTTCCGGTTCCTTTTTGGACTTGAGATACCCATTACGACTAGGCCCTAGTTTGGGTTGTGTCATTCAGGTACTTAATGAAAAACCTATATGGTGAGATAACATAGCGCAGGAAAGTATGCGATCAATACTTTGAATGTATTGAGTATGTGAGTGGCAAACTAGATAAAATAAACTGAACATGATTTCATGAACATATAAACTGAATACAAAACCAAGTATAAACATGAGCTGGATTAAACTGAATAGTGAATGACTGAATATATGAATACTTGGTCAAGCAAACCTGAACTGAACATAAACTAAAAATGAATTGAGGAAATTGGGGTCCAAAATATAACCCCAATTGGAAAGGTGCTAACACCTTGCTAAGGTTACCAATATTTGATGGAATGGATCACTAAAGTGATGCCCCAAAGAACTAGGGCATCAGTCCTCAACCGGCCGGTGACCCCTCATAACCTATGATGGCACCATAGTTTTTGAACTTAGGGACTTGTACAAAAGGTCTTAGTCCTCAATTGGAGGGTGAGACTTCATCCCTGTATTCACTAGGTGCTAAGCACCACTCCGAATTGAATGACACTGAAAACTGATATATATACATATATATATATATATATATGCTTAATATTGCAAACTCTTGAAAATAGTCATATATGCATAATCTAAAATTCTTAAAATTTGAAAACTGGTATGTGCATGAAATCCAAGGTATTGGGTGTTCATAGCAACTGGCTTTGTCTAATGTAACTGAACATGATAATAATTTAAAGCTGATCATAGTAGAAAACTTTAAAATAACATATCCCAAACTAAATAATTTATCAATAATAAGGAAATTCATGTCAGTGAGCATGGGAAGATGCAATTCTTATGGGAAAACATGTACACATGGTTTATTTACACAAATATACTGAAGGAATTAAGTAAACTCATATTTGACCTAGAACTCAATTCTTGGAGGAAAATTAAACTTGAGTATTTGGAAGTGTTTGGGACTCAATGGGTGGAAGAGACCCATTGATGAAATCCCACATACCTGAAGTGGAAGACTTGGAGAAAATCCTTGGAATTTGAGTTTGTTATTGATAAATCCTAACTTGCCTTTCGAGATAAGACAAACACTTCTTTTCTTGTTGTGGATTGACTTTACAATTAAATGGTGAATTTAGGGAAGTTTAGGCTTATATGCCACTCTTTGGGAAGCCTAAACGATGTTGGTTAGGAGTTATTAGAATGGGAAGAGATTAAACATCCCTTCTTAAAATATTCAGAAAATTTTGGGATACAGTCATCACGACTCAGGTAACGACTTGTTATGACTGGCCAAGAGTCCTAGTCTGAGTCATGACTTGAGGTCCTGAGTTTTGAGTCCTTTCTTTTATGACATCAATACCCCTCCTAATTACTCATTAGGTCTTTTCATGGGTTGTTAGGAGAAGTCACGATCAAAGTCTTAATTTTTTGGATTTCTTTCCATTGTAACGATGGGTCCACCTAATGACTTGTTGAGAGTGATAATGAGTCGTATGCTAAACTTGTCACCACTGAGCTGAAATTTGGGATCCGCCACTATCGCAGCAATGACTTCACACAATGGCTCGATGTATCTAACAATGGGTTGTTGCTAGAGTCATTTTAACTGGCAGTTGATACACCCTAAGACAATTTTTTTAGAACATCTTCCTACAATATCGGATTAAGGTAAGACTTCCATGGACGATATTTTGATGGTTCTAGAGCTCCAAACTTGGGGTATTACCAATTTTGGGTGAATTCCACCTATTTTCCATCAAAATTCCTCATAAAGGTAAGTTAATTCATTCTATTAACTAGTGTTTAACTATTAGAATTACTAGCTTTTAGGTTTTGGGGAGGATTTAACATAACCTAATTGATTTTTCTAGATCAATAGCATGAATTAGGTAAAAAACCATTGGGTTTTGTTAGAAGTTAAATAACCTTTTTGCATGACTATAATTCACTATTGTAATCATAAATTGGTAGGACTAAGGTCGAATGATGTTAGGAAACCCTTTAATGGGAGGTATGAAAATAAATTTGACCTTAAGGGTTATGGTATTAGGTGTAATCCATCCATGTACTAGGACATTGTCTAAATGGTGATCCTGTGATTGTTTTAGACCATAACCAAGCAGAAATTACACGAAAAAGCGAGGCTCAAGTTTAATAGAGTGTTGCAAGTTGAGGTAGGTGATGGTTTTACGTAGCTGAAACCCTACTTGATTTATGTGTGCATATTAACCATATTTTTGTGTTCTTGTTACAATGAATGTTTAAGGAAATATAAATAGTTAAATGATATCCTAAATGTTAATCACATGCATTGAGGTTATATTAAAAACTTGTTGGTTTTACAAGTGTGATAGTTATTTCCATTGTAATTGTGATTGTTGTGATATCTTTTGATTATTATGGGATGTACTGGTATTTGAACATCTTTATGGGATTAGTGATATAAGCTGGCATGCACTAAGTGTCTGCGATTTGGTCACTATTAGGAAGAAGTACCCTTGGATTCATTTGTGCTTGTTTTTGTAGATGATATTTTGGTTAACTCTAAGAGTAATTCGGAACATATAGGTAGGGGGGCTCATAGGTTTGGTTTGTTCTTCATTAAAGTATAGCCAAACAATTAATACAAGTTTTTTAATCTATAAAGTAAATCAAACCATCATACAACCAGTTTTTTCGATTTCAGTTTTAGTTGGGTCTTTTTGATTTTTTTAGTTTTCTTATTTTTTTAACAATTATAATGTGATTGAAGATACAATCAAATGTTTTCACTAAAAAGATAAAAAAAAATGGGAAAAGATAATATTGGGTATAAATATACATGCTTCATACAAGTAGTTCCAACAAAAAAATAGACCTAATCAAAACAAGTCAAGAACTTTAGTAAAAAAATGTTAGAAGTAATCTTCAAGCACCATGATAAACTACAAAATAGCTACTATAGTTTCTTCTTCTGAACTAATCGATACACAAAGGGGCACCTGGACATTCTTAAAGAAAAAGAAATTCTTAACACTCATATGAATAGTAAGTTGGGTCACTTGTTAACTTGATAAATAGCAAGAAGATTAAAGTAATTTTCGAAGCAGAAGCAAGAAATTAAGATCATCTATCCATTAAATCAGTGAAAAGGTATACTTGGTAAGGAAATTATATCTATAAATATTGATACCATAGTACCAAATAAATTTCAATTCTTGAAATCAAAGTATTCTCTTGTTCAATTCAGAACACCAGAAAACATACAAAAAGTAAATATCAATTCTATATCCACCAAGACCTCATGTTACACTTTTTGGCATAAAACATTAGCTTAGGGCCAATTCTACACAATTTTTTCTAATGTATTAAAAGTATCATCACATCATATTCAAACCTTCTTTTATAGGTACAACCATAAAGTATTAGATGATTTTTTCCTCGTAGTGCTCACCTATGTTATTTGCCTCCGTTGAGATTTAAACCTGATAGATCATGGTTATTATCACGCTTTATTTCCACTAGGTCACACTCTTGAACTCATAAGCTTTATCACATATTATAATCACATCAAGTTTCTTTTGCATAAAACAGAAGTAGGACACTTTCATAAAATAAATATCCACCAAGGCAAGACATACAGATTAATAAATTACATTAGTGATAGCTTCATACACACAAGCATCAATAAAGAATGAATTTCAAATGCCAACTGGTTCAAGAGTACCAAATGAAAATTACCCCTCCTAACAAGAATTTTTTTAATTAACAAATCCACCATTACATGCAAGCAAAACATCTTGCAACCAAGTACCAGATTTAGAAGTTGAATAGAAACCTTTGCTCTCCCCCTTTCTAACTACACAACTTTTATACTTTGACTAGAACCAAGGATTGGGATGACCAAATAATATTTTATACAAAACCTTATCTTTGGGATAATTCCACATGATTTTTTTAAAATGACCTCCCACAAGTAAAAGTATCATCACCATCGTATACAAACCTTATTTTATAGGTACAAGTATGGATTTTATTTCTTATACCAAATAATCCCCCCCTCTAATTAAGTTCCATATGATTCATCACCTCACGACTTATCAAGAAATTATTTATGTGCCACTCTACATCAATTGAGTATTTGTGGCCACCAAACACTATTGTCTTTTTTATGTGTGTTCATCCATCTCTGAATCTATGGATAATAATACTAAGATGACTCGTAGGCCCAAAGTGTAAACTAAGTCATCAACCTTAACCATAAAGTTTCCAAATCTAGCTAGAGATTGACGACTAAGTTAACAAGATGTCAACTAGCTGACAAGGTGTCAACTAAGAAATTCATGTTGTCTTGTTCAATTTCATTAAGGGTATTTCTATCTTTTCCTTACCTCAGATCCAATCTCATGACTTAAATCACCCACTTGTTATTCTCTACTCAATATTAGTAAATTTTTATTGCTTATTCTCCTCTTCACTCTCAAGAGAAAGAAATTAGGGTTTTTTCCTAAAGTTCAACTTCCAAGACTCCAATTCAAGTTTTCTTTAAGAGATTAACTAAATTACGCTATGTGGGGTTTGAAATAGGATAAAATTTCATAATTGTTCCCAAAAGCATTGATTTAAAAATTAAATTTATGAGATTTTAGTTAGGGTACATACACATTTTCCATATTCTTTAGATTATGGCATTATCATATGATTTAAAGTTTAGTTTACCTAAGAATTTATATTTATTTATGTTTTTACTTAAATGATTACTATTAAGATATAAATTTCATTATTTTGACATAAAGTTTCATGAGTTGATAAATGATTTCATTTTGAGAATTAAATATTTAGTTTACAAGAAGTTTTAAGATTACTAGTTTGAGTTTGAAAAAGACGTTGCAATATAATTATAGTTTCAGCTTATATTAGATTTCAGACAATATACGAAGTTCACTTATCATCTTATATGCCTATTTTAAGTTGAACATCATAGATACAGATGATCAAGGGAGTAGTATCTAGCACCAAAAAGGAAATGTGGGTTTAGCACATCCTATTTTCCAAATACTATGCACCACTGTAGGCTATTGCAGTAATATTATTGTTCTTGTCCAATTGGACATGTTAGGATGATCACCACAGATTTTCTTTATACACTGGGAAGGTATATTGGGCCATTGCGATACGGGTTTAAGTCATCATGCCTTCTCGATGAGGTCTTGAGTCATCAAAACTCTACGTGGCTCCCATGGTTTATGTCATTTACGAGAATCTCCTGCAGAAAAGAGTATTTTAGAAGCTAAGTGTAAAGACTCATAGTTGTATTCTGATATTATTTTATGAGTTATGATCCATGAAATTTTAGCTTTCTCTTTTATTATGATCAATATAAGTTCTTTTATACTTATACTACATGATTTTGAAAGTACATTCAACTTTAATTTTACTTATTCTACAAAAAAGATAGTTTTAGAAACAAAGGGTTATGACTCATCAAGTTTATCAAATTATACTTTGTTATTCATGTTTTATGATCTTTAAACTTCTAGTTAATTTTAGTCTTAGGTGAGTCTATTTACACTTAGAATACATGTTTTAAGATTATATATTGACTTTATTTTACTTATTGCATTCATCCCCACTTACTCAGTGCATTCTAAAAGTACTGACCACATACACGTCTGTGTGGCTATATTATTTCATAATGTTGGTACCAGTTGTAGCCCACATACCATAATTAGATAGTTCACAACTTTCATCCAATAGGTGGTTGTTATCTTGAATTGAGGACTCGAGTGAAATATAGTTCCCATATTATATAATTTATTCAATTTTTTGATTAGGGATAGTTGGGGGTCATGCCCATGCTACCTATAGTCAGTATTAGTAGAAGCTTCATAGATATTCAGTTAGAGTTAATGTATTCAGTTTCAGTTTTCTTTGTATAACTACAGTTGTAAATTTTAAAATAGTATTGTATTGGACAAATTCAGCTAACGACATCTCTTCCTCTTATTATTTCTAATATTATGTATTTTATTTAGTTGCTTAGGAATTGTACCAAAATAATGGGTTAACTTGGTACCAATGTATTTCTAAGCATTGTGTGACGTCCAGGGGGTAGTCTCGAGGCATTTCCAACTTGGTATCATAGAACAGAGTTCAAGTGTACTAGGATGTCTATGAATTTATGTCAAGTAGAGTCTTGCAGAGTGGTACAATGACATCCATACTTTTTTGGATAGGCTATGGCCATTTAAGAAATGTCTCATTTCTTTCATACTCTAGATTGTGCATTAAAGTTGTCCTTTTAGAAACTTACATTGATTTTTTTGTTACTCCAAATTCCTCTAACTATGATTCATCTTTCAATTAGTGTAAGACGTAAATTTTAGTTCCTCCTAATATAATTCCCTCAGATTAACTAGCAGTAACTTCTAAAATCGCATAAAGGGCTTGAGTAGATCCCATTAGTGTATTCTAAGTCCCTTTATACGAAAGCTTTTGTCCTTATGTATATGAGTTATTCAGTTAAGATAGAATTTGTCATGCAATTAGATTTCTCTTTATCCACTTATTATAGATAGCGTTCTTGAAATGATAGAGCACATGCCTAGAGGATTGGATATAGATTTTATTAAGGGGTATTATAGCCTAGAATATTTTGAATCACAAGTAGTAGAACAACCTTAGAGTTGGAGGTATGGAGTTAGAAGTGCAGTGACAAGAAAGGTAGAAATAGTGATTGGTTAAGAGTGTATTGATAGATCTATGCATGCTATCAAGTTATTATAGAGGTGATATGTTTTTGGGTATTAGGTAGAGGATAGTGATTGTGGGGTAAATTTCATGGTGAAAAGTATAGAAAGAGTTAGTAATTAGGGTTCTTGGAGTAATCTTTAAGTAGGAGAGTAGTTCTTAATGCTATTTCATTATGTTACGAAAGTATAGGTTACTAGTGAAAGTTTTTGAGGATATGGATTGTTAATTTAGGTTCCCCTTGTAGTTGTGAAAAAAAGAAATTCGTTGATGTTTGTAGAACTAGGAGTAAAATTTATATATATGGATGGGTAAGTATTAGTGATGTGTGGAAGGAGGATGTGCTGACATATTATAAGAAGAAAGACCATACCATTATGTTCAATTATTGTTATTGTGAGGTTCTTGTGGACTATTATTTATTAGTGTTTTATTTTATAGATGCTAGGAGAGAATAGTGTGCGAGTTGGTGGTTATTATGTCCAGTCCTAGACACGAAGTTTGAATAGTGGATGATCATCAATGTAGAAATAATGATTTCTTGGGTTATTGATGCTAGTTATATAGAAGTGATCTAGTAGACTTTAAATAGTTTATGCAAGAATTTAAGTTCATTCATTTGTAATCAAGTATAATGGTTTAGGTATGAGTAGAGGTGTACCTAAGGTAATATGTGTCAGCATTATTTTTTAAGATTATTAAGTGTCGTGCATTCTTAGATAGTACCCTTGAGTTGCTAAGAGTTGAAAAATCTAGTTATATAGTATATGGTTTTCTTGATAACTAAGTTAAGGAGTTATAGATAGATAATGCTGAGCCATTTCATATTATTTTGTTTTGGAAAAAATCTAAGTTTAGAGGAGTGATACTAGTAGTCTAAAAAGAGAAGGAAGATTATGTATTTAGTGAGGTAGGTATGTTTACTAAGAAGGGGATATTTATATAATGATATTTATTGAAGCTATAGAGAGTTAAGGATGAATATATGATAGAAGTGTGTAAGAATAAAGTTAGTACGTTCTAAATATAGCTTATATGTGTGATTTAAGCTTATAAGTATGGATCGTTAGAGTAAAGAACTTATGGCTCAATCTAGAGGATGTGAAATAGGCCCATAGGCTTTGAATGTTGTCTTTGATCTAAGGGGAGGCTGATAGGGTGGATAAAAAAATGCAGTTTTGAGAATTTCATTGTGGTGCATGTCTATAATAGTTGTGTTGAGATAACGATCCATTCTTACTCTAGCGTATTATTTTCCTTGGATTTCAGCCATTATGGCACCCTATCTATGTGTTTCATGATAAATCCATGCCTGTGACCAATGCTTATACACTTATGTATATTCATGTTCACTCTTATCTACAAGTAAAGAATTAATAGCCCACTCTATGATTTGAGTTACCCCTTATAAATTGATGAGTTCCAGTCTTATGTTTAGTAACTTATGATAAGCATGCACCCATGTTACAGAGTATGTTCAATTTTCAAAACTCACGGTACACCCTTAATGACTACTGAAATTCATACTGTGTCATATGTGTCCTCAATTTACATCTCTTTAACTACTCCATACCAATGATTTTCTATTCCTCAGGGCTTAGTTAAGTGTCAAAGTTGTGTATAGTATTCTTTCATGCTTCAGGTACTTAGGTTCTAGTCCTTTAATGACCTCTTTTTGTGTTAATATAGTGGTGATGAAAAAGTATGAACAATTATTTAGATGAATGAGAGTAGATGACTCTCATTAGGAAAGATTGTTGTATGCTTATTTTATCTAAGGCTATAAGTGTGAATGATGATTGAGGCAAAAATTTGGTATATGTCACAGTTACTTGAGAATTCTAGGTGTGTCGTGTTTGGGATAATGCATAAAAGTTGTTATTGATAGAGATATTAGAGAATAGGGGGAAACTTCCTTGATAGGTTGGTTGTATAGGAGTTCATATATAGTTATAACGATAGGCTTGAATGTCATGTTTGTATATAAAATGATGAATGAATTGTGTGTTAGTGGATTCCTATAAAAAGCTTGGAGTTAGTTTGTGAAGTTGTAAGGAGTGTTACTTTTGAGTTGAAAGATCTAAAAAGAAATAAAATATTGAATCCCATGGTTTAGACTAGTATTATGGTTTTATGTGTAGTACCTCATGGCTTCGAGTTAGGATTAAATGATGAAAGTGTGTTATCTGTAGTACCTTGTGGCTTCAAGTTAAGCTTGAACATAGTAAGAGTATATAATTCAAATCAGACTTTGGTTGGGGTAGTCATATGTAACAATATGAAGATTATAAGTTATATCAAATGAAGTGTGGTGTTTAAGAGAAATATTATTGTTGAGAAGTGTTGTAAAGATTGAAAGTTAACAGTTGCATTATGTAAGACACAGTAATACTATTCCAGCATCTGTTCTATATGCCTATATTCTGTGTTCTAGAGTTGTAGCCGTTTTGTGATTCCTTATTCAAATTCCATACTCAGATCATGCCCAAAATTCCTCCCCTCAATTATAATTAGAGGTTATGATATGGAGAGTCTGAGGAAATGATATTCCATTTTTAGTAACTCTTGGAAATTTCATTGCACTAGATATCACTTTGCAATTTTACCTGTATGATCGTGTCATGAATGTTTCAATTAAGTTCTAAATTCTCAGCATGAATCAACTCCTTATAGTTAATCAAGTCAGTTCAGAAATCAGTTTCATTATAGAAGTTTTATTATTTCAGCTCAGTTATATCCTTCATTAGCAGATATGTCATGTCTATATTATTCCATATAATTAATATGCATGTGTTTTTGTTCCATATGTATCAGCTGAGTTTGTATTCTCTCAAGAAATGATTCCATTTATGAACCATGATCAATTTTAGAGGTTCAGTTTCAAGATAGTAAATATATTCTTTTTTGTGCGAATATCAATCTTCATTCGAGGAAAAATTATCCCAAGGTGGAGATAATATAATACCGTACAAGCTTCATGAGAAGTTTCCAACTATTCATCCTATGTTTAAGGGTCTAAAGTTGGTTATCTTACACCATATATAAGTTTCATGACCATTTACTTTGTGTGTATAATGTTTTCAATGCGAAACATGGTCATATAAAGCACTTAGAGCAAAGTTAAGTTTAGAACATTTGTATCGATTGAGTTTTAGTATTCAAGCCTACTAGGGTCAAATTTAAATGAGTATAACTTGTAAAATATGTAGATTTTTGGTGCTCTAGACCAACCAAATTAAATATCATTGGGTCTTCTTTCCTACACATCTGGTTTCACCTTAATTTGATATTAGAGTAGAAAGTTATGTTCATTTTACCTGGGAGTGTCTGTCTTCAAGAAGATGACAACTTGAGTTGATGAGCTGTCAACTTAGTCATCAACCTTACCAAGAATAGACTTTAAATATCAAAAAGAAGGTAAGGACTAAGTTGAAAATCCATCAATTATTTGACAAGTTGTCAACTAAGTAATCAACCTTAACCAGATAGTGTCCAAATCCAGCTAGAGATTGACGACTAAGTTAACAAGTCATCAACTAGCCAACTAGCTATCAACTTAGTTGTCAAAGGAGAAATTCCTGCAATCTTGTTCTATTTCTTTAGGGGTATTTTGTTTTTTTTCCTCACCTTAACTCCTACCCCACGACTTAAATCACTTGATAATTATTCTCTACTCATCATTATTCAGTTTTCAATGCTTATTCTGCTCTCTACCCTCAAGAGAAAGAAGTTACAGTTTTCTTCAAAGACTCCAATTCTAGTTTCCTTCAAGAGATTCACTAAATTAAGGTATGTGGGGTTTGAACAAGGATAGCCTTTCATCCTTGTTTCTAAAAGGTTTGATTTTACAATTGAATTTATGAGATTTTCGTTAGGGTTCATACCCATTTTTCATGTTCTTGAGATTATGGCATTATCAATTGATTTAAAGTTCTGTTTTCCCAAGAATTTATCTTTACTCATGTTTTTAGTTAGATGATTGCTATTATGAGCTAAATTTCATAATTTTAATATGAAGTTTCGTGAGATGATAAAGGATTGCAATTTGAGCATTGAATATTTAGTTTACAAGAAGTTTCAAAATTACTAGTTTGAGTTTTAAAAAGGCATAGTAGTATAATCCCAATTTTAGTTTTATATGAGATTTGAGGAAAGATATGAAGTTAAAAAAAAAACCAAGAATTTAAGATAAAAATAGTGTCATATTATATTTTCAGACTTATTAGATTATATGCCTATTTTTAGGTGAACTTCATATATACAGATGAGCGAGAGTGTAGTATCTAGCACCGAGAGGGTAATATGGGTTTAGTGCATCCTATTACCCAAAAACTATGCACCATCATAAGTTATTTCAGTCATATTATTTTGCTTTTCCAATCGGATATGTTAGGGTGATCAGTATGGTTTTCCTTTATATCCTGGCAAGGCATAATGAGCTGTTGCAATGAAGGTTTGAGTAATCATTCTATTCTCAATGAGTGCTTGAGTCATTGAACTACACGTGGCTTGCATGGCTTATTTCGGTTATGGGAATCTCCCATAGAAAAGAGTATTTCTGGAACTAAGTGTAAGACTCATAATTTTATTTAGCTATTGTTTTATGGGTTACTATACATGAGATTTCATCTTTCTATTTTACTTATGATCAATAAGGGTCCTTTTACACTTAGCCTACATGATTTTTAAAGTATGTTCATCTTTAATTTTACTTATTCCATAGAAAAGATAGTTTTAGAAACTAAGTGTAGTGACTCACCCAATTTATCAAATTATGCTTTGTTATTAATGTTTAAGCATATTTCAACTTTCACTTTATTTTATCCTCTAGGTGAGTCTATTTACACATAGCATGTATGTTTTAATATTATGCATTGATTCAGTTTTACCGTAATACCCCATAAGATTCTACGCTCAGTTCAGTCTTTGTTGTAGACTTAAGGGGTCCAAGGCTTGAAATTCTAACTAAGTGTTGAGGACATAGTTATTTCAAGACTCCCAAGACTTTACGAACTTTTATTTTGACCTTCCCAACTTTGAGACGTTGGCTTTTGAGTTGATTCATGTCTAGAGAAGTTGAAGGTATGTCTTAAGATAGTTTTGAGATTTCCAGACAAAGTTAAGATGTGTTTGGATAGTGGAGACAGAGAGCCCCTATGATATTGCCGCGACATGTTGCTCTCTCCCCCAGAGTAATTGATGCAGTGCGTTACTCTCTCCCTTAGAGTAAGGGAAGTGGAACATTGCTCTCTCCCTTTGAGTAAGTGATGCGACGCATTGGTGCCCTTTCATCCAGTTTCTTGATGAAGCAATTAAGGGGCAATCTAATTTTTTTCCTCAACCCAAGTCATTCATAACAGGATTGGAAACATCAATAGAGGCATTATTGTACCCTTTCTCTCAAAATTACTCAGTTGAAACCCTCCTCCTTCCCAAAAACAAAATCTAAGCTCCTCTCCCCAAGAATCTAAGGTTGACAATTCCAAGTTCAATCAATCTTCAAGAGCATAAATATTGAGGTATGTGGGGTTTATGAACAAGGACATTCATCAATCCTTTTGCCCAAAACATTTTTAAAAGCTTAAGTTATATGAATTGCAATTAGGATTCATGCCCACATTATTTGGTTTTGAGTTTATGGAATAACTATGTAATTGAAATATTAAAGTGAATACTTGTTATCATTTATGTATGTTTTGACTTGAAGAATTCTCTATTATGATTTTAAATTACATAATTTTGATTTGAAACATGGATTAAAGTGTTCCAATTGAGTTTTAAGCATGATATTATATTAAAATTATTTGAAATCAAGTATAAGATTTAAGGATTATGATTAAGAACAAAGTTTACAACAAGGGTTGATATTTTGATTCAACTAGAAGGCTTGAAATCCATATTTGTTTACCTTACATATGATTTAAAGAAAAGAAAAGCATAACTGGTTCCTAGTATACTAACCCTCATGCTATTTTAAGGTGGATTTCCTAAAGTATGAGCATATAAGTAACATGGGAGTAGTATTTAGCACCGAGTTGGGTATGAGTCTGATGTCACATGCCCCAAAAATATGTGCCACCATAGGTTTAAGTCCAAATATGGGTTAAGCTTCGTGATCACTAAGATCAAGTTTCTATTCCAATATCAAGGGTAGAACAACTCTCCCCGACGTGGGTAAGACGTTACACTACATGATTTCTCACATGGTTTATGTAGGTTAGAAGAACCTCCCTAATAAAGAATAAAACTAAAGATTTTAGAAATAACGGTTATGGATCACAAACTTTAAACTTATGCTTCATTACTAATGTTTATGATTTTCCAGTCTTTGTTTTATCCAAGCTCAAAGTGAGTCATTTGCACTTAGCATGCATTATTTGAAAGTATATGAGTATATTAAGTTATTGTTTTACCTATGAATTCAGACACACATACTCAGTACATTCCAGAGATACTAACCCACATATATGTCTATGTGCTACATTGTCTTATTTTGTGGGTTCTGGTACTTAATTTCAAAAACACGATTGACTACGGACATCACCACCTACATCCCGACTTTTGGTAAATACTCATATTTAAAGGACCTATTTCATCATAATTTGATATTGATAAAGTGTTTCAATTAATTGATTTCTATTATGTTCGGGTCAGTTGGGGCCTGTCCCAGTGGCTCTCTAGTTAGAAGTAGAGGCTTATCTAAAAGTTTTCTATTTTAGGTTAAAAAGTATTTGTTCTTAAAATCTCCATGTAAATGACTTTTAGTTAGTATATTATTTTAGTTATCTTCATATTTTATATGTTAGTTTATGTAACACCCCGAATTTGGTACCCAGAATGCTACACGGTGCCTATACCCCGAAGGACTACAAGGTAACTCATGATTGATATATGTACCTGTATACTATATGATATTATGTAAAGGTGGAAATAATAGATTGAAACATGTCATAAGGTTCAAAACGGATAAAACAAACTATCAGAGAGTACGGTATATCAATACCAAACATGAACTGAAATAAACTATATAAACGTGCTATAGTTTGAAAGCCTCTAAAACTGACTGAATAAGGAGTTGATGGTACATGTCCCCAACTAACTCCAACTACTAAAATAAATAAAGTAATGAAAGAATAAAAAAATCATATAATAATATCCTCAAATGATGAGGACTCACTGCTAGTCTGACTGCTGAAACTGGAATGCTACTGATGCTCTGGAGCTCGTGCTTGTCAACCTATGGTATAAAACACCATAGAACAAAAGAAAAGTATACGTCAGTACGATTGAATGTACTGGTATGCAAGTGAGGTAGGCTGAATACAAGGGTTCATATGCATGAACGATAATGATTGACTGAGTAACATGAACGTCGGAATACATGCATGAATACATAACTATAAATGAGATTGTGACAACACTAATTACTGAGTCTGAATACTGATAACATGGATTTATGATAACTGACATAACTGATACTAAGCGACTGTGTCTGACAGTCTAGGTTCTAATGGAACTAGCTGAGTTACGTATTGAGCTGAGTGACTGTGTATGACAGTCCTGAATTCTGTAGAACTATCTGAGTTCTATTACTGAGACTGAGTTTGAGACTGTAATTGTGGGAAGTAGTACTTTAACCGACATGCCTCTAATAAGCTATTATATCTAAGTTGGGGTCCAATCTGTAACCCAAATTGGAAGGGTGTCAGTACCGCTCCACTGGTAAGGACAAGCTGTGAGTGATCCCTTATCTAACAGGTACTCTAAAGAGAATTATGGGACCCTCATATAATAGGTTAAGACATCTTATCTACCCTTAACTAGAAGGTTTGATGTCTCAACCTATGCTGGCTACATAGTTCTAGAGCACAATGATTGCTTCTAAGAATCACACCCTCTAATAACAGGTGAGTTCCCATCCTTGGTCTCTCTTGGTGTTGAATCCTACTCCCATCTGAATAGAACTGAACATTATTAACTGAACTAAACTGTACCAAGTTCACTAAGTTTCGTTGACTGATGGAATATTACTGAGATCTGATAATTGACTGAGATTACTGAGATTACTGGACTGATACTGAATTTATTGAGTTTTCCTGAGTCATGTAACTGACTGAATTCTACTAATCATGGCTTGACTATGGTTATCATGAAACTGACACTGGCTCTAGGTACATAGATAAATTGTTGGGTACAAGTACCCCCATGACTCGATAGCATGAAACTGACAAGACATGACACTTCCTGGACTCATGACCATAATCAACCATCCATTATACAATCATTGGGAATTTCATGAGTCACTTGATTATCCTGGTTAGGTACATGTATAGGTAAGCATATAAACATGTCATAATTTCATAGGCTAATCTCATGAACAATCCATCAAACAATTTCAATACATAATAATAACATGGAAGTCATTTTGAACATAAGGGTAAAGCATAGGTTCATAATTTTTGTTGCAATTGAGTCATAAGGCATATTTCCTATTCTCTTAGGCATTTTATCAAACACCTTGCATGCATAACTATAAGATTTGGCATGGACATTAAATTAATTCATCATGGTTGCATAAATCAACACAATTTAGTAGATTTCAATCCACATGCTAGCATAAATTAATGAAAACATATTTAACTATTCCAACTTGGGTATCATACAAAACATCAACATGATCATAATCAATCCACAACATAAATATCATAATTTATTATTTAAAATTAGATTCTTGGGCTTCATGAAAGAAATCAATCCATGAATAAGCACTTGACATACCTGGGTGGATGATTTCTTAAAGATTAGAGGAGGAAAGATTGAGTTATTCACTTGGGATTAAGTACCTAGGGTTTCTTGTTCTAGGGGTTTGATCTTTAAGAGAAACCCTAATTTGGTGTTGTGAATGAATAATGAAGTTATAAGCTATGGTCTGGTACAATTAGGTGTCAAAACGGGTGGAAAAATACCCAAATACCCTTTTAAAAATGGCTTAAAAATTGCTGAACGGGATTTGTGATGGCTCGTGCGATGGTCCATCGCTGGGTCGACGGTCTGTCGGCCTGACCATCGCACTTGGACCAGAATAGGGACTTACTTCCTTAGTACCGACGGCTTGGGCGACGGTCCATCACAAGCTCGATGGTCCATCAACCTATCTGTCAAACCTTAGCTAGAAGATTGACTTACTACCTCGACTGCGATGGTTTAGGCGACAGTTCATCACTAGATCAACGCTTTTGAGCATTTCCAACAGTCCTTTGTAAAACGTCCATAACTTTTTACTCTGATACCGGATTTGGATAAAATTGGTACCGTTGAAAATCTAATTCAATTTCTCATATGATAAAAGTCAAAATTAGGAAAATTCTATCTAGTTTAAACATTAATCATTTTGGAAGTCATCACTAATTCTTCTGATACTAGCTTTGACTTAAAGAAAGTTTAGGGTATTACAGTTTTCTTTTCACATTAGTTGTAAGTTAAGTAGGCTTAAAGAGTTAGCTTGGGACTATTTTTAGTCTTAAGAAGCATGTTCCATCTAGGGTGCACTTCTGGGGCATTACAAACTTGGTATCAGAGCCTAAGGTTTTAAAGTGTCCTAGGGAGTCAAACAAGCTGCATTACATAGAATCTTGATCATTGATGTGAAGAATACCACATTTATGATCAAGATACTATGAGATGAGTTATGAATCATTTATTCTTTCATGATCTATCGTACTTTCCATTGTCTCTATATTCTTTAACTCATGCTTTTATGTGATAGAATATTCCTCATCGATGAACCATTGCATGCAAAAATGGTGACCAACCAACCCTGAATGCCGATCCTCTAAACAAGAACATTTCTCATGCTGAATTTTTGGTTGCCTTCTAGGAATTGGCCCAAGATGTGAATGACAATGTTTAGGGAAACCAACAAGTGACCATCCCACTTTAGCAAAATGGTAATTTATCTGTTGCGAGAATCTATGATTTTATGAGGATGAATCCACCTGAGTTTTATGGTTTAAAAGTGGATGAGGACCCCTAACTCTTTATTGATAAGGTGAGAAAGATCACTCAGATTATGCACGTTACTGAGGAGGAAAATGTAGAATTGGCATCCTATAGGTGAAATGATATTGCATATGATTAGGTTGTGATATGAAAGGAAGGTAGAAGTGAGAATACAACTCTTGTGAGTTGAAAGGTATTCCAGAATATGTTTTTGGATAGGTTTTTTCTGTGTGAGATTAGGAAAGCTAAGGTTGAGGAGTTTGTAAACCTGAGGTAGGGATCTATAACAGCGAAAGAGTATTGCCTCAAGTTTACTCAGTTATCTAAGTATGCTCTCGAGTTGATAGCTGATCCTAGAGATCGTATGAGTAAGTTTGTTACTGAAGTATCTTATTTGTTAGTTAAGAAGTGTAGGACTGCCATTCTTATTGCGAATATTGATATTGATAAGTTGATGACTCATGTTCAGCAGATTGAGGCAGAAAAGTTAAAGGAAAAATAGAAGAGGAACAAGAATGCTTGAACTAGACAGTTTGAGTATGGTCAACCCTAGTTTGGAGGGGGAAATCATTCACAGTTTCAGGATCATTCATTAATGTCAGCGCCATCTTCACCTAGTTCCCCTGTTCCCAAGACTAAGAAGGAACAGTGGGGAAGGTCTTACAATAGTGTGGGTGGAAGACCCAGTTATTCCACATTTTCAAAGTGTAGTAGGATTCATCTGGGTGAGTGTTTACTAGGAAATAGGGGTTGTTATGGGTATGGAAAGTTTTACCACGGAATCAAGGAGTGTCTGTATGCTAAGTAGAGTTGCAGGGATGTTTGTCCTCAGAGTCAGGTTACTAGCACACCAGCTCAGCCAAGTTTCCCCATTTCTCCTTAAGGTGCATTATCCAGTACCGATGGCGGTCAATGCCAAAATTTGTTTTATGTTTTACCATCTCGGTAGGAGTATGAGAGTTCACCAGATGTTGTTACTGGGATGCTTCATGTCTTTCATTTTGATTCATACATGTTGTTAAATTCGAGATTATAATATCTTATGTGACTCCATTGATTGCGGTATATTTTTAGATAGGACTAGGAAATCTTTCTAAGACCTTTTGAGTTTCCACCCTACTGGGTATGTCGGTTATTGCTAGATGAGTCTATAAGAAGTGTTCTATCAGTGTTCTCCATAAGACCATTTTAGCAGACCTAATAGAGTTAGATATGGTCGATTTCAATATTATTTTTGGCATGGATTGGTTCCATTCATGCTATGCATCAATAGATTGTCGAACCCATGTGGTGAAGTTTCAGTTCCTCGATGAGGATGTTTTTGAATGGGAAGGTAGGTAGTTCTGTGTCTCCCAAATTTCATTTCATATATTTTAAGCCCAGGAAGTTAATATCAAAAGAGTGGATCTATTATTTAGTTTGAGTCGAAGATACTAAATCTGAAGCTCTAACAGTTCAGTCAACCATGTAGTCAATGAATTCCCTGGGTTTTCCCTAAAGTTTTTCTAGGGGGACCTCCAGATAGAGAAATAGAATTCGGGATCGATCTCTTTCATGATACTCAGTCTATCTCTATCCCTCCTTATCGTATGTATCCATACAAGCTTAAAGGGCTAAAATAGAATCTTAGGTACCTCCTAGATAAAGGTATCATAAGTCTCATTGTCTCTCCATGGGGTGCTTGTGTAATACCTCGGGAAATTTTTTGTAGAAATTTTGTGCGTAAACATGTTGGGTTCTATCTTCTAGAATGAATTATAAATTTTCCATGTGGAATGTCTTAGATTATGACCCAACATTGTGTAGAGTATCGAATAATATTTCCAACGATATGTGGATCATCGAAAATGGACACCCGAGCGACGAGTTATGAACATTCCGATCGAACCGTGAATAGTAGTGAACAGTAAAACGTGCCGAAAAAAATATTGAGGCCTGGCGTATTTTTTCTCCAACTTTAAACGATCATAACTCCTTGTACATAATGATCTGGGTGATCTACTATATATCAACAGAAATATCTGCGAGTCCTATTTTTGATGAAATTGGTTTCATCCAATTTGTCTATTAGAGCAAAAAGTTATGGTTGATCTACTTCAGCCTATCAAAAGTGATTTTTTGAGTCAATTTCATACGATCATAACTCCTCGTACACAATTATCTGGGTGAGATACTATATATCAACGGAAACATATGAGAGTCCTCTTTCTAATGAAATTGGTTTCATCCAATTTGGATATCAGAGTAAAACGTTATGGTTGATCTACTTCAGACTATCAAAACAGTCCACCAAAGGACAGATTCGAGAATTATTTGATTTTTAGGGGCGTTTTGGTCATTCCCCCTCACCCAAAATCCCTCCAAACCCTATATTAAAGCCTATTAGAATCATTATATGTTATATTTCATCAAATTCCCTCAAAAAGAAAACCCTAAGCTCCTATATCCAACTTCAAGAACCTCCAAATTTTACCATTAATTCTACAAATTTATTCAAGATTACAAGTTCCTAGTTCAAGAACTCCAAGAACCATCATTCAAAGGAACTATTAATATCTCAAAAATGAGTATCGATCTAAAGTTCATCATTCAAGGTATGTGGGGGTTTTCATCAAGAACTCTCTTTCGTTCTTGTGCCCAAAAGTAATTTTCTTTACAAAGGCATGATTTTTATATGATTTTTATGAATTTGAAGCATGAACTCATATCTTATGATAATTATTATGAAATCTTAATGTTTATGATTTTGAAAGATGAATTTACATGTGTGGTGATATAAAGCATGGATCTTGAACGATATTTATCATTTTAATATTTGGGTCGTGAAGCCCCATTGGAAATTGTGTTTTTTTAGAAAGTGTGTGTTATAAGCACGTTGATGTTGAATATTTGAGATATTTTGAATGATTTTACCTTTGGGTCATAATGGAGTTGTTTTGAACTCGAGTGTGAAAGAAATCCACAATGTGGTTGATTTTAATAGATGGGAAGCATGATGGCTCCCGATGTATATTTATATATTACTGAAATTGTTTTGTGGTGGATTGTCTTTGAAATGATCTGAGTTAACTCTGAGAGAAATCTTTAGCATCGAGTGGGAGGTATAAAGAGACCTTACTTCCCTAGAACTACATGCCTCCATAGGAGTGAGCCTGAGGCTGATTTATATAGTGATCACTAGTTTGTGTGGATTTGATATCGATAGTCCTACTCCAATGGCAAGGATTGGACGGCACTCCCCAACGTGGGTTGTACGTTGGACTCCATGTAGCTCACATGGTTTATGTCGGTTATAGGATCTCGCAGTGTGTGTGTGTTTCCTTGTGCCTATAGTGAATGGTGAAGTGATTTGAAAGTGGAATTGTGAAAGTTATTCTTTCAAAAGATTTAAATGATATTTACATTATGAGAATTGATATTTTTGATGAACTGAAAGTGATTGACAAATTATATGATGACTCACATGTGTTATTATACTTATTTCATCCTCTCATGATTATGATGATTTTCTTTGGGCTATGTGATTCTTTCATACATCCTGCATATTTCTTATAAATATTTATGACGATGATGTTTATACAACTACATACACCCCCATATACTCAGTTCCTTTCTATGGTACTAACCCACATCTTCAGATGTGGGCTGAATTTTCTCAGAATATAGGTTCAAGTGCTCAGTTCCAGGTTCGACCGTGATTATTCGGGCACGCTGTTCTTCATCCTCTATTGTGGTGAGTCCTCATGTTCTGAGGACGTGACGTCTGATGTTGGTTTCACAGAATTGTTTACATTTGATAACTGAGTATGAGTCAGTTGGGGCATGTCTCAATGGCTCACTGGTTTTATTGATTTTCTTAGAGGCTTGTCAGACTAGTATAGATGTTGGGAGTTGACTAATAAGTCATATTTTGTTATCTTTCAAAAATTCTTTTATTCTTAGATGATGATTACTCTGTTGATATTTGAGGGTTATTTATGGAAACCCCATTGATTTGTGTTGAACTGGATGAAAATGGCTCAAAGGGTTAGCTTGGGGATACTTGTAGCCTCAAGCACCGTGTGATGCTCTGGGACCCATTTTTTGGGGCGTTACAGCTTGTGTCCTTTTCGTGCATAAGAAAGATTGTTCTCTCCTAATTTGCATCGACTACCGCCAGTTGAACAAAGTCACAATCAAGAACAAATATCCTCTTCCTAAGATTGATGACTTGTTCAACCATCTTCAGGGTGCAAGTTATTTCTCTAAGATAGACCTCAGATTCATCTATCATCAGCTTAGAGTTAGAGAATATGACATTCCAAAGACAATCTTCAGAAATTGGTATGGTCACTTGAAATTTGTAGTTGTCTTTTGGACTATGAATTCCCCTGCAACTTTCATGGACTTGATGAACAAGGTTTTCAGGCAGTACTTGGACATATTTGTCATATTCTTCATTGATGACATCTTTTTCTATTCCTGCATTTAGAATGATCATGCAGACCATTTTAGGGTTGTGTGGCAGACCCTTAAAGATCATTAGTTATTCTCTAAGTTCAGTAAGTACAAATTTTAGTTGAGATTGGTAGCTTTCTTCTGACACATTTTCTATAGTGGTGGCATTCGAGTCTATCCTCAAAAGACCTAAGAAGTGAGAAACTAGCCTAGACTTATCTCTCCGTCTGATATTAAGAGTTTTCTAGGTTTGGCTGGCTATTACCGATGGTTTGTCAAAAGGATTTCTTCTATTTATTCCCCCATGGATAGGCTAACCTAGAAAAAGGTTAAATTCTAGTGGTTATATTCCTGCGATAAGAGTTTTTAGGAGTTAAAGACTCAACTCACTTCTTCTCCAATCTTGACTTTATAAGATGGCCCCGATGGGTTCACAGTATACTATGATGCTTATTGAACTATTCTGGGTTTTTTTTTGATTTAGAGATGTAAGGTCATAGCCTATGCCTCTATACAACTTAATCCCCATGAAAAGAATTATTCGACCTATGATTTTGAGTTGGCAGCTGTGGTCGTTGCCTTAAAAATTTAGAGCCATTATCCTCATGGGGTTCATTTTTATATGCTCATAGATCAAAAGAGTTTACAAGATCCATTTGTAGAAAGAGACCTCAATCTTCGTCATAGAAGATAGCTTAAGTTATTGAAAGACTACGATAAGAGTATGTTGTGTCATCCGGGCAAGTTCAATATAGTGGTAGATGCCTTTAGCAGATTGTCTATGGGTAGTGTGACCTATCTTAAGGATGATAAGGAGTTGGTTCAGGAGGTCTATCAGCTGGATAGGTTAGGAGTTCGGTTAGTTGATTTGGTCGAAGGTAGTACGTGGGTTTAGAACGGTTCAAATTTTCATCAATTGCTAAAGTGATAAAAAAAAAAGAACAGAGATCCTAGTTTTGTTAAATTAAAGGAGTTAGTTAGAGATCAAAAGGTGGAAGTTTTCTCCCAAGGGGTAGATGGTGTGCTTTAATGTTAAGACAGGGTATATGTTCTGTGCGTTGATTGTTTGAGACAACGAATATTGGTAGAGGAACATGGTGCACATTATTCTATCAACTCAGGAGCTACTAAGATGTACTGTGATTTATGGGAAATCTATTAGTTGAGTGGTATGAAGAAAGATATTGAAGAGTCTGTGGCCAAGTGTGCAAATTGTCAGCAACTTAAGGTTGAGAACCAAAGGCCTAGTGGTTCATTTACGGAGTTTAACATCCCCACTTTGAAATGGGAGATGGTGAATATGGATTTTGTTATGGGGTTATCACGTACTCATCGACAACATGATTTTATTTGGGTCATTATCGATATACCAAGTTAGCCCTTTTCTTACCAGTTCATACACTGTTCTCAGCAAAGAGTATGCTAGACTTTATCTTATGGAGTTGGTGAAATTAAATAGATTCCTATTATCCATCATTTCAGATAAAGGTACTCAGTTTACCTCACACTTTTGTGAATCTTTCCAGAAAGGTCTTTGTACTGAAGTCTACCTCAGTACAATTTTTCATCCTCAGACAGATGGTCAGGCAGAGAGGACCATTCAAACTTTAGAGGACATATTAAGGGCGTGTGTTATTGATTATAAAAGTAGTTGGGATGACCACTTACTTTTAATTGAGTTCGCTTAAAGCAATAGTTATCACTCCAGTATTCAGATGGCTCTATTTAAATCTCTTTATGGGAGATGATGTATATCACCTATTAGTTCATTTGAAGTAGGTGAGGCTACTTTAATAGGAACAAATGTAGTGTTTGAGGCTATGGAGAAGGTTCAATTAATTTGAGAGAGTCTGAAAACAGTCCAAAGTCATCAGAAATCTTATGTAGATGTAAGGAGAAGGGATCTTTAGTTCAATGTTGGTGATTTAGTTTATTTGAAAATTTTTCCTATCAAGGGAGTGAAGAGATTGGGAAAGAAGGGAAACCTCAGTCCCCTCTATGTTAGCCCCTATAGAATCTTGAAACATTTTCAGAAGGTAGTTTATGAGCTTGAGTTGCCTGCAAATTTGATATTACATTACTTATTCAATGTGTCTTTATTAAAGAAATTCATTGGTGATTCGACTTATGTTGTTCCTCTAGAAAGTATGGATGTTAAGGATAGCCTTTCCTATGAAGAAGTCCTAGTTGAGATCCTTGATCGTTAGATTCGCAGGCTAAGGAATAAAGGAATTTCCTTGTTATGGTTCTATGGACTAATCAATCTATAGAGAGAGCTACTTGGGAAGTAGAAGAAGATATGCGAGCCCGATATCCTCACCTTTTCTCCATAAATTAAGACTACGCTTGAGGTAACTATTTTCCTTATGATTGACTCTTTTCGTCCTTTATTTAAGCTATGCAACTATTATATTGTCACGCATCCACCCATGAAGTTAGTTTAGCCCATGTAGAATCTGTCATGTTTTAGACCCTAATATTAGATCATGTTTCACTTTATCAGTGTTCAGTATAGACTCTCAGCCTCCATAGTATCACAACTTCGTCAGTCTTATTTGAGGACAAATGGTTACAAGGGCGAGATATTATAATACCTCACGATATTCTAAGCTCAATTCAGTCTTTGTTGCATGCTTGAGGGGTCCAAGTCTTTAAATTTTCACGAAGTGTTGAGGAATTAGTCATTTCAAGACACCCAAAACTTTATGGAATTTTATTTTAACCTTCCCGACTCCGAGATATTGGTTTTTAAGTTGATTAATGTCTAGGGAGGTTAAAGGTATGTCTTAGGAGAGTTTTGGGATTTTTGGATGGAGTTTGGGATGTGTTTGGATAGCGAAGACTGAGATCCCCAGTAATATGGCCGTGATGCATTGCTCTCTCCCCCAGAGTAAGTGATCCAGTGCATTTCTCTCTCCCCCAGAGTAAGAGAGGCGTCACGTTTCTCTCTACCAAAGAGTAAGTGATGCGGCACATTAGTTCCCTTTTGTCCAGCTTCTTGATTAAGGGATCAAGGGGTAATCTAGTCTTTTAACTCAACCCAAGTTGTTCATAACACAATTTTGGACTTCCATAGGGGAATTATTTGCCCCTTTGTCTCAAAACTACACAATTGAAACCCTTCTCCTTCCTATGAACAAAATCCAAGCTCCTCACCCCAACAATCCAAGGGTTAAAGCTTCCAAGTTCAATCAATCTTCAAGAGCCTAGCTGTTGAGGTATGTGGGGTTTATGAACAAGGACATTCTTCCATCCTTGTGCCCAAAAGTTGTTTAAAAGCTTAAGTTAAATTAATTGAAATTAGGGTTAATGCCAACATTATTTGGTTTTGAATTTATGGAATTACTATGTGATTGAAGTTTTAAAGTGCATACTTGTTATCATTTATTTATGTTTTGATGTGAAGAATTATCTATTATGATTTTAAATATCATGAGTTTGATTTGAAACATGGATTCAAGAGTTCCAATTGATTTTTTAGCATGATATCATATTATAAATTATATGAAAGAAAGTATAAGAGTTAAGGTTTATGATTAAGCACTATGTTTACTAGAAAGTTTGATGTTTTACTTCAATGAGAAGGCTTGAAATCCATACCTTATGATTTAAAGTAAAGAAAAGCATAATTGGTTCCTAGTATACTAACCCTTATGCTATTTTAAGGTGGATATCAATAAGTATGATCATATAAGCTAAATGGGAGTAGTATTTAGCACCGAGTAGGGTATGAGTCTGGGGTCACTTTCCCTAGAACTATGTGCCACCAAAGTTTTAAGTCCCAATACTGGCTAAGTATAGAGATCACTAAGATTAAGGTTGTATTCCGATGGCAAGGGTAGAATATCTCTCCCTAATCTGGGTAAGACGTTGGACTCCATGATATCTCACATGGTTTATGTCGGTTAGAAGAAAATCCCTAAGAAAGAATAAAAGTAAATCTTTTAGAACTAATTGTTATGGATCTCAAAGTTTATATTTATTCTTCATTACTCATGTGTTTAGTTTTGTAGACTTTGTTTTGTCCAAGATCAAGGTGAGTCATTTGCACATAGCATGCAATATTTGAAATTATTTGAGTATACTAAGTTATTGTTTTACCTATGCATTCAACCCCACATACTTAGTACATTCCATAAGTACCGACCTACAGATATGTCGATGTGCTACATTGTGTTATAATGTAGGTTCGGGTGCTCAATTCCAGCAGCATAATTGACTACAGGCATCACAACCTACATCTTGAGTTTTGGTGAGTCCTCGTATTTTGAGGACCAAGTTTATCATACTTTGATATTGATAAAGTGTTTCAGTTATTTGATTTCTTTTAAGTTTGGGTCAGCTGGGGGTTGTCCTAGTAGCTCTCTAGTTAAAAGTAGAGGCTTGTCCAACGTTTTTCTATTTTAGATTCAAAAGTGTTTGTTTGTAAGATTTCCAAGTTAAGATATTAATTTAGTCATCTTCAAAGTTTTTATGCAAGTTTATTTTTTTGCATGAGTTCCTAGTTAAGTAAGCTTAAAGGGTTAGCTTGGGATTATCTATAGGCTAGAGCACCGTGTGACGTCCAGGGTAAAATTTCGGGGCATTATATTTACTTATTACATTCACCCCCACTTACTAAGTACATTAAAAAATTACAGACAACATATACATATGTGTGGCTACATTGTTTCATAATGTAGGAACCAATTTTATCCCACACACCATATTCAGATAAGTTGTAGCTTTCCAGCTAGTAGGTGGTGAGTTCTCTTAGTTCTAGGACTCGATTCAACTATAGTTGTGTCTTATATGTTTTATTCAGTTGTATTGGTTAGGGATAGATGGGGTCATGTCCCCGCTACCTATAGTCAGTATTTATAGAGGCTTCATAGATAGTCAACAAAAGTTGATGTATTTAGTTTCATTTTTCTTCTGTATAACTAGTGTTGTAAATTTTCAAACAGTATTGTACTGAACAAGTTCATCTAAATAAATCTCTTCCTCTTATTATTTCCAATTTTATGTATTTTCTTCAGTTGCTCACGAATTATGCTAAAATCACGGGTTAGCTTGGAAAAACTTATGTTTCTAAGCATCGTGTGACATCCAGGGGATAGTCTCCAGGCGCTAAAAATCGAACCTGATGCATCACTTCACCATCTCTATACCTTTATTTCAAAACTATAATCATTGATACTAGTTGTTGGACTATATTAAACCAAAAATATTCTTGACATGACAATAATATTATCCTTTTTTGGGCCGAGTATACACAAATTTTCACAAAAGGTCTCACCCTATTAAAAGTACCACTACATTATATGCCTAAATTCCTTTATTTTCAACTACTAAAGAAGGACTTCATTTGTATACCTAACATACTATATACAAGATATAGTCAAATACAACTTAAGTTGATATAGAAGTGGAAAGGGAGCCATTGTCATTAAAAAAATCACTATTAGTAGAAAGGCACAAAATGAATTTCTTTCGAGTTCATTGACAATCTATCACTATAATCTAATGGAAATAACACTATGAAAGAGTTGTATACATTATAGAACACTAGCCAATATGAAAAACAACCTAGAAAGGTTAAACCTTTGAGCAAAAGATTGACAATTTTGATGAAAGAACCGTATGTTCTTTGCCATCCAAATAAGTACTAGAAAATGTTACATTATAATGTACATACTTAGTGCAAATATTTCTTTCACATTCATGACCATGGGATTTATAGTGGAAAAAAGACAGACAAAGAAAATGTCCAATTAAGAATAAGATTTGTATTTACCTTTTTCAAGTTGCTCAATTTTCTAAACCTCTTCCAAATATTCTTGAACCTTCCATTCTTTAGAAAGTGATCGTATCCACTATTGAGTGAAAATAAAAGCTTCTACAATTTTCGGTGATAAATAACTTCGATAAGAATCAAGAATATGACCACCGGTACTGAAAGTTGATTCTGATGCAATAGTGGATACAAGAATAGAAAGAAAACCCCTTGCTATTTTTGAAGTAATTGGATATCTAGCTAACAAAGCTTTCCACAAACCCAAGATGTTAAAATCCTTTGTGTTCTTAATATTATTTAATAAATATTGATCAACCTCAGATTTTTTGAGTATTTTCCTCTTCTTCTAAATATTTATCCTGTTGATATGGTAATATATCATCTTTACCCATCAACTTAGTCAACTCCAATATTATCAGTAGAAGTTTCATCAGTAGAATCATTATAGTGAGAATACAAATATTTCACCATGCCTTCCACCCCGATTGGCCTTTAATTTTTCTAGCAAAGCACCATATGATTTGCTAAGAATAAATATCACACATATTATTTTATATTTAGGATCCAACACAATTGCAACAAACAATAACATGTTTCAATTCTCAGGTTTCTCAAAATTTCCTACTATTTATCAAACATAAGTTTCATTCTTCCAGCCATGTAAATCAAAATAAGATCTTCATTATAAGAATGCTTAACAATAGAACTCTAGACATTAAAAAATTCATGAAAGAATAAGTTCAAAGTAACATATAAGCTCCCTAAAAATTGTAATGTAGTTTGATTGAAAATTTTAGAAACTTTATGAAAGCTCTCACATTCTACCAATCAGTTGTAGTGGGATATCCTTTCAATCCATTTTGAATAAAATACTTTTGGTAGTTATGATCATCCACATACATTATTGTAAAGTCCGTTTCAAAATTCACATTTGTATCTTCCATTGTATATGTAGAATTCCACTTAGTTTCAAAATCAACACATAAAAGGCCATGATGATCTGTATTTACCTTCTTAATATATGACTTGAAATAGGTAAACCTAGAAGTAGAATACTTCACATATATCAATGCATTTATTAAATTAGAAATGGGCTCAATATGTTCATCTAAACCTTCTTTTACAATGTTATTCAAAATATGAACATTATATCTAATAAGTAAAAACTCATTTCCCAAAATTACCCTTTTCTAATCATCAATGCATGCCTTCAAATTCTTAATGATAGTATTATTAGCAGTTACATTATCCAGAGTCACTGTAAATAAATTTTTGATTCTTCAATCTAACAAACATGCCTGAATACCATTATCTATAGTCTCACCCTTGTGATCTTGTGTTTGGAAAAAAATAAGAATCCTCTTTTGTAAGTTCCATTCATCATCAATTCAATGCGCAGTGAAAACCATATAAGTTAAATTTTGAAGTGAAGTCCATGTATCACTAGTAATACATATATGTTAGTTCATGACTAGTTTCTTAAGATTTCCTTTTTCATCTTGATAAATCTTCAAACCTCATCTAGACATAGTTATTTGTGAAGGTAAATCAAATTATGTTAATCTTTGGCCATCAATTTTTAAAACCTTCCTCTCCATAAACCTTAAATGGTTGTTCATCAATAATGAAAAATTCAACAATGGCCCTCTTAATATCATCCACATTATACAACACTTATTTAGTAGAACGTGTTCCATTTTCTTGTCCCTCTATTGTTATAGGTACAGGTTTCAAAGTTTATTGTCTTCTATCAAAAACTCTAAAGGGATACTTGAGACATTTTTTATTTAAATGTGACCATAATGTAGAAGTCACATTTCTTTTTGTCTCAGCGGAAAAATGTTTGACATAATATTTATATTTTGATCTACATTTATCTTTGTTAGTGATAAATTTACTAAAGTAATCCCAAATTTGTGATGCTTCTCTTCCAGTATTACCATCTATAGGATTGGAATCTTTAGGACTTGTTCTTTTTTGCTTTTTTAGGAGGAGTGTGGAAAGGAAAAGTGTTTTTATCTCCCTTATGAGGTGCTGATAGAGTCAGTGGGTTGTCGATAGTTATTTCTACCATAATTCCAGCCGTAGTCTCCATCTAAGAATGTGAACATAACAAATCAAGACTTTTCGTAGTGGTAGTAATGAATCCTAAAGAACACAAAAACAAAACATCATAATGAAAACATCAATTAGAAACTAAAATAAAGTCTAGATGAAAATATTTTAAAAAAAAAAAATAAAAAAAAATATATTCCACGTATTGACTTACAAGAGGTAGATGACCTCTGAGAAAATAAAAGATGGAGAACTGGAGGTAGCCTTTTAAAAGCTTAACCCCATAAAAAAATAACTAAAATAATTTCATAAGAGAAAACAAAAAGAAGAGAAACAAACCTAAATCGAAGCTTTAGGAATGAGGAGAATGAGCAAATATGAGGTAACTCTCTAGAAACTTGGAAAGTAAAATAAAAAGTGAGTCAATTGAAGAGATTTAGTTTTTAATAATAATGTTGGGCTTTGAATTAATTTGTTATCAATGGACAAATATTATAATTAAAGGCCCAAGAATATATATCTATTTTCTAAATATAAAAAAGTAATAAAATTAATTTAAAGTAATTAGAAAGTAGATTATTGTAATAATTTTATATATAAGAAATTAAAATTAAATTTGTATTATGTCGATTTGATTTGGGTTATGTTTGATTTTATTTTTGCTAATATCAAACCAAATCAAGAATGGTGGAATTTTGCTTTCCAATGCAAAACCATTCAAACCAAATCATAATTCAGTTATTTTATAGATTTGGTTTGGTTCATCGAATTGATTTGACTAGATGGTTTGGTCTATACACCTCTACATATAGGTCATCTTCATATTATGTTGTAAGCCTTAAAGGATAAATAAGATAATGGTATGTTCTCTACATGTGAATTATTGATTTCCTATGTGGCCTTTTTAGGCATGTTGTTTTGAGTAAAGGAGTTGATGGTTGATCCTTAGTAGATTAAAATTTTCAAGAGTTGGGTCTAGCTTGTATATGTTATTAAGGTTTGGTGTTTTGTAGTTTTTTCTAGTTATTATTGTATGTTTAACACAAATTTTGTCTCCATCGCTACTCACTTGTTAAGGTTTAATTAGAAGGATGTGCCATTTGTATTGTTGGACAAGTGCGAGGAAAGCTTCCAGAAGATTAAATTTCTTTTGACTTCCACTCCTATTCTTGCCTTACCAATTGAATGTAAGGATTTTATTATATTTTGTGATACTTAGCACTCTATTTTGGGACTCTATTAATTCTTGATAAAAATCGATTGCCTATGATTTAAAGTAATTGAATACTCATGAGAAGAATTATCCAACTTATGATTCAGAGTTTGAAATAGTGGGTTTTGAACATAAGATTTTGAGATACTACCTTTATGGTGTAAAGTGCGAAGTGTTTACTAACCTTCATAAGATGTATCAAGTTTTAACCTTTAAGAAATTGAATTTAAGGAAATGGAGGTAGATGTATTTGTTGAAGGATTATAATGTGAACATTTAATACCAGTCGGGTAAGTCTAATTTGGTGTCAGATGCATTGAGATAGAATTGGTAAGAGTGGGGAGTCCAGCTTACATGAGGGTCTCAAGGTAATCATTGGTTAGAGATTTTTAGACTCTATTCTTTTCATTTATGAACTTGGTATTTTGGGAGGGGTAAAGTATTAGATAGAATTGAATTAAGGTTTACATTCCTTGATCAAATCAAGGCTAGGTAGTTTGAAGATATAAAGTTGAATAGAATTCGAAACTAGGTAGTATGTGGTGAGGCTTTTGATGCAACACTTGATGCATGTGGAGTGTTGATGGTAAGGGGATACATGTGTAGGATTGAGGATGGTGATTTGATTCTGCATTGCTTCTAGAAGCTCATTGTTCTTAATAGTCTAATTATTAGGTGAAACTTAGATGTACCATGACTTGAGACAACTCTACTGGTGTCCTGAGATGAAAAAGGATATAGTAGAGTATATAGGTAAATGCAACAACTATCAGTAGGTGAATATAAACATCAAAGGCCTATGAATTTTTTTCAGACAATGCCTATTCTCGAGTATAAGGGGGAATGGATAGCCATGGATTCGTGGTGTGTATTCCTAAGACCTTGGGTAGTATGAATCAATTTGGGTCATAGTTTATAGGCTAACTAAGTCATATCATTAATTAAAAATAGAGTGGATTATAACTCAAAGTAATTGGCCAAGATTAATATCATATTACGGTTGCATGGAGTGCCAATTTCTTTTATTTCTGATTGAGTTAAGCTGATTAACTCAAAGTTTTAGATAGGTTACATGAAATGTTAGGCACCAAGTTTGATTTTAGCACTGCTTTCCATCACTAAACTTATAGGTCATCAGTGAGGACTATTTAGGTGTTTTAGGATATGTTAAGGGCCTGTGTGGTTGACTTTAGTAGGCAATGGGATAAGTTACTATCATTTTTGTGAATTTTGGTAGAACTATAGTTATTATTCTAGCATCGATATGGATCCATTCAAAGAAATCTATGGTAGAAGGTGTATATTACCATTAGGGTAGTTTGAAGTTGGTGATGTGAAGCCTTTGGGAACGAACTTGGTGAAGGAAGCTTAGGAGAATGTATGGTTCTTTCAAAGTAAGTTAACGGCAACCTAGAGTAGGTGAAAAGAATATATGGATTGCAATATGAGAGATATGTTATTCAATCCCGATGAGCAAGTCTTGTTGAAAGTATCTCCTATAAAAGGACTTATGCAGTTTCGCAAGAAGAGTAAGCTTTTCCCTCGATATGCGGGTCCTTTTGAGGTTCTTAATAATGTGGGATTAGTAGCTTATAAGTTTTACTATCTAGCAAGCTTGTTAGAAGTCCGTCTAATATTTTATGTGTCAATGCTTAAGAGTATCATAGAGACGGGGATTACATCATCAAATGGGATTATTTGTTTCTTTGTAATAGTCTATCTTGTAAAGAGGATTCAGTTTTAATTCTTGACTAGGATGTTTAAAAACTTAGAAAGAATTATATTTTGTTTGTAAAGGTCAAATTAAATCATTTTCTAGTTGAGAAATCAACTTTGGAAATTGAGAGGCACATGCGAAATAAGTAGCCTCACTTGTTTGAGGATACAAGTATTGTTTTTTCATTCTTTCCTTGTATTTCCTTTTTGATCATTTGGAGATGAATGTCACACAAAATTGTATCTATTGTAACAAAAAGTTCCATAATTACAAGTAAGTTTAGCATGCCAAAATTGGGGTTAAGGTTTTCCCCAAATTAGGAATTATAAAGTTCAAGCTAGACTAGTCTTAGATTCCAAGAAAGGTATGATATAGGAATATTTGGAAATGGATTAGTTAAAGGATACATAATTCAAAGTGTCTTTACGATAGCTAAGATGATAAAAAATATATAGGATCTTTCAAAAGTGAATTCAGGTGAGTAGAACTCTCAAAATTAATCTTGATGTAAATGGTTAGTTTGTGATGTTGAAATCTAATGGTGTGTCACGAAAATGAAAAAACAATGAGCAATTTTGATTTTCTACCCTACCTACCCTACTATAGTCCGTGTTAGGCTGCTACCACTGCACTGCTATAGCAAGAGTCAGCTTTGGTAAATCCCATCATAGGGGATGGATCCCACTATAGTGGGATTAGGATGCTATTGTGGGAGATATGCTAATTATTGTAAAAATTACCCCAAAAATATTAATTTTATTATAATTTCATTTTAGGGAGAGCTCTAGCAATTTAGTGCGTTTTCCACTTATTTTCTATCAAAATTCCTTTTAAAGGTAAGTTAATCCCATCCATTAACTAGTTTTTAACATCTAGAATCACTAATTTCAATTTTTGGCGAGGATTTAACTTAACCTAACTAATTTTTCTTGTATAATAGGGTGAACTAGGTAGAAAACCTTCTGTTTTTGGTTAGAAGTTGTTAAATTACCCTTGCATGGCTATATTTCACCATCATAAATATGAAATTGGTAGGATTAAGGTATAATAATTATAGAAAACCCTTTAATAATAGGTATGATCATGAAGTTCAACTTTGGGGATATGGGATTTGGTGGAATCCATGCTTGTACTAGGTGATTGTCTAAATAGTGATCATATTATTGTTTTTAGACAACAACCAAGAAAAAATTGCATGGAAGGCAAGGCTTAAGTTTAATTGAGTGGTGAAGATTGGATTGAGATAGATGATGGTTTATTATAGTTGAAACCCAAGTTGATCTATGTGTCCATGTTAATTGTTTCTTTATATGCTAGTTACAATAAATATTAAAAGAATGATAAATAGATAAATAATATCTTAATTAATAATCACATAGAATGGGGGCAATATTAAAAATTTGTTGGTTTTACAAGAGTGATGGTCATTTTCATTTTCATTGTAATTGTTATGATATCTTTTGATTATTGTGGGCTGTATTGGTATTTGGACATCTCTATAGGATTAGTGATATAATGTTGGCATGCACTAAGTATTTAGGGTTTTTTACATAGACAATAGCTCTTCCCTTGTAGGTCATGGTTAGTGGTAACCCAAAACACCCTTAACATATATGTACAAGGTATTGGTGAGAATGATGGTTCCTTGAGAGAACCGATTTGATTTGTTAACATGTTATATTTTATTCATTGTGTGAACCGTGATTTAGGATAATGATTATTTTTGTTGTTGAATTAGATTATTGAGTGGTTTGGACTAAATTTAAATGACTAGTATATCTCTTTATTTATCTATATATTTGTGTAATTCAGACATGGTTTAATGTATTACTAATGAGTCCTAGATTGTTGAGTTGGATTGACTGTTAGTAGTTAGAGTCTTTACATGAGTTATTGTCTATATGACTTGTTCTTGACTGAACGTTATGGTGCTATTTGAAAGTCTAAGTGTCAATAATTGAAGTATAGTGATATGGTATGTGTTTATGATTTTTCTCGTTTTCTAAGTTATGGTTTCTTGTTCATATATCTTATTTTAGGTTCACCGATGACCCATACTAGTACACCATTGTTTCTTGTGTACTGAAACTATTCATGTTTTTCTCTTTGTTGAGTGTAAAACATTTTCCAATGATCATAGCAAGATCTCTGTTATAAAGAGGATCAAATTCAAACTCAATGGTGAGCTACATCTTTTAGATGCCATAAGTTCTTCACTTTGTTCATGTCCATTTTTTATGGACTTGATCATTTATTTTATTTTTGGGTCAAATCCATGTTATTGACAATTGTAGGGTTTTGGTATAATGACATTCATATTTTAGGGTTGTTTTAGATTTTATTAATTTTCCATTTGTTATTTTATTTAGATTATCAGAGATATAGTTTTATTTAATGAATAATAACTAATTTGACTTATTTTTACTAGTGTTGGGTTAAGTAGTTTGGGTTAGTTAGTTTTCCAACTGGAGGGTTAGTGAGGGTGATTTTCTATAGAAATATAGCACTTTCAATCCTTTAAACGAGGAATATAAGAATATTTCTTAGGTTGTTTTGATAAATAAGATGCATTTTGGGTATGTCTTGCAGGAAACTAGGTTTTGGATGCAAAGTTTGTGAAAAAGATGAAAAATAGAGTTTTTGGCTACTTAATTCATCAATTTTGGGTATTCATGATACTTTCCAGATGTTTGTGACCAAAGCATGTGATAAATGTTAAAGAGTTGAAGCTAGGTTGCAAATATTGGAAGGCCCGACCGTTACCTTTGTTATCATTTGATCTGCATAAGACTAAGGTAAGTACCAACATTGAAGATCATGAGGGAAAAAGATCTAAAAATTAACTTACGACAATTACCTATGTCAACATATGGACCACATGTAGAATATGTGGGCCCCATTTAGGTAAGGTAACTATCAAAAGTCCAAAATCCCAAGAGTAGAAGCTGCAAAAAAATTTTCCTACATATGCAGGTGTCTATATGCATCCAGCCTCAGACCGCATGTGGACACCACATGTAGCCACTAACCTTATTTTGTCTTTTTTTATTCGGGCTTTGATTTTAGGGTTTTCTCATGTAATATAAATACCCCTTATATGTTTTTAGTAGAAGTTATGCACTGTTGATACTTACAAGTATTTTGATTCAGAGATTTGATTTTTGTTATGGAATTACCTTGTATTGATTTAGGTTGATTAATTAGGTTAAAGTCTTCGGTTTTTACTTGTTATTATTGTGGTTTCATTTTATGCTTTCAATCATGAATGTTGTTGATTACTTCACAAGAATTAGCGGCTAAAAACCCTTAGCTAGGGTTGTTGAAACCCAGGTGGATTAACAAAGTAGGGGAAGTGCGTTTGTTTTTCTGAACTTATACCCATTCATGCATTATATTATGTTCACTTTAATAGATATCTTAGTGGTTGCAAATGTTAGGATCCTACCTAGATTATTACTACTTACTCCAAAGAGGAGTAGTGACTATGAAAAGATAACTACAATAGTAATTTGAGGATTAGCTATCAATCGATTCTACTAGGTATTGTCTAAGTAAGATGGCTAGCTGTCATCTAATAACTAGAGACTCAAAAGGTAATAGTTAACAGGGATCAAGATAGGGGTTAGTCGGCGATATCCTGAGAATCAATCAATCTGCATATCCAAAAGACTTTAGATGGTACATAACTTATCAGATTTTACATACAAGGTATCAGGTTAGTTCAATAAACCATGATAAGCCTATGTAGTTGAAAAGTCAGGGGGAACACAATCCTAGTGTTTACATATGACTAATTACAACGAAAGTTGATATTAGCTAATTGTTTGATATTGTTACTTAAATACCCCCATTTACGTTTCCAGTTTTGCCCATTGATTACAATTGTTGAGAGCCACGATTCCATGTATTCCCTTGGGATTCAACCCCAACCTTTTTTGGGATACTATATTTGACAGAGACCGCAAAATCTTCAATGTGAAGGTGTATCTTGGGAGTTATCAAATTTTTGCGTCATTGCTAGGGAATATGGTGTTGATTTGTTTATTGAGGTTATTGCAGTTTATGGGTCTTTTTTTTCCTAGTTAGGTATACGTTATAGTATGACTAACACATAGAGTAAAGAAAATCCCTCACTCCTATTGTATCCGAATATAGAGTGGATCCTACAAACACCTAGTAGGATAATAAACCCTAAAAAAGATGATATTCCTAAAAAGGTCCATGATGATGTGCCTCCCCCTCCTCCTAAAGAAGTAACGAATATTTTTGAGTAGAAAATAAAGGTGTTTTTAGTATAAGACATTAATGAAAAGAAAGCAACAGAAGAAGCTTAGCGGATAGATTAGAAGGTAGAGCTAGCTGAGCAGAGATAAGAAATAGACAACCAAGCAACACTCGGTGGAAATTAGAATAGAGTTAAAGGACACCATCCTATTATGATACCAATATATCAGTATTTTCATCCCTGTAAGCATGATGAAAAAGATACAGCGTATGTTGAGCTGACAGAGAATGGAGCTATTATACCTCCTACCTTACCCCCGATATCAAGTTCAATATCTCTAGTGTTATGATATAGATCTAATACTTAAAGGGTGTATGTATGGGATTCACTACAGATGATGCAAACATGCATCTTTAAAATTTAACTGGGTCTGCACTTTATATACTATTCTTAGGGTAGATCAAGAGGACCTTAGCTAGAGGTCATTTCCCTTCTTGCTTATTGGAGAAGTATCATTATGTCTGGGGAAACTTCCAAGAGCATCTATCACTATGTGGAATGAGTTACACAGACAAATATTTAGCAATTTCTTTCCTCCATGTAGGGTATTGCATCTCATGGATGGGATTTATAATTTCAGGTAGTTATAGTCAGAATCTATGTATGAGGCATGGTTCAGGTTCAAGAATAATCATAGCATGGTACCCAACCATCAAATTTTAGGGCCAAGATTATTGGAGATAATCTATCGAGCCCTGACCATTAGCTCTAGAGCTATGGCAGACACCATATTTGGAGGATCTTCCATAAGATTGTGATGGGAGATAGCTTCTAGTATTATGGAACAGATCTCTCTAACCAACCAATGGTTGTAAACTCAAAGGATGAGATAGGTTCTATCACCTATGCTATTAGAGTTTCTAAGAGAAGAGAGTGGATGAGGATATTGTAGATCAGGATATTTCACTCTTAAATACTTATATTGGTAAGTTGTCTTAAGAATTTGCAACAATGAATTTTGCAAAGGTTAATATAGTAGGGGAACAAGGTGAAACCTCTAGAGTTCATGAGTCTGTATTAGAAGAGGAGGCAAAGTATTTGTTTCATCAGTTGGGGGCTTTCAAAGACCAAGGGAAATGAAACCAAGGTCATAACTATAATAATGATAAACAAAGAGATAACGATTGGAGAAAGATAGATGACTACAGATAGAGGAGAGACCAGTACATTCCACCTCGCAGATGAGATGCTAATTGTAGAATAGAAGAAATCTTGACCAATCTGATGAAAGGTCTAGAGAGTCAATAAACTTGCCTTAAGGAATTTAAGGATGATATTTCAGAATATACCCAAAAAATTGAGTCATATGCAATTTCTATCAAGTAGTTGGAGCAGTATTATGGACAAATATCTGTGACTTTAACTCACTAATAGCCAGGTGACCTTTCTAGTATCATTGTGCAAAATCCTACAACACTTTATCATTGCCTAGATATTAACACTAGGAGTGGCGTCCCACCTAATGAGCAGTTTGTGCCTACTACTGATGAGCCAAAAAAGGATAGTATTATTGTTAACATGCCATCAGAAGCTGACTTGTAGTGATGATGAATATGACAGTGAGTACGATGATGATTGGGCCGCAGATGATCCCAAAGATTAGGTGAAACATTATAGTATGATTTCTTAGACACCATCAGTAGAAAAGAAAGGGGAACCAGGTGCAATCACCATCTTATGCTCTATTACTGGTTTTGATATTAATTAGGCTCTATGTTACTTAGGAGAAGGAATAAATCTATTGTCATTAGTGATATACAAGGTGTTGGGGTTAGGATAACTCAAAACCACATCTGCAAGGCTTTTGATAGATGATTCATCTATAAAGGAGAGAGTGGGTATTTTATGTGACGTTGATGTAAGGGTGGTATCCTTCACCTAACTAGTAGATTTTATGATATTAGACTATGAAGTTGATGCAAAAGATCTAATTATCTTGGGTAGACCCTTCATATCCAATGGTTGGGTGTTGATCAATATGGAATTGAAAGATATCACCTTTAATTTAAATAATGAGTAACTAGTATTTAATGTGTGCATGACACTATAATAGCCAGATGAAATAAGAGTAGTGACAGTGATAGACATTATGGATAATGATGTAGTTGCGGTAGATGTGCCTATTGAGAAAAGATTAAGGGTAGAAGCATTAAGAAAACTAATTATAAACTTTGAGAGTGATGGGATAAATGAATATGGTGATATGGTTAATGCATTACATAACATAGGTTCTTACAAATATGCTCTTAAGAAGATGGATCTTTACTTGAAGAATAGAAATACCCCTCCTTCAAAGCCATCCATTGAGGAGCCACCGATCTTGGGATTAAAGGCCCTCCCATACCATTTATTGTATGTCTTCTTGGGGACTAACATACCCTACCAGTGAATATTGTAGAAGATTTGGTAGGCTAATAGGTGGAAGATTTAATATTAGTGTTGCATAAAAATTCAAGAGAGCTACTAGGTGGACCATTGCAGACATTTTGCAGATTTCACTAGGTATATGCCCAAAAAAATATAGCTTGAGCCGAATAATACTCGAAGTATTGAGCATCGGAGCCGTCTAAACCCTCTTATGCAGGAGGTGGTGAAAAAAGAAATAATCCAGTTGTTAGATACTGGGGTGGTTTTCCCCATTGCAGACCACAAGTGGGTCAGCCTAGTTCAACCAGTGTCGAAGAAATGGGGAAACACAGTTGTTCAAAATAAAATGAATGAATTAGTACTTCTAAGGCTAGTGACCATTTGGAGAGTCTACATGGATTACAGAAAGCTAAAAAAATGGTCACAAAAGGACCATTATCCTATGCCCTTCTGGATCAGATGCTGGACATACTAAAAGGTAGGGGATGGTATTATTTTCTTGATGGTACTCGAGTTACAATCAAATCCTGATTTCTCCCAAAGACCAAGAAAAAACTACTTTCACTTGACCCTATGGGAACTTTGTGTTCTAAAGGATGCCATTCCAATTATGCAATGCACCTGCCACTGTTCTAAGATACCTAGTCTTTGGAATCTTATAAAAATCTCATGAATTGTGCATTCTAACCAAGATGCGGTTTAGGTGTATCACTCGTACACTTGTTTATGAGTTTTACCCTTGTACCCTCCCCCCTATTGTATATTAAATAGCCTAAGAGGGTATAATAATTTTCAAAATATGACTTGGCCTCTCCTGGTCATATCTTAGTGTAAGAGTCGCACACAACTTAGTATTATGGAAGTTTGTCTTGGTTTGGAGTGACTATTTTTCATATCAAGGATGAGGTTTAGGGAAAAAGTCTTACCCCTTGAATATGAGTCTAGGGTGTGTGTTCGTACCTTGAGCAGTGTATAATTCCTAGGTGAAAACTATGGTATGAGTTAGGGTACCACTCGTACCATAAGGTACGGTTGACTTTAGTGAGTCGTACCCTCCTACGGGTTTATTTTCTAGCTTTTAGCTAAGGGCTCTATGATCATTTCCCACCCCAAAAACCCTTAATTCTGCTTACTTTATTATTTGTTGTGGCCTCCTAAAACCTTATTTGTAAGACAAAAATATTCCAAATCCTCTCCGCACTTTTTAAAAATAGGATTAGATGCTAGGGTTTCAAGGGTGTTCATCTAGAGGCAAAGAAAAGTCAAGTTTCATGGTGGATCATCTTGTTTAAGGGATGTAACTCTTTTTCTTATTTTTAACACAAAAACCATGTATTTCAAACATGGATTAAGACTTTTAAATTATGATTTTGAAATCAAATGACAAGGTTTTTATTGTCAAACCATGTATTTACTTGTGTGGGTGCTTTTTGGTTGTGTTTTAACAAATGCGTCTTGAGTAACCCTAAAAATGATTAATTATGCTTTGATTTTGGCCTTGATAAAGGTATGCACACAAGGTGTTTATGCAAGTGTCTAAGTGAAATTTCTAGTCACATATTGATGATGTGTTGAACTAGGGAAATGGCCTAATGAATATGAATGGTTTATAAATGGAATTTTAAAGATATTGTTAGCCGTTAAATGTGTTAATTGATGACTTTGTTGGTAGATGGCCAAAAAGGGGTTAAAGTCCCTATATAAGAAATTGAATTGTGTTTGAACTAAAGAGTAGTATAAGATGTCTAATGAGGAATGACTGGGTTGTAAGTGTCTAGGTGACCATTAAAAGGAATTGAATGATGAAATATGTCAAGTTGTTGGCCTATTTAAGTGATTAATTGATAAATGCCCCATGAGACCTTGTGGTCATATGTGTTATTGAATTTGTTAAATAGATTGGAGTCCCTAAGTATTGAATAGAATGTGTGTTGATGTTTAAAAAAAGGGTGAAAGTCCTAATGTCGACTAATGATAGCTGTGACAACTTGTGGTTAGAGTCCCCTACCTAAGAAAAATGCAAGAGGTTAGAGTCCCTTGCTTGAATATGTCGACTTGGGGTTAGAGTCCCTTATCTAATATTGGTTGAGGCTAGAGTCCCTTGACCAATTAAATGTCTTGAGGTTAGAGTCGCTTTGCTAATGAAATGACTTGATGTTAGAGTCTCTTGACCAATGAAATGGCTTGTTGTAAGATCCCTTTCTTAAAGAATGTGTGTATGTGGTTAAAGTCCCTTTACGAATGAATGTGTAGAGGTGGTTAGAGTCTCTAACTGAATAAGAAAATTTTGAATTTATAAGTGTGGAAGGTAGGATTCCTCCACTTCATGTTGCATGATTAAGTGCCTCGTGAATGATGTTAAGCCTTGTTCTTTTGATTGGCATGTGCTACATGTATATGTATGCTTATGTATATAAATGTGGTTGAATAAGATGTGATAGCATGATATTGAATGATGATGATATTTTACCCTTATCCTTGAGTTATATGCTAGATCTCCAACTGCTAATTGTCTCCAGATGCTATGTCCCCTTGCGACATAAAGGATGGAACATCTTTTTCTCTTCCTGCATAGTGACAGGTGTTCAATCGGTTCATGTGATTGACATTGAAATGGTGAGGTTCCATACTTTGGAAGTCATGAACTTCATAGTTGTCATTTTATGTTATAGACTTATTTTTTATTTGATTTCGACTATTGTCGTCGGCATGTCCCGACATATATAGTGACTTTGGATTTGTGGAGAGGCATTGTGGGTGACTCTGGACTTAGGTATATTGGTAGTATGTTGACATTGATGAAATATTTAGCCATATTTAAGTTATTATAATTAGTATAGTCTCTGTTATCTTGATGTATGTTCAAAGTTCCTCCAACTCTTGTAGATTGATGTAATGATCAACTTGGGTTTATGGGCCGATCTTCGGTCTATGTTGGGATTGTGGTTCCCATTGGAAAAGGCCCGAGTTTGGGTCATGTCAAGTTTGTATCAGAGCCTAGGTTCATGATCAGTTGGGAGTCCACAATATCGTGACAAGTAGAGTCTCTTTTATTGGTGTAAAGCACGCCACACTTATAAGAGAGGGGCTGCGATTTATTTTAGGAATGTTTCCATTTCTTGTGTTTCAATATCAAGCTATAGAGTTTAAGGTCTTGGATTTCTTTGATTTCTATGTACTCTATTTTAGATCATGCCTCTAAGGAGATCTAATATGCTGGGAAACCCTTTTGATGGCCCTATGGATAGTACTTGGCTAACTTCTAGGGTCCAGACCTAGGTTAAGGCTACGGCATCTGAGCATCCCCGTGAGGTTCCAAGGGTTCCTCTTACCCATACTTGTGAGAGTGACACTCTGACCCAATCACCACCTGTGGATGCTTTTAATGCTGAGTTTCATCGCTCTATCAATGATAATGCTCAACTTACTCCCATGATTAAGGGGTGAGGTATTCGTTGTTAATAACCAACTAGAGTTGAGGTCGAATCCAGAAGGATCAAATTATAAATTTCAAGTCCTATGGGTGCTCTAATTACTAAAAGGTTACCCGGAATGATAATAAACAAGATATGTAAAATAAAGTTGGAGGATTAGTTTGTAACTATTTTCGAATACCAATGCACGAATAGGACACTTTTGATTTAAAATCAAGATTAGAGAGGATCTTGTCTACCTAAAGGTAAAGGATGTGGGTTGATGATGGTTTATCATGAAGTTTAGTTGTTGACCAAAGGATAGGCTAGGTCAAAAGTTATTATGGTCAATCATTCAATAAAACTACAACAATTTCACCCATTGGCTCTTTTGAGCACCTAATAGTGTGTATTTCGTAATCACCCAAAACCTCAATCAAGCATCCCTAGTTTTAGGATAATGCTCTTGACATAATTTACACTCCAAATACACTTATTTCAAAGAGTGCAAAAGGTAGTAAACCACAGTCTCAATTGTCCACCATTATTTTGTCCCCCTATACTTTTTTCAAGGATGTTATGGGTTACCTCAAGTTCACCTTCATCCGTCTTTCAAGGATGATGAAGGGATTTTAGAGTTTCATATTTTCTACCATCAAGCCTATTTGGAGATTTAGGGTTCGCACCATTAACCCAAGCAATGACGGAATCCATACTCAACAACTAAAAATCATGCAAACACAACAACACCTACACACAATTACACTTTAATTCAACAAAATCCCAAGACTAAATTACTTAGCTACTCATGAAGAAAGTAAAGAGATATATACCATAAGGATTATCCAAAACATTCACTCCTTACAAAATTTCTAATAAATTAATCCTCCTAGAGTAGTTACACACATGCCTAATTACGGTTTCTACCTTTCAATTCAAAAATATCTATGAGGTAACCAATTCCAAAAGAAGGAAGGGTTTTTGCTTATATATGGTTTGGATTTCATCTATGCAATGTTACAAATCTTCCCTTGGTCATATTCCCATTGAATTGTGATCACACTGGTTTGACAATGACCGTAGTTGGGTTTTGCGACCATGTTATGATGACCATCTTGACGACCGCAACCACGGCCTAAAGACCTGAAATGATCCAGGTCTTCAGCTGCACTCTTCTTTGCTCCCTTTTTATAATTTTAAGTTCCATTCCACGTCTTTTCTAATTCTCAATTATATAGCTGCAAAATGTGGAGATTAGTTCCTTAACTAACAATTATGTCTCATTTCACTTTACAAACATGGTAGTGAACATAAATAGTTAGTGCGAATGATTGGTAATATCACCACTCATCAACACCCCCAACTTAGAATCTTGTTTGTCATAAAGAAGCACCACCCTTTACTATGAGACGACTCCCTATGTATGCCCACATGTTAATTCCCAATGATCATGAAGACTCTAAATTGATTACAACCACAAAAAGCTCTTCATAGATAGGTCAAAAGATTTTTTTACGACTCCCCTTATCATAAAATAAAACAACGATAGATTTAATAAACTTCGAGGAGCAACAAGGTAGAAAATACTAGCACTCTAGAAATGACTCACTTGTTAACCACACCATGTTATACCTCCTTTTATCTCAATAAGTGGAAGAGGACAACTTCACCCACCTCAACCTATTATATGCCTCCTCACAAAAATGAAGATTTCACATGCCTAGTTTCCAATCATGCGACAAGGAGTTTTAAGTTAAAACACTCACTCTCTCAAGAAATTCTCCATGTTAACAAGTACCATGCCATAGTCTTGCCCATATTTTCAATCACCAATACAATGACTATATTTGGTTGGGAGTCACAAAGGGATTTTGAGCTTATAATTTAGGTTTAGGGTGGTGTAGGATATCTACTTAGGAAAATAAGTCTAAACCCTACTTGAAATTCTCAATCATTCTTTTTTTATGCTTTTCTGTTGGGCCACTTCTTTTCACTTTACTATTTTGCCTACTTTTCCCCCTTTTAAACTCTTTTTGCTTGCATTACGCTTCATACAACTCTTTCTTCTGATGGACTGTCTCTTCCTTCAAAGAAAATGGTTACTTGTTTACGCTTGTAGGCACTTTCTTACGACTTCGTAGATCAACTACACTTATTTCTCTTTCCTCCACCCCAACTTTGGCATTTAGCCTCCATTTGTATTCTTAAATTCAAGGAGTATAGGATTCAAGAGTGAATGAATAGAAGGGTTACGACTTGCAATGTATTTTCCAAAGAAAAGTCCAAAGGCTCAAAGAGGGTGACTAGGGGTAAATCATAAGTATTGATACGCTTTTAAGGCTAAAGTGGGCTTCAAAAATCACACAATGGCCTATGATTATTTTACCAACCAAGCACAATCAAAATTTAGCGTTGAAAGACTAATGGGGCAACTTCTAGATGGTAAAAGTACATATGAGATGTAGACAATTAAGCTCACACACATAGCATGTGAATGTTGTCAAGGGGGTTCAATTGTTCTACCACTCTACACAATGATGGAGTATCACTATTTTTCTGAAGTTAATTTTTGGAGTCATAGAAAGAGGGAAAGTTTTATCACGAGGTTGCTCACGTGCACACCTTTGGATCTTGGAAAATTTTTAGACGGGGGAGGTTGTTTGTTTTGAAGATGCACCATGCATAATTTGCTAATCATAGCAACCACCCAAGTTGATGTATGACCCAAGTTGATGTATGACATTGTGCCTCTAATACGAGCGAACCACTTACACGACTACTTAGTCTTCGCCAATGGGTATGAGTGAAGTCCCAAAATCATCAATGCCATAGGTAATCATACTTTTCTTGCATTGACCATGATGCCACAGGTACTCATACTTTCCTGCATCCATGGTTAAAAATCCAATCACGATGCTTCCTTAAGAATGTAATTACTCACTCTATCAGAGAGAAAAATGCATCAATTAAAACTAATCTAAAGTAGCAAACTAAGAACAAAGTAACTAATCCAGGAAAATGTGGAAACCATCAGAGTTCCAAAATATTAAAACCCAAATAAAACTAAGAATTATCAAAAATAGCAAAAAAGTATGAAGAATTATAAATAATACAGCCCAATTCAAATAAATAACGAAACACCCCCAACTGAATGGATAGTAGTGTCCCCACGACATAAATAATCAAGGATAAAAAGATAAGGGTGCTCCCTGTAACCGCATCAATAGATGCTTTCACTCTCGAATTCTGCATCATCTCCATTCTCCTCAAGATCAGTCCACTAGGCAGGGGCCTTATCATCACGCTCCACCAAAGAGGAAGGAAGTCTATCTTTGGGTTGTAGGACCTTCTATAGACCCTTTAACCCCTTCCATATCTTAATAAAAAACTCATCCCTCTTCTACTCTTTTGTAACAATTTTTTCATATTTAATACGGAGGTCTCGGTGTGACTCTACCAAAGAAGAGTAGGCTTTCTCAAACATAGAAATTGTATCCTCTTTCTCTTTTTGGTTATCCCTATACTCATTATAATTGGTATATGACACATCTAAATAATGGGTGGAAGAAGGATCTCCCTATCCTTGGAGCAAACTAGACACAAGCTCCCTGATGGCTTTAATATCAACTCCAATCTTCTCAAGAGGTCCGGTAGTGGTTGGCTTATGAGACTCTGGCTCAATACATGCTGGATTTTCCAAGTTAATCTTTTGCTTCTTTCCTTTGCTAGGTTCTCCCTCTCCTTAATTACTCAAGTGGTATATGGGAGCAGCAGGACACACCCACGTATCACTAGCATACTCTTCAACCCCCGATCTCCTACAAAGCTTAATAATTAAAGAGGGGAAGAAGATATGCACACCTCCTTGGTTCTTGAAATAATCAGTTTAATTCACCACAAGCTGACCAACATCTAAAGGGATGACGACTAAAATTCAAGAAACCATTCGAGTACGCAGATCTGGGACTGCTGTCATATCAGTGTAAGGAGAGACTCGACTACAAATAATGTGCAACCATATCCGTGTCTCAGAAGTAAAATCATTCATAGAGATTTTGCTTTTAGTCTTTGCCCAAGAGACTTCCTTTCCATGGCATAGCCGTTGTGCCAACTAACTCCCCAGTTTACAACCGTTTTCATTGAAGTCATCCATGTTTGCATGTTGGAGCCTATACACATCATTGATTTGCTTAGCCACAACTTTCACCGGTTTGCCCCAAATCTTAATAGTTACATTGAATCGGTTCGAGAGGGACACTTCAGTAATGTTGGCATAAAATTCACGTACCCATTGTTTATTTGAAATACAGGGTTCCAGACCAAAGCATTGTTACCCTATGCCTTTAAATTTTTTATGAAATACCGATAGTTTCTCTGGTATATTGTCCAAGCAAATACCTCATTCTGGGAGTTGCTTTGTCCTCAAAAGATTACTGTAGTAGTGAGTGTCGAACTCTGGTCCCATGAATCTGATGTGATCATACTTGTCCATGAGGTTGTCCTAAAAACACTAGGCATGCATTATATTAATCAATGACATTTTATCATGTAAATTGTACCTTATTATTAACTAGTGCTCATTGGAAAAGGTGCTTGATAAAACTAGGCTTAAAATTTGTTAGTGTAGGGTTTTTGGCATGATAGGGAACTGGCCCCGTTTATCGCAATTTTGGGTCAAGACTGCAATCAGTTGTCTCGATCGTGGACCATGACCGCGGTCGCGATACCTGAGGCTGGTTCTATGCCAACTCCCTATATTTAAATCCCTCCCAAGTTTTTAGGCTACTAGCATGATCTACAATATGGATTTATAATAAAACTATTTTATCAATACAAATAAGCATTTGTATGTTCCCTTTTGAATGAAATTATTACTATCGAAAGTTCATTTGGTAAAAGTGTCCAATACTTGGTGTGTACATCTCATTTGTCTACACTTTTTGCATATTATTGGGCACTCAAGATTTCCCCACTTATGTTCCCACCTTAATAAAGTAGACATCACTAAACCAACACCATGTATGACAACAGGGAAAGCATTCCAATCAAAACTTTAGGCCCTCTCTTAATCATGCATTATAAAGCCTATTTTAAAAAATAAAAGAATAGATTCATGATACCTACTGGATTTTAAATTCAAGAGGGATGCAAGAATATTGTTGGAGAGCTCACAAACTTGTCCAGAATCTTTGCCAAATTAAAGAGTACAATTATAAAAGGGAGTGTGAGAGAAATGAGTGAAATTAGGGATTAAATGGCTGAAGTAACCATGAACGCGGTCTAATGGCCAAAATTTCAAACATGTGGGTGATCACGATCATGCTTGAATACCGCAATAGTGGTAACTGAGAGCAGTTCTGCTCCCCTATTTTCCCCTATTCAGCTTTTTGCTCAATTTTAACCAATTTTTCCCTTGTTTGTTTTTCAAAGAAAGATTTCACACTTCCCCCTTTCCAAGATTATCTAACACACTTCCATAGTTCCACAAATATATTAGTTATTCATATGAAAAATCTAATATCTATACTACAGAAATGTGATGAAAGGATACGGACCACTTTCATGGCATTTGTGGGTTGGCTCCCACATAGCACCTTAGTTATCGTTATGGCACGATGTATTTCTTCTCCAATACTCAAGGTCGGTCATCAAACCCCTTCTTATTAACCCTCTCATTCTCATCAAATAAATTGGAGCTCTGCAGTTTGCTTTTTTGTCTTGCATATTTTGAAATAGACTTCATCCTCTTTCACCCTAAACTTTATTTCCCCCATCTCTAAATTGAAAATCGCCCTTATGGTGGATAAGAAAGGATGACCAAGGATAATAGGTATCTCTTGTTCCATTTCACAATCCAATACCATAAAGTCCGCTAGGAGTATAAGCATATCCACTTTAACAAGAACAACAAAATAAATTCCCACCAACCTTTTGATGGACTGGTTCGCCATGAGAAGTTGCATAGAGGTCGGTGTAGGGGAATCCAATCCGAGATTCTTGTAGATAAAAAAACAAATTAAGTTTGTGCTCTCACCAAGGTCACATAGAGATTTTGCAAACTTATGCGTACTGATTTTGCAAGGGATGGTGAACGCTACGCTGTCATTTTTCTTTTTTGCAACCTTACTATTGATGATAGCACTACACCGATGAGTTACCTCAATGGTGTTACCTTCAACAAGATTTTTCTTGGACATTAACTTTTTCATTAGCTTAGTGTACCTCGGGATGTTTTAGATTGCCTCGAGAAATATGATTTTCATTGATAGGTTGTGAGGTCTTTCCATGAAATTTCTCAATTTGGTACCTTCCTTTATTTATGCAATTGTTAAGGGAACGGGGAAAAAACTTTGATTGTGTGACTTGCATCACTCTGTGTCTTTTTAATATCAAACACTTCTTCATCACTTTCATCGGTTCCCTTTTCATCATTTCCTTGTTGACTTTGAGGTAACACCTTCTTTACCTTCACTTTGGGTATTTTCTTAATCAAGTTTCCTTTAGAGGGTTCATCAAGGGTCTTTCCACTCCTTGTGAGAATTTCTAGAACTTGGACATCATTCTTTGGATTATCAATCGTGTCCCTAGGAAGTCTACCTCTAGGCCTAGCATTTAGTTGAATGGATATTTTCCCAACATGGTTCTCTAAGTTCTTAATAGAGGTAGAGTGAGACACCAGGATTTGGGAAAGTTAAGTAAAGTCACCTTTCAACTCATGGACCATTTTGTTCGTACCTTCCACTCAATTCAATATTCTTGTTAACATATCCTCAGTATTGAAATTTTTAGGTTCAATTGCACTTTAATCCTTGGACTTAGCTTGACCATGAGAGGGTACATAATGGTCATAATCTCATTCCCAATCTCTTCAATCTCTATCCCTCTCGTGGTCCATCCAACCTTTTTTCCCACCTTGCCTCTTATAAAAGGGGTGGGAACCCCCATAGTAGTTAGCCAAATAACAGATTTCCTCATCCAATTTCCTTACTTCTTCATTATCTTTATATGAATTTGATGCTATGGCATTTACTGCTTTCATGGGTGCACCCATAACATGCTTTGTCAATATTTCAACTTGGGTTATCATTTTTGCCATGTTCTCCTCCTTTTCTTCATTCTTCTTTCTTTGTTCATTATCAACGATGGAAGTAGTAGAGGGGATCTTAGGAATATTTGTATCTCAGGTATGCCAAACTCGATTTTTCTTTGATACTTCTCCAATCAATAGAAACACCGCGTGGTGGTACAACTTCACTTAGGAACTGTCTACCGTATTTTCCACCACCATTTTGTTTAATAGATAAAGAGAATGGTAGATGATCTCGAGAAGCATCTTCTCCGAGACTTCATGATTTGGGCATTGAGCTAGCCTACTATTAAACCTCTCCCAAGCTTCAAACAAGGGCTCTTCATTCAATTGCCAAAAATTTACAATCATGTCCCGCTTTTGAGGTATTTTTTATGGTGGGAAATATCTTTAAGAAATAGCATAGTAAGGTCATCCCAAGATCTAATTGAGCCTGGTGGAAGTAAGTAGATCCATAAAACTGCCTTGCCCATTAGTGAGAACGGGAAAAGGAAAAGACGAATGGATTCTTGACTAATGTGTGCTATATTGAACACTTCTTTGTAATTCATTAAATGGACATTTGGATCCTCAAAGGCTTGAACCCCGTACAATCCATTCATTTGCAACATGTGAAGAATTACTCTAGTCATATGGAAGACTCCGTTCCCATTAGTTGGTGGGATAAGGATTGCACTTGTTTGTCTTGCTTGATTTTGTGGGGAATCAATGGAGCCCATATTTATTTCTCTATCACTCATTTCTCCATTAACACTTTGATTTTCTACAAAAGATAAAAAATAACTCAAAAAAGAAAATTACACCACCTCGGGCATTCCCCAAGTAAGAAGTACACCACATAAGTAAAATTCATATTTCACTCCCAGGAAATGGTGCTATTTTGATAATGCTCAACTCACTCTCATGATTGAGGGGCAAGGTGGTCATTGTCAGTAACCCAGCTAGAGTTGGGGTCAAATCCACAAGGAGAGAATTATAAATTTTAAGTCCTATAGGTGCAATAATTACTAAAAGGTTTCCTGGAATGATAATAAACCAAACATGTAAAATAAAATAGGGGGATTGGTTTGTAACTATTTTCAAATACCAATGCACGAATATGACACTTTTGATTTAAAATTAAGATTAGAGAGGATCTTGGGATTATGTCTACCTAAAGGAAAAACATGTGGGTTGATGTTGGTTTAGCATGAAGTTTAGTTGTTGACCAAAGGATAGGCTAGGTCGAAGTCATTATAGTCAATCTTTCAATAAAACTACAACGATTTCACCCATTGTCTCTTTTGATCACCTAACCAGTGTGCAATTCATAATCACCTAAAACCTTAATAAAGCATCCATATTTCTAGGATGATGATCTTGACATGGTTTACACTCTAAATACACTTATTTCTAAGATTGCAAAAGGTAGTAAACCATAGGCTCAACCAGTACCTTTTCCCCCTATAACCTTCTTTCAAAGATGTTATAGGTTACCTCAAGTTCAATTCAATCCCTCTTTCAAGGATGATGAAGGGTTTTTAGAGTTTGTGGTTTTCATCGATCAATCCCATTTGGAGTTTTGGGGTTTCGTAATCATTAACCCAAGCAATAGTGGAATCAAACTCAATAACTAAAAATCACGTCAATACAACTACACCCGCACACAATTACACTTTAGTTCAACATAATCCCAACACTAAATTACTTAGCTACTCATGAAGAAAGTAAAGAGAGATATACCATAAGGATTATCCAAAACATTCATTTCTCAAAAAATTATTAAGAAATTAAGCCTCCAAGAATAGTTACACACTTTCCCAATTAAGGTTTCTTTATTTCAATTAAAAAATATTTATAAGGTAAGCAATTCCAAAAGAAGGAAGGGTTTTTGCTTATATATGGTTAGGAATTCGTCTATGCAATGTTACAAATATGCCTTGAGTCATATTCCCACTGAATTGCAATCGCGCAGGTTTGATCACGACTATGGCTACGTGACCATGGTTGTGTTCTGCGACCACATTATGCTGACCATCTTGACTGACCGCTACTACGGTTGCAGTAACTAAGGCTGAAATAATCTCGATCTTCAGGTGCACTATTCTTTGTTTAATTTTTATCATTTTAAGCTCCATTCTACATCTTTTCTCATTCTCAACTATATACCTACATAATGTGTAGATTACTTCATTAAATAACTATTGTGTCTCATTTAACTTTACAAACATGGTATTACACATAAATAGTTAGAAAGAATGAGTGGTAATATCACCACCCATAAATCAAACTCTTCACTCAATTAGTAACCTATAAATCAGAGTGTGGTGCTCCGGCTACTACTTTTTCTGAAGCCACAAAAGTTGGCCAATTTATGAGTTTGAACCCTCCTATGTTCACAGGTATGTAGGTTAAGGAGGATCCTTAATACTTCATTGATGAAATAGAGAAGATTTTTTGGATCATACATGCTTCAGAGGTTGAGGCTATCGAATTTGATTTCTACCAGTTGAAAGATGTGGGGTACCAATGGTATTATGGGTGGCAATTATCTAGAGGTGTGGATTCTAGTTCTTCCATGTGGGAGGATTTCCCTGAGGCTTTCTTGGACCTCTAGTTTCCTTAAGAGTTGAGAGAGAAAAAGGCAAGAGAACTTCTGAACTTGAAGCAAGGGAGGATGTCTATTTAGAAGTATGCCTTAAAGTTCCATTAGTTATCTAGGTATGCTCCCGAAATGGTTTCTATCATGAGGGGTAGAATGCATAAGTTTGTTTTGGTATTATCCTCTAAGTTGGTGCTTGAGAGAAAGACAACTTTGTTGATCGAAAACATGGATATTTCTAGATTGATTGTGTATATGCAATAAGTCGAATAAGAAGAAAAAGAAATAGGATGAGTTTAGTGAAATTCATGGGAAAAAAGAATAGTCCTTCCAAGCAAAGTGGTAGAGATGGGAGAAAGTAGCCACAAAAGAAGTGAGGGAGTTTTGATTCTTTCGGGTAGTACTCCTGACCTAAAAATATTGGGTGATTGTCGGTCTCAGTTTGGAGGTGGGTTCTAGGAATCGAGTTCCCATTCTAAGATTAGTGGGGCTTATTCGGCTCTATCCTACCCACCTTGTAGATTATTGTGGTCAGCCTCATCATGGTGAATGTGAGAAGGGGCGGACAAATGTTTTTGATGTGGCCAGATTGATCGCATGCAGTGAGATTGCCCTTATTTAGCATCTTTTTAGGCCAACAGGGCCCCTATTACTACTTCCTCTACTTATGCATCGAAGGTTGTATGTGTGCTTTAGGTTCTATTTCTGGTACTAGCTCTGGCCAATATCATTTGTATGCACTTTCTACTCACCAGGATTTTGAGGCATCTCCCAATATTGCCACAGGTATGTGGTAACTTTTCTCCTATGATATGTATTATTTGCTTGATACAGGGTCTACTCTTTCTTATGTGACCCCATTTGTGGCTGTGCATTTTGGTTTTGGTCCCGAGAGTCTGTCAGTTCTTTTTTTGTTTCTACCTTGGAAGGAGACTCTGTAGTTGTTAAAAGTGTCTATAGAGGGTGTGTGGTATATGTTAGTGGTATAGAATCTCTCATGGATTTGATAGAGTTGGATATGGTTGATTTTAATGTTATTCTAGGGATAAACTGGTGCCACTCGTGCTATGCTTCCCTAGATTGTCGGGCCCATATGGTTGTGTTAAATTTCCATAATGAGCTAGTCATTATATAGTAAGGTGGTTCTTTAGTACCCAAGGGGAGATTTATTTCTTATCTAAAGGCCCAACGGTTGATTTATAAAGGGTGTTTGTATTATTTGGTCTGGGTTAAAGATTCTAGCTTGGAAGAGCCTTCCCTAGGATCTGTTCCCATGGTTAACAAATTTATTGTTGTTTTCCCCAATTATTTTCTCGGTATTCCTCAATAGGGAAATTGATTTACGGATTGATCTTTTTTCAGATACTCATTTGATTTTTACCCCCTTATAGAATGGCTTAGACAAAGTTAAAGGAGCTTAAAGACCAATTAAAAGACCTCTTAGATAAAGGTTTTATCCTTCTTAGTGTATCTTCTTGGTATTCTCCCATTTTGTTTGTGAACAATATTGATAGTTCTCTTTGTATGTGCATTGATTATCATCAGTTAAACAAAGTGACTATAAAGAATAAATATCCTCTTCCTAGGATCAATGATTTGTTTGATCAAATTGAAGGTGTGAAGTGCTTTTCTATGATTGATCATAGGTTGGGTTTTCATCAACTTAAGATTAGGGAAGTGGATATCCTTAAGACCGCTTTTAGAACCCAGTATAGTCACTATGAGTACTTAGTCATGTCCTTTGGGTTGACTAATACCCCTACTACATTCATGAATTTGATAGAGAGGGTCTTTCATCCGTTCTTGGACATTTTTATCATTGTTTTCATTATTATATCTTGGTTTGTTCTAAAAGTGAGGTGGATCATGTCGATCACCTTCGTACTGTGTTGCAAACTTTGAGGGGTAATCGTTTGTATGCCAAGTTCTCTAAGTACGTGTTTTGGTTGAAAGCTGTGACCTTTCATGGTCATGTTATCTCTAGTGAGGGGATTATGGTAGATGCTTAAAAGGTTTAGGCATAAGAAGATGCCTAGACCTACGACTCCAATCGACATTCAGAGCTTCTTAGGTCTAGCTTGGTACTATAGGAGATTTGTGGAGGGTTTTTAGACTATAGCTACCTCATTGACTAAGTTGACATACAAAAAGGTCAAGTTCTTATGGTCGGATGCAAGCAGGGGTAGTTTTGAGAATTTAAAAGATAAATTAACTTCAACTCGAGTTTTGACCTTGCCCGAGGGTAATGATGGTTTTGTGGTATATTGTGATGCTTCTCGTATTGGTCATAGTTTTGTATTGATGCAGCATGGTGGGGGGTATCCTATGCTTCTAGGCTATTGAAGTTCAAGAAAAGAACTATCCTACTCATGACTTAGAAATTTTAGCCATGGTTTTTGCTTTGAAAATTTGGCGACATTATCTCTATGGAATTGATGTTGACATCTTTTATGATCATAAGAGACTTCAGTACGTATTTACTTAAATTGAGTTGAATCTTGGGCAAATAAGGTGTCTTGAATTATTGAAGGACTGACATGAGTACTTATTACCATTTGGGAAAAGATAATGTAGTCTCCGACGCTCTTAGCCAATTATCCATGGGGAGTTTGGCCCATGTAGATAAAGATAAGAGGGAATTGGACAAGGATATTCACAGTTTGGCTAATCTCAGAGTTCATCTCAAGAACTCGAATAATGGTGGTGTGTTTTTACATTCGGTATCGCATTCATTTCTTGTTGTTGAAATAAACGAAAAACAAGTGTTGGATTTTGAATTGATGAAGATTAAGAGTACTGTGGGTCAATAAAATATTGTCAACTTCATGATTGGTTGTGAAGGTATCTTGAGGTACTAAGGCAGGCGATGTGTTTTTGACATTAATCGATTGAGGGAAAAGATTATGGAGGAGGCTCATGATTCTCGATATGCTATTCATCCTGGTTCCACAAAGATGTATCATAGTCTTAGAGAGTTTTATTTTTGGAATAATATTAAATGAGATATGGCTAGCTATGTGGCTATGTGTATGGTGTGTTAACAAGTGAAGATTGAGCACTTGAGACCCGAGTGTTTGTACTAAGTATTTATGTTTCCAGAGTGGAAGTGGGAGGCAATTAACATGGAATTCATCACCGGTCTTCCTTGATCTTGGAATCAATGTGATTCTATTTGGGTCATTAGAAATAGGATAACCATGTTCGTTCAATTTTTGCTAGTAAGGACTAGTTACTTGTTGGAGGATTATTCAATCTTATATCTTGTAGAGATTTTGAAGTTTCATTGTGCTTCGTCTTCTATCATTTTTTATCGTGGTACTCAATTCTCATCACACTTTTGGAGGTTGTTCCAAAGGGGTTTGGGTACTATAGTGTGCCTTAGTACCGCTTTCCACCTGTTGAGGATGGACAAGCGGAGTGGACCATCCAAAACCTATAGGATATGTTGCGTTCTTATGTTATTGATTATAGAGGTAATTGGTACTACCATTTTCCTCTAATTGAATTTTTCTATAACAATAGTTACCGCTCTAGCATTGGTATGACGCCTAAGGCATTGTATGGTAGGAGATGTTGATCTCCTATTGGGTTGTATAAGTTTATGAGCATAAGTTTCTTGGCCCTAATATAGTTCACCAAGCCTTAGAAAAGGTGAAGGAGACTTGTGATAGGTTGAAAACCGCTCAGACTCGCCAAAAGTCCTATGAAGATGTGAGACATAAGGATTTAGAGCTTAATATTGGCGATTGGGTATTCTTCAAGGTGTCTTTGATGAAGGGAGTGATGTGATTTAGCAATAAGAGGAAGCTTAGTCCTCGGTATGTTGACCCCTACTTGATTTTTAAAAGGGTGGGCAATGTTCCCTATGATTTGAGTTGCCTTCTAGTTTGTTCTCCATTACCCGATTTTCTAAGTCTGTATGTTGTGAAAATGTGTGGGTGATACTTTGTTAGTAGTTCCTTTAGAGGATGTCGGTATTTTGGACTCTTTTTCCTATAAAGAGGTCTCGGTAAAGATCTTGGATTGCCAATTTTGCTGGTTGCAAACAAAAGAGGTGGCTTTGGTAAAGATTCTATGGAGAAACCAAAAGTTCGAGGAAGCCACTTAGGAGGCGAAAGAGGACATGAGATCCAAGTATCCACATTTTTTTTATTATGGAAACTCATGATTTAGGTATGTGTTAACCTTCCTACCTTGACTTATGTCCTTTTTATACTATGTGTTTGAGTCCCTAAGTTGTAAAATGAGCAAGTGTTTTGATAAGTAATGGGTTGATTCCCAAAGTCACTGAGACAAATGGTTGATTTATAATGATTATGATGTGTGTTGTATCCTTGTAGTATGCTTTATTTCCTATCTCATCTAACGGTTGGTTGGATGTGTAATAATGTGTTAAATTTTGTTCATACTTGCCTTACAAGTCATTCGAGGACAAATGATCCAAGTGGGGAAGAATTGAGACACCTAGGCTTTGGACCCCTAGAAAAATCTTATGAATTATGCATTTTGACCAGGATACGGTTTAGGTGTGTCAATCGTACACTTGCATATGAGTCATACCCTTATAAAATCCCATTATTGTATGTTGAAAATTCTAGGAGGGTAGCATACTATCCATAATAATACTTGGCCTCTCCTGGTCATATCTTAGTGTACGAGTCGAACACAACTTAATCATATGGAAGGTTGTCTTTGTCTAGAGTGGACTATTTTTGGAATGAGTCAAGGGTATGGTTTAGGGTACAAGTCTTACCCCTTGATTACAAGTCTATTGTGTGTGGTCATAACTTGATCAGTGTATGGGTGCTAGGTGAAGCCTAGTGTATAAGTTAGGGTACCACTCGTACCCTAGGGTACGATTGACTTAAGTGAGTCATACCCACCTGCGGGTTTATTTTCTATCTTTCAGCTAAGATCTCTATGGTCATTTTCCACCCCAAAAACCCTGATCTCCCCTTAATATATAATGTGTTGTGGCCTCCTAAACCCTTATTTGCAAGACAAAAATATTCCAAATCCTCTATACACTTCTCAAAAAAAGATTGGAGGCTAAGATTTCAAGGGTGTCCATCTAGAGGCAAAGACGAGTCAAGTTTCTTGGTGTATCTTGATTAAGGTATATAACTCTTTCCCTTATTTTTAACTAAAAAATCATGTATTTCAAACATGGATTAAGACTTATAAATGATGATTTAAAAAACAAATAATAAGGGTTTTGTTGTCAAATGTTGAGCAATGATTGTTCTTGCTTATGCTTGTGGTTATACATGATATTGGTGATGCTTTACTTGTGTGGGTGCTTGTTGGTTGTGGTTTAAAAAATAGGTCTTTAGTAAACCTAAGAATGATGAATTATGCTTTGATTTTTGCCTTGATAAAGGTATACACATAAGGTGTATGTGAAAATATCTAAGTGAAATATCTAGTCACATGTTAATGATGTGTTGAACTGGGGAAATGGCCCAATGAATATGAATGGTTGATAAATGGTATTTTAAATATATTGGTAGACATGAAAAGTGTTCATTTATGACCTTGTTGGTTGATGTCCGAAAAAGGGTTAAAGTCTCTAAATATGAAATTGAATTTTGTTTGAACTAAAGTATGGTATAAGATTTCTAATGAGGAATGACTGGGTTATAAGGGTCTAGATGACCATAAAAAGTAATTGAATGATGAAATGTGTCAAAGAGTTGGCCTCTCCGAGTTATTGTTTGATAAATGCTTCATGAGGCCTTGTGGTCATTTATGGTATTGAATTGGTTAAGTGGGTTGGAGTCCCTAAGTATTGAATAAAATGTGTGTTGATGTATAGACAAAGGGTTAAAGTCCTAATGTCAACTAATGATGGTCGCGATATCTTGTGGTTAGAGTCCCTTGCCAAATAAAAATGAAAGAGGTTACAGTCCCTTTCTTTAACACATCATCTTGGGGTTAGAGTCCACTATCTAATATAGCTTGAGGTTAGAGTCCCTTGCCCAATGAAATGGCTTAAGGTTAGAGTCACTTCCCAATAAGATGGCTTGATGTTAGAGTATTTTTCCAAATGAAATTGTTTGTGGTTAAAGTCCCCTGCTTAAAGAATATGTGTATGTGGTTAAAGTACCTTGACTAATGAATGTGTGGAGATGGTTAAAGTCCCTGTCCAAATAAGAAATATTTGAATCTATAAGTATGGAAGGTCGAATTCATCCACTTCATGTGTCATGATTAAGTGCCTCATAAAGGTTGTTAAGCCTTATTCCTTTGATTGGCATATTCTATATCTATATGTATGCTTATGTATATAAAAGTGGTTAAATATGATGTGATAACTTGAAATTGAATGATGATGATATTTTATCCTTATCCTTGAGTTACATGATATCTCTCAAACCACTAACTGTATCCGGACGCTATGTCCCCATGCGATATATTGTCTAGAGCACCTTTTTGTCTTCCTGCACAGTGATAGGTGTTCAAGCCGTTCATGTGATTAGCATTGAACTGGTGAACTTCCATACTTTGGAAGTCATGCATTTCATAGTCCTCAGTTTTTGTCATAGACTTGCCTTAGATTTGGTTTTGGCTATTGTCAAGGGTATGTCTCAACGTAGATATATATAAATTGAGTTTGGATTTGTGTAGAGTAATTGTGGGTGACTATGGACTTGGGTATGTTGGTAATATGTTGACATTAATAAAAATTTTAGACATGTTTAAGTTATTATCATTAGTATGGTATCTGCTATCTTGATGTATGTTTGGAGTTCCTCTGACTCTTGTGGATTGATGTGATGATCAGGTTGTGTTTATGGGGAGATCTCCGGTCCAAGTTAGGCTTGAGGTTCCTATATGAGAAGTCTTGATTTTGGGTCGTGTTATTTACAGAGATGTATGATGTCCATATTCTCTGATATGGTGTAGTACATGATTGAAGTCTTCATAGATAACTTTACATTGGTTAGGGACTCATTCTATAATTGTTTGGCCCATTTGGCCAATGTACTACAGAGATGTGAAAAGTGCAATTTTGTGCTGAACTAGGAAATATGACACTTTATGGTTAAATAAGGTATAGTTCTAAGGTATAAGATCTCCAAGCATGGTATTGAGTTGGACAAAGCAAGGATTGAGGTAGTAAAAAATTGTCATCACCTATGTTTGTCAGTGGAATATGAAGATTTCTGGGTCATGCAGGATTTTACAAGACGTTCATCAAGGACTTCTCTAAAATTACAATTTCTATATTCTATCGTTTAGAGAAAGAGGTGAAATTTGTGTTCGATGATGCATATTTCAAGGCTTTCATATGGCAAAAAAAGAGGTTGATTTCGATGCCTATTATTGTGACTCCTGATTGGTTTGCACCTTTTGAGGTCATATATGATGTGAGCGGAGTGGCCTTGGGGGCTGTCCTAGGCCAAAGGAAAGAAAAGATCTTTCATCCTATCTATTATGCTAGCAAGGCATTAAACCTCGCACATAAGAATTACATAGTTATAGAGCAAGAGTTACTTGCGATTGTTTTTGCCTTCAAAAAATTTTGATCTTATTTGATTGGGACTAGGGTCAAAATTCACACTAACCATGAAACTTTGAGATTTTTGATGTTGAAAAAATATGCTATACCATGATTGATTCATTGTGTACTCTTACTACAAGATGTCGATTTTGAAGTAAAACACCATAAAGGGATAGAAAATTAGGTTGCAGATCACTTATCCAGACTTAAGGATGACAATATGTAAAAAGTTGGGATGATCATGAGATAGATGATACTTTTCCAGATGAGAAGGTCTTGGCAATATCTTAAGACCTAATACCCTGGTTCACTGATTTTTCCAACTATTTGGCAATTAATATGCTCCCAAAAGATCTATCCTTCTAGCAGTAAAGGCTATTTATGCATTAGGTGGGAAAGTTCTTTTGGGATGAGTCGTGCCTATTTTGGGGATATGATGATGGTGTGATTCAAAGGTGTATTCCAAAGGTGGAGATGCTGAGAATTCTAGAAGCTTATCATTCATCACTAGTTGGGTATCACCATAGTGGTACTCATAAAACACATAAATCTGGCAGTGTGTGTTCAACTAGCCTATAATCTACAAGGGTGCTCATGATTTTTTGCAAGCCTATTACCAATGTCAGCATCAGGTCAATTTTTCACGGCTCCATGAAGTCTCTATGATACTTATTCAAGAGTTGGAGTTATTTGATGTGCGTGGGATTGATTTTATAGGCCCATTTGTGAGCTCCTATGTCATGAGATATATTCTGGTAGCGGTTGACTATGTGTAGAAATGGGTGGAGGCAGTTGACCTTCCAGTCAATGAAGGTAGAAGTTTTACCGCCTTTTTAAAGACAAATATCTTTTCTTGATTTTGCAATCCACGTGCAATTATCAGTGATAGTGGGTCTAACTTTTGCAACCTCTTATTTAAAGCCCTACTTATTAGATATGGTGTAAGAAATAATATGGAAACACCTTACCATCCTCAGACGAGCAGGAAAGTTGAGGTCTCCAATAGAGAGTAAAGTCCATCTTTGCAAAAAACTGTGAATGCCAATAGGACTGACTGGTCTAGAAAATTAGACGATTCATTATGGGACTACTAGACAGCCTACAAGACCCCCATAGGTGCCTCCCAATATCAGCTTGTATATGATAAGGCACTTCATTTATCGGTTGATCTTGAGCATAAGGCACTATGGCGGTTGAAAAAGTTAAATTCTGAGTGGCGTAATGCCGTAAACTTGAGGTTGAGCAAGGTGAATAAGTTTGATTAATTTTGACTCCGTGCTTATAAGAGTTCAGTCATAGACAAAGAAAGAATGAAGTAGTATCATGATAGAAAAATTGAGAAAGGGGTATTTGAACTCGGTGATTGGGTCTTGTTGTATAATTCAAGTCTCCATTTATATCTTAACACGCTGAAATCTAGGTGGACTAGACCATTCACTGTGGTTAAGTTGATTGCACAGGGTTCTATAGAAATAAAGCATGATAGTGAAATCCCATTCAGGTAAATGGGCAACGAGTGAAGCACTATATGAGGAACCTAGAGAAAGTGAAAATCTGTATTAATCTAGACCTTGGCAAAGTCTGAATAGCCAAGGAAATCATGCCACAAAAATAAATTAGGCGCTTCTTAGGAGGCAATTGCTCAAGGTACACGAACGCGTAGTGCGTCTCATGTATGTCCTCATTCCTTATGTTTTATATTATTTTGGCGCATTAGGGAGGGTGCATATTTTTTAGTTGGGAGTCGGGTATACCATGACCGCTGCGGGTTTTCGTTGCCTGCTTCTTTCTTGCCAGCCATGGTATGGTTGTAGAATCCATATGTCAAGGTTAAAATTTGTGTAGTATTGTGTTTTATTTCACATTGTGTTGTGTTTTTGTGTAGTTACGAGATTTTTAAGTGTTTAGGGGTAGTTGTCATGTTTTTTATTGATTTTTGAGACAAATGGTACACCTCCAAAATTTTAGAACTGTGTGAATGTATATGTGAGTGAACATTTTGGATCTTATAAAAGGAATTAGGTTTATGAACATGGTAATCCCTTGCTAACAGTTACATGAGCAATATAAGTATTACATTGTAATATTAACTTTATGCCATATGTGTGAGAGATGCTACATAGTTCCCTTTCTGTGTTGAATTTAGAACATGCTCGGTTATCTTACCTAGGTTGTAAGATAGTCGGTTAGGAAAGGATCATAGTTTGTTATTGATTTTAGTATATTTTTTGTCTAAATTACCTTCCCAAAGTGAAATATTACCCATTTATCCAAGTTTTGAGCCTTATAGCCTATTTTCCTTATTTCACCGTTCACCTTGCCATTTGTGTTCCAATACCCTATTTTGGCCTAGTCCTTCTTAGACATTGTACAGCTCACCTCAGGTAAATCATCTAAGTTGAGGGTGGATATCATTGGGGTGTGTGATGTAAAGTGGGTATGTAGAAGGGTAAAATAAGAGAAAAAAATTAGTAGGGTTGGGTGTGGTAGCAAAAGAAAAGAAAAGAAAAACTGTGAAAAGGTGAAAAAGAAAGAATAAAAGACCACATCTAACCTGAATGTGCAATAAAGAATAAAAAGGGAGAAATAAGGGTGGAATAAAAAGAAAGTTGGCTAATAAGTGATACCCCAAGGTTAGTGTAGTGCGAAGGAGGCGTAGTCACTTATTATGTCCATATGTATCATATTAGCCCCCCAAGCCTATATTCCAAGCCTAGAAAAGTCCTATAGTGATCCTAACTTGACTAACTGGATGCAAATGTAATGAAAATAATGGCAAGTCTATGGTACTTGATGCATATTGATTGAAACTTCTTTTTTGATTGTGAATGTTTTGTGATAATCCCTACATTGACATGCATTATTTTATATGAGTGAGTGGGAAATGTTTGTTGTGAGAGAACACGAGTCATATTGCTAATTGTCTACGTGATTAAGTAGTGTAACTTGTACATATGCATAGTTGTTTGTTGCTAATGTAGTATCATACCTTGATCCCATTTTGTCACCTAATTGTACATCAAGTGTATACAAAGTTGGTTTTTTAAAGTGAGATAGGAGGTGGTGTAGTGATTTGAGCTTAAAGTTTTGGATTGACTTCCTTGAATAGCTTAGGTTCTCCTAATTGAACATTGTGTTTTGTTTCGTGTTATTTTGTTGTGTTGTGTTGCCTGAGCACATGAAAGCATTCTAAGTTGAGGGTGTTGATGTGTTATTGTAATATAGAACTTTCAACTCTTAAAACGAGGAAAATAATCAAGTTTCTTAGGTGTTTTGTTAGATATGATGCATTTTGGGTATGTTTTGCAAAAAACTTGGTTTTGAATTCAAAGTTCATGAAAAAAATGAAAAATGGAGTTTTTGGATACTTAATTGATCAATTTTTCGTATTCATGACACTTTCCAGATGTTTGTGACCAAACCATCTGATGAAAGTTAAGGAGTTGAAGCTTGGTTGCAAGTATTGGAAGGCTCGACACTTACCTATGTCTACCTGTGGACCACATGTAGCATATGTGGTTTGTATAAGACTAAGGTAAGTCTCAGAATTGAAGATTCTGAGGGAAAAAGAGCTGAAAATAAATTTTGGTACTTACCTATGTCAATATGTGGACCACATATAGCACATGTAGGCCACATGTGGGTAAACCAAGTGACAGAAGTCCAAAATCCCGAGAGCAGAAGCTGTAAGAAATTTTTCTTGCACATTTAGGTGTCTACATACGCCCAAGGCCAATCCGAATTTGGACACTACATGTTGTCACAGACATTTTTTTTGTCCTTTTTCATTTAGTCTTTGATTTTAGTGTTTCCTCATGTGCTATAAATACCCCTTATGTGTTTTTTAGTAGAATTTATGCATTGTTAATACTAACAAATATATTTTAATTCTAAGAGTTAAATTTTGTCTTGGAATTCTCTTGTATTGATTTCAATTGATTAATTAAGTTAATGTTTTAAATTTTTACTTGTGATTATTATGGTTTTATCTTATGCTTTGAATTATGAATGTTATTGATTACTTCACAAGCATGAGCGGATAAAAATCCTTAGCTATGGCTATGGAAACCCTGGAAGATTTACGAAGTAGGGGAAGTGCTATTGTTGTTCTGAATTGATACCCATGCATGAATTGCATTATCTACACCTTAACAGATATCTTAGCGGTTGAATAAACTAGTATCCTGCCTAGATTATTGCTACCTACTACAAAATAAAAGTACTGACTAGTAATGGATAACTATAATAGTAATTTGAAGTTTATTTGTTGATCCATGCTACTAGGTATTATCAAATTAAGATAGTTAGCTATCATCTAATAACAAGAGAATAAAACATTAATAGTTAAATAGGATCAAGATTAGGGTTAGTAAGGAGACATCCTGACACTCAAAAGGTAAAGGATGAAATCTATCTGCTTGTCTAAAAGACTGTAAATGGTATATAACTTATCGGATTCTTCATGCAAGGTATCGGGTTTGTTTAATATAACACCATAAGCCTAAGGAGTTTAAGATCTAGGAGGAACTCAATCCTGATGTTCACCTACGACTGATTAAAACCAAAGTTGATATTAGCTACTTGTTCGATATTGCTACTCAAATCCCCCCATTTACATTTCTAGTTTTTTTTGTTGCTTACAAAAGTTAAGATCCACGATTCCATGTATTCTGGGTTACTATATTTGACAATAATCGCATAATATTCAGAGTGAAGGTATAGCTTGGGAGTTATCAGTGGGTGCCACTCAAAATGAGTTTGGGGTCGTGAAATATATATATATATATATATATTATTCATGGTATTTCTATTTTTCATACTCATGTCTTATTATATTAGAAATCAAGATTGCCATGTTGATCTATATAGTGAATTACATACATTTTGGTACCATGGTGGTCTTGTTGGATTACTTAATAATTTGTATATTTTTATTATGAAGTATATGGCTAGATGATTTTTTCATTATTTTGATATTAAGTTGTGTAGATAGTTTTGTTAGTTATGCATCTCGGGAATGACTATTGATATATGTGTTTTTTTGGTGGTATGTCATGGTGTTTGGGGGATGGTCTTGTTGTGATTGTTTTCGGCTATTTATTTATGTTTTTACATAACCATTTATTTTGTTGCATTTTGTGATTTGTACTACTTTTAGGGCTTAGCGAGAACTTGTATGATCATAACTATTTTTTGTAGGGTTGAGTAGTGGCTTTGTTTGTACCTTTAAGGTCATGACTATTTTTGATAGGGTTACACTTGTGCTTTTTACTAGCTTGTAAGGTTGTGACAATTTACGAAAAGGTTGAGAATGTTTTTTGTTAAGCTTTAAGGATGCGATTCTTTCCAGTAGGGTTGAAATTTTATATTATTTTATTATATTCATATCATACATATTTTCTAGTTTAACTCTATGTTGAGTTTCTGAGGTAGTGTAGGGATGAAGCGATGGTTTTTAAGAGGCCAGAGTAAAGGAAGGTAAGGTAGTATTGGACCTATGTTACTTCTATAGATATCGTGGTTGGGATATTGATATTGTTTCTATTTCAACTTCTATCTAGCTATTCTAATTTTTTTTATCCCCTTACATATTCAGTACATTATTTTATATTGACGTCTTCATTAGTTGGAGGTATTAAATTTATACTTTTATGTTATTGGTATACATAGGCCCTCATTACATGTAATTGAGCTCAATTTATGGTTGGTACACTCTGTTCTTTCTATTATTGTTGATATTGGAGTTCTCGTTTACTTCGTGTAGCTGATAGATATATTGAGGCCTTATCTTGACTCATTGATGGCTATTTTATTATCTTAGAGGCTTGTAGACGTCTATTGTGGGTTTCAGATTTATTTATGGCCTTCTTTTTTGTGATGATAAATATGGTTTCCTAATGGTAGCCTGGTTGGCTTTTCATTGTACTTTTGTTAAACTTAAGTTTGTTTCTATTGTATCTCTTTTGGTTTGGTTTGGCTTTAACCACCCATTTATGTTTTTCGGTTTAGTTTAATTTGCTTTGTTCGATCTATTGAGGCATCGGGTGTGAGTCATGCACCTAGATATGGGGATTACCTAACTTGTTATCAGAGCAACTTTGAATCTTGGAGTGGTGTCTACAAGTCATGGGTAGTCGACTTTTTTTCATGGGTGTGTTGTGTACCACACTTATAATCAAGAGGATGTATGATATTTAGGATAGGTTACCACACTTTCATCTTTTAGATAATACTATAAAGATGAGTCTTGAAATTTTTGTTATTAAAATTGTGCGATAGAGATTCACAATCCTCATACTTTAGAAGACCTTATGGAAAGGTCAATTCCAATTTAGGGTGTTGCGACATTTCCTAGAACGACAGTGCTTTCATTAGGAAAAGTTTTACTTCATGTTATGAGTTTGTGTTGTTGACGACAATGTTGTTCTTAATGAGTTGAAGTTAGATATAGTAGGTTTGTAGGGCCCCACATATTTTTAGGGTTATTTTGTAGTTGTGGTATAATCCGTATATAAGGGAGGTTTTGTTAGAAATTAGAGAAGTTCCTAGCTCTACTCGTGCATTATATTTCATATTCGAGGATGAATGTTCCTAAGGAGAATAGGATGCAACACTTTAAATTTTACGATTGTCCTTCTATAATGACCCATTTTGTCTTTATGGTATTAGTTAGAAAGAGGTAATTTAGTCATGTTTTCCCAAACAGAAGCTTTAAAGTATCAAGGCAGGCTAACTTTGATTGTACTCTTTGTGTCGTATGGTCTAGAGAAATTTGGTGATTTGTGGATAAGTATTAGAGGAAATTAGATGATATTATGTTAGTTGAGAGATTCAATTGTTCTTAGAAACTCTTTGTCGCAACCCAAACCATGGCGTAGCCGTGACCGGTATCTCAAGTCAAACAAGGACCGGAGACCACCCTTATGCCTAGTCAAAAAGAACACAATTCAAGTATAGCAGTGGAATTCCAAACATATCACAAGATAAATAAGTATGACTCTAGAGGAGTCTAAGAATTCAACAACCAATCCCAAATACACAGTAATCCACAAAGCCTCTAACCGAAAGCCAATCAATTTAAGTTGGGACATGCCGCCGATGATAGCCAAAACTAGATCAAAAAATATATATGACAAGGGAACAAAATCATTAAATGAGGTCGTTCGAAGTATGAAAGCTCGCCACTTCAATATGACTCACGAGATATGCCACGACCACTTAGTGACTGTGCAGGAAAAGTATAAGTATTTTTTGTTCCTACGTCGCATGGGGATACTAAATTTGTAGATGGTTATAGGGATTAGCACTAGCATGTAACTTAGGGAATAGGGATAAAATAATGCCATGATCAATATTTCAGTTCATTCAAAGCCAATGCACATAATCATATGTATATATAAGCATGTCATGCCAAGAAAGTGAACAAGGCTTAGCATGATGTAAAACTTTATCCTGGACTATGTATCTAAACCATCATAATAGGCATCCAGGTCTATATGGGTTCAGCTCACCCTGCTAAAAATGCACCAATGCGTGTTAGACACACGAAAAAGAGGTATCAAGGAAGACCAGGGAATGCCTTAACCCCAAGTAAATCAAAGATTCAAATATATCAATAGTGTGAACTAGGAACACGGTCATCAAGAAAACTTTCACATCGGCAAAAATGAGTTTCCAGGACAAGTCATTCAAGACCCACACCTTCATGGCTTAGCTACGTTACCCCCATTATCCCAAATTAAAACAAGTTTCACATAAACCATTCATTAACAAGATAAGTTACATTAAGTCACACCATAGGTATCATCATACTATTCGCTTGCAAGCTTATAAATCTTCCATTACAATTTCATTAACTTAGTCGAATGACTCAACCCCCTTTATTCATTAATTCGAGTTAAAGGAATTCCTCGACCTCCTTTAATTTAACAAATCAAATTGGGTAATACCTCCACCATATTTTGTTCATTAAATCAAACATTGATAACAAGGCCTTAAAAACCATGTTTATCAATTTAACCATTTATGTAATGCAATAGTGTGCTAAGTAAGTGAAATCATGTGACAAACCATATTTCAAAACCAATAACACAAGTGGTTAGAAGGAACGAAATTATCCAAGACCAATTTAAGTCTAAAACATTAGTTTGGGGGAATACCTCGACCCCCATTCCAATTCCCACATCCATGCACCCCATTAGTTCAAAACATGAAAAGAAAGCATGAGCAATTGTATTTAAACCACGGGAAATCAATTCAAGATGCCTTAATCCCAAAACTATCAAACCCATATTCACAAACAACAATTTAATTACATGGGTAAAATTATAAACACAAGCTTATGATACAATAATAGTTGGGGAAGAGTAACATGTCTTAGATACATGATATTTAGACAGTAATTCGGAGCTTGGGAACCAGAGGATGAACGTATGCTTTCTTGGGATTTTAAGTATGCGAGTTTAATTGGGGAATTTTTATCTCGTAAAACTGAAAGGGATAGGCTACATTACGCTTAAGTGTCATACATAGGTGAAAAGATCCTGACGCCCCTCATCCCAAGTAAATAAAACAAAAACTGCATGGATTTAAAAAATTAATGTGGTATGGTGCTATCGCGAAGGATATACTACGCGCCATTCAAATTATTGCAGAGATTATCCTCTGTGACATACTGCTTATTGCGGAGGAATATCTTCTATGACAGTCGTATCGCAGAGGCAAATTGCCTCAGAATTAAAAAATAGCCTCGCACCCATTTAAAAAATTCCAAAACTTTTCTGGGAAACCCCATTATCATACCTATACACAGTTTAAGTAAAAAATCTATGTTTAGAACATGGAATGGCCAAAAATGAAATGCACAAAATTTGAGGCTATTATATCATTCCTCCTTCTTATCATTCGTCACCGAATAATGAGCTAGGACACTTATGGCATAAGAAATAGCAAGAGTATAAAAGAATTAAATGAAAAACTCAAAAATTATCTAGAGGAAACGAAACTCATACCTTATGCACTATTATCCAAGAGGGGGAACAAGAACAAGTATTTGGACTTTATGTCATATTCGCCTTCCCAAGTAGCTTCCTCTAATTTTTGTTTCTCCATAGAACCTTCCCTAAATCCACTTCCTTAGTCCTCAAACATTGCACTTTCCTATCTAAGATCTCAATTGGGACTTCCTCATAAGACAAGGAGTCTAAAATACCCACACTTTCAAAAGTAACAATCAAGGAAAGAACGCCTACACACTTCTTCAATATCGAAACATGAAAGATCGGATGAATAGAATCCATACTAGAAGGAAAATCCAATTTATAGGCCACACTACCCACTCTCTTCAAAACAAAATGTGAACAAACATAATTGGGACAGAGCTTCCCCTTCTTTCAAAATTGCTTTACTTCCTTCATGCAGACACCTTCAAAAACACCTGATCACCAATATCGAATTCCAACTCTCTTGGCCTGATCTTTGTATAGGACTTTCGGCGAATTTGAGCGATCCTAAGACTATCTCGAACCACCTTTACCTTCTCCATAGCTTGATGAACTAAGTCAGGACAAAACAATCCATCCCTACCAACTTTGAACCACCCAATTAGAGATCTCCACCTTCTAGCATATAAAGCCTTAAATAGAACCATGCCAATACTGTAGTGATAGTTGTTTTTATAAGTGAATTTGATGAGAGGAAACTCTTAACCCAACCACCACCAAATTCAATCACACAAGAACTCACCATATCCTCAAAAGTCTAAATTGTCCTCCCTGTTTGTCGATCCGTGTGAGGGTAGAAGTAGTGCTAAGGTTCACCTTAGTCCACAAACCTCTCTAGAAAGAATTCCAAAAGTGAGATAAGAATTGCGTTCCTCTATATGAAATGATAGAACTTGGAGAACCATGTAATTTGACAATTTCATTTTTGAACCACTTTGTATAATCCTCAGCAGAAAAATTAGTCCTCACTGGCAAGAACTGAGCAGACTTAGTGATCCTATCTATGATGACCCAAATAGAGTCAATCTAGTTATGATACTATGGAATACTAGTAACAAAGTCCATATTGATCACCTCTCATTTCTACACGCGCAACTCAATCTCTTGAGATAACCCTCCAGGCCTCAAGTGCTCTACCTTCACTCTTTGAAAAACCATGCACTTAGCCATAATTATTGGCCACATCTCTCTTTATGTTATTCCACTAATAAATCTCTGTCAAATTATGGTACATCTTTATCGAACCATGAGGAGTTGTATACCTCAATTCATGAGCCTCAACTAAAATTCTTCCTCGCAACACGTCCACATCGGGAAAAGACAACCTCCCTTGGTACCTCAAGATACCATTATCACCAATCTCAAAAGCCATACCTTTCTATTGGCTTAGATCATTCCTGATATGTATCAAGATAGGATACAAAACCTGATTCACTTTTACCTCAGCACCGAGGGATGAATTCAACACCTCTTGAACAAGCACACCTCGATCTTCAAAGTCGAAGAGATGAAATCCATTGTTATCCAATAAGTGAATAGCCTTAAACAAACCACATTTCCCTTCATCTATATAAGATAGACTCTTCATAGATAACCTGCTAAGAGAATCAACAACCACATTAGCTTACCTGGATGATAATGGAGACTTATGTGATAGTCTTTAAGAAACTCAAGCCATTTTCTTTGCCCGTGATTCAACTCCTTCTGAGTGAAAACATATTCCAAGCTCGTATGATCTTAATAAATGTCAACATGGAACCTATATAGATAGTGTTTCCAAATCGTCAATGCAAACACCATATCCAACAACTCCAAATCATGATTTGGGTAATTATTGTAATGATTTTTCAACTACCTAGAAACATATGTTACAACCTTGCCATGCTGCATTAACAGATAACCAAGTCCCACATGAGACGTGTCATAATAAACCACAAAGTCATCACTAACCTCGGGCAGGGTCAAAACCCGAGCAAAAGTTAATTTATCTTTAAGCTTCTCAAAACTCCCCTCATAAGCATGGGACAACAGAAATTTCACGTTTTTTGAGTCAACTTAGTCAAATATATGACAATTGACAAGAAGATCTAAAAAAATCTCCTATAATAACTGGCTAAACCTAAGAAGCTCTGAATATCGATTGGGGTCGCGGGCCAAGGCCACTTACTAACCACCACAACTTTCTATAGATCTACCATGATCCTTTCACTAGAAACAACATGACCCAAAATATTAACGGCATTCAACATAAATTCACACTACAAAAGTTGTGCATACAAAGGCTGATCTTTTAGGGATTGCAACACAATACAGAGGTGATTGGCATGATTCGCCTCACTCTTCAAATATACTAGAATATCATCTATAAACACAAAAAAAATCAAGTCTAAAAACTGATGAAATACCTGATTCATGAGATCCATAAATGCCACCTTGGCATTGTTCAACACAAAAGACCTGACCAAACACTCAAAAAGTCCATACCAGTTATGAAAGGCAGTCTTAGGGATATACTCCACCCTTATCTTTTAATGATGATAACCCGACCAAAGGTTAATATTAGGGAAATACTTAGCACCATGAAGTTGGTCAAACAGGTCATCAATCCTAGAATGAGGGTACTTATTCTTCACAGTAACCTTATTTAGACGACGGTAATCAATACACATATGAAGGGACCTATCGTTCTTACGCATGAAGAGTACATGATCACCCCACAGAGAAACACTAGGGAGAATAAAACCCTTATCAAGAAGTTCTTTCAACTGCTTCTTAAGTTCTTTCCACTCAGTTGGCCATTCATAAGGAGGGATAGAGATCGGATGAGTGTTCAATAAAAGATCAATCACAAAATATATCTCCCTATCAGGAGGAACATCGGGCAGATTATTAGGAAAAACCTTGGGAAACTCACAGACCACATGGACACATTGCAAAAAGGGACTTTTCTAGTTTTAATCTTTAACCCAGATCGGGTGATAGAGACGCTTCTTTCAAATTAACTTTCGGTCTCTAAGATGTGATATAAACCTTTCTTTAGGAACTAGGGAACTCCATTCCCATATAATAACTAACTCAGTAGGGAATTTAAAAATAACCTTATGGGTCTGATCGTCTAAAGAGGCATAGCATGAATCAAACCAATCCATCCCCAAGATTATATCAAAATCTAACATATCCATCTCTATTAAATCTACCAAGGTCTCCTTGCCACAAATACATACCACATAAACCCTATAGACTTTTCTAGCCATAATAGATTCACACACAAGGGTAGAAATAGAAGAGCGGTCTGAAATGCACTTGGGACAAAAACCAAAATACATAGCTATAAATGGGGTTAGATAAGAAAGGATAGACCCCAGATTAAGCAAACAATATACATTTTGAGAGAAGAGAATTAGCGTACCATTAACAACATCAAGAGACGTTTTAGAATCCTTATGGATGGTACGAGCATACAAATAATTTCGACCAGTGTCGGAGCCAAAAGTAGCACCCTTTGGTATAGGAGCAGAAGAAGCAATAATGGGACCTTATTAGCTCTAATAGCATTATCACCTGAAGGATAGTTCCTTTGAATGTGACTAGGCTGGCCACACCTAAAACACTTATTTGTCCCTTTATCACAAAAGCCATAATGTAATTGTCCAAAAAATCTATGAGCAGGATATGATGGGGCTGATTAGGACCCATTGTCCTGAGAATGGGCACCTTTTGCCTCTAACCCATAGTTTCTCTAAAGGCAGCGATAACCGAATAACTTAGGATAAGTAGAAATAGTCATTAAATAAGAGCCCAAATTACCTGAGTTCTTCTTTAACCATTTTACACCCACTCTACCACCCTGTTGCTGACCTCCACCATGATTTGAATACAAAAAATTCTTACTCTGCCTCTCCCCTATCTCTACCTGCTTCTTCTTTTCCTCTTGAAATTTTTGCATATACACCACAAGTCTAGAGATGTCCATATCCTTGTTCAACAATGAAACCTTATTCTCCAACATCAAATCATGGGATAACCTAGCTTTTTCATTCTAGCCTTCATGATAGACACTAACTCCAGAGCATAATGGGACAACATATGAAATTTCAAGTCATACTCATTTGTAGTCAATTTTCCTTGCTTTAAATTCACGAACTCCTCAGCTTTTTCCTCCCTCAACCCTTGAAGAAAGAAGAGATCTAGAAAGGCACTAGAAAAGTCATCCCATAATGCCAACTCCACATCATCATCCAATGAGTGATCCCACTCTTCTTGCCATTGATACACTATATCCTTTAATCAATAAGCAATAAACTCCACTCCCTCTTTATCAGTAGCATGTATCACTTTAATGTTCTTCTCCATCTCATCTATGAAACCTTGAAGATCTTCATAAATGTTAGTACTAGTGAAAACTAAAGAATTTAACCTCATAAACTTCCAACTTTAGTAACCTCAGAAGAACTCACAGTAGTACCAGCAGGACCCAACTGACATGACTGAGATGTAACACACTGGGTCAATAGATGAATAGAATGGCGAAACTTAACATTAGAAATATCTCCTGGAAATGACTGAGCAGGAGTGTCAGCAACAGGAAAATGACAATTAGGGACTAATGGAACTCTACCAAGGAAACTAAAAGTAACAACCCTAGATCTTGTATGAACCCATTGAGTAAGATGATTCCCATCCACATTGTCCTCATGCAGGGCAAAGAAGTTTCAACGAGCATCAGATCATCTGGGAGGCTTGATCTGAAAAGTGAACAAATAGGAATTTGAGGAGACTTCAACATCCTAGATTTTACAGCTTGAAAGTAGATCACAAGAAAGAAAATATTCCAAAATGTATCATAGCCTCTCTCTTATAAGTGTGGTAGACAACACATCCATAAAAGAGACTATACTTGATATAACTTTATAGACACCTAATAACACCCAACCTGGCTTTGATACCAACCTTTTCATAACCCAAACTAGGGCTTGTCCATGATGGTTATCTCAAGTCCAACAAGGATCGGTGACCACCCCAATGCCTAGTAAAATATAACACAATTCAAGTATAGCAGCAGAATTTGAAATATATCACAAGACGAATAAGTACGATTCAAAAGGAGTCTAATAATTCAACAACCAATCACAAATCCATAATAATCCACAAAGCCTCTAATTGGAATAAAATAAATTTATGTCGGGACATGCCCTCGACGATAGCCAAAAATAGACCAAAGAAAAGTATATCACATAAGGAAACCAGATCCTAAAATAACGTATTTAAAAGTATGGAAGCTGGCCACTTTGATTTGAGTCATGATCTATCCAGCGGCCACCTAGTCACTACGTAGGAAAAGTAGAAGTATCTTCGGTTCCTGCATCATATTAGAATACAATATCTAGAGATGGTTAATAGGATGAGAACTAGTATGTAACACATGGAATAGGGATAAAATAATGCCATGATTAATGTTTCAACTTCATTCAAAGCCAATGCACATAATCATATATATATATAAGTATGTCATGTCGGGAAAGAGAACAAGGCTAAGCATGAAGTAAAAATTTATCTTGAACTATGTAGTACAACCATTATAACAGGCAACCACAGGCTATATGGGTTCAGCTCCCTCGACTGAAAGGGCCCCATTGTGTGTTAGCCACATGAACTAGAGGTATCAAAGAAAACCAGGGAATACGTCAACCCCATGTCAATTAATGATGCAAATATTTACATAGTATGAACTAGGAACACGGTCATCAAGACCAACCCTCATATCGTCAAACATGAGTTTCTAGTACAACTCATTCAAGACCCACACCTTCACGGCTTAGCTACACAACCCCTATGAAGCCCAAATTAAAATAAGTTTCACATAACCACATAATTATATATTAAGACACACTACAGGTGTCATCATACCATTAACTTATAAATTTATAACTCTTCCATTATAATTCCATTAACGTGTGGGAATGTCTTGACCCCCTTTATCCATTAATTCGAGTTGGAGGAATGCCTTGAACTCCTTTAGTTTATCTAATCTAATTGAGGAATACCAAGCCCCTCTTTTCTTCATTAAATCAAACATAGCCAACAAGTCCTTCAAAACCATATTTATAAATTTAACCATATATGCAATACAATACTATGGTAAGTGAGAAAAATCATGTGACAAATCGTATTTCAAAACCAATAACATAAGTGGGTTGATTGAACAAAATTATCCAAGACCAATTTTAAGTACAAAAAAATAATTTGGGGGAATACCTCAACCCCCATTCCAATTCCCACACCCATTTACTCCATTACCTCAAAACATGAAACAAAGCATGAATAATTATCTTAAAACCATAGGAAACCAATTCAAGATGCATTCATCCCAAAACCCTCAAACCTATATAAACCATAATTTAATGACATGGATAAAATTATAACTACATGTTTTAGATACAATAATAATTGGTAAGGAGTAACATCCCTTAGATACACAAGATTTTTTAAGTACTTCAGAGCTTGGGACCTAGAGGATGAACGTATGATGAAATCCTTATACTTTGTTGGGTTTTAAGTTTAAGATTGTTATTGGGAAATTTTTATCTATTAAAACTTAAATGAATAGGCTATATTATGCATAAGGGTCATACATAAGTGAAAAGACCCCAACACCATGCATCCCAAGTAAATAAAATAAAAACAACATGGATTTAAAATATCAGCGTGGCATAGTGCTGTTTGCAGAGGCTATCCTCCGTGCCACTGAAGTTATTGTAGAGATTATCCACTAAGACACACTACTTATTTAAAAGGAATATCCTCTGTGACACGATAGTATCATTGATAGTATCATACAGGCATACTTCCTGGAAATTTCAAAATAGCCCCGAACCCCTTCCGAAAATATTGAAACTCTTCTGGGATACCCCATTAACATACCTAAATACAATTTAAGTCAAAAATCAATGTTTTGAACACGGGAAGTCCAAAAATAAAATGCTCAAAATTTTGAGAGTGATCAAATTTTGATACAGAAATTGAGTTCATAGAAATGTATTTATAGAATTTTCCATAAAAATGACATTCAGGAATGTAAAAATTTAGGGAGTATGCTGTAGATGGACTTGACTGGGAAACAGTCTTGAGTTTCCGCCAATGTACCACTTTAGTGCTATGGGGTTCTACTATATCAACATCAGTACAGTGGAAACCTCGTTGCCATAGTGAAAGACACATTATCGTAGGATCGTTGTGGCAGATGGTAACAACAACAATAATGTTGTTGCATCAAGAAAGGGGTTGTTGTAGCAGTGGTGTGGTATTTAGACCTATAAAATTAGGGACTTAGTATATTTTATCCAAAAACTATATAAAACTCATTCTAGGGTTGAAAGAGTCAATTTTCTTTAGTGTGGGTAAATTTTCATGTCTGAGGTAAGGTTCCTCCACCATTCTAATTCCTAATTACTTTCTTTAATCCATAAGATCATTAGAATCATACTTAAAGGGAAATTTATTGATTAAACCTAAGTTAATAATATTACATAGAATGTTAATGGGTGACTTGTAATCACTTGTTAATGACTCTAGGTTGCAAGAATACACTTCCTAGAGTATAATTCATTCTAGAATTTGCAAATTACGAGTAATTGGGGTAGATTAAAAGGTTGAAAACCCAAGAGTGATTAATTAAGCTATGAACATAGGATATACCAATTGGGTTTGAGTTATTGATGCCCAGAATCATATAACCAATTATAAATTATTCCTTCTTATAGTTTCTAGACAAAGAATAAGTGTAAACTATATGGAAGGGTAAGACTGAAGTAGAGTAGTGCATTATAAGTTATTGTTTATTATAATTATAGACTTGATTTGATTGTCCATGATTATTAATGAGTTAAGTAATTCTGATCGGCCTTTTAGCTTACTTGTGAGATTGGAAGTTACATAATAGTTGATCTTTGTAATGACTCAGTCGTCGTTGCACTGTAATAGAGAACATAGTTTTTTTCTAGACTTCCCTAAGCTCAAAAATTAAAAATTCAGGGCTAACCAAGTCTAAGGAATATTTATTGTATGTGGTGTTTTAGTAAAATCTGGTATCAATTAGAGCATTGATTGGTGTTTTTAATTTGATCTTGTGTTAAAGAACGAGTTTAGAAAAATGTTGCAACTTTTTATATGCAAAATGGGTTTGTTTTAAAGATTACCATGAAAGGGTTAGTTGATGATGTCAAATTTCAAAAATTATGTTGTGAAAAAGATTGAAGTGGGACCAAGTTCTATTTTATTTGTTTGATCCTACAAAAATGACTGATGTGTTGCTGCAATGGCGACTGATTTTATCTTAAGGTCCACTACGGTAGTCGATCCACCACTGCAGTGGTGCTGCTACTATGGTAAAAGTGTCACTAAAATAATAAACAAGAAGAATTCCAGTTTAAAAAACCAAAAACACTTATTTTTTATTTTTCACTTTTCTAAAAATGTGCAAGGGCTCAGCAGAGGGTGATTTTATACAATTCATTCGGTTATTATATATGAAGATAAAGGTTTATTTCTTTTCCAAGTTTGAATTACTCCTCTAAATTCTTAGAAATTGCAAAAATATTGTTCATGGTAAAAATTGAATATTAGCACTAAATTATGAACTAAAAGGAATTAGTGGGGAATCAGGTTATTTTTAATTATTAATGATCCTAGGGTGTTATAAAACACTTCCTACTGTAGAATTATTGTTGATAATGATAAAATGAGAAGAATTCATTAGGTTCAAAGGGTATAAAACCCTATGATTATGAACTAGATCAATTCCTTAGGTTAAGTTGATAAATGTAAGATTATAATGGTTAAAAAGGGTGAATTATGAATTAAGTATTGTGTAGTTGTTGCGTACAGATTATAAACAAGCTGAAATCAAAAGAAAAGGAAAGAATATAGGCATTATAGTGATTTGAGGGTGGAATCGAGGTAGTTTATTATTTAATTGTAGTAAAATCTTGCTGGAATCTATAGTTATATGTGAATTAAGTGTCTGTGATTTTGTTTTGGGCATTACTTGTTATTATTAATTATATTTTAGCATTGACCATTAATATTGACTTGATATAAGATGATTCTAATATATAGATCACATTGATATGATAAATGGATTCGGTGTCACACTCCCACTATTATAGGATCAAGTACCATGCTTGTACTGGTACATGGACTAAGCTCTTCCTACATATCATATTTGTCACAACCCAAATCATAGATTATGAGGGCACCTACCCAGTCAATCCTAGATAGTAGAACTTTTACCACCCAACCATTAAATTATTGTAGAAGACATTTAAAATATCCTTAAGTATAAATAATTATATAAACCTTCTGTTTAAAGAACATTTATCATATTAATACATTACAGAAGTAAATTAAACAATTTTCAAGAACCTAGTCTAAATATTTATAAGATCACTAAACAAATGGAAGGATGACCCGAGGCACAATTTTAATGTATGAGAAGAATGACGGGAGCGGTAGAAGAATAATCGCCACTATAGGTATATAGACTCTAACTAGCCTACAACATGGCTATATCCCTAAACGGAGATATATGAAGTACAATATCAGTACAACCATATGCATTATTGGTATCATGGATTGTCCAAGGTTAGAAACAAATAAGAGTGTATAACAAGAAAGAAAGATTATGAAGGTATAGTATCAGTATAACCACACGTATTAGTAGGTATTATCGGCCGACCAAGGTTAGAAAAACATAATAACTTCTACCAAACAAGAAAGACCATGAGAAGTATACAAGTTTAATAATTGAGCACACTTTACTTACTTTGACTTTTAACCTTATGACCTTACCTTTATTTAAGGAATATTAATTTATCCTAAGGGCATGACTAGCTAACATATTCTATGAATTAATCCAACTATCAATTCTTAAGCACATACCTTATTATAGAAATATAGTATATTTCTTCCTGTCTTTATCTTATTAATCAATTTTTTGTGACAATTCTTGATTCCTATTATACTACCATTAAACATTAGGACTGATACAACTAAGACAATTTTTAGACACAACAACTTCGCGAGAAATGACATTACAATTTACAACAATTTTACAACTCTATACATAGGAGAGTAATATTTATACATAATTCAGGACATGCCTTGTATTCACACTTTTACACAATGACAAATCACATCCATCAACATAACCGGTCAACTCAAGAAGCCATTGTATCTTATCAAATAAATAGTCCATACACAAAAACATGACATATCATCAACATAAGTTGGTCCACTTAAGGAACCATCAATTACATAAATATAAATGTACATTCAAATGAATATAAATGAATGTATGGATGCAAGATGTGTGCATCATCTCTTTCTCTTCTCCATCTCTGTAATACCCCAAACTTTTTTTAAGTCAAATCTAGTCTCTAGAAGAGTTAGTGATGTCTTTTTAAATAATTAATGTTTAAATAAGATAGAATTTCCTCAATAATATCAATTTCGTCCAAATCTGGTATTAGAGTAAAAAGTTATGGATGTTTTATAGAGAATTGTCAAAACTGCCCAGAAGCGACGGTCAGGCCAGCGAACCATCGAGCTAGCGATGGACCGTCTCCCAAGCCGTTACGACTAAGGAAGTGAAGCTATCTTCTGGCAAAGTGCAACGGTTAGGACCGATGGACCATCGAGCTAGCGACGGACCGTCGCCCAAACCATCGTAGATGAGGCAAGAAGTTTAGGTTTGGCCAAGTGCGATGGTCAGGACCGACGGACCATCGAGCTAGCGATGGACCATCACCCAAACCATCGCAGATCAGGCCGAAAGTTCAGGTTCTTGCCAAGTACGACGGGATTGACCGACGGACCATCGAGCCAGTGATGGATCATCGCCCAAACCATCGCCACTTCCGATCAGCAATTTTAAGCCATTTTTAAAAAGGGTATTTGGGTCTTTTTCAACTAGTTTTAACCCCTAATTATAGCAAACCAAAGCTCATAACTTTATTATTCATCTACAACACCAAATTAGAGTTTCTATCAAAGATTAAGACCCAAGAACAAGATCCAAACCCTTCTTCAAGAAAATAATATATTCAAGTTCTTCAGGTCCAAGAAATTCAAGAAACTCATAAATCAAGGTATGTCAAGTGTTGAAATTCAGGTCCATGTTGTTGTGGGATTTTGATTCATGTTTTAAATTACATATTCCAATGATTGATCCTAGTATGTGATTATTTGCATAACATTAATTATAAACCATTCAAATTGTAAATTTATTTATGCAACCATGATAATTATATACATTGATGATGGTATAACCAAAGTATGATCCCCATATGTTTGACTAAATGCCTATGAGAAGGAAAAAGTACCATTATAGTATGATAGTATGAAATCCCCATTTATGTACAAGTTAATGCATGTAAAGTGTTTGGTGAAATGTCTTAGTCAATGAATTATGGATATATGTGTAGCCATTGTTGTGCTTTTGAACTTGTGCCATGAATTACTTTAATGCTATCGAGTCCTAGGTGTATTTATACCCGATAATGTAGTTGTGTGCCTATAGCCAGTGTCAGTTTCATGATAATCTCAGTCACGCCATGATCAGTAAAATTCAGTCAGTTACATGACTCAGGAAAGCTCAGTAATCTCTTGAACTCAGTCAGTTAACAGAATTCAGTAACATTCCATTAGTTCATAGAGTTCGGTGTACTCAGTCCAGTATGTTTAGTTCAGTGTCTATTCAGATGGGAGTAGGATTCAGTACTGAGTGAGCCCAAGGATGGGAACTCACCTATTAGTAGAGGGTGTGATTCTTAAAAGAAATCCTTATGCTCCAAAACTACGTAGCCAGCATAGGTTGAGACATCAAACCTTCTAGATGAGGGTTGATGAGGTGGATCAACACTGCCATACGAAGGTCCCATCATTATCCTTTGGGGACACTACCAGATGAGGGTCACTCACAGCTTGTCCTTACTAGTGGCGTGGTATTGACACCCTTCCAATTCGGGTTACAGATTGGACCCCAACTGAGCAATAATAGCTTATTATGGGCATGTCGGTTAAATGAGTACTTTCCACAATCTCAGTCTTAGTATTATTAAAAGAACTTAGATAGTTCTTTAGATTCAAGACTTTCAGATACAGTAATTCAGTTCTGGACGAAACTCAGCTAGTTCCATCAGAATAAGGACTGTCAAACATAGTCACTTAGTTAATAATATATCAGTTATACGAAACTCATGTTATCAGTATTCAGACTCAGTAGTCAGTATTATCACGATCTCATTTATAGTTACGTATTCATGCATGTATTCTCACGTTGATGCTATTCAGTCAGTTAGTATTTTTCATGCATATGAACCCCATGCATTCAGTTTACCTCACTTTCATACCAGTATATTCTCACATACTGACGTATACTTTTCTTCTACACTATGGTGTTTTATACCATAGTTTTAGAAGTAGGAGCTCCAAAACAACCTTAGTAGATAAGCCGTTCAGCAGACAGACTAGCAGTGAGTCCTCATCATTCGAGGATCATCATTCGAGGATGTTATTATTTGACTAATTCATTCTTTCAGTTCTTAGTTTATTTCAGTAGTTAGAGTTAGTTGGGGACATATCCCATCCACTCCTTATACAGACAGTTTAGAGGCTTTCAGACTAGTATGTTCAGACAGTTATTTCAGTCGTTTTGGTATTGATATACCGTATCTCCAGATGTTATGTTTTATCATATTTTGTACCTTATGGCCTTTTAGCCTTTTATTCCCCATTTATATAGTATGTTATGCAGTGCTTAGTTACAGATATCAGTCATGGGTAAGCTTGTGGTACTTCGGGGTCATAAGCATCGTGTGATGTTTTGAGTACCAGATTCGGGGCATTACAATCTCATCAATGTCATTCTTAACATCATGGTTTCAATATCAACACGATAATCATCAAATCATAATTTTCCATATGATAAACAACATTATAAATATCATGATCTGGACATCATCATCAATATCATCATTGCATTATCACAAATATGTATGAATATGCAAATGTGAGATGACGATAATAATCACAGGTTCATCATTTCACATAACAACGAATATCAACTAACATATGAAATTACAAGTACGCACAAGGGAAAATTCCCAACTTATTCAATCGGGCATTATTAAACTCAATCATCAATCACAATAGGTTTGAAAACCAATCATTCATGTATTTATATAGGAATTCACATTCCACCAAGGTTGATATTTATAATACAAACTATCATCCTATTTGATTCTCCAATCTAACCCTCCTATATTTATATTTAAATAGGTAAATTCAGTTACTAACTAGGAACTCTTACAATCATGTCATCACTAGGTTCAAGACACTATCCCCTTATTCAACTTACAACTCTAGCTACATTTATCAACCTTTACGCATCTTACTTTCTAGCACTTACCCAACTAGACTTTTGTCTCTTAAACTATATATAACCTCTTCTTATCAAAATCAGTCCTTCTAACTATCTTATAATAGGAATATCTCATACTTTAAATATATATAGTATCAGGTTCACCCTTTTATATGTATTAAGGATTATTTTTATGGATTACTAGATGTCTTAATCCTTTTATTATTATTCACATTCGCATATTAAAATCTATAATTCATAAAGTAAGTCATGCAATTACAATCACCCTTAAATTAATTTATACAAAACATAATAACATAAAAATGTATGATTATTACATTATTGGCATATTTTATCAATCTTAACTCTGTGCCTACGGGCTTAGACATGAAATCTCTCACCAACTACAGTTATCACATGAAAGTAATCCCACTCTACTACATATACAACCATAACCTACCTTAATCAAATATATTAGGACAAGAAAGACACACCACGAATCTATGAAACAAGTTCTTGTAAGAGTAATTAATCAAATACTCTTCAAATAAATATTTTAAAGATTAAACCCACTAATTCTATCCTAATTCATACTCTAAAACATTAACCAAGGGTAAATTACCCACTATTAAGCTCTATCATATTAAACTCATTTCCATTAATGGAGTTTCAAGGCTAATTAAATTCAATGTTCCCCTACCATTAATTTCATGTCTTAAAATCACTAATTCATTCTAGAAATCATTAGTTAACAATTTTGAAGTAATTTCAGCTGATCTTAACCCAACACATAGTTTTTTCCCAAAATATTATGAACATAGGGTCTAAGTCCCCCATAATTCTACCGTTGAAGATCATTCTATTAATTCTAGTATGTTAATGAATTGAAATATAAATAAAATGACCAAATAAACTTACATCAACAAAGAATTTTCACCAAAGAAGTTGGGAAATCTCTCTCCACAGGATTTGGGATGAAGATTTTGAATTAAAACTCACAAATTGGTTAAATCTGAGGTAATAAACACCTAGTTACCATAGTAACGGTAGCAATATGGTGGTTTACTTCTTAGCTCAGAAAGTGTTCAGTAAATTTAAATTCTTTTTACTCTAAAGGTGGATTAACAAATGGCAAAATTCATTGGAAATAAGACTCAAAGATCTTTCTTTTGATGGGTAGCTTACCTATTACTCTTTATATTTTAAGAGATATGCTCATTTGAAGTTGACCCTAGTTTAAACTTAGCTCAAAACTCAATTGGTAAGAAAACTTCTAAATTACCTTTGTGCTAAGTATTTTATATGACCTTAGTACATATCTAATACACTCTCATACTAAAGAATTTGTCTTATAACTTATGGTGAAAGAGGTTATTATGTTTTTACCACAGATGTCTTTGGTAGCAACATCATAAGTAATTAGGTTAGATACAAATTTATCTACTGGTCATATACCCAAATGATCATTGGTGACGTTAAGAGTCTTTTGCACAATTCTCAAAATTTAGCATATGCAACAAGTCGACACACCTCATGCCACTAATATCTAAGCACAACACATGTTCACTATAACCTAAGAAAAATAATTGAAAATGAAATTTATGTAATGGATTATCTATAATAACTTGAACACCATACAATATTATAGCGTACGAACATTTGGGGGCAATAATGGAGATAATGGGGGATGAAAAACTAAACCAAGCATTCTTACAGTTGCAATGGTAAATTTACCATTGTAGCAGTTCGCAGGCCTATTGAGGCCACCGCTGCCTGTTACTTCACTGCTACAATAGTTCCAATGCAGTAATGCAAGACCTCATCCAAGTTCAGTACATTTCATAGCACAACTCTCCAAATTTGACATTATGAACTAACCATTTTATTGTAATTGCCATAAATAAAGTTCTACCAATTTTTTTTATGCCTCAAAGGTTTCTATAACTTCCTAAACATTGTATTCTAACACAATAACACCAAAATGCACAAGTCAACACATCATGTGTTAGAACATAATTTCTCGGATCATAATGGTACCTACTATAACCCATCAGTAGGCAAGACAACCCCGTAGTTCGGAACTACTAGTAGTGGACTACCTAAAAGGATAAAAAGAAAGAATACAGAATATATGTAATAAATGCAAACATATACAAGATAATCCCTAAACCTAGTGGTATCAGTATGTCACAACCTAAAATTAAGGTTCATGATGGCACTTGTCGAGGCGTAACTTGACAAGTAAGCCTATAACCCAAATTGATACACAAAAAGGGGAAAAGATAGAAATACCCCCAATGTTAGGCTTCTAGAACAAAGCCGAACCATATAAGATAATTAGTGCATAAAGAATATAATCAACAACAAAACCATAACTCCAAAAACCTAATGTCAACAGTATAAAAACCTATCTAATACAACGTGAATCCAAAAAAATACTTAAGATGTCCAAATACAAGAGAAACTCTATCTCTAAAATGAAAGCAAAGACATTGTCTGTAGGAAAGGTAGTAGAATATATCCGAACGTTTGAAAGTCAACCATTACTACGAAAGCACCAAATATCACCCGAACAAACCAAGCTGGTATGCACTCATACTAGGACCTACACCTCAAGGGCGTAGTAGGCATGAGTACGATCCATTTGTACTTAGTAGATATCATAAGACAACCAAGAAAAGTAGATAATAAAACATACGAAATACACATAAAGTGCACGTCACCTACAATCAGAATATGTCCAACAATGGTAGCCCACACCGCTTGTACTAAAAGTTCTAATATATCACATGTATTCACAACAAGAATAACAAAATAAAACACAAGTATACATTATTTCACGTACATGTAGAAACAAAGTCGAACATATATATTCAAGATCATGAAGTACAAATAACAGAACATAGATCAAATAGATATTGCAATGAATATCCTCCCCAAAACAACCCTCGGGGAGGGTCTTATAAGATGTCACATTTTTTTGTTATAAAAAGGTATTTCCAGTGTTTCCAAAATATTTGCACGATGGTATCATTTATTTCATGAATGTGTATTATATGAGGATGAGATAATCAAAAGAAATTGCAATGAATATTTCCACAACTAACCACAAGATGTACTTCCATAACAAACCACAATGATATATTCCACAACCACGTGAGCCAATATCCACTCATTATTTTCCATCATCCATGAAATTCCATATGATTCTTATGCCAATAAAGTATTAATATAGTACAATAGACCAATGGTACCACATAAGGCAATGCAACAACATAATACAATTATTCACAAGTATATTAGGCTATCCATATCACATAGGACCCCACATGGTCACTCAAATCCCCATAATATCTGAAAATAACAATTACATCCCACATAGGCTCCCACACGAGCACAATACATTAAGATAACCAATTTCATGATTAGCTCCCATCCCCTTCACATGCACTTTGTATACAAATTAACTACCTATCCTAGTCATAAGAGTTAAGCCATAACCTACCTTGAAGACCAAAATCAATCTAAAGCACTTCAACCACAAAGCCTTACTTCTCATGAACGGTCCCAAAATCAACTAAAACTAAGAAATATAGAATATATTCATCAAAACAAGGCTAATGATACCTTGTCACTTTTGATTTGGTGTAAAAATAGACCCCTAAAATGGGTTTTTTAAAAAAAAGGGCAAAATCGTAATTCTTAACCTATATTTTTTATCTTTACTGGGTAAAACCTTTAAAATTCATTTTAAAATCAAGAATTGAAGTTGTTTTAAAGTGGAAATTGGGGAAAACTAGTAATTATAGGATTAAGAACATTATTAAAGGGGAAATCAAGTACTAAGGTTTTGGTGTTTTTGGATAATTAATCAAGAAATTTGACAAAGAAAATGATGAACTCTCACTTTAAATCTACATGAGAAACAAGAAATAGATTATAATCTAGCTTCCTAAGCACCCATAAGCTTCACTTTTAAGCTCTCAAACTATTTTAGGGTTTATCTCTCAACAGGCTAGATGAAAAATGAGCAAAATCAGGTAAAAAGAGGCTATTTATACACATAACAGGTTACCAGGTACATAAGGCACAAAACTCATTCCTCAAATGAATTTTACCCTTTGTGATCCGGGTTGCACTATGGTGCACTAAATTTTTTAAGTCCAAAATGGACTTTGATAGGGTGCCTAGAATACATTTGGAATCCGATATATACAAACAAACTCTGTAAACACACTAAATTCGGTGCTTTGAAATCATTGGCAATATCAGAATTCAAAAAAAATATTATTTTCACAAAGTCAACCCTAAAAATCCAAAATCACAATTGTCCAAATTGAGGGTCAAAATGAGATTTTAAATGCCATAAAACTATACTAACCATGTTACTTTCCTAAAATTGATGTTTTGAATTTGCTGGAGTAATTCGTTCAGCTATTCGTTCCATGGATCAAAAGATAACCACAACAGTCCAAAATAAGTCTTTAGAAGCCTCTAAAAGCCACAATATGGCACAAATGGTACCAAAATGCATCGAGAATCATTCCAATCACCTCACACCCTAGAAATATCACAACGAAATTAGGGGGAAGGACTAAAATAGTCAAATTACACAAAATTACAAATTTCACATATTTCATTAAATTTCAGACTCGACCTCTAAAGTAGCCTCATCTATCGGTCGATATCGCCAATAAAAATTAAAAACAAGGATAGCTCTAGAATGCAACCATCTAACATCCCTTGCCAAAATAGGGAGCAACTTCTCAACAAAAGGTAATTGCACATATAACTGAATCGACTCTCAACAAAGACATGAAACTCATCCAAAATATAACAACAAAGCATAAAAACATGAAAAATAGGATGAATAGTTGATAAATCTGGAAGCAAAGCTATCTCATAAGCCACATCACCAACAGTTCAAAAAATCTCAAATGGACCAATATACCTTTGGCTAAGCTTGTCCATCTTCTCAAATCTCATCACATCCTTCACAGGTGAAACTCAAAGGAAAAGATGATCACCAATACCATATTTCAAGGTACGAAGACAACGTTCTGCATAACACTTTATCCTATACTGAGCTGCTCAAGTCTATCCTAAATGATTTAGTCTTTGTCCAAAGACTCACGAAGCATGTTTGTACCATGGGGTCTCACCTCTGAAACATAAAACCAACCCACTAGAGAGTGACAATGCCTACCATACAAAGCCTCAAAAGAAGCCATGTCGATAATAGAATAGTAGCTATTATTATATGTAAACTACGCTAATCGCACAAGCCACCAAAATCCATCACACAACTGTAGAGTATATCCTATAAAACCTCGATAGTCCAATCCAACTATCCATCAATCTGGGGTGAAATATTATACTAAGGTCAACTCGAGCGTCCAATTCATCCTGTAAAGTCCTCCAAAAATGTGAAGTGAACAAAGAACCCCAATTTTAAATGATAGACACCCACACACCATGCAGTCATATAATCTCGTAAATATAAATACGATCCAGCCACTTAGCACTATAAGAGACTTACATAGGATGAAAATATATGGACTTGGTCAATCGATATATGATGACCCAAACACTATTTGATCCATGGGAAGTGTGAGGCAATTTGGTCACGAAATCAATGGTAATCCACTCCCATTTCCACTCGAGAATGGGTAACTCTGAATCAATCCACCTTGTCTCAAATGATCAACCTTCATTTACTGTCAATTGAGGTAACGAGCTATAAAATATTCTGCATCATTCCTCATACCTCCCCACCAGTAACCCCGTATAAATCAGGCTTAATTACCGCAATCATTGTCTGAGGGCGCGATCGTAGCCAGTCAATATTGGTCAGCCACAACAATCGCATGGATGTTTTCGTGATCGTAGTAGTTGTGATCGTGGAAAAGCCAATGCAATCGTGGAATAGAAGTATTTTGGCCTAATCTAGTTCCGTAATTTCACTCAGCCAAATCCCATTCCTTTTAGAGGCTAAACCTCTTTCTTCTTTGGGTATTCTAGACTCTAGAAATATTTTAAATTTGAGTTTTAAACCGTAAATTGGGCAAGAATTGTATTTTGATTTGGAGACTTTAAATTTAGTACTTTTGAAGAATAAATGGTTTGAACAATTCCTATGGTTATTTTTCTCGCTTTTCTTCATGAGAAGCTTATATTCTATTATCTTGGTATTATGTTTAACTATGGTGCAATTATATTTGGGTTGAGATGCATTGGTGTATATGCCAGTTTGTTAATGGTGAGTTTTACCATTGCTTGGTTAGATTAGTTAGGGTTTGTGAGTGAAAGACCCAAATACCCAAAATGGGTTTGTGGGTGAAAACCCCAAATTCTTGAAAGCTCAAACCATCCTTGAAAAAAGGATTTTAGTGAACTTTTGGAACCTATATTATCCTTGAAAGAGGGATGCGGGGGACAAGGCAATGGTAAAAAATTGATGGGTGTAGTTTGATAATTTTCACTATTTTAGAAATAACGGTGATTCTGAAGTTGACTATATCTTTGGTATCTTCCTAAAAATAGGGCTACCCAATTGAGGTAATAGGTGAATATAATTAACACACTTGATAGGTATCAAAAAGGGTCAACAAATGAAATTCTTGAGGTTTTGTTGGCCAACTAGCCTCAAGGATATTAGACCAAGCCCAACATATTGTTAACAACTAGAATGTACACCAAATCTTCATATACCTATTCATAATTTTCCCTTATGAAGATATAATCCCAATATTCTCCACATACTGAATTAAATCACAATTGTTGTATAATTTTTGAACTTGAGTTACTATTGACAAACACTTTCCAAAAACAAACCCCACTAATTTTAAATCATGTTTTTTAATTTATTTACACTTTAGGTATCTTCTTAGTAAATGTTAATACCCATAAAACTAGAATTCTAATTTAACTCCTTGTAAATTCGACCTCAACAGAATTTGAGCTATTGACAACGACCATCCTCTACATAATTGAATGGTATAGGTAAGCATTTTAAAAATGGCACCATTGTTGAAGAGTGAAATCTAGTTTTCACTTATGCTTTATTGATTCTCACTTAGGGTGTTGACACGACCCAAACTAGGTCTTTGTCATAAAGGGTATCTCAAGTCCATCCAGGATCGGACACCACCTCCATTATCCAACCCAACCTCCAAACACATGCCCTGAGTCAGCTAAATTTTGTGAATATAACAAAATAGTGTAGGAGTACAAATCTAGACTCTGGGATAGGTGTATGACCATGATCAATCCAAACAAGTCCAATATTCCAATACCAACAAACCACCATACCCAAACTAATAAAATGTAACGCCCAAAATTTTATTCCGAGATGCTACACGGTGCTTAGGGCTACCCGTAGCCCAAAGCTAACCCTTGAAGACAGAAACTACCTCAAGGAATTCAATTCATCAATAGTCATGCACAACCAAGAGATATACAACATCGGGTTCAAGAGAAATACTAGAAAATACTAGACTGTACAACCAAAATATATTGAATATCTGTACACACCAACCCTCTAGTCTGAAAAAGCCTCTATACATCAAAATTAAGGAGCCATTGGGACAAATCCCCAACTGACTCAATAGTATGAAAACCATAACACCAAAATGATATCATAAAAATATCGACACAGTTCTTAAACCATGAGGACTCACCACTGAGGAAACTTAGTTGAGGCATTGGAATATTGCTAATGCGGTTGCGGCTAAGTACCTGAACCTACATTACGAGAAAATGTAGCCCATAGAAAAATATGTGGGTCAGCACTTTGGAATGTACTAAGTTTGTGGGGGTGCATAAAACAATGCAAATATCATTATCAATTTCATAAAAATATGCATACGTACAATGATGGCTCACTTGGCTTTAGTTAGATTGAAACATGTTTTTCATGATCTCATAGTAAATAAATCATATGATAAAAGACTAAAAAATCATCCATAAATCTTCAAGATTTCTTCAAGAATCAAGTTCCTCATAGTGTGGGGTTCAACAATCATTTATTAAAAGTGCAGATAGAGTCTCAAGCACTTGAATTCTTCCAATTTCAAATATTAAGGTATGTGGGGTTTGAACAAGAGAAATTCTTTCGTTATTGTGCCCAAAGCTTTGATTTCTATCATGGATTTATATGATTTTTCAAGTGGGTTTATACCCAAATTACTTGATCATGAGATTATAAGAATATAAATTGTTCAAGCTTTATTATACATGATATTTTACTATTCCCAAGTTATGATTTGATATTTAATATTGTGAATTTCATATTTCTATCATAAATTGATATTTCAAGTGCTTTCAAGATATGTGTCAAGCTTTAAGCTTCCTTATGAAAAATTGGATTATTGAGTATATTGATTCATGAGATTGAGTTGTTACAATGAGTCTTGATATTTCTTCAAAGTTGTTGATGTTTCCATTATTTAATGAATTGATATATTTTGATATTGAGAAAAATTGATTTAATTTGAGTCGAGTTAGGAATTCACAAATTGATTATGATTTGATAAATGAGAAAAAGATTTGATTTGGTCATCATGATAAACCCTCATGATGTTTGTGGAGGATTTCCTAATGCGTTCTGAGCTTGTGTCTGGGAGTAGTATTTACCATAGAGTGGGAAATATGGTATTTCCCCCTAAACTACATTCCACCGTAGGATTGATATTGATAATTGTGGGCCAGAGGCCGAGTATGAAATTGTAATCACTAAATTTAGGTTGTACTTCCTGGCAAAAGTACGACGTTCCCACCAATGTGGGTTTCTCTCCTTAGGAGGGCAAAACATTGGAATCCATGTAGCTCATATGGTTTTTGTCTATTATAAAAACCTCCCATGTCCATAAGAGTTGAGTTTCTTGAATTAGCGAGTCACTCCGAGTCTTGTGTTGAAGAGTTGAGTTATTTATGATGATATATGAGGTTTTTATCATATGATTTATTTACTATGAGTTCGTGAAAAGTATGTTTCAATCTAGCTCTAGCCAAGTGATCCATCATTGTACATATGCATATTTTTATAAAATTGACGATGATATTTGCATTGTTGCATGCACCCCTACATACTCAGTACATTCCAAAGTGCTGACATATATATTTTCCTATGGTCTACATTTTCTCGTAATGTAGGTTTAGTTACTCATCCGCAACCGCATTATCAATATTTGAGTGCATAAACTACGTTCTCTCAGTAGTGAGTCCTCATAGTTCGAGGACCGTGTCTATATTTTTGTGATATTATTTTGTTATTATAGTTTTCAGTACTGTTGAGTCAGTTGGGGGTTTCTCTCAATGGATCCTTGATTTTGATGTATAGAGGCTCTATCAGACAAAAGGATTGGTGTGTATAGACTTTCAATATATTTTGGTTGTACAGTGTAGTATTCTCTAGTATTTCTCTTAAACCCTTTGTGGTATATCTCTTAGTTGTGCATGACTATTGTTCAATTGAATTCCTTGATGTAGTGTCTGGCTCCGAGGGTTAGCTTAGGGATACAGGTATCCCTAAGCACCGTATGGCATCTAAGAATAAAATTTTGGGGCGTTACAAAGATTTCTATAAGAGCCTAAGGTTTAAGGAGTCCTAGGGAGTTCGACAAGCCACGTTCCCTAGAGTTTTGATCATCGATGTGTAGCGCGCCACATCTATGAGCAAGAGGCTATGGAACGTTTTAGGAAAATTCATTTCTTTCTTTCTAAAGTTTATCGTGCCTACAACTGTCTCTTTATCTATGATTAACTTGCTCTCTCTTATAACAGAAAATTCCTCCTCACCGAGCTCGTAGAAAGAACGAGCAACCTCCATCCGTTGATCCCTTGAATGGGCATGTGTCTCATAAAGAATTCCAAGAATCTTTTCAGGCGCTAGCCCAGGCACTTACTGCTAATGCTCAAGCAAACACCCAATCTACTATTCCATCTCTGCAAAAGAATATTTCTGTTGCAGCTCGAGTTCATAACTTTATGCAGATGAATCCGCCTGAGTTCTATGGGTCGAAGGTAGGTGAAGACCCATAGATGTACTTGGATGAAGTAAGAAAGATCACCCAAATTATGCATGTGACTGAGAAGGAGAGTGTTGAATTGGATGCCTATCGAATGAAAGATATTTCATATGATTGGGTGGAGATGTGGAGGATGAGTAGAGGGGTGGATGTCACTCCCATGACTTGGCAGTTATTCCAGGATGCATTCTTTCATAGATTCTTTCCTCTTCAGATGAGGGAAGCAAATATAGAGGAATTTATGAATTTGAGACAAGGATCCATGACTGTTAAGGAGTATTGTCTTAGATTCAATCAGTTACCCAAATATGCTTCTAGTATGATGGCTGACTCCAGGACCATCATGAGTAAGTTCATGACCGGTGTGTTGAGTTACATTGTGAAAGAGTGTAGATCTGCTATGCTTAATAGGGAGATGGACCTTTCTCGGTTGATGATACATGTCCAACAGATTGAAGCTGATAAGGTGAAAGAATGTGAGAGAGTAAGAGGGAATAAAAGAGCTAGATCATAGCAGCAGGGATCCAGTCAGTCCAGATTCCATGCAGGGAACCACCCTCAATTCCAGGGATGTCAATTTATGCCCGTGCCTTCCTCAGTTAGTTCACCCGCGCCTAGAAGAAAGAAGGAGTAGAGGAATAGGCCTATCCCATCCAGGTCTCAAGAAAGTGTAAGTAACAGACCTCATTCTCCTTCATGTGCCAAGTGTGATAGAGATCATTTTGGTGAGTGTTTTGTTGATCAGAAGGGTTGCTTTGGTTGTGGTAAGTTGGGCCACCAACGTAGAGATTGTCCGTATACTAGATAGGGGAGTCGAGATGCTAGTTCCCAGAGTTAGTCTACCAATTCCCACTCTCCCTTAGTCCACCTAGTTCCTCTTTAGGGTGCCTCTTCTAGTACTGCTGGCAGTTCGCGCAAGAATTGCTTCTATGCTATACCACCTCGCCAGGAGCAAGAGGACTCTCCAGATGTTATCACTGGTATGATCCGTGTCTTTCATTTTGATGTGTATGTATTGATGGACCCCATTTTGAGTTTTTTTTATGTGACACCTCTGGTTGCAGTAAATTTTGAGATTGACCCTAAACAGATTCCTGAGCCTATTCTGGTTTCTACCCCGGTGGGAGTATCTATTATTGCTAAGAGAGTGTATAAGAAGTGTCCTATCTCTATCCTTCATTGGGTCACATGTGCTATTTTGATTGAGATAGATATGGTTGATTTTGACGTCATTCTGGGTATAGATTATCTTTACTCGTGCCATGCGTCTATAGATTGTCGTACCCGAGTGGTCAAGTTTCAGTTACCTAACGAGCCCATTTTTGAGTGGTCCGGGAGTTCTGTAACTCCGAAGAGCCATTTCATATCCTACCTCAAAGAAAGGAAGTTGATTTCCAAGGGTTGCATCTATCACCTAGGCGAGTCAAAGACCTAAAGTCTAAGACTCCGACTATTCAGTTAGTTAGAATTGTTAATGAGTTTCCTAATGTTTTCCAGGAAGATCTCCCAAGGATCCCATCTGATAGAGAAATAGAATTCGAGATTGATCTCCTTCTCGAAACTCAGCCTATTTCCATTCCTACGTACCGTATGGCTCCCACAGAACTTAAAGAGTTGAAGGAGCAACTCAAAGATCTCGTAGACAAAGGCTTTATCAGAAAAAGTGTTTCCCTGTGGGGTACACCTGTTCTATTCGTGCATAAGAAAGATGGTACATTACATATATGCATTGACTACCGTCAACTCAACAAGGTAACTATCAAGAACAAGTACCCTCTTTCTCGAATTAATGACTTCTTTGATCAGTTATAACGTGTGAGATACTTCTCAAAAATAGACCTTAGATCCGGCTATCATCAGCTTAAAGTGAAAGAGTGTGATATTCCAAAGACAACCTTCCAAACCTGTTATGGTCACTTTGAGTTTCATGTCATGTCCTTTGGGTTAACCAACGCTCCAACAACCTTCATGGACCTCATGAATCGAGTATTCAAGCAATATCTTGATATTTTTGTCATTGTATTCATAGAAGATATTCTTTTGTATTCCCAAAGAGAGGATGATCATGCTGACCATCTTTGAATTATCTTGCAAACTCTTAGAGATCATCAATTATTAACTAAATTTAGCAAATGTGAATTTTGGCTAAGGACAGTTGCTTTTCTGAGTCACATTGTTTTTGTCGAAGTCATTAGAGTCGATCCCCAAAAGACAGAAGTTGTAAAGAATTGGGCTAGACCTACCTTCCCATCCGACATTAGGAGTTTCTTGGGTCTATATGGTTACTACCATCATTTTATTAAGGGATTCTCTTCTATTGCATCTCCTATAATCCGATTGACCAAAAAGAAAGTTAAGTTCCTGTGGTTGGAACCTTGCGAGAAGAGTTTTCAGGAGTTAAAGACTCGACTCACTTCAGCCCCAGTATTAGCTTTACTCATTGGTACTGATGGTTTTGTGGTGTATTTTGATACTTCTAGAGTTGGTTTGGGTTGTGTGTTGATGCAGAGGGGTAAAGTTAGAATTACCCAACCCATGATCTTGAATTAGTAGATATAGTTTTAGCTTTGAAAATCTGGAGACATTATTTGTATGGTGTTCATGTTGATGTATTTAATGATCACAAAATTCTGCAGCATGTGTTTACTCAGAGGGAGTTGAATCTTAGACAAAGAAGATGGTCAGAGTTACTAAAAGATTATGATATGAGTGTGTTGTACCACCCGGGCAAGGACAATGTTGTGGCAAATTCTCTTAGCATGTTGTCTATGGGTAGTGTAGCTCATGTAGAAAATGATAAGAAAGAATTGGCTCGTGATGTGCATCATTTGTCTAGGTTGGGTGTTAGACTACTTGATTCCGCTAAAGGGAGTATATTAGTTCAGAGTAGTTCTGAGTCCTCTTTTGTCTCGGAGGTAAAGGAGAAGCAAGACAGATATCCTAGTTTGGTAAGACTGAAGGAGTCAGTTAAATACCAAAAAGTTGAGGGTTTCTCCCAAGGGGGAGATGGTGTGTTGAGATTACAGGGTAGATTATGTGTTCCTGATGTTGATAATTTAAGGCAGAGAATTATGGATGAAGCGCATGGCACGTGATATTCTATTCATCCCGGTTCTACCAAGATGTACCATGATTTGAGGGAAATCTATTGGTGGAACGGTATGAAGAAAGACACAGCAGGATTCGTGGCAAAGTGTTCTACTTTTCAACAGGTTAAGGTAGAGCACCGAAAGCCCAGTGGTGTAATTCAAGAGTTTAGCATTCCTACTTGGAAGTGGGAAGAAGTGAATATGGATTTTGTAATTGGTTTGACTCCTTCTCGTCGTCATCATGATTCGATTTGGGTTTTAGTAGGTTTGTTGACTAAATCAACTCATTTTTTGCTTGTTCATTCGTCTTATACAGTTGAGGATTATGCTAGATTGTATATTCAATAATTCATTAGACTTCATGGAGTTCCTTTGGCTATTATCTATAATTGGGGAACTCAGTTTACTTCCTAATTTTGGAGGGCTTTTCAGAAAGGTCTCGGTACCCAAGTTCTTCTATGTTCTGCTTTCCATCCGCAAACAGATGGTCAGGCTGAGCGGACCATTCAGACTTTAGAAGATATGTTGAGGGAATATGCACTTGATTTTAAATTTAGTTAGGCTTAGAAATTTCCATTGATCGAATTTACATATAACAATAGTTTCCATGCTAGTATTCAGATGGCTCCGTTCGAAGCTTGGAAGATTAATGTCCTTAAATAAAAACCCAAGATATATTTCTTAAGAGAATTGGAAGAGAGAATAAAGAAATTAGGGTTTGGATAGGAGTTCTTATATATATATAGGTCTCCAAAATATGGGAAAAGACCAAAATAACCTTGAAAAAACGTCCCTTAATTTCTTAAAAAAATAGCTGACGACATTCATGACAAGACGTCAGACTTGTGACAAGTCGTCATGAAATGTCATCACAAAAGGGTGGATTTTATAATTTTCTGCTTGAGGTTGATGACATTGGTGATAAGTCATCACTGGGGGTGGAAATCTGCCTAAGGCTGACGACATTGGTGATAAGTTATCACACTTGTGACGGCTTATCACAAAATATCGTCACTTAGCGTTCCAGCCTGACATGCTGGAGTAAAATAGGCATAACTCTTGGCTCCGATAATGGATTTGGGTGAAATTGGTATGGCTGGAAAGGTAATTCAATTATTTATGTTTTGGTAGATCATGATCTCAATAATTAGTAGTATAACTATAAATATGCTCATTTGAAGTTGAATATGGAAATATCCTTCCCAATAATTCAATCGGTAAGGAATGTTTTGATTCACCTAATATCTAGGACATCTTTGAGGCCTTAATACACATCACCCTTGATAATAAAACAACCAAATCACTATAATTTAATTATCATGATCTAGAGTCATGGTTTCACTATTGGTTAGAGTCTCGGGGTATTACATAAAATAACCAAGTTCCTATCTATAACTTAACATAAAAGGATGGAACAATCATAAATTCAGTCACACAATATTAACCCTAATACCAATGCCAATACTAAGGCCTAACAACACTACCAAAACCACCCATACCAACCCATAGTAGTTCCACAAACCCTCTAACTAAGTAAAAAAACAATATCTGATTGGGACATTGACAGCGCCCAAGCACACACAAAAGTGTACGTAATCTTATCAATTAGTAAAATGTCCTTAAAAAAGCCAAGTATCGATCCTATAGAGACTTGATTCAAAAACAATTCAATTTTCGTTCACAGTTTCGATTAATTTAGTGCAAAGGTTACCAAGAAGAGTTTTTAACATTGGAAATAAAGAAAAGTAAATAATGCGTAAATAAAAGTCTTCAAATAATCAATAGGAAACAACCCAGGGTTAAAGAACTTTGAACAATCGTACCATGTCATTGAATTTTATTCATTAACTTTCTTATCTTGGTTGTTGATTCATAGGGTTAATTACATGATTATGGTTTCCCAACCTCTAAATCCTTTACCTAAGTTGAACCTCACAACTACATCATTGAGCGGGGATGTAATAGTCCACTTAAGTTCTTCAAGTTATCATCCTACATTTGAATCAATTAAAGCATCTAAGTACATCCCTGTCCTAGATACTAATTTGAATTTCTTATTTCATAAAGATATACAAACCATACTTTATTTATTCCCATGTTTTATCTCCCTAATCCCTATCTAGAGTTCACAAGGTTGACAATAGATGTATTCTAACGGGTCACGAATCCTTAAAATAGTTAAAACAAGAATAAACAAAAAACCAATAATTATAAACAAATCAAACGAATTTAGTCCAAAATAATAATACTCATGTTCTTGGACTTAACCACGGAAATGGAATTTTTATCCACTTATAGCCATAATAAATATCCAAATAATTGTATGAATGATTAAATAGTAAATAAAGCTAAATTAAATAAATAAAAACCTAAAAAGTAGTTTTGGTAGCCTCCAATGTTGTTCCAAGAGATCTAGGGTTTCCAAGATGATCAAAACGTGATTTAAAACGTTATATTTACAGTAAACAAGTCATAAACAAAATATGATTAGCTTTCCATGTTATTATCCTTCAGCTAGGCAGTTTTTTCTGCTTTTGTTGGCCACCGCATTTCAGTGACATGCCAATCCGCAATTGTCATTTTCCAGAATCTCACCGTGATTTCACTGCATCTCGGAGCCTCTTTAATTGCCATTAAAATCTACACGCGCTAGTCGGTCAAAATTTTAGGCCTGTTATAAATTCAGAGATGTTTTGAACTAGTCCATTGGACACTCCTACAGTTCACATGCGCTCCATATATTTCAGAGCTCCAAATTGAATCAATATTTGTATTGTGCTTTTGTTGAACCATTCTGAGCTTGTTGAGTTGTTCCACTTGATTTGCAGCTTTTATATCCTACATATATCATCATAATATATTTAACAAGCCTTATATAACATTAAACACAATAATTTAGAGCTCAAACCAACACAACATCCTCAACGGTAAACTAGTAACACGAGATAAGCATAGGCTAAATTCACATTGAGCTTAAGCTTATTGTTTTGACTCTTGTCTTGATCCAATTGACCCTTAAACATTATAAATAAGTTTTATCACATATAAATACATAATAAAAACCTTATTAAATAATTAAAACACATTAGAATCCAACATAATAGACTAGAAAAAACATCTAGCTCAAGCTAGTTACACTAGTTTTTTTGATTGAATTCTAAATGATAAATTTGAATCAAAACTCATGTATAACCACCATTAAACATTGTAAACAAATAATTCGACACAAATATTATTATTTATATCATTATCAACACATATAACATAATAATCATCCTAAAAACATGGCTAAGAAGACTAGAATAGTAATGCTAGAATGCATAAATTCACCCAACATCAGACATGAAACCAACCATAGACAAAACTAATATCAATGATATATCTAATTTAAAGACATCATGATATGAAATGGAGCCTTCTATAGTATGAAATCTCACCACTTTAATCCAATAGTCGATCCGAAATCTGATCACTAAGCAGGAGGAGTAGAATGGTTGGTTCCTGCATCGCGTGGGGATACAGCCACCCAAAGATGGGTTAGTGGGTGAATATTAGAATGTACTCAAGATAAGGGTAAGATAATTCCAACCATTAAAACCAAGTAACCAACCATATGCATTCATAACCATACATATATATACATAATCCATGCCAGGAAAGGGAACCAGGTTTAGCTTACCTTTAAATTTATTAATTTGGGTATATGTAACTTAACCATCCCAGAACCACCCATAGGCTATATGTGTCCTGTGTAATCCCCTGAATAGGACCTGATGTGTGTAGTCACACAAACCAAAGATACCATAGGAGTAGGGGATTCCCAAGTACCCTCCGTTCTCCATGATACATATGTACAAGTGTACCTAGGTTATTCTCGTGTACCCCATAAGTATCCTATATGGTCATCCTAACCAATACTCAAAATTGAAAACATGAGTTTCCATTGTCCATCCATTAGACTCTCACCTTCACAGTTAGCTATCACACCCTGCTATTAATTCCTAATTAAAACCTTTTCCACACAACCAAACCATGATTCCATTTATTATTAACCAAGGATATAAATAATGGTATAGTCATATCGACTATATCTTGTACGTAATGTCCTCATCTAACCTTATAGAAGAAAGGGATTCCCATGTACCTATATATTATATTATTTAGTTGCTTGAGGGATTCTCATGTACCCCTCAAGATGTTCATTATCATGTATGTTTAGGGGATTCACTTGTACCCTACAAGGTTGTTCAATTTAAATATAACCATGAACACCAAGAACTTACTATTTAACCATGCCAAACTATTTAAAACATTTAGGGTTCCATTAACAAGTTATACCACACAATATTTCCATTAAGAGTTCAACAATATAGCAAAAGCATTCTCATAGGCATTTTACAAAACATATTGGGGGCATAGTGTTTCCAAAGCCAAAACCAAACACAAAATTAACCATTCCCATACAACCTAATTTTCAATCCAACATTCTAATATGAAAACCATAATTGGTAAATGACTTGGTAAAACCATAACCAACCATTATAACCAAAACCCCCAATATATATTTGAAAACCCAAAACCATACAACAATTATGCCATAAAAACAATTCATCAAAAGATACCTTTATTTGGAACTAAAAATAAGGGAAGAGTAATATGACTTCGATTACGAAGAAAAATAGAAGAAATCACCCCTATGAGCCTCAATTGTCCACCAATTGATGAAATCCTAGACTTCCTTGACCTAAGATCCTTTGAGAGAATTTGAGAGAGTTTCTCAAGGTTTAATATTTGAATATTAGGGAAAATAATGTCCCAAATAAGTTATATATTGTGGGTCCTTAAGGGTTTAAGAGGGAAAATGTCCAGATTTCCCCCAACTTAAACTACATAAAAATCTCACATGAAGGTACGACCACCCCTCCCTCTCTGTACCCTAGGGTAGGAGTTGTCCCCTTAATCTTACCCTAGACCCCTCCTATGACCCTTAAAACTATCCAATATATGACCAACCAAGATAAATCATACCCAACCATATGATTAGTACCTGCCCAAATTGTACCCTAGGTAAAATATCAAGGACACACTAATTTTTTATGAGTTAGAACCATATGACTTGTACCCTAACATAATACATATATGATGTGCCATCATGACTCAAAAATTGGGTCGTGACAAATTGGCATCATAGCCTAAATTTTACGAATATTAATAGTGCAAAATAAAATGTCTAATACAGTCCTGCGGATCGAAATATTGACATTTTTTTCCTATCTTTGGGGGGCTATGGGAAATTCTTAGGAGTCCTTCACTTCTTTCACTCATATCATGCAAAGAGTAAGAGTTTGTTTGTTTGATTTTCTTTTAACCTTATTATATTATAATGGCTAGGGCGCATGCTTCAGTGGTACGTGAAGAGGACGTTGAGACCCAGCATCGTGATGTACCCTTAGTTAGGGATAAGGATGGGCCTCCCATAACCCCATTCCTTCACCTGAGCTAGAGACTTCTCCACCTCAGCCAGTGGTGGTCTAGGGACCAGTTAAGGCTTTACTTAGATTTATCCCCTCTTCTTTGCTTAGAGATGCTTTGATATAACTATTGAGTATTATTGATAGTTCGCACACTACTGGGATAGGAGTACAGCCTACAACTGTAGATCCTAGAGTTGAGGTTCCTTCTATTGAAGTAGTTGTTTAGTTGATAGATATTCAGCTAGTTTTAACCTAGCCTACTATGTCTGTAGAGAAGGACAATATGTTGGGTAGGTTCTTGAGGTTAACTCCACCTAGAACTTTAGGTTCTTTGAGATAGGATGCATTTGAGTTTCTAACTGCTTGTAAGGATAAGCTTCATAGTTTAGTCCTTGTTAAGACTCGTGGTGTGGACTACACCATATTTTAGTTGGACTTATCTGCTAAACACTGGTGAAAGTGATTTATGAGTTCTAGACCAACTAAATCTTCCTCTCTCTTGGGATCAGTTCTTTAAGATGTTATTAAAGAAGTTTTTGCTGCGTAGCCTTAGATATTGTTTAAGAGATAAGTTCTCTAGATTGGAGCAGGGTTCTATGACAGTCACAAAGTATGAGGCTCATTTCCATGAGTTTTCTAGACATGCGACTTTTATCTTAGATAATGAGTATTAGAGAGTTCATTACTTTGTGAGAGGATTGAAATTTCCTATTCAGATGGCTACCCATAGTTTAGTTATTACGAGTAGGACCTTTACTTAAGTTGTTGATAATGCTAGAGTGATAGAGGACATACAACGTAAGGGTTGTGATAAGAGGCCTAAGTATCAGGGAAGATTTGGTGGGAGTCATAGTAATTCCCAATTCTGAGGTGGCATTCCTTATGCTGAAAATACTCTGCATTCATCTTTTTTGCCTCACGGTCAGATTAGTTGACCGATTTAGGAAAGTCTTTAGACTGCTTATAGGGATTATTTTATTTCTAGTTGACACCCTAGTAAGAATGGTGACTAGTCTTTTAGAGGTTCACCTATGGGCTATGCTAAAGGCGGTAGCTATGGCTGGTTAGTTTAATTTATGAGGTCTTGTTCTTCCCGTGAGTCTTATTTTACTTATTGGTTTCTTTTCATTACTCTCAAGAGTTCCCTAGTCGTGAACCATGGTTGTGTCAGCCTAGGGAGCTACACACATTAGGGAGGTTCCTTCTTTAGGTAGAGATAGTTTGCAAGGTCGTAGGGGTGGTTACTAGGTTGCTTGAGATGGTACTCAGGAAAGAAGGGTAGGAGGTCAGTCAGGTGCCCAACCAGTTGGTAGTCGTGGTCAGTTGTATGTAGTACCTTCTAGACCCGAGGTTGAGTTCGGATGCTGTAGTCACACGTGTGATTTTTGTATGCCATAAGTCTTCTCTTTATTTATTTGATCCTGGATCCACTTATTTTGTATATTACTTTTATGCACCATGGATGGACTTGTCCAGTGATTTATTATCTGTTCCATTATGCGTATCTACTTTTATATGTGATTCCTTAGTAGTGAATCAAATATTAAGATCTTATGTTGTAACTGTTAGTGATGTTGATACTTATGTTGATCTTATTATTCTGGATATGTTGGATTTTGATGTAATTCTAGGCATGGACTAGTTATCCCACTATCATACAGTCATGTATTGTTTTTCCAAGACAGTTACCTTAGCCATACCCAGAGTACCCCAGTCGTGTGGCAAGGAATATTTAGTCGTGAGCCGATGTGGATAATTTCTTATGTATATCCAGACGACTTATATCAATGAGTTATGAGTCTTATCTCGCCAATGAATGTGATACCCGTGTAGAGAGTTCGATTCTTGACTCGGTTCCTTTTGTGTGTGAATTTCCAGATGTGTTTCTTAATAATCTGCCTGGAATCCCTCCTGACTGTGAGATCAAGTTTACTATTTACCTTGAGTCTGTCATCCGACCTACCTCTATGGCTCCTTACTATATGGATCTTCTAGAACTTAAGAAGTTGAACTCTCATCTCAAGGATCTTCTTGGCGAGGGGTTCATTAGAATGAGTTTGTCCCTGTGGGGAGCTACTATTTTATTTGTAAAGAAGAAAGATGGTTCGCTGCAAATGTGCATTGATTATAGGAAGCTTAACTAGGTGAAGGTGAAGAACCATTATCCTATGTCTCATATTGATTATTTGTTCGACCAGCTTCAGGGAACAACCATGTTTTCTAAGATAGAGTGAGTTTTAGTTATCATCATCTAAGGATTTGGGCTAAGGATATCCCAAAGATGGACTTTAGGACCTATTATGGTCACTATGAGTGTTTGGTGATATTTTTTGGGCTGACTAATGCCCCAACTGAATTTATGGACTTGATGAACCATGTAATCAGACCTTCTCTAGAGTCCTTTATTATTATGTTCATTAATGATATTATTGTGTACTCGAGGAGTAGTGAGGAGAATGCACAACACTTGAGGATTGTGCTCTAGGTTTTGTGAGAGCATGTGTTTTTTGCCAAGTTCTCCAAGTGCGAGTTTTGACTTAAGTCTGTTTCTTTTCTTTGATACATGGTGTCCAAGGTAGGTATTATGGTAGAGCCAACTATGATTTAAAAAAATTGTGATTGGGATAAGCCTACATTTTTAAATGAGGTTCGTAGATTTATTAGTTTGGCTGGTTATTATAGGTGTTTTTTTAAGAGCTTTGCTACTATTTTAGCCCATATGACTAGAATGACCTAGAAGGAAGTTCTTTTTTGATGGTCCGACGAGTGTGAGTTGAGCTTTGGAAAGCTCAAGAATTGTCTTACGTCAGATCAGGTGTTAGCTCTTCCAGTTGAGGGTGAGGGATTCATAATTTTTTATGATGCATATTGTGTTGGTCTTGGATGTTTATTGATTCGGTAGGGTCGTGTCATTGCCTATACTTCTAGACAACTTAAGGTACATGAGCACAACTACTTCACTCATGATTTAGAGCTGGCGGCGGTAGTGTTTTGCGATTAATATTTAGAAGCATCACTTGTATATTGTGTGTTGTGAGATTTTCACTGATCATCATAGTCTTTAGTATCTTATAACTCATACGGAGTTGAATGCTCACCAGTGTACATGGATGAAGTTTCTAAAGGACTACAATATTTTTATTTTGTATCTTCCAGGTAAGGCGAATGTTGTGGCTGATGTTTTTAGCTGCAAGGTGGTGAGTATGGGTAGTTTGTCTTGCATATCATTTTCTGAGAGGCCCTTGGCATAGGACATCCAGTCCTTTGCCAATTTGACAGTTCGCCTTGATATTTCAGATCCCGCGAGGATTTTGGCTTGTGTTGAGGCGAGGTTCTCCCTATTTGAGAAGATTTGTGATCATTAGTTTAAGGATAGTAAGATGTGCCTTCTCCATGATCGGATGGTGATTGGTGAGTCTGCGAGACATAACATGGATTCCGAGGGTATCTTGAGGTTTTAGGGTAGTGTTTGTGTTCCCTTACTAGATGATTTGATTTAGTCGATTCTACATGAGACTCAAAGCTCTAGATATTTTATTCATATCGATACAATAAAATTGTATAGAAACTTGAGGCAACTTTATTGGTTGGACAATATGAAGAGAGATATTGTAGACTTCATGGCCCGTTGCCTGTGTTGTCAGCAAGTTAAGGCCGAGCATTAGGTTCCACGCTGATTGACTTAGAGATTGCTCATTCCTTAGTGGAAATAGGAAAGGATTACCATGGACTACATAAGTAGTTTACCTCGTATTTCCTGTGGTCACAATGATATTTGGTTCATTATTGATCATTTGACCAAGTCGACATATTTCATTCTTATTCAGATAAACATCATTGCTGAGAGATTAGCCCAAATTTTTTTTGGAAAGGTAGTTCATTTGTGTAGGTTCCCTATCACTCTTATTTCAGATTGTGGTTTTGTGCTTACTTCATAGTTTTACAAAGTATTTTAGAAGGAGTTGGGTACTAGAGTGGATTTGAGTACGACCTTTCATCCGTAGATGGACTGTCAGTCCGACTGGACTATTCAGGTTCTTGAGGATTTTCTTCGAGCCTATTTTATGGACTTTAGAGGTCAATGGGATCAACACTTTGCATTGACAGAGTTTTCCTACACAACAGTTATCATTCGAGTATTGAGATGGAGCCTTATGTGTCTTTGTACGTTAAGAGATGTAATTCTCCTATAGAATGGTTTGGGACTTTCGAGATTAGAACTTCTGGTACAGATTAGCTTCAGGACTTGTTTGTTAGTGTTAGGATAATTCAGGATAGACTAACAACAACCCAGAGTAGGCAGAAGGCAGATACCAAATGTAGACTCCGTTCCTTGAAATTTAGAGTTGGTGATCGTGTTTTTATTTATTTTTCACCTATCAGAGGTTTGATGAGGTTTGGGAGGAAGGGAAAGTTTATCCCTTACTATATTGGTCTTTTTAAGATTCTCTGTGTAGTTGGTGAGGTGGCCTATGAGTTGGATTTACCACCAGACTTTGCCATTGTTCATTGAATTTTCTGTCTCTATGTTGAGTAAGTATATTCCTGATTTTTCTTATGTACTTAGATGGGAATCAATCTAGTTGGATGATCAGTTGACCTTTCTGGAGGAGCCCGTGTTGATTTTGGCTAGTGATGTGAGGAAACTGTGGACTAGAGTGATTTTGATGGTCAAGGTTCAGTGGAGGCATCGCCTTATAGAGAAGTCTACTTGGGAGATCGAGAGTTACATGCGGGGCCCAGTACACTCATTTTTGTGAGACTTTAGGTATTGTCTCGCCTTTAACTTTTGAGGATGAAAGTTCCTTAGTAGTAGATGATGTAATGAACCTTCGTGTCATTGTTCGTATTCTTGCTTATTTTGCTGATAGATCTTCTCCAAAGCTTCCCCAAGTCATTAGTGGCCTTCCAAAACAAATAGATTGGTTACCTGGCAATTTATTTAATTTATAGAACCACTTTTTCAATTCGAAGTCTTCATTGTTCCTAATTGACCATCAAGTAAAAACTCTAGTAAAACGACCTTAAATGAGAAATCCAACTTCTCCAATGCATTCGGAACATCGATATCTATGTGGTTACATATCTTATTTGCTCGAATCAGACTCTGGATGCATCTTGAGGCATTGGCCGAAGCCTAAAACAAAGTTCCAAGCATCAGCTATGCCTGGTATAGTGAGAGATACCGCAACCGCATAAGGTAAGGCGCGAATGCGGTGCCGCAACCGCGGCAAAGCGCTGGGTATGACTCCGCTACTCGAGGCCTAGGGAAAGACTATTTAAAGTTTATCTTGCCCAAAATTTTTGTCATTTTGTGTCTCTCTCTTTAACTTTAAACCCTAATAGAGTGTAACTATTCAAAGTAATTTTTGTGGGTTGATTAGGAGCTTGTATAACTTATGTAATCAAATTTTTTCTACGAATCTAAGGTATGATTCCTTCTATTTGATGTTAAATTCTTGATTTCTAGACCAAAAAACCCTTAGTCTTTGAGGCTCAATTGTAGAAACAATTATGATTGATTTGCTAAAATGAGGGCTATAACTCCCTGATGATATGTGAGTAACGGGTTGGTCTCGAAAACTTATTTTCTGAAGGTGGAACCCACTTGGGGGTTTTGATGTCAATTTGACCCATGGAATAATGGTGCCATAATGGGTGTTTTTATTCTTATTTTGATGCTTAGATTATGTTGTTGGAAGCTTGGCTCGTGGAAAAACCTTCAAGAAAGGGAAAGGCAAAGCTTGTTGGTTCATGAGCTTCTTGGACTCAAGGTAGGTTAGGCTTACTCGTAGTAAGATAGAGCTTGATTGTAGTACAATTATTGATAACTTTTGAAATTGGGTGGGGTTTTAAGTGATGAATGGTTTAATAGTGATTCTTGTGCTTAGTTGATTCTCATTTGTTATTAAACTTGTAAAGTGTGATGCTTGACCTTTAGCCTAGAACCTTGGATAGTTCTACTTGTAATCTCATTAATAGTATGAGAACACATTAGTTGCCTTACTAGATGAGACTGATGTTGTTCGATGATCTTAATTGTATATTGACCTAGCTATTGTACAATTATGGATTGGCCTTAGTTTTTGGGTTGACATTGATAGAATACTTGAAGGAGGTTTTCCCTTGTATACCTAGTAAGGATTCATAAACACTTATGGGGGTAGAAGTTAGCCTTGTAGAAGTCAGCCTTTACAATATTAGGATTTTGGAGTGGGACTTGACCGCCTTAAGCTTGAACAATGAGATTTCTTTGTGACCTAGATGCTTGATGAACGTCTAAATTACTTTATTGAAGTTATAATGGTTAAACCCAATTGTCAATTTATGTATGTGCGCGATGGTTGGATAGTATGTATACTTGATTGATTATCTTGTTGTCATGATATGGATAGCCTTGGAACAGTGGTGAATGTGTATATCATTTAGAGACTCATGCCAATGCTTCTACTTGTATTATGTGGTGATTATTAGTAAATTATGATGGTATATGCTACCTTGCATCTCTTTTACTCTATTATTGTCATCTTGTATATACTTATTTATTTAGCCATGCATGTGTGTATGTTGTTGTCTTGGAAGAGCTAATGATGTTATGATGATGCTCGGTGAATCTGGAGGATATGTTGATATTATGATAATGCCTGGTGAATCTAGAGGATATGTTTATGTTATGATGATGTCGGGTGAATCCGGAGGATATGTTGATATTATGATGATTCCCGGTGAATTCGAAAGAGGTAATGATGTTATGATGATGATCGGTGAATTCGGAAGAGGTAATGATGTTATGATGCTGCCCGGTGAATCCATGAGCGGTAATAATGTTATGATGATTCTTGATGAATCCGGAGGATATATTGATATTATGATAATTCCCGGTGAATTCAAAAGATGTAATAATGTTATGATGATGCCTAGTGAATTCTGATGAGGTAATGATGTCATGATAATGCCCGGTGAATCTAGAGGATATGTTGATATTATGATGATTTCAGGTATATTTGGAGGATATGTTGATATTATGATGATGCTCGGTGATTCTGGAGAATATGCTGATGTTGTGATGATGTCCAGTTAATTCGAAAAAGGTAATGATGTTATGATGATACCATGGCTGGTGATTATATATATGAATATATGGATATATGTGGGGTTATGCCGTGTGTGGCTAAACCCGTTTGTGTATATGGGACATGATGATTTCCTTGGTAGATTACTAATCATTCTTCATCACTAATCACTAGTTATGAGGTGTGACTTATATTAATCATAATTAGTAACTAGAACTGGGTAATGTCAAGTATTGGGTTAAGGCTAATTGATATGTGTAATCTTATATAGAACCAAGGCCTCACCTAGAAAATCTACTTGGCTTGGATAATCGGTCAAGTTATGGAATTTCGCCTACTAAAGGGACTTTTGTGATATCTAGTTGTCTCTAATAAATGACTATGACTTGTAGGCTAGAAGCCTAGTAAACTAGTTGGTGGACCTTACTTGGTTAAAATATGGAAACTAGTCCTTAATTTTGTAACATGCCTAATAATATTGGCCTTGGTATTGAATGATGAATAGTTAAGTTGACATCTAACATGTGATGCCGTGGAGTCTTAATTGAAAACTTATATAATGAGGACGCTATTTAGAAAATGGCTTGAGATAGGTGAATAAATAATATTATTGGTAACTTGTAGCTTTTCATTATTTGATGTCTAGTAAACTATAAGACTTGTAAACTAGTATTTCATGGTTATGGAGATTAGATAATATAGTCTAAACTTGGAGTTTAATAATGAAATAGAGAGTAAGTAAATCTATAACTATACAATGGTGATATCGGTTTTGTGGTGCTAAATTGTGGTATTATAATAATTATAGACCTCAGTAAGAGGCCATGGCAGAAATGTGAGCCCGTGGCTTTTGGGTGAGTAGTTGTGTAATAGTCCCCTGATATGTTGATAGTCTGATATTTGGTTGTAATCTCCGGTGGTATGGGACGCCGTTATGAGTTCTTGTATTGAATTCTTTTGGTCTACACTTCGGTGGTCAGAGACGTTGTGAGTAGTTCTTCTTTGTGTTCTTTTGCATGTACTTCCCGGCTGTATGGGATGTCGAGTTAAGTTCTTTCTCTTTATATTCTAATGATGGGTGGTGTTGATCATAGTAGATACATGGTAGTTATTGTAAACATGTGGCATTACGCTTTCAGAAAGATTAATCATTTGTATGTTGATTATGTTATACATTGACATGATACGTGATACTATTGACCTAGTAGATTAGTTTTTTTACAAAGTGATATCAAAGAACATTTAGGTTCGATACTGTACCTTGACTTTATGTTATTTTCTTGCTTTATATTGTCCTTATATTATAATTTACCTTAGTCGGCCAATGGTACCTACTAGGTACCCATGTTTTGGTACTCATACTACACTTCTATACCTTTTTGGTGTAGACCCGAGTTATAGTTGCCTCCGTTGAGTTGGGGTCATGTTATATTGATCGTGAATAGATAGTGTGAGCTCTTGGAGTTTGAGTTTCCCTATATCCCTTCTATCCTTACTTTATCTTTTGAATTCGAGACAATTGCATTACTATTTAAGTTTATCACACTTTGAGTTGTAAATTTTGTTGTCGAATTTAGAGTTTCTCTTGATCTTATATTACCAGGTCATGGGATTGGTATTCAAAGTTAGTTGTTTCATTTGTGAAATATTGTTGTTGTATTGTTTTCCTATATAGGGTCCATTTTGGACTATTCCACCAAGGTAACCCATTGCGTTAGCTCCGGGTTATGGTGTTGGCTTATCTACTGGTAGGTTGTAGTAGGTGCCATCATGACTCGGAAATCAGGTTGTGATAACTATTCCAGGGGTGGATCAAGAAGCTTTGAGACTGAGTTTGTTCCTGTTTTCTCTGATTGGAGAAGCATCACTATGGTTGGTGGAACTTCCAAGAGGTTCAATCCCAACTTGGCATGACTTGCAGAAATAGGTTTTAAATAGATTTTTCCATTCGGTAAGAATGCAATAGTGGAAAGAGGAAATTTATAACTCCAGATTATTACCATAGAATCCTCTTATGAAGCATGTTTTATATTCATGAAGAAGCTGAGCATTGTACTAAATCACAGAATCAGAGGATCAAATTTGTTTGAAATCTTCTACAGATTACTGAATGCCAGTTCAAGAGCAATGAAAGATACTATTTAAGGAGGAGCATTCATGCAACTTCAGTGGGAATTCGCACAAGAGATGTTAGATGATATTTTGGTGACAAGTATAGGATGGCACACTAGAGATGCTGAGCCTGGGGCAGGTGCTTATGCTTTTTGAGCCGCAGGTTATTAAGAAATAAGCCATGATTTAGTAGCATAAGAGGTTGCTCAACTTTGGATAGATATTGGGCTTCTTACAAAGCAATTCACAACATTGGGTACTGAGAAAGTAAATGTAGTTGGGGCACAAGGTTAAACTTCTAAAGCTTATGAGATTTAATCTGAAGAGGAAGCAAAGTGTCTTGATCTTAGTTTGGCGAATTTCCAAGCCCAAGGGCAAGGGAATCAAGGTCAAAACTATTATAATGACAGATATAGAGATAGGAGTAGAGACAGAGATGGCGATTGGAGGCACAAATATGACTACAAGGAGAAGAGTGACAAGTATGGTCTATCAGGTAGTTGTGATTCAGAATCTAGAATTGAGGAAATGTTTTTGAAACTAGTCAAACGGCAAAAAAGTCAAGAGTTCTGCCTTAATGTGATTGACGCAGACCTGTCAGGGCTGAATCAGAAAGTTTAGTTACATGCTACCGCAATCAAGCATTTTGAGCAGCAGTATGGCTAGATGTCGACTATATTAAGTCAAAGGCAACCTGACTATCTTCCTAGTAACAGAGTTGCAACTAGAAAGAATGGTGGTCACTGCCATGCCATACCACTGGAAGTGGTATAACCATCATAGATCCCCTTGTGTCCACTGTAGATCATAAAAATAATAATGAGTATTCTGTTTATTAAGAGAATAGTAGAAAGCAATATAAAGTAAAATATGAGGTAGAGGAGACTGTGCTAAAGCCCATTCCGAGACCTCACCCTCCTTTTCCTCAAAGGCTTAAAAAGAAATAAGAAAAAGGTAAGTATGAGAATTTTTTTTCTAGGGATATTAAGCATGCTGCAAGTGCATATCCTATTAGAGCAGATGGTAACTATAGAGTGATCCATGATTTGTTAGCACAAGAGGTTGCTCACCTTCAGACAAATATTTGGTTTCTTACAAGAAAATTCCCAACACGGGGTGCTGAGAAAGTAAATGCAGTTGGGGCACAAGGTTCTATTTCTAAAACTTTGAAGATTGAATTGTAAGAGGAAGCGAAGTATCTTGATTGTAGGTTGGAAGATTTACGAACCCAAGGGAAAGGGAATCAAGGTTAGAACTATTATAGTAACAAATACATAGACAAAAGTAGAGAGATAGATGGTGATTGGTGATGCAAAAATGACTACAAAGAGAAGAGTGACAAGTATGTTCAACCAGGTAGTCATGATTGAGAATCCACAATGGAGACAATATTTTCAAAAATGATTAAAGGGCAAGAAAGTTAGGAGTTGTTTTAAGGATATTAGTGCAGACCTGTTAGGGTTGAATCAGAAAGTTGAGACACATGCTACAACAATCAACCTTTTGGACCAGGAGTATGGCCTGATGTCAGCCACATTGAATCAAATGTAACCCTCGCACTCTTCCTAGTAACACAATTGTAAATCCAACGAACAATGGTCACTGCCATGCCGTTACCACTCGAAATAGTATAACCACCATAGATCCACATGTACCCACTGTAGATGAGCAAAAGAATGATGATGATTTTGTTTATTAAGAGAATAGTAGCAATCAAGATAAGGAAAAGATGAGGTTGAGGAGCCTATTCTAAATCCCATTTAGAGACCTCACCGTTCTTTTCCTCAAAGGCTGAAAGAAACGTAAGAAGCGGGTAAGTATTAGAAATTTTTGTCTTTGCTAAAGGAGTTGTCACTTAATATTCCACTTGTAGAGTCAATAGAGCAAATTCTAGTGTAAGAAAAATTCATGAAAGATCTAATCACCAAGAAGAAATCAGTCAGTTATGATCTAATCGACAATATTCATCACCGTAGTATTGTAGTTACTAGATCATTGGTAGATAAAAAGACGGATCCTGGTTCTTTAACCATACCTTGCACTATTGGATGTTTCAACTTCACTCGGGCATTGTGCGATTTGGGTGATATTATCAACCTCATGCCCTTAGTATTATTCAAATCATAGGGTTGAGAGATCCTAAACCAATTACCATATGACTAGTGATAGCGGATAGAACAGTGAAAAAACCTATTGGTATTCTATATGATGCATTGGTGAAGGTGGCTTCTTTTATCTTTACTACTTATTTTGTGATCTTATACTGTGAAGTAGACTTTCAAGTACCAATTATTTTAGGAAGACCTTTCTTGGCTACATGTAGGACGTAGATTGATTTGGAGTAAGGACATCTGATGCTAAGACTCAATGATGAAAAAGTGTCATTCATCGTATGCAAATCTATGAAAAATCTTGATGACTTAAGAGTGATATATGTGATTTATGTGTTTGATAAAGAAATAGACTATTTCCATGATATTGATGCAGTAACTACTTGGGAAGACACTTCTAATACTGTTCCATTGGAAGAAAGGTTGGGTGATGAAGCTCTAGCAGCCGTGATCATGAACTTTGATAGTGATGATTTTGAGGACTATGATGAGATAGTATGTTCTATCTGTTGGAGTGGTTCTTACACTTATGCACAAAAGAATCTTGATTTGGATTTGAAGAATAAAACCACTCCACTTTCTTATCCATCAATTGAGTAGCCACTTGTCTTAGAGTTTAAGGCCCTTCTTTCTCATTAGTGCTATTCATTTTTGGGGTCAACAACACTTTGCTGGTAATCATTGTATCTTACTTGGGATATACATAAGTGGAAGACTTTTTATCAGTACTATAGAGATTCAAAAGGGCTATAGTTTGGTTTATTACATCTATTGTGGGTATACCGCCAGGAATTTATACTCCTAAAATTTAACTCAAGACATACTGTATTCCAAGTATAGAGCATCAACACCGACTCAATCCTCTTTTGCAGGGGGGAGGGGGGTAAAGAAAGAGATAATTAAGTGGTTGGACACTAGTGTAGTGTATCCTATTATTGATAGTAAGTCGGTCAGTCAGGTACAATATGTTCAAAAGAAATGCAGTATTACTATTGTGCCTAATAAGAAGATTATGCTAGTGCCAATGAGGCCGGTCAAGGATGTAGAGTATGCATGGACTACAAAAAGTTGAATGCATGGACTCAAAAAGATCATTTTCCCATTCCTTTTATTTACCAGATATTATATAGGTTAATAGGTAGAGAATGGTACTATTTTCTTGATGGGTATTCGGGTTACAACCAAATCACAATTGCACCTGTAGACCAAGAGAAGACAACCTTATCTTGTCCTTATGGGACCTTTCCATTCAGATATATGCCATTCGGGTTATGTAACGCTCCAGCCTCATTTTATAGATGTATGATGTCAATCCTCTCTTACATGGTAGAAGATACCATTGGTGCTTATGGACGATTTCTCACTCATTGTTGATTTTTTTGATGACTGCCTGGTTCACATGGTAAATGCTCTTAGAAGGTGTAAGGAATAGAACTTGGTACTTAACTGGGAAAGGTGTCAGTTTTTGGTCAAAGAAGGTATAGTAGTTGGACACAGTTTAAAAAGGGGTATTAAAGTAGATCGAGCGAATATTGATGTGATTGAGAAATTACCTCCACTAATTTTTGTGAAGGGTGTCCGTAGCTTTTTAACTCATGCTGGCTTTGATAGGTGATTCATTAAATATTTCTCCAGGATTGCCAAACTTCTTTGTAGGCTTCTTGAGAAAGAGGTGAAATTTGAGTTTATTGAAGCGTGCTTTAAGTATTTTGAATGTCTAAAAGAGAAGTTGATGACTTCTCCTATCATCGTGTCTCTAGATTGGTCCTTGCCTTTTAAGATTATGTGTGACATGAGTGGATTGACCTTAGGGGATGTACTGGGTCATCGAAAATAAAATATCCTTCATCCCATCTACTATGCTAGTAAGGGATTAAATCTTCTTCAAAAGAACTACATCGTGTCGGAACAAGAGTTTTTGGTAGTGGTTTCTCCCTTTGAAAAGTTTAGGTCATATTTGATTGGTACAAAGATGATTGTGCACACTGATCATGCAACATTGCAGTACTTAATGGTGAAATAGGATGCAAATGCTAGACTAATTAAGTGGCTTTTATTGCTGCAAGAAATTGATTTTGAGGTCAAGGGAAGAAAAGGAACTGAGAATAAAGTTGCAGATCACTTGTCTAGACTTGAGGATGAACCTATGCAAAATGTTAAAAATGGCATAGAGATTGATGACAGTTTTCTAGATGAGCATAATATGGTAGCTTCTCAAGATCTAATTTCAAGATTTACATACTAAGCAAATTATCTAGCAAGTGATCTAATTCCAGAAGATCTTTCCTTTCAGTAGAGAAAGAAGTTTATGCACGAGGTAATGAAATTTTTCTAGGATAAGGCTTATTTATTCAGAATTTATGTAAATGAGATTATTCGTAGATTCATACCTGAGGTGGAGATGATGAGTATACTTGAGGCTTGTCATTCTTCACCAATAGAGGGTCATCATGGACAACACACACAACCCACAAAATCATGCAATGTGGGTATTATTGGCCAACAATTTACAAAGATGCACATGATTGTGCTTCTACTTGTGATCAATGTCAATGACAAGATAACATCTCTAGATGCCATGAACTTCTTATGACTCCTATCTCATAATTTGAATTTTTTGATGTATTGGGTATTGACTTCATGGGTACAGTTGTGAGTTCGTTTTCCATGAAGAATATACTTATAGTTGTGGATTATGTTTCTAACTGGGTTGAATCATTTGTAATATCCAACGATGAAATATGCATTGTCACCACATTCTTGAAACCCATATCTTTTTTTGATCTGGCACGCACATGCTATCATTAGTGAAGAAGGGTCACATTTTTGTAATCATCTATTCAAAAGTCTTCTAGATAAGTATGGAGTGAAACACAATATGGAAACTCCTTATCATCTACAGACTAGTGGACAAGTTAAGGTGTCCAATAGAGAAATTAAGTTCATCTTGGCAAAGACAGTAAAGGCCAATTGAACTTATTGGTCATGAATGTTAGATGATGCATTATGGGCTTACCATACAACTTTCAAGACCTCATTGGTGTTTCCCCTTATCAGTTGGCATATGTTATGGCCTTTCAATTCCCTGTTAAACTTGAACATAAGGCACTATGGGATTTAATGAAGCTGAATTTTTAGTGTCAAGATGCAGCTAGGTCTAGGATGAATAGTATGAATAAGTTAGATGAATTCTGACTCTAAGCGTATGAAAGTTTTGCATTTTACAATGAAAAGATGAAGCTGCAACATGATTGCATCATTGAGAAAAGAATCTTCGAAAAAAGTGACCAGGTATTTCTCTACAACTCAAGGCCTCTCATGTTTCCAGGTAAGTTGAAGTCTAGATGGTATTCCCTTTGCTATGTTAAGAGTGTTCCCATATGGTGCTTTGGAATGAAAGAGGGATGATGAATACCCATTCAAGGTTAATGGGTAATGAATAAGGCATTATATGGGTAACACTAAGGAAATTAATGTCATTTTTGAAATGGACCTCGGTGAAGTCTGAGTAACCAAGGTAATTACGTGGTGCCGCAAATGTTAAATCAAGCATTACATGGGAGGCAACCCATGGGCTTGTTTGTGAATTCTAATAGCCAACTTAGCCATGTCTTGCTGCGACATTTAATCAAACATTGCATGGTAGGCAAGCCATGTTTTGTACTTATTTATAGGATAATATGTTTGTTCAATGTGCCGGACTATAGATTATAAAAAATATCATGAAAATTTAAAGAAGTTTGGTCATACGGACTCTTTATGAGTCATATATTCATGGTCGAACTCATGAGTAGAAGTCGTAAGGACCTAGAGAAAATTTAGAACTACGTAAAAGTTTCTAGAGTCTTTACAACTCTTAAAATAAGTTGTATCCTCAAGGTACGACTTGTCAAATTAAGTCGTATCCACTCCAAAACCTAGGTAAGGTTTCAGGTCTATACGAGTTGAAGAAACGACTTGTAATCCTGGGTACGAGTCTTACACACCACTTGTACATAAGCATACAATGTCAGGGTTAGAGGGTGAACCGACCCAATAGTAAATTTAAATGGTTGATTTAAAAGGAAAAAGGGCACCCAATAACGAGTACCCGAGATCTGAATCACCCACAAACCGACAACACCTTCATTTTTTACCAAATTTCAAGTTTCTAAGGAACGAAAATGGTTAGAATCACATATCAACTTAATCCAATTCTCCCATATTGCATGAATTAAACACAAATTTTGGGGGGAAAAAGTTGAAATCAGGAAAAGATAAGAACTCAACCAATCACATAAATTTTCAAACTCAAAATATTTACATTTCAAGTTGAAATTGCAAATAAGAGTTATTTTCCACTATATTTTAGTTAAGTTTACTTGAGTATTGAAATTTGGCACCTTAGTTCGTAGTTTTTGAGTTCAAATTAGGAATTGGGGATAAACTTGGGTTTGGTTGTTGCTTTTGTGTGTTTATTTGGTTAAAATTGAGTGATATTGCTACAAAAAGAAGAGGGTAATTCGGGAAATTTGAAATGAAGTCTACTCTAAAGTTGAACTTCTATGTTGTAGTGGATGCGAGACATTTTATGACTTGTACCCACAAGTAACGAGTCGTAAGAAGTCTCTTATCCACTGACAATATGGAAGTCCAATTGAATGTAGATTCTAGAATGGGTACGACTTGCTTAAATGAGTCGTATCCATACCACACGACTCATACATTAAAGTCTTAAGGACCTAGGTAGATATAATATATTATAGGATTGTTTCTGGATTTCTAATGATTTTTGGTAATGAGTCATACCTTGTCTTTACAACTCATTTGGAGGACTTTTAATCAAACCAGTGAACAATCATCACTATACTAAACATCATACGACTTGATCTTATGAGTCGTACCTAGTTGATACGACTGGTATCCCCTACTCATACCATAAATAGTAGATGCACACTGACAACTTATTTTATTGTTTCTCATACTTTTACTCTTTTAATTACTAATAAATGCTTTTGTTTAGCTTCAATGCCTCCCAAAGGTGCATCATCTTCCAAACAATTGGCCATAAAGGGAAACAAAAAGACACAATCTTCATGTTCGGAGGCTATTAATTCATCAAGCAGTAGCGATGACCTCTACCAATACCAAATGAAGGGAAAGGTTTACACAAAAGGCTAAAATGATGCAAAAGGGAAGAATGTAGAAACCTCAGAGGACTCACCTCCATGGGAACAAAGGAGAAAGAACCCAACTACATCTCCTCCGCACTTACCACCACCTTTGAAGGAAGAAGAAAAAGTTGAATCTAGTTCTGAGGTATAGAGTTCAAAAAATGTTGAGCAAGAAGTTGGATATCATGATCCAAGCTTACCCCCTAGTCGCGACAACGGTGCTTATTTTCACATGTGACCACAAGCTAACCCATGAGTTGGTTCCTGCTGTGAGCACTGAGTAAACTGATAAATAAAGAAATATGCGTAAAAAAAATTATAATGCCATAAGGTTTTAAACATTGAAACATGATTAAATCATACACCTGAACATCAAAAAACATACTGAAAAGAATGATAACATAACTAATAAACTGACTAACTGTCTAATGTCTAGAAAGCCTCTAGATGACTGACTATGGAGTTGATGGGACAAACCCCCAATAACTCTAACTGAATGGAAATACTAAACTACTAAGATAAAATGAAATAAGACAATCATGTCCTCAATAGATGAGGACTCACGACAATTGTTACTGCTGATAAACTGAACTATCTAAGCACAGTTAGGAAACTGAGCATCCGAACCTATGATATAGGACATCATAGTGCAAAGAGAGTATGTGATCAGTACTTTGAATGTACTGTACATAAGATGTGGTTAGGCTGAAATGCAAGGGTTAACTGTACATTAAATAATGACTGACTCAATAGCATGAGATAACTGAGTACGCATGCATGAAAAATGAAATACTGAGAATGCAAGGCCAAGCATATAATGAACTAAAATTAACTAAACAAACAATTGATCATAATAACTTACTGAATGATAATGCTCATGGTATATCTGAAATCATTCTAAAGATACTAAAATTATGTAAACAATTAAGTATCGGGTATGCATAACCCTCCAGTACTGAATGGAAATAATAATACAGACATATAAAAGCTTTAAAACCATAATAGGGAATCATTATTAAAAATACAACACTTGAGCATTTCATCAAACACATAAAAGTCATGAACTTAAGCATGGGACTCGATAAATTACGTGATAATAACATAGTTACACTACTAAAATTATGAATTAAGTTTTTAAATAACAAAAGTTCAATATTCAAAACATGCAATGAATTATTCCATCGAAAACACGTGTAATCATAACTTGAAATGAAATTATTAAGATATTCATGGGCATAATTCAACTTAATCATGTAAAATTTATAATTTAAAACATAAAAAGAGATTATTGGATTACATGGGTTAAAAGGGCCCATGGATGAGCATCACGTATACCTCACTTGATGATTTCGTGAAGTGTCTTGAGGATTTTCTTGAAGCTTCAATTTGAATTTCTTGATTCTACTGAATGGGTTAGGGTTTTGTCTTGAGAGAGGAATGGCTTTCTTTGAGAGGATTTGTCATTAAAGGGGAAAATAATGTTCCTACGGGACCTAAATTTGTGTTGTGGACAAGTTTGGGTGTGGGAAATTAACCCAAATGCCTTTAATGACGAGGATTAAAAAGATGGATGAGACCACCCAATGTTTTACGACACCTAGCTGGGTCAAGCAGCCAATGAGGCACGACCCCTAGCTGGGTGAAGCAGCCAACCTGGTGCAACCCCTGGATGGGTGAAGTAGAAAATGCAGCGCGACCCCAAGCCTGGGTCAACTACTCATTGTGGTGCGGATGCATCGTGATGCCTTACTCTTTGGACATCCAAACACGGTCCAAACCTCAGCTTAAAGTTCTGAAACTTCCCCAAGACATACTTTTGACCTCTTTAAACATGAATCAACATCGAAATCAACATTTCAAGGTTGGGAAGGCCAAACTAAAAATCCTTAAAGATTAGGGGTCTTGAAATGGATAAGTCTTTAACACTTAGTGAAATTTTTAAGTCTTTGGAGCCCTTAGCACGTACCAAGAGTTGAAACAAGCTAAGAGTATTATGGGGTATTACAATATCACCCCTTGGGGAATATTTGTCTTCAAATAAGACAGGTTGAGCTGAGAATACTGGGGAAACTAGAATCACATACTGAACATACATAACTAAAAACACGATTACATGACTAAGCCTAGAACATGATACATGAACTAAAATGATTATGTGAATGCATGAAATGATGTGAGAATGATTACATAGATGAAACTATGAACATAAGAGAGTAGATTTGAGGAAAATTGTTACGTTAAGTTGAATCTGGGTTTGTGGAGAAAAGATGAGGGTAATTGATTTGCATATCTTCTTCTTCTTCCTAAGTATCTCCCTTAACGTATGGATTTCGCCAAAGAACTTTGACCAAGGGAATTTCTTCGTTCCTTTACCTACGAATCTGACGATCAAGGATCTCAACTAGGATTTCTTCGAAGGAAAGTATATCCCAAACATCTATGCTTTCGAAGAGAAATACAACATTGGACCACTAATACACTTCTTTAACAAATAAATGTGAAACACTAGATGCAAAAATGCAAAATCTGTAGGCAACTCTAACTTATAAGCTACCTTTCCAAAATGGAAAAAGATTATGTAAGGGCCTACATATCAGGGACTAAGCTTCCCCTTTTTGTCAAATCACTTTACTTCCTTCATGGGGGAGATTTTCAAATACACTATGTGTCCAACATCAATCTCAAGGTCTCTTCTTCACACATTTGCATAAAATTTCTGACGGCTTTGGTCTGTCTTAAGCCTCTCCCTGATTAACTTAACTTTATCGAATCGCATTAAATATTTAATCTAGCCCTATAAAAGTAGCCTCACCTGCCTTAAAACCTACCAATAGGATTTCTGAATCTCCTCCCATAGAGGGCCTCAAATAGATCCATCTGAATACTAGAGTGATAATTTTTATTGTAGGCAAACTCAACCAATGGTAAGTGAATATCCCAATTACCTTTGAAATTAAGAACATACACCCTCAACATATCTTCTAGGGTCTGAATGGTCCTCTCTGCCTGACTATCTATTTGAAGATGAAAAGTCTTACTCAGATAAACTTGGGTACCAAGACACTTATGAAAATCCCTCCAAAAGTGAGAGGTAAATTGAGTACCTCTATCTGAAATTATGGAGAACGGGAATCCATGCAACCTAACCAACTCTCTAAGATAGAGCTTGGCATAATCCCCGATAGAATATGAAGTATGAATGGGTATGAAGTGGGTTGGTTTGGTTATTCTATCAACAATAACATATATTAAATCATGTAGATAAAGCATACGAGGCAACCCCATCACAAAATCCATCTTTAAAACTACCCACTTCGAGGTGGGAATACTGAACTCCTTCAGTATACTACCATGCCTATGGTGCTTATCCTTAACTTGCTGACAATTAGAACACTTAGCTACAAACTTTATAATATCCTTGTTCAGACAACTATACCAATAGATTTCCCGTAAATCATGGTACATCTTAGTGGTTCTTAGATGTATAGAATAACGTGTACTGTGCGCTACTACTAAAATCTATTGTGTCAAACCAACAACACACGAAACACATAGCCTACCCGAACATTGTAACCCACCATCTTTTCCTTGGAAGAAAACCACTACTTTTTTTCTGATCTCTAACTGACTTTTTCAGCTTTACTAAACTGGGATCCTTATCCTGCGTTTCCTTTACTTTTGCAACCAATAAAAATTCCAAGCTACTCTGAACACATACACTATCTTTATCTGAATAAACCAACCTAACAACTAATCTAGAAAGTTAATGAACTTCCTAAACTAAATTTTTCTTATCATTCTCAACATGAAAAACACTACCCATAGCAATCTACTGAGGGTGTCTGCCACAATATTGGCCTTGCTCAGATGATACACCACATCAATATCATAATCTATTAGAATCTCTAACCCCTTTCTCTGACGAAGATTTAAATCTTACTGAAAAAAACACATACTGAAAACTTTTATGATCCGTGAACACCTCAATACAAACCCCTTAAAGGTAATGCCTCCAAATTTTCAAGGAAAAAACAAACCTTACCAACTCAAGGTCATGGGTTGGGTAATTTATTTATGGGGTTTAAGTTTTATAGTGGAATAGGCTATGACCTTACCTCTCAACATCAACACACAACCAAGACCAACCCTAGAAGCATCACAGTAAACAACAAATCCCTCTAAACCATCTGGCAAAGTCAAGAAAGGGGCTGAAGTGAGCCGAGTCTTCAACTCCTGAAAACTTTTTTCATAAGAATCTGACAAATGAAATTTGACTTTCTTCTGAGTCAATAGTGACTTTGGATGCAATAAAAGAAAAATCCTTAACGAAACTTCTATAATAGACATCCAAGCCTAAGAAATACCTGATATCTATTGGAGAGGTAGGTCTGGGCCAGTTTCTCATAGCTTCATCTTTTGTTGGTTAACTCTAATGCCATCACTGGAATTAATATGGCCAAGGAAAGCTACTAATATTATCCAAAACTAGCACTTACTGTACTTGGCGAATAACTAATGGGATCTAAGAGTTGGTAATACAATTCTTAGATGGTCTGCACGATTGTTTTCACTATAGGAATAGACAAGGATGCCATCAATGAAGACTATAACGAATATGTCCAAGTTCTACTTAAACACTCTGTTCATTAAGTCCATGATAGATGCATGGGTATTCATTAGTCCAAAGGACATAACTAGGAATCTGAAGTGACTATATCAAGTTTTGAAGGTTGTATTTGAAATGTCAAATTCTCTAACTCTGAGCTGAAGATAGCTAGATCTGAGGTCTATCTTATAGAAATAGCTGGCACTCTGAAGATGGTAGAACAAGTGATTAATCCTTGGGAGTGGGTATTTATTCTTGATTGTGACTTTGATCAACTGAAAATAATCGATGCACATTATAAGATAACCATCTTTCTTAAGCACGAAAAGGACCGAAGCGCCTCATAGGGAAATAATGGTCCTGATAAATCACTTTTCTAAGAGATCTTTCAACTCCTTATGGTCAGCTGGAGCCATTCCGAAGGGAAAAATAAATATAGAATGGGTATCTAGAAAGAGATCTTCTCCAAAGTCAATTTCCCTTTCAGGAGGGACTCTAGGGAGATCTTCAAGGACCACATCTGGGAAATCCCTTCCTACTGAAATTGACTCGAGAGTGGTGATCGTATAATTTGAGTCCATGACTCAAACAAGATGGTAAACAAAACCCTTAGATATCATTTTTCTCGCTCAAAGATATGAAATAATTTGACCTCTAAGCACTGAAGTACTACCCCTCCATTAAATAACTGGTTCATTTGGAAACTAAAAATGACCCACTTATTTGTACAGTTAATTAAAGCACAGCATGAGTGAAGCCAATCCATGCTGAGAATGACATCATAATAAGTCATCTCTAGCACTATAAGATCTACATAGGTGATTTTCTGAGATACTGTTATTGGATAGTTTCTATACACTTGTCTGGCTATGATAGATTTATCCATAAGGTATACAATGAGAAAGGCTCTATTAATTTTTCTAGACTAACACTGAACTCGACTACTATATTAGGGATAACAAAAGAAAGTAAGGCTCCAGGGTCTAGCAATGCACAAACATTAATATGAAAGACCTATAATGTACCAATAACCATATCAGGATAACATTCATGATCTTGTTAGGACTGAAATACATACAACCTGTTCTAGCACTGTCCACTGGTGGTAGTGTAATTGGTTCCTTGCTGAGTCGGGCAATCGGCTGGAATTGAAGGATGACTGTGCTGACTCTACTAACTAACCTATGGACATTCTTTGACTCTGTGGCTTGTCTTTCCACATCCAATGAACACATTACTGCAAGCTCTAAACACACCCTGATGATTCCTACCATATTTTCCACAAAGCGAATGACCACTGTTCATACTACCCTAGGACTTTGATCCTGGTTCCCTATCCCGAAAGTCATTCCTAAACTTTGGCACTGGCGCACTTGCTGAGGATAGAGATGGGGCTGAAATGTTTTTATAAAACTAAAAATAATTACCACACTCTGACCTCGGCTGAGAAAAGTTAAAACTACCTGTTCTGGCCCTCTTATTTTCTCTCTGTTTCTCCTTAAGCTTCTGTTCTTAAATCTAGTGAGCATTATCCATAAGTGTAGATAGGTCCATCTCCTTAATCAACATAGTAGTCCTACACTTCTTGACCACACTATCAGCTACACCAGAAACAAAATTACTCATTCTAGACCTAATATCAGCCACCATCGAAGGAGCATACCTCGCTAACTTAGTAAGCGTATGCGAGTATTCCTTTACACTTATATTACCTTGCCTCAAATTAATAAACTCTGACACATTAGCTTCTCTCAATTCTAAAGGAAAGAACCTATCTAAAAAGGTTGTGGAAAACTCCTCCCACTCTACAGTCCTCCTCGATACCTCTATCCTTTTTCCAGTGTATAAACTAGGTGTGAGCTACATCCAATAATTGATAAGCAAACAACTTTGCACCCCCACTTGAGGTGACACCTATGATATCAGTCGTCTTCTGAACCATATAAAGAAACTCATGTGGATCCTTCTCAGACTTGGATCCCCAAAATAAAGGGGGATTCATTCAAATTAAATCTGAAATCATAGTTGTAGGTGTATTTCCACCTAAATTAGTTGGAGCAACATCTTACTAATTATTATGAGAAGCCATTGAGTGGTCTAAGAACCAAAACACTAAAAGAATGCAAAGGGGAAGAATGTATAAACCTCAGAGGACTCATCTCCATGGGGACAAAGGAGAAAGAACCCAAGTACATCCCCTCCACACTTACCTCCACCTTTGGAGGTAGAAGAAAAAGTTGAATCTAGTTCTAAGTTATAGAGTTCAAAAACTTATGAGGTAGAAGTTGGATTTCATGACCCAAACTTACCCTCTAGTCGCGACAATGGTACTTATGGTCACAAGTGACCACAAGCTAACCCATGAGTTGGTACCTATTATGAGCATTGAGTAAACTGATAAATAAAAACATATGCATAAAACAACTTATAATGCCGTAAGGTTTTAAAATTTGAAACATGATTAAATCATACATCTGAATATCTGAAAACATACTGAAAAGAATGATAACACAACTGTTAAACTGACTAACTGTCTAAATGTTTTAAGATCCTTTAACTGACTGACTATGAAGTTGATGGGACAAACCCCCAGCTAACTCCAACTGAATGGAAAGGCTAAACTACTAAGATAATATAAAATACGACAATTATGCCCTCAATAGATGAGGACTCATAACAATTGTTGCTGCTGACAAGATGAACTGTCTAAGCACAGTTAGGAAACTGAGCATCCACACCTATGATATAGGACATCATAGTGCGAAGAAAGTATGTGATCAGTACTTTGAATGTACTATACATAAAATGAGGTTAGGCTGAAATGCAAGTGTTAACTGTACATTACATAATGACTGACTAAATAGCATGAGATAACTGAGTATGCATGCACGAAAACTGATATACTGAGATTACAAGACCAAGCATATAATGTTTCTGTTATAATCTGTAAATTGAATTACTGAAAATATGATAACCAAATAACTGGAAGTCTATATACTTTGGTCAAGTAAACCTAAACTAATTTCTATTCTAAATACTGAAATAAGACTGTGGGAGGTATAATCTCACCGACATTCCCCAATCTGAGCTAATTGATATCCAACCTATAACCCAAGTTAGAAGGGTGTCAGTACTGGTCCACGGGTACTAAGAATGACTATGTGGATCCACTAAATTTTTGTCTCGAAGGACTAAAGAGTAATCCTATATTGGTAAGAAACACATGAGATATATGTCAACCTAAAGCTGGTAGGAAGACATCTCCAACCTATGCTGGCTACGTAGTTCAGTAAATCAGGTATTTCTTCTAAGGGTCAAACCCTAAACTACTAGGAATGCCCCTAATCTTTTGTTCGCTCGGTGCTAAATCCTACTCTCAACTGGATTGCACTTTTTGATGGACTGAACTAAGCTTAACGAAACAAACAACTGATCATAATAACATATTGAATGGTAATGCTCAAGGTATATCATAAATTATTCTAAAGTTACTGAAATTATGTAAACAATTAAGTATCGGGTATACATAACCCTCCAGCACTGAATGAAAATAATAATACGGACATATAAAAGTTTTGAAACCATAGTAGGGAATCATTACTAAAAATCCAACACTTAGGCATTTAATCAAACATATGAGAGTCATGAACTTAAGCATGGGAATGGGTAAATCACATGATAATAAAATAGTTACAACAAAAACACGTGTAATCATAACTTGAAAACAAATTATTTAGATGTTCATGGGTATAATTCAACTAAATCATGCAAAATTTATAATTTAAAACATAAAAAGAGATTCTTGGATTACATAGGTTAAAAGGGATCATGGATGAACATCACATATACCTCACTTGACGATTTCGTGAAGAATCTTGAGGATTTTCTTGAAGCTTCAACTTGAATTCATTGATTCTTTTGAATGGGGTAGGGTTTGTTCTTAGAGAGGAATGAATTTCTTTTAGAGGATGTATGAATAAAGGGGTAAATAATTCCCCTAGGAGTCCTAAATTTGTGTTATAGATGAGTTTGGGTGTGGGAAATTAACCTAAATGCCCTTAATGATGAGGATTAAAAAGCAGGATGAGACCACCCAAGGTTGTGCGAACCCTAGCTAGGTTAAGCAGCCAATGAGGCGCAACCCCTAGTTGGGTGAAGCAACAACGCGGCACAACGCCCTGGATGGGTGAAGTAGAAAATACGGCACGACCCCAATCCTGGGCCAACTACCCTTTGCGGCACGGATCCAACGTAATGTCTTACTATTTTGGTCATCCAAACACGGTCTAAACCTCATCTAAAAGTTCTGAAACTTCTCTGAGATAAAATTTTTACCTCCTTAAATATGAATAAACATAGAAATAAACATTCAAAGGTTGGGAACTCAAAACTAAAAATCCTCAACTATTAGGGCTCTTGAAATGGATATCTTTAACACTTGGTGAAATTTTCAAGTCTATGGACCCCTTAGCAAGTACCAAGAGCTGAAAAGAGCTAAGAGTATTATGGGGTATTACAATATCTCCCTTTGGGAACATTTGTCTTCAAATATGACTGGTTGAGCTGAGAATACTGGGGAAACTAGAATCATATACTGAACATACATAACTGAAAACATGATTACATAACTAAGCTTGGAACATGATTACATGAACATAAATAATTTCGTGAATGCATGAAATTATGTGAGAATGATTACATAGATGAAACTGTGAACGGAAGAGAGCAAATATGAGGAAAATTGTTACGTTAAGTTGAATCTGAGTTTGCAGAGAAAAGATGAGGGTACTTGGTTTGCATATCTATTTCTTCTTCCCAAGTAGCTCTCTTAATGTCTTGATTTTTCCAAAGAACTTTGACCAAGGGAACTTCTTTGTTCCTTATCCTATAAATCTGATGATCAACGATCTCAACTGGGATTTTTTTGAAAGAAAGAATATACCATACATTTGTGCTTTTTAAGGGAACTACAACAGCTGGACCACTAATACACTTCTTTAACAAAGAAATATGAAACACTAGATGCACCAATGCTAAATCTGCAGACAACTCTAACTCATAAGCTTCTTTTACAAAATGGATAAAGATTTTGTAAGGGCCTACATATCATGGACTAAGCTTCCCCTTCTTTCCAAATCACTTTACTCCCTTTATTGGTGTGATTTTCAAATAGACTATATCTCTAACATCAATATCAATGTCTCTTCTTTGCACATCTATATAGAATTTCTGATGGCTTTGGGATATCTTATTCCTCTCCCTAATTAACTTAACTTTCCCTATCGTATTAAATACTGAATCTAGCCCTATAAAAGTAGCCTCACCTACCTCAAAACCAATCAATAAGATATCTACATCTCCTTCTATAGAGGGCCTCAAATGAAGCCATTTAAATAATGGAGTGATAATTGTCATTGTAGGCAAACTCAACCAATGGTAAGTGATCATCCCAATTACCTTTGAAATCAAGTACACACACCCTCAACATATCTTGTAAGATCTGAATGGTCCTCTCTACCTAACTATCTATTTGAAGATGAAAAGGTTTACAAAGATGAATTTGGGTACCAAGACCCTTCGAAAGAGCCCTCCAAAATTTAAAGGTAAACTGAGTACCTCTATCTGAAATGATAGACAAAAGGACTTTATGCAACCTAACAAAATCTATAAGATAGAGATTGGCATAGTCCCCAACAAAATATGATGTATGAACAAGCATGAAGTTGGATGATTTGGTCATTCTATCTATAATAACCTATATTGAATTATGCTGACGACGCGTACGAGGCAACCCCATCATAAAATCCATGTTCACAACTTCCCACTTCTAAGTGGGAATTTTGAACTCCTCCAATATACCACTAGGACTCTAGTGCTAATCCGTAACTTGTTTACAATTAGAATGCTTAGCTACAGACTCTAAAATATCCCTATTAAGACAACTCTACCAATAGATTCCCTGTAAATCACGGTACATCTTAGTGGTTTCTAGATGTATAGAATAATGTGTACCATGCACCACTTCTAAAATCTGTTGTTTCAAACCATTAACATATAACACACATAGCCTACCCGATATCACAACACGCCATCTCTCCCTTGGGAGAAAACCTCTACTTTTTTTGGATCTCTAACTAACTCTTTCAGCTTTACTAAACTGGGATCCCTATCCTGTTTCTCCTTTACTTTGGCAAAGAATGAAAATTCCAAATTAATTTGAACCCATACACTACCTTCAACTGAATCAACCAACCGAACAACTAATCTAGAAAGCTGATGAACCTCCTGAACTAACTTTTTCTTATCATTTGCAAGATCAGAAACACTACCCATAGACAATCTACTAAGGGTGTCTGCCACTGCATTGGCCTTGCTCGGATGATACAAAACTTCAATATAATAATCTTTAGTAGGTCTAACCACTTTCTATGACAAAGATTTAAATCATACTGCAAAAACACATACTGCAAACTTTTATGATCCCTGAACACATCAATATCAACTCCTTAAAGGTAATGCCTCCAAATTTTCAAGGAAAAAACAACCCTTACCAACTAAAGGTCATGGACATGGTAATTTTTTTAATGGGTTTAAGTTTTCTAGAGGCATAGGCTATGACCTTACCTCTCTACATGAACACACAACTAAGACCAACCCTAGAAGCATCACAGTAAACAACAAATCCCTCTGAACCATTTGGCAAAGTCAAGACTGAGGCTGAAGTGAGTTGAGTCTTCAACTCCTGAAAACTCTTTTCATAAGAATCTAACCACTAAAATTTGACTTTCTTCTGAGTCAATAGAGACATGGGATGCAATAAAAGAAAACTCCTTAACAAAATGTCTGTAATAGCCAGCTAAGCCAAAGAAACTCCTGATATTTATTGGAGAGGTAGGTCTGGGCTAGTTTCTCATTGCTTCGATCTTTTGTGGGTTAACTCTAATGCCATCACCGGAATTATTTTGGCCAAGAAAAGCTATTGATATTATCCAAAACTAGAACTTTCTATACTTGGCTAATAACTGATCGACTCTAAAAGTTGGCAATACAATTCTTAGATGGTCTGTATGATCATTTTCACAATAGGAATAGACAAGAAAGTCATCAATAAAGATTCTAACAAACATGTTCAAGCACGACTTGAACACTCTATTCATCAAGTCAATTAGGAATTTGAAGTGACTATATGGAGTCTCGAAGGCTGTATTTGAAATGTCACATTCTCTAACTCTGAGCTGATGATAGCTAGGTCTGAGGTCTATCTTATAGAAATACCTAGAACCCTAAAGATGGTCCAACAAGTCATCAATCCTTGGGAATGGGTATTTATTCTTGATTATGACTTTGTTCAACTGACAGTTATCGATGCAAATTCTAAGATAAGTATCTTTCTTAAGCACGAAAAGGACCAGAGTGCCCCATGAGAAAATAATGGGCCTCATGAATCACTTTTCAAAGAGATCTTTCAACTATTGTTTAAACTCCCTAATCTTAGCTGGAGCCATTTCGAAGGGAAAAATAGATATATGTTGGGTATCTAGCAGGAGATCTATTCCAAAGTCCATTTCCCTTTCAGAAGGGACTCTAGAGAGATCTTCAAGGAACAGATCTGGGAATTCCCTTCCTACTGAAACTGACTCGAGAGTGTGGCTCGTAGAATATGAGTCCTTGACTCAAACAAGGTCATAAACACATCCCTTAGATATCATTTTTCTCGCTCTAAGGTATGACATAATTTTACCTCTAAGAGCTAAAGTACTTCCCCTCTATTCAATAGATGGTTCATTTGGAAACTAAAAAGGAACGACTCTATTTCTACAGTTAATTAAAGCATAGCATGTGTGAAGCCAATCCATGAAAAAAATGACATCAAAATCCGTCATCTCTAGAACAACAAGATCTATATAGGTAATTTTCTGAGATACTGTAACCAGACAGTTTCTATACACTCGTCTGGCTATGATAGATTTACCAGTGGGGTATACACTGAGAAAGGCTCTATTAATTTTTCTGTACTAATACCAAACTCGACTACTATATTAAGGGTTACAATAGAAAGTGAGGCTCCAGGGTCTAGCAATGCACAAATATTCATATGAAAGACCTATAATGTACCCATAACTACATTAGGATAACTTTCATGATCTTGTCAGGACTGTAGTGCGTACAACCTGTTCTAGCACTGTCCACTGGTGGCAGTGTAATTGATTCCTTATTGAGTCGGACAATTGGCTGGAATTGAAGGATGACTGAGCTGACTCTGCTAACTAACCAATGGACATTCTCTTACTCTGTGGCCTGGCTTGCAGCATCCAATGAAAACATCACCGCAAGCTCTACACACACCCGAATAATTCCTACCATATTTTCCACAAAGTGGATGACCACTATTCATACTACCCTAGGACTTTGAGCCGATGACCTATCACGACTATCATTAATGACTTTTGGCACTGGCGTATTAGCTGAGGAAAGAGATGGGGCTGAAAACTTTTGATAGAACTGAAAATAATTACCACCCTCTGATCTCAACTATGAAACATTAAAACTACCTATTTTGGCCCTTTTATTCTCTCTCTCTTTCTTTTTAAGATTCTGTTCTTCAATCTATTGAGCATGATCCATAAGTGTAGATACGTCGATCTCCTTAATCAACATAGCAGTGATACACTCCTTGACCACACTATCAGCTACTCAAGAAACAAAATTACTCATTCTAGACCTATTATCATCTACCATTAAATGAGCATACCTCACTAACTTTATAAACGTAAGTTACTATTCCTTAACACTGATATTTCCTTGCCTCAAATTAATGAACTCCAGAACCATAGCTTATCTCAACTTTAAAGGAAAGAACCTGTCTCAAAATGTTTTGGAAAACTACTCTCACTCTACCGGCCCTGCCTTGACACCTCTATCCTCCTTCCAGTGCATAAACTAGGTGTGAGTTACATCCTACATTTGATAAGAAGCCAACTCTGTACCCCTACTTGAGGTGACATATATGATATCATTCATTTTTTGAACTATATAAAGAAACTCATGTGGATCCTTCTCAGACATAGATCCCAAAAATAAAAGTGGTTTCATTCGAGTTAAATCTCGAATCCTAGTTGTAGATATATTTGCCACTGGATTAGATGGAGAAACATCTTGCTAATTATTTTGAGAATCCACTGAGTGGGATAAGGTAGTGAATGTTGCTCTGAACTCGGTATGGGAGACATCCTCACTTAGGGGATCTTCCTGAACAAGTAGAGGTGCGGGTTGATTTCCATTCTCATTTGGGAGGCATTATATGTATATAGGAGAAAGAAAGAGTCTGAAAGAGAGACTGGATAAAAATACTGAACATCTAAAAACATAATGAAAAGATTGATTACATAAATAATAAACTGATTAACTGTCTGAACGTCTAAAAAATCTCTAACTGGCAGACTGTGGAGTTGATGGGAAAACCCCCCAGCTAACTCTAACTGAATGGAGATACTGAACTACTGAAATAAACTGAAATAACTCAATTATTTCCTCGATATATAAGAATTCACCACAACTGCTGCTGCTGATAAGGTGAACTGTCTAAGTATAGTCAGAAAATTGAGCATCTGAACATATAATATAAGACACATAGCGCAAAAAAAGTATACGATCAGTACTTTGAATGTACTAGTAGATAAGATGAGGTTAGGATGATATGCAAGGGTTAACTATGCATGAACTAATGACTGACTGAATATCATGAGTTAATTGAGTATGCATGCATGAAAACTAAAATACTGAGAATGCAAGACCAAGCATATAATATTTTGGAAATAATTTGTAAACTGAATTACTATAATTTGATACCTGGATAATTAGAAGTCTATATACTATGGTCAAGAAAACCTAAAATGAATTTTGTACTAAATACTGAATTGAGACTGTTGTAGATATCATCTAACCGAAATGTCCTAATAAAAGCAAATTAGGGTCTAACTGGTAACCCTAATTTGAAGGGAGTCAGTACCGTGCCACGGGTACTAACACTGGTTGTGTGTATCCACTAAACTAGTGTACCGAAGGACTAAAGAGTAACCCTATATTGGTAGGAAACTCATGAGATATGTGTTAACCCTAAGCTAGCATGAAGAAATATCCAACCTATGCTGGCTACATAATTCTGTATCTTAAGGATTACCACTAAGGGTCAAACCCTAAACTAGTAGGAATGTCCCCATACCTTAGTTCGCTCAGTTCTAAATCCAACTACCTACTAAATGACACTATTTAATGGACCGAACAAAGCTTAAGTGAACACACAACTATCTTAATAACTTATTGAATGATAATGTTCATGGTATATCTGAAATCATTCTGAAAATACTTAAATTATGTAAACAGTTAAGTATTGCGTATGCATAACCCTCAAGCACTGAATGGAAATAATAATACGAACATATAAAAGCTTTGTAACTATAGTTGGGAATCATTATTTAAAATCCAACACTTAGGCATTTCATCAAAAATATGAGTCATGAACTTAAGCATGGGAATGGATAAATCATTTGATAATAACATAGTTACAATACTAAAATCATGAATTATGTTTTTAATTGACAAGAGTTCAATATTCAAAACCTGCAATGGCTCATTTCATTGAAAACACGTGTAATCATACCTTGAAATCGAATTATCAAGACGTTTATGGGAATTATTCAACTTAATCATGTAAAATTTATAATTTAAAACGTAAAAAGAGATTCTTGGACTCAATGGGTGAAAAGGAACTATGGATAAACATCACGTATACCTCACGTGATTATTTCTTGAAGAGTCTTGAGGATTTTCTTGAAGCTTGAGATTGAATTACGTGATTGTATTGAATGGGTTAGGGTTTGTTCTTGAGAGAGAAATGGATTTCTTTGAATGTATTTGTTAATAATGTTCCTAAGGTACCTAAGTTTTGTGTTATGGATAAGTTTGGCGGAGGGAAATTAACCCAAAGGCCTTTAATGACGAGGATTTAAGAAGCTGGATGAGACCACCCAATGTGGTACGACCCCTAGCTAAGTGAAGAAGCCAATTTGGTGTGACCATTAGATCGGTCAAGAACCAACGCAGCGTGACCCTAAGCCTGAGTCTACTACCTATCGCGGAGTGGCTCCATCGCGATGCCTTACTATTTTGGATATCCAAACACGGTCCAAACCTCATCTAAAATTTGCAAAACATCCATGAGACATACATTTGACCTCCCTAAACATGAGTCAATTTAGAAATAAAAATTAAAAAGTTAGAAGGCCAAACTAAAAATCCTCAAAGATTAGGGGTCTTGAAATGGTTGTCTTTAACACTTAGTGAAATTTTCAAGGATTTGGACCCCTTTATATGTACTAAGAGATGAAATGAGACAGGATTATTATGGGGTATTACATTGGCATATCTTTGATTGATATGCAGGACCCCTACTAGTAATCACTATTGCTCCGACGCCCATCGTTAAACAATAGAGGTACATCGGTATGTAGGAGACATGTAATGATGGACTGGGTGGACTCCGTAATGGAAATATCATACGGGTCTTGTATTTGGAGAGTAGGTTGATTAATATGGTATGACAGAGTTACCCAAGTTCGAGGATGTCAGGACCCAAGGCTCTACACCCAAGTCGGGACAATAGTGCTTATGGATATGAGTTACCATTAGTGAACCCATGAATCGATACCTGTTGTGAGCACTTAGTAAAATAGTAATACAACAAATGTGCGGAAGGTAAGCTTATAAAATACTGTAAATTCTAATATTGAAATACGTAGAAATGAAAAGTCTGAGATATCTGGTAAAAATACTAGAAACTAAACTGTTTATCTAAAAAAATTGATAAAACTGAAAGTATTAAATAACTATCTAACTGATTTTCTAAAAGTTTCTAAACATCAGGAGGAGTTGATGGGATAAACCCCCAACTAACTCCGACTGACTGAACATAAGGAAATATTTAAAAACTGAGAAAACATATCATGAACTCAATGGATGAGGACTCACCACTACTGCTGCTGGGTAACACTGAGTTGTCTAAGAGCGGTCAGGAAACTGAGCGTCCAAACTTATTTTATATGAAAACACAACACAAAGAAAAGTATGTGGTCAGTACTTTGAATATAATGGTATGTGAGATAAGGACTGACTAAAATGCATGAGATAACTGGGTAATATTAACATGTAATATTTGAGAATTCAAGACCAAACATAATCATGTTACTAAGATAATATGAAATCTGAAAGACTGAAATCTATAGAATTGAATAACAAATAATCTATACACTTGGTCAAGAAAACCCGAGCTGAGAATTAGAAAAAAGCTTAGAATTTTATGGGGTATTACAATATCTCCCCCTTCGGAATATTCATCCTCGAATGAGACAAGTTAGACTGAGAAAACTAAAGCAACTGAGATCTTATACTGAACATGCTTGACTTGGAACATGATTGCATAACTATTTTTGAAGCATGATACATGAACTAAACTAATTTCGTGAATGCATGCAATGACATAAGAATGGTTACATAGCTAAAAAAGAGAGAAGAAAGGAATCAATCTAAGGAACACCATTACCTCAAGATGAATCTGAGTTTGCAGATAAAAAATGAGGGTACTTGGTTCGCATTTCTACTTCCACTTCCCAAGAAGCTCCCTCAACAGAATGATTCCACCATAGAACTTTAACTAAGGGAACTTCCTTATTTCGTAGCCTACGAATCTGATGATTAAGGATCTCAACTGGAACTTTTTTGTAGGAAAGACTATTCTCAACATCCACACTTTCTAAAGGAAAAATAATAGTTGAATTGTCGATGCATTTCTTTTACAAGGAAACATGAAACATCAGATGTACTCATGCCAAATTTGCAGCAAACTCAATCTCATAAGCTACCTTCCCAAAATGGTTCAAAATTCTATATTTCCAACATAGTAAGGGCTGAGTTCCCCTTCTTGCTAAATCTCTTCACTCCAAGTCACCAACATCGAACTCAAGATCTCTTCTCCTAACATCAACATTAGAATTTTGACAACTTTAGGATCTCTTTAGGCTCTCTCAAATAAACTAAGCTTTTCTATCGTGCCGTAGACTGAATTTGGCCCTATAAAAGAAGCCTCGCCTACTTTAAACCAACCAATAGGAGATCTATATCTACTTCCCTAGAGAGCCTCAAATAGAGACATATAAATACTGGAGTGATAACTATTACTGTATCCATAATCAATCAAAGGTAAGTGGTCATCCCAACTACCTTTAATGTCAACAAGACAGGTCCTCAACATATCCTTTAAAGTCTGAAGGGTTTTTTTTGCCTTACCATCTGTCTGGGGATGAACAGCTATACTAAGATAAACTTGGGTAACAATACCCATCTAAAAATCCTTCCAAAAGTGAGTGGTAAACTAAGTACCTCTATTTGAAATGATAGACAACATAATCCCATCTAACTTATCCAACTGTGAGATAGAATCTAGCATAATCCTCGGCTAATTAAAACAAATGAACTGGCAAAAAATAAGTTGATTTGTCATGATACAAATTGAATCATGCTGACGACGCGTACGAGGAAACCCTATCACATAATCCAGGTTCACCACTTCCCATTTCTAAGTAGGAATACTAAACACCTACAATGTACCACTAGGCATTTGGTGTTTAACTTTGACCTGCTGAAGGTTTGAACACTTAACCACAAACTATACAATATATTTCTTCAAACCTTTCCACCAATATATTTCCCGTAAGTCACAGTACATCGTAGTGGTCCCTGGATGAATATATATCGCGCACCTTTGGCTTCAGCTAAAATTCAATGCCTTAAATAATAAACACCTGGAACGCATAACCTACCCTAAAAATAGAGCACATCATCTCCCTATTGGTAGAAAACCTTTATTTTTTAATATCTTACAACATCCTTCAACTTAACAAAACTAGAATCCCTATCTTGACTTTCCTTTAACTCGGCAAGCAAAGAAGATTATGAACAATTCAGAACCCATGTACTACATTCAGATGAATCAATCAACTAGACAGCTAATCTATTTAGCAAGATGATGAACCTCACGAGCTAACTCCTTCTTATCATCCTCTACATAGGCAACACTACCCTTAGACAACCTACTAAGGGCATCCGCCACCACATTGGCCTTGCTCGAATAATTAACACACTTATATTGTAATCTTTTAACAATTTATGCCATTTTTTTTTATGAAGATTCAGATCTTTCCATGTCAATATGCATATCAAACTCTTATGATCCACGAACCCCACAAAGATAATACCTCAAAATTTTCATGAAAAATACAACTACTGCCTACTCAAGGTCATGGGTCGAATAATTCTTTTCATAGGGTTTAAGATGTCTAGAGGAGTAACTATGAACTTTATTCTCTGCATCAACACTCAACCAAGACCAACTCTGCAATCATAAAAATAAACTATAAATCTGTCTGAGCCATCTGGCAAAGTTATGATAGGGTAGAGGTAAGTCGAGTCTTCAACTCTTGAAAATTCTTCCGGCATGAATCTGACCAATGAAATTTTACCTTCTTCTTAGTCAATCAGATACGGATGAAGCAATAAAAGAGGAAACTTCAAAAAACTTCCTATAATAGCTAGATAAACCAAAGAAACTCCTGATATCTAATGGAGAGATGGATCTAGGCCAGTTTCTCACAGTTTTTGTCTTTTGAGGGTCAAATCGGATGTCATCACCAAAAACTATATGGCCAAATAAAGATTCTAATCTAACACAAAATTCACACTTACTGAACATAACAAATAACTAATGATCTCTAAGGGTCTGCAACTCAATTCTCGGATGATTTGCATGATCATTCTCACTATGGGAATAGACAAGGATATCATCAATGAAGACTATGAACACTGTAGGGGAATTTTCTAGTCTATGAACTCTATAGGGGAATTTTCTAGTCCAAAAGACATAACTAGAAATTCAAAGTTACCATATCAAATTCTGAAGGTTGTCTTTTGAATGCCAGTTTTTCTGACTTTAAGTTGATGATAGCCAGATCTAAGCCATTTCTTAGAGAAATAACTGTCACCCTGAAGCTGGTCTTACAAGTCATAAATTCTGGGGAGAGGATACTTATTCTTTATTATAACTTTATTCAAATGACGATAGTCGATGCACATTCTAAGAGAATTGTCTTTCTTACGCACGAACAGGTCTTGAGTTCCTCATGGAGTAACACTAGGCCAGATGAAACTCTTATTTAAGAGATATTTTAATTGTTCCTTCAATTCCTTTAGCCAAACTAGAGTTATTTTATAGGGAGAATAAAGATAGGTTGGGTATCTGGAAGAAGATTTATTCTAAAGTTGATTTCCCTCTAGGGAGGAAGTATGGGAAGATCTGCAGGGAACACATCTAAAGATTCATTTACTACTAGAACTAACTCAAGACTCAGATTCTCTAAATTAGAGTCCTTGACTCAAATGAGGTGTTAAATATGCCCCTAAGATATCATCTTTCTTTCTCTAAGATAGGACATAAATCAACATTTCTGTATTAAAGTACTACCCCTTCATTAAATAATTGGTTCATTAGGAAATTGAAACTCAACGACTCTATTACTATTGTTAACTGAGGCATAATATGAGAGGAGTCAATCCATGCAAATAATGATATGAAAATCAGTCATCTCTAACTCTATAATATAAACTGAAGTTATTTTCTGAGATACTATGATCGGGCAATTTCTATATACCTGTCTGGCTATGATAGATTTACCCACCAGGGTAGACACTGAGAAAGATTCTTCTAATTTTTGGGACTGATACCGATGATAACAACTATATAAGGAGTCACAAAAGAAAGTGAAGTTTTGGGGTCTAATTAAACATAAACATCAAGATGAAAGACCTATAACATACCCATAAACACATGAGGAGAACTTTCCTGATCATGCCAAGTCTGGAGAGCATACATCCTATTCTGGCCATGCCTACTGGTGGCACTGGTCATAACACTCAACTGAGCTTTGCGACCTACCATTGCTATTGAAGAAATAGTATAGTCCTTCTGGCAATCACTTCTACCCCTCTAAGAAAATACCATACACTCCCAGATCTTATGTCCTAGCTTTCTATATCTAAAACATACATCACTACCCTCTCTACACTCACCCTGATGATTCCTACCATATTTTCTACAGAGCAGATTTGTACTATCACTATTTACACTACCCTGGGACATAGATCCATAAGATTTATTGTGACTATCACGCCCAAAAATAGGAACTAGCACATTAGCTGAAGATGGAACTTAGAACGATTACCGTTTTCTGACCTTGGCTGAGAGAAGTTGAAATTACTTATTCTAGCCCTTTTTATTCTCGTTCTCTTTCTCCATAATCTTCTCTTTCTCACTATGATGAGCATGAACCATAAGTCCAGATAGGTCTATCTTCTTAATCAACATGGAGGTCCTTCACTTCTTATCCACACTATCGATACACTATATACAAACTTAATCATTCTAGACCTATTATCTACCACCGTAGAAGGAGAATACCTCTCCAACTGGGTGAACTTGAGTGAGTACTCCTTCACGCTCATTTTACCTTATTTCAAATTGATGAAATATTAATCCTTAGTATCCCTCAACTCTAGGGAAAAAAACCTATCTAAGAAGGTTATGGAAAACTTCTCCTACTATACAGGACTTGCATCAACTCCTCGGTCCTCTTTTCACTACTTAAACTAGGTGTGAGCTACGTATTATAACTGGTATGCATCTAACTTTGCACTTTTACTTAAAGTGATACCCATGATATCTATCACTTTCTGTACTATGTACAGAAACTCTTCTGGATCTTCCTCGGACTTGGATCTAGAAAACAGAGGGAGATTCATCCAAGTAAAATCCCAAATCCTAACTGCAGCTATATTTTCCACTGAATTTGCTTGGGAAACAACTTACTGATTGTTCTAAGCAGCTACACAATAGGCTAGGGTAGTGAAAGTAGCCTTGAATTTGGTATGAGAGATATGCTCATTAAGGGGATCTTTCTAAACAGGTGGTGGTGCGGACTGTTCCCTGATCCTTCTTCTGCTATTTCATCTGGGAGACATTGTCTATAAACGAAAAAAAGAATAAGTTAGAAAAAGATTTAAATAGAGCTCATGCTCTTTCGCACAACATGAAAACTAAACAAAAAGAATCTTTCCTAAAATATCTCATAGCCTTTTGTACGTAAGTGTGGTGCACTTTACACCCATCCATAAGAATCAACGCGACTATGAAACACCTTAAGCCACAAGGGACCATATGTGAACCCATAAATTGGTGCCTACGTTAAGCACTAAGTAAAATAGTAATACAATATATGTGTAGAAGGTAAGCTAATAAGATACTATAAATCTGAGTACTAAAATATGTAGCAATCACATGTCTAAGATATTTAAATAAAATACTGGAAACTAAACTTTTTGTCTGAAACAATTGATAAAACTGAAAGAACTAACTAACTATCTAACTGATTATCTGAAGGCCTCTAAACATCATGAGGAGTTGATGGGACAAACCCCCAACTAACTTTGACTGACTAAACATAAGGAAATATTGAAATAACTTAGAAACCACATCATGTCCTCTATGGATGAGAACTTATCACTACTACTATTGGGAAATGCTAAGCTATCTTTGAGTGGTAGAGAAACTGAGTGTCCAAACCTATGTTATAAGACAACAAGCGCTAAGAAAAGTAAGTGGTCAGTACTCTGTATGTACTGGTATGTGAGATAAAGACTGACTAAAATGCATGAGATAACTTGGTATGAATTCATTAATATGTAATATTTGAGAATGCAAGACTAAGAACAAACATGTCACTGAGATAATCTGAAATCTATTTAACTGAATAACTAATAATCTATACACTTGTTCAAGCAAACCTGACTTGAGATAGACTAAAATACTGACTGAAATTGTGGGAGCTATCATGTAACTAACATGCCTGAATCTTAGGTAATTAGCATCCAACCTATAATCCTAGTTTGAAGGATGTAAGTACCGTACTATGGTTACTAACACTAGTTGTATGAATCTGCTAAACTAGTGTCCCGAAATAATGGTATCAAGCCTAAACTGATAGGTTACCCTCGGGAAGAAGTCAAGCCTAAACTAATGGGTGACCCCATATGCTACCCTGTATACGTAGTTCTGGAACTTAGGGTCAACTTCTAACAACTTTGCCTAAACTAATGGGGGAACCTCCATTTATGCGTTCTCCCGATGTTGCATCTTATTCCTAACTGAACTGATACTAGTAATGAACTGGACTAAGTTTAACTGAACATTATTTTTTATGGTTCTCATCATGATTATATAAATTGAGTAAAATATTAATATCCATGGTTCAACTGAATCATTACTTGAAAATCTAAAATTATGTATGACACATAGGTATCGGTTATTGATAACCCACCAGCACTGTAATCATGTAAACTAGAATGTTGAAAATGGGCTAGCGATTGATGACAGTTTTCTAGATGAGCGATATTGGCATATTCACAAGATCGAATTCCATTGTTTACAAACTATGCGAATTATCTTACAAGTGATTTAATTCCAGAACATCTTTCCTTTCAGCAGAGAAAGAAGTTTATGCAAGAGGTAAGGAAATTTTTTTGGGATGAGCCTTATTTATTCAGAATTTGCGTGAATGGGATTATTTGTAGATGCATACCTAAGGTTGAGATTATGAGTATACTTGATGCTTGTCATTATTGGACAGTAGAGAGTTATCATGGAGGAACCCACATAGCCTACAAAATCTTGAAATATGGGTATTATTGTCCAATAATTTACAAAGATGCATATGATATTGCTTCTGCTTGTTATCAATGTCAATGAAAAGGTAACATCTCTCGATTTCATGAACTTCTTATGACTCCTATCTTAGAATTGGAATTGTTTAATGAATTGGGTATAAACTTTATGGGATTTTTTGTTAGTATATTTGGCATGAAGTATATACTTGTGTCTATAGACTATGTTTCTAAATAGGTTGAAGCAGTTGCACTATCCAACAATGAAATATGCATCATCACCAGATTCTTGTAAAAGCACATTTTTTCTCAATTTGGCATGCCACGTGCTATCATTAGTGAAAGGGGGCCACATTTTTGTAATCGTCTATTCAAAAGTCTTCTTGAGAAGTATGGAGTATAACACAAGATGGAAACGCCTTATCATCCACAACTAGTGGATCAGTTTAGGTTTCCAATAAAGATATTAAATCCATCTTAGCAAAGACAGAGAGTGCCAATAGTCCTGATAGGTAACAAAAGTTAGATGATGCATTATGGGCTTACCGCACAGCTTTTAAGACCTCATAGGTGCTTCCCTTTATCAGTTGGTGTATTGTAATGCTTGTCAATTGCCTGCTAAACTTTACCATAAAGAATTATAGGATTTAATGAAGCTGAATTTTTAGTGACAAGATGTAGCATGTCTAGGATGAATAGTATGAATAAGTTGGATAAATTCCGACTCAAAGCATATGAAAGTTCAGCATTTTACAAAGAGAATATAAAGATGCATTATGATCACAAAATTGAGAAAAGAATCTTCGAAAAAGCTGACCAGGTATTGCTCTACAACTCAAGGCTTTGCTTGTTTCTAGGTTAGATGAAGTCTAGATGGTATGGTACCTTTATTGTGTTAAGAGTGTTCCTATAAGGTGCTTAGGAATTAAAGAGGGAAGGTGAAGCCCCATTCAAGGTTAATAAGAAAAGAGTAAAGCATTATATATGTACCACTAAGGAAATTAATATGATTTTTTAAATGGACCTTGGTGAAGTCTGAGTAACCAAGGTAATTACGTCGTATCGCAAAAGTTAAATCAAGCATTATATGGGAGGAAACTCATAAGATAGTTAGTCAAATCTAGTAGACAACTTATCTATGTCGTGATGCAATGTTAAATCAAACATTGCGTGAGAGGTAACCCATGTTTTGTACTTACTTATTTACAAGATGATATGTTTGTTCAATGTGCAGGATAAATATTGAAAAAAATAGAAGGAAATATCAAGAAATTTGGTCATATGGACTCTTTACGAGTTGAATATTCATGGTACGACTCGTGAGTAGGAGTCGTAAGGACATGGGAAAAAATTTAGAATTCGTTAAAGTTTCTGGAGTTTTTATGACTCTTAGAATGAGTCATACCCTTAAGGTACGACTCATCACATTAAGTTGTATCCACTCAAGAGCCCACGTAAGGTTCCAGGTATATACGAGTCGAAGAAATAACTTGTAAGCCCTGGTACGAGTCGTACACATCACTCGTACACACTCTTATAATGCCAGGGGTAGAAGGTCAACCGCCCAATAACTGATTTAAAAGTTTAAAAGGGCAGCCAATAATGGGTACCCGAGATCAGATTCAGCCACAAAAAACAAGACCTCCATTCTTGACTAAATTTCAAGATTCCAAGGCACAAAAGCACTTAGAATCACATATAAACTTGCTCCAATTCCATCAAATTACATGAATTAGACAAGAATTTTTGGGAAGAAAAGTTAAAATTGGGAAAAGCTAAGAACTCAACCAATCACATAAATTTTCAAGCTCAAGATATTTAGATTTCAAATTGCAATTATAAATGTGAGTTATTTTCAACTTGCCTTTAGTTAACTTTACTTGAGTATAGAAATTTGGTACCCTAGATCATAGGTTTTGCATTGAGAATAGAAATTGTGGGTAAACTTTGGTTTGGGTGTTGCTTTTGTATGTTGTTTTTTTTAAAACTAATTGATATTGCTGCAAAATGTAGAGGGTAATTTGGGAAATTTAAAATAAAGTCAACTATAAAGTTGAACTTCTATGTTGCAGTAGATACGGGACCTCATATGACTTGTAGCCTCAAGTAATGAGTCGTAACAAGACTCGTACCCACTTACCACATGGAAGTACAACTGAATATAGATTCTGGTATGGTACAACTTTCCTAAATGAGTCGTGACCATACCACACGACTCATATATTGAAGTCGTAAGGACCTAGGAAGATATAATGTATTATAGGATTGTTTTTGGACTACTTTCAATTGTCGGTAACTAGTCATACATTGTCTATAAAATTTATTTAGAGGACTCATAAGCAAACCACTGAACAATCATCACTAAAATGAACAACATGCATCTCGATCATATGAGTCATACCCAGTCGATATGACTGGTACCCCCAACTCGTACCATAAGTATTAGATGCACACTACAAACTTATTTTCTTGTTTTTCCTTATTTTTATTTTTTAATTACTAATGTAATCTTGTGTTCAGGTACAATGCCTTCCAAAGGTGCATCTTCCTCTAAACTAGTGGCCAAAAAGGGAAACCAAAAGGCACAATCTTCATGTTCTGAGGCTATTGAGTTATCTAGCAGTAGCAGTGACTTGTACCAATACCGAACGAAGGGAAAGGTTGAACCAAAAGTCAAAAAGGTTGTAAAAGGAAAGAAAGTAGCAACCCCAGAGGACTCACATCCACGGAGACAAAGGAGAAACAACCCAAGTACATTTCCTCCCTACTCACCTCTACCTTCAGAGGCATAAGAAGAAGTTGAACCAATTTCTGAAGTAGAGAGTTCAGAAAATACTGAGGGAGAAGTTGGTATGCCTCCAATTGATGTCCAGGACCCCCAATAGTTATCAATACTACTCCATTACCCATCGTTGAATGATGGTGGTACCATAATATAAAGAAGACATATAATGATAACCATGGCGGACTCCATAATAGAATAATTAACTAAGTATTTTATTTGGAGAGGAGGTTGACTAATACTGGGATGACAGAGTTACCCAAGTTCGAGGATATCATGTCCCAAGGATCTAGCCCTAAGTCTAGACAATGGTGCTTACAACCATAAGTGACCACAAGCGAACCCATGAACTGTTACCTATTGTGAGCACTGAGTAAAATAGTAATACAACACTTGTGTGGAAGGTAAGCTGATAAAATATTGTAAATCCAAATATTTAAATGTGTAGAAATGACATGTCTAAGATATATGATAAGAATACTAGAAACTAAACTATTTTTCTAAAACAACTTATAAAACTAAATGTACTGACTGGCTGGCTAACTGATTGTCTGAAAGCCTCTAAACATCATGAGGAGTTATGAGACAAACCTCTAACTAACATTGACTTACTGAATATCAGGAAATACTGAAATAACTGAGAAGCATATAATGAATTCGATGGATGAGGATTCACGACTACTGCAGCTGGGTAATGCTAAGTTGTCAAACAGCGATCGAGAAACTGAGCATTCACACCTATTTTATAAGACAACATAGCACAAAGATAAGTATGTGATCAGTTCTTTAAATATACTGGTATGTGAGATAAAGACTAACTAAAATTCATGAGATAACTGGTTGTATGAGTCTTGGAAATTCTTTTTTATGTTGGTTTTTTTCAAATTGAGTGATATTGCTTTACAAAGTAGAGGGAAATTTGGGAAATTAAAAATTGAGTCAACTCTACAGTTCAACTTCCATGTTGCAGTGGATATGGGACCTCTTATGATTCGTACCCATAAGTAATGAGTCATAACAAGACTCGTATCCACTGGAAACATGGAAGTCCAACTACATATAGATTTTGGTAAGGGCATAACTTGCATAAATGAGCTGTATCCATGCCACACGACTCGTACATTGAATTCGTAAGGATTTGGGTAGATATAATATATTATAGAACCGTTTCCAAACTGCTTATGATTGTTGGTAATGAGTAATACCTTGTCTTTACAACTCATTTGGAGAACTCGTAAGCACACCAATGAATAATCATCTCTACACTAAACATTATATAACTCGATCATACAAGTTGTACCCAGTCTATACCACTAGTACCCCCTACACGTACAATAAACTGTAGAGCACAATGAAAACTTATTTTCTTGTTTTTCTTTATTTTCCTTTTCTAATTACAAATGTATACTCATGTTCCGTTACAATCCCTTCTAAAGATGCATCTTCCTCTAAACAAGTGTCAAAAAACGAAAATAAGAAGGCATAATCATCATGTTCTGAGTCTATTAAGTCATCTAGCAGTAGTGGTGACCTGTACGAATACCTAACAAAGGGAAAGGTTAACCTAAAAGACAAAATGGCTGTAAAAAGGAAGAAAGTACCAAATCCAGAGGACTCACCTCCATAGATACATAGGAGATAGAACCCGAGTGCATCCCCTCCACACTCACCTCCACCTTCAGTTGCAAAAAAAGAAGTTAAATCTAGTTCTGAGATATAGAGTTCAAAAAATGCTTATGAAGAAGTTGGTGTGCCTCCTATTGATGTATAGGATCCCCCGCTAGTCATTACTACTGCTCCGATGCATATCTTTGAACAATGAAGGTACCCCAATATGTAGGAGACCTATATTGTTGTCCTAAGCATTGTCCATATCAGAAAGATCAAACAGTTCTTGTATTTAGAGAAGAGGTTGACTAATTCTGGGATCACAAAGTTACCCAAGTTTGAGGATTTCATGACCCAAGTTTCTATCCCCAATTCTGGACAACAGTGTATACGGCCATAAGTGACAACAAATAAACCTATGAACAGGTACGTGCCTGAGCAGTGAGTAAAATAGTAATACAACACATTTGTGGAAGGTAAGCTGATAAAATATTGTAAATCAAAATATTGAAATGTGTAGAATTGACATGTCTGAGATATCTAATAAAAATACTGAAGCTAAACTAGTTTTCTGAAACAACTGATAAAACTAAAAGTATTGACTGACTGTCTAACTAGGTTTCTGAAAGCCTTTAAACATCATGAGGAGTTGATGAGACAAACCACCAACTAACTTCGACTGACTGATCATAAAGAAATACTGAAATAACTGAGAAAACACCAAGAATTTGATGGATGAGGACTCACCACAACTGTTGTTGGGTAACCCTGAGTTGTTTAAGAGCGGTCGAGAAACTTAACATTCGAACCTATATTATAAGACAACATAGCACAAAGAAAAATATGAGATCAGTACTTTGAATGTATTGGTATGTGATATAAGGACTGACTAAAATGCATGAGATAACTGGGTTGCATAAATATGTAATAACTGAGAATGCAAGACCAAGCACAAACATATTATTGACATAATATAAAATCTGAAAGACTGAAATATGTATAATAGAATAATCAATAATTTATAAACTTGATCAAGCAACCCTCTGCTAAGATAGACTGAAAGACTGGCAAAAACTGTGTGTACTATTTTGTAACTAACATGCCCCAATTTGAGCTAATCATGGTCCAAACTGTAACCCAGTTTTGAATAGTGTTAGTGCCATTCCAACGGTACTAACACTTGCTGTATGGATCCACTAAACTAGTGTCCCAAAGGACCATGGTGTCAAGCCTAAACTAATGAGTGACCCCTAAGAGGATGTCAAGCCTAAACTGATGGTCGACCCCTAATATCCTATGCCAGCTATGTAGTTCTGGAACATTTGGACTCCTACTAACAACTCTGCCTAAACTGACGGAGGAGCCACTATCCCTGTATAAACTCGGTGCTAAATCCTACTCCCAACTGAACTGACACTGGTACTGAACTAAATTAAGTTTAACTGAATATTATTAATGATGGTGCTCATCATAAATATATACACTGAGTAAAATAATAATATCCATGGTTTAACTGAATTATTACTTGAAAATCTAAAATCATGCAGAACACAAATGTATCGGGTGTTCATAAATGCCAACATTGAATATCCATAAAATACGATAACAAAGCATTAAAAGTATAGTATGGAATCATGGTCCAAAGACCCAAAACATGAATATTTCACCAAAAAACAAGTGAGAAGCATTAACTTGAACATGGGAATGTCTTAAACATAAGAAAACAACATGATTACCTGGCTTAATTCGTAATTCAGGGATTTAACATGAAATCAATAGACTATGACATGGAAACTTGCAATTCAAAACATAAAATAGCGTAATTCACTTGGAAACACTTGTAGACATGAGTTTTAATCTATTAATATGAAATTCATGGATTAATTTCATAGAGTAGGATATGATTTATACTTTTAAATTAAAATAGGGTTTTCAGGCTCGATGGGTGAAAAGGACCCATTGATGAATACCCACATACATCAGTAGATAGTTTCTTGAAGATTTCTTAAGGGTTTCTTGAACTCGGAAGCATTAAATCTAGATTTCTTGAGAAAGGGTCTTAGATGTTGTTCTTGGGATAGGAGGAGGGTTTCTTGAGAGTAATTTTTAGAGGAAGGGGTATATAAGGCCCCTATAGTTGATCCTTTTTGTGTTATGGACAACTTGAGGGAAAAGATCCAATTGCCCCTTAGTTTAAAAGTAGAAGATATTGATGAAATAGCACTGGCAAAATACGGACCTCCCTCCAGTGGAGGAAGCCTCACACCACGACCATCAATTTGGTGGAGAAAGCCCTGCATCACTATACTCAGTCTGGCAAAGCATGCCATGCCCCACGGACTTATCATGAGGGTGCACTATTTCTATTTTCCATACACGCCCCAATGCCCATTTGAAAATTCCAAAACTCCCCTGAGACATACCTTTGACAACCCTGAACATTTTATAATCCAAAACTAACGTCTCAGGGTCGGAAGGACAAAAATAAAAATCCACAAAGTTTAGGGTTCTTGAAAATGACTAAGTACCCAACACTTAGTGAAAAATCTCAAGCCTTGAGCTCCTTAAGCTTGCAACTAGAAGCTAAAACGAACATAGAATTTTGTGGGGTATTACAATATCTCCCTATTGGAAATATTTATCCTCAAATGAGACTAGTTAGATCGAGAAAACTAACACAACTGAGATTTTATACTGAACATGAATGACTTGGAACTTGATTACATAACTGAGTTTAAAGCATGATACATGAACTAAATTAATTTTATGAATGCATGCAATATCATGAGAATGGTTATATATCTGAAATAAAGAACAAAAAGGAGTCACTCTAAGGAAGATGGTTACCTCAAGCTGAATCTATGTTTGCAGACAAAAGATGAGGGTACTTGGTTCGCATATCTGATACTTTTTCCCAAGAAGCTCCCTCAATAGACTAATCAACCAAAGAAATTTAACCAAGGGAACTTCCTTATTCCTTAGCCTACAAATCTAATGATCAAGGATCATAATTGGAACATCTTCATAGGAATGACTATTCTGAACATCAATACTTTCTAGAGGTACAATAACAGCTGAATTACAAATTCTTTTCTTTCACAAGGAAACATGAAACACCGAATGTACTTATGCTAAATTTGCAGGCAACTCAAACTTATAAGCTACCTTCCTAAAACGGTTCAAGATTCTATATGGGCCTAGATAGCGGGGACTAAGTTTCCCCTTCTTTCCAAATCTCTTCACTCCCTTCGTAGGTAAAATTTTCAAATACACCAAGTCACCAACATAGAACTCAAGATATCTTCTCCTCATATCTGCATAAGATTTTTGACAACTTGTCGTTATCTGCAACCTCTATTGAATCAACTAAACTATCTCCATTGTTTCAAACACTAATTTAATCCTTTCAAAGAAGCCTCACCTATTTCAAATGAACAAATAAGAGATCTGCATCTCCTTTCATAGAGAGACACAAATGGAACCATCTGAATACTAGTGTGATAACTATTATTGTATGTAAATGTATTCAAAGGTAAGTGGTTATCCCAACTACCTTTAAAGTCAATAATACAGGCCCTTAACAATTTTTGTAAAGTCTGAATGGTTGTTATGCTTTACCTTCTGTCTAGGGATAAAAAGTTATACTAAGAGAAACTTGGGTACCAAGACCCTTATGAAAAGCTTTCCAAAAGTGAGAGTTAAACTAAGTACCTCTATCTTAAATGATAGACAACAGAATCCCATGAATCATAACCAACTCTCCGAAATAGAGTCTTGCATAATCTTTGGCTGAATATAACATATGAACTGGCAAGAAATTAGTTGATTTGTCATGACCCAAATCGAATCATGCAGACGATGCGTATGAGAAAACCCTATCACAAAATCCATGTAAACTACTTATGTTTTCAAGAAGTGATGGTAAACTCCTACAATGTACAACTAGACCTTTAGTGCTCAACTTTGACCTGGTGACAGTTCGAACACTTATCCATAAACTCTACAATATTGTTCTTCAAACCATTCCACCAAAAATTTCCCATAAATCACGATACATGTTAGTGGTCTTTGTATGAATAGAGTACTACGCACCACTCGCTTCTGCTAAAATTTGTAGTAAAAAATAATCAACACATGTAATGCATAACTTGCACTGACAGAGGAGCACACCATCCCCCCTAGGGAAAAAACCTTTATTTTATGGTCTCTAATAGTCTCCTTCAACTTAACAAAACTAGAATCTCTATCTTGATTTTCCTTTACCTCGGCAGCCAAAGAAGATTCTGAACCATTTAGAACCCATGTACTACCTTCAGCTGAATTAACCAATTGGACACCTAATCTATCAAACTTATGAAACTCATAGGCTAACTAAATCTTATCATTCACTACGTGGGTAAAACTATCCATATGCAACCTACTAAGGGAATCTGCCACTATATTGGCCTTTCCCGAATGATAAACAAACTTATATCATAATCTTTTAACAATTCAAGCAACCTTTTTTGATGAAGATTCAGATGTTTTTTAGTAAACACATACAACAACCTCTTATGATGTGTGAACACATCAACATGAACCCCATAAAGATAATGCCTCAAAATTTTCAAGGCGAATACAATAGCTGCAAACTCAAAATCATGGGTTGGGTAATTCTTTTCATGAGGTTTGAGTTTCTTAGAGGCATAGGCTATGCCCTTGCCTCTATACATCAACACACAACCAATACCAAATCTGGAAGCATAAAAAAAAACTACAAATCCATCTAAGCCATCTGGCAATGTTTAGACTGGGGCGGAGGTAAGTCAATTCTTCAACTCTTAAAAACTCTTCTTGCATGAATCTGACCACTGAAATTTGACCTTTTTCTGAGTCAATCGGGACATGAAGAAATAAATAATAGAGAACCCTTCTATATACCACCTGTAATAGCTAGCCAAACCAAAGAAACTGTTTATATCTAATGAAGAGATAGGTCTAGGTCAATTTATCACTGCTTTGGTCCTTTGAGTCTCGACTCGAATGCCATCACTAAAAACTATATGTCAAAGAAAACCTACTAATCTTACCCAAAACTCACATTTAATAAACTTAGCAATAACTGATAATCTCTAAAGGTTTACAACACAACCCTCAGATGAATTGCATGATCATTCTCACTATGGGAATAAACAAGGATATCATCAATGAAGACAATGATGGACATATCGAAGTGCTGCTTGAACAACCAAGTCATCAATTCCATGAACATTTTAGGGGCATTTTTTAGTACAAAATACATAAAAAAAATCAAAGTGACCATACCGAGTTCTGAAGGCTGTCTTTGAAATGTAACATTCCTTAACTCTAAGTTGATGAAAGCCGGATCTAAGATCTATCTTAGAAAAATAACAGTCACCCTGAAGTTGTTCGAACAAGTCATCAATTATTGGGAGAGAATACTTATTCTTGATTGTAACATTATTCAACTAATGGTGGTCGATGCATATTCTAAGTGAACCATCTTTCTTATGCACGAACAGGACTGGAACGCCCCATGGAGAAACTCTAGGCTTGATGAAACCCCTAGCTAAGAGATCTTTTAACTGTTCCTTTAATTCCTTAAGTATAGATGGAGCCATTATCTAAGTAAGAATAAAGATAGGTTGTGTATTTAGAAGGATATCTATTCTGAAGTCGATTTCCCTCTCGGGGGAACTCCGGGAAGATTTTTAGGGAACAGATTTGAAGATTTATTTACTACTAGAACTGACTCAAGACTTTGAATCAAATAATTTGAGTCCTTGACTCGAATGATATATTAAATACACCCCGTAGATATCACCTTTCTTGCTTAACGATAGGACATAAACTGACATTTAGGTATTAAAGTAATACCCATCCATTCGGTAACAAGTTCATTAGGAAACTGAAATTGAAAGAATCTATTTCTATTGTGAACTGAGGAATAACACGAGTGGAGACAATGCATACTGATAATGACATTAAAATTAGTCATCTCTAACTCTATAAGATCAACTAAAGTGATTATCTGAGATACGATGATCGGTCAACGTCTGTATACCCTCCTTGCGTTGATAGGTTTACCCACCAGGGTAGATATTGAGAAAGGTTATTCTAATATTTTTGGAACAACACCAAAGATAACATCTTTATAAGGAGTCATAAATAAAAATGATGATCACGGTATAATAAAACATAAACATAAAGATAAACGTCATGTAACATACCCGTAAGCACATCAGGAGAAATTTACTGATCATCCTGAGAATGGAGAGCATACAACATATTGTAGTGCTGCATACTGATGGAAATGAACATAGCACCTTGCTGAGCTGGGCAACCTACTGGTGCTGATGAAGAATTAGTCTAGCCCTGCTTGCGATTATTTTTTCCCCTCTGAGCAACCACCAAACATACCCAGATCCTATGGCCTGGCTTGCCACATCTATAACTCCCATCACTGCCCTCTCTATACTCACCTTGATGATTCCTACCATATTTATTATAGAGAGGAATTGTACTACCACTATTTGAAATACCCTAGGACTTATAGCCTAGCGATAATTTATGACTGCATTTTCTGAACATAGGTACTGGTGCACTAGCTAAAGATAGATCTAGGTATGAAAATTTTTGATGAAATCAAGAACTATTCCTACCTTCTAACCTTGGCTGAGAAAAGTTTAAACTACCTGTTATGGACTTCTTATTGTCTCTCTTTCTCTTAAGTTTCTCTTCCACAATTTGCGGAGAATGAACAATATATCTAGATAGTTCCATCTTCTTAATCAACATGGCAATCCTACATCCCTTGACCACACTATTAGAAACACTAGATATAAACTTACTCATTCTAGGCCTATTATCTGGTACCATAGAAGGATCATACCTCACCAAATGAATAAACTTGAGCGGGTAATCCTTCACTCTCATATTATCCAATTCCAAATTGATGTAATCCTGAACCATAGCTTCCCTAAACTCTAGGGGAAAGAACATGTCTAATAAAGCTATAGAAAAATACTCCCTCTACAGGCTCTACATCATCACCTCGACCCTTCTTCCACTACTTAAACCAAGTGTAAGCAACAACTTGTAATTGGTAGACAACCAAGTATGCACTCTCACTTAATGTGACACCAAAGATATCTGTCACTTTCTACACCATATCTGGAAACTCCTTTGGATCTTCCATAGACATAGATCTAGAAAACAGAGGGGAATAAATCCAAGTGAAATCCTTAATCCTAACTGTAGTTGTATTTTCCACTGGATTGGCTGGGGCAATAGTGTGTTGATTGTTTTGAGTAGATACAAAATAGTGTAAGGTTGTGAAAGTGGCCCTGAATTCGGCATGAGATATATTCTCATTCTGGAGATTTTCCTAAATAGGTAGTGGTGCAGGCTGATCCCTATTCCTTTGTTTGTGGTTTCAAATCGGATTCATTGTCTGTAGGCTGAATAAAGTATGAGTTAGAACTTTAATTAAAAATAACCCATGCTCCTTTGTATGAAATGAACATTGAATGAAGGGAAACTTTCTTAAAATATCTCATAGCCTTCTGTCCATAAGTATGATGTGAATCACACCCATGCATAAGACTCTACTCAACGGGTGTTTAAGACACCCTAAGACACTTTACAACCCTAGGATTTGATAGAAAGTTTTATCACGATCCAAGGCTCTACCCCCCAAGTCGAGACAACGGTGTTTATGGCCATAAGTGACCCACAAGCAAACCCAGGAACTGATACATGTTGTGAGAACTGAGTAAAATAATAATACAACACATATGCAGAGAGTAAATGGATAAGATACTATAAATCTGAATACTGAAATCCATAGAAATGATATGTCTAAGATATCAGATACAAATACTGTAAACTAAATTATTTTTCTAAAACAACTAATAAAACTGAAAGAACTGGCTAAATGTCTAATCAGTTGTTAGAAATCATCTAAGCATCATGAGGAGTTGATGGGACAAACCCCCAACCAACTGAACATAAAGAAATATTGAAATAACGGAGAAAACATATCATATCCTCAATGGGTGAGGACTCACCACTACTGCATCTAGATAACGCTGAGCTGTCAAAGAGTGGTAGGGAAACTAAGAATCCAAACATATGTTATAAGGCAACATAGTGCAAAGAAAAGTATGCGGTCAGTACTTTGTATGTATTGGTATGTGAGAGAAGGACTGACTAAAATGCATGAGATAACTGGGCATGAATGCATAAATATGTAATATTTGAGAATGCAAGACCAAGCACAATCATGTTACAGAGATAATAAAAAATCTGAAAGACTAAAATCTGTATAATTTAATAACTGATAATCTGTACACTTGGTTAAGAAAATTTAAACTGAAATATAATAAAATACTGATTGAATCTTTAGGAGCTATCAAGTAACCAACATGCCCCAATCATAGATAATCGGGGACCAACCTATAACCTTAGTTAGAAGGGTGTCAGTGTCATGCCATAAGTACTAACAATGGTTGTGTGGATCCACTAAACATGTGTCCCAAAGAACAAGGGTGTGATACTTAAACTGACAGATGACCCCTGAGAAAAAGTCAAGCATAAATTGATGGGTGACCCCTCATATACTAGTCTGGCTATGTAGTTCTTGAACTTAGGGACTGCTACTAACGACTCTGCCTAAACTGACATGGATCTGCCATCTCTCCATTCACCCAATGCAAAATTGTACTCCTAACTAAATTGTACTCCTAACTGAACTAACACTGGTACTGAACTGGACTAAGTTTAACTAAACATTATTTCTGATTGTGGTCATGATGATTATATCAACTGTGTAAAATAATAATATCCATAGTTTAACTTAATCATTACATTAAAATAATAAATCATGTACAACACATAGGTATCAGGTGTTCATAACCCGCACGCATTGAATGACCATAAATATGACAACAAAGCTTTAAAACTATAGTATGGAATCATGGTTCAAAGACCCAAAACATGAACATTTCACCAAAAATATGTGATAAGCATGAACTTTAACATCATAATTTCTTAAACAAGAGAAAATAATAGATTACATAGCTTGATTCATAATTCAGGGATTTAACATGAAATCAATGGACTATGACATGGAAACTTCCGGTTCAAAATATGAAATAGTGTAATTCACTTGGAAATACATTTAGACATACCTTTTAATTGATTTAATATGAAATTCATGGATTAATTTCATAAAGTAGGATAAGATTTATACTTGTAAGTTAAAATAGGGATTTTTCCTTGAATGAGTGAAAGGGACCCATTGTTGAATACCCACATATCGCATTAGATAGTTTCTTGAAGATTTCTTAAGGGTTTGTTGAACTTGGAAGCTTGAACTCTTAATTTCTTGAGAAAGAGGCTTGGATGTTGTTCTTAGGATAGTAGGAGGGTTTCTTAAGAGTAATTTTGAGAGGAAGGGGAAAATAATACCCATAAGGTTGATCCCATTAATTTTATGTACTACTTGGGTTGAGGGAAAAGTCCTAATTACCCCTTAGTTTAATGGACAATGAGATGGGAGGAACAACACTAGCGTGTTGCAGACCTCTTTCGGACAGAGCAAGCCCCGCGATGTGACCCTCAATTTAGTGGAGATAACCCAACATCATGACACTCAGTCCGGTAGAGCAAACCTTGCATGGTAGGCTTATCACGAGAGTACAGTGTTATTATTTTTCAAACACGCCCCTACGCCTGTTTGAATTACCAAAACAACCCTAAGACATACCTTTAATAACACCAAACATATTTCAACCTAAAAACCATTATATCATGGTCGTAAAGACAAAAATAAAAATCCAGGAAGTTTAGGGGTTTTGTAAATGACTAAGTACGCAACACAATGAAAAATCTCAAGCTTTGAACTCCTTAAGCTTGCATCTAGAAGCTTAAAAAAGCTTAGAATTTTATGGGGTATTACAAAGGAAAACATCAAAAAGCTTGCATTTTATGGGCCATGCAGCTCACACACACATGGCACAGAGTCATTATTGTAAGCTACCACCTATCTGATTTATGCACAAGTTTGCAATGATTATTATGTCCCTAATACTATTGCCATAGAAAGTCACAATAGTTTTATATATACACGTATCACATATTTAAAAATATCCAACTAGAGAGGTATTTATCATTTATCTCAAAAATCAACAAAAAATATGTCAACTGCCCTAGATAATTATTTTTCTCCTAATTAACAATAAAACATTAAAAAAAAACAATATGCGTAAACATGTCAGCTATACTAGGAATAGGACTCTAGGGAAAAGAGGCACGACAAACAAAAAACCCAAGAGGACATCAAGAACTACCAGTATCCCCATAGAACCTTAACATAAAATCATGCAATTTCCCCAATGCACCAAATTTCTATAGAACAAGAACGTTAGGAATGTACTTGTGGAACCATAGGTGTAGATATTTGTTGTCAATTACGAACAAAAATGCAAATAATAAAATACCTTAGGTTGCCTCCCAAGAAGCACCGGATTTCATATCGCGGTCTGACGGGGCTATGTTGGGTGCTCAGACTTTATCAACAAGCCCATGAATACCTTGATTTCTCAGACTTCATCATGGTAGACCAAGAGTTGGCCTTCAATTTTAACTTTCCACTTTAAACTTATAAATTGAACCCCTAATTATTTTTCTAATATCATATTATGCTCATGGGGTGGAGGTATAAAAATAAATGACCCAAGAAATAGTTGTGGCATGTTGTACTTCTTGGCTATTATGTGAGAAATAAAGTTCTTTGAATCTAGTTCATAAATTCAAGAATACAGACATAAGTTTCCTCCTCCTTGCACTCTTCTACAGTCTCAGATGGCTCTATTAAGATCATACTATCCAAACACAATGTGGAAAAATGCTTTGAAAGAGGTCTAACAGGCCCCAACTCAGAATTTGAAGTCTTCTTTAAATCCCCACACAACTCTAATATGCTCTCCTTAAGAGAGACAATATCCACAAGAGCATGAGAAATATTTGACTCCTCTAATTTTAGCTCATCAAGTTGGCTTTTCAGAATTATTTTAGTCTCACAGCATACATAACTAGGTTGCTGGGTGTTACACATAGTAGCTTTTGAATCCAACTCTACTTGTACGTGGTAGATATCCAAGCCAAACATATCAGCCTTTTAAAAGTGATCTTGTCTTTCTTTTTCAAAGAGTTCCAACGTGTCAAGCATGCTCTAATTATGTTCAAATAATATATTGATTACGCTCCTAAAATAGTGCACCATATTAAAAGGAAAAGGACCAATAAATAAGGAGTCATTATCACTCTGTACTTCCTCTGTCCTGGCTTTCATCTCAAGAAGAGTAGGTCAACAAAATAAAAAAACAAAAAAAAATAAAACCCAATAACTCCAATAATTTCAATCAAGAATTTTGAGACTATTTTCCCCAACAACGGTGCCAAAATTTGATGACGGCCGCGTTATCCTTCTAAGGAGGTGTACTTTGCGCATTATCAAGCATATTCTTTGAGACCTTGTGTTTGGGACATTGTCTAAGCTTTCCATTAAATCTCTCTCACACCTCATTTAGAGGCTCTCCATTTAATTAATAAAAGTTTGTGATTTTGTCACGCGATTGCAACATCTTTGATGGTGGGAACTATCGATCTACAAAAACATCGATAAGTTCATCCCATGATTTGATGGACCCGATGAGAAAATATCGTAGTGACAATAACACCTCACCTATTCAAGAAAATTGAATGAGGCATAATCGAATAGATTCTTGTGAGATGTGAGAATTGTCAAAGGGGTACATATTTCGACAAAATTGTTCAAGTGGAAATTTGGGTATTCATGAACTTGACCCCAAAAGAGACCTTTCATTTGAATGCTTCATAAAACTCGTTACGTTGACTACTCCATTTCCTTGATTAGGTAGGATATATATAGAACTCTCACGTCCAATATCATAGAGTTTCTCATCATCATCAAGAATCCCTCATCATCATCAAGAAGCCCATCAAAGGTCCCGACATTACTTGCATGATAACTCATTGTGTCGTGGACACTATTGAAATCACTAAAAAGAAATAAAAAAACCACAAAAATAAATAATAACCACTCCGGGTAAGCCCAAAGCTACCATAAACACAACACAAGCACAAACTATGTTTCACTCTCCGACAATGGCGCAATTTTGATCATACTCAACTTACTCCATGATTTATAGTAAATGCTATCAATGTCAACTATAATAACCCAATTTAAGTTGGGGTCGAATCCTTAAGGAGTAGAATTAGTCTCCAAATCCTATGAGTGTCAATGCTACTAAAGTTATACTCGTAATGTAAACAAAATAAAAGACATAAATTAAAATGAGGGGGTTGGTTGAAAGGTTGTTTCGATATAATCTAATTGAACTACCAACTAAGAGCAAAAAATGTATATAGTATTCCAATAGGAGAATAGTCTTGAGATTATATCTTCTTAGGGGAAAGTAATCCATGGGTTCATGATAATCAAATGCAAAACCTAGTTCATGTTTATATAGGTAGGCTAGATTAGGGGTTTTGATGCTAGTTTTTTAACCAAACATAAAAATATAACCCCATGGATCCATTCGAATACTCCATAGGTGTGGCAAACAAATCCACCCAAAACATTAATTTGGCATCCCTATTTCTAGGAATATTCCCAAGACATTGAAAATACACAATCCATCCCTATTTCTAAGATAATGTAAAGGAATAAGCTAAATGCCTAATCCTTTTTCACTAATACCCCATATCTCTCTTTCAAGATTGGTAAAGTATCCTTAATCATACCTATATCCCTCTTTCAAGGATGATGTGAGATTTTGGGAATTAAACCCACACATAATTACACCCTATTTCATAATAATTACAAGATAAATGTTTAGTTACTCATGAAGTTTAAGGGAAAAAATGGTAATTAAAAGCTTCCATTGAATATGTAAGCAGGAGTATTCTTCAATTTGACTTCAATTACAACTAAACTCAATTAGAAAATTAACCAGAATATTTTTTCCCAAACTTGTAGTTTTTTTCTATGCAAAAACATCAAAATCAAGTTGGACATATCCAAAAAATAAAATAGTTTTCATCCTATAAAGAATTAGAATAACCTGTGGGAAATGACAAATATACCCCTAGCTATTTTCTACTCAATCACAATCACTGAATCTTTATTGCAATTGTGTCTCCCACATTATGGTGATCCCATTGCAATCACCATCTTGAATAATCTTGACTTGTCGTGATCGCGACACTCAAACCATGATTGCGGTAACTGAGGGTCTTTTTCTTCTCATGCTTTTTCCAGTATTTGAACTAACTCTTCCTTTTTTGATCTCCTTTCATCTCATTTTACTTATTTTTTTCCTATCAACTATATACCTATAACACATGGGAATTAGTGCATTCAAATGATAAATTTATCTCATTAACATATTTAAATCATTGTAGTGTGTATGAATTAGGGTGTCAATGAGAGGTAAATTAACCACTCATCAATACCCATATTGCACCATTGTGTTTCGAGTCCAAAAATACACTAAAATCCCATATGGGTCCTATTTAAAAAAATTGCATTTTAAAATTCAACCCAACGTTCCCTTATGCTTATGTAGTAATTAAACTCATAAATGGGTGAAATTCAAGTTAAATTAATGATAAAATCAATACACCAACTTTTAGAGATTTTACAAAAAATGGGAAAATATACTATGAAATTAGAAAAATCATTCCACAAAATTCAAGCAATAATCGTGTAATAATAGTCACCCAAGCTTCTCAAATAACCCACAAGTTTCAATCCCAACCTATCTCACCTTTAGGGTTTAAGTCTCAAGATAATGGATGAAGAATAGAAAAAAACAAGTTGAAAATAGTTTATTTATACCCATCCAAGGTATTTAGGTGTCGCTAACGTAACTCGGGGATTACAATTATGTTATGTCTGCTAGGATAAGTTGCGATCGAGACCTAAAGCCCTGCAATCATGCCGTTTGGGTGGCCTATAAAGGTTATGGTGGTCCATCCCCTTTGGCTCGCTAATAGTGATCGTACAAGTTACTGCTGAGACTTTGAATTTTTCATATTTCCACCACACCCTTGAGATTTTTCTAGAATACCATACATGCAAAAAGACTATGTTACATTATAAAATTCGATATTCAATACTCAATGGCATGCTCAAAATTTCTATACGAGGTCATTTCAAATAAAAGTGGGTCCTGCACCCAATTTCTATTTTCTTAACCTTTTGACCAATAGTTCATAATGAGCGCGGGTGGCTCAAAAACCATAATAAGAGTCCACCTAGCCTAATATCAATATTTTAGAGTTGTTGGAGCAGTCAGAATTGGCATACGAGGTCATTTGACTAAAATTTTAGCTCGATAGCCAATTTGAACTAGCAAAGACTTCAAAATATGGAATTGGCTCTAAAGAACAAAAAACTGCCATATAACTAAACTATCACATTCATTAAGTGATAAATAATATAGCGCAACAATGGAAAATCTCTAACGTCAAAAATAAGTACAAATACTAAAAATAATTTAAAAGGTCAAGGCCTTATGGTACAAATTTTCTTCGTGAGTTATTTAACTAGGCATGGGTGATTTAGGATAGGCTGTGGAAAGCATATTGTAGTCTAAATAGTAATATTGACCATAGTCTTCATGACTTGAGGTTTAAAGTTAGAGATTGACTTTTCTAGCAAGTATCACCCATGAAGGACATGTTGAGGTTAGGGAGGACATGTAAGCTCAGCCCCATATATATTGGACCATTTTAGATCTTATAAATTATTAGGGAGATATCATATAAGATGTCATTACCTCTTACTTTTTTAGCCATCCACCCAGTGTTTCATGATTATATGCTACAAAAATATATCCTAGATGAGTCTCACATGCTTTTATGGGACTCAATTATGTTGGATGAGAGGTTGTCATGTATATATGAGTCGATGTCCATTTAGGCCAGAGATGTCAGATGGTCACGCTCTAGAGATATTCCTATAGTTAAGGTTCATTGGCATCACCATCCAGTTGAGGAGACTAATTGAGGGACTGAGCGTGACAGGTGGACCAACTATACCTACCTTTTTGAGACTTTAGGTACTTCTTAATCCTTTATTTTTGCAAGTGAAAGTCCTTTTAGTACTTGATCATATTTTATGACCCTCCGGGACATCTCCTTCATTTTCATGCAATTTTTTGCATTGGAGCTTTCCTACAGTTTCCCCAGGTCAATTATGACTTTTTAGGACTGGCAGTTCAGTTACCATGTAGTTTGCTAGGTTTTAGATCCATTTCTTATTTAGGATCTTCCAAAGTTAATAAATTGGTCCCGCGATAAAACCTTAGGTAAATTGCCTTAAAAAACATTTCTAACAATCCCAGTATATCCAAAACAGTGATTTTAGGCTAGGGAGATCCTTAGGCCATGTCCCAAGGCTTTGGGACTTATTCTGGGCTATTGGGTAGAAATTGGTAAAAATATCTCCTTAGGGTATGACACTTTTTATTACTGTGATGACCTCAAAAGTAAATATAGATGGCATCTTTGAGTATAAAAATTGAATTTGGTGAGGTAGCATAGTTTACTTGCTCACACAAGATTCCTAACCAATCCCGAGCATTTAAATGGAGTTTACTAGGACTAGCTAAACTTCGTTGGTGTAAGGTATTTAGTGTAGCTTCTTAAGAAGTCAGGGTATCACTTATGTGGTGACTAATTAAGTGGCATTGGACCACTTTAGTGCGGTAGTGTTTGCTACTTTATCAGCTTCTTGGTGCTTCGTAATAGCGGCTTAGAAAACCTGGCCAACTAAGGCTGGGCCACTTTAGCGACCTGTGTGAACTTAAGTGGTGATTAATTAAGTGGTCATTTATCCACTTAAGCAACCATGGTTGGTGTTATTTATACTTTTATTCCTTTTTTTATCAAACAATTTTATATAAGTGCATCCACCATTGGTGACCACTATAAGCTTAGAATTATTAGGGAATTAATTGTTTCTTTATGATATGATGAGGGTGTTATGGTGTTTATTTTTTATTTTTTTGGAAGTATTGGAAGTGGTACTGAGTTTTGTATACATGATTTATTTGTCCTCTTATTATTTCAACTATTTATTACCCATTTGTTTCGATTCAAGACGAATGCACATCTTTAGTTTTATTATGGATTTGGGAATAAATGGTTACCTGAGTTCAGTTGGGATATGGTTACTTATGTTTTCTTCTTTAGTTACTCTATTTATGCACTCGTCAGCTTATGCGGTCTTGGTTAAGTTAATTGTCGGGGCTTATGGGGGCCTAGTTGGGTTGTAGTTAGCTTTTCTTACTTACCTATTTATATTTACTTAGCTTGCATTATTGCACTATATTAATGCTTTTACTATATTTGAGCTCAATAGACCAATGATCTGTACTGAGTACCTGTTGCTTTGGAACTCATACTGAACTTCTATATCTTTTACCTAATGCAGACCTGAGTACGATCCTTCGGCATTGATGTTATCCTCGGGCTTTGTTGTTGATCCGAAGAGAGTGTGATCTTTTAGAGTTCGAGGTTGATCCTCTACCATCTATTTTTGTTATAGTTTTTGGTATTTTGAAACTACAGTGCATAATTATATTTTGGATACATTCTAGTACTCTTATTTTGTTGTAGTGTCTCTAGTACCAACCTTAATAGGTCTTGGGAGGGTTTTATTTTATGTATTTTATCCTCTTTGTTTTTTCCTGTATTATTTATTATATATGTATAATTCTTTATTTCCTAATATGTTATTTTTTTAGTGGTTTTATTTCTTTTTTTCCTCTTCTTCTATTATCCATTACTTGTTGGTCTGAGTTATGGCTTGGATTACCTACTAGTGGGTTGGAGTAGGTTCAATCATGACCTAATAACTTAGTTTATGACAATCTCCAACTATGCTAAACCTCACTATAATTATAACATGCCCTATCTATAGTGGGCCTCTAAGATTAGGCCAAAGAAGTGATATACCCATTATAATCTAATGAAGGTTTGTTAGCCTTAACGAACCACCAGCTGATACCATGGATGATTGAATGGGGCACCTAAATCCCATAAAAATGAGACCTCTAGTGAAAAAGCTATCTTTGCTACGACCCTTTTAGGCCTTCTTTTCTTCAAACTTCTCTTTGCAATACCGTTTCACCCATTAAACATTCCTAACATACTTAAACACTTATTAAAGAAAATTCCAAAAGACACCTTCTAAAGCACAAATAGTTGAAGTCTTATACTCAACCTTTTAAAAAACCAACAAATCCTTTCCTCTTTTATGAGCAACAACTATAATAAATACCTAAAGAGTTAGTGAAATCATGTCTCATATGCTACAAATAAAGAACTTCCCTACTCAATACTAGTAAAATCATCACACCTCTTATCTTGTAAATTATGAGTAACATACTTTTCAAAGAAGATAAAGTAAAATGTTAAGAGAAAAAAATGAAGGAGGTTAGATACCAATTTCAATCACCAAATACCAATTTTACTCAAATAGTTGTACAAAAGAATAAAACAATTGAGATCTCCTAATGATGTACCATTTCAAAAAAATGTATGGATGTCTCCATACCAATTTGAAAGACTCTACCAGACATGTCCTTTCTTATACAACATAATAAATAAACCTGATGCTCTAATATTGACTTTTCACAATCCAAATGGCCATGAGTGTCACCGTACTTGTCATGGACCAATTTCTCAAGTGATGGTGGCACGTACCTTATCCCACTAGTAGGAAAGGCAAGCCATACCTTGAAATGATAAGTAATAGGCTATCAGGTAAAAATAAAAAAAAGACCACTTATAATGAAATCAATAGTAATTATAATTGAATAAAACAAAGGAAACATATAAATTATATCAAATGAAGGAAAGAAAAGTATAAAAATATACAAAAGAATCCCTTCCATGACCAGGTAATAATGGTATTAAAGCCACTACTAAGAGATACCTAGAGTACGGGAATGAATTAGGTGGTTAAAAGTTTAGAAGCGTATGGCCATGAATTAGGTGGTTAGATGAAGTTGTGATTAGTATCCTTGAAGGGGATGCCTTAGAAGAATGTAATGACTTCATATTAAAATCGATATTTCTTTGAGGAACTAGTAAGGGTCATATCATCATCGTGTGGAGCTTATCATAGATATTTCCCTCCATCAAGCAATTTATGGTTTTGTTTACTTTGGAGTAGGGGTATTAAAGTCCTTTCACTTATAAATGACCCCTAAAAACTATATTAACCTACTTTCATCAGTTTTTACAACAACATTGACTATTTCACACTTAAAATTTGCTCTCTTAAATCCCCTTTTTAAAGTCAAGACTAGGGTTAAAGGAGGTGGTCATAAAGGGTCCTAAGGGTGTTTTCATCCTAAAAATTCTTGGAACTTAAGGCATGTACATCTTTTCCTTGAATTTATAATTTCATTAATGGCATAAATTTATATTAAATTAATAGTTTTGATATGGATTTGGGTTTTGTTGAGGGTATTGGACTTGATTGGTCTTTAACATGATTTTCATGGTTTATTATGGAACAACCATGTTGTATTATTATATTTGTGAATATGGTGGGTTTAATGTGAATGGTAAATTAAATCTTAGGGTACAATATTCCCCTATTACGTGGTTTTGGTCCTGGAAAAGGTATGCCCTCAAACTGTCTGTGAAATTGTCATTAAATATGATTTTGTCACATAGTTTGACTATTTTTGAATCTTTGCATTGAATCAATGGTAAAAGGAACATGAATTTGTTTTTGTTGGTTTCATATGGTTTTAGAAAGGCCTTGGTGGCTATCGTTTAATTTTAAATGGTTTTCATTTTATGGGAAATGGTGGAGTCTAATTTAGTTTAATGGTTTATATGACATAAGATAATAGACATGCAAGTTGTTATTTTTCTATGACGATACCAATGGTAAATACTTAATTAAAGGACTCTTTGGTAAATGGTTATAAATATATTAATGATTTTAATATGGGCTTAAAGGGGGTTGTGTAGTAAAGCCATATAAGTTGGAGGTCCTAGGGAGAACAGTAATGGAAACTCATGTTTACTGATGTGAAAGTGGTATTTGTGATCGTGTGCATAATTGCACTCTTTATATTTCAGGGATATAGTAGTCATCTCATGTTTTGTCGAATTGTGCAGCTAACATACACTGGGCACTTTCAACATAGAGATCTGAACCCATACAAACCGTGGGTTCCTTTAGGACGAAAAATTTAGACAACCTAAGTTAAAGTTTTAAAGTTTATGCTATGCCTTGTTCTCTTTCTCAGTATGTAATATATATATATATAAACATATATGTATTTGCCTTTGATGGTATGATTGAGATTTGAATGGTTTTGAATTATCAACTATGACATCATTTGTTCCTTTATCCATGAGATACATGGTAGTACTCCAATCACTAACCGTCTTCAGATGTTGTATCCCCATTCAATGCAGGATATGGCCATTCTTCAACTCCTCTTAAATAGTGAATACATATTCGTGGGATTGCTCGTGAGCTAGACTGAAGTGTTGAGCTTTCATACTTTTAAAGACCCCATTTTATGATTTGATGTCCTTATGTAATATACTTTTTTTGGTCTAATTTTTGCTATTATTAGGGGCATGTCCCGATACTTTATTGGTACTAGATTTTTGTTATAGGCTTTATGGATACTGTTGACATGGGTACTATAGTTGGTTTGGATATTGACCTCATATATCATTTTGGGTTATATTTCCTATCTTGATATATATATTTATATTGGTAATGTTGGAGTAGGCTAAGGTGTTCGTATTGGGTCCTTGGTAGACTTGAGATACCTATCACAGCAAAAATAGGTTTTGGGTCTTGACAATGTTGTATAAGTGCCTAGTTTTTGGTGTCATGGGGTTTCAAAAAAGTTGTGTCAAGTATAGTTTATTTTATGGATGTGTAGCATACCACACTTATAAGATAGAGGCTACGAAGCATTCAGGAATGTTTCCCTTGCTTTTTGTCCTATTTTTAGGCTATTGGGTCTAAGGTCTTGAATCTCTCTAATTCTTGTATGTTATCCTTTCAAATAATGACTCCTAGATGATTTCATGTTTGGGAAAACTCTTTGGTCCCACCAGAGGACAATGTAGATAGTGTTCGTCCTACTTCTGAGGTACGGACCTAGTCTAGGGTCACTGCTTTTGATTTTCCCTATGGATTCCTACTGGTCTTCACTAATCATACTCCAAAAGGTGACACTCATGCTCAATCACCTTAGGGAGATGTTATGAATCTTGAGTTCTTCTATTCTATTCATCCATTAACCAAGATAGTAAAATCCCTATCACGTTAGTATAATCCTATTAGTAGGAGAAAAATAGGTAAAGTGTAAGAGGAAAGTAGGACAAGAAGTCCATATATTCAGAGTATGAGAGTGTCAACAAATTAATGGTAGGTAAGGGAAACAATGGTCTAAGTAGGGGATCTGGGGAAAGTCCTATGTGGTTGTCAATGCTCCTTATTCTCAGTTTTCTAGTGAACATCATTTTCAAACTGGTGGAGCTTGGTTAGCCTCACTCTATCTTTTTAATATATTTTGTGGTATTTTGTACTATGGTTATTGCAATAAAAGGAAGAATTAGTATTTTAGTTGTGGTGAATTAGGCCACTTGCAGTAGGAGTGTCTTGCAAGGGTTGCCACTGGGGAAAATAGGACCCCTGTTTCCTCTTCATTAGCTCCTAAGAAAAAGGGTGCTACCTTTAGTACAAATAATGGTTGGAATTATCATTATGCTCTCACCACCCATCAGGAGTCTAAGGCATTCCCTTATGTCATCAATAGTACATGGTAAACTCTTCGCTCATGATGTTTATTGCTTGCTTGACCCTATGTCTACTCTTTTTTATGGGACTCCATTTGTGGCTTTGTAATTTAGTTTTGGTTCTGAGTGTATTTTTTACCCCTTACCTATTTCTACGTTGGTGGGTGACTCGATAATTGCTAGAAGTGTCTATAGGGGTTGTGTGGTATCTGTTGGTGGTTGGGAAAATTTAGTGGATTCTATAATGCTAGACAAATAGATTTTAATGTCATCTTAGGGAGATTATAGCAAAAAGGGGGTCTCATTGGTGATTATAAAATCTTAAAAAAAGTTAGGTGTATGCATGAAGAGGTGGATGTCATGTTAGAGTGGTCAATATTCTATAGACTATAATGGGTTAGGTAATAAGATTAAAATAGACTATCATTATTAGTTTGTTTAAAAGCACTAAGGGCCCTTGATTGTCTTTTAGTACTTGTAAGTTGGTTTGGTATGTGAGAAGACGTGTAAGGAATGTTAGGTGCAGTAGTAATGTGTTGAAAAATAATGTGTTTGTGGGTAGTAGTTAAGTTGAGTTAAATAATTAATTTAAGTGGGTTTATCTATTAGGTGGACTAGTCTATTATGTGGGATATTTTGTTGGTAGTCCATGATTGTTTCTGGACACTATGTTGAACTTTAGATTTTAATTATGTTGATAAGAATAATATCTCGGGGATAGTGATGCAACATTCGTGGGAGTGAATTTGTAGGGTTGTTGTAATGGCTGAAAGGGCTTAGGTTGATGACTTATGAAATATCGGAGTGTGTAATTTTGATTTATGCATGAAGTCTAGTGTTTAAGTTAAAATGATGGATAAATCAATAGATGGATAAGATCCCTAAGTTATAAGAATATAGTGTGCTCGGTTTTTGAGTTATATGTTTCATATACACCTCGTCTATGATTTCCAATTTCTTAAACAGAAAAGTCTAGAGAGTTATTATATGGTATTATGTTGAGCTGAATTGAGGGAGAAGTAGATAGATTGTGTGAACCCTTAGTATAGCATTAAGATTTTCTTTAACAATGAGGTTATGATATTAGAGGTGTAACGCTTGTGTTATAAGAAGTTGAAATAAGAGTGTTAAAAGTTTAGAAGCGTATGGCCATGAATTAGGTGGTTAGATGAAGTTGTGATTAGTATCCTTGAAGGGGATTCCTTAGAAGAATGTAATGACTTCATATTAAACTTATTGACGGGAATTTGCATTCCTGAGTATGGTGACCACCCCTCCCCCATTGTGTGGAATGTTATGCGTATAGATTTAATAAGGGGATATACTATCATGATCAGGATTGTGACCTTTGACCAAAGGGGAAGATAATGCTAATCTTGATTTTTTCAAGGTTGTGAGTTTTAGGGATGGATCATGGTAAATCTATTCTTGCTCTAGAAAAATGACTCTACTTGCGGTTTAGAAGGACATTCTTCCATCTTACTACATATTCAAATGGTGGCTATGCCTAAGTTTCTAACTCTCTATACAATCTTTATCCATGTTCCATCCCTCTAATTATGATCTAAGTGTTTTGATGTTTTACGCCCTTCATGCATATTCGATCATATCTTATGTCATAGAACCCACCTTGAGTTGTGCAAGAAATATACATTGAATTTGAATACTATTAATCTTATTTTTGAAGCTTTTATTCCCTCATTTACTCTCCTTGTGTTAGGATGATAGTGGATTTAGAAGCATAGTCATGTTTTAGATTAGAGAGTGGTTGATTTTTACTGTAAAATTTTTGGTGTTGCTGTTTTAACTAAGGTTATAGATGAAGTTAGAAGTGTGAGATGAAACTTTTGTCATGTGAAATAGTTAGGAGGGAAATATGTAGTGAAAAAAATCCTTATGAAAGTGATTAATGTTGTTGGGTTTTTGGTTGAGATATCAATAAGTTGGTGTAGTAAGGATAAGCTTGAATGTTGTGATTTATCGATACACAAATCATTGTGTTAAGTGGCTTTCACTCTTAATAAGACATGATGTTGTTTGACTATAGTGATGGGACAGAGTAGTATTCCTTGATGGGTGTAAGGCACTGAGCCCCGTAGCTAAGTTTGCATCTTTTAACATCGGTTTAGGATTAAATATGGAAGCAATGTATAGTTAGACTCCAACTCTCGTAGCAATGTGTTTTTTTGGGAAATTGTAAGATTGAAATGGTGAAGTGTGGTACTAGTAGAAGAAATGATAGTTGAGAAGTATTGCTATATTTAAAGGTTATTAGTGTATCACTCTCAAAGTTTCTATCATTTTATTTTTTACCTTCTCGTGCTTGAACTATCCATTTTTTACTTAAATTATGTTCGGGGATGTTAAAAATGTTAAGAAAAAATATATTTAGAATTTTTGGATAGGGTTCGGGGTAGTTTTAGGTCACGAAGGAAGTAACCCTCCATAATAGCCCTGCAGCACGGATGTTGGGCCTCCGCGATAAGGCCCACAACACGAACCTAGGAAAAAAATTGATTTTTTGATCTTGTCACTTGGGATGAGGATCTTTTGTTTTTTTTTATCTCTTGTAGGACCTTGGTCTCGTTGTCTTGTGATTCATGCTTACATAATTTACTTGGTGATGCCATTAAACCCTTTCATTTTGATTCAAATACGTGTTTGTTTGTTTTTTTTTGGGGGGGGGGTTTCTTAATGAGAAGTTACTTACTCTCTTCCATACTTCTAAACCTTCAAAAAATACCTATCCATCATTCAAGGACGAATGATTCCAAGGTGGAGGTAATGTAACACCCCACATTTTTGAGATAGAATTTGAATCGTTGTTTCTACGTGTATAAACTAGAATCCAATTATTTCTGTATAAAAATAAGTTTCATGATCATTATCCTAGTGAGAATAGTGCTTTTGAGTGGAAGAATTTTCATATTAAACACTTAGAGGGAAATGGAGTTATGAACTTTAGTTATCGACAAAATTTTAGAATTGGATACTACAAGGGTCAAATTTTAACGTTTATAACGTATGGAATATGTAGAAATTTGGGGTTCAAATGATACCGAAACGATCTACAAAGTTCTAAAATAGTCCACAAAATAAGGAGAAACCTAGAGAAAGATAGAGACAAGTCACGGCAATAACGCAAATACACAAGATAAAGAAGACAAGATACAAACATACAAAGTGAAATAAGATAAGGGATAGGCAAGATGACATAAGATCTTACGAAACAATGAGAACCAGTATGTGTATTGAACGAAGAGACCCTCAAAGTCGCAATAATCAAACACCAATCTTCTTACGGTGATTGCCAAGGGAATCAACTCACCTCAAGAACCACCATTTCTAAGCAAATGTTAGTATTGTCTTTTCCAAGCCCTAAACTACAATAGCTTTACCAAGCCCTAACTAAGTCTACACTAAGGTGTTATACTCTCAAAGAGAGGACTTTCAATATTTCAATATTTCATCATTCATAAAATTGGTAAGAAATGACCTAAAAGAGACTATATATAGCCTAGCTTATTACATGGCAAAATGACCAAGACACCCCTAATGACCAAGAGGTGGCCTTGGTGTATTGGGAAACACTATGAATTATCCAAAATGCCCTTAAGGATAACCAAAATGTCCTTAATAAAGGGAGCCAAAACCGTGAACCTACAAAGTGTGGCCTAAGAGGCCTCAAGTTTTCAAGGTTCCAAGCAATCTTTCATACTCGGGTTTGTCCAATGGCATGCTCATAACGACCCCTCCAAGCATGATCTCGTGCCCTCCATACAACCAAATCTTGATTCTTCACGTAGTGACTTTGAAGGATATCGTCGAAAGCTAAAGCAACCATTTGACTTGTATCATCAAGACCCACCAAATTAAATATAAATGCCTCCTTTTTCAAACTCATCCAATTTTTCTATAATTAGATGCCCAAGAGAAAATTTATGGGCATTTTTGTGAGGAACCACTGAGGGTTCGTGATGGCAGCGTGGCATAGAGATTATCGTGGATATTTCCCTCTGTGACGTGCTGATGCTTTAAATTCGAGCAATTTATGGTTTTTTAAAAGTGAGAGGAGGGTTATTGAAGTACTTTCACTTATAAACAACCCCTAAATACTATATTAACCTATTTCCATTAGTTTTCAAAGCAACATTGATTATTTTACTCTAAAAGAATCTCTTTCTCCAATCCCCTTTTTCAAGTCAAGACTAGGGTTCAAGGAGGTGGTCATTTAGGGTAATAATGTTGTTGTCTTTTGCAAATTTCTTGTAAATTAAGACATGTACCTCTTTTGCTTTAATTTATAATTTCATTAATGGCATAAATTGATATAAATTCATTGTTTTGATGAGGGTTTTTGTTTGGTTAAGGTAATTGTACATGATTAGTCTTTAACTTGATTTCCACGGTTTTTTATGAAAAAATCATGCTTTACTAATGTTTGTGAATATGGTGGGGTGCATAGGAATGGTAATTTAAATTCCGGGATACCATGGATTCCCCAATTACTTTGTTTTGGTTATGGAAATTGTATGCCCTCAAACTGTTTGTGAAATTACCATTGATATGATTTTTTCATATAGTTTGACTATTTTTGAATCTTTTCATTTCATAAATGGTTAAAGTAACATGAATTGGTTTTGGTTGGTTTCATATGGTTATGGAAAGGCCTTGGTGGACATGGTTTGGTTTTAGTTTTTTTTGGTTTAATTGGAAACGGTGGAGTCTAATTTTGTTTAATTGTTTATATGGCATAAGGTTATAGACTTTTAAGATCTAATTATGTTATGACAATACCAATGGTTAATGATTAATTAAAGGACTCCTTGGTAAATGGTTCGGAATGTGTAAATGATTTCAATTTTGGCTCAAAGGGTGTTGTTTAGTCAAATTGTAGAAGGTGCTGGCCTCGGAGGGACCAACACTGGAAACTCACGTTTGCCGATGTGATATTTGTCTTGATGACCGTGTGCATGGTCACACTTTATATTTTAGGATTGTACTTGTCATCTCAGGTTTTCTCCGGTCGTGCGGATAACATGCACTAGGGACCTTTCAGCAGGGGGACCAGAACCCATATAGCCCATGGGTGCCTATAGGACAGTAGACTTACACAGTCGAGGTTAAACTTTTAAATTTTCATGCTAATCATTGTTCCCTATCCCGACATCTAACATATGTTTTTATATATATATATGTTTGCATTTAATGGTATGCATGAAATTTGACTGCTTTTGAATTATCATCTTTTGCATTATTAGTTCCCTTATTCTAGAGTTACATTCTAGCTCTCCAACCTTAACTATATAAAAACACTTTAGAACGGTTATTAACTAATGTTTTAACCAAATTCTAATTTAATTTAACTATTCCACAACACATTTGGTATTAGTAGATATCTAAAACGACTGCGCTGTAACCAAACTATCAATCCCATCGAGTAATAAATAACTTGGGAAAGTTGTAGGAAAACTCTATACGCCGAGAACACAAGAAAATTACGGGGATGATCGGGAGATTCTTTACAACATCCACTACTAAAAGAACTTTTATCCACAAAAGTAAAGAATAATGAATTATCAGAAAGATCGAACAAGTGGGGATATTGGGACTGCATGTCACAGTGGGTATCCTAGGTTGACTCCTCGATTGGATGGTGAAGCCACTGAACCTTAACTACCACAATATCCCTTGAGCACAACCTTCTGACATCTATGGCCAAAATGGACATTGGTTTCTATACAAATGCCAACATATTGTCCAACTAAACCGAGTCACACCAAATCACGTGCGACTCATCTGGAAAGTACTACCCTAATATACATATATGTAACACAAGATGAATGGTTGAGAAGGTACGAGAAAATTCCACCACATAAGCTACCTCTCCAACTGTCTGTAAAATCTCAAGGAGTCCAATATACCTGGGGATAAGCTTGCACCTCCTCACAAACCTCATCACGCCTTCATGGGTGATATTCATAGGAAGACCCTATCACCAGCTCAACAAAGATCTTTTCAATAAGCCTATATATATCAAGAACTCATAATCTACCTTGGTACCGCAAGATACCATCACCAATGATCTTAAAAGCTATAACTTTTTGCTGACACACATCTTCTTTAATCTTCATTAATTACTGTATCCAATACCTACTTATCCTTTATCTAAGCAACAAGGGATAATTTCCCCGCCTCTTTCACAAACACACCAACATCCTCAGAGTCTTAGAGATGAATGCCAAGGTTAGCCAAATGGTGAATATCCTTAACCAACTACTTTTTATCCTCATCTAAATGAGCTATATCACTATGGATAACCTTCTAAGTGAATCAACAACCATAATAGCTTTAACTAGGTGATAGTGGAGACTCATGTCTTAGTCATTTAGCAACTCAAGCCACCTCATCTGCCTGAGGTTTAAAGCCTTCTGAGTGAACACATATTGCAGACTATTATGATTAGAAAACATATCTACATGTACGCCATACAAATACTGATGTCGTATCTTCAATGCAAACACTACAACCAAAACCTCTAAGTCATGAGTCGGGTAATTCTTCTCATGAACTTTCAACTACCTAGAAGCATAGGCCACCACCTGACCATGCTGTATTAAAATAGAACCACATCCCATAATGGACACATCAAAGTAGACAACAAACCCACCAGTGCCTTTATCCAGTGTCAAAACTGAAGCTGGAGTCAACTTATCTTGCATCTTCACAAAATTACCCTCACAAACTTCTGACCACAAAAACTTCACCTTAGTCTAGGTCATCTTAGTCACCCAAGAAGCTCAAAATATCAGTTGGAGTCATAGGCCTAATTCACTTCTTAACCGCTGTAAATTTTTGCAGATCCACCATGATCCATTCACTAGAAATGACATGACCCAGAAAGGTAACAATTTACAACCAGAATTCGCACTTTGAAAACATAGCATAAAAATCTAATCTTTTAAGGTCTACAACATAATGAGGAGATGATCGGTATGATCCTCATCTCTCTTATGATACATTGGAATTTGATCTATAAACACAATAACGAACAAATCCAGAAACTCATAGAAGGCACTATTTATTAAGTCCATGGATGCTACTGGTTAATTAGTCAAACCAAAAGACATGACTAAGAACTCCAAACAACCATATCGGGTTAGGAAGGCTGTCCTAAGGATATCCATTTTCTTAATATTTAACTTATGTTAACCCGGCCTAAGATCAATCTTAGAGAAAGACCTAACACCATAATGTTAGACAAACAAATCATCAATCCGAGGAAGAGGATACTTCTTCTTCACATTAACCATATTCAACTAACGGTAATCGAGGCACATTCGAAGGGAACCATCCTTCTTACACATGAAAAAAATAGGAGCACCCCACAAAGACATACTAGGATAGATAAATCCCTTTTCAAGGAGGTCTTTCAACACCATATTAAGCTTCTTCAACTAATCCGGAGTAATTATTTAAGAAGCAATATAGATAGGATGAGTGTACAAAACAAGGTCAATCCTAAAATCAATCTCCCTATCGAGAGGTACACCAAGAACATTATCAAGATAAATCTCAGGAAATTCACTAACCACGGATAAGGATGTCAATGAAGGACCCTCTGAGTTAGAATCTTTAAGCCAAACCAAATCACTAAGACATCCCTTAGAAATCAACTTCCGAGCTCTAAGATATGATATGAGCCTTACCTTAGCATAAGAGAACCCCCTTCCCACTTAATGATCAACTCGTTAGGGAAATTAAATATAACCTTGTGGGTCCAACAATATAAGGAGGCATAGAATGAATGCAACCAATCCATCTCCAATATGACATAAAAATCCACCATATCTAACTCTATAAGGTCTACCAAAGTTTCTCTACTTCCAACAGATACCATACAACCCTTATAGATCTTTCTAGCAATGAAGTGTCGGCCGTCGAGATTGAAATAGAAAAGGGATCAGTGATACACTCAGGAACAAAACCAAAATGCACAACAACAAATAGGGTCACATAAGAAAGTGTAGACCCCGGATCAAGCAAGCAATACACATCTCGAGAAAATAGTCATAATATACTAGTAACAATATCATGGATTGTCTTAGAGTCCTAGCGGGTAGTAGGAGCATACAAGTAATTTCTGCTAGTGTCGGCACTAGAAGAAAAAGCATCAACCTTTGGTGCATGAAATAAAGAACTGGCAACAAGAATCTTATTTTCCGACAAGCATCTAGAAGGACAATCCCCCAACAAGTGACTAGTCTGACCATATTTAAAAAACATGTTCCTCCCCTGTTCACAAAACCCATAATGCACCTGCCTGTAGAGTCTGTAAGAAGGATATGATGGAGCGTACTGAGTCCTAAGAACCTGAGTTTGGGTACCCTGCACCCTAAATCCACTATTATGCTGTGAACGATGATCACCCAATGGCTTTGAATTTAGAACACTAGTCGTAGAGTAGGAACAATAATTCCTCGACTTTTTCTTAGACCATTTTCCACCATTTCTACCACCCTGCTACTGACCTGCACCCTAATTAGAAAACCTATGCTTTTTATTTTTTCTCTCCTAATTTTAGCGTACTTCTTCTTCTCTTCCTCGACTTGATGCATATACACAACCAATCATGAGATGTCCATATCCCTTTTCAATAAGGAAGCCTTACTTTATAGAATCAAATTATGGGATAACCCAAAAGCGAACTTCCACATTCTAGCCCTCATGCTAGACACTAACTCAGGAGCATATCGTGCAACTGATAGAATTTCAAGGATACTCTTTAATCGTCATCCTGCCTTGCTTCAGATTAAAAACTCTTTGCTTTAACCTCCCTCATCTCCTGAGAAAAGAAACGGTCTAGAAAAGAACAAGAGAAATTATCCCACAATAAGGATTTGGCATTCTCTCCCCTAGACTATTCTTATTCCTCATACTATTGGTATGAAATATCCTTCAATTTATAGGCAGCAAATTCTACAACCTCCAAATTAGTAGCATGCATAATATCAGAAGATTTTTTCCATTTCATCTATAAAAGTTTATGGATCCTTCTTAACCCTAATAACATGGAACACAAGAGGGCTCGGCTCGACCTCATAAATTATCTAGCCCTAGTGTCCTCAGAAGATGGAGTAATAGAAGCTACACACATAGATTGAGAATCTACCAACAAAACCAACATATGGATGGACTAACAAAATTTGGCATTCAAAACACCAACATGAAGAGCTCAAGGAGGACTAGAGGGGACCGGTGGAACTCAAGGAGGGTAATCAAGGATTGGACCCCTAGACTGGGTCTGTACCCGATAAGAAGGGTGTGTTCCATAATCATTGTCCTCAAGTGGGAAAGAAGAGTTTCTATTAGATTTAGATCATCTGGAAGGAATGATCCAAAAAACGAACAAACGAAAATTAGAGAGACTCAAGACCTTAGACTCTATGGCCTGAAATAGGACAACACAAAAGGGAAACATTCCTACAATCCTTGAAGCCCCTCTCTTATATGTGTGTCATGCTACACATAATTAAAATAGACTATACTTGACACGACTTTGTCGAACACCCATAACACCAAACCTAGTCTCTGACATAACTTTTATTTCGACTTAAACAAGGTCCTAGTCGTGTAGGGTATTTCAAGTCCCACGTTGACCAATGATTATTCCATGAACCTAGCTAAACCAACCACACCACACCCAAAGTAGGATAAATTTTAAACATATAACAAGATAAGAGAATATCATTTTAGAAAAATTAAAATAAGTCTATAACCAAAACCAATTGATATCGACATCAATGCTAATACAAATATTGGCACTACCTATACCAACAATAGTCTTACATAGCCTCTAATCAAAACCAAAAAGTATCTAGTCCGGACATGCCCCCGACCATAGCCAAAAATAAAATCCAAAGTAATAGTCAAAATGTAAAGGAAACTATACACAAGAAATGGGGTCTTCCAAAGTATGGAAGCTCACCAATTCAATCTGACTTGCTAGATATCTCAAATCTAAGTCACTGAGGAAGAGGAGTAGAAGTATGACCAGTTCCTACAACGCATGGGAATACATCATCTTAAGATGGTTAGCGAGGTGAACACTAGTATGCAACTCGAGGATAAGGATAACATAATGATATGATCAATAATTTAAAATCATTCAAAGCCAATGTACATAATAAAATGCATAAACATATACACACATATATATATATCACATTCTGGCATAGGTAATAAGGCTTACTGTGGATTTCAAAACTTTAGCCTCAATTTTGTAGCTCAATCGTCATATAATAGTACCCTATATGGACCCCAGCTCTTGTCCCTGGTCGGGCCGCAGTGCGTGTATCCAGATGAATCGGAGAATATTCTCATATATATGCACATGGGGACTCAAACCCTCCAACATATACTCAGGTGACAAAAGCACCCGATCATATGATCATTTATAGGGGACTCGAACCGCTTTAATCATGAAATAATAATAATAATAATAAAGGGGGGTTCGAACATACATGGTCAATTTGACCTCCATATCGATAAATATGATTTCAAACATTGGTCATTCTAACCTACACTTCTACAACTTAGCTACGCAACCCTTATTAAAGCCCAATTAAAAAAATTATCACACATTCTTATTCAATTAACCACATTACACTTTTAAGCAACCATTGTTGGTATCGTCATCCTAACAACAATAGAAAGGTAACACATCATGAAAAACTAATTCTCATTAACTTCGGGAGAACAACTCCCTTTGTTTATTAATACACATTTGGGAACACCGACCTCCTTTTTTATTAAATCATACCATTGCATTTTAAATACATCTTTCTATCATGCAATAGTTTATAACTTGTTCCATTTCACAAATTCTTGAAGTTCTCATATCAAAAACCAATTTCACATCTTGGGCTTGGGGTTATAACTATTTCAAAGCCACAAGTTTAGGAAAAACACTATTCCCTAGTTTATTCACCATACCCAGTCACCCACAAGTGCAAAACCATATTAAAAGCATGAATTCTTATATAATACCCATGAGAAACATTGTTCAATTCATAACATTCAAAAATCCCAACCTAATAATGTGTGCTTTGAGAAAAACCTAATAACGACACATGTAAAACCTTCTATTTTGAACTAATTTTTCAATGACTACGGGAACAAGGTCTGGTAGGAGAAGCCCACCAGATGATTTACTAAAACAAAAAATGGCGAAGATAGTCAGGAGATGGTATTAGTTCCAAAATATACTGATTTGTTGAAAAGTAAACCTTACATGCATGAAAACAATAGGGTTTTGTTTAAACCTATCATTATGGTGCATAGTGAACCCTCAATTACTTGGAAATCATCTGAGGTTAAAAAATTGATTCTTTAAGAGAATTTGCAATATTCAATCATTGGCAAATTCTCTTATGGCAAACCGGATGTCAATGACCTCAGAAAAGTAATCCCTAAGCAATGTGGGATTAAGGGAGGATGTTCAATAGGTGTTCTTGATACAAGGAACATACTGATTTGACTACATCAGCTAAGTATTATACTTTATTACTTTCAACCAGTGCTTACTATATTATGGCTAAGGATCTATCTTGGCAAAACAGGACCCTTAAATAGGTTCCAAGGTTTGAACCGGGGGCAGAAACAATGATAAGAGTAGAATGGATTTCTTTTCCTGATCTTCCACTATACTTTTTACAAAAGAAGCAATATTTTCTATTACTTCGGTAGTGGCCAAACCTTTAATGGTAGATATGGCTGCTAAAAATCATATAAGGCCAAGTTGTGCACGGGTAAATATGGAAGTGGATTTGGTATCTAAACTTCAAAATAGAGTAAAGATTAATGAAGAGAATGAAGTTAGTAGAGAGATTAAATCCAAATGGATTCATATTCAATATGACAATAAACCAAAGTATTGCAAAGAATGCAGTTTATAAGTCCATGATGAGGAATTCTATTGGACTTTTTTCACTGAATTGTTTGAGCAAGTTCAAAGCCAAAAGCAATAAAAAGACAAAGTTAAGGAGGGGGAAAATGATCTTGAAACTAAAAAGCAGAAAGTAAGAATGAAGAATAACAAAAATCAATGGATGCAAAGAAGGAGTAGGTATAAGAAAGATCAATAGGGTCACATACTTGGAGAAGTACTAGAGAACAAAGCTTAAATTAAAACATCTAAGAAAAGGTAGAAGTTTATTAACCTAGTAATACAAAGGACAAGGAAAGAACTACAAATTGGGTCAATAAAAGCTTTAATACAAAAGAGTTAATATCCACAGAAGGAAGTAAAACTAGTAATAAAGGAAATAAAGAACAAGATCAAGGTGATAGAGAGGGAGGAAGAGAAGAAAAAGTCAAGGATAAGCAACATGAACAAGCACATTCAAAGTCCAATATGGAAGAAGTAACTCCAAATGAATAAAAGAAATTAATACTGAGGGAGAAGGACGCTATAGACAATCCTCAACAAATTATGGAGGATATAGTACCTTTGGCAATTAAACATGGAAATATGATGGACATTGCAAATAGCAAGGAGGACTTGGATATATAATATTTGGAAGATAATATTGCAAATGTAGCAGCAGGTGTAGATTTATCCCTAAAGACGATTAAGTTATTGAAAGCCAAGCATGGTAAACAAGCCAAGAGTAATAAAGCTATAGCAATAAATCCAAATCATACAAGGAGTTTTACATCTCCAATATGACATAAAAATCCACCATATCTAACTCTATAAGGTCTACCTATTATTGAGATTGAAAATCTAGTGAGAAGTTGATCTAATCATGCATCTATGTTGTTAATGTGAAATACTCAGCATGATCATCTGATTAAACCTTTTAAATTTCTTAACTTTCTGCTTAAAGAAAAATCATGTATAGAGGAAATATGGAAGAATTAGAAAGTGGAAAAAGAAGGGAATCCTTTCATTATCTTTCTTCAAAAGCTTAAGAGGACTAAAATTACTTTGACACAATGGAGTAAGAAAACCTTTGGAAATATATTCCAAGAGATTATTGTATTGGAAAAGATGGTCAAAGTAAGGGAGAAACATTTTGAACAGGCACCAACAACCGATAATAGAGATAATTTGTTCAAGGCACATGCTGAATTGATAATGCAATTAAAAATAGAGGAGGAATTATTGAGGCAGAAAGCAGGCTTTGAGTGGTTCAAGGATGGGGAAAGGAATACAAAATACTTCCATGCAATAGTAAAATAAAGAAGAGCAAGGCTACGAATAGTGAAAATTCATAATGATGAAGGTTTGTGGTTTGAGAATGAGGAGGACATATCTGAAGCTGCTACTAAATTCTATCAGAATAAATTTTTGAAGTAAGATGATAAAGAAAACTTTACAATGTTGAATGTTCTACCAGAAGTGGTAACTGAAACACAAAATGCAGAATTACAGAGAATCCCAACAATTGAAGAAGTAAGAGGGGCAGTCATGGGATTGAACAGAAAGAGTATTGGAGGACCAAATGGTATGAAAGGAACATTTTTTCAAGATGCTTGGGATATCATTGCTACAGATCTTCATAAATGGTAATAGCCTTTTCCTGTGGATATGAACTACCAAGATTTATTACACACACCAATTTGGTATTGCTACCTAAGAAGGTTGTGGTAAATACTTTTTTAGATTTAAGACCTATTTCACTTAGAAATTTTGTTAATAAAATCTTCTCAATAATTATTCATGAAAGTGTTAAGTGATTTTTTCCTTATATTATGTCTAAATAACAAGTCGAATTTGTACAAGGAAGAAGTATTGCTGAGAATATTTTGTAGTGCAAGAGATAGTGTCAAAAATTAGAAAGAGGGGAAAATCTCAAAAAATGGTCATGAAGTTAGACATGATGAAAGAATATGATAGAGTGTAATATCTCTTTTTAACTAAGGTTTTAACAAAGATTGGATTCTGTGAGCAAATCATAGACATGATATTCAGGTTGTTGTCTATTAGTTGGTATTCCTTCTTATTGAATGGACAACCTAATAGATTCTTTCAATCATCAAGACGTCTTAAGCAGGGGGATCCTTTCTCTCCTACATTATTAATCATTGCAATAGAGGTGCTATCTAGAGGATTGAAGGAGTTATTATTAAAAAGGGAATTAAAGATGTTTGGCATGCCAAGGGGAAGTCCAAGACTCAATTTTCTTGCTTTTGCAGATGATATGATCATTCTTTGTTAAGCTAAATTGTGAATTCTACAATTACTGACAACAACTTTAGAAAGGTATGAAAGGGTGTCTGATCATAAGATTAATAAGTATAAGAGTGTATTGTATTTACACAGTAGTGCATCCAATGGAGCAGTGGTAATGTCAAAAGTAGCTATAGAAATATTGAGGTAGGATTTTCCAATTAATTAGATAGGATGTCCAATGTTTTATACTAGGAAGAAGAACCTTAATTACCAGCACCTCATGAACAAAATCAATAATAAATTACAATCGTAGAAGGGTAAGCTTTTATTCGTTGGAGGGAGGGTTGTGTTAATTAAGCATGTACATCAGAGTATCCCAATTCGTAGTTTGTCATACATTAACCCCCCTAAGAATGTCCTATCTTCTATTCAGAAATTCTTAGCAAGATTTTTCTAGAGTAATATTATAGGAGAACTGAGTAGACATTGGGTAGCCTTATCTAATATGTGTTTGCTTGAAGAAGAGGGTGGACTGGGATTTAGATTGATTCAGGTTGTATCCACAACTCTTTTCTATATACTATGGTGGAACCTAAGAAATAAAACTTCAATTTAGAGTGAATAAATGTTAAAAAATTCTATCAAAAGCTCAATCCAAAGGAAGTCATATGGAGAGTAGGGGGTGGTTCCCAGGTCTGGAAGAAAATATTGCAAGTAAAAAACCTCATTGATCATCTTATTTTGTGGAAAGTGAAAAAACAAAATGCTTAGCATTAGTTTGACAATTGGAGTGGAGTAGGTTTTTTGTCTCAATTATAGAATATAGCAGAGAATGGGATGGAATATACCAAAGAGTTAGGGATTTGGAGCAGAATGTCCTGTGGAATGTGAAAGTGATAAATGAACTGTTTGAGGTATAACTGGTGGATCATATCTTGAAGAAGGTATATCAACCTCAACAAATATTACAAGAATACATATCAGTTTGGTCAGTGGAAACTTGAGGGATCTTTATTGTCAAATTAGCATGGAATTATGTCAGACATAAAGAAGACACTAAAAACTTCTACAAATAGCTATGGATAAAAGGTTTACCTTTTAAGATTATCTTTTTTATATGGAGAATATGGAGAGAGAATGTCTAAGTGGATGCTACAATCAGAAGGTGGGGCGTGGAGGGACCTTCCAAATATTGGTATTGCCTGAATTTAGCACAAGAGATTATGTCTCTTGTGCTTTTAAGATCAATTTATGCTAACATGACCTTGTCCTATTTCTCTTCTTTTGTAGGTATAAACATACAAGGATTGAGTTTTAGGAACACTATATATTATTTGTGGAATGCATAGGTTAACCAACGGAGATAACTTATTTCAGAGCCATTCCAGGAATGATTATGCGGTAGTTATGTAGAAGAAGATATACTTTGAAACATTAAGGGAATGGGAAATCATTACACAAGCTGAGTTTTAATTTAACCAGACATTTGATAATACTACTCAAAGTTAGAAAAGCAACTGTAGAATTCCCATGTGAATGGACACTAATTCGAAATCAACTTAGTCAATTGAAGCCTAAAATTAAAACAATACGAGTAGTATGGGAACCACCTAACAATGGTTGGGTCAAGTATAATACTTGTTGTACTTCAAAAGGCAATTCAGGGGGGAATTATTTTGCCTTTTCTTAAGAAATGCATATGAGGATTTAATTCATGCAGAAGGAGGTTTAATGTAGGGTACTAATAGTGTGGAATCAGAGGTCATGGCTATTCTAAATGTTGTAAAACACTGTAATTCATCAAGTAAAGATAAAGCTATTATACAGACATATGCATTATGATGCAGAAGTTACTAGTAAGGGAATGGGAGATGCCAAGGAAGCTAGTAGACATAATCAGATAGATATTGCAATTACTAGCTACCAAGCAAATTCAGATAGTGTATATATAGAGAAGGTAATAAACTATCAAATTGCTTGGCTAAAATAACATTGGAAGAAGAGTCCTTTGCATATTCAATATTTCAGCAGTTACCAAGTAGGGGAAGAAAAATCCTAAATAGTGATAAGTACCAAGGTTCAAACTTAAGGTTAGCAGTAGAAAAATGACAGCCATACTAGGAAGGATACAACAAGGATATGCACATACATCAAAAATTTTACTGAGAAATTTTAAAATAAATATACAAACTATTCAAGAACACTACTATATATATATATAAGTAAATATATTATTAATTATACAAAAAAAATTCATGAAAGTTCAAATGAACTCTCTCAAGCAAAAGTAACTCTGTCATTGCCTAGTAGAGTATGTAAGTGAAGATTTAGTTCGTGGGGAATGCATTTTTAAAAGGTTAGATAGGGTTCTTTCTTATGATAAGCTACAAGAAATTTTTCCTATTATTGAGATTGAAAATCAAGTGAGAAGTGGATCTAATCATGCATCTATGTTGTTAATGTGAAATACTCAGCATGATCATCTGATTAAACCTTTTAAGTTTCTTAACTTTTTTCTATAAGAAAAATCATGTTTAGAGGAAATATGGAAGAATTGGAAAGTGGAAAAAGAAGGGAATCCTTTCATTATCTTTCTTCAAAAGCTTTAGAGGACTAAAATTTCTTTGTCACAGTGGAGTAAGAAAACCTTTGGAAATATATTCCAAGAGATTATTGTATTGGAAAAGATGGTCAAAGTAAGGGAGAAACATTTTGAACAGGCACAACAACCAATAAAAGAGATAATTTGTTCAAGGCACATGCTGAATTGATATTGCAATTAAATATAAAGGAGAAATTATAGAGGCATAAAACAGGCTTTGAGTGGTTCAAGGATGGGGAAGGGAATATCAAATATTTCCATGCAATAGTAATATAAAGAAGATAAAGGCTACGAATAGTGAAAAATCATAATGATGAAGGTGTTTGGTTTGAGAATGGGGAGGATATATCTGAAGCTGCTACTAAATTCTATCAGAACAAATTTTTGAAGTAAGATGATAAAGAAAACTTTACAAAGTTGAATGTGCTACCAGAAGTGGTAACTTAAACACAAAATCCAGAATTACAGAGAATCCCAACAATTGAAGAAGTAAGAGGGGCAGTCATGGGATTGAACAGAAAGAGTATTGGAGGACCAAAGGGTATGACAGGAACATTTTTCAAGATGCTTGGGATATCATTGCTATAGATCTTCATAAATGGTAATCGCATTTTTCTGTGGATATGAACTACAAAGATTTATTACACACACCAATTTGGTATTGCTACCTAAGAAGGTTGTGGTAAATACTTTTTTAGATTTAAGACCTATTTCACTTAGCAATTTTGTTAATAAAATCATCTCAATAATTATTCATGAAAGTGTTAAGTGATTGTTTCCTTATATTGTGTCTAAATAACAAGTCGAATTTGTACAAAGAAGAAGTATTGCTGAGAATATTTTTGTAGTGCAAGAGATAGTGTCAAAAATTAGAAAGAGGGGAAAATCTCCTAACATGGTCATGATGTTAGACATGATAAAAGCATATGATAGAGTGGAGTATCTCTTTTTAACTAAGGTTTTAACAATGATTGGATTCTATGAGCAAATCATAGACATGATATTCAGGTTCTTGGCTAATAGTTGGTATTCTTTTTTATTGAATGGACAACCTAATGGATTCTTTCAATCATTAAGAGGCCTTAAGCAGGGGGATCCTTTCTCTCCTATATTATTAACCATTGCAATAGAGGTGCTATCTAGAGGATTGAAGGAGTTATTATTAAGAAAGGAATTAAAGATGTTTGGCATACCAAGGGGAAGTCCAAGACTCAATTTTCTTGCTTTTTCCGATGATATGATCATTCTTTGTAAAGCTAAATTGTGAACTCTACAATTACTGACAACAACTTTAGAAAAGTATGAAAGGGTGTCTGATCATAAGATTAATAAGTATAAGAGTGTATTGTATTTACACTGTACTGCATCCAATGGAGCAGTGGTAATGTCAAAAGTAGCTATAGAAATATTATGGCAGGATTTTCCATACACTTAGCTAGGATGTCCAATGTTTCATACTAGGAAGAAGAACCTTTATTACTAGCACCCCATGAACAAAATCAATAATAAATTACAATCGTAGAAGGGTAAGCTTTTATTCATTGGAGGGAGGGTTGTGTTAATTAAGCATGTACTTCAGAGTATCCCAATTCATAGTTTGTCATACATTAACCCCCCTAAAATTGTCCTATATTCTATTCAAAAATTCTTTGCAATATTTTTCTACAGTAATATTATAGGAGGAAAGAGTAGACATTGGGTAGCCTTATCTAATATGTGTTTGCTTGAAGAAGTGGGTGGACTGGGATTTAGATTGATTCAGGATGTATCCACAACTCTTTTCTATATACTATGGTGGAACCTGAGAACTAAAACTTCAATTTAGAGTGAATTCATGTTAAAAAATACTGTCAAAAGCTCAATCCAAAGAAAGTCATATGAAGAGTAGGGGGTGGTTCCCAGGTCTGGAAGAAAATGTTCCAAGTAAGAAACCTCATTGATCATCTTATGTTGTGGAAAGTGAAAAAAGGAAATGCTCACAATTAGTTTGACAATTGGAGTGGAGTAGTTTTTTTTTTTCTCAATTATAGAATATAGCAGAGAATGGGATGGAATATACCAAAGAGTTAGGGATTTGGAGAAGAATGTCCCGTGGAATATAAAAGTGTTAAATGAACTATTTAAGGTAGAACTGGTGGCTCATATCTTGCACAAGGTATCTCAACCTCAACAAATATTACAAGAATACATACCAATTTGGTCAGTGGAAACTTGAGGGAACTTTAGTGTCAAATTAGCATGGAATTATGTCAGACATAAAGAAGACACTAAAAACTTCAACAAATAGCTATGGATAAAAGGTTTACCTTTTAAGATGATCTTTTTTATATGGAGAATATGGAGAGAGAATGTCTAAGTGGATGCTACAATCAGAAGGTGGGGTGTGGAGGGACCTTCTAAATATAGGTATTGCCTGAATTTAGCACAAGAGATTATGTCTCTTGTGTTTTTAAGATCATACTATGCTAACATGACATGGTCCTATATCTCTTATTTTGTAGGTATAAACATACAAGGATTGATTTTTAGGAAAACTATATATTCTTTGTGGAAGACATAGGTTAAACCAATGGAGAGAACTTATTTCAAAGCCATTCCAGGAATGATTATGCGGGAGTTATGGAGAAGAAAAAATACATTGAAGCATTAAGGGAAAGAGAAATCATTACACAAGATGAGTTTTAATTTAACCAGACATTTGAGAATGCTACTCAAAGTTAGAAAAACAACTGTAGAATTCTCATATGAATGGCCCTAATTTTAAATCATCTTTGTCAATTGAAGCCTAAAATTAAAACAATACAAGTAGTATGTGAACCACCTAACAATGGTTGGGTCAAGTATAATACTTATTGTACTTCAAAAGGCAATTCAGGGTGTAATTCCTTTGCGTTTTGCTTAAGAAATGCATATGGGGATTTAATTCATGTAGAAGGAGGTTTAATGTAGGGTACTAACAGTATGTAATCAGAGGTTATGGCTATTCTAAATGTTGTGAAACATTGTATTTCATCAAGGAAAGATAAAGCTATTATACAGACGTATGGATTATGATGCAGATGTCGCTAGCAAGGGAATGGGAGATGCCAAGGAAGCTAGTAGATATAATCAGACAAATATTATTGCAATTACTAACTTCCAAGAAAATTCAGATAGTGCATATATATAGAGAAGGTAATAAAATATCAAATTTCTTGGCTAAATTAGCATTGGCAGAAGAGTCCTTTGCATATTCAATATTTCAGTAGTTACCAAGTAGGGGAAGAAAGATCCTAAATAGTGATAAGTACCAAGGTTAATACTTAAGGTTAGCAGTAGCAAAATGACAGACATACTAGGAAGGATACAATAAGGATATGCACATACATCATATTTACAACCTTAGAGGGTATACAAAAAGAGGAAAATGTTACTTAGCCTAACTACACCAGCCAACAAAAAATGACTCTCAGTAGGTTGCGGGGTCCAAAGGTTAGATTTTCATTTATTATAGCTGAGAAGTTTGATACCATCATTTTAATAGTAGGTCAGAGCTTCAAACAAACTCTCTCCCTTCTTCAACTATGCAAAGATGATAATGTTACATAGAGAGCAAAAAGAAGAAGAAAACATAAAGGGAGAAGGTACTTACCAAGATTGAATACCAAATCTCAGTGAACTAGACTCGTTGGTTTAGCACCAAAAACCATCTCATACACCATCACACTAGAGATCTCAGCTAAAAAAGAAATAGAGGTTGTATACACAGGTAATCTCAAATCTAGAGTAAATGAAGAAAAAGAGAGGTTTAACTTACTATTGCTAGCTGGACATGAATATGAAGCTTTTAAACCATGGGAATGTGTTTATAACCCATAGAAGAAGCATAGTGTGCAGAGTATTCTCAATGAGATACATGAAAGAGGAGGCGGAAAGCAAGGAGGGTTAAGAGCTGAAGAATCCTATTTTAGAAACCCTACTTAATTTTATGTGTTTATTTCTTTTTTGGGATGGATCTTTCTATTGGATCGGGCTGGTTTTAGTGTTTTATTATGAGTTTTTTATGTAGAGATATTTGGTATTGAATGGGTTGGTCCATTCAATACTAAATTCCTTATTTTCTAACTAATAAAAGTATAAATTAAACCAAAAAAACCCCAGTATATGTTTTCAAAACCAACAATAATCTTATGGACAATACCTTAAATCACATGTCTTTATAAAATTATCAATAAGGGAAGAGTGGCATCCCTAAAATAGTAAGATGTAGAGAGAAAAACCACCCTTTGGAGCCCTAATGATGAACCTCTTAAGACCTTATCCTTAACTTGAAAAGAGAGTTTAAGAGAGAATTTGGGAGTGTTTAATCCGTTAAAGTGTTGTATAAATGCCCCAAAATCAATTTATGGAGGTGGAGTATATAGTTTTTTTAAGTTTAAATTGTCTAAAATGCCCCAACTTAAAATCTAGAAAATCATCGTCTTTGGTTACGAGTCAACCCCTAGACTCGTATCTACACTTCACGATCCATGGGCATGAGTCATAACCAGAAAAGTCTCCAGGACCACCAACACTATTATCCTTATGACTCATCCCACCAATTTGTAACATGACCCTACGACTCGTGGGTTCCTACTTATGAGTAACGCAGGACCCAAGTAAATCAAACACTGGAGATCCTACGATTTGAACCTACCACTCATGACATATAGTTATGGCTCTTAGTGAGCCAGTCATACTCAGAGAAGAATCAAGCCTCAAACTTACTGGTTTGGGTATGACTCATCATAATAAGTTGTCAAGACACCCTATGATTCTGGAAGTCCAGTCATAACAAAGGAAGTGATCCCAAAGCTCAAGAATTTTTTCAAAGGATAAAATTGAAACACCTGTACTTTCAACTGTTGAATAACAACTTCATTTTGTGTCTCAGAGTTGGGTACGACTAGAGACATGAGTCATACATCTGGTCATGACTCGTACTCGCCTTGCCCTCCCGTCTTATATGTTGAGCAGTATAGTGAGGGTGGTCACTCACTATCCTAAGTAAAAGTGACCCCTCTAAAATCATAACCTATGTCTATAGATCATATCTAGGGAAATCTTATAGACTGACACTTGAGCTTGAGGTAAACTATCTTGTATACGGTTGAAGCTTATGACTAGGGGTAAGTCGTACCCTTTGGATACAACACATGCATATATTGTCATACCCTTAATAATGTGTTTAACCTAGGATAACCTAAATAAAAATAAAACCCATGTACTTCACACTTGAATTAGTAAGTGTACATGATGGTTTGAAATAAAATGAAATGGGTTTTGTATCTAAATGATGAAAAATTATGATTCTGACTTAGACTTGTGTTTATTCTTGTAATTGATGTTGATTTGCATATGTGTTGTTTTATGTGGTATAACATGTGTCTCATTACAACCCTAATCTTGATGAATTCGGCCATAAAAATGACCTTGTAAAAGGTAAGAACAAAAGGTATTTGTAAAAATATCTAAGTGAATTATCTAGTCTCATATTAGTGATGTTTTAAACTAAGGTAATTTTCCAATATATATGAATGATGACTATGATATTTTAAGGGAATTATGAGAAATGTATTGTGGAATTGATAACCTAGTTGGTTGATGACTAAGGGGAGGGTAAATCCCTAGGCATAAAGATGAACTCAAATGATGTATTGAACCTAGTGGGGTGAAAATATGATATAATGTTGTTAATAAAATGTGAATGTTTGTGTGCGTATTAAGGACCACATATTGAATTCTATGATGAATTTAATAAAGACATTGGTTTATTGAGGTGTTTGAGCAATGAAGGCTCCCACGAGAACGATGTGGTCATGTATAAAGTTGAATTGGCTAAATGAACCAAATCCCTTAAATATGATATACATTGAATGAGTGTAAATGCATGAATTAATGGGTCAATTGATTGAAAGCCGTCTAATAATGATAGGCAATTCAATTTCCTAATCTAATGATATGACTAGTGATTTGAGTTCCTAGTCTTAAAAAATGATATGTGATTTGAGTTCCTCATCTAATGACACAACTAGTGATTCAAGTTCCTAGAGCAGTGATATGACTAGTGATTCGAGTTTCTAGTCCGAAGATATATTTTGAGGTTAGAATACCTCATCTAATAAGTTGACTAATGCTTTAAGTCCCTAGTCTGACAAAATGTCTAGTGGTTTGAGTCCCTAGCACAATGAGATAACTAGTGGTTTGAGTCCCTAGTCTTATGAGATGGCTTATGGTTTGAGTCCCTTGCCTAATAAATCAATTGAATTGGTTAAATTAGTTAATTAGTTGAATTTGTTAATTAGTTGACTTGGTTAAATTAGTTGAGTTAGTTTGGGGTTCGAATCCTCTTTACTAAGGTAACGAAGAAGTTCAAGGTTATAAAAAAAACTAGTAAAGTGGAAAATTGGAAGTTCATCAATTCATGTCTCACGAATAAAAGATTTGAGAATGCAGGCTAAGTCATTTTCATTTGCGGTATGATATGATCATGTTGTGTATATCCATGTGTATGAGTATATGTTCAAGAATGATATTGCACCTTGGTTACTTAATTAGCATGAGAAATGTCTATGTGTAAGGATAAGTGTATTAATATAAATGATGATAATATAATGACTTGTTATTAAATGATGATGTTATTTTATCCTTACCCTTGAGTTACATGCTAGAATTCCAACCACTAATCATCTCCAGATGCTATGTCTCTACGTGACATAGGGTCCAGAGCATTATAATATTTTTCTTCTTCGTGATTATTGGATTAATACGCTTCGTGCATTGGCTTTGAAGTGGTAAGTTTCCTTAGTTTGAAATACATTCATCCTTGGTCTCCAATCTTTGACTTAGTTTTTTTTTTACTTGGTTTATCTCTCATTGGAGGCTTGTCCTGACGTATACATTATTACTTTTGTTTGTATAGAAGTGTTGTGGATGACTATAGACTTGGGCATATTGGGCTAATGTGTTGATAATTGTGAAATGGTTGGTCTTGTTATGCCTTAACACATAGTCACATTTACACTATCTTATTATTATTGTTGGATTGTATTCAAACCTTTTGGATTATTGTTGAAGGATAGGTTGGGTTGCAGGGAGACCTTCGGTACATATGAGCTTTAGTTTCCCATATGAAATGGCTCAATTTTGGGATGTGTCAAGTTTGTATCACAACCTATGTTCATGGTTTGTTGGGTTTTCACAACATCGTGTTAAGTAAAGTCTCATTTATAGGTGTAAATCATGTCATACTTATAAAAGACGAGCTATGAGACATTTTAGGAAATGTTTCCCTTTCTTATGTTTCTATCTCAAGCAATAGAGTCTATGGTCTTGGATTTATCTGATTTTTGTTTGTCATCTTTTAGATCATGCCTCCAAGGAGATTTGAGGCTCAAGAAAACCCTTCTGAGGGACCTATCAACAAACCTCGTCCTACTTCTGGAGTTCGAACCCGATCTAGGAGTGCGACACCCGACTATCTTTGTGTTTTTCCACCTGCCTCCATCATCCTTGTCTATGATGGGGACCCTCCTCCATAATCCCCTTAAAGGGATGCTACTAATGTGAAGTTTCATCGATCTATAAACCTCTTGACTCAATTGGTAGCCTCCCAATAAGAGTGTGGTTCTATAACTACCATTTCTTATGAGACCACAAGAGTTGGACAATTTATGAGGTTGAGCCCTTCTATTTTCTCTGGTATGAAGGATAAGGAATATCTTCAAGGCTTTACTGATAAAATGGAGAAGATTTTCCTAATCATGCATTCTTCGGAGGTTGAGACCATTGATTTTCCTTCTAACCAATTGAAATATATAGCATACCTATGGTATGAAATGTGGGAGTTGTCAATATCTATGGATACTAGTCCCATTATATGGAAGGATTTCTCCAAGTCTTTCCTTGACCGCTTCTTTCCTTAAGAGTGGAATGAGGCAAAAGTAGTAGAGTCGGTGAACTTAAAACAAGGGAGGATGTTCGTTCAATAGTATGCCTTGAAATTCCATCAATTGTCAAGGTATGCTCCGAGATGGTTTCTAGCATAAGGGCTAGAATCCGTAAACTCATCTCTTGTGCTGTGAGTTAGTCCTTGAGATAAAGGAAATCTTGTTGATAAAAACATGGATATTTCTCGATTGATTGTGCATATACAACAAGTGAAAGATGAGAAAAATAACCAAGTTAAGCTTAGTGGGAGGCAAAGAAGAAAATTTAGGCCTTCCGAGCAAAGTGAAGGAGATGGTGGAAAGTAGAAACTAAAGAATTGTGGGAGTGTGGGTTCATTCTCCTTGGCTTGTGTTCTCCCTCCTCCTCAATATTTTAGGGTGGTCATCGCTCTCAGTTTAGTAGAAGGTCCCGGGATCAAGGATCCCTATATAAGACTAGTGGTGCCTAGTCGCCTCCAGCCCGCCCTTCTTGCAGATTCTTTAGTTAGAGTCACTATGGTCAGTGTGAGAAGGGGAGAGACAAATATTTTTACTATGCTCAAGTAGGGTACATACAGTGAGAGTGCCCCTCTCGGATGGCAGCTTCAGCTAACTAGGATCCTATTGTTAATCTGTTTTCTCCTGCACTAAAGGGTGCTATGTCTACTTCTTCTTCGGGCACCGACACTGGCCAGAATTTCTTGTATGAACTTTCTACTTGCCAAGATTCTGAGGCGTCTCCTAATTTTTTTATGGGTATATTGAGACTTTTCTCCCATGATGTATATTATTTTCTTAATCCAGGGTCAAGTCTTTATTATGTGACCCCTTAGTGGCTGTGCATCTTGATTGTGGTCCTAAGAGTCTGTCAGTTCCCTTTATTGTTACTACCGTGGTTAGCGACTCTGTGATTGTTAGAAGAGGCTATAAGTGGTGCATGATATTTGTTGGTGGTAAAAATACACTTGTAGACTTAATAGAGTTAGACATGGTTGATTTTGAAGTCAATTTAAGAATGGATTGGTTAAATTTTTGTTAGGCTTTCTTAGATTTTTTGACCCGAAAGGTCTTATTCAAATTCCCTAATAAGACAGTCATTGTATAGGAAGGTGGTTCCTTAGTGCCTAAGGGAATGTTTATTTCTAATCTAAAGGTCCAAAAGTTGATTTCAAAGGGGCGCTTCTATGATTTGGTTCGAGTAAAAGATTCTAACTTGAAAGAGCCTTCTTTAGAATCCGTTCTAGTGGTTAATGAGTTTCCCACGGTATTTCCCGATGATCTTCCCGGTGTTTCTACCAAAAGGGAAATTTATTTTGGGATTGATCTTGTTCCAGACACTCATCTGATTTCCATCCCTTAATATTGAATGGCTCTGGCAATGTTAAAAGAGCTTACAGAGTAGTTGTTAGACCAGTTAGATAAATGTATTATCTACCCTAGTGTGTCTCCATGGGGTGCTCCCGTGTTGTCCGTGCACAAAATGGATGGTTCCCTTCGTATTTGCAATTATTATCGTCTTTTTAACAAAGTGATCATAAAGAATAAGTAGCCTCTTCCTATTATCGATGGGTTGTTTCATCAACTTCAAAGTGTGAAGTGTTTCGCTAAGATTGATTTTAGATCAGGTTATCATCTTCTTAAGATTAGGGAAGCGGATATTCCTAAAAAGTCTTTCTTTAGAACCTGGTATGGTCACTATGAGTTTCTTGTCCTGTCCTTTGGGTTGACCAATACCCCGAGGACATTCATAAATTCTTTAAATAGGGTCTTCCATCTATTCTTGGATATATTTGTCATTGTCTTCAATTGTGATATCTTAGTGTATTCTAAGAGTGTGGTGGATCATGTATATCACCTTTGTTCCGTATTACAAACTTTAAAGGATCATAGTTTGTATGTCAAGTTCTCCAAGTATGAGTTTTGGTTTAAAGATTTAGCTTTTCTTGGTCATGTCATCTCTAGTGAAGGAATTATGGCGAATACCCAAAAGGTAAAAGTGGTTCAAAAATGGCCTAGACCTACGTCTCTGATCGATATTTGAAGCTTCTTGGGTCTAATCGATTATTATAGAAGGTTTGTGGAGAGTATCTCAACTATAGCTTCCCTATTGACCTAGTTGACCCAAAAAAGGTCTAGTACTTGTGGTTCGATGCATGTGAGGGTGGTTTTAAAAATTAAAATATAAATTGACTACGGATTCGGTTTTGACGTTGCCCAAGGGTAGTGAGGGTTTTGTAGTCATTATGTTGCTTACCGAGTCCGTCTTTGTTGTGTATTGATGCAACATGGTAGGGTGGCAGCCTATGCTTTTAGCTAATTAAAACTTTATGAGAAGAATTACCCTACTTATGACTTAGAGTTGTTAGCCGTGGTCTTTACATTGAATATTTGGCGACATTATCTTTATGGTGTTCATGTCAATATCTTTTCCGATAAAAAGATCCTTCACTATGTGTTTACTAAAAAAGAGTTAATATCTAACAATGAAGGTGGCTGGAGCTATTGAAAGACTAGGAAATAAGTCTTCATTACCATCCTGGTAAGGCAAATGTAGTCATCGATACTCTTTGTTGATTTTCCATGGGAAGTTTTGCTTATATTTATGAGGCTAAGTGTGAATTGGTGAGGGATATTCATGATATGGAAAATTTTGGAGTTCAACTTGCAAACTCCGAGGATGGTGATGTATTTTTGTATCTGGTATCTCAATTGTCTCTTGTAATTGAGATATAGGAAAAACAAGTTTTGGATCCCATTTTGGTGAAGTTCAGGAGTAATGTGGGTTAACACAAGGTTACAAACTTTGTTATTGGATGTGATGGTATCTAGAGATACCAATGTAGGCTATGCGTTCCCGACGTTGATGTATTATGGGAAAGGATCATAGGCGAGGCTCATGACTCTCACTATTCTATTCATCCCAGCTCCACCAAGATGTATCATAACATTAGAGAGTTTGATTGGTGGAGTGATATGACGTGTGATGTAGCTAGCTATATGGCCAAGTAAATGGTGTGTCAACAAGTGAAGGTTTAGCACATGAGGCCCTGTGGTTTATACCAAGAAATTGTGTTGCTAGAGTAAAAGTGGGAGGCAATTAATATGGATTTTCTTATTAGTTTTCCTAGATCTAAGAATCAATTTAATTCTATTTGGGTTATGGATTGGGTGTTCTTGAAAGTGTCTCCCATGAAAGGAGTGATGTGGTTTGGTAAAAAGGGGAAGCTTAGTCCCCAGTATGTTGGACCCTGCCTTATTGTGAAGAAAGTTTTCAATGTTGCCTATGATTTGGAGTTGCCTCCTAGTATGAACTCCATTCACCCGGTCTTTCATGTTACTTTATTGTAGAAATATGTGGGTGATCCATCGTTGGTTGTTCTTTTGAATAAGATTGGTTTTTCGGTCTTTATATCCTATGAGAAGGTACCAGTGAGGATCTTTGATCGAAAGGTTTACTTGTTGCATTCAAAAAATTAGCTTCGGGGAAGGTCCTATAGAAGAACTAAAAGTCTGAGGCACCTACTTGGGAGACAGAGGAGGACATGAAGTCCAAGTATCCATATTTGTTTCCCATTTTGGAAAACTTGTGATTGAGGTATGTGTTAATCTTCTTGGTCTGACTAGTGTCTTGATCTAATAATGGGTTCGAGTCCCTAAACTATTAAATAGCCATGTGGCATCAACAAAAGATGGATGTGAATCCCCTAGTGAATGAAATGAATGAGTGATTGAATAATCATGATATGTGTTGTGTTGCATTCTTTCTATTGTGTGCTTTTTTTAACTTGTTAAAAGTTTCCTTGCTATGTGATAATGTGTTAACCTGTATCTATGCTTTCCTTACCCCTTATTTATGGACAAACGATCCAATGGGGGGGATGGGAATTAAAACCCCTAGACTTTGAACCATTAAAAAACAACTTCATATTTGTGTCTCTCAGTTGGATATGACTAGAGACTTGTGTTGTACCCTTGGCTACAACTCGTACCCTCCTTGCCCTCTCCTCTCATATTCTAGGTAGTCTGTTAAGGGTTACTCATTGTCCTAGGTATTAGTGACCCCTCCTCAATCATAATCTATGTATACGAGTGATATATAGGGCAATCATATAGAGTGAGACTTGAGCTTGAGGTAAACTGTCTTGCATACGGTTGAAGCAAATGAATAGTGGGTGAGTCATACCCTTTGGATAAGACTTATGGGTGTGTTGTCGTACCCTTAACAATGTGTCCCACTTAAGTAAAGCCTAGGGTATGAGTTAGGGTACCACTCGTACCCTAGGGTATGATCACTAAGGTAATCGTATGGGGGAGTAGTACCCTTGTATGAGCTCACATTTTAGATTTTAACTAATGTCCTTTTGGTCATTTCCCTTGCATAAATCCCTAAACCCTCTCACTATATAAGGCATTTTAGCCTCCTAAATCTTCATTCTACATGACTAAAACACTTCTAAGAACTTTAAAGGCTTCTTGAAGCACGATTGGAGGCTAGGGTTTGGAGAGTGATCATTTAGTGGCAAGAGGGAGTCAAAATTCCTTGTGATTCAAGCTGTTTAAAGAATGTATCTCTTCCCCTTCTTAAATAAATCTAAAACCCATTTGTTTCACACTTGAATTAGTAAGTGTACATGATGGTTTGAAATCAAATGATAAGGGTTTTGTTGTAAAATGATGAACAATGATGATTCCTACTTAGACTTGTGTTTATTCATGTTGTTGAGGTTGATTTGAATATGTGGATGATATTTGTATATGGTCTAATATGTGGCTCTTGAGTAACCCTAATATTGATGAATTTGACAATGAAAATGACCCTGTAGTAGGTAAGAACATAAGGTGTTTGAGAAAATATTTAAGTGAATTGTCTAGTTTCATGTTGGTGATGTTTTAAACTTGGGCAATGGTCAAATATATATGAGTGAGTAATAAATGATATTCTAACGACATTATGATCCGTGTATTGACGAATTGATAACCTTGTTGGTTGATGACTAAGAAGAGGGTAAAGCCTTAGGCATAATGATGAACTCAAATTGTGTATTAAACAAAGAGGGTGAAAATGTCATATAATGTTGTTAATGAAATGTGAATGTTTTTGTGGTTCTTGAGGACAACAAATTGAATTATATGATTCATTTAAAGAAGTCATTGGTCTATTGAGGTTGTTGAGCAATGAAGGTTCCCACGAGGACCATATGGTCATGTATAAAGTTGAATTGGTTAAATAAGCCAATGCCCTTAAACATGATATAAATTGTATAAGTGTATATGCATGAACTAATGGGTCAAGAGTTCAAATTGCAACTGATAATGATAGGCGATTCTAGTTCCTTATCTAATGATATGGCTAGTGATTCAAGTTCCTAGTCCCATGAAATGACGAGTGATTCAAGTTCCTTATCTAATGACATGGCTAGTTATTTAAGTTCTTAGATCGGTGATATGACTAGTGATTTGCGTTCCTAGTCTGAAGAGATATCTTGAGGTTAGAATACCTGGTCTGATGACTTGAATAGCAGTTCAAGTCCCTAGTCTTATGAATAACTAGTGGTTCGATTCCCTAACCCAATAAGATAACTAGTGGTTTTGAGTCCATAGTTCGATGAGATAACTTGTGGTTTGAGTTCCTATACTAATAAATAAATTGAATTGGTTAAATTGATTAATTAGTTGAATTGTTTAAATAGGTTTGGTTGGTTGAGTTTTTTTGGGGTTTGGATCCCCTTGACTAAGGTAATGAAGAAGTTCAAGGTTACAAAAAAATTGGTAAAGTGGAAGATTGAAAGTTCATCACTTCATGTCTCATAAATAAAAGATTTAAGAATGCATGCTAAGTCGTTTTCCCTTGTGGCATGATATGATCATGTTTTCTATATCCATGAGTATGCGTATAAGTTCAAGAATGTTGTTGAACCCTTGTCTCTAGATTAGCATGTGAAATGTCTATGTGTAAGGATGAGTGTATCAATACGAATGATGATAATATACTGACTTATTGTTAAATAATGATGTTATTTTATCCTTACCCTTAAGTTACATGCTAGAATTCCAACTGCTAACCGTGTCCAGATGTTTTTACCCACGCAACATAGGGTCTGGAGCATCATCTTCTTTTCACGTGTAGTGATTTGTGAATCGAAGCAGTTTGTGCATTTACTTCAGAATGGTGAGCTTCCTTACTTCGGAAGAAATTCATTCTTGGTATCCTATCTTTAGACTTAGATTATTTTTACTTTGTTTGGCTATTGTTGGGGGCTTGTGCCGACGTACACATTTCTAAACTTTGGTTTGTATAGAGGTGTCATCGATAATTGTGAACTTAGGCATATTTGGCTTTTGTGTTTATAATTGTGAAATAGTTGGTCTTGTTATCCCTTGATGTATAGTCACATATCTATTATCTTATTATTATGGTTGGATTGTATCCGACCCATGTGGATTATTGTTGATGGATAGGTTGGGTTGTGGGGCGACCTCCGGTACATGTATGCTTGAGGTGCCCATATGACATGGCCCAATTTCAGAATGTGTAAGGATGGTATAAAAGACTAGGTTCATGGTTAGTTGGGAATCCAGAAAACCGTGTTAAGTAGAATCTCTTTTTTGGGTGTAAAGTGTACCACACTTATAAAAGAGCAGATATGAGATATTTTAGGAAATATTTCCCTCTCTTATGTTTCTATCTCATCATATAAATTCTAAGGTCTTGAATTCCTCTGATTTCTATTTTCTATCTTTTAGATCATGCCTCCAAGGAGATCTGAGGCTCAGGCATATACTTTTGAGGGCCTTACCGATAAAGCTCATTCAAATTCTGGAGTTCAAATATGGGTAAGGGCTGAGGCACCCGACCATCTCTGTGGGGTTCCACCTGCCCCCACTAACCCTGTTTATAAGAGTTACCTACCTCCTTAGTCTCGTCAAACGAATTCTACTAATGCGGAGTTTCGTCGCTCTATTAACCTCTTGACTCAATTGGTAGCCTCTCAAGATAAGTGTGGTGCTCTGGCTACCATTTCTTCTGAGGCCACAAGTGTTGGTCAATTTATGAGGTTGAGCCCTTCTATGTTCTCCGGTACGTAGGTTGAGAAATGTACTCAAGTATTCATTGATGAAATAGAGAAAATTTTCTGAATCATGCATGATTCGAAGGTTTAGGGCATTGATTTTTCTTCCTACCAATTGAAAGATGTAGCGGACTAATGGTATAAAGGGTGGAAGTTGTCTAGAGGTGTTTATATTAGTCCCGCTATGAGGGAGGATTTGTCCAATGCTTTCCTTGACTGCTTCTTTCCTCAAGAGTTGATTGAGGCAGAGGTGGAAGAGTTTGTGAACTTGAAATAAGGGAGGATGTCCGTTCAAGGGTATGCCTTGAAATTCCATCAATTATCAAGGTATGCTCTCGAGATGGTTTCTAGCATGAGGGCTAGAATGCTTATATTCATATCAGGGTTGTCCCGTGAGTTAGTCATTGAGACAAAGGCAACCTTGTTGATTGAAAACATAGATATTTCTAGATTGATTATGTATATGTAACGAGTGAAATATGAGAAAAAGAAGCAATTTAAGCTTAGTGAGAGGTAAGGAAGGAAATTTAGGCCTCCTGAGCAAAGTAGTGGAGATGGTGGGAAGTGGCAGCGAAAGAAGTAGGGGAGTGCTGGTTCATTCTACTTGCCTAGTGTTCGCTCTCCTTACTTGAGGTTTTTGGGTGGTCTTCGCTATTAGTTTAGTGGCGGATCGCAAGAATTGTGTGCCAAATTTCAGACTAGTGGTGCCCAGTTGGCTCCACCCCGCTCTCCTTACAGATTCTGTGGTCAGAGTTACCATGGTTAGTGTAAGAAGGGGAGATAAAAATGTTTTTACTATGGTCAGGTCAGGCATATACAGCAAGAGTGATTCTGTTGGATGGCTACTTTGGCCAACAGGGCCCTTATTGCTACTCCATCTTCTTTTAAGCCAAAGGTGCATTCTCTGCTTCTGCTTTTGGCACCGACAATGGCCAGAACCCCTTGGTATGCACTTGTTACTAGCCAGGACTCTGAGGCGTCTCGTGATGTTATCACAGGTATGATTACACTTTTCTCCCATGATGTGTATTGTTTGCTTAATCCATGGTCTACTCTTTCTTATGTGACCCCATATATGGAAAGCATCTTGATTTTGGTCTTGAGAGTCTGTCAGTTCTTTTTTTTGTATCTACCCTAGTGAGATACTCTGTGATTGTTAGAAGGGTCTATAAGGGCAGTGTGATTTTTGTTGGTGGTAGAAATACTCTTGTAGACTTGATAGAGTTTGACATGGTTGATTTTGACATCATTTTGAGAATGGATTGGTTGCATTCTGGTTATGCCTTCTTAGATTGTCAGACTTACAGTGTCATGATCAAATTGTCTAATGAGCTAGTCACTATATAATAAAGTTGTTTCTTAGTGCCTAAGAAAAGGTTTATTTCTTTTCTAAAGGCCAAAAAAGATGATTTCAAAGGGGTGCTTGTATCAATTTCCCTTAGTGCCTAAGGAAAGTTTTATTTCTTTTCTAACTCATAAGAGCCTTCTTTAGAATCCATTCCAATGGTTAATGAGTTTCTTGAGGTATTTCCTGATAATCTTCTCGGTGATCCTCCCAATAGGGAAATTGATTTTGTGATTGATCATGTTCTAGACACTCATCCCATTTCCATCCCTCCTTATAGAATGGTTTTGACTGAGCTAAAAGAGCTTAAGGAGAAATTGAAAGACCTCTTAGATAAATGTTTTTCTGCCCTAGTGTGTTTCCGTAGGGTTCTCTCATGTTATTTGTGTACAAGAATGATGATTCCCCTCGTATGTGCTTTGATTATAGTAAGTTGAGCAAAGTGACCTTAAAGAATAAATATCCTCTTCCTAGGATCGATGATTTGTTTGATCAACTTTAGGGTGTAAAGTATTACTCTATGATTAATCTTAGATCAGGTTATCATCAGCTGAAGATTAGGGAAGCGGATATCCCTAAGACTTCCTTTAGAACCTGGTATGGTCACTATGAGTTTCTTGTCATGTCCCTTAGGTTGACCAATGCCCCAGGGACATTCATGGATTTGATGAATAGGGTCTTCTTTCCATTCTTGGACATGTTTGTCATTTTCTTCATTGGGTAGCTTAATGTATTCCAAGAATGAGGCAGATCATGTAGATCACCTCCACGTTGTGTTACAAACTTTTAAAGATTGTTGTTTGTATGTCAAATTCTCCAAGTGTGGGTTTTAGTTGAAAGACGTGGCTTTTCATCGTCATGTCATCTCTAGGGAAGGGATCATGGTGGATCCCCAAAAGGTTGTGGCGGTTAAGAAATGTCCTAGACCTACGACTCTGATTGATATTAGGAGCTTCTTGGGTCTAGCCGATTATTATAGAAGGTTTGTGGCGAGTTTCTCTACTATAGATGCCCCATTGACCAAAATAACCCAAAAGATGGTCAAGTTGTTGTGGTCCAATATGTGTGAGAGTGGTTTTGAGATGTTTAAAGATAAATTGACTTTGGCTTCAATTTTGACCTAGCCCGAGGGTAGTGAGGGTATAGTGGTTTATTGTTATGCTTTCTGAGTCGTTCTTGGTTGCGTGTTGATGCAACATGGTAGGGTGGTAGCCTACGTTTCTAGACAATTGAAAGTTCATGAGAAAAATTACCCTACTCATGACTTAGAGTTGTTAGCTGTGATCTTTGGTTTAAGGATTTGGCAGCATTATCTTTATGGTCTTCATATCGACATTTTTTCTGACCATAAGAGCCTTCACTATATGTTTACTCAAAAAGAATAAAATCTCTGGCAAAAAATGTGGCTTAAGCTATTGAAAGACGATGATATAAGTCTTTATTACCATCCCAATAAGGAAAATATAGTCGTTGATGATCTTAGTAGATTGTCCATAGGAAGTTTAGCCCATAAAGATGAGTCTAAGAGGGAATTGGTGAGGGATATTCACCATTTGGAAAATCTTAAAGTTGGACTTGCACACTCCGAGGATGGTGGCATATTTGTGCATCCAGTATCTCAATCGTCTCTTGCTGTTGAGATAAAGGAAAAGCAAGTCTTGGACCCCAATATGGTGAAGATCGAGAGTAATGTGGGTCAACACAAGGTTACAGACTTTTTTATTAGTGGTGATGGTATCTTGAGATACCAAGGTAGGCTATGCATTCCCGGCATCAATGGATTGAGGGGAAGGATTATGTTGAGGCTCATGTATTTCGGTATGCTATTGTCTCGGTTCCACAAAGATGTATCATGACATTAGAGAGTACTATTGGTAGAGTGTTATAAAGCGTGACGTAGCTAGATATGTGGCCAAGTGTATGGTGTGTCAGCAATTGAAAGTTGAGCACATGATGCCCAAGTGTTTGTACTAAGAAATTATGTTTCCCGAGTTGAAGTGTGATATAATTAATAAGGATTTCATTACCGGTATTCATAGATCTCAGAATCAATGTGAATCTATTTGGGTCATCTTTGATAGAATAACAAAGTATGCCCATTTCTTGCCCGTGAGAACTAATTTCTCAGGGGAAGATTATGCTAAGTTGTATCTTGAAGAGATCGTGAAGTTTCATGATGCTCCAGTGTCTATTATCATAAATTGTGGTCCTTCATTTTTATCCTAGATGTGGAATTCATTCCAAAAAGGTAGAGTGTGCCTTAGTATCACTTTCCACCAACAAACGAATGGACAAGCGGAGAAAAATATCTTAACCTTATAGGATGTGTTGCGGGCTTGTGTAATTGATTATGGTGGTAGTTGGTATGACCACTTTCCTTTGATTGAGTTATCCTATAATATAGCTACCACTCTAGTATTGACATAGTTCCTTTTGAGGTATTGTATGGTAGGAGATGTTGGTCTCCTATTGGGTGGTACGAAGTTTGCAAGGGAAACTTTCTTTGCCTCGATTTACATCACCACGCCTTAGAGAAGGTAAAGGTAATTCATGATAGATTGAAAACCGCAAAAAGCAGCCAAAAGTCCTATTCTGATGTGAGGTGTAGGGACTTAGAGTTTACTGTTCGCAATTGGGTGTTCTTGATAGTGTCTCCCATGAAGGAAATGATGAGATTTATTAAAAAGTGGAAGCTTAGTCCCCGGTACGTTGGCACCTACCTAATTGTGTAGAAGGCTGGCAATGTTGCCTATGAGTTTGAGTTGCTTCCTAGTATGAACTCTATTCACCCAGTCTTCCATGTCTCTAAGTTGCAGAAATGTGAGGGAGAACCTTCATTGGTTGTTCCTTTGAATGAGATCCGTATTTCTGGTTTTTTCTCCTATAAGGAGGCCCCAGTGAGGATCTTGGATCGAGAAGTTCACCATTTGCGAACAAAATAAGTGACTTAGATGACGGTTCTATGGAGGAAGCAAAAGTCCGAGGAGTCTACTTTGGAGACGGAGGAGGACATGAAGTCCAAGTATTCGCATATGTTTTCCATTATGGAAAACTTGTGATTAAGGTATGTGTTAATCTTCTTGGTTTGACTTGTGTCTTGAGTTGATAATGAATTTGAGTCCCTAAACATTGAAGGAGCATGTGGCATGAACAAAGGATGGGTTCGTATCCCCTAGTGAAAGAAATGAATGAGTTATTGAATAATCATGCTACGTGTTGTGTTGCATTCTTGTTGTTTTGTGCTCGTTTTAACTTGTTGAATGTTGCTTTGATATGTGATAAAGTGTTAACTCATGTCAATGATTTCCTTACCGCTCATTCGTGGGCGAATGATCCAAGTGGGGGAGAATTGAATACCTAGAGTTTGAAGCATTGAAAAACAACTTCATTTTTGTGTCTCTGAGTTCGGTACGACAAGAGACTTGAGTCGTACACTTGGTCACAACTCGTACCCACCTTACCCTCCTTTCTCGTATCATAGGTAGTGTGGTGAGGTCACTCAATGTCGTAGTGACATCGCCCAAGCGCACACGCAAGTGTACGTGGTCTTATCAAGTAGTAAAGTGGTCTTCAAGAAGCCAAGTATCGATCCCACAGAGACTTGATATAAGAACTATTCAATTTTATGTTCACTTCTAAGAATAATTTGATGCTAGCGCAACCAAGAAGAGAGTTTGAAATTTTTAAATTTAAACTAAAGTAAAGAATACGGAAATTAAGGTCTTGAAATAATCAATGGGAGAAAACCCAGGGTTGAAGCACCTTGAACGATCATTCATGTTATTAAATTTCATTCGTTAACTTGCTTATCTTGGTTGTTGATAAGTAGGGTTAATTGCATAATCATGGTCTCTCGACCTCGAATCGTTTACCTAGTTTGTACATTACAACTAAATAATTGAGTGGGGATGTATTAATCAAATCAAGTATTTTAAATCTATCATTCTACTTTTGAATAAAGTAAGGCATCTAAGTACATCCCTGTCCAAGTTGCTAAGTTCAATTCATTATTTCATAAAAGAATAAGAACCCATATTTGCTTATTCCCATGTTCTATCTCCCTATTCCCTCTCCCAAGTTCAAAAGTTTGACAACTGATGTATTCTAAGGGTCGCGAATCCTTAAAATAGTTAAAACAATAATAAACAAACAGCCAATAAATAATAAGCAAACCAAACGAAATTAATTCAAAACAATCGTACTCATGTTCTTGGCTTCAACCATGGAAAGGGTGTTTTTAGAGACTCATAGCCATAATCAACATCCAATTAATTGTATGAATGATTAAAAACATAAAATAAAGCTAACTTAAATAAATAAAAACCTAAAAATAAGTTGTGGTAGCTTCCAATGTTGTTCCAAGTGATCTAGAGGTTCCAAAACTCTCAAAACGCGTTTTAAGACGTCATATTTATATTATATAAGGCATAACCACACTTTGATTAGGTTTAAATGTCGTTATATGAAGAAATATCACATTTTTTGGTGTCAACGCATCGAGCCATGGTGTCAAATGGCATCATTGGGCCCATCTGGGCACTTTTCTCCCGATTTTAGTCCTGAGCGCGAAGCAGTGTTATCGTGTTGAGGCACTGTTTTTGTACAATTGCAAATTATCATGGCTACAAAATATGGTGTTTCACCATTTTCAACCCCTTATGAATCTAATGGAACAAATCACGTGCCTATACGCTAAAAAAACTTTCTACCAGCGCTCAAAACTTTCCAGGGGTCCAAATTGCGTCCAGCTTGTGTCTTTTGCTTCCGTGGTCATTTATGAGTCTTTTTAAGTTGTTTTCACTAGATTAAAAGCTTACATATCCTTTATATAACATAATAATCGATTAAAACAGAATCTTATAACATTAAAAACAACAATTTAGAGCTCAAAACAACACAACATCCTCACCAATGAACTAGAAACACGAGCTAATCATAAGCTAAATTCACATTGAGCTTTAACATATTGTTTTGACTCTTTTGTTAATCCAATTGACCCTTGAACATTATAACTAAGTTTTTTCACATATAAATGCATAATAAAAACTTTTGGAACTCATTAAATCACATTATAACTCAATACAATAGACTAGAAAAACACATAGCTTAAGCTAATCACACTAGTTTTATCGGTTGACTTCTAAATGATAAATTTCAATCAAAACTCATTTGAAACCACCTTTAAACATTGTAAACTCATACTTGTACACATAAATTCTCATTTATCTCATTCTCAACCCATTAACATATTTAATCATCCTCAAAACAAGGCTAAATTGGCTATAATGGTAGCGCTAGAGTGCATAAATGCACCCAACCTCACCACCCCACACTTAAAGCCTTGTTCGTCCTGAACGACCCTTAAATATAAACACCATGATACGAAGAGAATCCACACTTATACTACATGCAAGACACTCAAACTACTTGGACTACATGAAATGGAATTTTACAACACTAAGCATGTAATACGTAATTGAAAACATACGATTCCTACTTCAAAACATCCTAACCTCAAGAATGGACTCCAGAAGTGGAAAACTCATACTAATTGCTCAATAAAACATATCACAATAATCACTCATATTCATCAAACATTTTCCCCTCACCATAATAGAGTTACCTATAATCACTCACAATAATACCAATTATCACAATGGATATACATATCAAGTTACGCTCACTCTCACAAGGATTCACAAGATACACTAGATGAACCATAGGCTTTCCCTTAGTGTTGTTCTCCACTAATATTAGAATGATGAACTTAGGATTAATTAGGTATTTTTGGGTTCTAATGTATGCTATTGGATGGGTAGGAACTATTTGGGAATAGTGATTAACCTCTCTGAGCGCTTTAATACACTACATTGTACATTTAAGACCAATCTTTAACAACCAAATTACACCATTTTCCATCTACCCATATCTTTTGTTTTGCTCAATCTCTTTTAAGAATTTTCACAAACACCTGGTGGACATATAATTTACTACCACATAAATCAATTCTTTTCTCTTTTTTCAAACCATGATAATATTTCTATTTTAAATTATATCATATTCATCCATCACACATCAAATATAAGCAACAATAAGTATTACCTTGGAGCATCAATTTAACCTTTTTCTTCTTCTATTTCTCAAAATCCATACTAAATTAATTTTTTATTAAAACACTTAGGAGATTTTAGGATCAAATTAAGGACCATCAAAGAAGGGATTAAGCTACTTATGAAGTTGCCAAAGAAAAAGCTAAAGGCTCAACGGGGGGTTAACTAGGATAATCCACAAGGGTAGGACAAATAAAAGGTATAAAACAAAGTTATTATTGAAATACCTATATCATCTCCTAAATCGAAATTCTTTATTTCATTTTACACATACACCGGGCAAGTTCTAGACATCACATGCAACAAGGAATATACAAAAACTCACATCACACATGGAACATGCTCAACTCAATAGGATCATCATAGACTTTCAACCAAACAATAACATGAATTCAAATTTAAGACACCCAATACATGATTCATAAAAATGATCCTAAGAGTCTCAAAAGTAACTATTCTCATCAATCAACATGCTTTTTGAACAAAACCACTTGCATCATGTACTCAAAAATAGCACCAACAAGAATATCTCACACAATTTTTATTAAATTGAGTCAAAATTTGAGAATTTTCTCATCCCACACTTAAAAATCTACATTGACCACAAATTTAATTTAAAGGTAAGAGATAGAAATACTCCCTGAGGCCTTTAGGACTAGCTAGTAGCATATTTACACATAAAGGATATCCATGGGAACCCCACACTCGTTCTTTACCATGCTTCAAGCTTAAGTTTATGGTACTCAGACTTCCCATTAACCTGTGACTCAACCAAAAACAAAAACTACATGAAATAAAACTAAGACATGAAAGAGAATATACGTAATTAGCTTGGGTTGCCTCCCAAGAAGCGCCTTATTTAGTGTCGCGGCACGACCCAACTCAACTCAGCCATATTTCTTCAACCTTTTACTCTTTTTTTAGAAATATTTTTTTATTCACTCCAGACCTCTTATGTTTACACTCTCAAAGTCAACATCTTTATCAAATTCCATCTTCATCATGTTGGGAAACAGTGAATTTAACTTGGCCTGCTCAATTAGGTAATTTGAAGAGGTCTTTGGTGGATTAATCACCCCACACTTTTCCCCTTCAATCACATTGATTGAAAATAAATCTTTAATTTGAGGGTTTATGATGTGCATTTTGTAAACATCAAATACAACCTCCTCATTATCTACCTTTATCTTGAGCATGTTTTCTATAACATCAATCAAGGCACCTTTAGTTTCTAAGAACAGATGCCTTAAGATTATTGGTACCTATTCGTATGCTACAAAATCAAGAACAAAAAAGTCAGCAGGAATTAAAAATTCCAACCTTTATGAGAACATCCTTTATTACTCCTTCCGAAAATGTATGGATCTGTCTGCGAGTTGCATAACCATGATTGTCGATCTCGTCTCCCCCAAGATCAATGGTTCAAACAATGATAGAGGTATCAAATTTTTTCTTGCCCCCAAATCACTCAAAGAATGAACCTCTTTACTCCCAATTTTAATATAGATGGAAAACTTCCCTCGATCTCTTAATTTCTTAGGGATTTTCTGTGTTATTACTGCGCTACACTCTTCAGTGAGTGTTCTTTCTTACATATCTTGCAATTTCACTTTATTTATCACCACATCCCTTAAGTACTTTGCATACATTGGAATACTCTACCAAACATCTAGCAAAGGTAAGTTATAACGCCCCAATTTTCTGAATCAAAATGCTACACAGTGCTCATAACCCCGAGAGATCACAAGCTAACCCATGAATGATATCTATACTTGTACACTGCATACAACATAATAATGTGGAAAACATGAACATGTAGTCCATAAGGTTCAACTGAATAAAGAATCTGTCAAAACATAATATCCATATGGGTGAAAGATAACCAAACAACTAAAAATTGAATCAAATCTGAACATAAGTCTGAATGCAGAATCTGAAAGCCGCTAAGTACTGTCTAAATAAGGATTTGAAGGAATATGTCTCCAAATAACTCCGTAAACTGATAACGTACTAAAATAATAATAAATCAATCAAATTATATTGTCCTCAAATTAGCAGGACTCACTGAATCTCTGTGACTGGAAATGCTACTGTTACTCCTGATCTGGAGCTCGTGTCTCTAAACCTATGATGTAACATAAAAGAAAGAACCATAGTGCAAATACATCAGTACAACTAGAGTATTGAGTATACGAGTGAGGCAGGCTAATGCAAAAGGGTTTACTTGCACGAACAATGCTAACTCACTGATTGATATTAACGTAAGAGTACAAACATATATACATAGTAACTGAGATCATGAGTACATGGTAGCTAAATTTGTATGCTAATACATGACTGGAACTATAGTTCTGATAACATGAGCGACTGTGTCTGACAGTCCTGAATCTGGTAGACCTCCCTGAGTCCTTTGCTATAACTGAATTTGACTGTATCTAACAGTCCTGGTATACTGATATCTGAAGAACAGTTTGAGTTCTTTTACTGAGACTAATACAAAAACTGTGGGAGGTATTTGTTTAACCGACATGCCCCATGTATACAATTACGGCTAAGCTGGGGTCCAATCTCTACCCCGACTGGAAGGGTGTCCATACCGCGCCATTGGTAAGGACAGTTGTGGGTGACCCTTATCTAGAAGGTACTCAAAGTGAGAATGGTGGGACCCTAAACTGACAACTTAAGCCACCTCATAAACCCTAATCTGACAAGCTAAGATGTCTAAACCTACGCTGGCTACGTAGTTCTGGAACACAAGGATGACAACTAATAATCATACCCTAAAACTGGTAGGTGACTTCCCATCCTTGGGTTCACTCTGTGCTAACTTCTACTCCTATCTGAAGAGACTAAACATGATTCAACTGACTGTACATGGACAGATTAACTGTCTTCCGTTGACTGACGAAGTAGTACTATTATTTGAGAGTTAACTGAGATCATGAGATTTCTGAGATTTTCCTGAGTCACATGACTGACTGAGTTCTATAGATTATACCTTGACTAAGATTATCGTGACAACATGACATGGCTCTAGGCACACAACTATTTTGTTTTGGGTATGAATACCCCCAGTATTTGATAGAAGGAAACTGACACACATGACATGACAATCACAAGATTTGAGTCCACAATTCATAATATCATAACTAGGGGATATCATATTTCATATAGTTATTAAAAATCTTAAACATTGTAGGGAATGCATGGATATATTTCATGTATATATTATATATCTACATTATCTTACATGCTTCATACCACCATAATAGCAACTCATGAAAAGCATGGGATTCAAATTGAAGTATATAGATAACATGGACTTGTCATTTAGATATCATAGAACCATACAAACATGAATTTCTAGCATCCTAAGCATTTTATCAAACACCTTGCATGATTTCTTTAAGGCATAGGTGAGTTTCATACTTGCACCATATTAAACCACCTAAAGCTCATGGTTTTCAATTAATAAATATATATATTCCATGAAAACACATGACATGACTTGATCACAAGATTTGAGTCCATAATTCATAATATCATAAGTAGGGGATATCATATTTCATATAGTAATTAAACATCTTAAACATTGTAGGTAATGCATGGACATATTTCGTGTACATATTGTATATCTCCATTATCTTACATGCTTCATACCGCCATAATAGCAACACATGAAAAGCATGGGATTTATATTGAAGAATATAACTAACATGGACTTGTTATTTAGACATCACAGAACCATACAAACATGAATTTCTAGCATCCTAAGCATTTTATCAAACACCTTGCATACATTCTTTAAGGCATAGGTGAGTTTCATACTTGCACCATATTAAACCACCTAAAGTTCATGATTTTCAATTAACAAACATATATATTCCATGAAAACACCTTTAGACATCACATTGAAACTTAAACAAAAATCGTCAACATGTACATACTCATATCACCACAAAAAGTTTACAAAATAATATTTAAAACATGGTTCTTGAGATCTATGAACGGATAGGATCCATAGATGAACACTACGCATACCTTAGTGATTGAATCTTGAAAGAGATTTAATCTTTCTGAAGGTTCTTGAAGAATTCCTTAGGCTTGCTCTTGAGGAGATGATCTTGAGAGAAAATCCTAATATTATGGTTGAGAGTGTAAGAGAGGGTTTTTAAGATGCTTAACTGAAGAAAAATGGAAAAAATTATGCCTTTTTAGGGTTATAAGTCATGGAAGGTGAAAAAAAGACCAAAATACCCTTATGAAATAAATACCCAGTTGTTGAAAATCATAGCATACGACATTTCTGACAGGGCATCAAAAATGTGACAAGACGTCAAAAATGTTGTCACACAGGAGCTGGAATTGATGGTTTCTTCTTAAGTCTGACGATATTTGTGACAAGGCGTCAAAAATGAGGTAAGCTACCACGAATGTCTTCACTTAGGAGTTGGTTTCTGCCTAAGGCTGACGACCTTCGTGATAGGGCATCACAAATATGGTAATCTACTATGATTTTCATCACTTAGGAGTTGGTTTCTACCTATGGCTGACGACCTTCGTGATAGGGCATCACAAATGTGGTAAGCTACCATGAATGTCGTCAATTAGAAGCTGGTTACTGCCTAAGGCTGATGACCTTCGCGATAGGGAATCTCAAATTTGGTAAGCTATAACGAATGTCGTCACTTAGGACCTGGTTTGTTCCTAAGGCTGACGACCTTCATGACAGGGCATCACAAATGTGGCAAGCTACCACTAATGTCGTCACACTGTTTGCAGCGTGACATGCTAGAGTAAAATAGGAATAACTCTTTTATCCGATATTAGATTTAGGAGAAATTGGTATCATTGGAAATATAATCAAATTATGTATCTATTTATAGGTCATAAGCTCAAAAATTCCAAGTATAATGAGAGATATGATCATTTGAAGTTGACTATACCAATATCCTTCTCAAGAATTCAATCGGTCAAGAATATTTTGATTCGTCTGATAGCTGGGAGTTATTTGAAGCATTAATATACATCTAACTTACTCATAAAACTATAAAATAACCATGATGTACTATGAATGATCTTTTTACATGGCTCTAATATTTGTTTTGATTTTCTTCGGGGTATTACAATATCTCCCCCTTGGAAACATTTGTCCTCGAATGATGACTTCTTGTGAGAGGAGAAAAGATAAAATGACGCATACACTGATCATTCTCATCTGGAACATGATTTTAGGACTAAATTCAATTCAAAACTTAGTATAGCCCAACTGAACATACATATCTGATGCATGACTGATAAGCTGAACTCATAAATACATGATAAGCTATGCACTGATACTTGAAACCAATTTTATACTGGAATTTTGATCATGTAACTTAATAAGCTTAAGGAAAATAGTTACCTCGAGTTTAGTCTGAATTAGCATAGAAAATATGAGGGTACTTATTTCGCATGTCTACTTCCGTTTTCTAAGTAGCTCGCTCCATGGACTGATTCCGCCAAAGAACCTTGACTAGAGGGACTTCTTTGTTCCTCAGCCTACTAGTCTGATAGTCGAGGATTTCTACTGGAATATATTTATAAGAGAGGTTATTTTGAATGTCAATGCTCTGAATAGGGACTACAACTACTGGGTTACCTATGAACTTCTTGAGCAGAGAGAGATAGAAGACTGGATGAACTGAGGCTAGATCTGAAGGCAGATCAAACTCATAGGCTACCTTACCGAAGCGACTGAGAATCCTTAAGGGACCGACATAACGGGGACTGAGATTTCCCTTATTGCCGAATCTCTTCACTCCCTTCAAGGGAGAGATCTTGAGATAGACATAGTCATCGACCTTAAATTTGAGATCCTTTTTATGAACATCCGCATAAGACTTCTGTCGGCTCTGAGCATCCTGGAGTCTTTCTCTGATCAACTGAACTTTCTCTAAGGCATCGAATACTAAGTCAGTCCCTATGACTGCGGTCTGACTAACTTCAAAACAACCAATCGGAGACCTACATCTCCTACCATAGAGAGCTTCGAATGGAGCCATCTAAATACTGGAGTGATAGCTGTTGTTATATGCAAACTCAATCAAAGGAATGTGGTTATCCCAGCTTCCCTTGAAATCAATTTCATACGCCCTTTGCATATCTTCTAGAGTCTGAATGGTCTTTTCTGCTTGACTATCTATTTGAGGATAAAATGCTATACTGAGATAAACTTGGGTACCAAGACATTTTTGGAATGCTTTCCAGAAGTGAGAGGTGAATTTGGTACCTCTGTCTGAGATGATAGATAGTGGAACACTGTGTAATTTGACCAACTCACTAATATAGAGTTTGGCATAATCCTCGCCTGAGTAAGAGGTACGAACTGGTAGGAAATGAGATGACTTGGTCATTCTATCTACAATGACCCAAACTGAATCATGTTGATAATGTGTTCTAGGAAAACCCATCACAAAGTCCATGTTCACTTTTTCCGACTTACAAGTAGGAATAGTGAACTCCTGCATGGAACCACTAGGTTTCTGATGCTCTATTTTAACCTGCTGACATGTAGAGCACTTAGCCACAACCTATGCAACGTCCCTCTTTATCCGACTCCACCAATAGATCTCCCATAAGTCGCGATACATCATATTGAACCAGTATTAATAGAGTATCGCGCACCATACACTTCTTCAAGAATTTTCTCCCTCAAGTCATCTACACTGGGAACACATAGAAGACCCTGACAAAGAAGAACACTATCTACCCCTTGGGAGAAAACCTCTACTTCCTGACTCTGAACTGACTCTTTTAGATTGACAAGGCTCAGATCCCTGCCATACTTCTCTTTCACCTAGGAAACTAGAGATGACTTTGAACTACTCTGAGCACAGACACCACTCTCTGAAGAGTCGACTAAGAGAACTCCTAGTCAGGCAAGCTGATGAATCTCCTAAGATAATTTCTTCTTACTATCCTCAACATGAGAAACACTACCCATGGATAGTCTACTGAGTGTGTTGTCCACTACATTGGCTTTGCCAGGATGATAAAGGACACTCATGTCATAATACTTCAAGAGATCTAACCATCTTCTCTGATAAAGATTGAGATCTTTATGGAAAAAGACATATTAAAGGATCTTATGATCTGTGAACACATCTATATGAACACCGTATAGCTAATGCCTCCAAATCTTTATGGCAAAGACAACTGCTGCTAACTCAAGGTCATGAGTAGGATAATTCTTCTCATGGGGATTTAACTATCTGGAGGCGTAGGCTATGAATCTACCATGATTCATGAGGACACAACCTAAACCTACTCTGGATGCATCACAATATACTATGAATCCATCGGAATCGTCTGAAAGTGCTAAAACTAGAGCTGAAGTGAGTAGAGTATTTAACTCCTGAAAACTCTTCTCACAAGGTTCTGACCACTGAAACTTGACCTTCTTCTGAGTTAATATGGACATAAGAGATTCCATAGAAGAAAATCCCTCGACAAACCAATGGTAATAGCCAGCCAAACCCAAGAAACCCCTGATATCTGATGGAGAGACAGGGCAAGGTCAGTTCCTTACCGCTTCGGTTTTCTGAGGATCTACTCTAATTCCATCACCGGAAACAATGTGGCCAAGGAATTCTACTGATCTTAGCCAAAATTCGCACTTACTAAACTTGGCGAACAACTGGTGATCCCTGAGAGTCTGAAGAACAATTATAAGATGGTCTGAATGATCACGCTCTATGCGATAATAGACCAAAATATCATCTATGAAGACTATGACGAATGTGTCCAAGCACTGCTTGACACCCAGTTCATCAAGTCCATGAAATATGTATGAGCATTGGTAATACCAAAGGATATGACTAGAAATTCAATGTGACCATACCGAGTACGAAAAGCTATCTTCGGAATGTCATATTCTCTAACTCTGAGCTAATGTTAGCCTGATCTGAGGTCTATCTTGGAGAAATAACTGGCACCCTGAAGTTGGTCAAACAACTCATTTATCCTAGGCAGCTGATACCTGCTCTTGATCATGACTTTGTTGAGCTGACGGTAATCAATACACATTCTGAGAGAATCATCTTTCCTACACACGAATAAGAATGGCGCACCCCATGGGGATACAGTAGGCCTGATGAATCCCTTATCTAAGAGATCCTTCAACTGATCTTTCAGTTCCTTGAGTTCTATTGGTGCCATTCTGTAGGGAGGAATACAAATAGGCTGAGTATCTAGAAGAAGGTCTATGCCGAAGTCTATTTCCCTTTCGGGAGGAATGCCTGGAAGATCTTAGGGAAAGACGTCTGAATATTCATTAACCACTGGGACTGATTCGAGACTGGGAGATTCGGAACTAGAATCCTTAACATGCACGAGATGATACACACACCCCTTAGAAATCATTTTCCATGCCCGAAGGTAGGAAACAAGTTGACCCCTGAAAGACGAAGTGCTACCCTTCCACTCTAGGATGGGATCATTCAGGAATTGAAACTGAACTATCCTATTTCTACAGTAGACTATGGCATGGTAGGAATGAAGCCAGTCCATGCCGATAATGACATCAAAATCAGTAATTTGTCACTCGACTAAATATTCTGACGTGGATTTTTGAAATATCATAATCGGGCAGTTACTGTATACTCGCCAAGCTATGATGGTTTTACCCACTGGGGTAAGGACTGAAAAGGGCTCTGATAAAATTTTGGGACTGATTCCGAAATCGCCTGCTATGTATAAAGTGACAAAAGACAAAGATGGACCTGGGTCTAGCAAAGAATAAACATGAATATGGAAAATCTGTAACGTACCAGTAACGACATTAGGAGAATTTTCCTGATCTTGTCGGGTCTGAAGAGCATAGAGTCTATTTGGGCGTTGCCCACTAGTAGCACTGGAAGTGTCACCCTGCTGGTTCGGGTGACCGGACTGAGCTATGGAACGATTCCGGTGACCCTGAGGGCCAGGATGAGGACATTCCCTAATCCTGTGGCTTGTCTTTCCACAACCAAAATAGACATCACTACCGGCTCTGCAATTACCCTTCTGGTTCTTACCATAAGTCTGACAAAGGGGCTTTGTTCGGGTACTACTAACACTGCCATGAGATTTAAAGACTGTTGCTCTATTTCTATTTCCGTCCCTGAACTTCGGCACTGGGGAACAAGCAGAGGAAGGGGATGGAACTGCTGACTTCGGACGAAACTGCAAATAATTTCCTTCCTCTGATTTGGGCTGAGCAAAACTGAAACTGCCTGCTCTTGCTCTCTTGTTCTTCCTCTCCCTCATCTTAACCTTATTCTTCTCTATCTATTAAGCGTGGTTCATGATCCTGGCTAAAGTCATATCACTGTTCAGCATCGCAGACCCACACTCATTTACCACGCTATCATTCACCCCTGACACAAACTTGCTCATCTCAGCCCTGTTGTCTGCAACCATATGAGGGGCATATCTAGCTAGCTGAGTAAATATAAGAGAATACTCTCTAACTATCATATCTGGCTACCTGATATTGATGAACTCTAGAACTTTGGCCTCTCTCAGCTCTTGGGGAAAGAATTTGTCTAAGAAAGTCGTGACAAATTCTTCCTACTCAACTAGACCTGCATCCTCTAACCTTTCTGCTAACTACTTCTTGTACCAAATGTAGGCGACATCTTGCAATTGGTATGCGGCTAACTCGGCACTCTGAGAAGAAGTGACTCCCATGATATCAATGACCTTCTAGACTTGGTCAACTAATTCCTGAGGATCCTCGTCTGGTTTAGACCCAAAGAAGGACGGAGGGTTCATTCGGTTGAAGTCCCAAATCCTAGATGCTATTGAATTGGCCACTGGGTTGGCTGGAACGACTGCTGGTCCTTCATTCTGGGCAGCTACAGACTGAGCAAGAGAGGTAAATGTGGTCCTAAACTCCACATGAGAAATATGTTTTCCCAAAGGATCTTTGCGATGAGGAGCTGGGTGATTTGTTCTCTTTGGAGACATGTTTATGAAATAAGAGAAGAGAAGATTAGACTGAGATACCGACTTGAAATTATGCTTACTATCATGACATGAATACTGAACAAAGGGAACTGATCCTAAAACATCTCATAGCCTCTTGTACATAAATGTGGAGCGCAACACACCCATGTACAAGAATCTACTAGATGCGGCTTTCAGACTTCCGAGGACTCTATTGAACCTTAGGCTCTGATACCAAGTATGTAACGCCCCAATTTTCTAAATCAAAATACTACACGATGCTCATGACCCCGAGGGACCACAATCTAACCCATGACTGATATTTGTACCTGTATACCGCAAACATAACGTAATAATGCAGAAAACATGAACATGTAGACCATAAGGTTCAACTGAATAAAGAATCTGTCAAAACATAATATCCATATGGGTGAAAGATACAAAAAACGACTCAAAACTGAATCAAATCTGAACATAAGTCTGAATACTGAATCTAAAAGCCTCTAAGTACTGTCTGAATAAGGAGTTGAAGGAACATGTCTCCAACTAACTCCATAAACTAATAAAGAACTAAAATAATAATGAATAAATCAAACATATTGTCCTCGAATGAAAAGGACTCACTGAGTCTCTACGACTGGAAATGCTACTGCTACTCCTGATCTGGAGCTCGTGTCTCTGAACCGATGGTTTAACATGAAATAAAGCACCATAACTAAAATACATCAGTACAATTGAAGTACTGAGTTTACGAGTGAGGCAGGCTAATGCAAAAGGGTTTACATGCATGAAAACTGCTAACTGACTGACTGATATGAACGTAAGAGTACAAACATACATATATAGTAACTGAGATCATGAGTACATGGTAGCTAAATCTGTATGCTAATACATCACTGGAACTGTAGTTCTGATAATATGAGAGACTGTGTATTATAGTCCTGAATATGGTAGAACTCCCTGAGTCCCGCGCTATAATTGAATTTGACTGTATCTAATAGTCCTGGCATACTGATATCTAAAGAACTATCTGAGTTCTTTTACTGAGACTGATACTAAAACTATGGGAGATAGTTGTTTAACCGACATGCTCCATGTCTACCATTACGGCCAAGATGGGGTCCATTCTCTGCCCCAACTAGAGGGGTATCAATACCGCACCACTGGTAGGGACAGTTGTGGGTGACCCTTATCTGGCAGGTATTCAAAGTTAGAATGGTGGGACCCTAAACTGACAGGTTAAGCCACCTCATCAACCCTAATCTGATAGGCTAAGATGTCTCAACCTACGCTGGCTACGTAGTTCTGGAACACAAGGATGACTGCTAAGAATCATACCCTAAAACTGATAGGTGAGTCCCCATCCTTGGGTTCACTCGATTCTAACTTCTACTCCTATATGAAGAGACTAAACGTGATTCCACTGACTGTACATGGACAGATTAACTGACTTCTATTGACTGACAGAGTAGTACTATTATCTGAGAGTTAACTGAGATCATGAGATTTCTGAGGTTTTCCTAAGTCATATGACTGGCTGATTTCTATAGATTATAACTTGACTGAGATTAGCGTGATAACATGACATGGATCTAGGCACGCAACTATTTTTTTCTGGGTACGAATACCCCCAGGACTCGATAGAAGGAAACTGACACACATGACATGACTTGATCACAAGATTTGAGTCCATAATTCATAATATCATAAGTAGGGGATATCATATTTCATATAGTAATTAAACATCTTAAACATTGTAGGTAATGCATGGATATATTTCGTGTACATATTGTATATCTCCATTATCTTACATGTTTCATACCACCATAATAGCAACACATGAAAAGCATGGGATTTATATTGAAGAATATAACTTACATGGACTTGTTATTTAGACATCACAGAACCATACAAACATGAATTTCTAGCATCCTAAGCATTTTATCAAACACCTTGCATACATTCTTTAAGGCATAGGTGAGTTTCATACTTGCACCATATTAAACCACCTAAAGTTCATGATTTTCAATTAACAAACATATATATTCCATGAAAACACCTTTAGACATCACATTGAAACTTAAACAAAAATCGTCAACATGTACATACTCATATCACCACAAAAAGTTTACAAAATAATATTTAAAACATGGTTCTTGAGATCTATGAACGGATAGGATCCATAGATGAACACTACGCATACCTTAGTGATTGAATCTTGAAAGAGATCTAATCTTTCTGAAGGTTCTTGAAGAATTTCTTAGGCTTGCTCTTGAGGAGATGATCTTAAGAGAAAACCCTAATCTTGTGGTTGAGAGTGTAAGAGAGTGTTTTTAAGATGCTTAACTGAAGAAAAATGGGAAAAATTACGCCTCTTTAGGGTTATAAGTTGTGGAAGGTAAAGGAAAAGATTAAAATACCCTTATGATATAAATTCCCAGTTGCTGAAAATCATCGCTGATGACATTTGTTACAAGGCCTATAAAATATGACAAGCCGTGAAAAAAATTCATCACACAGGAGTTGGAATTGATGGTTCTTACCTATGTCTGATGACATTTGTTACACGGCGTCAAAAATGTGGTAAGCTACCATGAATGTCGTCACTTAGGAGCTGAATTCTGCCTAAGGCTGATGACCTACATGATAGGGCATCAAAAATATGGTAATATACCACGAATTCCATCACTTAGGAGATGGTTTCTCCCTAAGGCTGACGACCTTCGTGATAGGGCATCACAAATATTGTTAGCTACTACGAATGTCGTCACTTAGGAGCTGGTTTCTTCCTAAGGAGGACAACCTTCGTGATAGGGCGTCACAAATATGGTAAGCTACCACGAATGTTGTCACTTAAGATCTAGTTTCTGCCTAAGAATGACGACCTTCATGATAGGGTATCACAAATGTGGTAAGCTACCACGAATGTCGTCACACTGTTTCCATCCTTACATACTGGAGTAAAATAGGAAAAACTCTTTGCTCCGATATCGGATTTAGGAAAAATTGGTGTCGTTGGAAAGATAATTAAATTATCTAGCATTTTATAGGTCATGAGCTTAAAAATTCAGAGTATTATGAGAGATAGTCTCATTTGAAGTTGACTATACCAATATCGTTCTAAAGAATTCAATCAGTAAGGAATGTTTTAATTCATCTGATAGATGGGCGTTATTTTAAGACTTAATATACATCTAACTTACTCATAAAACTATAAAATAACCATGATGTACTATGCATGAGTTTGGTACATGGCTCTAATATTGGTTTGAATTATTTTTGAGGTATTACATAAGTTAATATGAAGCTCTTTGAATGTATCAATGAACTTTTTGAACAAGGCATCCTGCTTCGTTTTTATATTCCTTTGAGGTAAGGGTAATAGCAATGTCTTCTTCACTTCTAATTCAAAAAAATTTTTTGGTCAAGTACTCAGACTTTTTTGAATTTTAAGCAACATCTTCAGGGACCTATTTTGTCACCATATCAGCATCAACCACATTTGTTGCCTTGGAAGGTTCTCCTTGAATCTCTTTATCACTTCTTAAGGTGATTTCTATAACCTGGTTTGGATTTTTTCTATATTCTGGCAACCCACCTTATGGTATTGTATTCAGTACCTGTGATAATTGGCCCACTAACAACTGTAAACTTCTTGTGACTTTTTGCTGATTCTGCAAATCTACCTTTTGACTTTTCATATCTGCAACTAATTGTGCTTGACCAGCTAAGAGTTTTTTTAACATATCTTCCATGTTACTCATTGAATGATTTAATTTGGTCTGTAGATGTGGGGAATTCCATGGTTGATTTGGTGGTTGAGTTTGCTACTTCATGTTGTAGGCATTACCATTATTTAGCCTTTGAGCTTTACCTACATACATCACAGATTCCGAATTTAATGTACACATGGCTGTGGTATGACCACTATTTTTATATACATTACACCAACCTGTAGCTTGTTGGATAGCATTGATTGTGGATGCAGGTTGTCGTTCTCCCAACTTTATGCCACTGAAATAAGTGTTGATCAAATTTTGTAAGGTAGATACCTATGCTGATAAGTCTATGAAATGGTCCACCTCTAGTATGCCCGCAATTCTTTATGTTGAACTTCTAGAATCTGAATGCCACTCTGGATTTCCTTGTGCTATGTGGTTCAGTAATGTGTACAACTCATCATAAGTTAATTCCAGTGGTTGACCACCTTGGGCTGAATCTAGCAAAATCATTGTATTGTGATCAAAAGCTTCTACGAAAGTATGAGAAAGTACCTCATTGGACTATTGATGGTGTGGACACTTCCGAAGAAGAGCCTTGAAGCATTCCCAAGCATCATAAAGGTTTTTATCAGGCTTTTGTTTGAAGCTCACTTTCTCACTGTGAAGTCTCGCAGTCTTGCTTGATTAAAATAATTTGTTGAGGAACTTTCTTCCTAAGTCATCCCATAGATTAATTGCATTGGACGGATCCACATTAAACCAACTTTTAGCTTCCCCCACAAGTGAATGGGGAAACAGCGTCAGCTTTACATAATTTGGAGTCACCCCATTCATAGTGAATGTATCACTAAGCTCAATGAAAGTTTTCTAGTGGACTTGTTGATCCTCGTGTGAAAGCCCTTCAAATTTTCCACTGATGATAAGAAGTTGCACCATATTGTGTTTCAACTTGAAATTCCCCACAGCTGTAAGTCTTTGAATTGGGGAAGTCAAGTTCTTTTGAAAAGGACTGCCACTTACCTACCTGTCCTTCGGGCTGCTTGTTCTTTAGCCATTGGAGCAGTAGTCTTATCATCTTCTTGGATTTGAGAAATTCTGGGGAGAATAATTGTTTCTCTCCTGCATTGGTGAAAGCATTACTTGGGTTCGGTGCTTGGTTCTACCAAATCCTTATCCCTTACCATCTTATCAACTTAAAACCTATTTTCTGCAATGACAAAACAAAGACCAAGCATAAAAACATCAAATAAATTTAAAAATAAAACTAAAATAAACAATTGCCAAAATATAAGTCCCCGACAATGGTGCCAAAAACTTCATAGCGCCCAATCGCACACGCAAGTGTACATGGTCTTATCAAGTAGTACATGGCCTTTCCTAAAACCCTGACCCCTCTAACTATATAGAGAATTTTAGCCTCTTAAGTCTTCATTCTACATATATCAAATAATCCTAAACACTTTAAAGGCTTCTTGAATCAAGATGGGAGGCTAGGGTTTGGAGGGTGATCATTTAATGACAAAAGGGAGTCAACATTCTTGGTGATTCAAGTTGTTTAAGGCATGTATCTCTTCACATTATTAAATAACTATAAAACCCATGTATTTCACACTTGAATTAGTAAGTGTACATGGTTGTTTGAAATCAAATGAAAAGGGTTTTATTGCTAAATTATGAACAATGATGATTCCTACTTAGAATTGTGTTTATTTATGTCATTGATGTTCATTTGCATCTGTGGATTATTTTTTTATATGGTATAACATATGGATCATGAGTAACCCTAATCTTGACGAATTCAACCATGAAAATTACCTTGTTGGAGGTAAGAACATAAGTTGTTTGTGAAAATGTCTAAGTAATTTTCTCGTCTCATGTTGGTGATTCTTTAAACTATGGAAATGGTCCAATATATCTGAATGAGTAATAAATGCTATTGTAAGGGCATTATGAGCCATGTATTGAAGAATTGATGACCTCATTAATTGATGACTAAGGAGAGTGTAAAGCCTTATGCATAAAGATAAACTAAAATTGTGTATTAAACCAAGTGGGGTGAAAAAGTGATATAATGTTGTTAATGAGATGTCAATGTTTGTGTGGGTCTTAAGAACCACAAATTGAATTGTATGATGAATTGAATAAAGGCATTGTTCTATTGAGGTGGTTGAGAAATTAAGGATACCACGAGGACTATGTTGTCATGTATAAAGTTGAATTGGCTAAATAAGACAAAACCCTTAAATGTGATATAAATTGTATAAGTTTAAATGTAAGAACTAATGGGTCAAGATTTCAAATAGCGACTTATATTAATGCTCAATTCGAGTTCCTCGTCTAATGATATGACTAGTGATTTGAGTTCCTAGTCCTATGAAACGATTGGTAATTTCAGTTCCTCATCTAATGACAAGGCTAGTGATTCGAGTTCCTAGTTTGAAGAGATCTCTTGAAGTTAGAATACCTCATCTAATGAGTTGAATAGTGGTTTGAGTCCCTAGTCTAACAAATGACTAGTGGTTCAAGTCCCTAGTCCTATGAAATGACTAGTGGTTCGAGTCCCTAGTACAATGAGATAACTTTTGGTTTGAGTCCCTTTGCTAATGGATTGATTGAATTTGTTAAATTAGTTAACTAGTTGAATTGATTATATTGCTTAATTAGTTAAATTGTTCATATTGGTTGAGGTTGTTGAGTTGGTTTGGGGTTTTAATCCCCTTGACTAGGGTAAAGAAAATCGGTAAAGTGAAAGATTCAAAGTTCTTCACTTCATGTCTCACGAATAAAATGTTTGAGAATTCATGCTAAGTCATTCTCCATTGTGGCATAATATGATCATATGAAATATCTATGTGTAAGGATACGGGTATCAATATGAATAATGATAATATATTGACTTGTTGTTAAATGATGATGTTATTTTATCCTTACCTTGCTTTCCAACTGCAGAACGTCTCCAGACGTAATGTCCTTATGTGACATAGGTGTCGGAGCATCATTTTCTTTTTGTGCATAGTGATCAGTATATCGAAGCAGTTCGTGAATTGACTTAGGAGTGGTAAGCTTCCTTACTTTGGAAGACTTTCATCCTTTGTCTCTTATCTTCAGACGTAGTTTATTTTGACTTGGTTTTGATATTATCGGGACATATCCTGACGTATACATTTCTAAACTTCAGTTTGTATAGAGGTGTTAAGGAAGGTTGCGTACTTGGGCATATTGGGCTAGTTTATTGATAATTGAGAAATGGTTGGTCTTGTTAACCTTGAAACATTGTAACATTTTGCACTATCTTAATATTATGGTTTGATTGTATCCGACCCTTGAGGATTGTCGTTGATGGATAGGTTGTATAGTGGGGAAACCTCCGATACATGTGTTCTTGAGGTACCCATACGACATGGCTCGATTTTGGTTCATTTCAAAATTCCAGGTTGTTTCTTCTAGGAATGGATAAAGTAACAGTCTTAGTAAAATAATCCAACATCGCATAGTAAAGAGATAACAAATCCACGCCTAGAATAACATCAAAATCTACCATATCTAGTACAATGATGTCAATCTGAGTATCAAACTACCAAACCATCATCAAACAAGATCAATAAACCCAATCCACTACTAAAGAATCACCCACAGGGGTAGATACATGCAATGACATAGATAGAGTCTCCAAACTTCACTCAACCATCACTATAAGAAAGAGTTCTATTTAAGGCCAACATTCAGGGGCGAGTTAATAATTCCGTACCTAAAAGTGTATTTTTTGCAACGAGATTATATTTCAGTCCGTATTTGTTCAGTTTATTGCGAAGGTATAAAATCTAGTCCTAAGAAAATTATTATCCTGTCCCTACAAATAATTTAGAGTCATGAGCGGGAAAGACTTCCGCCAATTTTTAGTATAAATTAAATTTTTCATTTTTCACTGCTAAAACATAATAACGGCGCCAAAAAATTAGTATTATTATTTTTTGAAAATAAAAAAATTCTCTGTTTTCTCTATATAATTTTGTAGATTATCTATTTTCTCTAGCTAATGAATTGTTTCCATAACAGCTTTTCCATCGCTACACTTGTCTCTATTTCCCTAACTATGTTTTCGTTTTGCAGTCAAGTTTTTTCCTGAATCTAAATTTTCAATCGCAACTTCCATAAAATCATAGGTACAATTTCTCTTCCATCGAGTTGTTTGTTGGTTTCACTTTATTTTCTCGACCAATTCTTTATTCAATTGCTTGTTTGATTCCAGTTAGTTTTCTTCTTTCTTTGTTTTTTTAATAACTAGATAAGGGTTATTGGGCTGGAATTCTTAACTGGTAATTTGAATTTTCTGAAGTGTCTTCAATTTTGTAGTATTAGGGATCAATTAGATCAAGGTGAAGTTGTAGTATTAGTATTCATTTAGTGAAAAGTGATAATTTGATATTGGGTTTATGCTCTTTTTGTAAAGTGAATTGTGTTTACGTGAAAGGGTGTGATCTTTTGTGTGATAGTTAATTAAATAATCAGTTCATCATCTTGTTACTGTTGGTTATTTGGATATATATTGTATACTAGTCAAGATGATTATTTCGACCATGAGCTAGAGTTCTTTGCATCCCTGTTGCATTATTCTGCATCAATAGAAGTAACCATGTCTTTGGGGACAAATATCATCCTACTAAAGTTGCTTATTGTATAATTATAAACAGAAATTTTGATGGAACCAACAAATATAGTTTTCCACTAAATGTGAAGCAACGTATTACCTTGTAGTTTTGCATATTGAGCCTAGAAACCCAAAAAAGAAAGAGACACCAGTTGCACTATTCTACATCAATAGAAGTATCAATACTTTTAGGGAAAGATATCATCCTACTAAAGTTGTTGATCATATAATTATCACCATAAATTTTGATGGAACTAACAAAATATATTTTTCAACTAATTGTGAAGCAACTTATTGCCTTGTAGGTTTGCACATAGAGCATAGAAACCCAAAAAAGAAAAAGACACCAAATTGATATTTTGTAGACAATTTTGTCTAGATATAACATCATTGAATTCGCGCATTGCGGGAGATTTTGTGTATAAAGCTACCCTTTATATATACCATCATTGAATTATACTTTTTGTTTTAATTTGTTTCATGCAAATATCTAAATTAAAAGTTTTGCATATGTATATTTTTGAACGGTGGCCTTGGTTATTTTGTTTAATGCTTATATCAATTCATTGGATTATGGAGTTTGATAAAGTATATAATATTTAGGAGAATCAAAGAAAATGGTGGGATAGATGAATGCATCAATTTATAATCAAAGATTCCAGATTCAAATTTTTTAGAATAGTTATTCTTGATGTGAAATGCTTGCTTAGTTATGGCGTAGTAGCTTACCCCGTACTTGTCTTGAGACTCTCTATGTAAAAAAATAAATGTTGAATACTTTCATCTCTTTTTTTCATAGTGGATAGATTTATAGTCTCAAGAAACTTCCCACTAATGATTCCTTCATATATTGAGATCTATGTATAAAAAAGAACCGAAGTATTTGCTTTTCAACATATCTTCTCTCACAAAGTTGTATATGTTGTAACTTATCTTTTATTGTTTCTACAAATGTGTCACCCATTTTAATTTGTGTGCATCTCTTAATTGTTTTATCGGCCACCTATGGCGCTCTTTAATTTTGTGCACATCTCTCAAATTGTGACTTTATCATTGGAAAACTTTTCAAAGATCCTCAAATTACACTAAATCCATATCGCATAGGATACTTCTGCAAATACCATTTTGAATATAGCAGCTTGTCATGATTTTCCTTATCATTTGCTATTATCCATCTCAAATATTTTTCCCATTTAGTCTATATCAGTGGAGTTCTTTGTAACCCAATCAAAATTTTGTTCTATAAGTAATAAATAAAAGGACAAGATATATAAACTACAATTCAACTCGAAAAATAGTACTTTAAACATATCTTGATAGAAGCAGAAGCAACCTTGTTAACTGGAGGAAAAATCTAGACATAACTCTAATTTCCTTTTATATGTCCAACTATAGCAAGAGAAACTTTGCACTTTCATCTTCTAATCAGAGTAAGTGTTACGGCTGAGGCAAAGGTGATTAAGGTATGATAGAAGAAGGGCTGCAGTTAGGTAGTGGGGTTTATAACAACACAAGTTCTGTGTAAATACTATTGATGCAATTTACTGTCTACATTTTCATACCATATCCTTATGCATATTTTCTAGATTAATTCATGCTTATGTGCTTCTATTGTAGAAGAAAATGGTAAAAAGGAGCAATAATACACTCCACCGAATAGAGGATTAATCATATTCTCACCCTTACTCATTTTCCTTTAGGTTCATCAAATTTTTGAAAGGTATAAAGAGTTCACAGTTGCAATAAGTGCAAAGAGGGGGATGACCATGAGGGTCATTACAATACTTCCCTTTGATGGGAGAACCATAAATTACCATCGTACCTAAACCTTAACAAATCCACTAACAAAATAGATAATTTATATGAAATAATATTTATAATTATCTAAAACTAAATAATAACATGTGAAAATTCTAGTTATTTTATCCCCAAGATCTAACAACCATTGCACAAAGTACTGTAACAACACTGTCATGACCCAAACCAAGGCCTAGTCTTGACTTGTATCTCAAGTCCACCAAGTGCTAGAAATGACCTCCATTAAACTAGCCAACAAGAACATAATACAACTAGTAGTGGATGAATTCTGAACATATAACAAGATTGAGCTGAGTTTCAAAAATATTACAAGATAGAACTATGTTCCAAACATATAACAAGATAGATAAACCAATTGAATAAGATCTAATCATCTACAATACAAAATCCACCCACATCCTATTGTTTATTAAAAGCCTCTAAGAAATCAATCATCAACCAAGGTCGGTACATGCTCACAACCATGGAAAAAATATAAAGAAATAGTCTACGTCGTAAGTAAATATAAGACCATGACCTTCTAGAGAATGGAAGCTCAACACTTCAGATCTGACTCGCAGACAATCAAAAATCACCTACCACTGTACAGGGAAATAGAAGTGTCTTCGGAACCTACATCACATGGGGACAAAACATTTATGGACAATATGTGGGTTGAGCGCTAGCATGTATCTTAGGGGACGGATAAAATAAATCCATGATCAATAAGTAGAAAATCATTTCAAAACCATATGAAAACAATAATATACAAATATAAATAAGATATTGGTATGGGGAACAAGGCTTAGCATGAGAGTTAAAATATTAACCTAGATTGTGTAGCTTGACGATCATAAAGACACACGTGGGCTACATCGGCCCATTCCCCTTGTTGGATAGGACTGGTGTGTGTTAGCATCACAAACCAGAGATATCATAGAAGGCCTGGGAATTCACGTCCCTACACCATTCATGATACATATATGCATAGTGTGTCACAGGCACACATTAATCAAGACCAACCCTCATGCTGGCAAACATGATTATCAAATATCAGAGCCTCATGACCTCCACTTTCACAACTAGATACACAACCCATACACATTCCAATTCATTGAAGGAATAATAATCCATTAAGGCATAACCCATTGGTATCATTATACAAACTATGCTTGCAAGATATTATAAACATGCCATTAAAAAAATAATGACTTGGGGGAATCCACAACACCACAAGATCCAATTATCCATCCATATAGGGGAATACACGACCTTATTGGTTTAATTATTCATTAGTTTGGGGTAATCCATGACCCTCAAGTTTTAATTTAAAACCATTATTTTTCATTAACTTTCTATATCATGCAATCATTCCAAATATAGTTTCAATAAACATATATAACATGACCCGATCTAGGGCCTTGTCGTAATGGGTAACTGAAGTCCAACAAGGATCGGAGACCACCCCTATTACCCAACCCAACTAACCAAATGAATATCTTGAGTCGGATAAATTTCAAGCATATAACAAGATGGTGTATTACATAAATCCAAAATTAGGGATAGGTCCATAACCGTGACTAACCCAAACAAGTCCAACCATCAAATAACCAACCAACAACTATAACCAAACGGTATCATCCCCAATACCAATACAAATTCTAAGGTAGACAGCACTACCAACTCCACTCATACCAACCCATAGTAGTTCAACAAAGCCTCTATCCAAAAGAAAAACAATATCCAATTAGGACATGCCCCTAACCATAGCCAAAACCAATGTCTATGAAGTAACAAAAGTATGTTAATACATCTATGATATGATATGGATCCTTTAAGAGTATAGAAGATCACGACTTCATCTAATAGCTGATCCCGAATTTGATTAATAAGCAGAAGGCGTGGAATGGCAGGATCTCTCATCACATTAGGGATACAACACCCCAAAGACGAGTTAGCAGGTGAACGCTAGCAAGTTATAAGGATAAGGGTAAAATAATTCCAACAATTAAAACAAATAAACCAACATATGCATTCCCAACTACACATATAGACATTTATATATTCATGTCGGGAAAGATAACCAGGTTTAGCATGCCTTAAAAACAATTACCGTGGGTATGTGTAGCTTAATCATCCTAGAACCACCCACAGGCTATATTAGTCTAGTATAATCCCCTTTAACGGGCCCTGATATGTGTAGCCACACAAACCAGAGATACCATAGGAGTACGGGATTCCCATGTACCCTTTGTTCTTTATGATACATATGTACAAGTGTACTTAGGAGATTTACGTGTACCTAATAAGTAATAGATTTGGTCATCATGACAAATCCTCATACCAGCAAACATGAGTTTTCAGTGTCCGTCCATTGTAATCACACTTTTATGATTAACTATCAAGCCATGCTATTATTGCCCAATTAAAACTATTACCACATAACCAAAACCATTATTCCATTTATTATTAACTTAGGCTATACGTAGTGGTATTGTTATACCGACTATAGCTTGAAAACAATGTACTTAGCAAACCTTTTAGAGAAGAAGGGATTCCTATGTACCCATAGATTACATTATTTAGTTTCTTGGGGGATTCCTATATTCCAAACAAGATGGTCATTATTATGTTTTCTTGGGGGATTCCCTTGTACCCCACAAAGATGTTTATTTAAACCATAACCATGACCACCAAGGCCTTACCATTTAACAATTCCAAACTATTTAAACCATTTATAATTTGTAGGGTTCCATTACCAAATTGTACCATGCAATAGTTCCATTAGAAGTCAAACAATATATTAAAAGCATTTTCTTATGCATTTTATCAAATATGTTAGGGGCATAGTGTTTCCAAATCAAAAACCCAGTACAGATTAACCATTCCCATGCAACCAAATATTCAAAACATCATTATAATATGAAAAACATAAGTAAAAGATATGGGAAAACCATAACAAAACATTATAACGAAAAGCGCCAAAATATCTTTCAAAACAAAAAATAATACAATAATTAAGTCATGAAAATAATTTATAAAACATGCCTTTAGTTGAACTAAAAATGAGGGAGGAGTAACATGCCTTAGATTACAAAGAAGACGGAGAGAAACCACCCTAGTAAGCCCCAAATTGATCCTATTGATGAAACTCTAGGCTTTCTTTACTATAAATCCTGTGAGAAAAGTTGAGATAGTTTATAAGTGTTTAAGATTGGAATATTAGAGTAAATGATGTATCAAGAGTTATATAAGTCATGGGGCCTTAAGTGGTTAAGAGGGGAAATATCGATATTAACCCCAACTTAAACTGCATAAAATCCCTGAAGGAGGGTACATCCACCTCTCCCTAACTGTTTCGTAGGATATGAATGGTACCCACCACTTATACCTCAAGTAGAATATCAACCCCACTCTAACCAACTCATAAATCTAATGTCCCACTCGTACCCAATCATACGATTGTTACCCATAAACCGTACACTAGGCAAACTAGAGTCACCTAGTTTAAGACATAGGATATTTTATGAGGTGCATCAATACGACACACACCCTATCATATGACCCTTATGGGGTAGTCATACCTCAGACATTAGCCAACCAAACAACACTAATCAACATATGAGTGTTGACCCCTAAAATGTACCCAAACATACGACTAGTACCCCTAGTCGTATGATTTCCGGAGAGTTCAAAACTCAAGAAATTTCTAAGGATCAAAATCTAGGGTGTTTCAGACTCATGTTGTAAAGAAATTTTCTTAATGTTGGGTTGAGGTCATTACCAATTCACTTACCAAAATGCAAAAAGGTGGGGAAAATCCATGACCGCCAATAATTTATTCAAATAAATTTTGGGGAATCCATGACCCCTATTTCAATTCCTATACCCATACCCATGCACCCAATTAGTTTAAAGATTATCAATTCAAAGTAGGAAAGATAAATAGAAACCATGGGAAAATCAATTGAACCATTAACATCTATGCGTCCTCAACCCAAATTCATATCCATTAATTAACGGCATGGATAACAAGTTTAAACATGTTCTTTTAGAAAAACAAGTTTTAGGGAAAAGATACTTGCCTGAGATACCAAGAAATTTTTAGAAGAAATCACCCTTTGAGCCCTAGATAACCAATCCTTAGAAAACCCTAGGTGCTCTTGCTTAGGTATTTGAGAGAGTAAAGAGTACATTATGAATGGGTAATAAAGTGTTACGGGTCCCTTAGAGCATTTTAGGTCTAGGGTTTTAATTGCAGAATGAGAAAAATGACGAAAGTACCATTAAATAAAATACAAAAAAATATTACCAGTTATTACGGGTCATCTTACGACTTGTGAGGACATATTACACAGCGTCACCATGATTCGTGATCTTGACAGTAACTCAAAACACCTATACTACTTTGGTCACGAGTTACACCCTACAACTTGTGACTATACCTAATGACATGTGGATTTTTAGTCGTTATCAAGACATCAACCTTGGGACATCTTAATGGTTTGGTCACGAGTCCCACCCTATGACTCGTGACCCCACCTTATGCCTCATTAGGTACAAATTTTGATCAAGATATAAACATAGGTTTGGCTACGGATGACACTATATGACTCATATAGAGTTTTCAGAACTCATTACCAAATTCATACCCTATTTAGTGAGCTCAAAAATACAAAAGCTTAAAAGAAAAAAATTTGGGGTGTTATATTAACCCCCCTTCCCCACCCCAGGATTATTCATCCCCGAATGAGGAGTCAAAGCATTCATTAGTCCTAACATAAAATAGAAATGAAACCATAGTTTCTTTAAAAAAAGTAAAAATAAAAGAGAGTAGTAAAATGCATAACTTAAGCACGATTATTCAGTGCAAATATTAAGAATGGGTACTTGGACATCATGTCCCCTTCAGCTTCCCAAGTAGCATCTTCAAAAGAATCCATCCCAATACTAGAGTGAAAACTATTATTGTAAACAAACATAATAAATTATCCACACAACTACCTACAAAATCAATTACATATGCCCTTAGAATATCTTCCAAAGTGTGAATGGTCATATCTGTCTGTCCATCAATCAAAGGGTGGATGTGGTGCTAAGGTTTACTTATGTGACCAAGCCATTCTGAAATAAAAGCCAAAAGAGAGAAGATAATTGTGACCTTGATTGGAAATAATGGAAACTAGAACACCATTGCAATGTCCCTACACTACCCCCTGGACATCACACGGTGCTTAAAACCATGAGTGATTCTAAGCTAACCCAAAATACTGGCATAATTTGTGATAAACTAAATAAATTACATAAAACTAAAAATAATAACCGGAAGAGTGTCATTGAAAGAACTTATCCTTTACAAAATTGTTTGAAACATTTAATACCATGGAATATAAAAAAGTAAACTAAAACTACAGACAACAGAATACATCAAATCTGATAGACTATCTATAAAGCCTCTACTAATACTGACTACAAGTATTCGGGATATGAACCCCATCTAACCTTAATTAATACAAATGAATAAAACATATAATACTCGAACTATAGGTTACTTGAGTCCCTGCATCAAGAGAACTGATCACCTACTGGATGAAAGCTAAAAACTTTTTTATTATGGTGTGTGGGCTACACCTGGTACCTACATTATTACATAATTTAGTTACACAGACGTATATATGGCTAGTAATTTTGTTATGTACTAAGTAAGTAGAGGTGAATGCAATATGTAAAACTAAATCAATGCTTAATATTAAAACATGCATGCTAAATGCAAGTAGACTCACCATGAGACTGAAATAAACATAAAATTGAAAAATCATAATACATGAATAACAAACATAATCTAATAAGTTGGATTAGTTGCTACACTTAGTGTCTAAAAAATCTCTTTTCAGTAGAGTAAGTAAAACTAAAGAAGAAAATACCTTTTAATCATGCAAGCTATGTTTTAAAGGACTCACCTTTATCATAAGTCCACGGTTTATATGGGTTTAGCTACCTTGATAAAAGGGCCCCAGTGTGTGTTAACCGCACAGTCGAAGAAAAAAACCCTGAGATGACTAGTACATCTCCCAAATTATAAACTATGATATCCTACACACGGTCACCAAGACCACCCTCACATCGGCAAATATGAGTTTTCAGTATCAGTCCCTCAGGACCCTCACCTTCCATGATTTTTCTACTCGACCCTTTTTAAGCCCAATTAAACCTCTTACAGATAACCAAATCATTTACCAAGGAGTCCTTTTCTTAGGAAATAACCGTTGGTATTGTCATACCAAAATTAGAGCTTGCAAGTCTATCATTTTATGCCATACAAAAACCATTAAACCAAATTAACTCTCATGTTTCCAATTGAACCAAAATCATGGCCATCAAGGCCTTTCCAAACAATTTAAAACCCACAAAACCAATTTAAGTTTCATTACCTCTTATGCAATGCAATAATTTTAGTAATAGTATAACTATGTGACAAAACCTTTCTCATAGGCATTTTAACAAACATATTGAGGGTACATATGTTTCAAAACCATAACCAAGTAACTTGGGGGAATCAAAAGTACCACTAAATCCATTTACCATAACTATGCATTCCAAAATTTCAAAATCATATTAAAAGCATGAAAGAGACATCATTAAACAATGAGAAACATTATTCAACCATGAACATCAAAAACACCAAACCATTATTTCAAACCATAAAAATATCATTAAATTCATAAATATAACACATGCTCTTTTTAAAATATTAATTAGGGAGGAGTAATATGCCTTAGACACCAAGAAAGATGAAGTGAAACTACCCTCAAAAGAAGGATGTGTAGACCAAACAAATGATAGATAATTGTGTGTGTAGTTTGCTAAATTTTCACTATCTTAGACATAAGGGTGAATATGAGGTTGACTATAGCATGAGTTTTATCCTAGAAATAGGGATTCTAGATTGAGGTTGTGGTTACCAATTGTTGTAAACACCTATTATGTATTCAAAAGAATTAATGGGTGAAAGTTTGGTGTTCCATTAAACGACTAGCATCAAAATATATAACCAAACATACCAATGTTTGAATTACTAAATTGATATTGATTTCTAACACCCACATATCACTCCTTTAGTAATGCATAATCCTAAGATCTGCACATACTTTTTAAAACTCTAATTATTCCTATCCCCAAATTTATACTAAAAATCCCAAAAAGAAACATTTGTATAGATACATATCTCCCCCATTTTTATCTTCTTATACATTGGTTTTGATTTAATTTATATCAATTAATTTTAAGTAACTTGATTGACTCTTACATTGTTCCTCGTAGATTCGACCCCAACTCCAATGTTGGGTAAATATATTGACGACGATCGTCGTGCACTTAAATTGATGTGTAAGTTGAGCGTTATCAATAATGGCGCCATTGCCGGGGAATAATTTGGCGTATTAAGTTAGTTTGAAATTTTAGTTACTTTCTTGAATTCAATCTTGTATATATTTGTTTGTGATTTTCTTCTTAGGTAGATTTTATTTTATTTTTATTTTACTCTATGGCATCTCCTAACAAATATGATATTGGTAGTTGGTAATTCTATCGTGATGACCATGTACGATCTATGACGGACCACACTTTAGGAGAGATTGAAACTATGTTTCCCGTATAGGTGTCCTTTATATAGTGGTTGAGATGAACATTGGGATGATTGTCCAAATTCCCCCTCCCCCTATTATACTAACCGAATTGCTAGTTCTTCTTATGAGATTGATAAGTATTATGATGAGAAGGCGGAGAAACAAACCAGACCCATCGGTCTTGGAGAAATGTCTCAAACCATATTGGATCGGGTAACTATAATCGGGGAGAATGCGCAAGACTTGAATCAATCCTATGGGGTGTTCGAATGGGCAAATGCCAAGTTAAAGAAATTGGGCAAAAACATAATTCTTTCAAAAATTATAACCATGCCCATTTCCCAAGAGAAGGTTAATCGAGAAGAGAAGCCAAGCTATGATGATGATCTTGGTAGAAAAGACTCCTCGGTGGCTTCCCAACAATCCAAATCATATAAGGAAGAAGAGGCCACAATAAAAAAATAGTACTAGAGTAAAAAAAAAAGAATCAATGCGAACCATTTATGATAACTCTAGTTCGTTTCTAGGTGTTGATGTATTGGAGGAGGTTAACCCGGAATTAGGAGTTGGACCTTACTCAAAACCACTTTTCAAAATTATACTTAGAGGATACGATGAGGATCCATGCCTCAGTACAAATGGTGGATTGTGAGGAAAAGGAGTCCGACACTTATATTTTTGAATTTAAAATTCCGACAGAGCAAATAGAACCTCACCCATCAATAGCCAAGGAACTCATTTTCGATGTACAAGGAATGTCCTATTGATGAACTTACTTCTACCCAAGGATCCAAACCAAAAGTTCATTGTGAAGTTGGATAAAAGGTTCAAATCTTCAAAATGGTGAAATCGAAGCTTACTTGCCATGTCCTCACCTCTTCTAAGTTTCATCCTGGAAGATATGAATTTTCTGTCCCTCTGCCTCACATTTCTTATTGAACAAAATTTAGGATGGAGATTCAACTCTTCTATGTGGAGACACAAAAGAAAAGGGTTGAGACGTCGTGCTAGGACGTTAAACTAAGCGCTCGATGGGAAGCAACCCATCATGCCATTAAAAGTGTCACATATCTTTTATATTTGTGCATGGTAGAATAGATTTTATTTTTACGTTTCTTCATGCATAATCATGAAAATCTAGCACTAGGAAGAATGTTTAATGAACTTGAAAAAGGTAAATGTGTGAAACAGGAAAGTTTGGACGAAATAGGAAGTGCAGGACACCCAATATTTTGTCTCAGTTACCGCGACTACAGTCCATGCCACTGTGATCGCGGAGAACCTTTGACTGTTATCGCGGTTAAATCAATTTAAATGACCATACGAATGTCACTTTACCTCATGCCCCTATTGTAATTTGTCTTAAAATTCTCTTTAATTTTTGGCAGTACATTGCATATCCAAATGTCAATTTATCCTGTACATCATCTAATTTGGTAAATTGTCTCAACTCTATTGATTTAAATAATTATATGCTTAGAAATTATAGTTTACGAGAGGCCTAAAATGATGATTTCATCAATAAATGCGTGCTTACTTTTGACTATTATTGTGTTTAGCTGTTGTAGTTGGTGTACACACTAATGGGGAAGTCTTGACTACCCAAATTTTAAGGTTTAATCGATTGTAATGATTGCGTAAACATTGTGTTTGACTTAATACCCCTATGACTTACATGTTAAATTCATTGAGTTTGGTGGTATAATCATGATAACTAGGCCCAAGTCACTCAGTCTTAATACTTACGTGCCTAGTAGAACACGAATGTGGGGATAAATTTGTATGTTATAACTGAAGTACAGAATTCTATAGTACGGTCTTAGGTACCGCGATCTCGGTTCCGATAACTGTCATCGTGTCACCGCAGTTGTAGACACTGCTCCGTGATCGCCATACCTAATGGCAGTTTCTGCAGGAACTGAAAAATTCAGCACATCCATCTTTTCCCACAAAATCTTCTATAACACTATTGCGTGCATTTATTTGATTGATCTACCATGTTTTTTGTGTGATAGTACTAATGATTGCTTAAGTTCATTGTTTATAAGATCTAAGCTAAAGAGATGGAGGGATTTGAATGCACTAGATTCATCGCCCTGGAATGTCAGAACTTCTACAATGCAGATTTGTACAAGACCAAGTTACTCACTAAAATGGGTATCAACTTGGACAAACTAGAGAAAAATTTCCCAAGATTTCATGCTAGACTTACTCAAACTAGGTGTCTATGCTTTGCCCCAGAACTATGTGTTTCTAATGAGCATTGGGTGTGTGAATTCTACGCTAACTTAAGTGTACTTTGTTTCACAAACTTAGTGATGATGCTTCAGGAAAGGCAGGTGAACTTTGGGTTAGAGCGATCTACGAGGTGTATGGACTCCCAGATACTGACATGGAGAAGTATGGACTCCCAGCTACTGACATGGAGAAGTTCTATGTTAAATCATGCGATCCAGGGACCTGGATGACAAATATTTTATGTCCTGGAAAAGATGTTCCCTGAGCCACTACCAAAAAGGACATTCTGATGAATTACTTCACAACTGAGGCCAGACTTTGGCTAAATATTATGGATTGCTGAGTATTACCATGCACTCACATGACTAATTTTACATACTTACGAGCTCGGATGGTGACCTATCTTCTCTATAGGATCACCGAAAATATGGGAAATATTGTGCATTCAGAATAGAGGTACATCAGAAATCATAGAGGTACACATCTTCTCCTCCTTTCCCTTATGACAGAGCTATGCAGGAAGGCATAAGTGGATGAATATGCCATAAATTATTGGTTTTCCCAAGGCCCCTACATATTTCCACTCAAATTTATAGGTGAGGGTGCCCCAAGACCAAGCAAGAAGAGGATGTTGGACTTCGATAAATTGACCCAAGAGGACACATACTCTTGTAGACCTTCATAAGTGAACCCCCTTGATGACATATCAGGTCAGATATGAGTTGATAGACAACTACTGTCCAGATTGCCTCAAGGACCGGGAGTGTATTCCACCACTTGTCACTCATACGTAGCTCAGTTAGACTATGAGAAATACAAGGACGAGCAGCAGAAACAGGGAGCCATTGTTGCCCATTTGGAGAGATCTTATTCAGCCTTAGTTACATCATACATGGACCTCATGAAATCATATGAGAAACTGGTAAAGAGAGAGAAGAAGCAAGATAAATTCCTCAAGAAGCTGTGGAAAGGGGTGAAGGGCATCTTCAAGGTGCTCAAGCCCAACCATCGACTAACTTAACCTAGGATGGAAAGTGAGGATGATTCCTCAACTGATTGGTCTACTGATGATACCGGTAGTGATTATTTCCAGTCAGTGGGAGAGAGCAACTCTTGATGCATATTCAGGAAGACCCCTCTTACTCTTGTATTATTACATATGAAGTGAGGACAATACATTTCTTTTTAGTTAGGGTGCCTCTATATTTGTATTATGTTAGTAATGAATTGTTGGATATTTCTCTTTATGTTTTGATTGTTATGGGATAATACCTTGGACATTGTTTATTTTTGTTTTTGAAATGCTACATTTTAGGTACGCTGATGGTGCCTAAGTTTTATGTATTAGAATGTTTTTCTTCATTTTAGTTTTTCTTTTTTTACTCTAGCTTTTATTTTTATTTTTATGATACATAACTAACTTTTCCCTATGATAGGTTGGGTGACGATATTCTTAAGGGTAAAGCATTGTGTTTGGATTTTGAGACATTGGTGCAGGAGTATTCTGAGTACCCGTAGCATAAATGTCAAAAATACAAAGGAAATTTGAGTACATGTGGCATTGAGTGTTGTAAAGTTGGGGTAACTTTTTATACCATTGGCAAAATTTGATTAGCCATATGGGTAGTTTGTCGGTTTTGAGCCTAATTATGAGACTATGACTTTGGTTATTGCCATAGTTTAGAAAATTATGCGAGAGGCTAATGCAAAATGAAAAACCCCCTCCGTCCAAAATTTTTGAAATATCAAGGGCATGGACGTGAGCAATGTTGTAACAAAACTTTTTCTCTTTTCGTGGATTCATAAATTTTGACATATAAAGAGAAATAGATACTCCCATTTTGTCTCTCGTGAGTTGGATATTTAAGTCCCCTTCGCGGATTTTCCATGCCATGTGTGGTGACTTTTTGTTATTCATCTCTTGTACACTTGTGTTATTAGGAACTTGCCCCATTATTATTTAAAAACTAATTTTGATTGTATGTGGTTGGAGAAATTATTTAAGGCCACCTTTGTAATATTAGAACCCACTCTAGCCTAAAAAGCCTACCCATGCATAATTATAATCTTTTGTAACCACTTTGAGCCTTTGGACCTTTCTTTGCCAAACTAATTACAACCCATGATCTATTTTATTTATCCCTCTTTTAACAAAACCCTCCTTGAACTTGGAAATATAACTTAAGTCTAAAAGCCTAAGTTGGGGGTGATAATGGTTGATGTAAGGAAGTTTGAGGCCATGAAGTGTTAGTAAGATGCCAAATGTGCCTAGGTGTTAAAATAAAGGAATAAAAAAGAAAAGACCCATTAAAGGAATGAATAACATGATAATTGTAAGAAAAAGAGATGATAGAAATGGATAAACAAAGAAAGCAAAATGTAGGGATGATAAAACAGAGAAAACAAAGAACAATGGCCCATAGTCAAAAAGAAAGATTGAAAATTATGATGTAAATGTTCAAGAAATGGTGTATCCATATTGTTATAAATGATATACCACCCTATCCCGAACCTACATTACAAGATTAAAAAGTTTTTTGAGATCTCCGGTCATTTACTATCTTTGTAGTGGCAATTGAAAATAGGGGCAAGCCTATGCTCTGACACTTGTTTCATTGCGATTTCTTTTGTGTGACAGAGAGTTTTTTCCCTTAAAATTCCTTGTTGTAAATTTGGTATCTTAGTGTGAGAAATTCTTTTTCTTGCGAGGTTGGCATGTAAAACAAATTGAGGTAGGTGATTTTGTCACCTTACTATCAATGAGGCAAAAAGAGTATAGCTTCGTTGTAGTCAAAAGGAAACCACCTCTAGAGTATTCGTTGTTGTTTTGTGGTTTCTCTTTAATGTCCTTTGTATCCTTGAATATTGCATCGTGTGACGAGGGGTGTAGTGGAAATTAGCTTATCCTGTGTGCAATGTGCTACTTGCAGTTACGGCTAAAGTTGATGTCATTGTGAACTTTAAGGTACAAAGTTTGGGCATAGAGAATTGATGACTAAGACCCCACTTGGTGGGGATATACTGGGTATATTTTTTTTTGTGTATAAAGGTAAAGTATATATCTTTACTCAATATCCACTTTTCAAGAACTATGCTTAAGAGCTACTCTTCTATAAGTCCATATCAATTCTTTGAACTTAGATAATAACTAAATCTTTTTTCCAAATATGACATGAAATAATATTTAAAGGAATTCCATGAAAATATATATAAATGTTAAAAGGATCTACAATATCAACTTTAAAAATTCATAAATTCTTTCAAATATATACAAGCATATATGTAGGTGAAAAAATATTTTAACTTCCATGAATTCTATAACTTTTAAAGGCTGGGTATCAATAAAATTACTCCAATTTATAATATAAGATAAATTATTGATATGGGTTTAAAATCTCTAAATTTAAACTTCAAATGAATATACTTTGAACCTGATGACATGAGGATGTAAGGGTTTTCCTCACTAAATCAATATATGCCTCATTTGCTTTTCAAGAAGCCAAGCAGAAACACTATATTGAGTGAGAATTTCCAAGAAACCAGTTTTTGTAATCTTGATTAAATTTTTCTTGAAGATACTATGGTTATGATATGGAATTTCATTAAAATTCATAATTGATTTATAGAACTTATTACAATTAAGAGACTTTGTGAGAGAGACTTACCTTAGTGATAGAGGATAAGAAGGGGAGATAAAACTAATGTTGATTTCAACCTACAAATCAAGTTCAGTAAAAGATAATTTAAGTAAATAAAACTAATATTATATAACAAAAACAAAGTTCTATCAACACTAAAGATGATCAATACAATTTTAGTAATCGTATCCTCATTAGTTTCCTTATATGCTCAACAAGGTTTCCTTGATTTTGCAACTACAAAGATTTTTTTATGTAATACACCACCGAATGTTTCCTGCTCTTTTTCCTAAGTACATAAAAGTGGGTATCAATAAACTTTTAATGACAACAACTTCATAATTAATTATTAAGACCAAAACACATAAATATATCAAGTATCATATGAAAACTCATTTTACCCAAACTATGCAGTTTCATTGATTTTTTAATTTAATTGTATTTGTTTCACCCATATTATACAAATAAGTGAGTCATGAAATTTACTTAAACAATAATTCTAGATGAAAAATTTTTGTCGAATCATTGAGAATACAAAAAAATTGAGTCATCAACTTCTTGGATATTTTCAATTAAAAAGATCATACAAAAGTGTGTTACTAGAATTTCTACAACTGTATTTAATGATATGCAAGAAACAGAACCATATTAAGTAGGAATGATTTATATCTTACCTTGAATTCAACATTATCCCAATATTTGAGAATATCCTTGAAATCATATTCTAAAATATCATTAGAGTTGTTTGTCAATCAAAGGGCATCATTAGAAAAGGGTTTAATGGTCTCCCTATATTAATAATTCTTTTAGAATACTCTGGGAAGATTGAATTCCTTTCAAAATCCACTCTTTTCAATATTAGAAATTCTTTATTTCTCAAGCAATTTATTCTTTAGGTTAGTAATACAGAAAAGACAATTATTCTTAACTAAAATTAGGAAAGTAGGAACTCAAACTAGGGCATATTACCACAAATATTCTTTGGATCCATACCATTCTACTTGTATATATATAGTGGAAAAATCATGACATTTCTTGCCTAAATTACAAAAAAGCTACCTAACTTTACTACTACTGCTTTTGTAGGACCAAACAGTTGTTTGTACATATTTTGTATGATGACTTTACGATATTTTATGTGTATACTAGTTTCATTATCATATTACCACTCTTTTTTTGCATTGACTCAAAAGGCCTTCAATAACAAAAACAAATGGTAACCAACAAATTATGCAACAATATGAACTAATTCAATATTTAAAAGTAAACTTATATGTTTTTGCATTGTTTTCCAGATAAATTATTTTCTCCATAATCTAGTGGTTTTTCTTGCACTTTTGGTCATGTACATAATCTCCTTCTAGAGCAGAAGAATCTCTTCAAACTTCTTGAATTTGAGATACTGCAAATTTTTTTTACTACAATTAAAAATGCCATAGGCACTTGTTCCACGTGTTCCTGATAGCTTGTGCTTTAGAGTGGATAAATTTCAATTAACCCATTAAATTGGTTTCTTCATATCTATGCCTCTACAGTGGAGGATTTCTGAGTCACTTGTGAAATTGGTTCCTTCACAACTTGTACTATTATAGTGAAAGAATTTTGATAATTTTGTTGCACTTATTTTTGTATACCTTGTTCTATCAATGTGGAAGACTTTTGAGGAAACTTTTTTAAGCACTTTTTCTTGCATAGGTTGTGATTTTAGACTTGCATACTCCCAAAGAGACTTTAGAGGTACATTATTTTGTATATCTTATGAATTTAGAGTGGAAGACATTTTAGGAGACTTTCAAGGCATAAATTTTTGTATAGCTTGCACTACTAGATCAAAAAAGAATTTTGACGCGGAATATTTTCAATATAAGGTTTTATTTAAAGAATGTTGATTACATTCCATGGATGTAAGACTTCAAATTAGCATGTACTTCTTTACTTTTAGACTTTTAAATTTTCATAGACTCATGATTGCTGAATCTAGCTAAAGAATATTGCACATAAGCATCAGATCACCTCACAAATGGCTTAAATATCAGCCAGTCTAGTTAGCCTAGTAAAAAAAATAGCAAAAAAATGCAGGCATGAAATACATAATTTTGAAACAATTACATTAAGAACATGGACACTCTAGTTCAGGAAATAGACTTTTCAACTAATATAATCAAAGTATTTTATTTTTCATACAAATAAAACAAACAATAGTAGCATCAAACCTTCCAGTAACAGTAGTCAGTCAGTATTGAAGTTTATTCATCGATTCCTTAAATGATTCACTAGCTAGCTTATAAATCAGCTATTGAATCTCCTGTAAAATTGATGAAATTAATCAACATAGGATTCTAAGGAATGTGATAAAATAAAAATGATTTATAAGATATAAATAAGATACATAACCAATCTATTTATTTCAAAAGACCTTTATCACCCACTCAAAGCAAATTAAAAACCTGATCGATATACATTAATAAGAAGTTTAAAATTTTCTTTTAATTGATGAAGTAATTAGATATGATTAATAAGGAGCATCAGGTCAATGCTATTAGCAAAAGTGTATAATAAAGATAGCCCTAGTACAAGATCCTAATCTAGAGTCAAAGAGCGAACAATATTTCTAAAGTGTCTTTTATAGAAGACCAAAATATTCTAGTAAAATAAGTTTAAAAGGAAGCTAGCTTTTATTAAAATATTCGAACTAGGGAAGTTTTCATGTTTTTTATATAGTCATTTTCCTGCATCTAATCCCAATAAGTATCATCATAACCATCCCCATTTTCTAATTTTTCCATAGTCGTATCATTTGAAAATTGTGCATTGGGTGGCATACTGAGAAAATCAAGAGAGATGTCTTCTTTGGACCATATAACATCATCATTAGGTGCTATGTTGAGGGGCAAGACTTTAGTAGACTTCCTCTATAATGTCTATCAAATGTTAGGACAATTTTATTCCTCCAGTTTATCCAAAGGAATTTATAGTATTTATAATAAACATCCATCTTAGTTAAATCCTCCATATAAGAAACTTGATACACATGATATGCCAACACAAAAGGGTCATTCATACTATCTAATATATTGAATTACATAGGGCTCAAACCATATTCATACTTTTAATTATGATGCAAAGAATATGGAAATAGTACATCACTAAAAGAGACATAACATTCAATCTCAATAATATCTTGAATACCACTATAAATAGTTAACCTCTTCAAAAATGAGATTCTAATCTTGGGTACTATTAAAACTATCCATTATCACAAGAGAAAAAACTCAATTATCTTGAGATTTTTATGTGGAAACTCTTTTTAATATATGAAATTAGTACTTAAATACCTTGGCTTTAGAACCTGAGAAAAAATCCTGAGTTTTAGTTTTTGGATAACATACGATTTGAGCATACTTGTCGTATGCTAAGATATGGTTTAAGGTCCCTCTCTCATTTGGTAGTGATCGTAGTTTCATTGGGTTCTATTCAAGGTAAGACTAGGAATCTTTCTAGTCATGTGTTGAGGTATGAGGTGTATGTTGCAAAGTTGTATGATTCCCTAATTTTAGCTTAGTGTATTCTAACAAAGGTAAGGTTAAAATGGTATTGTTCGTATGTTAAGATACAATTTAGTCCTTTGTAGTCATATGTTTGTTAATATAGAAGTACAAGATGAGGCCTAGGGTGTGAGATAAGGGTACCAATCGTACACTAGGGTATGGTTTAGTGTGTGAGGTCATACCCTCCTGCACTATTGTTTTCACCTTTTAAGCTGACGACATTTTAGAAAATTTTCACCCTAAAACCCCCAAGTACCCACATATTATAACCTATTTTATCCTCTAATAACTCACATTGGAAGATCTAAATACTTTTAAATCCTCTCTACACTCTCTCAAGAATATTGGCAAGTTTTTTCTTCAAGTGTTCCTCTAGAGGCTTCAATACAAAAGTTCCTTCCATGAAACTTCATGAATAAGGCATGTAAATCTTTCATCATTGTTAGTTCACAAATACCATGTGTTTTAAAGTGTGATTATGATTCTTAAATTATGGTTTTAAAAACCAAAATTAATGGTTTTGTTGCATATGGATGAGTATTCTTTACTCTTCATTTAACTTATCTTTATACATATTTTTGGTGATGGTTTACACATATTGGTTTTTAGTAGTTATGGTTTATAAAATGGGTTATGGGTAAACCTAAACTTGTTGGTTTTTACTTTGATTTTTGTCTTGTTAAAGGTAGGCCCTCCAAGTGTTTGTAAAAATGTCTAATAGAGTAAACTAGTCACAAGATGAATTGTATTTTGAACCGAAACTTGGCATAATAATGCTAATGAAGTATGAATGGTTTTGAAAAGGTCCTGATGACCATAAATATTATTTTTAACTAAGGCATTGACCTAATAAATATGAATGATTGGAAAATAGTTTTGTGAAGACCTTGTGGTTTTGTATGGTTTTGAATTGTAACCTTGCTGATTTAAATTAGCTAAATAGATTTAAGTCACTGAATATTCAATTGAATTGATGTAACTATATTGAAAAAGGGTTTGAGTCCCAAAATACTAAATTGATTTATGTCTTTCGTAGATAATGGATTCGAGTCCCTACACATTGAATTCAACTAGTATCTTTGTTAGGCAATGGTTTCAAGTCCTAGAGTCTTATGAATAAATGATTTATTGATAATGGAATGGCATGATGTACTCTTTCAAGTGGGGTTGGTATGATGATACCAAAAATATGCCTTGGGTAAGTAATTGGATTAAAAGTTGTGTGAATGTGTGCATTAAATGTTTTAATTGGGCTTTAAAGAGGGTTGTGAGGCTTGTTTTGAAGTTTAAGATCTCGAGGTTTCAGTACTAGAAAATGTGTTTGCAAGCACGGGATTGCCCAAATAGATTAAGGTTTGAGTCTCTTCCTTAATATGACTGTAACGTCCGATGGTAAAAAGAGCCTGAGCTTCGAGTCCTCTTACTTAATATGATAAAGAGGGTTTAAATCTTCCATATTATATGATGTAGGAGGTTTGAGTCCCCTATACCATGCTACATGATCGGCTACTTAAGTCACATTAGTATATGAGTGTGAAGTTTGAGTCTCTCTAAGAGTATACGTAAGATCATTCTCTGGTTCATTTATGTAATGCCTAGCAAAATCCTCTTCCAGTCAGAGCCTTAGAGCGTATTTGGTAAAGTGAAAATCTGAGTCAAAATATTTCAAAAATATCCTCCCAAGTATGAAATACTTTTAATAGTGTGGTAATCTATTTGAGCATGAATTAAGATCATAGAGGTCCCCTAACTTATGGATGAGTTGAAAACATTCCTATCGTTCAAGTTTTAGTGACCGTCAAAATTTTGGTCAAGTTCAATTGAAAATAACTCATTGTATATGAATAAATGGGTGGATTTCTATATATCAAATGAAATATCTTTGAATTATATTTCCAACGATAAATATTTTGCCTAAATCCGATTTCAGAGCAAAGAGTTATGCCCATTCTCCTCCAGCATGTCAAGCTGGAAAACGGTGACGACGTTTCTAACTGGCTATCACATTTATCACGACCTTTTTGACGACCTCGTATAATTTTGATGACATTACTGACGATGATGTCTGACCTGGGCAGAAAATCAAGAATTGGACCGTCCATGCGTGATGGCCTATCACGGACCTAACGGCCTGTCACGGATGGCGTCAAGAACATTTTTTCCAGCAATTCATGGGCATTTTTCCAAGGGTATTTTTGTCATTTTCCACTTTTTTTGAGCCTCTATAAATATGAGGAACCCTCGTTCAAACCCTAATTTCTGCATTTCTCTTCCAATTCTCTAAAAAGAGAATATCTAGGGTTTCAATTCAAGAACCTTAATCCTCCAAAAATTCATCCATAAATATTCAATCTTTCTTCAAGAATCAAGTTCCTAATAGTGTGGGCTCCAAGAATTTATTTATTTCAAGTGTGGATAAAGTTTCAAGAACTAAAGTTCATCCAATTTCAAAGGTTAAGGTATGTAGATGTTGATTCTTGGGTCCCTTTCATCCAAGAAGCTCAAGAACCCTTTGAAAAACTAAAAGATTTTTATATTTATGAGTTGTTAATGATTTGTATGAGTTGAAATGGATGTTTAATGTGTTGTTGAGTTTTCATTTATGTTTGCCTAAAAATTTATAATCTTTGACCCTAGTATGTGGAATTCATGTGATGCTTGTGATAGACCCTCTTGAAGTTGTTTTTCCATGTGATGTGTTTATGACTTTTGGGTGTAGAAATGGTTGAATAAGTGAAGAACGTTCCCCATAGGTTTGATAAAGAGCATAGGTGAAGCATAAGGGCCTCTATTGTATGTTGAATAGGAGACCCCAAATTGTGATCTATTCCATACATGCCTTAGTGAGTGAAATGTACCAAGATAGCATGAAATCCCCAAGTAGGTGTAAAATCGGTCGGGTCTAAAGGTTGTTGAAAGATCATAGTGAACAAGTCAAGATATGATGGTTGTAAATTCCCCAATTTTGTGCTCTTTGATATATACTAAGCTTTTAATACATGTCAAGTGGTTAGCAAGTAAATAGTGACGTGTTAGTATGAAGTTTCCCCCAAATCAAGTGATATCCAAATACATGACAAGACCGATATAGGTATGAAGTACTTGATGTAAGATCTCATTGAATGGGGTATAATCTAATAGCATGGCTTCCCTAGGCTAGTATATGATAGTGAACTGATATTGATAATCCTTAAAGGTTTGGAGTGACCCTTTGGTGGTTGTGATGATGAATAGGGGTCTATGTTTCCTAAATGCTTAATGCGATGTCCTAAGGATCTTAAGAGGGAAAGTATGTTATGATACCCAACTACTTGAACTGATTCTTTAATGATTGTGATAATACATGAATGATTGTATTGATGAATGAATGCTTGTAATGATGAATAAATGATTGTAGTGATGAATGGATAATCGTGATGATACATGAATGATTTTTGATGAAGAATGATTATGTCTTACTTTTATGTTGTCGAGTCCTAGGGGTATTTATACCTAAAAATAGAGTTGTTGTCTAGAGCCCGTGTCAATTTCTCGATAATTCCAATCGAGCCATGATTCTCAGAAATCAGTGAACTGTAGAACTCTATATCCTCAGACAAGTGCGAAGCTTAATAAATCTCAGAAATCTCAGTTGTCTCTGTAATGTCTGAATCGTTGGTAATCTAGACTCAGACATGTAATCAACTCAGTTCTAATAGTATTCAAGTCATTCAATCCTCATCTCATAAGTGATTCGAGTAATCTATTCAAGCTCTGTATTGTCAGTCAGATACCATGATTCGATATTTTTTCCATCAGATACGGAACCATGTGATCTCAGCGTAACTTAGTCAGACCTTTTGAGTAATATGATTAGTGTCAGATTCAGTTCATCCAGTGTTCAGTTGAGAATTCAGTTCTGAGTCTTTCAGTTGAGAGTAGAAACTAGCAGCGAGCGAGCTCAAGGATGGGATCTCACCTACTAGTAGATGGTGTGATTCTTAGAAGCAATCCTTGTGCTTCAGAACTACGTAGCCAGCGTAGGTTAAGACATAACACCTGTTAGTTGAGGGTGGATGAGAGACATCATACCTACTACATGAAGGTAGATGAGGTGGCTTGACCTGCTAGATGAGGGCTCCACCATTCTCATTTGAGGACCTGCTAGATGATGGTCACATAGAGTTGTCTTTACCAGTGGTGCGGGAATGACACCCTTCCAACTGGGGCACAGGTTGGACCCCACCTGTGGTAGGTCGGGGCATGTCGATTAAGTGACTACTTCCCACAGTTTCAGTTTCAGATTCAGTCTCAATTTCAGAATTAGTCTTCAGAAATTAGGACTATTAGATACAATCATCTATCATTGTGAGAAACTCAGATAGTTCCATTGATTTATCGACCATCCCATAAGATAGACTTGGTCTCACATATATTTATTTGATATCATATTCAGAGATATGCCATCAGACAGGCTTGATCACACTATCAGATTTCTATTGAGTATTTATATTTTCAGATTCAGATATCATCATATTTCTTATCAATGATAAAGCTTCCAAAATCATCTGTTAGAAAGGTTGATCTCTAATCCTGTCAGTCGAAAGCAGTAAGTCTAAGAATTCAGTAATTGATGTAAGCATATTCAGATCCTTAGTTATCAGTATCAGATTAGTCAGTGATTCAGTATCTCAGTATTAGTAGTGAGTTCAGTCTGCAGTAAAGTGGTATCTGAGTTTCAGTATCTAGAGTTGTGATAATTGTGTTCATGTTCTGTGCATTCATATATGTGTTCTCATGTGACATTTTCATGATTATTCAGTTTAGATATTGCACATGTATGAACCCATGCATTAGCCTACCCCGTCTACATACTCGGTACATTTTTATTCTGACGCATTTTTGCTATGGTGTTTAATTTGACACAATAGGTTCAGAGGCACAGGATCTAGTTTATCCTCAGTAGTTTGCTCCCAGTCAGTAGCATAGTAGTGAGTCCTTTTCTTTCGAGGATGAGTCTCAGTTTACTACTATGTATTTAGAATTTTTTTATTTTCTATTGACGGAGTTAGTTGGGGACATGTCCCATCAACTCCACAGTTCAGACAGTTAGAGGCTTTTCAGACGGATGTATTAGTATTCAGTTTTCAGATTTGAGTATGTATAGATGTGTTGAACCTTATGGCTAGTTTTCATATTTTTTTCAATTATTATGAAGTGTACAGTTACAGATATAAAAAAAGGGTTAGCTTGTGGTCCTTCGGGTCCATAAGCACCTTGTGACATCTCGGGATGGGATCTGGGGGCGTTATAAACTTGGTATCAGAGCCTAAGGTTCAATAGTGTCCTAGGGAGTCTGAAAAGCCGCATCTGTAGAGTCTTGTGCATGGGTTTGTAGCGCGCCACATTTATGTACAAGAGGCTACAGGATGTACTTAGGAGTAGTTTCCCTTTTTTCAGCATTCAGATCGTGCGAGTGAGCATGAGCTCAAGTTCATCCTCAGTCTAATCCACTTATTTCTTCCAATTACAGAGTATGCCTCCTCATAGAGATTTTGTCCTTGGGGTAGATGACCATCTCCCAAAGCTAGTAGATCATGAGAATAAGGGTGTGTCACATATAGAGTTCAGAGCTTCATTCACTACCTTATCCCAGGAAATAGCTGCTCAGAACAGTTTGTAGAATGTGTTCCTATCTAGGCTTTTAGCTGACACTCAGCGGAATAAGGGGAGAGAGCATAGGATGGATCAGAGGACTAGAACCAATAACTCTACACCAAGAATATGGAGTAGTAACCGCTCCCAATTCCATCTGAGATCCTCAACACCAGTTTTTCTATTAGTCTAGGCACCAGTACCTAAACATAAGAATGCTAGTCAAGATGGAGGATCAAGCTCTAAGTCACTAGGTCGTGGGAAGAGTGTTCTTACCTACCCGTGTTATGAAAAGTGTGGTAGGTAGCATAGGGGTGTATGTAGAGCCGGCAGTAGGAGGTGTTTTTGATGTGGTAGGCTAGGCCACAAGTTGTGAGAGTGTAGAATACTAGATCAGAGGGGTAGAGATTCGCGCCAGCAGGAAGCCACTTCTAGTACTACTAGTAGTGTTCATACCCATCCGCATTGTGGAGAGTGTAGAAGGAGCCACCAAGGTGTGTGTAGATCCAGTAGCGATGTGTTTTTCGGTGCGGTAAATTAGACCATAGAATGCGAGAATATAGAGTGCTGACTCAAAGGGGTAGACTTCAAGCACTTCAGACTCACCTTGATCGAGAAGGATTCCCTGAAATAGACCCAGGTAAGTTATGAGCCCTTCTTCTTTATGATATGAATTTTTAGGTCCTTTGCTTCTATTTTGAGCTTATATGTTAGAATGAGTCATGCATAAGTTTCTGATCTTGATCGGTCAATCATGACCTAGTTGTAGGTGCCCCGCGCACCGCCCCAGTATTTTAGTGAAGTGTGTTTAGTGGGACATAGAGCCCCAATGGAGAGATAACCTATAGTATTATGATGTTGCATGCCATTAGATTCATCCATATGTATGTTCAGATCTTCTTTATGAAATTAGCAACAGTTGTCACTGCATTGTGAATCATTATTGCATTATCATCCGTTCTTTAAAAAGTCAGCTTAGACAGACATTCATGCATTAGATATGCACATTCAGTAGAAAGAGTTAAGTTTGTCAGTGTGTGTTCAGTCGTGTATACATGAGATCATCCCAGTTATGAGTCCATACATCATATATGACTGCGTATTATGAGAATTCAGCTATGAGTATAATGAGTCGAGTATTCCATGCATCATATCTACATGCCCAGTGTGAGAACTCTATATGTCAGTCATTCCAGTTGCGTAGTCCTGATCTGAGATTTTTCTATTTCTTGAGTAATTTCTGTTGATGCGTATTCTCATTCTATCAAGAGACATTCGAGGATGAATGTTCTCAAGGAGGAGATAATGTAATGCCCCGCAAAATCCTCTTCCAGTCTGAGCCTTGGAGCGTATTTGGTAAAGCGATAATCTGAGTCAAATGTTTCAAAAATATCCTCCCAAGTATGAAATATGTTGAATAGTTTGGGAATCTATTTGAGCATGAATTAAGATCATAGAGGTCCCCTAACTTATGGACGAGTTGAAAACTTTTCTATAGTTCAACTTTTAGTGACCGTCAAAACTTGGGTAAAATTCAATCAAAAATAACTCGTTGTATATGAATAATTTTGTGGTTTTATGAGTATCAAATGAAATATCTTTGAATTATCTTTCCAACGATATAAATTTCGCCTAAATCGGATATCGGAGAAAAGAGTTATGCCCATTTTATTCCAGCATGTCAAGCTGGAAAACGGTGACGACATTTCAGACGGGCTATCACGTTTCATACGACATTTTTGACAAATTCGGCACATTTTGACGACATTTATGATGACGTCCTCAGCCCTGGGCAGAAAATCAAGAATTGAATCCCTTTTGTGACGACCATTCGTGATGGCCTATCACGGACCTGACGGCCTGTCACGGATGGCGTCACGAACATTTTTTCCAGCAATTCAAGGGCATTTTTTTAAAGATATTTTAGTCATTTCCCACTTTTTTTGAGCCTCTATAAATATGAGGAACCCTCATTCAAATCCTAATTTCTCCATTTCTCTTTCTATTGTCTAAAGAGAGAATATCTAGGGTTTCAATGCAAGAACCTTAATACTCCAAAAATTCATCCATAAATCTTCATGATTTATTCAACAATCAAGTTCCTCATAGTGTGGGCTTCAATAATTTAGTTATTTCAAGTGTGGATAAAGTTTCAAGTACTAAAGTTCATCCAATTTCAAAGGTTAAGGTATGTAGATGTTGATTCTTGGGTCCCTTTCATCCAAGAAGCTCAAGAACCCTTTTTAAAACTAATTTGTTTTTATGTTTATGAGTTGTTAATGATTTGTATGAGTTGAAATGGATGTTTAATGTGTTTTTGAATTTTTATTTATGTTTGCCTACAAAATTTATGAGGTTTGACCCTAGTATGTGGAATTCATGTGATATTTGTGATAGACCCTCTTAAAGTTGTTTTTCCATGTGATGTGTTCATTACTTTTGGGTGTAGAAATGGTTGAATGAGTGAAGAACGTTCCCAATAGGTTTTATATAGAGCTTAGGTGAAGAATAAGGGCCACTATAGTTTGTTGAATAGGAAACCCCAAATTGTGAGCTAGTCCATGCATGCCTTAGTGAGTGAAATGTACCAAGATAGCATGAAATCCCCAAATAGGTGTAAAATCGGTCATCTCTAATGGTTGTTGAAAGACCCTAGTGAAAAAGTCGAGATATGATGGTTGTAAATTCCTCAATTTTGTGCTCTTTGATATATTCTAAGCTTTTAATACATGTCAAGTGGTTAGCAAGTAAATTGTGATGTGTTAGTATGAAGTTTCCCCAAAATCAAGTGATATCCAAATACATGACAAGACCGATATAGGTATGAAGTACTTGATGTAAGATCTCGTTGAATGGGGTATAATCTAATAGCATGTCTTCCTTAGGCTAGTAGATGATAGTGAACCGATGTTGATGATCCTTAAAGGTTTGGAGTGACCCTGTGGTGGTTGTGATGATGAATAGAGGTCTATGTTTCCTAAATGCTTAATGTGATGTCCTAAGGATCTTGAGAGGGAAAGTAGGTTATAATGCCCAACTACTTGAAGTGATTCTTTAACGATTGTGATAATACATAAATGATTGTAATGATGAATGAATGCTTGTAATAATGAATAAATGATTGTAGTGATGAATGGATGACTGTGATGATGCATAAATGATTTGTGATGAAGAATGATAATGTCTTACTTTTATGTTGTCGAGTCCTTAGGGTATTTATACCCTAAAATAGAGGTGTTGTCTAGAGCCCATGTCAGTTTCTCAATAATTGTCATGATTCTCAGAACTCAGTGAACTATGCAACTCTGTATCCTCAGACAAGTGCGAAGCTTAATAAAGCTCAGTAATCTCAGTTATCTCTGTAATCTCTGTATCACTAGTAATCTAGCCTCAAACCTGTAATCAGCTCAGTTCTAATAGTATTCCAGTCATTCAATCCTAATCTCAGAAGCGATTCGATTAATATATTCAAGCTTTGTATCATAAGTTAAATACCATGATTCAATATCTTTTCCATCAGATACAGAACCAAGTGATCTCAACGTAACTCAGTCAGACCTTTTGAGTAATATGATCAGTGTCAGATTCAGTTCAGCCAGTGTTCAGTTCAGAATTTTGTTCTGAGTCTTTTATTTGGGAGTCGAAACTAGTACCGAGCAAGCTCAAGGATGGGATATCACCTACTAGTAGAGGGTGTGATTCTTAGAAGCAATACTTGTGCTCTATAACTATGTAGACAACGTAGGTTGAGACATCACACTTGTTAGTTGAGGGTGGATGAGAGATATCATACCTGCTAGATAAGGTTAGATGAAGTGGCTTGACCTGCTTGATGAGGTCTCCACCATTCTCGTTTGAGGACTTTCTAGATGAGGATCATATAGAGTTGTCTTTAAAAGTGGCATGGTAATGACACCCTTCCAATTGGGGAACAGGTTGGATTCCACCTGTTGTAGGTCGGGGCATGTCGGTTAAGGGACTACTTCCTACAGTTTTAGTTTCAGATTCAGTCTCAGTTTCATAATCAGTCTTCAGAAATCAAGACTGTCAGATACAGTCATCTATCATTATGAGGAACTCAGATAGTTCCATTGATTTATGGACTACCCCATTAGATAGACTTGGTCTCACATACAAGTATTTGATGTCATATTTAGAGATATGCCGTCAGACAGGCTTGATCACAGTATCATATTTCTATTGAGTATTCTTGTTATCAGATTCATATATAATCATATTTCTTATCATTGATAAAGCTTCCAAAATCATCTGTTAGAAAAGTTGATCTCTAATCCTGTCAGTCGAAAATAGTAAGTCTAAAAATTTAGTCAATGATGTAAGCACATCTAGATCCTCAGTTATCAGTATCAGATGAGTTAGTGATTCAGTATCTCAGTGTCAGTAGTGAGTTCAGATTGCAGTCAAGTGGTATTTCAGTTTCAATAATAGAGTTACGATAATTGTGTTCATGTTCTGTGCATTCATGTATGTGTTCTCATGCGGCATTTTCATGATTATTCAGTTAAGATATTGTGCATTCATGGACCCTTGCATTAGCGTACCCCGTCTACATACCTGGTACATTTTTGTTCTGACGTATTTGCGTTATGGTGTTTTATTTAACACCATAGGTTCAGCGGCACAAGATCCAGTTTATCCTCAGCAGTTTGGTCCTAGTGAGAAGTAGTAGCAGTGAGTCCTCTTCTTTTGAGGATGAGTCTCTGTTTACTACTATTGTTTCAGACTTTGTTTATTTTCTATTGACGGAGTTAGTTGGGGACATGTCTTATTAACTCCACAATTCAGACAGTTAGAGGCTTTTCAGATAGATGTATTAGTATTCAGTTTTCAGCTTTGAGTATGTATAGGTGTGTTAAATCTTATGGAAAGTTTCTATATATTTTTCCTGATATTATGTAGTGTATAGGTACAAATATCAAAAAAGGGTTAGCTTGTGGTCCTTTGGGTCCATAAGCACCGTGTGACATCTTGGGATGGGATCTGGGGGCGTTACAGTTTAGCAACATGATCTAAGGCCCGACCAAGAGGTGAGAACTGGAGCTTATATAGCCTATGGGTGTTTTTAATAAGACAAATAATAAACATGACCTAGGCTAGGGTTTTAAAATACATGGTTACCATTTTTCCCTTTCTCGACATAATATTTTTATATATATGTGTATGTGTATGGTTTCATATGATAGTTTGACTTGGTTTTGACTAACAAAACTATTTTATCCTTATTCTTGAGTTTTATGCTAGTACTCGAACCGCTAACGATCTCCAGATGCTATATCCTCATATGATGCAGACACCGGAACTTCTTCTTCTTTATCTATACAGTAACCAGGTGTTCCAGTGATTCATGTGTTGACATTAAAGTGGTGATATTCCATACTAATGAAGGCATTAATTACATGGTATTTCTATCATATTATATAGATTTGTCATCCTATGTCTTAGACATGGTTTAGATGTTATTTTGGATATTATCGAGGATATGTGTCAACATATTATTACCTTCAGATTTGTAGAGGCATTGTAGATCACTGTGGAATTGGTTGTTGGATTAGTATATTGTCTTGATGGATTGATTTAGATACTTCATAAGTTATGACTATAAGTTTTATATTCTGCTATTTTTTATGTCTTTAGGTTGGTTGGAATAAGTAGCGGGGTGATCTACAATCCTCGTTGGACTTAAGATGCCCATTGCAATAAGCCCTTGGTTTGAGTCGTGTCAAGTTGGTATCAGAGCCTAGGTTCATGGTCAGTTGAGAGTCCACAAAGCCGTATTGAGTAGAGTCTCTTTTATGGGTGTGTAGTGCGCCACACTTATTAGGGAGAAGCTACAAGACATTTAGAAATGTTTTCATTTCTTGTTGTTCTATTTCTAGATAAAGAGTATAAGGTATTAGTTTCTTCTGATTCCTATTTGCTTGTATTTTAGATCATGCCTTCGAGAAGATCTCATGTTCAAGCCAACTTTTCTGTCCCGTCTGAGGATAATGTGGATGGTGTTCGTCCTACCCATAAGGTACATACTCGGTTTAGGGTCACTACTTAAGATTTCCCTCGTGAAGTCCCATTGGTCCCTACTGATCCTTCTCCAGGTGGTGACTCCCTGATTTAGTAACCTCAAGTGGATATTTCTGATGAAGAGTTTTGTTATTTTATTAAACTGTTGACCCAGATAGTGATATTTTTGTCACATTATTCCAATATTATGAATGGGAAGAGGATTTAGACAAGGATAGAAGGAGAAAGAATGAGAGTACTAAGCATGCATAGTAGGGTAGGGGTTGACGTGGTATAGGTAGTCATAGGAAGAAAGGGGCTAAGGAAGAGAAAAAGGGAAAACCTTGTTCATTCCCCTCTACTAGAGCCCTTAACCATAGGTCATCTGGTGGATGTCCATTTAAGAGTAGTAGTGTACCTAGGGCACGGGGTGCCCAATACCAATCTATTGAGGTCTAAATAGTTCCATCCTATCCTTCTTGCCAGTTCTGTGGCCAATATCACTGCGAGTTTTTACATAAAAGGAAAAATCGATGCTTTAATTATTGTTAGGGTGGTCACATGCAACTGAATTATCCTTATAGGGTTGCTGCTGGCACAACAAGGTACCTATTTCGACTTCTTCAACCCTAGCACAAGAGAGTACTACTTCTAATGACGGCACTGACCGAAATTATCTCAACACTCTTTTAGACTAGTAGGAGTCTGAAGTCTATCCTGATGTAGCTCCTAGTATGTCAAAAATCTATTTTTGTGATGTGTATTGTTTACTTGATCCGGGATCCATACCTCCTTATGTGACCCCATTTATGGTTATGCATTTTGGTTGGTCCTAAGTGTTTTTTAGTTCCTTTTTTCTATTTCTACCTCAGAAAGAGGCTCTGTGGTTGTTTAAAAAGTCTGTACGGGGTGTGTGGTAGCTATTTGTAGTAAAAAAACTCTGGTAGACTTGATAGAATTAGACATGGCTGATTTTAATATTATCTTGGGGATGGATTGGTTGCACTCGTGCTATGCTTTCTTAGATTGTCATAACCTTAAGGTCTTGTTTAAATTCCCTAATGGGCTAATTACAAAGTGGGAGGGTGGTTCCCCATATCCTAAGAGGAATTTCATAACTTATCTTTGATATCAGAGATTTATATTAAAAGGTTGTCTCCATTATTTAGTTCTGGTTAAAGATTCCAACTTGGAGGATCCTTCTTTGCACTTTGTCCCCGTGGTTAATAAATATCTTCAGGTTCCCCTGGATGACCTTTCTAGGGTCTTAATAGGGAGATTGAGTTGGAAACTATTTTGTTCCAGACACTCATCCAAATGTATTCCCCATATAGAATGGCTATGACTGAGTTAAAAAGAGCTTAAGGAATATTCAAAGTATCTATTTGGTAAGGTTTTATTTTCCCTAGTGTTTTTACATAGAGTGCTCAAATATTTTCATATTTGAGGAAGATGTGATTTTTTGGATGCATATAGGTTGTCGGCAATGGGGTAGGAGATTTAGAGTGACCTATCTTTTTGCTAGACTATTGTGTTGTGTGTGTACTTCATCGGTGATGTGTGATGGTTGATAGACATGAAGTCCTAAACATAGATGTTAATTTGAGTGAAAGGAATATGTTACTACGAGGATAGCAATATAATTTTTTTGGAGTAGATTGGTTGGTGTTGTAGGGTTAGCAAAAAAGACAACTTTGATGACCTGGGGGAATACAAAAGTGGGAAAGTTATGTTATATAATGGTTGGGGATCCAGGTTTAACTGATGAATTGAGGTCTAATTTATTAAATGGGTTAGTGCATGGAGCTGTGAGACCATACTAAACTCCATGTAGCATCTGATGATAGGTGAGGTCTTAGGTATAAGAGAGCCAAGTGTTCCTAATGCATGTCCATGGTGATAACCTTTAGAGAGGAGTGTTGTGGCTATAGTTGTAGTAAAAAGATCAAGGGCTAATTTTAATTTGCTTCTAGCAATAGACTTCAAGGGGAAGTTAGGTGAGTTTACTTATATTCTAGTGGTTTCCTTCCTATTCTAATTAAGTGGGTACTTTACAAGCATAGTATACATTCTAATAAGTGTTCATTCTTAAGGTCATCATTCTGTGTGTCGTGTGATGTATGTCCATATTCCATGCCTAAATCAAAGTTAATAGTGATTCTTCGAGAATTTGATCTCCTAATTATTCAAGATCTATATCGTCACTTGTGACCCATATATTAGTGTTGTATGTTATACCTAGTTACAAGAAACATTAGAATCAAGTGGCGATCCTTAACTTGTTCCCTAAATATGAATCTTGGTTCCATGCTATATACTCGATTAAATATGCAGTCGTGCTTCTTTAGGTGTTCAGTCCTAAGGACTCCTACTATTGTGCGTTATGTCAGGATGATTCTTCATTTATGGCCTAGGTGGTTACTATGAAATGCCTCGTGTCTATTATGCCAAGTCTCATTTGTAGGTCTCGCCTTGAGTAGTACCATAAATAAGAGTTGTAATTGGGAAGCAAACCTCTCCCTCCCTTCATTCTTAATGTCTGTTCTCTAGTCACTTGATTGACCCTCTTATATCTAGGTTGTAGTGACATGGAAGCATAATGATGTGTCTAGGGGAAACTGTGTGTTGAATTGGACTCTCCCTCTTGTATCAGTTTCATCCATCAGTTATTCCATATGTGTATGTTGTGTAAATACATAGGTGATCCTTCATTGGTTTTTTCCTATGGTGGTGTTGGTATCTCGAACTCTTTGTCTTATTAGGATGTCCATGTAAGAATCTTATAGAAAGTTCGCAAATTGAGAACAAGAGGCATGGTATCGGTAAAGGTTTTTTGGAGGAACCATAAGGTTGAAGAAGCTATTTGGGAGGCGGAAGAGGACATTAAATGCAAGTATCTGCATTTGTTTTTCCATTTTGGAAACTCGTGCTTGATGTATGTGTTGTTCATAGTATCCTTGTGTTATGTCTTTGTTTTCAATCTTCTTTAAACGATATTTTGAAGTGTAGTAAAAAGTTAACTAGTGCTTGTGCTTTCCTTTACTCGTCATTTGAGGAGGAATGATCCAAGTGGAGGAGAATTGAAATGCCTTGGCTTAGGAGCCTAAGAAAAATTCCAGTGTTTTAGTTTCTGGAAAACATATAACTTAAGCATATGACAATTAGGGTCCCCCTCTTGTATGGTAGTTAGTGTAGTTTTGTTGTGTTCTATCAAAGGTTAAACTAGGCATCTTACTAATCGTATATTAAGGTACGCAGTGTATTGTAAGACCCCGCAAAATCCTAAGCTTAATTCAGTCTTTTAGGCTTGTCAAGAGGTCCCAGACTTAGAATATTTTAGCTAAGTACTCAGACTTAGTGTCATTTTAGCCTACAAAGGTTTTAAATATTATTTTGCGACCTTTACGTCCATTAAATGTTGATGTTTAGGTTGATTCATAATCAGGAATGTCTATAGGTGTTTCCGAACAAGTTTTGGATTTTTCAGACTTCGTTTGAAGCTCCATTGGAATCCCAAAATAGTGGATCAACGCGATCTTGGCACATCTCATCGACTATCACGTTGATTAATATTTTTCCTAGCTACCAGCGTCCAATTCCATTTAATCGACGCAAACATGGCATGGTGCGTTGGCTATCGCATCGATGCCATCGACGCTCCATGTCGACCTGCGCGTGGGTAGCCCAGTTTTTACTAATTAAATGATTGCGTTCTTGGGGGTATTTGGGTCTTTTCACCACATCCTTCGGCCCCAAAACATGAAATTAAGCCCTATGGAGAGAAAATATACTCATTCATTCTCTAATTAGCTCAAGAAGAAAACCCTAGGTGCTTAAATTCCAAATCAAGAACTCAAGATTCAACCATAAACTTTTAGGAATTCTTCAACACAGGTATGTGAAGTGTTCATCCAAGGGTTCCTTCTACGATTGGAGTCCAAGAATCTCTTTTGAACTTCAAGTAATTGATTTTATGATTTCCATGGTTGGAATTAAAGTGTATCCATGATTGCTATTTGGATTAAGTTCATAATTCATGATTATATATATAGCTCATGTGAAATTGATCATTTTGTGTGTAGATTCATGTGAATCTATGATAAACCATTGGCTTGTAAAATTAGAAATGAATTATGATGCTCACGTGTTTTTCAATACTATGTGCATATACTACGCTCACCAAGTGCTGGATAAAGTGTCTATGTTAACTATTAAGAGAATGAAATCATGTCATGTTAGATTACTTGCAAGTTATATCATGCAAGTGTTTGTTAAAATGTCCCAATGAATGAATGATGATCAAGTTCATAGTTTACATATTTCATGTTATGTCATGTCTCTTAATTTATGCTATTGAGTCCTGGGGGTACTTGTACTCGACAATTTATCTGATTACCTAGAGCCATGGTTAGTCATACAATAGTACCAATCACTTCATGATCATTAGTACTCTCATTCAGTTACAGAACTCAAGAAAACTCAGTAGAATCCATACTAGTCCAGTCTAATTCAGTATCCAGTTCAGACCCTGGTGAACTAAGTTAGCTAACATAATTCATTAGTATTTCATCATTCAATGGAAGTCAGTGAAGTCAGTTTAGTTCAGCTAAACAAAAATCTCAGTAACCGTTCAGTCCAACCTAGTACAGACTAAAAACTAGTTCCGTGTCTATTCAGTTGGGAGTAGGATTCAGCGCCGAGTTAACCTAGGGATAAGGGCATTCCTGTCAGCAGATGGTTTGACCCTTAGCAACAATCCCTGTGTTACAGAACTACTTAGCCAACGTAGGTTGAGGTATCTTCCTGCAAGACACTATGAGGTTTAATACTTCTTATCCGAGTTATCATGTCAGCGAGGGTAGACGAAAGAGCTTCCTGTCAGAGAGGGTTAACTCACAACTTATCCTTACCCGTGGCATGGTATTTACACCTTTCAAACTGAAGTTATAGGTTAGACACAAAATCAGTTAGAGAAGGGGCATGTCTATTAGATTATTACCTCCCACAGTCTCAGTTCTAGTTCTGTCTCAAAATAGAACTCAATTCTATTCTACAGATTCAGTACTTTATGACATGGTCACTCAGATCAGTGTGGAACTCAGTATGGTTCCACAGTACTCAGAACTATCAGATAAAGTCATCTAGATAATCAGTAATACAGTATTCATAAACCCAGATATTGATTATCAGTATTCCGATTATGTACTTAGTATTTGAACAATCTCAGTTACAGTCTATGTGTTCATGCATGTATTCTTACTCAGTCATACTTATGTTATTCAGTTATTATTGTTCATGCATATGAACCCATGCATATCATCCTACCTCACTGAGCATACCAGTACATTCAAATTACTCACGCATGTTTTTCTTTGCACTATGATGTGTTATATCATAGGTTCAGACGCACGGGTTCCAAAGCACCCTTATCCGTCCAAATTTTGATCTTTCAGATTAGTGGTAGGTACTCAATGTCTAGTACATGCTTATTATTTATAGTACTTTAGATTTATTTCATTAGATGGAGTTAGTTGGGGGTTTATCCCATCATCTTCACAGTTCAAACAGTTAGAGGTTGTTTCAAACTAGAATATTTTCAGACAGTTGTTCAGTTTTTCAGTATTGATATTTTGTTTTTGTATTGTGATACCATATTTAATAATATTTATAGTATTGAACCTTATGGCAAGTTTTTTCCTATTTACACATATTTACAGTATTTATTACACAGTTATTACTGCAGGTACCAGTCATGGGTTAGCTTGTGGTCCTTCAAGATTATGAGCATCGTTTAGCATCCAAGGTATAGACTCGGGGAGTTACAAACTTAGTATCAGAGCCTAAGATTCAACAGACTCCTAGCCATATTTAGCAGAGTTTTGTGCATAGTTTTGTTATGCACCACAGTTATGGATAAGAGGCTACGAGATATTTTAGGAAGAGTTTTTCTTCATTCAGTATTCATTTCTTTCGAGAGAGCATGAGATCCTATTACACTCTCTTTCCAATCCTAGATTCTTTTCTATATACAGAATATGCCTCCAAAGAGGACTCAGGGAAGAGGAACGGGAGATCAGACAACCCCTCAGCTGGTCCATCTAGAGCCTTTGGGAAACCATGTCCCCCACGTGGAGTTCAGAGAAGCCTTCACCACCCTAGATAATTCTGTGGAAGCCCAAAATGAACGTCCAACTATGGCTCTGGCCAAACCAGTGGCCAATACTACTGCTGCCAAGATTTGAAACTTCACCCGAATGAACCCTCCATCATTTATCATGTCTAAGTCAGATGAGGACCCTCAAGAATTTCTTGATCAGGTGAAGAAGGTTACCAATATCATGGGGGTGACTTCTGTTGAGAGAGCTGAGGTGATCGTTTATTATTTATAGGATGTGGCTCACTCATGGTTCAAATAGTGAAGGGTAGAGAGGGCCACAGATGTAGGGTCCATAGAATGGGAGGAGCTTACAGTTGCTTTTCTGGATAGGTTCTTCCCGCTAGAGTTGAGGAAAGTAAAAGTTTTGGAGTTTATAAACCTAAAGTAGGGAAATATAACAGTGCAGGAGTTTTCTCTCAAGTTTACTCAGTTAGCTAGATATGCCCCGTATGTTGTAGTAGATAGTAGAGCGGTGATGAGTAAGTTCATGTTAGGAGTGTCTAACAGTGTGGTTAAGTAGTGTAGGACTTCAATTCTTATTAAGAAGATGGACATAAATAGGAACATTGTCCATACTCAGCAGATAGAGGAGGCCAAGAATAAAAAAAATAAGAGAGAGAATAAAACAGCGAGAATAGGTAGATTCAATTTCGCTCAGCCTAAGGCAGAAGGTGCGAATCATTCTCAGTTCTGCCCAAAATCATCAGTTCCAGCTTCTTCCTCAGCCAGTGCTCCACTGCCAAAATTCAGAGATGGCAACCGTGATAGGGCATCAGGACCTAAACACCAAGTCAGTGATAGCAGTGCCTAAACCAATCCTCTTTGCGAAAGTGCGGCAAAAGCCACCAGGGTATCTGCAGAGCTGGCATCAATGTGTGTTTATGATGTGGTAGTCCAGGCCACAGGGTCAGATAGTTTCCTCAAGTTGGTTCGTAGAGTTAGTATAACCGTTCCCTAAATCAGACCAGTTACACAAATTAGCAGGGTGCCTCTTCCAGTGTCACCGGTGGGTAGCGCCCAACTAGACTTTATGCTTTTCAATCTCAGACATTACAAGTTTTCCATTTGCATATTTATGCTTTGCAAGATCTAGGAGCTTTTTGGTCTTTTGTTAATCCATATATAGAAGTGAATTTTGGAGTCAATCCCAAAATTCTAGCAGAGCCCTTCTCAGTTTATACCCCAGTGGGTAAATCTATCAGAGCCTGATGGGTATACTGGAACTATCTGGTTATGATATCTCAAAAAGTCACTTCAGCAGATTTAGTTGAAATAGAGATGACTTATTTCGATGTCATTCTCGGCATGGATTGTCTTCATTCCATCTATGCCTCAGTCGACTACAGAAACATAGTTGCCCAGTTTTAATTTCCGAATGAACACGTCTTAGAGTGGAAGGGTAGTACTTCAGCACTTAGGGGTCAACTTATTTCTTACCATCAGGCTAGAAAGATGATATCAAGGGATGTGTCTACCATCTCGTTCGAGTCCTGGAATGTAGTTCAGAAACCTCTACTCTTGAATTAGTATTAGTAGTATGTGAATTCCCAAACGTGTTTCTCGAAGACCTTCTCGAAGTTTCTCCCAAAAGAGAAATTGATTTAAGAATTGATCTTCTTCCAGATATGTAGCCCATCTCTATCCTGCCATACAGAATTACTCCAGTATAACTCAGAGAATTAAAGGAATAGTTAAAAGATCTATTATATAAGGGATTTATCAGACCCAGTGTGTCCCAGTAGGGCGCACCAGTGCTATTCATGCGTAAGAAAGATGGTTCTCTCAGAATGTGCATAGCTTACCATCAATTAAACAAAGTTATAGTCAAAAACAAGTATCTACTCTCCAAAATTGATGACTTGTTTATACCAACATCAGGGTGCCAGTTATTTCTCTAAGATAGACCATATATTAGGCTATCATTAGCTCAAAGTCAGAGAAAGTGACATCCCAAAAACAACTTTCCGCACTCGATACGGTCACTTTAAATTTTTAGTTATGTCCTTTGGTCTTACCGATTCCCCAATTGCCTTCATGGACTTGATGAACCATGTGTTCAAGAAATACTTGGACATATTCCTCATAGTTTTCATTAATGGAATTCTTGTTTACTTCCGTAGTGAACACAATTATGCAAACCATCTCAGAGTAGTATTCCAGACTCTCAGAAACCATCAATTATTCACTAAATTCAGTAAGTACAAATTTTTCCTAAAGTTAGTAGCATTCCTTTTCCATATAATTTCCGTTGATGTTATTATCTTTGATCCCCAAAAGACCAAAGAAGTGAGAAACTACCCTAGGCATATATCTCCATAAAATATTAGGAGTTTCTTTGGTTTGGCTGGCTATTACTTATGATTTGTTGAGGTATTTTCATCTAGTGCATCCCCTATGTCCAGATTGACACAGAAGAAAGTCAAGTTCCAGTGGTCAGATACTTGTTAGAAGAGTTTGCAGGAGTTGAAGTCTCGACTCAGTACAACTCCAGTTTTGACCCTACCTGATGGTTCAAATGGTTTTGTTGTGTACTATGAAATTTTCAGAGTCATATTGGGTTGTGTTCTGATGTAGAGAGGTAAGGTCTTAGCCTATGACTCTAGACAACTTAAGCCCTATGAGAAGAACTATCCTTTACATGATCTTGAGTTAGCAATAGTAGTTTTTTCCTAAAAGATATGGAGGCATTACTTTTATTGTGTGCATTTTGATATGTTCACTGATCATAAGATCCTGAAGTATGTGTTCTCTTAGAAAGACCTCAACCTTTTTCAGAGAAGCTGGTTGGAATTGTTGAAAGACTATGACATAAGTGTTCTATATCATCCGGGCAAAGTCAATGTTGTGGCTGATGCTCTTAGTAGAATTTCTATGGGTAGTGTTTCCCTTATCAAGAAAAGTAATAAGAAGTTAGACCTACTAGGTGTTCGCTTAGTCGATTTAGCATAAGGTATTGTATGGGTACAAAGTATCTCAGAATCATCCTTGGTTTCTGAAGTGAAGGAAAAGCAGGATAGGGATCCCAGTCTAGTCCAGTTGAAGGAATTAGTTAGAAATCAAAAGGTAGAGGTTTTATCCCAAGGGATAGATGGTGTTTTGCGTTGTCAGAATTGTCTGTGTGTGCCAGGTGTAGATGACTTGAGATAGAAAATTCTTGCAGAAGCGCATGGTGTATGTTACTCTATTCATCCAGGGGCTATGAAGATGTACCGTGATTTGTGGGAGATCTATTGGTGGAGTGGGATGAAAAGAGACATTGTAGAGCTTGTGTCTAAGTGATCAACATATCAGTGGGCTAAGATTGAGCATCAGAAGCATAGTGGGTTCATGCATGAGTTCGGTATTTCTACCTTGAAATGGAAAAAGTGAACATGAACTTCGTGACAGGCTTTCATCATAATCATCGTCAGCATGATTAAGTTTGGGTCATTATATATAGGATTACTAAATCAACATATTTCCTTCCAGGTCATACCTTTTATTCAGCCAAAGATTATGCCAAACTCTATGTCAGGGAGTTGGTAAGATTGAATGATGTTCTATTGTCCATTATCTTAGATAGAGGTACCCAGTTTACCTCTTATTTCTGGAAAGCATTCCAATACGGTCTTGGTACCCAAGTTCATCTCAGTACAGCCTTTCACCCTCAGACAGATGGCCAAGCAGAAAGTACTATTCAGACTTTAGAGGATATGCTGCGAGCGTGTGCAATAGACTTTAAAGGTAGTGGGGAAGACCACTTGCCTTTGATTGAGTTTGCGTATAACAACAGCTATCACTCTAGTATTTAGATAGCTCCATTGGAGGTACTATATTGGGGTAGGTGTAGATCTCCTAATGTTTGGTTTGAAGTGGGTGAAGCCGCAGTAGCAGGGACAGACTTGGTATTTGATACCATAGAGAAGGTCCAGTTGATCAGGGAAAGGCTTAAGTTAGCTCAGAGCTGATAGAAATCGTATGCAGATGTGCGCAGAAAGGATCTCGAGTTCATGATTGGTGACTATGTGTACTTAAAGATCTTACCTATTAAAGGAGTGAAGAGTTTTGGAAAGAAAGGGAATCACAGTCCTCGATATATCAGTCTTTATTGAATTCTCATCCGTTTTAGAAAGGTAGCTTACGAGCTTATGTTACCTTCAGATTTATCTTTAGTACATCCAGTGTTTCATGTCTCCTTGATAAAGAAATGCATAGGTGACCCATTAGTCGTAGTCCCTATTGAGAGAATAGATATTCAGAATAGTCTCTCTCATGAAGAGATCCCAGTCAAAATGCTTGACTATCAAATTTGCAGACTAAGGAACAAAGAAGTTCCTCTAGTCAAAGTTCATTAGCGGAATCAGTCCATTGAGGGAGCTACTTGCCTCATCTATTCTCCGTTAATTTAGACTCAGCTCAAGGTAATAGTTTCCTTAAGCTTAATTTGTTTCATGTTAAGATTTCAGTTGCAAATATGGTATCAGTTCCCATTACATATTTAGTTATACATTCATGAGCTAGTTCAGTTATGTACCCATGCATTAGATATGCATGTTCAGTATATAGATTTAGTTTATCAATAATCCCAGTCATGTATTCACGAATCATGTTCAGCTATATACATGCACCAGATATGCAGGTTTAGTATGATAATTTAAAATACCAGTAATATCAGTCATATAGTCATATTTCACCTAGTAAGTAAGTCAGTCTGTCAGTATTCTCAGTATCAGCAGTCTCATTCGAGGACGAATGATCCTAAGGGGAGATAATGTAAGACGCTAAAAAATCCTAGGCTTAATTCAGTCTTTTAGGATTTTCAAGGGGTCCTAGATTTAGAATATTTTAGCTAAGTACTCAAACTTAGTGTCATTTTATCCTATGAATGTTGAAAATCTCATTTAGTGACCTTTACGTCCATTAAATATTGATTTTTAGATTGATTCATGATCAAGAATGTCTGTAGGTGTTTTCGGATAAGTTTTGGATTTTATGGACATCGTTTGAAGCTCTGTTGGAATCCTAAAATAGTAGGTCAACAAAATCTTGGTACTCCACATTGACAATCACATTGATTAATATTTTCCCCAGCTACCAGCGTCCAATTCTTGTGAATTGATGCGATTGGCTATGTGTCGATGCCATCGACGTACCTCGTCGACCTGCGTGTCGGTAGCCCAGTTTTCAGTCATTAAAATACAAAACATACAATTACATCTCTTGGAGAGCAAATATACTCATTCATTCTCCAATTATCTTTAGAACAAAACCCTAGGTGCATAAATTCAAAATTAAGAACTCAAGATTCAACCATACAATTTTAGGAATTCTTCAACATAGGTATGTGAAGTTTTCATCCAATAGTTCCTTCCACTCTTGGATCCCAAGAATCTCTTTTGAACTTCAAGTAATTGATTTTATAATTTCCATGGTTGGAATTAAAGTGTATACACGATTGCTATTTGGATTAAGTTCCTAATTTATGATTATATAAATATAGCTCATGTGAGATTGATCATTATGTGTGTAGATTAATTTAAATCCATGATAAACCCTTGATTAGAGATGAATTATGATGCTCAGTTGTTGTTCAATACTATGTGCATATACTATGCTCTCAAATTTCTTGATGAAGTGTCCATGTGAACTATTAAGAGAATTAAATCATGTCAAGTTAGCTTATTTTCAAGTTATATCATTCAAGTGTTTGTTAAAATGTTCCAATGAATGAATGATGATCAATTTCCTAGTTTACATGTATCATGTTATGCCATGTCTCTTAATTTATAATATCGAGTCCGAGGGGGACTTGTACCGGACAATTTAGCAGATTTCCTAGAGCTATGGTCGATCATATAACAGTATTTGTTATGTCACAATCAGTAGAGCTCTCAGTCAATTCCAGAACTCAGGAAAACTCAGTAGAATCTATACTAGTCCAGTCCAATTCAGTATCCAGTTCAGACCCCAGTGAACTCAGTCAGCTAACAAATTTCAGTAGTATCCATCAGTAAACGGAACACAGTGAACTTAGTTTAGTTTAGCTAAAAAGCAATAAAAGTAATCACTTAGTCTAGCCTAGTACATACTAGGAACTAGTTCAGTGTCTATTCAGTTGGGAGAAGGATTCAACATCGAGTTAACCCAGGGATAGGGGCATTTTTTTCAACAGAGGGTTCTATCCTTAGCAGCAATCCCTACATTAAAGAACTACATAGCCAATGTAGGTTGAATTATGTTCCTATCAAATATTATGAGGGTTTATACTTCTCATCCGAGTTATCCTGTCAGTGAGGGTTGACGAAAGAGCTTTCTGTCAGAGAGGGTTAACTCATAGATTGTCCTTACCCATGGCACGGTATTAATACTCTTCCAACTGGGGTTACAGGTTTGACCCCAAATAAATTAGAGAAGGAGATTGTCAGTTCGATGATTACCTCCTATAATCTCAGTTCCAGTCTCAGTCTCAGAATAAAACTCTATTTAGTTTTACAGATTTTGGACTATCTAACATGGTCACTCAGCTCTGTGCAAAACTCAATATGGTTCCAAAGTACATAGAACTGTCAAATACAATCATCTAGATAATTAGTAATACAATATTCGTAAACCTAAATATCAATTATCAGTCTTTTGATTCACTACTCAGTATTAGCACGATATCAATTAAAGTGTATGTGTTTATGCATGTAATCTTACTTAGTCATAGTCATGTTATTTATTTATTATTGTTCATTTATATGAACCAATGTTTATCAACCTACCCCATTGAGCATACCAGTATATTCAAAATACTGACGCATGTTTTTCTTTGCACTTTGATGTCTAATATCATAGGTTCAGACGCATAGGCTCCAGAGCACCCTTATCCATTCAGATTCTCAGCTTTTAGAGTATTGGTGAGTCCTTATAGTTTGAGGACATGCTTATTATTTATAGTACTTCATATGTATTTCTGTAGATAGAGTTAGTTGGGGGCTTGTCCCATCAACTTCTAAGCTCAGACAGTTATAGGCTTTTTCAGACTAGAGTATTTGTAGATAGTTTTAAGTTTTTTAGTATTTATGTTTTGTTTTGGTACTGTGATACCATATTCAATAATATTTATAGTATTTAACCTTATGGCAAATTTTTGCCTATTTTTGTATATTTACAGTATTTATTACATAGTTATTACTGCCAGTACCAGTCATGGGTTAGCTTTAGGTCCTTCAGGATTATGAGCACCATATAGCATCTAGGATATAGACTTAGGGAGTTACATGTATGTTTTAATGTTGTATGATTCCCTAAGATTATCTTAGTGGATTCTATCAAGGTACGGTTCAAAGGGTACTGTTCGTATGTTAAGATACGAGTTAGTCCTTTGTTGTCATATGTTGGTGAGTAGGAGGTCCAAGATGATTCCTAGGGTATAACATAAGTGTAACACTCGTATCTAAGGGTACGGTTTAGGGGATGAGTTCATACATTCCTACACTCTTATTTTAATCTTTTAAGTTGAGGATATTTTAGACATTTCCCTCCCCAAAACTCATAAGTGCCCACATCTTATAACCCATTGTTGCCTCTCAAAACTCTCATTGGAATATCTAAACACTCTCAAAATCCTCTCTAAACTCTCTTAGAAATATTGGCTAGGTTTTTCTTGAAGTGTTCATCAAGAGGCTATAAGACCAAAGTTTATTCAATGAATCTTTGTGAATAAGGCATGTGATTCTTTCCTCATTATTAGTTCACAAATATCATTTGTTTTAAAGTGTTATTAAGATTTAAATGGTGGTTTTGAATACAAAAATTGAAGGTTTTGTTGCATATGGTTGAGTATTGTTTAATCTTGGTTTAACTTTTGTTTATACATGTTTTTGGTGATTCTTTGCACATGTTGGTGCTTTGTAATTATGGTTTAACAAGAGGGTCATGGGTAACCATAAAATTGATGGATTTTACTTTGGTTTTAGTCTTTGTAAGGGTATGCCCTCCAGGTGTTTATGAAAATATCTAAGAGAATAAGCTAGTTACGAGATGAATTGTGTTTTGAACTAAAGCTTGGTATAAGAATGTTATTGAAGGATTGATTGCTTTCTACAGGTCTGATAAACATAAATTGATTTGAAATGTTGTTTTGAACTAGGGCATTCCCCTTATGAGTATGAACGGTTGGTAAATGGTTTGTGAAGACCTTGTTTTTATTTATGGTTTCGAATTGTAACCTTGGTGATTTAAATTGCCTAAACATGATTAAGTCCTTAAGTATTGAACTGAATTGATGTAATTACATAGGCAAAGAGATTGATTCCCAAAATACTTAATTGATTTATGTCTTTGGTAGAATATGGGCTCGAGTCCCTACACTTTGAATTCAACTAGGTTAGTCAACGGGTTTGAGTCTAAAAGTCAAATGAATGAATGGTTTATTGATAATGGAATTGGCATTATATATGCTTGGAAGTGGGGTTTTGTAACACCCTATACTTTTACCTAGCTAAAATTCATTCCAAAAATGCCAAAGACTTGCTTGAAAGATGAATACACTCTTATACATATGGAATCTTAAAGATTTTGACTTTTCGTTGTGTGGGAAATTAAAGAAGCCTTCCATCGATATAAAATTTTCCTAAATCCAATTACTGGGTAAGAAGTTATGGCAATTTTATGTTTCAGTCATTTAACACCGTCATTCAAGCAAGTAACGTGTCCCAAAGTGTGTCAAAATAGCAATTTTCACTTTCCAATTTTGCTCTGTGATGATGGCACATCGCGCCATAGACCCAATTAACAATTGTCAAATTCTAGAGTGCCAACGCGATCCTACCGCGTCGCGGTGCACTTCTTATTCGCACCCAAAGTGGCAACGCGGTACCACCATATCACGCCACCAAGCAATTTCCCCGTTGTCATTTTCTAGTGTACTGGCATGATAGTGGCACATAGCAATATGGGTCCAAATCAGGAAAATTTCACGGAAAAAATTAAAGTTGTGCCCAGGGTTAAAACAGTCTTTTCCATGTTTTTATCTCGCCTAGAAGTGGGATTTAAGCCCTAAAAATGTGTAAAATCCTTCATTATTCACTTTTCCCCCAAAATTTAAAGGTATTTTCTCCCTCAAGAAAACAAACCCTAGATCTCAAGAATCAAGGTCAATCCCAAGAATCTATCCAAGAACTCATCAAATTAAGGTATGTTAGATGTTCATCCACGGATTCTTACATTCCATGGAATCTAAGAATTCTTTTTTCAAAACATAAGATTTATGATTTATGATTTCCATGTTTTACTTAGATTGAATCCATGTTCATGATGTTGTTTTTGTTTTAATCCATGATTTTTTACCCCTGGCACGGTATTATCACCCTTCCAATTGGGGTTACAGGTTGGACCCCAATCAACTCAGAGAGGGGCATGTCGGTTTGATGATTACCTCTCACAGTTTTAGTTTTAGTCTCAATCTTCAAAATAGAACCCAGTTTAGTTGTTATAGAATTAGGAATGCCATATACAATCACTTTTTTATTAAAACTTCAGATTATCAGTGATCTCAGATTATCAGTATATTCTGTTATCTGTTATTAGATGTAGTTCCAGTATACCTAGTTACAGTATACAAAGTATGTTCAGTAGTTACATATCCTCTATGTATGCTAATCCAGCTCTTGCATATTTTCCAATTAGTTATTGTTCATGAATATAAACCCATGTATTCAGCCTTACCTCATTTAGCATACCAGTACATTCCCACGTACTGATCGCATACCCTTTTCTTGCACTATGATATTTCATATCATAGGTTCAGATGCTCAAGTTTCTGAAATCGCTTAGCCAGATTTAGCCAACAGTAGAAGATTTAGCAGTGAGTCCTCATCTATCGAGGATATTCTTTTATTTCAGTACTTCTAATTTGCCGTAGTATAGAAATTGGAGTTAGTTAGGGGATTGTCCCATTAACTCTACTTTCAGACAGATTTACTTAGAGTCTTTTCAAACTAGATTTTCAGACAGTATTTCAGATTCAGATATTATTATTCATTATTGGTATTTTAAATATTTTGAACCTTATGGCATTTCAACCTATTTTTTATATTAATTTCAGAATTATTATTTAGTGCTCACAGCAGATATTATTCATGGGTTAGCTTGTGGTCCATCGAGATTGTAAGAACCGTGTGACGACTAGGGGGTAGTCCCGGGTCGTTACAAACTTTATATCAGAGCCTAAGGCTCAACAGAGTCCTAGGGAGTCTGAAAGCCACATCAAGTACAGTCTTATGCATGGGTGTGTAGCGCACCACACTTATAGACAGGAGGCTATGAGATGTTTTTAGGAAAAGTTTCCCTTCTTTCATGTCTCAGATCATGCTATAGAAAGGTCCTCTAAGAAAGTTATATAGATTCTCATCTTTCTCTATTCCTGCCAGTCCCTCCTTATTTTCAAGGTAACAGAAACAATCAAGATTGATCAATCCTTACAGGTAGAGATTTCTCAGGCAGTTCCTTATAGAGAGTTATGAAATTTTATTTTGGCTTAAAATTACACCATCAGAGCCCTTATGAGTAAGAAATATTTCATTCATGATTCATGAAAAATCATACATTTAGCAAAACTCAAGTTTTATTTTAGATCCCTCCTCATAATCCTATGATAGCATATGACCTAGAGTTAAAAGTAAGGATCCAGACGTTTAGCAACAGTGAAATAGGGATAATATTATCTGAATTTGAGCAGATTATATTTCATGGGGCTAGTTGTATGAAAGATGAATTAGTAGGCTTGAAGCAGTGTATACAAGAACTTATGGTTGTTGATTTGAAATATATGTTGGGGATCTGATATTTTCAGGCTATAATGAAAGTAGTATGGATGTTAATGATTTGCAGATATCCATGTTATGTGTTACAATCTACGTTTGAATTTTTTAAGATTGAGCTAGTAGAAAGAAGAATGAGAATTCTATGATTTTTCGGTGTTGATGTTGCTATATGATGATTGTTGGACTATAAAAAGCTAAGAATTGTGTATCAACAGAAAGTACTAGAAGTGGAACTTACGTTATCAAGAGTAGTCCTTCAGGATGATTTCAGTGTTTATGAGTATTATTGTATCTTAAACTCTAGAGAAAAGTGGTTTCAGTTCAATATAGAGTCTATTAAGTTATTCACAGATTTTGAATAATGACTTTAAGCTAAGGGGGAGAGGGTAGAACAAGTAACCAAGTCAGGCATTCAGATTTTAGTAGTGTCAGTATGTCGGTACTAATGCCTTACATGTCAGTTTGATAATCACAGTTCATATTCATGCACATTATCGAAAACTATACATGCTTACAGTTCCTAGTATAAGGAGTCTCAGTTCACTTAGTACTAAGTTCCAGTACAGTCTCAATTACAGTCTTAGTCACAGTCTTAGCCCAGTAATCAGATAAGTACCTTCGCTTACAGACTATTTCAGAATCATGTCATACGTTTGGTCTTGCTTTCTTAAATAATATCATTCTCATGAATTTATGCTCGGTTATCTCTTTTTACTCAGTCCGTCTCTTCCTCATATTCATAATACTCTACATCTTCAAACCGGTTATTCAGACTAAGCATAGTTCAGTCTCGCATTAACAGTATTTCGCTATTATCCATGTTGCAATTTCTTATTCAGACGTTTTTCTCAGCTCATGCCAAGACCCCTTTCTCCCTAAGGCCAATAGAACTTCCTAGAAGGGATGTTGAAGGAATACTCTAGTAAAGTATATGTTTTCAGTATGAGTTACTTAATAAAGCCTGCAATTCAATTTAGCAGTAAGGCAGACAAATTTAGATGGTTTCCAATCCTTCCATCTAGTCGTCCTAACCCAAAATGGAACATCCTAGTAGTTATGGATTTAGCCCAGTTCATGTATGATCCCTCGGTTTTAGATCCCATATATCCAGTCATGATATAGTTTGTGAGTGCCCCAGGCATCATCTCATGCTTTTCTTTAGAACCTAAGTCGAGTCAGCATTCACGGGGGACATAGCATCCCAAGGGGGAGATACATTATAACTGAGCTATATTGATCTAAACATTACAATTTCAGCTTTAAGCTATGTACTCAAGGGCTCAGTTCAGTTCATGATATTCAGTTCATGTATCATATTCAGACACATTCATGTTCTCATGTTCCTATTCATACATGTTAAGTAAATAATCTTAGGCTTATCAGTGTTCTCATCATAAGGTAATAGTCTTTCTTACACCTACTCAGTTCCATGTTCAGTTACAGGTATAAGCTAAGTATCAATTATTGTTTCATATTTAGTCACATATTTATTAATCAGTTTAGTCATGTATTCCATGCATCAGATATTCATGTCCATCATATAAACTTAGTCTATTAGCAATACTCATCTTAATTAGTATTATTTGAGGATGAATGTTCCTAGAAGGAGATATTGAAATGCCCCATACTTTTACCTTGTATAAATTCATCATAAAAATGTCAAAGACTTTATTTAAAGATGAATAAACTTTTATACATGTGGAATCTTCATGATTTTGACTTTTCATTATTTGGGAAATTGAGTAACCTTTCCATCGATATAAAATTTGCTTAAAACAGATAATTGGTAAGAAGTTATGGAATTTTTTGTTTCAATCATTAAACACCATCATTTAGGAAAGTATCGCATCACAGAGTGAGTCAAAATAGCAGTTGTTAGTTTTTACTGCTGCTCCGTGATGTTGGTATGTTGCGCCATAGACCCAGTTCATAATTTTCAATTTACAGTGTGTCAATGCGATCCCACCGCATCATGGTGCACTTCCAATTCGTAATCAAAGTGGCAAAGTGATACCACCGCATCGAGCCACCATACAATTTCCCAGTTGTTATTTTCCTATGGCCTCATGATAGTGGCGCGTCGGACTAGGGGTCCAAATCAAAAAAAAAATCATGAATAAAATTAAAGTTGCGCCCAGGGTTAAAAGAGTCTTTTCCATGATTTTATTTTACCTAGATGTTGGATTTAAGCCCAAAAAATGTGTAAAACCCTTCATTATTCACTTTTCCCCCAAAATCAAATGGTATTTCCTCTCAAGAAAATGAACCCTAGCTCTCAAGAATCAAGGTCAACCCCAAGAATCTCTCAAAAAACTCATCAAATTAAGGTATGTTACATGTTCATCCATGGATCCGTACCTTCAATGGAGCCCAAAATTCCTCTTTAAAAATACAATATTTATGATTTCCATGTTTTAATTAGATTGAATCCATGTTCATGATTTTTTTTGGGTTTTAATCCATGATTTAGATTACAAGTTCCAAGAATTGATCCTAGTGTGTGTTGAATTTCATGATATTCATGATAAATCCTTCAATTTACAAGATAATTGTTGTAACCATGTTAACCCTAAGTATTTATGATTTAGTGAACCACGCATGTTTCCATGTGTTTGATAAGTTTTATATGAGCATTAAATAATTCCAATATAGCATGATAACATGGATTCCCCATTCATGTACAAGTTAATGCATTATAAGTGTTTGATGGAATATCTCTATGAATGAATTATGACCAATTGAACATTGTTATGTTATTCAAGATTATGCTTTGATTTACTTTTCATGCTATCGAGTCCTGGGGGTATTTTATACCCGACAATCTAGCTGTTACTTATAGAAAGTGTCAGTTACAGAATAGTATCAGTCATATCATGATCGGTAGTAATCTCAGTTTATTATAGAACTCAATAGAATTCAGTCAGTTACAAAACATAGGAAAACTTAGTAAAATTTGTATCAGTCTAGTGTAGTTCAGTATAATTACTTCAGTGTCTTTCAGTTGAGAGTAGGATTCAGCATTGACCGATCCCAGGGATGGGGGCATTCCTATTAGTGTAGGGTTTGAACCTTAGTAACAATTGCTGAGTTACAAAACTACGTAGCCAACGTATGTTGAGATAACTTCTTGCTTGATAAAGGTTGACACATCTCTCATGAGTTTTCTTGTTAGTGAGGGTTGACAAATTGTCTTCCTACTAGTGTAGGAAATTGAATAATCTTTTTATCGACATAAAAATCCCCTAAATCTAATAACTGGGTAAGAAATTATGGCTATTTTATGTTTCAGTCTTTAAACACCTTCATTCAGGCAAGTAGTTTGTCACAGAGTGTGTGAAAATAGTAGTTGCTAGTTTCCAGTTTTGCTCTGAAATGTTGGCGCATCGCGCCATAGTCCTAGTTCACAATTATCAATTTCCAGTATGTCAACGCGATTCGACCTCATCGCGGTGCACTTCCAGTTCACAATCAAATTGACATCGCGATACCACTATGTCGCGCCACCATGAAATTTCCCAATTGTCATTCTCTAGTTGCCTGGCACAATAGTGGCACGTCCCGCTAGAGATCCAGATCTGGAAAATTTCATGAAAAAAATTAAAATTGCGCCCAGGGTTAAAACAGTATTTTCTATGATTTTATTCTGCCCAGATGTGGGATTTAAGCCCAAAAATGTGTAAAACCCTTTATTATTCACTTTTCCCCAAAAATCAAATGGTATTTGTCTCTTAAGAAAATAAACCCTATCTTTCAATAATCAAGGTCAACCCTAATAATCTCTCAAATAACTCATCAAATTAAGGTATGTTACATGTTCATCCATGGATCCTTATCTTCCATGGAGCCCAAGAATTCCTTTTTCAAAATACCAGATTTATGATTTATGATTTATGATTTCCATGTTTGAATTAGATTCAATCCAAGTTTTTTGGGTTTTAATCCATGATTTAGATTATAAGTTCCAATAATTGATCCTAGTATGTGTTGAATCACATGATATTCATGATAAATCATTCAATTTGCAAGATGATTGTTACTGCTATGTTAATCCTAAGTGTACCAAGCCTATTTCTATGCATTTGATAAATTGTCTATGAGATGAAATAATGCCATTGTAGTGTGCTAACATAGATTCCCAATTCATGTTCAAGTTAATGAATTATAAGTGTTTGATGGAATGTCTCTATGAAGGAATTATGAGAAAGTGAACATTGTTATGTTATTCAAAATTATGATTTGCTTTACTTTTCATGCTATCGAGTTCTGGGGGTATTTTATACCCAAAAATCTAGTTGTTACTTAGAGAAAGTGTCAGTTACAGAATATTATCAGTCATGTCACGATTAGTAGTACTCTCAGTGCATTATAGAGCTCAGTAGAATTCAGTCAGTTACCGAACATAGGAAAACTCAGTAAACTTTGTTTCTGTCCAGTCCAGTTCAGTACAATTAGTTTGTTATCTTCCAGTTGGGAGCACGATTCAGGACCGAGCTAACCAAAGGATGGGGGAATTCCTGTTAGTGTAGGGTTTGATCCTTAATCACAATCCCTGAGTTACAGAACTACGTAGCCAGCGTAGGTTGAGATGACTTTCGGCTAGATAAGGGTTGACACATCTCTTATGAGTTTTCCTGTTTGTGAGGGTTGACAAAATATCCTTCTGTTTGTGTGGAAAATTGAATAAGCATTCCATGAATATAAAATTCCCCTAAATCTGATAACTTGGTATGAATTTAATGTGATTTTATGTTTCAGTCATTAAGCACCGTCATTCAGGCAAGTAGCACATCGCGGAGTGTGTTAAAATATTAGTTGTTAGTTTCCAGTGTTGCTCCATGATGTTGGCACATCATCCCATAGAATAAGTTCACAATTGTCAATTTCTTGTGTGTCGATGCGATCTCACCGCGTTGCGGTGGACTTCCAATTTTCGATCAAAGAGTTAACGTGATACCACCGCATCGCGCAACCATGCTATTTCCCAAATGTCATTTTCTAGTGCCCCGACATGATTGTGGCGCGTCGCGCTGGGGGTCTAAATTGGGAAAATTTCATGAAAAAAATTAAAGTTGCACCAGGATTAAAAGAGTCTTTTCCACGATTTTATTCCTCCCAGATATGGGATTTAAGCCCCAAAAATATGTAAAACCCTTCATTATTAACTTTTTCTCCAAAATCAAATGGTATTTCTCTTTCGAGAAAACAAACCCTAGATCTCAAGAATCAAGGTCAACCCTAAGAATCTCTCCATGTACTCATCAAATTAAGGTATATTACATGTTCATCCATAGATCCTTACCTTCCACGGAGCTCAAGAATTCCTCTTTCAAAATACAAGATATAGGTTTATGATTTCCATGTTTGAATTAGATTGAATCCATGTTCATGATGTTGTTTGGGTTTTCATCCATGATTTAGATTACAAGTTCCAAGAATTGATCCTAGTATGGGTTGATTTACATGATATTCATGATAAAACATTCAATTTGCAAGATGATTAGTGTAGCCATGTTAACCCTAAGTGTTTATGATTGACTAAACCAAGCATATTTCCATGTTTTTGATAAATTTTCTATGAGAATGAAATAATTCCATTATATAATGATAACATGGATTCCCCATTCATGTACAAGTTAATGCATTATAAGTGTTTGATGGAATGTCTCTATGAATGAATTATGACCAAGTGAACATTTTATGTTACTCGTGATTATACTTTTCTTTACTTTTCATGCTATCAAGTCCTTAGGGTATTTTATACCCAACAATCTAGCCGTTACATAGAGCCAATGTCTGTTAATAAATAATTTCAGTCATGTCAAGACCAGTAGTACTCTCAGTTCATTACAGAACTCAGTAGAATTCAGTCAATTATAAAACATAGGAAAACTTTGTAAACTCTGTTTCAGTCTAGTCAATTTGAGTATAATCAATTTAGTGTCTTCCATTTGGGAGTAGGATTCAGCACCAAGCGAACACAGGGTTGGGGACATTCCTGTTAGGGTAGATTTTGACCTTTAGTAGCAATTCCTCAGTTACAAAACTACATAGCTAGCATAAATTAAGATGATTTCCTGTTAGATAAGGGTTGCCACATCTCTCTTGAGTTTTCCTGTTAGTGAGGGTAGACAAAATGTCTTTCTGCTAGTGTGGGAAATCTAATATGCTTTCTATCGATATAGAATTCGCATAAATATGATAACTGGGTAAGAAGTTATGACAATTTTATATTTTAGTCGTTAAACACCGTCATTCAAGAAGGTAGCGCATCATGGAGTATGTCAAAATAGTAGTTGTTAGTTTCCAGTGTTGCACCGAGATGTTGGCGTATTGCGCCATAGAACTAGTTCACAGTTATAACTTTCCATTGGATCAACACGATCACACCACATTGCGGTGCACATTCAATTCGCAATCAAAGTGGCAATGCGATACCACCGCATCGCGCCACCATGCAATTTCCCATTAATCATTTTTAGTGGCCTGGTACAATAGTGACACGTCGCGCTAGGGGTCTAAATTAGTAATATTTCATGACAAAAGTGAAAGTTGTGCCTAGGGCTAAAATAGTTTTTTCCATGATTTTACTCCGCGCAGATGTGGGATTTAAGCCCAAAGAACATATAAAACCTATCACTATTCACTTTTCCCGCAAAATCAAATGGTATTTCTCTCTCAATAATACAAACCCCAGCTCTCAATAATCAAGGTCAACCCCAATAATCACTCCAAGAACTCATCAAATTAAGGTATGTTTCATTTCATCCATGGATCCTTACCTTCCAAAGAGCCCAAGAATTCCTCTTTCCAAATACAAAATTTATGATTTATCATTTCCATGCTTAAATTAGATTGAATCCATGTCCATGATGTTATTTGGGTTTTACTGCTTGATTTCGATTATAAGTTCCAAGAATTGATCCTAGTATGCGTTGAATTACATGAAATTCATGATAAATCCTTCTATTTGCAAGATGATTATTGTAGCCATGTTAATCCTAAGTGTTTATGATTTAGTGAGCCAAGCATGTTTATATGTGTTTGATAAATTGTCTATGAGAATGAAAAAATGCCATTATAGCTTTCTAATTGGATTCCTCATTCATGTACAAGATAATTGTAACACCCCGATTTTCTAAACTTGAATGATACATGGTGCTTATAACCCCGAAGGACCATAAGCTAACCCATGACTGATATATGTACTTGTGCACTATAATATATAATGTAATAATGCAGAAACCATGAACATGTAGGCCATAAGATTCAACTAAATAACAAAAATCTGTAAAATAGTAACATCCGTGTGGGTGAAAGATACCCAAAACAACTGAAAACTGAATCAAATCTAAACTAAATCTGAAAGACTCTAAATACTGTCTGAAAAAGAAGTTGAAGGACATGTCTCCAACTAACTCTGTCTAGAGAAACTGAGCTAAAATATTAAATGAAATAAAATAATATCATATAATCTTTGAATGAAGAGGATGCACTGAAACTCTGTATACTGGAATGCAGCTGCTACTTCTGGTCTGGAACTCGTGCCTCTGAACCTATGGTGTAACATAAAAAGAAAGCACCATAGCACAAATGCATCAGTACTACTGGAGTACTGAGTATACGAGGAAAGTAGACTAATGCAAGGGTTTACATGCATGAATAATACTATTGACTGACTAATATGAACGTAAAAGTACAAACATACATGCATAGTAACTAAGATTGTGAGTACGTGATGGCTAAATTTGTACGCTATTAAATGGATGGAATCGTAGTTCTGATAACATGGATGATTATATCTGACAGCCCTGAATCTGGTTGAACTCTCTGAGTTCCGTGCTATAACTGAATTTGACTGTATCTAACAGTCTTGGTATACTAATATCTGAAGAACTGTCTGAGTTCTTTTACTGAGACTGATACTGAAGCTGTGGGAGGTAGTTGTTTAACCGACATGCCCCATATATGCCATTATGGCTAAGATGGGGTCCAATCTCTGCCCTGACTAGAAGGGTGTCAATACCGCACCACTGGTAAGGACAACATATGAGCAATCCTTATATAATAGGTAACTCTAGTGAGAACGGTGGGAAACCTCATATAACAGGTTAAGCCATCTCATCTACCCTCATATAACAGGCTATGATGTCTCAACCTATGCTGGCTACATAGTTCTGGAATGCAAGGATGACTGCTAAGAATCACACCCTCATATACAAGTGAGTTTCCATCCTTGGGTTCACTCGGTGCTAACTCCTACTCCCATCTGAAGAGACTAAACATGATTAAACTGACTATACATGGACAGATTAACTGACTTCCATTGACTAACGAAGCAGTACTATTATCGTAGAGTTAACTGGGATCATGAGATTTATGAGGTTTCCTGAGTCACATGACTGACTAAGTTCTATAGATTATATCTTGACTGAGATTATCATGAAAATATGACATGGATCTAGGCACACAACTATGTTTTTTGGGTACGAATACCCCCAGGACTCGATAGAAGAAAACTAACACACATGACATAACTTGATCACAAGATTGGAGTCAACAATTTTCTATATCATAAGTAGGGTCTAGTATACTTTATGTATTTAATGAACACCTCAAACATTATAGGGAAAGCATGGATATAATTTGCACACAAAATTCATATTTCTATCATCATACATACTTCATTCCATCACCATAAGAATACATAAATAGCATGGGCATTCTTATTGAAGTGTATCGCTCACATGGACTTGTCATTTAGATATCATGAAGTAATGTAAATATAAACTTCTAACATCCTAGGCATTTTATCAAACCCCTTATATGCATTCTTTAAGGCATAGGTGGATTTCATACTTGCATTAGTTCAACCCACCCAAAGTTCATGATTTTCAACCAACAATCACATATATTCCATAAAAAAACATCCTTAGATATCATGTTGAAACTTGAACAACAATCATCAATGTGTACATGCTTATATCATGACAAAAGTTTACAAAATAACATTTAAAAGCATGGTTCTTGAACTCTATGTATGAATTGAATCCATAGATGAACACTACGGATACCTTAAAGCTTAATATTGAAAGAGATCTAATGCTTCTGAAGATTTCTGAAGAAATCTTTGGGCTTGCCCTTGATTTTTCTTGATTAGGGTTTAACCCCTTTGATAAAGAATTCTCTTGTTCCTGAGGAGATGATCTTGAGAGGAAACCCTAATCTAGTTGTTGAAAGTGTAAGAGAGGGTTTTTAAGATTTTTTAACTAACGAGAATGGAAGATAATACGTCCCTTGAGGGTAATAAGTCATGGGAAGTGAAGGTAAAAGTCCAAAATATACTAATGAAATAAATTCCCAGTTTCTAAAAATCATAGCGGACGACATTTGTGACAAGGTATCAAAAGTGTGGTAAGCCGTTAAAAATATCGTCACACAGGAGCTGGAACTGATGGTTTCTTCCTAAGTCTGACGACCTTCGTGGTAGGGCATCACAAATTTGGTAAGCTACCATGAATGTTGTCACTTAGGAGCTGGTTTTTGCCTAAGGCTGACGACCTTCGTGGTAGGGCATCACAAATGTGGTAAGCTACCATAAATGTCGTCATACAGGAGTTGGATTCTGCCTAAGGCTGACGACCTTTGTGGTAGGACGTCACAAATTTTGGTAAGCTGCCACGAATTTCATCACATAGGAGTTGGATTCATCCTAAGGCTGACGACCTTCGTGGTAGGACATCACAAATGTGGTAAGCTACCACGAATGTCGTCACACAGTTTCCATCCTGACATGCTGGAGTAAAATAGGAATAACTCTTTTCTCCGATATTGAATTTAGGTAAAATTGGTATCATTGGAAATATAATTCAATTATATATCTGTTGATAAGTCATGAGCTCAAAAATTCCAAGAATAATGAGAGATATGCTCGTTTGAATTTGACTATACCAATATCGTTCTCAAAAATTCCATCGGTAAGGAATGTTTTGATTCGTCTGATAGGTGGGAGTTATTTGAAGCCTTAATATACATCTCACCTAATAATAAAACTATAAAAGAACCATGATGTACCATTCATGAGCTTGGTACATGGCTCTAATATTGGTTTGGATTTTTTGGGGTATTATATTAATGCATTATAAGTGTTGGATGGAATGTCTCTATGAATGAATTATGACTAAGAGAACATTGTTATGCTATTCAAGATTATGCTATGATTTGCTTTTCATGCTATGGAGTCTAGGAGGTATTTTATTCCTGACAATCTAGTTGTTACTTTGAGTCAGTGTCAGTTATAGAATAGTATCAATCATGTTACGATCTGTAGTACTCTCAGTCCATTAAAGAATTTAGTAGAATTCAGTCAGTTACAGAACATAGGAAAAATCAGTAAACTTTATATCAGTCCTATCTATTTCAATATAATCAGTTCTGTGTATTCCAATTGAGAGTAGGATTCAGCACCAAGAGAACCCAGGGATGGGGGCATTCCTGTTATTGTAGGGTTTGACCCTTAGTAGAAAGCCCTGAGTTACATAACAACATAGCCAGCATAGGTAGAGATGACTTCCTACTAGATAAGGGTTGACACATCTCTCATGAGTTTTCCTGTTAGTGATGGTTGATAAAATGCGTTCCTTCCAGTGTGTGAAATTGAATAAGATTTCCATCGATATAAAATTTGCCCAAATCCAATAACTGGGTAAGAATTTATGGTGATTTTATGCTTCAGTTGTTAAACACCATCATTCAGGAAAACCGCGAGTTGGCATGTCACGCCACAGACCCAATTCACAATTGTCAATTTCCAATGTGTCAACGCTATCCCACCGCATCGCGGTGCACTTATAGTTTGCAATCAAAGTGGCAATGCGATACCACCATGTCCCTCCACCATGTAATTTCCCAGTTGTCACTTTCTAGTGGCCTGGCACGATAGTTGTGCGTCGCGCTAGGTGTCCAAATTAAGAAAATTTCATTAAGAAAATTAAAATTGCGTCCAAGGTATAAACCATCTTTTCCATGATTTTATTCCACCCAGATGTGGGATTTAAGCCCCAAAAACATGTAAAACCCTACAATATTCACTTTTCTCCCAAAATCAAATGGTATTTCTCTCTCAAGAAAATAAACCTTAGCTGTCAAGAAACAGGGTCAACCCCAAGAATCTCTCCAAGAACTCATCAAATTAAGGTATGTTACATGTTCATCCATGGATACTTACCTTCCATGGAGCCCAAGAATTCCTCTTTCAAAATACAAGATTTATGATTTATGATTTTCAAGTTTAAATTAGATTGAATCCATGATCATGATGTTGTTTGGGTTTTAATCCATGATTTAGATTACAAGTTTCAAAAATTGATCCTAGTATGTGTTGAATTACATGATATTCATGATAAATTCTTTAATTTGCAAGATAATTGTTGTAGCCATGTTAACCCTAAGTGTACTAAGCATGTTACCATGCATTTGATAAATTGTCTATGAGAATGAAATAATGCCATTATAGCATACTAACATGGATTCCCAATTCATGTACAAATTAATGCATTATAAGTGTTTGATGGAATGTCTCTATGAATGAATTATGAGCAAGGGAACATTTTTATGTTATTCAACATTATGCTTTGCTCTACTTTTCATGATATCGAGTCCTGGGAGTATTTTGTAAATGTTAATATAGTTGTTACTTATAGCAAGTGACAGTTACAGAATAGTATCATTTATGTCACGATCTGTAGTACTCTCATTCCGTTACAAAGCTTAGTACTATTCAGTCAGTCACAGAACATAGAAAAACTCAGTAAACTTGTATCTGTCCTGTCTAGTTTAGTATAATTAGTTTAATGTCTTCCAGTTGGGAGTAAGATTCAGCACTGAATGAACCCATAGATGGGGGTATTCCAGTTATTGTAGGGTTTGAACCTTAATCACAATCCTTGAGTTACAGAACTACGTAGCCAGCATAGGTTGAGATCACTTACGGCTAGATAAGGGTTGACACATCTCTCATGAGTTTTCCTATTTGTGAGGGTTGACAAAATGTCTTCCTTCAAGTATGGGAAATTGAATAAGCTTTCCATCGATATGAAATAGCCCTAAATCTGGTAACTAGGTAAGAAGTTATGGTGATTATATGTTTCAGTCGTTAAACACCCTCATTCTGAAAAGTAGCACATTGCGGAATGTGTTAAATAGCAGTTGTTAATTTCCAGTGTTGCTCCATGATGTTGGCACGTTGCTCCATAGAACCAGTTCACAATTGTCAATTTCTAGTGTGTTAACGTGATCCCACCGCGTTGCGGTGCACTTTTAGTTTGCAATCAAAGTGGCTACGCAATACCGCCACGTGGAGCAACATTGTAATTTCCCAATTGTAATTTTCTAATGCCCTGGCATGATAGTGGAGCATCACGCTAGGGGTCTAAATCGGGAAAATTTCATGAAAAAATTTAAAGTTGTGCCCAGGGTTAAAAGAGTCTTTTCCATGATTTTATTCCACCCAGATGTGGGATTTAAGCCCAAAAAATGGGTAAAACCCTTCATTATTCACTTTCTCCCAAAACTTAAATGGTATTTCTCTTTCAAGAAAACAAACCCTAGATCTCAAGAATCAAGGTCAACCCCAAGAATCTATCCAAGAACTCATAAATTTAAGGTATTTTACATGTTCATCCATGGATCCTTACCTTCCATGGGGCCCAAGAATTCCTCTTTCAAAATACAAGATTTAGTATTTATGTTTTCATTGTTTGAATTAGATTGAATCTATATTCATGATTTTGTTTGGGTTTTAATCCACTATTTAGATTACATGTTCCAAGAATTGATCCTAGTATGTATTGAATTACATGATATTCATGATAAATTCCTCAATTTGAAAGATGATTGTTATAGTCATGTTAACCCTCAGTGTTCCAAGAATGCTTCCATGTGTTTGATAAATTATCTATGAGAATTAAATAATTCTATTATAGCATGCTAACATGGATTCCCCATTCATGTACAAGTTAATGCATTGTAAGTGTTTGATGGAATGTCTCTATGAATGACTTATGACCAAGTGAACATTGTTAGGTTATTCAAAATTATGCCTTACTTTATTTTTCATGCTATCGCGTCCTGCGGGTATTTTATACCCAATAATCTAGCTTTAACTTATAGCCAGTGTGAGTTACAGAATAGTATAAGTCATGCCACGATCAAAAGTACTCTCAGTGCGTTACAGAACTCAGTAGAATTCAGTCAGGTACAAAACATAGGAAAACTCAATAAACTCTGTATCAGTCTAGTCCAGTTCAGTACAATTAGTTCAGTGCATTACAATTAGGAGTAGGATTCAGCACCGCGCAAACCCAGGGATGGGGGCATTCCTGTTAGTGTAGGGTTTGACCCTTAGTAGCAATCCCTGAGTTATAGAACTACGTAGCCAGCATAGGTTGAAATGACTTCCTGCTAGATAAGGGTTGTGAAATCTCTCATGAGGTTTCCTATTAGTGAGGGTTGACAAAATGTCTTCCAGCTAGTGTGGGGAATTAAATAAGCTTTCCTTCGATATAAAATTTGCCCAAATCCGATAATTGGGTAAGATGTTATAGCAATTTAAAGTTTCAGACATTAAACACCATCACTTAGGCAAGTAGCGCATCGCAGAGTGTGTCAAAATAACAATTTTTCATTTCCAGTGTTGCTCCGTGATGTTGGTGAGTCACGTCATAGACCTAGTTCATAATTGTCAATTTCTAATGTGTCATCGCGATTCCACCGCATCCCGGTGCACTTCCAGTGCGCAATCAAATTGCAAATGCGATACCACCATATCGCGCCACCATGCAATTTCCCAGTTGTCATTTTCTAGTGGCCTGGCACGATAGTGGCGCGTCGTGCTAGGGGTCAAAATAGCGAAAATTTCATGGAAAAAGTTAAAGTTGTGCCCAAGGTTAAAATAGTTTTTTCCATGATTTTATTCCGCCCAGATGTGGGATTTATGCTCAAAAGTCCTGTAAAACCTTTTACGATTCACTTTTTCCCTAAAATCAAATGGCATTTTCCTCTCAAGAAAACAAATCCTAGCTCTCAAGAATCAAGGTGAACCACAAGAATCTCTCCAAGAACTCATTAAATTAAGGTATGTTACATGTTCATTGATGGATCCTTACCAGGCATAGAACCCAAGAATTCCTCTTTCAAAATACAAGATTTATAATTTATTTTCCATGATTGAATTAGATTGAATCCATGTTAATGATGTTGTTTGTGTTTTAATCCATGATTTAGAATACGAGTTCCAAGAACTGATCCTAGTAGGTGTTGAAATACATGATATTCATGAAAAATCCTTCAATTTAAAACATAATTGTTGTATCCATGTTAACTCTAAGTGTACCAAGCATGTTTCCATGCGTTTGATGAATTGTCTATGAGAATGAATAATGCTATTATAGCATTTTATTATGGATTCCTCATTCATGTATAAGGTAATGCATTATAAGTATTTGATGAATGTCTCTATAAATGAATTATGACCAAGTTAACATTGTTATGTTGTTCAACATTATGCTTTTCTTTAATTTTTATGCTATCGAGTCCTGGGGTATTTTATACCCAACAATCTAGCTGTTACTTAGAGCTAGTGTAAATTACAGAATAGTATCAGTTATGTCAAAATCAATAGTATTCTCAGTCCATTGTAGAACTCATTAGAATTTAGCCAGTTACAGAATATAGGAAAACTCAGTACACTCTGTATTATTCCAGTCCAGTTCAGTATAATCAGTTCAGTGTCTTCCAGTTTGGAGTAGGATTTACCACCGAGCGAACTCAGGGATGAGGGAATTCCTGTTAGTGTAAGGTTTGACCCTTAGTATCAATCCCTGAGTTACACAACTATGTAGCCGACGTAGGTTGAGATGACTTCCTACTAGATAAGGGTTGACACACATCCCATGAGTTTTACTATTTGTGAGGGTTGAAAAAATGTCTTCCTGTTAGTGTGAGAAATTGAATAAGCTTTCCATCAATTTTAAAATTACCTAAATCTTATAATTGGGTAAGAAGTTATTGCTATTTTATGTTTCAGTCGTTAAAGACCGTCATTCAGGCGAGTAGTGCATTGCGGAGTATGTCAAAATAGCAGTTGTTAGTTTCCAGTGTTGCTCTGTGATATTGGCACATCTCTCCATAGATACAGTTAACAATTGTTCGCAATCAAATTGGCAACACGATACCACCGCGTCGCGCCACCATGTAATTTCCCAGTTGTCATTTACCAGTGGCCTGGCTCGAAAGTGGCGTGTTGCTCTAGGGGTCCAAATCTGGAAAATTTCATGAAAAAAATTAAAGTTGCACCCAAGGTTGAAATAGTCTTTTTCATGATTTCATTCCGCCCAGATATGGGATATAATCCCAAAAAATGTGTAAAACCCTTCATTATTCACTTTTACCCCAAAATTAAATGGTATTTCTCTCTCAATAAAATAAATACTAGCTATAAAGAATCAAGGTCAACCCCAAGAATCTCTCCAAGAACTCATCAAATTAAGGTATGTTACATGTTCATCTATGGATCTTTACCTTCCATGGAGCCCAAGAATTCATCTATCAAAATACAAGATTTATGATTTATGATTTCAATGTTTGAATTAGATTGAATCTATGTTCATGATGTTGTTTGGGTTTTAATCCATGATTTATATTAAAAGTTTAAAGAATTGATCCTTGTATGTGTTGAATTACATGATATTAATAATAAATCCTTCAATTTACAAGATGATTATTGTAACTATGTTAACCCTAAGTGTTTATGATTTAGTGAACCAAGCATGTTTCCATGGCTTTGATAAATTTTCTATGAGAATGAAATAATGTCATTGTAGTATGCTAACATGGATTCCCCATTCATGTACAAGTTAATGCATAATAAGTGTTTGATGGAATGTCTCTATGAATGAATTATGACCAAGAGAACAATGTTGTGTTATTCAAGATTATGTTTTTCTTTTCTGGTCATGCTATCAAGTCCTGGGGGTATTTTATACCTCATAATCTAGCTGTTACTTAGAGCCAATGTCAGTTACATAATGGTATCAGTCATGTCATTATCAAAAGTATTCTCAATCCCTTATAGAACTTAGTAGAATTCAGCCAGTTACAGAGCATAGGAAAACTCTTTAAACTCTGTATCAGTCCAGTCCAGTTCAATATAATCAATTCAGTGTCTTCCAGTTAGGAGTAGGATTCATCACTGAGCGAACCTAGGGATAGGGGAATTTCTGTTAGTGTAGGGTTTGACCCTTAGTTGCAATCCCTGAGTTATAGAACTACGTAGCCAGCGTAGGCTGAGATAACTTCCTCCTAGATAAGGGTTGACACATCTCTCATGAGTTTTTTGGTTAGTGAGGGTTGAAAAAATGTCTTTCTTCTAGTGTGAGAAATTGTATAAGTTTTTTATGGATACAAAATTTGCCTAAATCCGATAACTGGTAAGAATTTATGATAATTTTATGTTTCATTTGTTAAACACTGTCATTCAGGCAAGTAGCATATCACGAAATGTGTCAAAATAGTAGTTGTTAGTTACCAGTGTTGCTCCGCGATGTTGGAGCGTCACGCCATAGACCCAATTCATAATTGTCAATTTCCAGTGTGTCAATACGATCCCACAGCATCGTGGCGCGATTCCATTTTGCAATCAAAGTGGACACGTGATAGCACCGTGTCGTTCCACCATGCAATTTCCCATTTGTCATTTTCCAGTGGCCTGAAACGACAGTGGCGCATCGCGCTAGGGGTCTAAATCGAGAATTTTTTTTGAAAAAATTAAAGTTGTGCCCAGGGTTAAAACAATATTTTCGATGATTTTATTCCGCACAGATAAGGGATTTAAGCCCAAAAACATGAAAAACCCTTCATTATTGACTTTTCCCCCAAAATTAAATGTTATTTCTCTCTCAAGAAAACAAACCCTAGCTCTCAATAATCAAGGTCAATCCCAATAATCTCTCTAAGAACACATAAAATTAAGGTATATTACATGTTCATCCATGGACCCTTACCTTCCATGGAGCCCAAGAATTCCACTTTTAAAATATAAGATTTATGATTTATGATTTCCATGTTTGAATTAGATTGAATCCATGTTCATGTTGTTGTTTGGGTTTTAATCCATAATTTAGATTACATGTTCAAAGAATTGATCCTAGTATGTGTTGAATTACATGATATTCGTAATATTTCCATGTGTTTGATAAATTGTCTATGAGAATGAAATAATGCCATTATAGCATGCTAAAATAGATTCCCCATTCATGTACAAGTTAATGCATTATAAATGTTTGCGTGAATGTCTCTATGAATGAAATATGGCCAAGTGAACATTGTTATGTTATTCAAGATTAGGCTTTGCTTTACTTTTCATTCTATCGAGTCCTGGAGGTATTTTATACCCGACAATCAAGTTGTTACTTAGATCCAGTTTTAGTTGCAAAATATTATCATCCATGTCATTATCAGTAGTACTCTCAGTCCCTTACATAACTCAGTAGAATTTAGTTAGTTACAGAACATAGGAAAACTCATTAAACTTTGTATCAGTCCAGTCCAGTTCATTATGATCAGTTCAATGTCTTCAAGTTGGGAGTAGAATTCTACACCTAGCAAACCCAGGGATGGTGGCATTTCTGTTAGTGTAGGGTTTGACTCGTAATAGCAATCCCTGAGTTACAGAACAACGTAGCCAAATTAGGTTGAGATGACTTCCTACAAGATAAGGGTTGACACAACTCTCATGAGTTTTCTTATTAGAGAGGGTTGACAAAATGTCTTCCTTCTAGTGAGGTAAATTGAATAAACATTCCATTGATACAAAATTTATCTAAATCCAATAACTGGGTAAGAAGTTATGGTAATTTTATGTCTCAGTCATTAAACACCGTCATTCAGGAAAGTAGCACATCGCGGAGTGTGTCAAAATTGCAATTGTAAGTTTTCAGTGTTTCTTTGTGATGTTGGCGAGTCATGCCATAGACCCAGTTCATAATTGTCAATTTTTAGTGTGTCAACGCGATCCCAGCGCGTCGCGGTGCTCTTCCAGTTCGCAATGTAAGTGGCAACATGATACCACCACGTCGCACCACTATGAAATTTCCTAGTTGTCATTTTCTAGTGGCCTGGCACGATAGTGGTGCATCGCGTTAGGGGTCCAATTTGGGAAAATTTCATGGAAAAATTAAAGTCGCAACCAGGGTTAAAACAGTCTTTTCTATGATTTAATTTTACTCAAATGTGGGATTTAAGCCCAAAAAATATGGAAAACCCTTCATTATTGACTTTTCCCCCAAAATCAATAGGTATTTCTGACTCAAGAAAACAAACCGTAGTTCTTAATAATCAAAGTCAACCCCAAGAATCTGTAACAACCCAAATTTCGGGCTAGAACAAAAATCATCATTTCTACGTGTAGATGTTCCAAAAGCCATTAATCCTATGAATATTTGGTATATTAATCAATTATGTATTGTGGGAGCCTATTTGAGCATGAATTGACATCATAGATATCCCCTAAATCAAGGTCAAGTTGAAAGCTTTCCTATCGTTTGAGTTTTAGTGTGCATCAAAACTTGAGTTGACTTCAATCTACCATAACTACTTGCATATGACAAACTGAGTGGCCTACTATATATCAAATGAAATATCTTCGAATTATGTTTCCAATGATATCAATTTTGCCTTAATTCGATATCGAAGCAAAAAGTTATGCCCATTTTACTCCAGCATGTCAGCCTGGAAAACTGAGTGACGACATTTCTAATAAGTTATCACAAGTGTGATGACTTATCACGAATGTAGTTAGCCTTAGGAAGAATTCAGTCCCCAGTGATGACATTTCTGATAAGTTATCACAAGTGTGACGAATTATAACGAATGTCGTCAGCCTTAGGCAGAATCCAGCCCCCAGTGATGACATTTTTGGTAAGTTATCACAAGTGTGATGACTTATCACAAATGTTGTAAGCCTTAGGAAGAATTCCATCAATTCCATCCCCCCAGTGATGACATTTGTGATGACTTATCATAAGTCTGACGGCATATCACAAATGTAGTCAGCCTTATATTTTCAGCAACTGGGAAGCGGTTTAGTAAGGGTATTTTGGTTTTTTTCCTTTACTTCCCACGACTTATAACCCGAAAGGAGCGTATTATCTTCCATTCTATTTAGTGAAACTTCTCAAAATTCTCTGCACACCTTCGACCACAAGGTTTGGGTTTCAACATAAAAACCCAATTATCTAGAGATTCAACCGTGAGAATTCAATAATTCTTGCATATTTGAATTCCCCGTTAAGAGGGATACGAGGGACACCCAATAGTTTTTTAATAACCTTTCATAATTTTTGATCTCATCCAAAAGCTTCAAGTTTAACGTATGTGGGTTTTGAACAAGAACACCCTTTCGTTCTTGTGCCCAAAAGTTTTAGTTTTTCTTAAAGAATTTCGTATTTCCAAGATGAATTTATATTATTTTGCTATATTTCAATTTTATGAGATTATAAAATTGTTCAAGTCTTGAATTGCATGATTATCTTGTTTAATTATGATATAAATTGAGAATTCATGATATAAATTGTGCATTCCTATATTGATTTCATATTTTCAAGTATTCCCAAGGCTTGTTGTTATGAGTTGAGCCTTATTGTTGAATTATGAGTTTTGAGAATGAGTTGTTGATGACTTTTAAAGAATTGCAAGTAGTATGTCCATATTTCCATTATTATGAGATCTTTAATGCTTTAATGACAAGTCTCCCAAGATTTCAAGAAAGAAGTGAGTTTTGATCCTAAGTTAAGAAAGAAATCCACATTCTTGATTTTTGAGATAAAGGTGATGCGTTTTGTCTCCCATTGCATATTATTGAAATGTTTTAATATGGATTTTATAAAGTTTTGAACTATGTATGGGAGTAGTATTTAGCACCAAGTTGGGCTTGATTTCGAGGTCTTATGCCCCAGAACTACGTGCCCTCGTAGGTTTCTGATATACCTCAAGTGGGTTTAGATAGTGATCACTAAAGTTAAGGTTCTATGTGATGGCAAGGATTGAACAACTCTCCCCACCATAGGTAAGACGTTGGACTCCATGTAGCTCACATGGATTATGTCGGTTATAAGAAACTCCCAAAGATATCCCCCATTCTTGTAATAGTTTTATTGATTTAAAGTATTGAGATAAATAGTTTACTATACACAATGAGTTTCAGATTTCATCTAGCTTACAAGTTTTGAGAATAAGTGGAGAATACAGATTTTAGAAGAAAGTTAAATGACTCACAAGATTTATACATGTTTCATTATTCATGACTTACGAGATTTATATTTCAGATATTATTCAAGCTATGTGAGTCATTTATGTCAGCATGCATTATTTTATTAACTATGATGATATTAAGATATTGTTTACTAATTGCATTGCACCCCCATATACTCATTACATTCCCAAAGTATTGTTCCAGATATACGTGTATGTGCTACATTATCTCATTATGTAGGTACAAGACTCAGTATGCACATTTAGATTCAATCAGTTCAAAGCTTCCAGTCTGAAGGTGATGAGTCCTTTGAATTCAAGGGCTTAAGTAAGTTATACTGTTCGAGAAGTATTTTATTTTCTTTTTTCAGTCGTATTGAGTTTTGAAAGATGGGAGACATAAGATCGATATCTAAAGTCAGTATTAGTAGAGGATTCATAGACAATCATTAGAGTTAATGTATTGAGTTTCAGTTTTATTTTGTGGAAGCATAGCTGTAATCTCGTAAAGTTTTGATTTGTATTGTTTATGTTCAATTTTTTTTTATGTTGTCACTTATTTTATACAGATTTAAGCCTTTTATTCAGTTCCTTATGAGTTATGCCAATATAAGGGTTAGCTTGGGGTCACTTGTGACCTTAAGCACCGTGTGATGTCTCGGGACCCGATTTTGGGGTGTTACACACTTTTTATTAGAGCACAGAGTTCAAGGGTCCTAGGGTGTCTGTGAAGCCATGTATCGTAGAGTCTTGCAGAACGGTACGGAGATATCTGTACTTTTCTTCGAGAGGCTACAAGGCACATACGAAATGTCTCCTTTCTTTTAAGTCTTAGATCATGCTATAGAAATGTTCTTCAAGAAACCTATACAGATTCTCATCTTACTCTATCTGAACCATCTTTGCCTCATTTTTAAGGTATCAGAAGCAATCAAGCTTAAACTTTTACAGAAAGTTCTTTCTCAGATAGTCTCCACAGATAGTTATCTGATTGTAAGCGAGATAGAAAGTATCCCATCAGTTCTTTTGAGTTTCTATGATTGAAATGGTTTATTCATGATTCATAAAAGTCCTGCACTAAGCCCAAGTCAGATGTACTTCCAGATTCCTCCTCAAAATCTATAATGTAATGATATAATTCAATAACCATGTATTATTCTTGATATAGCATGATTAGTCAGTTCCATTTCCTCCCCAGATAATGCTCTCAGATTGTTTAGCAAGAAGCTTCAGAAGTCACACAAAACGGCTTGAGAGTAGCATTTTAGTATGTTATAAGACTCTCAAGATCAGAGTTATGTCCATACTCTAATGAGTCATGCAAGTAAGACTAAATAAGATGTGTATTCTTAGATCATTGAATATTGTGTGTCAAATTTCTATCTCTTATAACCTTGTTATCATTATTTTGTTGAAAAATCAAAGTCTCTTGAAGCCGTGTGAGGCCTATTTTGATTAACTAGCAACTTGTTGTGCATCTTGTTATTTGTGTGTTGGTTGAAACTTATAGAGCTACGAAAGAAGTTTAGGCGTATAGATAGGTGGATAGTAATGATGTGTAGGAGGATGTGGTAATGGATTGTAAATAAGATAGGCGATATGTTTATGATCGATTATTATTATTATGAGGTTCAAGTAGGCGAGTTATTCTTGATGTTTTATTTCATTGCTTCCAAGTGAGAACAACACTATGTATTATGTTTTAACGATTGGTGGTCATGAAGGTGGATGTGATGATTTCTGGGCTAATAATACTAGTTATAGGTAAGTGATATAATAGGTTTGAACAGTGTATACAAGAGCATATGTTTACTTGATTCATAATCAAGTTTGATGTTGCATGTATGAAGCAGAAGTACGCCCAAGGTTCTATGGGGCTGCATAATTTTTTTTGAGGATTATTGTCTGTTGTGGGGTCAGTAGTAACGTTGAGATGTTAGGTGGAGAAAGACAAGTTAGATAATGAGTAATGTTCTTGATATCTAAGTTAAGGAGTTATGATCAAAGATGTTAAGCCTTTTTTAGTAATAAAATGATTCTCATGGTTTAGAAACATAAGTTTACAAGCATGATATTGGTAGACTATGGCAGAAGTTGTATGGTCCATCAAAGGTTTGGAGATACCCATGTTAAGCGTTAAAATCTAAGTTTGAAATTTCGAAGATTTAGCTAATAAAAATAAGATTTAAAGCATTAGATGGTGTGCACTCCAACTATGGGGATGCCCATGCAGATTCAAAGTTAGTAAGTGTTCAAGTGTTATATGATGACTATTGGGGCTATAGAAAGATAAGGTGTAGCTCAGAAGTGAGTATTAGAATTTGGTTTTATCAAGTATTGTCATTTGGGTTAATTTTTTTTGTTCATGTGCGTTGCTATATCACAAACTCTAGAGTAAAGTGATTATAGTTAGACTAGAGTTTATATAGTGGTTCACATCCTTTGAGTGATGGCTTACATCTAAGGTAGAGATGATAGAACAAATAACCAAGTCAAGCCTTCAAATTCTAGTAGATGTACTAGTAAGTTGTAGAATAGCTATGAGAAAGATAAATGCTTGACACAATCTTATTTCAGTATTTTTAGTTGACCCAATAACTACTCATGCCTTACGTTCAGTTCCATGATCTTAATTCATGTTCATGCATACGATGGAGAATTATGTACTCTCCTAGTTCCCAAAAATAAGGAGTTCCAGTTATTTCAGCTGGAGGAATTACATTCCATAAGTTATGAACTTCAAATTCAGGTCTTGCAGGTCATGACTCATGTCTTCAAGCTTTACAGAATGTTCAGTCCAAATACTCAAGCAATACTTTTAATGATCAGCGAAATTTTGATTTATATCATTCATGTCCTCAGATCATACTTCTTTAATAAGTCAATGATTCTATATATTCTATTTCTCAAGCCTCAGTTGAGTGTCAAGTTATTCATAGTATACCCTCATGTTCTAATCTTCTATTACCTTTCCTCTGATCAAGATAAAGATGATAATCAGTTGCCTGGCTGGGAGAGAGTAAACATTTCTTGTTGCTGGAAGATCATTGTATGCTTATTTTAGCTAAGCATTAAAGTGTGAAGTAAGATTGAGGCCAAGAATTTAATACTCATCATGGTTAGTCAAAGTTTTATATGAGATATTTGGGTAGTTGAAATCTTATATATGTCTTCTTAGGAGTAGTGAATGGAGGTTGTTCTTGATAGAGGTTTGTAAGTAGTGACAAAGGTATTTTAAGGGAGTGTGTTTAAAAGTCATACGTGGTTATAGAAGTGAGGCTGGAACATCATGTTTGTATATTTATATGAATGCATTGCACATTAGTAAAATGTCTAGTACGAGGTTGAATGTGGTTGTTGGAGTAGTAATGAGGATTTTAATGAGATGAGAAGTTGTGAAGTGCAGGGTGTGTTGAATTATGGTTCAGACTAGTAGTACAATGTTATGTGGTGTACCTTGTGATTATGGGTTAGGCTTGAAGATGGTGAGGGAATTTAGTTTAGGTTAGGAATGAGTAGAAGGAAATATCAACGTCCTTGTTAGAATTAGAAGATGAATCAATAAGTATGGTTTTTAGGGTAAAGTCATAGTCGATAAAATATTTTAGAAGTGTATCTAAGTTTTAAGTATGGTGATGCATTGCCTAAAGAAAAGTAAAATGTGCCCCCCCAGTCTACGATTCAAAGGTCTATGATTCCAAGCTACGGAATTGTAGCAATATTGTAATCCATTATTCAGATGTCTTGTTCAGATCTTGACCAAAATTCTTGTTTCCTTCAAATCATTAGAACTCCCTAGAGGGGTGTTGAAGAATCCCTCCACCTGAGCATGAGTATCTAGTATGATTCAGTTTGGATAGACAACAATTCAGTTTAACAATCAGATATATAATTTTTATGGATTTTGATTTTTTGAACTAGCCTAGTTTTATTACCTGAAGTTTCATAATTACGGTCATTCAGAAATAGTTTTGCAATTGCAAATTCATCTCACTATATGTATCAGTCATAAGTTTCAGAATTCGAATATCTAGTCATGATTCAGTTAATAAGTATTCACCGAACGATCTTCGTTTTCCAAATATTCTAGGTCAGACATTGTGATACCCATTACGTGATCTATGCCTTGTTTTCTCATGATTTGTGCCTACATAAACTATCACCCCATAGTCTATAAGTGCGATCCCACCATAAGCACATTAAGCAAATTCTAAACTCTCAGCATGAGTCAGCTATTCATAAATAAGTAAAAAGGGAAATTTATCTCAGATTCAGACGAAGGTAACAACCTTCCTTTATTCATCTCCTCTCTAATCAAAGATTCAGTTAGATAGGTTTTCTTATCATGAGTATATGCATTTATCGAAGTATGCCATACTTTAGAAAGATATAAATTCAGTTTAATAAGTTATTTCAGCTGTGTATCACCAGTTTTCTCTGTATTCTTAACCTAACGAGCAATATTCGGGGATGAATGATCCCAAGGGGGAGAAAATGTAACACCCCACATTTCAGGCTAGAATGGAAACTGTAATTTCTACGTGTAGATGTTACAAAAGCCATAAATCATATGAAAATTTGGTATGTTAATAAATTATGTAGTTTGGGAACCTATTTGAGCATGAATTGAGATCATAGAGATCCCCTAACTCAAGGTCAAGTTGAAAGCATTCCTATCGTTCTAGTTTTAGAGAGCGTCAAAACTTGAGTCGACTTCAATCGACCATAACTCCTTGTATATGATTACTTGGGTGGCCTACTATATATCTAATGGATATCTTCGAATTATCTTTCCAACGATATCAATTTCTCCTAAATCCGATATTGAAGCAAAAAGTTATGCCCATTTTACTCCAACATGTCAGGCTGGAAAACTGAATGATGACATTTCTGATAAGTTATCATAAATGTGACGACTTATCACGAATGTCATCATCCTTAGGCAGAATCCTTCCCTCAGTGATGACATTTCTGATGAGTTATCATAGTTGTGATGAATTATCACGAATGTCATCAGCCTTAGGAAGAAATACATTAGATCCAGCCCCCTAGTGACGACAACTGTGATAACTTATCACAAGTATGACGGCCTATCACAAATATCGTCAGCCTTAGATTTCCAGCAACTCAGAAATGATTTAGTAAGGGTATTTTGATCTTTTTCCTTTACTTCCCACGACTTATAACCCTCAAGGAGCGTATTATATTCCATTCTCTTTAGTTAAACATCTTAAAATTCTCTGCACGCCTTCAACCACAAGGTTAGGGTTTATACATAAAAACCCAATTATCTAGAGATACAATCGTAAAAATTCAATAATTCTTGCATATTTGAATTCCCCATTAAGAGGGCTACGATGGACACCGAATAGATTGTGAATAACCTTCCAAAACTTTTGAAGTCACCCAAAAGCACCAAGTTTAAGGTATGTGGGTTTTGAACAAGAACACCCTTTCGTTCTTGTGCCCAAAATTTTTAGTTTTTCTTAAAGAATTTTGTATTTCCAAGATGAATTAATATTATTTTGCTATATTTCAAGTTTAAGAGATTATGAAATTGTTCAAGTCTTGAATTGTATGATTATCTTGTTTAATTATGATATAAATTGAGAGTTCATGATATAAATTGCACATTCCTATATTGATTTCATATTTTCAAGTATTCCCAAGACTTGTTGTTATGATTTGAGCCTTATTGTTGAATTATGAGTTTTAAGAATGAGTTGTTGATGACTTTTAAAGAATTGCAACAAGTATGTTCATATTTCCATTATTATTAGATCTTTAAGGCTTTAATGATAAGTCTATCAAGATTTCAAGAAAGAAGTGAGTTTTGACCCTAAGTTAAGAAAGAAATACACATTCTTGATTTTGAGATAAAGGGGATGCGTTTTGGCTCCCATTGCGTATTATTGAAAATTTTTAAGGTGGAGTTTCTAATGTTCTGAGCTATGTATGGGAATATTATTTGGCATCGATTTGGGATTGATTTCGAGTTCTCATGCCCCAGAACTATCTGCCCCCGTAGGTTTCTGATATACCCCAAGTGGGTTAAGATAGTGTTCACCAAAGTTAAGGTTCTATCCGATGGCAAGGATAGAATAGCTCTCTCCAACGTGGGTAATACATTGGACTCCATGTATCTCACATGGTTTATTTCGGTTAGAAGAAACTCCCAAAGATGTCCCTCACTCTTGAAATAGTTTTATTGATTTAAAGTATTGAGATAAAGAGTTTACTGTACAGAATGAGTTTCAGATTTTATCTAGCTTACAAGTTTTGAGAATAAGTGGAGAATACTGATTTTAGAAGCAAGTTAAATGACTCACCAGATTTATACATATTTCATTAATCAAGATTTATATTTAATATATTATTCAAGCTATGTGAGTCATTTATGTCGGCATGCATAATTTTATAAACTATGATGATATTGAGATATTGTTTACTTGTTGCATTGCACCCCCTATATACTTAGTACATTCCCAAAGTGATGATCCACATACACATCTATGTGCTACATTGTCTCATAATGTAGGTACAAGACTTAGTATGCACATTCAGATTCTGTCAATTCGAAGCTTTCAGTCAGCAGGTGATGAGTCCTTTTAATTCAAGGGATTAAGTTAGTTATACTGTTCGAGAAGTATTGTATTTTCTTTATTCAGTCGTCTGGAGTTTGTATAGTTGGGCGTCATGACCTGGCTATTTAAAGTTCATACTAGTAGAGGATTCATAGACAATCAGTACAGTTAAGGTATTTACTTTTAATTTTATTTTGTGAAAGCATAGCTGTAATCTTGTAATGTTCAGATTTGTATTGTTCAAGTTCAGAAAAGTTTTGTGTTGTCACTTATTTTATACAGATTTAAGCATTTTATTCAGTTGTTTATGAGTTATGCCTATAGAAGGGTTAGCTTGGGGTCACTTGTGACCCTAAGCACCGTGTGACATCACGGGACCCAATTTTGGGGTGTTACAAACTTTTTATTAGAGCACGGAGTTCAAGTGTCCTAGGGTGTCTGTGAAGTCGTGTCTAGTAGCGTCTTGCAGAATGGTACAGAGATATTTGTACTCTTCTTCAAAAGGCTACAAGGCACTTAGGAAATGTCTTTATTCTTTCAAGTATCATATCATGCTATAGAAATATTCTTTAATAAACCTATATAGATTCTTATCTTACTCTATCCGAACCATCTCTACCTCATTTTTAAGGTATCAGAAATAGTCAAGCTTAAATCTTTACAGATAGTCTCCACAGATAGTTATTGGATTGTAAGCGAGCTAGAAAGTATCCCATCAGTGCTTTTGAGTTCCGATGATTGATGTGCTCTATTCATGATCCATAAAAGTCCTGCACTAAGCCCAACTCAGATGTACTTCTAGATTCCTACTCAGAATCTATAATGTAAAGATATATTTCCCTATCAATGTATTATTCTTGAGATAGCATGATTAGTAAGTTCCAGTTCCTCCTCGAATAACGCTCTCAGATTATCTAGCAAGAAGCTTTAGAAGTCACACAAAGTTGCTTGAGAGTAGCATTCTAGTATGCTATAAGTCTCTTAAGATCAGAGTTATGTCCTCACTCTGATGAGTCATGCAAGTAAAACTGAATAAGATGTGTATTCTTAGATCATTGAATATTGTGTGTCAAGTATCTATCTCTTGTAACCTTGTTATCATTATTTTGTTGAAAAATCAATGTCTAGTGAAGCCGTGTGAGGCCTATTTCAATTCACTAGCAACTTGTTGTTTTTGTGTTTGTTGAAACTTGTAGAGCTACAAAAGAAGTTTAGGTGTATAGATAGGTGGATAGTAATGATGTGTACAAGGAGGATTTGGTAATGGATTGTAAATAAGATCGGCCATATGTTTATGATCGATTATTGTTATTATAAGGTTCAAGTGGGCTAGTTAATATTGTTGTTTTATTTTATAGCTTCAAAATGAGAACAACACTATGTATAAGGTTTGAACGATTGGTGGTCATGAAGGTGGATGTGATGATTTCTTAGCTAATAATACTAGTTATAGGGAAGTGATAAAATAGGCTTAAACAGTGTATGCAAGAGCATAAATTTACTTGATTCGTAATCAAGTTTGACGTTATATGTATGATGCAGAAGTATGCCCAAGGTTCTATGGGGATGCATGATTTTTTTTTAGGATTATTGTATGTTGTGGGGTCAGTAGTACCGTTGATATATTAAGTGGAGAAAGACAAGTTAGATAATGAGTAATGTTCTTGATAGCTAAGATAAGGAGTTATGATCGAAAATGTTTAGCCTTTTTAAGTATGAATGTGATTCTCATGGTTTAGAAACATAAGTTTACAAGCATGATATTGGTAGACTATGATAGAATTTGTATGGTCCATCAGAGGATTGGAGATACCCATGTTAAGCGTTAGAATCTAAGTTTGAAATTTCAAAGATCTAGCTAATAAGAATAAGAGTTAAAGAACTAGATGGTGTGCACTCCAACTATTGGGATGCTCATGCAGATTCAAAGTTAGTAAGTGTTCAAGTGTTATATGATAACTATTAGGGCTATAGAAAGATAGGGTGTAGCTCAAAAGTGAGTATTGGAATTTGATTTTACGCTTTCAAGTGTAGTCATTCGGGTTAAGTGCTTTTGTTCATGTGCATAGCTATATCCCATACTCTAGAGTAAAGTGATGTAGTTAGACTAGAGTTTATATATTGGTTCACTGCCTTAAAGTGATGGCTTACATCTAATGGGGAGATGATAGCACACGTAACCAAGTCAAGCCTTCAGATTCTAGTAAATGTACCAGTAAGTTGTAGAATAGCTGTGAGAAAGAATAATGCTTGACACAATCTTATTTCAGTATTTTCAGTTGTCCCAATATCTACTCATGACTTACATTCATTTCCATGATCTTAATTCATGTTCATGCATATGATGGAGAATTACGTACTCTGCTAGTTTCCAAAAATAAGGAGTTCTAGTTCTTTCAGCAATTGGAATCACATTCCATAAGTTATGAACTTCAAATTCAGGTCTTGCAGCTCATGACTCATGTTCTCAAGCTTTACAGAATGTTCAGTCCAAATACTCAAGCAATACTTTTAATGATCAGCGAAATTCAGATTTATATCTTACATGTCCTTAGATCATACTTCTTTGATAAGTCCATGATTTTATATATTTTATTCCTCAAACCTAAGTTGAGTGTCAAGTTATTAATAGTATACCCTCATATTTTGGGCCCTAATGTTCTAACCTTCTATTACCATTCCTCCGGTCAAGATAGTGATGATAATCAATTTCCTGGATGGGAGAAAGTAAACATTTCTTGTTGCTGGAAGATCGTTGTATGCTTATTTTAGCTAAGGCGGTAAAGTGTGAAGTAAGATTAAGGCTAAGTCTTTAATACCCATCATTGTTAGTCGAAGTTTTATATGAGATATTTGGGTAGTTGAAATGTTATGTATGTCTTCTTAGAAGTAGTGCATGGAAGTTGTTCTTGATAGAGGTTTGTAAGTTGTGACAAAGGTATTTTAAGAGAGTGTGTTTATAAGGCATATGTGGTTATATAAGTGAGGCTAAAACATCATATTTGTATATTTAGATGAACGCACTGCACATTAGTAAAATGTCTAGTACGATGTTGAATGTGGTTATTGGAGTAGTAATGAGGATTTTCATGAGATTAAAAGTTGTGAAGTGTAGGGTGTATTGAATTATGGTTCATACTAGCAGTACAATGTTATGTGATGTACCCTATGATTGTGGGTTAGGCTTAAAGATGGTGAGGGAATTTAGTTTAGTTTTGACATGAGTAAAAAGAAATATCAACGGCCTTGTTAGAATTAGAAGATGAATCAATAAGTATGGTTTTTAGGGTAAAGGAATAGTCGATAGAATATTTTAAAACTGTGTCTAAGTTTTAAGTAAGGTGATATATTGCCTAAAGCCAAGTAAATTCTACCCCCCAGTCTACGATTCAAAGGTCTATGATTCCAAGCTATGGAATTGTAGAAATATTGTAATCCCTTATTCAGATGTCTTGTTCACATCTTGACCAAAATTCTTGGATCCTTCAAATCATTAGTACTCCCTTGATGTGTTTTGAAGAAACCCTCTACTTAAGCTTGAGTATCTAGTATGATTCAGTTTGGATAGACAATAGCTAGTTTAATAATCAGGCTCATAATTTTTATGGATTTCAATTTTTTGAACTAGCCTAGTTTTACTACCTGAAGTTTCATAAGTACGGTCATTCCGAAATAGTTTTGCAATTGCAAATTCAGGTCAGTATATGTATCAGGCATCAGTTTCAGAATTTGGATATCTAGTGAAGATTCAGTTCATAAGTATTCACCGAACGATCTACGTTTTCCAAGTATTCCATCTCAGACATTGTGATACCCATTGTGTTATCTTATCCTTGTTTTCTCATGATTTATGACTGCATAAACTATCACCCCGTAGTCTATAAGTCCAATCGCACCATGAGCACATCAAGAAAATTCTAAACTCTCAGCATGAGTCAGCTCTTCATAAATAAGTAAAAAGGGAAAGTTAGCTCAAATTCAGACGAAGGTAACAACCTTTCTTCATTTATCTCCTCTCAAATCAAAGATTCAGTAAGATATGTATGCTTACCATTAGTTTATGCATTCATCAAAGTTTGCCAAAGTTTCAAAAGATATAAATTTAGTTTAATAAGTTATTTCAGTTGTGTATCCCTAGTTTTCTCTGTATTCTTAACCTAATGAGCAATATTCGGGGATGAATGATCCCAAAGGGGAGATAATATAACACCCCACATTTTGGGCTAGAACATAAACCATAATTTCTACGTGTAGATGTTAAAAAATCCATAAATCTAATGCAAATTTGGTATGTTAATCAATTATTTAGTGTGGGAACCTATTTGAGCATGAATTGAAATCATAGATATCCCCTAACTCAAGGTCAAGTTATAAACTTTCCTATTGTTCGAGTTCTAGTGAGCGTCAAAACTTGAGTCAATTTCAATCGACCACAACTCCTTGTATATGATGAACTAGGTGGCCTACTATATATTAAATAAAGATCTTCGAATTATCTTTCGAATGATATCAATTTCACCTAAATTCGATATCGAAGAAAAAAGTCATGCCCATTTTACTCCAACATGTCATCCTGGAAAACCGAATGACGACATTTCTGATAAGTTATCACAAGTGCGATGACTTATCACAAATGTCGTCAAGCTTAGGCAGAATCCATCCCCCAGTGATGACATTTCTGATAAGTTATCACAAGTGTGATGATGTATCATGAATGTCGTCAGCCTGAGGTAGAAATCCATAAATTCCAGCCCTCTAGGGACAACATTTGTTACGACTTATCACAAGTGTGACGGCCTATCACAAATTTCAGAAGCCGTAGATTTTAAGCATCTCGGAAATGGTTTAGTAAGGTCATTTTGATCTTTTTCCTTCACTTCCTACCTCAAGGAGCATATTAGCTTCCATTCTCTTTAGTTAAACATCTCAAACTTCTCTGCACAACTTCAACCACAAGGTTAGGGTTTCAACATAAAAACCCAATTATCTAGAGATTCAATTGTGAGAATTCGATAATTCTTGCATATTTGAATTCCCCATTAAGAGGGCTAGGAGGGACACCCAATAGTTTGTGAATAACCTTCCAGAATTTTTAAAGTCACCCAAAAACTCCAAGTTTAAGGTATGTGGGTTTTGAACAAGAACACCATTTTCGTTCTTCTGCCCAAAAGTTTTAGTTTTTCTTAAAGAATTTCGTATTTTTAAGATTAATTAATATTATTTTCCTATATTTCAAGTTTATGCGATTATGATATTATTCAAGTCTTGAATTGCATTATTATCTTGGTTAATTATGATATAAATTGAGAGTTCATGATATAAATTGCACATTCCCATATTGATTTCATATTTTCAAATATTCCCAAGACTTGTTGTTATGAGTTGAGCCTTATTGTTGAATTATGAGTTTTGAGAATGAGTTGTTGATGACCTTTAAATAATTGCAAGAAGTATGTTAATATTTTCATTATTATGAGATTCTTAAAGCTTTAATGATAAGTCTATAAAGATTTCAAGAAAGAAGTGAGTTTTGACCCTAAGTTAAGAAACAAATCCACATTCTTGATTTTGAGATAATGGGGAAGAATTTTGGCTCCCATTGCATATTATTGAAAAGTTTTAAGGTGGATTTTTCAAAGTTCTGAGCTATTTATGGGAGTAGTATTTGGAACCGAGTTGGGATTGATTCTGAGGTCTGATTCCCTAGAATTACTTTACCCCTTAGGTTTCTGAGGTTCCCCAAGTAGGTTAAGATACTGATCACCAAAGTTATGGTTCTATCCGAAGGAAAGGATAGAACAACTCTCTCCAACATGGGTAAGACGTTGGACTGCATGTATGTCATATGGTTTATGTTGGTTAGAAGAAATCCCCAAAGATATCCCCCACTCTTGAAATAGTTTTATTGATTTAATGTATTGAGATAAAGAGTTTACTAAACAGAATAAGTTTCAGATTTTATTTAGCTTACAAGTTTTTAGAATAAGTCGAGATTACTGATCTTAGAAGCAAGTTAAATTACTCACGAGATTTATACATGTTTCATTATTCTTGATTTACGAGATTTATATTTCATATATTATTCAAGCAATGTGAGTCATTTATGTCGGCATGCAAAATTTTATAAACTATGATTATATTGAGATATTGTTTACTTATTGCATTTCACCCCCATAAACTTAGTACATTCCCAAAGTGATGACATTTAGATTCAGTCAGTTCAAAGCTTCCAGTCAGTAGGTGATGAGTCCTTTTGATTCAAGGGCTTAAGTCAGTTATACTGTTCGAGAAGTATTGTATTTTATTTATTCAGTCGTATGGAGTTTGGATAGTTAGGAATCATGACCCAGCTATCTAAAGTTTGTACTAGTAGAGGCTCCATAGACAGTCATTAGAGTTAATGTATTTAGTTTCTGTTTTATTTTATAAAAACAGAGCTATAATATTGTAAATTTCAGATTTGTATTGATCAAGTTCTGTAAAGTTTTATGTTCTCGCTGATTTTATACAGATTTAAGAATTTTATTCAGTTGCTTATGAGTTATGCTAGTAAAAGGGTTTGCTTGGGGTCACTTGTGACCCTAATCACCGTGTGACATCTCGCGACTCGATTTCAGGGTGTTAAAAAACTTGGTATCAGAGCACAAAGTGCAAGTATACTAGGGTGTCTGTGAAGCCGTGTTTAGTAGAGTCTTGCGGAACAGTACGAACACTTCTTTACTCTTTTTTGAGAGGCTACAAGGCACTTAGGAAATGTCTTCATTCTTTATAGTCTCAGATCGTGCTATAGAAATGTTATTTAAGAAACCTACACAGATTCTCATCTTACTCTATTCGAGCCATCTCTGCCTTATTTTCAAGGTATCAAAAATAGTCAAGCTTAAATCTTTAAAGATAGTGCTTTCTTAGATAGTCTCCACAGATAGTTATCAGATTATAAGTGAGCTAGAAAGTAACCCATCAGTGCTTTTGAGTCTCGATGATTGAAGTGCTCTATTCATGATTCATAAAAGTTGTGAGCTAAGCCCAAGTCAGATATACGTCCTGATTCCTCCTTAGAATCTATAATGTAAAGCTACACTTCCCTATCCATGTATTATTCTTGAGATAGCATGATTAGTAAGTTCTAGTTCCTCCCCAAATAATGCTCTCAGATTATCTAGCAAGAAGCTTCAGAATTCACACAAAACGACTTGAGAGTAGCATTCTAGTGTGTTATAAGTCTTTCAAGATCAGAGTTATGTCCTCACTCTTATGAGCCATGCAAGTAAGACTGAATAAGATGTGTATTTTTAGATCATTGAATATTGTGTGTCAAGTTTCTATCTCTTGTAACATTGTTATCATTGTTTTGTTGAAAAATTAAAGTCTAGTGAAGCCGTGTGAGGACTATTTTGATTCACTTGCAACCTTTTGTGCATCTTATTATTTTTGTGTTGGTTGAAACTTATAGCGCTACAAAAGAAGTTTAGGTGTATAGATAGGTGGATAGTAATGATGTGTAGATGAGGAGGTGGTAATGTATTGTAAATAAGATAAGCCATATGTTTATGATCGATTATCATTATTATGAGGTTCAAGTGGGGTAGTTATTCTTGATTTTTTATTTTATAGATTACAAGTGAGAACTGCACTATGTATTAAGTTTGAACGATTGGTTTTCATGAAGGCAGAATTGATGATTTCTTGGCTAATAATACTAGTTATAGGGAACTGATATAATAGGCTTGAATAGTGTATGCAATAGGATAAGTTTACTTGATTCGTAATCAAGTTTGACGTTATATGTATGATGCAGAAGTATGCCCAAGGTTCTATGGGGATGCATGATTTTTTTTGAGGATTATTGTATGTTGTGGGGTCAGTAGTACCGTTGATATATTAAGTGGAGAAAGACAAGTTAGATAATGAGTAATGTTCTTGATAGCTAAGATAAGGAGTTATGATCGAAAATGTTTAGCCTTTTTAAGTATGAATGTGATTCTCATGGTTTAGAAACATAAGTTTACAAGCATGATATTGGTAGACTATGACAGAAGTTATATGGTCCATCAAAGGTTTGGCGATACCCATGTTAAGTGTTAGAATCTAAGTCTAAAATTTCAAAAATTTAGCTAATAGGAATAATAGTTGAAGCACTAGATGGTGTGCTCTACAACAATGTGGATGCTCATGAAGATTCAAAGCTAGTAAGTGTTCAAGTGTTATATGATGAATGTTGGGGCTATAGAAAGATAGGGTGTAGTTCAGAAGTTAGTATTAGAATTTGGTTTTACGATTTCAAGTGTAGTCATTCGGGTTAAGTGCTTTTGTTCATGTGCATAGCTATATCCCATACTCTAGAGTAAAGTGATGTAGTTAGACTAGAGTTTATATATTGGTTCACTGCCTTAAAGTGATGGCTTACATCTAATGGGGAGATGATAGCACACGTAACCAAGTCAAGCCTTCAGATTCTAGTAAATGTACCAGTAAGTTGTAGAATAGCTGTGAGAAAGAATAATGCTTGACACAATCTTATTTCAGTATTTTCAGTTGTCCCAATATCTACTCATGACTTACATTCATTTCCATGATCTTAATTCATGTTCATGCATATGATGGAGAATGTTCCAAAAGAATGAGGAGTTCCAGTTCTTTCAGCAGTTGGAATCATATTCCATAAGTTATGAACTTTCAATTAAAGTCATGCAACTCATGACTCATGTACTCAAGCTTTACAGAATGTTCAATCCAAGTACTCAAGAAATACTTTAATGATCTATTAAATTCGGATTGATATCTTACTTGTCCTAAGATCATATTTCTTTGATAAGTTCATGATTCTATATATTCTATTCCTTAAGACTCAGTTTAATGTCAAGTTATTCATAGTATCCCTTTATATTTTGGGCCCTCATGTTCTAATCTTCTATTATCTTTCCTCCGGTCAAGATAGTGATGATAATTAGTTGTCTGGTTGGGAGAGAGTAATCATTTCTTGTTACTGGAAGGTCGTTGTATGCTTACTTTAGCTAAGGCAGTAAAGTGTGAAGTAAGATTGAAGCCAAGTATTTAATACCCGTCATAGTTAGTCGAAATTTTATATGAGATGTTTGGGTAGTTGAAATCTTATGTATGTCTTCTTAGGAGTAGTGCATGGATGTTGTTCTTGATAGAGGTTTGTAAGGTATGACAAAGGTATTTTAGGGGAGTGTGTTTAGAAGTGCATATGTGTTTATAGAAGTAAGGATGGAACATCATATTTGTATATTTAGATGAATGCACTGCACATTAGTAAAATGTCTAGTACGAGATTGAATGTGGTTGTTGGAGTAGTAATGAGGATTTTCATGAGATGATAAGTTGTGAAGTGAAGGGTGTGTTGAATTACGGTTCAGACTAGTAGTACAGTGTTATTGGTGTATCCTGTGATTATGGGTTAGGCTTGAAGATGATGAGGAAATTTAGTTCAGTTTAGACATGAGTAGAAGGAAATTTCAACTGCCTAGTTATAATTAGAAGATGAATCAATAAGTATGGTTTTTAGGGTAAAGGAATAGTCGATAGTATATTTTAGAAGTGTGTCTGTGTTTTAAGTAAGGTGATGCATTGCCTAAAGACAAGTAAATTATACCCCTTCCCCAAGTCTACGATTCAAAAGTCTATGATTCCAACCTATGGAATTGTAGCAATATTGTAATCCCTTATTCAGATGTCTTCTTCAGATCTTGACCAAAATTCTTTGCTCCTTCAAATAGTTAGAACTACCTAGATGGGTGTTGAAGAAACCCTCCACTTAATCATGAGTATCTAGCATGATTCAGTTTAGATAGACAATAGTTCAATTTAACAATCAAGTACATAGATTTCTATGGATTTCCATTTTTTGAACTAGCCTAGTTTTAATACCTGAAGTTTCATAAGTACGGTCATATCGAAATAGTTTTACAATTGCAAATTCAGCTCAGTATATGTGCCAGTCATCAGTTTCAGAATTCGGATATCTAGTCATGATTTAGTTCATAAGTATTCACCAAACGATCTTTGTTTTCCAAGTATTCCACGTCAGACACTGTGATACCCATTGTATGATCTTAGCCTTGTTTTCTCATGATTTGTTCCTGCATAAACTATCACTCCGTAGTCTATAAGTGTGATCGTACCATGAGCACATCAAGCAAATTTTAAACTCTTAGTATGAGTCAGCTCTTCATAAATAAGTATAAAGGGCAAGTTAGCTCAGATTCAGACGAAGGTAACAACCTTCCTTCATTCAGCTCCTCTCTAATCAAGGATTCAGTTAGAAAGCTATTCCTATCATGAGTATATGCATTCTTAGATGTATGCCAAAGTTTAGAAACATATAGATTTAGTTGAATATGTTATTTCTGCTGTTCATCCTCAGTTTTCTCTATATTCTTAACCTAATGAGCAATATTCGGGGTCGAATGATCCCAAGGGGGAGATAATGTAACACCCCGCATTTCGGTCTAGAACAAAAATAGTCATATATACGTGTAGATGTTCCAAAAGCCATAAATCCTATGCAAATTTGGCATGTTAATCAATTATGTAGTTTAAGAACCTATTTGAGCATTAATTGAGATCATAGAGATCCCCTAACACAAGGTCAAGTTGAAAGCTTTCCTATCATTCAAGTTTTAGTGAGTGTCAAAACATGAGTCAACTTGAATCGACCATAACTCCTTGTGTATGAAGAACTGGGTGGCCTACTATATATCTAATGAAATATCTTTGAATAATCTTTCCAATGATATCAATTGCTCCTAAATTTGATTTTGAAGAAAAAAGTTATGCCCATTTTACTCCAGCATGTCATCCTGGAAAACTGAGTGACGATATTTCTGATAAGTTATCACAAGTGTGATGACTTATAATGAATGTCTTCAGCCTTAGGAAGAATCCATCCCCCAGTGACGATATTTCTGATAAGTTATCACAGGTGTGATGACTTATCAGGAATGTCATCAGCCTTAGGCAGAATCTATCCCCAGTGATGATATTTATGATAAGTTATCACAAGTGTGATGACTTATCCCGAATGTCGTCAGCCTTAGGCAGAAATCCAGAAATTCCAGCCCCCCAGTGACGACATTTGTCACGACTTATCACAAGTCTGACGGCCTATCATAAATGTCGTCAGCCTTAGATTTTCAAGAACTGGGAAGCGGTTTAGTAAGGGTATTTTGGTCTTTTTCCTTCAGTTCCCATGACTTATAACCCTCAAGGAGCGTATTTTCTTCCATTCTCTTTAGATAAACATCTCAAAATTCTCTACACACCTTCAACCACTAGGTTTGGGTTTCAACATAAAAACCCAATTATCTAGACATTCAACTATGACAATTCGATAATTATTGCATAATTGAATTCCCCATTAAGAGGGCTACGAGGGATACCCAATAGTTCGTGAATAACCTTCTATAATTTTTGAAGTCATCCAAAAGCTCCAAGTTTAAGTTATGTGGGTTTTGAACCAAAAGTTTTAGTTTATTTTAAAGAATTTCGTATTTCCAAGTTGAACTCATATTATTTTTCTATATTTCAAGTTTATGAGATTATGAAATTGTTCAAGTCTTTAATTGCATGATTATCTTGTTTAATTATGATATAAATTGATAATTCATGATATAAATTGCACATTCCTATATTGATTTCATATTTTCAAGTATTCCCATGACTTGTTGTTATGAGTTGATCCTTATTTTTGAATTATGAATTTTGAGAATGAGTTTTTGATGACTTTTAAAAAATTGCAAGAAGTATCTTCATATTTCGATTATTATGAGATCTTTAAAGATTTGATGATAAGTCTATCAAGATTTCAAGAAAGAAGTGAGTTTTGACCCTAAGTTAAGAAAGAAATCCACATTCTTGATTTTGAGATAAAGGGGATGCATTTTCGCTCCCATTGCATATTATTGAAATGTTTTAAGGTGTATTTTATAAAGTTCTTAGCTAAGTAAGACAGTAGAATTTATAAATGAGTTGGGCTTGATTCTGAGGTCTCATGCCCTAGAACTAGATACCCCCGTTGGTTTCTGATATACCCTAAGTGGGTTAAGATAGTGATCACTAAAGTTAAGATTTTATCCGATGGCAAGGATAGAACAGCTCTCCCCAATGTGGGTAAGACGTTGGACTCCATGTAACTCACAGGGTTTATTTCGGTTAGAAGAAAGTCCCAAAGATGTCCCCCACTCTTGAAATAGTTTTATTGATTTAAAGTATTGAGATAAAGAGTTTACTATACAGAATGAGTTTCAGATTTCATCTAGCTTACAAGTTTTGAGAATAAGTGGAAAATATAGATTTTAGAAGAAAGTTAAATGACTCCTGAGATTTATTTATGTTTCATTATTCATGATTTATGAGATTTATATTTCAGATATTATTCAAGCTATGTGAGTCATTTATGTCAACATGCATAATTTTATAAACTATGATGATATTGAGATATTGTTTACTTATTGCATTACACCCCCATATACTCAGTACATTCCTAAAGTTCTGATCCACATATATGTCTATGTGTTATATTGTCTCATAATGTAGGTACAAGACTTAGTATGCAAATTCAGATTCAGTCAGTTCAAAGCTTCCAGTCAGCCGGTGATGAGTCATTTTGATTCAAGGGCTTAAGTCAGTTATATTGTTCGAGAAGTATTGTATTTTCTTTATTCAGTCGTATTAAGTTTGGATAGTTCGGAGTCATGACCCGTCTATCTAAAGTCAGTACTAGTTGAGGCTTCATAGATAGTCAGTAGAGTTAATGTATTCAGTTTCAGTTTTATTTTGTAAATGAAGAGCTGTAATATTGTAAAGTTCAGATTTGTAGTGATCAAGTTTCGAAAAGTTTTATGTTCTTGCTGATTTACTATAGATTTAAGTATTTTATTCAGTTGCTTATCAGTTATGCCAGTAGAAGGGTTAGCTTGGGGTCACTTGTGACCCTAAGCACCGTTTGACATCTCAAAATCCAATTTTGGGTTTTTACAGAATCTTCCCAAGAACTCATCAAATTAAGGTATGTTACATGTTCATCCATGGGTCGTTACCTTCCATGGAGCCCAAGAATTCCTCTTTCAAAATACAAGATTTATGAATTATGATTTCAATGTTTTAATCAGATTGAATCCATGTTCATGATGTTGTTTGGGTTTTAATCCATGATTTACATTACAAGTTCCAAGAATTGATCCTAGTATGTGTTGAATTACATGATATTCATGATAAATCCTTCAATTTGCAAGATGATTGTTGTAGCCATATTAACCCTAAATATTTATGATTTAGTGAACCAAGCATGGTTCCATGTATTTGATAAATTGTCTATGAGAATGAAATAATGAAATAATAGCATGCTAACATGGATTCTCCATTCATGTACAAGTTAATGCATTATAAGTGTTTGATGGAATGTCTCTATGAATGAATTACGAACAAGTGAACATTGTTATATTATTCAATATTATGCTTTGTTTTACTTTACATACTATCGAATCCTGTGGGTATTTGAAACCCAACAATATAGCCATTACTTAGAGTCAGTGTCAGTTACATAATAGTATCAATCATGTCACGATCAGTAGTACTCTTAGTTTGTTACCGATTTTAGTAGAATTCAGTCAGTTATAGAACATAGAAAAACTCAGTAAACTCTGTATCAGGCCAGTCCAGTTCATTATAATCAGTTCAGTGTCTTCCAGTTGGGAGTAGGATTCAACACCGAGCGAACCCAGGGATAGGGGCATTCCAGTTAGTATAGGGTTTGACCCTTAGTAGCGATCCCTGAGTTACAGAACTACGTAGCAAGCGTAGGCTGAGATGACTTCCTACTAGATAAGGGTTGACACATCTCTCATTAGTTTTCCTATTATTAGGAGTTAACAAAATGTCTTCCTGCTAGTGTAGGAAATTGAATAAGCTTTCCATCGATGTAAAATTTGCCTAAATCTGATAACTAGGTAAGAAGTTATGGCGATTTTATGTTTCAGTTGTCACACACCGTCATTCTGGTAACTAGCACATCAAGGAGTGTGTCAAAATAGTAGTTGTTAGTGTCTAGTGTTTCTCCACAATATTGGTGCATCGCGCCATAGACCTAGTTTATAATTGTCGATTTTTAGTTTTTCAATGCGATTCCACTGAGTTGTGGTGCACTTTCAGTTTGCAATCAAAGTGGCAACACAATACCACCGTATTGCACCATCATGCAATTTCCTAGTTGTCATTTTCTAGTGGCCTGGCACGATAGTGGCACATCGCGCTAGGGGTCCAAATCGAGAAAATTTTATGAAAAAAATTAAAGTTTCACCTAGGGTTAAAATAGTCTTTTCTATGATTCTATTCCACCCATATAAGGGATTTAAGCCCAAAAAGTGTGTAAACCCCTTCATTAATCACTTTTCCCCCAAAATCAAATGGTATTTCTCTCTCAAGAAAACAAACCCTATTTCTCAAGAATCAAGGTCAACCCCAAGAATCTCTCCAATAACTAATCAAATTAAGGTATGTTACATGCTCATACATGGATACTTACCTTCCATGAAGCCCAAGAATTCCTCGTTCAAAATACAAGATTTATAATTTACGATTTCTATGTTTGAATTAGATTGAATCCATGTTTATGATATTGTTTGGGTTTTAATCCATTATTTCAATTACAAGTACCAAGAAATGATCCTAGTATGAGTTTAATTGCATGGTATTCATAATAAATCAATCAAATTGCAAGATGATTGTTGTAGCCATGTTAATCCTAAGTGTTTATGATTTAGTGAACTAAGCTTGTTTCCATGTGTTTGATAAATTAATTATGAGAATGAAATAATGCCATTATAGCATGCTAACATGGATTCCCTATTCATGTACAAGTTAATGCATTATAAGTTTTTGATGGAATGTCTCTATGAATGAATTATGACCAAGTGAACATTGATATGTTATTCAAGATTATGCTTTGCTTTACTTTTCATGCTATCGAGTCTTGGGGGTATTTTATACACCACAATCTAGTTGTTACTTAGAGACAGTGTAAGTTATAAAATTGTATCAGTCATTTCACGTTCATTAGTACTCTCCGTCCATTATAGAACTCAATAGAATTCGGTCAGTTACAGAACATCGTAAAACTTAGTAAACTCTATATTAGTCCAGTCTAGTTCAGTATAATCAGTTCAGTGTCTTCCAGTTGGGAGTAGGATTCAGAACTGAGATAACCCAGGGATGGGGGCATTCCTGTTAGTGTAGGGTTTGACCCTTAGTAGAAATCCCTGAGTTACAAAACTATGTAGCCAGCATAGGTTGAGATGACTTCCTTCTAGATAAGGAAACACATCTCTCATGAGTTTTAATTTTAGGGAGGGTTGACAGAATGACTTTCTATAAGTGTGGAAATTGTATAAGCTTTCCATCGATACCAAATTTGCATAAATCCGAGAGTTGGATAAGAAGTTATGGTGATTTTATGTTTCAGTCGTTAAACACCATCATTCAGGCAAGTAGCGCATCGCGGAGTGTTTCAAAATAGTAGTTGTTAGTTTCCAGTGTTGCTCCGTGATGTTGGCGCATCACGCTAGACACCCAGTTCATAATTGTCAATTTCCAGTGTGTCAATGCAATCTCTCTGCATTGTGGTGAACTTTCAGTTCGCAATCAAAAAGGCAACGCGATTCCACCACATCACGCCACCATGATATTTCCCAGTTTTTATTTTCCAGTGGCCTGTCATGATAATGGTACGTCACGATAAGGGTCCAAATTAGGAAACTTTCATTAAAAAAATTATAGTTTTGCCCAGGGTTAAAACAGTCTTTTTAAAGATTTTATTCTGTTCAGATGTGGGATTTAAGCCCAAAAAATATGTAACCTTCATTATTCACATTTCCCCTAAAATCAAATGATATGTCTCTCTCAAGAAAACAAACCCTAGCTCTCAAGAATCTAGGTCAACCTCAAGAATCTCGGCAAGAACTCATCAAATTAAAGTATGATACATGTTCATCCATGAATCCTTAACTTCCATGGATCCCAAGAATTCCTCTTTCAAAATACAAGATTTATGATTTATGATTTCCTTGTTTGAATTAGATTGAATCCATGTTCATGATGTTGTTTGGGTTTTAATGCATTATTTAGATTAGACATTTCAAGAATTGATCCTAGTATGTGCTGAATTATATGATATTCATGATAAATCCTTCAATTTGTAAGATAATTGTTGTAGCCATGTTAACCCTGAGTGTTTATTATTTAGTAAACCAAAAAAGTTTCCATATGCTTGGTAAATTGTCTATGAGAAAGAAATAATGTCGTTATAGCATGCTAACATGGATTCCCAATTAATGTACAAGTTAGTGATTTATAAGTGTTTGATGGAATGTCTGTATGAATGAATTATGACCAAGTGAAAAGTGTTATGTTATTCAAGATTTTGCTTTGCGTTACTTTTAAGGCTATCGAGTCCTGGAGGTATTTTAAACCCAACAAGTTAGCAGTTACTTAGAGCCAGTGTATGTTAAAAAATAGTATCAGACATTTCACAATCAGTAGTACTCTCAGTCCATTACAAAAATCAGTAGAATTCAGTCAGTTATAGGACGTAGGAAAACTCAGTAAAATCTGTATCAGTACATCCAGTTCAGTATAATCATTTCAGTGTCTTCCAGTTGGGAGTAGGATTCAGCACCGAGGAAACCTAGGGATGGAGGCATTCCTGTTAGTGTAGGGTTTGACCATTAGTAGCAATCCTTGAGTTACATAACTATGTATCCACTGTAGGTAGAGATAACTTCCTACTAGATAAGGGTTGACACATCTCTCATAATTTTTCCTGTTAGTTAGGGTTGACAAAATGACTTCCGTCTAGTGTGTGAAATTGAATAAGCTTTCCATCGATATAAAATATGCCCAAATCTGATAACTTGGTAAGATGTTTTGGTGATTTTATGTTTCAGTCGTTAAACACCGTCATTCAGGAAATTAGCTCATCACGGAGTGTGTCAAAATAGTAGTTGTTAGTTTCCAGTGTTTATCCACGATGTTGGCGCGTTGCGCCATAGACCAAATTAAAAATTGACAATTTCCAGTGTGTTAATATGATCCCCCCCGCATCGCGGTGCACTTTCAATTTTCAATCAAAATGGCAATGAGATACCACTACATCGCTCCACCATGCAATTTCTCAGTTGTCATTTTTTAGTGGCCTAGCTTGATAGTAGCGCATCGCGCTAGGGGTCTAAATTGGGAAAATTTCATGAAAAAATTAAAGTTTTGTCTAGGGATAAAATAGTCTTTTCCATGATTTTATTCCTCCTAGATGTGGGATTTAAGCCCAAAAAATGTGTAAAATCCTTTTTTATTCAATTTTACTCCAAAATCAAATGATATTTCTCTCTCAAGAAAACAAACCCTAGCTCTCAAAAATCAAGGTCAACCCCAAGAATCTCTACAAGAACTCATAAAATTAAGTTATGTTACATGTTCATCAAAGGATGCTTACCTTCCATGGAGCCTATGAATTACTCTTTCAAAATACAAGATTTACGATTTATGATTTCTATGTTTGAATTAGATTGAATCCATGTTCATGATGTTTTTTGGGTTTTAATCCATGATTTAGATTACAAGTTCAAAGAATTGATCCTAGTATGTGTTGAATTACATGATATTAATGATAAATCCTTAAATTTGCAAGATGATCGTTGTAGCCATGTTAACCCTAAGGGTTTATGATTTAGTGAACCAAGAATGTTTTTATGTGTTTGATAAATAATCTATGAGAATGAAATAATGTCATTATAGCATATTAACTTAGATTCCCCATTTTTGTACAAGTTAATGCATTATAAGTGTTTGATGGAATGTCTCTATGAATGAATTATGACCAAGTGATCATTGTTATGTTATTATAGATTATGCTTTACTTTACTTTTCATGCTATCGAGTCTTGGGTATTTTATACTCGAAAATCAAGCTATTACTTAGAGCCTGTGTCAGTTATATAATAGTATCAGTCATGTCACGATTAGTAGTACTCTCATTCCATTATAGAACTCAATAGAAGTCAGTCAGTTACATAACATAGGAAAACTCGGTAAACTCTGTATCAGTCCAGTCCCATTCAGTACAATCAGTTCAGTGTTTTCCAGTTTGGATAGAATTCAGCACCGACCGAACCAAGGGATGGGGGTATTCCTGCTAGTATAGGGTTCGACTCTTAGTAGAAATCCTTGAGTTATAGAACTACTTAGACAGTGTAGGTTGAGATGACTTCCCGCTAGATAATGGTTGACAGATCACTCATAAGTTTTCCTATTAGTGAGGGTTGACAAAATGTGTTCCTACTAGTGTGGAAAATTGAATAAGCTTTCCATCAATATAAAATTTACCTAAATCCAATAACTGGGTAAGAAGTTATGGAAATTTTATGTTTCAATCCTTAAACACCATCATTCAGGAAAGTAGCGCACCGCGGAGTGTTTAAAAATAACAGTTGTTAGTTTCCAATGTTCCTTTGTATTTTTGGCGTATCGCACCATAGACCTAGTTCACAATTGACAATTTCCAGTGCGTAAACGCGATCCCACCGCAATACAATCCACTTCCAATTCATAATTAAAGTGGAAATACGATACCACCGCATCGCGCCACCATGCAATTTCTCAGTTGTCATTTTCCGGTTGCCTGGACCAATAGTGGTACGTGGTGCTAGGTGTCCAAATAAATAAAATTTCATGAAAAAAATTAATTGTGCGCCCAGGTTTAAAACAGTCTTTTCCATGATTTTATTGCGCCCAGATGTGAGATTTAAGCCCCAAAAATGTTTAGAACCCTTCATTATTCACTTTTCCCCCAAAATCAAATGGTATTTCTCGCTCATCAAAACAAACCCTAGCTCTCAAGAATCAAGGTCAGCCCCAAGAATCTCTCCCAAAACTCATCAAATTAAGGTGTCTTACATGTTCATCCATGGATCCTTACATTCCATGGAGCCCAAGAATTCCTCTTTCAAAATACAAGATTTATGATTTATGATTTGCATGTTTAATTTAGATTGAATCTGTGTTCATGATGTTGTTTGGGTTTTAATCCATGATTTAGATTACATGTTCCAAGAATTGATCCTAGGATGTGTTGAATTATATGATATTCATGATAAATCATTCAATTTGCTAGATGATTGTTGTAGCCATGTTAACCCTATGTATTTATGATTTAGTGAACCAAGCATGTTTCCATGTGTTTAATAAATTATCTATTAGAACAAAATAATGTCATTATACCATGCTTACATGGATTCTTGATTCATGTACAAGTTAATGCATTATAATTATTTCACGGAATGTCTCTATGAATGAATTATGACCAAGTGAACATTGTTATGTTATTCAAGAATATGCTTTGCTTTACTTTTCATGCTATCGAGTCTTGGTGGTATTTTATACCCTATAATCTAGTTGTTACTTAGAGCCAGTGTCAGTTATAGAATAGTATTAGTCATGTCATGATTAGTAGTACTCTTAGTCCATTACAGAACTAAGTAGAATTTAGTCTGTTATAGAATATAGGAAACCTCAGTAAACTTTGTATCACTCTAGTCCCATTCAGTATAATTAGTTCATTGTCTTCTAGTTGAGAGTAGGATTCAGCATCGAGCGAACCCTGGGATGGGGGCATTCTTGTTAGTGTATGGTTTGACCGTAATGAATTGGAAGAATGGCAGATGAGCAGAAGACTGACAGGTTAGCAGCCTTAGCTTGAGCTCAGGTGAATGTCCTGAATGTCGATCAACAAGTACGACATTCAAATCTTGAGGATGAAGATTTGGGAGATGAGTAGTTGCTTAACCCTGGTAACCCAAGGTGTGTAGAGCAAGTAGCTGCAGTAGTACAACGTAATGCTAACAGGAACCATCCATTTTGAGGAAGGTAAGATTACCAGCCGGTACAGTATGATATTAATGATGATGATAGAATGGATGGAGCAGGTGTAATTTGTGCAATTATTCCTCCACCGTTGTCACCTGGGGCAAAATTCAACATTACGAGTACTATGATTCAACTCATCAATGTGAAGGGGTTATTTGGTGGCCTTCCTTGGGATGACCTGAACATGCATCTGGTTAACTTTTTCAACATCTATAAATCTTTTGATAACCCAGGAGTGGGTCAGAATGCAATCCACTTGAGATTGTTCTCATTGTCTCTGTCTGGAGAGGAAACAATGTGGTTAAATAAGCTGATGTCTGATTCTATAACTAACTAGAGATAGTTGAAAGTTGTATGCCAAGAATGGTTCTTTCCACCCTCCAGGAGGGTACAGTTGAGGGACGATATCAGTAACTTTAGATAGCTCCCGACCAAAGCTTTGCATGAAACCTGGGAGAGATTAAAAAAGAAGTTGACACAGTGTTCGAACCACAATATGACGGACATACATTTGATGGATACATTGTACAGGGCTCTTAACTCTGTGACAAAACCAATTGTAGATAATGCTGCTGGTGGTTCATTTGTTGATCTTACATTCCCAGAAGCTTCAAAAATGCTAGAAAGAATGACCAAATAGAGTCTGACATGGCATACTAGAGATTCTGTAGTAGCAAGCCCCACTATTTCTGTGGGAATAATTGTGGAACAAGACAGGAGAGACGAGGAGCGTGATCAAGACATGGCTCACCAAAAAATGCAGATGGGCTTGCTAACCAAGCACTTGTTATTAGGCAAGATTGAGAAGGTGAAAGTTGTGGGATCTCCAGATAGAGTTGATGCTAATCAAGAAAAAGAGGCAAATAATGTTAATAATCAGGGGGGTTTACGAGGCAATAGCCAAGGGAATCAAGGTAGGAATTATTATGATAAGCCTGGTTATAATGATAGGGAGCAGGGAAATTAGAGGATCAATAATGATTGGAGCAGGCTATATATCCTTCCTGAAATCATGAGGCTGCTATAACAAGTTCTGCATGAGGATGCTATAACAAGTTCTGAAAAGATATCCATGGAGGACATAATAGCTAAATTTTTAGAGAGAGTAGAGGCTACCAACTTAGGAGTGACTACCATGAAGAACGATCTGTCATCTATTAGTCAGTTGGTAAACTCGTACTCTGCTTTGATCAAGCAGATGGAACAAAAAATGAGCCAACTCTCTGCAGCGCTGAATCAGAGGAAGAGTGGAACATTACCTAGTAATACAGTCCAGAATACATAGAATGATAGCTCATGTATGGAGATTACCACTGGAAGTAGTAAGATATTACCTGGCCCTTCTGTGGGAAAAAATGTAGTTTATGAGATAGTTGATGATGAACTAGAAGAAGGTTGTTTTGTGGAGTCTGAAAATCTGGATGGTTCTGATGATGCTCCATAAAAAGGAAAAGAGAAGGAGAAGGAGGTAGTGGTGAAAACCCTCCCAAGACCACCACCTCTCTTTCCTCAACGATTGAAGAAAAAAACTGATGATGCAAAATTCAGCAAATTCATGTCAATGCTCAAACAATTGACAGTGAATGTGCCTTCGGTGGAGGCACTCAAGCAAATAGAAGGGTATGCTAAATTCATGAAGGACCTTGTGACTAAGAAAAGAGAGGTGATCTACGAAACGGAGGATAATCTCCGTCATTGTAGCTCTATTTCTATGAGGACCTTGGTGTAGATGAAGCCAAACCCAGGAGCATTCACTATTCCTTGTACGATTGGGTCTCTGGAATTCACTAAGGCATTATATGATCTGGGAGTGAGAATTAATGTGATGTTGCTTGATATATATAGAAAGCAATGTTTGGGAAATCCTACACCCACCAACATGCAACTCGTGATGGCGAACAGGTTAGTAAAATGACCTATTGGTATTTTGTATGATGTGTCGGTGAAGGTAGCTAGCTTCATATTCCCTGAGGCTTTTATATTTATGTATTGTGAGGTAGACTTTGAGGTGCCCATAATCTTGGGTCGACCGTTCCTCCTAACCGATAGTGTGTTGATTGATTTGAGAGCTAATGAGCTCTTATTCAGGATGAATGATGAAGTGATGCGATTTGATATGTTACAATCAATGAAAAAACATGAAGAAATGAGTATTTACTCAGTTGTTGATGTGAATTATGTGGATGAACAGGAGGTGTCAATAGAGGAGCAACTTGTTGTTGAGCCTTTAGCCATAGTTCAGATGAATTTTGATCGTGAAGACATTGAGGAGTACGAAGAGACTATTTGTTCTTTGTTAGGATTGGGTTCTTACTCTTACGCTCCTAAGAAGCTAGACCTTGATCTTGCTAATCAACCAATACCATCGGCTAATCCATCCATTGAAGATCCACCGGTGTTGGAATTGAAAAAAATACCTGGGCATTTAATGTACATGTTTTTGGGCAACAAAAACACGCTACCCACTATTATTGTGGCTAATTTGGGCGAAATATAGGTAGAAGCACTTCTTTCAGTACTTCAGAGGTACAAGAGAGAAATAGTATGGACTATTGCAGATATTATTGGCATTTCCCCTGGCATCTGCACGCATAAAATACAACTTGAGGAAGATTGTATTCAAACTATCGAGCACCAGCGTCGTCTTAACCCATCAATGCAAGAGGTGGTAAAGAAGGAAATTATTAAGTGGTTAGATGCAGGAGTGGTTTACGCTATTTATGAAAGCAAATGGGTGAGCCCAGTTCAATGTGTGCCAAAAAATGAGGCATGACAATGGTTGCAAATGAAAGGAATGAATTCATTCCATTCAGTCCTGTGATTGGGCGGAGAGTTTGCATGGACTACCGCAAACTAAAGTCATGGACTTTGAAAGACCAATTCTTGATGCCCTTTATGGAATAAATGCTTGATCGATTGGCCAGGAGGGAATGGTATTGCTTCTTGGATGGTTATTCTAGATATAACCAGATCGGTATTGCTCCTAAAGATCAGGAGAACACAACATTCACATGCCCATATGGCACCTTTGCATTAAAGAGGATGTCGTTTGGGATATGCAATGCACCCGATACTTTTCAACGGTGCATGATGTCTATCTTCTCAAATATGGTGGAGGACACCATAGAGGTATTCATGGATGATTTCTCTGTGGTGGGAGATTCTTTTGAGCTATGTTTGGTAAACCTGAGTATGTCCTTGAAACGATGTGTTGAATTCAATTTGGTGCTTAATTGGGAGAAATGGCACTTTATGGTAAAGGAGGGCATCGTTATTGGGCACAAAATTTCAGCAAAAGGGATAGAGTTTGATCGAGACAAGGTTGAAGTTATTGAGAAACTACCACCTCCCATTTCATTCAAGGGAGTGCGTAATTTTCTTGGACATCCTAGTTTTTACCAGAGGTTTATAAGAGACTTCTCGAAGGTTTCAAATCCACCTTGAAAACTTTTGTGGAAAAAAGTGAAGTTTTCCTTTGATTATAATTGCTTGAAGGCATTTAAATGCCTTAAAAAGAAGGTGTTTGAGGCCCCTATCATTGTGGCACCGGAATGGTCAAAACCGTTTGAGATCATGTATGATACAAGTGGTGTTGCTCTTGGAGCTGTATTGGGATAAAAGAAGGACAAACTATTTCATCCAATATATTATGCCAACAAAGCACTGAATAGAGTGCAAAAGAACTACACCATCACTGAGCAGGAACTCCTGGCTGTAGTGTATACTTTTGAGAAATTTAGGGCTTATCTACCTAGGACCAAAGTGTTGGTCTATACTGACCATGTATCCTTGAGGTATTTGATGGCTAAGAAGGATGCAAAACTAAGGATGATTAGATGGATATTGCTGCTACAAGAATTTGACTTTGAATTCAAAGATAGGAAGGGTTGAGAAATCCAGGTTGTGGATCATCTAGCTAGAATGGAGGTAAGAAGGCAATTAATGATGAAATAGAGATAAATGATGCATTTCCTAATGAGGAGATCTTTGTTGCGGCTGTGGAGAAATTTCCTTGGTATGCTGATTTTTCAAATTATGTTGTGAGTGAGGTCATTCCATAAAATCTTTCTTTCCATGAAAGAAAGAAATTCCTTCATGATGTGACACATTACTTCTGGGATAAGCCGTATCTTTTTTGGAGATGTGCTGACAATATTATAAGAAGGTGTGTGCTAGAAGTATATGTATTGTATATATTGGAAGCATGTCATGCTTTCCCAATTGGAGGTCACCACGCAGGTGACCGAATGCTTAGGAAGGTGTTGCAGAGCGACTACTATTGGCCAACATTATTCAAGGAAGCTCATGAGTTTGTGCTGAAATGCGCACAATGTCAGAGGCAGGGTTCGATCTCCAAAAGACATGAGATTTCTTTGACTAAGATGCTTGAAGTGGAATTGTTTGATGTCTGGGGCATTAATTTTATGGGTCCTTTTATAAGATCGTATGGGATGAAGTATATTTTAGTTGTTGTTGACTATGTCTTGAAATGGGTCAAAGCTATTTTCTTTGTTGTTAATGAAGGAAAGAGGGTTGTTGCTTTTCTTAAGAAGAATATTTTCTCTCTCTTCGGAGTACCATGTACTATTACCAGCGATGGAGGATCTCATTTTTGCAACAAAGTGTTTTGAGCTTCCTTAGCAAAATATGGGGTAAAACAACATAGAGGAGCCAATCTATACCACCCACAAACTAGTGGGCAAGTGGAGGTGTCAAATTGAGAGATTAAAGCCATCCTAGCTAAAACGGTGAACGCTAGATGGAATGACTGGTCTTAAAAACTCGATGATGCCTTGTGGGCATATCGGACTGCTTTTAAGATACCCATTGGTATGTCACCATTACAGTTAGTCTATGGCAAAGCATGACACTTACCAATTGAGCTGGAGGACAAGGCTTTATGGGCATTCAAAAGGTTAAATTTGAGTTGGAAGGAGGCAACAGAGCTAAGACTGGGACAACTAAATAAGATGGGTGAATTCCATTTCATGGCATATGACAGAGTAGACCTATATAAATAAAAGATGAAGAAGTATCATGATTGGAATATTGAGAAATAAGAATTCCAAAAAGGTGACTTGGTGCTTCTGTTCAATTCCAGACTCAAACTATTCCTAGGTAAGCTTAAATACAAATGGTCAGGCCCGTTTAGAGTTAGTCAAGTCTACTCAGCAAGAGTAGTAGTAATTGAAAATGAAGACGGCAACAACTTTAAGGTAAATGGGCAATGAGTCAAAATTTATATTGGTCCAAAAGACTTGATGAAAAGTACTACTACTATCTTTCTCGACAAAGTCTAAAGTAATCGATACACCTAATTCATGCCTCAATGTTAAATCAGGCGCTATATGGGAGGCAACTCATGATCCCCGTGCTTGATCTACTCCAAGTATACCTGAACCCTTAGTTCAGTTTTTCTTTGATTTTAAGTTGAGGGTGTGGGGTGAGTTAGTGTTGTATCATTTTGTAGTTGACTAGGAGAAATACAAGTACCTGAGGCAGTTAACATGATTTTGTTATTTTTTGAACACCTTTCAAGTGGTTTAATTCCTTCACTGTATGATTTGCATCTAATTGTGACCATTGTGCATCTTTGTATGGTATTAGTTCTAGTGACCTGATAAGCATTGCTAAATAATTGTATGAACTGGATAAGTAGTAACTTATGATATACTTGTGTACCATATGCGTATGAGATTCTACTTAGTTCCCTTTGTATGTTGAATTCAGAACTTGCCCGGTTAGTCTTACCTATGTGGAAGGATAGGGATTAGGAAATGATCATAGGCCATTTTAATATTAGCTGACTTTAGCCTAAATGACCTTCCCTGTATGCATAATATCTCTTGATCCCTATTTTGAGCCTAAATAGCCTATTTCTTTTTACGATACCTATCACCGTCTCATTTTTATATCATAATTAACCTATTTTGGTCCTGGTCCTCCTTAGACACTATGCATTTTCACTTAGGCAAATGGCCTAAGTTAAGGGTGGCTATCATAGGGGTGTGTGATGTAAAATGAGTATGAAGAAAGGTAGATTAAAAGAAAAGAATAAAAAGTTAGGTGTGGTGGAAAAGAGCAAGAAAATAAAAGTTGTGAAAAAAAAGAAGTAATTATAGAAAAAACTACACCCATCCTGAATAAGTGTGATCAAGAAGTGAGAAGAGTAGAAAGAGGTAAATGAATGAGACCCTAAAAGTTAGTGTAATGTAAAGGAGGCTTAGTCACTTTAAATATCACCGAGTATCATACCAGACCCTAGCCTATATTTCAAGATAAAGAGAAGACCTATAGTGATCCTAGTTAACCTGTCTGAAGATCTTTGTAATAAAAATAAAGGCAAGCCTATGGTATTCAACATACATTGAATGGAACTTCATTCTGAGAGTGAGTGTCTGGTGACTGTCCCTATGGTTACATATGTAATGTCTGATATAAGTGAAGTGGGACTTCTTTGTAGTAAGAGCACACTGGTTACGTTGTTTGTTGCTAACTTGTTTGGATAGTGTAAGCTTGATACATGCATGGTTCTTGTTTCTGAATTGATGCCATATCTTTATTATTGTGTCTCACGTTGTTTCTCATCAATAACATACACAATTGTTTGTAAATAGATTGACGTTGGAGATGGCAAAGATGTTTTGAGATATGGATGGTTGACTGCTGAATGTAATTTCTATTCTCATGGTTATATTTTAGTTGTTTGAGGATAAACAGTTGTTTTAAGTTGAGGGTGTTGATATGTGAGCAGATGCTAACATATTTGAGGCTTTTAACTGAGAATAAATGCAAAGTCTTAAGCAACTTTTGTCGTTTTTGATTGTTTTATCTTTGATTTTACAGAGGAAGTCAAGAGGCAAGAGAACTAACAATAATGGAAGTAAAAGAGTTGAAATATGAAGCAAATAAAAGAGAAGTGTGGATGATGAAATTCTTGATAAGTCATCTTCACTCTGATAGGTCATTAGCTTCATCGTCAGCCTTAAACAGAGAATGGGATTCAGCTGGAAGAAGTGACGACGACTTGTGATAAGTTGTCAGCCTTGGGATAAGTCGTCAGAGTCGCCGTCATCCTTATACAGAACATGGGACTTGAGGTGGAGAAGTTACGACATTGTCTGATATGTCATCATAGTTTTGATAAGCTATCAGGATTCACCGTCACACTTAAGCAAAAATTGCAAAATTAAAGAGGAGTTGACGACATCCGTGATAAGTTGTCATCCTCCTGATAAGGTGTCACGCAAGTCGTCACCTAATCCGAGAAGAGCACTAAACTCTGTGATTTGTTTCCATAATTAGGCTGAAGTATTTAAAGCATAGTTTAGGGTTTTGTAAGGGGGTTTCTGAACCTATTTTTGAACGCACGTATTTTGTTATTTTCTCTCTAGTTTCTTGTCTTGAACAAAACAATTAACTTTGAAGACATTATCATCAATATTTTGGGATGTCTACTTTGATCTAATCTGAGAACTACTCGTTTCTATTCATCTTGCTATAAGTTCATCTTTCAAATTATGAATTCAACTTATTGTATCTATTATTACATTATGAGTGGCTAAATCCCTTTAACCCGAATTATGGGATCTATGGGTTAGGTAATGGTAAGTTGCTAAGTGTTTAAGATTCTAAAGGTAAAAGGACTCCTTGATAATTCTGAGGTTTTAATTATTGTCTATTGTTGCAAACGATATATAGCACCTACTTTGATTTGCTTGAGATAAGAAATCAACTATAGTACGAAGTGAATTATTGACAGGGACTTGGAAGCTACCAATCTTCCATTTAATAATTGGCACTGTAACAAGGTTAATTAACCTGAGGTAAAGTCTGGTCAGTGAATATGAATTCCCTATGTTCGAGAGGATTATCTAATTAAATGCTTAAGTAGGTTGAGAGACATTTAGGCATAACTTCGATAAAGACAATCTGATGTTCCTACCTATCGTGAGAATCTTGAATCACTAATTAGAATATATCAAGTACCAAAACCCATAGTGACCGAAATTTTGCTTTTCCATAAACTCTAGATTACAAGCACTGAAACTAAAAGGACCAACAATTACTTGCTAAATTCTCATATCCCACAATTTACCGAAAACTACTAACTATCAGTTGATTAACTTGCATACAACTCAGATTCACATCATATTCCCTGTGGTATTCGACCCCAACCAAGTAGGATTATATATTGACAACTATCGCTTACATTCTCACATAAGATGTGTAGTTGTAGCGTTATCAGTCTTCTTGCTAGTGTGGAAAATTTAATAAGCTTTCCATCAATATAAATTTTCCTAAGTCTAAAAACAGGCTAAGAAGTTATGCTGATTTTATGTTTCAGTCGTTAAACACTGTCACTCAGGAAAGTAGGGCGACAAGGAGTGTGTCAAAATAGCAATTATTTATTTCCAATGTTACTCTGCGATGTTGGGGCCTCGCGGCATAGACCCAGTTCCTAATTGTAAATTTTTAATGAGTCAATGCAGTGAACTTCCAGTTTGTAACAAAAGTGGTAACGCGATACCACTCCATCGCGCCACCATGCAATTTCCCAGTTGGCATTTTCCAATGGCCTAGCATGATAGTGGCATGTCTCCCTAATGGGTCTAAATCATGAAAATTTAATGAAAAAAATAAAGTTGTGCCTAGGGTTAAAACAATCTTTTCCATGATTTTATTCCGCCCAGATGTATAATTTTAGCCCAAAAATATGTAAAACCTATCAATATTCATTTTCCCCCCAAAATCATATGATTTTTCTCTCTCAAGAAAACAAACCCTAGCCCTCATGAATGAAGGTCTATCCCAAGAATCTCTCCAAGAACTTATCAAATTATGGAATGTTACATGTTCATCCATGGATCTTTCCCTTCCATGGAGCCCAAGAATTCCTCTTTCAAATTACAAGATTTATGATTTATGATTTCCATGTTTGAATTAGATTGAATCCATATTCATTATGTTCTTTGGATTATAATAGATGATTTAGATTACAAGTTCTAAGAATTGATCCTAGTATCGATTGAATTACATGTATTCAAGATAAATCATTCAATTTCCAAGATAATTGTTGTAGCCATGTTAACCATTAGTGTTTATGATTTAGTGAACAAAACATGTTTCCATGTGTGTGATAAATTGTCTATGAGAATTAAATAACATGGATTCCCTATTCATGTACAAGTTAATGAATTATAAGTGTTTGATGAAATGTCTCTATGAATGAATTATGACCAAGTAAACATTGTTATGTTATTAAAGATTATGCTTTGCTTTACTTTCCATGCTATGAATTCCTAAGGGTATTTTATACACGACAATCTAGTTGTTACTTAAAGCCAGTGTCAGCTACAGAATAGTATCAGTCATATCATAATCAGTAGTACTGTAAGTCCATTACATAACTCAGTAGAATGTAGTCAGTAAAAGAACATAGGAAAACTCAGTAAACTCTGTATCAGTCCAGTCCAGTTAAGTATAATAAGTTCAGTGTCTTACAGTTGGGAGTAGGATTCTACACTAAGTAAACCCAGGGATGGGGGCATTCCAGTTACTATTGGGTTTGACCCTTAGTAGCAATCCTTGAGTTATAGAACTACGTAGCCAGCGTAGGTTCAGATGACTTCCTGCAAAATAAGGGTTTACATATCTCTCATGAGTTTTACTAGTAGTGAGGATTGAAAAAATGTCTTTCTACTATTGTGGGAAATTTAAAAAGCTTTCCATCGATATAAAATTTCCCTAAATCCGATAACTGGGTAAGAATTTATGGTGATTTTATGTTTCAGTCGTTAAACACCGTTATTCAGGAAGTAGCGCATCACGGAGTGTGTCAAAATAGCAGTTACTATTTTCCAGTATTGCTCCGCGATGTTGGCATATCGTTCCATAGACCCAGTTCACAATTGTCAATTTCCAGTGTGTCAACGCGATCCCACCGCATCGCGGTACACTTCCAGTTTACAACAAAACTAGCAAGACAATACAACCTTGTCGCGCCACCATGCAATTTCCTAGTTGTCATTATCCAGTGGCCTGGCATGATAGTGGCCCGTCTCACTAGGGGTCTAAATCGGGAAAATTTCATGAAAAAAATTAAAGTTGTGCCTAGAGTTAAACCTTTTTTTTTCATCATTTTATTCCACCTAGATTTGGGATTTAATCCCAAAAAATATGTAAAATGCTTCACTATTTATGATTCCCCTAAAATCAAATGGTATTTCTCTATAAGGAAATCAAACCTAGCTCTCAAGAATCAAGGACAACCCCAAGAATCTTTCCAAGAACTTATCAAATTAAGGTATGTTATATGTCCATCCAATGATTCTTACCTTCCATGGAGCCCAAGAATTCCTTTTTCAAAATACATGATTTATGACTGATGATATTCATATATAAATTAAATTGAAGCCATGTTCATGATGTTGTTTGAGTTTTAATGCATGATTTAGATTACAAGTTCCAAGAATTGATCCTAGTATGTGTTGAATAACATGATATTCATGATAAATCCTTCAATTTGCAAGATGTTTATTGTAGCCATGTTAAACCTATGGGTTTATGATTTAGTGAACCAAGAATATTTCCATGTGTTTGATAAATTGTTTATCATAATGAAATAATTCCATTATAGCATGCTAACATGGATTCCCCATTGATGTACAAGTTAATGCATTATAAGTGTTTGATGGAATGTCTCTATGAATGAATAATGACCAAGTGAACATTGTTATGTTATTCAAGATTATGCTTTGCTTTACTTTTCATGCGATCGAGTCCTGGGGATATTTTATACCATACAATCTAGCTGTTACTTATAGGCTGTGTCAGTTATAGAATAGAATCAATCATGTCATGATTAGTATTACTCTCAGTCGGTTACAAAACACAGAAGAATTCAGTCTTTTGTAGAACATTGGAAAACTTTGTAAACTCTGTATTAGTCCAGTCCTGCTTAGTATAATCAGTTCAGTGTCTTCGAGATGGGAGTAGGATTTAGCACCGAACGAACCCAAGGATGGGGGAATTCCTATTGTGTAGGGTTTGACCCTTAGTAGCTAACACTGAGTTACATAACTACGTAGACAACATAGGTTGAGATAACTTTTTGCTAAATAAGGGTTGACACATCTCTCATTAGTTTTCTTGAAAGTGAGGGTTCACAAAATGACTTCCTGCTAGATAAAATTGGATAACTAGGTAAAAAGATAGAGAAATTTTATGTTCAAGTCATTAAACACCATTATTCAGGCTAGTAGTGTATCGCGGAGTGTGTCAAAATAGTAGTTGTTAGTTTACAGTATTGCTTGATGATAGGCGAATTTACACGCCTATAGCACTATATTTTGCCCATATTTTAGCCTAGTTTTGAGAACAAATTATATATTTCATGCACTTTTAGTCCTTTTTCCTGTAAGTGAGCTAACGAACATGATTAGCAAAGTTTCAGGTATAAATGATGCAGAATTCAGCATTTCATGGATAACTTGACGCCAAAGAAAGCTTCACGAAAGGAGAAAAGCCAATCTTGGACGCCAAGGACTAAAGATGGCGCATGGAAATTCTGTCCTGGGCGAAAACAACATTTCTGAAGACTTTGGGGACTAGCAGTAATTTATTAGGATTAGGATAATGATACATTAACCTAGTACAATTGGGTTAAGTATTTCATTAGCTTAGTAAGATATGGTTAAGCATTTCATTAGCTTAGTAGGAATAGGATATGGGTATTATAAATACCCTATCTTGCTAGAGATTTTGAGACATCTTCTTCAGACATCTTCTTACATTCAATTCTAGTACTCTACAACTCTTCTTCTAATTCTTCCATTAATTCTATTTTTCTTCTTCTATTCATCTATTCTTATATTCCACAACAAGAGAAACATTACTTTGCTAAGGGATTCACGCCTAACGCCTACCACACCATTACAAACGTGAAATCTTTATTGTGGTATAATAACAATGCCAATTGTGATTTCCTTCGCACTCATGGGTAACTAAACTTCTCTGTTGGGGTTATGGAAGCCGAATGAGATACTATCTATTGCTGTGAGTTTATGAGTTCGTGACACGTATGTTGCTTATATCATTATTATCTTCATCTTAATCTAAATTCTTTGTGGTTGCAAATGCAAGAATACGCCAGTATAACATTTAACTTGTTCGAAAGAAAGGTTATCTGTCTGGAAAAGAGATAATGTCAAAGTAGTAGTGTCCCATCCCCTATTAAAAAGTTAGTGCCGTAACTGGATTAACTTCTTGGAGAATTTGTACCGTTAGACACGCTTTAAGCTCGAAAGAGTTAAAGTGAAATAATCCTCGAATAGGTCGAAAGACGCCTGGATTTACCATCGAATACAATTCTCTATAAGCACATGCATGTCTGAATTCAACACACTCATAGTCAATAGAGACGTATAACTCAGAAGATGGACATAACCCCAACTCCTCAATTCTCATTGTTTCACAACCTACTAAACATTCTTTCTTTTTACTTTGCTATTTTCAGTTTTTGCTTTAATAATTTGGTTACACATTACAAACCCCCTTCTTACGAGACTTGCACTAAAATTCTAGTAATCATTGCTTACTTGTTGACCAAGCTATTCCCTGTGGGATCGATACCCAACCCAGGTTTGGTTCTATATTTGCTAATGACCACTTTACACTTCTACGAGAGCTGTAGATTGAGCGTTATCAAAAATTGGCGCCGCTGCCGGGGAATACAAGTGTCAATTAAGTTCATAATAATTACTAGACCCTTTGGTCAAAGATTCTTGTACTTTTACTTTTAGTTTTTGTTTTTGTTTACTGCAGGTTTTTATTCAGTGCATGCCCCATACCCGATGTTCTGGTCAACCGTTATTACCTATCAATCCAGAACCACAACGTATTCGCAGAATGGAGGCACAACACGCAATTGAAAGGATGGTTGCTCAACAGGAACAGGCGAGGCTAGCTGCGCTAGCCGCCGCTCAACTGCATCAATAGAATATTGTTAACCCTGGGCGAGCAACAAATCCTGACGATGAAGATCTAGGTGATGACGAGCTACTAAACCCTAGGCATGCCGCTGCGATCGCAACACCTACCAACAGAAGAGATCGTCAAGATAGGTTTAGGCCTGAACGCCAAGCTATGCAGCCAGCTTTCGACGATGATGATGATGATCTTGATGGAGCCGGAGCCACAGGAGCCATTATTCCTCCACCATTGGCACCCGGAGCCAAGTTCAACATCACGAGTACCATGATTCAGTTATTGCAACTAAAGGGATTATTTGGTGGACTAGCAGGCGATGATCCGAATATGCATCTCATCAACTTTATTTCTACATGCAAGTCGTTTGACAATCCTGGAGTTGGTCAGAATGCAATTCGATTACGTCTATTTCCATTGTCTCTGTCTGGGGAGGCAACTCTATGGTTGAATGGGCTGACTCCTGATTCTATTACAAATTGGAGGCAATTGAGAGACGCTTTCCTAGAAAGATTCTTTCCGCCATCCAAAAGAGCACAATTGAGAGATGAAATCAGCAACTTTCGTCAGCTTCCCACTGAAGCTCTTCATGAAACATGGGAGAGGTTCAAGACAAAGCTAGCGAGGTGCCCAAACCATCATATGACTAATGTTCACCTAATGGAGATATTATATAGAGCCCTGAATTTAATAACTAAACCAGTGGTGGATAATGCGGCTGGTGGATCCTTTATTGATCTCACCTTTGGTCAAGCAAGCAATATACTAGATCGTATAACGAAACAAAGTAGAGCTTGGCATACCAGGGATTCTGAGGTAGCAAGCCCCACTTTATCTATAGGCATGACTGCAGACCAAAGGAGAAGAGAAGAAGAACGTGATCAAGATATGGCGCACATGAAAACACAAGTGGATCTTCTTACAAAGCATTTATTATCAGGGAAGACCGAAAAAGTGAAAGCTATTGCGTCAAAAAGAAGAGACGAATCTGATTCGGAAGAGAAAGCCAACTACTTGAACAATCAGGGGGGTTTCTGAGGCAATGCCTAAGGAAACCAAGGTCGAAACTATCATGGTAAATCTGGAAACATGGACCAAGGTAGTTGGAAGAACACGAATGACAGTAGTGGTTTGTATGTTCCCCCTGGAAGACGTGACGCCACCACATCTAGTTCTGGAAGTATGGAAGACATGATGGCTAAACTACTGAAAGGAGTGGAAGCAACTAGCGCGGGAGTAACGGAGGTAATAAATGATTTGTCCTCTATGAAGCAATTAGTTGATTCACATTCCACTTCAATCAAGCAAATAGAGCAGCAATTGAGCCAACTTTGAGCAGCACTCAATCAAAGAAAGGCTGGCACTTTACCTAGCGACATTGTGCAAAATCCAAGGAATGAGGGATCATGCATGGCTATTACTACTCGAAGTGGTAAGGCGCTGGAAAATTCATCTAAGGTCAAGAAAGTTGTTGACGAAGAAGCGGAAATTGATGATAAAGCGAAAGGGAAAGATGCCACAGCAGCCGATCCTAACGTCCTTAACGTCACTCCCCACGACGTGCAGCTTGGAAAAGCTAAAAAACGAAAGCAAGAGGAGAATAAAACTGTGGAGAAAAAAATTCCATATCCACCACCACCTTTTCCCCAAAGATTGAAGAAGGTGGCGGATGATACGAAGTTCAGCAAATTCATGACTATGTTAAACCAGCTGACCATTAATGTTCCATTGGTGGAAGCACTTGAACAAATGCCTGGGTATGCGAAATTTATGAAGGATCTTTTGACAAAGAAGCGGGAAAAAAGTTATGAGTTGAAAGATGATGTCCATCACTGCAGCGCAATCGCTACCCGATCAATAGTCCAGAAGAAGGCTGACCCCGGAGCTTTCACTATTCTTTGCACCATTGGATCTTTGAATTTTGCCAAAGCATTATGTGATTTAGGAGCCAGCATCAATTTGATGCCATTATCTATCTATAAAAAGTTGGGGTTGGGTGATCCTACTCCAACCAATATGAGGCTCGTCATGGCGGATAGGTCGGTAAAATGACCTGTTGGTATCCTATGTGATGTCTTGGTAAAGGTTTCTTCATTCATCTTTCCAGCAGACTTTGTTATTTTGGATTGTGAAGCGGACTCAGAGGTTCCCATAATCTTGGGACGCCCTTTCCTTGCTACAGGAAGCGTGCTTATTGATTTGAGAGCTAATGAGCTTTCATTCCGAATAAATGACGAAGTAGTTCGCTTTGATGTGTGCAAATCAATGAAGCAACCTAAAGAGCTAAACGTATTCTCGATGGATGATGTTTACTTTGATTATGAGAAAGAACTACTTGAAGAAGAGCAAATTATTGATGACCCAGTGGCGGTTGTGCTCATGAATGAAGAGAGTAAGGATGTTGAAAATTGCGAAGAAGATATTTGTGCTCTATCAGGATTAGGGACATATGGCCATACTCCCAAGAAGCTGGACCTCGATCTCAAAAATCGACCCATACCACCAGCCAAGCCATCTATTGAAGAGCCACCAATGCTAGAATCGAAAGAGCTCCCCGATTATCTAAGGTATGTGTTCTTGGAAAGTATAAATATACTTCCGGTGAGTGCGGATGATTTAAGTAAACAGCACGTAGAGTCTCTCATCTCTGCTCTGAAGAGATACAAGAGAGCTATGGGTTGGACTATTGATGATATAATTGGTATCCCTCCTGGGATAGGCATGCACAAGGGTCATCTCGAAGAAGTTTGCATGCCTACAAGTAAGCCTCATTATCGTCTGAATCCATTCAGAAAATGATCCACCATCTATCTCGACGAAGTCTAAGTACTCGAGGTAAATATGTCGTGCCGCGACAATAAATCAAGCGCTAGATGGGAGGCAACCCATCATTTATTGTTTTTCATTTTTTGTCTTTCTCTCATTCTAGTACGTGTTTCATTTTTGATAAATAAAAATCAAAAAATAAGAGTCGTGCCACGACCAAAACTAAGGCGCTTGATGGAAGGCAACCCATCGTACTAATCATTTTCATTGGTTTTGAGCGAATGTAGGTGCAAGAGGTATAAAACGAGGAGATCGATTTCAGATGCGATTTGGACGTATGGCATGGTAAAGGTGGTAAGTTAGGAATTAAGATGCATAAGGATATGGATTGAGCATTGCTCATGAAAAAATAGGCATCGAGCAAGGCTAGGCCTAGGTAAAACTAGGCCACGAACAAGGCAAAGCCTATACTATAGCCCAAGGTCTCGGAATCTAGTGTGCTATAGCATAGGCGCCGCCCATGCTCAAGTATGCCATAGCATAGGCGCCGCCTATGCCAAAGCATTTTGTCTCTGAATCTCATAGGCCATGATAAAGGCGCCGCCTATGGTCACTAAAGGCATTGCACTAGGCGCCGCCTATGCTCACCATAGGCTTTGCATTAGGCGCCGCCTATGCCAAGCATAGGCAAAGCTAAAGGCGCCGCCTATGGTCATTTTTTGTCTCCAAAACCGATTTTAAATGGGTCAAAACCCGACCCATTCTTTTCCTATATAAAGGAGACTTAGTCTAGAGGCACAAACACATTGAAAACCTAACATAGGCGCCGCACATAGCATCCAAATCTTCTCAAAACTTTTGCTCTTCCACTTTACAAGAACATCTCCAAAGGCTTCAATCACGTAAGTACTCTTGTGTTCTTCATCTATTTTTCGTAAGTACTACGTTACTATGTATATTATGAATTGCTAAATCTTGAAGAAGTATTGGAGATGTGAATGTGTTTGAATTGTTGATACACAACCAAGTCAGTGAACATATACGTTAGGATGATCTTAACTTGTTTCCGACTTCAATTCGATTTTGATGCATTGTCATACTACTTGCAGAATTGCTATAGTCATGAACATTGCATACTCTTGTCACTTGAATACTTACATGTTGGGATGTCTCGCTCATCGGAATAAGACTTATAGTTGCCTACCGACATAGGAGATTGTGATTATTGATAGAAACTATACCATGATGTAATCCCTATGTAGAAGTCTTGATATACCTAACATGAAAGTATTGCAAAGTTTGCAAGAAGTGTTACATATCCGAATTTCTTGTTGGAATAAAGCCCTTAAAACATATGTCGATGAAGTCTGAGTAATCGACCACTTTCACTTCACTAGTCTGTACCAACAAACTAAGTGTGGGGTGGTGCCACTACTGCTTGTTTATAGATTGTATCCATTGAGATGATGCTAACATGAACATTGTTTTAAGTCTCAGGTACAATGGCACCCAAAGCAAGACAAGGCAAAGATAAGGCTACCACTTCACAAAAAGGCAAGAAAAGAGGCCGGAAAGAGCAAGGAAAACCCTCCTTGCTACAAATACCTCGACTCACTCTTGGAATTAAGTGGGATACTTATGAGGAAATTCTGAGGATGACGACTCTGATGATGATTCCGATGCAAGGGGTATGACCCCAGACATAGAGGATGATTCCGACTAACCAGGTTCTTCTTATTTATTTTCCACTGAGGACAGTGTGTTCCATCTAAGTGTGGGGTGCTGGTATTTGCATGCTATACTTCTCTATCCACATTTGCATTTATTTATGTTTGTTTGTAGTTAATTGTTTTTTTTAGCTTAGCTTCGCATGAAATTATTCTAATAGGCAGCATGAGATTATGACAAGAGTTTGTGCTAAAATCATGACTATTGAGACATTTAGGCTCTAATTGTGACTGACTATGTGATATTGTTTGGTTTAATTCCTTCATCTGTTGGGTCAAGAGTCTATACTACTCCCAATAAATTTGACCATGTGCCTTGTGTGTGTGAGATAATAGTATATTCTGTGCTTGTGGCTGATGCTAGAACTTGCCTGGTATGTATGTAAAGCGAAAATAAAGAGTGCAAGTCTAGGAGATGATTTAGGCATTTCTTTGGCAACCTATGATTATTTACCTTCTTTTTACCTACCCATGGACATCATCCTAGTTAAACCCTTTTGAGCCTCTAGCCTATTTTCTTTGACAAACCTCGTATGTAAGCCTAATCCAATTTTTTCAAAACCATAATTTGATCCAAATTCCTAAGTGCTTTAAAGTGAAAAAGTCATGTGACAAAATAAGAGGAAATTGGGTGAGTATGATGCTTTAGAATGCATTGGTGCTTGAAATTGCTATGAAAAAGAAGTGCTATCAAAAGAGGTATGTTATGAAAAGAAAAAGGAAGAAAAAACTGAAAAGTTAGTCATGTTTAAAATCGAAAAACAAAAGAGGAGAAAAAGGGTGGTAGAATAAATGAAAGAAAGGTTGTTAGAAAGAAAAGTGTTAATGACACAATGTGATGTATTAAAGCGCTTAGGAACATAGTCACTATTTCTGGCCAAAATAGTCCTACCCGTCCCTTAGCCTACATTACAACCATCAAAAGACCTATTTGATTCTAAGCTTAGCATTCTGAAATTTAGTGGAGCATTACACTAAGGGCAAGCCTATGGTCATCAGTTTCTACATATGAATTCTTTGTGAGAGTGAGAGCAAGGATATTTTGATACCCATGTTTGAAAAATATGCTATACTTGTGAGTGATTATGGGTAATATATTGTGAGACACACATGGTTGATGAGTTTTGGGTAGTCGTGTATGATTCTTTGTGCCTTAACCTTTGAATATGAGTTGACCACCATCACAAGTCTATGCTAGAGGTTAAACTATTTCTACTAATGATCGAAAAACTACTCTTTGTTGATAATTGTTGTGCTTGTCTTGACGAATATTTTGTGTTGTTGCTGTGAAACCCTAAGTTGATGGTTAGAGGGACATGATATTTTGTTCGAGGACGAACAAAGCTTTAAGTGTGGGGTGATGATGATAGGCGAATTTACACGCCTATAGCACTATATTTTGCCCATATTTTAGCCTAGTTTTGAGAACAAATTATATATTTCATGCACTTTTAGTCCTTTTTCCTGTAAGTGAGCTAACGAACATGATTAGCAAAGTTTCAGGTATAAATGATGCAGAATTCAGCATTTCATGGATAACTTAACGCCAAAGAAATCTTCACGAAAGGAGAAAAGCCAATCTTGGACGCCAAGGACTAAAGATGGCACATGGAAATTCTGTCCCGGGCTAAAACAACATTTCTGAAGACTTTAGGGACTAGCAGTAATTTATTAGGATTAGGATAATGATACATTAACCTAGTACAATTGGGTTAAGTATTTCATTAGGTTATTAGGATTAGAATAATGATACATTAACCTAGTACAATTGGGTTAAGTATTTCATTAGCTTAGTAGGATTTGGTTAAGCATTTCATTAGCTTAGTAGGAATAGGATATGGGTATTATAAATACCCTATCTTGCTAGAGATTTTGAGACATCTTCTTCAGAGATCTTCTTACATTCAATTCTAGTACTCTACAACTCTTCTTCTAATTCTTCCATTAATTCTATTTTTCTTCTTCTATTCATCTATTCTTAAATTCCACAATAAGAGAAACGTTACTTTTCTAAGGGATTCACGCCTAACGCCTACCATACCATTACAAACGTGAAATCTTTATTGTGGTATAATAACAATGTCAATTGTGATTTCCTTCGCACTCATGGGTAACTAAACTTCTCTGTTGGGGTTATGGAAGCCGAATGAGAACTATCTATTGCTGTGAGTTTGTGAGTTCGTGACACGTATGTTTCTTATATCATTATTCTCTTCATCTTAATCTAAATTCTTTGTGGTTGCAAACGCAAGAATACACCAGTATAACATTTAACTTGTTCGAAAGAAAGGTTATCTGTCTGGAAAAGAGATAATGTCAAGGTAGTAGGGTCCCATCCCCTATTAAAAAGTTAGTGTTGTAACTGGATTAACCTCTTGGAGAATTCGTACCGTTAGACACGCTTTAAGCTCGAAAGAGTTAAAGTGAAATAATCCTCAAATAGGTCGAAAGACGCCTGGATTTACCATCGAATACAATTCTCTATAAGCACATGCATGTCTGAATTCAACACACTCATAGTCAATAGAGACGTATAACTCAGAAGGTGGACATAACCCAAACTCCTCAATTCTCATTGTTTCACAACCTACTAAACATTCTTTCTTTTTACTTTGCTATTTTCAGTTTTTGCTTTAATAATTTGGTTACACATTACAAACCCCCTTCTTACGAGACTTGCACTAAAATTCTAGTAATCATTGCTTACTTTTTGCCCAAGCTATTCCCTGTGGGATCGATACCCAACCCAGGTTGGGTTCTATATTTGCTAACGACCGCTTTACACTCCTACGAGAGCTGTAGATTGAGCGTTATCATTGCTCCTCTATGTTGGCATAATGCGCCATAGACCTAATTCACAATTGTCAATTTCAGTGTGTCAACGCGATCCCTCCACGTCGCGGAACTCTTCAAGTTCGCAACAAAAGTTGCATCGCGATACCACCGCGTCGCGCCTCCAAGCAATTTCCCAATTTTTATTTTATAGTGGCGTGGCATAATAGTGGTGTGTCGTGCTAGGTATCTAAATCGAGAAAATTTCATGAAAAAAATTAAAGTTGCACCCAGGGTTAAAATAGTCTTATTGATGATTTTATTCCTCCTAAATATGGTATTTAATCCCAAAAAATATGTAAATCCCTTCATTATTCACTTTTCCCTTATAATCAAATAGTATTTCTCTTAAGAAAATAAACCCTAGCTCTCATGAATCAAGGTCAATCCAAAGAATCGCTCTTATAACTAATCAAATTAAGTTATGTTACATGTTCATCCATTGATCCCTTACCTTCCATGGAGCCCAAGAATTCCTCTTTCAAAATACAAGATTTATGATTTATGATTTTCATGTTTGAATAAGGTTGAATCCGTGTTCATGATGTTGTTTGGGTTTTAATCCATGATTTAGATTACAAGTTCCAAGAATTGATCCTAGTATGTGTTGAATAACATGATATCCATGACTAATCCTTCAATTTGCAAGATGATTGTTGTAGCCATGTTAACCCTAAGTGTTTATGATTTAGTGAACCAAGCATATTTCCATGTCTTTGATAAATTGTCTATGAGAATGAAATAATAAAATTATAGTATGCTAACATGGATTTCCCATTTATGAAGAAGTTAATGCATTATAAGTGTTTGTTGGAATGTCTCTATGAATGAATTATGACCAAGTGAACATTTTTATGTTATTCAAGTTTAGGCTTTGCTTTACTTTTAATGCTATCGAGTCCTAGAGGTACTTCATACCCAAAAATCTAGCTGTTACTTAGAGCCCGTGTCAGTTACAGAATAGTATCAATCATGTCACGATCCGCAGTACTCTCAGTCGATTACAGAACTCAGTAGAATTTAGTCAGTTGCAGAACATAGGAGAACTCAGTAAACTCTGTATTAGTCCAGTCCTTTTAAGTATAATTTGTTCAGTGTCTTCTAGTTGGGAGTAGGATTTAGCACCAAACGAACCCAAGTATGGGGTCATTCCTATTAGTGTAGGGTTTGGCCCTTAGTAGCAATCCCTGAGTTACAGAACTACGTAGACAGCGTAGGCTGAGATGACTTTCAAATAAATATGGTTTGACACATATCTCATGATTTTTCTTGATAGTTGAGGGTTGACAAAATGTCTTACTTCTAGTGTGGGAAATTGAATAAGCTTTCCATCGATATAAAATTAGCAAAAATTTGATAACTAGGTAAAAAGATATAGCAATTTTATGTTCAAGTCGTTAAACACCACCATTCAGGAAAGTAGTGCATCGCAGAGTGTGTCAAAATAGAAGTTGTTAGTTTCAAGTGTTGTTCCACGATTTTGGCGCATCGCGCCATTGATCCAATTCACAATTGTTAATTTCAGTGTGTCAACGCGATCCCACCGCATCGCAGTATACTTCAAGTTTGCAACCAAAGTTGCATCTCAATACCGCAGCATCACGCCACCAAGCATTTTCTCAGTTGTCATTTTCTAATGGTTTGGCATGATAGTAGCGCGTTACGGTAGGGGTCCAAATCTGGAAAATTTTATGAAAAAAATTAAAGTTGCGCCTAGGGTTAAAACAGTCTTACTGATGATTTTATTCTTCCCCAACGCGGGATTTAATCCCAAAAAATGTGTAAATCCCTTCATTATTCACTTTTCCCCCAAAATCAAATGGTATTTCTCTTTTAAGAAAATAAACCCTAGCTCTCAAGAATCAAGGTCAATCTAAAGAATCTCTCTAAGAACTCATCAAATTAAGGTATGTTACATGTTCATCCACGGATCCTTACCTTCCATGGAGCCCAAGAATTACTCTTTCAAAATACAAGATTTATGATTTCCATGTTTGAGTATGATTGAATCCATGTTCATGATGTTGTTTGGGTTTTAATCCATGATTTAGATTACAAGTTCCAAGAATTGATCCTAGTATGTGTTGAATAACATGATATCCAAGAGAAATCCTTCAATTTGTAAGATGATTGTTGTAGATATGTTAAACCTAAGTGTTTATGATTTAGTGAACCAAGCATATTTACATGTGTTTGATAAATTGTCCATGAGAATGAAATAATGCCATTATAGCATGCTAACATGGATTCTATATTTATGAGCAAGTTAATGCATAAAAAGTGTTTGATCGAATGTCTCTATAAATGAATTATGACCAAGTGAACATTATTATATTTTTCAGGATTATGCTTTGCTTTACTTTTCATGCTATCGAGTCCTGGGGGTATTTTATAACCAACTATATAGATATTACTTAGATCTAGTGTTAGGTATAGAATAGTTTCAGTCATGTCACGATCAGTAGTACTCTCAGTCCACTTCAGAACTCAGTAGAATTCAGTCAGTTATATATTATAGAAAAATTCAGTAAACTCTGTATCAGTCCAATCCAGGTTAGTATAATCATTTTATATTCTTCTAGTTGTGAGTAGGATTCAACGACGAGAAAACCCAGGTATGGGGGAATTCCTATTAGGGTAGGGTTTGACCCCCTGAGTTATAGAACTATGTAGACAGCATAGGTTGAGATGACTTTCTACTAGAAAAGGGTTGACACACTCTCATGAGTTTTCCTGTTAGTGATGGTTGACAAAATGTCTTCCTGATAGTGTGGAAAATTGAATAAGCTTTCCATCGATATAAAATTCACCTAAATCCAATAACTAGGTAAGAAGTTATGGCAATTTTATTTTTCATTCGTTAAACACCGTTATTCAGGAAAGTAGCGCATCGCAGAGTGTGTCAAAATAGTAGTTTTTGGTTTCCAGTGTTGCTCCGTGATGTTACCGCGTCGGGCCATAGACCCAGTTCACAATTTTTAATTTATAGTGTGTCAACGTGATCCCACCGCTTTGGGGTGCACTTCAAGTTGGTAACCAAAGTGGCAATGCGATACCACCGATTCGTACCACCATGTAATTTTCCAGTTGTCAGTACCCACTGTCCTAGCACGATAGTGGTGCATCGCGCTAGGGGTCCAAATTGAGAAAATTTCATAAAAAAAAAATAAAGTTGTGCCCTGGGTTAAAACAGTCTTTCCCATGATTTTATTCTACCCAGATGTAGGATTTAACCCTAATTACGTGTAAAACCCTTCATTATTCACTTTTTCCCCAAAATCAAATGGTATTTCTCTCTCACAAAAACAAATCCTAGCTCTGAAGAATTAAGATCAATCCGAAGAATCTCTCCATGAACTCATCAAATTAAGTTATGTTACATGTTCATCCATAGATCCATACCTTCTATAGATCCCAACAATTCTTCTTTCAAAATACAAGATTTCTGATTTGTGATTTCCATGTTTGAATTATATTGAATCCATGTTCATTATGTTGTTTGGGTTTTAATCTATGATTTAGATTACAAGTTTGAAGTGTTGATCTTAGTATGTGTTGAATTACATAATATTTATGATTAATCCTTAAATTTGCAAGATGATTATTGTAGCCATGTTAACCCTAAGTGTTTATGATTTAGTGAACCAAGCATGTTTCCATGGGTTTGATAAATTGTCTATGAGATTAAAATAATACATTTATAGCATGCTAACATGGATTCCCCATTCATGTACATGATATGCATTATATGTGTTGGATCGAATATCTCTATTAATGAATTATGACCACGTGAATATTGCTATGTTATTCAAGATTATGCTTTACTTTACTTTTCATGCTCTCAAGTCCTGGGGTATTTAATACCCTACCATGCTAACATGGATTCCCCATTCATCACAAGTTAATGAATTATAAGTGTTTGATAGAATGTTTCTATGAATGAATTTTGACCAAGTGAACATTGTTATGTTATTCAAGATTATTCTTTGCTTTACTTTTCATGATATCGAGTCCTAGGGGTATTTTATACCCGACAATCTAGCTGTTACTTAAAGTCAGTATTAGTTACACAATAGTATCAGTCATGTCACGATCAATAGTACTCTCAGTTTGTTGCAAAACTCAGTAGAATTTAGTCAGTTATAGAACATAGGAAAACTCAATAAATATTGTATCAGTCTAGTCAAGTTCAGTATAATTAGTTCGGTGTCTTCAAGTTGGGAGTAGGATTCAACATCGAGTGAACCAGGGATAGGTGCATTCCTTTTAGTGTAGGGTTTGATCTTTAGTAGAAATCACTGAGTTATAGAGCTACGTAGCCAGCATTGGTTGAGATGACTTCCTGCTAGATAAGGGTTGACACATCTCTCATGAGTTTTCCTATTAGTGAAGGTTGATAAAATATCTTCCTACTAGTGTGGAAAATTGAATTCGCCTTCCATCGATATAAAATTTTTCTAAATACGATAACTAGGTAAGAACTTAAGATGATTTTTATTAGCTTGAATCCATGTTCATGATGTTTTTTGGGTTTTAATCTATGATTTAGATTACAAGTTTCAAGAATTGATCCTAGTGTGTATTAAATTACATGATATTCATGATAAAACCTTCAATTTGCAAGATAATTATTGTAGACATGTTAACCCTAAGTTTTTATGATTTAGTGAACTAAGCATTTTTTCATGTGTTTGATAAATTATCTACGAGAATGAAATAATTCCATTATAGAATGCTAACTTGAATTCCCCATTCATGTACAGGTTAATGCATTATAAGTGTTTGATGGAATGTCTCTATTAATTAAGTATGACCAAGTGAACATTGTTATGTTATTCAAGATTGTGCTTTACTTTACTTTTCATGTGATGGATTCCTGGAAGTATTTTATACCCGAAAATATAGTTTTTACTTAGAGATAGTGTTAGTTACAGAATACTATCAGTCATTTCACGATCAGAGTACTCTCAGTCCCAAATAGAACTCAGTAGAATTCAGTCAGTTACAGAATATCAGAAAACTCAGTAAACTTTATATCTGTCCTGTCCAGTTTAGTATAATTAGTTTAGTGTCTACCAGTTGGGAATAGGATTCAGCACCGCGCAAATCCAGGGATGGGTGTATTCCTGTTAGTATAGGGTTTAACCCTTAGTAGAAATCTCTGAGTTACTGAACTACGTAGCCGACGTAGGTTGACATGACTTCCTACTAGATAAGGGTTGACACATATCTTATGAGTTTTCCTAATAATGAGGTTGACAAAATGTCTTCCTGCTAGTGTGGGAAATTAAATAAGCCTTCCATCGATAAAAAATTCACCTTAATCTGATAACTAGGTTAGAGGTTATGGAAATTTTATGTTTCAGTCGTTAAACACCATCATTCAGGTAAGTAGCGCATCACGGAGTGTGTCAAAATAGCAGTTGTTAGTTTCCAATGTTGCTCCATAATGTTAGTGGCTCGCGTGATAGACCTAGTTCACAATTGTCTATTTCTAGTGTGTTAATGTGATTCCACCGCGTTGCAGTGTACCTTCAGTTCACAACCAAAGTGGCAACACGATACCACCGCATCACGCCACCAAGCAATTTCCCAGGTGCCATTTTCCAGAGGCCTGACACAAAAGTGGCGCGTCGCACTAGGGGTCCAAATCGTGAAAAAATCATCAAAAAAAATTAAAGTTGCGCCCAAGGTTTAAAAAGTCTTTGCCAAAATCAAATGGTATTTCTATCTCAATAAAACAAATCCTAGCTCTCAAGAATCAAGGTCAATCCCAAGAATCTCTTCATGAACTCATCTAATTAAGGTATGTTACATGTTCATGCATATATCCTTACCATCCATGGAGCCCAAGAATTCCTCTTTCAAAATATAAGATTTATGATTTATGATTTCCATGTTTGAATTAGATTGAATCCATGTTCATGATGTTGTTTGGGTTTTAATCCAGGATTTAGATTACGAGTTCTAAGAATTGATCCTAGTATGTGTTGAATTACAAAATATTCATGATAAACCCTTCAATTTGCAAGATGATTGTTGTATCCATGTTAACCTTAATTGTTTATGATTTAGTGAACCAAACATATTTCCATTATAACATGGTAACAAGGATTCACCATTCATGCAAAAGTTAATGCATTATAAGTGTTTGATGGAATGATTCTATGAATGAATTATGACCAAGTGAACATTGTTATGTTATTCAAGATTATGCTTTGCTTTACTTTTCATGATATCAAGTCCTAGGGGTATTTTATACCCGACAATCTAGCTGTTACTTAAAGTCAGTTATAGTTACACAATAGTATCAGTCATTTCACGATCAATAGTACTCTCAGTTCATTGCAAAACTCAGTAGTATTTAGTCAGTTATAGAACATAGGAAATCTCAGTAAATACTGTATCAGTCGAGTCCAGTTTAGTATAATTAGTTCAGTGTCTTCAAGTTAGGAGTAGGATTTATCACCGAGCAAACCAGGGATAGGGGCATTCCTTTTAGTGTAGGGTTTGACCCTTAGTAGCAATCACTGAGTTATAGAGCTACGTAGCCAACATAGGTTGAGATGACTTCCTGCTAGATAAGGGTTGACACATCTCTCATGAGTTTTCCTATTAGTGAAGGTTGACAAAATATCTTCCTACTAGTGTGGGAAATTGAATAGACTTTCCATCGATATAAAATTATTCTAAATACGATAACTAGGTAAGAACATACGATGATTTGAATTAGATTGAATCCATGTTCATGATGTTGTTTGTGTTTTAATCTATGATTTAGATTACAAGTTCCAAGAATTGATCCTAGTATGTATTAAATTACATGATATTCATGATAAAACCTTCAATTTGCAAGATAATTATTGTAGCCATGTTAACCCTAAGTGTTTATGATTTAGTGAACTAAGCATGTTTTCATGTGTTTGATAAATTGTCTACGAGAATGAAATAATGTCATTATAGCATGCTAACTTTGATTCCCCATTCATGTACAAGTTAATGCATTATAAGTATTTGATGGAATGTCTCTATGAATCAATTATGACCAAGTGAACATTGTTATGTTATTCAAGATTGTGCTTTACTTTACTTTTCATGCTATCGAGTCCTGGAGATATTTTATACCCGACAATCTAGTTTTTACTTAGAGATAGTGTTAGTTACAGAATACTATCAGTCATGTCACGATCAGTAGTACTCTCAGTACCTAATTGAACTCAGCAGAATTCAGTCAGTTACAGAATATCAGAAAACTCAATAAACTCAATATCTGTCTAGTCCAGTTCAGTATAATCAATTTAGTGTCTACCAGTTGGGAATAGGATATAGCACCGCACAAATCCAGGGATGGGGGCATTCCTGTTAGTATAGGGTTTAACTCTTAGTAGAAATCTCTGAGTTACAGAACTATGTAGCTGACATAGGTTGACATGACTTCCTACTAGATAAGGGTTGACATATCTCTTATGAGTTTTCCATTAATGAGGATGACAAAATGTCTTCCTGCTAGTGTGGGAAATTAAATAAGCCTTCCATAGATAAAAAATTCACCTTAATCCCATAACTGGGTTAGAGGTTATGGCAATTTTATGTTTCAGTCGTTAAACACCATCATTCAAGAAAGTAGCCCATCACAGAGTGTGTGAAAAAAGTAGTTGTTAGTTTCCAATATTGCTCCGCAATGTTGGTGCCTCACGTCACAAACCTAGTTCACAATTGTCTATTTCTAGTGTGTCAACCTTATCCGACTGCATTGTGGTGCACCTTCAGTTCACAACCAAAGTGGCAACACAATACCACCACATCACGCCACCAAGCAATTTCCTAGTTGCCATTTTCCAGAGGCCTGACAAGATAGTGGCGCGTCGCGCTTGGGTTCCTAATCGTGAAAAATTCATGAAAAAAATTAAAGTTGCGTCCAAGTTTTAAAAGTCTTTACCATGATTTTATTCCGCCCAGATGCGGGATTTAATTCCAAAAAATGTGTAAAATCCTTCATTATTCACTTTTACCCCAAAATCAAATGGTATTTCTCTCTCCTGAAAACAAATCCTAGCTCTTAAGAATCAAGGTCAATCCCAAGAATCTCTTCATGAACTCATCTAATTAAGGTATTTTACATGTTCATGCATATATCCTTACCTTCCATAAAGCCTAAGAATTCCTCTTTCAAAATACAAGATTTATGATTTATGATTTATGATTTCCATGTTTGAATTAGATTGAATCAATGTTCATGATGTTGTTTGAGTTTTAATCCAGGATTTAGATTACGAGTTCTAAGAATTGATCCTAATATATGTTGAATTACATTATATTCATGATAAACCCTTCAATTTGAAAGATGATTGTTGTATCCATGTTAACCTTAATTGTTTATGATTTAGTGAACCAAACATGTTTCCATTATAACATGGTAACATGGTTTCCCCATTCATGCAAAAGTTAATGAATTATAAGGGTTTGATGGAATGTTTCTATGAATGAATTATGACCAAGTGAACATTGTTATGTTATTCAAAATTATGCTTAGCTTTACTTTTCATGATATCGAGTCCTAGGGGTATTTTATACCCGATAAACTAGTTGTTACTTAAAGTCAGTGTTAGTTATAGAAGACTATCAGTCATGTCACGATCAATAGTACTCTCAATTCATTGCAAAACTCAGTAAAATTTAGTCAGTTATAGAACATAGGAAAATACAGTAGATATTGTATCAGTCTAGTCCAGTTCAGTATAATTAGGTCACTGTCTTTAAATTGGGAGTAGGATTCAGCACCGAGCGAACCAGGGATAGGGGAATTCCTTTTAGTGTAGGGTTTAACCTTAAGTAGAAATCACTAAGTTATAGAGCTGCGTAGCCAACATAGGTTGAGATGACTTCCTGCTAGATAAGGGTTGACACATCTCTCATGAGTTTTCCTATTAGTGAAGGTTGACAAAATATCTTCCTACTAGTGTGGGAAATTGAATAAGCTTTCCATCGTTATAAAATTCTTCTAAATACGATAACTAGGTAAGAACTTAATTTTAATTAGATTTAATCCATATTCATGATGTTGTTTGGGTTTTAATCTATGATTTAGATTACAAGTTCCAAGAATTGATCCTAGTATGTATTAAATTACATGATATTCATGATAAAACCTTCAATTTGCAAGATAATTATTGTAGACATGTTAACCCTAAGTGTTTATGATTTAGTGAACTAAGCATGTTTTCATGTGTTTGATAAATTATCTAGGAGAATGAAATAATGTCATTATAGCATGCTAACTTGAATTCCCCATTCATGTACAGGTTAATGCATTATAAGTGTTTGATGGAATGTCTCTATTAATTAAGTATGACCAAGTGAACATTGTTATGTTATTCATGATTGTGCTTTACTTTACTTTTCATGCTATCGATTCTTGGAGGTATTTTATACCCATAAATTTAGTTGTTACTTAGAGATAGTGTTAGTTACAGAATACTATCAGTCATGTCATGATCAGTAGTACTCTCAGTCCCTAATAGAACTAACCAGAATTCAGTCAGTTATAGAATATCAGAAAACTCAGTAAACACTATATCTGTCCAGTCCAGTTCAGTGTCTACCGGTTGGTAATAGGATTCAGCACCACACAAATCCAAGGATAGGGGTATTCCTGTTAGTACAGAGTTTAACCCTTAGTAGAAATCTCTGAGTTACAAAACTACGTAGCTGACGTAGAATGACATGATTTCCAACTAGATAAGAGTTGACACATCTCTTATGAGTATTCCTATTAATGAGGTTGACAAAACGTCTTCCTGTTAGTTTGGGAAATTGAATAAGCCTTCCATCGATAAAAAATTCACCATAATCTAATAACAAGGTTAGAGGTTATGGAAAATTATGTTTCACACGTTAAACACCATCATTCAGGCAAGTAGCACATCACGGAGTGTGTCAAAATAGCAGTCGTTAGTTTCCAATGCTGCTCCGCAATGTTGGTGCCTTGCGTCATAGACCTAGTTCACAATTGTCTATTTCTAGTGTGTCAACGTGATCCCACCGTGTTGCGTTGCACCTTCAGTTCAAAACCAAAGTGGCAACACGTTACCACCGCATCACGCCATCAAGCACTTTCCCAGTTGCCATTTTCCACAGGCCTGACACGATAGTTACGCGTCACGCTAGGGGTCCAAATCGTGAAAAATTCATGAAAAAAATTAAAGTTGGGCCCAAGGTTTAAAAAGTCTTTACCATGATTTTATTCCGCCCAGATGCGGGATTTAAGTCCAAGAAATGTGTAAAACCCTTCATTATTCACTTTTACCCCTAAATAAAATGGTATTTCTCTCTCAAGAAAATAAATCCTAGCTCTCAAGAATAAAGGTCAACCCCAAGAATCTCTTCATGAACTCATCTAATTAAGGTATGTTACATGTTCATGCATATATCCTTACCTTCCATGGAGCCCAAGAATTCCTCTTTCAAAATACAAGATTTATGATTTATGATTTCTATGTTTTAATTAGATTGAATCCATATTCATGATGTTGTTTGGGTTTTAATCCAGGATTTAGATTACGAGTTCTAAGAATTGATCCTAGTATGTGTTGAATTACATTATATTCTTGATAAACCCTTCAATTTGCAAGATGATTGTTGTAGCCATGTTAACCTTTATTGTTTATGATTTAGTGAACCAAACATGTTTCCATTAGAACATGGTTACATGGATTCCCCATTCATGCATAAGTTAATGCATTATAAGTGTTTGATGGAATGTTTCTATGAATGAATTATGACCAGGTGAATATTGTTATGTTATTCAAGATTATGCTTTGCTTTACTTTTCATGCTATCGATTCCTAGGGTTATTTTATATTCGATAATCTAGTTACTACTTAAAGTCAGTGTCAGCTACACAATAGTATCAATCATGTCACTATCAGTAGTATTTTCCGTCTGTTGCAGAACTCAGTAGAATTCAGTCAATTATAGAATATAGGAAAACTCTATAAATACCGTATCAGTCGAGTCCATTTCAGTATAATCTGTTTAGTGTCTTCAAGTTGGGAGTAGGATTCAGCACCGAGCGAACCAGGGATGGGGCATTCCCTTTTAGTGTAGGGTTTGACCCTTAGTAGCAATCCCTGAGTTATAGAACTATGTAGCCATCGTAGGTTTAGATGATTTCCTACTAGATAAGGGTTGACGCATCTCTCACTAGTTTCTCTGTTAGTGAGGGTTGACAAAATGTCTTCCTTCTATTGTAGGAAATTGAATAATCTTTCCATCGATATAAAATTTCCTTAAATCGGATAACTCGGTAAGAAGTTATGGCAATTTTATGTTTCAGTCGTTAAACGCCGTCATTCAGGAAAGTAATGCATCACGGCGTATGTCTAAATAGTTATTGTTAGTTTCCAGTGTTGCTCCGTGATATTGGCGCGTCACGCCATAAACCCAGTTCACAATTCTCAATTTCTAGTGTATCAACGCGATCCCACCACATCGGGTGCACTTTTAGTTAGCAACTAAAGTGGCGACGCGATACCATCACGTCGCGCCACTATGCCATTTACCAGTTGTCATTTTTAGTGGCCTGGCACAATAGTGGCGCGTCGCGCTGGGGTCTAAATCGGAAAAATTTCATGAAAAAATATATAAGTTGCACCCATGGTTAAAATATTCTTTTCCTTTATTTTAATTCGCCCAGATGTGGGATTTAAGCCCTAATAATGTGTAAAACACATCATTATTCAATTTACCCCAAAAAAAAATAGTATTTCTCTCTCAAGAAAACAAACCCTAGCTCTCAAAAATTAATGTCAATCCCAAAAATCTCTCAAAAAACTCATCAAATTATGGTTTATTACATGTTCATCCATGGATCCTTACCTTCCATGGAGCCCAAGAATTCCTCTTTCAAAATACAAGATTTATGATTTATGATTTCCATGTTTGAATTAGATTGAATCCATGTTCATTATATTGTTTGGGTTTTAATCCATGATTTAGATTACAAGTTCCAAGAATTTATCTTAGTATGTGTTGAATTACATGATATTCATGATAAACCCTTTAATTTGCAAGATTCGTATTGTAGCTATGTTAACCCTAAGTGTTTATGATTTAGTGAACAAAAAATGTTTCCATGTGTTTGATAAATTGTCGATAAGAATGAAATAATGCCATTATAGCATGCGAACATAGATTCCCCATTCATGTACAAGTTAATGCATTATAAGTGTTTTATGGAATATCTCTATGAATGAATTATGACCAAGTGGACATTGTTATGTTATTCAAGATTATTCTTTTCTTTAGTTTTCATGCTATCGAGTCCTGGGGGTATTTTATACCCGACAATCTAGCTGTTACTTAGAGCTAGTGTCTATTAGAGAATAGTATTAGTCAAGTCACGATTAGTAGTACTCTCAATCCATTATAAAACTCAGTAGAATTTAGTTAGTTACATAATATAGGAAAACATAATTAACTCTGTATCAGTCCAGTCCATTTTTGTATAATTAGTTCAGTGTCTTCCAGGTGGGAGTACGATTCAGTACCGAGCGAACACAGGGAAATGGGCATTCCTTTTAGAATAGGGTTTCACCCTAAGTAGCAATCCCTGAGTTACAAAACTATATAGCCAGTATAGGTTGAGATGACTTCCTGCTAAATAAGGGTTGACACATCTCTTATGAGTTTTCCTGTTAGTGAGGGTTGACTAAATGTTTTCTTGCTAGTGTGGGAAATTAAACAAACTTTTCATCGATATAAAATTTTCTTAAATTAGATAACTTTGTAAAAAGTTATGGCGATTTTATATTTCAGTCGTTAAACACCGTCATTCAGGCAAGTAGCACATCGCGGAGTGCGTCAAAATAATAATAATTAGCTTTTCCGTGTTGCTTTGCAATGTTGTTGTATCATACCATTGACAAGTTTCAAGAATTGATCCTAGTATGTGTTAAATTATATGATAGTTATGATAAACCTTTCAATCAGCAAGATGATTTTTGCAGCCATGGTAACCCTAAGTGTTTATGACTATGTGAACAAAAAATGTTTCCATGTGTTTAATAAATTGTCTATGAGAATGAAATAATGAAATTATAGCAAGCTAAGATTGATTTCCCTTTCATGTACAAGTTTATGCATTATAAGTGTTTGATGGAATGTCTCTATGAATGAATTATGACCAATTGAACATTGTTATGTTATTCAACATTATGCTTTGATTTACGTTTTATGCTATCGAGTCCTGGGGTTATTTTATACTCGATAATCTAGCAGTTACTTAGAGCCTGTATCAGTTATACAATAGTATTAGTCATGTCACGATCAATATTAGTCTCAGTCCTTTCCAGAACTTAGTAGAATTTAGTCAGTTAAAGAATATAGGAAAACTCAGTATACTCTATATCAGTCCAGTCCAGTTTAATATAATTAGTTTAGTGTCTTCCATTTGGGAGTAGGATTCAGCACCGAGCGAACCTAGGGATGAGGGCATTCCTGTTAGTGTAGGGTTTGACACTTAGTAACAATCCCTGAGATACAAAAATATGTAGCCAGCATAGGTTGAGATGACTTTTTGCTATATAAGTTTTTACACATATCTTATGAGTTTTTCTATTAGTCAGGGTTGACAAAATTTCATCCTGCTAGTGTGGGAAATTGAATAAGCTTTCCATCGATATAAAATTTACATAAATCCGATAACTAGGTAAGAAGTTATGGCAATTTTATGTTTCAGTTATTAAACACCGTCATTCAGGAAAGTTGCTCCTCGCGGAGTGTTTCAACATAGTAATTTTTAGTTCCCTGTGTTGCTTTGCATTGTTGGCGCATCGCGCCACAGACCCAGTTCACAAATGTCAATTTTCAGTGTGCCAACGTGATCTCACCACGTCGCGGAGAACTTTCAGTGCGCAACCAAAGTGGCAATGCAATACCACCGCATTGTGCCACCATACAATTTCCTAGTTGTCATTTTCTAGTGGCTTAGTGTGATAGTGGCGTGTCGCTCAAGGGGTCCGAATAGGGAAAATTTAATGAAAAAAATTAAAGTTGTGCCCCGGGTTAAAACAGTCTTTTCCAAGATTTTATTCCGCCCAGATGTGGGTTTTAACCCCTAAAAATATGTAAAAACCTTCATTATTCACTTTTCCCCAAAATCAAATGGTATTTCTCTCTCAAGAAAACAAACCCTAGCACTCAAGAATCAAGGTCAATCCCAAGAATCTCTTCAAGAACTCATCAAATTAAGGTATGTTACATGTTCATCCATGGATCCTTACCTTCAATAGAGCCCAAGAATTCCTTTTTCGAAATACAAGATTTATGATTTATCATTTCCATGTTTGAATTGATTTAAATCCATGTTCATGATGTTGTTTGGGTTTTAATCAATGGTTGAGATTGCAACTTCCAAGAATTGATCCTAGTATGTGTTGAATTACATGATATTCATGATAAACCCTTGAATTTGTAAGATGATTGTTTTAGCCATGTTAACCCTAAGTATTTATGATTTAGTTAACAAAACATGTTTCTATGTGTTAAATAAATTGTCTATGAGAATGAAATAATGCCTTTATAGCATTCTAACATGGATTGCCCATTCATGTACAAGTTAATGCATTATGAGTGTTTGATTGAATGTCCCTATAAATGAATTATGACCAAGTAAACATTTTTATGTTATTCAAGATTATGCTTTTATTTAGTTTTCATGCTATTGATTCCTAGGGGTTTTTTATACCCAACACTCTAGTTATTACTTAGATCCAGTGTCAGTTACAAAATAGTATTAGTCATGTCACGATCAGTAGTACGCTCAGTCCATTATAGAACTCAGTAGATTTCAGTCAGTTATAGAACATAGGAAAACTCAATAAACTCTATATCAATCCAGTCCAATTCAGTATAATCAGTTCAGTGTCTTCCTGTTGGGAGAAAGATTCAGCACCGAGCCAACCCAGGGACAGGAGAATTCCAATTAGTGTAGGGTTTCACCCTTAGTATCAATCCCTGAGTTACAGAACTACATAGCTAGCGTAGGTTGAGATGACTTCCTATTAGATAAGGGTTGACAAATCTCTCATGAGTTTACCTTTTAGTGAAGGTTGATAAAATGTCTTCCTGCATGTATGGAAAATTGAATAAGCTTTCATCGATATAAAATTTTCCTAAATTCGATGACTGGTTAAGAAGTTATGGCAATTTTATGTTTCAGCTATTAAACACAGTCATTCAGGCAAGTAGCGCATCACAGAGTGTGTCATAATAGCAATTGCTAGTTTCTAGTGTTTTTCCGCGACGTTGGCGTATCACGTCATAGACCCAGTTCACAATTGTCAATTTCTAGTGTTCCAACGGATCCCACCACATCACGGTGCACTACCAGTTCGCAACCAAAGTGGCAACGTGATACCACCGCATCCTGTCACCATGTAATTTTGCAGTTGACATTTTCAAGTGGCCTGGCACGATAGTGGTGCGTCGCGCCAGGGGTTCAAATCGAGAAAAATTTATGAAACAAATTAAAGTTTCTCCCATGGTTAAATCGGTCTTTTCCATGATTTTATTCCGCCTAGATGTGGGATTTATGCCCTAAAAATGTGTAAAATCCTTCATTATTCACTTTTCCCCAAAATCAAATGGTATTTCTCTCTCAAGAAAACAAACCCTATATCTCAAGAATCAAGGTCAATCCCAAGAATATCTCAAAGAACTCATCAAATTAAGGTATGTTAGATGTTCATCCATGGATTCGTATCTTCCATGGAAACCAAGAATTCCTCTTTCAAAATACAAGATTTATAATTTATGATTTCCATGTGTGAATTAGATTGAATCCATGTTCATGATATTGTTTGGGGTTTAATCCATGATTTAGATTACAAGTTCCAAGAATTGATCCTAGTATGTGTTGAATTACATGATATTCATGATAAACCCTTAAATTTACAAGATGATTGTTGTAACCATGTTAACCCTAAGTGTTTATGATTTAGGGAACCAAGGATATTTCCATGTATTTGATAAATTATCTATGATAATGAAATAATTCCATTATACAATGCTAACATGGATTCCCCATTCATGTACAAGTTAATGCATTAAAAGTGTTTGATGGAATGTCTCTATGAATGAATATGACCAAGTGAACATTGTTATGTTATTCAAGATTATGCTTTGCTTTACTTTTCATGCTATCGAGTCCTAGGGGTATTTTATATCCGACAATCTCGTTGTTATTTAGAGATAGTGTCAGTTACAAAATAGTATTACTCATATAACGATTAGTATTACTCTCATTCTATTACAGAACTCAGTAGATTTCAGTTAGTTATAGAATATAGGAAAACTCAGTAAACTCTGCATCAATCCAGTCCAATTCAGTATAATTAGTTTAGTGTCTTCCTGTTTGGAGAAAGATTCAGCACCGAGTGAACCCAGGGATAGGGGCATTCCTTTTAGTGTAGGGTTTGACCCTTAGTAGCAATCCCTGAGTTATAGAACTACATAGCCATCATAGGTTGAGATGACTTCCTGCTAGATAAGGGTTGACATATCTCTCATGAGTTTTCTTATTAGTGAGGGTTGACAAAATCTCTTCCTGCTAGTTAGGGTTAACTCACAAGTAGTGTTACAACACGTGGCACAGTATTAGTACCCTTCCTACTAGGGTTATAGGTTTGACCCAAATCAGCTCAGAGAGGGGCATGTTGGTAAGATGATTACCTCCCACAGTTTTAGTTTCAGTCTCAATCTTAAAAATAAAACTCAATTTTGTTGTTATAGAATCAGGATTGTCATATATAGTCACTCAGTTATCAGAAATTTAGATTATTAGTGATCTCAGATTATCAGTATATTCAGTTATCAGTTATCAGATTTAATACTAGTATACCCAGTAACAGTATGCACAGTATGTTTAGTAGTTATAGATCCTCAATGTATGCTAATCCAACTCTTGCATATCATTCAGTTAGTTATTGTTCATGAATATAAACCCATGCATTCAGACTTACCTCATTTAGCATACCATTTCTTGCGCTATGATATTTCATATCATAGGTTCGGACGCTCAGGTTCCTGACCGCACTTAGCCAAATTCAAACAGCAGTAGTAGATTTAGGATTGAGTCTTCATCTATCGAGGATATGCTTTTATTTTAGTACTTCATCTTAGCAGTAGTTCAGTAAATCGAGTTAGTTGGGGGATTTTCCCATCAACTCCACTTTCAGACAGATTCAATTAGAGTCTTTTCAGACTAGATTTTTAGACAGTATTTCAGATTCAGATGTTAATATTCATTATTAGTCTTTAAGATGTTTTGAACATTATGTCATTTCAGCATATCTTTTCCGCATTAATTTCAGTATTTTTAATCAGTACTCATAGCAGATATCATTCATGGTTTAGCTTGTGGTCCTTCGGGGTCGTAAGCATCATGTGATGACTGGGGGTAACCCCGGGTTATTATAGGTTTTTATGATGATACCAATAAGATTCCTTGGTTAAATAATTGGATTAACAGTTGTGTGAATATGTACATTTAATGTTTTAATTGGTCTTTAAAAAGGGTTGTGTGGCTAGTTGTGAAGGCATAGATCTAGAAGAATTACTACTGGAAATAGTGTTTGCCGACATGGGATGCTCAAAATGGATTGAGGTTTGAGTCCTCTTTCTTAATATACCCGGAAGGTCCAAATAGTCATCATGGCAAGAGGTCCGATCCCTCTTAATTAATATGACCGGAAGGGTTTGAATCTTCCATATTATATGAAATCTCATGCAAAAAAACTCATAAAACAATATCTTAAGTAAATTGTGTGTCTATAAATCTAATGGAGGCATTTTTATATGTCATACTAAGTAGGCAACAGAGATTATTCACAAATTAGGTCTGGAAAATGGAAGGATCTTGGAACTCGTATGAGATATTCCGATGGCAAGGGTAGAACAACCCTCCTCAACGTCGGAATCCATGCTATATTTACATATATATATAATGTGTGAACTATACGCACGTTCACCAATACCCCTATGCTGACAAACATGGTTTCCAGTGTTAGTACCCCCGGGACCTCCACCTTCCATGGCTAGCTATATAAGCCCTTTTAAGACCAAATTAAAACAATTTACAAATATTTTTATCCATTAACCAAGAAGTCTTTTAATTAGGTGTTTAATGTTGGTATCGTCATAAAAAATAAAGTTAAGTTTTTAATCCAATTCCATTATGCCATTCCAAAACCAATTCGCCAAATTGACTCCAAAGTATCAAATCTAAAACTAATCCATGACCACCCAGGCTTTCCAAAAACAATTTTAAGTCCCATCAACCTTTTATGCAATGTAAGGTTTCAAAATTGAAGTATATTATGTATATATCTATGTTTAAAAACAAATTTCATAAGATAGGTTGACATTAAAGCCAATTCCGAAACCATTAAACCATAAAACTAGGGAAACCCATGTCCCCTTTCCAATTTCAACACCCATGTATATATTAACATTCAAAACCATAATAAATATCATTAATAACCAATTCAAAACCATGGAAACCAATTCAACTTTGGCGAATTGTGAAAATAAATATTTCTTCCAGTCTTCATGAAATGATTTGACCTCCACTCCTAGTGTGCTAAGCCGTAGTATGTTAATATTTCAAAGACACTAAGCAATGTTTATTATCATATTACAAAAACATCAGTAAAATAATCATGGTTAGGATGACGAAGTCTGCGTACTTTTTTCCTGTGAGGACCTTTTACTCTAGAGTGGATTATGCTTTGTTGTTTATTTCGGAGATCGTTAAGTTGCATGGTTGTGACAACCTGAAAATCAAAGCCAATGTTGAAATAATTTTATATGTTCATGCAAGATCAAACCTTATTTTTTGATAGTTTTATAGTGATTTTGACACATATTAAGGTCACAACTAGCTCCTATCTTATAGACAAGTCAAAACATCCCTTCTTGATTAAATTCTTTTGAAGTATACAACGAAGTCATCTTAACAATATCATAACTTTTGATATACTAAAAATATTTGATCTCAAGACCCACCAAAAGATAGGTAATCAAATTAACTTTCCCACGATACAAATTTCACCTTAATCAAATATCGAGGTGAAAAGTTATGGCAAAACTACTGAGGCACTTTCAAAGCTTCCCAAACTATTACTCGTAATGTCTCATTACAGGTCGTTAGGAGGGACTTGTAATCTAGGCAGTAGAGGCTGTAATTGGGTTTTTGACCATGAATCAAGTCGATACTCGTGGCCAGACCCTACAACTCGTGACCTAAGTTTTTGGGACTCCTTCCAGGCATCTTCCAGATGCTTTCTAAGGAGCTTTGTGGTCTTTTCCCACTATTTTAACCCTAAAACAACATCGTTTAAGGTATTTTAAGGATAAATAAAAATACAAAACAAACCCAAATCCCTTATTCTCAACACACAAGTCACTCAAAAAACATACAATTTTCTCTTCTCCTAAATATATATATATATAAATAAATATATTGGAATGTTTGGATCCTTGGTCAACACATGTTGTAAGCTCTTATGTTCTTAATTAATGTCCAAATGCACCCTATATAATTAATGGCAGAAAATTTTCAAAGAAAAATTACATCCGCTAACTCCAAATCATGAGTCGGATCTCCAAATCATGAGTCGGATAATTCTTCTCATGAATCTTAAGCAGCCTGGAAGCATCGGCCACAACTCGACTATGCCACATCTAATACTCCTTACCACTTCAATAACTAACATCAACCTCTTACTAGGAATTCACTAGTCACAATGCATTTATCCACTTATCTATATACAAACTGATATTCAAGTCTATCATTATAACCACATATTAATTTCTAGTAAAGCATCCCACCTATGAATGTTCCCATATTTTCTAATATCTCTATAGATAAAGACTTTCCTGTACTATCCCCAAAGAAGTCGCATTAAGAATTATCAACTATCTATGACATATACCAAAAGTTTCGCCTCAATATTCTTTCACACTTATAGCCTTAGATAAATCATGCATACAACAATCTTTCCCTACTAAGGAATATTTACTTTCTCAGAAGGAGTTGAATCTTTTGGAAAGAAGATAGATTGAGTTGCTCAAATACTATGATATGAGTTTTTATTATCATCCATGTAAAGCTAATATAGTTATCGTAAGACCAAATTGAAATTTGAATCATACTGTAGTAATCTGAAATAATAAATCTTAACTTTTTATAAACTGAGAGAGTCATAATAATTTCATATGATCTTATTTGTAAACTAACTAAATTAGGTTAAAATTCATATATATTAAGAATCCCATTGAAATTTATGTCAAAATACTAAGACTCATCTCATAATAACAATCATATAAGTGAAAACATGAACACTGATAATTCTTATGCTAACTGAATTTTAATTCACATTATAATGTCACAATCTAGAAAATATGGAAATTGGATATGATCCCAAATTGAACTCTCATAAATTTAATTTAAAAAATACATTGATTTTGTGTACAAGGACAAAAGGTTACCCTTGCTCGAATCGTACATACCTAATTACTCTTGATTCTTGAATTGAAGTTTTGAGGATTTAGAGTTGACAATGAAAAACCCTAATTTTTTTCTAAGAGGGATGTGGCCGATTTTGTGGCTAAATTCATGGTCTATAAGCAAGTAAAGGTTGGGAACTTAAGATCTGGTAGAGTATCTCAAGTGATTGAATCACCCATGTGGAAATAAAAACCTGAACTAAAACTGGAGTGATCACTAAACTTAGCCCATATTGGGTAAGGAGACGTTTTTATCAAATGAAGGGTAGTATTTAATAGGAAAAGTATAGCTGAGGGAGTATCTGAGATGTATGGATAAGATTAAAAGTTGGCATTTGCATTGCCTAAGGCATAGTAAATTCTATCCTAGCTTATGTTTTACATGCCTATATTCCATGAGATAGAGTGGTTGCCATGTTGTGATGCCTGATTCAGATATCTCACTCAGATATGCCCAAAATTATTTGCTGCCTAATGTTATTAGAACTTCGTATTACGAGTATTTAAGAAATACTTTTGTTGAGTTATAAGCTCTTAGTATGATTCAGTTTGTAAGGCCAACTATTATGTTCAGTAATCAGATAAATAAGCTCCTATAGTTTTTCATCTTTTCATCTAGTCTTACTATTCATAGTTCAATGAATATGCCTATTCCATGAGGTAATTTATTAACATTTATGCAATCTGTGAATTCTATTGAGTCCTTACTCCTAGTCTAAATCAATCATAACTATAAAGTATATCTAGATTCTGAAATCAATATCATGTTAGTTATCCAACATTAGAATTCAGCCAGACAGTACTAAGGAGTTCTCAAATTTCCAAGATAGTTAAAGTTAGTTGAAACTTTAGTCATCAAGTCCATAGTCAGCTCTTAAAATTCTATGTCAGGGAGTATAACTGTTTCTCAATTCTTTCAACCAAGTTAGTCATCATTCGAGGACGTATGATCCCAAGGGGCAGATATTGTGACACCCCAAAAATCAAAGCCAATGTTAGTTCCATGCTTTAAGTTCATGCAAGATCAAACCTCATTTTTTGATAGTTTTATGATTAATTTTAAAAATATGAAGGTAAAAAATAGCTCCTAGTTTATAGATAAATCAAAATATCATCAGAAATTAAATTCATGTGAAGTATATAGTTGTAGTCAACTTCAAATGTGCATAACTTTTTGTATACGAATTATTTTTGAGCTTAGACCCACAAAAAGATAGATTATTGAATTTTCTTTCTAATGATACCACTTTTTCTTAATCTGATATCGGGGTATAAAGTTATGGCCAAAAGAATAAAGTACTGTCAAATCTACCCAAACTAAGACTCGTAATGTCTCATTATAGGTCATTAGATGGGAGTCGTTATTTGGCAAATAGAGGCTGAAATTGTATTTCTGACCACGACTCAAGTCACTACTAGTGGCCAGACCCTCCAAGTCGTCACCTAAGTTGTGGGGACAGCTTCCAGATGGTTTCTAGGTTTTTTTTAGTTTTTTCCCACTCTTTTAACAACGAAAATACGTCATTTAAGCTATATCAAGACTAAATAAATAGAAAAAGCAATCCCAAATCCTTCATTATCAACACAACACACTAGTTACTCAATAAAATCATAATTTTCTCTTCTTGTAAAGCAAAAAATTGGCGTTTTTAACCTCCTAGCCCAAATCCTCAAAACTTCAATCCAAGAATCAAGAGTAATCAGGTATGTGGGGTATGAACAAGGATAACCTTTCATCCTTATTAATAAAATCTTTGGGTTTTTTGCAATTAAATTTATGAGAGTTCAATGAGGGTTCATACACAATTTCTATATTTTCAAGATTCTGGCATTATTATGTGAATTAACGTGCAGTTAGCACAAGAATATTCCTTTTTTTCATGTTTTCACTTATATGATTGGTATTATACTAAATTCTTAGTTGAACTAAATTCTCTCACCATGCTCGAGCATAACTTATGCCATATTGCAAATTTCACTAGTCATTAAGGGTGTCCCATGATTTCTGAGAACTGGGCATACTCTGAAACATGGGTCCATACTTATCAAAAGATAATTAACATAAGAATGGAACTCATAGACTTATGGGAGATGGCTCAAATCACAGAGTAAAGTTATTTCTTCTTGTACTAAAAGCTGAGTAGGAACATGAATATGGATGAAATGTATGAACATTGGTCACAGGCATTGCTCTATCATGTAATACATAGATAGGGTGCCATAATGAATGAAATTCAACAAAAGGAATTTCCAAGACTAAAAATGGATCACTATATCATCACAATTCTTATTGACATGCATCATAATCTAATTCTTAACACTTAATTAGGCACTAAGCAACTTCCCTCCTATTTAATTACCAGTTTATTCGGAAAATTGAAATGGACTATTTGGGTCCTACAATCCAAATAAGCATAACGGTCAGGAATATCTTTAGGACAAGGACTAAGATGTACATCCATATAAGGAGTCACATAAGAATGAATAGACCCTAGATCAAGCAAATAATACATATCACGAGAGAAGAGTTGTTACGTACCACTATCAATATTAGGTGATGCCTTGAATTCCTGATGGTTGATGCTCTTAGCAGGTTGTCTATGGGTAGCTTGTCTTATGTGAATAAGGAGAAATGAGGTTTAGTAAAGGATATTCGCCGGTTGGGTAATCTTAGAGTTCAAAAACATGCCACCCAGTCCCACACGAGATGCATCACAATAAACGACAAAACCATCGGTACCCTCGAGTAGTGTCATAACTAGAAGAAGTCAACATATCCTTCAAGTTCTCACAGCTACCCTCACAAGTATCGAACTATAAGAACTTCACCTTTTTCTAGGTCAACATAGTCAATGGAGCAACAACAGAATATATACTCTCCACATATCTCCTATAATCACCAGAAAAGCCCAAGAAGCTCCTAATGTCGGTTGTAGTCGTGGGTCTAGGCTATCTCTTAATTTCCACAACATTCTGTGGATCAACCATTATCCCATCACTAGAAACAACATGCCCAATAAAAGTCACAACATTAAACTAGAACTCACACTTAAATTTTTTTGCCTACAACTGTTCATCCTTAGGAGTCCGCAACATAATTTGGAGGTTATTGGCATACTCCTCCTCAATTTAGAGTACACAAGGATATCATTGACGAAAACTATTACAAACATATCCAGAAATTATTTAAACATCCAACTTATAAGATCTATGAATACTATCGGAGCTTTAGTCAACGCAAATGACATAACTAGGAACTCATAATGACCATAACAAGTTTGGAAAGCAGTCTTGGGAACATCAACCTCCCTAATCTTCAACTGATGATGCCTTTAATGAAGATTAATCTTTGAGAAGAATCTAGCACCCTAAAGCTGGTCAAAGGGATCATCAATCTTATGAAGAGGATACTTATTCTTCACTGTAACTTTATTCGGTGACATAGTCTATACAAATCCGAAGGGAACCATCCTTCTTACGCGCGATAAGCACAAGAGCACCCCAAAGAGAAATGTTAGGGAAGATAAAACCTTATTAAGGAGATCCTTTAACTACTCTTTTAGCTTATTTAATTATGCTGGAGACATTATATAAGGAGGAATAGAGATAGGACATGTATTCGGTTGAAGATCAATCCCAAAATCTATTTCCCTATTAAGAGAACTCCTAGGAAGATCCTCGAGAAATACTTTAGGAAACTAATTGACAAACTTGATAGTATCTTTGCATATGGAAAAGCAGACTATAATTAAAAAGTATATTTCTTACCTCATCATAATAACTATGGTGAACCTAACTACAAAATCTACAAGGAGGATGAGGTGGGGCTGACTGAGCTCCACTAGCCTAAGACTTGGCACCCAGTTCCATAGGACCACTACTACCCTGAAACCAACAATCACCAAATACCTACAGAGAAGAAGCCATATCTGAAGAATATAAAACAGAATTTCTCTATGTCCTCTTCTTGGTCCACTGTCTACCAGCTCTACCGCTATTCTATTGACCCCCACCCTGCTTTGAGTACTTGAACTTCTTATTATGAATTTCTCCCATCTATGCATATATCTTATTCTTATCCTCTACTTTCTTCATATAAACGACGAGTCTAGAGATGTCTAAGTAATTATTCAACATTTCAACCTTGCATTCAAACACCTAGTCACGATACAACCCATAAGCGAACTTACACATCTTAGACCTCTGACTATACACCAACATTGGAGCATTGTGGGATAACTATTGAAATATCAATGCATACTCATTCACACTAATCTTACCCTACTTAACATTGAAAAACTCCTCAAACCTAGTTTCCCTCAACTCATAAGGAATGAACTAATCAAGAAAGGCGCCTAAAAACTCATCTAGTGATGTTAGCTCTGTATCATCTCCCTTCAACTAGTTCAACTCCTCATACCACTGATAAGCTATATCTTTTAGTTGATATGTAGAAAAATCTACACCTTTAAAATTAGTAATATGCATCACTCTGAAAATCTTCTCCATCTCATCTACAAATCCTTGAAGATCCTCATCCACCTTAGAGACTTTAAAGGTTAGGGATTCAACTTCATGAATTGTCTAGCCAAGTAACCTTAGATAAGCAGTAATAAAACCAACATGATCCAATTGATAAGACTAAGATATCACCAGCTGAGTAAGCAAATAAATAGACCAGTGGAACTCTACATTAGATATGTTTATCGGAGGTGGTTGAGCATAAGTATCTCAAGCCTGAGAAGCCCAACAAGGACTAGTAAGAACTGGTGGAACTTTAGTAGGGCAGTATAATCAGGAGCAAGGACCCTATATTGAGTTAGAATTCATAGATAGGTCGAGATCCATTTACATTATCCTCGGGTAAGACAGAGGTTCAAGAGGAGTTTCTACGAGCATTGGATCTTTGGGGATCCATGATCTAAAATTTAAGTAAATTAAGAGTTTGAGAATTCCATTACACCAGACTCTATAGCCTGAGACAGAAAACAAGAAAGGGAACATTCCTAAATATGTTGTAGCCTCTCCCTTATAAGTGTGGAGCACTACACACCTATAAAAGAGAATCTACTTGACACCACTTTGTTGACACCCAACTACCCTAAACCTGGCTCTTAGACCAAGCCTGTCATTACCGGAACTATGGCCTTTTTATGATGGTATCTCAAGCCCACCAAGGGCTAAAGACTACCCCCTAGCCTAGCCAACAAGACATAACCTAGATACACATAAAAAATAACTATAGTATAAATATACAATAGTTAATATAACTCAAATGGAACTAATATTTCATAACAACGACCAACCAACAATCTATCAGCAAAGCGTCTAACAAAACTGAATATCATATTGTATCCAAACATAACCCCGACTATAGAAAAAATGACATCCAAAAGAGACAATTCAAGGAAATATAATGAAACCAAGAAGTAACAAGCTTTCTTGAAGAAGGAGGCTAAACACTTCAAGTGGACTATTCTATGAACCAGAACCACATAACTTTTCACAAAGTAACTTAAGAATCCTTTGAACCCTACATCATGAAAGGATGCAAGATCCATGGATAGTTAGTAGGACGAGAACTAACATGTAACTGGAGGTAAGGGATAAAATAATGTCATTTAAAAACAATCCAAAACTTCATGTATATGTTCATATACATACATATATATAAAATGTCAAGATAGGGTACATAGTTTAAGCATGATATTTAAAACCTTTAACCTAGATTGTATAACTCTAACCATCTTAAGAGCACCCATGGGCAATATGGGTTTAATTCTCCCTAATAAAAGGGTCACAACGCGTGTTAGCCGCATGAATAAGGAACATTCAAGAAAGGGAAAAAACCATCGAGGCTCCAACTATTACCATTTATACATATATATGTATGTATATATAATGTGTTACCTATGCACATGATCACCAAGACCCCTACACCTCAAATATTGTCAGTATCGGTCCCCTAGGACCTTTACCTTCCACAAAGAGCTACATAACCCCCATTAAGCCTAAATTAAAATAATTTACACACATTTCCATCAATTAACCAAGGAGTCTTTCAATTAGAAATTTACCATGTGTATCATCATACCAAATAAAGTTAATATTGAAAGTCAATTCCATTATACAATGATAAAACCAATTAGACAAATTAACTTCAAAGTTTCTTGTTTAAAACCAATGTATGTCCATCTAGGCCTTCAAAAAAACATTTTAAGTTCCATTAACCTTTTATACAATGTAAGGTTTCAAAAGTGAAGTAGATTATGTATATATCCATATTTTAAAATATATTTCCCAAGTTGGGTTGAGGTCAAAGCCAAGTACAAAACCATTAAACAATATAATTAGGGAAATCCATGTTCTTCTTTTGAATTCCTATACCAATGCATATATTTAGAATTAAAACCATAAGAAATAGCATGAATAACTAATTCAAAATCACGAGAAACTAATTCACATAGTATTTATTCTAAATCCCTCAAGCCATATTCAAATTCAAATAATTACCACCATATGGATAAAACCTAAATCATGCTTTGTATTAAAATAATTAGGGAAGATATACATGCCTGAAGACTGCAAGAATTGGAGAGGAAACAATAAATTTGAATCCAAGGTGCTTAATCACTTAAAACCCTAGCTTGTTCTTGATTGGGTATTTAGGGAGGAGACATTGATGTTTATTTTATGTTAAAAGATGACAATAAGGACAAAGGGAGGTTTTAAGTTGAGGAAGAAGTGTAAAGAAATAAAAAAGACCAATTTACCCATAATGAAACTGTGTAGGAAAAACTATTGCTAATTCCTATGGGATAGGTAACGATTCATTTTCACTGCTCATGAGTCATCACCAAGACTCCTATATTGAAACACCCAAACCCTGGCCCCTTATTGTTATAGTCACGAGTCACATGCTAGGACTCGTGACCTGACCTTATGACTCTAAGGGGACAAGTTGTGATCACAATAAAAACTCAGGTCACCCTTTTTAGTTGGACTATAAATGGAACCATACAACTCATGGCGATTGACTATGACTCATCACCTGAGTCATAGATGGGGCAGTAATCAAAAAATCAAGAAATTTTCATAGGGAAAAAACCTGGGGTATTATAGAATCGTTGCAATAGGCCTAGCTATAACAATGATTTTTTGAACCATTATACTAAATATTTCTATGGTAACTATTCTATGAAAATTATTTTGTATTGGAATGTTTAGTTAATCCTACACATTTCACCTTCATATTTTCCCATAATAATTTTTATCACCTCCCAATCCTAAACATTCTCTTTATTTCATAAAACTCAATTTAGAAAGAAGATATGTAGAAACATATACCAATTTAAACAACTTTATTCATCATATATATTAAAGTTAACTCTCTCTTCTATCTAACCTCTCTCAAGCTCTCTCATATCTAAACCTAGTGTCGTTACAAATCTGAGCTAATGTTTTGATATTTTGATTTAATCTATGCTTGTGTTTGACTATTAGGAAATTAAATCTACAAACCCCCTAATCTCATTAATGGTTTGTGTTCAGGTGAAAGATTTTAGCTATAGCTAGACTTGATTTTGACTAAATCTCTCATATTTTAGTTGTTTCCATATGTTATTGGAGAAAAAACTAATAAATCACTGATTTCTTTAACAATTTTATCCTTTAAGTTATTTTTCTTTAATCTTTTTTTGTGCTTTAAATTTTGAGTTACGGGGTTAGTGAAATAATCCAATTGTACTATTGCATTTTTGGATCTTAAATATTCATTTTAGAGTTAGCGATATTATTGTATTTTTCTATTGGATCTATGTTGGTATTGTGAGTTGCATTTAATTTATTATTGTTAGGTACGACAAAATTATTGAATTTTTTTGTTGCATGACTATCTAGTTGTTGCTTTGTGTGGGTGTTAATTTGTTATTGTTAGGAGTGATATAATTGTGGATTTTTACTGTTGCATGTTCTATTAAATTAGATATTGTATGTGGTATTAATTTGTTGTTTTTAAATATCATATAATTTTGGGATTTATCTATTTATGTGCTATTAAATAGCTACTGTGTTTGTCCTAAATATTTTTTGTTAGAATCTTTTTAGTGAATTGTTCAGTATGGTCATTGATGTAAAAATTCCTATTGCATTAGATTTTAATAAATTTGGTATTATTTTTTATCTTATTTTCTTTATTTTTTGAAAATAGATTTGTGTGACTAAATTTTTGTTGGCAACTTTGATGAAATTGGTTACTGCAACCAAATTTCTCTTACCATTGATCTTTAATCTCTAATGTGTGATGTATTAAGTTAGAGTATTATGGTTTAAACCAGTATCTTTTATTTTCTAATAATAATTTATGTTACTATGTTGCCTTCCTTTAGTGTCCATAAAACTAGATTAAAAATTTTCCGACTTCTTTGTATGAAATAACCTTTAATGGCCTGTTCCATTATTATTAAACGGCACCTAGTTATGGTTATAGGTTATAAGGATTTTCAAAATTATGATCTCGAGCTTGTATGGGATAACAGAACTAACAATTTTATTATTTGAAATTTTGGATCAAGCAGACATTGTCTTTCTAAAGAAAGAATTTTCTTTCTATAACGGTAGATGGAATTTTCTTGCTATTGCAAAGATGTGGTAGCAGGAACCAACCATTATAGTGGGATAATGGTACTAGAAATGCATTTGATTTTTAATACTTTTCTATGATTTTAAAACATTTCTTTGTCCACTTTAGTTGTAAAACCCATGGATTTCACTCTAGAAATCAATAGCACAGAGTCAAAATATTGTGTTCATGCCTTTGTAGTAGTTTCTTGATACCCAAGTAGGATGGTTTAATTGAGTAGTTTATACCTAGGTTAGAAAGAAAATGACATATTTTTAGGAGATTTCATGCTTAGACCTTTGGACATGACATTGGGATAGATAAAAGGGTCAAAATTTTGGTTATTTTGATGGAATTTGATGCTTATTATTTTATTGAACCTTCTTATCAGTTAATATTCATTGTTATTGATGATTATTAATACTTGAATGTTTAAATATGGCAGAAAACAAAATTTGTTATAGAACCTATTAGAATCATAACTAGTGGAACTTGGGTGTTGTGTTTATGGATTCTGAAAAATTTAAGGTAGTAACTAGACAAATGGTAGTATTGTAAGATATCAATGCTATGAACTAAGGTTGTGGTATGATTTGGTATTTATCATACGTGAAAACTATAAGTGATGGTTTATTTCATTTGAGGACAAGTTACTTTATGCGTGTTCGATAACTATTATTTTTTATTGCTTGTTATAATGCATGTTCAAGAATAGTGAATGACTAACTGATATTTTAAGTGTTACGCAGACAATGAACTTATGTGAAAATCTTGTTGATTTTACATGGGTTATTATTTCTATCATTATGGTTGTGGTTGTTGTGATATATGTGATTAATGAGGAATGTACCGATATTTGGGCAACTTCACATGATTTATATTATTATTTTTATTATTTTAGGATGTACAATCATTTGTAAATATTCATCATATTGCTTGGTATAAGGTTGGCAGACCCTTAATATCTGAGATTTAGTACATAGACAAGAGCACAACCCTTGTAGGTCATGGCTAGAAGGTGACCAGGTAAAGGTGAGTGTGGTACTTTCTTGTGTGAATCGAGTTATTTTATTATTTTTTATATATATATACACACACATATCAATATATACATATATGTTTTATTTGGTTCATTGAGTGGATCATACTTAGATGTTGACTTGTTATATTGCTTTCTTGAGTTGACTGGGCTTATATATTGACCACTATATTTGTATTTTGGAGTGCATTCGGTCAATGTGTTGATTGGCTATATTTGTGTTGTTATGTAAAATTTGAATTCATAATGATCAAGATTGTTGTTTTTAGATTGGATACTTAAGTGATTCGGGTTAAATTACAATGATTGGTATCTTCTTCAAATGTTTATTTATTGATAAATTATTGTTGAGTCATTGTTGATTAACTAGGAGTATTGTTGTTGTCATGTTTTTGGCTTTAAATATTATCTACCTTGACTTGTAATTGACTAAATTGTATGGTGTTGTTAAAAAGGTATAAGTGTTCTGGATTGGGAATAATTTACGTTAAAAGTGTTCAAGGTTATACATGTGAGAAGGTTATATTCATGGATCTATTATTGATATTATTCGGACTGGGTCGACAGGGTGTTACTATCTTGTTAGTTAATGTTTCATAGTTTTAAATGAATATATACTCACTAATGTGTTATTGCATGAAAAGAATACTAGAATATAATAAGTGTCATGTAAGAGTCTAAAATAATGAGTTGTTACGAGTAGGAACCCTTGGGCTAATTCTCATTGGATTTATATTTAATTACATAATGAGGTCTGACTTGGTTACATCATGGTAGGTTGATGGCTAATGATTGAATTAACACCGAAAAGTTGATTCATAATTTAAAAGGTTAGTAAGAGCTAAAAAAGGGTTGAGATTAAAAGGTGGAAGACCTTTATCTAATGAACTCTTAAGTCACATATTTCATTTTAGATATTTATGTGATGTTTATATTATTTAATTTGAATCGACTAATTATGTATACTTGCACGTGTTGTTTGTTCTTATACTAGTCTAGCTATACTATTTTCTAGGGTATAGTCTAGTAGAAGGATTAGTAGATTTTCATATTCGGCAACTTCTATCATTGTTCCTATGGTTGAAACTGGGTTATGTGTATAGTTTATGTCTCTTATTAGAAGCTTTGTACCTAATTAGACTAGGCCCTTAGGGAAAATATATATTTTGTATTTCAGGTATTGGTAAACTCGTTGTAAGAAAAAAAGTATTTTATTATTTCTTATTAATTTACACATATATTTTACAATGGGTGGTAAAGGCTCTTCTTTCAAGAGGGTTTAGAGTTGGTACCCCTATGATTCGTGTAGTTGGATAGTGACAATTTTTATCAGAGCCAAGTTTACTGATCTCACAGTACAAGAAAAAATATCAAGTAGAGTCCTACGAATTGGTGTGTTGACACCCACAACTAATCTTCAGGACACATGAGGCATTGTAGTAAATTATGTCAATTCTTTATCTATTTTTGTGTGGTTTATGTGTTGTCTAATGCAAGTTGAGTCCAATTGGTATCTTTTCATTCTTATCATTAATTAAAAAGGAAAATGGATGTCTTATGACTCTGCTAAAATGACAAAAGCAATGGAAATTTTGAACAATAAAGGTTTCAATTGATATCTATCCACAAAGGAGGTGTAAAATCCTTGGATGACCAAAAATTTTTCATCCATAAAAAAAATAAAAGAATAATAAAGAAAAGTCTTGTTTCATAGATGAACTTTTGATTGATACTTATGTGAATTTTGATTGTTTTATGACTGTGAATTTTGAGAATGGCGAAGAGTCATAACATGTATAAGTGTTGATAGCTAAAGGAATTGTTTTCTCTATCATTCAAATAGGAACTATTTTCCAAATGCTTGGCATGATCTTATGATTGGTGAAATGGTAAGGAATACATTCTTCATGATTGTGGAAACTTTTTTTTTCAAATAATTGGTACATTAATAAGTTTCAGAAAAATATGGCTATTGTTGCATGATAACTAGAATTATTATAAAATGTTCTAGATGAAGATTCCTAACTAATTTAAGATGATGTGATGCTATGTTTTGGTTTTATGAATTTTGGGTTTTGTCTAATATAAGATTAACTAAGAACACTTAAAACAGTCCACAAGTTCAAGAGAACCGAGGACCCTTTGAGTGACCTCTCTCGGATTCAAGATCTACAATAAGAACACAATGTAATGAGGTGTTTAACACCTATTTTCCAGCTAACCACCAAACTATATTGCAACACAAGAAAAGAACCAACAATATTACAACAATAAGATAGTCACTGGATTACATTAATAACAAAAAAAAATCTGAAACCTACAACAACTACATGATAGATAGTTAGACCTTAGTTGTAATAATCTTAAGAATCCAAGAATATAGTACTCTTGGACCCTTAACACTACTTAAAATGGTTGAAACTAACTCTACGTTGACACAAGAGGATCTTTACCTCCTCTAAACACCAAGGTTTCAAGCCAACAATGAAAACACAAGTGAATCTTCATTTGTCTAGCCTTAGAAATGGTCGGAGCTTCTAAGAAGAGAACTAAAAATTTAAAAATTTGTAAGTATCAACAATAATCAACTAACACTCAAAAACTCAAAGTTGGTCTATTTATATTACAACACAAAATAAGACTAAAATGACAAAAGTGCTCCTTTAATTAAAAGGCTCCAAAGGGCCGCCCATGGAGTGCATACATAGGGGCAGTTTTGGGCATCATTTAAACTTAAGCTTGGGACTTCTCTCAGTTTTATTTTACATGCTCAAAATATGTCCATCTATGAGGTCGTACTCGTATCATCCTCTCCATCATTAAAGAAATTTGACCTCAACCTCACAACTTCATCAACATTACGGCTCCTCCATAGAATCACCTCCTTATTTTCTGTCCCGAAGCTAGGAGGCTTAGCCAAGGACTCCTTGAGATCATCGAGTAAACTTTGGTGAGTATGCTTCCTGGTTTTCCCCTTAGGAAAAATATGATCATGTATATTCACACAAGAAAAAGCGGTACTAGGCAAAATGCTAGTACCTACGTTTGTGAAAAGTGATGTCTCCCCGAGGGTAAGTCCCAAAAGTGAGGAACCCTTGTATTTTTTATCCTTTATTCCCTTCCATTCTCCTCTATTCCCACTCTCGGTCTTTCCCTTTTTCTCCTTCTTCCACTTTTCCTCCAACTTTCTCAATTGTTGATTAACTTCAGCCACTTGCATCGGTGAGAGAGGGTGGAGTATATACCTTTGTCCATGGGATCTCAAGGTGTAGATATTAGTTCATCCATAATGCATGGTATCTCTATCATATTTTCATTGTCTTCCAAAATATAGGTGATACGCTTGTATAAGAATAATATCATACACCACCTCTTCAAAGTGGTTGCCTACCTTAAACCGTATCACCTCTTGTCAGTTTGCCTTTAACTCTCCAGACTCATTCAACCATTGAAGGTTATATGGGATTGAATGACGGATAGTTTGTAGACTCAAGATGTCAACCAAGGTAATACTATCAATATTGGTGCAACTACCTCCATCAATGACCATAGAACACACAACTCCCTTAATAAGGCATTTGATGTTCAAAAGGTTTTCCCTTTGATTAGGATCACCAAAAGACTTACTATCGACTTCCTTCCTCACTAAAAAACACGGCACTTAAAGATCGTCCTCACATGGCAAAGCATGTTCCTCCTTCCCTTCCTTCGGTTTCTCATGTTCTATGCCTTCTCCACATTGAGATTGATTATAAATCTCCTTCAATTTGAAGTCCCACTTCCTCCCCAAGAAAATAAAATTTTCCCTCCATTAGATTCACATTTCTCTTATTTGGACACTCACTAGACTTTTGTCCCCAACCTTGGCATTTAAAATATTAAAAGCCTTTAGACTTAGGAAAGGAATGTGGTTTACCTTCATTTCTCGGAGGGTGCCTTTGATGAGCCTTGATATCATCATGGGAAGCCTTGTCCTTGGATTGTTCCACCATGTATGATTCATTCTTTTCATTGTGCCAACTCGAGGGAAATTGGGCTTTGAACTTGGACCACAATTTCTCCCGCAACTCTCTTTTAATTTCCAATGCGGTTTGGAAGATGGCATCAAGGGTAGAGAACTTTATAAGTGTCAAACGTGAGGAAATATCTCTATTCAACCCCACATTGAATTGAATGATGTTGTGACTCACTTGCTCTCTTCTATGACAATGTTTTAAAATGTGTTGTTGGAAATCATCATAGTAAGCCACGATACTTTTGTTTCCTTGCTTCAAGTTATTCAACTTGGAAATGAGCTCTTGATAATATCTTCTGGGTAGGTACCTTTGTCTCATTAGGTACCTTAGCCTAAACCAAGGAGGGGACTTCCCCTCAACCAAAACATTGAAAAAATACTTAACATACTCCCACCATGTAGTAGCATAACCCTCAAAGTGAGCAATCCAATAGCATCTTTTCTTCTCCTCGGTAAGATCATTAAATTGGAAGTCACTCTCACATGAGGATTTCTATGCAATAAAATTTTTGGTATCACTCTCACCCTTGAAGATTGGAAGCCCTATTTTTATGGTATTTATCCCTACTTCGCTGTTTTAGTTCCCTTGTTGGTTCCAATGACCAACTCTTCCTTCCCACCCATGAAATTCCCTTGAATCAATATGTCTACCCGTATATATTACCTTATCATGGAAGAATCATCAAATATCCCATACCCCTCATGCTGGATAGGTCTATTTGGGTAAAGTGGAGCTTGTAGTAGTGGGGTTGGATTTGGTGAATAGTGAGGTCTTTGTTCAAGTGGAGTTTGGTTAGGAAGGTTCGGGTTTTGGGGTGGCACTTGGGTTCCAAGTCCTTCTTTTTGAACTTGGTGAAGTGGTAGGTGTATGGGTATCTCATGGTCTCGATTTTTGGAGTAAAATAGGGTTTGGTTTGTGACATTGGATGGTTGTCTTGGTGGGTGGAACATTTAGTATAAGGCCTCGGGAGTAATGTTTGGGGAATTTTTTGAGGGGTGGAAGTTCAACTCCTTTTGCTTTTCACACATTCTAATCTCCCATTCATTTATTCCATATCCGTATCTTATTTCTTAAGACCCACATTCAATCTAGACACATCTCAGGACATAGTTTCAAGGCGAGCCAAGATGAGATTGATGACATTATTTTCAATTATTTGAGAATTTGAAGCCTCATGTTCCATTGTGATTGTATCGGAAATAATCCTTCAAGTTACGGTCCAACAAGTCACCAAATCAGTTCACAACGTCAAACACAACAATAAAACACAAAACCTACAAAACAAAACACACATTTGTTCAAACAACCTCACTATTCACTCACTCATATTGTGGCCTTTCACTTGATGTCGCAAATATTTGCAAGTCTTCTTGTAACTCGTGGTTAATTGATGAGTAAGTCTACTCTTTCTTTGAAATGTATTCTTTGTTGGATGACTCAAGTAAGTAATGTTCGAACTTGATCCAAAAAGTACTACGATTATAAAAATGACTAAAAGAACAAAAGAAACGTAGACTCAAACAATGTATTCAAAGGACTAATTGACAATCTAGTAGGAGTTTATTAGTTTGTTAATTAGTTAATAAAACCAAGAATCAACAATTAGAAACTATAAAAATCCAAATTTGAGCTTAATATTGAAGGTGAACAGTAATTTGGGTGAAGTGGCATCATGTAATTGGTCTCGGTCCCACACACTTCAGTCAAAAATTTGAAATTTCAATCTCCACACAATTTGAAATTGAAGATAATTGGTTTTGGAGGGAAAGTATAAGTCTTGAGTCCTTTGAAAGTTTAATATCAAAAAAGATGATCTTGACTTGTAGTAGTTCCACCAAACAAGTTTCCTTGATTTAAGAATCGTAGTTGAAAAAGTTGATGTCAAGTCTAGGAAGTGATGGTTCAAGTCTTCTAACCAAATAACTTTACAACTCATGTCTTCACCTCTTTTGAATCTATTTTCACCTTTTTGTTGGTTAAGTTATAATACTAAGTGAAGAACAAGAATAACACAACAACAATGTTCAAGAACATAACAACAACTTCTCAAGAACACAACAACAACACCATCAATCATCCACCAATATTTAACGACAAGGCTCACACACGGCCAATTTTAAGTCACCACGACATTAGTCAATATTATAAGGTCATCTTTAGATGTAGAAACCTTTTGTGTTATAGAGAAATAAACCAACACAATAAACACACTAGGCAAACAAAAAACTACTATATCTAGTTTCAACTATCGACCAAAAACAGGAACAACTTCAACTAATTTTTTTTATTCACGACCAAGAGGGCCCAAGATTCACCTTGTGGGAAAAATATCAAGCAATGCTATGGTACCAAATGATACAACAGTGACCAAGAACACTCAAAATAGTCCACAAGTTCAAGAGAACCAAGGACCCTTTGAGTGACCCCTCTCGGATTCAAGATCTACAATAAGAACACAATGTAATGAGGTGTTTAACACCTATTTTACAGATAACAACCAAATTATATTAGCAATACAAGATGAGAACAACAATATTTCAACAACAAGACAGTCAAAGGATTAGATTAACAATATTAAGAAATCTAAAACTTACAACAACTACAAGATAGATAGTTAGACCTTGGTTGAAATAATCTTATGAAGCAAAGAATATGGTACTATTGGACCCTTAACACTACTCACAATGGTTAACCTCACTCTATTTTAACACCAGTGGGCCTTCACCTCCTCTAAACATCAACATTTCAAGCCAACAATGCAAACATAAGTGAATCTTCACTTGTATAGCCTTAGTTACAGTTTGAGCTCCTAAGAAGAGAACTAAAATGTTACAAAGTTGTAAGTCTCAACAATAATCAACTAACTCTAAAAATCCGTAAGTTGGTCAATTTATATTACAACACAAAATATGACTAAAATGATAAAAGTGCCTCTTTAATGAAAAGGCTCCAAAGGGCTGCCCATAGAGTGCATACATAGTGGGGGTTTTAGGATTCATTTACACATAAGCTCAGGCCTTCTCTCAGTTTTCTTTTACAAGATCAAAATATGTCTATCTATGAGGTCGTACTATATCACTGTCTTTGTATTATTATGAAGACTATAGTGTGATTTAGTGATTTATTACTAAAAACATGAAGTGGGAATGTGGGAACTTGCAGAACTAAAAATAGTTGGGTTATTGGTTTTACACTGCCATAGTGGAAATAAACGTAGTAGCAGGGTGTAGGTCATTGTAGCTAGACAGGCCAGGAAAAAATCCCTACTTTGTGTATCCCTATTTTGTTTTTCACTTTTGTCCTACAATATTTGTTAAATTAAGTTAAAAACTACTATATGGTCTATAGAAATTTCGTATAGCAAGTTGAAAGCATGTATTCAATACATATGAAGGAGAACTCCTGTATATTCTCTGTCTCCATCTAGGGAAGCTCCTCGTCGAAAACTGTGCATTTAAATATGAACTTCATAGTTTCCACATCTAAATGAACATGTAGTCCTAGAGTGCCTCATCTTCTTTCCTCATGGAACTCTCTTCAAAGCACTACATAGTCCTAAGAAATACGAGGTAGAGCTATAGAGATAGAAGGGCATGTAGCCTTGGGAGGCTAATGAGTGTGCTCCATGTATCTCCATATTATAGCTAAGTCCACCAAAAACTATTAGGAATTTGAAGTTAGGAGGAAGGGTCATCATCATTTTCACCATCTTTCTCTGTGAACTAACTGCAATAAGCCTCACACATATATTTATCTTTTTCTTGATTTTGGATAAGAGCACATTGATCCTTAGGGGATGAAAGAGTGTATAAATATCTACACCTTGGTTAGCATCCTCTCAAGGTAGCCTAGCATGCCTGCAGATCCTAGATACCAGTTTTGAAACACCCATGGTTTTGGCCATTAGAAACTTCCTGTGATTTGGACTTATAATCCTTGTAACGACTCACTATATGAGTTTTATGGTATGAGTATGGGTCAGGGGACCTTAGTCGTTAGTATTCCAATGAAGGGTGGTTAGGTTTTTATTATGGTTACGATTTGGTGCGTATAGGTCGACAGGGGTAGTGATAATTTATTTGGTCAGTCCCTTAATAAAATCAGTAAATTAATAACTATACTTGGATCTAAGTACAAGTGGTTCAGTAAGAGATGTGAGGATAGGGTAGGAGTGGTATGCTCGAGTTTTACATTATCTAGTGTCTAATACCATTGGTTTCTATCTTGGGTACAGTTGTTCCATACCCATTGTATGGTCTAAAGACGAGTTGGCAAGGGAGTTGTATGTTTGACAAAATGTGGTGTCCAACTTTTTATTTGGGTGAGAACTTAATAGTAATTATCTTATGATTTGGTGATGAGTTAGTGAGTCAACTCGTACCCACCTGTGAGTTTTTCACAGTTTTATGTTGGGGGTATTCTAAAAATTTCCATTTTGTAACTCTCTTTTGTACCACGACATATAGCCCCTCTTGAGGCTTTATTAACCTATCATTCTCAATAAAAAAAATTTAAAATCTTTCTCAAACTCTCTCTAAAGAAAAAGTCTAGGGTTTCACCAAGAAAATTAATTAGGGGTTTTTAAGAGTGATTTTGTCTGTCTTTCTTGGTGACTAAGGCATGTTAACACTCCCTATTTTTTTTGTTCAACTAAACGAATGCTTTAATGAATGGTTTTCATGGTATTATTATTGTATTGTTTTTGTTTTGAAATAGATGTTTTGTGTTTTTGTTGTTTATGGTTGGATGATGTTTTCCCATTCTTTTCTTATGATTTTCATGTTATAATTATTATTTAAGCATGTGGTTACATGGGAATGGTCAATTAATGCTTCGTTATTGGTTTTGGAAAGTATATGCCGTCAATATGTTTGTTAAAATGCCATTGAGAATGATTTTGTCACATAGTTTAACTATTATTGAAATCCTTGCATTGCATAAAGAGGTAATGGAACATCAGATGAATTTGTTAGTTCTAAATGTCTTGGAAAGGCCTTGATATCCATGTATTTGGTTTAATTGCAAACTTGGGAGTCAACTTTGTCTAATGGCATTGGTATGGCATAAATTATAGACTTTCAAGCTTTGATTTTTGTATGACGATACCAAAGGTTACTTCCTTAAGAAAAGACTCCTTGGTAATAGTTGGAATGTTTAAACAATTTTAATATGGGCTTAAAGAGGGTCGAGTAGCAAAGATGTGGAAGTTTGGGTTCCCCGGGGGACCAAAATTGGAAAATCACATTTGCTAATGTGAGGGTGGTCTTGGAGACCATGTGCATGATGTCAGACTTTACATTTTTTGATAAGTGATAATCATCTCAGGTTATTTTCTCCGATTGTGTGGATAACACATATTTTTCCCTTTTAGTAGTGGCAGCTGAACCCATATATCCCATGGGTGGCTTTAGGACGGTCAAGATAACCAGCCCAAGTTAAGGTTTTAAATACATTCTAAGCCCGGTTCCCTTTATCAGAATGATATAAATGTATACATATGAATGCATATGGTTATTTACTCTATTTTGAATTACTATAATTATTTGATCTAACCCCTGAGTACATGCTATCATTCACTTTTCTATCCGTCTTCATGCCTTATATCTTCACTTTGCTGAGTCACATAAGTGATTGAGTTCTACTAATCATGGCTTGACAATAAGTATAGTGAAAATTTACACTATCTCTATGCACACAGCTAAATTTTCGGGTACAAGTACCCCCAGGACTCGATAGTATAATAAGTAAATCATGGCATAAGCTTAAAAACTCAACAATGGCTACATGTTTATCACTCATTCATTTAGACATTTCAACAACCACTTGCATCACATTTCAATAACCACTTGAGATGCATTACTTGTACATGAATGGGTAATACATATTGGAAAACTATAACATGACATTATTTCATTCTCATAAACAATTTGTCAAACACTCCCATTATACAATTTGCACATAACTAGCATGCCATGGTTTCTTTCACTTATTAACTCATATGAGCAATTAATCAAACACTTGGTGAGCATAACATCTGCACCTAACCCTATACAACAAATAGGCATCATAATTCACATCCCCATTGATAAATTTCAAGGGATTAACATGGTTTCATATAATACTACACATATATCACTTTACTTCACACAGATATTACAATTAAATCAAGAACTACAGAACCCATTAATATAATAGTCATGAACACAATCAAACAAAATCATGAAATTCATCAAAAAAATTATCTTGAGTTTTTGAAAAGGTTTCTTGGACTCCAAGAGTGGAAGAAACCCTTGGATAAACACTTGGCATACCTTAGTTCTTGATTTCACGAAGATTGACGGTGGAATTTCCTTGAATTTGAATGCCTAATTGAAAACTCTAACTTTTTCTTGAGAGGATTTTGAGAGAAGTGACTATATTTTGGTTGCATTGGGGATAAATCCCTTGTTTCAGACTTATATAGGGGTGGGAAATTGACCCTTTTTCCCTTAAAAATGTGGACATTTAAATGATTGAGAATAGGGCACTATGCTATTAGCGATGCAGCGCATCATGGAATCGATGAGATAGTCGACGTATCACACCATCATCATGTTGAGCCTCAGTACTTTTACTCTGGCAACCAACAACTATATCAACCAACATGATTGGCTATGCGGCGCACCAAGATCGCGTTAGTCCACTATTTTGGGATTCCGAACGTGATCGAAACAAGTTCCAAAAAATCTAACACCTGTTCGGGAACACCTATTGACCTTCCTGATCATGAATTAATGGAAATATAAACCAATTAAGAATGTTAAGATCGATAAAGAATATTGCGAACTTTCTAATGCAAAAATAAACTTTGTCCAGAAACATAGGTTGAATTTTCTAAGTATGGGACCCCCTTAACAAGCATAAATGGACTGAATTAAGCTTAGGATTTTGCGGGGTCTTACAGTATCTCTCCATTGAGAAAATTCATTCTCAAATGAGATTGACTGAGACGGGGGAAATGACAAGATGAAGTACATGCTGAAAATGAACAACTTAAACATGAGTACATGACTGACTTCACTGATTTGCTTAGATTTGTTCTGAGCATGCATATCTGATACATGATTTCATAACTGGCATGACTGATAAGATGAATATATTATATTAAACATGCATATCTAATGCATAACAACATGACTGATCTAACACATGAATGCATGACTGAATATGCAAGGGTAATTGATTCCAAGTTTATCATGAAAATCTGAGCATGAAACTGGATAAGTTCAAGGGAGACTATTTCCTTAAACTGAAAATGCTAATGAGCCTGAAATTAATTATTAGATATGTATAAGAAAAAACACGTGAATATAACTAAATATGAAATGTGATGCATGAGTTGGATATCATGGTATAAACTGAGTACCTTTAATATGTGGCTTATGGAAGAGATTAGAGTTTGAGGGTCAATTCATGAGTACCCTTTACCCCAAATTGGATTTATTACAAAAAGAGAGAGTGGAATGTTTATGTCATGAAGGTTCGGGGAATTATAGTGTATCTCCCCCTTGGTGCACTATGTCCTTTGCAAATACTAGGCTGACTTTGTTGAGATTTGAGAAAAATTGTGGTGATGCACGAGGCAACTTCTATCTGAATATTTGAGATCTGAAACTAAGACATGATACATGAACTAGGGTGAAAACTCTACTACATGGTTATTCCATCTTAGAATGATCATATTGATGAGACTCTAGATAGTACGACTAGATGGAAAGATGGGAAACTATACCATCTGAATTTGTCTTTATGGCTGCTAAACTAAATTACTGGCTGCTTAACTAACTCATACTGGAAACTTCTACTCAACTGTAGCATTCCTATGACACTCTTTCTATAGAGTTCTAGTGAATGAAGGAATAAAGAGAATCTTCGCCTGATCCAAGCAAGATATCAGAATAAGAGCGCTATATGGCTGGGATTCTTGTATTAGGAGACAAGGCCTAAATACATAATCGAAGACAAAGTGACTAAGTCGTATACAATGCAACTGAGACTAATGAAAAGATTCACGTGAGTGATAAGCATGAATGCATAAATATACTAACTTACCTGATTAACTGAATGAATGATAGCAGACTACTGGGTCTGTAAGGTTGAACTGTACTAAGCATAAAAGGCTGGACTTAGACTATAGACCATTATACATAAAAGGTAATCTGATTAGTCAATGTGAGGTAACTGAGAATGAATGAGTGAAAAAATGTATTACCTTAATTATGCGAGACCAAATGTCCAACATGATTCAAAAACATTCTATAAACTGAGGTACTAAAATACCAATGACTGAATAACTGATGGCCATATGCTATGGTCGGGTAATCTTGAAAGTGAACTGAGTTTATGATCTGATCGGACTAGGACTAGGACTGATATTGTAGCTAAAATAATAATTGAGATTGTAACCATAACTTAGACTATAATTGGGACTGAATACTATTTCCTGATAACTGAGGGTTTAACTTGTACTGAAGTGCTGAATTTTGATGGCTAAATAACTGATAACTGAAGGCCATGGTTCTGTAGGACTATCTGGGTCCTTTACTAAATACTGATTATTGAATGACCCTATAAGTAAGGGCTAAGGGATGGAACATCAATACCACGGATTCACCAAAGGGTCTAAACTGTGGATATATGTGACATAGTCTAAATTTTTAACTGATCATTAGTAGCATAGCATGACTCATGAGTTGCATGACCTGAGTCTGGAATTTTTGTGTTCATGGGACATGAGTCATAACACTGAGTGATCTGGGATTCCTAATACTAGGAACTTGAAACGCACACGATTGTATGGAAAGTATGAATATAAGCTGGGTTAATGGAATTGTGATGTAATACATGCCTAAGTATAGTGATCATTGAAGTACAAAACTTTTTATTAGGATATGAATGGGTCGGGAATCATTTTCCCTTACTGATTTACTACCCATACTGCTATTACTACTAGAACCTAAAGTTTTGCCTTTCTGAGAAACCATAACCAGACAGTTCATGTATATCTATCGGGCTATGATAGAGTGACCCGCTGGGTGGAGACTGAGAAAGGTCCCGTTAATATCTGGTCTGACCTTAAAGTTGACTGGTATGTAAAGAGTTATAAAATAAAAAGAAGCTCCTGAATATGAAGAAGTGTAAACATGTAAATGAAAGATCTGCAACATACCAGTGACTACATCAGGAGAACTTTATTGATCTTTTTGGGACTGAAGCGAATAGAGTCTCTTTGGGTATTGCGCACTGATAGTGCTAGAAATGGCACCCTACTGATTCGAGCGACCAAAATGACCTGAAGGATGACCATGCTAACTTTAAGAACTGGGCTTAGGATAGTCTCAAACCTTATGACCTGACTTGCCACATCCAAAATACCCATTACTTTCTTCTCTACACACACCCTTATGATACTTACCACACTCTTCGCAAAGAAGATAAGTGCAAATATAGTTTGCAATATTTTAGGATTGGAGACTGGCGCCCCATCCCTACAGTCATTTCTGAACTTTGGTATTGGGGCACTAGCTGAAGAGGGAACTAGGACTAAAAATTTCTGACTATACGGAGAACGGTTACCACCCTACAAACCTGGCTGAGAAAAACTATAACTACCTGTTTTGGCTCTCTTAGTCTCACTTTTCTTGTTCTTAAGTTTCTGCTCTTCAATCTGTTATGCATGGACCATAAGTCTATATATGTCCATCTCCTTAATCACTATTTCAGTCTCACACTCCTGAACTACTCTACCTGGAACCCCAAACACAAACTTGCTCATTCTAGATCTACTGTCTACTACTACATAGGGAGCATACCTGTCTAATTGGGTAAACTTGAGGGATTATTCTTTCATAGTCATGCTACCTTGTCTAAGATTGATGAACTCTAACACTTTTGCTTCTTTTTGCTCTAGGGGAAAGAATCTATCTAAGAAGGTCATAGCAAACATCTCCTATTCTATGGGCCCTGCATCTGTACCCCTGTCTACTTTCCATTGATTAAACCATGTATGGGCTATATCTTGTAGCTTATAGGAGGCTAACTTGCCACTCTCATTAGAAGTCTCTCCCATGATATCTATGACTTTCTGAACTTGGTTGAGGAACTCCTGTGGATCCTCTTCAGACTTAGAACCGGAGAATAGGGGAGGATTTATTCGGGTAAAGTACCGAATCATAGATGTAGCTGAATTGGATACTGGCTTGGCCAAAATAATAATTGGCCATTCATTCTAAGTTGTGACTAAATTGGAAAGAGTAGTGAATGCAGCCCTGAATTCTGCATGAGAATCATATTTGCCCAGAGGATCTGCCTAAGCCGGATGAGGTACTGACTGACTACCAATTCTTCTTTCGCTAGCACTTTTGGGAGACATGTTCTGTAAATAAAAGGAAGAGCGAATTAGACTGGGAGTTAAATTTGAGTTTATGCTCACTGGCATGATATGAATATTGAAAGAAGGGAACTGTGCCTAAAATATCTCATAGCCTCCTATCCATAAGTGTGGTGCACAACACACCCATGTACAAGACTCTACTTGGTGCGGCTTTTCAGACTTCCTGGGATACTTTTGAACCTTAGGCACTGATACCACATTTGTAACGCCCCAAATTTGGTACCCAAAATACTAAATGGTGCTCATGACCTTGAAGGACCACAAGCTAACCCATGGCTGATATCTGTAACTGAGCATTGAATAATATACTGTAAATATATGAAATATAAGTTGAAAGGGCATAAGGTTAAAAACTGAAGTAATACTGAATATAAAATAATGTCTGTAATGGGGTATAACAATACCCAAAATAGAAATAAACTAAATGAAATATGTTTTAGTCTAAAAGCCTTTAAACTATCTAATAACTATGGAGTTGATGGGACATGTCCCCAACTAACTCCGAACTACTGAAATAATAAAGTAATAAAATAATCATACTATCCTCAAATGATGAGGACTCACTGTTATACTGGCTTCTAAATGTTTGATCTACTAAGGATGCTCGAGATCTCGTGCTTCTAAACCTATGGTATAAAACACCATAGCACAAATGTATTAGTACGATTGAATGTACTGGTATACAAGTGAGGTAAACTGAATACAAGGGTTCATATGTATGAACAATAATAAATTGTTGATGACTTGAACATGAGCATGCGAGAAATACATGCATGAATACATAAACTGGGACTAGGGTCATGACAATACTGAATATTGATGTATTGATATCTGATTTTACTAATACTGGGATACTGAATAACTGAGCCTATTGATGATATAAATTACGAATTTTACAGGTAAGCGATATCTGAGGTTACTGGTACTATATTACTGATAATTGATAACTGAGTATACCGATACTGAGAAACTATCAGAGTTCTTTACATGACTGAGTGACTGTATTTGACAGTCTTAAATCTGAATAACTATATGAGTTCTAGACTAAACTCGATGACTGTATCTGACAGTCCTGATTCTGATGGAGCTAGCTGAGTTTTGTACTATGGTGAGTGACTATATCTAATTGTCCTGATATTTGTACAACTAAACTGTGCTTTATTACTAATATTGAATTTGAAACTAAGATTGTGGGAGGTAATTATCTAACCGACATGCCTCAAATTTGAACTGGTGGGGTCCAACCTGTAGCCACAGCTGGAAAGGTGTCAGTACCATGCAACGAGTAAAGACAAGTTGTCAGTAAACCCTCTTTGATAGGGAACTCTTCTGTCAATCCCGCTTGTAAGGAAAACTCAAAGGAGATGTATAGTTCAAGACTCGTAGGGGTACATCTCAACGTACGCTTCCGATATAGTTATGGAAAGTATGGATTGATACTAAGGATCATACCCTATACTGGCTTAAAGGTCAGTCATCATCCCTAGGTTCACTCAGTGCTGAATCCTACTCCCAACTGAATAGACACTGAATTGGTTTTCCTAGTTGACACTAGGCATGATTGAGCTGTTACTGATGGTACAATTTTTATTGATTGAACTGAGTTCATTGAGTTCCGTTGAATGATGGAATACTACTAAATTCTGTCAAATGATAGAATGCTACTAATTTCTTCTAGCTGACTAAGTTACTGAGGTCTTAACTGAATACTACTGAGTTTTGATAACTGACTGAGATTACAGAGATTACTGAGATCACTGAGATTACTGGACTGATACTGAATTTACTGAATTTTCCTGAGTCACAGGACTGACTAAGTTCTACTCATCATGGCTTGACTGTGAGTATCGTGAAAATTGACACTGGCTCTAGGCATACAACTAAATTGTTGGGTACAAGTACCCCCAGGACTCGATAGTATAATGAGTAAATCATGGCACAAACTTAGAAGCTCAATAGTGTCTACATTTTTTTCATTCATTCATTTAGACATTTCAACAACCACTTGAGATGCATTACTTGTACATGAATGGGGAATACGTATTGGCATACTATATCATGGAATTATTTCATTCTCACAAATAATTTGTGAAACACTTGCATGATACAACTTGCACATAACTAGCATGGCATTATTTCTTTCACTTATTAACTCACATGAGCAACTCATAAAACACTTGGTAAGCATAACATATGCACATAACCATATACAATAAATAAGCATTATAATTCACATTCCCATTGAAAAATTTCAAGGGTTTAACATGGTTTCACGTGATACTACTCTATATCACTTTACTTCACATAGATATTGCAATTAAATTTTGAATTAGAGAACCCATTAACATAATAGTCATGAACACAATCAAACTAAATCTTGAAATTCATCAAAAAAATTCTCTTGAGTTTTTGAAAAGGTTTCTTGGACTCCAAGGGTGGAAGACACCCTTGGATGAACACTTTACATACCTTAGTTCTTGATTTTATGAAGATTGATGGTGGAATTTCCTTGAATTAGGACCCCCAATTGAAAACCTTAACTTGTTCTTGATAGGATTTTGAGAGAAGTGACTATATTTTGGTTGCATTGGGGCTAAATACTGTGTTTTAGACTTTTACAAGGGTGGGAAATTGACCCTTTTCCTCTTAAAAATGCGGACATTTAAATGAATGAGAACTGGCCAGCGACGCTATTAGCAATGTGATGCGTCATGGCATCGATGCGATATTCGACGCATCGCGCCATAATCGCATCGATCCTCAGTAATTTGACCCTTGAAACCTGCAACAATATCAACCAACGCAATTGACAATGTGGCGCACTAAGATTAAGTTGGTCCACTATTTTGTGATTTTGAACGTGATCTAAATAAGTTCCAAAAAATCTAAAACTCATCTAGGAATACCAATTGACCATTCTAATTATGAATTAATCAAAATATAGACCACTTAAGAATGTTAAGATCACGAAATGAGATTGCAAACTTTCAAAGACCAAAATAAAATAAGTCTGGAAACTTTGCTTGAATTTTATAAGTATCAGACCCCCCTTAACAAACATAAATGGGCTGAATTAAGATTAGGATTTTGCGAGGTCTTACACTACTTAGGCTGAGTGTGGTGATTTTGTTGCTCCATATTCTGAGGCCATAAGGGTTTTCCAGTTTATGAGGTTGAAGCCTCCTGTGTTGACTAGTGTTAAACTTAAGGAGAATCCTCAAGCTTTTGTGGATGAGATGGAAAAAATCTTTCGTGTTATTCATGATAGCAATGTGGAGGGTATGGAATTTTCTGCCTACCAATTGAAAGATATTACCAATGGTATGAGGAATGGAAGCAGTTAAGGGGTGATGATGCTGAGTCAGCTTTATGGGATGATTTCTCTAGTGCTTTTCTAGCCCCGTTCTTTTCTTAGGAGTTAAGGGAAGCAAAGGCGAAAGAGTTTGTTAACTTAAAGCAAGATGATATTCAGGGAGTATTCCTTCAAGTATCACTAGTTATTAAGGTATGCTCCAGATTTGTTTTTTAGCATGAGAGCTAGAATGAGCAAATTTGCTTCTTAGTGGTCTCAAGACTTGATTTTGAAGAGCAAGGCTAATTTGTTGTACAATGACATATACATTTTTAGGCTAGTTGTCTAAACTTAGCCGGTTGAGGGATAGAAAAGGAAACATGTGGGGATTAGGGAAAGAAAGAGAAAGAAGTTCAAATTCCCTGAGCAGAGTGGTGGCCAATAGTAGAGTGGCAGGGATGGGAGGAAGTGGCCTAAGAAAAAGTGGGGTAATTTTAGGTGTTACTCGACGACTAGTATTCCCTAACCAAAGCTATTGGGTGACCCGTGTTTTCAGAGTGGAGATAATTATAGGGAATAGGTTGACCAATCTCAGGCTAGTGGGGCACAGTCAGCACCATTATATCCTCTTTGTAAATTTTTTGGTGGATTGCATTGTGGTTACTATGATGAAGAAAAGGACAAGTGATTCAAATACGATCATCCATGACATATAATTATAAACTTTTCTAATAGTAAGGTTGCTTCTGGGGTTAACAAGGATCCTGTTGCCTCTTCTTTAGCTTCGTCACCAAAGGGTGCACCATCTAGTTCTAATACTGGCCAAAATAATCTCTATGCTCTCAATAGTCACCAAGATTCTGAGGCCTCACCTGATGTTATTACAGGTATGTTGAAACTCTTTTTCCATTATGTGTATTTTTTTCTTTATCGAGGGTCCATTCTTTCTTATGTGACCCCATTTGTGGCTGTGCATTTTAGCTTTGGTCCCGAGTGTATTTTAGACCCTTTTTCTATTTCTACCTCAGTGGATGACTCTGTGGTGGCTAAAAGAGTCTATAGGTATTGTGTGGTATCTGTGGGTGGTTGGGAAACTTTTGTGGAATTATTTGAATTTGATATGGTAATTTTGAATTCATATTGGTGATTGATTGGTTTCACTCGTGCTATGCTTTTCTAGACTGTCATACCCATATGGTTGTCTTTAAATTACCTAATAAGTTGGTTATTAAGTAGGAGGGTGGTTACCTAGCTCCTAATTGGAAATTTATATAGTATCTTACAGCTTGGAGATTAATCCCTAAGGGGTATCTCTGTCAATTGGACTGGGTTAAAGATCCTAAATCGGAGAGTCCTTCTCTACATTTTATCCCGGTGGTGAATGAATTTCCTGCGCTCTTCCCTGGTGACCTTTCTAGTGTTACTCTAGATATGGAGATTTATTTGGTGATAGATCTTTTTCCAAACACTCATCCCATTTCTATACCCCCGAATAGAATGGCACCTAGTGATTTGAAGGAGCTTATAAAGGAACTAAAGGATATTTTAGATAAGGGATTCATACATACTAGTGTGTCCTTATAGGGTGCACTAGTGTTATTCATACATAAGAAGGATGGTTTCTTTGGTATGTGTATTGACGACCAACAATTGAATAAGGTACTATAAAAAATAAATACCCTTTTTCAAGGATAGATGATTTGATTGATCATCTTTAGGGTGCAAAGTTTTTCTCCAAGATTGATGTTCGGTCTGGGTATCATCAATTAATGATTAGGTAGTAGATATACCTAGGAGTTCCTTCCTTATCTAATATAGGGCTTTTGATCTTCTAGTTACGCTTTTTAGGCTGACCAATGCCCCAATGACATTGATGGATTTGATGAATAGGGTCTTTCATCAGTTTCTAGATTTTTTCATTATTGTATTCATAGTTTATAGTCTGGTGAACTCGATGAGTGAGGTGGATCATACTTATCACCTTTGTATTATGTTGCAAATCCTGAAGGAGCAACAGTTGTGTGCCCAATTCTAGAAATGTGAGTTCTAGTTGAATGTTATAATTTTTTTGGGTTATGTTATTTCAAGTGAAAGGATCATGGTGGATCCGCAGAAAGTTGTAGTGGTAAAGAGTTAGCCTAGACCCACGACTCAAATTTATATTTTGATCTTCTTGGGTTTACCCAATTACTATAAGAGGTTTGAGGAGAGTTTCTCTTCTACAACTTTCCCATATACTAAGTTGACTTAGAATAAGGTAAACTTTTTGTAGTTTGATTCTTATGAGGATAGCTTTCAAAATCTAAAGGATAAGCTAACTTCGACTCTAGTTTTGACCTTGCTTGAAGGCACTGATGATTTTGTAGTTTATTTTGATGCATCTTATATAGAGCTTGGTTTCATCTTGAAGAAGAATGAAAAGGTGATAGCTGATGCCTCTAGATAGTTTAAAGTTCGTTAGAAGAATTATCCAACTCATGACTTGGAATTATCAGATGTAGTGTTGACGTTGAAAATTTAGCATCATTATCTATATAGCGTGCTTGGGTATATCTTTTCTTCTCATAAAAACCTAAAATATGTTTTCACTCAGAAAGAGTTGAATCTAAGGCAAAGAAGATAGCTTGAGTTGCTTAAGGATTATGATATGCGTCTTCTCTACCATCAAGGTAAAGCTAACATAGTTGTTGTTGCTTTTAACAGGTTATCCATGGGAATTATGGCTCATGTGGATGAAGGAAAGTGGGAGTTAGAGAAACATATTCACCATTTGGCTAACCTTGGAGTTTGTCTCTTGGACTCTGAGAATAGTGGTGTGGTTGTGCAGGGGGTGATGCAGTCATTTCTTGGTGTTGAAGTAAAATAAAAGCAGGTGTTGGATCCTGTCTTGATGAGGTTCAAAGGTGATATAGGTTGGCAGAATTTGATGGCCTTCAATATTAGTGGTAATAGTACCAAGGAAGGTTATATGTTCCCAATATAGATTGTTTCCAAGAGAGGATCTTTGCTGAGGCATATGAGCCACTCTATGTTATTCATCCTGGTTCAAAGAAAATGTATCCTAACCTTAAGGAGATATTGGTGGAATAATATGAAGTGGGATGTGTCTAGTTTTCTAGCTAAGTGCATGGAGTGCTAAAAAGTGAAGGTTGATCACATGAGGCTCGGAGGATCGAATCAAGAAATTGAGTTGCATGTGTTGAAGTGGGATGAGATCAACATGGATTTAGTTACCAGTTTCCTCGATCTCGGTATCAGTTCGATTTAATTTGGGTCATCATGGATAGGATGACAAAGTCTGCTCACTTTTTTCCAACAAGGACTAATTTCTAAGCTAAGAATTATGCTAGGTTATATCTCTATGAAATTGGGAAGTTGCATGGGGTACCTGTTTCTAACTACTCATATCGTGGCACATCGTTTTTATCATACTTTTGGTGGTCATTTTTGAATGGTTTAGAGACTAGGGTGAGTCTTAGTACTACTTTCCACCTGCAGTCAGATGGGTAAATAGAAAGGACTATTAAGACCATAGAGGATATGTTTATAGCTTATTTGATTGACTATGGTTGTAGTTGTGTTGAGCATCTGTTTCTTATAGAGTTTCACTACAACAATAGCTACCAATCTAGCATTGGAATGGCTCCGTTTGAGGCCTTGTGTGGTAGGAGTTGTACGTTTCCTATTAGATGGTTTGAGGTTGGTGAGGGGGAGAAGTTTGGCAAAAATTTCGTTTACCAAGCTATAGATAAGGTGAAGGTGATTTGGTATAGGCTTAAGGCCTCCCAAAGTCACCAAAAATCCTATGCAGATGTGAGGTGTAGGAAGCTAGAGTTTGAGGATGAGGATACGGTGTTCTTGAAAGTATCGTCCATAAAGGGAGTGATGCGGTATGGGAATGCAGGAAAGTTTAGTCCCCGGTATGTCAGTCCATACTTTGATTTGAGAAAAGTTAGTAATGCTGCATATGAGTTAGAGTTGCCTTCTAGTTTGATCTCCATTCACCTAGTATTCCATATTTCTATGTTGAGGAAGTATGTGGGTGATCCATCGTAGATTGAACCTATCAAGGATATTTGTATCTTTTATTCTCTGACTTATAAGGAGGTCCTTATTTAAATCATGGATCGACAGGTTCGTTTGTTGTAAACCAAGGATGTAAGTTCAGTAAAGGTTCTGTTGAGGAACTACAAGGTGGAAGAGGCGACTTAGAAAGCTGAAGAGGACGTGAAGTCAAAGTATCTATTCAAATTTCTTGCTCCAGAAATTCGACCATAAGGTATGTGTTGCTCTTGGCATCTTTTTTTTTCTAACTTTAATAAAGGAAAAATTTATTTCTTTGGTATCTATGTTATCTATCTTAAAGGTAATAGTAGAGACGTTTTGGGGTTTAATCATGCTAGTCAGTGCCTTGTCCTCTCATTCGAGGATGAATGATCCAAGAAAGGGAGAATTGAAACACCCTAGGTTTGGTCCTTTGGAAATATCCTATATTTTTTAGTCACTATCCTTGTAATGACTCACCACACGAGTCATATGGTGTGACCCTAGTCGTTAGGAGTCCAGTGAAAGGGGGTTGGGTTTCTATTGTTGTTACAATTTGGTATGCATGGGTTATTAGATATGGTGATGGTTTGTTTAGTTGGACCTTAATCAAATTAGTAACTTAGTACTTTTACTTGGGTCTAAATACAAGTGGCTTACTAAAACCATGAATATAGGGTACGAGTGTCAAGCTTGAGTTGTATGTTATTTAGTGTCTAATCCTTTTTGTTTCTGTCTTAGGTAGGACTAGACTATACTAGTCATATGGTCTAGTGACGAGTTCGATAGTGGAGTTGTATGTTTGATAAAATGTGGTGTCAAACTTTATCTTCTATTGACGACTTAATTGTACTAGTCGTGTGATGTGGTGACGAGTTAGGGGGGTCAACTCGTAGCCCCATGTGAGTTTTTCACAGTTTTAAGTTAGATGTATTCTAGACATTTCCCCTTTCTAACTACTTTTGATACCAAATATAAAACACCTTTGGTGGGTTCATTAACCTATCATTGTTAATCAAACACTCTTAAAATCTCTCTCAAACTCTCTCTCAAGAAAAAGTCTGGGTTTCACAAAGATAATCAATTAGGGGCTTTCAAAAGTGATTCTCTCCATCTTCCTTGGTGTCTAAGGCATGTTACCCCACCCTCATTGTTAGTTCTACTAAAAGCATTCTTTAATGAATGGTTTTCATGGTATTATTATGATATTGTTTTAGTTTGAAATAGATGTTAGGGGTTTTTGTTGTTTATGGTTGAATGATGTTTTCCCAAGCTTTTCTTATGGTTTTTATGTAATTATCATGTTTTGAAAATATGGTTACATGGGAATGGTCCATTGATGCTTGGTTTTTAGTTTTGGAAACTATATCCCCTCAACATGTTTGTTAAAATGCAAATTATAATGATTTTGTCACATAGTTTGATGATTATTGGTATCCTTGCATTGATTAAAGAGATAATGGAACTTAAATTGGTTTGGTTGGTTTAAAATAGTTTTTAAAGGCCTTGATGGATTTAGTTTTTGTTTAATCGGAAACTTGGGTGTCAACTTGGTTTAAAGTCTTTGGCATGGCATAAATCAATAGACTTGGAAGCTCTAATTTTTATGACGATAATAATTAATTCCTAAAAAAAAGCCTCCCTGGTAAATAGTTTGAATGTGAAAATGCTTTAAATATGGGCTTAAAGAGTGTCGAGTAGCAAAGTCATTGAAGGTGAGGGTCCTAGAGGCACCGACACTGGAAACTCACATTTTTTTATGTGAGGGTGGTCTTGGTGACCGTGTGCATGATGTCACAATTATATTTTTTGAGATGTACTAGTCATCTCAGGTTCTTTTCTTTAATATTATGGATAACATACATGGGGGTCTTTTAACCAGGGGGATTTTAACCCATATAGCCCCTGGGTGGTTTTACGACGTTCAAGCTACTAAAGCCAGGTTAAGGTTTTAAATGTATGCTAAACCTGGTTCCCTTTCCAGGAACAATATATATGTTTCTATGTGATTACATATGATTATATACTATGTTTTGAATTACTACAATTATTTTATCTTACCCCCGAGTACATACTAGTGTTAAGTCTGCTAATCATCTTTGGGCATTGTATCCCCACGCGAGTTAAGAACCGGCCATACTACCATTCCTCCTGCGTAGTGACTTGGATTCAAGGACTACTTTGAGTCATACTAAAGTGGTGATCTTCAATACTTCAGAAGGCTCAATTTTATCGAATAGAATTCTTTTATTTTTGTTGTTTCTTCAGTTTGGTTTTGAATATGGTCGGGGGCATATCTCGACCGGATGTTATTGATTCTGGATAGAGGATTTGTCAGAAAACTATTGCCATGGGCGGTGTCGGCATTAGTGTCAGCCTTGGTATTGTTATTAGAATATTTGTTAGCATTGGTTGGTATTTGATTGAGATTGTTAGATTATGATTATAGACATTATTTAATGTCTTCGAATTATTACTGGTATATCTTATTATAGGTTTGTATTTTATCCGACATAAGATGCAGGGCTATTATGGTTGGGTATTAGGGGTGGTCTCCAGTCCTGGTTGGACTTGAGATGCCCGACATGACTAGGCCCTGCTTCGGATCATGTCAAGTCTATTAAGGTAGGGTAAATTCTTGTTGCCCTTAGAGAAATCCTTCTACTCTAAAATTTCCCGCGCCCCTATATTTATCTTTATCCATCATATGGCATTGTCCACCACCAAGGGTTAAAGATAGGTCACGTTAAATGTGTTGCATGATAGAAAAATCCTCTAGGATAACAAGTTCAACCACCTCAAAGCATCAATAGTGAAATTAGTGCTCCTAACCCCGTCAGTGGTGGGCCAGTAGATCTAGTCCTTGTGCTCTTTTGTAATCAGCATATATTCTAAGCCACTTAATATCCATTCGAAGGCCTTGGATGTCTACTCTACATTAAAGACATTTGAAACCCCAAGTACCTCATTTATAGTGTCCATGTCTATGATGAAATTCACTCCCTAATACAGATAATAGGTTGAGGGTCATCCAAAACCACAGTAGCGATTATGGCATAGAAATCCCTAATCCATCCTATGGCCCCAGTCGAAGGAGCCTCCCCAAGTGACATGTAACGAAACTCCTAGTTCTGGTTGTAAAATTTAAGCACCCTGTTTTCCACCCCTCTCATAATAAAAACCTTTATGTCACCACCCGAGCCTAGGACCTAGCCGTGACGAGCATCCCGAACTATGAAGGCCCGGAACACCCATTCTCTATCTAGTTATCATGCACAACATTCATAATCATAATAAAATGCGGAATTGAAACTGAGTACGGAAAACATGGTCAAGTCCTGCAATATTTCTGAATAATACTATCTGACATCAGTCTGCGAAATCTCTACTAAGAACATAAACCTTTGTCTGAAAAGAAGATGGGACAAGGCCCCCAGTAAACCAAAAACATAATAAATAAGATAATGTCTGACATAATTAGGCCTTCCGAATAATAGAAGGCTCACCACTGTGAGATCAAGTCTGCAAACCCGAGAATGTCTACTGAGTAGCTGGACCCCTAGACTGTGCCTCAGAACCTGGAAGGAGGGGGGGTCAGCACAAAAGTACTGGCACGTGAAGCAATACAAAATTAGTATAATGGAACATACATATATATATATACCTTAAGTGAAAGAAATTCTTTTCATCAAGACATCATGTATAAAAACTGTTTCTGAAAAATACATGGGCACTTTTTGAAAACATGCAACCTGTCTGTTCGTTTCAAATCATGATCTGTGTTTTACTTCTGAGTTAGGTGGTATTCCCCTAGAGGTCTGAATATTCCACGGGCTGTATGGAATCCGCCATTGACTCGGCGGGGAAGCCCCCAACCCAAGTGTGCCGCAAGGGTTGGAGTGTCTGAGTCTGATACGCCACAGGACATTTAAGTCGGCGCATAATAATATACCCGGGTCGGCAAACCACAGTTTTTGGAAAAGAGTTGTCTGAACTCCCGCCTTCTTCAGGGAACCACCTAAGCTCTCTTTATGCCCTATTTTAGCCTTTTCTGAACATGTATCATTCTGAAATTTCGAAATCATAAGAGTCTGATAAAAATCTGATTTCTGAACTAGTCTGTGTCTGTTATGGAATTTGTCTGAGTTGGTATCGTCATACCAAGACTTGCAAGTACTATTTCTGAGCCATAATGTATTAAGCAAGAGCTTTCATTCAAAACATAGTTTAGACCACCAAAACATGTAATTTGCATTAAAGATGTCATGTTCCGAAACTCAAGTCAAATCCATGCAAAACTTTCACCAAACATATGGTGGTCATGTGCATTTTTGGTAAAACCATGCATTCTTTCATTACATTCATATTCAACATTTACAACCCTCTCTTTCGTGTTCAAAACATTGTATATTACGTGAAACATGGAAAAAATTACATTAAGAGAGAGGTTTCATGAAAATAATGCTCTAAATTCATATTTCAAGACAAACACATATATATATACATATAACTTTCAAATCACTTTGGGGGAAAGCCAAAAGGCCAAAACAATATCATTAAAGCTTCTGAAACATGAGTATGTACATGAATTCGAAAACCCAATTCTTAAAACATGATTTCTATGCCCATGAGATTTTAGGAAAACCCCGCGTACCTTATTCTCCATGAATTTTTGGTGTCTATCGAAGCCTACGTCGAGAGGATTACGAATCTGTAATTTGTTTCGCGAAGAAGTTTCGGAAGGATCGGTCCTTCAAACTTATTTTCTCAAACCCTAGTTGCACTTCTCTTAAGTTTTTGAAGGATTAGATTTTTGGGGTTTTATAGGAGGCTTCAATGTTGTTAATAGGCCCAAATCCTTTTAGGAGTGGGTAAGGACGATTTTTGGGTTTTGTAAGCACTGACTTGCGCTAAAAGTAACTCAAAACGGAGGCCCAAATCCGTTTAGGAGTGGGCGCCGCCCTATGCATCGCCTATATGTGCATAGGCGACACATTCAACTTTGAAAGGCCATAACTTCTTCACCGGGTTTCCGTTTTAGGCGAATTTGGTATCGTTGCAAAGCTTATTCAATTATCTACAATTTGGTATATAGTAGGCCACTCATTTCATCATATACAATGAGTTATGGTCAATAGAATTTGACACAAATTACAACATCCACTAAAACTTAATCGATCAAAATGGTTTTAACTCGTCCTTGAGTTGAAGGACTTCTATGGTCTAAATTCTTGCTCAAATGGATTCACATACTACAAAATTGATTAACATGGCAAATTGGTATAGGATTTAAGGCTCTGTGATTATCAACGCATCAGAGTCATATATTTTATTCTAGCCCGAAATGCGGGGCGTTACATTATCCCCCCCTTGGGATCATTCGTCCTCGAATGATGGGTAGGAACTTGTTGAAGACTTAAATATATGGAATAAAGCGGACATGACATGTCCTCTAATAAAAATACACTGATCTGAACATTTGGAATCTGAATTTAATGCATGATGCATGAACTGGGCTATACTCGTAACTACTGGTATACTCTATCTTCGACTAGTAGCATGTCTGAGATTTCGATTAGCATGAATAAGTGAAATGACAAGAAAACAAGTCATGCGAATCTGACTGCTAAACTGACTTATTGGCCATACAGACTGAATTATACTACACCCTCATACTTAATTGGAGTATTCTCTTCAACACTCTCTCTAAGGAAGCTCTAGCAGTAATAGGGAACCATGAATCTTGGGTATGGATTACACAAAACATCCCACTGAGGAAATCACAACATTGACACTACTCTGCAGTCTGGAATATAGACATATAACTCCTAAATTAGGATAGAATTTTCAGACCTTTGGCAATACAACTTCTTACTTTAAGGCTTAGAGCACTTCCCGAATATCCCTTAACTATACTATTCCCTATAAATATCATATTCATTCAATTCAGCTTAAAATTCTCATATGAGCATTGACAAATTTTTTTCTACTAATGTCTAAAATAGCTTCATCCTTACACCGCGATCAAGCCTAACTCTAAATCACAAAAATACAACATGCTACACTACGCTATTATTCTAAACCATATGACGCCACCTTCTATATCTCTTTTAAAGATCGCATCCTAAGCATAACATGTCTTACCACTTCAATGACTACTCTGAACTCTTAATATGAAGTCGCTAATGCATATTGCGACCTTCCACTACAATCCCAAAACGTCATTCAAGCCTAATTTATAACCGCATGTTAACTTCAAGGCAAACACCCATAAATACATACTTCACATAGTTTCTAAACTATTATCAATATAACTCTCACGCGCTATCCTAAAAACATACACACACAAACTTTTCCACTAAACATCACATGTATCAAAGATTGACCCAAAATCTCACTTCATACTTATGGACTTATCTAAACAAACGTACTATGATCTTCCATCAACAAGAACATTTACATCATCACCACTATCATTGCATAGGGAGGTCACTAAAAGGTTAAAACATAAGACCCTGAAGCATGAGAAGATTTTTATATGGGACTGAACACACTATAAAAAGTGAGTACATGCGTCATGAGTTGCATGACCTCAACTAGAGTTCCTAACATAAGGAATGTAATTCCGACTACTTGAATGAAGTAGAACTCATTATCTTGGAACTGGAAGAGTACGTGACTCTCTATCATATACATGAATCACGAACTATGATCACGGAACTAAAACGTAAAGCTTGAGTAGGCATTGGGATCACTGAAAAATACTAAGATAAGAATGGGTTGAGTCTCACTCTCATTTTCTGACGTTCTCTGTCGTCATGTTATCACTACTAGAATTTGAGAACCTGACTTGGTTATTCATTCTATCATCTCCCCCTTAGCTTCAAAACATCATCTTAAGTTGTGGGAGATAGCGTATTAGACTTTAAACTTAACTGCACTCTGGGGTATGAAAGACGACAATACACGTAATCAATATAAATTGACCCTAATGACTACATCTGGAAGTGGAAAAACCTACTACAAATACCGCCTTCTGAGACAAACTCTATCATTCTGTAACCCCAATAGTCATCATTTATTACTCGAACACTTACTAACTTCGAATCTTCATGAGTATCCCCAAAGTTGAAGCGCACACCCTCTAGTACCTCTACTCTTATTTCTATTAGCACAACTTTCAAGGCACTCGCCACACATCAACTCAACGGTACCAATAGTCACACACAACATGTAGTAGCATTAGAATAAATACCGCCGTTTTAAACCACCCTGGGCATACTTCTACATCATACATACACCGTCATACTTCATTATGAAATCAAATAAACTTAGGCACTCGGATAGACTGTTTCAAGCCTATAGATCACTTCCCAATAACTAGTATCATTAGTCAAGAAACCTTCAGTTTCACCTTCATGGCCATCAACTTTTCAAACTTAATATAGTGCTATGCATGATTTACAACCCAACCATACACGAAATTTTCACTTGGAAACTATGAAATAAACATCACGAAACACTAGTGCACTAGAACTTCATATCCACAATAATCGATCATGACCTAACGGTTTTCCTTATCATAATCCATCAGCATGTTCTATTTCAGCACATCAAGCCTACTAATTTAATCCCACAAAACATGCATCATCAAACTCGTGCCACTATTTACCACCACACCATTTCAATTCAAGCCTATAGATTAGTATCAATCATTTACCACCAATGGAGAATGCAACATAATATAAATATACTAATCCATCATATTTGGATATTCTACCCAAATATCTCAAAAATCTACTACATACCTTCTCACTAGTAGCACTAGTTTACAACTACCAATGAAAAGAGGGTCAAGGGGGTTAAAGCCTCATAATAAACATGGTCAACCTTATCCTTATATTATAACCCTGTACAATCGTATCTACTTATACTTCTTTCTCACATCACAATTACTTACCCAAGCGTACATTTACACTACCTTCAAAATCCACAACAACCATGAGTCTATACATATATTCAACCAACACAAGAACCACACGTTGAGTGACAAATTGTTAGTGAATCGAAAGAGCCCCACACGGCTTCACTAGACTTTTTTGTTTCACCAACACGATGATAAAATATTTTCAAGAGTTAGAAGCTTGTCACACAACATTCCATAATCTAAGGATACACATCTTACTCCATAAGAATAAAAATCTGATTTAAACGTTTCCCTCATAGACTACCATACAATCCACACATGCTACTAGCTACCACATTAGTCTATCACCATAAGGGGTAAATCACCCTCACTCTCACTTCTAAATTTGTGAATTTACATCACCAACTTCTTGGTCTAATTTCATTACCAATAGGTCATGAAAACAAAACTTTGACTCATACTACTATTTGGGTGGAAATACAGTTCTAACATTCTACTACACATCATCCCCCCTTAAGCAAGACATTTGTAACATAAATATGAAGGGGACTAAACGCAATTAATACCTCAAGTTGAAAAGCACGATTCCATCAGGATCAATGTTTACATCGGAATCAATACATATTGAAGCACTAACGGATTCTTAGTCCTTGCACAAATTTTATCTCTTATATGGTTCAATCAGAAAGTACTGTACCATTTAGATTCTAAACTTCTGTACTTGAATCACCTTAATAATGAGACATATCTGAAGACATTAGAGTAAGGAAAGAATGTGGGATGACTTTTTACTTTCGTATGGGTGACACCATAGCACGAATTAGAGTATGAAAGAGGAACATTCTGACTCTATTGCACGAACTAGAACGTGAAGAAAAAAAGACATTCCTAAAAGCCTAGTAGCCTCCTACTTATAAGTATGGCGCGCTACACACCCATAAACCAGACTCTACCCGACGCAATTTCGCAGACACCCTGGGACCATGAACCGTGATCTGATACCAAGTTTATCACGACCCGAGCCTAGGCCCTAGCCGTGACGAGCATCCCAAACCATGAAGGCCCGGAACACCCATTCTCTATCTGGTTATCATGCACAACATTCATAATCATAATAAAATGCAGAATTGAAACTGAATACGGAAAAAATGGTCAAGTCCTGCAATATTTCTGAATAATACTATCTGACATCAGTCTGCGAAATCTCTACTAAGAACATAAACCTTTGTCTGAAAAGAAGCTGGGACAAGGCCCCCAGTAAACCAAAAACATAATAAATAAGATAGTGTCTGACATAATTAGGCCTTCCGAATAATAGAAGGCTCACCACTGTGAGATCAAGTCTGCAAACCCGAGAATGTCTACTGAGTAGCTGGACCCCTAGACTGTGCCTCAGAACCTGGAAGGAGGGGGGGTCAACACAAAAGTACTGGCACGCGAAGCAATCCAAAAGTAGTATAATGGAACATACATATTTATATACCTTAAGTGAAATCAATTCTTTTCATCAAGACATCATGTATAAAAACTGTTTCTGAAAAATACATGGGCACTTTTTGAAAACATGCAACCTGTCTGTTCGTTTAAAATCATGATCTGTGTTTTACTTCTGAGTTAGGTGGTATTCCCCTACAAGTCTGAATATTCCACGGGCTGTATGGAATCCGTCATTGACTCGGCGGGGAATCCCCCAACCCAAGTGTGCCGCAAGGGTTGGATTGTCTGAGTCTGATACGCCACAGGACATTTAAGTCAGCGCATAATAATATACCCGGGTCGGTAAACCACAGTTTTTGGCAAAGAGTTGTCTGAACTCCCGCCTTCTTCAGGGAACCACCTAATCTCTCTTTATGCCCTATTTTAGCCTTTTCTGAACATGTATCATTCTGAAATTTCTAAATTATGAGAGTCTGATAAAAATCTGATTTCTGAACCAGTCTGTGTCTGTTACGGCATTTGTCTGAGTTGGTATCGTCATACCAAGACTTGCAAGTCCTATTTCTGAGCCATAATGTATTAAGCAAGAGCTTTCATTCAAAACATAGTTTAAACCACCAAAACATGTAATTTGCATTAAAGATGTCATGTTCCGAAACTCTAGTCAAATCCATGCAAAACTTTCACCAAACATATGGTGGTCATGTGCATTTTTGGCAAAACCATGCATTCTTTCATTACATTCATATTCAACATTTACAACCCTCTCTTTCGTGTTCAAAACATTGTATATTACGTGAAACATGGAAAAATTTACATTAAGAGAGAGGTTTCATGAAAATCATGCTCTAAATTCATATTTCAGGACAAACGCATATATATATACATATAACTTTCAAATCACTTTGAGGGAAAGCCAAAAGGCCAAAACAATATCATTAAAGCTTCTGAAACATGAGTATGTACATGAATTCAAAAACCCAATTCTTAAAACATGATTTCTATGCCCATGAGATTTTAGGAAAACCCCGCGTACCTTATTCTCCATGAATTTTTGGTGTCTATCGAAGCCTACATCGAGAGGATTCCGAATCTGTAATTTATTTCAGGAAGAAGTTTCGGAAGGATCAGTCCTTCAAGCTTATTTTCTCAAAACCTAGTTGCTCTTCTCTTAAGTTTTTGAAGGATTAGATTTTTGGGGTTTTATAGGAGGCTTCAATGTTGTTAATAGGCCCAAATCCTTTTAGGAGTGGGTAAGGACGTTTTTTGGGTTTTGTAAGCACTGACTTGCGCTAAAAGTAAATCAAAATGGAGGTCCAAATCCGTTTAGGAGTGGGCGCCGCCCTATGCATCGCCTATATGTGCATAGGCGACACATTCAACTTTGAAAGGACATAACTTCTTCACCGGGTGTCCGTTTTAGGCGAATTTGGTATCGTTGGAAAGCTTATTCAATTATATACAATTTGGTATATAGTAGGCCACCCAGTTCATCATATACAATGAGTTATGGTCAATATAATTTGACACAAATTACAACATCTACTAAAACTTAATCGATCGAAATGCGGGGCGTCAATAGGATTTAAGGCTCTGGGATTATCAACGCATCAGAGTCATATATTTTATTCTAGCCCAAAATGCGGGTGGTTACACTTTGTTTTAGAACAATCCAATCCTCTAATAATCCTTGTATCTCTCCTAAACATTCTCATTTTAAATCATATGAAAGCAAGATCTTCTTATTGGTTTTCATTTGTGGGGCTAGAAAATCTGTAAATCATTGTTAGGAAATAAGTCGGAAATTAGAGAATCATTATGAGAATTAAAATTTTAGTAAAAGGCCAAGTTGAATTTTTGAATAAGAAGTTACTTCTTACAGCCTCTGCTATAGTGCATCTCGCTAATATGAGACCACTATAGTTGAAATTTCACCTCTATAACAGGTAAAAATAGCATGATAAGCTCCATAGTAGCCTTCATTATTCTAGAGCTAGAGAGATGCATTAATGGCACCTCTTGACAAAAAAATACTATTTTTGGCATTCCAAACCCAAGTCAATGTGCGTAAATTAGAACTAGTTTATGCAAAAAATTAACGCATGATAACTCCTAAAACATGCACAAATCATCAAAATAAAATGAAGAATAACCCTTCATCTTCATTACTTTTAAAGACCTATCTAATGATCAACCCTATAATTCGTACCCCAAAATGTAATAGAAGCATTATAAAATGTAAGAGAAGCACCTATGCTTCGATATTTTTAACTAAATACACCCCAATTTTGAATTAAAAAATCAAATTCAAAGGCCTATTATTTCTACAAATTCGAGCATAAATCATGCTAAAATGTGAGTAACAAAATAGAGAGGTAAATTATAGAAATAATGACCTTGTTTACCATGTCGGGAGCAATAAGATTAGGGAGGGATTTTTTGAGTGAAAAGAAGGAGAAATAGGCAAGAAACCTTTTTCTCACCCCTTTATATTATTGGATCCAACTATAAAATCCCCTTCAGACTGACGTTATTGTGGAATATTCCAACTATACAGGAATTCAATCTCTTGGAGTGTGGAAAATTTTTAATACTTTATGTTTTGAGTTCTTTTCATCATATTTATTGATGAGGAAAGATACCTCGGATTCTCAAAAATGTTTTGATCAAATTTGTCTAATGAGACTTATACATAAAAAAGGTTCTTTGATGGAGCAAACTAGGAATAAATTATGACTCAAATTATTGTATGCATAGGCAGAAAAAAAATTAGCAATTCACTTAAGTATTTTGAATGCATAATCACTAAGAAGACGTTAAGGTACAAATTAAATTCGGACCATCCACTTCCTAACATGACTTCATGGATGAATAATGGGTAAATTGGTATTTGTTGTAAGGACTTGTTTTGTCATTATTATAAGGCACCTCACGCTAGGTATGGATTATAGGAATTTTTGAAAATATGATCTCATACTTGTATGGTATAACACAACTAAAACTTTAAGAATTTGAAACATTGGATTAGGTCAACATCATTCTATTATATAGATAATTTACCGCTATAGCAGCGCCATGGTAGCGGTTGCTCAGCCGCTATAGCAGGATGACAAGAGAAGAAACTCAGTCATTTTTTAATATTTTCCTTTCTCCTCTTTAGTTGTAAAATGGATAAACTTTTCCAAAAACCCTTCTAGGTTTACCCCATGACATTGAAGAAAGGCAGAAGGAGAAATATTATTTAATAGGGTTAAACCCATGGATTTCTCACAAATTTCTCGAAAGAAATCACTAGCTCGAAGTTAAAAGCTCATATTCATGCGTCCATAGCAGCTTCATGGCATCTTGATAGGCTAGGTTTAACAATGTAAATTAGATATAGGTTACAAAGCATAGGCATGGCATAGATTGATGGGAGATTTCATTCTTAGTTCTTTGGATAGGGTGTTTTGGTTTGATAAAAGTGTCAAACAATAGTTGTTTTGATGGAAATATAATGCTCATTGTGTTATTGAGCTTACTCATTAATTAATGTGCATTGTTATTGATGATTTCTTAGTCTAGAATGTTTGAATAAGGTGTTGTACCTTGAATTTGGCTTAGAACCTATAAAATCCCTAAATAAAAGTACTTGGTGGTTGATGTTTGTGGATTCCAAAGAATCTAAGGTATTAACTAGAGAAATGGTAGTATAATAAGGTATCGATGTTATGAACAAAGGTTGTGTTACATTATGGCATAGATCATAGGTGCAAACTGTAGGTGATAGCTTATTTGAAACCCAACATGCTTTATGTATGTACCAAAATATTTTCTTTCTACTGATTTTTATAATGTATGTTCAAGGAAAGTGAATGACTAACTAATATCTTAAGTGTTAATTACATATAAAGGATTTATATTAAAAGCTTGTTGATTTTGCAAGTGTTATTATTGTAATAATTATGGTTTTGTTTTCTTGATATTTGTGATTAGTGTGGGTGTATTGGTATTTGGGAATCTTCATACGATTTATACTATTATTATTTATTATAATGGGAAAATTGGTGTTTGGATATCTTTATGGAATTGGTTGGTATAAGGTTGGCAGACCCTTGAAGTATGGGATTTGGTACATGAAATAATGCTCATCCATTGTATGTCATGGATAGTAGGTTACCATAAGATTCTTGTCAAATGTGTACAAGTACAGGTGAGTGTGATTGTCCCTTGAGTGAATCAGGCTATTTTTTTTCTTATTATATATGTATATTCTATTTGGCTATTTGAGTGGATTGGGCTTATGTGTTTACTTGTTATATTTATTCCTTGAGTGAACCAGATTAAATGTTACTGGTATATTTTATTTTTGAGTAAATACATAAACTACTCCCTGATCTTGGCCGACTTTTCCAAAAAGACACCTAAACTATACTTTCAACATATTACCCTATGAATCTTACTTAAATCGCTGCAAATACACCATTTTGACCTTCTGTGTTATACACGCTCCTGTTCTGTGTGAAAAGATCAATATTGACTTTATTTACCAATTAAAAGTTGCCACGTGTAATTAATTTTATCTATAATTTATCTTATTTTATTAAACATAAATATTTATTTACTTTTTAAAAAATAATATTTACTTTGTATCCCATTATCCCCACCCCCTCCCCCTCCCCCGCAACAACCCCACCCACTCATACAAAACAACATTTTCTTCTTCAACACTTGCATATACTACTTCTCTTTTCCTCCATTAAAGCTTTTTTTTTTCAAATAATCATTTATATATTTTTATTAAGAATCATAAAACTCCACCAAATGGAGTTTCAATCTCATGGTGATGGTAAGTGTGTATCAATGGAGATGTTGGACGGAGATGAATCATCTCTAAATAAAATTATTCTCTTGACAAGAAAATCAAACGAATCAGAAAGTTTTAGTCAAATCAACTAATAGATTACCAAAAAAAAACTTACTTATATTGGTGTTTGTTCCAACTAATGTAATTTTATATGAATATAAATTATAAATAAGTGGTGGAGTTTTAATGGAGCTTTAATAGATTAATGGAGCTGGACGGGGATGGGGGTGGGGCGGAGATGCTGGATGGGGGTGAGGAGTGGATGTGAGATTGATGTGTGCGCAATCGCAAACATATCTAAGGCCTTTAACCTAGAATAAGTGTGAAGTCTTAAGCAAATTTTGTTTTTTTTGATCATTTGTTGTGTGTTAATGAAGATACAAGTGATCGGGGAGGAAACCAAAGGAAAGAAGAATAAAACAGTTGATATCTGGTGTAAATAAGCTAAAATATGTCTGACGATCATCCTGAAGCGCCGTCATACATGGGACAAGTTGTCAAAGTTGCCGTCAAGCTTAGACAGAACCTAAGAAGTTGAGATGAACTGTGACGGTGATTCGGAGGGGCCGTCAAATATGTGACATCTCGTCAAAATCTCTGTCAACCTGAGGCAGAATATATTTTTTACCAGTGGAGTTGTGACGCCAGTTTGCAAGCACCATCAAAACATATGACACGCCGTCAGGATTGCCATCTGAAGATTCAGAAGATAACAATTCACTGGAATCTTTGACGACATCTCGTACACATCGTGAGGTGTCTGATGCGCCGTCAAAAGCATCGTCGTCTAATCCGAAGAGAAAACTGAAACTTTAATTTTGTTTCCTTATTTAGGGTTGACTATTTAAAGACTTTTTTTAGGGTTTTTAAAGAGGATCAGTCATTATCTATCATCCATTAACCCTGAGAAGAGAAGAACGTACATTTCTCTCTTTCATCAACTATTCTTCTTGTTTCTTATCAACTATTTTTAGTTTTCCACCTTGTGATTAAATTGAAGGAACTACTTGTTGTTTATTTTATCCATTTGTAAGTTTATCCTTATCATCATGAATTCAACTTGTTATTTCATTCATCAAATCATGAGCTACTAATTCCATTAGCCGGAGTTATGGGATCCATGGATTAGGGTTTGATATAATGCTAGGTGTTTAACGGATTCAAAGAGTAGTAGAACATCTTGAAATTCTATTATTTTACCTGAAATATAGTGGTTGCAAACATTAGATTATGCCTTAGGTTTTATTTGCTTCTAATGGAGAAATAGACTAGAGGTCGTGAATTATCAACAGGGACTCGGAAGCTACCAACCTTCTGTTTAATGATTGATGTCGTAACTGGATTAATCTACCTGAGATAACATCCTATTGGAAATACATAAGTTATCTGAGTTTGAGAGAATTAGATAATAAATTATCTGGTGAGGTCGAGAGATAAGTCAGAAAGTATCATAGTTAAGGATATTCTATTGTTTCTACTTACTCCAAGAATCCTAAGCATTACCTAGCATTTGTTAAATCCCAATACCCATGGTGAACATAACTCTGGTTTCTGATTTATATTGATTACAACACTAAAATATTGAAAGTGAAAATTGACTCTCTGTGAAATTTAAACCCCCACCTTTGGAAACAGTAAACTACAAGAAAAGCATTTCGTAAACAAATCGAAGTTCACACCCTATTCCTTGTGGGATTCGACCCCAGCCTAGTTGGGTTTTGTATTAACAATGATCGCTTACACACATTCAAGAGTGTAATTTGAGCGTTATCAGAGATGCTGGATAGGGTGGGAGGGGGAGATGGGGGTTGGGTGGGGTGGTAAATAAAATAAAAATAAATTTTTTATTCAAAAATATAAATAAAATGTAAAATTAAATGTATTTAACACGTGGAAGCATCTGATTGGTGCGTGTATTCACTCTTTTTCTTGAGACTGGAATTCAGCAAAAAATATTGTATTTGCAACGATTTAAGTAGGATTTATGGGGTAATAGGTCGAAAGTATAGTTTAGGTATCTTTTTGAAAAATTAGTCAACATCAGGGGGACTTAATGTATTTACTCTTAATTTTAAGGCTGGACTGGGTCTACAAATTGACTTGTTGTATTTTGGTTATTAAGTAAGATTGGAATTCATGATGATCAATATTATTGTCGTTGAAATGGGTCCTTGTGTGGTCCAAGATAAACTACAATTGTGTGATATTCTCTTCAAATGTTTATTTATTGATAAATTATGGTTGAGTTGTGGTTGATTGACTTGGATTCTTATTGGTAGTCATAGTTTTGACTCAAGATATTATACATCTTGACTTGTAGTTGTCTTAATTCTATGGCATTGTTAAAAAGGGATAAATGTTCTAGATTAGGCGTCAGTTACTTGAAAGGTATTCATGGTTATACAAGCGGGAAAGTTATAATCATGTATCTATTGTTTATATTTTTGTGAGGGGTAAGCAGGGTGTTGATGTTTTATTAGTTGATCTTCCATAGTTGTAAAATGAGTCTTTACTTACTAATGTAATATTGCATGATGAAAATGTCGGAATAAGGTTAAGTTTTATATAAAATTCATAAATTACAGTTGTTAAGGTTAGGAAACCTTGGGATAAACCTCGTTGGATTCATATTTAACTACGGGATTTGGTCGGACTAGGCCAAATTGTTATAGGTTGGTTTCTAGGGATAGATTTAGTAAGGGAAAGTTGACCACAATTTCCAAGGTTAGTGAGCTAAAAGGTGTTGCTAATGAACTCTTAAGTCCTATGTTTCTTTTTAGATACTTATGTGATGTTTATGTAATTTAATTTAGGTTCTCCGATGATACTTAACAGTACCTGTTGTTTGTACTAGTACAACTCATGCTATACCATTTCTAGGGTATAGTCTAATTATAAGATCTGTAGATATTTTATGCTTGATATTATAAAGATTTCCAACACCTTTTGTCATTGTTCCTATAGTGGAAGCTGGGTCATATGAACAATTTGTATCTCCTTTTAATATCTGTTTTACCTATTTATTATAGGTCTTTAGGGAAAGTATCCATTTTGTATTTTAATATTTTTTAAATAGGTTGTAAAAAATAAAACATGTTATCATTTCTTATTAACTTGCACATATATTTTTAAATGGATGATAAGGGGTCTCATATATAGGTGGTATAGAGTAGGTACCCACATGATCCGGGTTGTTGGAGCATAATATTACCACTGTTTTTTCAATAAACTTAAGTGTAGAATCTGTTTTATTTTACTGTCCAAATATTTGTTAAGCTATTGGTTTACTTAATGTGTCATCTATTTTATTTATGTTATTGATTTTGTCTAAGTTGTTGGTTTATTTAGTGTGTCATATTTTTCATATACTTAGTATGTCTACTTAAGTAAGGAATCTGTTTTACTGATGTGTCATCTCTTTAGATGAAGTAACTAGTTTTTGCTATTCTTTGCTCAAGACTAATTGAATGATGTTGTTATATAAAAAACTGATAGTTTGGTCCAATACTCGCATGTTCAAGTTATTTAATGAAATTTTTAAAGGAATTAGTTTTTTATTTCAAAATTTATTTGTTTTGAATTGATCTATATTAATTTGGTTATGTTAAAATAATTTTTAAATAATTTTGTTTGTTATGCTGAATGGGTTTTGTGTAAAATAGTTGGTGTATGAATCATATATGATTGTTTTTTTCATGATTGTTAAACATGAGTAATAGTAAAATCCATCTTGCAGTATTTATAACTATCACTTTTTTGAATCTACTTTTGCTTTTAATTGGAGAGTGATAAACTATTTGACTTTAGTATCTTATAAAGGACACGAATGGTTATTAATTTTTCGTTTACTAATTAATAGTACATTTGAAATTATTTCCTAGTTATTAATTTGTCGCATCATTGAGTTATCATAAAGTAAAATTGTGAAGTGCTTGCTATTGTGTGTGCATTGAATTTTCAACTCGATAGTCTCCTAGTGCAGTTTGAGATATGATTGTTTAACTGCATTGTCCTGATGGATTGTTCAGTTCCAGAACATTGTTGCCTTTTATGTTTGATAATTATTTTTTGATTTCTTGTGTCTAATAGACTTCAATGATTAATTTAGATAAAATTTTAATTAGTCCAAAAAGAAGTAGTGATGTGTTCATGAATGGAGTGAAGGATTTTATTTATAACACATTTGAGCAATGTTTTAACAAAATGAAATATTATGCCTTGTGATGATTAAAAGAATCACTATTGGCATTATAGAAATGTGGTGGAGGATTACTTATTTGCTAAAGGATTTATTGAAGGATATAGTAGGTGGATTTCCCATGTGGAAAGAATACCTCCGGTACACCACGTCTAAGTTGTAATGATGAAGATTATAATATGCATAATAAGATTGATGGATTACTTCATGACACATTTAGAAATTTAGAGGATGATCTAGGCCATGAAAAAGGAGGGAGTGAAGGGCTATCGAAAGATGCAAAACATTTTATAGACTAGTTAAAGAAGGGAAAAAGAGTTATATCCAGGGTATGAGAACTTCAACAAGTTGAGTTTAGAGATTCCATTATACTTACTCAAAAGCTTGTATGGGTTGAGTAATATGGACTTCATATATCTTCTAGACTTATTGAAAGAAAAATTTTCATTTGCTCGTTAAATAAAACCAAAAATATAATATAGATTTGGGTCTTGGTTATGAAAAAAAATATATGCATGTCCTAACAATTGCATGCTCTTTAGGAAGACAAGGTAGAGGCAGATAATTGCTCTATATGGGTCTTTTATATGGTCAAATATTTGTGATCAATTCAATACTGAAAGATCTAAAATACAGACAAACGTTTTGAGATAAGGTCCTTTAAAGCCTAGTAGTAATAGACAATTAATTTGTTTGAAATAGCTATTCAATGAGATGGCATGCTATGAAATCTTTGAAGGATTTGGATTCACTGCGTCCAACCTTCTAGAATGATCATAGAATGTCAGATTGGGTATTTCAAGTGATGGATTAAATCCATTTTGGACAGTGAGCATTTCCCAAAGAACATATCCTGTTATGCAAATGATTTCTAATCCATCACCATAGATTTGCATGAATCTGGAGTGCATAATGCTGCAAATGATCATTCTAGATTAATTCTCTCTAGGAAATGATATGGATTGTACCTGAAATAATTAAATGATGATTTGAATGAACTATAAGAAGTTGGGGAAGAAACATATGATGCTCATAAAAACCAAACATTTTACTTATGTGCAGTCTTATTAGGGACAATGATTTTTTGCATAAGCAATGATATCCAAATGGAGTACTAAGCAGAGATTGGCATGCCTAAGTTATAACTATAACACACTCCCAATATCTCAAACATAGTCATAAGATGTGAAACTAGGGACATTGAATATTTTTCCCTTATGATCTTTTATGTCTAAGAGACAAAATTACTGCATAGCACGGACGATCATAGACCTGCACGTACACCCTTATTGGGCACAGAAGTGGGTGAAAAGTTAAATGATTTCAACAATATTCTGAAAAGGGCTAAAATAAAAGCCATCAGACTACTGATGGACCATGGAAGAAAAGATCCATCTTTGTTCAATTACTATATTTTTCAAAAGATAAGTTAATGTACAATCTAGATATGATACATATTGAGAAAACCCTTTTTGACAGTTTGCTTATAACTTTATTGGAATTAGAAAAGTCAAAGAATCACATTAATTCTCTCAATGACTTGTACTTAATAGGGATAATGAAGGAGTTGTATCTAGTAAAAGATGATACAAATGAAAAGGTATATTTAGTTAAATCCTAATTTTCCATGAAATTAGAACAAAAAATGTTCTGCACATAGTGTTTAAAAATGTCAAATTACAAAAGTATTTGTGACTCAACTTATCAATGTTTGAGTTATGAGAGACATGATGCTCATGTTATAAAGCATTACATCCTATAGATTAAAGTTCGTAAATTGTTTCCTAAGAATGTTTCAATAGTGTTGATTAAGTTTGGGAACATTTTTAAAGCCATATTTAGTAATATTGCAAAGTAGACAGATCTAGAGGGATTGCATGCTGAAATAAAAGAAACTGAATATAAGCTTGAAAAGATTTTTCCTCCAAAATTTTTTTATATAATGGAACATTTGTTTATCCATTTAGTATATTAAATTAAGTTTGGGGTTCAAATCATCTTTGTTTTATGTACCCCATGCATTGAGAACTTTGTGAATTAGTTAGAAAGCATTAACTTTGTGAATCATCTTCCTAATCAGTAATTATTAGAAAGCATTAATAGTATATGTGTTTGTTGGCCAAGAGTGATTGACCTTTTGTTTTAGACACTTACATGATAGAGTGAGGACAAGATTCAGCAGGTACTAAACTAATAATGATTAGGATTTTGAACAAGTGCAAAATGATGTAACAACTAAATTCTCGAAGCTAGGTCTTCCAATTGAAAACAAAAGGAAAGGTTTGAAGATGGATCAATAGTTATCTTATGAAGAACATTGATATATACTGTTCAACACAAAAAATGAACATGAGTATGATTTAATCAAGTAAGTCTTCATATTTTGAACTTCATTCATTTTGTTATCATTAATTTTCGATAAACATCAATTAGAAATGGATAACGGTTGAATTTTAAATATTAATTGCAGGGAACATAAAGTTTTAATTGAGAGTAATGCTAGATAAATGCCAAGAGAAATAATTCACAGCCAAGAATTCGACAATTGACTCAAAGATAATGTTAATATAGTTGATGTTCCTAATCATTTATAGCTATCTAAAAGGCCTAAAAAGGTAGAAACCAGAATCTATATTAAATATTTAATTAATTAATACTTGAAACAACCTGAAGAAGGGATAATGGAAATGTCAAACCCAACAAGGACCGGAGATCACACTTCTAACCAATCCAACAAACCTACATATACCCTAAGTCAGGTGAATTCCAAATATATAATAAGTTAGTGGAAAATAAAACTAATAGTCATAACTTATGAAGTGTCAAAGTCAATCCGTCAAGACAACATCCTAATCTAACATACCAAGTCCACAGTGATCCGCAAAGCCTTTACGAATCCGAAGTCAATATTATGTCGGGACATACTCCCGACAGTAGCCAAAATAATAATTACACCAAGTCTAAGACAAATAATGACAAGACAATGACATCAGATAGAATGACCATGGAATGAATGCCTTCCAAAGTATGAAAGCTTGCAACTTCAATGTAAACACACGAACTGCCCGAACACCTGGTCACTGCGCAAGAAAAAAAAAAGAAGTTTTAGCTTCTACATCGTGTGGGGATACGAGGTCTAGAGACGGTTAGCATCCTTTGGTGTAGGAGCTGAAGAAGTGGCAACCAAAACCTTATTAGCCCAGTGTCTACCTTAGCTAAATTACGTAAATTATAAATAATAAGCGGAGGAGGTGTCATTGGGAGAACTTATTCATTACAAAACTATTTGAAACATTTACCACACTGGAATATACAAAAGTTAACTAAAAATGAATGTAAAAGAATACATCAACTCTAACTGACTATCTATGAAGCCTCTAATAATACTGACTACAGGTAACTGGGATATGACCCCATCTATCCTCAATTAATACAACTAGATAAAATATATATTAATGGAACTAAAGTTTACTAGAGTTCTCAAATCAAGAGAACTTATCACCTACTGGCTTGAAGCTGCGAACTGTCTGATTATGGTGTGTGGGCTACAGCTGGTATGTACATTTTGAAACAATGTAGCAACATAGATGTATATGTGTCTAGTACCTCTAGAATATAGTGAGTAAATGGGGGTGAATTCAATATGTAAAATTGAATCAATACATAATCTTAAAACATGCATGCTAAGTGCAAGGAGACTCACCTGGAGACTACAATAAACATAATGCTGAAATATCATAAAACATGAATAATAAACATAATTTGTTAAGATGGACGAGTTACTATACTTAGAATCTAAAAACTCTATATTTTGGGGAATAAGTAAAACTGAAGCTGAATATACCCATAAATCATGCAAGATAAGTGCAAAAGGACTCACCTTGATCACAAGTAAAGCTGGAAGCTTTGATCCCATGGATAGTAACTCATAAAATAATATATGAATAAAATCGTGAGTCTTTACACATAGTTTCTAAAATACTCTTTTCAATGGAGATTCTAATAACCAATATAAACCATGTGAGCTAGCATGAAGTCCAATGTCTAACCCACATTAAGGAAGGTTGTTCTAACCTTGCCATCGGAATAGAACCTTAAATAAAACTAGAGCGATCATTAAATTGTGTCTATATTGGTAAAGGACCACACTTTTCTAGCGAGTCTCTCAAACCTATGATTGCATGTAGTTTCTGTGGTTTGGGTCCTTATGTTCTAATATTTCAGTTACCTCTTCTTATTTAAAGTTCCACATGTTCTCTTAAAAAATATATAAAGGTAAGCCAATGGAAAAATAATTTCATGAACATAAATTTGAAGTAATGAAATTCTGAAGGAATAGTCAATACTTAGAATAAAATAGTGAAAAGGGATAAAATGCTCTCCTCTGTCCAACCTATTCTAACCTAACCCTACTATGACAACAGTCGAGGGACAACCATTGTCGTTTCCCATCCAGATCCCTTATATAGCCTCTACTTTTAAATTTTTTCCTCTAAATTCCCCCATTAAAGCCTCTCTATCCTTCTAACAACCGACTTCCCCTATTGGAAACTATGCACTTATTATGAATCAAGCATAATAAATAAACCACAATAAAGCAACATTAGAGTTATACCAATTTTTATTAAAAAAGGTTATTTATTAATGGTATTCCTATAATTGACTAGACTAAACAAGAGGTTAATAAAATGAATGTGATTGAAAACCTACAAGATGTTGTAGGAAAATTCTCTTATGGTTGGACAAATTTAGCATAATTAACAAAGCAACTACAAAAATAGATTGGTTTTAAAGGTGAAGCAATATTGACCTCCTCAATAATAGATTTATACAAATGAGCTTTTCACTTTTGGAAGACTTACTAAAATCTTTTCAAATAATGCTTATTACATAGGTGCAAAATAAGGTAGTTCATAGAAAATGACACCATTTATTTACGATGATTATTTTGAAATGTAGGAAGAAATGACCTAGGCTATAGAATTGATATATTTTTTGAAGTTATGCATTATTTCTTTGTTAGAGATTGCCTTTTCTCCTTGGCTTCTATATGAGGAAAACCTTTACATATGGATTGGGCACTGCCAATAACATAAGGCCAAGTTGTGTAAGGGTTAAATTTCAGCTAGACCTTTTAGTAGAGGCATCGGTATGTACAACTTGCGATAGTGAATAAACCCAACAATAAAAGAACAATTATGAATCTAAAAATGTATTATGATTTGATTCCATATTATTGTGGGAAATGCATACTATAAGGTCATAAAGAGTGATAATATTGAGTACTACATCTTCAATTAAGGAAGCAGAAAGGTAAGCCTAAATATGAACTTTCACAGCTATAGAAAAACCATCGGAGAAAATGGACAAATGAAAGAGGTGTAGGGAAAGATATCAATGGAATCTAGCTAGAAGGATCTTTAGATTGTCTACAAATGCAAATATGTTAATCAATTTTACAACAGTTCTAGTAGATGACACTGTTACAATAAAAAAATCTCTTGATATTTTAATGGAGGATGAATAGAATGGAGATCAAGACATCATTAATAAGGAAAAGAATTCACCAATAGTAGAGACACAAGTACAAAGTGTAGATACTACTAAAAATTAGGTGTCATGACCTGAACTAAGGCCTGGCCGTGACGGGCATCTCAAGTCTTGTGAGTAATGAAGACCACCTGTAATACCCCAATCATTTCTTAAGTCTAAATCTGTCTTTTGAGTGAATATGGATGACTTCTAAAGTGATTGATGTTTATATCGTGTTGTATTTCTCTAATTTCAACTTTCTATCAAGTGGAGATTTGAATAAGTTTTCGTCGATAAAAATTTTATCAAAATCGGAGATCAGAGTAAAAAGTTATGATTATCTAAAGTCCTAGTCATGAAACATCGTTATTTAAACCCTCAGCGTGTCGCGGAGATGCGTAATATCCCAATTATCATTTTTCAGTGAGCCTCCACGATATTGACACGTTGCGCCAAGGTTCAATATCGGGATTGTCAAATTACAGTGCACCAATGTGATTCCACTGCATCGCGTTCACCTTCCAGGTAACAACCAAGGTGGCAACACGATTTCACTGTGTCGCACCACTGAGCAGTTTCCCAATTATCCAAATCTAGTGAAGGACCGCGATCATGGTGCGTCATGCCAGGGCCAAAAATTGGGCTCCCATTTTAGAATTTGCTCAAGCATATTTTGGTCTTTTCCACCTGTTCTTACCCTTTATATATACCCAAGTAAAAAAGAAAATCCTAATTATTCTTCCATTTCATCAAAAAAATCTAAGGTTTCTCTCCAAAATCCAATCCAATTCTTCTCTAAACATCTCAAAATCAAGCCATAGTTTTCACAAATTAGTTCAAAATTTAAAAGTTCCAAGTCAAGAACATTAAGAAACCTAACTCAAGAAGTGGGAAAAAAAGTCTATAGAAAGTTTATTCATCCCGGATCATAATCAAGGTATGTGGGACTTGAACAAGAATATCCTTTAACTCTTGTGCCCAAAGAATTGATTTTTACTATTGGAATTTCATGATCTTTGCAAGTGGGTTTACACCCAAATTACTTTATAGATGATTTATGAGATTTGAGTTGACTTAGTTTGATATTTATGATTATTTTACCATCATATTTCTTAAATTGAGAATTTATGCCATGAGTTGTATATTGATTTGAGATAAGTGTCATAATTTAAGCGTCTCTACGAGAAGTTGATTATTGAATGTGTTGATATTTGAGCTGGAGAGTCAAGAATGAGTCTTGTGATATTTTCTTGAAGTTTTGACATTTGAAATGTATTAATAAGCAAGTCCCCTTGATGTTGAGAAAGATTGTTTTGAGTTGAGTCGAGTTAGGAATCCACAAATTACTTATGTTTTACAGATGAGATATATTTATGATTTTGGTCTCTATGATAGACCCTTGAGTTGATTGGGGTGTATTTCAAAATACATTCTGAGCTGAGTCTGGGAGAAGTATTTAGCACCGAGCAGGAAGTATGGGTTCAGCACATCCTACTTTTCCAGAACTGTGTGCCACCGTAGGATTGAGATTTGAGGGCCAAAGTGCCGAGTTTGTGATCACAGAGATGAGTTTGAGGTTATACTCCTTGGCAAATGTATAATTCTCCCGCCAATGTGTGGTTTCTTCCTTAGGATGGCAAAACGTTGAACTACATGTAGCTCACATGGTTTATATCAGTTAAAAAGAAATCCCAAGTCCATAAAAGTTCAAGTTTCATGAATTACCAAGTCACTCTAAGTCTTGAGTCAAAGAGTTTGAGTTGAGTATAATAACTTATGAGATTTATAAAGCATGTGTTACTGTTGATGATTTATGAAAAACTATATTACAGTTTAATTCGAGCGAAGAGAGTCACTATTGTCAGCATGCATGATTTTCTTATTCATTTATGATATTATTTATAATGTTGTATACACCCCCATATACTTAGTACATTCCCAAGTAATAATTCCCCATACTCTTCTATGTGCTACATTTCCCCGTGATGTAGGTGTATGTGCTCAGTCTCAGCAGCGACAGTGATCTTTGAGTACCTTTATTTACACTTCTACAGTTGGTAAGTCCTCATGGTTCAAGGACCTATGTCCCTGAGTTTCATTTGTTAAGCAGATGATTATTACTTTTCAGTTTCGTGTGAGTCAGTTGGGGATCTGTCCTAATGGATCTTTAGTATTGATTAGTAGAGGCTTTGTCAGATTAGAGTATCAGTATGTACAGAGTGTCAGTATTTTGAATGTACAAGACAATATTTTGATATGATATCCTTTCTTATTTTTCCATGACTATTGTCATAGTGAGTTCTAAAAGTGATGACATACCTAGAAGGTTAGCTTGAGGCCTCGTGTGGACTTAAGAACCGTGTGATGTCTCGGGAGATATTCTTGGGGTGTTACAAGCTTGGTATCAGAGCCTAAGGTTTGAGGAGTCCTAGGGAGTCTGACAAGCCACGTTACATAAAATCTTAATCATCGGTGTATAGCGCGCCACATCTATGAGCAACAGGCTATGGGACGTATTAGGAAAATCATTTCTTTCTTTCAAAAGACTATTGTGCCTACAACTATTTTTCTCTGCTGTTAATTCGTGATCTATTATAATAGAAAATTCCTCCTTATAGAGCTCGCATAAACAACGAAAGACCTCGACCCTTTGATCCTTTAAGTGAGACAGTGTCCCACAATGAATTCCAGCCAGCTTTTCAGGTACTAGCCCAGGCGGTTACCGCCAATGATCAGACCCATGGTTAGGTCACAGTTCCACCTCCGCAAAAAGGTAATTCAATGAGGACTCGAGTTTGTGATTTTTTGCGCATGAATCCGCCAGAGTTTAATGGGTCAAAGACAGGTGAGGACCCGCAGATGTATCTGGATGAGGTGAAAAAGATCACCCAAATTATGCATGTAACGGAGGAAGAAAGTGTGGAGCTAGCTTTCTATCGCTTGAAAGATGTTGCCTATGATTGGATGGAGATGTAGAGGAAGAGTAGAAGGGAGCATATCGCTCCCATGACTTAGAACTTATTTCAGGATGCCTTCTTGGACAGGTTCTTTCTCCCGGAGCTGAGGCAAACTAAACTAGAGGAATTTATGAACTTAAGACAGGGCTCCATGACAGTTAAGAAGTATTGTCTTAAGTTCAACCAGGTATCTAAATATGCTCCCGGTATGATGGCTGATTCTAGAACCAAGAGTATAACGCTCCTGCCAATGTGAGTTTCCTTCCTTAGGAGGGTAAAACGTTGGACTCCATGTAGCTCACATGGTTTATGACGGTTAAAATAAACTCCCAAGTCTATAAGAGTTAAAGTTTCATGAATTACCGAGTCACTCTAAGTATTGAGTCAAAAAGTTTTAGTTGAGTACAGTAATTTATGAGATTTATAAAGCATGTGTTACTGTTGATGATTTATGAGAAACTATATTATAATTTAATTTGAGCGAACAAAGTCACTATTGTTAGCATGCATGATTTTCTTATTCATTTATGATATTATTTATAATATTGCATACACCCCCATATACTCAGTACATTCCCAAGTAATGATTCCCCATACACTTCTATGTGTTACATTTCCCCGTGATGTAGGTGCAGGTGCTCAGTCTCAGCAGCGACAGTGATCTTCGAGTACCTTTATTTACACTTCTACAGTTGGTGAGTCCTCATGGTTCGAGGATCTATGTCCCTAATTTTTGTTTGTTAAGCAGATGATTCCTACTTTTCAGTTCCGTGTGAGTCAGTTGGGGGTCTGTCCTAATAGATCTTTAGTCTTGATTAGTAAAGGCTTTATCATACTAGAGTATCAGTATGTACAGAGTGTCAGTATATAGATTGTACAGGCCAGTATTTTGATATGATATCCTTTCTTATTTTTCCATGACTATTTTCATAGTGAGTTCTCAAAGTGATGATAGGCCTAGAAGGTTAGCTTGAGGCCTCGTGTGTCCTTAAGCACCGTGTGATGTCTCGGGATAGGTTCTTGGTGCGTTACACCACTCATTAGCCTAATCAAACAAAAAATAGTATAAGTGTAGCAGCGGAATTTCTAAATGTAAAACAAGATATATGAGTATGACTCAAAAGAAGTTTTAGAATTCAACAACCAATTCTAAGTCCAAAGTAGTCCACAAAGCCTCTAGACAACCGAATACCGATATAGTTAGGTCATGACCCCAAAAATAGCTAAAACTTAGTCTAAAGGAAGGATTTAAAAATATAATAAGACCCAAATAATTAAATAAGGTGTTCTGAAATACAAAAGTTGAACACTTTAATTTGACTCACAAGTTATCCCACAATCACCTAGTCACTTCGCATAAAAAGTTAAACTATTTTCAATGCCTGCATTGTATGGGGATACAACTTCTGAAGACAGTTAGTAGGTTGATCACTAGTATGTAACTCAAGGACAAGGGATAAAATAATGTCATGATCAATAATGCAAAATAACTCTAAAATCTAAAATCACACAATCATATGCATATACATATAATTATAATGCGTGTCGGGGTAGGGAACAAGGCTCAAAATGCAATTTTTTTAAAAAAATTTAGCCTGGATTATGTAGCTTCACCATCATAAATAGGAACCAATGGGATATATGTGTTTAGTTTCCCCTGTTGAAAGGGCCCATTGCTTGTTAGTCGTACGTGTACGTATTTTAGATATCATGGAAGGCTAGGGAATCAATCATACCCTTCACCATCACTGAAAAAAATATGTATAGTGTGACATAAGCATATTATCATCAAGACCAACACTCATGTCGATAGAGATGAGTTTCTTGTATCGGTCCTTCAGGACTCACACCTTCACCACTAGCTAAAAAAAAAACCCATTAAGCCCAATTAAAACATTTAACACATAAGCCAACCATTACACTAAGGAGTCAATCTTAAAGGCATCATTAAGCTATTATACAAACTTTAGCTTGCAAGATATTTTCATTAAGCCATGAGTTTGGGGAATAACTTTTACCCCAGACTCTATTAATAAAATTAACTTGGGGAGTTCCATTGTACCCCCACATGGTTTTCAAGATATTTCTTATCCATTAGCCATTTATGTAATGCATTAATTTTAACGAAGTAGACCAAACCAAGTGATGAACCACATTCCAAATCCAATAATGCAAATGGGTTGGGGTTCTTATCAATTTCAACACAAATCCATTTATTTGGGGAATCCTTGTATCCCTAAATTCATTCACCATTTCCATGAACCCCAATGAGTGGATAAACCAATAATTCAATGCATAATAATTCAATAGTAATCATGGGAAAATATTCAAATAATTTATATCCAAAAGCTCAACCCACGATTCAAAACCGAACACCAAAACCATGTCGGTAATTAACTAATTTCATGCCATTAAGGACATCCAAGTGTAAGTGGAGAGATACATACCTTAGACACACAAAAATTTGGAAGCAATTTTGAACCTGGAGCCCAAAATATGAACATATGATGAAACTCTTAAGGTTTTCTTGGGTTTTGTGTGAGAGTGAAATAATAACTTTTTGTTCCTTGAAAATTGCTGGACAGAGGTTCATATAATGTTTGAAGATCGTCATAAAGGAAAAGAACTCGTTATCCCTCATTATAAGGGAAATAAAATAAGACAGCCCGAATTTTACATAGCAACGTGATATGGCCTTATTAGGTAGGCTAAATTTATTATTCCTCAAATGAGTTAAAATATAGATTTCGTACATATTTGGTTCCTCCATTAAACCTTCACCGAAGCCATATTCTTAGTCCTCAAACGACGAACTTGCCTATCAAAATCTCAATCGGAACTTCCTTATAAGACAAGGAGTCACAAATGCCCACATTTCCAATAGGAACAATAAAAGAAGGATTTCCTGTACACTTTTTAACATCAAAACATCGAAGAACGGATGGATCAAACCCAAACTAGAAGGAAAATCCAATTCATAGGCCACGCTACCTACTTTCTTCAAAACCAAATACAGACTTATATAATAGGGAATGAGCTTCACTTTTTCCCAAATTACATTACTCCCATCATGGGAGACATCTTCAAGATCACACATTCACCCACATTGAATTCCAAATATTTTAATATCACATTTGCATATGACTTTTTGCAACTTTGAGCGGTCTTCAGCCCATCCTGAATCACCTTTATCTTCTCCATACCTTGATGAACCAAGCCAGGACCAAATAATCCAGCATTACAACCTTAAAACCACCTAATAGGAGATCTACACCTCCTACCATTCAAAGCCTTAAACGAAGCCATGCCAATACTAGAGTAATAGATATTGTTATATGCAAAATCTATGAGAGACCAATAACTAACCAAACTATGACCAAAGTCAAGCACACAAGCCTGAATCATATCTTCTAATGTCTTAATGGCGATTTCCATTTGTCTCTCTATCTTTGGATGAAAAACGGTAATAAGGTTTAACTTAGTTCCCAAACCCTCTGAAATGAATGACAAAAATGCTATGAGACCTAAGTACTATGATAAAAAATGATAGAAACTAGAGCACCATGCAATTTCATGATCTCCTGAATAAAAATCTTAGTATAACTATATTTGAATAATTAGCCCTCATAGGAAAGAAGTGAGCGCACTTAGTCTTCCTATCCATGATGACACAAATTGAATCAAAGTGATTGCAAGACTGTGGAAGACCAATAACGAAATCCATATTAATCACTTCCCATTTCCACAGGGGTCACTCAATCTCTTGGGAAAACCCACTGGGCCTCAAGTACTCCGCTCTCACTTGTTAACACATCATGAACTTAGCCACAAAATTGGTCACATCTCAATTCATATTACCCCAACTATAAATCTTTTTCAAGTCATGATATATCTTTGTCGAACCAAGATGAATCATATACTATGATTCTTGAGCTTCGGCCAAAATTCTTTCTCGCAACCCAACCACATCGGGAACACACAACCTCCCTTGGTACCTCAATATATCATCACCATCAATCTCAAAATAAATAACTTTCTATTGGACCAGATCATCCTTTATCTGTATCATGACAGGATCCAAAACATATTTCACTTTTACCTCAGCACCAAGAAACGACTTCACCATCTCTTGAACAAACACACCTCCATTTTTGGAATCCAAAAGATGAACTCCAAGGTAACCCAAATGGTAAATATCCTTCACTAATCTATGCTTTTGTTCATCCATATGAGATCGACTCCCTATAGATAACATACTTAGAGAATCAGCAACCATGTTAGCTTTACCTGGATAATAATGAAGACTCATGTCATAGTTCTTGAGCAACTTAAGCCAACTTATTTGCCCAAGATTCAACTCGTTCTTATTGAAAATATACTGCAAGAACTTATGGCAAGAGTAAATATTAACATGAACTCATACAAATAATGATGCAAAATTTTTAAGACAAAAGCCACAACCAATAATTCCAGGTCGTGTGTTGGGTAATTATTCTCATGAACTTTTAACTTTCTAGAAGCATAGCCACTGCCATACTATGTTGTATCAAAATACAACTGAGTCCTACCGGGATGCATCGCAAGACACAATAAAATTATCAGTAGCCTCATGCAGGGTCAAAATAGGACTAGAAGTCAACTTATCCTTCAACTTCTCAAAACTTCCCTCACAAGTCTTTGACCATAGAAACATAACCTTCTTTTTAGTTAACTTTGTCAATAAAGCAACAATCAAAGGAAAGCACACCACAAACCATGTATATTACCTAGCCAAACCCAAGAATCTCTGAATATCTATTGGAGCCATGGGTCTAGGACATTTCTTCACTTCTTAACCTTATGTGAATCCACCATGTTTCCTTCGCTAGAAACAACATGGCCAAGAAAAGTCACCGCATTTAAAAATAACTCACACTTAGAAAACATCTCATACAATCATTGACCTTTATGGGTCTACAACACTAGATAAAGGTGATCGGCATGATCCTCCCCACTCATGGAATATACCAGAATATCATCTATAATCACAATGATGAAAAAGTCTAAGAACTAATGGAATACTCGGTTCATAGTATCCATAAATGACACTAGGACATTGGTCTACTTAAAAGACATTACCAAGAACTCAAAATGTCCATAGCGGGTATGGAAAGTAGTCTTACTAATATCCAACTCCCTAATATTCAACTGATTGCAACCCAACCAAAGATCAAGTTTAAAAAAGAACATAAAACCCTAGAGCTAGTCTAATAAATTATCAATTCTCAGAAGATGGTACTTATTTTTCATAGTCACCTCATTTAACTTGCGGTAATCTATACATATATGAAGGGTACCATCCTAATTTTGAATGAATAGAACATGAGCACCCTCGAAGAAAAACTAGTAAGGATAAAACCCTTATCAATAAGTTCTTTTTACATTAGGTTTAAAAAGCTTCCGTATAGAAAATAGATGACAACCCTCCCACACCATCACAAAAGTATGAAATGGTAATGCTAATACTTCAATAGGAGAAAGAAGCATTTACCAACAAATAGTAAAAAGTAGAATGTGGGGAGATAAAGAAGATATGAAGAATTACATTAACTTTGTATAAGGGAAAATATATTTTGATCAAGATCAGGGCCATTGTGATGGCATTGCACCACTAGCTATATCTAGAGTAACTTTTGAAAAGTAAAAGAATAGTAATGTAGATACTCATATTGAGGTAGATGTGGTTGATAATATTTTGGGTTCCACTAGTTTACCAATAATCATGGAGAATAAAGATAAAATTCATCTAGATCTTAATGTTGGTAGTCAAATATAGGGAAAATAAGATGATAGAAGCTAGTTAAGAGGAATAAAAAGTATAGACTAGTCCAATAAGAGCTCTTCATGGACTTGTGCCCATCAAGTGAATGATGTTTCAGAAACTTCTTCTACTTTAATTAAGTAAGAAGTAAAGGATGGAGAATACAATGTTTATAGTGTTGGGAAAATACTGTGCAAAAAGCAGATAACTCTCATAGAACAAGTAGGAAAAGTAGTTAAAGAGGTAAAAAGCAGCCTGCTACAGTTAATTATCAACCTAAGAGGGAAGTTCCAAAATGAGGGACTCCAAATATGATTTTTAGATGATGAATAAAGCCATTTATTTGAATATTGACTTATTTCATACTCAATAGGCTTTCAATAGACTACAAATGTTAAAAAAAAATTATAATTTTTTTATAGCTTTTATAGAACCTTTTTAGAATGTAAGACATTTATAGAATTACAAAACAAGATTCCACAATAATATAGCATAGGCAAATTTGAATATAAAGATATGGTTCTTCTCAAAAGATGATCTCAAAGTTGAAGTTTAGATAAATTAAACAACTTACTTTTAGGGTTTATTTTGTAGAGGAATAAAAAAGAACATTATTGCAATTATAGTGTAAGCAAATTGCACTGAAGACGAAAGAATTAACTTGTCACAACCTAATTTCTCAGGTCATGATGGCATCTACTTTCGAACAACCAGTAGATAAGAAAAATCATATCTAGGAACAACAAGATATAGGCTAATTGGTGAAAGATCAAGAAATAATGATTCGACTATAATAATAAGTGATGAGAACAATGATATATATATATATACACATATATGTATATTTACATATATGAATATATGTACATATATATACATACATATACATATCTATGTATACATGTATGTATATATATGTATATTTATGTATATATATACATATATATATATGCGGCTTTAGAGGAGAAAGGTACGGATACAAAGTTGTATAGGCTTTCCAAGGCTAGGGAGAGAAAGGCTTATGACTTTGACCAAGTAAAGTGCATCAAGGGGAATAATGGAAAAGTTGTTGGTGGAGGATTCCCTCATTACAAGAAGGTTGCAATTTTATTTCCATAAACTATTAAACGGTGAAGGGTATAATGGTTTTTTGGGGACTTGGAGAACACAAAGAAGTGTCGCGACTATGGTTATTGTAGGTGTATCAAACTGAAGAAGGTTAAAAGGGTTATTCCTAAGATGTGTAGGTGCAGGGCTATTGTGCTAGAAGATATTTTAGTGGATTTTTAGAAGATCACTAGCGTGGAAGGTTTTGAGTAGCTGTCAAGATTTTTTAACATTATTTTTAGGATGGGAAGGATGCCCAAATCATGGAGATGGAGTATGATGTTTTCTTTATATAAGAACAAGGAAGACATTCAGAGTTGCAAAAACTATAAGGGTATTAAGTTGCTAAGTCATACTATGATGATTTAGGAAAGGGTGGAAGGGTTGAGACTGAAGAGGATCGTGACTATTTCTAAGAATCAGTTAGATTTGATGCCAAGTTGTTCGACTACTTTGGCTATTCACCTCGTGAGAAAATTAGTAGAGCAGTTTAGGGAGAGAAAAAGGACCTGCATATGCTTTTTATTAATCCTAAGAATGTGTATGGAAAGTTCCTAAGGAGATTCAGTGGAGGTTTTTGAAGTCTACAAAGTTTCCCATCGCATATACTAGGTCAATTCAGGACATGTATGATGGCACGAAGACTCGTGTGAGGATGAAAGTAAGGGATTCAGAGAACTTTTCATTTTTTATAGGGTTTCACGAAAGATCGACTCTTAGCCCATTTATTTTCTTGGTGATGGATGTTTTGACGTGGCATATACAAAGAGAGGGGCCTTGGTGTATTCTATTTGTTTATGATGTTATACTAATTTATGAGACTCAGGCAAAAGTTAATGGTAAGTTGAAGCTTTGGAAACAGACCCTTGAATCTAAAGTATTTAGTTTGAGCAGGACTAAGATGAAGTCGTTGGAATATAAGTTTAGCAATTTGTTTCACGAGGTGGGCATGACAATGAAGATTGATCCCTACGTCATCCAAAAGAGGGAGAGTCTCAACTACCTTAGGTCTATGATTCAAGGGAATGGGGAGACTTATGAGGATGTCACACAATGTATTAGTATAGGATGGTTTAAATGTAGGCTCTCTTTAATAGTATTGTTTCATAAGAAGGTGCCTCCTAAGATCAAAGGTAAATTCTATGGAGTGGTAGTGCAATCGGCTATGTTATATGGAGCGGATTGTTAGCCAGTTACAAACTCCTACATCCAAAAGTTGAAGGTAGTGGAAATGAGGATATTGCTATGGGTTTGTAAATCACTTTACCATAAATTATCCATCTTGCAATGAACCTTTTGGTAATACTTCCAAAAGCATTGTCATAGAGCATCTATTGCAACGCTTCCAAGCGTTGCAAAAAAAATTGTTTTAGTTGAACTATTTTGTGTTATAACCGTTGATATTGATGAATAACCATTGAAATAGGGTTACTTATAGCAACGGTTGCATGAACTCTTGCCATAAAGTCACCTATGGTAACACTTAATTGACCCAAAAATGCTATTGCATTGATTGTATTTTTCCCTCCCAAAATTTTCACTATATCCATCAAAAATTTAGATAATATTTAACATAAATTAAAGAAGTATATATAGAAAATTTTCCATTGCTATTAAATAGTTCCTATTCTCAACCACACACGACCATACGCTCCGATCACATGCCACCTCTGGTACACTCCGAAAACCACACATGATACACCACCAGCTCTGATAACCACACACAACACGCCACCAGAAGCTCCGACCACACACCACCAGAAGCTCCGACCATACACCACCTGAAGCTTCGACAACACACCATCAATTCGATTTTAGCTTTCAATTTGCACTTCAATTTCCGAGCTAATTTATGATTTTCTTCTTTAATTTGCTGATTTTAAGGTTAGTGTATTCTTTTAATTGATAATTTTGGCCTAATTTTATGAGTTTCTATTTTGGGGTTTTCTTTTAGCGAATACTCCTTAGATAGGAGGTTGTGGAGGACACGGATTAAAGTAGGAGGTTAGTAGTTAGTAGATCATTTTCTCACTCAACTAATCACCTAGTAGTCATAGTATTACTCAGGGAGTTCCTAGTCCTCCGATGTCTATTGTTTAATTGAACGTCAATTATCGTATTATTTTGTTACATGCTCTCTGTAGTATTTTGCCATGACTTCATCACACTTTTTCCCTTTTTTGAGGAGAGGGTCTATTCGAAACAACCTTCAACCTCTCTACCTTCCAAGGTAGGGGTAAGGTCAGCGGATAGTCGGACACTATACCCTTCCCTGACCCCAATTCCATTTTTTAACTAAGAAAAACACTCATGTACTCTAGCTTCGCTAATGAGATAGGTAGTTGGCTTACTTGCTTTGGTTTACACTAGTATGTTGTTGTTGTACTCCTCTGCTTATCCCAAAGATATTATAGGGAACCTTTAAATATTACGTCATGGTGTGGAATACAAGTTGTTGTAAAAAAGTTTGGGGAGGATGTGATTGCTGATGAGGAGAAAGTGTGAGTAATTTAAAAGTGATATCTCTTCTACTTTTCTATTTCCATGGGGAAAAAACTGTAGTTGTTACTTCACATTGTTTAGCTCTTCTTATATTTTTATTTCGATTTACATTCTCTAATATTAGAGCTTCTGCAGGGGCGCATTTAGGGATGAGCTTGAATTACTCCAGAAGATAACACACCCTAATATTGTCCAATTTCTTAGTGCCGTAACACAAAGTAGTCCTATGATGATAGTGACGGAATACTTACCAAAGGTATTACTTATTAACTCTACCAATTTGCATAATTTATATTTGACAACATTTTTATACACTAGTTGAATTTTATAGTTAAAACATATTTCTCCCATATCCTTTCCTATACTCTCTCGTCCTTTTTTCTTTTTCTCTTGTTGAGTAAGTAATATGTTTGAAACTTTTCCGAAAAGACTATCACTTTGAAATGATTTCTCAATGTCATATATTTTATGGAAATGCACCAATGACTTCGATCTCAACACTATGAGACAATATTTTATACCGCATTAGTGTGCAACTTCCTCGAGTGTTTGCAGATGTTGTCACACGTTTTCGTTCCAATTTAGTTTCTGAACAAAAGGGTATAGGTGTAAAATTAAAGATAAGGAGCCAGGAACTGACGTGTCAAAGGGAAATATTTAAATTAAGCTAGTGCCTGAGTGTCCAGGGGCGGAGGTAGAAGACCAGATACGGATTCAGCCTAGCCCAATACCTTTTGCCCAAACAATGTATCCCTGTTAAGAGATTCATTAAATATGTATACATATAAATTTTACAACCCAGTTATTAGCATTTGAAGTCGTCGGTCTAAAATTTAACAACAACATACCCTATTCAAGAGTTCTCTTTATTCTTTTCTGGTTATATTTTTCGTGCAAAGTTAAAATACCGACCTCTTCAGATGTTTATCAATATTCACTTTGATTTATCAACTAAAAAAATTTCTCTTGAATTTGCTGATTGATTTATTATGTTCAATCCTTTGCTCGATATCCAAATTCCTCCCTGGCATGACATTATAGATTTAACATTCTTCATGCAGGATTTATGTGCAATTTGCACAGACTTTATCATATCTGAATTGTGGACATCTAATTTCTTAACATACCAGGTTCTAGATTGCTGCTAAATTTCTTTCTTACTTCATCATGCATTCATTCATATTCTTTACTAACCACATTATTTTAGAGGTTTAGGTATGCACAGAAAGCCAAGATAATGGTTTACATGGCGAACAAGTTAGAAATGCTTGTTTGGGATACTTATATCAAAGTTGTGCTATAGAGTTGAAAGAGGTAATTAATGGAAAAGGTTTCTAAGGTTTTAAGCAATGAATATTGGAAGTTACCTCTCTATGTTGTCCTTTTCTTTAAATTAACAACTTTTGTTTTTTCTAGAGCCACACGTTATAAAGCCTAGTAGGAACTTTGCTGCACCTTATTTATCTTACCTTATAAAAATAAACTTTGTTGCATCACATCTATTTTTGTAGCAATTAGTTATCTTCCTTCTAATTTTTAGGTTGCAACTTTGCCAAAATGGTGTATGTTTAGTAGAAACTAAGTTTCCTTAGAAAGGCACTTTTGTTTCAAATTTATTACAACTGATAAGTAAAAGACCTCTCTCAATGTACATGTGAGAGCTTACAGTTATTCCAAACTCTTTATGAAATATCAAGTGTGTCTTTAGCAAACTGCACTTTCATATCAAGTTGTTAAATTGGTGATTTTAATGCAAGGGTCAAGTGGTTCACGTGTTTCATTTTTGAACTTCTATCAAGTAGATACCTACTTTTGTATAAGTGATGCAATTGGGATAACATTTTTATCCTGAGTTGCAATCTGTGACAATTGAAATTACAATGCAAAAAATCTACAACAGAATCTTTTTGAATATTTCACATAGATGTAGAGATTCCTGCTTGTCTCCTGGCATAATCTTATATCCATTTTAGTTGCTTTGCTAAAACAACTTACCTGGTTTCTAGTACTTGCCATTACAAATAAGCATGTAGAGACTATGTTTTTTTTATTTAAAAGATAATTCATGATCTGTTGTTCAATCTATTGTATGTATGTTTGATACAAGTACGACCACGAGGATGGACCTATGAAAGTATAATGAACCAGAGGCTTGGAGTGTTCAATAAAAATTCAAAAAAGGGCCTAAAACACACACCAAAACTGAACCTACACTACTCTCCATGGGCGGCATTTTGAGGCTTTTCATTAAAGAACCTTTTGGTCATTATGTAGCCTAGTTGTAACCTAGTAAAAATAGAACCTTGTAGGTCATTTTTTCTTAGACTTTGGTGATATTTTTAAGTTGTATAAAACTTTGAAAGACACGTCCTCTCTTCTCTTTAGGAGGCAATCTGACACTCAGTGATACTAGTAAGAAATCACTTGTGTTGCATTCATGGATTGAGATGTTGGTGTTTAGAGAAGGTAAAGACCCTCTTATGTTAACGTAGTAGTTAGGTTAACTTTTGTGTGTAGTGTTAATGGTCCAATAGTATCACATGTTCTAGGGTTCTTAAGATTATACCAACCAAGGTCGAACTATCTATCCTTTCTTCATTTTATTATTGTAATCATTTGTACTATTTTGTTCTTGTTTCTAGGGAAGCCATGAGTTGTTTGTACAATATTTTATTTTTATTCTTGTTTTGTAACTTAATTTGGTTGTTTTCTTCCTTGGTGTGTTAAACACCTTGCAACCTCTTCATTATTTTTGCTCATATTTGTTGAATTTGAGAGTGGTCACTAAAAAGGGTCCTTGATTTTTCAAATTGTCGACTGATTTTGGTGTTTTCTTTGTGCTTACTTGTTTTTCTTTTATCATTTGGTATCAAATAATGGCTTGATATTATTCCTACAAGATCAAATCTTGGGCTTCCCTGTTAGAATAATAAAAAAAGTGTTCTTGTGTTTGTGTTCTTGGCCGAGAGGTGTAGACCTTGTTGTTGTTGTTTTGGCCAAGAGTTTGTGACTAGATCTAGTATAAATTTCATTTGGATAGTGTGTTTCTTATGTTGGTTTCTTTCTCACTAACACAAAAGTGTCAATATCTAAAGTTGAGCTTATAATATTGACATTGTTGTTGTGAACTTAAAGTGGTCGTGTGTTGAACATTGAAGTTGGTCGTGTTATGTTTTGTTGTTTAATGTTTGAGTGGATATTGTTGGTGTGTTTTGTTGGTGTTCTTGAAGGTTGTTGTTATGTTCATCTTGTCCTTCACCTAGTCTTATAACTTATCTGCAAAAAAGTGCAAAATAGATTCAAAGGGGTGAAGATAAAAGTTATAAAGTTTGTTTGTTAGAAGACATGAGCCCGTTACTTCCTAGACTTGATATCTACTTTCCTCCCACTTTTTCTTGTTTCAAAGGACCTTGTTTTGTGGGACTAGTACAAGTCAAGTCTCATGTTCTTGGAGATTGGACTTAAAAGGTGTTCAAGACTTATACTTTCCCTCCAAAACCAATTATCTTCCATTCCAAATTGTGTGACGATTAAAATTTTAAATTTGTGACTAAATTTGTGTGGTACCGAAACAAATTGCATGCTGCCATGTCACCCTAATTACTGTCATCATCAATATTAAGCTCAAATTTGGATTTTCTAGTCTCTAATTGTTGATTCTTGGTTACAGTAGTTGATCCTAGAACAAATTAACAAACCAGTAAACTCTTACTAGATTGTCAATTAGTCCTTTGAATCTATTGTTCGTGTCTATGTTTCTTTCGTGCTTTTGTCATTTTTAAAATCGTAGTACTTCTTGGTTCAAGTTCGGACATTATTTTCCTTGAGTCTTCAAATAAAGAATCAATTCCGACCAAGGAGTATACTCACCCCTCGACTCATCACGAACTACGAGCCAACTTGTAGCACTTGTGAATCCAAGTGTTAGACGATCAAGTGTGTGAGAGTATGGTGAGGTTGTTTCGAACTAACTTGTATTTTGCTTTGTAGGCTTATTCTTTTTTTTTATTATTTTAGGTACAATTACTAGGGAACCCGCGGATTCAACCTATCAACCCTTGAACAACAATGCCACCAATGTTATTTTGGCCTTCCTTGACACTATGTCCTCAGACCTAGCTATGGAAAATGAAAGGTTGGATTGTATGGTAGGTCAAAGGAAGCATGTGGGATGCCCGAACACACGTCAAGAGGAAGGTCATAGCTCATGTGAGCTATAAGGTAAAAATGTTATTCCCTACACTCGTATGAACTTAGAATGTTGTGTTGTGGCTAGCAGGAGCCAAGTAGGTGTAGTTGCGGCTTTGCCTAAGGTAGAGGTGCTCGAGTCTCTTTTTGGTGATACTCTCGGTATTGTTAGGTCGCATGAGGACCAAACTCTTGTTTTAGGTATGGAAGCACTAGTAGATCCTTTAGATGACGAAAATGATTCTCCTCGTGAGAATGATTTGTGTCCATCTAGTGCTAACACTTATAACTTGACTAAGGTTCCATTATCAAGTGACGAGAGTATTGACACACTAGTTCACCCTTGTGAAAACAAAGGTGGGTCTACGTTGGTATATGATTTACCAACAACTAGTGAGGTTAATGACAATGATCAATCGAGTGGAAATGACCTTGACGTGCTTAATTTTTTAGGAAACCCAAATTGTGGTTGTCTTGGTAAAGATGGTTTTTCTTGTGACCCCGTTGCCACCCATGATAGTTTATGTCTATGTAGGGACTACTCTCTTGAAAGAGAAGGTGTTTCATGCTTAGAAATTCCATCTACTTCTTCTTTATGTGTTTTCTATGTTAAGCCTACTAGTGTTGTTGGACTTGAAACTAGTAAGTACATGCATAAGGAGACCATAGTTGGAGTTGACTCGTGTGACACCTATTTTTATTCTCTTTGTGTTCATGATATTTTCCATAGGGATATAGAGGGTATGCCTAATTTTGAAGACAACACCTTAGGGGAAACTGAGTGTGGTCGAGGCCTAAGTCCTTGGTTACTCTACTCATTTGATCTCGGTACTATCTTAGGGTTGGAAAGGATTACTTTTGGCCTATTTTCCTTTTGTCTTGATGATTTCCTGAGCCACCACCTTTGTAGCATTTGTACTAATCTTTTCATGATTAAAACAAAAGACCCGTGGCTATACTTTAAGTTTGTTCTGCTTCGGCGTGGCATGTTGATGTATTATTTTTTTCTAACCCTAACCCCTCATGTCATGTAATGTCAGTGGCGGATAAAATATGGGAACTGAGGTTGAGATGATTTTGTCATGTGATAAGGAAAGGTATGGATGCCCCAGTTCCTAGGTATGAGAGGTTGGCCTTGGAATGTTTTAAATGGGGTAAGGGTAGGCCAAAGAAATACTGGAGAGAAGTGATTAAACATGAAATAGAGTAGTTATAGCTGACTGAGGACATGACCCTAAATAGGAAAATATGGAGGAAAAGCATTAGGATAGAGGGCTAAGGGTATGGTTGAGTCGTAGTCAGTATTTAGGTGGACTTTGGTGTCCTTTGTTTGGAATATACATATTTTTATGGATCTCGTACCGATGTTATTTTATCGTATTCCATGCTCTTGATTCTTGTGTATATTGCCTTTTATCTTGAGCCGGGGGTCTATCGGAAACAACCTCTATAACTCCGTAGAGGTAGTAGTATGGACTGCGTACACTCTACCCTCCCCAGCTTCCACAATATAGGAATATACTAGGTTTGTTGATGTTTTTGTTGTTGTTGTAATCCCTCATGTCATGAGGATGTGTGCTTGTTTGTCTTCTCTTGATTTTGCAAGGTACAGATTCGAGGTCGCGTCCTTTTCAAGAAGGATAGAATGATAAAAGTACGACCACAAGGATAGATGTGTGAAAGTGTAATGAACCCGAGGCTTGGACTGTGCAAGAAAAATGCAAAAGAGGGCCTAAACACCCACCAAAACCAAACCTAGACTACACTCCATGGGTGGTATTTTGAGGCTTTTCATTAAAGGGCCTTTTGGTTATTTTGTATCCTAGTTGTAGCCTAGAATAAATAAAACCTTGTAGGTCATTTTGTCTTATAGTTTGATGATAATTGTAAGTTGTATAACACTTTGAAAGACAAATCCTCTCTTCTCTTTAGGAGGTAACCCAAAACTAGGGTGATACTAGTTTGGAATCACTAGTGTTGCATTCATGGCTTGAGACGCTGGTGTTTAGAGGAGGTAAAGTCCCTCTTATGTCAATATAGGAGTTAGGTTAACTGTTGTGTGTAGTGGTAAGGGTCCAATAGTATCACATGTTCTTGGGTTCTTAAGATTATACCAACCATGGTCTAACTATCTATCCTTTGTTCATTTTATTCTTGTAATCGTTTGTACTAGTTTGTTCTTGTTTCTACGGAATTCGTGAGTTGTTATTACAATATTGTTGTATTATTTTTATTTTGTAACTTAGTTTGGTTGTTGGCTGCCTTGGTGCGTTAAACACCTTTTAATCTCTTCATTCTTGGTCTTATTTGTTGAATCTGAGAGTGGTCGCCAAAAAGGGTCCTTGATTCTTCAAATTCTGGACTGATTTTTGTGTTTGTTTCATGCTTCCTTATTTTTCTTGTATCAATGTTCTGTACCATTATCAAGAAAAGAACATTGTGTATGAATGATTCTGTTTCTTATTTGAGTGATGATTAAAGCCATGAGATGATAATAGTTGGCCTGTTAATCGTTCTGTGACCAGGTTCTTCTAAAACTTTTTGCTCCAACACTAAATGCTCTAGTGACCTCAGATGAGTTACGGGTTCCTACTGAAAATAAACGATGAGAATTGCGGCTTTTTTTGTCCGAACTTAATAAAATGATACTTGAAATTTTAGTTTAGCATGATTAACTCTTTCTCTATCATTGTTTTGTGCTTGCAAATTTGACCAAGTTTGAATTAGCTTTATGTATACTTATTGCCAAAAATGCTCTTTGAAAGGTAGAACATCAAGACGAAGAAAGATCTAGTTCTGGAGTTGGAACTAGTGCAAATTCTGATATTTCCAACGTAGTGCCAAATAATTTAATTGATGACAAAAGGGTGGAATCTGAACTAGGAAACCTAAGCTTAAAAGATGGAATTGATGGTTGTAACAATGGTAGAAATATCTTGGTTGAGCTTGCGGAGTGTACTATTGATTCCCTCAGTAAGGTGACTAACTGTAAACAAAAGATGCAAGAATCAGCTTATCTTCAGTCAGACTCGGATTCAAGATATCCATGCAACAATGGACGTCCTCATCAAATAACTTGTTCTTATTCTCTGATGAAGTCAGATCTTCATGTTCTTTTATTGAAATGCCAATTAGTGCTGGAGCTAGTGGATTAGAGGGCAATGGTATGGCTGCAGAAGGGCTATCTGAAGAAGATTCATGTTATCAATTGAATAACAACAGTTGTCATTGTGGGGACCATAGGAACTTCTCATTAATGGTCTCATCCTGTTATTTGATGATTCTGAATGAATGGGAAAGATGCAATTTCACCTCGCTATCTTGGGGTGGTAAAACTGTGGGCCGCAGAGAAGTCAAAGCTTGCCTAAATGTTCATTCCAGAGTAAGTAGAGAAGATTATGATGCCTTTTCCAACATTATTGAGAGTGGCTCACTTTTATATTGTAACATGTCATTTGATGCACTTCTTGGTGTGAGAAAATAACATGAAGAAATGGGATTTCCTTGCAAAGCTGTTAACGAAGGGTTATGGCTGCTGGTCTGTAACTATATTTAACTGACTTTGCTCTTCTTTAATAATTTTGATAGTTGATAGTATAGTCTGTCTGTCGATATTCCTAACCATAGTACAAATCTTTATGTTTGCTTATGCATCCCCGTCGACACGAAAAAGGTGCGGGTGTAGGATACGTGTGAGATTCGGTCAACCCACATTGGATACTTTGACCAGAGTCCGTTGACAAATTTGGGGTAAATTGAGATTTTGATTTCTCAAAATAAAAGATAAAATAGATTTAAGAATGTGAAATGGCATAACTTAAATATTATGGTCCTTTTATCTCCTTTTTAGCATTTCCTTTTGGTGAATATTCGTTTCTTCATGATTTAGGACAAACAGAGAGAATCTAAGAATTCAAGTGGTTGTGTCGTGAGTTCTGGTAGGCAGTAGCTTTGATCTGTAAGGAGAGTTGGTGGAAGGCCTTGAATAACTTTCTATTTCTTTTTTAAGGGAAGAACCAGAGAGCTTGAAAGAAGAAGTTGGGGTCTTGGGGAACACGACCTAGAAGATCTTTCAAATTTTAGAATATTTTTATAGCTCTATTTTATAATTTTTGATATTTTAATCCCAACTCGCATATCCATACCCGCTAATCTTAAAATTTAAGATTTTACAAAATCTGAGCATCCGCATTGGATGCCTGCATTTGAGTTCGAGCAACTTCGATTGCATGTGAAATAAGCCCTATATATTAGGTTCTATATACTTCCTTTCTTGGTTTAATTCTTTAAAGTATTAGTTTATGTTGCAGGTAACTTCTAACCACTGAGAATAAATTTTATTCTCTTTACATTGACGAGACAAATACAACCAACATGCTTGTATATCCCTTTGATTATAATGAAATATGAGGCTTGAACAGTTCACATTTTGTTTTAAGCACCCGTCCATATTAGTTCTAAATTGCCAATTTGATCTGTTAGCTTCAGAAACCACAAATAAAGTTGTCCCTCTGTCCATATTTTTTTGTCCACCCTTTCGACTCTCTAATATCCTACAGAATGACTTATATATATAAAAAATCTAAAGCATTGTGTCATAAAATCAGGGGCATCAATTTTCTTGTTGAAATCTTTATGAAGATTCACATAGTTCTTCCATGATCTTTATGAAGATTCTTATAGTTCTTCCATGTCAAAAATATTCACCTTTTGCTCTTGAAGAGATACAATCATTCAAATTACCTGAAGATGTTTGATTACCTTTTATGGCAAACAAATTAGCAGTTGAGACGGGGAGATTTTTATGCGCTTCTCCATCTTGCTTTCTTTGGATAATGAAATCCATCCTTAAACAATCTCTAATTGTAGGAATCTCAACTTTATGGTAGCCAGACCTTTTTGTTTGGTGAAAATTTCCATCTATTTTGTGTTCTGACTACAGTGTCCTCTTTGTGAGATTAGAATCCTTTCATTCTCTTTATGACTGGAAAAAGTGTATACTTACACCTGACTTTCTTCACAGGGTTGAGTTTCACGATGTGCTCAGGCTTAATGATGGCTAAGTCAAACACTTTCCCGAATTTTTTTATGTATGTTCCTTATGGAATGTTTGTGAATCTTTCAACTCTTTATTGCACTTCATTACTCATGCATTTCTTCGTGGAAAAATGCAATTGATTGGGTGTGCTCGTCAAGAGATATTTGCTATTGCCACCAATAAGGAGTTGATCAATCTGGTCATTTGCATTCTACAGGTTAGTGTTCAGGACTTCAGTGATGAAGACCATCAACAGGGTGCACCGCCGGCGTACTCATTATTTCTCTCCCTTTTTCTATTTGTATGTTATTTTAAACTTGGGGCGTTATAGCTCTAAGACATTTGTATTTGTTGTGTATAAGTAGAGTAGAAGTTCCCTATATGTCTTCTGAAAACTTTAGTATATGCAGTTTCATCTCATTTTATTGTTGTGACTTCGGAGAATGTAGAATAATTGGTTGATGCGGAACAAAGCTTGCATTTTTATTTTTTATTGTTTTGGTTCATCATTTTTAGGCTAGGAGAGCGTTCAGGGCTTTAAGAGTACTTGTCAGCCTCAAATCACTTGTTGATGGACCTACTACCAAGAGGGAAACTGTAAATGCTCTAAAATGCAAGAAGACACTTTCTCAGCTGTAATCTCAGATTAGTTGTAGAAGGATCAGGATGTTGGAGGAGAACAGAGCAGTTACGCTGAAGAATGTGAAAGAACTCAAGAGTTTGGGTGTTCTTATTCTTTATTCTCCTTTCCCTAAAAATGAAGATTTGGTGGTTTCAAACTTCTGCAGTAATCGTTCAAACTACCTTGTTGCATATTTTTTATTATGAGATTATTAACGAATGATTTTGTTTTGTGATGTGTATATATTGAGTTATAATTTATTATGTATGTAAATAAAAATTTACATTAATACGAGTGGCTATTTATATAAATCGTTTCAATTTAATAACATGTGGCAACAATCGTTGCAATAGATCAATAAACCGTTGCAATAGGTAGTTAAAAAGCATTGCAACATAATAATAAAAGTGTCGTAATAGATGCTATTGCAACGGTTTAATATCATTGTAATAGAATCTATTGCAATGGTTCATAACCGTTGTAATAAATTAAAATAGGCGTCCCAATAAGTAATGAAATAGTTGTAATAGGTACTCAAAAAATGTTGTAACAGAATAACAAAATCGTCGCAATAGATGCTATTGCAACAGTTTAATGTCGTTGCAATAGGCTCTAATGCAACGGTTGCAAAACGTTGTAATAGATGAAAATAGGCATTTCAATATGCCAAAAAATAACCGTCGCCATAGCTTGGCCTATGGCGACGGTTTCAGATAACCGTCACCATAGCTTGACCTATTGGGATAGTTTCAGACAACAGTCACATAAATTGTTGCCATAGACCTATCACAACGCCCACATATAGGACACTTCCTAAAGCGTTGCGGTAGAGCTATGGTGATGGTTTTTTTTGCAATGTCTTTGCAACCGTCACCATAGGGGTAAATTCCAGTAGTGGGATTTACCAAAATGTACAGGGTTAGAAATGAGATTATTTGGGAGATAATGGGTGTAGCTTTTATAGAGGACAAGATGTGGAAAGTAAGGTTATGATGACTCGGGCATGTGATGAGGAAGGGCACAGATTCTTTAGTTCAAAGGTGTTAGATTCTTTAGTTCAAAGGTGTTAAATTCTTGCTATGATAGTCTTAGGCAGGCTAGCGGTAGGCATAAGAGGTATTAGAGGAGGTGACTAGACATGTCATGGAGCAGTTACAACTTACGGAGGATAGGACCCTTGATCGGAAGGTATGGAGAATGTGGATAAGGGTAGAAGGTTAGTGTGTAGGAGTACATCTGTGGTGTATTAGTGATACCTATGTTTTTTAAATAGAAATTTTATAGTATTTCCTTGGGCATGTCTTGTCTGTGTTATCATCCTTTACTTTTTAGTGGTGTGATATCCGTTGTTGTTGCATGCTTTTATGTGTTTTGTTTGTTATATTGTTCTTTGTCTTGAGCCAAGGGTCTATCGAAAAAATCCTTTATACTTTATTTAAGGTAGTTGTATGAACTGTGTACACTTTACCCTCCCTATACCCTACTTGGTTGGAATACACTAGGTACGTTAATCTTGTACACATACATATATATATAAGACATACATATATATTAATATGCTCATATACATACATATATACATATATATGCACCCTATACAAAGGGGGATAGAGGACATAAAGACCTAATAAAGTCAGGACAGGAGCCACTATGAAAAAAAAGTACTGTAAAATATCAAAATATACATCAAAGTCTCAAAATATATAAAATAAGTCTGTCTAGATAGCTGAAGGAGGAGGATCAGCTCTGGACTCTAAAATCTCACCCAATCTCTTATCAGCAATATAACTCGAGTATATCGTTAATAGCAGTGACTCTTACGGGCATCTACATTATGGAAAAGATGCAAAAGATAATATAAGTAAGAATAACATGGTTATTTAGTAGGGATCATATGTTGACTGATCTCAAATATAGTAAACCTATAAATAAAGTGCGAGTGTGTAATCTATTATCAATAAATAGATGGAAGAAATAGAACTAATAGGTTATTCTTGGAAAATATGATAAATCTATAACAAGTAACTCGAAAACAAAATTAGAAGCCTAGTTATAACCTGACAAGACCCCTATATGCCCAGAACAGCAAAACACAAAGCTAAATAAATCCAACCGAATTCTCATAGGCATTGTGGGTATAAGAAAACAAAAATAACAAAATTGAAATGTAGCAGTCGTGAACATAAAATGATCCAAAATATGTTATATGCGTACCTTATACTCCTTTATAAGACATAACAAACATTTTATCGATATTTATCAGTTCCGACCCCAGATTGGTATAATAAGGATAAAAAGTAATAGACTAAGAAAATACTAGGAAATAATAACAATAAAATGTATGATAGACTCAAACTAGTAATGACAAATAATAATAATAATAATAATATGGAAAATATCAAAATCGAATAAAAACTAAAAAATGATAAGTGAATAGTTAGATGCTAGGGTTGTAGTTTATCTCACATCCAATTAATCAACTTCTAATATTAGGTTGCTAAATTCATTGCGTAGATTCGACTAGATAATAAATACGTATGTATTTATTTTTATAATGATTATTATTGATTGGAATAATTTTCATTTTTATCTTCTTGACTTAAGATGTTTTATTAATTCATATTCTAAATTAGATATTATCGTGATTAAATTATCTAGTGTTTTAGGATCCTCGTTTGTAATATATAATCTTTTATATTCTTGGTATAGACTATATAGTTGAGTTTCTATTTCTTTTAATGATTTATTCTTTTCGTAAAATATATCCATTAATTTATTTAGTTTATTATTTTATCCTGTGGTAATTGCAGAGTTACAAATTTTTGTATAATAATTTATCCTGTCTGTACTGTAGTATATATCTAATTCTAGATTTTCTATGTCATTTATTATCTTGTGTTGTTCTTCTCGTAGTGAGTTTTTTAAATTATCTAAACTATCACATGTACTTTTTTCTAAATTTTCTAAGGTTTTTTCTATCCATATTAACTTTTCTTTTAGAGTCTCCATTATTTCTTTAATTCGATTTCTATAATTAATTTCATCATTTAGGTTATTTTGGTTTTCCCTAGTTTTTCTTATATATTCTAGCATCCACAGTCTTGATCTGAATAATATCCTTCTGGGTAAATGTCTTCGTATATTTGTTCTAATGCATTTATTGTTTCAATTTCGTAGTTTATTACTTCTTCTAATATTATTTTCTTAATATCTTTAATTTCTATGTCTTTAAGTATATATAAGATTAAAACTTTAAGGTAGTCTAAATGATCTATTTTCTAAAATTGATATTTTATATCTTTATTTTCCATGTATTTGTCTATATTTTTCGTCTGTTTTTCTAGTAGTTGTATGTTTGTCACATCTTTTTCTAAAAATTCTATGTAATTTATCATGCTAAGTATTTGTAAGAGTAGTTAGGTATGTGTGGTATATAACTTACTCTAGTCATGTAATATTTACCAAATGCTTTTTCTAATATGATTTTTCTTATATCTACTACAGTTATATCTTTAAGTGCATATAAAATAAGTATTTTAAATTTATCTACCATCTCATCAGATAAATAATTATTTATTTTCATAAAATTGCTTTTTCATAATATTCCCTTCAACCATGTACATAACAAAATATAGTCATCTCAGATTACTATATACTAGATTATTCTTAAATAACATGTTCTTCGGTCACTATTAGCATGGTAATCTGGATACTTTTCCCTTAAACAGCGCCTCTACTCTGGTTACTCCCCACCACGGCTTCTTGCCTTATTGGTTTCACCTTTAGGATGGCATAGTTCCTAGGGATCTTTCTCCGTTTCCACTTTGCTAATAAACTTCTTAACATATTATTCTTCGAATAATTCTACTATAAAGTAACTAACATGAATTTATTTTATCATATCATGATTGTTGGGAATTATGAATTTAGCTATTCATAATCATAAATAAATATACCTGTTCTGGTAGGTTTGATATTTCTGTGCTTTGTTCCTCCATAGATTTTTCCATTGATATATACCTGTTTTTTAATAACTAAGCAAAATATTTATTGTGGACTTTGAGAGAATGTTTGCTTCAACGCATGAAGGCTTGCTTTGCAATGCCTTCTGCTTTCTCTATTTATAGAATGGAAAATGTACAAAAGTTTTTACATCCGTAAAACTAAAAAGCTAAAGAACTAAAAAAAAGACTTAAAAGTCTTACCTAACTTTGACTTTTCCTACTTTACATTAATTTCCTAATAAATGCTAACTAATGTTACTAACTTATTTTTTCTTTCACGTAACTAATTTGTACAAATAAGTCTTCCGTCTATTTTGTCATATCTGCTGTATCTCCATTATTGCTCTGATCTTATCTTTCCAGCTGTCGTCCTTATCTTCTTATTCTAACTGCACTGCTGGGACGTCATTATCTCCTCCATTACATTTTGAACATCTGTGATCTGGATATTTGTGTCCAATAGTTTTGCAGTATCTGGTCAATAATTCTTCCGAAATAAATTTTTCCTTAATAGCTCTGGCGATAGGTTCTGTCTCTGGTTTAAGCAACGTGATAATCCATTGCCTAATAGTTTCCATATCTGTTTCTCGTAACTCTTTTGAATTTGAATATATTAATACATGATCTCTTGAATAGTAGTTCCATATGGGATTTTGGTTGCAATATGTATTTGCTAGCTCTTGTAAAATTGTAGATAATCCGATAATCCTTTTGTTTGCATAAAATTTTGGTATCTCAATTCTGGGTATCTCTGGTTGTGAAATAATATCTTGTGGTATAATCATATCTCGTGTCATTCCTATCTTTACAACTTGTATAGGTTTTTTAACTTCATCAAATAATATCTCTGCCGGTGCCGCGTAAATTTTTATAAAGAACAAGGTACCTTTGGTTATTCTTTTAAAAATAATAAATGCTTCATATATCTCTGGTATAGTGGATACCTCAGTTCCGTCCGTGGTATATACAGTACTAAGTAATCCATATTCGTAGCAAGTTTTAACTATGTTTGGTTTGGTTTTGGGTAAGGCAATTAATTTATTATATCCGGTCAATTTCTGGGTTATATAGTTTGTATCTGGTTCTTGGACATTTGTAGCTTTTGGGTTGCTATTTAAAAAGGTTTGTATATTGTAGATATTTTCTATGTATTTTTGGGATGTGTAGTTATAAACTTTTTTGTCTTGGTTCAGACTATCTCGGTATGTGGTAATTTGTGGGGGTATAAACATGGGATCTTTTGATGTATTTGGGGTATATGGTTTTTCAAATATTTTATTCATATTCATGTTCTGGTATCTTGGTCGACTAGCTCCTTTGCTTGTACCTGCAGGAGTAGATAGATAAATGTTATGGGTTTTATGGAGTATCCCAATGTCTCCTTCTAGCTCTGGAATTTTAATGTCTTCCGATCGACATAGCTCTGCACACTGCTGAGTTAGCTGATTTGTAGCTATAGACTTCAGTTTACCTTCATTAGTCTTTAGCTTTTCTATCTCATTACCCATACTGTCCACTTTTATTGAAAGCGTAGTTAGGGTGTTGAGTATCTTTTCTAGAGTATCTTCTTCTATAATATCAGTCTGTGTAGCTTTGTCTTGATATGTAATCTGCAATAACATTTTTGTTAGTACTGATTACTTCAATTGTAAATGTAAAATTTAATATATTTAATACTAGTCTCCGAATTTCTTTTGTTGTAACTGAATTTTGTATTTTCTTTGTTAGCCACCAGCGTACTTGTGTATTATCTGTTCGCACAATAAATTTGTTATATACAATATATGGCTCAAATGCTAACAAACATTTATATAATGAACATAATTCTTTTCTATTTATTTCCCATTTTATTTCTGTCTCGTTAAACGTACCTGAGTAATATCTACAATGGTGTTCTATTTTTTCAGCTTCATATTTATATTTAAGTACTCCTCCGTAACTATATTCACTAGCATCTGCTTCTACTATATATATAAATTTTCTATTTTCATCTGGAAATTGTAATTTTGGTAATTCTTTACAAAGTATTTTTATTTTTTGAACCTGTTTTTTATCTTCTTCATTATAGTTATATTCTATATCCTTTTTTAATTTTTTCTGTAGTGGTTTTAAGTTTTCTGCTAATTTTGGAATATATTCTCTTACTTGGTTTACTAATCCTAAAAATGATTGTAATTTCTTTTTCGTATCTAATTCTTCTTTCGAATTTACTATTTTTTGTACTATATGTTGTTGCATTTTTACTCCACTTTTATCTATTTGTATTCCTAAAAATTCTATTTGATTTTTCATAATTTCAGCTTTCTTTTTACTTAAACTTATTCCCGAATTTTCTATTATATCCGTAAATTGTTCTAATAATTTTAAATGTTCTTCTTTGGTCTTTGTATATAATAGTATATCGTCTATGTATACTATACAATTAGGTAGTTGTTGTTTAAAATAATTATCCATAAAATGTTGATATCTACCTGGTGCATTTTTATATCCAAATGGTAGTACATTCCATTCATAAAATCCTTGTGGTACTGTAAATGCGGTTAATTCCTTAGATTCTTCTTCTAACTTTAAATGGTAAAATCCTGATTTGCAATCAAATTTACTAAAATAATTATATCCTTGTATTTGTCTTATTTTTAATATCTTATTCGGTATTGGGTAATTATAAGTTATTGTTTTTGCATTTAAGTTTCTATAATCAATAACCATTCTACTTTTTCCTCTTTTTTGTTCACTATGTTTATTTACTATAAATGCTGGGCTATTATGTTTGCTATTACTTTTTTGTATATATTGCTTTTTCTAATAATTCATCTATATGCATTTTAAATTCTTTTAAATCATCAAAATTATATGTTAATGGTTTCTGGGTTATTATGCTATTTTTGTCTATTAATTCAATTTTTATAGTAGTTTTATGTTTTTCCCATCCTTTTAATGGATCTTCACTATATAATTGTTCTAATTTTTTCTTAATTATTTCTATCTTATTTATTGAAAATATAGTTATTTCTGTTTTATTTATCGAAAATACGACTAATTCTATTGTATCTTCAGTATTTTTTATATTTTCTAACTTTTGTGTAATTTTTTCACTTCCTTTTATCCAATCAGTTTTCTTTCTTATTTTATTATTAACTCTTTTTGCTCTTACTTTTTGTTTACATGGTGTTGTAAACCACCAGTCTGTTCTAGTTATTATATGTGGGTATAATTTATCTAGAAACGGCATTCCTAAAAGTATATCTTTTGATGTTAGTTCATAATTATAAATTTCTTCTATTGTTAATATTTTATCCCATACTTGTGTTTTTACATTCTTAGCTTTATAAGTAATTAAGCTTCCTTCGTTATTAAATCCTTTAACTATTATTGGTGTTTTCAATTTATCCCATTTACTTTCTGGTAAACAATTATATCTACATAAATTAGCTTCTGCTCCTGTATCTATCATAGGCGTATAATATCTACTGTAATATCCTTCTACTACTACCTTCATTAATACATATATTTTCATTTTATGTTAATGCTCTTCTTAAGAATAATTTCTCTCTGTTATATGTTATAGTTAATTGTGTAAGTTCTATATTATATGGTTTTACTTGTTCTAGCCATTTTATTCCTAATATTATGTCTGTTTTTTGCATTTCTTCTTTTACTTCAAATTCTATTTTTATTTTTCTTATTCCTATTATTATTTCTTTTTCTGCTATATTTTTAGTATTTATTAAGCTTCTTGGTAGATCTGGGCATATAGTATTATCGGTTTTTATTTCTTCATTTTTTACTAGATATTTTGCTATATAATTTTCTTCTTGTCCTGTATTTAATAGTATTAAATATTTTTTTTCATTTACCTTTCCTGTTATGTAATAATGGTTTGAATTATCCATTGAACTTGTTTCATAACTTATTCTTTTTGATGAGCTTGATGATTCCGGTTTATCATAAGCTGTTCTTTTTGTTGTACTTATTCTATCATTTATTATTTCTAGATTTTCTTCTACATCTATGTCTCTATAGCTATAATCATTATAGTCTATTGTTTTTACAAATTGTTCAAATGGGCTATCTATTTGTATTTTATTAATCTTATTTTTCCCTGTTATTTTATGTTTTGTTGTTAATACATATAAATTTTTGCATCTTGCTGTAAATATTTTACTTCCTGGGGTTAATTCTATTCCTGATATCTTCCAATATAATACTAGTGATTTATCTATATTTCTATCTGTTACTGCTACTGAATAATTTGCACTTATTATAAATTTAAATTTTTGGTATATTAAATTTCCTTTTATGGCAGTTATTATACTTTTTTCTATAGGTTTTATAATTCTATCATCTGCTAAATATAATTCTATTGGTGTATCTATTCCTTCTCTAAAACATGCTTTTATTAATATTTCTGTACCTCCAAGGTGTACATATTTTATTGGGTCTCTACTTTTTATATCGTTTATTTCTTTGTTAATTATTCTTTTTGTTACTAGTGGTATACTAGCTTTACCTTTTGCATATCTACAGTCTATTACGTGCTCTTTTTGACTTACTACATAATATTCTTCCTTTTTTCTAGTAAATATATTTTTTATTGTTGGTATTTTAAATATTTTTTCTACACTTAAGTCTAACTCTTTTCCTTTTATTTCATCAAATACATTGTTGTCAAATATTATTTTTTGATCTGTTCCTTCTTCATTTAAATATTCTTCTTTTGTTAATATTTTTATATCTTCTTCAGTCATTTAATTCATCTAATTCACTATCTATTTCATTATCTGTTTCATTCTCTGAAATTTCATATATACTGTCTTCACTTTCTAATTCGTAATCTATGTAATCTATTTGCATATATTCTGTATCTTCTATTTTTATTTCTGATATTTGTTTATTTTTTGGGTTTTTAGGTAATTTACAATCTCTAGCTAAGTGTCCTAACTTTCCACAATTATAACAAGTACATTCTTTTATAGATTTTTTCTTTCTATATGGTCTCTTGTTTTTATAATTTTTTACATAATATCTTTTTCTTGGTTTTTTGTATTTATATTTTGATTTTTTGTATTTCTTATATTTCTTATGCCTTTTTCTTTTCTTATAATATCTTTCTTCGCATCCAAATTGAGGTGCTATTTTATCTTTGCAACATGCTAAATTTCTTATTAATGTTTTTTCCATTTTTATTTTTTCTCTGTATTTTTCACATAAGTTTCTATACCATTGTTGTAAAAATTTTATTCTTGCTCCTAAAGTATCTACTATTTTTGTTTCATCCCAACTTTTTATTATTTTTGAACTAAATGGTTCAGGTAATTTATTAAAATATAATTTTCTTATTTCTTTACTTTCTTCTATATTATATGCTCCTTTATAATAATATTCTTTAAATGCGCAAGTGTATTCATCTATGTAACACATATTACATATTGCCAATTTTAACATTAAATTTCTATTTATGTCTTTCTCTTCATTTTGTTCTTCTTCTGTTGTTGTCATGCTACTAAATTCGTCTTTTATAGCTGTTTCATATTTTTTTAATAATTCTATAGGTGTTAATTTCATTATTCCTTCTGTGGGTTTGTCAGTCCTTAATATTTTTTTACTATTTTCAGTTAGATTTAAAAACCATAATTTTACTGTTCCTATTAATGTTCTTTCTATATATTCTGGTGCATCCGTTACACTTATATTATTATCTAATAATTGCTTTGTCATATATCCTATCCATAATTGTATTGTTTTTTCTGTATCTATTACACAATCTAAGTCTAGAAAGTTATAATTTTTATTAACTATTTGTTTTGGTGTCCATTTATCATATTCATTTTTTAGATTATATCTTTTAAACTTATTTTTATAATATGTAGGTTTCCTTATTTCTGATGTACTAGGTATTATATTTTGATCTTCTTTTTTATCAAGAGTATTTATTTCTGTGTTGATATTTTCTAAATTTTCTTCATTAATTGCTTCTTGTTTTTCATTGATTTCTAAATTTTTTGTATTTGTTAATATTTCTGTATATGTTTCACTATCTTCTGAATCATAATTGTCTGTTTCTTCAACATCTATATTATTTATTTCTAATTCCTTATTGTCTATTTCTAATTTTTCTTTAAATTGATTTATTTCGTTTAATAATTTTTGTTCTTTATCTTTTTCTTCTTTTTCTTTCTGTCTTTTTTCATACAGATCTTTTAACATTTGTAATTCCTTTTCTAATTCAGCAATCCTACTATTTTTAGTTTCTTCTATTTTTCGTATTTCTTCTGTAGTTTGTTGTTTTATTTTTTCTATTTCCTTTTTTCTATCTATTTCTTCGTTTTCTCTTTCTATTCTAACCATAGCTGTCAACTTATCTTCTAATTTTAATTCTTCTTTTTCTAACATTAAATATAAATGTTCGCCTATTTTCTTATATCTTCTTCCTAAATTAGAAAATACTATTCTTATTTTTAATCCTTCGTGATTTTCATATATTTTTTCGTCTATTATAAATTCTTCTTTGTTCATTTTATTGTAAATAGTTCATGTTGATATATATATTCTAAACTATCTATTTGTGATTCTAAATTTGATATTTCATCTTTTTGTGCATTTATTGAGTTTTTACTAACTCCGGCAAATATATTATAATTTAATCTTTTTGTTCTTATTTTTAATTCTTTACGTTTTTCAGATATAGTCTGTTTTAGTTCTTTGTATTTTTGTATTTTATTCATTCAAACAATATTTATAGTATTTTGGTGGATATCTAAATCTAATTTTATCATAATTAGGTGGTATATGTCTCATTCTTCTAGATTTTAAATGGATTATTAATTTTGCTTCAATACTAGATATTAAGGTAATTAGGTAAGCTAATCTTTGTGGGTTTTCTTTTGTTTTATTTAGTCTTATATATTCTGAATAATTACTAATTAAAGATTCTTTAATTTTTCTAAAAGCTTCTTTGTTTTTAAATGGTCTTCTCATAATTAATTAATTAATTGGTTGATTATTGTAATATTTTCATAAACTCTAAATCCAAACGTACAAATTATTAACTCCCAAAGGCAACGTTTAAATTCAATTACTACCCTACCCAAGGTAAGGCAACAAACTAAGCATATAATAATATTTATGTAAACCAAACCCATGTAATAGCCTAAGCAAGCAGCTATGTGACCATTTAGTTCTAAAGAATGTGTTACTATAATCATTCTGTCATAAAAAGTGACGGTAGGGCCCATTGCCCATCCCAAAACCCATCCTAAGGAAAGTTACTACTCGAACGTAAAGGCTTCTAAATTCTATCCCAAGGTGATAATCGAGCTAAAAGAAGTCCTAAAGGATTGCATAGGCTAATGTAAGGGAAATTACAATTAATTCCACCCAAAAGTCCCCTAATTAACTAATAAAGTGAATAAATATCACGACCTAAATCGGGTCCTAGTCATGATGTGTATCTCAAGCCCACCGTAAGTCGGAGACCACCTCTTTGCCTAATATCCTGAACACAGTAATAGAATACAACGAAATCCAACCAAATGGTAATAAGAGGGATAGATAATAAAATGTAAACTCTGTGAATAAAAACCAACAACCAACCCACACTTGTCCCCAAAAGCCTCTAAAAAAAAATACCAAACTAAGTCGGCACAAGCCCCCGACTATGACAATAGTACCCAAAAAAAAAAGTGAATAAGGAAACCAATGAAATGAGAGAGACTTCCTGAAACACCCCAAACTTTAGCCCTTGCAAAGAAATTTCTGTTTCTTCAAGTTTTTGTGCATCATACGACTTACACCATACCACTAATATGTTGTGGGTACGGGTCAAGGGACCTAGTTGTATGTTGGTCAGTATAACAATGGCAAAGTTTTGTTCTTGGTATTAGAAGGCATCATACGAGTGATATGTAAAAGATACGAGAAGTATAGTGACAAACCATATGTGGTTTAGTGACTAGCCTTGACATTCTGCTTAGAATACGACTTGAAGTGTACTAGTCATATGATAAGGTAAAATTTAGGATAAGGAGTCATATGTTTGAAATAATGTGATGTCCAACATTCTGATCAAGGTACGAGTGGAGGTTACCACTCATATGATGTGGGTACGAGTGGAGAGGCCAAATCATACCCTCTTGTGAGTCTTTTACAACTTTTAAGTTGAGGGTATTTTAGATATTTTTCACCCCAAGCCCTTAGTACCCTATGTCATATAACACTATTTGGTCGCTCATTCTTCACTAGGAAATATCGTAACATTCTTATAAACTCTGTAGAAACCTCTCAAGGCGATTGGGGTAGTATTTCATCAAGGTGGTTATCTTGAGGCTTAAGGAATAAAATATCTCTGTGAATCATCGTAACTCAGGTATATAACTGTTCCTTTATTGTTAGTTTATGAAAATCATTAGTTTAAAGCTTTGTTAATGAATCATTAATGTTGGTTTTTAAAACCAATGTTGAGGGTTTTGTTGTATATTGTTAGATATTATTTACTCTTGGTTTAAATTATTAATATACATGATTTAATGATTATTTTGCACATATGGGTGATTGGTAATTGTGGTTTAACAATTGGGTCATGGTTAAACCTAAACTTGATGGTTTTTGCTTTGGTGTTGGTCTAGGTAATAGTATGAACTCAACCTGTTTGTGAAAATGTCTACGGGAAGAATCTTGTCACATGATGAATTATGTCTGAACCATTTCTTACCATAAGAATGTTAATCAAGGGTGAATGATTTTGTAAAGGTATTGATGGCCATAAATTTAATTGAATTGTGATTTGACCTAAGATATTGGCCTAATAACGTAAATGGTTTGAAAATGGTTTCATGAAAAACTTATGTGTCATAAATGGTTTTGAATTTTAACCTTGGTGGTTTAATTAGATAAATGGGTTTGAGTCTGTAAATGTTGAATTGAATTGAAGTCTTTGTATGGACTATGGGTTCAAACCCCATATTTTGAATGATAATATTTATGGCATGTTGTACGCTTACAAGTAGGGTTGGTATAACAATACCAATCGGATTTCTTTGGTATCTATTAGACTAATGGTTGTGTACATGTGTAAATAATGTTTTAAACGGTCTTTAAAGTGAGATGTGTAGCCACTCCATGAAAGTGGAGTCCAAAGAACTAACATTAGAAATTGCACTAAGTGGTGCGGGTGTCAATATGAATGAAAGGTTTGAGTCCTCCGATCGAATATATGAATGAGAGGTTTGAGTCCTCTATATTGTATACATTAGTGCTATGTCACCTTGATTATGCCGGGAGGTTTGAGTCCCTAATAATGGCATATAAGGATATGAATATTCTCTGGTTCGTGCAGCTACACACTGCGGGGCTCTTTTAGCTAGGAGAGTGTTGTACCCATATAGCCCATGGGTGCCTTATTTTATGATAGTTATGCTACACAACCCAGGTTAATATTTTCAAATTTCATGCTAAACCTTGTTCCCAATCCCGGCACAATATATATGTATACATGTGATTGCATATGTGATGAGTGGTGAATTTACCACTCATTCGCAGTCAATATTCGTGCATATTATAATATTTTGAATAAATAAGTGAGACATATTTGTGATTTAATGCACTAATATCTAAATTTTGTCGAAACATAGGTAATGAGATAAAATTATATGTATGCAAGCATAAAAAGATCAAAAGAAGGAAAGAAGTGCAGTTTGAAGACTGAAGAAGAACTTAGCCTCAGTTACTGTGATCGTGGTCAGTCAAGTAGGTCAACATACTTTGATCACATGGTTCTGCTCACGGTCACGGTAGTCGTGAACATGAATAACTCCGAAATTGTGTCATAACAAAAAAATAACCAAGTGCAAAGATGTAAGTGCACACAACTATTCCCAAATTTTCCCTTAAGAGACTCAAACCCTATCGCTTTGCGGAGGAGGAATCCATTCCCAATTATAGGAATTTTTTTCTAATCCTTAGTTTTCTTTTTTTTTCGTAGGATAATTATTGTAATAATTTTGGGTGAATAATACATTAGAGTAGCTTCTAAGTAAAGGATTAGCAAACTCTTATTGATGATTTGTTGAAGTTCAAAGTTTGAAGTAATATTCACTTAGACATTCATAAATCAAATTAATGGAGATTTGTGGGTATTTCTTTCTTATCATTATTATATGTAGCTAGTTCCTCCTCTTGGGATTATGCTAGAATAGGGTGAAATTATGTATGGATTATGATTCATTTATGCATATGATAGTTTGTTGATGATGGGTTCTACTATTGCATGACTAAATTAGTTGGGATTTATGGGTGAAAACCCCAAACACCCAAATAGGTTTGTGGGTGAAAATACTAATATCTTTAAATCTCAAACCATCCTTGAAAGAGGGGTTTGGGTGAACTTTTGGAACCTATATCATCCTTGAAAGAGGCATGTGGGAACCAAGGCAATAGTAGATAATTTATGGCATAGTTTTCTAATTTTCACAATCTTAGACATAAGAGTGATTGTGAGGTTTACTTTACCTTGGGTATCATCCTAGAAATAGGGGTTCCTTATTGAATTATTGAATTTCTTTAATTAACACACTCATTAAGTACTCAAAAGGGTCAATGAGTGACATTTTTGAGACTATGTTGACAAACTAGTCTTAAGGAGTTTTAACCTAGCCTACCACATTACCAACGATTAGAATCTACACTAAATCATCATGTTCCCATGCATAACTTGCCCCTAGGAAAGAATAATCCCAAGATCCATGCTTAATTGATTACACCTTAATTTTTCATAGCCCCAAATCTGTTCTTTAAAAGTCAATAAATAATCATTTGTTTTGATACTCTCTCAAATCCCCCAATCTTTACAAACTTGTATTCTAGTTTAAATTTACCAAATTTCCTTTAGTTTGAGCTAATTTGATGTCCACTCACATTGTTCCTCATGGATTCGACTCTGTCTCAAAGCTGGGTAAATATATTAATGATGATCGCCTTGCACTTAAAGTGATGTGTACGTTGAGCATTAGCAAAAATGGCGTCATTTCCTGGGAACAATTTGGCATATTGAGTTAGTTTGAAATTTTAGCTTACTTGCTTGAATTCAAACTTGTAAATATTTATTTGTGATTCTTTTTTATTTTATTTGTGTTAGGTAGTTTATTGTTTTTCTTTAATTTTCTCTATGGAATCTTGGGATAAATATGATCTTTGTTGTTGGAAATCCTGTCTTGACGATCCATGTCTATATTTTGATGAAACCCACATTTGGATAGATTGTATAAATGCTCATCGAAGAGAGATAGAACCAATATCTCAGACCTATTAGTTGTATGATTGTTCGATATGTGGTGGTCGTGATGGACATTGGAGTTATTGTTAAAATGCTCCCTCTCTTTATTATGCTAAACCAAATGTCAGTTCTTCTTATGAGTTTTATAGCCCTCATGATGAAATCAAGGAAGAACAACAAGCTGGGTACAATTATTTTGAAGTGCTTCAAACTATTTTTGATCGAGTGACTATAATAGGGTAGAATGTGCACCACATGCATCAATCCAATAAAGGATTTGGAAGGGAGATTGACAAGATAGTGAAAATAGGTAAGGAAACAAAACAATAAAATACCATTACCGTTCCTACTTTTAAATCTGAGAAGGATCACGAAGAAAGACAAAGTTATGTGACCAATGATGAGTTTGGTAGCAACGAGTCCTTGGTGATTTCCCAAATAAATAACATAGTTAAAGATTCCACACTTGAGGAAATGGTGCTAGAGTCAAAAGAAGAAGCCAAGAAAATCTCTTATGAAGACTCTAGTCCATTTTAGGGCGAGGAAGCTGAGATGGATGAAATTCTTAAATTGAGGGATAGACCTCATTCAAGCCATTTTTCATCATTATGCTTGGTGGATTTGATATAAATCCATCCATCCAAGAAAATAGTGTATTTTGGGGAGAAGAAGCTCCATTCCTTTATTTTGGAGTTTGACTTTCCAAATGAGCAAATGAGAACCCCGCACAATGTTAAACTAGTGGACTATTGAGGTTCTAACCATTACAAAAGGAGCCAAATCAAAAATTTGATATGAAATTGGGTAAAAGGTTCAAGTTCTCAAAGTGGCGAGATAGAAGCTACATCACCATATAACCCATTCTATCACATTTCATCTTGGAAGATCTGAATATTTTTTCCCTCTGTCGCACAATTCATAGTGAGCAAATGTTGAGACGGAGATTCAAATATTCTAAGTGGAAACACAAGTGATAGTTTGAAAGGTGTCTATTCACCAAAGATGAGAAACAACCCATCACGAAAGAAAAATGGCACGTATCCTTTTGTTTATGCATGGTAGAGTAAATTTTATTATTCTATGTATAATCCATGAAATTGTGGTTCCATGAGGAGTGTTGACTGAAATTGAGAAAAGGGAAAGTGGAAAATTATTGTGTTTTGACATTGAGCAGAGGAATGCAGAGGACCTAAAAGATAGCCTCAATTATAGCAATGAAGGCCTATGTCACGATAATTGCGGTAGCTGGATATCTGTGATTGTGGAATTCTGACTACGATAGCGATCAAATAAGTTTAAAACACCATCAGAATACCCAGTCCTCCCCACGCTCCTCTCTTTATTTTTCTCTCAAAATTGCACCCAAAATTTAAAACTTTTTGCATACTCGAGCTGCTTGTTTTATCCCCGTGTATCCTATGCTAAGGTATGTCTCCTAATTACCACGAATTGAGTATTTTTGTGTCCTAAAATATGTGCTTTGGGACTAGTCCTGAGTTGGTATTTTCAATGCTTAATTTATGTTTTAATGGACTTAATTTTGTGGTAGGCTATTGTAGTTGGTATACACATTGACGGGGAAGCCTTGAGCACCCAAATTTAGGCCTAAAATGATAGAATTCATGTGTACACCATACGTTTGATTAAATACCCCTAATGAATTCCATGTTAGTTTTTTTGAGCTTTGAGTGCATAATCATGCATTCAGAGTTTTAGTATCACGAGTTTAATGTCTATTTGGAACTCAAATTTGTGTAGAAAATTAGTGTTTAGTGTTGTTATAGACTTTGTCAAAAATTGTCTCAGATACTGTGATCGCGGTTAAGGGTCTGCAATGGCCATAACTAAGAACAATTTCCAACTTAGACCAAAAATTTTGTATGCCTATTTCTCACCCCAAAATCTTCTATGACATCACCACATGAGTTTATCTGATTAATCTAGCATGGGTTTAGTGTGAAAATGCAAATGATGGTCATTGTTTTTCTTATCATAAGTACTGGGCTTCAAAATGGGAGACTTTGACCATACCAGATTCATGGATATAGAATGTCACAACCTCTATATAGTGACCTGCCAATGACCAAGTTACTATCGGAAAGGGGTATTTTCTTTGATAAAATGGAGGAGAATCTCCCAGGATTCCATCCTAGGCTTACTACTACTGGGTAGATGTGATTTTCCCCGGACACCTACTTTGCAAATAAGACTCTAACCTTACCGACGTCTCTCTCAAAAATCCAGTCATGACAATTCGGGGAAAGGATGAGCACTTTGGAGAAGAGCGAATCAATGAAATTTATAGGCTCCTCGATGCATACATGGCTCAGTTCCAAGCAAAAGGGTGTGAGCCAGGGACCTGGATGTTGAAAATATTATGACCTAGAAAGATATTCCCTGGTCCACCATAAAAAGCGGCATCTCTATGAACAACTTCACAGTAGAGGCCGGGCTTTCGTTGACTATAATTTGCAGTAGATTATCACCACGCACACACATAACTATTATCAAAGACTTTTGACCTAGGATGGTGGATTGTGTCCTATCTGGCATTACTCTGTACTTGGGCCAAATTATGATTTGAGAGTTGAGGCACTACAAGAATCAGGGGGTACACTTCTTCTCTTTCCTTTAGATTTCGGGTACACCTATCCCTCTAATTCTTTCCACTCAAAATCCAAGGTTATGGTTAACCTTGTCATAGCAAGAAGATAAAGATCGACTCGTCCAAGTCAACCTAGGAGGACACAGACACTTTTAGACCTTCTTCGACAAACCCCTTTGATGAGATCTCTGGAAATATATGGGTGATTAAAGTGTTAGTGTCCAGATTTCCTCAGGGTCCAGGAGAGACCTCCACTACTCACTATTTATATGTATCTCAGCCAAATTATGAAGTATACCTAGAGGAATAGAAGAAGAATGGATCACTATTGGTAGATTAGAGAGAGCCTATTTAGCTTTAGCAGACTTACATAGGGACCTCAGGGAGTCGAATGAAAAGATGGTGAAGATAGAGAAGAAGAGATATAAATTTTTCACTAAGATGTGGAGAGTAGTGAAGGGAATCTTTAAGGTACTCAAACCCAAGGAGTGACTACCTTCCCTGAGGGTAGACAGTGATGATGAGGCCTTATCCATGTGGTTCGATGCAGATGATGATGGAGTTGATGTAGAGTATGTGGGAGATAGAAGCATCTGATGTATACGTAGGGATCACACTTTTCCCTTTTAACATTACATGATTATGTAGTGAGGATACTATAATTTGTGGGCTGGGGAACATTTTCCCCATGTTTTGATCTTATATTGTTACTTTTGAGATATTCTTGGGTATTTTATATTTGTAGATTCTTTATGTTGACTTGGATGTTTTTTATTTGCTTTTGGATTGTGATTTTTGGGAACTCAGATAGTGCCCACATTTCATGGAATATTTGCTAGTTGTTTTTTAGTTTTTGTTTTACTCTATTTGTGATGATATTGGATGGTTGTTTCCCTATAATAGATTGATTGGAAACATTCTTAAGGAAAAGTCATCTTGATTTGTTTTTTTGATATATCGTGATCACAAATATAAGGAAAGTCTGAGTACCTATGGCATTGTGGAGTTGGGATTACACTCATTCCATTGGAGAAGTCTGAGTAGCAATATTGTTTGTTTGTCCATATGAAGCCAAAATGTGAGATAAAGGGATGTGTTGTTGCGATGTTTAGTAAATTGTGCATGGTGCAAATGTAAATCAAACAACCCCTTCCATTCAAAAATTTCAAAAAATAAAGGACAGGGACATGAGCAACCTAGTAACAAAACTTTCTCTTTATGTGACTCCAAAAATTTTGGATTGTAAATATTGATAGATAGTTCATGTTTGGCTCTAATGTGAGAGGCAATTGAGACTCCTTTGCAAGTCTGCATGCTATGTTTGGTGAGTGTATTTGTCTTTATCGCATGCATACACGAGTCATCTAGAAATTTACCTATTAGTCTCTAAAGGATAATTTTTACTTTACTTGGTTGGTGAGATGGTCTTTGGCCCTCTTTGTGACATTGGAAGGCTACTTAGACTTAAAAAAATACTCGTGCATAGATGTTTTACCTAGTCACCCGCTTCGAGCGTTTGGACCTTTCTTTTGCAAAAACATTATAAGTTGGGAGACATTTAATTTTTATCCCTCTTTTGAACCATAACCTTCTTGAACCTAAAATATAACTTGAGGCTAAAAGCCTAAGTTGGGGGTGATAAAGATTGAAGGAAGTAACTTTGGGCCATGAGTTTTTAAGTGAATGCCTATTAGCTTAAGCATTGATAACAAATTAGTAAGAAAATGAAAGGACCCAACAAAGGAATGAATTGCATGAGATTTGCAAAAAAAAATAGAAATGAAAGAAAAAGGATGAAGCAAGGTAATAAAAGTAGGCATTTGTTAAAGAAAAAGAAGTGGCCCATAGTCAAGAGTTGGATAAATAGTGTGATATAGATATTTAAGGAGTGTATAACCTTGTTGTTCCTAAATGATATCCTACCCTACTCCAAACCTACTTTAGAAGCTCAAAAAACCCTTCGAGATCTCCAACCATTTATTTTCATAGTAATGGTGACTGAAAATTGGGGCAAACATATGGTATAAGACCTTTTGGCATAGATACTTCTTGTGAGGGAGAGAGTTTTGGACATAAATTTCTTGTTTCATATTTGGTGGCTTAGTGTGTGTAATTTCCTTACTTATGAGGAGGCATGTAAACAAGTTGAGGCGGTTGATTTTATCATCTTTCCAAAAAAGAGGCAAAAAGAGTATAGTGTAGTTGAGGTTAAGAAGTGAGTTACTTCTAGAGTATTGGTGATTGTTGTGTGGTTGATGTTTGAAAACTTTTACATACTTAATTATTGTATTTTATTTTATCGGGTGTCGGGAGAATAACTTTACCTATGTTTGAAGAGCTACTTGAGGTAGTAACTAAGCTTTATGTCTTTATGATCATAGGGTCATCTTATGTGGGAATAAATGTGAGTTGTCACATGGTAAAGAGGTAATGTTGATTTAAGACAGCAAATCTTTAAGGTGGGGGTGTTGATAAGTGATAAATTTACAACTGATTAGCACTTAACATTCGTGCACATTACCATATTTTGAATAAATAAGTGAGACATATTTGTGATTAAATGCACAAATATCAACCTTTTGTAGGAACATACATAATGAGATAAAATAATGTGGATGCAAATTGAGAGAGATTCAAAGAAGGAAAAAAGTGTAGTATGAAGACCTAGAGCGGAACATAGCCTCAGTTACCACGATCACAGTCTAAGGACTGCTATCGCACGATCACAGTCTAAGGACTGCTATCGCACGATCACAGTCTAAGGACTCCGATCGCACGATCACAGTCTAAGGACTGTGATCGCATGATCAGTCAAAAATGTCAACATACCGTAATCTTATGGTTCTAACTATTGGGCAATAGCCGCGAACACGGACACCTCTTGAGATCACGGCTTAGTGGTTAAACAACAAAGGGCAAAGATGTAAATACACATAACTATTCAAAAAATTTCCCTTGAGAAACTCAAACCCTATCGCTTTGGGAAGGAGGAATCCATTCCCAATTATTAGAACTTTGTCTATTTCTTAGTTTTCATTTTTTGTAGGATAATTATTGTAATAATTTTTGGTGAAGAATACATTAGAGTAGCTTCCAAGTGAAGGATTAACAAACTTCCATTGAAGATTTGTTAAAGTTCAAAGTTTGAAGTAACATTCACTTAGACTTTCATAAATCAGATAAATGGAGATATGTAGGTACATATTGCTTATCATTCATATGTGTAGCTAGTTCTTCCTCTTGGGATTATACTAGAATAGGGTGAAATTGTATTTGGGTTGTGATTTATTTGTGCATATGATATCTTATTAGTGATGGGTTATACTATTACTTGACTAAATTGGTTAGGATTTTTGGGTGAAAGCCGCAAACACCCAAATGGGTTTGTGTACTTTTGGAACCCACATCATCATTAAAAGAGGGATATGGGAACCAAGGCAATAGTAGATAATTTTTGGGCATAGTTTGTTAATTTTCACTATCTTAGACAGAAGAGTGATTATGAGGTTGTCTATACCTTGGGTACCATTCTAGAAATAAGGGTTCCTAATTAAGGTATTGGGTGTCTTTAATTGACGCACTCGTTAGGTACTCAAAAAGGTCAATTGACACCTTTGAGACTATGTTGACAAAGTAGTCTTAAGAACTTTCAACATAGCCTACCACATAATCAACAATTAGAATCTTCACCGAATCATCATGTTCCCATGCTTAAATTTCCTCTAGGAAAGAATAATCGCAAGATTCGTGCTTAATTGATTATACAATAATTATTCATAGCCACAAATTAGTTCTTTAAAACTCCGTAAATAACCATTAGTTTTGATACTCTCTCAAATCCCCAATCTTTACAAACTTGTATTCTAGGTTTGAATTTAGCAAGTTTTCTTTATTTTGAGCTAATTCAATTTCCACTCACGTTGTTCTTCGTGGATTCGAACCTGACTCAAAGTTGGATAAATATATTGACGATGACCACCTTTCACTTAAATTGATGTGTAAGTTGAGCATTATCAATATGATGATTTGACTTGGTTTATTTTTAACATTATTTTATTCCTCTATCCCTGAGTTATATTCTTGCACTACAACTACTAACCATCTCTGGACATTGTATCCTCACACTATACAGGTACTAGACCTTCTTTTGCTTTTCTTATATAGTGACTAGGTTTTCAAATGGATCATGAGTTGACATTAAATTGGTGATCATCTATAATTTGGAAGGCATTCATTTCATCGTCTGTTTACTCTATATCATAGACTTCATTAGACTTAGATTTTGGCTATTGTCGGGGGAATATCTGGCCCTTTTATTAACTTTGGATTGTAGAGAATTTTTTGGTTACTGTGGACATAGATGTGATGCTTTAGTGTGTGGTGATTATGAATGGTTTAGACATTTTATGAGTTGTTGTTAGTCTTGTATTTCTCTAGCTTGATATATCTAGTTAATTCATCCGTCAATTGTGGTTTATAAGTTGGGTAGGTTATGTGAAGGGGTCATCTCTGTTCTATGTTGGATTTAAGATACCCATCATGGCCAGGCCCTAGTTTGGTTCATGAAAAAGTTGGTATCAGAGGCTAGGTTTATTGCCAATTAGGTGTCCACAAAGCCGTGTCAAGTAGAGTCTCTTTTATTAGTGTGTAACATGCCACATTTATAAGAGAGAGGCTATGAGACATTCAGGAATGTTTCCCTTTCGTCTTGTCATATTTTTGAGATTTGGAGTCTATGGTTTAGGATTCTTCTTATCTCCATTTGTTCGTCTTTCAAATCATGCCTTTACGAAGATTTGATGTTCATGCAAACTGTTCTATCCTATGTGAGGATAATATAAATGGAGCTCATCCATTTTCTAGGGTCTAGACCCTATTAAGGGTCCCTGTATCTTACTATCCTCATGGGGTTCCACCTGTCCCGACTAATCCTACTACTGAGGGTTATACTCATATTCATTCACCTTTTGATCAGGTTAATAATATTGAGTTTCATCACTCCATTATCTTGTTGACTCAGTTTGTGATATCTCAGTCACAATACTATGATTCTGCTGGTTCTGCCATGGGTTCATCTGAGGTCACTAGAGTTGGCCAATTCATGAGGTTGCATCCTTTGATATTTACTAGTACATTAGTCCTGGAGGATCCTCAAGGCTTCATCAATAAGATACAAAAGATATTCCAGGTTATGCATGCTTCTAAAGTTGAGGGTGTAGAGTTTTCTACCTACCAATTGAAAGATATGGTGTACTAGTGGTATGAAGAATGGGAATAATCGAGGGGTGAGGATTTTAGTTTTCCCATTTTGAATGATTTATCTAGTATGTTTCTGGAATGCTTCTTTCCTCAGAGTTTAGGGAAGCTAAAGAGGAAAGTTTTTTAACTTGAAGCACGAGAGGATGATAGTCAAGGAGTTTTCCTAGAAATTCAATCAGTTTTCCTATTATGCTCCTAAATTGGTATCTCATATTAGCTACCAAATGAAAAATATTTCTTAGAGAATGTCTCATGATTTGATCCTTGACAGAAAGGCTTCCTTATTTACCAAGGACAGAGATATCTCTAGATTAGCTGTGTATATACAATAGGTCAAAGAAGAGAAAAAGAAGCATCCTGAGATTAGTGAGAGACAGAGTAAGAGGTCTCAGTTTTTATAGTAGAGTGGGGGCCAACAGCATAGTAAGAAATATCCTAAGTGGGAGAGTTGAGGGAGTCCTAACTCCTATTTGACGCCTAGTGCTCCTTACCCGAAGTCGTTGAGAGACAAATATTTTTAGAGTGGTGATGCTTCTGGGGAACAAATTTCCCATTCTCAAGCCAGTGAGGCCTAATCAATACAATCCTTCCTCCTTGCAGATTCTATGGTCATTATCATTGAGTGGAACGGTGGTTCCCTAGCTCCTAAGGGAAAGTTTATATCGTATCTTAGAGCTTGTAGATTAATTTCTAAAGGGTGTCATTATTGTTTAGTCTGAGTTAAAGATTCCAACTCGGGGGGTCCTTCTTTGCAATCTGTCTCGGTGGTGGATGAGTTTTTGATCTATTTCATGATGACCTTCCAAGCGTCCCTCCCGATGGGGAGATTGAATTTGGTATTGATTTTGTTCCGAAATCTCATCCAATTTCTATTCCCCCATATTGAATGGCTTCAGTTGAGTTTAAGGAGCTCAAGAAACAGCTAAAGGATTTTTTTACAAGGGTATAATCCACATAGTGTGTCCCTGTAGGGTGCACCAATAATATTCATGCAAAAAAAGGATGGTTTCCTTCAGATGTTTATTTATTACAGGTAATTTAATAAGGACACGGTGAAAACATAAGTATCCCCTTTCGAGGATTGATGGTCTATTTGATCAGCTTCAGGGTGTGAAATTCTTCTCTATGATCAATCTTCAATCCGAGTATCATGGGTTTAAGATAAGGGAAGTTGATATCCCTAAGACAACTTTTCATACTCGATATAGGAATTTTGAGTTCCTAGAGATGTCATTTAATTTGACCAATGCCTCTGCGATATTCATGAATTTCATGAATAAGGTCTTCCGTTAGTTTTTGGTTTTGCTCATCATTGTTTTCATTGATGACATCTTACTGTACACTATTAATGAGGAGGATCATGCCTATCACCGCTGTCTTGTGTTGCAAACCTTTAAAGATAAGAGGTTGTATGCTAAGTTCTCCAAGTATTAATTCTAGTTGAATGTCGTAACCTTTCTAGTTTTTGTCGTGTCTAGTGAGGGCATTATGGTGGATCATCAGAAAGTTATTGCGGTTAAGAAATATCCTAGACCCATGACTCCAACCGATACTCGGAGATTCTTGGGTTTAGATGGGTATCATAGGTGGTTCATGGAGAGTTTTTCTTCTATTGCTACTCCATTGAAAAAATTTGCTTAGAAAAATGTGAAGTTCTTGTGGACTTATGCTTGTGAAGGTAGTTTTCAGAAGCTAAAAGATAAGTTGACTTCAGCTCTAATATTTACTCTACATCAGGATACAGAGGGATTAGTGGTTTATTGTGATGCATCCCGGATTCGTTTGGGGTATGTATTGCTGCATCATGGTAAGATGGTTTCCTATGACTCAAGACAGCTGAAGGTTAATGAGAGGAACTATCTGACTCATGACTTGGAGTTGTTAGCTGTGATGTTCGCATTGAAAATTTTGCATCACAATTTATATGGTATGTATGTTGATATATCTTTCTAGCATAAGAGCCTGCAGTACATGTTCACCCTGAAGGAGCTTAACTATGGAAAAAGTGGGACCTTGAGTTGTTGAAGGACTATGATGTGAATCTTCGCTACCACGCAGGTAAAGCTAACATGGTTGATAATGCTCTTAGCATGTTTTCTATGGTTAGCTTGTCACATGTGGATAAGGGTAAGCGGGAGATGGTGAAGGATATTCACAATTTGACTAACCTTGAAGTCCATTTCTTGGACTCTGGAGATGGTTGTGTGATAGTGCAATAGGTAGCACAGTTATATCTAGGTTTGGAATTAAAAAAGAAACAGGTATTAGATCCTCTTTTGATGAAGATCACAGATGATGAGGGTAAGCAAAGGGTGATGGATTTCAAGATTGGTGGAGGGGTATCTTGAGGTACCAAGGGAAGTTATGTGTTCCTGACGTAGATATATTGTGAGGCAGGATTATGTCTAAGGCCCATGAGTCATGATATACAGTGTATCTAGGTTCAACAAAGATGTATCATGATCTCAAAGAGATGTATTGGTTGAACAACATGAAATGAGATGTAGCCGACTTTATGGCTAAGTGTATGGTGTGTTAGCAAGTAAAGATGTAGCACATGATTCCCGATGGGCTGCTTCAAGATATTGAATTACCTGTGTAGAAATGGGAGATATTTAATATGGATTACATTATCGGTCATCAACGGACGTAGAATCAGTGTGAATACATTTGGGTCATCTTGGATAGGATGACCAATTCCGCACACTTCTTGCCTATGAGGACCACTTATTCTGTCGAGGATTATCTGAAGTTGTAAAGGATCAGACAAATGACGTATCTAATAATTGAATTCTCGACGTAGATGCTACATAGTTGGTTCTCATCCTTAAGAGACTATGAGTGTAATAAAAGCATCCGTCGACAAAAGGATCACCCTAAGATGATCATCTCGTGGCTATTGAGAACGAATTAAATCAGATGGTTCTATTTCTCAATCTTTCTGACTTGCTCCTACGAAACAAAGGTCAAAAAGATTGCAACAATTAGTCATTCATAATCACTGATGAAGGATTCATTGAAAAGTTAAGTATTAGTAATCCTTTTTAGAAATTGAATGGATTCGGTCTTATACATACGCAAGAAAGTTATTCAAAAAAGAAAGAAAATGGGTTCTTCTTTCTTTTATCACTTAGTAGCCATGTGAGATAAAGTCCCATTCACGGTTTTGAATGAGTTGTATCGTTAACATGTCTGAATTATTTTAGATTATGGAACTCAGTTCTTGTCGTATTTTTTACGCTCTTTTCAGTGTGGTTTGGGGACCAAAGTGATTCTTTGTACAGTTTTTCACACATAGTTTTATGGGCAAGCCGAAAAGACTATTCAGACTTTGGAGGATATGTTGCGAGCCTATGTGATTGATTACAGTGGTAGTTGGTTCGACTATTTGCCATTGATTAAATTTTCTTATAACAATAGTTACCATTCTAGAATTGGTATAGCATTTGAGGCATCGTATAGTAGGAGGTGTAGATCTCCTATTGGGTGGTTCGAGGTCGGTAAAGCATAAATCTTTTGCCTGAATTTGGTTCACCAAGATTTGGAAAAGGTGATGGTAATTCAGAATAGGCTTAAGATCGCCCAAAGTTGCCAAAAGTCCAATGCAGATATTAGGCAAAGGGACTTGGAGTTTGAGGTTGAAGATTGAGTATTCCTAAGGGTATCTCGCAAAAAGGGAGTAATACGGTTTGGGAAGAAGGATAATCATAGTCCCCTGGTATGTTTCCCTATATATGGTTTTGAGAGGGTTGGTAGTGTTGCGTATGAGTTGGATTTGCCCCCTGTAATGAGTTCCATTCATAAAGTAGTCCATGTGTCCAAGTTGCCGAAATGTGTGGATGATCCTTTATTTGTTGTTCCCTTGGAGAAAAGGGGTATTTTAGATTCTTTGTCCTATAAGGAGGTCCCAATGAGGATCTTTGATCGATAAGTTTGTCGGTTGCGAATGAAAGGCGTGGCTTTGGTGAATGTTCTATGATGGAAACAAAAGCATGAGGAAGCTACTTGGGAAGCCAAGGAGGACATAAATTCCAAGTATCTATTTCTATTTCCGAATCTAGAAAATCGTGATTGAGGTAAGTGTTGCTCTTAACACCTTTGTTTTATAACTTTGTCGATGAGATATTTGACTATCTCGGTGGTTATTTTTTGTATTAAAGATAAGAGTAGTGATGCTTGGAGGTCAATAGTGCTTGTAGTTCCTCATCCCCTCATTCAAGGATGAATTATCCTGGGAGGAGGGGGGGGGGGGCAGAATGAAACACCCTAAACTTTGACCAATGCAAAGAAATTTCTTAGTCTCAAACTTTTTATGCATCATACGACTATGCCATACCACTGGTATGTTATCGGTACGGGTCAAGGACCCTAGTCATATGTTGGTCAGTGTCCATTGTCCAAGTTTTATTCTTTCTATGAGATAGAATCATACGAGTCGTATGTACATGATACGAGAAGTATACTGCCAAACAATATGTTGTGTAGTGTCTAGCCTTGATATTTTTATTATGGTAAGACTTGAAGGGTACTAGTCGTATGGTAGGGTATGATTTAGGATAAAAGGGTCATATGTTGTAAAAAATGTGATGTCCAACATTCTGACAAAGGTACGAGTAGATGGTCCCACACGTATGATGTGGGTACGTGTGGAGAGGCCAAAGCCTCTAATGGAATTCATCTGTACCACAATTAAACTATGCCAAAGATTTGACAAAGCCCTGAATCAACCTGAAGTTCACCAATTACCGTTGAGTACCCTCTGCTTCTATTAGAGTGATCTACTAGATGAGTGTATGTACCTGCAACATGAAATATAGTGTCTCCTAAGAGAGACGTCAGTATGAAAGAATTTACAGAATATACCAGGTATGAAATAAACACATGTAAAATGAGGGCTCAATAAAACTCGGTATTAATATGTCAATGTCTAAATAAGGATGCAGGACAACTATTACTTACACTTGTGGAATCATGTTCATTACATGTTTTTCATCAATTTACCTTTATTTTTTTGGTTTAAAATTTTTGTAATCCATGTGATACGTATGACTAGGTGAACAATGGTAAGTATAACAATTGGGATTGATCCATGCTAGGCTTTATCCCCTGAGCTGTCACCCATAAGTCCAAGAATTAGTATCGGCCCATGCTAAGTTTTCACCCCTGATCTTCCACCCATAATATAAGCAGATTGGCATCTGCCCATGCTAGGCTTTTTCCACTGAGCTTCCACCTATAATATAATCATAGTTTGTTATATTAGTTTTTTAATTTTTGAGATTGTTATTTTGGTGGGCATAGTGTTTTATGCTTTGGTAAAATAAATCATAGTGGGAACATTTGAGTAGTGACTAAAGGTATTAACAATGACATAATAATAAACTGTAACACCAATGCAAGACATAGAAGCTTAACAGACGCAATAAATAAAGTGGGCATTTGGACATCTCAAATGGGAGCTTATGTTCATATCAAAAGAAGACATATAAGTCGAAAAATCTAACCCCTTAACAAAAAAGGTAAGAACTCTATGTGATGATATGATAACTAGATAATTAGTAAAGATATCAATTAAAATGGTTACACGAGTATGAGAGCGAGTGAAGTACTTGGGAAGGTTCTAATTTTTAGGAAAAGAGTACATTTCAAGTGTGGGCATAAAAAATTGTATAATAGAGAAAATAAGGATTCTACGAGCCACAATTATATACTAAGACACTTGGGGTGTAACCAATGATAAGAACATGTAATTATGTGATCAATTAATGTACATGATCAACTAAACCAATTGGATGAAGTTACAATGATTGGGCAGTTTGTGTACCGGACAAATAAACATGCTTACCATGCCTAATCGAGGATCTAATTGACTCATCTAAGATAAATATGTGATAAGGGTTCACCATGGAAACAAGTCTAGTAATAACCCCATATTGAAGTACTTTAACACACTAAGGGATGGGGTAAAATCATTAGCTACACAAGATATCATACACTGTCCTTCACCCTATTTTCTAGGAAGATCACTTAGAACACTTACTTAGGAACAAAAGTATTAGATTAATGCTAAAGAATATAAAATTAAATATACTTACATACCTTGTCTTTGTACCAATGTGACTACAATGATTCAACTTTTCCTTTAACTATTAATCTACAAAATAAGTACATAATAAAGATAATATGAGAAGACAATCACATTTATGTCTGCAAAATTGTAGCTAATTACTTGATGGACAGTAAGACCTTCCAACCCCCAAACACATGGTGTATCACCTCCCCTTCATTTTTTACTTCAATATAACTCCATTAAACCATCAAATAATTTTATCCACTATATCACAATAACAATATCTATAAAATAACCCATAAACAGTCACAAAAATCCATAAACCACTAGAACAACTCCCCTAGTTCACACTCTACATTTCCACCTCAATACCACCCCACATAATTATTTTGTAAGGTCACAAAACTTCTTCCCATAACACCACACATAAAATAACCTACAACAATTTCAAATTTTATTATAGCATAATAGAAAATATTTCCAATCACCATCCCAAGAGTTCTAGACAAAAACACATATAAAGTTCTCCACCCGACTATACGTAAGGAGGTATGAAGTTGGGGAATAATCTTACCAAAAACTTCTGGAATTTCTATCCTCCTAACTTAGTTTTTACAAGAATTTAAACTTCTCTTCATGTTTGAACCAAATAAAAAGATAAATCTCTTAGAATTTAAGAAAAAGTTAGACTGCCAAGTTTTGAGAGGGTTGTCCTATACTTTTAATCACAATGAACATTATTTCCAAAATATATCAAATTAGAATTAAACTAAACCATAAGTATTTTCACTTACCTTTGCTTGAAAGGGAAGGGTTCCATCAAGAGCCCTAGTATAGAAAAGAGGCGGTTGATTTAGGCTTGAGAGAAAACAGGGAGAGAACTAAATATAATCTGATTTTTTTAAAACTAAGAATGACGATAAAATGAACTAATTTGGACATTATAAATCCCCCACTTGACTGGCACTTTTATCCACATTCACAAACATATTTTGGTAAAAAATAGTCCAAGTATGTGATGCACCTACTTGGCACTTTAAGCTGCAAAAAAAGTCCAAGTACGTGATTCACCTACTTGGCTTATTTCTAATTGGATGACATTATATTGGGCCCTAAATCGATTAGGATTGAGATGGTCATTGTTCCCTTTGTCTTTTACTTAATTTGGGCCTCAAATCAACCCATTAATATATGCCTCAATTTGGTTCAATAGTCAAAGTACGCGATGCACCTACTTGTCACCTACTAGATTAATTACGTCTAGAAAGCACATCACTTATTTTTCCTTTTTTTAAATCTTGATTCCTCTACTTTAACTTAACACTTACCTTTTAATTTAAGCTCAAATAATTAATAGTTATATCAAGTTTAAATAAGTCAATGCTATGGTCTTCATATATGTTTTGAAATATACGGGGCATTACATATTAATGGTGGTTTTGAAAACCAATGTGGAGGGTTTTGTTGTTTGTTGTTGGGTATTGTTTACCCATGGTTTAATTTTTTAATATACAAGATTTAATGATTATTTTGCACATATGGGTTCTTTGAAATTGTTGTTTAACAATCAGGTCGTGGTTAACCCTAATCTTGATTGATTTTAATTTGGTTTTGGTATTGGTACTAGTATGTCTTCAACCTGTTTGTGAAAATGTCTATGAGAAGAACCTTATCACATAATGAATTATGATTTTAACCATTGCTTGGAATAGGAATATTAATGAAGGGTGAATGATTTTCTAAAGGTCTTGATGTCCATATATTTAATTGAATTTTCATTTTAACTAAGGTGTTGTCCTAACAATGTAAATGGTTGGAAAATGGTTTCATGAAGACTTTGTGGGTCATAAATGGTTTTAAATAGTAATCTTGGTGGTTTAATTTTCTAAATAGCTTTGAGTCTCTAAATGTTGAATGGAATTGAGGTCTTTGTTTACACTATAGGTTTGAGTCCTATATATTGAATGATAATGGTCATAGCGTATTGTACGATTACAAGTGAGGTTGGTATGACGATTCCATCAGGATGCCTTATGTATGAAATTGGACTAATGGTTATTTGTATGTGTAAATGATGTTTTAAATGGGCTTCCAAGTGAGATGTGTATTCGGGACATGAATGTGGAGTCTTAAGGACTCACATTGGAAATCGAACTAGCCAGTGTGGGTGTCTATATGATCGGAAGGTTCGAGTCCCCTAAATGAATATATGAATGGGAGGTTCGATCCCCCTATATTATATACATTTGTGCAATGTTACCTATATTATGCCGAAAGGTTTGAGTACCCTATAATGGCATTTATGGATATAAATATTCTTTGGTTCGTGCGGCTATATACACTGGGGTCCTTTGAGCTAAGGGAGAGATGGACCCATATAGCTCGTAAGTGTCTTTTTTATGACAGTTATGCTACACATCCAAGGTTAATGTTTTCAAAGTTTATGTTAAGCCTTGTTCCCTATCCGGCAATATATATATATATATGTGTGTATGGTTGCATATGATTATTTGACTTTGTTTATTGTTGGAATTATTTTATTCATCTATCCCTAAATTACACGCTAGCGCTACTATCAGTAACCATCTACAAGTGTCATATCCCCATATGATACAGGGACTAGATCTTTTTCTTCTTTTCCTATGCAGTGACCAGGTGTTTGAGTGGCTCGTGAGTTTACATTAAAGTTGTGAGCGTCCATTGATAAGAAGGAATTCATTTCATGGTATTTTTACTCTATGTCATAGACTTTGTTAGACTTAGATTTTGTCTAATGTCGCGGGCATGTCCTGGCCTTCTATTGATTTTGGATTGTAGAGGCTTGGTAGATTATTGTGGACTTGGGTGTGATGGTTTAGTGTGTGGCGGTGATGCATGGTTTTGATATTTTTATTAGTTGTTGTTAGTCTTACATTTCTCTATCTTATTTTATGTATAGAATTCATCGATTAGTTGTACTTTATATGTTGGTTAGGTCAGGTGAAGGGGGTGATCTCCGGTCCATGTGTGACTTGACATACACATCACGGCTGGACCCTAGTGTGTGTCATGACACTTTCAAAATAATCGAGGCTCACAACTTTACATCAGATTCATAGGAATACTGAATCACCTAACACTACACACGAGAAAAATAAAACCTTAAGGATACTACATCATAAAATAATGTAGCGTACAGGGACAGTCAGTGGGGTAATAACTGGAATGTAACTTAGGGAAAGTGAAAACACAATGACAATGCCATAAATCAGTTAAAACGATATATACAATAATTTTATATTCATATATAGGATTTTGGGATATAGACAAAGGGTCTTGATCATGAAGTTTAAACCATTAACATGATATGTGTAGTTCTCTCTTTCCTAATGACACCCACCGGCTATATGGGTTTAGCTCCCCCTAATGAAAGAGATTGAATGCATATTAGTCATACGAATTGAAGAGTTAAAAGTAAGGGCTAAGGACACCATGATTATAACCATCTGAAAATATAATGTGAGAACCAAGCATATGGTAGTATAGACCCCCATGCCAGAAAGCGTGGCTTCAAGTGTTAGTCCCCAAAGGACTACACCTTCACAGTGAGCTAGACAATTCCCTTTATGCCCAAATTAAAATATTTTGCACGTAAACCAAACCTTTAACCCAGGAGTCTTATATTAGAGCATTTACCATTTGGTATCATCATACCAATTATTCTTGAAAGCTTATATAAGTATGACATTATGATCCATGTAACCATTAGACTCCCAATTTCCATTTAAAAATCAAAACAATGGCCATCACGGGCCTTTCAAATAAATTTTAATAATATATCCATTAATGCCACACAATGGGTTTATAAATAAGTTGAATTATGCAATTATCCATGTTCAAAAACCAAATTTACGAAGTGGGTTGATGTTAATGCTACTACCAAGCCAAGAAGTAATCAATTTGGGGAAACGAAAACCCATGTTGACCATTCCAGTTTCCATAGTAATGCACCCATTCAGTCCAAAAACCATAAAATAATGCATAAATCATCTATTTCAAAAACGAGAAAAGAAATTCAAGTGATACCAATCAAAACCCCTCAAGCCAATTTCAAACACATCAATTCAAACCTCGTGCATAATGATCTAATGAATGCAAAAATGAAGAATTAAAGTTATGGAATAAGATATATGCATGAAATACCCAAGAAATTAAAAACAAATTAATTTTTTTGAGCCTGGAGTAATAATTTCATGAAAAACCTGATGTTTTCTTTGGTTCTGTTCTTAAGAGAGAAAGAATGGTTTTTGTTCATTGAAAACATAAGGAAAATGGTTATTTTATGTTTGTAAGTCGTACAAGTGGTTAAAAGATCATAAGTCCCTCATCCCAAGTAAAAAAACAAAACAAGACGACTTTAATATAATGACGTGGTACAACCTTATCGTGGTGGTTAGCCTCCGTGCCACGCCATTATCGTGGAGGTTTACCTCCGTGGAACGCCACTCACTCTACCTCGGAGTTCGAAATAGCCCCTAACCCTTTTCCAAAATTCTAAAACTTTCCCAAAACACCCTTTTAACATTCCTAAACATAATTCAAGTATAAAATTAACGTAAAAAATACAGAAGGGTAAAAAAATCATTAAAATTTTGAGGGGACTTATATCACACCCTCCTCCCCACCAACCTTAGGATTATTTGTCCTTGTATAAGGAGTTAGGATATTTTTAGCACGACATTAGAAAGAATGCACCAGAATCAAATGAAAATTTTTAGAATACAACAAGATAAAAATAAAACTCATGCCTCAATCACTTTCATCCAACACGTGGAACGTGAATGGATACTTGTCTTTCATATCTTCTTCATCCTCCTATGTAGATTCTTATACCAATTGATTTTTGTAAAAAAAACTTAACCTAAGTAACGCCCTTTGTCATTAAACTAAGAAGGGTCACCCATAAATTTTTCAACATAGACATATGGAAAATAGGATGAATAGAGCCAAAATTTGGTGGTATATCTAACTCATAAGTCAAATTCCCAATCCTTCTCAAAATCTTATACAGACAACCATAATGAGGACTGAGCATCCCCTTCTTTCAAAATCTTATAACTCCTTTTATAGGAGACAACTTTAAGAATACCCATTCACTTACTTTAAATTCCAACTCCTTTCACCTCACATCCGCATAAGACTTTTTGTGACTTTGGGTAGTCTTAAGTCATTCTCTATTCACCTTTTCCTTATTCATGGCTTGGTGAACCAAGTCAGGGCCAAACAACCAAGTCTTACCTACCTTAAATGACCCAATATGATACCTATACCTTTTATAATATAGATGCTCAAAATAAGACATTTGAATAATTAATACAAGTATAAAGAGAACAAACTTTACAAGGTCTTGTAGAAGGTTCAAGCTTCAGATTGTCAGAGGATCAAGTCTCAGATTTGCAAGTGCTTGAATACCTTTTGGAACCATTACAAAGACTAATCCAAATTGAAGAGAGAAGGAGGGATTTCTACATCACATAGGCACCACAACTAAGGGATTATGGTAATTTAATACCTCCCTTTTACACTCCAAAGGAGCACCCTTCATTAAGGGCATTTTAGTCATTGTTATGTAATAGTATAAATAGACCTTTTAGCTTCCATTTTTCTTAGTTTTGAAGAATCGATTGAGTGAAACTCAAATTGTATTTTTTTTCCTTAGTGTAGATCCTGGAAAATCCATTGTAACGTATGTCTTTGAAAAGACATTGAAACTAGGGTCATCATTGAGTGTGGAATCACTCTTGTTGACATTTTGGCAAGAAAGGTTGGGTGCTTGAGGAGTTGATCCCTTTGTGTCTACCTAAGAGTGTGGTGTTATCCTCCATTGGTGTTGTGTGACTTTGTATTTGATACACACCTTGTTGCTATTCATTAGTGTTAAAGTATGTCTCACTAAATATCCTTTACATTTATGCACTTTTCTTTTATTTTTTGTTGAATTAGTGTGTTCTCTTCTTCATCTACTCTTCTTCTAGTTTCTTATTTTTGGTCCCTTAGGAGTAATTTAGTGTTAAGTAGTTTATTTTCTTATCATTTGGTATCAAATACATGTATTAGAGTTGTTCCCACAACTCTTAAGTCTTGGATCTAGGAAAATCTCAACAAAAAAGAGTGTAGAAAGTAAAAAATCTCACAAACAAAATTGTAAACCTGTTTTTGTGTTTGGTAGATTTTTAAATCTTATATCTACATGTTTTTATGTTTTTTTTTGGTTTCAAGTGCTAGATTCCTTTTCCCTAGCACCTAGGGAGTCTAGATCTATATTTGGAACAAGATTTGGTTGTGTTTGAGCTAGATCCTCCATTGTTGCGACTTGTTTGAAGCATTTGGAGGTAAGATCCATTTTGGGATTGTGTTGGTGACATGAATTGTGGCTAATTTTGTGTTGGTTATTCTTGTATAGGAAAAAGGAACCTAGATCTAAAAGAAAATTTGAATTTGAGGTTCATTTTCCTAGTGGTGAAACCTTGGTCAACTCTTCAATATTCATATTTTTCTTCCTCAATCTTCATATCTTGTTGGAGAAGAATATTCAAAATTTCTTTTTCGATCTTGAAAAGGTAGGAAAGAGAGTGTACTAGTTTTTCAAGCAAATTTCCAAGAAGTTTCCTAGTCTTGCCAAAAGAAGAAAACAACAAAGACAAAAGCAATCTTCAAGTAAAATTACAAGTACAAGGGGGGCCAATTAATTTCTAACCCATTTTTAAGCTTGAAAAAGCTTCAAACTTGAATATTTTTCCCTCCAAATTAATTCTCTTCCTTCCCTAAGTGTTGTTTGGCCGAGACAAGAATTTGAGAAATGAAATTTTTTTGAAAAAGTGACGACCAATCACAAGCTGCCACATCATCACTATATAAATAACCAAATTGAGTTCTGAATTAGATTTCTAAGTTTATATTTGTTGTTTCTACTTTCTTTTGTTTTGATTCTATAATTAATTAGCAAACTAGTAAGGACCTACTAGGTTGATAATTAGTCTTGAGTCTGTTTTGTTCGTGTGTTCACTTTTTGTGTGCTTTTCTTGTTTTTAAGCCGTAGTAGTTTGTTGGTTCAAGTCTGTGCATCATTTTATTTGAGTATTATCAAACAGAAATCTATTCCGTACCATGGCATATTCACCACTCAATTCACTTACCAAGTATTGCCAAGTATTAAACACTTGTGAGACTAAGTGTGAGGTAAGATTCGAGTGTGAGTGTGTGAGGTTATTTGAACTAACTTGTTCATTTTTTTGTAGGTTTTTTATCTTAGGTATCATGACAATGGAAGGAACAACATCATCCACCCCGGATAGTTATAGTATTTATACTACCAAGGATCCTTTTGAAAATTTCCATCGGCACCTTGAAGTCTACGCCAATTGATGATTAAAGCATGCCATCTAAGCCAAATCACCACTAACCAAGATACTATCATTTTGTCTAGTATATATTCTTCTTGGGTGTAGGTTCAACATAATATACTTCCACCGGAGTATTCAAGGAGAGTTCCTAAAGAACAAATGGTTGAAGATCAAATAGAGCTTTTTGCTAAGAATTCCAACTTTGGAAAAAATGACAAAAAGGTGATGTAAAGAAGAATTCTTGACAAACTCCCTTGTAATGAGAGCTTCCCAAAGGAAAAAATTGGCTGCCATGATCCAAACCTAGGTGAAGGCCATATCTCATGTGAGCTAAAAGGTAACAATGTTATCTCCTACACTCCTATAAACTTAGAATTCCATGATGTGTCTAGTAGTATCCAAGTGGATGTAGTTGATGGTTTTCTTGGAGGAGAATTTCATGAGTATCCCCTTTGTTATCTCTTGGTATTGCTAGATTTCATGAAGACCAAATTCTTGTTGTAAGTTTGCAAGCACTAGTTGATCCTAAAGATGACAAAATTGATTCTTTTCGTAAGAATGATTTGTGTCCAACTAGTTCTAGCACTTATAACTTGAATAAGGTTCCATTACCAAGTGATAAGAGTATTCACACACTAGTTTACCCTTGTAAAAACCAAGGTGTGTCTACATTAGAATGTGAGTTGCCAACAACTAGTGAGGATGTGAATGATGATTAACCTACTCATGAGTGTAGTCCACTACTTGAGCATATATGTGGTGTGTTTGATAAGTGTCAAGTTATTAATGATGTTGATGGAGTTTACCATGATATTGGAAATGATTCTTTGAGCATGTTGTATGATGAAATCCATATTGATATCTTTGCTCAAACAAACCAAGAAAAGGCACAATCAGGTGAAAATGACCTTGAATTGCTTGAATATATAGAAAACCCAAATTATGATTGGTCCTGTAAAAAGGTTTTTATGTGTGATCCCTTGTCTTCTCATGGTGATTTATCTATATATGTGGGGATTACTCTCTTAAATTAGAAAGTGGTTCATGCTTAGAAGTTCCATCTACTTCTTCTTTGTGTGTTCCCTATGTTGAGCATCCTAGTACTGATGAACTTAGAACTAGTGAGTACTTTTATAAGGGCACCATAGTTGAAGTTGATTTGTGTGACAACTTTATCCACTCTCTATTTTCCTTTGATGATGTGTATGTTATTGTAGAGAGTATGTCTTTTAGATTAGGTGAAGCCTATCGGGAAAAAAAGTGTTGTCTAGATCCATGTCTAAGGCCACTCTTTCCATTTGACCTTAGTGCAAGATGTTGATATGATGATGTTGGCACAACCACCTTGTTTCTTGGTCTACATGAGAACCAAATTATTATTCTTGAAAACCCGAAGGTAAAACTATCTTTGTCGTCTTGGGATAATGTTTCTAAATGTGCATCCTTACTTGTTACACTTGTGCTTAAATTGAGTAAATCCCAACTTGTCGATGCCAAGTTGATGTTTTACTTAAGGGGAAGAAGTCATATGTTCTTAATTGATTTAATTCCATCCTTGTGTGCCTCATATTCTATATATTTTAGACCAAGTAACCCTCTTGTATATGATAGAACCTTGGGTGATTTCTTCACACATGATTCCTTCATATACTACCTCTTTGTCTATGATGATAACTATTTTAATTTTGAATTGGTATTATGTAGAGGTAGTAAGTGTGGTGGATGGTTTCCTTGCTTGAATGATGATGATTGTAAGTTTAGTAGCCTAGTGAAAGGAGTGGGTCACCTTGGATTAACCCCTTGTCTTCTACTCCCATTTGACCCTGGAATAGTTTTGAGTTGTGGAAGGTGTAGTTTTCCTTCATACTCAATTCTTTTTGATGTTTATGCCATCCACTTCTTTATACCCTTTTATGAAAAGATTTTCATGTTAAATTTTAAAGATATGTGGGTGTATTTCAAGTGTGAGAAACCATGGGTTGATGACATCAGTGTGGTACTAATACTAACCCTTCTACCATGAGGATTGTGTGCTTGTTTTTCTATCTCTTTGGTTTTGTAAGATCTAAATTTGATGACAAATTCCTTTCATAAAGAGCACAAGGTTTACAAGGTCTTGTAGAAGGTTCAAGCTTCGGATTGTTAAAGGATCAAGTTTCAGATTTGCAAGTGCTTGAAGACCTTTTGAAACCATTACAAAGACTTGTCAAAATTGAAGAGAGAAGGAGGGATTTCTAAATCATATGGGCGCCTCAACTAAGGGTATTGTGGTATTTTAAGACCTCCCTTTTACACTCCAAAGGATCACCCTTCATTAAGGGTATTTTAGTCATTGTTATGTAATTTTATAAATAGACCTTTTAGCTTTCATTTTCATTAGTTTTGAAGAATTTATTGAGTGAAACTTAAATTGTATTTTCTTTCCTCAGTATAGGGCTTGGAAAAACCATTGTAGTGTTGGTCTTGGAAAAGACATTGAAACTAGGGTCATCATTGAGCGTGGAATCACTCTTGTTGACATTTTGTCAAGAAAGATTGGGTGCTTGAGGAGTTGATCCCTTTGTGCCCACCTAAGAATGTGGTGTTATCCTCCATTGGTGTTGTGTGTCTTGGTGTATGATACACACCTTGGTTCTATTCATTAGTGTTGGAGTATGTCTCACTAAATATCCTTTACATTTATGCACTTTTCTTTTCTTTCTTGTTGAATCCATGTGTTCTCTTCTTAATCTACTCTTCTTCTAGTTGCTGATTTTTGGTCCCTTAGGAGTAATTTCGTGTTTAGTAGTTTATTTGCTTATCAGTTATAGAATGGTAATTGTTACTATACCAAAACTCAAAAAGAGGCAAATGGTCAACCCAATTACCCTTAAAGTCAATTACCCAGGAACTTAGCATATCTACGTAGTCCATCCGTCTGAGGGTGGAAAACGGTGCTAAGGTTCACATGAGTGCCCAAAACATTCTAAAAAATGCCAAAAATTAAAAGAAAATTGCATTACTCAATCTAAAATGATGGACACGGGCGCTCCATGGAACATGACTATCTCCTGATTGACCAACTTGGCATAATCCTCTCCTGAGTATTTAGTCATCACAGGAGAGAAATGATCTAACTTAGTCATTCTATCCATAATGACGTAAAAAATTATACTTATTATAAGACGACTAAAGACCCATAAGAAAATACGTATTAATCATCTCCCACTACTATAAGGGAAACTCTATCTCTTGTAACATACCACTATGCCTCTAGTGTTCGACCATTACATGCTAAAAAGCCATACATTTAGCCACAAAATTTGCCATATCTTGTTTCATATTATTCCACCAGTAGATTTCCTTCAAGTCATGATACATCTTAGTTGCACCCGAATGAACTGTATATCTACATTCATGAGCCTCTACCAAGATTCTTTCCTGAATCTAATAAACATCAGGAACATATAACTTTCGTTGATACCTCAAGATGCCATCTCCCCCAATCTCGAAAGTCATAACCTTTTGCTGACCCATATCATCCTTAATATGCATATGCATGGAATCCAAAACCTATTTATCTTTCACCTAAGACCCAAGAGATGATTTAACGACTTCTTGAACAATTACTTTCCTATCCTCAGATTCTAAAATACGTACTCCCAAGTTATCCAATCTATGAATTTCCTTTAAAAAGCTTCTTTTCTCCCTATCAACTCAAGATAAGCGCCCTATAGATAACCTGCTAAAAGCATCACCAAAAATACTAGCTTTACCTTGATGATAATGCATATTTATGTCATAATCCTTAAGTATCTCGAAGCTCCTCCTCTGGCTAAGATTCAATTCCTTCTCGGTAAACACAAACTACAAGATCTTGTTATCTTAATAGATGTCTACATGTACACCATACAAATAATGGTGCCAAAATTTCAAAACAAAGACCACGACCGCTAAGTCTAGATTGTGAGTCGGGTAATTCCTCTCATGAAATTTAAGCTTCTTGGAAGCATAGGACACAACCTAACCATGATGCATCAAAATACAACCCAATCCCACACGAGACATATCACAATACACAATAAACCCCTCAGTACCCTCTGTTAGGGTAAAAATAAGAACAAAAGTAAACATATCCTTCAACATATCAAAGCTACCCTCATAAACATCGAACCATAAGAACTTAACCTATTTGTAAGTCAACCTTGTCAATAGAGCAGTAATAGAAAAGAAACTATCCTTAAAACTCTTACAATACCCAACAAAGCCCAAGAAGCTCCTAATGTTTGTTAGAGTTGTGGGTCTACGCCATTTCTTAACTACCTCATCTTTTTGTGGATCCACCTTGATCCCATCACCATAATCAATATAACTAAGAAAGGTCATAACACTTAGCCAAAACTCATAGTTAGAAATTTTTGTATACAATTTCTAGTCCTTATGAGTTTGCAGCACAATTAAGAGGTAATCGACATGATCCTCCTCACTCCTAGAGTACACCAAGATATCATCAATGACAACTATCAAAAACAAGTTGAAAAACTGTCTGAACACCTGATTCATAAAATCCATGAAAGCATTTGGAGTATTAGTCAACCCAAATTACATAACAAGAAACTCAAAATGGCCATACTAGGTTTGGAAAGTAGTCTTAGGTATATCAACCTCCCGAATTTTTGGCTGATGATAGCCCGAATGAAGATCACCTTAAGAGAAACACCTAGAACCTTGAAGATAGTCAAAAAGATTATCAATCTTAGAAAGAGAGTACTTATTCGTATTTCACCTTATTTAGCAGACGATAGTCTATACACATTCGAAGAGATCAATCTTTCTGTTGCAAGAAAAGTACAGGACAACCACATGGACAAACACTAGGACTATGAAACCCTTATAAAAAGATCATTTGATTTTTCCTTTAGTCCCTTTAGATCTAACAGAGCCATCCTATAAGTAGGAATAGAAATAAGGTGGGTGTCCAGTAGAATATCAATCCCAAAATCAATCTCCCGATCAGGAGAAATTCCACAAAAATTATCAGGGAAAACTTTAAGAAACTCATTAACCGCATGGAAAAATCACAAAGAAGGACTTTATTAATTATAATCCTTAACCCAAACTAGATGATACAGGAAACCTATGGAAGTCAACTTTGAGCTCTAAGATAGGAAATAAACATCCCTTTGGACAGTAAAGAACACCCCTCCAATTCAATCACCATCTAATTAGTAAATTGAAAACTATCCTTCTAGGTCCTAAAATCCAGATAAGTATAGAATGAATGGAACCAATCCATCCCAAAGATTACATCAAAATACACCGTATAAAGTTCTACCAAATCCACTAATATCTCCCTCTAAAAGATTGAAACTACATAATCCTTATAGATTTTGTAGCCACAATTGAATCACCCATAACAGTAGAAATAGAAAAGGGGTCAAAATATTTTCTGGACCAAAAAGAAAGTGCACAACCACATAAGAAGTCACATAAGACAGGGTACAACCCGAATCAAGAAAATAATAAACATCACAAGAGATGAACTATCACATGCCAGGCACAACATCGGGGGATGCCTTAAAATCTCGACGAGTTGCAAGTGCATAAAGATGATTTTGACCAATGCCGCTACAAAAAGAATTCCTCTATATCTTATTCTTAGTCCATTGTCTGGCATCTCTATCAATGTTCTACTAAACTGCACCATACTTTTAATATCTAAACTTCTTATTCTACCTCTCTCCCATCTTTACTTGCTTTTTTTCTCATCCTCCAGCTGTTGCATATAAACCACTAGCTTGGAGATATCCATATCATTGATCAACATCACAACCTTAAAATCCAAAACCAAATCACGAGACCAAAAGGAAGTAAACTTTCTCACTTAGGATCTCATGTTCGCCACTAACTCCAGAGCATACAATGTCTAAAATTTTAGAGCATACTTTTTCAGGGTCATCTTACCCTAGTTTAGATTAACAAACTCTTCAACCTTAGCTTCCCTCAACTCCTGAGGAAAGAAGTGATCAAGAAAGGCTCGTGAAACCATATCCCATAATACTGGTTTAGCATAATCACCCCTTATTTCTTCAAATTACTCATACCATTTATAAGCTATATTTTTTAATTGATATGCCGTAAACTATACATCCTAAAAATCAGTAGCATTCATCACTCGAAAAATCTTATCCACCACAGCAACGAACCCCTGAGGAAACTCCTCCTAAGCGCATGTAAAGGTTGGGGGATTCAACCTAATAAATTGGCCAACCCGAGCAACCTCAAATTAATGAGAAACAAAACTGACATGATCAGACTGCTGAGATTATGGTGCCACCAACTGAGTAAGCATATGAATAGACTAACAAAACTCCGCATTATATATCTCTCTCTAAGAAACTAATCATAAGTATCACCAGCCTAAGAAGCCCAATGAGGACTCATAAGGAAATATGGAACCCCACGTGGAGCAGCACAATCAGGAGCAGGGACCAGGGAATAGGTCTACACTCCATAAAATGAGTGAGTTCCGTTAACTTTTCCCTCAGATGTGATGGAGGTTCAAGTAGAGCTTCTAGGTATATCAAATCTTTAGGGAGGCATAGTCTGAAATGTAAATAAGACAGACATTAGATAAGTTTCAAGAAAACTAGACTCTATACCCTAAAATAAAACACAAGAAAGGTAAAAATTCCTAAATGCCTTGTAGCCTCCACTCTATAAGTGTGGCTCGCTACACATCCATAAAAGGGAATCTGCTCAACACAGCTTTGTGGACACCCAAAGACCTTGAACCATGCTCTGATACAACGTTTTTCATGGTGAAAACTATGGCCTAGTCGTGATGGGTATTTAAAGCCCACCGTGAGCCCGAGAGCACCCCTTTAGCATAACAATGATAAAATAATAAAAAAAGCAAAAGCTAACTAAATAGTAATAAGAAGGATAGATAATCAAATGTAAACTCTATGAATCAAAACAAACTACCTACCCACACTTGTCCACAAAAGCCTCTAAAATCAGATAAATCAAACTAAGTTGGGACATGCCCTCAACTATGACAAAAGTAAACAAAAATATACTATGTCAATACAGAAAAAGGCAAAATAATAGGACCTCCTAAAAGAATAAAGGCTCAACACTTCACAATAGATGCACAAGAAGACTAAATCACCTAACCCTACATAGGAGAAAAAGAAACCTTCGAACCCTACTTTATGAAATAATGTATCATCTAGGGATGATCAGTGGGGTAAGCACTGGCTTGTAACTTAGGGAAACTGATTAAATAATGCCAATGCCACAAACAAGTCAAAACCATATGCGCACCAATTAAATATACATATATAGTATGTCGGGATAGGGATAAGGGTCATAAACATAAGAATTTAAACCATTAACCTAAACTATGTAGATCACTCCATCCTAAAGGAATACACGACCTATATGGGCTTAGCTCCTCCTGCTAAACAGGTCAAGTGCGTGCTAGCTGTAAGAATTGAGGAATTCAAAAAAAGGGATAAAGAAACCAAGGTCCTAGATAACCCAAAATATAATTTATAAAGCAAGCACTTGGTCAAATAGATCCCCACGGCGGCAAACGTGGTTTCCAGTGTTAATCTCCTCGAGACTACACCTTCATGGTGAGCTACACAATTCCATTTAAGCCCAAATTAAAATAGTTTGCATGTAAACCTAACCGTTAACCTATGAGTCATATATTAAAGCATTTCCCACTTGGTATCTTCATACTAATTATTCTTGAAATCTAATATAAGTATGCCATTCTGATCCATGTTACCATTTGACTCACAGGTTTTATTTAAAAGTCCAAACCATGGCTACCAAGGGCCCTTTAAATCCATTTTAACCATTTGTCCATTAATGTCCTGAAATGGATTCATAAATTAGTTGAATTATGCAATTATCCATGTTCAAAAAGCAAATGTACAAAGTGGGTAGGGATTAATGCCATTACCAAGTCAAAAAGTAATCTATTTAGGAAACCCATGTTCCTTATTAAAATTCCCACAATAATGCACCCATTCAGTCTAAAAACAATAAATTGAAGTATAAATCATCAATTTAAAACATGAGAAAAGTAATTCAAGTTATACCAATCAAAACCCCTCAACCCAATTTCAAAACAATCAATTCAAGCCACATAGATGATGAGTAATGAATGCCAAATTATATAATTAAAGTTAGGAAATAAGACATGCCCGAAATACATAATGAATTCAAGACAATTCGAAGTTTGCGGCCAGGAGTAATGATTTCTCAAAAAACCCTTGAGTTTTTTTAGGATTTTAGTTTAAGAGAGAATGAATGGTTGATCTTTTAAAACATCAGGAAAAATGGTTATTTTATGTTTTTAAGCCTTACAAGGTGTAAAAAGATCAAAAGCCCCTTACCATAAGTGAAAAAAATAAAAGTTGGATGAATTTAATATAGAAATATAACACGGCCTTATTGCAGATGCTAGCCCTCGTGCCATACCTTGATCGCGAATGTTAACCTCTATGGCACGCCACTATCAAAGAGGCACACTACCTCAAAGTTCAAAAATAGACCAAAACCCCTTTCAAAAATTCTGAAACTTTTCCAAAACACCCTCTTAACATCCCAAAACATAATTCAAGTCAAAAATTGATGTTTCAAATGTGGGAGGGTCAAAAATAAGATTATTGAAATTTTCAAGGCCTTACAATAACAATTAAAAAGAATCCAGGCCATAAGAAACCATATATGACAATAAGAATATCCTACTAATACCACAAGAAAGCATAGTTTAGGAACAAGGTAAGCCTAACCTACCTAGACGTTGCCTATAATATGCAAAAAATCTCTACAACAGAGCTTTTCCCTTTCAACTAGCCTCTAACCACTGCCACAATATAAAAATAACATTCTTTGCATCAAGAAGAGAATATTGATACCTATGTTGTGAAATTATTCTCTGGTTCAGAAAATGAGCTAATAATCCCCCATGGGGTCTGTTTGCAGAATCACAAAATTAAAATTATCACAACATCCTCTCAGCTTAAAAAATATTTCCCCTTAAATTGGTCATAATTTAAGCTCAAAATAGCCCAAAAATATTTCCAACATCAATGAGAAAGACACAACTGAATAAAAAAATTAAAAGAATTGATAAAAAATGTTTGAGATAAATGTGATGTAATGATCACTCCACTAACTATTTCTGAGCCTTCTTAAGTAAAAATTGAGGTTTTATACTTAGAGTAATAAGCTGAAATAAAGGATATATATATATATGTAGATATATATGTATATATATATGTGTGTGTGTGTAACACCGGCAATGGATGCATAAGCAGCAAAATTACTGCTTTAGCAGTCATTACTTAAGCGCCAAGAAAGATGCTTTAGTAGACCTTAGCAAGCTGGACAACCTCTACCTAAGAGACTATCGCTTAAGTGGTCCTCTAGCGGCTGCACCAGTAGGATGGCACTAGTAAAGTTTGCTAGGTCTTAACGAACAGATGAGGTGCCTATGATTCATTTAAAAACCCATGCGTGCAAATGAACTATGCTACCCTACCAACTTTGACATTCCATAGTAAAAAAAAACCATCAAAAATTATATACAAGGTTTCTTCAAAAGAATATGGGTCCCACACCCAAGGTTCTAATTTTTACTAAAATCCACCTAATAACTTGAAAATAATCCAAAAGCCTTGGGACCCCAACCAAGGATCCCACTATCCTAAAATCAACATTTTGGAGCTAATGGAACCATCAAAATTGGAATCCAAGCCTGTTTACCTAAAGTTTTTTCCCAAGATTGTTTTCTCAATTTTAAAAAACTCCAAAATAAGAAAATGACTATAAAAAACAAACAAACTTCCTAGTAACCGAAGTGTCAGTCCCAATAAGTAATAAACAACTTGGGACATCTATAGGAAAACTCTAAATCTAGAAAAAAACATGAAAATGCAAAAAATTATCTGGAGGATCATTACAACATTGGACTTTTATATGCAAAAGTAATAAGTTAGGAAGTACCTATATGCTCAAACTATGGATATGGAGTCCATATATCATGCTTAATCTCTTAGGTAGCCTCCTAGTGGTGTATCCATTTAGCCTTAACCACTGGAATTCCCCTTAGATACAATTGTTTGACATCTTAGGCTAGAATAAAAAATGGCTCATCTATAAATATCAACCTACAATCTAACTAAATCCAGTCACACGAAAGCTCATAAAACTCACCCAAAATATAATGTCACAACTTTAATACATGGAACATTGGATTAATGGTTGAAAATACTATAAGCAATGCAAACTCATAAGCTACATCTTTTATTGTTCGAAGGATTTCGAATAGATCGATATACCTGGGGCTGAGTTTGCTCCTTTTACCAAACCTCATCATTCCTTTCAAGGTAGACACTTATAGGAAACTTAGTCATAAACTCTAACCTTCAAAAAACAAAGTTAACGATCAGCATAACTCTTCAGCCTACTCTGGGCTGACCATAACCTATCTTGAATCACCCAGATTCTGTTCAATGACTCCCAAAGTTGGTTGGTAACTTGTGGCCTTGCCTCTGAAGTCTTAAAATAACCAACTGGAGATCAATCTATTGGATAAATACTGAAAGTTCAAGCCCTATGGTGGCATCAAATATTAAAAGAAGGCCAAACAACCAATAGTCACTACCTTCTTGCTCAAGGTATCCCCTACCCCAATCGCCTTAGATGATACAAAATTGAGAGATCATAGTCCTTCATCAACTCAATCCATCTATTTTTTCTCAAATTAAGTTCATTTTGAGCCATAATATACTGGATTCTATACTGATCAGTGAATATTTCACAACAAATACCATTTAAGTAATACCTCAAAATTTTAAGAATGAAGACTATTATCGCTAACTTCAAGTCATGATTGGGATAGTTGTGCTTATGCATTTTTATGTACCAAAGCATATATTATAAGTCAGCTCAGCAATATTAGAACACAACCTAAGCCAATACTTAAAGCATCATAATATATGTTAACCCCTCCCACCCCAATTAAAAGAGGTAGAATAGAAGCTGACGTGAGAAAGTCCTTTATCTTTTGAAAGCTCACCTCACAGCTATAAGACTACTAAAATGGAACCTTCTTATTAGCCAATCTAGTAATAGATTCTACAATAGTGGAAAATCTCTCAATGAACCTCGTGTATTAGCTTGCCAAAATAATAAACTACAAAGTTCGGTTGGACGTATAGGCTGAGCCCAATCACGAATAGACTCAATATTGATTAGGTTAACTATAATATTATTCTTGGCCACTATGTGTTCTAAGAAAATTATAGAATAAATAAAAAATTCACAATTTGAGAACTTAGCATAAAGTAAATGCTTTCTTAAACTGTAGTTTATTGTCCTTAAATATTTCTCATGCTCCTCCTTAATCTTTGAATAGAGTAGGATGTCACTAATAAATACAATCACAAAGGAGTCCAAATAAAGCCTGAATATGTGTTTCATAAAGTCCATAAATGTTTTTGGGCATTGGTCAACTCAAAAGATCACCAGGAACTCATAATGTCTATAACGAGTCATAAAAGTTGACTTAGGGATATCTTCTACCCAAATACTCAACTAATGGTGTATAGAGAGTAATCTAATATTAGAAAACACTACCACACCATGAAGATCATCAAATAGATTAATTGATACAAAGCATTGATACTTATTCTTCATTGTTATCTTATTTATTTATCATTAGTTGACACATATATGCATAGGCCTATCCTTCTTCTTCAAAAACAAAATAGGAGCACCCCAATTTGAGACACTAGGCCTTATAAACCCCTTACCCAGAAAATCTTAAAGCTAATTATTTAGCTCTTTTAGCTTTGAAGAAGCCTTGTGGTAAGACACTATAGAAATAGGTCGGGTTCCTAACTCAATATCAATAGAAAACTCAATATCATACTCAGAAGGTAAGCTAGGTAGATCGGTGAAAAAGATATCAGAAAACTCATGGACAACATGTCAACCGAAGGGCCTCTCGATAATAACATCATAAACATATGCCAAATAGGTTGAAAACCCCTCGATACTAGTCTTTCAGATTGAATATAATAAATAATCACCATCAGCATATTTCTATAAGAACCTTACCTACAACCAACTGTATGACATGCATCGCTAAGGTAATAATCTAACCAAAGATCTCCAAGAATGAATGATTAGAGGATAATCGGTCCATGCCCAGAATTACATTAGAATCAACCATGTCTAGCATAATATGGTCATCCTATGTGACAACTCCCAAATTATTGCAATATATGTTTTTAAAGAATCACCTATGGGAGTAGCTACACATAAAGTCACAAATAATGTAACCCAAGACAACTCCAACAATGGTTCATAATAAAAAGACTCATAAGAATACATGGAGCCTAAATCAAATAAGGTAGAAGATGGATGATGCTAAAACCAGATCATAACTATAATAACATCATCCCAAGCCTTAACCTCCAGCCTACTAGGAATAGCATATAAATGACCTCAACTATCTCTAGATAGTGTTCCTACCCAACCACCTACCCGACCTACCTGAGCACCTCCTTTAGAATACTTGGGACCATTCCTGTGATGCTATACACTAATCTTAGTAGTGGGTGTCACTGATTTGATAAGTGAAACACTTTATATAGGTGGCTCAATCATTCCATGTTGGGGATACTCTCTGGTGAAATAACCTATTAAACCATATTAACAATATACCTCAAGCACTCTACTCTATCCAAATAGTCTAACTGACCCAGAATGGCTACCTCAGCTAGAAGACACTGACTATATAAACCTCAAAGACATCCCATTACTCTATTTTCTGAAGTGAATATAATTATGATGACCCTTATCTGAATCTTAAGTACTACTTGAACAAGACTTCTAGAAAAACATTGATATTGATACAGCTGATGTTGGGGATAACCTACCCTAAAAACCTCTACCTTTGAAATATGAGTTATTGTGGATCCCACTATAACTTCATTAATAGCGAGGCCTCTTATTGCTCTTCCTTGGGTATCATGATACATATCCTTCATAGTTTGAACATAGTTAGCAATATCCATATATGATATGCCCATAGCTACCAAATTCAAACTATTCATACGAAGTGGAAGTCTTATCCCACTAATAAAACACTATATTTTCTCATACTCAATAGGTAGTATCATAGTTGCATATCTGGCTAACTAATGAAATCTTGCCTAATACTATGACATTGACTAGACCTATGATTTAATCCTATAAATTGATCTCTCATATACTCACATCAACTATAAGGCATATACTTCTATGAAAAAGACTTAGAGAACTTAGTCTATGACATTAAAGGAGATCTAATTTGCCTAATAAAGATATAACCTCCATCACTATCTTGTTGATCTCTCAAACTAAATAATGGGGTAGTCTATATTATGCGACTAAATTAGGTCCAAATTACCCAACCTCTCCTCATAGTTGGAAGACACTTGAATGTATCCTCACTTAGGGCCCCTGCAAACCTTAGTTGAGCCAATCTAACAAACCATCCCAATATCTTCTACTCTTAAATAGTCATAGTTTGCTGGGTTGCTATAGGCTATAGAGCCATTGTTGCTAAAGGAACCTTTAATCGAAGAGACACAACTGTAGTCTATGCTCCTATACTGAGTCCACCATGAGCTACTCCATGTGCGGATATATGGGCCATAATCATAGGCTAGCCACAAAGCATACAAAATAAATATACTAAGGCATATTGAAGGATTGCTAAAGATAAAAATCTACGTGGGGCCCAGGTTATTCCCTAGCCCATCAACTATTGTGACCATAGATCCTTAGGTGCAATATTAATAACCAAATTTGGTAAAGGCTCATTATCTTATTGCCAGCTGGGGTTATAGATTTGGCCTTACCTTATCCTTGAGATTGACCTCTATCCCTAATTAGTTACTTAGCTATAAAATTAGGGTCCTATCCAATTTCAACGAATCCCATGTCCTAGCAATTTGTAAAAGAGTGAAAGAAATGAAAATTTGGAAACCAATGTAGACACAATGCATGATAATGAACCAAAAAGATGAAATTTTCCTAAGAATATCATGTAGCTCAAAAATATAGGATACTAGTTTAATCATACCAATTCCTTGGACTTTCCTAGATACTTGCTCTAGTACTAATAATATGGGTTAATCTATGCTCTATTAATTGCAGCTGGGTCTATACCCCTATGATTTTAATCCTTAAGAAGGAAATAGTTGAAATGTTTAAGATATTGAAGTATATGAGTATGTTGAGATTATGAGCTAAATTGCTGTAAATTCCAGATTTCTATATGATTTATGAATCTATATGCTATCTATTATGCATTATGATGAGTTTTAACTTGAGATTGAAATATGGGTCACTAAGCCGTACTTGAGAATTGAAATTTTATGAACAATTGTGTTATAAACACCCATGATTTGAGTATTTTGAGATTTATTGAGAAATGCTTTGACCTAATGGTCATAGAGTTTTGACATCCACTCTACTATATGATATTACAGATTTGATTGTTGGGTACTTATGAACCATGAGATTATTTTGAAAGTGGATTTTCAAGAGATCAGCGAGATAAACTAAAGGGAGTAGTATTTAGCACCGAGTTGGGTAAGTTACCACGGTTTCTTACCCCAGAACTATGTGTCATTGTAAGTTAGAGATTTTGGGACTAAGGCCGAGATGATCGAACTCGAGGCCAAGATAAGTGATCAGTGAGTTGAGCTTGGCAAGAGTATGATGCATTTCCCCAACGTGAGGTTTCTTCCTTAGGAGGATAAGATGTTGGACTAAATGTAACTCGCATGGTTTATGTCCGTTAAGAGAACCTCCCTAAACTAAAGTATTTTCCATTAAGATAGAATATTTTCCCTAAAGCTTTGAGATGAGATATTTTATAAAGTGAACGAATTGCTTTTGAGTATTTTCCAAAGAAGGAAGTAGTTTTCTCTACTAATAAAAGTTGATTATCATTTTTTAAACCAAAATCATATGATTCCGAGTTCCAAGTGTTTGAGTTCAAAATTGTTATAAGTTCTTGAGCAATAAAGAAGTTTTACTCTCCATGAGATATATGCATAAGTTGAAAGTATTGTTTAAAGCTTTCTTCATTCTATGAGTAATGAGAATAAGAGGAGACAACATATTTTTAAAGCTAAAGGATAATGACTCACGAAATTTGTGTTATATGCTTCATTCTACATGATTTATGATCTTTACATTTTGACTTATTGAAGCCATGTGAGTCATTCCAATTTTCATGCAAGATTTGATTAAAGAATATTGATATTGTTTTATGTAAATGCATACACCCCCACATACTAAGTACATTCCCAAGTCATGATCCACATATACACCTATGTTCTACATTGTTATTTAATCTAGGTTCAGGTTCTCATTCCCAGCCTCGTCAGTGATTTCTGAGTACCTTAGTCTATATCTCCACTGTGGCGAGTCCTTATGGTTGGAGGAACTATCTTCAGAAATTTTAGTATTTGAGTGTTTATGTTATTGCTTTCAGTTCAGTTTGAGTTAGTTGGGGACCTGTCCCAACGACTCTCGAGTTCATAGAGTAGTAGAGGCTTTGACAGACTAGTTATCAAATTGTGGTTGTGTTGAGATTTCTAATTTTGTGGTCATTTGGACCGAGTATTACATTTGTATTTCCTTTTATTTTATATGATAGTGCTAGTTTTTTATGTATTCCTTCTTAAATGAGTTATTATAAGAAGTGATAGGCTCAAAGGGTTAACTTTGGGCTACTTATATCCCTAAGCACTGTGTGATGTCTCGAGAGGTAATTTTGGGTCGTTACAAAATTGGTATCAGAGTCTAAGGTTTTAAAGGAGTCCTAGGGAGTCTGACAAGCCACGTTGAGTAGAGTATTGATCATCGGTGTGTAGCGTACCACATCTATGAGCAAGAGGATACAAGACATTTTAGGAAAAAGTTGTTTCTTTCTTTCAGACTTTATCGTGCCTACAGTTGTCCCTCTCATCTAATAATTTGTGCTCTTCTATTTTAGAAAATGCAACTCCGAAGAGCGAATGTTTGTAGAAATGATGATGAGCAACCCCCACCTGTTGATCCTTTGAATGAGACTGTGTCTCATGCTGAGTTTCTAGTGGCCTTTTAGGCATTAGTCCAAGATGTCACCCCTAATGTTTGGTGTAATAACCGAGCTGCAATTGCAGATCAGCAGTGAGGCGATGTAGCTACGGCTAGGATTCATGATTTCATGCGGCTGAATTTGCCAGATTCTTATGGGGTCCAAGGCAGGTAAGGACCCACAGTTGTACCTTGAGGAGGTGAGCAAGATCACACAGGTGATGTATGTTTCTAAGGATGAAAGTGTTGAGTTGGCATCTTAAAGGTTAAAGGACATAGCTTATGACTGGGTTGTATCATGAAGGAAGGGTAGAGGTGAGGATGCTGCTCCTATGACTTGGTACGTGTTCTAAGATGGATTCTTGGACAAGTTCTTCCCTCTTGAGATGAGGGAAGCAAAGATTGAGGAGTCTATGAACTTGAGGCAGGGCTCCATGATTGTTAAGGAGAACTACTTGAAGTTCAACCAGTTGGCCAAGTGTGCTCCTGATTTGATTTCTGACACCCGAGCTAGTAGGAGCAAGTTCATGATAGGTGTTTCTAGTTTAGTGCTGAAAGAGTGTAGGACAGCGATGTTGTATAGGGATATGGATTTGTCTAGGTTGATGATGTATGTAGAGTAGATAGAGGTAGATACAATTAGAAAGACAGACAAAGTGAGGGGTAACAAGAGGGCTAGATCTGAGCAGCATGAGTATAGTCATCCTAGGTTCCATGGAGGAAACTTCTATCAGTTTCAGAGACATCTGTCTATTACAGCACCTTAATCAGCTAGCTCTCCCATGCCTAGAGGCAGACATGAGCAAGAGGGAAGGTCTTTTATGTTTAGGTCGTAGAACAGTGTTGGTAACAGGCCCCGTTATCCTCCTTGTTCTAAGTGCGGTGGGGATCATCCTGGTGAGTGTTTCATGATTTGAGGGGGTTGTTTTGGTTATGCCAAGTAGGTCCACAGACTTAGAGATTGTCCGCATCCTAGGAAAGGGACCAGCGATACCCGACCTCAGGCACAGACTACTAGTACACCAGGTCCTATCCCTCATCCTACCCCTATTTAGGGTGCTTCATATAGCACTGCTGTTGGTAAGCATCAGAATAGATTCTATGCCTTACTATCCCATCAGGAGAAGGATATGCTCCGTGTCTTTTGTTTTGATGTTTATGTGTTGTTGGACCCCGGGTCAAGTCTCTCCTGTGTGACCCCACTTATAGCTGTGAAATTCAAAATGAGTCTCAAAAAGATTCCTGAACCTTTCCTACTTTCTACACTAGTAGTTGAGTTTGTTGTTGCTAAACAAATATATAGAGATTTTCCTGTTACTGTTCTTCTTAGAGTCATACTTTCTGCTTTGATAGATTTAGACATGATTGATTTTGATCTTATTCTGGGTATGGATTGGCTTTATTCTTGTTATGCATCTATAGACTATCGTACCCGTGTGGTCCCGATTCAATTCCCTGATAAGCCAGTTTTTGAGTAGTCCAGGAGTTTAGTATCTCCTAAGAGTCATTTTTCTCCTATCGTAAGGCCAAAAAGCTAATATCCAAGGGTTGAATCTATCACCTAGTTAGAGTCAAAGACACTAAGTTCAAGGGTCCAACTATTCAGTAATTAGATATTGTTAATGAGTTTCCAGATATTTTTTTGGAAGATCTCCCAAGGGTACCTCTCGATAGAGAGATAGATTTCATGATTGACCTTCTTCCTGACACTCGTCCCATTTCTATTCCGCCATACCATATGGCACCTATAGAGATTAAGGAGGTGAAAGAGCAACTCAAAAATCTTTTCGACAAAGGTTTCATAAGGCCTAGTATTTCTCTTTGGGGAGAACCTATTCTATTCGTGCGAAAGAAAGATGGTTCTTTGCATATGTGCATTGACTATCATTAGCTTAACAAGGTCACAGTAAAAAATAAGTATCCTTTTCCGAGAATTGATGACCTATTTGATCAGTTGTATAGTGCAAGTTATTTCTCCAAGATAGACCTTAGATCTGGCTAACATCAACTTAAAGTGAGGGAATGTGATATTCCAAAGATAGCCTTCCAAACTTACTATGGTCAATTTGAATTACTAGTCATGTCTTTCGGGCTATCTAATATCCCAGTAACTTTTATGGACCTTATGAATTGAGTGTTCAAGCAATATCTTCATATGTTTGTCATAGTGTTCATAAATGACATCCTTGTCTACTCCCGCAGTGAGTATGATCATGCAGTTCACCTTAGAATTGTCTTGCAAATTCTTAGAGGTCACCAGTTGTTCACTAAATTTCGTAAGTGTGAATTTTGGCTAAGGTCTTTAGCCTTTATGGGTCATATTATTTCATCCAAAGGTATTAGAGTTGATCCCCAAAAGATAAAAGCTATTAGAAATTGGCCTAGACCTATCTCTCTATCTGACATTAGAAATTTCTTGGGTCTAGCGGGCTACTACCGCTATTTTGTTGTAGGTTTCTCCTCTATTGCATCTCTCATGACTAGGTTAATCTAAAAGAAAGTTAAGTTCCAGTGTCAGATTCCTGTGAGAAGAGTTTTCAGGAGTTGAAAACTCGACTTACGTCACCCCTGTATTGACTTTACTTGATGGTACAGAAGGTTTTATGGTGTATTCTGATGCCTCTAGAATTGGTTTGGGTTGTGTGTTGATGTAAAGAGGTAAGGTTATAGCCTATGCCTCTAGAAAGTTAAAGCCACATGAAAAGAATTACCCAACCCATGTTCTTGAGTTAGCTGCTGTGGTCTTTCCTTTGAAAATCTGGAGACACTATCTTTATGGTATTCATGTTGATATGTTTACTGATCATAAGAGCCTGCAGTATGTGTTTACTTAGAGGGAGTTGAATCTTAGGTAGAAGAGGTGGTTAGAGTTGTTAAAAGACTATGATATAAGAGTGTTGTATCACCCGTGCAAGGCCAATGTAGTGGCGGATGCCCTTAGCAGATTGTGTATGGGTAGTTTTGCTCAAGTAGAGGAGGGTAAGAAAGAGTTAGCTCGTTATATGCATTTTCTAGCTAGATTGGGTGTTAGGTTTATTGATTAAGCTGCGGGGAAGTACTTTAGTGCAAAGTAGTTCTGAATCCTCTTTAGTTTTAGAAGTGAACGAGAAGCAAGATAGAGATCCTAGTTTGGTCAGACTGAAGGAGACAGTTATGGACCAAAAGGTAGAGGTTTTCTCCTAAGGGGGAGGTGGCATGTTGAGATTGTAGGGTAGTTGTACGTTCCATGTGTTGATGATCTGAGGTAGAGGATTATGGCTAAACCACATAGTGCACGGTATTCTATTTATCCCGGCACTACCAAGATGTACCGCAACTTGCGGGAAATCTATTGGTGGAATGGTATTAAGAAGGATATAGATGAGTTTGTAGCAAAGTGTACAATGTGCCAAAAGGTTAAGGTAGAAGACCAATGACCTAGTGGTGTGATGCAAGTATTTTGTATACCCACTTGGAAGTTTCGTGATTTTGTTACCTCTTTTGCGTCGTCGTCATGATTCTATTTGGGTTATTTTAGACAGGCTGACTAAGTCCGCGCACTTCTTGCCCATGCATACATCTTATACAGTTTAGGATAATGCTAGATTGTATATCTGGGAGTTAGTCAGGCTGTACAGAGTTCCCTTGTCTATCATTTTATATAGGGCTACTCAATTTACTTCTCAGTTTTGGGGGGCGTTTCAGCAGGGTCTTGGTAGCCAAGTTCTTTCGAGTTCTGCTTTTCATCCGAAGATAGATGGTTAGGTTGAGAGGACCATTCTGACACTAGAAGACATGTTGAGGGTGTGTGCTCTTGACTTGAAAGGTAGTTGGGATGAGCATTTTCCATTGATGGAGTTCGCCATAACAATAGTTACCATGCTAGAATCAGGTTGGCATCATTTGAGGCCTTGTATGGTAGAAGATGTAGATCACCCATAGTTGGTTTGAAGTGGGTGAAGTTGTCGTGATTGGGATTGAGGCAGTGTTTGAAGCTATGGAGAAAGTCAAGTTGATTACAGAAAGGTTAAAGATAGCTCAGAGTCCTCAAAAGTCATATGCCGATATGAGGAGAAGATATCTTGAATTTGAGGTGGGTAATTTCTTGTACTCTAAGATTTCACCCATGAAAGGGGTGAAAAGGTTTGGTAAAAAGGGAAAGCTTAGTCCCCGTTATGTTGGCTCGTATAGATTCTTGATTCGGGTAGGTAAATTAGCCTATGAGTTTGAGTTGCCTGCAGAGTTGTTAGCCGTTCATCCTATTTTTCATGTCTACATGCTTAAAAAGCATATTGGAGATTCTGTTGTAGTAGATCCCTCAGAGAGTGCTGATATTCAGAATAGTCTTTCATTCGATGAGATTCTTGTTGAGCTCCTAGATTTTCAAATCCGTAGACTAAGGAACAAATAGGTTTCCTTGGTCAAAGTATTGTGGCGGAACCAGTCAGTTGAGGGTGCTACTTGGGAAGAAGAAGCAAACATGCGAGCCAAGTACCCACACCTTTTTTCCGTAAGTTCATATAAATTCTAAGGTATTATTCTTCATTAATTTAGCCCTTCTAATCTAGAGTTCAGCAATATATCTATTCTTGCATGAGTTTTTGCAATTTTTGAGGTATTCAAGAGTTTAGAATGATTTTGAGACCGTTTAGCAAATTGCTTAAGCTATGTGTACTCTGTTTTCCTATGTTCCTAGTCTAACTAGCAACATTCAAGGATGAATGTTTCCAAGGGGGAGATATTGTAAGATCCCGCAAAGTTCACTTGTAGTCCGAGCCTTAGAGCGTGTCAAGTGAAGTATAATTTTGACCCTAAAAGATTGAGTAGAGACTTTCCAAGTGATTTGTGTGTAAACCATATAGAATTTTCTTAAATTTGACTTTTTTGTCATGTAGAGAATTGAATTAGCTTTCCAATGATACCAATTTTGTCCAAATTCGACATCGGGCTGAGAAGTTATGGCCGTTTTACTAAGAGTTTTCAGAACCACCTAGGTGTGACTAACGATTCAACGGACCGTCGCTCGAACCGTTGAAACCAAGGTAGTAACTTTCTTTCCTGGCCCAAGTGCGATGGCCAGGATGATGAACCATCGATGTTGTGATGGACCATCTCTGAGACCGTCGCCACTGAGGATGTATGGTCTTATCCTGGCTAACGTGTAATGGACGATTCGACGGACTGTCAAGGCTGTGATGGACCATCGCTTTGACCATCACATCGAGGCAGTGTGTTCTTTTTTCGATTGGCATGCGACAGATGATCTGATGAACCATCAGGTTAGCAACGGACCGTCACTTCGACCGTTGCAGCCCCTGTTCAGTATTTTTAACTCATTTTCTTAAAATGACTTTTTAGTCCTTCCACTCTTTTATACCCTGATATATTCTAAACGAAACAAATTGCTTCATTCATCATTAAAAACACAAGAGAGCTAGGGTTTCTCCTTCAAGATGAAATCTAAAACCCTTCTCCAAGTAATCCAAGAACTTATCATAGATTCTACAAATCGAGTTGAGATTTGAGTTCCCCAAGTTAAAGTGTTTCAAGAACCCTCTCTCAAGAGTAGGAAAAAGAGTTAGAAGAAAGCTTGTTCATCCAATTTCATCATCCAAGGTATGTGGGGTTTTGAACATGGGTAGTCCTTTCACCCTTGTGCCCAAAGGCTTATTTAAACTACAATTTTCTGCAACTCATGAGATTTTACATGAAATTGAATTAGGGCTTTTCACCCATTGTTATTGGTTGCAAGTTTTTGATGTTTTCCATGAATTGAGAGTCTAATGAGATGATTTTTACATATTTTCTTGAGAAATTACAGCTGGGTCTATACCTCCATGATTTTAATCCTTGAGAAGTTAATAGTTGAAATGTTTGAGATATTGAAGTATATGAGTATATTGAGATTATGTGCTAAATTGCTGTAAATTCTAGATTTCTATACGATTTATGAATGTTTATGCTATCTGTTGTTCATTATGATAAGTTTTAACTTGAGATTGAATTATGGGTCATTAAGCCCTACTTGAGACTTGCAATTTTATGAACTATTATGCTATAAGCACCCAATATTTGAGTATTTTGAGATTTATTGAGAAATGCTTTGACCTAATGGTGATAGAGTTTTGAAATCCACTCTACTACATGAGACTACAAATTTGATTATTTTGTTCTTATGAACCATGAGATTATTTTGAAAGTGGATTTTCATGACATGAGCAAGATAAACTAATGGGAGTAGTATTTAGCACCGAGATGGGTAAGTTACTACAATTTCTTACCCCAGAACTACGTGCCACCGTAGGTTTGAGATTTTGGGCCTAAGGCCGAGATGATTGGGCCCGAGGCCGAGATAAGTGATCACTGAGTTGAGGTTATACTCCTTGGAAATACTATGATGCTTCTCCCCAATGTGAGGTTACTTTCTTAAGAGGATAAGGCGTTGGACTCCATGTAGCTCGCATTGTTTATGTCGATTAACAGAACCTACCTAAACTAAAGTATTTCACGTTGAAATAGAATATTTTCCCTAAATCTTTGAGATAAGATATTTTCTAAAGTGAACGAATTGTTTTTGAGTATTTTCCAAAGAAGGATGTAGTTTTCTCTACTAATAGGTGTTGATCATCAGTTTTTAAACCAAAGTCATTTGATTTCGAGTTCCAAGTGTAGGAGTTCAAAAGAGTTATAAGTTATTGAGCAATAAAGAAGTTTTACTCTCCATGAGATATATGCATTAGTTGAAAGTATTGTTTAAAGCTTTCTATATCCTATGAGTAATGAGAATAAGAGCACAGAATTTTATAGCTAAAGTATAATGACTCACCAGATTTGTGTTACATGCTTCATTTTACATGATTCATGAGCTTTACATTTTGTCTTATTCAAGCAATGTGAGTTATTCCTATTTGCATGCATGATTTGATTAAAGAGTATTGATATTGTTTTATGTAAATGCATACACCCCCATATACTTAGTACATTCCCAAGTGCTGATCCACATATACGTCTATGTGCTACATTGTCTTATAATATAGGTTCAAGTTCTTATTCCCAGCCTCTTCAGTGATTTTCGAGTACCTTTGTCTACATCTGCACAGTGGTGAGTCCTCATGGTTCGAGGACCTATCTTCAGACATTTCAGTATTCGAGTGTTTATGTTATTACTTTTAGTTCAGTTTGAGTCAGTTGGGGACCTGTCCCAACGGCTCTCGAGTTCATGGAGTAGTAAAGTCTTTGTCAGACTAGTTATCAGATTGTGGTTGTGTTGAGATTTCAAGTTTGTTGGTCATTTAGACCGAGTATTACATTCAAATTTCCTTTAATTTGATATAATAGTGCTAGTGTTTTATGTATTCCTTCTTGAATAAGTTATTATGACAAGTAATAGGCTCAAAGGGTTAGCTTGGAGCTACTTGTAGCCCTTAGCATCGTGTGACATCCCAGGAGGTGATTTTGGGTTGTTACAACTAGTCTTTATATTGTATTTATAGATAGGTTGTATTAGAATATTCTTTTTGGTACCTTATTTTGTAGTCTTATTATGTTAGAAGCTCTTGTACTGACTCCACCAGGTTTTAGGACTACCTTATATATTTTACTCTCTTATTTCATTTATTTTGCATTTTTCCTCCATTTCTCTCGGTAGTCCATTACTCGTAGTTCTGAACTACTTTTTGTATTGTCTACTGGTGGGTTATAGTAGGCACCACCATGACCTGAGAAATAAAGTCGTGATAAATTGGTATCCGACTCTAGGATTACCAGTGTGTTGGTAAAACAGTTAAGTATCTGGTAGAGTCCTATAGATTGGTACAAAAGTGTTCGTAGCCTCTCTTTAGGAGGCTACAAGCATTCTTAGGAATTTTTTTTGTTAACTCCTAATCATGTGTCATGTATCTATGAGCCTTAGGAATATTTTATGAATCTATTCAGTCCCATATAGATGATGCGATATTGTCGATAAATTTTGATAAGACATCGACGCTCATTTACATAACTTTAATACATCATCGAACTAAGTAGTCAAGGATGGATGTCAGAGACCTTCTACATCAGTCAGAGGATTTGGAGAAAACTCAGGCTCTAGTAGAGATTATGACTGCTTCAACCTTTCAAGATATAGAATTAGGGATCCCAAGTCATTTTATAGATAATTCATAACTAGGGATGATATTCTATTCATCGACCAGTTCTTTGGATGGATTTGGGTTTGTTGGTGTTCAGTAGGATTCCTTACCTATTTTAGAGTATGATATTAGGTTTATTTAGTAGTCCCAACATATTTCTATGCTATATCCTTTCGAGCATGAAATGGTGCATGGATTTATTAAAGGATTAACATTTCCACTTTATTTAGTATTGGAGCATTTGATAGAAGTTGGGTATTCTTTCTCTTAGGTTATTAATTATTCTAGGTCCATAGAGAGAGCATGTATTGATACTTATAGAGATGGTCGAAAGTGGCTATGTCATTAATAGAGTGCGATTGGTGTTTCATTTGTGAGTTAGGATCCTCCTAGTGTATCTAGTGCTTTAGACTATAGGTATCTCTCAGGTTAGTCATTGTGATCACTATGGGTAAAGTTCTCATTGGACCTGGTGTAGTATTTAGTATGGATCTTCAGGCCTTGGTGGACATTTTAGATAAGAAAGAGAAGCATCTCAGAGTATTCTAAGACATTGTTTTGGTTGAGGTAATATTGTACATTGGTCTACAGTGCTTCCCAAAGGTGATCAAGTTCTTTAAGTAAAGTTATTTTATGAATCTTGCTAGGAGATGATTTAGATGCTCTATCTGAGTTTGGACTCATTCATATTTATTTTCCCTTAGGCATGTCAAAAATTTGAATTTGAAATTCATATTGATAGGTGCACTCTTATTTTGCACCTTTACCTTTTTTTATGTATGCCTATTAGGGTTCTCATACCCATCAATGGTTGAATGCCTTGGAAAGTTTATATCAATTATTGTGTCCCTTCATATAGTGTTCATGATCATACAACTACCCTTTTAAATTATTTTATTTCGTAGAGGATAGACTGGGTTGGTAATGATGTTTTTCCCTTATAGGTGTAACTTTTTGGTTTGAGTCCAAATAACCTTGGCATATTGGCCTTCTTATGGCCCTATAGTGCTACTTATTGTTGATTTTATCTTGGTACCGCCGATTCCTATATGTTGATGTCATATCATTATTGCTATTATCTTTATTATGTGATGTTAATTTATCCTCTCTTGGTATATGGCTAGTCTATTAGTATCTAGTTAGCATTCCCTTCCTCTTAATTCTTTTATTATCTTGGGTGGCTAGCTTTGTGGGATGGTTTCTCTTTTATAGTGAGGTGAGGTATGTCATTTTTCTGCTTTATTTATTGTGCTAGATCGGTTGTCGAGTGGATTATGGCACTGCAGGTAAGTAAGCTATCTATGGTTTGTTGTGGTCTTAGAGTTAGCGATTGAGTTGTCTTGCCCATTTCTGAGGTTGACTAGTTTGGGGTTCATCCTTCTAATTTGACTAGTTCATCACTAGGTATTAGTTATGATGTTGATATCGAGATGTTTTGTATTTGTATTTTATGTTTGTTGAGTTCTTCTCCTAGAGAAGGTGTGTTCTAGGTATTAGTGTGGAGTTGCATACTCTATTCTTATGGTAATATGGTCTTTGTTCTAGTGGAGTTAAAGAGTAGGAGATAGGTGATATTTACTATAATTATTTCCTAAGTTGGTGAATTGAGTGCTCATTGCCCAGATGGAGTATTGTATTTACCAATTTTGACTAACATTTCATTTTTTGAGATGCTAGAGTTTTTCTTATTACTAGTTTAATTTGCCGCCTTGGTGAGTTCTTAATTATGTTTTGGTGGTTCATTCCCTCTAAAAGATATGGAGTTGATTGCTTGTGTTTTTAGTTGTTGATTTATCCTCCATGGTGACTTTGTACTTTATCAACATTTTGGTTTTGGTTTCGGCATGATTGAACAAGGATATGTCTGATTTGGATATTACGGTCAATTGGGTATTTGGCGTCAGCTCAGACTCATTAGCTCAATTTTGGATTTAATTCCTTGGAATAATGATTTAGAGGTTATGATAGATTTCGAGTACGGATTCTTACCTATATACAAATTTTATTGGGTAGTTGAGATTGAATGGTTCAGACTTGGTACCGAGAATTTAGTTTTGACTCATAGATCATTGGTGTACACTTTGTTTTTAGATATTTCTCAGTTAGGGTTTCATCTATATGTTTGTTGACCCTACTCTATTGCTACCTATCTAGCCTTCTTTAGTTTAGGTGGATTATGGTTGATAGATGTTCAGATGGTAGTCCGATTGGCACGATATTAGTTCCTTCAATTTTGACCTTAAGTTTCTGTTTTGTCTAGATTTTGGATAATCTACTCAGCGGGAGTAGTATGTTTGAGTTGGATTCAGCATGGCTTCATCCTTGGTTGATTCAACCTCTTGGAGCGGATTATTCTGTAGTGAGTGCTTGTGTTTTGATTCCTAGATTCAAATTTTAAAGGTTATTTGGATTAGTTGTAGCATCAGCATAGATTGCAGACCTTGGTTGTCCTTATTTGTGTGCTTAGATAGGACCTGATTGTCTTATTCTTATAGTTGCCATTATGGGTTTTCATGAATCATCTTTAGTTCTTCAAAGTTAGCATGGTGTAGTAGCATGGACAGTACTTTGGTGATTTTCTTCTTAGTTTGGAGTAGATAGCTTTTTTGGAAAGGCAAAATAAGGTTAAATTTGGATTTGGAGTTGGTTGCATGACTAATGCCTTGGTTTTCCTTTGTCTTGGAAAAGATTTCATTAGATTGTGCGGGTATCAGTGTGGTGTCACTGTGTCGTTGTTGGGATTTGCATACATCACCGTTCCTTAGTTCAGTTGGTAGTTGAGGCAAAGTTTTGGTCATTTTAGAGTAAAGTGCAGAAGTTGGTTGGTAAATGGATCTTTGTGGCTAAATCCCTTGGAAGAGATGTTTCTTCTTAAAGGTTATCTAGGAAGTCATGCTCGAAGTATGCGGGCCCAGTACCTCCCCCTTTGAGCTTTTGTGATCTTTTTGTCCATTGACTTTTGTAGAGTAAAGTCATTTGAGTATTGGACATTCTAATGATCCTCCAAGTCATTTACTCAATTTTCATGCAATTTTTGCATTCTGAGCATTCCCATAGTGGCTACAGGTCATTTATGACTTGCCAGAACTGTTGATTAGGTTATCATACTGTTCTTTTGGATTTTAGGCTCATATCCCTATTTTGTAGATTTTGTTCTTTAGATTTTGATCTCGGACCAAAATTCTTAGTTGATTACCGCCGATGAAAATTTTGAAAGCACTATCAGCTCTAGAATGTTGATTTTAGGCTGGCGGTACCCTTGGTTCAGGTTCGGAGGCTCCTGGTCTCATTTTGGGCTATTAAGAAAATTATATTAAACATAGAACTAAAGGTGTGGACTTCTATACATAGTCAAAATGTCCTTGGATTAAAGTTTTTATAGTTCTATCGAATCCAGAATATCAAATTTAATATGGTAGCATATTTTTTTGTGCGTATGGGGTTTCGAACGAATCTCGAACACCCGATTGAAGTTCATTTAGGACATAGAAAAATCTAGTGCATTGGGTCACTGGTGTGACCAGTTAAGTGATAATATGATCTCTTATGCGGTGATCGCGTATGCAGCTATTTGTCCCTTAAGCAACACTAGCCATCTTGTCAGTGTTCGTATGTGCGACGCCTTGTCCTCTTAAGCGGGATCCCCGCTGATAGATCGCATAAGTTATGTCTGTGTTGCCTAAAAGATAGGATGATCTCTTAAGAGACACCTAGCACTATTTAAACCTCTTTCTCCACCCGATTGTCTATCACTTCCTCCACCATTTTTTCACCAAATTTAGAGATCAAAGAGTGAAAAAAGTGGGAAATCATCCACATAGGTTAGGGCAAGGTAACCTAACTCATCTTGGTCATTTTCCATTAATTTTTCCTTTATATTTTCATCCAAATTCTTGGTAAAATTCTTTGAAATTAGGGCTTGAATTCCTAAACTTTGAGGGTTGATTTGAGACCCAATTTGTGCCCAACTTTTAGGAACAACTTCCTTGTCCTTTGAGAGACCGCGTGACAGGTTTAATTTTTTATTCCATTCGCGGGCCCCGTAGGCCTATTCATGACTCAAAATCAAAACCAAACCTTAATATAGAAAAATGGGTCTTATTTTACCATAATGACGTGTAGATTATGATTTTGATAGCATGCAAGCATTTTGGGATCGTGGAGTAAAGAAAGATGATTGGTCGGCTATTCAAGTAATTTTGGTTTGGAATTGAGGTAGGCTTATTTCTATTATTCTTCATGAGATGGTGTATCATATATGTTGCATGTTATATCGGGATGAGAGGATGTAATTTTGAGTATAATACCATGACTCGACCAAGATTATGAGTTTGGAGGCTAGAAGGGTAATTGTCCCGTAAAGTGAAATACGTTTTATGCTTCAAAGATCATATTACCCTAGGTTACAAGAATTTTAGGTATAGTTGAGAAAAATGAACCTGTAGTATTATGTTTAATACGCCACTAAATAGATTGTAATGGTTTTTCCTAGACTATCATATTATAGTTATGTCGGATATATATGCTAACAGACCCAAGGTCGTGCTCATGATATTGGTTATATTTCATGATTTATCCTTGTGGAGGGTTGTAAGACCCTACAAAATTCTCTCCTAGTCTGAGCTTTAGAGCGTGTTCAGCGAAGTATAAATCCGGCCAAAAAAGATTGTGAAGTGACAAGTGGTGTTCGTACCTATCCTTTTTGTGAAGAATGTGGAAAAAATCACCTAGGTGCGAGTAGATCCGGTAGTGATATGTTCTTGGGATGTGGTGAGCCAGGCCACAGAATGTGGGAATGTAGATTGCTAGCTAATAAGGGTGGAGAGTTTCGTCAGCAGGGTGCCCCTTCCGGTGCCAATAATAGTCAGCGTCAGAACAGACTCTATGCGCTTCAGGATCACCATGATCAGGAAAGGTTCCTTGACATAGATTCGGGTATGTTATGATTCCTTCATCTTTATAATATCCATGGTTAAATTCTTTTCTCCCATTTTGAGCTTATATTTCAGCATGAGTCCTACATTAGTTTCAGATCTCAGACGGTCAATCATGACCTAGTTCGTAGGTGGCCCGTGCACTGCCCCAGTATTGCAGTGAAGTGTTTTTAGAGGGACATAGAGTCCCAAGGGGGAGATACCCCATCATATTATGATGCTTTCATGTCCTTAGACTCATTCAATTGTATATTCAGGCTCTCCTTACAAAGTTAACGTCGGTTGTCATTTTATAGCCAGTCATGCTTTCGAGAGTCAGTTCAGTTAGACATTCATGTATTAGATATGTATGTTCAGTAGAAAAAGTTCAGTTTTTCAGTGTATTCACTTATGCATTCATGAGAACAACTCAGTTACACATCCATACATTATATATGCATGTCTATTATGAGAATTTATCTTATGAGTAGCTTTAGTCGAGTATTCCATGCATTAGATATGCATGTCCAGTACGAGAACTGAGAATCTCAGTAGCTCCAGTTGTATAGTCATGTTTCAGATGTTCTTGTCCCGTAAGCAAGTTCAGTTGATCAGTATTCTTATCCTATCAAGCGATATTTCAGGACAAATGTTTCCAAGGGGGAGATATTGTAAGACCCCACAAAATTCTCTCGTAGTCTGAGCATTAGGGCGTGTTCAGTGAAGTGTAAATCTAGACCTAAAAGATTGAGAAGTGACTTCCCAAGTGATATATAATTTAAACCGTGTAGAATTTCCCTAATATCGATAATTTGTTGTGTACAACATTGAATAAGCTTTCCGTCGATACTAATTTCGTCAAAATACGGCATCGGACGAGGAAGTTATGACCGTTTTACAGAAAGCAGTCGGAACCGCCCAGGTGCGACGGCCGGGTTGATGGACCGTCGAGCTTCCGACGGACCTTCACCCAAACCATCTCAACCAAGGAAGTAACTACCTTTTTGTCCCAAGTACGACTGCCGATACGATGGACCATCAAGATAGCGACGGACCATCGCTAGGACCGTCGCCGCTGAAGCAGTGTGGACTCATCCTGGTCAACGTGCAATGGATGATCCAACAGACCGTTGAATTAGAGACAGACCAACCCTGATACCATCACATCGAGGCAGTGTTTTCTTTTTCTGATCGACGTACGATGGACGATCCGATGTAACGTCAGACTAGCGACAGACTATCGCTTCGACCGTCGCATCCCCCGTTTAGTATTTTTAAGTCGATTTTAAAAGGATTTTTTGGTCTTTTTCTACTCTTTTCATCCCCTATTTATATTAGATCAACGTTCACAACTTTATTTCTCATCTTTAAGATAAAAAACAAGGGTTCCCTACAAATCAAAATCCTTCTTTCTTCTTCAAGAAAAAAATCAACAAATCAAGAAATCAAGAATCTCTCTAAGAGCCTTTAAGAAAAATTTTCTTAAGGTATGAAGATGTTGATTCTTGGGTCCCTTTCATCCAAGAAGCTCAAGAACCTTTTTTTTTAAATTTCAATGATCTTATGTTATGAGTTTTCATGATTCATGTTAATTGAACTATAAGTTCATGCTATTATTGAGTTTTTAATTCATGTTTTGTTTATGAGGTTCAAGCTTTGACCCTAGTATATGATATTCATGTGATGTTCATGATAAACCCTCTTCAAGTTTCTTGTTAACTGGTGTGTTCATGTCAATGAAGTATAGAAATTATTGAATAAGGAAAGCATGTTCCCCATATGTTTGATAAAATGCTTATGTGAAAGAATAAGAGACATTATAGCATGTTGACTAGAAATCCCCAATTGTGTACAAGCCCATTCATGCCAAGTGTTTCTTGAAAAGCCTTAGTGAATGAATTGTGACATGATAGAATGAAATTCCCCAATTATGTGTTGTTCGATACATCCTAAGACTTTAATACATGCTAAGTGTTTGATGAAAGACCTTATTGAATGGAGTATGATCCAATAACATGTCTACCTATACTATCACATGTTTATGATTTCTAAATGCTTGAAGAGATGCTTTAGTTATTGTGGTGGTGAAAGAATGTCCATTATCTTGATTATTTAAGAATGACTATGTTTTACTTTTATGTTATCGAGTACAGGTGGTATTTATGCCTGAAAAATTTTTAGCAGTCTAGAGCCCGCGTCAGTTGTCTCATTAATCTCAGTCAAGCCACGATTCTAGAACTCAATGAGTTATAGAACACTATACACTCAGACAGATACAGAACATATGAAATCTCAGAAATCTCAGTAATCTCAGTATTGCTAGTATTCTAGCCTCAATTCAGTACTCAACTCAGATATAGTAGTATTTAAGTATTAAGTTTGTAACTCTGTAACATACAGTCAGATAATGAGATTTAGTAGTATTCCATCAGATACAGAACTAAGTGAATTCAGTGTAACTTAGTCAGGACATTTGATAAATATGATAAGTAACAGACTCAACTCAGTCTAAGTTTAGTTAAGAATCAGTTCAGAGTTGTTCAGTTGGGAGTAGGAGCTAGCACCGAGTGAGTGTAGGGATGGCATCTCCCCGTTAGAGAGGTAGAGTCGTCAGGAGAAATCCCTGAACTCCAGAACTGCATAGCCTGCGCAGAAGCAGAAGTCACCAGTTAGAATAAGGATTGACTATTATACTGCCTTAGGCTTGACTTCCTGTGAGGTCACCCATTATAGAGGCCTGACCAGAGTAGAGATCTTTACCCGTGGCACGGTATTGACACCCTTCCAGCGGGGGTTATAGGTTGGACCCACCAGTTCAGATTCGGGGCACGTTGGTTAAGTGAGAACTCCCACAGTTGCAGTTTCAGTATCAGTCTTCAGAGAAGAACTCAAAAATCAAGACTGTCAGATACAGTCACCTATCTTAGTAAGGAACTCAGATAGTTCCATAGATTCATGGACCTCCCACTAGATAGGCCTGGTCCCTCATAAAGCTATTAAGTATCAACATTATCAAAAGAAGAGATCACCAGTTAGATAGGCTTGATCTCAGTCTTAGATTCAGTTGAGTAATCTTATTATCAGATCTAGAGATCACCCATTAGATAGGCTTGCTCTCAGTATCAGATTTTGTTGAGTAATCTTATTATCATATCCAGAGATCACCCGTTAGATAGGCCTGATCTAGTTCTCAAACTCAGATGAGTATTCTCATTATCAGATTTAGAGATCTTCCTCTAGATAGGTTGGATCTCAGACATAATCATTTGTTATCATTGATAGTCGATTCGGGGATCATCCGTTAGAGAGGTCTGATCTAAGATTCAATCATTCGAGAGTAGCAAGCTCAGAGTTCGGTCACTTATATGAGTAGATTCAGTTAATCAGCTTCAGTTTCATCAATTTTTGAGATCACTCTCTAGATAGGACTGATCTCAACTTTAGTACTCAGTTATCGATACCAACAGATTCAGTTATTCAGTATCTCAATATTAGTAGTGAGTTTAGATGATAGTAAAGTAGTATTCGAGCTTCAGTATTCAGAGTCATGATGATTTTAGTTATGGTTTGTGCATGCATACATATGTCCTCATTCAGTACTCCTATGATTATTCAGTTAAGTAATTGTTCATGAATAAGACCTTGCATTTAGCCTTACCTCATCTTCACACTTAGTATATTCCCACGTACTGACGTATTTTCTCTATGGTGTTTTATTTTACACCATAGGTTTAGAGGCACGAGATCTAGAGTACCCTTAGCAGCTCAATCCCAGTCAACAGTAGTAGACATAACAGTGACTCCTCATCATTCGAGGATGATCCTTATTTTATTATCACTTAAAATTTAGTTTATTTTCAGTAGACGAAGTTAGTTGGGGGTATATCTCATCAACACCACAGTTCAGACAGTTTAGAGGTTTTTCAGACAGATGTAACAGTATTCAGTTTTTAGTTTTGAACCTTATGGCTAGTTTTCGCATTTATTATCTATATTATGCAGTGCTCAGGTATAGATATCAATAGAGGGTTATCTTGTGGTCCTTCGGGATAATGAGCACCGTTCAACGTTCCGGTTCAAAAAAAATTTAGGCCGTTACAAACTTATTATAAGAGCCTAAGGTTCAATAGTGTCCTAGGGAGTTTGAAAAGCCACATCTAGTAGAGACTTATACATGGTTGTGTTGCGCGCCACATTTATGTATGATAGGCTAAAAGATATTTTTAGGAGCAGTTTTCCTTCTTTCAGTGTTTATGTCGTGCGAGTGAGCATGAGCTCAAGTTTATTCTTAGTCTAATCCATCTCTTTCTTTTATTAACAGAGTATGCCACCTCAGAGGATAATGCGTCTAGTATTGATGACCAGCAACCTCAGCTAGTAGATCCTAAGAATGAGAATGTATCATATGCAGAGTTTAAGTGATGACGGCTCCAAAGTAGAGAGGCAGAGTCTTTAGGAGCAATCCGTGAACTCCAGAACTACATAGCCAACGCAGGAGCAGGAGTCAGCCATTACAATAAGGCTTGACTATTATACTGCCTTAGGCTTTACTTCCTGTGAGGTTCACCCATTATAGCGGCTTAACTAGAGTAGAGACCTTTACCCATGGCACGGTATTGACAACCTTCCAGCTGGGGTTATAGGTTGGACTCGACTAGTTTAGATTCGGGGCTTGTCGATTATGTGAGAACTCCCACAGTTGCAGTTTTAGTATCAGTCTTCAGAGTAGAGCTCAGAAATCAAGACTGTCAGATACAGTCACCTGTATCAGTAAGGAACTCAGATATTTCCATAGATTCATGGACCACCCACTAGATAGGCCCGGTTCCTTATAAAGTTATTCAGTATCAGCATTATAAGAGGACGAATATGGAGAGCCGGTAGTGATGTGTACTTTGGATGTGGTGAGACAGGACACAAAATTCGAGAATATAGATTGCTAGATAAGAGGGGTAGAGAGTTTCATCAGCATGGTTCCCCTTCTAGTGCCAATAGTGGTCAGCTTCAGAACAGACTCTATGCGCTTCAGACTCACCATGATCAGGAAAGATTCCCTGACATAGATTCGGGTATGTTCTGAGTCCTTCATCTTTATGATATGCATGGTTAAATTCTTTACTCCCATTTTGAGCCTATATTTCATCATGAGTTATGCATTAGTTTCAGATCTCAGACGGTCAATCATGACCATGTTCGTAGGTGCCCCGTGCACTGCCCCAGTATTTTAGTGAAGTGTTTTTAGAGGAACATAGAGTCCCAAGGGGGAGATACCCACTAATATTATAATGCTTTCCTGTCCTTAGACTCATTCAGTTGCATATTCAGACTCTCCTTATGAAGTTAATATCAGTTGTTATTGCATAGCCAGTCATGCTTTCGAGAGTTAGTTCAAGCAGACATTTATGCATTAGATATGAATGTTCAGTAGAAAGAGTTCATTTTTTTAGTATATTCAGGCATGAATTCATGAGAACAACTCAATTATGCATCTGTGCATCAGATATGCATGTCTATTAAGAGAATTCAGCTAATGAGTAGCTTCAGTTGAGTATTCCATGAATTAGATATGCATGTACAGTATGAGAACTCAGAATATCAGTAGCTCCAGTTTCATAGTCATGTTTCAAAAATTCTTGTCCCTTAAGGAAGTTCAGTTGATCAGTATTCTTAGCCTATCAAGAAAATGTTGATTCTTGGGTCCCTTTCATTCAAGAAGCTCAAGAATCCTTTTTTAAAATTTCAACGATCTTATGTTATGAGTTTTCATGATTAATGTGAATTGAAATTGGAGTTCATGCTATTATTGAGTTTTTAATTCATGTTTTGTTTATGAGGTTTCAAGCTTTGACCCTAGTATATGATATTCATGTGATGTTCATGAAAACCCCCTTCAAGTTTCTTGTTAAGTGATGTGTTCATGTCAATTATGTGTAGAAATTATTGAAAAATAAAAGCATTCTCCCCATATGTTTGATAAAATGCTTATGTAAAAGAATTAGAGCCATTATATGATGTTGACTAGAAATCCCCATTTGTGTGCAAGCCCATGCATGCCAAGTGTTTGTTGAAAAGCCTGAGTTAATGAATTGTGACATGATAGCATGAAATTCCCCAATTATGTGCTCTTCGATACATTCTAAGACTTTAGTACATGCTAAGTGTTTGATACAGGACCTTGTTGAATGGAGTATGAGCCAATAAAATGTCTCCCTATACTATCACATGTTTATGATTTCTAAATGCTTAAAGAGATGCTTTAGTTACTGTGGTGGCGAATGAATGTCCAGGATTTTGATTATTCAAGAATGGCTATCTTTTACTTTTATGTTATCGAGTCCTGGTAGTATTTATACCAGACAAATTTGCTGCAGCCTAGAGCCCACGACAGTTTTCTTGATATCTCAGTCAAGCCACGATTCTCAGAAATCAGTGAGTTATAGAGCTCTGTACTCTCAGACAGATACAAAACTTAAGAAATTTTAGTAATGTCAATATTGCTAGTATTCTAGCCTTAGTTTAGTACTCAACTCAGATCTAGTAGTATTCAAGTGTTCAGTTTGGAACTCAGTATCATAAAGTCAGATAATAAGATTCAGTAGTATTCTGTCAGATACAGAACCAAGTGAATTCAGTGTAACTCAGTCAGATTATTTGAGAAATATGATCAGTAACAAACTCTGCTGAGTCTAAGATCAGTTCAGAGTCTTTCAGTTGGGAGTAGGAACTAGCACCGAGTGAGTACAGGAATGGAGGCTCCTCGTTAGTGAGGAAGTGTCGTCAGGATCAATCCATGAACTCCAGAACTCTATATCCAGCGCAAGATCAGGAGTCATCCATTTGAATAAGGCTTGACTATTATACTGCCTTAGGGTTGACTTCCTCTTAGGGTTACCTATTAGAGAGGCTTGACCAGAGTAAAGGTGTTTACCCGTGGCACGGTATTGACACCCTTCCAGTTGGTGTTATAGGTTGGATCCCACCAGTTTAAACTCTGGGCATGTTGGATAAGTGAGAACTCCCACAGTTGCAGTTTTAGTATCAGTCTTCAGAGTAGAACTCAGAAATAAGGACTATCAGATATAGTCACCTGTCTCAGAAAGGAACTCAAATAGTTCTATAGATTCATGAACAACCCACTAGATAGGTCTGGTCGCTCATAAACTTATTCAGTATCAGAATTATCAGATCCAGATATCACCCGTTAGATAGGCTTGATCTCAGTTTCAAATTCAGTTAGGTAATCTCATTATTAGATCCAGAGAATACTCGTTAGATAGGCTTGATTTTAGTCTCTGATTCAGTTGAGTAATCTTATTATCAGATCCAGAGATCACCCTTTTGATAGGCCTGATCACATTCTCAAACTCATTTGAGTATTCTAATTATCAGATTTAGAGATCTTTTGCTAGATAGGTTAGATCTAAGACATAATCATTTATTTTCATTGATAGTAAATTCGAGGATCATCCATTAGAGAGGTTTGATCTCGGATTCATTAAGTCGATAGTAGCAACCTCAGAGTTCAGTCACTGATATGAGTAGATTCAGTTAATAAACTTTAGTATCATAAGTTTCAGAGATTTCTCGCTATATAGGACTGATCACAACTTCAGTACTCAGTTATCGATATCAGGAGATTTAGTTTTTTAGTATCTCGATATTAGTAGTGAGTTCAGATGATAGTAAAGTAGTATTCGAGCTTCAGTATTAAAATTCATGATGATTTCAGTTATGGTTTGTGCATTCATGAATATGTCCTCATTTAGTACTCTCGTGATTATTCAGTTAAGTAATTATTTATGCATAATACCTTGCATTTAGCCTTACCTCATCTTCAAACTCAGTACATTCCCACATACTGACGCATTTTCACTATGGTGTTTTATTTTACACCATAGGTTCAGAGGCACGAGATCTAGTATACCCTTAGCAGCTCAATCCCAGTCAGCAGCAGTAGATGTAGCAGTGAGTCCTCTTCATTCTAGGATGATTCTTATTTTATTAGAGCTTCAAATTTAGTTTATTTTCAATAGACGGAGTTAGTTGTGGGAATTTCCCATCAACTCCACAGTTTAGAGGCTTTTTTGATAGATGTATCAGTATTCAGTTTTCAATTTTGAGTATTTTTAGATGTTTTTAACCTTATGGACAGTTTCTGCATTTATTAGATATATTATGCAGTGCTTAGGTGTAGATATCAGTAGAGGGTTAGCTTATGGTCCTTCGGGATCATGAGCACCATGTGACATTCTGGTTCTAGAAAAAATCGGGTCGTTACAAACTTACTATCAGAGCCTAAGGTTTATTAGTGTTCTAGGGAGTTTGAAAGCCGAATCTAGTAGAGTCTTGTACATGGGTGTATTGCGCACCACATTTATGTACGAGAGGCTATAAGATGTTTTTAGGAGCATTTTCCCTTCTTTTAGTGTTCATGTCGTTCGAGTGAGCATGAGATCAAGTTGATCCTCAGTATAATCCATCTCTTTCTTCCATTTATAGTGTATGGATCCTCATATATATAATGCCTCTAGGGTTGGTGACCAGCCACCTCAGCCAGTAGATCCTAAGAATGAGAATGTGTCGCATGCAGAGTTTCAGGAAGCCTTTCATGTGCTAGCCTAAGATGTGACTAATGTTCTGGGTAACTGTTACGATATAGCCCTACCTCAGCAAGATGGGGGTTCCACCGCAGGCAGAATTAGAGATTTCATGAGAATGAGCTCGCTGAAATTCCTTGGGTCTGTAGCAAGTGAGGACCCACAACTTTATATTGAGAAAGTGAATAAGATCACCCAGATTATGCATGTTTCTGAGGAGGAGAGTGTAGAGTTAGAGTCCTATAGGCTGAAGTATATTGCTCACGATTGGGTTGTGATATGGATGAAGGGTAAAGGGGAGGATGAAGCTCCCATGACCTGGCAAAAGTTTCCGGATACCTTTATATATATAAGTGTTCCCCGCTAGAGATGAGATAAACTAAGGTAGAAAAGTTCTTGAACCTGAGGCAAGGCTCCATGAGAGTGAAGAAGTATTGTATTACGTTTAACCAGTTAACTGTGTATGCTCCAAATTTTATAGTTGACCCTAGAGTGAGTATGAGTAAGTTTGTGACTGGCGAGTTCGGGTTGGTGTTGAAAGAGTGTAGGACAGCTATGCTCAATAAATATATAGACCTTGCTAGACTAATGATGCATGCGCAGTAGATTGAGGTCGATAAGATGAAAGAAAGAGAGAGAGTAAGAAAGCTAGAATAGGTAGTCATAGTTTCTCTCAAGAAGGGTTACAGGGTGGTAACCGTTCTCAGCATAGTCAAATTTTTTTAGTCCCAGCTTCATCCTCAGCCAGTGTACCCGCACCAACCTTCGGGGATATCAGTCATGATGAGGAACCAGGATCCAAAGACCAAAGAAGTGCCAGTGGTGTTTGTACCTATCCTCTTTGTGAAGAATGTGGCAAGAATCACCTAGGTGTGTGTAGAGCCATTAGTGATCTATTATTTGGATGTGGTAAGCCAGGACACAGAATGCAAGAATATAGATTGCAAGATAAGATAGCTGGAGAGTTTCATCAGTAGGGTGCCCTTTCGGGTGCCAATAGTGGTCAGTGTCAGAACAGACTCTATGCCATTCAGGCTCACCATGATCAGGAAAGGTTCTCTGACATAGATTCGGGTATGTTATGAGTCCTTCATCTTTATGATATGCATGGTTAAATTCTTTGCTCCCATTTAGATCCTATATTTCAGCATGAGTCATGCATTATTTTCAAATCTCAAACGGTCAATCATGACCAAGTTCGTAGGTGCCCGGTGCACCGCTCCAGTATTTCAGTATAAAGAGTTTAGTTTTTCTGTGTATTCAGTCATGCATTCATGAGAACAACTCAGTTATGAATCCATGCATCAGATATACATGTCTATTATGAGAATTCAGCATAGGAGTAGCTTCAGTCGAGTATTCTATGCATTAGATATGCATATCCAGTATGAGAACTCAGAATATTAGTAGCTCCAGTTGCATAATCATGTTTCAGATCTTCTTGTCCCTTAAGCAAGTTTAGTTGATCAGTATTCTTAGTTTATTAAGAGATATTCGAGGATGAATGTTTCCAAGGGTGATATATTGTAATACCGTGCAAAATTCTCTCATAGTCTGAGCCTTAGAGCATGTTAAGATAAATGTAAATCCAGCCCTAAAAGATTGAGAAGTCACTTCCTAAGTGAGAAGTGACTTCCCAAGTTGATCAGTTATTCAGTATATCAGTATTAGTAGTGAGTTCAGATGATAGTAAAGTAGTATCCAAGCTTCAGTATTAAGAATCATGATGATTTCAGTTATGGTTTGTGAATTTATGCATATGTCCTCATTCAGTAGTCTCATGATTATTTAGTTTAGTAATTTTTCATGAATATTCCCTTTTATTTAGACTTACCTCATATTCATACTCAGCTCATTCCCACATACAAAAACATTTTTTCTATGGTGCTTTAATTTACACCATAGGTTCAGAGGCACGAGATCCAGAGTACCCTTAGCAGCCCAATCCCAGTCATCAACAGTAGGCGTAGTAGTGAGTCCTCTTCATTTGAGGATGATCCTTATTTTATTATCGCTTCATAGTTAGTTTAATTTCAGTAGGCAGAGTTAATTGGGGGCATATCCCATCAACTCCATAGTTCAGACAGTTTAGAGGATTTTTGGACAGATGTATTAGTATTCAGTTTATAGTTTTAAGTATTTTTAGATGTTTTGAACCTTATGTCCAGTTTCCCATTTTATTATTTATATTATGCAGTGCTCAGGTACAAATATCAGTAGAGGGTTAGCTTGTGGTCCTTCGGGATCATAAGCACCATGTGATATTTTGGTTCCAGAAAAAATTGGGTCTTTACAAACTTGGTATCATAGCCTAAGGTTCAATAGTGTCTGAGGGATTCTGAAAAGCTGCATTTAGTAGAGTCTTGTACATGGGTGTGTTTCACACCACATTTATGTACGAGAGGCTATAAGATGTTTTTAGGAGCAGTTTCCCTACTTTCGGTATTCATGTCCTGCGAGTGAGCATGAGCTCAAGTTGATCCTTAGTCTAATCCATTTTTTTCTTCTATTTACAGAGTATGCCTCCTTGTAGATATAATGCCTCTAGGGTTGGTGACCAACCACCTCAGCCAGTAGATCCTAAGAATGATAATGTGTCACATGCAGAGTTTCGGGCAACTTTTCAGGCGCTAGCCCAAGTTATGACTAATGTTCAGGGTAACCGTTAGGATGTAGCCCCAGCTCACCAAGATGGGGGTTCAGCCACAACTAGAATTAGAGATTTCATGAGAATGAGCCCGTCGGAATTCCTTGGGCCAGTGGTAGGTGAGGATCCATATCTTTATCTTGAAGAGGTAAAGAAGATCACCCAGATTATTACTCTTTCAGAGAAACATAGTATAGAGTTAGCATCCTATAGGATGAATAATATTGCTCATAATTGGGAAGTGATGTGAAAGAAAGGTAGAGGGGAGGATGCAACTCCTGTGACTTGGCAAGAGTTTTAGGATGCCTTTTTAGATAAGTTTTTCCTATAACAGATGAGAGAAACTAAGGTAGAAAAGTTCATGAACCTGAGGCAAGGATCTATGAAGGTGAAGGAGAATTGTCTTATGTTTAACCAGTTAGCTAAGTATGCTCCCGATTTGATATTTGACCCTAGAGCGAGTATGAGTAAGTTTTTGATTGGCATGTCTGGGTTGGTGTTGAAAGAGTGTAGAACTGCTATACTTAATAGAGATATGGACCTTGCAAGACTAATAATGCATACGCAGCAGATTAAGGCCGATATGATGAAAGAAAGAGAGAGACTGGGTAAGAAAACCAGAATAGGTAGTCATAGTTTATCTTAGGAAGGGTCATGGGGTTGTAACCGTTCTATGTATAGTTAGAAGTTTTCTATCCCATCTCCATCCTCAGCTACTGTACCTTCACCAATATTTGGGGATGCCAGTCATGATGGAGAGCCAGGCTCCAAATCCCAGAGTAGTGCTAGCGGTGTTCGTACCTATCCTCTTTAGGAAGAATGTGGCAATAAAATTACCTAGGTGTGTGTAGAGTTGGTTGTGATGTGTGATTTGGAGGTGGTGATCCAGGACATAGAATACGAGAATGTAGATTGCTAGCTAAGGGGGGTAGAGAGTTTCATCTGCAGGGTGCCCCTTCAGGTGCCAATAGTGGTCAGTGTCAGAACAGACTCTATGCGCTTCAGGCTTACCTTGATCAGGAAAAGTTCCCTGACATAGATTCGGGTATGTTATGAGTCCTTCATCTTTATGATATGCATGGTTAAATTCTTCGCTCCCATTTTGAGCCTATATTTCAGCATGAGTCATGCATTAGTTTCAAATCTCAGACAGTCAATTATGACCAAGTTTGCAGGAGCCCTGTGCACCACCCCAGTATTTCAACAAAGTGCTTTTAGAGGGACATAGAGTCCCAAGGGGAAGATACCCATAATATTATGATGCTTTCATATCCTTAGACTTATTCAGTTGCATTTTCAGACTCTCCTTACGAAGTTAACATCAGTTGTCATTGCATAGCCAATCATGCTTTTGAGAGTCAGTTCAGTCAGACATTTATGCATTAGATATGCATGTTCAGTAGAAAAAGTTTAATTTTTCAGTGTATTCAGACATGCAATCATGAGAACAACTCAGTTACGCATCCATGCATCAGATATGGATGTCTATTATGAAAATTCATCTTATGAGTAGCTTCAGTCATGTATTCCATGCATTAGATATGTATGTCAAGTATGAGAACTCAAAATATAGGTAGCTCCAGTTGCATGGTAATGTCTCAAATGTTCTTGTCAAGCGATATTCGAGGATGAATGTTTCCAAAGGTGAGATATTGTAAGACCTAGCAAAATTCTCTCGTAGTCTGACGTTAGAGCGTGTTCATCGAAGTGTAAATCCGGCCCTAAAAAATTGAGAAGTGACTTCCCAATTCCAAAATATTTTAAACCTTGTAGAATTTCCCTAATAGATAATTGAATAAGCTTTCCATTGATACTAAATTCATCAAAATCCGGCATCAAACGAAGAAGTTATGGCCATTTTACAGAAAGCAGTCAGAACCGCCTAGGTGCGACAGACGGGTTGACGGACCGTAGAGATTGGGATGGAACGTTGGACAGACCATCGTAACCTAGGCAGTAACTCCCTTTTCTAGACCAAGTTCGATGGCCGAGATGATGGACCGTCAAGTTAGAGATGGACCATTGCTAGGACCGTCTTCACTGAAGTAGTGTGGCCTCATCCTAATTAACGTACGATGGACGATCCAATGGATCGTCGTTGATACCATCACATCAAGTTAGTGTATTCTTTTTTTTGACACGTGCGACGGACGATCCGACGGACCGTCAGACTAGCGATGGACCATCGCTTCGACTGTCGTAGCACCCGTTCAATAATTTTCACTCGATTTTAACAGGAATTTTTGTTCTTTTCCAGCTCTTTTCATCCCCTATTTATATCTGATCAAGTCTCACAACTTTATTTCTCATCTTCAACATCAAAAACTAGGGTTTTCTACAAATCAAAACCCTTCTTTCTTCTTCAAGAAAAAAATCTAAAAATTAAGAAATCAAGAAACTCTCCAAGATTCTTCAAAAAAGAGTTTCCTAAGGTATGCAGATGTTTATTCTTAGGTCCCTTTCATCCAAGACGCTCAAGAACCCTTTTTAAAATTTCAAAGATCATATGTTATGAGTTTTCATGATTCATGTGAATTGTAATTTGAGTTCATGCTATTATTGAGTTTTTAATTCATGTTTTGTTTATGAGATTCCAAGATTTGACCCTAGTATATGAAATTCATGTGATGTTCATGATAAACCCTCTTCTAGTTGATTTTTAAGTGATGTGTTCATGTCAATTAAGTGTAGAAATTGCTGAATAAGAAAACCATGCTCCCCATGTGTTTGATAAAATGCTTATGTGAAAGAATTAGAGACATTGTAGCATGTTGACTAGAAATCCCCAATTGGGTGCAAGACCATGCATGACAAGTGGTTGTTGATAAGCCTTAGTGAATGAATTATTACATGATAGCATGAAATTCACCAATTATGTGCTATTTGATACATTTTAAGACTTTAATACATTCTAAGTGTTTGATGCAGGACCTTGTTGAATGGAGTATTAGCCAATAGCATGTCTCCCTATACAATCACATGTTTTTGGTTTCTAAATGCTTGAAGAGATGCTTTAGTTATTGTGGTGGTGAATAAATGTCCATGATCTTGATTATTCAAGAATGGCTATGTTTTACTTTTATGTTATCGAGTCTTGGTGGTATTTAAACATGAAAAATTTGCTGTAGTCTAGGGCCCACATAAGTTTTATTGATAATCTCAGTCAAGTCACGAATCTTAGAAATCAGTGAGTTATACAACTCTGTACTCTCAGACAGATACAAAACTTAAGAAATCTCAAAAATCTTAGTAATCTCAGTATTGCTAGTATTCTATCCTCTTTTCAGTACTCAACTCAGATCTAGTAGTATTTAAGTGTTTAGTTCGAAACTGAGTATCATGCAGTCAGATAACACAATTCAGTAGTATTTCGTCAAATACAGAACAAAGTGAATTCGGCGTATCTTAGTCAGATCATTCGAGAAATATGATCAGTAATAGACTCAACTCAGTCTAATTTTAGCTAAGAATCAGTTTAGAGTCTTTGCGTTGTAAGTGAGAGCTAGCACCGAGCAAGTACAGGGATGACAGCTCCCTATTAGAGAGTCTTGACCATAGTAGAGGTCTTTACCCATGTCTCTGTATTGACACCCTTCCAGATGGGGTTATAGGTTTTACCCCACCAGTTCAGATTTAGGGCATGTTGGTTAAGTGAGAACTCCCACAGTTGCAGTTTCAGTATCTGTCTTCAGAGAAGAAGTTAGAAATCAAGACTGTTAGACACAGTCACATATCTCAGTAAGGATCTCAGACAGTTCCCTTGATTCATGGACCACCAGCTTGATAGTCCTAGTCCCTCATAAAGAATTCAGTATCAACATTATCAGATCCACAGATCACCTATTAGATATGCTTGATCTCAAACTCAGATTTGATTGAGTAATCTCATTATCATATCTAGAGATCACCCATTTGATAGGCTTGATCTCAGTCTCAGATTCAGTTAAGTAATCTCAATATCAAATCCATAGATCACCCGTTAGATAGGCCTGATCTCATTCTCAGACTCATTTAAGTATTCTCATTATCAGATTTTTAGATCTTCCACTGGATAGGTTGGATCTAAGACATAATCATTTCTTATCATGGATAGTAGATTCAGGGATCATCCATTAGAGAGGTTTGATCTCAGATTCAGTCAGTCGATCATTGCAAGCTCAGAGTTCAATCACTAATATGGGTAGATTAAGTTAATCAACTTTAGTATCATCATTTTTGAGATCACTCACTATATAGGACTGATCTCAACTTCTGTACTCATTTATCGATATCAGGCGATTTAGTTATTTGGTATCTCAATATTAGTAGTGAGTTGAGATTACAATAAAGTAGTATCCAAGCTTCAGTATTTAGAGTAATGAATATTTCAGTTATGGTTTGTGCATACATGCGTATGTCCTCATTCATTACTCTCATGATTATTTAGTTAAGTAATTTTTCATGAATAAGCCCTTACATTTAGCCTTACCACATCTTCATACTCAGTACATTCCTACGTACTGACACATTTGTGCTATGGTGTTTTATTTTACACCATAGGTTCAGAGGAATGAGATCTAGAGTACCCTTAGTAGCTCAGTCCCAGTTAAAAACAGTAGATGTAGCAGTGAGTCCTCTTCATTTGAGGATGATCCTTATTTTATTATCTCTTTAGATTTAATTGATTTTTATTTAACGAAGTTAGTTGGGGGCATGTCCCATCAACTCCACAGGTCAGACAGTTTAGAGGATTTTTGGATTGATGTATCAATATTCAGTTTATAGTTTTGAGTATTTTTAGATGTTTTGAACCTTATGGCCAGTTTCTTCTTTTATTATCTATATTATGCAATGCTCAGGTACAAATATCAGTAAAGTTTTAGCTTGTTGTCCTTCGGGATCATAAGCACCATGTGATATTCCGGTTCTAGGAAAAATTAGGTCGTTACAAACTTGGTATCAGAGCCTAAGGTTCAATAGTGTCCTAGGGAGTCTGCAAAGCCGCATCTAGTAGAGTCTTGTACATGGGTGTGTTGCGCACCACATTTATGTATGAGAGGCTATAAGATGTTTTTAGGAGCAGTTTCCCTACTTTTGGTATTCATGTCGTGCGATTGAGCATGAGCTCAAGTTGATCCTTAGTCTTATCCATCACTTTCTTCCATTTATCAAGTATACCTCTTCGTAGAGATAATGCCTCTAGGGTTGGTGACCAGCCACCTCAGCCAGTAGATTCTAAGAATGAAAATATGTCACATGTAGAGTTTCGGGCATCTTTTCAGGCGCTAGCCCACACTGTGACTAATGGTTAGGGTAACCGTCAGGTTGTAGCCCCACCTTAGAAAGATGAGAGTTCAGCTGCAGCAATAATTAGAGATTTTATGAGAATGAACCCGCCGAAATTCCTTGGGCCAGTAGCAGGTAAGGACCCACAACTTTATCTGGAGAAGGTAAAAAAGATCACCTAGATTATTCATATTTCTAAGGAGGAGAGTGTAGAGTTAGTGTCCTATAGGATGAAGGATATTGCTCATAATTGGGTTTTGATGTGGAAAAGGGTAGAGGAGAGGATGCAAATCTCGTGACTTGGTAAGAGTTTCAGGATGCCTTTTAAAATAAGTTTTCCCCACTACAGATGAGAGAAGCTAAGGTAGAAACGTTCATGAACCTGTAGGAAGGCTACATGACACTGAAGGAGAATTGTCTTAAGTTTAACTAGTTAGCTAAGTATGCTACTGATTTGATAGATGACCCTAGAGAGAGTATGTGTAAGTTTGTGACTGGCATGTCCAGGTTGGTTTTGAAAGAGTGTAGGACTTCTATGCTTAATAAAGATAAAGAACTTTCAAGACTAATGATGCATGCATAGCAGATTGAGGCCGATAAGATGAAAGAAACAAAGAGAGTGTGTAAGAAAGCCAGAACAGGTAGTCATAGTTTCTCTTAGGAAGGGTCACAGGGTGGTAACCATTCTCAATATAGTCAGAAGTTTTCAGTCCTAACTCCATCTTCTGCTAGTGTACTCGCACCAACATTTGAGGATATCAGTCATGATAGGGCGCTAGGCTCCAAACCCCAGAGTAGTGTTAGTGGTGTTCGTACCTATCCTCTTTCTGAAGAATGTGGCAAGAATCACCTAGGTGCATGTAGAGCCATCAGTGATGTGTGCTTTGGATGTGGTGATCCATACCACAGAATGTGAGAATGTAGATTGCTATCTAAGAGAGGTAGAGAGTTTTGTCAGCAGGGTGCCCCTTCCGGTGCCAATAGTGGTCAGCGTCAGAATAGACTCTCAGTGCTTCAGGCTCACCATGATCAAGAAAGGTTCCCTGACATAGATTCAGGTATGTAATGAGTCCTTCATCTTTATGATATGAATGGTTAAATTCTTTGCTCCCATTTTGAGCCTATATTTCAGCTTGAGTCATCCATTAGTTTCATATCTCAGACGGTTAATCATGACCAAGTTCGTAGGTGCCCAGTGCTCCGCCCTAGTATTTCAATAAAGTGGTTTTAGAGGGACATAGAGTCCCAAGGGGAAGATACCCCATAATATTACGATGCTTTCATGTCCTTAGACTTATTCAGTTGTATGTTCAGACTCTCCTTATGAAGTTAATATTAGTTGACATTGCATAGCCAGTCATGCTTTTGAGAGTCAGTTCAGTCAGACATTCATGCATTAGATATGGATGTTCAGTAGAAAGAGTTTAATTTTTCAGTGTATTCAGTCATGCATTTAGAAGAACAACTCAGTTACGCATCCATACATATGATAGACATGTCTATTATGAAAATTTAGGTTATGAGTAGCTTCATTCAAGTATTCCAAGCAATAGATATGTATGTCAAGTATGAGAACTTAGAATATTAGTAGCTCCAGTTGAATAGTAATGTTTCAGATGTTCTTGTCCCTTAAGAAAGTTTAGTTGATCAGTATTCTAAGCCTATCAAGTGATATTCGAGGATGAATGTTTCCAAGGGTGAGATATTGTAAGACCCTGCAATATTCTCTCGTAGTCTGAGCCATAGAGCGTGTTCATCGAAGTATAAATCCGGCCCTAAAATATTGAGAAGTGACTTCCCAAGTGTGAAATATTTTAAATCGTGTAGAATTTCCCTAATATTGACTTTTTGTCAAAATTGAAAAATCTTTCTATCGTTACTAATTTTGTCAAAATACGACATCAAACGAGGAAGTTATGGCCGTTTTACAGAAAGCAGCCGAAACCGCCTAGGTGCGATGACCGGGTTGACGGACCTTTGAGATTGGGATGGACTGTCATCCATACCATCATAACCAAGTAAGTAACTCCATTTTCTAGCCTAAGTGCGATGTCCGAGATGTCGGACCATCAATCTAGCGATGGACCATCGCTAGGATCGTCGTCGATGAAGTAGTGTGGGCTCATCCAGGTCAACGTATGATGGATGATCCGATGGATCATCGTTGATACCATCGTATCAAGGCAGCGTATTCTTTTTCTGACCAGCGTGCGACAGACTATCCGATGGAAAGTCAGACTAGTGACGGACCGTTGCTTCGATCGTCGCAGCCCCCATTCACTATTGATGTTTTGATTCCTGAAAAAATTGGGTCGTAACAAACTTGGTATCAGAGCCTAAGGTTCAATTGTGTCCTAGGGATTCTAAAAAGCCCCATACAGTAGAGTCTTGTACATAGGTATGTTGCATGTCACATTTATGTATGAGAGGCTATAAGATGTTTTTAGAAGCAGTTTCCCTAATTATGGTATTCATGTCGTGCGAGTGAGCATGTGCTCAAGTTGATCCTCAGTGTAATCCATCTTTTTCTTCTATTTAAATAGTATGCCTCCTCATAGAGATAATGCCTCTAGGGTTGGTGACCAGCCACCTCAGCTAGTAGATCCTAAGAATGAGAATGTGTCACAAACAGAGTTTCAGGCAGCTTTTCAGGCGCTAGCCCAAGCTGTGACTAATGTTCAGGGTAACCTTCAGGCTATAGCCAGACCTCAGCAAGATGGGAGTTCATCCGGAGCTAGAATTAGAGATTTCATGAGAATGAGCCTTTCGGAATTCCTTGGTCCAGTAGCATGTGAGGACCCATAACTTTATCTTGAGGAGGTGAAGAAGATCACCCAGCTTATGCATATTTTTGAGGAGGAGAGTGTAGATTTAGCATCATATAGGCTAAAGGATATTGCTCATAATTGGGTAGTGATATGGAAGAAAGGTAGAGGGGAGGATGAAACTCCCATGACTTGGCAAGAATTTTAGGATGCCTTTTTAGATAAGTTTTTCCTACTAGAGATGAGAGAAGCTAAGGTAAAAAAAATCATGATTCTGAGACAAGGCTCCATGACAGTGAAGGAGAATTGTCTTAAGTTTAACCAGTTATCTAAGTATGCTCCCAATATGATAGCTAACCCTAGAGAGAGTATGAGTATGTTTGCGACTAGTGTGTTTGAGTTAGTGTTAAAAAAGTGTAGGAATACTATACTTCATAGAGATTTGGACCTTGCTAGACTAATTATGCATGCACAACAGATTTAGGCTGATAAAATGAAAGAAAGAGAGAGTGTGAGTAAGAAAGCTAGAACATTTAGTCATAGTTTCTCTCAGGAAGGGTCACAGGGTGGTAACCGTTCTCAGTATAGTCAGAAGTTTTTGGTCCCAGCTCCATCCTCAGCTAGTGTACCTGCCCCAATATTCAGGGATGTCAGTCATGATGAGATGCTAGGATCCAAAGCCCAGAGTAGTGCTGTGGTGTTCGTACATAACCTCTTTATGAAGAATGTGGAAAGAATCACCTAGGTGCATGTAGGGCCGTTAGTGATGTGCACTTTGGATGTGTTGATCCAGACCACAAAATGCGAGAATGTAGATTACTAGCTAAGAAAGGTAGAGAGTTTGGTTAGAAGGGTTCCACAGATTGCTAGCTAAGAGGGGTAGAGAGTTTGGTCAGTAGGGTGCTACTTCTGGTGCTAATTGTGGTCAGCGTCAAAATAGACTCTATGCGCTTCAGGTTCACCATGATCAGGAAAGGTTCCTTGATATAAATTTGGGTATGTTATGAGTCCTTCATCTTTATGATATTCATGGTTAAATTCTTTGATACCATTTTGAGCCTATATTTTAGTATGAGTCATGCATTAGTTTCAGATCTTAGATGCTCAATCATGACCATATTCGTAGGTACCCCGTGCATCGCCCCAGTATTTCAGCGATGTGTTTTTAGAGGTACATAGAGTCCCATGGGTGAGATACCCTATAATATTACGATTCTTTCATGTACTTAGACTCATTCAGTTGCATTTTCAAACTCTCCTTAAGAAGTTAACATCAGTTGTCATTGCATAGCCAGTCATCCTTTCGAGATTCAGTTCAGTCAGATATTCATGTATTAGATATGCATGTTCAATAGAAAGAGTTCAATTTTTCCGTATATTCAGTCATGCATTCATGAGAACAACTCATTTACGCATCCATTCATCATATATGCATGCCTATTATGAAAATTCAGCTTATGAGTAGTTTCAATCAAGTATTCCATGCATTAGATATGTATGCCAAGTATGAGAACTCAGAATATCAGTAGCTCCAGTTGCATAGTAATGTTTCAGATGTTCTTGTCCCTTAAGAAATTTCAGTTGATCATTATTCTTAGCCTATAAAGTGATATTCAAGGATGAATATTTCCAAGGGTGAGATATTGTAATACCCCAAAAAATTCTCTCGTAGTTTGAGCCTTAGAGCATTTTCATCGAAGTGTAAATCCAGCCCTAAAAGATTAAGAAGTGACTTCCCAATTGTGAAATATTTTAAACCGTGTAGAATTTCCCTAATATTAATTTTTTTTCATGTATAAAATTGAATAATCTTTCCGTTGATAATAATTTCGTCAAAATCCGGCATCGAACGAGGAAGTTATGGCCGTTTTATAAAAAATAGTCGGAACTGACTAGGTGCGACGACCGGGTTGATGGACCATCGATCTTGCGATAGACCATCACCCTGACCGTTATAACAAAGGCAGTAACTCCCTTTTTTGGCCTAAGTGCGATGTTCGATATGAAGGACCATCAAGCTAGCGACAGACTATCGCTAGGACCGTCGTCACTGAAGCAGTGTAGCCTCATCCTGGTCAACCTGCGACGCACGATCCGATGGACCGTTGTGTTTGTGAAGGACCGTCGTTGATACCTTCACATCAAGGAAGTGTATTCTCTTTCTGACCGACGTGCGACGGAAGATCCGACAGATCGTCAGACTAGTGACGGACCATAGCTTCGACCATCGCAGCCCCCGTTCAGTATTTTTAAGTCGATTTTAAAAGGAATTTTTGGTCTTGTACCACTTTTTTCATCCCCTATTTATATCCGATGAAGGCTCACAACTTCATTTCTTATCTTCAACATAAAAAACTAGGGTTTCCTAAAAATCAAAACCCTTCTTTCTTCTTCAAGAAAAAAAATCAAGAAATCAAGAATCTCTCCAAGAGTCTTCAAGAAAGAGTTTCCTAAGGTATGCATATGTTGATTCTTGGGTCCCTTTCATCCAAGAAGCTCAAGAGCCATTTTTTTTAATTTCTAAGAACTTATGATATGAGTTTTCATGATTCATGTAAATTGAAATTGGAGTTCACGCTATTATTTAGTTTTTAATTCATGTTTTGTTGATGAGGTTTCAAGATTTGACCCTATTATATGATATTCATGTGATGTTCATGACAAACCCTCTTCAAGTTACTTGTTAAGTGATGTGTTCATGTCAATTAAGTGTAGAAATTGTTGAATAAGCAATGCATGCTCCCCATATGTTTGATAAAATGCTTATGTGAAAGAATTAGAGACATTATAGCAAGTTGACTAGAAATACCCAATTGTGTACAAGCCCATTCATGCCAAGTGTTTCTTGAAAAGCCTTAGTGAATGAATTGTGACATGATAGAATGAAATTCCCCAATTATGTGTTGTTCGATACATCCTAAGACTTTAATACATGCTAAGTGTTTGATGAAAGACCTTATTGAATGGAGTATGATCCAATAACATGTATCCCTATTCTATCACATGATTATGATTTTTAAATGCTTGAAGAGATTCTTTAGTTATTGTGGTGGTTAATGAATGTCCATGATCTTGATTATTCAAAAATGGCTATGTTTTACTTTTATGTTATCGATTCCTGGTGGTATTTATACCCGACAAATTAGATGCAGTGTAGAGCCCTTATCAATTTTCTCGATAATATTAGTCAAGCCACGAATCTCAGAACTCAGTGAGTTGTAGAACTCTGTACACTCTGACAGATATAGAACTGAAGAAATCTCACAAATCTCAGTAATCTAAGTATTTCTAGTATTCTATCCTCAGTTCAGTACTAAGCTCAGATCTAGTAGTATTTAGTTGTTCAGTTCGGAACTTAGTATCATGTAGTAAGATAATGAGATTCAGTAGTATTCCGTCAGATAAGGAACCAAGTGAATTCAACATAACTCAGTCAGATCATTCGAGAAATATGATCAGTAATAGACTCAGTTCAGTCTAAGTTGAATTAAGAATCAGTTCAGAGTCTTTTAGTTGGGAGTAGGATCTAACACCGAATGAGTGCAGGGATGGCGGCTCCCCATTAAAGATGCAGAGTTTTTAGGAGAAATACCCGAACTCCAGAACTACATAGCCAGTGCAGGAGAAGGAGTCATCTATTAGAATAAGTCTTGACTATTATACTGCCTTAAGCTTGACTCTCTATGAGGGTCACCCATTAGAGAGGCTTGACCAAAGTAGATTTCTTTACCTGTGGAATGATATTGACACCCTTCCAGCTGGGGTTATAGGTTGGACCCCACAAGTCCATATTCAGGGCATGTCGGTTAAGTGAGAACTCCCACAGTTGCAGTTTTAGTATCAGTCTTATGAGTAGAACTCAGAAATCAAGACTGTTCGATACAGTCACATGTCTCAGTAAGGAACTTATATAGTTCTATAGATTTATCGACCACCCACTAGATAGGCCTGGTCCTTCATGAAGTTATTCAGTAGTAGCATTATTAGATCCAGAGATCACCCGTTAGATAGGCCTGATCTCAGTCTCAGATTCAGTTGAGTGATCTCATTATTAAATCTAGAGATCACCCGTTAGATAGGCTTGATCTTAGTCTCAGATTCAGTTGAGTAATCAAAATATCAGTTCCAGAGATCACCCGTTAGATAGGCCTAAACTCGTTCTCAGACTCATTGAAGTATTCTCAATATCAGATTTAGAGATCTTTCACTAGATAGGTTGGATCTAAGACATAATTATTTCTTATCATTGATAGTAGATTCAAGGATCATTCGTTAGAGAGGTTTGATCTATGATTCAGTAAACTGATAGTAGCAAGCTCAGAGTTCAATCACTGATATGAGTAGATTTAGTTAATCAGCTTCAGTATCATCAGTTTTTGAGATCACTCGCTATATAGAATTGATCTCCACTTTAGTACTCAGTTATTGATATCAAGAGATTTAGTTATTCTGTATCTCAGTATTAGTAGTGAGTTCAGATGCCAATAAAGTAGTATTTGAGCTTTAGTATTTAAAGTCACGATGATTTCAATTATGGTTCGTGCATTCATGCATATGTCCTCATTTAGTACTCTCATGATTATTCAGTTAAGTAATTGTTCATGCATAAGCCCTTGAATTTAGACTTACTTCATCTTCATACTCAGTACATTCCTACGTACTGATGCATTTGTGCTATGGTGTTTTATTTTACACCATAGATTTAGATGCACGAGATACATAGTACCCTTAACAGCTCAGTCCCAATCAGCAGTAGTAGATGTAGTAGTGCGTCCTCTTTATTCGAGGATGACCCTTATTTTATTATTGCTTCATATTTATTTTATTTTTAGTAGACGGAGTTTTTTGGGGGAATGTCCCATTAACTCCACAGTATAAACAATTTAGAGGCTTTTAAGACAAATGTATCAGTATTCGGTTTTCATTTTTGAGTAATTTTAGATGTTTTGAACCTTATAGTCAGTTTCCACATTTATTATCTATATTATGTAGTTATAAGGTATAGATATTAGTAGAGGGTTAGCTTGTGGTCCTTCGGGATCATGAGCACCGTGTGAAGTTTCAGTTCAAGAAAAAATTGGGTCATTACAAAGGTGTGGTTTAGTTCATTGACATTTAGTTGTTTATTATGATGATTAAAATTATATTGTTTGGATACTTATAATGTCATTCATATATTTGATACCTTCTTGCTTGCTGAAAGTAAATGGTACGATCTCAACTAAAATATGATTTTCTACTCTTTTTCTTAAAAGAAAATATTCCCACGTTTCACTTTTAAAATGGATTTTTTCTTAACGATAACCGTACCATATTTATGAATAACCTATGACAATAGAGATTTAAAATGATGTTTTAAAGATTTGACTGAGATAAATTCTCTTTTAACTATTATTTACCTCGGTTCTAGCCATGGTTCTAGCCATACATTTATATATGGACATACAAATTTACACTATCTTAGCCATGGTTCTATCCATGCATTTATATATATATATATATAAGCGTATTGCTTATACTGGACTTGATTATGCACCGGTTCAATACCGACAATTGATTATTATGATGTTAATGATATGAGCACCAATTCTAGTTCGATGATTGATGATAATATTGATGAAGTCCGATTATACATTGGGTTACCTTATGATACCTGGATCAGTTATGGTATTGTGAATTCTTTTTGTATTCATCCTTACATGTGCATGGCCTTTCACCAGTATGCCCTATATCTATCATCTTTTAAGGGGTTTACATAGGTATAGGTATAAATGTTATTTCTTAAGTATTGATTGAACCTTCTAAGTCTATGTCGGTAGTGTTTATAAAAGCCTCAATTAGGTATTATATGTTCGGATGAGCTGGTTAATCACATGGTTTTTGTTATTATTCTTATTATGTATGGTTAACGATAGGTTGGTCAGTGATCTGTTATCGAGATTTAAGGTATGATTATAATTCTTTTCAATAATGGTTATTTCATTATGGATAATTATCTCAAGTTTAAACATATGGATTAGAGCCCTAATTAGGTTAGTACTAGCTCCTACTACAATTATGAGCCCTTAGAATGCTAGTATGACTACTCTATGTTGTACCTTGAGTTAGCCTCATCGTGTATATGTTTTTATCTATATGCAATTATGGTATTAGTGTATATCACTTCCTTCTCTTATTCATTATTGTATATCCATTCCTTGTCCTTGTATATATATATATATATATATATCCTTCTTATATCCATTATTCGCATATTGGCTAGTAATATATGATATAGTACTTATATTCCTATAATGGATAGAATAGGATAGTTCATCCTTATTGTATCCATATCTTACTATGTAATATATTGGACATTTGGTGGTATTTTACATTCTTGCTCACATGTTATGTATATTTGAATTAACTTTAGAGATCAATTGGTAGTTACTTACTGAGTACTACGTGCTTGGTGAACATACTACACATTTGCTGCCTCCCGATAATAGTATAGGTTCTCACAGTTGTTTTTTGAATCATGTGGAGAAAATATGGTTTGGAGACATAAGTTGAGTTTCATGCATTTGCATGATTTCGATTCTCCCTCTTATGCACTAGACTAGTCTCTATATTGTATTTAGAGATGGGTTGTATTAGCATATTCTTTTTGGTACTTTATTTTTTTGTCTTATTATGTTAGAAGCTATTGTACTGATTCCACCATGTTTTGGGACTATCTTATGTATTTTAGTCTTTTATTTCATTTATTCCACAATCTTCCTCCATTTCTCTTAGTAGTCTATTACTAGTAGTTCTAGACTACAGGTTGGCTTGCCTACTGGTGGGTTACTATAGGCGCCATCATGACCTGTGATAATGGGTAGTGCTAAGACACTACTAGACTTGTTCTTGTATGAAATAATTGACAATCCTAAGGCTTTGATACCATCTTTGTAATGACCAAAATCGTCGTGAAAGGAACTTGAACTTACCCTCCAACAAGAGAACCGTTTAACCCATTTACAACCCTAATAATTCAATTATTTTTTAAAAATAGTAATTGATAACACCAATTTAGTGATAATATAATCTCAAACTAATGAATGAATAAATTAAAAAATTCAACAATTAGCTATTACAATCTCCAAGATCTGAAAGTCATTGTAACATGTAAAAGCATAATATTAAAATTTAAATAAATATCATAAAAATAATTACATAATGGAATATGACTATCTGAATGAATAAAAATGAGCAATGAGATGATCCAATGGTTTCCTTAAGATTGTTTCTCACCCCTATATTATTAAGTTGATGGTCATGAATAAGATTTGCGGTCTTAGCTCAGTCACTAAAATACTATCTACATTCAACTAAAGGAAGAGTTTAGGTAGTATAAATGTTGTAATGACCCTTCAAGTCATTTCTCATGATTTTTATTTTTATCTCTATTAGAGGTTTTCCATAGATGCCCCAAGTCATTTATAACTTGCTGGAGCTGATAGTTTGGTTATCGGGTTGATCATTTGGTTTTTAGAACCATTTCTCTATTTAGAAGTTTTCGCTAGTTCCAAATGGCCAATGAGCAAAAACCTAAGTAAACAATTTTGGTTGAAAATTCTGACTGTGGAAAAATCTCTGCAATATATATTTTAGGTTTGGAAGACCTTTGGTTTGGGTCCAGCTACACCAAAACTCATTTTAACCTGTTGGTCGAAAAGTTGATGTATTGGAAATTTTAGTATGGGGCCCATATTTGTTCGAAATGACCTCAGATGGAAAATCTAACATCATCATTATGTCCAAAATATCAAAATCAATGTGGTTTCATATTCCATTTCCTCAATTGGACTCCAGATGCATCCTAAGGCATTGGTCAAAATATGCAACAATTTCCAAGTTGTAGCTATCATCTAGTACATCAAAAGTACCGTGATCATAGAGAATTTATCGTGATTGTGATGCCACAATTATGGCCCGCGTGCGTTTGTGATCACTCAATCTAAGGGCCTAAGGAGGGTTATTTAAATGACCTTTTTGGTTGAGAATTGGTCAATTTTGCTATGCCTTGAGTTCCATATACCCTAATAGATTGTGCATTCCTCAAATTAAGTCATGGTTGTTGATTAGGAGCTTGAATAACTTCTGTAATTGTGATTACAATTGAATCAATGGTTTGAACCCTTCATTTTAGTGTTGAATTCTTGATTATTTGACCAAAAATCCCGATTGGCTTGAGGGAATGATTTTATCCCAATCAAGCTTAATAATCACTTGATTATTAAGGGTTATAACTCCCTAATGATGTTTGAACAATGCATTGGTCTTGAAAACTTGTTTTCCATATGTGAGACCCACTTAGGAATTTTTGGTGTCTCTTTAGACCCGAGGCACAACAATGCAATATGGTATTGATATTTTCATAATAATAATTAGATTGTGATTTTTATAGTTTGTCTCCTTGAAGTTTCTTTGAGGAAAGAGAAAGCAATGGGTATCAGTTCATGAGCTGTATTTGGATTCGAGGTAGGTTAGGCTTACTTGTGTTAGATTAGCTTTATTATATTATAATTGTGATATCTTGTTGAGTTTCGAAAAGGTTTTAGGTGTTGGAATGGTAGATGGTAATGTTTGGACTAGTTGAATCACTTAGGCTATTGAACTCATAAAGTGTGATATTTGACATATAGTCTACAACCTTGGCTAGTTGGACTTGTTATCTAGTGAATAGCACGAGAATTCTCTAGTTGTTTTAGTCAGATGGGAGTGACCTTGTTCACTCATACATAGAGTAAGTTGACCTTAGATATGCCTTGTTATGAAATTGGCCTTAGATGCTTTAGACAATTTAAGAGTAATACTTGTGGTAGAATTGCCCTATAGAACTAGTGGGGATTGATAAACCTCTAAGACATGATTTAGAATACTTAGTCTAGTTTCAGGTAGAAGTTAGACTGGAAGAGATAACTTGGGATATCTGAAGAGAAACTTGACCCACCTTAAGCTTGAATTATGTAGCTTTATTAGTGACCTAGATACTTGTTAACTCTTAGAATATAACATTAGTAATAGGATATCTAACCCCGGTAAATGGTTTATTCATGATGTTGGTATTGGAAATGGTATGCATAATTTGTTTCTAGATTAATGATAATGCTTGGATAGCAATGAATTGTCTTATAGATTGAGCCCATGAATATGCTATCACTTAAATCTTTGAATAAATTACCATGTGAGCCTTGTAATATCTTATTACTCATATTATATTCAAGTATGATAACTAAGCTAAGGTTTGTGCTAAAACCCTCTTGTGCTAATAATGTGAATTGTGCTAATAAATAGGGGCTTTAAAATATATTATTAAGTCTTTTACTTGGAAATGCTAATGATTATGTTAAGCTTGGTTAAGTAGTGAGTATTCATATCATATGAATATGCGTGTTCATCTTTATATCATAATTTATCTCAGTCGGGCGATGATGCCAATTGAGTACCCATTTTTTGGTAGTCATACTAAACTTTTGTACCCTTTTAGTCTAGACCCGAGTACTAGTTTCCACCGCTGAGTTGAGATCGTCCAGTATAGATCTTCTGAAGATAGGTTGAGCTCTTGGAGTTTTGACTCACCCATTTCCCTCTATCCTTGTTCTATCTTTTGTATTCGAGACATAATTGATGAATATTCTAGACTTTTGGGTTGTATTTTCCATTATCATACTTTGATGCTTTTGTATTTATATTACCAGGTTGTGGGATTGGTATCCATATTTTGACTTTCTTCTTTTAGTGGAACTTTGTTGATTATAATTGTATTCATGAATTTAGGCCTAGCTGGGCAATTCTACCGAGGTAACCCATTGCATTAGCTCCGAGTTACCCTGAAGCCTTACCTACTAGTGGGTTTTAGTAGGTGCCATCATCACTCGTAAATCGGGTCATGGCATATCTATAAAAATACTATGTACTGGGAGGCATCATCAGCCAAGTTAACTTAAAACCCATGTATAAATATAAATCAAATAAAAGCAACTAGCAATAAAGGCCTACAAGAAATTACACCATAATTTACTATAATCCAAATCAACCTCAGAATGTAACCTAAACAATATGAAAATATCACTAATTTTTTATTTCCATCACCATGCTATCATTTCAACCAAGTTAAATATAAATAGAGGAAAACATAAGACCCTGCATTTTTTCTCAAGTGTAACAAACCAAGTACTACACATCAATTCATTTCGAACAGTCCTAAGGTACTCTTAGTTAACAAAACACTTAGACCATAAGATCAATTAATGAATGATATGAAATAATGCATTATGACCATCAGTTTGACCATGAAAGTGTATGCACATACAAAAAGGTCTTATATGCCTAATAATAATGACCTGCAGGGGACTAGCTTAGTCCATCTATCGTATCGACTTTTTGTCAGACCCTATGAATATCAAACTATAGTCAATACATACCAATTTGGTAACCAACCCTTTGAATATTAGAAATAGTGTTCATCTAAACAAATAAGAATCAATGGTCTACTAAAGTTCTCCAAATATGACATAACATAGTACAACTTGATATTTATTCATATTTAAGGTTTGTTACTTATATAAATGAAATCAAATACTCAATAAATACAAAATAACAAGTAATCCTGAATGCTAAACAATAGTTATTCAACTAATGGATTGGCATGTCAATCAAGTTATGTCTATAACTACATTTAAACCATAACACACCAATAATGTATGCCCGAAATTCTCTTATTTTCCAAGGCTTACCCTGTTCTTACCTTTTCCAACTATATTTGGTCTAAAAGAGTAAATGAGGAAAGATTAATAATCTATTCTATAATTATGAGCATTAGGAAGTAAAATCCATAGGTTTTAACCTAGTTCATAGACTAAACACTCAATTTGGGGATTTTACCAATTAATCTATCCTATCTCCCATAACTTACATGATAGAGAAAAAATCTACGTAAGAAAGTCAAGTCTAACAACCTAGAAATATGTAATACCACAGGTTTGGACTCTAAATATTTCTTGAACATTTCCATCACTACACAGGAAATGGCTCACGTGATAAGTTTTTATCACATGTAATGAGTCGTAAAGTTCCAATCGTAGCTTAACCAATGAGGTTTCCCAGGTTACTATTTAACCACGACTAAGACCCTACGAGTCGTAAGGTCTAGTCATGAGTCGTAGGGTGTAAATCGTGAAAAAACTAGTGAAGGTTCTCTAGAGTCTACTGAGGAAATAAGTTATGGTTATTACTTGTGACCAGTCACCACCAGTCGTTACATGACCTGTAGTGAATGACAACCATTTTTTCCTACATGACTTTATTCAGGGTAATTTGGTCTTATACATTTCTTTACATTATTCCATGACTTAAAACATCTCCTTTGGACCTATTAACATTAGTTAATAAATCATAACTTATTCCTATTATCTTAAATTTCCTAAGCAAGAAAAAAACTAGAGATTCAAGTGATTGACCATCTAGGTTACAATTAGTGGTTTTCTCTTTAAAATTCTAGGTGCTTCACACAAGTATCTCTTACCTAAATAATTTTACATAAGATGATGTATTTAATTACTATATATGTGAATTTATTTGATAGGTTTTGAATACTGGTTTAGAGATTTTGAATGGTTACTACATGAATTGATTTCTCATGGTTTTGAATAGGCCATTCATGCTTATTCTTATGGTTTTGAGCTAAATTAATGCATGGGTGTGCAAATTCAAATGGGGATCATATGTTTCCCCAAATCTATAATTAATTGATTTGGAATTGGCTTTAACCTCAACCCAACTTCGTGAAATTATCTTTGAAACCTTAATATATTCATAATTTAACTTACTTTTGGGACCTTACATTGCATAAAAGGTTAATGGAATATAAAAAAAGTTATGAAAGGCTTTGGTTTCCATGGTTTTGTTTTAAATTTGAAATTGGGAGTCAAATTGGTTAAACAAATTTGTTATGGCATGATGGAATTAGCTTTCAAGCATAATTAAATTTTGTATGATGATACCAACGGTAAATGGCTTAGTAAATGACTCCTTGGTTATGGTTGGGATTATATGATAAATGGTTTTAATTTGGGGTTAATGGGGTTTGTGTAGATCATCGTGTAGACGGAGGTCCCAGGGGGACAATATTGGAAATTATGTTTTTGACGTAGCGGTCTTTATGACCGTATTCAAGTCAACACTTTATATATATATGGAATGGATGAAGTCATGGATCCTTTGGACCTTTCTCGGATTTTCTAGGTTTATATGACTAACACTCTCTAGGAATCTTTTAGCAGGGGAAGCTAAACCCATATAGCTTGTGGGTGCCCTTAGGATAGATAGAGCTACATATTCCAGGTTAATGGCCATAAATTCATGCTTATGACCCTTGTCCCACCCCGACATCTTATATAGATATGCGTATGTGAATGTTTGTATAAGGTTTTTGAATGATTTTGGACATGGAATTATTTTACCCTTTCCATGAGACATATGCTAGTGCTTATCCCTCTGACCATCCTCATACGCTATATTATTTTATGATGTTGGGTTCTAGAGGTTTTCTGTTACCTTTTACACCACAAGGTAGTACGGTTCATCAGTTATTCTGCGTTGAAGTAGTGAGCCTTCATCTTTCGAAAGGCCGGACATTTCATTACTTTCTCTATGGTTTCAATATTACATTAGATTTTTTTTTCTTATATTAAATTTTCTTTTGGTCACGGTCGGTGGCACTAACTGACCGAGTTGATATTTTGGTATTGTATAGGCTTTAATGGACAAGTGTGGGAGTGGATGTTATGTTGACTAATAGATTTCAATTGAGCTATCTAGTTTTTATTATCCTATTATTTGGGTTGCTTTCTCTATTTTCTTTATTGAACTCAAGTGGTTATGCTAAGGGGGTAGTCTTGAGTCCTCGGTACACTTGAGATACCCATCATTACTAGGCCCTATTCTGGGTCATGATAAGTTTGGTATTATCTCATAGAATTTGGGTCTTTGGGTGTCCACAGAGATGTATAAAGTAGAGCCCCTTATATCATTATGTAGTATTCCACACTTATAAAGGGGAGGATACATAAAATTCAGGAATGTTTCCCATTTCTTGTGTTCTATTTTGGGCTATAGAATCTAGTGTTATGAAACTTCTCTAACTCCTAGCTTCCTCATATTTCATGTCATGCCTCCTCGAAGATTTGACTTTCGTTGAAAATCTACCGAGAACTCTGTCCTACCTGAGGATAATATGGAGGGGACTCTCCCAGTTCATAGAGTGTAGATTTGGTCTAGGGTACCTACTTCTAATTGTACTTCCCCACTTAGAGTTCCACTGATCTTCACTAGTTCTCCTCAGGTGCCTGGGATATGACACGTTTGATCAACTTCCTCAGGCAGACATTTCTAATGCAGAGTTCATCATATGTATTTATTGGCTTACTCAGTTGGTGATATATCTATCTCATCAATCAAATCATGTTAGTTCTGTTGCTCCTTCATCTGAGGTCACTTATGTTGGAAAACTCACAAGGTTGAATCCCTTAAACTTTGTAGGATCAAAGGTTGAAGAGGATCCTGATGGGTTTGTGGATGAGATGGAGAATATTTTTAGAGTGATGCATGCTACTAATTTTGAAGGAATATATTTTTCAGCATATTAGCTAAAAGATCTACCTTATTAGTGGTATGATGAGTGCAAATAGTTGAGAAGTGATGATGTGTATCCGATATTATGGGATGAGTTTTTGGGTATCTTTCTTGATCATTTCTTTCCACAAGAGCTGAAGAAAGATAATTTTGAGGAGTTTGTGAATAAGAAGTAGGTTAAGATGAGTGTGAAAGTGTATGCCTTAAAATTTCAGCAATTATCTCATTATGCTCCAGAGTTTGTGTCTAGCCAGAAATCTAAATAGAGAAAGTTTTCTTCTCGATTTTCTGATGACTTGGTTTTAGAATATAAGCCTACATTCTAAACCACTAACATAGATATATCGTGGATTATGGTTTATATGCAATAGGTAGAGGATGAGAAGAAGAGATAGGCAGAAATAGTAGTAAGGGAGTATAATAAGTTCAGGTATTCAGACCAGGGTGCAGGGTAGAAGAACAATAGGAGAGATTGCATACAATGGACCAAGAAGAAGACTTGGGGAAATTATAATTCATATTCTTCGGCTAGTGCTCCTTATCCTAAGCCGTCTGGTGATCATTGTTTTAATTCTAGTAGTGGTTCTAAGGCATAGAGTTTCTAGTCTTAAGATAGTGGAGCTCATTCATCCCCACCTTATCCTCCTAGTAGATTTTACGGACAGCTTCACCATAGTTATTGTAATAAAAGAGAGAAATTTTTGTTTCAGTTATGGTCAGCCAGGAAATATGTAGAAGAATTTTCTTGGTACTAAAAAGGTTTTGGTCGCCGCTTATTTTGCTCCTTAACCAAAGGGCGCTACTTCGGATACCGACACTGGTTGAAACTATCTCTACACTCTTACAACCCACCAAGAATCTGAGACATCCCCCGATATTGTCACAAGTATGTTACACTCTTCTCTTGTGATGTATATTATTTCTATATCTGGGTTCTACCCTTTCTTATGTTATCCCTTATATGGCTATACATTTTGGTTTTGGTCCAGAAAATATTTTTGAACCCTTTTTTGTGTCTACTCCAGCGGGTGTTTCTATAGTTGCTAAAAAAATTTATTTGGGTTGTGTGGTGTCCATCTTTCATAAGAAGACATTGATGGATTTTAAAGAGTTGGATATGGTGGATTTTGATGTTATAAAAAGGATTAATTGGCTTCATTTGTTCTATGCTTCTCCAGAATGTAGGACTTAAAGGGTAAGTTTCAAAATCCCTAACGAACTGGTTATTGAATGGGATGGGAGTTCCTTAGTGCTAGAAGGGAGGTTTATTTATTATCTTAGAGATAAGAAGTCTATTTCAAAAGTGTGTTTGTATCATCTAGTTTGGGTTAAGGATTCTGACTCTAAAAGTCCTTTGCAATCTGTCCCCGTGGTTAACGAGTTTCCTAAATGTTTTCTTGATGATTATGCTAGAATTCCTATCGATAGGGAAATAGATTTTGGGATTGATCTTCTATTGGACACCTGTCCTCTTTCCATTCCACCTAATAGAATGGCTTCGACAGAATTAAAGAAGCTAAAGGAGCAATAAAGGACCTTTTTTATAATGGTTTCAGTCATCCTAGTGTTTCTTTTGGTCAATATTTTTTAGCATATAATTTGATGCCAACAGACGGGATTCCAAGCCTTGACCACCTCGAGGATTCGAAGACATGTTTGAATACACTTTTTAAGCCCCCATGAGAATAATATCATTTGTGTATGATAGCTGGGAGCGCGAGAGAAGTTATACTAGATGATTTCATCTAAGAAAGCGTTGAGTAATACAATATTTAGATGATAGCTTGGGATTTGAGAGAATGTGGGCACCTATTTGAATTATTTTGGCTCTTGGGTAACTTTTGGGCCCAAGTTGCACTAAGGGTAACTTTTGGGATCAAATTTAGTAAGGTCCTTTTGGTCTATAAATAGCTAAGACCCTTTTTATTTTAGAGTTAGTTGATGAATATTGTTTTGAGATACACTTGCAAGTGTTTGTTTTAAGCTTGTTGGGACCTTATAGATTGTTGAGAAATGTGGGTTGCTTGGGATTCCATTCCCGTGAGCTCCATAGAAGATGTATTTGTTTATTGGTATTCAATAGGAAGGTTTTAAGGTTTATTATACCCTTCAGTTGTCCTCTTTTTATCAATTTGTTTCAATCTATCTATCTTTAACTTGTTTGTCTTATTTTCCTTTATTTGTCAGTATTTGGTGTTTGTTTTCATGTTTATATTTTCTTCTTATATCATAGTCCCTCTTATTATTATTACTACATGATTAGGGAGGTTTGAGTCCCCCCGCACATCATTACATAATCGGGTGCTTAAGTAACCTTAGTATATGATTGAAAGGTTCCAGTCCCCCGTTTATATAGATGATATTATTCTTTAGTTTGTGTGGCTACACACACTAGGGCCCAACTAGGGGGTGATATATGGGGCCTATATATCATGTGGGTACATGTTATGATGGTTGAGCTACAAAACCCAGGCTAAAATTTTAAGGTACTTGTTAAGCCTCGTTCCCAATCCCCACATGTGATATATCTTTATGTATATGCATTTGATAATACGCATTAGTCTTGAATGATTTTTAACTAATGATCATGGAATTATGCTATCCTTATCCATGAGTTAGTTTCTAGTGTTCACCCCACTAACCATCATCAGATACTATATACCTACTTAATGCAGGCATCCGATCTTCTTCTATTTTTTTGTGAAGATTTAGGTCGATCTGTTTGGTCTATTGTTTTTTAGTGTTGTGGTGAAGTGGTAAGATTTCATTCCCTAAAATATTTTGGTATTTCACCATCTTTCATTTTTAGATTTGAGTTGATAGTTACATAAATTCTAATTTTCATTCTCATTGTCATCTTTGATAGCTAGGGATATGTCCCGACCAAGATTAGTTTTGGTTTTATTTAGAAGGCTTTGCATGAATTATTGTGGATATTGGGAGATGGTGGTTAGTTTCTTGGTTGATCACCGATCATCGATTATAGACTTGTTTTTATTGTCTTTAACCATGTTTCATGTTATCTTTTTACATGTTCGGAATTCATCCTACATTGGGGAATGTTGTGTTTTCTTTGATTAGATATATGTGGTGATCTCCGTTCCACATCGGACTTGCGATACCTGTAACAGCTAGGTCTTGGTTTGAGTCGTGACAAAGATGGTATGAAAGCCTAGGATTTGGTGTCATTTGGTATCCAACAAAACCATTTCAAGTAAAGTCTCATTTATGGGAGAGGCTATGAGGAATTTAAGAATGTTTTCCTTTCTTGTTGTTCTATTTCAAGCAATAGAGATAAAGGTCTTGAACCTCCTCTAATTTTTTTGGTTCACTTTTTAGATTATGCCTCCAAGAAGATCTGATATTCATTAAAACTCTTATTTCATGTCTGAGACAATATGGACGGAGCACATATAACTCTATGAGTTAAGAACTAGTCTAGGGTCACTCTTCTGATTGCCCTGAGGAAGCTGCACCAGTACCCTCTGTCCCTCTTCAGGTACCCCAGGCTGGAGTGTCAAATGCTAAGTTTTTCTAGTTAATTCATTTGCTTACCCAGTTGGTGTCCTTCCAGACTAAGCGTATTGCTTTTAGTTCCACATTATCTGAGTCACTAGGGTTGGCTAATTTATGAGGGCGAGTTCTCTTATTTTTAGTAGTTCTAAAGTTGAGGAAGATCCTCAATACATTATTGATGTGATAGAAAAGTTATTTTTTTTTATGCATGCTACTGATATAGAGGGTGTATAGTTCACTTATAATCATCTGGAGTATGTAGCATACCGATTGTTTGAGGAGTGGGACTAGTCTAGGGGTGCTGATGCTGATTAAATTTTGTGGGAAGATTTTTGTAGTACTTTTCTTGATCTTTTCTTTCCTTAAAAGTTGAGGCAGGCTAAGGCTGAGGTAATTTGTGAACTAAATCAAGGAAGGATGTCCAGAAAAGAGTATGCCTTGAAGTTTCATCAACTGTCGTGTTATACCGCTGAGTTGGTGTCTAGCATGTGGGATAAAATGAGGAAGTTTACCTCTAGGTTGTCTCGTGAGTTGATCTTGCAGAGCAAGGCTTTCTTGTTGAATAAGGAAATGGACCTCTCTGGACTTGTATGCATCAAGTGGAAGAAGAAAAAAGAAAGCAAGCAGAAATAAGAGAATATTAGAGTAAGAATTTTTTATTTTCAAATTATGGTGGAGGTAAGCAGCAAAGTGGTAGAAATAGTGGGAAATGGTCTAAGAAGAAGTGGGGAAGTTTTGGTTCCTACTCAACGTCTAGTGATCCTTACCCAAAGCTGTCAGGTGAAAGTCGTTGTCAGTATGATAGAGTGATTAGAGCACCAGGATCCTAGTCGCAGGCTAGTGGGGCTCAATCAGCTCTATGATATCCATCTTGTAGATTTTGTGGTTAGGTACATCATTATTTTTGTGATAAAGGGAGAAATAAGTTCTTCAAAATGTGTTCTTCTTATTTACAGAGGGATTGTACTTCTAAGGTTACTTCTGGGCAAATAAGATTCGTGTTGCTATTTAATCAACTCCCGCACTAAAAGGTGCTACTTCTGTTTCTTGCTCTGACGCTTGACGAACCCATCTGTACGCTCTTGCCACTCTCCAAGAATCCGAGGCATCCTTTGATATTGTTTTCTTGATCCTGGGTCTTCCCTCTCTTACGTGAAGCCTTATATGGCTATCAATTTTGGCTTTGATTTTGAATGTATTTTGGGCCCTTTCTTTATGTCCATCTCGATGGGCGACTTCATTATGGTTAGAAGAGACTATAGGGATTGTGTGATATCGGTCTATGGTAGAGAGACCTAGGTAGACCTGATAAGGTTGGAGAAGATAAACTTTGATATGATTTTAGGGTGGATTGCTTGCATTCGTGCTATACGTCTCTTGATTGTCGGACCCGAAGGGCCAATTTTTTTTCCCAAATGAGTCAGTAATTGTGTAGGTAAGGAGTTCCCAAGTGCCTAAAGGAAAGTTTATTTCATATCTTAGAGACAAAAAATTGGTTTCTAAAGACTGCCTCTATCACTTAGTGCATGATCAGTATTCTAAATCCAAAAATCCTTCATTGCAGACTATCCCTGTTGTCTATGAATATCCCGAGGTGTTTCCTGATGATCTTCCCAGTGTTCCTCCCGATAGAGAAATTGATTTTGGGATTGATCTTTTTTCTAACACTTGTCCTATTTTTATCCCTCCTTATAGGATGGCTCCCATTGAGTTTAAGGAACTTAAGGAGATGTTGAAAGATCTTTTCAATAAGGGTTTTATCCACCCTAGTGTGTCTCCGTTGGGTGCTCTTCTTCTTTTCGTGCATAAGAAGGATGGTTCCCTTCGAATGTGTATTGATTACCGCCAACTGAAAAAATTAACTGTGAAGAATAATTACCCTCTTTCTAGGATTAATGAATTTTTTATCATCTTTAGGGTGCTAAGTTTGTTTCTAAGATTGATATTTGATCGGGTTACCATCAGTTGAAGATTAGGGATGGGATATCCCTAAGGATGCTTTCCTAACTCGGTATGGTCATTTTTAGTTTTTGGTGATGTCCTTTGGTTTGACTATTTCCCCAACAACATTGATAGATCTTATGCATTGGGTTTTCCATTAGTTCTTGGATCCGTTTGTCTTTGTCTTTATCGATGATATTTTGGTGTATTTTAAGAGTAAGGAGAATCATGTTGATGAATTCAACCTTGTGTTGCAGAACCTAAAGCATCATTATTTATATGCAAAGTTCTCTAAGTGTGAGTTTTGGTTAGATATTGTGGCTTATCTGGGTCATGTCTTTTCAAGTGAACGGATCATGGTGTATCCATAGAATGTTGTTATGGTTAACAAGTGGCGTAGACCTATGACTCTATTCGACATTCAGAGATTCTTAGGTTTAGCCGGCAATAATAGAAGATTTGCGGAGATTTTATCTTCTATTGCTGCCCTATTGAATAAGTTGACTCCAATGAAGGTGAAATTCTTGTGGTCTGATACTTGTGAGGGTAGTTTTAAGAAGCTGAAGGATAAGTTGACTTTGTCTCTAGTTTTGACTCTATCTGTGGGCACTGATGGTTTTTTACCTATAGTGATGCATCCTGCGTGGGAATGGATTTTTGTTGATGCAGCATGGAAAGGTAGTTGCTTATTCTTCTAGACAATTGAAAATTAATGAGAAAATTATCCGACCTATGATTTGTAATTGTTAGTTGTGGTGTTTTCATTACAGATCTTGCAACATTATGATTATGGGGTGCATATTGATATTTATTCTAATCATAAGAGCCTGCAATAAATGTTCACCTAGAAAGAATTGAATCTCAGGTAAAGGAGATGGCTTGAGTTGCTCAAGCACTATGACACGAGTCTTCACTATCATCAAGGTAAAGCTAATGTTGTTGTTGATGCTCTTAGTAGGTTGTCCATGGGAATCTTGTCTCATGTGGATGAGGAGAATAAGGATTTGGTAAAGGATATTCAGTATTTTAATAATCTCAGAGTCAGTCTCCTATATTCTAAGAATGGTTGTGTGATTGTTCAAGAGGTGGAAAGGTCATCTCTTAGTGTTGAAGTAAAGGTGAAGTGTTGGATCTTATTCCGATGCAGATCAAGAATGACATAGGCAGAAAGAAATTGATGATTTTCGAGATTGGTAGTGATGGTATCTTGAGGTACCAAGGTAGATTATGTGTTCCCGATGTTAATTGGTTGTGAGGATGAATTTTAGCCGACGCTCACAAGTCGTGTTATAGTATTCATAGTAGTTCGAGGACAATGTATCATAATTTTAACGAAATTTATTGGTGGAATAATATGAAGTGGGATATTGCCAATTTTGTGGCTAAGTGCACGACGTGTCAGCAAATGAAGGCAGAGCCCATGAGGCCCGATAGGTTGACTAAGAGTTTGAACAGCTGGTGCAGAAATGCGAGTTAATTAATATGGATTTTCTTACGGGTCTTCCACGAACTAGCTAGCAATTTGATTCGATTTGGGTTATCATGGATAGGATGACTAAGACTGCTCACTTTTTGCCAGTGAGGACAAATTTCTCTTCTGAGGATTATGCAAAGATGTTCATTGAGGAGATCGTGAAGTTACATGGTACTACAGTCTCCATCATATTTGATCGAGGTACCCAGTTCTGATCTCACCTTTTGAGGTTGTTCGAGTGAGGTTTGGGGACTAAGGTTACCTTTAGTACAACTTTCCGCCCCCAAATGGATGGGCAAGTGAAAAGGACAATTCAATTTTTTGAAGATATGCTACGGGCTTGTGTATTTTATTTTGGTTGTAGTTGGGTTGAACACTTTTCTCTCATTTAATTTACCTACAACAATAGTTATCACTATAGAATTGGTATGGCTCTATTTGAGGCCTTGTATTGTAGGAGTTGTAGATCTCTTATTGGGTGGTTTGAGGTTGGTGAACATAAGTTGTTTGGCCCTGATTAGGTTCACCAAGCCCTGGATAAGGTGAAGGTGATTTGGGTAGACTTAAGGCTGCACAATGTTGTCAAAGGTCCTACGCAGATATGAGGCAAAAGGAGTTGGAGTTCAGTGTTAGTGATTGGGTATTTTTGAAGGCATCCCCCATGAAGGGAGTGATGTGGTTTTGTAAGATGGGAAATTTTTGTCCCCGTTATGACGGTCCATACTTAGTTTTAAAGAGGTTTGTTAATGTCTCTTAAAAATAAGAGTTTCCCTCTAGTTTGAGCTCCATTCATCCGGTGTTTCATGTTTCTTTGAGAAAGTGCTTGGGTGATCCTTCAATGGTAGTTCCTTTGGCAGAGGTAAATTTGATTCCTTTTTCTACGATCGGCAAGTTTGTCGGTTGAAAACAAAGGATGTGGCTTCAATAAAGGTTCTTTAATGGAACAAAATGGTTGAGAAAACTACTTGGAAAGCGAAGAGGACATAAAGTCCAAGTATCCGTTCCTGTTTCTCATTCTAAATATTTGTGCCTGAGGTCTGCGTAATTCATGATTATCTTTATTTTCTAACATTGTTAAAGAAAATGGTTATTTCCTAGGTATCTTTGTTTTTTGTCTTTATTAAAGGATAGAGTAGTGGTATGTGAGGTCAAATCATGCTGATAAATGCCATGTCCTATCATTCGAGGAAGAATGATCCTAAGGAGAGAAATATGTAATACCTCGAGGTTCTTGGTCCTTGAAATTTTTTCAATATTTTCTCCACTTCCTTGGCGACGACTCACCTGAAGAGTTGTAATGTGTCTTTACAGGTCATAAAACCAAGTCCTAATGAGACAAAAAGGTTTTTCCTTAGTCACTACCTTTATTACGACTATAATTAACAAGTCTTAAAGACTCCTAACAAGTCATAAGGATGGTATTTCGTAGTATATCTAGTGTAGTGCTCTATTGAGATTGGTGAGACTACGACCTCACCCTACGAGTTATAATGTATTATTACGAGATGTAGGGTGCCAGTCGTAAGGTTACTGTGAAGAGACCAAACCGTTTCTGGTTTGGCGATGATTAGATGATCCAAGTCGTAGGGTGACCCTTTAAGTGGTAAGGTCACTTGTAACGATTGATGAATTATTATTATTTCTCCAACTTTTAATGAGGGTATTTTAAATATTTCCTTTTTATCCCACTGTCAACCCACGACTTATAATCTTATTTGGGACCATATTCTCAGTCATAACTCAACCTAATTACATTCTCAAGCTCTTTCATATTCTGTGAAGTAACCATACTTTGGGTTTCCAAAAGGTAGGTCATCCAAGGCTTAAAGGTTGAATATCTTCCATGAAACTTGTTATTTCAGGCATGTTACTCTTCCCTCATTGTCAATATTTTATCAGCATATGTTTTAAAGTATTGTTCATGAGATATTTGCGTTGGTTTGAAATTCTGGGTTGAGGGTTTTGAATGCTTATTGTTGAACAATGTTTTCCCATGGTTTACATATGAATATTCATGCTTTAATTATGGTTTTGAACTTATTAAGCATGGGTATGGAGAATTAACTAGGGAGTTGTGTTTTTCCCAAACATTTAACTTTTGAAGTGGTTATGACCCCAACCCCATATTGTGAAATTGGTTTTTAATTATGAGAAATATGGGAATTTGTAAAATTGAACGAAGGGGATTGTGAATTTGCCTAAGTGATGTAATTGTTTTGGCATATTATTGTTGCCTTGAAAGTGTAGTTGGTATGACGATACCAACAATGTATGACTTAATGTTAAATATGGTTCAACGAATGGAAATGTGTGATGAATATTTTTAAATAGGCTTTAATGGTGGTGGTGAAGATGAGTCGTGAAAGTAGAGGTCCGAGAGAATGATACTGGAAACTGTGTTAGCCAATGTGGGGGTCAAAGTAACAAGAGCGGTTCAGGTTCCCCTCATTATTATTACATGATTAGGGACGTTCTAGTTCCCCGCACATCATTACATGATTGGGTTCTTAAGTCACCTTAGTATATGATTGGAATGTTCGAGTCCCCCGTGCATATATATAATATTACACTCCAATTCATGCGACTACACACACTTGGGCCTTACTAGCATGTGAGAGTTGAGGCCCATATAGCCCGTGGGTACAAGTTATGTTAGTTGAGCTACACAACCCAGGATAAAGTTTTTAAGTGCATGTTAATCCTTGTTCCCTATCCCGACATGGGATATATCTTTATGTATATACATTTGTTTATGTGCATTAGTCTTGTATGATTTTGAACTGTTGATCATGGCATTATGTTATCCTTATCTCTGAGTTACATTCTAGTGTTCACCCCACTAACCATCTCCGTAAGTTGTATCCCTATACGATACTGGCACCGAAGCTTATTCTACTTTTTCTACACAGAAATAGGTCGATTGGTTCGGTCCATTGGTTCGAGGTTTTGTGGTGAAATGGTGAGCTTCCATTCCTCGAAAGGCTTAGGCATTTCACCAACTTTCATTCTTATATTTGAGTTGATAGTTACTTCCATTATCATTTTCATTCTCATTGTTATTTGTTAGTGACACAACCCGACCGGTGGCCTTGTCATAATGGGCATCCCAGGTCCGACGAGGACCGGAGAACACCCTCGTTACCCAACCCGACTTCCAGCCTCCTGCCCTGAGTTGGCAGAATTTTGAATATATAACAGGAGAGTGTAACATCTAACATGAATACTATGGTATAGGATCGGAACCTTGACCGTCCAAACCGAGTCAAACCATCCCACGCCAACCGCCCAAATGTACCAAACCATACAAAAGGCTATAAACCAGGCCATAACTAGATAAGTTCCAAAACATAATATAATTAATCCCCAAAAAAATACGATGGAACAACCAACAATCTCGACGGCCGGTGTCAGCCCCCAGACCAATACCAATGGCAAGGATGACACCAATATCGATCCCGCCTATTCCAACCCATAGGAGTACCACAAAGCCTCTAACCAAATGAGTAATAAAATTCGGTTGGGACATGCCACCAACCATTGACAAAAACAATATCAAAAATAAAATTAAACTGTACAAAAATTTCCATAACATTAAATGGAGCCTTCCAAAAGGATGGAAGCTCACACTTCAATCAAAATGATGATCCCCGAGTCAAACACTATGTAGGAGGAGTTGATGAGTCGGTTCCTACATAATGTAGGTATACAACTGCCTGTAGATGGGTTATTGTGTGAAAGAAAGCATGATCTTAGTATAAGGATAAAATAATGCTATTTATAAAACCATCCATACGCACATAACAATATATATATATATATAACCATGGCATGAAAGGGGACTGGGTTTAGCATGCATTTAAAACATTTACCTGGGTTGTATAGCTTTGCCTTCCTAATCCACACATGGGCTATATAGGTTAAGATCCCCCTAATAAAAGGGCCCCAGTACGTTTAGCCATATGGACAGGGAAGAAAACGTGGGATGACTATTACATCCCCCAAAATATAGTGTGACATCATTCACACGGTTAGTAAGACCAACCTCACATGGGATAATTTGGTCCCCTCGGGACCTTAACCTTCCACGGCTTTGCTAACATCCCACCATTATTGCCAATTAAAATAATTACCAAGTAACCTACCCATCAATTTACCATTTATTAACCAAAGCCATTTAGTGGTGGCATCGTTATAACAACCATACTTGCAAGTACTATCCATAGCAAACCATATAAAGCTTTAAGGGGACTTCCAAGTTCCCTTCGATTTACCATATTAAACCACTTGGGGGATTCCACGTACCCCACAAGCATAAACATGTAGCCATTTACCTTCAAAGATATTTAAACCATGCATAATTCCTTTACAAAGTTTTAAAACAAGCAAGAGTTCCATTAAAGGTACTTAATGCAATGAAAACATTATTATAGGCATTTTGTCAAACACAATAGGGAACCAATTCCAATTACCATCAAACCATTCCCATGCAATCCAATTATCCAAAACCACCATTAATGCACGTAAAGCTAATTAAAACCATGGAAAAAACATAACCAACCATTTAATATCAGAAACCCCAATTCATATTTTAAATCGAAAATCATACAATCCATGAAGTCATGAAAACTTTAATAAAAACCATGCTTTTAAAAAAAATTAACAACGAGGGAAGAGAATATGCCTTAAAACAAGATGATAATGTAAAGAAATCACCAAGACAAGCCCCAAATTAATCCTCTAGTTGAAGCCCTTGCTTCCTCTGCCAAAAAGCTTTTGAGTGAATTGTAGAGTGTTTTAGAAGAGTTTCTAAGTGTTAATGGAAGAAATAATAGGGTAAATAACCTCCCAAGTAGGTTAGAAATTGCGGGACCTTATTACGATAAGTTGGGAAATGTCCAGAATACCCCAAAATAAGTTGGACAAAATCTCATCCCAGTGGTACGACAGACCCTCACGAGCCATACCCTTTAATACAATTAGTACCCTTCACTCGTAACCTATCCTGAACCTTTTGATCCAACACTATCAAGTGTATGACTCATCCAACCAAGTCGAATCCAAAGCATATGATATGTACCCTTCATCCGTACCCCTGCCAAATTAATCCTAAGGAAGATTTAGACATTATCCACCATACAAGTCCATGGTATGAATCGTACCCTGGCTTATGGCTCACGGTAAGCCACTCGTACTCAGATACGATCTAAGTAACCAATTTAAGATTAAGTTAAGGAACCAAATAGTCCATACCCACCAATATGACTCGTACCCTATGTATTATCCATTTCAATAACCAAAATCCATTCAACTAACAAATACTGGTTAGCATACGACTGGACATTACTATTCATACCCCAACATACGACTCATACCCATGAGTCATATTGGGTCTAGCGACTAGAATTCCAGTAAATTTTCTAAGGTTCAAAACCCAGAGTGTTATAGTCTCCCCTACTAGGAACATTTATCCCCGAATGACTTACAAGGTAGGGGTAACCACAGGCACGAGTGATTAGCATTATGAAATATATTCCTAATCTTTATCAAAGTTTAAATACAAAGATGCAAAGATAATGATTTTTTCTTTAACAATCTCTAACAATGGTCAGTATACGAAAGGAACATACTATACATACCCCAATATACAACCCATAGCCATGAGTCGTATTGGGTCTGGAGAATGGAATTATAGGAAATTTTCAAAGGGTCAAAACACAGGATGTTTTAGTCTCCCCTACTACTAACATTCATCCTTGAATAATAGATAATGTAGGGATAACCACACACTGAGTCATTTGCATTATCAAAAATACCTTTAACAATGTTTGAGAACCAAGAGGAAAAAATGTTAATCTTTCCTTTAACAAAATAAGAAAATAAAGATGTGTTAAAGACACAGACCTTCTACACGGATCCCAGGAATAGAAAACAAATGCGGATACTTTGACTTCATGCCCTCTTCCTCTTCCCAAGTAGCCTTATCCACCTAATGGTTCTTCCAAATAACCTTAACCGAAGCCACATCCTTGGTCCGCAATCGATGAACCTACTTATCACAGATTTTAACTGGGACTTCATTATAAGATAGAGAATCAAAATACTCAATCCTTCCAAAGGAACAACCGAAGAAGAATAACCAATGAACTTCTTCAACATAAAAACATGAAAGACTAGATGAACCAAAGTCAATCTAGTGGAAACTCCAACTCATAAGCAACATTACCAACCCTCCGCAAAATTTCATAAGGTCCAATAAATCAAGGACTTAGTTTTCACTCTTTTCCAAACCGCACCACTCCCTTCATGGGAGACACCCTGAGGAAAATCTTATCTCCAACCTCAAACTCCAAGTCTTTATGCCTAACATCCGCATAGGACTTTTGGAAACTTTGTGAAGCTTTAAGACTATCCCAAATCACCTTTACCTTCTCCATCGCTTGGTAAACCAAATCTGGGCCAAACACGTCAGCCTCACCAAGCTCAAACCAACCAAAGGAGATCTACACCTCCTTACATACAATTTCTTGAAAAGAGCCATACCAATACTAGAATGACAGCTATTGCTATAAGCAAACTCTACCAAATGTAGATGCTCAACCCTATAGCCACCATAATCAATCACTAAATCCCGAAGCATATCCTCCAAGGTATGAATAGTTCTCTCCACTTTTCCATCTATTTTTGGGTGGAAAGAAGTACCAAGACTCGCTTTAGTGCCTAACCCATTATAAATAAATCACCAAAACTGAGATGTAAATTGCGTGCCATAATAAAAAATAATCGTAACAAGAACACCATGCAGCATCACATAATCCTCCGCTCAGAAGGTAGTCCACACTGGTAAAAAGTTGGCAGACTTAGTCATCCTATCAACAATGACCAAAATTGAATCATAGTGATTCCAAGACCGAGGAATACCAGTAATGAAGTCCATATTGATCACTTCCCATTTCTATTTAGGAAAATTAATTTCATGATACAACCCTCCTATCTTCATGTGCTCAACCTTAAAATGTTGACACAACATGCACTTGGGCACAAAATAAGCCACATCCCTCTTCATGCCATTCCACCAATAGATCTTCTTGAGTTCATGATAGATATTAGTCAAGCTGAGATGAACAAAATAGCGTGATTTATGCGCCTCATCAATAATCCTTTGTCACAATCTGTAAAAATCAGGAACATATAACCTCTCTTTGTATCGTAAATTACCGTGACCATTGATCTTAAGCAAAATTACCTTTTTTCCATAAACATTGCTCTTAATTTTCATCAAGATAGGATCCAGTTCTTGATTCTCCTTAATCTCCATATCAAAAGATGATCAAACCACTTTTTGCACCACAACAACTCCATCCTTTGAGTTAAAGAGGCAAACTATAAGAATAGCAAAGTGGTGAATATCCTTCACCAATTCCTACTCTCTACATGAGCCAAACTTACCATGGATAACCTGCTAAGAGCATCAGAAACCACATTAGCTTTATCTGGGTGGTAGTGAAGACTCATGTCATAGTACTTGAGAAGCTCAAGCCATCTCATATGTCTGAGATTAAGCTTCTTCAGAGTGAACACATACTATAGACTCTTAAGATCTGAAAAGATATCCACATGAACACAATACAAATAATGCTGCCATATTTTTAAAGCTAACACAACCGCCAACAACTCTAAATCATAAGTAGAATAATTTCTCTCTTACACTTTCAACTGCCTGGAAGCATAGACAATTACCTTACCGTGCTATATCAACACACAAGAAAGCGCTGCCCGAGATGCATCATAATAAACCACAAACCCATCATTGCCTTCTGGAAAAGTCAGAATTTGAGTCAAAGTTAGCTTATCCTTCAACTTCTCGAAACTTCCTTCACAAGTATCAGGCCAAGAAAACTTAACCTTCTTCTGATTCAACTTAGTCAAGGGTGAAGATATCGATAAAAAGTTTTTCACAAACCACCAATAATACCTGGTTAAACCAAAGAAGCTCTGAATTTTAGATGGAGTCGTTGGTGTGGGCCACCTCTTCACCACATCAATCTTCTGTAGATCTACCAGTATCCCCTCACTAGAAATAATATGACTTTAGAAAGGTACAGAGTTAAACTAACACTCACATTTAGAGAACTTGGCATACAATTGATGTTCTTTAAAAGTCTAAAACACCACATTGAGGTGATAGAATAATCCACCTCACTTATTGAATAAACTAGAATGTCATAAATAAACACAATAACGAAAACATACAAATACTAATGAAAAACCTTATTTGTTAGATCCATAAATAACGTTGGAGCATTAGTCAACCCACATGACATTACCAAAAACTCAAAGTTCCCATACCGAGTATGAAAAGAAGTGTTACGGATATCTACATCCCTAATCTTTAGCTGATGTACCCAAACCAAAGATCTATCTTAGGAAAGAACTTGACACCTTGCAATTGATCGAACAAATCATCAATCCTTAGAAGAGGATACTAGTTCTTGATTGTGACCTTGTTCAACTATCTATTGCCAATTCACATCCAAAGGGAACCATCTTTCTTGTGCACAAACAACACTAGTGTACCCCACAGAGATATAATAGGATGAATAAACCCCTTATCTAAAAAATCCTTAAGATACTTCTTTAGATCCCTCAACTCACCAGAGCCATTCTATATAAAGGAATATAAATTCAAAGCATTTGCAAAACTAGATCAATACCAAACTCTATTTCTCTATTCATAGGAACACTAGAAAGATAATCTAGAATGACCTCTGGAAACTAATTAACGACTGGAAGTAACTGGAAAGAAAGACCTTCTGAGTTTGAATATTTAACCAAGACCATGTGATAAAGAAACCCTTTGGAGATTAACCTCCGAGCTCTAAGATGAGTAAATAATTTCCCCCCTAGGAGCTAAAGAACCACCCTTCTAATCTATAATTTGTTCACCAGGGAACGTAATAATAACCCTACGGGTCCAACAATCCAAGGATGCTTAAGAAGAGTGCAACCAATCCATACCCAAAATGACATTAAAATCCACCATACCCAACTCAAACAGATCCCAAAGACTTTTTTCCACCAATATATACTACACAACCCCTATAGACTCTCTTAGGAATAACCGAGTCACCTACTGTGTAGAAATAGAAAAGAATTTGAAATAACTTTCAAATCAAAACTAAATGATACAACCATATATGGAGTCATATAGGAGAGTGTGGACCATAGATCAAGCAAACAATAGATGTTAAGAGATAAAAGATGTAATGTACCAGTAACGACATCAGGTAATACCATATATTCCTGTCGGGATGCCAAAACATAGAACCTATTTCAAAAAATACTAAAATCAGGAGTAGTAACAGAAGTAGATGCAACACCACCAGGTGTAGGATCGGAAGATGAAGCTACCTAAATTTTATTCGCACCCATCTCAATATTATTAATTGGATAATACATAAGTCAATTGCTTGTCTAGATGCACTTGAAGCATTTGTCCCTTCCTTCAGCGTAATAACATCAATGAGGACGACCGTAGAACCAATAAGGAGAGCATGAAAAAATTAATTGACCTCCGCTTTCCTGAGATTGGGCACCCTGTGCTCGGAAATCGTCACCACCTTGATGACGCCTGTTGTACTAGATGAAGAAAATGAAATAGAACTTCCCTATATCTTTTTCTGCCATTTGCGACCATCCCAATCACCTTGAGATTGGGCACCTCCCTGGACAACAAACTTATTTCAATTTCCCTTTCAATCTCAAAACTCTACCTATTTCCTCATCTCATCCTCTTACTGCCGTATATGAGCAATCAACCTAGAGATGTTCATATATTTAATCACAGGTAAGTGTTGCTATATAAAATCAAATCCCAAGTCAACCCAGAAGAGAACTTTCCCATTCATACTACTATGTCAGCCACTAAATCAGGAGCATATATTTATAATTCGTTAAATTTCAAAGGATATTCCTCAACAAATATCCTACCCTTCTTGATGTTCACAAACTCCCCCATATTTTCTTCCCTCAACTTTAGAGAAAGAAATGATCTAAGAAGTCCTTAGAAAAAGTATCCCACAAGACTGATTCTTCCATATCACCCCAATCCCTATCCCACTCTTCATGCAACTGATATGCAACCTCTTTGAGCTGATAAGCTGGAAAGTTTATCCTCTCCATATTTGTTGCCTACTGTAACGACCCGAGATCCCATCTCGAGACATCATACGGTGCTTATGACCCCGAAAGACCACAAGCTAGCCTTTTACTGATATTTGTACCTGAACACTGCATAACATCTGAAATAAATATGGAAACTAGCCATAAGGTTCAACACATCTATTAATACTCAAAAAAGAAAAACTGAATACTAATACATCTATCTGAAAAGTCTCTAAACTCTTTGAACTGAGGAGTTGATGGGACAGGTACCCAACTAACTACGTCAATTGAAAATAACAAAATCTGATGCAATAATAGTAAACTGAAACTCATCCTCGAAAGAAGAGGACTCAATGCTACTACTACTGCTACTGACTGTGACTGAATTGCTGAGGAAACTCTGGGTCCTGTGCCTTTGAACCTATGGTGCCAAATAAAACACCATAGAGCAAATGCGTCAGTACAAGGGTGTACTGAGTATGTAGATGAGGTAAGGCTAAATGCAAGGGCTTATGCATTTAGAATATGTAAACTGAATAATCATGAAAATATCACATGAGAACAAATACATGAATGCACAGACCATAATCACAATCATCACAACTCTAGATACTAAAACTCGAATACCACTTTACTACAGACTGAACTCACTACTGACTCTGAGATACAAAATCACAGAATCATCTGATACTGATAGCTGATGATATAGATGAACTTACATCAAGGAATGAATTCTAATATTTACTGCTTTTGACTGACATGATTTGAGATCAACCTCTCTAACGGATGATTTCAGAAACCATTATCCATGATAAGAAATATAAATATATCTGAATCTGATAACAAGGATACACAATAGAATCTGAGACTATGAATGAAGCTTGTCTGGAGGCATATCTCCGAATATGATATCAAATAATTGTATATAAGACCAATCCTATCTGATGGGATGGTCGATGAATCAGTGGAACTATCTGAGTTCCTCATAATGATAGATGATTGTATCTGACAGTCCTAATTATTAAAGATTGATACTGAAACTGAAACTAAAACTGTGGGAAATAGTCACTTAACCGACATGCTCGACCTACCATAGTTGGGGTCCAACCTGTAACTCCAGCTGGAAGGGTGTCAATATCGTGCCATGGGTAAAGACCTCTCTCTAGTCAATCCTCTCTGATGGACGACCTTTACTAAGCAGTCGAACTAAGGCAATATGATAGTTAAATACTCTCTCTCTAGAGGTGCTAGAATTTTCCAAATGGTGACTCCTGTATCCTATGTTCGCGACGCAGTTTTAGAGTTCAGGGATTGCTACTAAAAACTCCGGCCTCTCTCTCTCACTGACAGAAGGAGCCGCCATCCCTTCCCTCGCTCAGTGCTAGTTTCTACTCCCAACTGAATTCTTAACTTGACACAATTGAACTGAATCTAATACGATCATGTTTCTCAAAAGATGTGACTGAGTTATGCTGAGATCACTTAGTTCTATGTCTGATAAAATGCTATTAGATCACGGTATCTGACAGAAGATACATCGATTAGATAGATTAGGATTACTTGAATAATTTTTGAGATTAGAATTGAACACTTGAATACTCTTAGATCTGAGCTGATTATAGGACTGAGGCTACATTACTAGCAATACAGAGATTATAGAGATAATTGAGATTACTGAGATCACTGAGCATTCTTAAGTTCTACAATTGTCTGAGAATACAGAGTTCTATAGTTCACTAAGTTCTGAAAATCATGGCTCAATAGGAATTATAGAGGAACTGACACAAGCTCTAGACAACAACTCTATTGTCAGGTATAAATACCCCCAGGACTCGATACATAAAAGTAAATCATAATCATTCTTTCATCATCATGATCATTCATTCATCATCACAATTATTCATTCATTATCACAATCATTCATGCATCATCACAATCATTCATTCATTATCACACTCATTAAAACTCTTCAACTAATTAGGAATCAAATCATACTTTTCCCCTTACAATACTTAAGGCATCGCATAAAACATTTAAGAAATGTAGACCTCTATTCATTATCACAGCCATCAAGGGGTCACTTTAAATATTTTGGAATCATAATCATATAATAGCGTCGGGGAAACATGATACTAGATCATACTCCATTCAACAAAGTATTACCCCGGTACTTTATACTTATATCAATTATGACATGTATTCGAATATCACATGATTTGGGGAAAACTTCATACTATCACGTCATAACTTACTTGCTAACCAATTAGCATGTATTAAAATCTTAGCATAAATCAAAGAGCACATAATTGGGGAATTTATCACTATCTTGTCTCAACTTAATCACTAAGGTCTTTCAACAACACTAAGCAAGAACGGGTTTACACCTACTTGGAGATTTCACACCATCATAGCACCATTCATTCACTAAGGCATTTTATCAAACCCTAGGCATGCATGGACTAACTCACAACTTGGGGTTTCATCTTCAAAATAATACACTAGTCCCTATTCTTTACCTAATCTTTTATCAAACCTATGGGGGACATGTTTCGCTTATTCAACCATTTCTACACCCAAATGTCATGAACATATCATATAGAAAGCAACATAAGTAAGGTTCATCACAAACATCACATGGATTCCACATACTAGGGTCAAACCTCATGAATCAAAACACAAAAACACATGGAACATAAATTTCAACTCATACTATTCATGAAATCTCACAAACATACAAATCTTTAAGTTTTCAAAAGGGTTCTTGAGCTTCTTGGATGAAAGGGATCCAAGAATCAACATCTACATACCTTGGGGAAACTCTTTTCTTGAAGGTTCTTGGAAAGATTTCTTGATTCTCTCTTGTTTTTTGTTGAAGAAAAAGGGAGGGTTTCGATTTTGGAAACCCTAGTTTTTGGAGTGAAAGGAGAGAAAATGAGGCCAATTATTTTGTAAGGGGGGTATATATAGGGTTTGAAAAGCCCCTTTTAATCCTTGGAATTAAACTAGAATATCCCAATTTTTCATGTTGGCGTGATGCACCATAATCGCACCAGTTCACTGGAAAATGGACAATTGAGAAACTGCACGACGGCGCGACGTGGTGAAAATCGCATTGCTATCTTGGTTGGGAACTAGAACTATACCGCGAAGCGGTGGAATCATGGAGTTTCACTAGATTTTGACAATTGCTATTTTGTCTGGTTCCGTGATGCGCTATGGTGCTAGGTGGCACACTGTCTCACTAAAATGGCTCTAACTCTTTACTCGAGTGTCCGATTTGGGCAAATTTGCTATCGATAGAAAGCTTATTCAATGCTATACATGGTTCAAAATATTTCACATTTGGAAAGACACTTCTCAATCTTTTGGGACCGTATTTAAGCATTACGAATACACTCTAAGGCTCATATTGGAAGAGGAATTTGCGGGGTATTACACCTGCATTACCCAAAATATCTTTTCTATGTCATAAAAGAAGACTTGTTTATCCTCCTCCACTTTTACTCTAAAAAACATTGGAGGACCCATCTTCATAAAGTATCCCACCCTTGTTGCCTCATTAGACAAAGAACCAGTCGCACCCCACTCAGCTTAAGAAATGACCATCTATGTAATAACATGAATAAACTGATGGAATTCCACATTAGTCATCTCTTCTTAAGGAGGACTAGTAGCAATCGCTGGAACTTCATAACAATTAAGTATAGTACCATAAGATCGAAGATAAACCCCTCAAGTAGGATGCACCCCTTCAGCATTACCCCTAGATGGGATAGAAGAATTTCCTTGTGTTCTAGATCTACGAAGCATGATCTAAAAGATGAAAAAACAAGGATAAGAGAAGATTCAAAAACTGAGACTCCAAGCGTGATAATTGAATATAGAGAAAGTGAAATATTCCTAAATGCCTTGTAGCCTCTCTATAATGAGTGTCGCTCGGTACACTTCCCTAAAAGAGACTTTACTCAATATGTCTTTTGGGACTCCCTATTAACCATAAACCTATGATCTAACATCAAGTTGACACGATCCTACTAGGGGCCTTGTCATAATGGGCATCCTAGGTTCACCGGGATCGAGGACCACCTCCGTTACCCAGCCCGACCTCCAGCCACCTACCTTGAGTCGGATGAATGGAAAGCATATAACAAGATAGTGTAACAACTCACATGAAGACTCTGGGATAGTATTAGAATTGTGACAAGCCCAACCAAGTCAAACCATACCAGACCAACCGCCCAACCGTACCAAACTATACCAAAGTCCATAAACTATGCCATAACTAGATAATTCCAAAACATAATATAATTAATCCAAAAATAAAATACAATGGAATAATCAAAAATCCCGACGACTAGTGTCAGCTACAAAACTAATACCAATGAAAAGGCTTACACCAATACCAATCCTGCCCATTCCAACCAATAGCAGTACTACAAAACCTCTAACGAAAAGAGTAATAAAATCCTATTAGGACATGCCCCCAACCATGGACAAAACCAATATCCAAAATAAGATCAAAGTGTTTAGAAATTTCCATAATAGGAAATAGAGCCTTTTGAAAGGATAGAAGCTTACCACTTTAGTCCAAATGTTGATCCCCGAGTCAATCACTTTACAGGAGTAGTAGAATGGCCGTTTCCTCTATAGAGTAGGTATATAGTCTCCAGTAGACTGCTTAGTGGGTGAGCGCTAACATGATCTAAAGATTAGGATAAAATAATGCCATTTAATAAGCCAAGTAAAACCATCCATATGGACACAACCTTACATATATATATATATAACCATAGCACATATTTATAACCTTTACCTAGGCTATGTATCTTTGACGTCCTAATCCACTATAATACCCCGTACCTCTACCTAGCTTAAAATCATCCCAAAAATATTAAAAACTTGCTTTAAAAGATGAATCCACTTTTATACACGAGTAATATTCAAGATTTTGACTTTTTTGTCTGGGAAATTGAATAAGCTTTCAATCTATACCAAATTCACCAAAATTTGGTATCGGGGTAGAAAGTTATAGCCGAAATACAAAAAGCAGTCTGAACCGCTCAAGTGCGACAGAATGGGTCGACGGACCGTCGATCTAGTGACATGCCGTCTTCCAAACAGTCACAGCGGAGGTAGTACGTCAACCTTCTATCCAGGCATGATGGAATGGCCGACGAACCATCGAGCTCGCAAAGAACGGTCACCCAAACCATTGCAACGAAGATAAAAAGATCACATTCTTGCCTAGTATGATGGAAAGGTCGATGGGCCATCAAGCCAGTGATGGACCGTCGCCCAAGCCATCATAACTGAGGCTTTGAGAGCATTTTCTGGCCTAACTGCGATGGACAGAGCGACAAACCATCACGCCAGTGACATACCATCACTAATAAGGTAGCAACCCATTTTCTGACTAGATTGCTGATGTGTGAGCCCATGCTAACACATTTACATCTTTTAACTCTAAATAATTGCAAAGTCTTGAGAAACTTTAGTCGTTTTTGAATAGTTTACTTTTATTTTATAGTATAAGTAGAGAAGAAGGGGAACTACAAATAAAGGAACTAAAAAGCATGAAATCAGAAGCAAATAAAGAACAAAGTATGGCTGACGACATCCATGACACATCGTCAGCCTGGTGATAGGCTGTCAAGGATGCCGTCAACCTTAAACAGAAGATGGAAGTTGCAGGAAGTTTTGTGACGTCATTCATTACACACCGTCAAGATGATGATAAGTCATCACCATCATCGTCAACCTTAGGCAGAAAAAGCTAAATTTACAGAGAAGCTGACGAGTTCCGTGATAGGCTGTCAAACTCCTGATAGGCCGTAAGGAGCGCCGTCATCTATTCCAAAGAAAATCTGAACTTTAATTTTATTTTCTTATTTAGGGTTAACTATTTAAAGCCTTGTTTTAGATTTTTTTTCATTCGATCATAAAGGATTGGACATATCCTACAAGATACAATATATGATATTTCTCTCTCTCTCTTAAAAACCAATATTTTGGAGTTTTGTCTTGTGATTCAATTCAAAGTATACTTTAGATTTTCTTCATCATTGTAAGTTAGTCCTTTCAGTTATGAATTAAATTTGCATACTTGTTTCTTGCATCATGAGTGGATAAACACATTTAATCTGGATTGTGGGATCTAGGGTTAGGTCATGATAAGGTGTTAAATGTGCAAGATTTAAGAGGTGTTAGGATTTCTTGGTAATTCTGAGATTATAATTAAAGTCCGTTGGTTGTAAATAGTAGTTGTACCCTACTTTGATTTGCTTGAGAAAGAAATCATAAACTTTAGGAAGTGAATTATCAATAGGGAGTCAGAAAGACTTCGTTTAATAATAAGCACTGTAACAAGGTTGATTAACCTGAGGTAAAATCTGGACGGCGACTAGCGATTCCCTAAGTCTGAGAGCATTAAGAAATTAAATGCTTGAATAGGTTGAGAGACATTCAAGCATATCATCTATAAAGATAATTCTGTCATGTACTGTAATCCTTAGTGAACATAATTCTAGTTATATCCTAAACTCTTAATTGAGAAACACTAAAATTAAAGTGACCAATAATTATTTGCTAATCTCCAAAACCCCCAATTTATCTTTTTATATCGTTTGTTTGAATTTAACTTGTAGCTTTAATTTCAAATTAGTTTAATTTCCTCTCACATTGTTCCCTGTGGGATTCAACCCCAATCTAGTTGGGTTTTATATTGACAATGATTACTTACACCCATTTAAGAGTGTAATTTGAGCATTATCAAAAATGGCACCGTTGCCGGGGAACAATTTGGCGTATTGAGTTAGTTTATGGCATCGTTGAATGAACGTGAGTTTGGTGGTTGGAAATCTTATCTTGATGATCCATGTCCATATTTTGATGGAACTCACTTTAGTCAAGATTATAGATATGCTCTCCGGAGAGAGATGCATCCACCATCTACATCCTACCGAGAGTATGATTGTTTTTTATGTGGTGGTCGAGATGGACATTGGAGTGATTGACCAAATTCACCCTCCCCCTATTATGCTAACACAAATTTTAGTTATTCTTATGAGTTTGATAGGTCTTATGGTTAAGAAAAAGAAGAACGAAGAACCGGTAAGAGTGGCATTGAAGCTATGTTTCAACGAATGTTGGATCTGCTAAAAGAAACATATGATATCGTATGTGATATGCGTCAAGAAATGAAACCGATCATTCATGAGAAGATGGATATAGAGGTCAATTATTCAAAGCATTCTTGTATATTATGTTTAGATGATATCTTGTCCGTGGAATCATTTAACATAATGAAAGAGTGTGAAAATAAGGAGCAAGAATCCTATACTGATGATGAGCTTGATCTTGATCTTCCATTGGAGATTTCCCAACCAATCGAACCATTCATGAATGAAGATGCCAAAGATGAGGAAATGGTACTAGAATTGAAAGAAGAAATCAAGAACAATCTTTGTGAAGACTATAGTCCATTTTGGGATAAAGATACTAATAGAGATGCTACTACAGAATTGAGAGTCAGTCCTCATTCAAATTACTTTTCAACATTATGTTTGGTGTATGTGATGAAAGTCGAACCATCCAAGCAAATGATGAATTTTGTAAATGAATAGGAAAATTCTTACATTTTGGAGTTTATCTTTCCAAAAGGGTATACTATAACCATAGTCTTGAAGGCTAAGAAGCTTATAGATCGATATCCATTTAGTGGCTTTTTAAGATCCTCATCATTGCCCAATGAGACCACACAAAAGTTTGATGGAAAATTGGGCAAACGGTTCAAGTCTTTGAAGTGGAGTGCTAGAACATTCCTTATCATGCCCTCACATTTTCCCAACGGACCTAAAAAATATAAAGATCAAAAGATGGGCCAACAATTTAAATTGTCAAAGTGGAGTGATAAAGGATGACTTGATGTTGTCGTGCAACGACACTAAATTAGGCGCTTCTTGGGAGGGAACCTAAGGTATTTTGTTTTTTCTATTCATATTATGTTATTGACATCAGATCTTTGCACCCATGGTGCCACAGGTATATTTCTAACTCTCTTGTTTTAGATTGACACATTGGGGACATTGCATGATTTTAAGTTGAGGGTGTTGGGGATACTTTTGGGTGTTGATGTCCTTCTGTGGTTTTTGTTTACGTGCCTCTTTTCCTCTAAGTCTTATTCCTAGTACAGACGACATGTTTAGGCGTATTGCTCTTTTTTTGTGATGTGTTGTAGGTGAATAGGAGAAATATAAGTAACTAAGGAAGTTAACTTGTTTTTGTGAGTTTTGATCACTCCTCCATTGGTCTGATGTATTACTATGTGAATTGCATCCATGTGTGACCACGGTGTATCTTTTTGTGGCATTAGTCTGGCAACTGAATAAACTTTGTTAAACAAGTGCATCAACTGGATAAGTAGTGATATGCGATATACTTGCGTGCCTTGTGTGTGTAATGTCTTACTCAGTTCTCGTTGTATGTTGAATCTAGAACTTGCCCTGTTAGTCTTGTCGTGGTCATAGGACAGGAGTTAGGAAAGAATATAGGCCATTTTTTTATTTTAGCCAACTTTAGCCAAAATGATCTCCCCTATGTGCATAATATCTCTTAATCCCTTTTTTGAGCCTAAATAGCCTATTTCTTTCTACGATACCTCTCACCGTCCCGTTTACATCACAATGAACCTGCTTTGGCCCTGGTCCTCCTTGGACACTATGCACCTTGACTTAGGCAAACAACTTAAGTTGTGGGTGGATATCATAGGGGTTTGTAATACAAAATGAGTATGAAGAGAGGAAGAATAAAAGAAAATAATAAAAAGTTGGGTGTTGTGAAAAAGGAATAAGAAATGAGAAAGTTATGTAAAAGATGATAAAAAAAATAATATGATAATTGGAAAGACCGCATCCATCTTGAGTATGTGTGATGAATAAAAGAGAGAAAGAAAAAAAGGTTGGGAGTTGAAACCCCAAGAGTTTAGTGTAGTGTCAAGGAGGCATAATCACTCTAAAATATCAATGAATATCATACCAGCCCCTAGCCTACATTACAAGCTTAAGAAAAGCCATATAGTGATCCTAACTGACTTGTCTGACGACTTGGGTACTGACTATAAGGGAAAGCCTATGGCATTTGATGCGCAATATTGGAACTTTATTCTGAGAGTGAGTTTTGTATTTATCCCTATGTTTATGTATGTAAATTCTGACATGAGTGAAAAAGGGATTTCTATGTTGTGAGGGCACATTAGGTATGCTGCTAATCACTGCCTTATTCGGATAGTGTGATTTGGGTATGTGCTGAGTTGTTATTGCTAAAATTCTTTCCATATGTTGATCCTCGTGAGTTGCATGGGTGTTTTAAGTAATAGACACAACTGCTTTTAATTTGACTGACCTTAGAGATAGTGCATGTATTCTGAACTGATATAAGTAGTTAGATGGCCACTTGTACTTTGTATACTCTTAGTTATGTTCTGGTTGCTTGAGGAAAAGAAATTTTTTAAGTTGAGGGTGTTGATGTGTGAGCCCATGCTAACACATTTACAACTTTTAACTCTAAATAATTTCAAAGTCTTGAGCAATTTTAGTCATTTTTGATTAGTTTACTTTGATTTTGCAGTATAAGTAGAGAATAAGGGGAACCACAAATAAAGGAAGAAAAAAGCATGAAATCGGAAGAAAATAAAGAACAAAGTGTGGATGATGAAATCCATGACACGTCATCAGCCTGGTCATAGGCTGTCAAGGATGCCGTCAACCTTAAACAGAAGATGGAAGTTGCAGGATGTTTTGTGACGATATTTATGACACGCGGTCAAGATGATGATAAGGCATCACCATCATCGTCAACCTTAGGCAGTATAATATAAACTTGCAGAGAAGCTGACGACGTCCATGATAGGCCGTCAAACTCCTGATAGGCCATCACGAGCGTCGTCATCTATTTCGAAGAAAATCTGAACTTTAATTTTATTTTCTTATTTAGGGTTAACTATTTAAAGCCTTGTTTTAGTTTTTTTTTTCATTCGATCATTAAGGATTGGACATATCCTACAAGATACAATATATGATATTTCTCTCTCTCACTCTCTCTCAAAAACTAATATTTTGGAGTTTTGTCTTGTAATACAATTCAAAGTATACTTTTGATTTTCTTCATCATTGTAAGTTAATCCTTTCAGTTATGAATTCAATTTTCATACTTGTTTCTTGTATTATGAGTGGCTAAACACCTTTAATATGGATTATGGGATCTAGGGTTAGGTCATGATAAGGTGTTAAATTCTGAATATTTAAAGAGGTGTTAGGATTTCTTGGTAATTCTGAGATTATAATTAAAGTCTGCTGGTTGCAAATAGTAGGCGTACCTACTTTAATTTGCTTGAGAAAGAAATCATAAACTGTAGGAAGTGAATTATCAACATGGAATCGAAAAGACTTCATTTAATAATGTGCATTGTAACAAGGTTGATTAACCTGAGGTAAAATCTGGATAGCGAGTAGCGATTCCCTAAGTCCGAGAGGATTAGGAAATTAGACGTTTGTCATCCTAACCATTGTGAGAATCTTGAGACGCCTTTAGCACCTGTCATGTACCGTAAGCTCTAGTAAACATAATTCTGGTTATTTCATAAACTATTGATTGACAAACAATGAAATTAAAGTAACCAAAAATTATTTTCTAATCTCTAAAACCCCCATTTTATCTTTTTATATTATTTGTTTGAATTTAACTTGTAGCTTTAGTTTCAAACTAATTTAATCACCACTCACATTGTTCCCTGTAGGATTAGACCCCAACCTAGTTGGGTTTTATTTTGACAACGATCGCTTACACCTATTCAAGAGTTTAATTTGAGCATTATCAACTACGACGGATAGACCGACGGACCATCGATCCAGATATAGACCGTCGCCCAATTCATCGCAGATATTGTTCAGCAAATTAAAGCCATTTTTATAAGGGTGTTTGGATCTTTTCCATCCTTTTTAAAACCTAATTATACCAGACCAAATCTCATAACTTCATTATTCATATAAAACACCAAATTAGGGTTTCTCTCAAAGATTAATCCCCAAGAACAAGATCTAAACCCTTCTTTCAAGAAACTAAGAAATCCAAGTTCTCTACATTCAAGAACCATGAAGAAAACATTAAGATCTGTGTTTCCCAATCCAAGAACGTTCAAGAAACGTTAGTTATCTTTTAAGATTCAAGATTTTGAGGTATTTCAAGTGTTGATTCATGGGCTCCTTTCACCTATGAAGCTCAAGAATCTCTTTTCGAATTCCAAAGATTGTGTATTTATGAATGTTCATGATTTAGTTGAATTAAAATTCATGTCCATGTTGTTGTGGGGTTTTGATTCTTGTTTTAAATTATATGTTTCAATGATTAATCCTAGTATGTGATAATTCGCATAATATTAATGATAAAACCTTCAAATTGAAAATTTGATTATGCAACTATGATAATTAGATGCATTTATGATGGTATAACCAAAGTATGCTCCCCATGTGTTTGATTAAATGCCTATGTGAAGGAGAAAGTGTCATTATATAGTATGATACTATGAAATCCTCATTCATGTACAACTTAATACATGTCAAGTGTTTTGATGAAATGTCTTAGTCAATGAAATATGGATGTATGTATAGCCATTATTGTATTTTCAAACTTATGCCATGAATTACTTTCATGCTATCGAGTCCTGGGGGTATTTATACCCGACAATTTAGATGTGTGCCTAGAGCCAGTGTCAGTTTCATGATAATCTCAGTCATGGCATAATTAGTAGAATTTAGTCAGTTACATGACTCAGGAAAACTCAAAAATCTCAAGAACTCAGTCAGTTAACAGAATTCAGTAAAATTCGTCAGTTCACGAAACTTAATGAACTTAGTCTAGTTCTTCTCAATGTAATTAGTTCACTGTCTATTCAGTTGAGAGTAGGATTTAGAACTGAGCGAACCTAAGGATAAGGGAAAACACTGACCGTTGAGGGTGTGACCCTTAGAAGCAATACTTGCATTCCAAAATAATGTAGCCAACATAGGTTGAGACATCAACAATGACAGTTAAAGGTTGATGAGGTGGATTAACACTACCAGTTGAGGGTCCCACCATTCTCCTTTGGGGACACTGCCAGATGAGGGTCATTCATAGCTTGTCCTTACTAGTGGTGTGGTATTGACACCCTTCTAATTGGGGTTACAGATTGGACCCCAACTCTATACAGAAAAGGGCCATGTCGGTTAGATGACTACTTCTCACAGTCTCAGTCTTAGTCTTGGTAAAAGAACTTAGATAGTTCTTCAGATTTAGGGCTGTTAGATATGGTTATTTCATTCAGGACGGAACTCATCTAGTTCCATCAGAATCAGGACTGTCAGACTTAGTCACTTAGTTAATAGTATATCAGTTATACAGAACTCATGTTATCAGTATTCAGACTCAGTGGTCAGTATTATCACGATCTCATTTACAATTATGTATTCATGCATGTATTCTCAAGTTCATGTTATTCAGTTAGTTAGTGTTGTTCATGCATATTAACCCCATGCATTTAGCTTACCTCACTTGCATACCAGTACATTCTCAAACACTGATGCATACTTTTCTTTTGCGATATGGTGTTTTATATCATAGGTTCAGAAGAATGAGCTCTAGAGTATCCTTATTAGATCATCCATTACGCAGACAGACTAGTAGTGAGTCCTCATCATTCGAGGATGTTATTATTTAACTAATTTATTCTTTCAGTACTTAGTTTATTTCAGTAGTTGGAGTTAGTTGGAGACATGTCCCATCAACTCTTTTTTCAGACAATTTAGAGGCTTTCAGACTAGCATGTTCAAACAGTTATTTAAGTCATTTTGGTATTGACATACCATATCTCTAGATGTTATGTTTTATCAGATTTTGAACCTTATGGACTTTCATCCCTTTATTCCACATTTATATTGTTTGTTATGCCGTACTTAGTTACAGATATTATCCATAGGTTTGCTTGTGGTCCTTCAGGGTAATAAGTAATGTGTGGTGTTCTGGGTACTTGATTTAAGGGGTTACAAACTTGGTATCAGATCATAAGGTTCAATAGTTTCTTAGGAAATCTGAACAGCCACATCTAGTAGAGTCTTGTGCATGGGTGTGTTGCATGCTATATTTATGTTCAGGAGGCTATAAAATGTTTTAGGAACAGTTTTCCCTTTTTTAGTATTCATATTGTGCCAATGAGCGTAGTCTGAAACTCAAACTCTCAGTCTAATCTGCCTCTTTCTATCAGTCAACACTTTCACCTATTTAGACAGATTCCATGGGAGAGCATGTCTTTCATGGCGAATTCAGAACCGAGTCCATTACATTATCGTACTCAGTAGTAGCTCAGAGCAATCAACAGGTTGTTATTCCCCCTAGGCATATGATTTATGCCCAGAAGATTAAGGTAGGGAAACATAGGATGAGAGAAAATAAGAGAGCGAGAACAGGTAATTCCAATTTTCCTCAATCTAAGTCAGAATGTGGTTATTGTTTTAAGTTCCCACCAAAATCCTTAGTTCCATCTCCATCTCCATCTAGTATACCAGTACCTAAGTTCAAGATTGACAGTCATAAGGGGGAATTAGGCTCAAAAATCCAGGGTAGTACGAGAAGGGGTCTTACCTATCCGCTTTAGAAAGAGTGTAGTTAGAATCATAAGAGTGTGTGTAGAGCTGGTAGTGGTATGTGTTTTTGATATAGAGAGAAAGTCCACAAAATTCAAGACTGTGCTAAGCCCGGTCCACGAAGTCAGTACAATCGTCCTTCATCTCTATCTTGATGTGTGAGCTAATGCTAACACATTTGAGGCTTTTAACTAAGAATAATTGTGAAGTATTTAGCAACTTTTGTTGTTTTTGATTGCTCTATGTTTTATTTTGCAGTAGAAGCTAAGATGCTAGAGAACCGACAAGAATGGAAACAAATGAGCTGAAATCTGAAGTAAATAAAGGTGAAGTATGGCTAACGGCATTTGTTATAAGTCGTCAGCCCTGTGATAAGCTATCAGCTTCATCATCAGCAGTAGACAGATAATTGGCCAAAGTTGAAAGTTGTGAAAACATTTTGTGATAGAACGTCAAGGAGCTGATAAGTTGTCAAGATTTCTGTCAGCCTAAGGCAGACCATGAGAGCTGAGAAAAAGCCTTGACGACATTTATGATAGGTCGTCAAGGAGCTGATAAGGTGTCACCGTTGTCGTCAGTGTTAGGAAGCTAGTACCAACACATAAAGGAAGCTGGCGACATTTGTGATAAGTCGTCAGCCTCTTGATAGGCTATCACAAATGACATTACCTAATCTGAGGAATTTTTGAAATTTATTATTTTGTTTCTTTTATTAGGGTGAACTATTTAAAGTTTTGTTTAGGGTTTTCTTCAGAGTTTTGAACCTTGAGTTTTGAGACACGATACTTTGTTATTTTCTCTCTCTAATTTCTTGGCTTGAAAAAGCAATTTTTTTAAGACAATTTAATCATTATTTTGGGATTTCCTTTGTTATTTAATCGGAGAATCTCTAGTTTCTATTCATCTTGTGGTAATTTTATCTTTCAAAGAATAAATTCATCTAGTTTCTTTGATTATTACGTCATGAGCGGCTAAATTCCTTTAACTTGAATTATGGGATCTATGGTTAGGTCTTGATAAGGTGCTGAGTGTTCAGGATTCGAAAGGCGGTAGGAATTCTTGATAATTTTGATGTTTTAATTATTATCTGTTGCGAACGATAGATAATACCTACTTTGATTTTCTTGAGAAAGAAATCAAATATAGTGGGAAGTGAATTATCAATAGGGACTTGGAAACACTAAACTTTCGTTTAATTATCAGCGTTGTAACAAGGTTGGTTAACCTAAGGTAAAATCTAAGCAGTGAATATAATTTCCCTAAGTCCGAGAGGATTAGGTAATTAAATACTTAAGTAGGTCGAGAGACATTTAAATATAACTTAGATAAAGATAACTTGTTGTCCTACCTACCGTGAGAATCTCGAACCACTAGTAGCATCTGTCAAGTACCAAAACCCCTAGTGAACATAATTCTAGTTTTTCATAAACGCTTGATTACGAACACTGTAACTAAAGTAACCAACAATTATTGGCTAATCTCAAAAACCCCCATTTTATCTTTTTGTGCCAGTTGTTTGAATTCAACTTTTAGCTATAGTTTCAAATTAGTTTAATCGCCACTCATATTATTCCCTGTGTTTTCGACCCCAACTCCAAAAGTTGGGTAAATATATTAACGACGACGGCCTTGCACTAAATTGACGCGTAAGTTGAGCATTATCAAAAATGGTGCCGTTGTCGGGGAATAATTTGGTATATTGAGTTGGTTTGGAATTTTGGTTTACTTTCTTGAATTCAAACTTGTAAATATTTGTTTAGTTTTTTTTCTCATACCTTTCTTGAGATGTCAGCCTGGATATATGGTTTTTTAACTGATGACGATTCTTGTGATGATTCTTGTTATAATTGTGGGGGACCATATTTTGAGGCTTGCTGTCCAGATTTACCTAGAAATTCATGTATGGGACCTTCATAATATGATGTGGATACTTTCCTACTTACTATAACTTGATGTTTGGCTTGTGGTCAAAGTGATCATACTGAAGATATATGTGTTGTCACGATTCAAGAGAACAAATTGATGAAACGAATCATAAAGAATCAAGAACAGTTGTGGGCAAAGAAAAAAGAGTTACCACTCCCACCATGTTTACAGTGGATAAACAAAGAAGAATATGAGGGGGACATTATCCAATTTTAGTAGAAAACTCAAGAATCACAACCACTCGATTTTCATCTTGATCTTGAGACTGGCATTAAGAAGGTGACTAAAAGTGAGTGTGTATTAGATAGTGTAAGTTTTGAAGTAGAATTAGTTGGGCCTCACTCAAAGCATTTTTCCACATTATGTTTAGATGATATCTTGTCTATGGAATCATCTAAAATAGTGGAAGAGTGTGAACATGAGGAACAAGAATCATATATTCTTTAATTTACACTTGATAAGCAACATAAAAACACATCTCACTTTAAGGCCGAGTAGTTTTCCATGCTCAATCCATTACTCAACTTCTTAATTTTTGTACCACTCCCTATGATCGAGGCAATAAGATGGACTCTATGTTGGGGGTGAAATTCAAATTGTCTAATTGGAGGGATAAAGTATGAAGCACTTTTAGGGTATCTTGATGAATTCTGAGTATTCAAGATAACCTATTCATGCCGCGACACTAACTTAGGCGCTTCTTGGGAAGCAACCCAAGGTATTTTGTTGTTTGTATTAGTATTATATGATTGACATCAGATCTTTGCACCCATAGTGCCACATGTATGTTTCTGACTCTCTTGTTTTGATTTGACGCATTGGGGACAATGTATGATTATAAGTTGAGGGTGGGACTACTTGTGGGTACTGATGTGCTCTTGGGGTTTTTGTTGTCGTGCCTCTTTTCCCTGGAGTCTTGTTCCTAGTAGAGCCGGCATGTTGAGGCATATTGTGATTTGTTGTAAAATGTTGTGGTTGACTAGGAGAAATACAAGTACCTTAGGCAGTTAACATGTTTTTGTAATTTTTGAGCACCTCTCTAATGGACTGAGTATTTAACTATGTGAATTGTATCTGATTGTGACCACTATGAATCTTTGTATGGCATTAGTTTTAGTGATGCAGTAATCATTGCTAAACAGCTGCATTAACTGAATTAGTAGTAACTTGTGATATACTCTTGTGCCAAGTGCGTGTGAGATCTCACTCTATCCCCATTGTATGTTGAAATCCAGAACTTGCCCGGTTAGTCTTACCTTGGTTGAAGGATAGGGGTTAGGAAAGAATCATAGGCCGTTTTGATATTAGCTCACATTTAGACCAAATAACCTTCCTTGTATGTAGAATATCCCTTAATCCCTGCTTTGAGACTGATTAGCCTATTTCTTTTTGACACCTGCCACTTTTCCAGTTTATATCATAATGAACCTATTTTGGCCCTGGTCATCCTTGGACATTGTGCCCCTTGACTTAGGCAAATGGCCTAAGTTGTGGGTGGCTATCATAGGGGTGCATGATATAGAATAAGTATGAAGAAATATAGCATAAAAGAAAAGAATAAAAAGCTGAGTACAGAGGAAAAAAGAAAGAAAAGAGAAAATTGTGAAAAAGAATAAGTAATTGAGAAAAGAATGCACCCATCCTAAATAATTGTGATCAAGAAAAGAGAGGAGCGAAAAAGGCTAATGAGTGGAACCCCAAAAAGATAGTGTAGTGTCAAGGAGGCTTTGTTACTTTAAATACCATCGAGTATCATACCAGCCTGTAGGATACATTACAAGCCTAAGAGAAGTCCTATAGTGATCCTAGCTGACCTATCTGAAGATCTGGGTAATGAAAATAAGGGCAAGCCTATAGTACTTGGCATACACTGATTGGAACTTCCTTCTGAGAGTTAGTGTTTTGATTCTCCCCATGGTTACATATATAATTCCAGATAAGATATGAGGGGGATTTTGTTTTCTGTAAGGGCATACTGGTTACATTGCTAGTTACTAACTTGTTCGGGTAGTGTAATACTGGTCTATGCATGGTTGTTATAGCTGAATTGATGCCATATGTTGATTCTTATGTGTTGCATTAGTGTTCTTCATTGTACTTAAATTGACTCACTTTGGATATGGTGAAAGTGTTTTGAGACGATATGGATGATTTACTGCCAAATGTGCTTTGTATTCTCTTAGTTGTGCTGAGTTGCTTGAGGACAAGAAATTGTTTTAAGTTGAGGGTGTTGATATGTGAGATAATTCTAACATATTTGAGGATTTTAACTAAGAATAATTGCTAAGTCTTAAGCAAATTTTGTTTCTTTTGATTGCTTAATGTTTTATTTTGCAGTAGAAGCTAAGATGCTAGAGAACCAACAAGAATGGAAGCAAATGAGATGAAATCTTAAGTAAATAAAGGCGAAGTATAGATGATGACATTTGTGATAAGTCGTCAGCCCTGTGATAAGATATCAGCTTCATCATCAGCAGTAGACATAGAATTGACATAAGTTAAAATTTGTGATGACATTTTGTGATAGGACGTGAAGGAGCTAATAAGTCATCAAGATTGCCGTCAACCTAAGGCAGAACATAAGAGCTGAGGAAAAGCCTAGACAATATTTGTGATAGGTCGTCAAAGAGCTGATAGGGTATCACCATTATCGTCAGTGTTGGCAGTGAGTACCAAAAGCATAAAGGAAGATGACGACATTTATGATAAGTCGTCAACCTCCTGATAGGCTATCACAAATGGCATCACCTAATCCGAGGAATTTCTGAATTTTATTATTTTGTTTCCATAATTAGGGTGAACTATTTAAAGCCATGTTTAGGGTTTTCTTCAGAGTTCTGAACCATGAGGTTTGAGACACGATACTTTGATATTTTCTCTCTTTAACTTCTTGGCTTGAAAAAACAATTACTTTGAAGTGAATTTAATCATTATTTTGGGATTTCCTTTGTGATTTAATCGACGAATCTCTAGTTTCTATTCATCTTGTGGTAAGTTTATCTTTCAAAGCATGAATTCATCTAGTTTCTTCGATTATTACGTCATGAGTGGCTAAATTCCTTTAACCTAAATTATGGGATCTAGGGTTAGGTTTTGATAAGGTGTTGAGTTTTTAGGATTCGAAAGGCGGTAGGACTTCTTGATAATTTTGATGTTTTAATTATTGTTTGTTGGTTGCAAACAATAGATAACATCTTCTTTGATTTTATTAAGAAAGAAATCAAATATAATGGGAAGTGAATTATCAACCGGGACTTGGAAAAACTAAACTTCCATTTAATAATCAGCGCGGTAACAAGGTTGGTTAGTCTGAGGTAAAATCTAGGCAGTGAATATAAATTCCCGAAGTCTGAGAGGATTAGGTAATTGATTGATTAATTAGGTCAAGAGAATTTAAGCATAACTTCGATAAAAATAACTTGTTGTCTTACATACCATGAGAATCTTGAACCACTAGTAGCATCTGTCAAGTACCAAAACCCCTAGTGAACATAATTCTAATTTTTCATAGACTCTTGATTACAAACAATGTAACTAAAGTGACCAACAATTATTGGCTAATCTACAAAACCCCTATTTTATCTTTTTTGTGCCAGTTGTTTGAATTGAACTTGTAGCTATAGTTTCAAATTAGTTTAATCACCACTCACATTGTTCCATGTGGATTCGACCCCGACTCCAAAAGTTGGGTAAATATATTGATGACCACCGCCTTGCACTAAATTGACATGTAAGTTGAGCGTTATGAATTCCGATCTCTCGAATCTATAAGGTGCAACTTCCAGTGCTGCTAGTGGGAAATGACCAAGTAGACTTTATGCACTTCACTCCCAACAAGATTAGGAAAGTTCTCTTGAAACATTCAATGGTATGTTACCGATCTCTCATTTACATGTTTATGCACCTTCTGATCCATGAGCTTCTTTTCTTTTGTAACTCTGTGAATAATAGTCAATCTTAAGGTTATTTCAAATATTAATAGAACCCTCCTCAGTCCCTACCTCAATAGGTCATTTTATCATAGCTCGACAGGTATACAGGAACTGTTCGATTATGATATCTCATAAACGTCAAGCCTTCAGATTCTAGTAGTAATGCCAGTATGTGTAGGAAATCAATAGGGGAAGGTAATTCCCTACCAGTTCCTATCTTAGTGCACAGTTTTGTGCTACATCCAACACGATAATTAACCATGTTTCATGTCTTAATTCCATGAACACAACTCACATTCACGTACTTTCCATAGAATTGGATATGTTTCCAGTTCCTAGTTTGAGGAATCCCAGTTCACTTAGTATTACGAATCATTTTCCATGACCACAAAAAACCCCAGACTTAGGTCATGCAACTCATGACTCATGCACTCAATTCAAGATTTATAGTATGCTCAACCCTTATGACTCATGCGTCACTCTTAATGATTAGGCAAACTCAGATTATATCATGTATACCCTCAGTTTATATCCCTCGATGAATCTATGGTGTTAATGCTCTATTCCTTACGCCTCAGTTATGGCATCAGTTAAGTAATCGATATTTAGTCAAGGACTCAGATAGTCCTACAGAACCATGGCTTTCATCTATCAGTTATTTAGCCATCCAAATTTAGCACTTCAATACCATTCTAACCCTCAGCTATCCGAAACCATCCTCTAGTCCCGTTATAGTCTTAGCTACAGTCTTCAATACAGTCTTAGTTATAGTGTTAGTCTCAGCTTTATTTCAGTAATTACATCAGTAGCTCAGTTTAATTTTAGATTTTCTCAACCATAGGATATAGTTATCAGTTCTCAGTTATCAATATCTCAGTACCTTAGTTTATAAAATGTTTCAAAATCATGTTATGCACTTGGGATTGCATTCTCAGATAAGACAGTTTTCATGAATACATGCTCAGTTATCTCACGTTTCCCATTCAGTCCTTATCTCATATGTATAATGATCCATAAATTTAGTCCAGTCATTAAAACTAAGCACAATTCATTCTTACATGACTAGTATTCAACTATCATTCATGCAGTTAATCGTATAAGTTAGTATGTTCATGCATTAATGCTCAGCGTCCATGCAGATATATTCAGTAGCCTCAAGTGAAGTGTCTCACTAAGGTGGAGAGTATAGTTGGGTATAAGTTTTAGTATTAGTTCATCCGTGAAACCAGTAATCCAGTTTGACAATCAGATGGACAAATTCGTATATTATGAGTTCCCATCTTTTCATCCAGCCACCCTATCGAAAGTCTTATGAATGTAATCATTCTGTGATGAACCAACTAGGTAGAGGCGTGTCCATCTTAATTCATGTATCATGCCTTAGTTTTAGATCCTAGATATTCAGTCACGATTTAGTTCGTAGGTGCCCTGTGCATCGCCTCAGTTTTCCCTGTATCTCAGTAAGGTAAGCGTTCTTAGAGGGATATAGTATCCTAAGGGGGAGATACACTATAATCCCTAAACTTTAATGACCTAGACCTTCTATATTCGTCCTTACATAATGAACCCAGCTTGGAGTAGGGGGTATTTGTAAGTTGATCCTCAAATTCTAATCTCAGTCATAAGCTATGAATTCATGGGCTTAGTTCAGTTCATGATATTCAGTTCATGTATCACGTTAAAGTCTCAGTTATGTTCTTATGTTCCCGCTTATGCATACTCCTAGAATGATTATAGGTTCAGACTATTTCAGAATCATCTTTAGTTTCGGAAGTAAAGGAAAAACAAGATGGAGATCCCAGTCTAGTCAAGTTGAAAGAATCAGTCAGAGATCAGAAAGTAGAGATTTTCTCCCAAGGAGAGATAGGGTTTTGCATTATCACGGTCGTATATTTTTGCCAAGTGTAGATGACTTGAGGGAACGAATTCTTCCAAAAGTGCATGGTGTGCGTTACTCAATTTATCCAGGGGCCACTAAGATGTACAGTGATTTATGGGAAATCAATTAGTGGAGTGGGATGAAAAGTGATATTGCAGAGTTTGTGGCTAAGTGCTCTATATGTCAGCAGGTTAAGGTTGAGTATTAGAAGCCTAGTGGGTCCATATAGGAGTTAAATATTCCCACTTAGAAGTGGGAAGGAGTGAACATGAATTTTGTGATGAGTTTACCTCGAACTCATCATCAGTATGATTCAGTTTGGGTCATTGTAGATAGGATAACCAAATCAGCTCATTTCCTTCCAGTTCATACCTCTTATTCAGCAGAGGATTATGCCAAACTCTATATCAGGGAGTTGGTCAGATTGTACAGTGTTCCATTGTCTATTGTCTCAGATATAGGTACCCAGTTCACCTCTCATTTTTGTAAAGCATTCCAAAAGGGTCTTGGTACTCAGTTCATCTTAGTACAGACTTTCATCCTCAGAGAGATAGTCAAGCAGAAAAGACCATTCATACCTTGGAAGATATGCTAAGGGCGTGTGCAATTTATTTCAAGGGTATTTGGGATGACCACTTGCCTTTGATTGAGTTTGCATACAACAACAACTATCATTCCAGTATTCAGATGGCTCCATTCAAAGCTCTCTATGGGAGGAGATATAGATCGTCAATCATTTGGTTCAAAGTCGGTAACGCTGCAGTAGTAGGTCCTGACTTGGTCAGCGATACCTTAGAGAAAGTTCTGTTAATTAGAGAGAGGCTCAAGACAGCTCAAAGCCGACAGAAATCGTACGCAGATGTGCGCAGGAAAGATTTAGAGTTTGAGATTGGTGTTCATGTTTATTTGAAAATCTCTCCCACAAAGGGAGTGAAGTGGTTCGAAAAGAAGGGAAAGCTCATTCCCCGATATGTAGGTCCCTTCAAAATTCTTGGTAACTTCGGCAAAGTAGCTTATGAGCTCATGTTGCCTTCAGATCTAGCATTAGTGCACCCAGTTTTTCATGTCTCCTTGCTTAAGAACTACATAGGTGACCCAGAAGTGATAGTCCCTATTGAGGGCATAGAGATTTAGAACAGTCTATCTTATAAGTAAATCCAGGTCGAAATCCTTGACTATCAAATTCATGGACTGAGGAACAAAGAAGTCCCTTTAGTCAAAGTTCTTTGGCAGAATCAGTCTGTTGAGGGAGCTATTTGGGAAGAAGAAGCAAATATGCGGACCAAGTATCCTCACCTCTACTCCGCTAATTCATACATAGCCCAAGGTAATAGCTTTCCTTATGTTCATTCAGCTTATGGTTCAAATTTCAGTTACAAACTAGGCTCAGTTTTCATTTCAAACTTGGTATCTTTACACTTAAAGTTTAGTCGCATGTTCATGAGTTACTTTAGTCATGTATTAACGCACCAGATATGCATGATAAGCTTATTAGTACTCTCAGTCCTGCATTCATGTATCATCTCAGTCATAAAAACATACATCAAATATGCATGATCATCATGAATCTCAGTAATTTCAGTCATCTAGACATGTTTCAGTTGTTCATGTTCAGTATGTACTTCAACTTATCTTTTCTCCCATCTCAATCAAACTCATTTGAGGATGAATATTCCCAAAGGGGAGATATTTTAATACCCTATACTTCTACCTAGCTTAAAATCATCCAAAAAATGTTAAAGACTTTTTTTAAAAGATAAATTCATATTTATACACATAGAATTTTCAAGATTTTGACTTTTTGTTGTGTGAAAAATTGAATAAGCTCTCCATCGATGTCAAATTCTCCTAAATATGGTGTCGTGTTAGAAAGTTGTGGTCGAAATACAAAAAGTAATCTGAACCACCTAGGTGCGACAGAAAGGGCCGACGGACCGTCGATCTAGTGACAAGCCATCGCCCAAACCGTCGCAGCGGAGGCAGTGAGTCGACCTTTTCGCTAGGCACGATGGAATAGTTGACGGACCATCGAGATATCAAGGGACCATCTCCCAAACCATCGCAATCAAGGTTGAAAGATCACATTTTGGCCTAGTATGACGGAAAGGTCGACGGGCCGTCGAGCTAGAGACAGACCATAGCCCAAGCTGTCGCAACTAAGGTAGTAAGACCATCTTCTGATCTAACTATGACGGACAGAGCGATGAACCATTATGCCAGTGACGGACCGGCGCCTAGACTATCTCTAATAAGGTAGCAACATATTTTTTGACTAGACTATGATGGACCGACCGACGGACCATCGCCTAAGCCATTGAAGATTTCGGTTAACAATTTAAAGCCATTTTTATAAGGGTGTTTGGGTATTTTCCACCCTTTTTAACACCTAATTATACCAAAACAAAGGTCATAACTTCATTATTCATCTACAACACCAAATTAGGGTTTCTCTAAAAGATCAATCCCCAAGAACAAGATCCAAACCCTTCTTCAAGAAACTAAGAAATCCAAATTCTTCAAGTTCAAGAATCATCAAGAAAACATTAAGATCTGTATTTCCCAATACAAGAACGTTCAAGAAATGTTAGTTATATTTCAAGATACAAGATTTTGAGGTATGTAAAGTGTTGATAAATGAGCCTCTTTCATCCATTAATCTTAAGAATCTCTTTTCAAATTCCAAAGATTGTGTATTTATGAATGTTCATGATTTAGTTGAATTGAAATTCATGTCCATGTAGTTGTGGGGTTTTGATTCATGTTTTAAATTACATGTTCCAGTAATTTATCCTAGTATGTGATGATTTGCATAATATTCATGATAAACCCTTCAAATTGCAAATTTGTTTATGCAACCATGATAATTAGATGCATTGATGATGGTATAACAAAAGTATTCTCCCCATGTGTTTGATTAAATGCCTATGTGAAGGAAAAAGTGTCATTATAGTATGATAATATGAAATCCCAATTCATGTACAAGTTAATACATGTCAAGTGTTTTGATGAAATGTGTTAGTCAATTAATTATGGATATATGTATAGCCATTGTTGTGTTTTCAAACTTGTGCCATAAATTACTTTCATGCTATCGAGTCCTGGGGTTATTTATGCCTGACAATTAAGATGTGTACCTAGAGCCATTGTTAGTTTCATGATAATATCATTCACATTATGATCAGTAGAATTTAGTCAGTTATATGAGTTAGGAAAACTCAGAAATCTCATGAACTCAATCAGTTAACAGAATTCAGTAAAATTCATTAGTTCACGGAACTCAATGAACTCAGTCCAGTTCTTCTCAGTATAATTAGTTCACTGTCTATTCAGTTGGGAGTAGGATTTAGAACTGAACGAACCTAAGGATAAGGGAACACACTGACCGTTGAGGGTGTGACCCTTAGAAGCAATACTTGCATTCCAGAACTACACAACCATCATAGGTTGAGACATCAACACTGACAGTTGAGGGTTGATTAGGTGGATTAACACTACCAGTTGAGGGTTCCACTATTCTCCTTTGGGGAAACTTCCACATGAGGGTCACTTACAGCTTTTCCTTACCAGTGGCACGGTATTGACACCCTAACAATTTTGGTTATAGATTGGACCCCAACTCTATCTAGAAAAAGGGCATGAAAGTTAGATGACTACTTCCCACAGTCTCAATCTTCATCTCAGTAAAAGAACTTAGATAGTTCTTCAGATTTAGGAATGTCAGATACAATCATTCAGTTCAGAACGAAACTCAGCTAGTTCCATCAGAATCAGGACTGTCAGACACAGTCACTCAATTAACAGTATATAAATTATACGAAACTCAAGTTATTAGTATTGTGAATAGTAGTCAATATTATCATGATCTCATTTAAAGTTACGTATTCATGCATGTATTCTCACATTAATGTTATTTAGTCAGTTAGTATTGTTCATGCATATGAACCCCATGCATTCAGCTTACCTCACTTGTGTACTAGTATATTCTCACGTACTGACGTATACTTTTTTTTGTGCTATGGTGTTTTATACGATAGGTTCAGAAGAAGAGCTCCAGAGCATCTTTAGTAGATCAACCGTTCGGCAGATAGACTAGCAGTGAGTCCTCATCATTCGAGAATGTTATTATTTGACTAATTCATTCTTTCAGTAATTAGTTTATTTTAAAAGTTGGAGTTTGTTGGGGACATATCCCATCAACTTTTTATTCAGACAGTTTAGAGGCTTTCAGACTAGTATGTTCAGACAGTTATTTCAAGCGTTTTGGTATTGATATGCCATATCTCCAGATTTTATGTTTTATCAAATTTTGAAGGTTATGGCCTTTCAACCTTTTATTCCGCATTTATACAGTATGTTATGCACTGCTCAATTACAAATATCTAGCATGGGTTAGCATGTTGTCCTTCGAGGTCATTAGCACCATGCGCCATTCCGGGTATCAGATTTGGGTTTCAGCTATATGGGTTCATCTCCCCTTGCGAAAAGGTCCCCAGTGCGTGTAGCCACACGACTAGGGAAGAAAATATGGAATGAATAGTACATCCTAAAAAATATATGTGAAATAATGCACACACTCACCACAACAAACACCACATTGGCAAATAGGAGTTTCCAGTTTTGGTCACCCCGAGGCCTCTACCTTCCACGACTTTGCTACATATCCTACCATTATTACCAAATTAAAACCATTACCAAGAAACCAACCAATCTATTAAACTTCTATTAATTAACACCATTTAGTTGTGGTATCATTATACCGACCATACTTACAAGTACTATCCATAGCCAACCATATATCGGTATAATGGGACTTCCAAGTGCCCTTCCATTTACCATATTAAACCACTAGGGGGATTCTCCATACCTCACACGCATAGACATTTATCCATTCACCTTTCCAAGCCATTTAAACCATGCATAATTTCTTTACCAAGATTTAAAACAAGCAATAGTTCCATTAAAAGTACCCAATGCAATGAAAATATTATTATAAGCATTTTGACAAACACATTGGGGCATAATATAACCAAAACCAATTCCAACTATTAAGTCATTACCACGCAATCCAATTAACAAAAACCACCATTAATGAACATAAAGCATAATTAAAACCATGTAAAAACCATAACCAACCATTTAATATCAAAACCCCCAAATCATATTTGAAAACCAAAATCATACAATCCATGATGTCATAAGAAGAATTCATAAAAATCATGCGTTTAAATAGAATTAATAATAAAGGAAGAGAAAATTCCTTAAATAAATATGATGATGGAAATAAATAACCTTGACAAGCCCCAAATCAATGCTCTAGTTGAAACCATAGCTTCCCTTGCCTAAAAGCTTTTGAGAGCAATATAGAGTGTTCTAGAAGAATTAATAATTATTAATGAATGTAATAATTATTAATGAATGGAATAATAGGCTAAATAACCTCCCAAATAGGTTAGAAGTCCTGGGAACATATTAGGATAAATGGGGAAATGTCCAGAATACCCCCACTTAAGTTTCACAAAATCCCATCCTAGGGGTATAACTGACCCTCACGAGTCGTACCCTTTAATCTAATTCATTCCCTCCACTCGTATCCTACCATAAACCTTTGGATCCAATATTTTCTTGTGTACCACTCATCCAATCAAGTCATATACAAATCATATGATTCATTCCCTTCATCCATAACCCTGGTAGATTAATCCCAAGAATGATTTAGACACTATCCACCATACGAGTCCATGGTATGAATTGTACCCTGGCTTATAGTTCATAATGAGCCACTTGTATTCAAATCCAACCTAAGTAACCAAGTCAAAGATTAAGTTAAGGAACAAAATGATGAGTACCCATCAATATGACTCGTACACCTAAGTCGTATCCATTCCAGTAACAAAAATCAATCTCATTAACCAACACTAGTTAGCATACGACTTGACCTTACCATCTATACCCCAACATATGTCTTGTAACCACGAGTCGTATTGGGTTAAGAGACCAGAATTCCAAGAAACTTTATAATGGTCAAAACCCAGGGTGTTATAGTTAGAGTCGGGGATATGTCCCGACCAAGAATTAATTTTGTTCTTTGTTTAGAAGGTTGTGTATGTATTACTGAGGATATTAGGAGGTGTTGGTCAGTTGTTTGGCCGGTCATCGCTCATTAGTTAAAGACTTGTTTTGATTGTATTTAAGCTTCTTTCATGATATCTTGTTATACATTTAGAATTCATCCGACAATGGGGAATATTTTGTTTGGTTTGATTAGGTGCAGGGGGTGATCTCCGGTGCATGTGGGAATTGAGATACCCATCACGGCCAGGCCCTGGTAAGAGTCCTAATAGTTAAAATATGAATGAAAGGTGGAATTAACTTTCATCAAAAATGGAAATCACATGAAAATAGACAAAATTTCCCCTCACATCCCTAGAATGAATTGTGGATAAAAATAACACAAGAACATAGAACTCATGTCATTAAACATTATGATGCCTACTATAGTGGTCCCTTACATAAAGTTATGGACTAATACAATTTTCCTCTACCTCTATAGCAATCCCACTATAATAAGCCTAGGGCCTCTATAAAGGAGCTTGATTAGCACTCACCTTAACCATAGTTTTGATATTTGACAATCGTTGTCTATAAAGATCAACTTATTTTAAGGTCGAATCCTCAAAAGGTGGGATTATTCTTCTAATTATATGGGGTATTAATAGTTACTATGACGATACCGGTAGAGTAAATAAAGTACAATAAATAAATTAAAATATGGGGAACTAGTTTTCAAAAGTGTTTTTATCAAAGTATATTCAAGCTAACAGCTAAATGCAATGATTGTGAGTGAAAATTCAATATCAGAAGGATCTTGGGATTATGTCAACCTATGGTGAAGTTATGTATCAGTGCATGATACTTGGGTGTAAATTCTAGTCATTAATGACATGGTAGTCTAGGTTGATGTTTCTTGAGGCTAGTTGGTCAATAAAACCTCAAGATTATAACCCATGGACACTTTTGGATACCTCATAAATGTAGTAATTAAAACCATCGAATACCTCAATTGGTCATCTCTATTTCTAGGAAGATGTCAAAGACAAGTAACTCTCTACTTAACCTTCTTTCTAAGAAAGTGAAAAGAGAACAAACTATATCTACTATTGTCCATTATTTTATTTTCACCTATATCATTCTTTCTAGAAAGATATCAGATAAAAAAGTTCACCCACATCCCTCTTTCAAGGATGATGTGAGCATTTTAAAACATGGGGTTTTCTCCTACAAATCCATTTTGGGAATTTTGGGTTTTCGGCTACAAACCCCAACTAATTGAGAAAGCAATAGTGAAATCCATCATCCACAAACTCGAATCTACACAAATACATCACAACCCACACATAATTGAACCTTAGTTCAACATAATCCCAAGACAAGAAAATTTATCTACTCATAAAGTTAATGTGATTAGATTTACCAAATGGTTCATTCAAAACATCCATGGTAATGAAAAATAAGAAGATTCTTTAATTTCACAAAACTCAAATAGGACAATTCAAACATAAAAGTTTCCCCAATATGTAGGATAACAAATTATCCAATATTCAATTGTTCAAAGTGTAGAATAGCAAATAAGAAAGGGTTTTAGCATTATACGGGATTCAAGTTCGGTTGTGCATAATAAAAAAATTACCTCTAGGTATAAATGCACCAAGCCACAATCGCTGCAGAATGTCCGCGATCACGACTATCGCAAACTTCGTTAGATCCTTGAAATCACTGAGGCTGAACCTTCTGTAGGGTAGGGTTTTCCTTCTGTGCACTTTTCCTCTCTTTTTAGTTCCTTTTCGGCTGGAATCCACATGTTTCTTTCTTATCACCTGTATTCCTGGAAAATATGGAAATTAGTTCATTCAACGAACAAACTTGTCTCAGTCATACCTTCAAATCATAGTAGTATGCATGAATTTTGGATGTAAATGAGTTATAAATTCACCAATTATTAACACCTTCAACTTAAAACTTTGTTTATCCTCACACAACACTCCCTCTTTAATCAATGAGACAATGCAAAATTAAACCTATTTATACACCTTAATGATCACGATGACTTCAAAATTCATTGCTACAACAAGTAACTTTTCAAACATGGTTAAAGTTATTCTCACGACACCCCTAAACATGAAATGCAATTTCAAAGATGCAAAGGACATTAAATAACAACAATGCAACAATCACTAACACTCTAGAAGTGATTCTCTTTTGACCTAAACTCCATTATATTCCTTTTTCCTCATTTGTCAAAAGATGATAGTATCACCTATCTTAATTTTTTTACATATCTCCTCACAAGAAGGGAAATCCAACACACACCAAAGTATTAAATATTCATAAAGGGATTTAAGTGTGCAACTATATCTCTCACAAAGACTCTCAATTCTAACAAGTACAATGGAATGGGCTAACCCTTTTTTTTAATCGCCGCTACAATGCCATCAAGGGATGTTTGAGGAAGGGTAGGTTATCATTTAGGAACAAAGTGTCTACACCTTCCTTGAATATCTACATCACACTATTCCATCCAAATTTGTACCATGGACCACTTCTTTTGTTTCACACTTTACATATGCCTATTTTAGCTACATTGATATGCCCATATTTTTTAAGGCATCTTTCCTTCTCTTATTTTTTTTGTAATCTATGCCTCATTCTTTTTTTCACCACTTCTTTCTTTTTCACTTTTTCATTGGTTAAATCATAGGCATCCATTTACATTACCTTAGCCCAAGGTCATCTCTTCAAAACTTACTACCCCTAACTTAGGCATTTAACCTCGATTATGATTTTTCATATTCATGAAGGGTAGGGTTCAAGAGAGGGAAAAACTTTGATTTTTAAGGTATGTAATGTGGTTGCCAAAGAAAGGCTTGAAGGATCGAAGTGCATAACTAATGGTACTATTCTATGCATGGGTAGGCTATTTATGTTAAAGAGAGTACCTATGTTCACAAAGATAGCCTAAGATCATTTCACCAACAATGTATAATTACAATTAGCCTTGAGAGACTAATGGTGAAAATTCTATATAGTACAAGTATTCATGATATTTCAACAAATATGTTGACCACACATGGCATGCAAACTCTTCAAGGGGTCTCAATTTCCCTTCCCACTTGATAAAAACTAGAGTACTTATCAACCTCTACAAACTAAGAGCTTTGGAGTCACAAATAGAGGTATATTATAGTTAAAAAATTATTAATGTCCATGCCCTTGGTTTTCATAAATTTTTTGACGGAGGAGGGTGTTTGCTTAGCATTTGCACCATCCACAATTTGCTATAAATGGCACCAAACTAATCCGTCGTATGTCATTTCGTCTTCCTTGAGGGTAAACTATATGGCTACTCATAATTTACTATAGGTATACGTACGATCCCAAATCCAAAATACCATAAGTACTTAGACTTTCCTTGAATTTATAACTCTTATGTTACAGGTACTCAGAAATCCCCTATATTTGTAACTCTTATGCTATGGGTACTCAGACTTCCCCTACATCCATGACTCAGAACCGAATCATGATAATTTTCCCTTTTTAATTTCATCACTCAATCTATCATAGGAATGGCTCATCCAATGTCTCCATAAACAAAATAAAGATAAAGTAGAAATCTAAAAATAAAACAAACAACTAATCCATGAAATATGGGGACCATCAGGGTGCCCGAATATTACAACCCATAAAAATAAAAATCACCCAAAATGACCTAAAAACATCAAGGAATATCTCTATAATACAGGCCCAGTAAATAAATATGGAGACAGGAACCCCAACTAAAAAACTTGAAGTGACCTCACTACATAAAAAATATAGCATAAAGTGAGGAAAGGTCACTCCCTAAAACCACATCAAGAGTTGCTCTTTTCCTCAGACTCTGCATCATCTCTAGCATCATCCAAACCAACCACTCTATTGGGACCTCATCATCACTCTCAATTTTAGAGAAAGTAAGTTTATATCAGGGGTTTAGGATCTTCCAAAGGCCCTTTACCCCTTCAGCATCTTGCAAAAAAAGTTGTCCCTCTTCATCTCTGTTTTCTTCATCTTCTTATGTGAGTGTCGGAGTTTTCTGTGAAACTCTACTAAGGATGAGTAGGCCCTCTCAAGCCTATAAATAGTGGCTCCCTATGTATGCTGATCCATAAAATACTTTTTATAATCATAACGGTCCACATGTGAATGACGGGTAGTGGAGGGCTCTCTCGGCCCTAAACAAAATCGTAACACAAACTTGTAATCTCCCAAAAATCAATAGTGATCTCCTCAAAGAGCAGGGATATGGATGCCCTTCAAAATTTTGGCTGCCAACATGTTGAGTTGCCCTAGTCGATCTTCCTTTTATTGATCTTACCCGGTGCACCCTCACCATAAATTTTAAGAGGATAAATGGGGGTGCCAGGGCGCACCCAAGTGTCTCCCTGATATTACACAAACCTGAATCTCCTACACATCTCAGTAATAAGAGAATAGAATAAGAGATGTGTTCCACCATTGTTCTTGAAAAAATTTATATCAGAGATTAGAAGACGATCAACATTCAAAGAAATGTCATCTAGTATGAACGAAACCATCTGGACTTATAAATCTATAATCACGGTAATATGAGTGCATGGAGAAAACTGACTATAAATGATGGTCAACTACGTTTGGGCCTCAACGGTGAATTTATTTATATATATGCCTCTCTTGGTGGCCACCCATGAAACCTCTTTTCCATGTCATAATTTCTCCACCATCGATGTAACGCCCCAAAATCGGGTCCCAAGACGTCACACGGTGCTTAGGGTCACAAGTGACCCCAAGCTAACCCTTCTACTGGCATAACTCATAAACAACTGAATAAAAATAAAATCCATACAAATCAGCAGAAATTAACTCTTTTCTGAATCTGATCGATACAAAAATGGAATTTTACAGGATTACAATTCTACCTTTACAACCAAAATTAAAACAAAATACATCAACTTCTACTGACTGTCTATGAATCCTCTACTAGTACTGACTATAGGTAGTCAGGTCATGACTTCCGACTACCCCAACTCAATACGACTTAATAAAGAAAATACAACACTATAAACTCTGCATAACTAACCCAGGCCTTTGAATCAAAAAGACTCATCACCTGCTGACTGGATACCACAAACTGACTGGATCCGAAGGTGAAACTACACCTTGTACCTATATTTTGAGAAAATGTAGCCTACATACGAATATATGGGTCAGTACCATGGAAAGATACCGAGCATATGGGGGTACAATGCATATATAAAATAATATCTTAATGTCATCACAGTTTATAAGATTATGCATGCTGATATTGATGACTCACTTAGCTTGAATTAAATCATCAAAATCATGTATGAATAATACATGTAAAGTAAAACAAGTGAGTCATTAAAATACGTTCACAATTCACTTTCATCTCAATTTCAAATTATCAGAACAATCAAATCTCACGTCAATTCTCATTAGAATATATTCCTTAAATCTTTTAAGAATAATGACTTTCTCAAACTCAGCCTTTTAAGCAAATATGTTTTCATCTCAGATAGAAGAGTACACACACACACATTGGGAGATCCTATAACCAACATAAACCATGTGAGCTACATAGAGTCCAACGTACAACCCACATTGGGGAGAGTCGTCCTATCCTTGCCATCGGAGTAGGACTTCCAGTATCAATTCAAACACACTAGTGATCACTATATAAATCAGCCTCAGGATCACATCCTACGGGGACACATAGTTCTAGGAAAGTAAGGTCACTTTATACCTCCCACTCGGTGCTAAAGATTACTCCCGGACTTAGCTCAGAAATTTAAATCAGCCTCAGGCTCACATTAAAGAAAATCCACAATAAACACTTCAACAATTTTCATCGGGAGCCAATTTGCTACCCCTTTATCATAATTAATAAAAACATGGATTTCTTTCACAGTCGAGTTCAAAATAACTCTATTACGACCAAAAGGTCAAATCATTCAAAACATCTCAAATATTTAACATCAACGTGCATATAGTACACATTTTCTCAAAATAATAATCTCAAATAGGGTTCCAAAAACCCATACATCAATATCACCATAAAACCTTCCAAAGTTTCATACTTTATGACATAAGCACAAAAATAATCACTTAAAACTTAAAATTTCAGCTTTATAATCATACATCTTGGTAAAGAAAATTAGCTTTGGGATTCAAATCTCACTGTGCTTATAGCACATGATTTCTCAAAGTACAATTCCAATTAGGACTCCAGGTCTCATACATCAAAATCATATTAAATTTTTCCAAGATTCATGCTTTTCATCATAAATATATATAACTTACTTTAAAATCTAGAAAATTCAGCTTTATGTACAAAAATGTCATCATTCTCATTCAATTCAACTTTCAAAACATAGAGAGTATCATAATCTCATGTAAAATCATATAGGGTATAAATTCATGCTTCAAATTCATATCAAAACATGTAAAATCATGTATATTCATAAAAAAAAATTACTTTTGGGCACAACAACGAAAGATTGTTCTTGTTGAAGAACCCCACATACCTTGAATGATGAATTTTAGATCGATACTCATTTTTGAGATGTTAATCGTTCCTTTGAATGATGGTTCTTGGAGTTCTTGAACTAGGAACTTGGAATCTTGAATAAATTTGCAGAATTAATGGTGAACTTTGGAGGTTCTTGAAGTTCTTGAACTAGGAACTTGGAATCTTGAATAAATATGCAGAATTAATGGTGAACTTCGGAGGTTCTTGAAGTTGGATGTAGGAGATTAGGGTTTTCTTTTTGAGGGAATTTGATGAAATATAACATATAATGCTTCTAATAGGCTTTAATATAGGGTTTGCATGGATTTTGGGTGAGGGGGAATGACCAAAACACCCCTAAAAATCAAATAATTCTCGCATTTTTCCTTTGGTGGACTGTTTTGATAGTCTGAAGTAGATCAACCATAATATTTTACTCCTATATACAAATTGGATGAAACCAATTTCATTAGAAAGAAGAGTCTCATATATTTCCATTGATATATAGTATCTCACCCAGATCATTGTTTACAAGGAGTTATAGTCGTTTGAAGTTGACCCAAAAATTCATTTTTGATAGGCTGAAGTAGATCGACCATAACTTTTTTCTCCGATAGACAAATTGGATGAAACACATTTCATCGAAAACAAGACTCGCATATCTTTCCGTTGATATATAGTAGATCACCCATATCATTATGTACAAGGAGTTATGATCATTTAAAGTTGGAGAAAAAATACTCCAGACCTAAGTACTTTTTTTCCTGTATGTTTTACTGTTCACTACTATTCACGGTTCGATCGGAATGTTCATAACTCGTCGCTCGGGTGTCCATTTTGGATGATCCACATATCATTGGAAAGCTTATTCAATATTCTACGCTATGGTGGGTCATAATCTAAGACATTTCGCATGGAAAATTTATAATTCATTTTAGAAGATAGAACCCAACACGTTTACAAACAAAATTTCAACGAAAAATTTCCCGGGGTATTACAATCGAACTCACCAATTCACACCTTTTTGCTTCAAATTGGTCTATGTTTAGATTTGGGAGCCCATAGATATCATTTATCTCTTTAGCTCAAATGTTTACTTTCTTTCCCCCAATCCTAATAACTGGGTCTGAGAAAGATACTACACTAAGATTAGTGTAGAATTCTCATACCCACTACTCATTTTCCCTACAAGGATCTAGGGAAAAACATCTCCACCTAGTGTCTATAAGACAATCATGAAATGTCAAATGCTATTTTGGCACCTTCTCCAAATAGATGCTCCTCTCTGAAAGCAGCTTTGTTTTTGGAAGATCACCATAGTACATGATTTGGCACTCTAGGGCCATGGAATAAACTTAATCATAATCTCCCATGATGTACACATAAAAAATCATGCGAACAACACAACAATACTAAACATTAATATTTTCATGTACAAACTATGCTATGTTGTCTAATAACGCTCGTGTGATGGTTACTTGGCATTTTTTGGACTAGATTTGAAAGTGTAGGATTTTTGGCACAGGCTGGAAATCAGCCTCAAATATGGCAATCAAAGGTCACTAAGCCATGATCCCAGTATTTGAGGCCAAACCTGGCCAGATTTTACATAGTTAAAAATACAAATTTTAGGGTAAAATCATATTCCAAAATATGAATTTATCATTAACAACATTAAACTAAGTTCCTAAGCTCTTGAACATGCCCCAAAATGTGAAAACAAACTAGTTATGAGATCGTTTGGGCCATTGATCAGGCAATTTGTGTGCACATTACATATTTTTCAATTTCAAATGCAATTTTGGTACTCAATACTTCCCCACATACATGTAAATCATTCACAAGAGTGAACCACCATACAAGTATAATTTAACAAGGATTTATCATTGAAAATCATAAATTGAGGCCTACCCTATTTTATGCATTCTATATCATCCTCACCGGCTTCGGCATCAAATGGTGCACCATCTAGTTACAGCACTAGTCAGAACCAACTATATTCTCTCACTACTTACCAAGATTGTAAGTCATTGCCTTACATTCTGACGGGTATGTTAAAACTCTTTTGCCATGATGTGTACTATTGACTTGATCCAGGTTTCACTCTTTCTTATGAGACCCTATTAACAACATTAAACTAAGTTCCTAAGCTCTTTATTAAGCATTTCAATAGTACAAGGTGGTCATGTCAAATTTCTCAACGATCTTAAATCTCAAATTCCATACATATACGTATACATGTAAATCAATTTAGGGGATAGGACCACAAGGTCAAAATAATTATAACATTAAAATATTTGGAGTACGTAATTTAGAACATAGATTCCAAAACTCCTTTGAAATTCATACATAAAACTCTAAAAATCATGCTCTAATGGTTTTAAGTGCATGTAGTTTTTAGGATAAATCCCACATACCTCGATTAAGAAGAATAAGGGATGATCCTTGAAGCCTATGGCTTGATTCCAAATCTTCAGTCAATTTTGAAAATCCACGATTGCATCTTGAGTTTCTTGGAGGAGAAGTATATGAACTAGGGTTTTTGTGTTGAGGAAAATCTTGAGAATGTCATATATTCTTCTTGTAGAGGTCTAATCTACTGTTTGAACATTTTAAGAGGCTTGTAAAAAGTCCAAATTACCCTTGTTAACTTCTGAACTAAGTTGGAAAAATTAAACTAGGAACCCGATTTTATGGGCCACCGCGACGCGCCACTATCGCAATGGCTCTCTAGAAATTAACCAATGGAAAATTGGGATCTTTCAAGATGCACCACTATCGTTAGGTCCCACTGGAATTTGACATTTGCAAATTAAACCCTCTCCGCAATGCGCTAAACACCAGAATGATTATGTTTTACGACTAGCACATAAAATAGCCATAACTTCTCCACCAAGTGTCCATTTTGGACGAATATTTTATCGATCGAAAGATAATTTAGTAATATACGTAATGAAAAGTTGAAATCTATGGTATTCCATAGGTAAATAAGTATAAATCATTCTAGAATTCAATGCTTGATATTTTAGGGACAAAATTTAGCTAAGAAAGACTTTGGGGCGTTACACAACACTAATGGTGGATGAAAATTAATAGAGATATAGTATACTTTCTAGCTCATTGCATGTGTTTTAGTTGGTAAAGTTGAAGCATCCGAGTCCCGATGGCTTAATTCAGAGATTACCCATTCTTGAGTGGAAGTGGGACCAGATCACCCTGAACTTTATTTGAGGTTTTCCTCGCACCTCCCAGTGTTCCAAAAAAAATTCTTTCATCATATATCGGTTGACCAAATTGGCACATTTTCTTTCTTTTCAGATGTCCTTTAGTATCGAGAGGTTATCCTTTATCTATGTTCATGAGAGAGTTTTCCTGCATGGAGTACGCATATCTATTATTTCAAATAGGGGCTTGATATTTACTTCTAACTTTTCAGGAAGATTTGGGTACTCATGTAGATCTTAGCACTTCTTTTCACCCTAAGACCGACGGACAGTCAGATCAGACTATTCAGGTTCTTGAGGACATGCTTTGAGCTTGTGTTATGGACTCTGGACATTATTGGGAGCAATAGATAGCATTGGCATACTTTGCATATAATAATGGCTACCATTCTAGAATTAGATGGCACTATTTGAGACACTATATGGTAGGCATGGTCGATCTCTAATAATATATTTTGAGACCTCCAAGGTTAGGACCCATGGTATTGGCTGAATTAAGGAGTCATTAGATAGACTCAGGGTGATTCAGGATAGGCTGAGGGCATTTCAGAGTAGACAAAAGGCTTATACAGATAAAAGACTTTGTGCCTTGATATTTGTAGTTGGAGACTGAGTATTCCTTTTAGTATCAGCCAGGATAGGAATGATGAGGTTCGGGAAGAAATACAAGCTCAGCCTTAGATATATTAGACCTTCGGAGATATAGTTTGAGAGGTGGCTTATGAGTTGTACTTGCCCCAAGATTTTGTGCTACTCATCAAGTTTTCCATGTTTCTATGTTGCGGGGTTACATCCGCAATGAGTCGTATGTTATTTGTAGGGACTTGATTCAATTAGAAGAGAGGTTGACCTTTGTGGAAAAACCAATTCTCATATTACCCAAGAATTACATGTAGTTGCATTGGTTGTGCTTTAGGGAGATTCCAGTAGTTAAGGAATATTAGAGGCACCACCAAGTATTAAAGGCTACTAGGATATCGAGAGTGAGATTTGAGAAAAGTATCCACACTTGTTTAAGCCTTCACGTATATCCTTACCCTTTACTTTTGTAGACAATGGTCCTTTTAGTAGAGGATATTGTAAGGACCCTCAAAATCATTTTCATTTTTCTTCCTACACCTTATTGATATTTACAGTTTTTCTATAGCCTCCCCAAGTCATTTTTGACTTACTAGAGCTGACGGTTTAGTTACAGGGCCGTTCATTTTGTTTTGAGAGGTAATTCCCTATTTTGAAGTTTTCACTGGTAAGTATTTGCTATTTTATGTAAAGTGTAAGTTAACGACCTCGTATGCTAATTTTTAAAGTTCTATCAGCTCCCAGATGATATTTTTGGCTTGGAGAGCCTTTTGTTTGGGCCCCAAGGCTTTTGAACTCATTTAGAGCTATTGGATAAAATTCGGTAAAAGTGGCCCTTGGGTGTATGTTCCACATTTTATCGAACGACTTCATACAGTAATATTGATTGTGCCATTGAGTTTGAAAAATTGAATTCGATAGGGTAGCATAGTCTATTTCTAGCATAGTTCATTTGCATTCATGAGATTCAAATGAATCTCGAGGTCTTGATAAAAACATGAAAAATCCAAGTTCAGCCGGTCCATCCACTTTAGTGGAGGTTACTTTAGCAGCCAAGTGGTCACTTTAGCAGCCAAGTCTTGTCCCGCCCAAGCCGCTTAGTGGAGCCTTGACCACAAAAGTAGACATTACTTAAGCTATGTCTTGTCCACTTTAGCAGAGGTCGACCAAATGTACTGGGTCTCTTAAGAAGCAGTATGTTACTTTAGCATTTATCACTTTAGCGGTCAACTGATCTCTTTAGCAGCCAAGTGACCGCTTAATCGGTAACCGTAGGGTATATATTTTAGCCCCACCCATTTTTCTCCCATTTTCTTTAATTCCAAATAACATTAAATCCCTATAGACCTTAGAGAATTAGGATATTTAATGTTGGGTGATCATGGGGTTTTGGTGAGCTTGGGAAAGCCATTTCCCAATCGTAATTCTTGTAAGTTTCTGTCAAATTCTTTGTTTGATTTTTTGATTTAGTCATAAATCCCAAGTTCATTGATGTGTTAAATTAAGTATTATTGGATCTTATAATTTACTCATTCTTGAGGTTAAATAATCTTTAGCATAGAGGGATGTGTTGATGGTTTTGAAAGTGTGATTCCGCTAGCAGGCCCTACATGGGATTTTGACTCAATTTTGGACTCAATGTATAAAAATGCACTATGGGTATCATTATATTTAATTAATGTGTAGATATCTATTTAAATAGTGTTGCATCATGAAGAGGCTACTAAGAATGAGAAATCTGCAATCTGGCAGACTTTGTTAGGCATTCTTTAGCATCCAGATAAGCTAGGTTAACTCTTTTCATAGATTAAGATTAATTATAGTATCAATATGATATTATGATAGTTTTTGGTTTGGAATTACTCCTTTGTGTATATTTAGTAAAATTAGATTATTTTTCCAGTTAGCTAGTCGTATTTAGGTAGATTTGACCTATCTACCCATTACTTAGGTTGAATTGCTTTCTTAGGAATTAACGAGACTTATGTAGCGTGTTATAGTAGGATTTGGAACCTTATTCTTGTTAGTGGTAGAAATTTCCTTAGAGTGGACTTTTGGGGTTAGAAGTATGCCTTTCGACCCACCTTAGGTCAAGATTACTATTAGCTCTTTGTAGCCTCAACAGGCCTTCATACATCATTCTATTTACATTCTTGATCCTGAGGAGGATTTAGATGTATTCTAACTTGTTTTAGGCTAATACGTTGGATATATTAAAAATGGTTCAAGTCTAGACAATTATGATATTTGTACATGTTCAAGTCAGATAAATTATGATACTAAGATCGGCTAAATTTAGGCATCTATGATCATATTACTTGTCGTTTGAGTTCTGTTTTCATGATATTATTTTTTATTTATGTTTGCCATGTGAGATACTATTTCTAGTTTGATTCAAGCATTGAGAGGTCACTAAGATGGTTATGAAACCAATTCAAGCCCTTTTTTTATTGTATGGGAGGTCCACAGTTACGATTTTAAGATTTTAATTATTAGGATATTTTTTGTTATTACTCCTTCTTGATTGTATCTATCGGGCTTATGGAGGCTCGTGTTGATTATTTACTCTTCTTGAATCTTTTGGGTTTATAGAGGAACAGTATGCTATAGTTTGTTACGTTCTCTTTGTATTATTCATTCGATTTTTTACTTCCATTATTTGAAGCATTATTCTCGTTTTACACTTTTTCCTTGACTTTGTTTACTATCTCACATCTTATTGTATTTATAGTATCATTTATATCAATCGGCCGATGATACCTATTTATTACTCGTTGCTTTAGTAATCATACTACACTTTTCATCCTTTCCTAATATAGATTTGAGTACTAGCTATCAGCGCTATTATTGTATTAGTATTGGTTGGAGTTCGAAGTTAGGGTAATATCTCAGAGCTAGAGTTGACTTTCTCTCCTTCTATTTTGGATGGTCTTTATATTCGAGATGGTTATTTATTTTCTAGTTATACTACTCTTATTCTCTTGCTAGAGGCACTTGTACAGACCATACTAGGTCATGGGATATTGTTACACTTTCCTTATTTATCTCTAGTTATGGTGTTGTTCTTGTATTTCATGGCTTGTAGGCTTGTAAATTAAGTACTTACATAATTCTTCCATTTATTCCATTTTCCACATACTGTCCCAATACTTGTCATTCTAGGCTATGGTTTGTCCTACCTACTAGTGGGATTAAGTGTGTGACATCATGCCACGTGAAATTGAGTCATGACAACTAAGGCCCTTAAACCTAATCATTCCTATATTACTGTCATTATCCCTATGACCTACCTATCATTTAACATTTTTGGATATCATTTTCCTTTGAAAAAAAATACGAACTTATATTTCCTAAGTCTCATCTTATCTCTCTTCAATAAGTCCTATGAATCTACTTCTAGAAAATTACCGACAGTCCTATGAACCTCCCTATTCCAGCATACTAAAGCACTGGACCGAGTATCCCCATTATCCTTTTAAACCTTATGACCTAAAATACAACTAAGTATATTTAGCATTATACACTTCAACATATGTTCAATAAGAAATGAGTCAAGTATGTTAACTAGGTTCCATAATCAGGTTCACCACAACATACCAATATCGGCACTCTACAAATATGATATATGCACTTATGAAATATGTGTGTATCATCTTATCAACATCAATTCATTCTTAATATCATCATCATCATCATAATCTCATTAACATCATCAATATCATCATATTATCGCTTTATCACCACTATATCCTCAATCGACTTTATCAACATCCAAATATTATGTCTTTGTCATGCTTAATATCATATGTATATATAATATGCGGTATAGAGTAATAATATATCAGGTAGAACCCAAAAAGAATCACAACTCTCAAATCATATGTATGCACAAAGTCAAACGAACGTAATCGGAATAATAATGTAGGTTATTCAAACCCCTATCTATGCATTCATATTCTTGATACACATATAAGAATATACGAGATCATATAAAGTACCACTTCTAGATAACACCCCAAGACACATACTCTAGGCTATCTCTCAATCACTCTCCTGAAACGCCAACAAAAAATATTATGTGTGACCCTAATTCTTACACCACCTTTACTTAGCGACCTCCATCTCGGACACCAAATCTCTCTATCTAGCTTTTCTTCTCATTTTTCTTGATGTTAAACATAACGTTGTCATTCAACCAACCGCAACAATGTATATATGCTCCTATGACTTTTCAATTGACTTATACATTCCACTACACTTAGGTCATACATTTCCCTTATCTTTGTTTTTAAATGACTCTATCGAATCCCTATGAACTCACAAATGACTTACTCTAATCCCCACTTTGCTCATCTCACTCGTCTGTCACACTTACCAGATTTCTAAATATTTAACATACTTATAACCCTCAACTACCTCCAATATAGAAGTATACTCTTGGGCAACATATGGATTGAACCAATTAAATAAATACTTTCTCCAAATCATTTAGTTGCACTAAATATAGTTGTTATGATTTAGTCCATCAAAATTCAATGCTTGAAGACCTAAGGGATTAAATCTCCCGATGTTACAACTTTTATTGCAGGCATCTAGCCTTTGTCTACCATAATTAACCATAATCTATCTTGTAGAATAATTCCACTGATATAGAGGGTGGGGAGTGGTCCTACTCATATCGGCCTCTTTTTACATTAGAATCCCATACAAAATTCCTCATAAATTACCATCATAGAGTGTGGCCTCAAAAATTGCATTGTTCTAGGTGTTAGGTTTGTATAGGGTATTTTTGGAGAAAAGGGATGGCATAAGGAGGATCAACTAAAAAGGGGATTTTAATTAATTCTTTGGATAGCTATTGCCCAACTACCGCTGAAGCGGTTCGATTGCCACTATAATGATACCACTACATCGGTGGATCTATTGTTGCAGCAGGAGGCAATGGGCTTGGCCTAATATTTTAAGTATTTTATCCCAAATAATGTTGCGCCCTACTTTTTTCATTAAAATCATTTCTATCAAGCTTAGAACAAGGATTTTCTTAGTAGCAATGTTTTTCTAGGATAATTTTTGTCATAACAATGATTTGGTTCATTACATTAGATACGAATTTACCCGACGTTCTTCCCTGAATATTTATGGGGAGTGGAAAAGGATTTAAGACATTACCTCAGAATTTAATGTATATGGTGGTGTCAAAAACTAGAGTTATCCTTTATTCTTATTACTTAACCCAAAACATTTCACCAAATCATTATTAAATAAAATTAAACTCAAAGTAACTAGCCAACCTAATCATTAATATTCTTTGAACTTCCTAACCCAACGCCCAAGTATTATTAATACTTAAAAAAATTACTAAAATATTTTATATAACAAGTTAATTTAACATACTTCATACATCACGAAACATATAACGTATGAAAAACTCATAAATGCAACCCTCATAAAACTTGTCATTGCAGCAGTATAGTTGTAGTGGCATGATTATTGCTGTAGCCGCACACAATAGTCAAATAGGAAGAAATACTTTTTTCCCCTATTTTACTTCGATTCTTCAGAAAATTCTATCAATTCTCATGGGTAACCTTTTTTGTTTTGACAAATCAAGGAAAATTCTCATCTCCTCTCCCTTATTTATATATTTATCATAGAATCATTAAATATAGAGTAGAAAGAGGTTTTTCTGTTGGCTTCTTGGTGCATTTTTTGAAATTTTGTGGTGTTCTTGCTTTAAATGTCAAGCATGGTAACTTCTCTTATGTTCCCAATGTAGTGTTTTCTATGTAAAATTGATGTTCATAGATATTTTTCATCATAGAAAGGGTGAAATATGATGAGTAACCCTTTCTAACAACTTTGAACAATTTCAACATGATTGTGGGTGTTAATCACCACCGTTTAAGTGTAATGGAGTTCATACAAACATTACCAAGCTTAATTTATGCTTAGAAATAAAAAATTAAAGAAAAGTCAAAAATCTACCATGGAAGGGGGGTTAGGTTGGTTGGGGATGATGGTGCCACTACAGTGGTCGATTTCATGTTGCAGTAACGCCTAGTAGTAGCTTCTAGGTAAAATAATTTCTATGTTCTTGCATTACCTTCCTTCCCATAGATCTCGACTTATTTTTTAATCCTATAGTTATAATATTTGAAGGATTATTATGGAGCATAAACACTAATATCAAAGATTCCTTGACTCATCGAGCAAAGATTATTACTATGAGGGAAGCATAAAAAGGGTTTCATTTACTATAGGATTTTTGTGATGAGGGACATAGAGGATGAGGCACCTAAATTTTACAACAAGTTGAAGACTTTTTGATGGGAGATGCTAATGCAGCCTATCCTCAATTGTAGTTTGGTTATAGTTTATGAGTCTTATGCAATACTCCCTACTAGAGAGTGATTGTTTCCCCACCCCGCTATTAACATTTGGAGGAAGGATGTTTTGATGGATACTTCTACTATCAATGACACTTTGGAGGCCCCATACCCCTCCAATGATTCTTTGAGGCAAGTTCGGGGATTTATACTTAAAGTGAGAGGCCAGGGTATTGGCGGGGGAGGGTCATAAGGGTAAAGTGAAGTAAATTGGCCTCAAAGGGACCAAGAGTAATACTTTTCAGTTCAGGCTAAGGTTTGGCATTATCTATAATCTTGAAGGATTTATTCTTCCAGAAATATGACTACTATGATCTTCCACAAAGTTATGGTTGTTTATTGTGATCTTTTGCAGGTTGATGTGAATTTGGGTGTGTATATAAATGATAAGTGGTTGTATTTCTAGATCAGCGAAGGTTCTGTGAGGGATTTTTTCTTACCCTTAATTATCAAGTTGTGCAAGAGAGTGGATATGCCCAAGGAGGCTTATGACACCTTAGTAGAGTATATATGTCAGTCAACCCATTGAGGGGTAAGGGTTCATGGAGAGAAACAAAGAAAAAAAGGAAGGTAGGGGATGAGGGTAGGAAAATCAGGGATAAAAGGGTCGAGGATTCTAGCACCCTTTACACCCACACTTATGCATCCCTTGGGGGTTATGAGGCTGACCTTGTATCTATATAGGGTTATTAGAAGTGGTACCAAGTTCCTCTATGGGTTTCGGATCCTTGGATCCCTATTGCTCTAGATCGAGCCTATACAAATCTCTAAAGGGAGCTAAATTAAGAGCAAAAAGAGTGTCCCAGTGATGACCCGAGGCTACCCCCTTAGTCAAGACAATGGTGCTTACAATTATAAGTAACAACAAGCTAACCCATGAGCTACTACCTGCTATGACCACTGAATAAAATGACACTGACATAACATATTCAGAAGATAAGTTGATAAAATATTGAAAATCTGAATACTGAATGTATATAATGAAAAGTCTAAATTGTCTGTAACAACTGATAATAATGAAAACTTAACCACTATTTACTAACTGACTGTCTGGATGTCTGACTATCTGAAAGCATCTAGACATCATGGGGAGTAGACAGGACAAACCCCCAATTAACTCTGACTGATTAAGCATAAAAGGGTACTAAAATAATTGTAAAAAAACACAATATGTCCTCGATGGATGAGGACTCACAATTACTGCTGCTGATTAATGCTGAGTTGATTAAGAACAGTCGGGAAACTGAACATCCAAACCTACATTACAAAACAACATAGCGCAAAGAGAAGTATATGGTCAGTACTTTGAATATACTAGTATATCAGATAAGGACTGATTGAAATACATGAGATAACTGAACATAAATGCATGGACATATAATATCTAAGAATGGAAGACCAAGCATAAACATGATACTGAGATAAAAGGTAAAATATGAATAACTCAAACTTGTATAACTGAATAACTGGAAAATTGTACACTTCGTCAAGCAAACCTGTGATGAAATACTGATTGAAAATATAGGAGCTATCGTGTGACCGACATTCCTCAATCTTAGATAATTGGGGTCCAACCTGTAACCCCAATAGGAAGGGTGTCACTACCATGTCATTAGTACTAACATTGGCCATATGGATCCACTAATTTGTTATCTCAAAGAACTAGGGTGTCAACCTAAACTGATGTGTGAACCCTAGTAGGAAGTAAAGCCTAAACTGATGGGTGACCTCTCATAGACTAATCTAGCTAAATAGTTCTGGAACTCAGGGACTCCCACTAACAACCCTGCCTAAACAGACGGGGGAGTTGCGATCCCTGCATTTGCTCTGTACTAAATCCTACTCCCAACAGAACTAACACTGGTTCTTACTAAGGTTCAACTAAATGTAACAACTGATTGTGCTCAACATGATCTTAAAAACTGAGTAAAATAATAGGATTCATGGTGTAACTGACTTATTAATTGAAAATCATAAATCACGTAAGGACACGAAGCTATCGGGTGTTCATAACCCGCCAACACTAAATGGTCATAAAATACGGTATCAAATCTTAAAAATTATAGTATGGAATCATGGTTCGAGAACCCAAAACTTGAACATTTCACCCAAAAAGTAAGGTTTTACTCAAATAGGAGGTTTTTGGGATCAATGGGTGAAAGGAACCCATTGTTTAATACCCACATACCTCAATAGATGGTTTCTTGAGGGTTTATTGAACTTAGAAGCTTGAACTCTTGATTTATTGAGAAATGGTCTTGGATTTTGTTCTTGGGAAAGGAGTAGGGTTTATTAAGACTTATTTTAACAGAAAAAGGCAAATAATGCCCCTATGGAAGTTCCAAATCATGTTAAGGATGAATTGGGTTGAGGGAATTGACTCATATTCTCCTTGGGAATTTAATTCCAGAAGTTGTGCAGGAATAACCAACATGTCGTGTCTCTCTCTAGAGGAGAAAGCAATTCTCCTCATCACTTGCTCGGGGAGAGAAAGAAATACATCAAGAACCTTGGAACTATGAAAGATACCAATGTTTCATGGGGTTATTGCGTTGGCTCACTATTTTAGCCGTCCAAACACATCCGAAACGTTGTCTAAAAATACTGAAACTCTCCTGAGACATACTATTAATCTCCCTAAACATGAATCAATTGAAAAACCACTGTCTCGGGGTCAGGAATACTACAATAAAATTTTTTAAAGATTAGGGGTCTTGAAAATTACAAAGTCCTTAACACTTATTGAAAATTTCAAGCTTTGGACCCCTTAAGTATGCACTTACAACTAAACTGATCTTATGATCTTATGGGGTATTACAATATATCCCCCTTAGGAACATTCATCCTTGAATGAAACTGGGTAGATTGAGAATACTAATGCAACTGATACTATATACTGAACATGCTTGACTTGGAACATGATTCCAAAACTGGGTCTGAAGTATCATACATAAAAATGAACTGAACTAATTTTGTAGATATATGCAATTACATGAGATTTGTTACATAGCTGAAATAGAGAACGAAAAAGATTTAATCTAGGGAAAATCATTACCTCAAGATGAATCTAAGTTTGCAAACAAAAGTGAGGGTACCTGGCTCACATATCTGCTTCTTTTTCCAAAGTAGCTCCCTCAACAAACTGATTCCGCCATAGAACTTTAACCAAGCAAACTTGTTTATGCCTTGGCCTATGAATCTTACAATCAAGGATCTCAACTGGGAATTCTTAGTAGAAAGTTCAATCCTGAAAATCCATACTATCTAAAGGAACAACAAAATCTGAATCACCAATACATTTCTTTATGAAAGAAACATGGAACACCGGATGTACTGATGCCAAATCTGTAGGCAACTGAAGCTCATAAGCTACCTTTACAAAATGGTTCTAGATTTTATATGGGATAACATAGTAATGACTAAGTTTCCCCTTCTTTTCAAATCTCTTCACTCCTTTTATCAGTGAAATTACAAATAGACCAAGTCCCCAACCTCGAACTCAAGATCTCTTCTCCTCATGTATACAAATGATTTCTAATGACTTTAGGTTGTCTTCAGCATCTCTAAAAAGCTAAACTTTCTCCATTGCTTCAAAAATTGAATATGGCCCTATTAATGCAGCCTCACCTACTTCTAACCAACTAATAGAAGATCTACATCTCTTTTCATAGAGAACCTATATGGAGCCATTTGAATACTAGAGTAATAACTATTGTTATATGCAAACTCAATCAAAGGTGAGTGGTCATCCTAAATACCTTAATCAATAACACACGCCCTCAATATGTCTTCTAAAGTCTGAATGGTCCTCTCTGCCTTACCATCTATCTGGGGATGAAAAGTTATACTGAGATAAACTTGGGTACCAAGTCCCTTCTAAAAATCCATTCAAAAGTGAGAGGTAAACTTAGTACCTCTATTTGAAATGATAGACAATAGAATCCTATTAAACTTAACCAACTCTCTGAGATAGAGTATAGAATAGTCCTCATCTAAAATATGATGTATGAACTAGCAAAAAATAGGCTAACTTGGTCATTCTATCTATAATGACCCAAATCGAATTATACTGATGGCGTGTACTAGGTAATCCTGTCACAAAGTCCATGTGCACCACCTCCTACTTTTAAATAGGGATTTTGAACTCCTGAAGTGTACCATTAGTCCGTTGGTGCTCAACGTTGACCTACTGATAGTTCAAACACTTAGCGACAAATTTTGCAATAGCTTTCTTCGTACTACTCCACCAATAGATTTCTCATAAATCACAGTACATCCTACTGGCACCGATGTGGATAGAGTATCACACACCATACGCTTCTGCTAAAATTTATTATCTCAGACCATTAACACACAGAAGACATAACCTATCCTAACAATGAAGCACACCATCTCCCCCTTGGGATAAAACCTCTACTTTCTGATCTCTAACTTTCTCCTTCAACTTCACTAAACTAGGATCTTTGTCTTGCTTTTCTTTTACTTTGGCAACCAAAGAAGATTCCGAACTATTTAGAACCCATGCACTACCTTTTGATAAATCAACCAACCGAAAACCTAATCTAGCAAGCTGATGAACCTCATTGACTAACTCTTTCTTATCATCCTCTACATGGTCAACACTACCCATAGACAACCTACTCAAGGCATCTTCCACTATATTGGCCTTTCCTGAGTGATACAAGACACTCATGTCATAATATTTTATCAACTCAAGCCATATTCTCTGAAGAAGATTTAGGTCTTTCTGCATGAATACATAATGCAAATTATATTGATATATGACCACATCAACATGAACCCCATAAATATAATGCCTCTAAATCTTAAAGGCGAAGGCAACAACTGCAAACTCAAGATCAAGGTTCGGATAATTCTTTTCATGGGGTTTAATTTTTCTAGAAGCATTGGTTATGACCTTGCCCATTTGCATGAAAACACAAACAATAACAACTCTAGAAGAATCAAAGTAAACTATAAATCCATCTGAACCATCTAGCAAGGTCAAGACTGGGGTGGAGGTAAGTCGAGTCTTCAACTCCTAAAACTCTTCTCCCAAGAATCTGACCACTAAAATTTAACCTTCTTCTTGGTCAATCAAGACATGTGGGAGAAAATAGAAGAAAGCCATTAAAAAAACCATCTATAATAGACAACCTAAAATAAGAAACTATTAATATCTAATGGAGAGACATGTCTAATAAATTTAATTACTGCCTTAATATTTTGAGGGTCAACTCGGATGCCATCACCGAAAACCAGATGGATAATGAAATCTACTTATCTTAGATAAAATTTACACATCCTGAACTTAGCAAATAATTGATGATCTTTAAGGGTCTACAACATAACCCTCAGATGATTTGCATGATCATTCCCATTACGAGAACAAAAAAGGATATCATCATTAAAGACTATGACGAACATGTCCAAGTACTTCTTGAACACCCTATTCATCAAGTCCATGAAAGTTGAAAGGGCATTTGGTAGTCTAAAGGGCATAAATAGGAATTCAAAGTGACCATACCGAGTTCTAAAAGTTGTATTTGGAATGTCACATTCTCTGACTCTAAGCTGATAATAGCCGAATTTGAGGTCTATCTTAGAGAAATAACTGGCACCTTGAAGTTGGTCGATTAAGTAATCAATTCTGGGTAGTGGATACTTATTTTTAATGGTGACATTGTTCAAGTGACGGTAGTTGATGCACATTCTGATAGAACCATTTTTCTTATGCACGAACAGGACCGGAGCGCTCAATAGAGAAACACTAGGCCTGATAAACCCTTGTCTAAGAGGTATTGTAACTGTTCTTTCAATTCCTTAATCTCAGCTGGGGCCACTCTATAGGGTGGAATAGATATGGGTTAGGTGTCTAGAAAAAGATCTATTCAAAAGTCGATCTCCTTCTTTGGAGGAACTCCAAGAAGATCTTCAGGGAACACATTTGAAAATTCATTTACTACTGGAACTGACTAGAGACTGGGAGCCTCAGAATTTGATTCTTTGACAAGGAAAAGATTGTCAATACACTACTTGGATCATCTTTCTTGCCTTATTATATGAAATAATCTAACCCTTAAGTACTGAAGTACTACCCCTCCATTCAATAAATCATTCATTAGGAATCTAAAATTTGACAATTATATCTCTGAAATTGTTTGAGTCATACCATAAGTGGAGCCAATCCATTTCGAGAATGACATCAAAATTAGTCATCTCTAACTCTACAAGATCATCTGAGGTGATCCTCTGAGATACTATGATCGGGAGATTTTTATATACCCATCTGGCTATAATAGATTCACCTACTGCGGTAGAAACTGAGAAAGGGTATGTTAACATTTCAGGACTAACACCAAAATTGACGACTATATAGGATGTCACAAAATGAAGTAAAGCTCCGGGGTCTAATAAAACATAAACATAAAGGTGAAACACTTTTAATGTACCCGTAACAATATCATGAGAACTTTCCTAATCTAGGTGAGTCTCAAGGGCATACAATCCTTTATAGTGTGGCCCATTGGTTGTGCGGGAAGTGTCACCATGATTAGTAGAGCGACCTACTAGTTTTGCTGAAGAATTTGACTGACCCTGCTGGCAATCACTTCTGCCTCTTTGAGCAGCCATCTGACACTCTCATATCATGTGGCCTAGCTTGCCATATCCAAAATACACATCACTATCTACTCAGTACTCACCCTGGTAATTCCAACCATATTTCGTTCAAAGCGGATTTGTAAGACCATTATTTACACTACACTAGGACTTAGATCCTGGTCCTCTACATCAGTTGTCTTACCTAAACTTAGGTACTAGCGCACTAGATGAAGATGGAGCTGGGGCTGAAAATTTCTGATGGAATTGAGAATGGTTACCTCCTTCTGACCTTTACTAAGAGAAGTTTAAACTACCTATTCTGGCCCTCTTATTATCTCTCTCTCTTTCTCCTTAATTTTCTCTTCATCAATCTGATGGGCGTGAACTATAAGTCTAGATAGGTCTATCTCTTTAATAATCATGGTGGCCCTACACTCCTTGACCACACTATCCGATAGAACAAATATTAAATTACTCATTCTAGACCTATTATTCACCATCATGGTAGGAGCATACCTCACTAACTGAGTAAAGTTGAGTGATTACTCCTTAACACTCATATTACCCTTCTTCAATTGATGAACTTCTAAACCTTATCTTCTCTCAACTATGGGGGAAAGATCCTGTCTAAGAAAGTTGTGGAAAACTGCTCCCACTCTACAAGCCCTGCGCCGACACCTCGGTCCTCCTTTCACTGCTTAACCCAGGTGTGAGCTATAACCTACAACTGATATGCAGCTAAGTCTACACTCTAACTCGAAGTGACTCCCATGATATCTATTACTTTCTACACGATATCCAGAAACTCCTACAAATCCTTCTCAATATTAGATCAAGAAAATAGAGGGGGATTCATTCGAGTGAAATCCCAAATCCTAACTATAGTTGTATTTTCCACTAGATTGGGTGGGGAAATAACCTTTTAGTTGTTCTAAGAAGCTATAAAATATGCTAGGGTCATGAAAGCAGCCCAAAATTTGGCATGAGAGACATGCTCATTCTGGGGATCTTTTTTAACGAGTGGTGGTGCGGGCTAATACTCGTTCCTTCTTCTATAGATTCTTTTGGTAGGTACTATCTGTAAATAGAATGAAGGATGGGTTAGAAAAAGAAATTTAATAGAGCTCATGCCCTTTCACACAATGTGAACACTCAGAGAAGGGAAACTTTCCTAAAATGTCTCATAACCTCTTGTCCATATGTGTGGCATGCTTCAAACCCATGCACAAGACTCTACTCAATACGGATTTCAAACTCTCTGAGACACTTTAAAATCTTAGGCTCTAACACTAAGTTTTGTCACGACCCGAGGCTACCCCCATATCGCGACAATGGTACTTACGGTCATAAGTAATAATAATCTAACCAATGATCTGGTACCTATTGTGAGCACTGAATTAAATGACACTGATATAACATATGCAGAAGATAAGCTTATAAAATACTCAAAATCTTAAATTTAATGTATGTAAATGAATAGTCTAATTTTTCTATATCAACCGATAATACTGAAAATTGATCCACTATTTACTAACTGACTGTCTAGTTATCTAATTATTTGAAAACCTCTAGACATCATGAGGAGTTGATGGGACAAAACCCCAACTTACACCGAGTGACTGAACATAAGAGTGTACTAAAATAAGTGTAAAAAAACATAGCATGTCCTTAATGGATAAGGACTCACCGCTACTACTGCTGAGTAATGTTGGTCTATCTAAGAACATTTGGGAAACTAAGCTTCTGAACCTATGTTATAAGACAACATAGCATAAAGAAAAGTATACAGTCAGTACTTTGAATGTACTGGTATATGAGATAAGGACTAACTAAAATGCATAATATAACTGAGCATGAATGCATGAAAATATAATATCTGAGAATTCAATACCAATCATAAGCATGATACTAGAATAAAATCTAAAATCTCAAACACAAAAATTTATATAACTAAATAACTGCAAAAATGTACACTTGGTCAAGCAAACCTGAACTGAAATACATTAAAACACTGACTAAAACTATAGGAGATATCATGTAACCAACATAACCCAATCTAATCAAATTGGGGTCCAACCTATAACCCCAGTTGGAGGGGTGTCAGTACCGTGCCACGGGTACAAACACTGGCTATGTGGATCCACTAATTTGTTATCCCAAAGGACCAGGGTGTCAAACCTAAATTGACGAGTGACCTCTGAGAGGAAATCAAGCATAAACTGAAGGTTGACCACTTATAACCTATGGTGTCTACATAGTTTTTAAAGTCAGGGACTGCTACTAAGGACCCTGCATAAACTGATGGGGGAGCCGCTATACTTGCATTCACTCGGTGCTAAATCCTACTCCCAACTAAACCGACACTACTACAGACTTAAGTTCAACTGAATGTAATGACTTATAGTTCTCAACATACTCATAACAATTAAGTAAAATGATAGGATTCATAGTGTAACTGACTTATTACTTAAAAATATAAAATCATGTAAGGACACATCGGTATCGGGTGTTCATAACCTGCCTGCACTGAATGGTCATGAATTACAATATTAACTCTCAAAACCTGTAGTATGGAATCAATGTTCAAGGACCCAAAACATGAACATTTCACCAAATATATAAGAAGCATGAACTTGAACATGGGAATGTGTTAAAATTAAGTAAACAACATGATTACATGGCTAAGTTCATAATTTGATATTAAAACATGAAATTCACTTGAATATGACATGGGAAATTGAGACTCAAAGTATGAGATAAACTGACTTTTCATGAAATCATACATAAACATGAATTGATTTCAAACTACCAAGGCAAACATTAATCAAACCAACCTTGAACATATGTAACTTCATAATAAATGAAAAACTCAAATTTTAATGAAATAGGAGGTTTTTGGGATTAAGGGGTGAAAGGAACCCATTGATGAATACCCACAAACCTTAATAGATGGTTTCTTAAACTCTCTATTTTTTAGAAAGGGGCTTGAATTTTCTTCTTGGGAAAGAAGGTGGGTTTCTTGAGAGTGATTTTGAGAAAAGGGAGCACATAATACCCCTATGGATATTCCAAATCATGTTAAGGATGAATTTGGTAGAGGGAAATAACTTACATGCCCCTTGGGAACTTAATTGAATAAGCTATGCAGGAATAACCAATGCGCCATGTCTCTCTCTCTAGGGGAGAAAGTAATGCACCGCGTCGCTTTCTTTAGTGGAGAAATCAATGGTTCGTGGACTTTGGCACCATGGAAGAGACCAAAGTGCCGCAGTGTTACCACACTTGCTTTATATTTCAGCGATACAAACACTTCCCAAACCTCATCCGAAAATCCCAAAACTCTCCTGAGACATATATTAACCTCCATAAACATGAATAAACTCAAAAACCAATGTCTCAGGGCGGAAAAGTCTAAAATAAAAATCTTTGATGATTAGGGCTCCTAAAAATGACTACGTCCTTGACACTTAGTGAAAATTTCAAGCCTTGGACCCCTTAATCATGCAACTACATCTTAACCGAGCTTAGAATCTCAAAGAGTATTACAGTCGCTCCCTGGATCTCATGCTGGTCAGAATATGGAAGTTTTTACAGGTGATGTTCAAGTGTGACTCCGCCACCAAGAATCCATCAAAGTTGTAAAAGAAGAAAGTGGAGGAGTTCTTATTCCTTATTAGAATAGAGGTGGAGGGATCAGAATCCTTGAGCCTTGGGTATGATTCCATTAGTTATATTCCCTACCCCCTCCCTGCCTCTTTATTTTATTACTACTTTCTGGATTTTGGTTGCCCTTATTTAGGATATGTATCATGCAATATACTAACTTTATATTTAGGAACTCTATTGTTCTAGCCTCCCTATTAAAAATAATTAGCATGTTGGACATGTCGAAAGTGATTTCTAGCTTTAATATTGTGAGCACAGGGTTATTTTTACAATGCCTAAAAAATTTCAAACACGGGTAAGGCCCTTGCAGCTTATTGCCTAGGAGCCACTGAAATAGTGCTATTGCAGTGGCAAAAATGCCATTGAAATAGTCTAATGGATGTTACAAGGAGACGTTGTGATAGCATTGTTGTAGAAGTAAACCATCACTAAAGTGGTGCCCACCACTAGCTTTGATTTTCACCTAGTCCAAGTTTCTTTCTCACCTAATACTATCCCATGAACAATTTTGTTACCTATATTCCTCACAGTTTAGTAATTTGTAAACTTAGAATGCTTAAATTCATAACTCCAAGCTATTTTTAATATGATTCCAATCCCTCAACTGATTATCTAGACAAACAATTATTTTCTACCTACCTCAAGTAACTAACAACCAACACTACCTCTTCAGTAGAATAGAAAATTACCTAGGTAATTCATCAAAATCCAGATAGAAATTAAAAAATACTTCAAATCACAGAGAAATGAGACGTGTCTGATATTACAAAAATGACTATATACTTCAAAATTACACCTGGTGCTTACGATCCCCTAGTCCCTTTACAACAACTCATTCCATAACACATAATAATCACTTACACACAAGGAGTTTAGTCATCACCCAAGAAACTACTAACAAAATCAAAGTGATAATAATCCATATAGGGAATACACGTAGCGTGTTATCATAACACAATGAAATATTTAAGGCACAAGTATTTTACTAATAAGCCTAGCTAGTAAACTAATAAAGGAGTTACATTTTTCAATGGTAATGACAATTACAGTACTCACTACCTTATACATGAATTCACATCAACATAATCGTCTGAAACATACTCAACTCTACCCAATATAGGATAACCCTAACCACCCAACCATTTAATTAATACGAAAGTTAAAGAAAATGATCTTTAAAAGGAGAAAAATCCTTTAATCCACCAGTGGCTTGATTTTTCACCTAGTATCATATCCTTTCTCACATGATGATATCCCACAAAAACTTTTATTACCTCTCTCCCTCACGTCTTAGCAATTTTCATACTTAGAATAATTAAATTTCTAACTCCAAGCAATTTTTAGTGAGGTTCTAATCCCTCAAATAAATTACTTCAGAAATAATTCGCTTTCACTTGCCACAATTAACAAACCAGCAACACCACCTATCTTTTAAAGTAGCATGGTACCCTGGTAATTTATCAAGATCGAAAACAAAATTAAGTAATACCTCAAATCACATCTAAATAAGATGTATCTTAAATCACAATAATAAAGACATATCTCAAAATCACACTCACTCCTTATGATCCCCGAGTCCTTTTACAACAAATCATTCCACATCATACTTAATAATCACTTACAGAAAAGGTATTTAACCATCACCCAACAAAGAAAAATAAAATCAATGTGATAATAATACATATACGGAATACACGTAACGTGCTATCATAACGTAATGAAACATTAAAGGCATAATTATTTTGACAATATGCCAAGATAGTCAAATAATAAACGAGTTATACTTACCAATGGTACTACAATTATAGAATTCACTACCTTAAACATGATTTTCATATCAACATGATCGTGCGGAACTTACTTGACTCTATCCTAGATAGAAAAAGCCTTTACCAACTAGTTAATAATGCAAAAGTAAATAAAATAATATTTAAAAGAATAAAAATCCATTAATCTACCTGCGGCTCCTATTTTTAACTGTCTCAGGTCCTTTCTAACATGATGCTATCCCATAAACACTTTTATTTACTCTACCCCTCACGTATTAGAAATTTTTATAATTAGAATGATTGAATTTCTAACTCTAAGACGTTATTAGTGTAGTTTAAATCCCTTAAGAACACCAATAATTCCCTTTTTAGTTGCCTCAAGTAACTAACCAACAACACCACCTCCCATTAAAGAAGTAAGGTAACCCAATAATATGTTAGGATTCAAATAGAAATTAAGGAATACTTCAAATCATATGAAATAAGATGTGTCTCAAATAAAAAAATAAATATATACCCCATCATAACACTCGATCCTTATGATCCCTAAGTCCTTTTGCAATAACTCATTCCAAATCACACCTAGTAATCACTTACACATAAGGAGTTTGGCTATCAAGCAGAAAAGCAATAATAAAATCAATGTGGTAATAATCCATATATGGAATGAGGTAGTATGCTATCATAATGCAATGAAACATTTAAGGCAAATGTATTTTGGTAATAATCCTAGTTGATCAACTAATGAAGGAGTTACATTTACTAATGGTACTAAAAATTATTGTCTTCACTACCTTAAACATGAACTTTGCATCAACATACAAGTCCTACGCCTCTTATTGATCCCTACCAATAAGAATAATACTATTACAACCTCCTAAACATTTTCAAGATACCAAGTGGAACTAACTAATCCAAATTGTGATGGTTGAGATATCAATTGGAATCTTTTAGATACTTATTGGACTAAACTTGGGGAGACAACACTAAATTAGAATGATACGAGAGAACAAAGTGAATCTAATTTCCTATATGCCTTATAGCTTCCTAAAAAATTTGATGTGGATATCACCAATCTACAAGACTATACTCTGCATTCGCTCTCATACAGAAAGACTAGTAACATAGTCTCTAATACCATCTTGTCATAACCCAAATGATATATTAGGTGGGTACCTGCCTAACTCTACCCTAGATAGGAGAACCCTTATCACCAGATCATTTAATTAATATAGAGGTTAAATAAAATAATCTTTAAAGAAGAAAATCCTTTACTTCGAAATTAAATTCGTTCACTATATTTGGTGGATAAAATAATGAAAAAGATAATTAACAAATCTTACCCATAACCTAATCTAAATTGGTAAAATATCACTAAACAAGGAATACGAAAATCTATGACACAATATCCATATGAAAGTGAAAGTACAAGAGTTGTTAAAGTGTGATCATTGCTGCTTCTATAGAAATTCCAACTGAACTACAACATGGCTATACCCTAAAAAGGATGTATAAGTAAGTGTAGTATCAATGTAATCACATGTATTAGTATGTATCATTAGTTGTACAAGGTTATAAGCAAATAACAATACTAGCACATATGAAAAAAATCATGACACCAAGTAAGGTTCCTTATATTAAGCCCTGTCTATCTAGTCTTTGACATATTGCTCTTAGCATCTCTATGATCAATATGACATTTAATAATTTTGTATATATTTGTCCTTTGACAAATAATCATTACTTATATTTCCTAAGTCTTACCTTGTCTCTCTTTACTCAATCCTATGAGTCTACTTCTAGAAAATTATTGGCAATCCTACAAACCTCTCTATTTTAGCATACTATACACTAGACCAAGTATCCCTATTACCCTTCATAATCCTATGACCTAAAATACTACTAAGTACAGTCAAAACTTTTTATTTTCACATATGTTCAATTAACAATGAGCCAATTACGTCAATCGGATTTCACAATCAGGTTCTCTAGAACAGACATACCTAGGCACTTTATAAATATGAAGAAAGCATGCATGCAATATGTGTGTAACATCTCATCATTATTTAAACATTATCACCAATATCATTCACAATAATATCATTGTCATTATAACACCCTAGATTTTAACCATAAAAAAACTTCTTAGAAATCTGGTCTTTGGACCTAATATGACTCATGGGAACGAGCCGTATGATGGGGTATGAATGGTATGGTCCTATTATATGTTGACCAGTGTTGGTTGGTTAGATGGATTTTGGTTACTTTAATGGATAAGACTTAGGGGTATGAGTTATATTGGTGGGTACGTATCATTTTGTTCCTTAAATTAATCTTAGACTTGGTTACTTAGGTCGGATCTGTGTACGAGTCCCTAACCATAAGCCGTAAGATAGGGTACGCATTGTATCATGGACTCATATGGTGGATAGTGTCTAAATCTTCCTTGGGTTTAATCTTCCAGGGGTAAGGATGAAAAGTATGGATCACATGCTTTGAATACAACTTGGTTGGATGATTCATATGTTTGATAGTGTTGTATCCAAAGAATGAGGCTAGGACACGAGTATAGGGTCCCAATAATATTTAAGGGTATGACTTGTGAGGGTTAGTCATACCTCTAGGATTTTTGCAACTTAAGTGGAGTTATTCTAGATATTTCCCCACTTATCCTAATAAGGTCCCCATGACTTCTAAACTACTTAGGAGGTTATTTGCCCTATTATTCTATTCATTCACACTCATAAACTCTTCTAAAACACTCTATAATTCTCTCAAAAACATTTGGGAAAGGGAAGCAGGGGTTTCACAAAGAGGATTACTGTGTGGCTTGTCTTGGTGATTTCTTTCCATCATCATCTTGGTTTAAGACATGTTCTCTTCCCTTATTATTAATTCTAACTAGAAGCATGGCTTATGTTAATGTTTTCATGACTTCATTGATTGTATTATTTTTTATTTTCAAATATGAATTAGGGGGTTTTGATATTAAATAGTTGGTTATGGTTTTCCATGGTTTTAATTATGCTTTATGTGCATTAATGGTGATTTTGGATTATTGGATTGCATGGGAATGGTTAAATAGTAATTGAAATTGGTTTTAGCTACATTATGACCTTAATGTGTTTGACAAAATTCCTATAAGCATTTTTTCAATGCATTGAGTACTTTTAGTGGCATTTTCGCTTGTTTTAAAAATTGGTAAAATAATTAGTCATTGTTTAATGTTCTTGGAAATTTAAATGGATAAATGGTTATACTTGTGCGGTACACGGAATACCCTAAGTGGTTTAATATGGTAAATGGAAGGTCACTTGAAAGTCCCTTTCAACTTAAATATCATTGGCTATGGATAGTACTTACAAGTATGGTTGGTATGACAATACCACCACTAAATAGTGTTGGTTAATAAATGGTAAATAAATTTATTGGGTCCTTTGAATTGGTTTTAATTGGGCATAAATGGTGGGATTTAAAGTAAAACTATGGAAGGTAGAGGTCTGGGGGGGACCAAAACTGGAAGCTCATATTTTTCGATGTGAGGTTGGTCATTGTGACCGTGTGCATCACACTATATTTTGGGGATGACCTAGACATCCCAGGTTTTCTTCCTTGGTCGTGCGGCTACATACACTGGGGCCCTTTCAACAGAGGGAGCTGAACTCATATAGCTTGTGGGTGGATTAGGATGGCAAAACTACACAACTCAGGTAAAAGTTTTTAATTCATGCTAAATCTGGTCGCCTTTCTCAATATGGTTATATATATATATATATATATTTATGGTTATGTGCATATGGATGGTTTTTCTTGGCTTTATTAATGGCATTATTTTATCCTTATCCTGAGATCATGCTAGCGTTCACCCGCTAATGCATCTACTGGCAGTTGTATACCCATGCTATGCAAGAAGCGACCGTTCTACTCCTCCTATATAATGATTTACTCAGGGATCAATATTTGGACTGAATTATTGAGCTTCCATCCTTTTGTAAGGCTCCCTTTAATGTTATGGATATTTTTAGACACTACGATTTTATTTTTGATATTGGTTTTGGCCATGGTTGGGTGCATGTCCCAACTGAATTTTTACTTCTTTTTGGTTAGAGGATTTGTGGTACTGCTACAGGTTGGAATATGAGGGATTGGTATTCGTGTCGGCCTTGGCATTGGATTAAGCTGGTGGGATGACATTATTAGACATAATTTCTCATTATTCCATCATATTTTATTTTGGTATTAATTATATTATGTTTTGGAACTTATTTAGTTATGGTCATGTTTATAGACTTTTGAATGGTTTGGTATGGTTGGGCAGTTGGTGTGGGATAGCTGGATACAGATGGGTCGGTCATAGTTGTGATCCTATTCCATAATTTTCATATGAGTTGTTATAATATCTTGTTATATGCTCGAAATCCAACCAACTTAGGGTAGGAGATGGGAGGATGGGTTCGGTAACGGGGGTTGTCTCCAGTCTTGATCAGTCATGGGACGTCCATTATGTTAAGGCCCTCAGTTAAGTCATGTCAATTTAATATCAGAACATAGGTTCATGGTCAATTGGGATACCACAAAGCCATGATGAGTAGAGTCTCTTTGAGGGGTGTATTGCATGCCATACTCATATGAGAGAGGCCACAAGGCATTTAGGAATGTTTCGCTTTCTTGGTATTAAATTTCAAGCTTTGAGTCTCTGTCCTGGATTCTTTTCCAATCCTTGTTTGTTCATATTTCAGATCATGCCTCATAGATATAGAACATATGCAAATTTTTCTATAGTATCTACGGGTAATGATGGAGGGGTACATCCTACTTCTGTGGTTCATCTTCGATCTCATAGTCCTATCCCTAATAGTTCTTAAGTTCTATCTATTGCTATAGGTCCTTCTCAAGGCTAGGTGACTAATGAAGAATTCTGTCAGTTTATACATGTTAGCGAGGTACGACTAGTGCTTTTTCTACTGAGGCCACAAAGAATGGAAAATTTATAAAGATGGGTCCTCCCACTTTTTGTAGAGTGAAGGTGGAGGAGGATCCACATGGCTTCTTGGATTAAATGGAAAAGATATTTTTGTTGATGTAGGATAAAAATGTGGAAGGGTTAAACTTTGCAGCTTATCAGCTTAGCGATATTGCATATCAGGGGTATAAAAAGTGGGACAGGAATAGGGGTGATGTGGAAGAATTAGTCTTATGGGATATTTTTCTTAGGCCTTCTTAGTTTGATTCTTTCCCAAAGAGTTGAGGGAAGCAAAGATGTAGGATTTTATGAACCTCTAGTATGGGAGGATTGTCCAGTTTATAAGGTTGTTAAAAGGGCGAATAAAATTCTTATGTCTTTATCTTCTGCTCCTACACATGGTGGTATAGTATCTATTTTTTTTACTGATCCTAGTTCTAGTGTTGGTCAGAACAGGTTGTATGCTTTGGCATCCCGAAAGGAATTTGAGGCATCACTTGATGTCGTTACTGGTATGTTACAGCTTTTCTCTAATGATGTATATTGTTTGCTTTATACATGGTCCACTTTTTCTTATGTGACTCCTTATTTGGCTGTATCTTTTAGTTTTGATTCTAAAGTTATTCCATACCCTTTTTCTCTTTCTACCCTAGTAGGTGACTCAGTTATTGATCAGAGAGTCTATAGAGGTGTATGGTAATGTTGGTGGAAAGAAGACTTTGGTAGATCTCTTTAATTTGGGTATAATGGATTTCGATGTCTTTGTAGGTATCGATTGGTTGCACTCTTTTTATGGATCCTTGGATTGTCCAACCCATTGGGTTATCTTTAGGTTTCCTAGTGAGCTGGATATAAAATTGGAGGTTTATTATTTAGCTCCTCGAGGGAGCTTTATTTTTATCTTAGAGCTTTGAGGTTAATCTCTAAAGGTTATCTTTATCATATGGTCCACGTTAAAGATTTTAACTCTAAAGGTCCTTCTTTCTAGTCAGTTACAGTGGTTAATGTATTTTAGTGGTTAATAAGTTTGTAGAGGTCTTTCTGAATGATCTTCCAGGTGTTCATCCAAATAGGAAAATTGAGTTTGGTATTGATCTAGTTTGGGCACTCGTCTAATTTCTATTCCTCCATATAGAATGGCTCCGACTAAGTTGAGGGAACTTATGGAGAAACTTAAAGATCTTCTAGATATAGGGTTTATTCATCCTAGTGTATGTTTATGGGGTTCACCAATGTTTTTTGTGTTAAAGTGGGATGGTCCCCTTTGAATGTGCATTGACTATAGGTAGTTGAACAAGGTGAATATCAAGAGAAAGTATCCTCTTCCAAGGATAAATAATTTGTTCGATCAGTTGCAAGGTGCCAAACTCTTTTCTAATATTAATCTTCAGTCTGGGTACCATCAGTTAAAGATTAAGGAAGTGGATATCCCTAAGATGACATTTCGTACTCGGTATGGGAACTTTGAGTTTTTGGCAATGTCATTTAGGTTGACTAATGCTCTGGCGGCATTTATGGAACTGATGAACAAGAATTTTCGTTAGTATTTAGATATCTTTGTTATTGTGTTTATTGATGACATTTTGGTTTAGTTAAAGAGTATGGTAGATCATGCTAATCACCTCCATGTAGTGTTGTAGATCTTAAAGGAACAATAGGTGTATACCAAGTTCTCTAAATATGAGTTTTTTTTACCATTGTAACTTTTTTTGGGTCATATTATTTCTAGTGAGGGGATTATTATGGTTTATAAAATATAGTTTTAGTGAAGAGGTAGCCTAGACCCACGACTCCATATGATATTTGGAGCTTCTTGTGTTTAGCCTTGCATTATAGGCAGTTTGGGGAAATATTTTCATCAATAGCTACTCCTTTGACAAAGTTGACTCAGAAGAAGGTCAAGTTTTCTTGGTCAAATACTTCTAAAGGGAGTCTTGAGAAGTTGAAAGATGAGCTAAATTTAACTCCAAATTTGACTTTGTTGGAAGGCAATGACGGGTTCGTGGTTTATAGTGATGCATCTCGGGTAGGGATTGGTTATGTGTTGATGTAACATGGGAAGGTGATTTCCTATTTTTCCAAGAAGTTGAAGTTACATGAGAGGAACTATCCTACTAATGATTTAGAGTTGTTGGTGGTTGTGTTTTCTTTGAAAATAAAGCGTCATTATTTGTATAGTGTTCACGTGGATATTTTTTCTGATCATAAGAGTCTACATTATACGTTCACTCAAAAAGAGCTTAATCTCAGGCTAAGAAGATGACTTGAGCTTCTCAAGGACTATGATATGAGTCTTCACTATCACCCAGGTAAGGCTAATGTGGTTACTGGTGCTCTTAGCAGGATATCCATGGAAGTTTGGCTCATATTGAGGAAGGAAAAATGGAATTGGTGAAGGATATTCACTGCTTGGCTAATCTTGGAGTTTTCCTCTTAGAGTCCAAGGATGGTGGCGTGATGGTGCAAAAAATGGTTTGATTGTATATTGGTATGGAGATGAAGGAGAAGCAAGTGCTAGATCCTATCTTGAAAAAAATCAAAAGTGATATTGGTGGGCAAAAGTTTATGGTGTTTGAGATCAGTGATGATGGTACTTTGCAGTACCAAGGGAGGTTTTGTGTTCCTGAAGTTGAAATATTGTGATAAAGGATTTTAGGTGAGGTGCATAAATCATGCTATGTTGTTCATCCCATCTCAACTAAGATGTATCATGGTCTAAAGGAGATCTATTGGTGGAATAACATAGAGATGGATATGGTTGATTTTGTGGCCAAGGGCATGGTGTGTCAATAGGTTAAGGTTGAGCACATGAGTCCAAGAGGGTTGTATCAAGAAATTGATTTGCCCGAATTAAAATGAGAAGTGGTCAATATGGAATTCATTACGATCTTTTTTGGTCCCGGAATCAATATGATTCGATTTGAGTCATCGTGGATAAGATGACCAAGTTTGCCTATTTTTTTTCAGTGCGGACTACCTTCTTGGTGGAGGATTATGAGAAGCTGTATCTTTAGGAGATTATGAAGCTACATGGAGTGACTATTTAAATTATTTTTTATCATGGCATGCAATTTTCACCCCCTTCAGGCGATCTTTTCTGAAAGGGTTGGGCACTAAGGTTAGTCTGAGTACTGGTTTCCACCCGTAGATGGATGGGCAAACAGATAGAACTATTCATATATTGGTGGATATGCTTCAGGCTTGTGTGATTGATTTTTGTGGCAATTGGTTGAGCATCTACCTTTGGTGAAGTTTGTTTACAACATTAGCTATCATTCTAGAATTGGTATGGCCCCTTTTGAGGCATTGTATAGTAGGAGATGTAGATCTCCTATTGGGTGGTTCGATCTTAGTGAGGTGGATATGTTTGGTCCTAACTTGGTTTACTAGGCTATGGAGAAGTTGAAGGTGATTTAGGATAGGCTTAAGGCTAAACAAAGTCACCAAAAATCCTATGTGGATGTTAGGCATAGAGACCTAGAGTTTGAGGTTGGGGATAAGGTTTTCCTCAAGGTATCTCCCATGAAGGTAGTAATGTGGATTGGCCAGAAGGGGAAGCTCAGTCCCCGATATATATGTAATTATGAGGTTTTGCGGAGAGTTGGTAATATAGCTTAACGGTTGGATTTCCCTTCTAACTTTAGTTTGGTTTATTCGGTATTTCATATCTCCATGTTGACGAAGTGTCATGGTGATCCTTCTTCAATTGTGCCTTAGGAGGGGCTGGGTATCTTGAACTCTCTCTCTATTGAAGAAATCTCAATTGAGATCTCATATAGGAAGTTTCATTTGTTCCAGACCAAGGATATGACCTTGGTTAAGGGTTTATGGAGGAACCACAAGGTGGAAGAGGCTACATGGGATTCAGTGGAGGATATAAAGTCCAAGTATCCGTATTTGTTTTCTACTCGTGGGATTCGTGCGAAAGGTATGTGTCTTCAATATATCTTTATTTTTTTATTTTGTTACAGGAAAGAATAATATTTTTACCTCTTTTAGTCAAACTTTGTTAAATATTGGGAATATAATTAATAATGAAAATGACTCATACGTGTGGTTACCTCTACCTTCTCCGTCATTCGGCGACGAATATTCCTAGAGGGGGAGACTATAACACCCTGGGTATTGACCCTTAGAAAATTTCCTAGAATTTTGGTCTTTAAACCCAGTACGACTCATGGGAATGAGTCGTATAATGAGGTATGAATAGTATGGTCTTGTCTTATGCTGACCAGTGTTTGTTGGTAGGATGGATTTTGGTTACTGGAATGGATACGACTTAGCGGTATGAGTCATATTTTTTGGTATGGATCATTTGGTTCCTTAACTTAATCTTAGATTTTGTTACTTAGGTTGGATCTGAGTATGAGTTGTTTACTGCGAGCCGTAAGCCAGGGTACGAATCATGTCATGGTCTCGTATGGTGAATAGTGTCTAAATCTTTCTTAGGTCTAATCTGCCAGGGGTACCGATGAAGGATACGGATCATATGCTTTGGATGTAACTTGGTTGGATGAATCGTATGCTAGATAGTGTTGGATCCAAAGGTTGAGGCTAAGATACAAGTGAAGGGTACCAATCATATTAAAGGGTAAGATTTGTGAAGGATAGTTGTAACCCTTGGACGAGATTTTGTGCAACTTAAGTGGGGGTATTCTTGATATTTAGCCACTTATCAAAATAAGGTCCCACTACTTCTAACCTACTTGGGAGGTTATTTACCCTATTTATCCAATCATTAACAATTAGAAACTCTTCTAAAACACTCTATAATTATCTCAAAAGCTTTTGGACAAGGGAATCTAGGGTTTCAACTAGAGGATTAATTTGGGGCTTGTCTTGGTGATTTCTTTCCGTCATCATCTTGGGTTATGGCATGTTTTCTTCCCTCATTGTTAATTCTAACCAGAAATATGGTTTATATGAATGTTTTCATGACTTCATTGATTGTATAATTTTTCATTTACAAATATGAATTGGGGGTTTTGATATTATATGGTTGGTTATGATTTTCTAGGGTTTTAATTATGCTTTGTGTAATAATGGTGGTTTTGAATATTTGGATTGCATGGGAATGGTTAAGTGGTAATTGGAATTTGTTTTGGTTACATTATGCCCCTAATGTGTTTGACAAAATGCCTATATGTAAGTTTTCATTGAATTGAAACTTTTAATGGAACTCTTGCTTGTTTTAAAACTTGGTAAAGGAATTATGCATGTTTTAAATGGCTTTGAAAGGTTAATGGCTAAATGGTTATGCTTGTGGGGTACATGGAATGTGCTAAGTAGTTTAATATGGTATATGGAAGGGCACTTGGAAGTCTCCTTAAACCTATATATGGTTGCCTATGAATAGTACTTACAAGTTTGGTCGATATGACGATACCACCACTAAATGGCCTTGGTTTATAAATGGTAAATATATTTATTGGTTGCTTAGTAATATTTTTAATTGGGCATTAATGGTGGGATGTGTAGTAATGTCCCGGGAGGATGAAAACAGGAAACTCATATTTGCCAATGTGAGGTTGGTCTTGATGACCGTGTGCATGATGTCACACTATATTTTAGGGGATGTTCTAGTCATACGAGGTTTACTTCCTTAGTCATGTGGCTACATACACTGGGGCCCTTTAAGCAGGGTAAGCTGAACCCATATAGCCCGTGGGTGGATTTGGAAGGCAAAGCTACATAAACCAGGAAAAGGTTTTAAATGCATGCTAAACCTGGTCCCCTTTCCCGATGTGGTTATATATATGTATGGTTGGTTGTGTGCATATGGATAGTTTTACTTGGCTTTATAAATGGCATTATTTTATCTGTATCCTTAGTTCATGCTAGCATTCACCCGCTAACCCGTCTAGTGGCGGTTGTATACAAATGCTAAGAAGGAATCGTCCGTTCTACTCCTCCTACATAGTGATTGACTCAGGGATTATTATTTGGACTAAAGTTTTGAGCTTCCATACTTTCAGAAGTCTCTATTTCATGTTGTGGATATTTCTAGACACTTTGATTTTATATTGGATATTAGATTTGGCCATGGTTAGGGGCATGTCCCAGCTGAATTCTTACTTCTCTTTGGTTAGAGGCTTTGTGGTATTGCTATGGGTTAGAATAGCTGGGATCGGTATTGGTGTCGGCCTTGGAATTGGAGTAAGCCAGTGGGCTAACATCATTGGACATAATTTCTTACTGTTTCATCATATTATATTTTTAGATTAATTATATTATGTTTTGGAACTTATTTGGTTATGTCCTGGTTTATGGCCTTTGGAATGGTTTGGTTTGGTTGTGCGGTTGGTTTGGGATGGTTGGACTCAATTGGGAAGATTATGATTGTGATCCTATCCTAGAGACTTCATGTGAGCTATTACACAATCTTTTTATATGCTCAAAATTCAGCCAACTCAGGGCCGACAGTTGGAGGTTGGGTTGGTCAATGGGGTGTCCCCAGTACCGGCCGGCCCTGGGATGCCCATTACGACAAGTCCCCTAGTCGGATCATGTTAAATTGGTATCATATCCTAGGTTCAAGATCAATTAGGAATCCATAAAGCCGTGTCGAGTTGAGTCTATTTTAGGGGTGTGTAGCGCGCCATACTCATAAGGGTGTACAACTCGTATGTTGTCCTATATCTTAACTTAGGTGACTCTATTCTTCCTAGGGTATGATTTATGGGTACCAATCATATGATTGGGAATGATTGGGGTATGAGTGAATGGTAAGACTTGTACCCTAGGGTACGATTGGGGAGGGGTGGTCATACCTTACTGTGGGAATTTTATGCAGTTTCAATTGAGGGTAATCTGGACATTTCTCCTCTTAACCTCTTAAGTCCCTATAACTTATATCACTCTTGGGAGATCATTTACCCTAATATTCTAATCTTAAACACTTATATTCTCTCTCAAATTCTCTCAAAAGCTCTTAGGTCAAGAATGGCTAGGGTTTCATCAATAGGATCAATTTTGGGCTTACAAGAGGGTTTTCTCTCTGTCATATTCGTAATCTAAGGCATGTTACTCCTCCCTTATTGTTATTTCCAACTAGAGGCATATTTTAGGAATTGTTTTCATGGTATAATTGTTGTATGGTTTGGGATTTTCATATATATATGTTGGGGATTTGGTTATTATGGTTGGTTATGGTTTTTCCATGTCTTTTACTTATAGTTTTTGTATTATCATGACGGTTTGAACATTTGTTTGAATGGCAAGGCTAATTGGTACTTGGTTTTGTCTTTTGAAACACTATGCCCCTAGTAAGTGTGATGCCCTGATACGGTTGGGGCAGCCTCCACAGGTACACGGCCTTTCACACGAAGCCAAGCTCGGGAATTACAAGAACTCCAAGCTTTGTTCATGCAAATGGCCATGTGTGAGTTGGTGATTGAACCAACCAAGGACCTAAACGTTTTTATGTGTGAAGAGAGGTCTTAATGTGTAATAAACTACTCTTCAAGGTTGGCACAAGAAGCAAGGGCGGATGGGTCATTTTACCCCTTTTGTTTGTAGTATAAATAGAACATGTTGGAGAGTTATTCCTTAGTTTTTGAATGCTGATTTTGTAACCTAAAAACACTAAACATTTCTCTCTCTCTTCCACTCTTAGAAGCCGCCCCTATTATCTCACAAGTAGAGGGATACTTGTGTTGTCTCTTTGGCTAGAAACAAGAGTTTTGAGGTCGTTGAGTGCCTCTTGGTCCTCGTAAGAACTTGGTGTTTATATTCATTAGACTTAGGGTCCTCTCTTGATGTAGGGTTCTTAGTTTCTTGAATGTTATATGTCAAGTTATCTATCTTTCTTTATCTTGTTGTTGTTGTTGATTTTGTTATCTTAAAGTCTAGTGAAGCCGTGTGGGGCTCTTTTCGATTCACTAGCATTGTTATCTATCTTGTTGTTCTTGTGTTGTTGGACTGAAAAACCGAAACTTAAACTTGTTGTTCTTGTGTTGTTGGACTGAAATCCGAGCCTACTTGAAGCTCTTGGTGTTGTTGGTTTGATTCCGTATCATTTGGTATCAAAGCATGGCTTGATATTGTTCCTACAAGATCAATCTTGGGCTTGCTTGTTAGAAAATTCAAAAAAAAAAGTGTTAAAAACTGAAAAATCAAAAAGAAGCAAATCTGTCCATTAAAAGTTGAAACCGAGAATGATGTTGTATGTTTAGATCTAGGTGTTATTTTGCTTGTTTAGTGAGTTTCTAGTGTTGGTTTCTTTCTCACCAACACTAAGGTGTCTAGATCCAAAAGTTGAGCTTGAAAACTTGAACATTGTTGTAGTGACTTGAAGTGGCCGAAAGTTGTGTGTTGTTGATAACCAAAAGAAAAATCGGTGGTGTGTGTTTATGTGCTAAAGAAGTTGATGAAGTTTGTTGAGGTGTTCATCCTTTGAACTTGTTCATCTTGTTCATCTTGTTGTGTGCTCAAGTTGTAAGACAAGCTATAAAGATGTTGTGAAAGACTTGCACCCATCACCTTCTAGTCTTGTCAATCACTTTTCCCTAATTCAAGGAGCCTTGTTTTGTGGTATTAGTCAACCAAACCTCACTTTCTTGAGTTTGAAAAGGGTGAAATACTACAAGATTTTATTTTTCCCACCAAAAACACTTTGCAAACTATAACAAGTTGTGTGAATATTAACAAAAAAAAAAAAGGAGAAGAAGAACGTGTGGAACCATTGCATGCTGCCACGTCACTATAAGCTCAACTTAGTATATTCTTTGGTTTCTAATTGTTGATCCTTGGTTTCCCTTACTTGGTCCTAGAACTAATTAACAAACTAGTGCATTCCTACTAGGTTGTCAACTAGTTCCTTGAAAAATTTGTTCGTGTCAACGATTATTTGAGTACTTTTATTCGTTTGAATGAATTGCTGATTTTTGACTCTAGTCCGGCAAGAATTCTTTGAGTCTTCAAACAAGAATCCATTCCGGATAAGAGCTTACTCATACCTTAAAAATTTCACGGTTACTAGCCAATTATACAACACTTGTGGAACACGAACTTGTGGTGAACTAAAGCGGATAATACCTTGACAATGGAAGGAGCTACGTCTCATAATGTGGATACTAATGCCCTTGATTCTATGAGGGTCACTCTTGAGGCCGTTACCCGGACACTTGAAAGGTTGAATTCGGAATTTGGGGCCGTGAGAGGGGACTTGGCAGCAATAAAGGGGGAAGTGTCGACTATTAGTGGGAGATTAGAACAAGTGGAGAGTCAAAGGAACTCTCGTCCTTCTACTCCTCTACATGTGTCTACCAATGGTCATGATAGGACCTCCTCCGCAACCATCACCCCCGAAACAGTCCACCAAATGCTCAATGCACCCCAAGCTCCACTAAATACGGCAAGCCAAACTACCTATTTTCCTCCAAACCGAGACCCCACTAGACCACTACATTTCCAAGCCCCTCCAATTCCACAAGAGGGATTTGGACGCCAAGTACCTCCACTAAATCCGAACCCTCCATTCCAAGCTCCATTAACCCAAAGACCGCAAATTTCAAATCCTCCGAATCAAAACGGCCAAGGCCGACCAGCCCACTTTGAAGGATACGGTAGAGAGGAGTATGAAGGAGATGGAGCCTTTGATGATGCTTATCTGAGGGAGGAGGAGTTAAGAGGGGGTCGAGGAGAACCTAGGAGATACCGGGGGTATGGAGATAGGGGAAACCGACACCAAGAGAGAGACGTAGGCATCAACACCATCAAGTTGAGCCTACCCATCTTTAAGGGTGAAAGTGACCCCGAGACCTACTTAACTTGGGAATCGGCTTGTGACAAAGTTTTCCAAGTTAATGACATCTCGGAAGAAAAGAAGAGTTGCTACGCTATAGCTCACCTCGAGGGCTATGCTAACACTTGGTGGGAGTATGTTAAACGATTTGGTAATGAATTAGTTGATGGGCAGCCACCACCTTGGTATCGGTTGAGGTATTTGATGAGACAACGATACCTTCCTGAGAGATATCGTCATGAGTTGCTTGCTAGATTATATGGCTTGCGGCAAGGAGGCAAGAGTGTGATGGCCTATTTTGATGAGTTCCAACAACTCATGTTGAAACTTGATCATCGTGGGGAGCAAATCAGTCACGACATCATCCGGTTCAAGTGTGGGTTGAACAAAGAGATCTCCACTCATTTGACCCTTCACCGGTTTGAAACCATTGACGGTATATTCCAAGAGGCCCTTGAGATTGAAAGGGAACTTAAGGAGAGATCATCCTTCAAGGCAAGGGTACAAACCCCCTCGGGTTGGCCCAAAAACAAGGACCAACCCGCCCCTACGAAGCTGCCCGAGTCCAAAACAGTCCCTAAATTCCCTCCGAAACCGGAGGCTCACAAGTATCCCAACCCAAAGGGGTTCCAATGCTTCAAGTGCCAAGGTTGGGGGCATAAGGCCAATGAATGTCCGAACCGGCGCAATGTGATCCTACGAGAAGGGAAAGTGTACTACCTTGGTGAGGAGGTGGTTTCCGAAAAGGGGGAGGATGAGGCCGAGCCTCAAGATGGAGAGGGAGCTGAAAATGGGCCGAATGATGATGAAGTAGATGGTAGTGAAGATGTCTATCCACAAGAAGGGGAGTGTGTGGTTCCAAACATTGTGGTTAGACGTGTCATGATTAGTAAGGCGATAGATGACCCGAGTCAAAGGGAAAATCTATTCCAAACTAAGTGTCTTGTAAAGGGGAGTGTGTGAACCTTGGTGATTGATAGTGGTAGTTGTACAAATGTTGCGAGCCATGCTATGGTAAATTTCTTGAAGCTACCAACTACACTACACACTAGTCCTTACAAGCTACAATGGTTGAACGATTGTGGTGAATTAAAGGTCACAAGGCAATGTGTGATTCGGTTTAAGGTGGGAAACTACCACGATGAAGTGCTTTGTGACGTAATCCCAATGCAAGCATGTCACTTGTTGTTAGGTATACCATGGCAATATGATAGGTCTACTAAACACGGTGGGAGGTCCAACCGGTATACGCTTGAGAAGGATGGCCGAAAGGTCACACTTCATCCTCTTTCCCCCTCCCAAGTAAATGAGTGGCATCAAAAGATGAGAGAGTTGAAGGGAAAGGGGAAGGAATCCGGAAAGGGAGAAAAAGGGGGGGATGCCGTAGGTGAGGAAGTAGGGACATCCGAGGCTGTCCCAACGACAAGGGAGATGGAAAACGTAGTGATGTTGGCTAGGAGGAAAGAACTCTTCGTGGACCATGATGAAAACAAGCCGATGTTACTTTTGACCCATTGTTTTAATACTAACCCCACTAATTCTTCCATTTCCCCTTTGATTTCTTGTGTGTTGCAGGAGTATGAAGATGTATTTCCTCAAGAACTTCCGCAAGGATTGCCCCCACTTCGGGGAATTGAGCACCAAATTGATTTGGTGTCGGGTTCACAACTTCCAAACAAACCGGCCTATAGGAGCAATCCCATGGAAACTAAGGAGATTGAAAGACAAGTTGAGGAGCTTCTCAACAAGGGATACATCAAGGAAAGCATGAGTCCGTGTGCTGTTCCGGTGCTTTTGGTACCGAAGAAGGACGAAACTTGGCGCATGTGCGTCGATTGTAGAGCCATCAACAAAATCACTATAAGGTATCGTCATCCAATCCCTAGACTAGATGATATGTTAGATGAGCTCCACGGATCTTGTTTGTTTTCTAAAGTGGACCTTAGGAGTGGCTATCACCAAATTCGCATGCAACCCGGTGATGAGTGGAAGACCGCATTCAAGACCAAATTCGGTCTATATGAGTGGCTGGTCATGCCCTTCGGCCTTACCAATGCTCCTAGCACCTTTATGAGGCTAATGAATCATGTAATGAAGCCTTATATTGGAAAGTTTGTGGTGGTTTACTTTGATGATGTGTTGGTGTATAGTAAATCTATTGATGATCATGTAATGCATTTGAGATGTGTGTTTGATGTGCTCCGAAAGGAGAAGCTGTATGCCAACATGGAGAAGTGTTCTTTTGGTGTTGATAAGGTTATATTCTTGGGTTTTGTCGTGAGCTCAAGGGGTGTGGAAGTGGACGATTCCAAGATAGACTCTATTCGAAGTTGGCCGACCCCTAAAACTATTGGAGAAATCCGAAGTTTCCACGGGTTGGCAAGCTTTTATAGGAGATTTGTCAAAGGATTTAGTTCCATAGCAGCCCCCTTGACCGAGGTAATTAGAAAGGACGGACCCTTTAAATGGGGTGATGAGCAGGCTAGGGCTTTTGAGCCCTTGAAAGCTACGCTCATCTCGGCGCCTTTATTGCAATTGCCCGATTTTGATAAGATGTTTGAAGTAGAGTGTGATGCTAGTAAGGTTGGCATCGGGTCTGTTTTGATGCAAGAAGGTAAGCCCGTTGCTTATTTCAGTGAAAAGCTTAAAGGGGCAACTCTTAATTACTCAACTTATGATTTGGAGTTGTACGCCCTTGTTAGAGCTTTGGGAAATTGGCAACATTATTTGTGGCCTAAGGAGTTTGTGATACGAATGGATCATGAGTCGTTGAAACACCTTAAGAGCCAAGACAAGTTGAATAGGCGTCATGCTAAGTGGATTGAGTTCATCGAGACTTTTCCTTATGTAATTCATTACAAAAGGGGAAAGGAAAATGTTGTTGCCGATGCCTTGTCTAGGAAGCATGTGCTTGTTGCTACCTTGTCTTCGAAATTGATGGGTTTTGAGAGCTTGCGGTTGTTGTATCCCGAGGATCCTACCTTTGCTCCTATTTTTAGGGAATGTGAAGAGTGGGGAAGGGACCGTTGGCTTAAGGAGAATGACCATTCCTCCTACTCTCAGTTCGATGGGTATTTGTTCAAAGGGAGGAGGTTGTGTGTTCCTTCTAGTTCTTGGAGGGAATTAATTGTGAGGGAGGCCCATGACGGAGGCCTCATGGGGCACTTTGGGGTAGACAAGACCTTCGGAATCTTAGAGGAGAACTTCTATTGGCCCAAAATGCGCAAAGACGTCACTAAAATTTGTAGTCAATGCGTGGCCTGCCGGAGTGCGAAATCTCGTCTCCTACCTCAAGGATTATACACCCTACTCCCTACTCCCCTTAGACCTTGGTTGGACATTTCGATGGATTTTGTTTTGGGGCTGCCAAGGACTAGAAATGGCCGAGATAGCATTTTTGTTATTGTTGATAGATTCTCTAAAATGGCTCATTTTATTCCATGTGCTATAACCGAGGATGCTCGTATTGTAGCTTCATTATTTGTTGAACATGTTGTAAAGCTTCACGGGGTACCGAGGACTATTGTGAGCGATAGGGACTCCAAGTTCCTAAGTCTCTTTTGGAAGTCCATGTGGGGTAGGCTTGGAACGAAGTTACTTTTCTCCACGTCTTGCCACCCACAAACCGATGGCCAAACGGAGGTAGTAAATAGAACCTTAGGGTCTATGCTACGTTCTATGGTTAAAGGTAAACTCACTTCATGGGAAGATCACCTACCCTTGGTGGAATTTGCATACAATCGGGTAATACATTCGAGCACGGGAATAACTCCCTTTGAATGTGTTTACGGCCTGAATCCCCTTACCCCTTTAGATCTCACTCCTTTGTCTAGTGATCTCATGACCAGCTTAGATGGAAATAAAAGAGCCGAGGCAATGAAGAAAATGCATGAGACGGTGCGGATCAAGCTTGAAAAGAAGAACCAAGAGGTTGCAAAAAGGGTAAACAAAGGGAGAAGAAGGCTTGTGCTTGAACCCGGAGATTGGGTGTGGGTGCATCTTCGAAAGGATCGGTTTCCAGCTCAAAGGAATTCCAAATTTCTGCCAAGGGGTTATGGTCCTTTCCAAGTACTTGAGAGAATCAATGACAACGCCTACAAGATTGACCTTCCACCGGAATATCAAGTGCACAACACTTTCAACGTTGGTGATCTCTCCCTCGTGGATGCGGTTGAAGATGACCAAATGCTGAATTTGAGGTCAAATTCCTCTCAAGATGGAGAGGATGATACGGTTGGGGCAGCCTCCAAAGGTACACGGCCTTTCACACGAAGCCAAGCTCGGGAATTACAAGAACTCCAAGCTTTGTTCATGCAAATGGCCGTGTGTGAGTTAGTGATTGAACCAACCAAGGACCTAAACGTTTTTATGTGTGAAGAGAGGTCTTAATGTGTAATAAACTACTCTTCAAGGTTGGCACAAGAAGCAAGGGAGGATGGGTCATTTTACCCCTTTTGTTTGTAGTATAAATAGAACATGTTGGAGAGTTATTCCTTAGTTTTTGAATGCTGATTTTGTAACCTAAAAACACTAAACATTTCTCTCTCTCTTCCACTCTTAGAAGCCGCCCCTATTATCTCACAAGTAGAGGGATACTTGTGTTGTCTCTTTGGCTAGAAACAAGGGTTTTGAGGTCGTTGAGTGCCTCTTGGTCCTCGTAAGAACTTGGTGTTTATATTCATTAGACTTAGGGTCCTCTCTTGATGTAGGGTTCTTAGTTTCTTGAATGTTATATGTCAAGTTATCTATCTTTCTTTATCTTGTTGTTGTTGTTGATTTTGTTATCTTAAAGTCTAGTGAAGCCGTGTGGGGCTCTTTTCGATTCACTAGCATTGTTATCTATCTTGTTGTTCTTGTGTTGTTGGACTAAAAAACCGAAACTTAAACTTGTTGTTCTTGTGTTGTTGGACTGAAATCCGAGCCTACTTGAAGCTCTTGGTGTTGTTGGTTTGATTCCGTATCATGCCCCGAAAAAATTTTCCGTTAAGATCTCGGACGAAAATATGTTGAATTTTGTTCTTTATCATGATTAATAATTTTTCTGTGTGGAATTTCTAGATATGCAACCCGTCATCGCGTAGAGCATCGAATAAGCTTTCCAACGATATGTGGATCATCCAAATCGGACTCTCGAGCGATAAGTTATGATCATTCCAATATAATCGTGAATAGTGGTGAACAGTAAATGTGTAGGAAAAAAATACTGAGGCCAGGCGAATTTTAGGGTCAACTTCAAATGATCATAACTCCTTATACATAATGATATGGCTGAGCTACTCTATATCAACATAAATCTCTGAAAGTCCTCTTTCCAATGAAATTGGTTTCATCCAATTTGGCCATCGATGCAAAAAGTTATGGTCGATCTACTTCAGCCTATCAAAATAGTCCACCAAAGGACAGATTTGACATTATTTGATTTTTAAGGGTATTATGATCATTCCCACTCCAATCCATCCGGCTAAACCATGGATTTAAGTCCATTAAGAGCATTGAATAGCTTATTTTTCTCCAAAATTTCCCAAGGCTCAAACCCCAACCCTACTACTCCAAATTTTATCCTTCTATGTCTCTTGATTGAACCGTAGAAATTTCAAATTGATTTGGGATTCGAGTTGATCATGTTAAGGGCTTTGAGAAGCACCCTTTATTTTTGTGAATAAAGTTCCAGAGTCAAAAGTTCATATTCATCTTCCATTTTTAGGTGTGAGGGGCTTTGAACAAGATTATCCTATCGATCTTGTGCCCGGTATTTTTATTGAATTATATTGACATGAGATTTTACATGTTTTACCGTGAATTGGAAATATGGTTTTATATCTTATATTATTGTCCATGAGCTATGGGATTATGTCATCCGATATGTGAATGATGTTGAGATAGAATTATGTCCAAAAAGTATTTGATTATGAGAGTATGATGATTTAATTTGTTAAGCCTTGATTTATACTATCATTCCACTATTTCCTTATTATGAATTTATAATTGATAATAAACGTTGGTATTCCACATAGCTCTCGTGGGGTTGTCAGTTATACGAAACTCCCCTGTCCATAAGAGTCATGTTTATTGAAATACCGAGTCACTCCGAGTTTTGATGTGGTAAGTCAAGATGCCTATGATGATCTATAATGATTTATGAGGTTTTTCTCCTACATTTCCTATCTATGATGTTATGAGTTGCATGATTCAATGTCACTCAAGCCAGGTGTGTCATTATGGTCCGTATGTACGTTTTTACAAAATTTATGACATTATTTATATTTTGCATGTGCCCCCACATACTCAGTACGTATCTTTTACTGACCCACATATTTATCTATGGGCTACATTCTTACCATGATGTAGGTTCAGCTACTCAGCCGCAGCCGCGACAGTGATATCTGAGTGCCGCATCTACGTTCCTTCAGTGGTGAGTCCTCATGATTCGAGGACCAAGTTGCCAGTTTTAGTGTTGTTGTTTTGTGATCCCTTTGGTCTGTTGAGTCAGTTGGGGGTTTGTCCCAATAGATCATTAATTTTGCTGTATAGAGGCTATGTCATACTAGTGTATTATTGGGTTGGTTTGGGTATATACATTCCATATATGTACAGTCTAACGATATTCTGTGTCATGTGCGATGTGATATGATATGTACTTATTTATATATCCTTAGCGCTGCGTGTATGTTGTTGTGTTGGAACCCAAGGGTAGTGTTTTACCTTAAGGGTTAGCTTGAGGATACGTGTAGCCTTGGGCACCGTGTGGCATCTCGAGATGATATTTTGGGGCGTTACAAACTTGGTATCAGAGCCTAAGGTTGTGAAGAGTCCTTGGGAGTCAGACAAGCAGCGTTACGTAGAGTCTTGAGCATCGGTGTGTAGCACGCCACACCTATGATCAAGAGGCTGCGGGGCATTCTAGGAAAAGTTGTTTCTTTGTTTCTACAGGATTCTATCATGCTTACAACTGCTTCCTTCTACTGTTAATTCGTGCGTTCTTACGACAGAAAATGCCTCCACGTCGAGCTCACGGAAACAACAACCAACCTCAACCCGTTGATATGTTACATGAGACTGTATCCCATGCTGAATTTCAGACAACTTTTCAGATGCTAGCCCCGGAAGTTACCGCCAATACTCAGGCCAACGGTCCACCTCTGCAGGAAAAAAGTTCGGCAGCAGTACGAATTTGTGACTTTATGCGGATGAATCTGCCAGAGTTTCTTGGGTTGAGAGCAGGTGAGGACCCGCAGATGTATGTTGATGAAATAAAGAAAATTACACAGATTATGCACGTGACCGAGGAAGAAAGTGTGGAGCTAGATTCTTATCGGTTGAAGGATGTTGCCTATGACTGGGTATAGATGTGGAATAAGGGTAGAGAGGAAGATACCGCTCTGGTGACTTGGAAATTGTTCCAAGATACTTTCTTGGATAGATTTTTTCCTCTTTAGATATGGGAAGCTAAGATAGAGGATTTTATGAATTTGAGATATGGCTCCATGTTGGTTAAGGAGTATTGTCTTAGGTTTAATCAGCTATCGAAGTACGCTCCCAATATGATGGCAGACTCGAGGACTAGTATGAGCAAGTTTCTAACTGGGGTGTCAAGTTATGTGGTGAAAGAATGTAGATCTGCTATGATCAACAGGGATATTGATCATCCTAGGTTAATGATTCACGCCAAACAGATTGAGTCAAACAAGATAAAGGAAAGAGAAAGAGTAAGAGGGATTAAGAGAGTCAGATAGGAGCAACAGGGGTCTGGTCAGACTAGATTCTCTGAAGGGAGTCTCCCTCAGTTTCAGAGACGTCCATTTATACCTGCGCCTTCCTCATCTAGTGCTTTCGTATATCGGGGCAGGCAAGAGCTCGAGAATAGGTCAGTACCTTCCAGGTCTCAGGACAAGTGTAAGCAATTGGACTTATCCTCCTTTGTGTGCTAAGTATGGTAAAAACTATTTTGGGGAGTGTTATATGGGGCAGCGGGGCTGTTTTGGTTGTGGAAAGTTAGGCCACATACTTTGAGACTACATGTATGCCAGACAGCGGAGTCGTGATGCCCGTCCCCAGAGTCAGGCTACCAGTGCCCCACCTCCCGTAGCCCATCCAGTTCCTCCTCAGGGTGCTTCCTCTAGTAATACTGGCGGTAAACGCCAGAATCATTTCTATGCTATACCACCTCGTCAGGAGAAGGAGGAATCTCCCGATGTTGTCACTGTTATGCTTCGAGTTTTCTATTTTGATGTTTATGTGTTGATGGACCTCGGTTCGAGTTTTTCTTATGTGACACCTCTGGTTGCTGTAAATTTTAAAACGGATCCTGAACTTATTTTTGAGCCTATTTTGGTTTCTACTTCGGTAGGAGAGTCTGTCATTGCTAAGAAGGTGTATAAGAAATATCCCATTACTTTTTTTCATCGGATTATGTATGCTGATTTAATTGAGCTAGATATGGTTGACTTTGATATCATTCTGGGTATGGATTCACTTCACTCATGCTATGCGTCTATTGATTGTCGTGCCCGTGTGGTCAAGTTTCAGTTTCCTGATAAACCTATCCTTGAATAGTCCGGGAGTTCTGTGATTCCTAAGGGTCGTTTCATATCCTATCTCAAAGGTAAGAAGTTGATTTCCAAGGGTTGCATCCACCATTTGGTTTGAGTTAAAGACACTAAGTCTGAAGCCCCGACCATTCAGTCAATTAATGTTGTTAATGAGTTTCTTGATATCTTTCCGGAAGATCTCCCTGGAGTACCTCTTGATAGAGAGATAGAGTTTGGCATTAACCTTCTTCTCGATACTAAGCCTATTTCTATTTCTCTGTATCGCATGGCTCCCATAGAACTTAAAGAGTTGAAGGAGTAATTAAAAGATCTTTTACACAAAAGCTTTATCAGACCTAGTGTGTCCCCGTGGGGTGCACCTGTCCTGTTTGAGCGTAAGAAAGATGGTTCTTTGCGGATGTGTATTGATTACCGACAGCTTAATAGGGTTACTATCAAGAATGAATATCCGCTTCCTCGAATTGATGATTTATTTGATCAATTGCAAGGTGCGATCTTCTTTTTGAAGATAGACCTCATATCCGATTATCACCAACTTAAGGTTAGGGAATGTGATTATCTCCAAGATAGCCTTTCAAACCCGTTACAGTCATTTTAAATCTCTAGTGATGTCTTTAGGGTTAACTAATTCTCAAGCGGCTTTCATGGATCTTATGAACCGTGTATTTTGTCCATAGATGGATCTATTTGTAATTGTGTTCCTTGATGATAATCTTATTTACTCCCGAAGTGAGGGAGATCATGCGGATCATCTCCGAATCGTGTTGGAAACTCTTTGAACTCATCGGTTGTATGCTAAGTTCAGTAAGTGGGAGTTCTAGCTGAACTCTGTAGCCTTCTTGGGTCATGTTGTTTCTTCCAAAGGTATTAGAGTTGATCCTCAAAAGATAGAGGCTATAAAGAGTTAGCCTAGAACTATTTCTCCTTCTGATATCCGAAATTTCTTGGGTCTAGCTAGTTATTATCATCGTTTTGTTGAAGGGTTTTCATCTATTGCGTCTACTATGACCCGTTTGACCCAAAATAAAGTGAAGTTCCTGTGGTCCAAATCTTGCGAGAAGATTTTTTAGGAGTTGAAGACTCGACTCACTTCATCCCCTGTGTTGACTTTGTCTGACGGTGTTGATGGTTTTGTTGTATATTGTGATGCTTCCAGAGTTGGTTTGGGTTGTGTATTGATGCAAAAGGGAAAGGTTATAGCTTATGCTTCCAAGCAGCTAAAGCCTCACGAGAAGAATTATCCTACCCATGACCTTGAATTAGCTGTCGTGGCTTTTTCTTTAAAAATCTGGAGACATTATTTGTATGGTGTCTATGTCGATGTCTTCACGGACCATAAGATCTTGCAGTATGTATTCACCCAAAAAGAGTTGAATCTTAGGCAGAGACTATGGTTAGAACTATTTAATGATTATTATATGAGCGTGCTATATTATCCGGGAAAGGCCAATGTAGTAGAAGATACCCTTAGTCGGAAGTCCATGGGTAGCGTAGAACATGTGGAGATTGGTAAAAAAAAGATGTACATCATTTGGCTAGATTGGAGTTTAGGTTGTTTGGTGATGCTGAGGGTAGTATAGGAGTGCAAAGCGATTCCGAATCCTCTTTAGTTTCGGAAGTGAAGGAGAAGAAAGACAGGGATCCTACCTTGGTCAGGTTAAAAGAGTTAGTTAAAGACAAAAAGGTGGAGGTTTTCTCCCAAGGGGGAGATGGCATTTTGAGACTCCGAGAAAGATTATGTGTTCCTGATGTTGATAACTTGAAGAAGAGGTTTATGGCGGAAGCGCATGGTACACGATACTCCATCCATACTGGTGCTACCAAGATGTATCATTATTTGCGGGAAATCTATTGGTGGAACGGTATGAAGATGAACATAGCAAAATTTATGGTGAAATGTTCCACGTGTCATCATGTTAAAATAGAGCATCAAAGTCCCAGTGGCGTGATGCAAGAGTTTAGCATTCCTACTTGGAAGTGGGAAGAAGTGAATATGGACTTCATAGTTGGTTTGCCTCCTTCTCGTCGCCATCATGATTCGATTTGGGTTGTCGTAGATTGGCTGACGAAATCAGCTCATTTCTTGAATGTGCATTCATCGTATACTGATGTTGGGCGTTTTTATACCCCTAAGAACCATAATTTACCCATATTTTAGCTAAGTTTTGAGGATAAAATATATAATTCCTGCACTTTTAGTCCATTTTCCTTTAAGTGAGCTAACCTATGTGATTAGCATGTTTTTCAGGTATTAATGATGAAGATTTCAGCACTTTGTGGACCTTTGGGCAGCAAAGGGAAACTTCACATAAGAGGGAAGGAAGCTTTTGGAAGCTTGTGGACTGAATGTGATGCATGGAGAACTTGTCCCGGGCAAAATCAGTATTTCTAAATACCTAGGGATGCAGCAGTAACTTAGTAGGACAAGGATGTTATAAAAACCCTATTTGCTGAATTTTTCAGCATTCATTCAATCATTAGTCATTATTCAGTTTACAGATTCTGTAAGTTTAAGATAGAGAAAAACGCTAAGGCTACACGAACAGCTAAAGGGAAGAAAAACGTCAACCTCTTGTTTGATGCCAAACTCATCCCCATCGTAAGATTATTCTTACTTTGGTATGATGATGATCTCTTCGTTGATTTCAGTTGTACTCATGAGTAGTTAAACTTTTCTGTTAGGGTTATGGAAACCTTGTAAGATACTATTTGTTGCTATAAGTTTGTGAATTCTTGATGTGTATGCTACTTATATCATTACTCTCTTCATTTTAATTAAATTCTCATGGTTGCAAACATAGAGAACATGCCATTATAGCATTAACTTGTTCGGGAGAAAAGTTACATGTTTGGAAAAGAGAGAGTGACAAGGAAATAGGGCTTCTAACCTCTATTTACACATTAATGCCTTAACCGGATTAACTTCTTGGAGAATTTGTACCATTTGTTATACACTTTAGGCTCGGGAGAGCTAAAGTGAAATAAATCCTTGATGGTTGGGAAACACTTGGATTTAGAATTAGAATACGATTCTCTATAAGTGCATGCATGTCTAAATTCCGCGTTACTCATAGTTAATACAGAAGTAGAAACTACAAGGTGGACATAACCCTAACTTATTATTCTCTATGATTAACCTCTACTAAACAAGTCATTCATTCGTTACTTTGATATTATTAATTCACGCCTAAATCTAAACCCCCCTTTTGTTCTTGGAATTTTCGACCAACAGTCTACTAATAATTGCAACACTTAGTGACCAGAGTATTCCCTGTGGGATTCGACACCCAACCCAGTTGGGTTCTATATTTGACAGCGACCGCTTACACTTTCTAACGAGAGCTGTAGTTTGGGAGTTATCAAATTTTGGCGCCACTGCCGGGGAATACGGTTGTCAACTAAGTTTGTGATAGTTACTAGACCCTTTGGTCAAAGATTCTCGAATTTTACATTTTTTTTGTTGTTTTTGTTTTGTTCAGGTTTGGTAGAGTGCATGCCAAATACATGAAGATCTGGTCAGCCATTATAACCCATAAATCCTGAACCATAACTTATTGGCATAATGGATGCACAACGTGACATTGAAAGAAGGGCTGCTCAACAGGAGCAGGCTAGGTTAGCTGCGTTGGCAGCTGCTCAAGTGCATCAACAAAATATTAATAACCCAGGTCGGGCAACAAATCCCGATGATAAGGACCTGGGTGATGATGAGTTACTTAATCCACGGCGTGCAGATGAGGTAGCAGCACCGGTGAACAGGAGAGATCGTCAAGCTAGAATGAGAACTGAACGTCGAGCTGTGCAGGCTCCTTTTGATGATGATGATGACGATCTGGATGGGGCTGGTACCACAGGGGTTATTATTCCTCCGCCCTTGGCACCCGGAGCCAAGTTCAATATCACTAGCACCATGATTCAGCTATTACAACTTAAGGGGTTATTTGGTGTACTTGCAGACGATGATCTGAATATGCATCTGATCAACTTTATCTCAATATGCAAGTCGTTTGACAATCCAGGAGTTGGACAGAATACAATTCGACTGCGCTTATTTCCATTGTCTCTATCTGGAGAGGCAACTCTATGGTTGAACGGGCTAACTCCTGATTCTATTACTAATTGGAGGCAACTGAAAGACGCTTTCCTAGAAAGATTCTTTCCTCCATCCAAAAGAGCACAATTAAGAGACGAGATCAGCAATTTTCGACAGCTTCCAACTGAAGCTCTCCACGAAACATGGGAGAGGTTTAAGAAGAAGCTTATGCGGTGCCCAAACCATCAGATGACCAATATCCACTTGATGGAGATATTATACAGGTCTTTGAATTTGGTGACTAAGCCAGTGGTTGATAATGCTGCAGGTGGGTCATTCATGGACCTTAATTTTATTGAGGCAAGTTATATGCTAGATCGTATGACATAGAAGAGTAGAGTGTGGCATACCAGGGATTCTGAGGTAGCAAGCTCTACTGTATCTATTGGCTTGACGGCAGAACAAAGGCGAAGAGAAGAGGAACGTGACCAGGATATGGCTCACATGAAAACGCAGATGGATCTTCTTACCAAGCATTTATTATCAGGGAAGACCGAAAAGGTTAAGGCCTTTGTATCACAGGGAAGAGATGAATCCGATTCTGAGGAGGAAGCAAATTATTTGAATAATCAGGGGGGTTTCCGAGGAAATGCCCAAGGAAACCAAGGTCGGAACTATTATGATAAATCTGGATATAAGAATAAGACTGACAGGAGTGGTTTGTATGTTCCTCCTGGAAATCGTGAGGCTGCGGCATCTGGCTCTGGGAAGATGTCCATGGAAGATATGATGACTAAGCTGTTGAAAGGAGTGGAGGCAACCAACACGGGAGTAACGGAGGTAAAAAATGATTTGTCCTCAATAAATCAATTGGTTGATTCGCATTCCACTTCAATAAAATAGTTGGAACAACAATTGAGTCAACTATCAGCAGCATTCAATCAAAGAAAAGTTGGCACCCTACCTAGCGACACCGTGCAAAATACAAGGAATGATGGATCATGCATGGCTATTACTACCAGGAGAGTTAAGGTGTTGGAAAATCCATCCAAAGGCAAGCAGGTGGTTGATAATACAGAAGAGAATGTGATTGAAGCAGATTGTGATGATTCTGTAGAAGATGAAAGTCAGAACGTTTATGACACTACACTTAGACGTCACCAGCCTGAAAAGATTGATAATCTGAAGCAAGATAAAAAGGAAGTGGTGGAGAAAACTATTCCCCTTCCACCACCACCTTTTCCTCAGAGACTGAAGAAGAAAGCTGATTACACCAGGTTCAGTAAATTCATGACTATGTTGAAGCAGCTGACTATTAATGTTCCTTTGGTGGAGGCGCTGGAACAGATACCTGGGTACGCTAAATTCATGAAGGACCTTTTGACAAAGAAGCGGGCAGCAAGCTATGAGCTGGCAGATAATGTTCATTATTGCAGTGCAATCTCTGCAAGGTCGTTAGTTCAGAAGAAGGCAGATCCTGGTGCTTTCACTATTCCTTGCACGATTGGATCTTTGGATTTTGCTAAGGCATTGTGTGATTTGGGAGCTAGCATCAATTTGATGCCGCTATCTATTTACAGAAAGTTGGGGTTGGGTGATCCTATACCAACCAATATGCGGCTCATGATGGAAGATAGGTCGGTAAAATGACTTGTTGGTATCTTATATGATGTATTGGTGAAGGTTTCCACCTTCATTTTTCCTGTAGACTTTGTTATTTTGGATTGTGAGGTGGATTTTGAAGTTCCCATAATCTTGGGGCATCCTTTCTTTGCAACAGGAAGTGTGCTTATTGATTTAAGAGCTAATGAGCTTTTATTTCGGATGAATGACGAAGTGGTCCGTTTTGATGTATGCAAATCAATGAAGCAGCCGAAAGATATAAATGTGTTCTTTGTAGCTGATGTTTATTATGAAGATGAGAAAGAATTATCTGTAGAGAACCAGCTTATTATTGATCCATTGGCTGTTGTGCTTATAAATTTTGAGCGTGAGGATGTTGAAGAGTATGAAGAAACTATTTGTGCTCTAACAGGAATAAGGTCATATTCTTATGCTCCTAAGAAGCTAGACCTTGATCTTAAGAATCGACCTTCACCACCAGCAAAGCCATCCATTAAAGAACCACCAGTGCTAGAATTGAAAGAGCTGCCCAGCCACCTGAAGTATGTATTTTTGGGAAGTGGTGATACACTTCCGGTTATTGTTGCGACTGATTTAGGTGAACAGCAAGTAGCGGTTCTCATCTCTGTTCTAAAAAAATACAAGAGAGCCATCCGTTGGACTATTGCTGATATAATTGGTATCCCTCCTGGGATATGTATGCACAAGATTCAGCTCGAAGAAGATTGCGTGCCCATAATTGAGCATCAACTTCGTTTGAATCCACCTATGCAAGAGGTGGTGAAGAAATAAATTATTAAGTGGTTAGATGCTGGGGTGGTGTATCCAATCTCCGACAGTAAATGGGTGAGTCCGGTACAATGTGTGCCCAAGAAAGGGGGCATGACGGTAGTCCCAAACGAAAAGAATGAGCTAATTCCACTCAGACCTATCACAGGGTGGAGAGTGTGCATGGACTACCGGAAGCTGAATTCGTGGACGCTAAAGCTAATCCCAATGTCATTCATGGACCAAATGCTTGATCGATTGGCAGAGAAGGGATGGTTTTGTTTCTTAGATGGTTATTTCGGCTATAATCAGATCTGCATTTCTCCTGAAGATCAAGAGAAGACAACTTTTACATGCCCGCATGGTACGTTTTCTTTCAAACGTATGCCATTTGGGCTATGTAACGCACCTGCCACTTTTCAGCGTTGTATGATGTCCATTTTTTCTGATATGGTTGAAGACACCATGGAGGTGTTCATGGACGATTTTTCAGTAGTAGGTGAGTCATTTGAATCATGCTTGGCAAATCTGAGTATAGCATTGCAGAGATGTGTTGAATTCAACTTGGTGCTAAACTGGGAGAAGTGTCATTTTATGGTGAAGGAAGGCATTGTTCTTGGGCATAAAGTCTCTGAAAGAGGAATTGAGGTTGATCGATCCAAGATTGAAGTTATCGAGAAACTACCACCTCCAATTTCTGTAAAGGGAGTTCGTAGTTTCCTCGGTCATGCAGGTTTTTATTGGAGGTTTATTAAAGAATTCTCCAAGATTGCTAGTCCATTATGCAAACTTTTGGAGAAGGATGCAAAGTTCGACTTCGGTGAAGATTGCTTGAAGGCATTTGAATGCCTCAAAGGGAAGCTAGTTGAAGCTCCTATTATTGTAGCACCCGATTGGTCTCTACCATTTGAAGTTATGTGTGATGCAAGTGGGGTAGCTTTGGGTGTTGTACTTGGTCAGAAAAGAGAAAGGCTATTTCATCCAATATACTATGCGAGCAAGGCCTTGAATGGAGCCCAGAAGAACTATACCATCACGGAACAAGAGCTTCTAGCAGTTGTTTATGCTTTTGAAAAGTTCTGTGCTTACTTGTTGGGAACCAAAGTGGTGGTTCATACGGATCATGCGGCTCTGAGATATTTAATGGCAAAGAAGGATGCTAAGACAAGGGTAATTCGGTGGGTGTTATTGCTTCAAGAATTTGATTTCGAGGTAAAGGATAGAAAAGGTTGCGAAAACCAAGTAGCTGATCATCTATCTAGACTTGAGAGTGCGCACATAGAACAACCCGACCTTGAGATTGATGATGCATTTCCCGACGAAGAGATCCTAGCCGCTATGGTGGAAGACTTACCGTGGTATGCAGACTTTGCGAACTACGTGGTATGTAAAGTGATGCCTGAGAATCTCTCCTTTCATCAAAAGAGAAAGTTCATGCATGATGTGAAACACTACTTCTGGAATGAACCGTATCTTTTTCGACGATGTGCTGATGGTGTTATTAGGCGATGCATCTCTGATGTGGAGGTGCCTAGCATCTTGGAAGCAAGTCATGCTTCCCAAGTTGGGGGTCACCATGCAGGTGATCAGACAGCCAGGAAGGTATTGCAAAGCGGCTATTATTGGCCTTCATTATTCAAGGATGCCTATGATTTTGTGAGAAGATGTGATCAGTGTCAGAGGCAAGGCGCGATTTCAAAGCACCATGAGATGTCCATGTCTAAAATTCTTGAAGTGGAGCTATTTGATGTATGGGGTATTGATTTCATAGGCCCATTTGTGAATTCATTCGGGATAAAATATATCCTACTTGCTGTGGATTATGTATCCAAATGGGTCGAAGTGGTAGTGCTGGCTGATAATGAAGGTAAGCGTGTTGTAGCATTCTTAAAGAGAAATATCTTCTCTCATTTTAGGGTACCACGTACCATCATAAACGATGGAGGATCACACTTTTGCAACAAGTTGTTCAGAGCCGTGTTGGTGAAATATGGGGTCAAGCAACATATGGTAGCTACACCTTACCACCCACAAACTAGTGGGCAGGTAGAGGTTTCTAATCGGGAGATCAAGCTGATCCTTGCTAAGACTGTAAATGCTAGTAGAAAGGATTGGTCCCGAAAGCTGGATGATGCCTTATGGGCTTATAGGACTGCGTTCAAGACACCAATTGGTATGTCACCTTACCAACTAGTGTATGGGAAGGCTTGTCACTTGCCAATCGAGCTCGAACATAAAGCATTGTGGGCGTTGAAGCGGCTTAACATAAATTGGGATGATGCTATTAATCTGAGATTGGAACAGCTGAACGAGATAGATGAATTCCATCTACACGCGTATGAAAGAGCAGACCTCTACAAGGAATGGATGAAAAAGTACCATAATCGGAGGATTATCCAACGAAACTTACAGAAGGGTGATTTTGTGCTTCTTTTCAACTCCAGACTGAAGCTATTTCCAGGTAAGTTGAAGTCTAGATGGTCTGGTCCATTTAAAATTAGCCAAGTCTACTCATCTGGAGTAGTAGAGTTAGAAAACAATGATGATGGTGTATTTAAGGTGAATGACCATTGAGTGAATCCATATATCGGTCCACTTGACTCGATAAAATGTATAGCCACCGTCTATCTCGATGAAGTCTAAAGTAATCGAGATAACTATGTCGTGCCGCGACAATAAATCAAGCGCTACATGGGAGGCAACCCATCGTTTTTAATAGATTTTTTTTACTAGGAGTTTGTTTTTGTTAAATAAAAATCCAAAAAGAAAAGTCGAGCCACGACTAAAACTAAGGAGCTTGATGGGAGGCAACCCATCCGTCTAATCATTTTTTGTTGTTTTTGAATAGGTGTAGGTGAAAGATGTATAAAGGAGGAGATTGGTCCTAAATTTTAAGTTGAAAGTAAGCCATTCTAAAGGTGGTAAAGTAGGAATGATGGAGCAAATGCTATCAGCTAGGCATTGCCTATTCTAATCTAGGCAATACACAAGGCAATGCCTATACTAATCTAGGCAATGGACAAGGCAAGGCCTATGAAAATCTAGGCAAGGCCTATACCATTGCCTATGCTTACTGCCTCACATAGGCAACGGACAAGGCATTGCCTATGCAAATCTAGGCAATACCATAGGCGCCGCCTATGTAAATCTAGGCAATACCATAGGCGCCGCCTATGCCATTGCCTATGCTCACTGTTTCAACAAGGCATTGGCAAAGGTGCCGCCTATGCCCAACATGGCATTGAGAAAGGCGCCGCCTATGTACAACTAGGCATTGAAAAAGGTGCCGCCTATGCTAAGCATAGGCAAAGCATTAGGCGCGGCCTACTTATGCCTTTTTGTCTCCTAACCCAATTTTACATGGATCAAACCCGACCCATGGCTTAGTCTATAAATAGATCTTCAATCTTAGAACAAAATGCAATTGTTTGCTCAACCTAGGCGCCGCCTAAGCTTCCCAAATCTCTCAAAATTTTTCTTTTTGCTCATCTAATCTTGCAAGATCATCTTCCCAAACAATCGCCAAGTAAGTTATTCTTTTATATCCCGTAGTTGTTGCAATACTACGCTTATAATAGTATTTTAGATTTTGGAGTGGTGTTTGGTGATAAGAATATGATTGGTTTGTTATGATACATCTAGATTGAGTGAAAGAATATGTGTGGGTGTTCTTGACTTTGTTCCGACTTGTACTTGATTGTTATACACTGTCATATTTTTATGGAGTCAAAATTGTAAAGTTAATGCGTAATCTTGAACGTTGTAAGCTTGAATGTTTGAATGACTCATTCATCGAGGTATGGATTATGATTGACCACAAGTATACGATGGTGTGATTATTTCTATGCAATAACCTGATAAGAACTCTATGTGGTAGTCTTGATCAAAAAGTGCATAAATCCATTGAAATAACGTTGGAAAGGATAGTCAAGATTACATGAAAATATGACTGTGCTAAACATGTTGTTGGAACATATCGCCTAAATGTATGTCGACGAAGTCTGAGTAATCGACATCACTCACTTAATTAGTATGTGCTAACAAATTAAGTGTGGGGTGGTGCCATCACTGGTTGTTGTTCGATTATAGTGAATCTTCCGAGATGAAACTAACATGACTCTATTTTGATCTCAGGTATAATGGATCCAAAAGGACGACAAGGAAAAGAAAAAGTGTCCAGCTCACAGAAAGGTCAGAAAAGGTCAAGAAAAGAGCAAGCTGAGTCCTCCTCTTTGCAAGTGCCTCGATGCACTTTCGGGATAAAATGGGTCTTAGAGGAGGAAGGAAAGGAGTGGTACAAGAACAACAAAGTAAAAAAATATGTTCACGTGGATTTGATGCAGAAGGAGAGTCTAGCAAAGAGAGAGCCCCACATTTTGGCTAAAATCATGGCACTAAATCTTGATTTCATTTTTTGAGATATGGGGGAATGCAATCTTGATCTAACACGAGAGTTTTATGCCAATTGGTCCCCAAAGACTACCGGAAGTGAAGTAAAGATTCGGGGCCAAGTCTTGCAACTGAATGCGGAGTTCTTCAACTCTTTTCTGGGCCTTCCATCTTTGGATCCATCACCGCTCAAGGAGCTTTATCACAGACCTCCCTATAGGACAATTAGTCACACACTGTGCGGAACAAGGTCCATGGCCCGGTGGATTTGTCACAAGGATAACGGTCGGCACAATACCTTCCCGTATGCTTCCTTGAACAGAGAAGCTCGTATATGGTTGACGATAGTCAACTCTTGCCTGATTCCTGGGACACAGTACACAAAGATCACACGTGATAGAGTATGCTTGGTGTACACTCTGATGACTAATATTCCCATCAACATTGGTGCGGTTATACGATCGTCAATGCGTAAGGCTAGGCTACACAAAAGGTCCCATTTCATCTTTGCTAATTTGTTGACTGCGATCTTAAGGAAGGAGCACATTGAAGAGGAACCTGCAGATCATAAGCTTCCACACAACCCGAAGAAGGTTGATCTTACGAAAGTTAAAGAGCCTGGAACTGGTCATGACATCAACCTTACCACTGCAGAAAAACATGCTCGGGATGAAAGTTTCTTTCGCCATCTATATGGCATGACTCGGTTTACCATGATGAGTGGGGGTCGGGTTCCGACTAATGTAGAGCTTCAGCAGTTGGATTATGACTACCCGATGAATGAGCATGCGCGGGCTATGTGTGGAGTAGGGGTATGTTTTGAGGAACCTCTCAATGATGACGTGCCGACTGACGATAATCACCGACTGCCAGACTCAGACGTAGAGGAAAAATCTGATGACGACGACTCTGATGATGATTCCGACGCAGGGGGTATGACCCCAGACATAGAGGAAGAGTCTGACTAATCAGGTTCTCCTTATTTATTTTCCACTGAGGGCAGTGTGTCCAGTCTAAGTGTGGGGTGCTGTTATTTGTATGTTGTATGGTACTTCTTTGCCTACATTTATTCTTGTTTTTGCTAATTAGTCGTAATTAGTTAGTTAAATTTTTCGAATTTTTTTATATTTTGCATGAAATTATTCTGATAGACGGCATGGTATTATAACAAGAGTTTGTGCTAATTCATTACTATTGAGACATTTAGGCTCTAGGTGTGACTCACTGTGTGATAATTGTGTGGTTTAATTCATTTATCTGTTGGGTCAAGAGTCTATACTTCTCCCAATAAAGTTACTATGTGTCTTGTGTGTGTGAGGTTATAGTATTTTCTGTGTTGTGACTGATGTTAGAACTTCCCTGGTGTGTGTGTAAAGCGAAATAAAGAGTGTGAGTTTAGGAAATGATTTAGGCATTTCTTTGGCAGCCTGTAATTGTTTACCTTCTTTTTACCTACCTTTGTACATTATCCTAGTTAACCCCCTCTGAGCCTTTAGCTACTTTCTTTAACAACCTTATATGTAGCCTAATCCATTTTTTTTCAAGACCATAATTTGATCCAAATTCCTAAGCGCTTTAAATTGTAGAGTCATGTGACAAAATAAGAGGAAATTGGGCGAGAGTGATGCCTCAGAGTGTATTGGTACTTGAAATTGTTGTGAAAAGGAGTGTCTATCATAGAGGTGTTTTATAAAAAAAAACAAAAAAAAAGGAAAAAGAAATAGAAAAATAATAAGATAGTTGTGTTTATAATTGAATAAAAAAATAGTTGAGAAGGGGTGGTAGATGAAAGAAAAGTAGAGGGGTTGTTTAAAAGAGAGTGTTAATGACATAACGTAGTGTATTAAAGCGCTTAGGGAACATAGTCACTATTTCTGGCCAAAATAGTCCTACCTGTCCCTTAGCCTACATTACAACCTGTAAAGACCTATTTGATCCTAAGCTTAGCATTCCGATATTAGTAGAGCATTACACTAAGGGAAAGCCTATGGTCATCAGTTGAAACATAAGAATTCTTTGTGAGAAGTGAGAGCAAGGGGAGTCTTATACCCATGTTTCGAAAAGTGCAAAACTGTGAGTGATCATGGGTAATATCTTGTGTGAGACACACATGGTTGATGATTTTTGGGTAGTGTTATATGATTCTTTGTGGCTTAACTTGCGTATACGAATTAACCATCCTCACGAGTCTATGTTGGAGGTTGAATTATTTCTAGGAGTGATCAAGAAACCTACTCTCTGTTAATAATTGCCGTGCATGTCTTGTTGAATATTTTGTGTTGCTATTGTGAAATTCTAGTTAGGTGTTTGCATGGACGTAATATTTTGTTCGAGGACGAACAAAGCTTTAAGTGTGGGGTGGTGATGTTGGGCGTACTTATACCCCTAAGAACCATAATTTACCCATATTTTAGCTAAGATTTGAGGATAAAATATATAATTCCTGCACTTTTAGTCCATTTTCCTTTAAGTGAGCTAACCTATGTGATTAGCATGTTTTTTAGGTATTAATGATGAAGATTTCAGCACTTTGTGGACCTTTGAGCAGCAAAGGGAAACTTCACATAAGAGGGAAGGCAGCTTTTGGAAGCTTGTGGACTGAATGTGATGCATGGAGAACTTGTCCTGGGCAAAATCAGTATTTCTAAATACTTAGGGATGCAGCAGTAACTTAGTAGGACAAGGATGTTATAAAAACCCTATTTGCTGAATTTTTCAGCATTCATTCAATCATTAGTCATTATTCAGTTTACAGATTCTGTAAGTTTAAGACAGAAAAATGCTAAGGCTACACGAAGGGCTAAAGGGAAGAAAAACGTCAACCTCTTGTTTGACGCCAAACTCATCCCCATCGTGAGATTATTCTAACTTTGGTATGATGATGATGTCTTCGTTGATTTCAGTTGTACTCATGAGTAGCTAAACTTCTCTGTTAGGGTTATGGAAACCTTGTAAGATACTATTTGTTGCTATGAGTTTGTGAATTCTTGATGTGTATGCTACTTATATCATTACTCTCTTCGTTTTAATTAAATTCTCATGGTTGCAAACATAGAGAACATGCCATTATAGCATTAACTTGTTCGGGAGAAAAGTTACATGTTTGGAAAAGAATGTGTGACAAAGAAATAGGGCTTCTAACCTCTATTTACATGTTAATGCCTTAACCAGATTAACTTCTTGGAGAATTTGTACCATTTGTTATACACTTTAGGCTCGGGAGAGCTAAAGTGAAATAAATCCTTGATGGTTGGGAAACACTTGGATTTAGAATTAGAATACGATTCTCTATAAGTTGCGCATGTCTAAATTCCGCGTTACTCATAGTTAATAGATAAGTAGAAACTACAAGGTGGACATAACCCTAACTTATTATTCTCTGTGATTAACCTTTACTAAACAAGTCATTCATTCGTTACTTTGATATTATTAATTCACGCCTAAATCAAAACCCCCCTTTTGTTCTTGGAATTTTTGACCAACAGTCTACTAATAATTGCAACACTTAGTGACCAGAGTATTCCCTGTGGGATTCGACACCCAACCCAGTTGGGTTCTATATTTGACAGCGACCGCTTACACTTTCTAACGAGAGCTATAGTTTGGGCATTATCATATAAAGATGAAGATTATGATAGAATATATATTTGGGAACTCTTCAGACTTCATGGAATCCCTTTGGCTATTATTTCTGACAGAGGTACTCAGTTTACCTCTTATTTTTGGAAATCTTTCCAGTAGGGTCTCGGTACCTAAATTCGTGTAAGTTCTGCTTTCCATCCGCAAATAAATGGTCAGGCCAAGTGGACCATTCAGACTTTAGAAGTTATGCTTAGGGCTTGTGTTCTTGATTTTAAAGGGAGTTGGGATGAGCACTTAGCGTTAATCGAGTTTGCTTACAATAACAGTTTTCATGTTACTATTAGAATGACCCCGTTTGAAGATTTGTATGGTAGAAGGTGTAGATCACCCATTGGTTAGTTTGAAGTTGGTGAGGCTGCCGCGACTGGACCGGATGCGGTGTTCGAGGCCATGGAGAAGTTTAAGTTAATTCGGGAAAGGCTGAAAACCGCCCAAAGTCGTCAAAAATCATACGCAGATGTAAGGAGGAAAGACCTTGAATTTGATGTTGGTTATTTAGTGTACTTGAAAGTTTCACCCATGAAAGGGGTGAAGAGATTTGGGAAGAAAGGGAAACTAAGTCCCCGTTACATTGGTCCCTATAAGATTGTGGATCACATTGGGAAGGTAGCGTATAAGGTTGAATTGCCCGCAGAGTTATCTAACATCCATCCGATTTTCCATGTTTCTATGCTTAAGAAGTCTATTGGTGATTTTGTAGTGATTGATCCTTCCGAAAGCTCGGGTATTCAAGATAGTCTTTCATATGAAAAGATTCCGGTTGAGGTTTTTGACTTTCAAGTTCGTAGGCTAAGAAACAAGGAAGTTCCATTGGTTAAAGTGCTTTGGAGAAATCAATCCATGGAGAGTGCTACTTGGGAATCCGAAGCGGATATGTGCGCCAAATATCCCCACCTCTTTCCTACGAATCCTGAGCATGTCAAAGGTATCGTTCTCTTTTGATTTAATCCTTATTACTATGTTTATCTTGGCTTGTGTGTTTTCTACTATATCCAAAACAAAATCTAGAATGGAGTATATGCTTGGGCAAGATGATTTTTCTCTATATACTCATTTTCATAGTATTCTTGACCTACCTATCAATATTCGAGGATGAATTTTTCCAAGGGGGAGATGATGTGATGCCCCAAAAAATTTTTTTGTTAAGATCTCGGATGAAAATGTGTTGAATTCTATTCGTTATCGTGATTAATAATATTTTTGTGTGAAATCTCTAGATATGCAACCCTTCATCGCGTACAACATCGAATATGCTTTCCAACGATATGTGGATCATCCAAAACGGACACTTGAGCGATGAGTTATGATCATTCCGATCTAACCGTGAATAGTGGTTAACAGTAAATATGCAGGAAAAAAATACTGAGGCCAGGTGAATTTTAGGGTCAACTTCAAATGATCATAACTCCTTGTACATAATTATTTGGGTGAGCTACTATATATCAACAAAAATCTCTGAAAGTCCTCTTTCCAATGAAATTAGTTTCATCAAATTTGGCCAACGGAGAAAAAAGTTATGGTCGATCTACTTCAGCCTATCAAAATAGTCCACAAAAGGACAGATTTGACATTATTTGATTTTTAAGGGTATTTTGGTCATTCCCACTACAATCCATCCGGGTAAACCATGGATTTAAGTCCATTAAGAGCATTCAATAGCTCATTTTTCTCCAAAATTTCCTAAGGCTCAAACCCCAACCCTACTACTCCAAATTTTATCCTTCAATGTCTCTTGATTGAACCGTAGAAATTTCAAATTGATTTGGGATTCGAGTTGATCATGTTAAGGGCTTCGAGAAGAACCCTTTATTTTTGTGAATAAAGTTTCAGAGTCGGAAGTTCATATTCATCTTCCATTTTTAGGTATGTTGGGCTTTGAACAAGATTATCCTTTTGATCTTGTGCCCGGTATTTTTGTTAAATTACATTGACATGAGATTTTACATGTTTTACCATGAATTGGAAATATGGTTTCATATCTTATATTATTGTCCATTAGCTATGGGATTATGTCATCCGATATGTGTATGATGTTGAGATGGAATTATGTCCAAAAAGTATTTGATTATGAGAGTATGATGATTTAATTTGTTAAGCCTCTATTTATACTATCATTCCACTATTTCCTTATTATGAATTTATAATTGATATTGGAAATTCTATATCCCTACTATGGGTTGATGTATCGAGTACCTTTAAATGAGAGTTGGATGGCAAATTGAGAAATGTTGATATTGAAGTTGGAATGAGTCTTGGTATTTTCCTAATGGTTTTGATGAGTTAAATTGTTGAAATTATTATGTATTGAGTCTTTATATCCTTTTCCAAATGTTGAGTCGGTTATGGTTCAATGCATTGATACCTTGTTGATATTGAGGAAGATTAAAATGTTTTAAGCTAAAATGTGTTGAGTTAGGAATCCACAAATTGATATGATTTGATAAATGAGAAAGAGATTTGATTTGATCTTTATGATAGACCCTTGTGATGTTGTGATAGATTTCCTAATGCGTTCTGAGCTTGTCAGGGAGTAGTACTTAGCACCGAGAGGGAAATTTGGTATTTCCCCAAACCTATGTGCCACCATAGGGTTGTTTGATGATGATATTATTGGCCAGCGAGCCCGATTGTGATTATTGTAGTTTTAAGGTCGTACTTCCTGGCAAACAGTATGACGCTCCCGCTAACGGGAGTTTCAAACGTTGGTATTCTATGTAGCTCACGTGGGGTTGTTGATTATAGTAAACTCCCCTGTCCATAAGAGTCATGTTTATTGAAATACCGAGTCACTCCGAGTTTTGATGTGGTAAGTCAAGTTGCCTATGATGATCTATAATTATTTATGAGGTTTTTCTCCTATATTTCCTATCTAAGATGTTATGAGTTGCATGATTCAATGTCACTCAAGCCAGGTGTGTCCTTATGGTCCGTATGTACGTTTTTACAAAATTTATGACATTATTTATATTTTGCATGCACCCCCACATACTCAGTACGTATCTTTTCCTGACCCACATATTTCTCTATGGGCTACATTCTTACCATGATGTAGGTTCAAGTACTCAGCCGCAGCCGCGACAGTGATATCCGAGTGTCGCATCTACGTTCCTTCAGTGGTGAGTCCTCATGGTTGGAGGACCAAGTTGCTAGTTTTGGTGTTGTTGTTTTGTGATCCCTTTAGTCTGTTGAGCCAGTTGGGGGTTTGTCCCAATGGCTCATTGATTTTTTTGTATAGAGGCTATGTCAGACTAGTGTATTGTTGGGTTGGTTTGGGTATAGACATTCCATATATGTACATTCTAAAGATATTCCGTGCCATGTGCGATGTGATATGATATGTACTTATATATATATATCCTTAGCGTAGCGTGTATGTTGTTGTGTTGGAATCCAAGGGTAGTGTTTTGGCTTAAGGGGTTAGCTTGAGGCTACGTGCAGCCTTGGGCACCGTGTGGCATCTCGGAATGATATTTCTGGGAGTTATAACAAGTTTGATAAAATACTCATGAGAATGTTTTTACTATATTGTTGGAGTTTCAATGGAACTATTTCATGGTTCAACTTGGTAATGGAACCCTAAATGGTAAAAATTGCTTAAATGGTTTTTGCATGGTTGAATGGTAAGGTCTTAGTTGTCATGGATATGGTCTAATTGAATGTCCTTTTGGGGTACCAAGGAATCCCTTAAGAAAACATGATCATGAACATCTTGTGGGCTACATGGGAATCCTCCAAACAACTAAATAATGTATTCTATGAGTACATGGGAGTACCTTTTTCTCTTAAAGATTTTCTAAGGACATTACTTATAAGATATAGTCGGTATGATGATACCATTTCTTAAAGCCTTGGTTTATAATAAATGGAATAATGGTTTTGGTTGTGTGGTAATGGTTTTAAATAGGAAATAATGGCGAGTGTGATAGCTAACCGTAAAGGTTTTAGTCCAATGGACAAACACTGGAAACTCATGTTTGCCGACATGAGGATTGGTCATGGAGACCTTAAATGATACTTATGGGGTACACGGGAATACCCTAAGTCATATTTATATATATGTATCATTGAGAGAAAAAGGGTACTTGGGAATCCCCTACTCTTGTGGTATCTCTAATTCCTGCGACTACACGTATCATGGCTCGTTCAGGGGGTTACACTTGACCCATATAGCTCGTGGGTGGTTCTAGGATTATTAAGTTACACATAGTTAGGTTAATAGTTTTAAAGGCATGCTAAACCTTATTTTCTTTTCCGGCATGGATAAATATATATGTGTGTGAGTGTGTATGGATGTGTGTGCATATGATAGTTTACTTTGTTTTGAAGGTTCACATTATTTTATCCTTATCATGAGAAATTGCTAGCATTCACTTGCTAACCAGTTTTTGGGCGGCTGTATCCACATGCGATGCTGGAACCGACCATTCTACTCCTCTTTCTTAGTGATCGAATTTGGGATCACCTATTAGATTAAAGTGGTGAGATTACATACTCCGAAATTCTCCATTTCATACCATGGATTTCTTTACATACTTTGGTTATTAAATATACAATGGTTTTTACTATGGTTTGGGTCATGTCTCAACTAACTATTATTTTACTTTTGGTTAAAGGCTTTGTGACACTATTATGGGTTGGTATGGGTAGTGTCGTTAGTGGTGTCATCCTCGGTATTGGTATTAGTATTGGGGATGATACCATTTTACTATATTTATGATTTTTCTATCCTATTATGTTATGGACTCTTATTTGGTTATTGTTTTTGTTTTTGTTATGGTTATTGGTTGGGTATTTGATGGTTGGACTTACTTGGGTTAGTCACAGTCATGGACCTATCCCAAAATTTAGAATTATACAAAATGTTATTTTATTATATGCTCAAAGTTCAGCAAACTAAGGGTTTGCATTTGGTTTTTTGGGTTGGGTAACGGGGGTGGTCTCCAGTACTTGTTGAATTTGGCATACCCATTACAAAAACACCCTGGTTTTGGTCGTGTCAAGTTGGTATCATATCTTTATGTTCATGGTCACTTGGGAGTTGACAAAGCCATGTCGAGTAGAGTCTTTTTTAAAGGTGTGTATTGTGCCACACTCATAAGGGAGAGGCTACATAACATTTAGGAATGCTCCACTTTCTTGTTGTCTTACTTCGAGCCATAGATTATAAGGTCTTAGATTCTTTTGATTTCCTTTGCTCATTTTTAAGATCATGCCTCAATGATCTGAAGCTCATAGAAACTTCTTTGTCATAAATGGGGATAATGTTTAATGAACATGCTCTAATCAGGGCATCTATACTCGATCTAGAGCTCTAGTTCCTGATTATTCTAGAGTTTTACCAGTTCTTTCTAGTCCTCCTTAGGGTGATGTGATGAATGTAAAGTTTTATCTGTCGAATCATGCGATTGCTCAGTTGGTAGCTTCTAAGGCTGAGCATGGTGCATATGGTATTCCATCTTCTGAGGCCACAAGGTTTGGCAAATTCATAAGGTTGAGTCCTCTAACTCTTACTGGTGTTAAGGCAGAGAAGGATCCTCAGGTTTCACTAGATAAAATGGATAAGATCTTTAGGGTGATATAGGCCACGAATGTGGAATGGTTAATTTCGCTTCCTATCAGCTAAAGGATGTGGCGTACCAATGGTACAAGGAATGGGATAGGGAGAGAGGTGATGATAAGGATGAGTCATCTTTGTAAGAGACTTTCTCTAATGCATTTCTCGATTGCTTCTTTTCTTAGGAGTTGAGGGAAGCAAAAATGGAATAATTTGTTAGTATAAAATAGGGGAAAATTTCGATAAAGGAGTATGTCTTAAAATTTTACGAGTTGTCTAAGTATGCTCTAGAAATGGTGTCTGATGTAAGGGATAAGATAAGAAAGTTATCTTCAAGAATATCTCATGAGTTCACCCTTAAAAGTAAGACGGCCTTACTTATCATCGATATGGATATTTCTAGGAGGAAGAAAAGAAAGTAAGCAGTGGTAGGGGAAAGACAGGGTAAGAAGTTTAGGTTCTCTGAGTAGGGTGGAAAAAAGCAAAGTTGTAGGGATGGTAGTAAGTGGCTACAGAAGAAGTGGGGAAGTTCTGGTTCTTTCTTCACAAATAGTGCTCCCTATCGAAAGCTTTTGGTTGACAGGTGTCATTAGGATAGTGATAACATCAGGGCATAGGGTGCCCAATCTTAGGCAAATGGGGCTCAGTCAGCCAAAATATGTCCTCCTTATAGGTTCTGTTGGTCGGTTACATTGGGGTTTCTATGATGAGGGAAGGGACAGGTGCTTCAAGTGTGATTAACCAGGCCATATTCTTAGAAATTACCCAGTTGGTAAGGTTTCTTCTAGGGTGAATAAGGTTCCAATTGCTTCATAATCTGCTCTTGCACCAAAGGGTGTTGCTTTTACATCTGTTCCTACTTTTGGTACTAGCACAGGCAAAAATCAATTCTATGTTCTTATGTCTCAATAGGAGTCTAAGGCATCACCTGGCGTTTTAACTGGTATGTTTAAAATTTTCTCATGTGATGTGTATTGCTTACTTGATCCTAGGATTACTCTCTCTTATGTTACCTCATTTGTGATTGTGTATTTTGGTTTTGGTCCTGAGGTTTTTTAAGATCCTTTTTCTATTTCTACCTCGATAAGTAACTCTGTGGTTTCTAATAGGGTCTATAAAGGGTATGGTATTTGTTGGTTGTAATGGGACTTTGATGGATTTTTATAAATTAGACATAGTGGATTCTGATGTCATTCTGGGTATGGATTAGTTATATTCGTGCTACGTGTCCTTAGATTGTCAGACCCGTAAAACTGTCTTTAGGTTCCCTGGTTAACCAGTTTTTGAATGGGGGTATTTCTCTAGCTCCTAAGGGGAAATTCATATCTTATCTTAGAGCTTAGATATTAATGTCCAAGGCTTTCCACTATCATGTAGTCTGGGTTAAAGATCGTAACTCAGAAGGTCCTTTTTTGCATTCAGTTATGGTGGTGAATTAGTTTCCTGAGGTCTTTTCGGATGATCTTACTAGTGCTCCTCCGGATTGAGAGGTTAAGTTTGAGATTCACTTAGTTCTAGACTCTTGTCCAATATATATTTCTTCTTACAGGATGGCTTAGGCTGAGTTGAAGGAGCTTAAAGAGAAACTTAAGGATCTTTTGGATCAAGGTTTCATCCATCCTAGTGTATCCCCGTGGAGTGAACCAATAGTATTTGTGCGTAAGAATGATGTTTCCTTTCGGATGTGCATTGACTATAGGTAGTTGAATAAGGTAACAGTTAAGAACAGGTATCCTCTTCCAAGGATAAATGACTTATTTGATCAGTTATAAGGTGCCAAATTCTTTTCTAAGATAGATCTTCTATCCAGGTATCATCATCTTAAGATTAGGGATGAGGATATCCCTAAGAATGTTCTTCATCCTCGGTATGGGAACTTTATGTTTTTTGTGATGTCATTTGGGTTGACCAATGCCCCGACGACATATATGGATTTGATGATTAGGGTTTTTCATTAGTTTTTAGATCTATTTTTCATTGTGTTCATAGATGACATCTTGGTGTTTTCTAAAAGTGAGATGGATATGTCAATCACCTTAGTCTTGTGTTGCAAACCTTGAATGAGCAGTAGTTATATGCCAAATTCTCAAAATGTGAATTCTGGTTGAACATTGTCACTTTTCTTGGTCATATTATTTCTAGTGAGGGGATCATATTGGATCCACAAAAGGTTGCAGTGGTTAAGAAATGTCCTAGACATAGGACTCCAATCGACATTTGGAGCTCCTTGGGTTTGGTTAGGTATTATAGGAGGTGTGTGGAAAGTTTTTTACTATAGCTTCCCTATTGACTAAGTTGACACAAAAAAAGGTAAATTTCTCTTGGTCGGATGCTTCTGTGGGTAGTTCGAGAAGCTGAAGGATAAGTTAACTTCGGCTCTAGTATTGACTTTGTCGAAAGGCAATGAGGGGTATGTGGTTTATTGTGATGCATCTCTGGTAGGACTTGGTTGTGTTTTCATGTAGCATGGGAAGGTGATAGACTACGCTTCTAGGAATTCGAAGGTGCATGAGAGGAATTATCCTACTTATGATTTAGAGCTTTTAGCCGTAAACAAGAGAAAATTGAGAACAAGGGGCCCGGAGGGTTGTATCAAGACATTGAATTATCATAATGGTAATAGGAGGTGATCAATATAGATTTCGTCACCGGTATTCCTCAATCTGAAAATCAATTTGATTCAATTTGGGTCATCATGGAAAAGATGACAAAGTCGGCTCATTTCTTATCAGTGGGGACTAATTTTTCAGTTGAGGATTATGCGAGATAGTATCTTTATGAGATTGTGAAGCTTCATGGGGTACCAGTTTTGATTATTATTGATCGTGGTGCACAGTTTTCATCTCACTTTTCGCGGTCATTTTAGAAATGGTTAGCAACTAAGGTTATTTTGAGTACTGCTTTTCACCCGCAGACGGATGGGAAAGTATAGAGGACTATTCAGACATTGAAGGATATGCTTCATGCGTGTATTATTGATTATGGAAGTAATTTGGTTAAGAATTTACCTCTTGTAGAGTTTTCTTACAATAATAGCTATCATTCTAGTATTGGGATGGCCCCATTTGAGGCATTATATAGTAGGAGGTGTAGATATCCTATTGGGTGGTTTGAGCTTGGTGAGGAGGATATGTTTGGAACAGATTTGGTTTATCAGGCTATGAGGGGTGTAAACGAGATTCGGGATAGGCTTAAGGCTGCCCAAAGTCTTCAAAAGTCTTATGCAGATGTAAGCCGTAGAGACATGGAGTTTGAGATTGGGGATAAGATATTCCTAAAGGAGTCTACTATGAAGGGAGTAATGTGGTTTGGGAAAAAGGGAAGCTCAGTCCATGGTAAGTTGGTCCTTATGTGGTTTTGAGGAGGGTTAGGAATGTTGCGGATGAATTGGAGTTTCCTTCTAGTTTGAGCTTCGTTCATCGGGTATTTCATGTCTCTGTGTTGAGAAATTGTGTAGGTGATCCTTCATCTATTTTTCCTTTTGAAGGATTGGGTATTTCAGATTATATGACTTATGAGGATATCCCGTTTAAGATCTTGGATCATCAGGTTCGTTGGTTAGGGACCAAGGATGTGGCCTCAGTAAAGGTTCTATGGAGGAACCAAAATGTGGAAGAGGCTACATGGGTAGCGGAAGAGAACATGAAGTCCAAGTATCCACATTTGATTTTTTTTCTGGATATTCGTGAGGAAGGTATGTGTTCTTAATCACATTTTTTTTCAAACTTTGTTAAAGTAAAAGTTGATTTTCCTGCATCTTTGTTTTATGTTTGTTACAGGTTAGAGTAGAGGTATTTAAGGGTAAATCATGCTTGTACTACCTTATACATCATTCTAGGACAAACGATCCTAGCGGGGGAGATTGAAACACCCTGGGTTTCGATCCCTAGAAATTTCCTGAGTTTTGAACTCTCTGGACATTATACGACTAGGGGTACTATTCGTAACTGTGTGTATAGTTTTGGGGTCATCTCTCTTATGTTGATCAGTGTGGTTGGGTTGGATATTGTCCAAGGTACGGTAGCTTCATAAGCGTTATATGATAGGGTGCGAGTCCTATGAATCAACTCATATGATGTCCTATGTCTTAACCTCGGTATCTCTCTTCTGCCAACGGTACAATTTATGTGTACCAATCGTATGATTGGTAAAAGTTGAACTTTGGAGTTGTGTGTTGGCCAGTGTAGGGGTTGAGATTCTACTAGGGGTAAAAGTGGAGGGTACCACTCGTACCCTAAGGTATGGTTGGGGAGAAGTGGTCGTACCCTCCTACAGGAATTTTATGCAGTTTAAGTTGGTGGTAATCTGGATATTTCCCCTCTTAACCTCTTATGTCCCCACCACTTATATCACTCTTGGGACATCATTTACCGTAATATTCTAATCTTGAACATTTAGAAACTCTCTCAAATTCTCTCAAAGCCTCTTAGGTCAAGAAAGTCTAGGGTTTCATCAATAGGGTCAATTTGGGGATTACGAGGGTGATTTTTCTCTATCATCTTCATAATCTGAGCCATTTTACTCCTCCCTCATTGTTAGTTCCAATTAAAGGAATTATATATGAATTGTTTTCATGGAATAATTGTTATTTAGTTTTGGGTTTTCAAATATATGTTGGGGTTTTTTAGTTTTAATGGTTGGTTTTGGTTTTCCCTTGTACTTATGGTTTTCATATTATAATGATGGTTTGAAACTTTGGTTGCAGGGAAATGGCTAATTGGTACTTGTTTTTTTCTTTGGAAACACTATGCCCCCAAAATGTTTGATAAAATACCTATGTGAAGGCTTTTACTATATTGTTGGACTTTTAATGGAACTATTGCATGGTACAACTTGGTAATGAAACCCTAAATGGTATAAGGGTTTAAATGGATTTGGAATGATTGAATGGTAAGGTCTTGGTGGTCATGGATATGGTCTAATTGAACATCCTTGTGGGGTATAAGGGAATCCCCAAGCCAACATGATAACGAACATCTTGTGGGTTACATAGGATTCCCCCAAGCCACTAAATAATTTAATTTATAGATACCTCAGAATCCCTTCTTCTGTAAATGGTTGGCTAAGTACATTTATTGAAATCTATATTCCGTATGACGATACCTCTACTTATAGCCTTGGTTAACAATAAATGGAATGGTGGTTTTGGTTGTGTGTTAATGGTTTTAAATGGGCAATAATGGTGGGTGTAATAGCTAACTGTGAAGCTATGAGTCTAATGGACGAACATTGGAATATCATATTTTGCCAACATGAGGATTTGTCATGGTGAACATATATGATATTTATGGGGTACACGGGAATCCTCTAAGTGACATTTGTATATATGTATCATGGAGAGAAAAGGGTACTTGGGAATCCCCTACACCTATGGTATATTTGATTCATGCGGCTACACATATCAGGGATCGTTCAGGGTGTTAAGTTGGACCTATATAGCCCATGGGTGCTTTTAGGACACTTAAGCTACACATACCCAGGTTAATTATTTTGAAGGTATGATAAACTTGATTCTTTTTCACGGCATGGATATATATATGTATGTGTGTGGATGAGTGTACATGTGATGGTTTACTTGGTTATAAAGGTTGTCATTATTTTATCCTTATCTTGAGTACTTGCTAGCGTTCATCTGCTAACCCATCTTTGGGCGTCTGTATCCCTAGAATTGCAACTTAGAATCGCCATAACTTCTTACTCGGTTATGGGATTTAGGAGAATTTTATAGCATTGGAAATCTAATTGAATTTCCTATGAAATGGCAGGCTCTAAACTGAAAATAATGAGTATTTCATAATTTTTATATTGGATAACTCATGAACTGAGAGTTAATCTTAAGCTAAGGAAATATGGGGTATTACAATACTAATGCAGCCTATCCTTGAGTGTAGTTTTGTTATGGTTTGGTGGTTTTATTCCAAACTCCTAATTGGAGAGTGGATGGTTCCTATCCCTTCTATTGTTATTTGGAGAAAGGATGTTCTGGTGGATACTTCTACTATCAATGACACTTTAGAGGCCCTAGACACCTCTAATGTTTCTTTGAGGCCATGTTCAGAGAGTTATACTTGAAGTGAGTGGTCAGTGTCTTTGAGGTGGGGGGTTATAAGGATAAAGTGAAGTGGTTTGGTCTCTTTGGGAGCAAGAGTACATACTTTTCAGTGAAGGCTTAGGTTTATCAACAGTTGTTATCCCAAAGGATTCGTTTTTCTAGAAATATGACTATTGTGATCTTTCACAAAGTTTTTGTTAAGTCTTGCGCTCTTTTGGAAGGTTATGTAAATGTGGGTATGTGTAGCAGTGATGAGTGGTGGTATTTCTATATCGGGGAAGGGTTTACGAGGGATCTTTTCTTACCCCTGATTATCAAGTTGTGCAAGAGGATGGATATGCCGAAGGAGGATTATTACACCTTAGTGGAGTATGATGTGGCAATCAACCCATTGAGGGGTAGGGATTCATGGAGAGAAAGAAAGAACAAATGAAAAGTTGGGGACGAGGGTGAGAGAATCTAGGATGAAGGGGCCAAGGAGTCAGGATCATGCATACGTTGGGGGTTGAGAGGCCAATCTTGTATCTATATATTCTTATTTAGAGTGGTCCCTTATTCCTCTATCTGGTTTTGATCCTTCCATCTTTACTGCACCCCTAAACACAGCCTGAGCCTATATTGTTCGCTAAATGGAGCTAGATTAGGAGAAGTTGAAGTGTCACTCCCTTAAGCTCATGTTGGTCAGAATATGGAAGGTTATGCAGGTGAAGTTAAAGTGTGCCTCCACCACCAAGAAACCTTCAAAGTTGTAAAAGAAGGATGTGGAGGAGTTCTTTTTCCTTAACAAAATAGAGAAGAAAAGCTTAGATGCTTTGAGCCTTAGGCATGATGCCACCTGTTATATTCCCTTCCCCCACCCCAACTCTTTATTTTATTACTATTTTCTAGATTTGGATTGCCCTTATCTAGTATGTATCATGCAATATACTAGTTTTATATTTAGGACCTCTATTATTCTAGCCACCCTAGTAAAAATACATACCATGTTGAACATGTTGAAAGTGATTTCTAGCTTTAATATTGTGAAAACATGGTTGTTTATACAATGCATACAAAATTGCAACCACGGGGGAGGCCTTTGCAGCTAACTGCCTTGGAGCCAATGCAGTGGTGCCATTGCAATGGCAAAAGTGCCATTGAAATAGTATAATGGAAATGGCAAGGAGCCGCTGCAGTAACAGTGTTGCAGAGGTAAAACCATCACCGTGGTGGTGCCCACCAGTGGATTTGATTTTCACCTATTCCAAGGTCCTTTCTCACATAATGCTATTGCACAAACAATTTTATTACCAACATCCCTCACATTTTAGCAATTTGTAAACGAAGAATTCTTAAATTCGTGACTCCAAGCCATTGTTAATGTGTTTCCAATCCCTCAACTCGATTATGTACAATAGCAATTCTTTTTTACTTGCCTTAAGTAACTAATAAACAACATTGCATCCTCATTAAAATAGAAAGGTACCAAGGTAATTCTTCAAGGTTCAAATAGAAATTAAAAAATACTTCAAATGACATAGAAATGAGAAATGTCCCAAATCATAAAAATGACTATATACCCCAAAATCACACCCGATGCTTATGATCATCTAGTCCCTTTACAACAACTCATTCCAAATCAAAATAATAATACCTAACACACAAGGAGTTCATCCATCACCCCTTAGAGTAATGATAACATCAATGTGATAATAATGCACATAGGAAATACATGTAGCATGCTATCATAACATAATGAAACATTTAAAGCACAAGTATTTTTCTAATAAGCCTAGTCAGTCAACTAATAAAGAAGTTACAGTTACCAATGGTACTGTCAATTACAGTATTCACTACCCTAAACATGATTTCACATCAACATTGTCGTGTTACACTCAACTCTACCCTAGATAGGAGAACCCTTACCACCTATCCATTTAATTAATGCAGAAGTTAAATAAAATGATCTTTAAAAATATAAAAATCCTTTAATCCATCAGTGGCTCCAGTTTTCACCTAGTCTCAAGTCCTTTGTCACCCGATGATATCCCACAAACACTTTGATTACCTCTATCCCTCACATCTTAGAAATTTTCATACTTTGAATAATTAAATTTGTAACTCCAAGAAATTATTAGTGAGGTTCCAATCCTTAAACTGTATTAGTACACAAATAATTCGCATTTTACATGCCACAGCTAACCAACCAATAGCAACACCTCCTTATTAAAATAACAAGGTACCCTAGTAATTCATCAAGATCCAGATAGAAATTAAGTAATACCTCAAATCACATAGAAATGAGACGTATTTGAAATCAAAATTATAAAGACATATCCCACAATCGCACTTGGTACTTATACAGAAGGTGTTTAACCATCAGCAGCAAACAAAAAAAAATTAATGTGATAATAATACTCATAGGGAATACACGTAGAATGATCTCATAATGCAATTAGATATTTAAAGAGCAAGTATTTTGCTAATAAGCCTAGCTAGTCAACTAATGAAGGAATTACATACCAATGTACAAATAATTACAATATTCACTACCTTAAACATGATATTCACATCAACACGATTATGCGACACTTACTCAACTCTATCTTGGATTGGTAAACCCTTTACTAACCATTTAATTAATGCAAAAGTTAAATAAAATTATCCATAAAAGAAGAAAAATACTTTAATCCATCAGCGGCTCCAATTTTCACCTATCTCAGGTCCTTTCTAATTCGATGATACCCCACAGACACTTTTATTAACTCTATCCCTCACGTCTTAGAAATTTTTATACTTAAAGTGATTAGATTAGTAACTCAAAGACATTGTTAGTGCAATTTCAGTCCCTCAACTTGATTAAGTACACAAGTAATTCCCTTTTTAGTTATCTAATGTAACTAACCAACAACAATACCTCTACATCAAAGTAGTAAGGTACCCCAATAATATGTTAGAATACAAATAGAAATTAAGGAATACTTAAAATCATTTAGTTAATAAACATGTCTCAAATCACAAAAATAAAGGTATACCTCAAAATTACTCCCGATCCTTACGATCCCTAAGTCCCTCTGCAATAACTCACTCCAAATCATACATAATAATCACTTACACACCAGGAGTTTAGCTATCAACCAGCAAAGAAATAATAAAATCAATGTGGTAATAATCCATATAGGGAATAAGGTAGTATGTTATCACAATGCAATGATACATTTAAGGCACAAGTATTTTACTAATTAGCCTAGTTAATCAGCTAATGAAAGAGTTACACTTGCCAATGGTACTAAAATTATAGTCTTCACTACCTTAAACGTGAATTTTGCATGAACATACAAGTCTTAGTCCTCTTATTGATCCCTACAAATAAGAATAATACTATTTCAACCTCCAAAACATTTTTAAGATTCCAATTGGGATAACTAGTACAAATTATAATGGTTGAGATATTAATTGGAATCTTATAGACACCTATTGGACTCAACTTGGGGAGACAACACTAAATTAGCACGATAGGAGAAAAGAAAGTTAAACTAATTTCCCATATACCTTATAGATTCCTACAAATTTGATATGGATATCAATACACCAATCTGCAAGAAGACACTCAACATTTTCTCTCATACTGAAAGACCAGTAAATTAGGCTCTAATACCATCTTGTCTTAACCCAAATAATGGATTAGTTGGTCACATACCCAACTCTACCCTATATAGGAGAACCCTTATCATCCAACCATTTAATTAATATAGAAGTTAAATAAAATAATCTATAAAGAAAAAAATCCTTTAATCAGAAATCATATTTGTTCACTCTATTTTGTGGATAAAATAATGCATAAAATAATTAACAAATTTTCCCCAAAACATAGTCTAAATTGGTAAATTATCACTAAAATAAGAATATGAAAAACTATGACACAACACCCATATGAAAGTGAAAGGAAATGAGTTGTTAAAGAGTGATCATTGTTTCTTTTATAGAAATTCCAACTAACCTACAACATGGCTATACTCCCAAAAAGAAGTATAAATAAGTGTAGTATCAATACAATCACACATATTCGTAGGTATCATCAGTCGACCAAGGTTATAAGCAAATACCAATAATAGCAAATAAGAAAAAGATCATGACACCAAGTAAGGTTCCTAGTAGTAAACCCCTTCTACCTAGTCTTTGACATATTCTCTCAATATCTCTATGACATATATGTCATTTAATAATTTTGTATTTTTTTATTCTTTGACAAATAAACCTTACTTATATTTTCTAAGTCGCATCTTGTCTTTCTTTAATAAATCCTACGAGTCTACTTCTAGAAAATTATTAGCAATCCTACAAATCTCCTTATTTTAGCATACTAGGCACTTGATCGAGTATCCCTATTACCCTTCATAAACCTATGACCTAAAATACAACTAAGTATAGTCAACATATTTGAATTTTCATGTATGTTTAATTATCAATGTGCCAATTACATTAATCAAGTTGCACAATTAGGTTCTCCTCAACAGACATATATAGGAACTTCATAAATATGATGAATGCATGCATGCAATATGTGTGTATCATATCATCATTATTTCAACATTATCATCAATATCATTCACAATATCATCATCATCATAAACTTAATAGTATCATCAATATCATCATATCATCACTCATCATAAACATCACATCATCAATCAACATCATGAACATCACTATTTTATCTTTATGACATGCTTAATATAATATGCATTATGCAGTCAAAATATTTCAAGTGGTGTCAAAAACAATCACAACGCTCAATTCACATATAAGCAGATAGTCAAGGAAATCTTTACTACACTCATAATCCCAATAATAGTGAAGGTTATTCAGAACCATATCTATATATTCATATCCCTAAGACATTTATAAGCATTTACGAGAACACTTTGTGTACCCCTTCCATAAGACACCTAATGACTCATACTTTTTGTTATCTCTCAAGTACCCTAGCCTACCACCTATATCCAAAAATGCTATTTGTGACCTAATTCATATACCTCCCTTATTTAGTGACCTCCATCCTTGATGATACATATTATCCTCTCTCGCTTTTATTCTTATTTAAACTGATCCTAACCACAATGATAACATTCAACAAACCACAACCATGTATGTATGCTCCTACAACTTTTTTTTACCAACCAATTCATTCTACTACACTCAGGTCTCTCATTACCTTTCTCTCCATTCATAAATGACTCTCCCATATTATTATGAACTCATAAATAATCTACTTTAATTCCCACTAATTCTCATATCACCCTTCGATTATACATACCTTATTTTTAACTGGCTAACATGTTTATAACCCTTAACTCTATCCAATTCATATGAAAGTTTACTCTTGGGAAATATAAGGAGAAAATCAGTTTGATAGCATATTTATTTAAATAATTTAGTTGAACATAATCTTGTTATTATTATTTTTTCCATCCAACTATGTTCCCAAAGGCTACACATATTAAATCTCCAAAAAATACTATATTATTACATGTATCTATCTGATGTACCATGATTTCATGGCAGTTTTAATGCTTAAAACAGTGAAAATATGCTCTTACTTAGGTTATTTAATCATATATTGATGTGTGTTTTATGTGTGTTTCGGGTAAATTAGTTGAAAGTGGAATGGATAAGAAAAGGATAAAAAATCTCCAGTGAAGTGTTGACTATACCATGAGTCGTTTAGTCACCTAATGGCTCATAGCCCAAGTTGTTATGTTAGTAGTGAGCCAGTTTGATTTTAGGAGTATAATGGAAGATTATCTATGACTCTTTATGAGTGACAACAATACGTAGTAAGAATCCTACTGACCATAAGAGAAAAAATCCTAAAAGTTGACAAGTTGAGGTTCCAGTGGAGACGGGTGAGGACCACGATTCATTACGACTTATAATGACTCTCGATGATGAGTCATTCTAATAAAAGAACCAAAAGTATTGAAAATAAAAATTTATTGGAGTGACAATAACTTGAAGCCAATAACTCATTATGAGTGAAAACAAAAAATGATAACTGATGACATAAGAGAGCAACGGTAGCAGCTAACGAGTCATCATCAGTCAAACGACTCATTACCAAAAGGGTGACCACTACAGACTTAGTTTTCCTATTTTTTTGTTATGTTTTCATTGTTATTTTGAGACTCTATAAATACCATTGGGGTCCTTATGTAATAGCTTACGTACTTTGACATATTTTTATATAATTTATACCTTTGTTCTTGGCTTTTGGTTACATAATTAATTTAAGACTTTGTATTTTATTCTTTTATTATTGTGCAATTGATATGATGCTTTCTTTATTGAATTCCATGGAGTTTTACACAACCATAAGTGTCTAATTTCCTTACCTAGGGTTGTGGGAACCCTGGTATATTAATGGAGTAAGGGAAGTGTGAGTTTTCTTTAGATCAGTGTTGTTGCATCTATTGTGATCTTCTTTTATTAATTGCCTTTTTAGCTTTTATAGAATCTAGGAACTTACCTGTGTTTTCGATCATCCTCGTAAGGGAGTTTGAGATAGGGAAATAAATATTACAATAGTGATTTGAGGATATCAACCCTCTTCTAATAAATTGATACCCACAAGGTGAAGTTTAAACTGGGATCAAAGGAAAGGTTTAGTAAGAAACGACCTGAGACTCACAAGGTGATGGGTGAAACTTACCAATGAGTCCACAAGATAGTTGGTGATACTTATCTTGTCAGATTTTGCATGTGTAATATTGAGATAGTTAGATTGTGAACAAGAAACCTAAATTTTTAGAAGCCAATGAGAACACGAGCCTAGTGTTTGTTTTAAATTATTTATAACCAAAAGCATCCAATTCTTCTTACTCTTTAATGTTTACAGCAAATCCCCCCATTTACTTGTCAGTACTACCAGACTATTTTATTAAGTTTGAGAGATTTTTTTGCCTATTCCCTCTAGGTTAGACCCCACCCTAGTTGGGTTACTATATTTTACATCGATTGCATTATACATGGTAGAGTTGTATGTTTAGGCAACATCAAATTTTGATATCATTGCTGGAGAATATGGTTGTGGAATTGTTAATTGAAATCATTAAAGATTTTGGGTTTTATTTTTATATTTTTCATGGGGAATATGCTAGTTATTCCTAGAACAAGGAGTCAAGGAAATATCTTACTCCCTATTAATTTTGCGCTAGAAAGAATCCTACAGTCGAATTGTAGGATGACAAAATACGTATGAGAAGAAAATCTTGAAGGGGTTCGGGATAACCCAAATATTGTGCCTCCCTCTCTGCATGTTGTTCCTCATAAGACTATAGATCATAATACTAATATATTACTAGAATAATCTAATACAGTGAGGGATACAGATGCCTATCGTATAGCTCAGGAGGTAGAGCTAGCGAGGCAGACACATGGGGTAGATCATTGAGTAGAATTTGATGGAAATTGAGATAGAAGTATAAAGTGTAGGTATCAAGTACTCCTATCCTATCAATAATTACAATAATATGATGATCCAGAGGAGGACATGGGATACGTTAATCTTACCGATATAGGAGCTATCATTCCTCCTACATTACCACCAAATATGAAGTTTGATATGACTAGTTCGATGATTAAGCTATTGAATCTAAAGGATGTGGTTGTGGGATTTTCCCATTAATGATTAAAACATGAACCTTATTAATTTTATTGGTATTTTGTTTTCATACACTATACCTGGGGTGGATCGAAAAGCTCTCAGACTGGGGTTTTCCTTATTCTCTCTAACTGGTAAAGCTACATTATGGATAAGGGAACTTCTTCGTGGGTTAAAAATACTTGTAATAAGTTGTGGAGGTAGTTTTTATATTGTTTCTTTCCCCTATTCAAAATAATATAGTTGAAGGATGAGATATATAATTTCAAGCAGTTGCATTTTAAATCAATGTATGAGGCCTGGTTTTGATTTAAAAAGTAGTTAATAATGGTGCCTAACCATAGGATTTTGATGTAGAATTTAATTACAATATTTTATAGATTCCTGAACACTAGTTCTAGAGCTATGGAAGAAACTATTACTGGTGGAGCATTCATGCACCTATAATATGAGGAAAGATTGGATATATTAGATTAGATCACTCTTACTAGTTGAGGGTTGCATACTCCAAAGGCCAAGAGAGGTTCTGGAACTTATTATATTTGTGCCTCCAGTAGGCACAGAGTTATTGATGACACAGTGGTATAAAAGGTTACTCAGCTAAGGACTAAGGTTGGGTTGCTGATAATGTAGTTAATGGCGATGAATACAGTGGTCTCATAGGGTAAGGACTATAGATCATATGATTTTGATTTAGAAGAAGAAGAATAATATCTAGATAGAGAGTTGGTGAGCTTCCAAGACAAGGGGAAAGAGAACCTAAGTCAGAACTATTATGGGGAAAGTTACAGAGATCAAAGTTAAGATAGTGATGGTGATTAGAGAAAAAAGAATGATTACAAAGAGAATACTGGTGTATATGTTCCATAGGTAGCCCTGATAGTGAATCCAAGATGTAAGCTATGTTTATTAATCTAGTAAAGTATCGGAAAAGTCAAAAAACATGCGTTAAGGAGATTAAGACAGACATCTCAGGTTTGACCTAGAAAGTAGAATTAGATCCTACTGTGATGAAATAGTTGGATCACCAATTTGGTCAAATGCCAGTAACCTTGAATCAGCGGCTTCCAGGTACCCTTCCAAGAAATATAGTTTAAAATTCCAAAGAAGATGCTAATTTTCTTACCATCACCACTCTAAGTGGTAAGACAATAGTTGACCCCATATGCCTATTGTTGATGAGATATAAAGTGATAGTGTTGATGTTGATGAGACACCTAAAGCAGAGATAGAGAAATCAATAGGTGTTGGTAAGAGTATGGAGAAGAATTAAGAAACTAGAAAGGTAGTTTAGCCTGTGTTGAAGACCATTCCATGACATCCCCGTTCTTTTCCCTAAAGAATAAAGAAGAAAACAGAGGAAAGAAAGTACCAAACTTTCTTGTCGATGCTGAAAGAACTGTCGGTTAATTTTCCTCTTGTATAAGCCTTAGAGAAAATGTCTCGCTATGTGAAGTTTATAAAAGACTTGGTCACTAAGAAGTGCATGGTGAGATTTGAGTCGGCCGATAATTTGAAACACTGTAGTGTTGTGTCTACACCATCATTGGTTAAGAAAAAGAAGGACCCAAGAGCATTCATTATTCCATGCACTATAAAATCCTTCAACTTCTCTTATGCGTTATGTAATTTGGAAGCTAGAATCAATCTCATGTCTTTGGTGGTATATAGGTAGTTAGGTTTGGGGGCACCCAAACCTACATATGTGAGGCTGTTGATGGTTGAACGGGCTATCAAAAAATGAATTGATATTTTGTGTGATGTATTGGTAAAGGTTGTATCCTTCATATTTTTGGCAGACTTTATGATCTTTGAATTTGAATTCCATATTGTCTTAGTATGGCATTTACTAGTTACAAGTAGGACCTTAGTTGACATGGAGATAGGGAAGATGAAGTTTAGATAAAATGATGACGAAGTCACTTTTAATATTTGTCAATCTTTGTAATAGTTAAAGGGTATGAGAGTGGTGTTCATGATTGAAATTATAAATGATAATGAACTAATTATGCCCATTGAAGAGATAATTAGGGTTGAGACATTAGCAGCTGTCATCATGAATTTTGATAGTTACGGCATCAATGTATACGACGAGATAGTGAGTGCATTGTATGGTAGAAGTTCTTATAATTATGCTCAAAAGAATATTTATCTTGATCTGAAGAATAGAACCACTCCTCCATCTTAACCATCCTTTGAGGAGCACTTTTTCTTAGTAAAGACCCTCCCATATCACTTGTGCTATGTATTTTTTTGGTCCAACAATACCTTTCCTTTATTGTTGCGACTTATTTAGTAGATTCATAGGTTAAGGCATTGCTTTCAGTATTGCAGAGATTCAAGAGGGTCATAGGTTGGACTATTGCAGACATTATGGGGATTTTACCCGATATTTGCACTTATAAGATATAGATTAAATTGGAATGAAGAAAGAAATTATCAAGTGGTTTACCATATTGCAAACAACAAGTGGATTATCACAGTTCAATGCGTACCGAAGAAGAGTGGGATCACTGTCTCCCCTAATGAGAATAATGAACTGGTTCCCATGAGACCAATTACTGGATGGAGAGTATGCATAGATTATTGGAAGCTGAATACTTAGACCTAGAAGGACCATTTCCCTGTGCCATCTATGGATCAAATTCTTTACAAACTAGCAGGCAGGGGTTGGTATTGTTTTCTTGATGGGTATTTTTGATACAATCAGATTTTGATTTCTCCAAAAGACCAAGAAAATACTAATTTTACTTTTCCTTATGGAACTTTTTCATTCAAGAGGATACCGTTTGAATTATGCAATGCTTACGCCACCTTTAAATGAATTATTATGTCCATATTTTTTGACATGGTGGAAGACACTATTCAGATTTTCATGGATGAATTTTATGCCATTGGGGACTCATTTTATTATTGTTTGGTCCATTATGCCAATGCACTTTAGAGATGTGAGAAGTGTAACTTAGTGTTGGTCCATTTGGCCAATGCACTCTAGAGATGTGTGGAGTGTAACTTGGTGTTGAATTGGCAGGAGTGTTGTTTTATAGTAAATAAGGTATTATTATTGGGTACAAGATCTCAAAATACGATATTGAGGTGGATAGATCAAAGATTGAGGTGATATAAAATTTCCTCCTCTAGTCTTAGTAAAAGGTATCCAAAGTTTATAGGTCATGTTGGTTATTACATGAGGCTCATCATGGACTTATCTGAAATTGCTAATCCTCCAGTCAAGTTTTTAGATAAGGAGGTGAAATTTTATTTTGATGATGCATGTCTCAAGGCCTTTGAGTGACTTCAGCAGCAGTTGATTATGGCTCTTATTATTATATCCCCTAATAGGTTATTACTATTTGAGGTTATGTGTGATGCAAGTGAAGTGTCTTTTGGTGTTATCCTTGGCTATAGGCATTAGAAAATCCTTCATTCGATCTATTACGCCAGCAAGGCATTAAACCTTACATAAAAGAACTATACAGTCACTGAGCAGGAGTTGTTTGTAGTGGTTTTTTCCTTCAAAAATTTCCACTCTTATTTGATTGGAACCAAAATCATAGTACATATAGATCATGCAACATTGAGGTATTTTATGTAGAAAAAGGATGAAAAGATGAGATTGATATGATGGGTCCTCTTGCTGCAAGAATTTGACTTTGAATTACAAGATTGAAAGGGAATGGTAAGCCAGGTTGTTGATCACTTGTCTCGCATCAAGGAGGAGGGAATGTAGAAGTTAGAGGATGAGATTGACATAGATGAAACTTTTCCATATGATCATGTCTTAGTAGTATCTCAATACTTAATACCCTGGTTCACTGATTTTGCTAATTTCTTCTCATGTGATCTAGTTTTGGAAGATTTGTCATTCTAGCAGTGCAAGTAATTCATCCACGATGTGAGGAAATTTTTCAAGGATGAACCTTATATTTTCTTAACTTGTGCAGATGGAGTTCTTCATAGATGCATCCCTGAGGTAGAGATGATGATCATCCTTGAGGATTTCCATTCATCACCAGTTGGGGGTCATTATGATGGAAACCACACAACCCACAAGATTCTGCAGTTTAGGTATTATTTCCCTACTACCTTTAAGGATTCTCATGATTATGTGCAAGCCTATGACCAGTGTCAACCTCAAGGAACTATGTCACTGAGACATGAACTCCCGATAAAACGATCTTGGAATTAGAGTTGTTTAATACATACGGAATTAACTTTATGGGTCCATTTTTGAAATCCTATGGTATAAAGTACATTCTAAAGGCAGTTGACTATGTTTTGAAGTGGGTGAAGGAAGTTGTGCTCCCCAACAATGAGGGTCGAAGTGTTACTACATTATTGAAAAGAACATATTTTCTTTATTTGGAACTCCGCGTGCTATTATCAGCGATGGTGGGTCACAATTCTCTAATTGCCCTTTTTAGGCCCAGCTAAAAATATGGCGTGAAACATAAGGTGTAAATACCTTACTATCCTCAGATGAGTGGGTAGGTTTAAGTCTCTAATAGAGTGATCAAGTCCATATTAACAGTGACTTTAAATTCCAACAGGACTAACTATTAAGGAAGTTGGATGATACATTATGGACATATTGAACAACTTTTAAACAACCATAGGTTCCTCATTATAACATCTTTTGTACGACAACGCATGTCACTTGTTGGTCGAACATGATCACAAAGAACTATGGGTGTTGAATAAGCTCATTTTGGAGTGGCATGATGCAACTACATTGAGGTTGAGCAAGGTGAATAAATTGGATGAATTCTGGCTCCATGTTTATAAGTGTTCTACACAGTACAAAGAAAAGATAAAGCTATATCATGATAAAAAAAATTGAGAAAAGAGTGTTTGATCCTGGTGATTTGGTATTCTTGTACAATTCAAGACTTGGCTTGTTTCCTAGAAATTTGAAGTCAAGGTGGTATGGATAAATAATTGTGGTTTGTGTATTCCCACATAGTGCTATTAAGCTGGAGAGTCATAGTGAAGCCCTATTCAAGATGAATGGGAAGTGAATATCTAACACACTAAATTTTCAAGATCTAGACCTATCAAAAGATAGATCAGTAATTTAGCTTCCAAATTATACTAGTCTCTCTATAATTTGATAGCATAGAAAAAAGTTATGAAAAATTTATCGAGGGTCTGTCAACTGCTAGTGACAACAACTCTGACAACGACCCGTTATCAGTCTTAATAAGTTTGTGTTGATTCATTACCACAATAGAAAAGGATCCTAAATTCTATCCTAATAGTGTCGAGTCCAGCATACGACTTGTTACCAGTCCTAACGAGTCGTTAGTTAGACCTGTCGTCACAACAAAAAGAAATCCTGAAATCAAGTATCGAACCAGGACTTATCCTAAAGACCCATGATCAAACCTAATGATTCATTATGAGGGGAGACATTTTCATAGTCGAAAGGACTTAGAACTAAGTACCTCAGGTCACAACTGAAACCAAAACTCATGACCAATCGTAAATGAGTCATTACCCAAGTCGTGATAACTTCTTACCAAAATTCCTGAACTATTTAAAAAGTGGTTTTTAAGTATTTTCCCATTATCATAACTCCTAACCCACGTCATTTAGGTTTCCCCAAGAGTGGTATGTAAGATTAAACTTCCCTAAATTCACCATTTAATTGTAAAATCAATCTAAAATAGGAAAAGAAGGTATTCTCTATTATCCAAAACCAAATCCAAAACCAAGTTAGGGTTTCTTAGGAAAAAGTTCAAGTTCCAAGAATTGTTCTCCAAGGCTTCCACTTAAGGTATGTGGAGTATCACCAATTGGTCCCTTCCACCCATTGAACCCCAAAAAATTTCTACATCATCAAGTTTACTTTCCCCTCGAGTTAGGTTCTAGGTCAAATATGTGTTTTCTTTAATTTACTTAATTTACTTTGTAACTATAGTATGAATACATTCCTTACCAAAAGACTGACATCTTCTATGTTCAATAATCATTAATTTCCCTATTATTGATAAATTATTCTGCTTGGGATATGTTTTGTAAAATTTTCTACTATGATAAGCTTTAGATTATTACCATGTTCAGTTGCATTAGACAAAGATGGTGGGTTATGAACACCCGATACCTAGGATTTTATGTATGTACCATTTGACATATTTTGAGCATTTAAGATTATGCATATGTTTCTATTTTCTAGACTTTACTATATTAAGCACACATGCACACACACAAATATATATATGTATATATATATATATATATCAATTTTCAGTGTCGTTCAGTTTTGAGATGTACTTAGCACCGAGTGAATGCAGGAATAAAAGATACCTACCAGTTGTGGACTTAGACCTTTAGTAGAAGTCCCTAAGTTCTAGAACTATGACGCCACCATAGGTTATAAGGTGCCACCCGCCAGTTGAGGAATGACACCTTAGTCCTTCGGGACATTAGTTTAGAGGATCCATGTTAATTAGTGTTGGTACCCTTGGCTATGTACTAGCACCTTTCCAACTAGGGTTATAGGTTGGACCCTGATTTACTCTAATTGGGGTATGTGGATTACTATTAGCTCTCACAATACTTAGTTTATTTTTAGATTATGTTCAGTTTAGGTTTGCTTGACCAAATATTTAGATATTCAGTTATTCGGTATTCACTTTTTATCCAGCATATGATTATACTTGCTTTTTCATTCATCTTATATATTTATGCATTCATGTTTAGTTTATTTTAGCTAGTTTCCTATCTCACTTATTCAGTACATTCAAAGTACTAATTGCATACTTTCCTGTAATATATTTTCTCATAATATAGGTTAAGATGCTCAGTACCCAGACCACACTTATTAAATTCTTGTGCCACATTCAGCAACATCTTTTAGTGAATCCTCATCATTTGAGGAATAGTTTCCAGTACTTTATTTTCTTATTAGTTTATTTTAGTTTTAGTTAGTGGGAGTTAAATGGGGGCTTGTCCCTTCAACCCATTATAAGTAGTCTTTCAGAAAAATGTTTAGATTTTTAGCACGATTGGCTTTCAGACAGTTATATGTTCTATTTCCGGTTTTATTAGGTATTTAATTTTACAATATTATGGTTTACACTAGTTATTTTAATTAGCTTCTACCTAGTATTTCATAACTTTATTCATTATGCTAATATATGCCAGGCCATGGTTTAGCTTGGGGTCACTTGTGACCTTAAGCACCATGTTATTACTAGGGGATAGTCTCGGGCCATGAAAAACTTGGCATCAAAGTAGTAGGTCTAAAGTATCCTATGGTATCTGAATGTTACATTAAGTAGAGTCTTGTTCATGGGTTAGAAGCATGACACAATTAGCAGAGAGAGGCTACAAAATACTTTAGAAAAGTCTCACTTCCTTCATAGTTCAGGTCGTGCAATAGAGTGTGGACTCTATTAAAATTTCTCTTCTAACTCATCCTCTTACATTTTACAGGCAATGCCTCCTAAGAGAACTAATGGAATGAGGAATAAGAACAGCAAGTACCACCGCTAATTCCCAAAAATCCTCTAAATAAGAAGGTCTCTCATGCTGATTTGAGGGTTGCTTTCACAGTGTTAGCCTCATCTATGACTGCTCAGAACAACCAACAAATTGTTGTCCAAGCCAACCCAGTAGTGAATATGATGGTTGCTAGAATTCGGAACCACTAGGATGAATTCGCCAGCATTCTTTAGGTCTATGTTGGAGGAGAATCCACCGTAGTTCTTAGATAAAATTTAGAAATTTATAGGCATTATGGGTTTAACTTTAAGTGAAAGTGCTGATTCGGTTGCTTACCAACTACAAGGAGTGGTTCATACTTAGTTGAAGAAGTGGAAAAAATATAGAGGTGTAGATGTAGGCCCAGTAGAGTGGGATGAGTTTTCTGATGTATTTATGGATAGGTTCTTTCCACTTGAGTTTAGAGAATCTAAGGTGAAGGAGTTCAACAACTTGAATTAGGGAAGTATGATTATTAAGGAGTATTTTCTTAAGTTTACTCAGTTGTCAAGGAATGTGTGGCTGATTCTAACACTCGAATGAGTAAGTTTATGCCTGGTGTTTTTGAGGATGTGGTTAAGAAGTGTAGGGAAACCATGTTGGTTAAGAAGATGGATATCTCCCGATTTGTGGATCATTCCCAAAAGATCAAAGAAAAGAAGATCAAGGAAAGTGAAAGGGAAAACAAGAGGGCCAAAACTGGTAGCTTCAATTTCTCTCAACCAAAATCAGATGGTAGGAATTGTTCTTAATTGCACCAAAAATCTTTAGCCCCAGCCACATCTTCTTCTAGTTCTCCAGTGCCTAATTTTAAACAATGTAGCCATGTGTTAAGTCCTAGGGTACCATAAATAGTGGTTGCACCAACCCTGTTCGCAAAAGATGTGGTAGGAACCATTAACATAATTGCATGAAAGGTAGTGATACCTATTTAGGGTATGACAAGTCAGACCATAGGATAAGGGATTGCCTAGTTATTTTACATAAATGTAAGGATGTTCCTCAACAAGGTCAAACTAACTCCTCATAAGTTGTAGAAGGCCGCGCAACTCAGCAAGGTGCCACTTGTAGTGCAACTATTGGATAGTATAAAAATAGGCTTTATTCTCTTCAGACTCGACAGTAATGGGAGGGATCTCCTTATGTGGTTACTAATACATTGCAAGTCTTTGACCTTTATATTTATGCATTGTTAGACCTCGAAGACACACTTTCCTTCGTAACTCCCTTTATAGCAGTAGATTTTGGTGTCAGTCTTGAAATCCTTATAGAACCCTTCTCAATTTCTACTCTAGTCGGTAGTTCAATCATAGACAGACGATTATATAGGAATTTCCCAATCACAATATCCTAGAAAGTCACTTCAGTTGATTTTATAGAATTAGATATGACCAATATTAATGTTATTCATGGCATGGGTTGGTTTTAAATGTTTTTATGCCTCAGTTGACAATTGGAATAGAGTGGTCCAGTTCAAGTTTTCAAATCAGACAGTCTTAGAATGGAGGGGTAGTACCTCAGTGCCTATAGGTTGATTAGTCTCCCTCCTCAAGGCAACAAAAATAATTTCCAAAGGGTGCCTCTATCATCTTGTCCAAGTCAAAGACTTAAGTTTTGAAATTCTGAGTCTTGAGCCTTTTCTAGTAGTAAAGGAATTTCCATAAGTATTTCTTAAAGATCTACAAGGAGTTTTTCCTGAGATGGAGATTGACTTCAGAATAGATCTCCTTAAATATACCTAACCTATATCAATTCCACCTTACAGAATGGTTCCAGCCGAGCTTAAGGAATTGAAATATCTACTAGACAATGGTTTTATTAGGTCGAGCATCTCTCCGTGGGGTGTTGCATTTCTATTCGTGTGCAAGAACGATGGTTCTGTCCAAATGTACATCGACTACCATCATTTGAATAAAGTCACAATCAAGAATAGGTATCCCATCCCCAGGATCGATAACTTGTTCGACCAACTTCATGGTGCCAAATATTTCTCTATGATAGACCTCAGATCCGACTATCATCAACTCATATTCAAAGAGTGTGATATCCCAAAGACAAACTTCAGGACTTGGTATGGTCACTTCAAATTTGTTGTCATGTTTCTTAGACTAAAAAATGCTTCTGTATATTTTATGGACTGGATGAATAGGGTGTTTAAGTAGTACTTGGACATGTTCATTAGTCTTTATAAATGAAATCCTTATTTATTCTCGGTATGAGTGCAAATATGAAGATCACTTGAGTATTGTCTTGTAGACTCTTAAAGATTACTAGGTATTCATTATGTTCAGCAAGTGTGAATTCATGTTGAAATCAGTAGAATTCTTTAGTCATATAATTTTTATGAAGGCATTCGAGTTGATCCTCAAAAGATCGGAGCAAAAAGGTACTGGCCTAGACCCATCTCTCCATCAGATATCAAGAGTTTCTTAGGTTTAGCCGGTTACTAAAAATAGTTGTTTAAGTATTTTATCTATTGTTTCTCACATGTCTAGACTAACTTAAAGAAAATTCAAATTCCAATGGTCCAATTCTTGCGGGAAGATTTTTCAAGAATTAAAGAATCGACTTACCTCTGCTCTAGTTTTGAATCTACCAGAGGATTCAAATGGTGTGTAGTATATTGTAATGATTCTAGGGTTGATATTGGTATTAATGCAGTTGGGAAAGGTTATATCATATGCCTCTAGAAAACTTGATGCTCATAAAAAGAACTACCCGACTCATGATCTCGAGTTGGAAGCAATTGTCTTTACCTTTAAGATGCGGAGGCATTATGTTTATGGGTTTCCTATTGATGTGTTCACTAATAACAAGAGTCTTTAGTATGTTTTCAGTGAGAAAGATCTAAATCTTTGTCTGAGATGGTGGCTAGAGTTGTTGAAGTATTATGGTATGAGTGTTTTGTATCACCCTGTTAAGGACAATGTCATAGACGATGCCCTTAATAGATTGTCTATGGGTAGTGTTTCTCACATAGAGGATAAGAAAGTGTTACTTTGTGAAGTTAATCATCTTTCTTGATTGAGAGTTTTGTTGGTTGATTCGAATGAAGGTAGTGTTTGGGTTCATAATGGTTTGGAATCTTCGTTGGTTGTCGAGGTAAAGGAAAAGCAAGATAAAGATCCTATTTTACTTATGTTGAAAGAGACAGTTAAGAATAAAAAGGTAGAGTTTTTATCCTGATGTGCAATAGAAATATAGAACTTTTGATGCTTATAATGAGGAAAATATGCAAGTTTCTGAGGTTAGTTTTTTAGATATGATGCCCTATAGGTATGTTTTGCAGGAAACCATGTTTAGGATGCTAAGTTCATGAAAAGGTGAAAAGTGTTTTTGGTGACTTTTTTATGTAATTATGGATATTCGGAATGTTTTCCATCTTGATCATGATCCAAGCATGTTTGAGAATCGAAGTAGAGCTAAAAAGTTGACTCCCGGCACTTACCAAGTCAATAAGCAGCTGCATGTAAGACCTACATACCGCATGTAGGCAAAGATAGTACCACAAGTCCAAAATCCAAAGGGCTGAACTTGCAAGATTTTTTCTCCTAGTACCTTTGGTTTGTACCTGTTCCAAATGTCAAGACCGCAGGTACTACCTATGCCAAGGGCCAGAACGCGGGTATAGACCATATATAGCCACTGACTTGATTTTCTCCTATTTTATTATGGCATTGGTTTTAGGGATTCCTTATGTACTATAAATACCCTTTATGTAATTTTTAGTAGGAATTACACACTTTTTATATTCACAAACATATTTTGATTCCAAGATTAAATTTTGATCTTGGGATTTACGTGTATAGTTTCATTGATTAATTCAGCAACAATTGTGGGTTTTTTCAATTCTTATCCTTGTGACTTTGTATATGCTTTTGAATATGAATGTTAATGATTTCTTCACAAGTATGAGCGGCTAAACCCATAGTTCGGGTTTTGGAAACCCTGGCGAATTGATGAAGTAGGGGAAGTGCTTTTGTTGTTCTAAACCAATACCCATGCATGTATTGTTTTATCTTCGTTATGATAGTTTTTAATGGGTGCACAAATTAGGATCCCGCCTATATATTGCTTCTTACCCCAAAAGAGTAGTAGTGACTAGAAAAAGATAAAGACAACAGTAATTTGGAGTTTAACTGTTGGTTCATGCTTCTAAGTTCTATCCTTGTAAGATGGTTAGGTTTCATCTAATAACTAGAGACTCAAAAGGTAGTTGTTAATTGGGATCAAGATATGGGTTTCTAAGGAGACATCCTAAGAGTCAACAGGTAAAGGTTGAAATCCTTCTGCTCAATAGAAAGACTGCAAAGGGTACATAACTTATCGATTATGCATGCAAAGTATTGGGTTTTAAGCCAGGGGGAACACAATCATAGTATTCACCTACATTAATTAAAAGCGAAGTCTATGCAGTTACTACCTCGAGATTACTTCACAAAATCAACTATTTACATTTTTTTTTCTACTCGTTGAATAAAACTATTGAGATCTACAAATCCATGTGTTCCCTTGGGAATCGACCCCAACTTCTGGTGGGTTACTATATTTTGACAGTGACCGTATCATCATATGATAGGTGGTGTTGTTTGGACATCAATCAAAATTTTGGTGTCGTTTCTGGGAACATGATGTTGATTTGTGATTTCAAGTTGTTTCAGTATTGAAGTTTTTATTTTTGTTCTTAGTTGAGCACACAACTATGTATGCCTAACACACAAAGTAGAGAAAATCCCTTACTCTCACTGAATCCAAATCAAGATAGGATCCTACAAACACCTGGTAGGATGTTTGAGCATAATAGAGAAGAACCTCTTGAAGGGGTTCATGATGTTATACCTTTCTCTCATCCTGAAGGGGTACATGATATTATTGATCACCATACTGGTTAGCTATTAACTCAATCTGAAGTTGAGAGAAGGGCAATGAATAAAGCTCAACAGGTAGCTAGGGAGGCAAAACTAGCTAAGCAGAGACAAGAAGCAGATCATTGAGCAACACTCGGTGGAAATCAAAACAGAGCTAGAGGTGCCCGTTTTCAAGTAATCCAGACATATCAGTATATGTAGGATTATATAGATAATGAAGAAGACTTGGGATATGTTGATACAGAATATAATGGAGCCGTAGTTACTCTTGGTTTTCCCCCAGGCTTCAAATTTGATATCACGAGCGCAATAATACAACTCTTAAATTTGAAGGGTGTCTTTGCAGGTATGCCTACAGATGATGCAAACTTGCACCTTTCCAATTTCCTTGTGATCCGTAGGTCGTATACAAATCCAGGGGTGAGTCAGAAAGCACTTATACTAAGGCTATTCCCCTTCTCACTTACATGAGAAGAATTTTTATGGTTAGGGGAACTCCCAAAAGGCTTTATGACTACATGGAATGATTTATGCAAACAATTCTTGAATAAGTTCTTTCCTACATATAGGATGTTGTATCTCAAGGATAAGATTTATAACTTTAGGAAGCAGCAATCAGAGTCTATAAATGAGGAATGGTTCCTAATCATCGGTTGTCAGGGATGAGCTTATTAAAGATATTCTACTAAGCCTTGACCATCAGTTCCAAAGCCATGGAAGACACCAGATCTGAAGGAGATTTTATGATACTACATTGAGAGGTAGCTTTGAAGATGTTAGATCAAATCTCGTTCACTAACCAAGGGAGGAAAATTGGGGAGGCTGAGAAAAGATCTGGCACTTATTCTATTGGTGCCTCCTGTGACCAAAAATTAGTTTATAACACAGTAGCGCAAGATTGCATTTATAAGAACTAATCTTGGGATAATTACATCGCATTTTGTAGAAGTAACTTTCAAAAAGGTAAATGTAGTAGCAACACAAGGGTCAGCTTCAAAAGCATATGAGTTAGAATTGGAAGGGGAAACGAATAATCTAGATCGTTAGATGGCAGGTTTCTCATCCCAAGGTCAAGGGAACCAAGGTCGAAACTATTATAATAGATACAAAGACCATAGGAGAGAGATATGGTGATTAGATATATAAGGATGACTATAGAGAGAAAAGAGATAGATATATTCCACCTGGCAGATGAGATGTAGAATCTAGAATGGAAAAGATGCTAGATAAGCTAGTGAAGGGTCAAGAAAATCAAGAGATCAACTTTAAAAAGATTAACGCAGACATTTCAAAATTTACCTAGAAGGTCAAGTCACATACCACTGCTATCAAGATGTTTGAACACCAGTTTGGGCAGATGTCAGTAACTCTAAATTAGAGGCATCTAGCTACCCTTCCAAGAAAAACGATGGAAAATCCTAAAAATGATGGTCACGTACTTTCTATTACCAAAAGGAGTGGTATCACTAAAATGGATCCCTCATGACCTACTATTGAAACTACTGATGATGAGACACCTATTGTTGAGTTCGAGAAGGTAACAAGTGATAATTATAAAGTTGCTAAAGATAAAGGTAAATTTTAGGTCATTGAGCTAGAAATTTGATAGATTCTGAGATTGCCCCCACCTTATCCTCAAAGTTTGAGGCAGAAAAAAGAGGAAGGTAAGTTTAAGCGATCCATTAATATACTGAAAGAATTGATCTTGAACATACCTCTTCTAAAGAAGCTGGGTAAGATGCCTAGAAACGTAAGGTTCATGAAACAGTTGGTCACAAGGAAGAAAAGAGTGACATTTAAGGATTATGTTAGTATGCACCACTGCAGTGCAGTAACGTCTAGGTCTTTGGCATAAAACAATGGTGATCTTGGTGCATTCACTATACCATATACTATTGGGCCATCCTAATTTGTCGGATCCTTGTTTTATTTAGGGGCCAACATTAATTTGATGCTACTATTCATATTCATGAAATTAAGCTTGAACCATCTAAAACTGACGTTGATGCATCTGTTGATAGCCAACCGAACAGTGAAAAATCATGTGGTAATCTCTTTTGATGTTATCATGAGGGCGGACAAATTCATCTTTCTAGATGACTTTGTCATCTTAGACTGTTAGGTTAACACTGAGATGCCCATTATATTGGGAACACTGGTTATGTCCACAAGGGGAGCTACAGTTGAGATGGATAAAAGTGAGATGAAATTAAGATTCAACAGTTAGGAGGCTACATTAAACATTTGAATGTCAATCAAGCGACCAACTGACATAACGGTAGTGTGATGATGTGTCCAACCAATACCTTATTTTAGGTGAAGATACAGTCGTTGTCAAGATATGGTAACCCAACTAAGGTTCGGTTTGAATCCCAAAGGACATATGGTTTGACAAATCTCGGTTGTTACAATCTATGGTCAAAATAGGAAAGTAAATAGGGGGATTTATTTGTAGTAGTCTCAAGCAAAGAACATTATTAACTTTGTTGAAATCAATCATAAGTTAACACTAGGGTTGTGTTACGCCTGGCATCTCAACTCTGTAGGTTTATGCATGTTGTTGAACCAACCGAATACCTTGCATGCAGAATCGATAAGTTATGTACCTCCTATACTATTTTGGACAAGTAGGAGGAACCCTTTAAATTTTGAGTCTCAGGGTGTCATGTTACTAACCCTTACCATGATCCTAGTTAACTATCACCATTTTTGTTTTAAGTTATTAGAAGGAAGTTAACGACCATTCACTATATTCTGTTATACTACAACATATAAAAAATTAACTCCCAAATTACTATTTTCTTTATCTTTACTTAGTCACTACTCCTATTTTGGAGTAAGTAGAAATATCTAGGCGAGATCCTAATATGTGCACCAACTATGAAATCAATCATATCAAAGATAAAGCAAAGCATGCCATGGGTATTGGTTTACATCAACAATCGCACTTCCCCTACTTGATCAATTTTCCAGGGTTTCCATAACCCTAGCTATGGGTTTTGGCCGCTCATGATTATGGAAAAATCAATAACATTCATTTGGAAATAAAATATGAAATCACAATGATAAGATGAAACAAAACCCGCAACCGTAAACTGAATAATCAATTAAAGTCAATACAATGAAATCCTAATATCAAAGATTGATCTTTAAATCAAAATATGTTTCTAAGTTAAAATGACATAACTTGTATATCTCTGAATAAAAGGTACATAAAAGGTATTTATAGTACAAGACGAAAAACTAAAAACTAAGCCTAAATGAAATAGAAGAAAATTGGGTTGGTGGCCACCTACTGCCTATACCTGCGGTCTGGAATGGCATAGGTACTTCCTGCGGCCCAGACATAGGGAGTAGGTAGTAGGCACTAGTAGCAGGATAAAAAATCCTTCAATATTTAGATCTCAGGATTTTGACTTTCTGACAACCATTTTGTGTAAATGCGGTCTGTAGGTCCTACTTGTGGCCCAAACATGCATCAATCACAATCAAGATGGAAACATCCCACATATCCATAATCTCTCCAAAAGTGACCAAAAACACCTTTTTCACCATTTTCGCAAACTTATCATCCAAATCATGGTTTTCTACAAAACATACCCAAAATAGATCAAATCTAACAAAAAAGCCTCAGAAACTTGCATATTTTCCTTGTTTTAAGCATCAAAAGTGTTATATTTATATAACAAATCCACACCCTCAACTTAGAATGTTTGCATGTCCTCAAGAAACCAAAACATAACAAAACAAAAATGACTCTTAACTAAGAGAATCTAAGATATTCAAGGTAGTCAGTTATCACGTTGAGTTCATAGCATAACATCCCCTCCTATAACTCTTTTCAAATCAAACTATGTATGAACATGAAGCACATAAGGTCATGTAAGGGGATCAAGATATGGTAATTACACTAGCAACAGACAACCACTAATCTGTATAAATTACACTACCCAAAAGAAGCAAGTAGCTAGCAATGTGAATCAAGCCCCCTCACAACAAGAATGTCCCACTGACTCACATGAAATTATACATGTCAATGTAGGGAAGATCAAGAGACACTCAAACTCAAAAAAGAAGTTCAATCAATGCATGTAAAATACCATAAGCTTGCTCTTATTTTCTTTACCTTAGCATTTAGATAGTTAAGTCAGGATCAGTATAGGAGTTTTCTCAGCTTGTAATGTAGGCTTTAGGGCTGGTGTGATAGATATGGAAATTTAAAATGACTAATCTTCCTTGGAACTACACTAACTTTAGGGTCTCACTCACTAGCCAATTTCTTTTTTTATTTCACCCTTATTTCTCCCTTTTACTATTTTATTGCCCATTCAAGTTGGGTATGGTCTTTTATTCTTTCTTTTTAACTTTTTCTAATTTTTTCTCTTTTTTTTTCTTTTCTCATTTTCTTATCACCACACCTATCTTACCCCTCTTTATAACTATTTTACACTATGCTCCCCAATGATATAGCCACCCTCAACTTAGGCTTTTTATTTGTGTTGAGATGCAAGCTGTCCAAGGAGGAATAGGGCTAAAACATGTAGACTATAATACAAATAGGAAGGTGAATGGCTAAAACAAGAAAAACATTCGTACAATTCGTCAAAATTGGGATCAAGGGACATAATTAATACATGGAATGTCATGTCGGCTAAAAGTTGACTATAATAAAAAAGGGCATATGATCCTTTCCTAACTGACTATCCTTCAACCTACGCAAGACTAACCAGGAAAGTTCTAAATTTATCATCCATATGGAACTAGGTAGTATCACACACACACATAGCATAGAGTCAATATCACCAACTACTACAAATTCAGTTCATGAAATTGTCAGCAAATGGTTATCAGGTTCCTAAACTAATTCCATAACAAGATCCAGAAAGTTCACACATATGTACATCAACATAGTTCTAAATCATAAAATTTTGTAGAGTTATCAAAAATTAGTCAAAATATGACTACTACCCTAAATACTCAAAATTTTCTAATTACATAAAAACAACATAATACGACACATAATTATCCTAGATAAGTCGGTTCTACAATCAAACCACATTCTACAGAAAAAAAAGCAAGACAATAAAAACCCATGGAGGCATGGTATGCCCACCCCCAACAAAAAACTGTGCACTATCATCAAAGCTCTAAAACAAAACAAAACATAGAAAAGTGATAACATACTAGGGATGCACTATGCACCCGAGTCAGGAGCCTCCTCACATGGAGGCATATAATCTAGTGGAGGTAATGGTGGTGGCGGTGCGCTACTTGATGATGCACCTATTGCTATAGTATCATGCCTCTGCCTATACACAAATATAGTCTCTAAAGAATCATGTCAAGCATTTGTAAGGGCCTTCTCCCCTATCATAACAGGATCTTACAAATCGTGTGAGTGACCTCTCTTGGTCCCAATAACCGGGACCTCCTCCTCATCCTCTGCATGGAAAGAAAAGTGCCTCAGAGCACTCATATGTGATATCTATACTATAGGGCTAAAATTAATAGAGTAGTTGACACATGAGTCTCTTTAATAGAGTGTACCTCTGCTCATACGATATCAAAATCCTTCCTCATTGAACCAAATTTGGTGCAGATGACTCTGTTTATAGGGATGTCACCCGTCTTTCTAGCTTATCAGTCTGTATCTGAAAATTGACACACAGATTTGATAGGGTGACTTTTTGAGCAGCCTCCCATCTAGGCTCGACCAGCTCAAATCTAGTCCTAACCCCTAATCTTATCTAGCCATATAGGGTAGTCATCTCGGTCTCGACAACTTTAAACTAAGTGGATGTAGCCTCTTGGTCTCCATTAGGCTCTGTAAAAACTTACTGGATATAGTAATCATGCCTACTACAGGAGAAGTAGTAGATACGTGAGCAGGCTCTGCAGATGTACTAACCGGCTCTGAGGTTGAAGCTGGGGCTGAAGAAAAAGTAGCATATGTTCCCTCTCCCTGTGTACCCAAATATAGAGCACCTCTTTGCTCCCCTATCTCTATATCTACACCAACACCTGCATTATCTATATGCGCATCATCAGGCTCTATGAAAACTGTCGGCCCCTTATACTAATCATGTGGTACTACTGCCCACTATCTAGATCTCTTAGAAGTGGTTGTACACGTTAGATCCTTTATGGTCCTCATTTGCATAATCGCAATGGCAGTAACTCTCTCATCATTACCTAGTAACTTAGGCACACCTGCCTCATCACATAGCCTCTGGATCATACAACGAAATAAAAGGTTAGTCATCTCACCAAAGGCTCTATTGTGTAGCTTATACCTAAGGATGGTATAAAAATTAATATCATAACTAGTCATTAAGAAGAAAACTAGTGCAGCTTCCTTCCACATCTATGTATTATCTGAATCAGAGGGTAGCAGGAAATTTTAATCAACAACCACCAAAATTTAGCCTTTAGCATCAATATTCCCTTCTTAATCACTGCTGGCCCCTTAATCCATGGGGCCTCATCACCTGATGGTAAAATGTAACTGACTATCCACCTAGACATCTCAACCCTCTCAGCTCTGTGCTTTGTATCCTAAATAATATGAAGATTTTATTCGATCCTCAGTCTATGGTCACACTTAATTATAGATGAAGGAGTGATGTACTATGGTCCAAACATAACTTTGTAGATAGTCTCCACTCTAATATGAACTCTAACCCCTCTAACTAGTATGTGATCAAGTTGTAGATGTCGTGCAAATAAGATTTGTCCTGGATGATTGCACATGGGAAGGACTATGGTGGCTCTATAAGATGCATAAAAGTCCTACAACATTGTTGTTCTTTAAGAATTTAGTGGCCCAATCATCCACTATAGTTGATACCTGCTAAATATTTCCCAAAGTTGTGGTAATTAGTCTAGCCCCGATAAGTTAATTCAATTCTCCTTATAGATACATCTCGTAAGACTACCTAGCTCCCAAACTCGACATTCAATATCATAATCTCCCACATCCCAGCCACACACCACCTAAGATATCCCTACTCTGGAGGTGCACCTACGGCATATATGGTATCTGCTACGATTGTACATCATGGGAAGCCTTTGTTGTACCCTCCTCAGACTGGGGGTCTTGAGCATCATCCTGTGGAACCGACTCAAACTTTACCTCCTCATCTTTATCATTATCTTCGAGTGGAGGACTATGTTGTGGTGATATCCTTACAGACTTCATCCTCATACAGGATGCAGGTGATTGAGTATCCTGATGAGTTTGTACTCTCACGACTCTATGTTTCATAGCGACTGCAGCATCAACTTGAAGTTATCTCAAAAACTCCCCTCCTTAACCACTAAGCTTGAGAGACTTTTCCCGTCTCTGCGATATAATTTCCTTTTTCTTTACCAATTTAGGTGCCTTGTAAACCTCAAAAACTAGATATTAGTCTCCAACTAAAGTGAGGGATAGTAAAAACTGAAGAAAAACTAAAATTTTGAAAAGTTTAAATTGTTCCTCAATTTTCACACACCTATATCTTATTTTAAATCCCAAGGATTCAAATGTATACACACTAATCAAGAGTCATAATTTTCAAAGGAAACAAACATGCTCAACTCGTGGTAATACTTTCATTCTTTCAAGTTCAACCTCCGGTTAGGGTCTAAACTTAGAATTTTAATTCAAAACAGGGCACTACATTATGATTTTAGGATAATTCAAGTCTCCCTCATACATTTATGATAGTTTCAATATATTTAGCAATGAAACACACATATCAACTAGTCTTTATAATAAATAAGCTAATATATAACCATTAGGAGCCAGTAAAGTTACCTATTATATTATAATCAAGAAGAGTATAATAAAGAACTCAATCAAAACCAAGGTTGAAACTTGTTTTTAGCATGTTGGGACAAGTTGGTATCTCAAACAAGTGTCAGTTTTGCATTTTCTTAAGTGTTGGGTTAGTTTATGTTGTAAGTGGAAAATTTGAACAAAAAGAGAAAATTGAAGTTTTGAGGTTTAGAATGAGAGTAAGAATGTTTTTGTATGGGTGGGGGCTATAGTTGGGACCAAAATTTTAATTAAAAAGTCGGCCTAAATTTTAACCTACCTGCGGCATGTAGTTCTGCCCTGTACCCACGGTCGGGTCCTGGGCACGGCTAGCACCTGTGGCCAGCAAGTGCTGGGCACAAGTGTTGGGCTACAATTTTTAGCCTTCTTTTGTGCAACCCGGGCTTGGTGTGTTGATATTTTTCTAGATACTTATCGGCCCTCAACCTAATTTTTAGGTCCCAAAAGTAACATTAGGTGACAAAGTCCATAACTTACCATTTTTCATCCTCAAAATTCTAATTTTTCTTTTTATTACTCAACTTGCTATGTGGAACTTGTGACCATGATGTGTTGATCACATAGTTCCTTACCTGGAAATCATTGAATGTAGAAATGTTTACCGTATTTCGTGTAAGGCCCGAAAGCTAAAAACCTACGAAACCAAAAACAGTAAAAGTTTAAACACTAAAATATAGTGGGTTGCCTCCCACTCAGCGCTTAATTTAACATCACAAAATGATGCAGCTATGTTAGTTACTCGAACATCTGTAACAAGTCCATGGGTTGCATTTTATGCATAGCTTTATTTAACATCATGGCACGACGGGGTATCTTGATTACTCAGATTCATCAAGATACCCATGGAATATCCTCCAGGGTCATTAATTGAATCAATCACCGACACTACTCTTATGTCAGTTGGATTCTTCATGGATTTTCTAATGTTGAATATCACCTCCTCACTATTGACTCAAAATTTTAGCTCACCCTTTTCCATATCAACTGAAACACCTAGGCTTTGGACTCTAGGAGAAGTCTCTTGAAGAATGCATTCTGACCATGGTACGATTAGGTATGTCACTCGTACCCTTGGGTATAATTCATACCCTATCTCACCTCCCTACTCATACCTTGAGAGGACTAAAAGGGTAATATACTATCCATAATATGACTTAGCCTCCCCTTAATCGTCCACTACGATATGAGTAATACCTAGGTGAATCATAAGGTTCTTGGCATTTGATCAAAAGAGGTCTATTTTTGGTATGATACATGGTAGGGTTTGGGTCCATGTCGTACCCTTTGGATATGACTCAAGGATGCGAATTCATACCATGATCAGTGTATATGACCTAGGAGGAGCTTGGGGTACGAGTTAGGGTACCACTCATACCCTAGGGAACTATTGACTCAAGTGAGTTTTACCCAATATTGTGGTCAATTTCTAGCTTTTAACTAAGGTCCCTATGTTCATTTCCTAACCCCAAAACCCTAAGTTCACTTACTATATAAGTGTATATGGCCTCCTAAAACATATTTTTGAGTGGATAAAACATCCAAAACACTCTCTCAAACACTTTGGAATATTTGGAGGCTACGATTTCAAGGGAGTTCATCTTGGGGGCAAGAGAAGTCAAGTATTTCTTGGTGGATAACCTTTTTTAAGGCATGTATCTCTCTCCCTTGTTAAATAACACAAAAACCATGTATTTCACACTTGGATTAGTAAGTGTACATGGTGATTTTAAAATCAAATATTGCCAAATGTTGAATAATGTTTTCTTTTGCTTAGACTTGTGATTATATATGATATTGGTGGTGGTATGAATAGGTGGGTATTTGTTGAATGTGGTTTAACAAATGGTTCTTTATTAATCCTAATATTAATGAATTCTACTAGAAACTTGGCCTTGATAAAGGTATGCACACAATGTATTTGTGAAAATGTCTAAATGAAATGTCTAGTCACATGTTAATGGTGTATTTAACTATGGTATTGGTCTATAGAACATTAATGGGATATGATATTGTTTTAATGAATTTTAATACTTGATAATTGGTTGGTAAAGGCATTATTGGCATGTATTGTGTCATAATGAATATGAATACTTGGTAAATGGTTGGTAAAAACCTTGTTAATCATGTAATGGATTAATATATGACTTTAGATGATACGATGGCCCAATAATTATGAATGGTTGAGAAATGGTATTGTATTGGTATTGTTATCCATGTAATTAGTTAAATTATTACCATGCTAGTTGATGTCTAAAAGGGGGGTTCATTTCCCTAAAAAGGAATTTGAATTATCTGTGGAACTAAAGTATGGTATAGAAAGGTTAATGAAGCTTGAATGGCTTGTAAGGGTCTTTATGCTTATAATTTGAATTAAATAATGATTTGAATGAAAAAAATTAGCCTAATAAAGTGGTTAATTAATGAATATTCCCATGGAGACCTTATGGACCTTTATGGTGTTGATGTGGGTAAATGGTTCACGAACTTAAATGTGAAATGGATTGAATGAATGTTAATGAATGAACTAAAAGGGGTTAAGAGTTCAAATATCTTCTAATAATGGCAATAAAATAGCTTGTGGCTGGTGTCTCTCGCCCAATGAAATGGCTTATGATTGGAGTCCCTCGCCAAATGAAATGGCTTGTGGTTGAAATCCCTTGCCTAATGAATTTGGTGGAATTAGTTTAGTTGATTTGAGGTTCAGCTCCCCTTGACTAATCTAATAGAGAAGTTTAAGGTACTAAAATTGGTAAGGTGAAAGGTTGAAAGTTCATCACTCCGTGTCTCATGAATAAATGCTTTAAGAATGATTTTTCCATGACTTGGTATGCTATATATAAACCTATGTATGTATATCTACATATATGCCTATGTTAATGTAAAAGTGATTTCATATGATGATTTGACTTGGATTGAACTAATGCGCTATTTTATCCTTATCCTCGAGATACATTATAGCGCTCTAACCGCTAACTATCGATGGACGTTATGTCCCATGCAACATATATTTTAGAGCTTCTTCTTCTTCTTCTTCTTCTACATAGTGACCAAGTATTCGGGCGGATCGTATGTAGACATGGAAGTGATGAGTTTCCATTCTATAGAAGGCATAAATTTCATAGTCTTTTACTTTAATTCATAAACATGATTTATTTTTACTTAGTGTTGTCTATTATCAGGGGTATGTCCCGACATATTTTAGACATTGGATTTGTAGAGGTTTTATGGATGACTGTGGACTTAGGTATATTGGCTAGATTATTTTCATTCATAAAATATTAGATATTGTCTAAGTGCTGACTATTAGCTTCAGTTTTCTGCTACTTTGATATTCGGTTGGAGTTCATCCGATACTTATGCATTGAATACATGTTTTGGTTGGGTTGATGGGGCGATCTCTGGTAAAAGTTGGGCTTGAGTTGCCCACATGACATGGCTAAGTTTTGGGCCGTGTCAAGTAGATTCTCTTTTATGAGTGTGTAGCGTGCCACACTTATAAAAGAGGGGTTGTGAGACATTTAGGAATGTTTCCCTTTCTTATGTTTCAATATCAAGCTATATAGAGTCCAAGGTCTTAGATTCCTCTGATTTTTGCTTGCACATCTTTCAGATCATATATCCAAAAAGATCTGATGTTTAGGAGAGCCCTTCTTTCTCGACTAAGAGCAATATGGACAAAGATCATCTAATTTTTTGGATTCAAACCCAGTCAAGGGTCATGAAATTTGACTTTCCTCAAGGGGTTCCACTTGTTCTCACTAACCCTACTTTTGGAGGTGACACTTCTCCTTTATCACCTTAAAATCCTGGGTTTTCTTTCTTCATTGCTCTATTGGATCAGGTGGGTGCAATGTTGTCGAAGAGAAAGTATTAGGTGTGTCTTAGCATCCATTTCAAGGCTAGTGCTCTCTACCCAAACCTATTTAGAGGTGGGAATTTTCAAATTGGTAATGCTTATAGGGAACAAAGTGCCCAACATCATGTAAGTGGGGCCCAATCCTCATTCACCTATCCTCTTTATAAGTTTTGTGGTCGATTAGACCATGGTTGTTGTAAAGAAGGAAAGAATTGGTATTTTAAATATGGTCAATTAGGTCATATACAATAGTAATGTCCCATCAGGATTGCCTCTTGGTCAAAAATGGTATTGGTTGCCACTTATCTAGCTTCTGCAACTAGTGGTGCCTCTTCTAGCTCCGACATTGGTCGGGACCATCTTAATGCTCTTACTATCCCTCAGTAACTCGAGGGACCTTTTGATGCTGACACGGGTATGTTGAAACTTTTCTCTTATGATGTGTATTATTTACTTGACCCACGATCTACTCTTTCTTATGTGACCCCGCATATGACTGTTCATCTTTGTTTTTGGTCCTAGGAGTCTCTAAGTTCCCTTTTTATTTTTACCTCGGTAGGAGACTCAATGGTTTTAAAGAGACTCTATAAGGGGTGTTTGGTATCTGTTAGTAGTAGAAAAGCTTTTGTAAACTAAATAAAGTTTTGGCATGGTAAATATTGATATTGTCCTAGGGATGGATTGGTTACATTCATGTTGTGCTTCCTTAGATTGTTGGACTCATAGGTCGTATTCATATTCCCTGATGATCTAATTATTGCATGGGAAAGAGGTTCTTTGGTGCATCTAAGTAGATTCATTTTATGTCTTAAAGTCCATAGGTTAACCTGAAAAGGGTGTTTGTATCATTTGGTTCGAGTTAAAGGTTCTAACTCAGAAGGTTCTTCCCTAGAGCCCATTCTCGTAGTCAATATGTTTGACAATATTTTCCTGGTGGTCCTTTCGATATTCCTCCCAATAGGGAAATCAATATTGGGGTTGATCTTGTTTCTGACACTCATCCAAATCTCTACCCCTCCTTACGAAAAGGCTTTGATGGAGTTGAAAAAGCTTAAGTACCAATTAAAAAACTATTAGATAAAGGTTTCACTCATCCTAGTGTGTCTCCTTGAAGTGCTCCCATGTTGTTCGTGCACAAGAAGGATGGCTCCCTTCGTATGTGCCTTGATTATTGTCCGTGGGAGAAAGTGACCATAAGGAATAAGTATCCTCTCCTTAGAATTGACAATTTGTTTGATCAAATTCAAGGAGCGAAATGTTCCTCTAACTTGATCTTAGGTTGGGTTATCATCAACTTAAGGTTGGTGGAAGCTGATATCCCTAAGGCTACCTTTAAAACTCTGTATAGTTACAATGAGCTCTTAGTCATGTCATTAGGTTTGACTAATGCCCTCGTGGAACTCTTTGATTTGAGGAATAGGGAGGTTGAATATAGGATTGGTCTTTCTTTGGACGCTTTCCCAACTCTTATTCCTCCTTTATAGAATGGTTTTGGGTATAAGAAGACCAAGTGTCCCTAGTGTACCTCCCCGGTGATACCTATTAGAGCATAGTGTTGTGCTCGTTGGCGTGATAGGAGAAAGGTCGAAGGTTGATCCTAAATTTTCTTCTATTGGTGGTCTCTAAAGGAAAGTCGAGTTGTGTACTCTAGTGATTCTTTCCTATATCAGTCGAGAGGTTGCTCTACTAGTATGGAATATATTCTATTACCACTTATGCCTAAGGTTCATATCTTGTATACTTCTTATTCCCTAGATATGAGTCTTGACCTTACATTACATTACGAATGGTATATGCGGTGGTGCATATTTTGGTGTCCAGTCCTAAGGACTCTTTATTTGGTATATTGTGCTCGGATGGGTCTCATTTATGACCTGGGTGGTTTCTATGAAACCCTTTATGCCCATGATGTCATTCTTGTTTTGGGGATCTCTATCTTTCCTTAGGTGGCATGGATAATTCTTGTACTTTTGTTCCTTAATAATTTTCTTGTGCTAGAATGGTAGTGGCTTGGAGTGCATAGTGATTGTTTGGAGAAAGGCATATAGGAGTCCCTAAGTGGGGGAGATTCTAGGGTTACTACTAGAACTAAGGTTTTGGAAAGGAGAGTTAAGACTGTCGTCATGAGAAAGGGGTAGGAAAGGAGTGAACTGCGAAGGCCGTTGTGGAAATGATAAAAGGTGCTAGATCTTGGGAAGGATAGGTCATACCGCAGGTATGTAAGTGGTAGGCTTGAATATTGTGCTTGGTAGATATACCAATAGTCATGTTTGGTGCTTAAGAGGTTTGGGAAGGCAAGTGTATGAATTGTTTAATGGCATAGATGTGTTATGGTTTTGGATTTTTAATCACATGTTGGTGATTGTGGCTATAATAGTTGGTTATAGTTTTCCTATGTCATTTACTTGTGGTTTTCCTATGATAATAATAATGGAGCAGAGTAGTATTTGGGATGGATGTAATGAGTAGAGCCCGGTGGCTTAAGTTAACTCTTTTTTGCTTTGAATAGGCTTGAAAATAAATGTAGTTGTGCATATCAATACTCAAGCACTCATAGTGCTGGGTCTCTGGGAAGCTATAAGTTGAATCAGATTTGCTCTCTAGCATTGCATGGCGGCTTTTATGGAGTTTTATAGTAGGAGATGTATTCTCCTAGTGCGCGGTAGAAAGTTGGTGAAGGTTAGTTGCTCGACCCCAATTTAGTTCACCAAGCCTTATAAAAGGTGAAGGTGATTCGTGAGAGGATGAAGACCGCTTAAAAATTGCCAAAAGTCCTATGCGGGCATGAGGCATAGAGATTTAAGGTATAGTGTTGGAGATTAGGTATTCTTGATGGTGTCTCCCATGAAGGGAGTAATGCGATTCGGTAAAATGAGGAAGCTTACTCCCCATTATATCAATCCTTATTTGATTTTGAAAAAGATTAGCAATGTTGCCTACTAGTTGGAGTTGCATTCTAGATTGAAATCCATTTCCTCGGTTTTCCATGTCTCTATGTTGCGAAGATGTGTGGGTGACCCTTCCTTGGTTGTTCTCTTGGAGGATATTGGCATTTCAGACTCTTTGTCCTATCAGGAGATCCCAGTGAGGATCCAAGATTGGAAAATTCGCCAGTTGCGAGTGAAAAAAGTGGCTTCAGTGAAGGTTCTATAGCAGAACCAATAGTCTGAGGAAGCTACTTTGGAGTTGGATGAGGACACAAAGTCCAAGTATCCACATTCATTTCCCATTTTGGAAACTCATGATCGAGGTATGTGTTAATCTTCTTTATTTGATGTATGTGTTTGATAGACAATAGGTTCAAGTCTCTAATCTTCGAATTGATAAATGATTCGTTTGAATCCCAAAGACAATGAAATGAATTGTTGATTAAGGATGATTGTGATAAATGTTATATCCTTGTTGTATGCCTTGTTCTAACTTGTTTAGAGGTTGTTTTGATGTGTGATAATGTGTTAACTTGTGTTTATCCTTACCTTACCCATCATTCGTAGATGAATGATCTGAGTGGGGGTGAATTGAAACACCTAGGCTTTGGACATTAGGAAAAGTCTCTTGAAGGGTGCATTCAGACCAAGGTATAGTTAGGTGTGTCACTCGTACCCTAGGGTGCGAGTCATACCATCTCTCACCTTCCCTCTCATATCTTGAGCAACCTAGGAGGCATACTATCCACATGTAAGACCCCGTAAGATCTGAGCTCAATCCATCTTACTATTGAAAGTAAAAGGGGTCTAAGAGTTAGAAAATTTCACTGTGTTAGGACTTAGTCATTTCTAAAGCCCCTAAACTTTACTGATTGTATTTTCGACCTTTCCGACCTCCGAAAGTTAATTTTTAAGTTGATTCATGATTGGGGATGTCAAAGGTATATCTCTGATGAGTTTCAAAATTTTTTGAATGGGCGTAAAGGCATATTTGGAAGTCCAAAATAGTGGCAGCACCAAGATAAGATCGTTGCGCACCCTCCAGTTCACTGCTATGGGTGCCTACGGTAGTGCCCGTGGTAGAGCCCACGGCGTGGGTTTTAGACCGCCGGTCTAGAGCCCACGGTTCCCGGCTCATCACCCGCCACTATTTTTCCAGCTTTATTCTGTTTTACAAACACGTGATTAAGGGTCCCAAAAGGCATAATTGGTCATTCTATTCTTAAATTCACTCAAAAGAGCGCATCTCTCTCAAGAACAAACCCTAGCCTCTTCAAAAGAAACAAGGGATTCAAGCTTGGTTTTCTAGAAAATAATCAAGAACCTTCACAAATTCATCAATTAAGGTACGAATTATCTCCATGAAACTCTTATGAATTTTGATCTTGTATTATGTTTCCAAGAGTTTTTGATAGAAATAGCCTATACACGTTTGAAAGTTGAAAAATGATCATCAATATCTTTTTAATTTAATTTCAAGTCATGATTGCAATTGTTTTCACGCAAAATGGATTATAGTATGTTTTAAATGTTGTAGTATCTGTAACATGTTTAGGTAATTCAGAATAAATTCTCAGTTTATGATTTTATCATTATATCGTGGTATCTGATCATGTTTAAAAGCATCCCCATGTTAAAGTATTGATCTCCATGTGTTTGATAAAATTCCGAAGTGATGGTTTTCAAGTAATGATTCCCTATTATGGTTGTCAAAGCTTGCATGTGACCTTATTTATATTTACATTTAGTCCTGGAGGGTTATGGACACTCATTACTTAGATGTTTCATAGTTTTTCAGTATCTTCAGAATAGTTTCAGATAATTCATAAGCCTTTTCATTCAGTTAGCACTATGTTCAGTTTTTGGCTCAATTAAGCTTAGTTTATTTCAGTAATCAGTGTCTTTCAGTTAGGAGTAGGATTTAGCACTGAGTAAATACAGGACGGCAGCTTCCCCATCAATTAGGCGAAGTTATTTATAGCAGTCCCTATATTTCAGAACCACATAGCCAGCATGGGTTATGAGGAGTCATCCATCAGTTTAGGCTTGACTACCTCCCAGGGGTCACCTGTCAGTTTAGGCTTGACTCTGCCCAGGGACCACCCATCAGTTTAGGCTTTATACCCTGATTCTTCAGTAGGTTAGTGGTCCACATAGACATTGTTAGTACCCATGTCACAGCACTAACACCTTTCCAACTGGGGTCACAGGTTGGACCCCAATCAGCTTTGAATGGGGCATATCGATTAGATAATACCACCCACGGTCTCAGTTCAGTATTCAGTACAGAGTTCAGTTTCAAGTTTGCATTGACCATAGCATACAATTTATCAGCTATTTAGTTATCAAATTTTAGTATTTCAGTTTACAACTTTTACAGCTTCTCAGATTTTACAGCTTTCACGTATTTTATGCATTAGTTATCTAATGCCATTTAGTCAACATTTACTTCATGTGCATAAACTCGTGCATTTTAGCCTAACCTCATCTCATATACCAGTACATTTAATGTAGTGACCGCACACTTGTTTGTTGCACAATGATGTTTAATATCATAGGTTCAGACGCATAATTTCCTGATTACGCTTCGACATATCATCTTATCAGCAGCAGCAGCAGCAGTGGGGAATCCTTATGTTTGAGGAAATATTATGATTCTTTTAGTATTTCCTTTAAGTTAGTCAGTCGGATCTAGTTGGGGGCTTTTTCCATCAACTCCTCAGTCAGTTTAGAGGCTTTTAGACACTTTAGATAGTTAGTTAGTTTGTCAGTCCTATCAGTCAGATTTTAGTATTTCCATATATGTTTCAGTTTTGTGGATTCAGTTGTGTTGTTTTCAGAACATAAAACCTTATGGCATTTTTCAATTAATTTTTTCACATGTCAATATTATAAGTTTTATTAAGTGCTCACAGCAGGTACTGGCTTATGGGTTAGCTTATGGTCACTTGTGACCGTAATAACCAAGTGGTATCCACGGTGTACTCCTGGGCATTTACACCACAATACGACTTGGCCTTCCCTTAGTCGTACACTAAGGTACGAGTCATACCTTGAGATACAAGTCATACCTGTATGATTCGTAAGGTGCTTGGCACTTGATAAAAAGTTGACTAATTTGGGTACGGGGCATGGGAACGGTTCCAAGTCGTACCCTTTGGATAAGACTCAATGGTGTGAAGTATTACCATGATTAGTGTAGAAGATTGATAACGCTCAACTTACACGTCAAATTAAGTGCAAGGCGGTCATCGTCAATATATTTACCCAACATTAGAGTCGGGGTCGAATCCACGAGGAACAATGTTTGGATTGCATTCACTGTGACCGCATTTGTGCAGCTCCCAATTTTAGGTTGCTGAACTGAGTGTTTATCATATTTTGCAAGGCCGCAACCTAAGTTGATAAAGAAGTATATTAGTCAACCTCAACAAACCTACAACTTTCTTGGTGACACTTCTAGAATCACCATGCCACTCTAGATTCCCTTGAGAAATGTTTTTTTTTAAGGTGTACAGCTCATGATAAGTCATCTCCAGAGATTAACCACCTACAGCTGAATCTAGCAATATTTTTGTATTGTGATCAAGAGCCATTACAAAAGTATGTGAAAGAACCTCATTGGATTGTTGATGGTGTGGACAGTCCCGAAGAAGTGCCTTGAAGCGCTCCCAAGCATGGTATAGATTCTTATCTTTCTTTTTCTTGAAGCACACTATCTCACTACAAAGTCTCGCAGTCTTGCAACACGGGAAAAATCATATAAGGAATTTTTGAGTTATGTCATCCCATGATGTGATTGAATTTATCGGCTCTGCATTCAACCACTTTTTTGCTTCCCCCAACAGTGAAAAGGGGAAAAACATCATCCTCACATAATATTCATTCATACTTGAGATAATGAATGTATCACTTATTTCAAGGAAATTTCACATGTGGACCTATGGATCTTCATGTGAAAGCCCTGTGAACTGTCCACTGCTAATCAGAACTTGTACCACATTTTGTTTAAGTTCAAACAAGCCTCCAGTTGCCGGCTTCTTAAATAGGGATGTCAAATTGGTTGAAATTGGGATTTCCACTTCGCTAACTGTCCTACGGGCTTCTTGTTCTTTATCAATTGTTGCAGGATTTTCTTGATCTTCTTATATTTGCAAAATTTAGGGGAGAAGGATTGTTTCTCTCTATTTTTTATGAAAGCATTATTTGGGTTCGGGACTTGGTTCAACCAAATCCTTATCCCTTGCCATCTTACTACTTTGAAACTTGTTTCTTGCAAATACAAAACCAAGACCAAGGGTAAAAAACACCAAATAAATCTAAAATGCAAAACTAAAAATAAAACAGTTGCTAATTTACAAGTCCCCGGCAATGGCTCCAAAAACTTGATAGCGTACACGCAAGTGTACATGGCCTACCAAGTAGTAAAATGCCTTAAATAATGCCAAGATTGATCCTATTGGGACTTTATTAAACAACGATTCAATTTCAATTAACTGTTTAGATTCAATTGGTGCAAGAGTAACTAAAAGAGAGTTTGTAATTTGTAACTACTGAATGCATGTTTTCAAGAACATTGCATCTATAGAGTATTTCCTCTTCAACCCTAATCTCATCACCGACTAATACTAAATTCATCACCTGCCATTATGGTCACCATACTTGGTGAGGATATCCCACCGGATAAAAGTAACAGTAGGAGTATTGAAGAAAGTAATAAAAATATTAGAAAAGATGATTGTAGTTCGAAGTACGGAGATCTATTCAACCCTAAAGTGGTTGATACTAATAATATTAGGGTTTCTCCTAAGCCTATTATTATGGTGCATGGAGAGCCTACAATTACATGTAAATCATCAGAACTGCGGAATCATGCAAGAGAATTGACAATATGCTATCATTGGTAAATTCTCATATGGTAAGCCACATATTGATGTTCTCCGTAAAACCATTCCATCTTAATAAGGAATCAATGGTTAATGTACTATTGGATTTTTGGATGATAGGCATGTATTATTAAAGCTGGAAATGTTTGAGGATTATGTTCAATTACTATTGACTGTAGCTTTTTACATTGGATCAATGGATAAATACTAGCTGATGAGGACATTGAAATAGGATCCATGGTTTGAACCAGATATTAAAACCACGGTGGTAGTAGCTTGGATCTCAATTCCAGATTTACCCCTAATTTTTTGCAAGAGATTCAATATTTTTTATTGCCTTTGCAGTTGGTAAACCATTTACTGTTGATTGGAAACTAAAAATCACACTAGACCCAGTTGTGCATGAGTAAAAGTGGTGGTGGATTTAGTAGCAAAATTACCTCAGAGGATTCGAATTAATGACAAAAATGAAGTTAGATGTGAAATCAAATACAAATGGGTCCAAATTTAGTATGATTACATGCCAAAGTATTGTATAGAATATTGTTTATAGGGACATGATGAACAAAGATATGTAACAAACATCCAGAATTATATGACAAACATAAGGAGAAAAAAAAAGAGGCAGAATCAAAGATGAAAAAAAAAGAGTAACACATAAAGGAAGTAAGTACATAATCAGCAAGAGTCAAGAAGAGAAAGAACTAATAATTTTTAGCGGTTCACATGGAAAAATAGATATAGGAAAAATATATTTGGTCATATATTGGGAGATGTAAATGAGAATAGATAAATGGAGTTGGATATGTCAAATATATTTAATGCTTTAGAAAATGCATTCAATAAGAATAAAAACAACAAAGACAATGCAGGAAATGTTGAAACTGATAAACAAGAAGGTGGAGATGGGATAAACACAAAAGATTGGGTTCCTAGAAGTTTTGGTAAAGGTATTGAAGTTAGTCAAGAGGTTCAAGCAACAGAAGGAAAGCTAATAAATGAGCAGGCAATAAATAGTGATTCAAATGGGCAAGGAGTAAAGAATAGTGGTGAAGATCAAACAAGTTTGGAGGAATAGAGTAAGTCAAGAAAAGTCATGGATTAGAGTGATGATACAAGTAAGGAGAACAGAACACAAAATGCAGTTCAGTATGTACAGGATGAAGAGGATAAGCATAGTTTAGACAGGGAAAGCATAGACAATATAACTGACAAAATATAATTGCAGGTGTATGATGTATAGTTGAAGGAGTTGATAGCAATGCAGGTTCAAAATTTGCTGGAAATTAGTAATCAAAAAAAGGCAGATCTTGATGAGAATGGCTTGGAAGAAAATATCAATTAGGTGGATATGGCAGCAGATCTATCACCTAAACAAAAAAAGGCTTTGAAAAACAAGCAAGGAGGAATAAAAAAGAAGAAAAAGAGTGGTAATACAAGTGTAACAGAGGAAAAATCATCAACAATGCATACAAGGAGTCATACAGCTAAATCAAAGTCCAAATAAATGGATTGATTCGGAACATAAGGTCAGTTAATACCCAACAGGCCTTTACTAGACTAATAACAATTCAAAGAAGATACCATTTTTACTTTATTGGACTTATGGAATCATTTCAAGATGGTCACCTTATAGAGGAGTACAGAAGAAGGTTATGTATGAATCATATTGTATTACATGTATCCAGAAAAATTTGGATTTTCTTGGAAGAGAATGTGGAATATAGTGTTGTGAAAGATGAAGAGCAGTAATTCACTCTGACAGTTGCCAATTAAAATGTAGGTATATCATTTTTGGTTACTTTAGTGTATGTTAAATGTAATACAAATGAGATATTATTACTATGGGATTATTTAATTGATCTATCTGATACTTATCAAATGCATTATCTAATAGGAGGGGATTTCAATGTAATTAGAAGTGTGGAAGAAAAGTTGGGTGGGATACCTATTACATTTAATGAAAATAATGACTTTAATTAGTGGATTAGTTTATGTAATAGGGAAGAATTCTAGTTTAAGGGAAGTAAATTCACTTGGTGAAATGGGATAACAAATGAGGACTGCATATTCAAGAGATTAGATAGGATTTTGTGCAATGATAGGATGGAAAATTTTATTCAGATGATAGAAATGGAAATTTTAGCTAGGAGTGGATCAGATCACTCCCATTTACTAGTTCAATGCAAAATAGAGAGTGAGCAGATAGTCAGATCTTTTAGATTCTTAAATTTTTGGCTAAAGGAGGAAACATATTTGGATGTGATTAAATAGAGTCGGAATTTACAGATTGAAGTAAATACTTACATAGTGTTTCAACAGAAACTGAAAAACACCAAGTCATCTGTTGCTAAATAGAGTAAAGAGCATTTTGCTAATATCTTTCAGGAAATTACAACTCTGGAAGATATTATCAGGGTAAGAGAAAACCAATTTGAGGAGAATCCTAGTAAAGTAAATAGAGCTAACTTATTTAAGGCTTATGCTGAACTGAACATACAATTAAATAGGGAAGAAAATTTTTTGTGATAGAAAGTTGGGTATGAATGGTTCAAGAAAGGTGAGAGGAATACTAAATTCTTTCACACTATTGTAAATAGAATGAGAAACAAGCTTATAAAAAGTAGAATTCAGAATGAAAATGGTGAATGGTTGGAAGAAATACAGGACATATCAGAGGCTGCAGTTAATTTTTTCTAGAACTAATTTACCAAACAAAAAGATGCAAAAGATTTCAGCATTCTAGAGAAAATACCAAAGTTGGTGACTAAAGAACACAACAAAGATATAATGAGAATACCAGATGAGGATAATATCAAAGAACCTGTGATGGGATTGAATAGAAATAGTGCAGGAGGTCCAGATGGGATGACGGGGGAATTTTCCAAGATGCATGGGAGATTATTAAGCAACACATTCAGTAAATGGTAACAACTTTCTTTTGTGGATTTCAACTTCCAAGATACATTACTCATACAAATTTGGTGTTATTACCAAAGAAGTTAGTAGTGAACAATTTTTCTGACATGAGTCCTATTTCTCTTAGTAGCTTTGTCAATAAGATTTTTTCAAGAATTTTTCATGAGAGGATTGAAGGAGTTTTACCCCAATAAATTTCACAAGAACAGGCAGGTTTTGTTCAGGGAAGGAGTATTGCTAAAAATGTCAAGTTATTTAGGAAATTATATCAGAAATAAGAAAGAGGGGTAAACCACCTAACATGGTTATGAAGCTTGACATGATGAAAATATATGATAGAGTAGAATGGCTTTTCTTAACAAAAGTGTTGAGAGCATTTGGTTTTTCTAAGATTCTGATTGATATGGTTTTTAGATTACTAGAAAATAATTGGTATTCTATACTTCTAATTAGTCAGCCTAAAGGATTCTTCAGATCTACAAGAGGCTTAAAATAGGGGGATACTTTGTCACCTACATTGTTTATTATAGCAGAAGAGGTTTTTTCAAGGTCACTGAAGAAACTGATGCAGAATAAGGACTTCAAATTATTTGGGATACCAAGAGGAAGCCCAAAATTAAATCACTTTGATTTTACAAATGATAAGATCATATTGTGCAAAGCTAAAGTGAAAACTTTATAGTTTGTTACTGCAGTTTTAGATAAATGTGAGGAAGTATCAGGGCAGAAAATTAACAAAGTATCAGGGCAGAAAATTAACATAGATAAGAGTGCAATTTATTTGCACAAAGGGGTTTCTAATGAAGTAGGGGTCCTAGCAGAAGTGGCTACTGTAATTTTGAGAAGATAATTCCCTTTCATTTACTTAGGATGTCGTATTTTCTACATGAGAAAGAAGAAGGAATACTATGAGCAGCTAATGAATATAATTGCTAGTAAGGTGCAAACTTGGAAAGGTAAACTGATATCTTATGGAGGAAGAGTTGTGCTGATCAAGAATGTGTTACAGAGCCTCCCTATACATTTTTTATCAGTAATGAACCCTTCCATGAATGTATTGAATGTTATCCAAAGAATGCAAGCTCAATTTGTTTGGAGTAGCAAAATTAGAGAGAAGGGGAGACATTAGGTTAAATGGCAAACTGTATGTTTACCACAAGAGGAAGGAGGTTTGGGATTTAGGAGGATTACTGATATCTCTATGGCTCTTTTCTGTAAACTTTGGTGGAATTTTAGGACCAAAAAATCAAATTGGAGGGATTTTATGTTTAATAAATACTGCAGCAATGAGCATCCAAAACTAGTAATGTAGATAATAGGTACTGGTGGATCATAAGTATGGAAGAAGATGCTAATGGCAAGAGATCTAGTGGAGCATTTAATTGTGTGGCAAGTAAAGCAAGAAAACTGTGATATATGGTTTGATAACTAGATTTGACAAGGAGATTTATATTCTATAATAGAAGAAGGTAATGAGGAGAAACAACAGTATAAGAAGGTAAAAGATTTGATAAGAGATGGTACTTGGGATGAAGAGTTGATTAGACATTATTCACAGAAAAGATAGCAGATCATGTTATTACCAAAGTGATTCCCTCATTAGATGAAGAGGAAGATAGGCCTATATGGAGTATTGAACAAAATGTTTTATTCACAGTCAAATGAGATTGGCATTATATAAGGAATAGGGAAGAGATAGACAATAATTATAAGAGGATTTGGGTGAAAGGTTTACCTTTTAAGAGATGTTTTTCATGTGGAGGCTATGGAGAAGAAGAATTCCTATGGATGATATAGTTAGGAGATGGGGGATGCAAGGTCCACCTAAGTGTTGGTATTGTGATGATCCAGAAGTGGAGAAAATCTCTCATATCTTCAGGAACTCTTTTTATGCTGAAAAGAATTAGTCTTACTTTTCTTTTTTTTGCAGGGATTCATATTCACTATTTAACTCTGAGGGGAACAATTTTGAGATGGTGGAATACAGAAGTAAAAGGGACAAAATAGCCTTACTAATTTGATGTACCTCCTAGCATGACTCTGTGGGAGTATGGGGGAGAAGGAACAGGAAGAAACATGAGGATAAGAAAACTACAAGATTGAGGGTTATATATAATGTTACAAGGAATCTTAGAATGCTTTTGAAGGTTAGAAAGACAGCAATGGAATTTCAAATAGAATGGCCTCATATAGTTGGAGAATTTGGCAAGTTGAAAAAAAGTGAAGGCTATTATAGTACTTTGGAAGGCACCAGAGGAGGGTTGGGTCAAATACAACACAGATGGAGCTGTGAGAGGGGAAGAAGGAGGTAGCTCTTATGCATTTTGTTTGAGGGAGAAGAATAATGGAGATGCCATATATGCTAAGGGAGAACTACAACACTATGCAGATAATATGCAAGTAGAGCCTAATTCAATCTTATATGAAGATAAACATTGTTAACAAACACATCATAATAAAAATATCATTCAGCTGGATTCATTACTCATGCAGAAGGTGTTGACAAATGAATGGCATTTCCCATAGAACATAGCAAATACAGTCAAACAGATACACAAATTCATGCAAAACAAGCAAGTGCACTATCAGTATCTTTATAGGGAGGGCAATCAACTAGCTGATTATCTAGCAAACTTAGTCATTGACACAGGTGCTTTCACCATCACAAGTTACCAATAATTAGAAAAAAAAGGTAAAGCCATATTAAATAGTGACATATGGCAAAGTCCATAATTAAGGATCATACCTGCTAAATATTGAGGGGCTGAAGGACTTTCAAGATTAAGAATTTACATGTAATTTATATACAGAAGATTGCAGAATCAAAGAAAGTGCATGTACTATTCTTAAGCTATTACATTCAATAAAAAGGGTTTTCAGCACTATAGGAGAGTAGATGGAATGGATGGAGCTTCATAAACCTGACATTGAGGAGAGTAGTTGAATATCTGTGAGTATAAGTAAGCAACCAAGAAAGTCTTTATTTTCAGATCTACAACATCTATGAGTTCCAAGCAAGAGAAGGTCGAGTCAATTTAAGTACATCCATAAAATATAAAGAAAAGAAAGAAGAGGGTAGCATACTCAGCTGTTATAACATATCTCAGCAGATCAATTTTCTTTCTCTTGCTTAAAAACTTTCATTTTGTTAATGCAAAGTACAGTAATGAGATGAGCACATCAATACTTAGTTAAATAGGGAAATGAACGAGTAAAATCTAGAGGGAAACATAGTACTTACTTGTACAAGATGAATGCAAAAGGAAATCAAGATGTAGGAGCTGCAATGTAAATCAATGATAGCATCATCAAAAGGTGGATCGGTTCAGAGATAGGGATCAGCACAGTAAAAGGAGGTGGGTTTGAGATGAGGATTAGGAAACTAAAATGTTTTTGGAAACTCTTTTTTTTATTTGTTTTCTATTTGTATTTGGGATGGGCCGAGTTTGGTGAATAGTGCTAGGCTAAATTTTTATTGTATGATGGATTGGTCCATTATTGGATGATTATTAATAACATATAAAATTAATCCAAAAAAAATATTGAATTACTGAGTCTACTAAAATAATGAAATAAAAGAATATCCTTAAATGATGAGGACTCACTACTAATCTACTACTTCTGGCTAAATCTAAATCTATCTATACACAGTAGAGAACCTTACCGTTTAAACCTATGATATGAGACATCATAACAGAAAGAAAGAGTATGCATCAATACGTGGAATATAGTGGTATGCTAGATGAGGTAAGGCTGGATGCAAGGGTTCATATGCATGAATAATAACTGACTGTATGATATAGAGTAACTAAACATAAGAGTACATGGATAACTGATATTGCTATAAATATTGAGTATCCACTAATGTGTATATAAATAAATACTGAGACTAAGCTTGTCTAAACATATGTCCTGAGTTCTGATACTGAGTAACTGATATCTAAAGTTAAGGATAACTAATTTATTGATATTGGTTGACTGTATTTCACAGTCGTGATTCTGTAGAACTGAACTGAGTTCTATTCTGAAGACTGAAACTGAGACTATGGGAGGTAATCATCTAACCGACATGCCCCAAATGAGATAACTGAGTTGGGGTCCAACCTGTGACCCTAGTTGGAAGGGTGTCAGTACCGTACCATGGGTAAAGACTCTTAAAAGTTGCCTTAATCTGGAAGTTACTCTAATGAGAATGGTGGAACCCTAATCTAGTAAGTTAAAACACCTCATCAACCTTCAACTGGAAGGTTTGATCTCTCAACCAACGCTGTCTACGTAGTTCTGGAACACAAGGAGTGCTTCTAGAGATCACACTTTTTACTGGCAGGTGAACCCCCATCCTTGGGTTCACTCGGTGCTGAATCCTACTCCCAACTGAAAGACATTGAACTGAGCATACTAAACTGGACTGGACTAATACTGAGCTTACTGAGTTTTCCGGACTTCAGTAACTGACTGATATCTACAGAGTTCTCTAATTGACTGAGAGTACAATGTACACTCATCCATAGTTCACTCATAGAGGCATGTAATCAAACACTTGTAATGTATCTAATTATACATAAATGGGGAATACATGCTATCATGTTATAATGACACTATTTCATTCACATAGGAATTTTATCAAACAAATAGGGAGCATGCTTAGGTTATACAATAATCAAAACATATAGTCATCATGGCTACATCAATCAACTAGCAAATTAAAGGTTTTATCATAAAGATCATGTAATTCAATGCGTACAATGATTAATTTCATAAAAGCATGTAATTTAATCATGGACTAAAATCCAACAATAACATAAACATGAATTCAATTCAATTCAAGCATGGAAGTTCATAATTCAACAATCTTGTATTTTGAATATAGATTTGTAGACTTATGGGTGAAAGGAACCCATAGATGAACACCTAACATACCTAACGTTATTAGTTCTTAAAGGTTCTTGAAGATCAAATGTGAGTGAAGATCCATAAGGAACAATGTGAGTGATGATCAAATTAATTTGAAATGATAGATACAAATTAAATTCAAACAAATTATGCAAAAAGATAAAAAGGGGGAGATAGGTTCCTACACTAGTATTTCTTTTTTAGATTTTTCTAGTATAAATTCGGGGCTATGAATAATTAGTGTTTAACAATCAAGCATGGATCATTGGATTATGCATTACTAAGGAAGTGACATGTGAGAGTTAGTAATCAACATCAATTTAGTCAGTCAAATATGTGTAGGCTTGGTTATAGATTTTGATGCTAGTCTTTCAACAAAACACAAAACTTTAACCCATTGATTCTTTCGAATACCTAATAGGTGGGTTCAATAATTTGTAACCACAACCTCAATATAAGAATCCCTATTTCTAGGATAATATACATGGTATAGTCAACCACACATTTACCCTTATATCTAAGATAGTGAAAAATTAGCAAACTACATACATAATTTTCTATCATTACTTTGGTTTCCACATCCCTCTTTCAAGGATGCTATGGATTCCTAAACTTCACCCAAAACCCTTTTTTCGATGATGTCCTTGAGATTTCTAGATCTTGGACCTTTCACTCATTAAACCATTGTGGGTATTTGCAGCTTTCACCCGTCAAATCCCAACCAAATTAGCATAGAAATGATAAAACCCATAAACATAAATTACCAAATAGATGCTAACAAAAACAACCCACACATATTTTAACCCCTATTCACACATAACCCCAAGAGGGAGATTTAGCTATACATAAGATTAATAAGCATAGATATACCTATAATCTCCATTGAAATGAATTATTGAAGATTTAACCGAATGTTACTTCAAACTTGGCTCTCCCACAATATCAATAATGGTAGTGAGCAAATTTTCCACTTAGAAAGTCTCCAATGTATTCTTCACCAAAAATTTACACAATATTTTCTTCTCAAAAAATGGAGGTTATGGAGTCAAGAGCTAAAATCTAAAAGTTGGGAAAGATGGAATATAATTCCATGAGGTTAGCATTTGAGTCTTTTGTCAAAATTGGGAACATCCATGTGCATTTCTAGTTTTTCCACTGTGCTGCTTTTTTATGCTTGGTCGTGGTCACGCTAGTCTGGCCGCGACCACGGTTAACTTCTATGAGCGCAGTTGATTAACTTCTACATGACTATCATGACTGTGGTTAGTAGACCCCGACCATGGAACTTAAGGCCAGTTCCTGCTCCAAGTCTTTAGCTGGACTTTCCTGCTCTCTTTTGACCCATTCAAGCTCAAATCCATATCTTTCTAGCCTTCCTACTCTATACTTGAAAAGAGTGGATATTAGTGCATTTACTCATAAATATGTCTTACTAATTCTTTCAAACCAAGGTACTGTATATGATTGTTAAGTAAGAATGAGTGGTAAAATCACCGCTCATCAATGACCTAGGTGGATCCTAGGGTACAAATTAGTGTAACACTCATACACTATCATACATTTGACTCAAGTAAGTTATATCAATCATATCCCAAAATATTTTGAACATTGGATTTGTAGAGGTTTTGTAGATGACTTTGGACTTGGGTATATGGTCTAGATTGTTGTCATTAATTAAATGTTAGATAAATTGTCTAAGTATTGACTATTAGCTTTATTTTTCTGCTACTTTGATATTCGGTTGGAGTTCATCTGATAATTTTTCATTGACTAGATGGTTAGGTTGGGTTGAGGAGGAGATCTTAGGTCCAAGTTAGGCTTGATATACCCACACAACATGGCTTATTTTGGGTAAATGTCATCAACCATAGCTCTGCCTTTTTCCATGATTGGTCTTCCAAAAATAATAGGCATCTCGGTGTCAACCTCACATTCCAAGATGACAAAATCAATTGGGAAAATGAATTTGTACACCCTAACGATCACATCAAAATAGATTACCAAAGTCTTCTTCACTGTTTCGTCAACATCAATAGTCGCATCAATGTTATTTTTGGAAGTTTCAATCCTAGTTGCTTGAAGATGGCCAACAACATCAAATTAATGTTGGCTTCTAAATCACATAAGGCTCAGGAAAATCTTTATGACCCGATAGTACATAGTATAGTGAATTCTCTGGGGTCACTTTTATCTATGACAAAGACCTAGTTGTGACTACACTGCAGTGTTACCCACCCACAACATCCTCATAAGTTTCTCCTTTCTTCCTCGTGACCAACTATTTCATGAACATGGCGTATCCAGGCATCTTCTCTAACATATCAAGAAGAGGTATCTTCAAGCCTATTTCTATCATCATCTCAATAAATCCCTTGAAATTACCTTTATCTTTCTTCTGCACCAGTCGCTGAGGAAAAGGTAGGAATGGTGTTAGAATCTTTCTGGATTCTGGGTCAATGACCGAACCCTTACCTTTATCTTTAGCAACTGTACCTCTATCACCTGTTACCTTTTTAGACATAGCAGTAGGTGCCTCATCTTTTGCATCATCTATAATAGGTAGTTGGGGTGCATAGTATTGATACCACTCCTTATGGTAATAGCAAGTACGTGACCATTATATTTTGGAATTTTCACTATGTTGCTCGAAAGGGTACCTGGCTACCTCTGGTTTAGAGTTGCTGACATCTTCCCAGAGCTACAACTGCTTAATGGTAGTGGCATGTGACTCAACCTTCTGGGTCAACCCTGAAATATCATCCTTAACCTCCCTGATGCTAGTTTACTAATTTTCTTGACCCTTCAAAAACTTATCCAGCATCTCCTCCATTCTGGATCTACATCGCGTCTACCAGGTGGAACGTATCTATCTCTTCTCTCTCTATAGTCATCTTTCTTCCTCCAGTCACCATCTTGATCTGTTTTACGGTCTCTATACTGATTATAGTAGTTACAACCTTAGTTCCCTCGACCGTTGTCTTCGAAACCTTCAATCTAATAATCTAGATAGTTAGCTTCCTCTTCTAATTCTGACTTTTAAATTTTGGAAATTGTCCCAAGTGATGGTACTATGTTCACTTTCATATAACTAGCCTCTATAAACTGCTTAGCTAGCACCCCTAAATCGGTGCTTAGTAATGCAATTTCTTGCTCTACTGTATCATCAGCTGCTCTCTGGTCACATGAAGCACCTATAACATAAGCACCAAATCCCGTTTTATCCTCCCAAGTTTTCCACCCTCAGTTTGTGAGTGAGATCTGATCTAACATCTCTGAAGCTGTCTCCCAACATAGTCTCATGAAATCTCCTCTAGAGATGGTGTCTGCCATGGCTCATGAACTGATGGTCAGGTCTTTGTATAATATTTCTGATAAGATTTTCCCTATCAACTAATGATTTAGCAAAAATCTCATCTTCTTCTTAAACCTAAAGCAAGCCTCTTACATGGACTCTGACTGCAACTACCTAAAATTATAAATTTTGTCCTTAAACTTCAAGATCCTTAATAGAGGAAAGAACTTTTTAAGAATTTCCTGCGTAACTCATTCCAAGTCGTGATAGAGCCTCCTCATAATTCCCCTAACCATAAAGATGCTTCGCCTGTAAGTGAGAAAAAGAAAATCCTCAGTCGAAGTACTTCCTCATTTACCTCTAGATTGGTATGCTTCTGTTGGTCTCCATCTTCTTATTCTTTTCACCCCTCTTGGGTGTGGCTTTTCCAGGGCAACAGATTTTTTGACTTTATCCATTTCAGGCTCATTAATTTGCATTATATCGGGCTGTGGCGGTGGTGGCTTAGGCAGCCCAATGAGGTAGTCCGAAGAGGTCCTTTATGGATTAACCACCCCACACTTATCCTCTTCAATAATATTAATTATGCATAAGTCTTTATAGTGGGATAGTGTTTTATATGATTTATAAACCATAAAAACTGTCTCCTCATCCTCCAACATTATTTTGAGCGTACCCTCTCTTACATCAATCAACGACTCTTTCATTTCTATGAATGGACTCCCAAAGATGATTGGTACCTATTCTTCTTCCTAAAAATCTTACATAATAAAGTCATCAGGAATAATAAATTTACCAAAATATTTTAGGACATTCTCTATCACTCTTTCGGGATGGGCTATGGTCATCTTTGCCAGTTGCAGTAGAACAGAGCTTGATCTAGGTTTCCCCAAACACAATTTTTTGAACAAAGGTAGGGGCATCAAGTTGATACTTTCCCCTATATCACTAAGTGATTGCACCACCTCACTGTTTATAACCTTAATGGGGAGAGTAAACTTCCCTATGTCCTTAAGCTTTTTGGGCATCTTTTGAGACCATAAAACTAGACTCCTCAGTGAGTACTATCGCTTCTACATCCTGCAATTTAACATTATTAGCCACCACATCCCGCAAGTACTTAGCGTACTTGGGCATACTTTGCAAAACATCTAATAAAGGAAGCTTAATATGGAGTACTTTGAACGTGTCAAAGAACTTCTTGAAACACACATCCTCTTTTGTCTTTATATGCTTTTACAGAAATGGTAACTGTGGGTCCTTCTTCACTTCTTTTGAGTACACAGACTTCCTCAAATTCTCAACAACATTTTTGGATACCTTTTGGGGAGTCTAATCAGCATCTACCTCCTTAGTTTCCGTTGGAAGTTCTCCATGAAGCTCTTTACCACTACTCACAGTGATTGCCATTACTTGTTTTGGATTTTCTGTATCTGTTGGAAAACTACCTTGAGGCTTGGTATTCAGTTCCCATTGTAACTGCCCCAACTGTAACTCTAAGCTTTTCTGTGTCGCTTGTTATTTTTTTAAATCAGCTGCCAACTATGTCCTCGAATATTCTTCATTATCTTTTCCAAGTTGCTAATTGACTAATTTAGTTGATCCTGTTATTGCTAAAATTGTTGTGGCTACTGGGCGTTCCCCAATTGTTTTAGTGGATGATATTTTAACTTTATGTTGTATGCATTACCATAATTAGGCCTCAAAATATTTCATACATATATCGCAGATTTTAGATTTGATGTACACATAGCAGCTGTATGGCACCTATTTCCACAGACTTCACACTAACCTACAACCTATTAGATTGCATTGACTATGACCACAATTGTGCAGCTCCCAATTTCAGTCTACTAAATTGAGTGTTTATAATATTTTGCAATGCTGCAACCTAAGCTGATAAAGCAGTGCATTAGTCAACCTCAACAAACCTACAACATTCTTGGTGGCACTCCTAGAATCACTATACCACTCTATATTCCCTTGAGCAATGTGTTTTTTCAAGGTGTACAGCTCATCATAAGTCATCTCAAGATCTTGACCACCTACAGCTGAATTTAGCAATATTTTTGTATTATGATCAAGAGCCTCTACAAAAGTATGTGAAAGAACCTCATTGGACTATTGATGGTGTGGATAGTCCCAATAAATACCTTGAAGCACTCCCAAGAATGGTATAGATTCTCATCTTGATTTATCTTGAAGCACACTATCTCACTACAAACTCTCGCAGTCTTGCCAGACGGGAAAAATCATATAAGGAATTTTTGAGTTATGTCATCCCATGATATGATTGAATTTTCCAGCTCTGCATTCAACAACTTTTTTGCTTCCCCCAACAGTGAAAAGGGGAAAAGCGTCATCCTCACATAATATTCATTCACACTTGTGGGAATGAATGTATCACTTATTTCAAGAAAATTTTGCATGTGGACCTATGGATCTTCATGTGAAAGCCCTGTGAACTGTCAACTGCTAATCAGAACTTGTACCATATTTTTTTTAAGTTCAAATTGGCCTCCAGCTGTTGGCTTCTTAAATAGGGAGGTCAAATTGGTTGGAAGTGGGATTTCCACTTCTCTAACTATCCTATGGGCTTCTTGTTCTTTATCAATTGGAGTAGGATCTTCTTAGATTTACAAAATTTGGGGGAGAAGGATTGTTTCTCTCCATTTTTTACGAAAGCATTGTTTGGGTTCGGGACTTGGTTCAACCAAATTCTTATACCTTTCCAGCTTACTACTTTGAAACCTATTTCTTGCAAGTACAAAACCAAGACCAAGCATAAAAATCACCAAATAAATCTAAAATACAAAACTAAAAATAAAATAGTTGCTAATTTACAAGTTCCCAGCAATGGCACCAAAAACTTGATAGCGCACACGCAAGTGTACATTGTATAACAAGTAGTAAAGTGCCTTAAATAATGCCAAGTATTGATCCTATATGGACTTGATTTAACAACGATTCAATTTCAATTCACTGTTTAGATTCAATTTGTGCAAGAGTAACTAAAAGAGAGTTTGTAATTTGTAACTACTGAATGGATGTTTTCAATAACTTTGCATCTATAGAGTATTTCCTCTTCAACCCTAATCTCATTGCCGACTAATACTAAATTCATCACCGTCCATTATGGCCACCATACCCAGTGGGGATATCCTAACGGATAAAAGTAACAGTAGGAGTATTGAAGAAAGTAATCAAAATATTCAAAAAGATGATTGTAGTTCGAAGTATGGAGATCTATTCAACTCTAAAGTGGTCGATACTAATAATATTAGGGTTTCTACTAAGCCTATTATTATGTTGCATGGAGATCCTACAATTACATATAAATCATTCGAACTGCGGAATCTGATCATGCAAGACAATTTATGATATGCTATCATTGGTAAATTCTCATATGGTAAGCCATATATTGAAATTCTTCTTAAAACCATTCCAGCTCAATAAAGAATCAAAGGTCAATGTACTATTGGATTTTTGGATGATGGGCATATATTATTAAGGTTGGAAATGTTTGAGGATTATGTTCAATTACTATCGACTGTAGCTATTTACATTGGATCAATGGATAAATACTGGAAGATGAGGACATTGAAATTGGATCCATGCTTTGAACCAGATATTGAAACCACGGTGCTAGTATCTAGGATCTCAATTCAAGATTTACCCTCGATTTTTTTGCAAGAGATTCAATATTTTCTATTTTGTTTGTAGTTGGTAAACCGTTTACAGTTGATATGGAAACTAAAAAACACACTAGACCCAGTTGTGCATGAGTAAAAGTAGAGGTGGATTTACTAGCAAAATTACCTTAAAAGATTTGAATTAATGAAAAAAATGAAGTTAGATGTGAAACCAAATACAAATGGGTCCAAATTCAGTATGATTACATGCCGAAGTATTGAACAGAATGTTGTTTATAGGGACATGATGAACAAAGCTATATAACAAACATCCTGAATTATATGACAAACATAAGGAGGAAAAAAAGGAGGCAAAATCAAAGATGAATAAAAAAGAGAATAACACATAAAGGAAGCAAGTACATAATCAACAAGAGGAAAGAAGAGAAAGCACTAATAATTTTTAGTGTCTCACAAGGAAATATAGATATAGGAGAAATAGATTTGGTCATATATTGGGAGAGGTCAATGGGAATAGAGAAACAGAGTTGGAGATGTCAAATACATTTAAAGCTTTAGAAGATGCATACAATAAGAATAAAGACAACAAAATAATGCAGGAAAAGTTGAAACTGATAAACAAGAAGGTGGAGATAGGATAAGCACAAAAGATTGGGTTACTAGAAGTTTTGGTAAAGGTACAAAAGTTAGTCAACAGGTTCAAGCACCAGCAGGAAAGATAATAAATTAGCAGGCAATAGATATTAATTCAAATCGGAAAGGAGTAAAGAATAGTGGTGAAGTTCAAACAAGTTTAGAGAAAGAGAGTAAGTGAAGCAAAGTCATAGATTAGAGTTATGATAGAAGTAAGGAGAACACAACACAAAATGCAGTTCACTATGTACAGTATGAAGAGGATAAGTATAGTTTAGATAGGGAAAGTATAGCCAATATAGCTGACAAAATATAACTGCAGGTGTATGATGCAGAGTAGAAGTAGTTGATGGGATCACACCCATAGCAATGCAGGTTCAAAATTTGTTGGAAATTAGTAATCAAACAAAGGCAGATCTTGGTGAGAATGCCTTGGAAGAAAATATCAATTAGGTGGATAAGGCAGCAGATCTGTCACCTAAATAATAAGAGGCTTTGAAAGAGAAGCAAGGAGGAATAAAAAAGAAGAAAAAGAGTGGTAATACAAGTGTAACAGAGGAAAAATCATCAACAATGCATACAAGGAATCATACAGCTAAATCAAAGTCCAAGTGAATGCATTGATTTGGAATATAAGGTCAGTTAACACCCAACAGGCCTTTACTAGACTAATAACAATTCAAAGAAGATACCATTTTTACTTTATTGGACTCATGGAACCATTTTAAGATGGTCACCATATTAAGGAGTACAGAAGAAGGTTAGGTATGAAACATATTATATTAAATGTATCCAAAAAAATTTGGGTTTATCAGAAGAGAATGTGGAATATAGTGTTGTGAAAGATGAAGAGAAGTAATTAACTCTGACAGTTGCCAATTAAAATGCAGGTATTTCATTTTTGGTTACTTTAGTGTATGTTAAATGGAATAAAAATGAGACATTAGTACTATGGGATTCATTAATTGATCTATCTGATACTTATCAATTGCATTGGATAATAGGAGGGGATTTCAATTTAATAAAAAGTGTGGAAGAAAAGTTGGGTGGGATACCTATTACATTTAATGAAACTCATGACATTAATCAGTGGATCAGTTTATGTAATAGGGAAGAAGTCTAGTTTAAGGGAAGTAAATTCACTTGGTGGAATGGGATAACAAATGACGACAACATATTCAAGAGATTAGATAGGATTTTGTGCAATGATTGGCTATAAAATATTTTTCAGATGATGGAGTAAAGAGCATTTTGCTTATATCTTTTAGGAAATTGCAACTCTGGAAGATATTATCAGGGTAAGATAAACACAATTTGTGGAGAATCTTAGTAGAGTAAATATAGCTAACATATTTAAGGCTCATGCTGAACTGAACATACATTGAAGAGGGAAGAAGATTTTTTGAGATAGAAAGTTGGGTATGAATAGTTCAAGGAAGGTGAGAGGAATACTAAATTCTTTCACACTATTGTTAATTGAATGAGAAGCAGGCTCACGAAAACTAGAAATTCAGAATGAAAATGGTAAATGGGTGGAAGAAATACAGGACATATCAGAGGATGAAGTTAATTTTTTCTAGAACCAGTTTACCAAACAAAAAGATGCAGAAAATTTCAGCATTCTGGCGGAAATACCAAAGTTGGTGACTAAAGAATAGAACAAAGATATAATGAGAATACCAGATAAGGATGAGATCAAAGAACCTGTGATTAGATTGAATAGAAATAGTGCAAAAGGTTCAGATGGGATGACGGGGGCATTTTACCAAGATGCATGGGATTTATTAAGCAGGACATTCACAAAATGGTAACAACTTTCTTTTGTGGATTTCAACTTCCTAGATACATTACACATAGAAATTTGGTGTTGTTACCAAAGAAGTTAGTACTGAACAATTTTTCTGACATAAGTCCTATTTCTCTTAGTAACTTTTTCAATAAGATTTTTTCAAGAATTGTTCATAAGAGGATTTAAGGAGTTTTACCATAATTAATTTCACCAGAACAGGTAGGTTTTGTTCAGGGAAGGAGTATTGTTGAAAATGTCCAGGTAGTTCAGGAAATTGTATCAAAAATAGATTCTTTCCCTTAGAGTTGAGAGAAGCCAAGGTGTTAGTGTTTATAAATCTCAGCCAGGGAAGTATTAGTATGAAAGAGTATTCCCTCAATTTTACTCAGATATCCAGGTATTCTCTCCATGTAGTAGCAGACAGTAGGTCCAGAATGAGCAAGTTTGTATCTGGGGTATCAGCTAGTGTAGTTAAGGAGTATAGAACTGTGATGTTGATTAAGCAGATAGACATATCCAGGATCATGGTCCATGCTCAATAGATAGAGGAGGATAAGAATAGAGAGAGAGAGAGAGGTAGAACACAAAGTCTAGAATAGTTAGCTTGAATTTCAATCAGCATAAGTCAAAGGGCGGTAACCATTCCTAGTTTCATCCAAAATCTTCAGTTCCAGGTCCATACTCATCCAGTGCTCTAGTACCTAAGTTCAAAAATAGTAACATTGATAGGGAACCAGGCTCTAAACCTCAGGGAAGTGTCAACAGTGCTCGAATAAATCCTTTTTATCAGTAATATGGTAAGAACCATCAGGGTGTCTACAGAGCTGGCAGTGATATTTGTTTTAGGTGTGGCAAGCCAGGCCATAGATTCAGAGATTATCCTCAGTCAGGTTCTCAGGGTTAGCATACTCTTTCTTCAGCTTAGTCAGGTCGCTCGAATCAGAAGGGTGTCGATTTTAGTGCCACCAGTGGGCAACGCAAAAACAGGCTTTATATGCTTCAATGTAGATAAGATCAAGAAATTTCTCCTGATGTGGTCACTGGTATGTTAAAGATCTTTCATTTATCCAGGAGCTTTTCTATCTTTTGTAACTCTTTGCATGACAGTCAACTTTAAGTTAGACAATAAATATTAGCCGGACCTTTCTTAGTGCTTACCTTAGTTGATAAATCCATTCAAGCCAGATGAGTATATATAAATTGCTTGATTACAGTATTTAAGAAAATCCCCTCAGCTAATTTCAGTAATAGAGTCGTTCTATTTCAGTTTCCTGATGGACCAATCATTGAATGAAGGGGTAGTTCCTCTGTTTTAGTTGATCTAAGTTTGAATCTCTAGATTGAACTAATAGAAAGAAAAGTTGAGAATTCTAAGTTAGTAAGTGTTTAGGTTGCTAAATAATGATTTTTTGGGCAATAGAAACCTAAGAATCATGTATCAGAAGGAAGTACTAGAAGTGGACCTTACATTATCAGGAGTAGTCCTTCAGAATAAGTTTATTGTTTACGAGTATTGTCATATCTCAGACTCTGGAGTAAAGTGGTTTCATCTTGATTTAGAGTTTATTAAGTAACTCACGGTCTTAGAATAAAGACTTTAAGCTAAGAGGGAGATGGGAGAACAAGTAACCAAGTGAGTCTTTCAGATTTTTGTGGTAATGCTAGTATGTGTAGAAAAGTAGTGGGAGAGGTTAATGCCCAACCTGTCCTTATATTAGTGCAAAGTTTTGCACTTCAACTATCATGATATCTACTCATGCAGTATATGTTAGCTATATGATCCAAGACTATATTCATGCACATCAACGAATATCATGTATGCTTATAGTTCCTAGTATAAGGAGTTCCAGTTCACTCAGTGTTTTGAATCATGTTCCATGAAAACAAAAACTCCAAACTTAGGTCATGCATCTCATGACTAATGTAGTCATGCTTTATAGTGTGCTCAGTTCAGCATTCAGTTCCAGACTATGTCTAATTTCAGGTTTTCTTGACCAACCATACAGTTATTAGTTATTCAGTTGTCAGTATCTAAGCATTTCAGAATTATTCTATGCTCTTAGTCTTGAATTCCTATATAATACCATTTTCATGAAATTCATGCTCAATTACCTCATGTTCCTCAGTCAACCCTTACCTCAGATGCATAGTACTCTATAGTTTTAGTCCAGTTATTGAGGTTAAGTACAATTCAATATTACATGACCAACATCTTGCTATCAGTCATCGAGTTAATCAAATAAGTTCATATGTTTATGCATTCCTACTTAGTGCCCATGCAAAAAATTTCAGTAGCCCTAAGTGAAATGCGATTTTGAAGTAAAAATTATAGTTTAGGGAATAGTTGAGAAATATGGGTAAGATAGAAACCTAGTAGTTTTAGTGTATGAGGCTTAGTAACTCTATCTTAGATGATATTTCATAGGCCTTGCCCCATATTACAGAATTATAGCCATGATGCAATTTGTTAGCAAGATATTGTATTCAGACCATGCCAAGATTTCCTTGCTCCCTAAAGTTAGTAGAACTTTATAGAAAGAGTGTCAAGAAAAGCTTCAGTTATGTATAAATTTTTAGTGTGAGATAGTCCGTATAGATATCAATTCAGTTTAGTAGTCAGGCGAATAAGTTCGTATATTTTCAAATCTTTCCTTCTAGTCGTACTATCTGAAGTCTCATGAATGTAACCATTCCAAGATAGAGCAACCAGGTAGTTGAGTATCCAGCCCTGTTTATATGTCCTGCCTTAATTTTTGATCCCAAATATTCAGTCACAAATCAGTTTATAGGTGCCCCGTGTATCGTCTCTTTTTTCTCAGAATCCTAGCCAAGTCAGCATTCTTTGGGGGACATAATGTCCCAGGGGGGAGATGTACTATAAACCCCCCGAGTTTTCATGACCTAAGCCTTCTATGATCTTTTTAAATGACGAATCTATTTTGGAGTAGTGAGTACTCCCAAGTTAACCCTCAAGTCCCAATCTCAATCATAAACCATGTATTCAAGTAATAAGTTCAGTTAATGATATTCAGTTCATGTATCATGTTTCAGGCTCAGTTCTGTTCTCATATTCCCATTCATGCATGCTCAGTAAATGATCTCGAGTAGAGATCGGTGTCTGTATTCTTGAAAATCTCTCTCGTGAAGGGGGTGAAGAGGTTCAACAATAAGGAAAAGCTCATCCCCAATACGTCGATCCTTACAAAATTCTCAGTCATTTTGGAAAGGTAGATTACGAGATCGAGTTGCCTTCAGATATAACTTAAGTACATCGAGTATTCTATGTCTCCTTTCTAAATAAATGCATTGGTGACCCAACAGTCATAGTTCCTTTAGAGCATGTAAATATTCAGAATGATCTCTCTTTCAAAGAGGTTCCAGTCTAGATCCGTGATGATCAGATTCACAGACTGAGGGACAAAGAAGTTCCCTTGGTCAAAGTTCTTTGGAAAAATTATTCAATTGAGAAAGCTACTTGGGAAGTAGAAATAGATATACAGACCAAGTATCTTCACCTATTCTACGCAACCTCATATCTAGCTTAAGGCAAAAATATTCCTTAACTTTACTCAGTTCTATGTTCATCTATAATTATAATTGGTATCCATTACCATTGCATATTCAGTCATGCATTCATGAATCAGTTCAGTCATGTACTCATGCATCAGATATAGATGTTCAGTATGAAAACCCATCTTGTCAGTAGCTTCAGTCATAAATTCCATGCATCAGATATGCATGTTTAGTGTAAAAGCCTGTTTGTCAGTAGTTCAGTCATGTAGTCATGCATCAGATATGCATGTTCAATGTGTAAACTCAGTCTATCAGTGTCTCAACTTAATCAGTCTCATTCGAGGATGAATGCTCCCAAGGGGGAGATATTGTAATATCCCATATTTTAAAAGCTTAACTTAACTATCAGTTCATGAGTCATCCTATATAAATTTTTTGAAATACTCAGTATTTTTCTATTTAGAGCCTGCTATTACGTAGGAAATTCAGTTAGCTTTCCAATGATATAAAATTAACCTGAATCCGATAATCGGGTAAAAAGTTAAGGCTATTTTAAGTTTCAGTTATTAAACACCGTCATTTAGGCCAGTAGCGCATTGTGGAGTATGTCAAAATGGCAATTGTTAGTTTCCAATAAAGTACCTCGATACCAACGCATTGCGTAATAAATTATTTTCACAATTGTCTATTTCCAATGTACCAACGCGATTCCATTGAGTGGCGATGAAATTCTAGGTCCCAACCAAAGTGGCAACGCGATACCACCGCATCACGCCACCATGCGTTTTACCAGTTGGCAATTACTAGAGACACGACGTGATAACACCGCGTCGCACCAGGGGCCTATTTAGGAAAATTTTGACAAAAATTAAATGTTTTGTCAAGGGTTAAAACAACCTTTTTCCATAATTTTAACACACCCAGATACGGGATTTAATCCATAAAAACATTTTATGTCATTACTCACTCAATTCATCCCCAAATTAAAAGCATTCTCTCAAAACTACAAACCCTAGCTTCAAGAAACGAAGACTAAACTCAAGAATTTCTTCAAGAACTTTAAGAACTAATAACCCAAGGTATGTTAGGTGTTCATCTATGGATTCCTTTTACCCATAGATCTACGAATCCATTTTCAAAATACAAGATTGTTGAATTCCGAACTTCCATGCTTGAATTGAATTGAATTCATGTTCATGTTATTGTTGGGTTTTAGTCCATGATTAAATTATATGCTTTTATGAAATTAATCATTGTATGCGTTGAATTACATGATCTTTATGATAAAATCATCAATTTACAAGTTTATTGATGTATCCATGATGACTATATGTTTTGATTATTGTATAACCTAAGCATGATCCCCATTTGTTTGATAAAGTGCCTATGTGAATGAAATAGTGCCATTATAGCATGATAGCATGTATTTCCCATTCATGTATAAGTAGATGCATTACAAGTGTTTTATTAAATGCCTCTATGAGTGAACTATGGACAAGTGTACATTGTTATGATTTTCAAGAGTATATTATGTTTTATTTTTTTATGCTATCGAGTCCTAGGGGTATTTAATACCCGACAATTTAGCAGTTTGCTTAGAGCCAGTGTCAGTTACATAATCTCAGTCATGTCATGATTAGTTGTACTCTCAATCAATTATAGAACTCTGTAGATCTCAGTCAGTTACTGAACTTAAGAAAACTCAGTAAGCTTAGTATCAGTCCAGTTCAGTATACTCAGTTCAATGTCTTTCAGTTGGGAGTAGGATTCAGGACCGAGTGAACCAAAGGATGGGGGTTCACCTTCCAGTAAAGAGTTGATCTATAGAAGTAATCCTTGTATTCCAAAACTACGTAGCCAGTGTTGGTTGAGACAACAAACCTGCCAATTGAGGGTTGATGAGGTTTTTTAACCTGCCAGATAAGGGTCCCACTATTCTCATTAGAGTACCTTCCAGATGAGGGAAACTCTTAAGTGTCTTTACCCGTGCCACGGTACTGACACCCTTCCAACTGAGGTCACAGGTTGGACCCCAACTCAGTTATCTTATTTGGGGCATATCGGTTAGATGATTACCTCTCATAGTCTCAGTTTTAGTCTTTAGAATAGAACTCAGTTCAATTCTACATAATCAGGACTATGAGATATAGTCAACCAATATCAGTAAATCAGTTATCACTACCTTCCGATATCAGTTACTTAGTATCAGAACTTAGGACTTAGCTTCAGACAAGCTTAGTCTCAGTATTTATTTATATACACATTAGTTCATACTAAGTATTTACAGCAGTATCAGTCATCTATGTACTCTTATATTCAGTTACTCTATATCATACGGTCAATTATTGTTCATGCATATGAACCCTTGCATCCATCCTTACCTCATCTAGCATACCACTATATTCCACGTACTGATGCATACTCTTTCTTTCTTGTATGATGTCTCATATCATAGGATCGATCGATAAGGTTCTCTACCGCGCATAGATAGATTTAGATTCAGCCACAAGTAGTAGATTAGTAGTGATTCCTCATCATTTGAGGATATTCTTTTATTTTATTATTTTAGTAGACTCAGTATTTTAGTATTTTTTTGGGTTAATTTTATATATTATTAATAATCATCTAATAATGGACCAATCCATCAAACAATAAAAATTCAACCTAGCACTATTCACCAGACTCGGCCCAACCTAAATATAAATAAAAAACAAATAAAAAAGAAGGGTTTCCAAAAACATTTTAGTTTCCTAATCCTCATCTCAAACCCACCGCCTTTTACTCTACTGTTCCCTTTCTCTGAATCGATCCACCTTTTGATGATACTATGATTAATTTACATTGCAGCTCTTACATCTTGATTTCCTTTTGCATTCAGCTTGCACAAGTAAGTACTATGTTTCCCTCTAGCTTTTACTCATTCATTTTCCTATTTAACTAAATACTGATGCTCTCATCTCATTACTGTACTTTGCATTAACAAAATAAAAGTTTTAAGCAAGTGAGAGAAAATTGATCTGCTGAGATTTGTTATAATAGCTGAGTATGCTACCCTCTTCTTGCTTTGCTTTATATTTTCTGGATGTACTTAAATTGACTCGACCTTCTCTTGCTTGGAACCCATAGATGTTCTAGATCTGGAGATAGAGACTTGCTTGGTTGCTTGCTTGTACTTGCAGATATTTAACTACTCTCCTCAATGTCAGGTTTATGAAGCTCCATCCATTCCATCTACTCTCCCAGAGTGCTGAAAACTCATTTTGTTGAATGTAATATCTTAAGAATAGTACATGTACTTTCTATATTCTGCAATCTTCTGTATATAAATTATATGTAAATTCTTAAGCTTGAAAGTCCTTATACCCTCATCATTTAGCTGGTATGATCCTTAAGTATGAACTCTTCCATTTTTCTCTATTTAATATGGATTTACCTCTTTCTTCTAATTGTTGGTAACTTATGATGGTTAAAGCACCTGGGTCAATTGCTAAGTTGGCTAGATGATCAGCTAGTTCGTTGCCCTCCCTTTAAATATGTTGATAGTGCACTTTCTTGTTTTGCATGAACTTGTGTATCTGCTTGACTGTATTTTCTATGTTCTATGGGAAATGCCATTTATTTGTCAACACCTTCTACATGAGTAATGAATCCATCTGAATGATAATCTAATTATGCTGTTTTTGTGAACAATATTTAGCTGCATATAAGATTGCATTAGGCTCTGCTTGCATATTATATGCATAGTGTTGTGGTTCTCCCTTAGCATATATGACATCTCCATTAATCTTATCCTTCAAACTAAATGCATAAGAGTTACCTCCTTCCTCCCCTCTCACAGCTTCATTTGTGCTATATTTGACACGACCCTCCTCTGGTGCCTTCCAAAGTACTGTAATAGCCTTCACTTTTTTTTTCAGCTTGCCAAATTCTCCAATTATATAAGGCCATTCTAATGGAAATTCCAGTGCTGGCTTTCTGACCTTCCAAAGCATTCTAAGATTCCTTGTAGCATTATATATAACCCTCAATCTTGTAGTTTCCTTATCCTCATATTTCTCCCTGTTCCTTCTCCCCCACAACTCCCATAGATTCATGCTAGAACAACAAACTAGTAAGGATATTTTGTCCCTTTTACTTCTATATTCCACCATCTCAAAATTGATCCCCTCAGAGTTAAATTGTGAATATGAATCTATATGAAAGAAGAAAAGTAAGACCAATTCTTGTTAGCATAAAAAGAGTTCCTGAAGATATGAGAGATTGTCTCTACTTATGGATCAGCACAACACCAGTACTTAGATGGACCCTACATCCCCCATCTCCTAACTGTATCATCCATAAGAATTCTTCTTCTCCATAGCCTCCATATAAAAAAATATATCTTAAATGGTAATCCTTTCACCCATATCCTCTTATAAGTATAGTCTATCTCTTCCCTATTCCTTATTGACTGTGAATAAAACTTTTTGTTCAATACTTTATATAGGCCTATCTTCCTCTTCATCTGATGAGGGAATGACTTTGTTAATAACATGATCTGCTATCTCTTCTATGAATAATGTTCTAATCAACTGTTCATCCTAAGTACGATCTCTTATCAAATCTTTTACCTGATTATACCGTCCTTTCTCCTCATCACCTCCTTCCATTATAGAATATAAATCTCCTTGTCAAATCCAGTTATCTAACCATATATTATAATTTTCTTACTTTACTTTCCACACAATTAAATTCTCCACCAGATCTCTTGACATTAGTATCTTCTTCCACACTTGTGATCCTCCAGTACCTTTTTTCCACATTACTAGTTTTGGATACTCCTTGCTGTAATATTTATTAAACATAAAATCCCTCCAAATTGATTTTATGGTCATAAAATTCCACCAAAGTTTATAGAAAAGAGCCATAGAGATATCAGTAATCCTCCTAAATCCCAAACCTCCTTCCTCTTGTGGTAAACATACAGTTTGCCATTTCACCTAATGTCTCCCTTTCTTTCTAATTAACTACTCCAAACAAATTAAGCTAGCATTCTTTGGATAACATTCAATACATTCATGGGAGGGTTCATTACTGACAAATAATGTATTGGGAGGCTCTGTAACACATGTTTAATTAGTGCAACTCTTCCTCCATAAGATAACAGTTTACCTTTCCAAGTCTGTACCTTACTAACAATTCTGTTCATTAGAGGCTCATAGTATTCCTTCTTATTTCTCATGTAGAAAATAAGACATCCTAAGTAAATGAAAGGGAATTCTCTTCTCAGAATGCCAGTATCCACTTCTACTAAGACCCTTACTTCATTAGAAACCCCTTTGTACAAATAAATTGCACTCTTATCTTTGTTAATTTTCTGCCCTTACACTTCCTCACATTTATCCAAAACTGCAGTAACAAACTGTAAAGTTTTCACTTTAGCTTTGCACAATATGATCTTATCAACTGAAAAAGCAAAGTGATTTAATTTTGGTCTTCCTCTTGGCATCCCAAACAATTTGAAGTCCTTATTCTACATCTGTTTCTACAGTGACCTTTACAAAACCTCTTCTTCTATAATAAACAATGTTGGTGACAAAGTATCCCCTTATTTTAAGCCTCTTGTAGATCTGAACAATTCCTTAGGCTAACTATTTAGAAGTATATAATACCAATTATTTTCTAGTAATCTAAAGACCATATCAATCAACATCTCAGAAAAACCAAATGTTCTCAACACCTTTGTTAAGAAAAGCCATTCCACAGCTATATCTTGTAGCTAATAGGCAGATAACTCAACACTCTCACTGGAAGTCACTCCTATGATATCCGTGACTTTCTAAACCTTATTGAGGAACTCATGTGAACCCTCTTCTGTCTTAGATACAGAGAATAGGGGAGGATTCATTCGGGTGAAGTCCCAAATTCTCGATGTAGAAGTATTGGCCACATGGTTGGCCGGAACAGCAGCTAGCCATTCATTTTAAGCTTCTATAGAATTGGCTAAAGTAGTGAATGCAGCTCTGAATTCGGCATGGGAGACATGCTCGTCCAGGGGATCTTCCTGAACGGGATGAGGTGCCGACTGATTTCTAATTCTCCTTTCATTAGTTCTTTTGGGAGGAATGTTCTATAAATGAAAAGGAGGAAACAGATTATACTGAGATTTTAACTTGATCTCATGCTCACTCGCACGACATGAATACTGAAAGAAGGGAAACTATTTCCTAAAACATCTCATAGCCTCATGTCCATAGGTGTTATGCGCTATATACCCATGCATAAGACTTTACTAGATGCGGCTTTAAGACTTCCTAGGACACTGTTGAACCTAAGGATCTGATACTAAGTTTGTAATGCCCGAGTTTATACCTCGAATGCTACACGGTGCTTACGACCTCAAAGGACCATAAGCTAACCCATGATGGATATCTGTTGTGAGCACTAAAATATAATACTATAATAAATGCAGAAAATAGGCTGAAATGCCATAAGGTTCAAAATTTGTAAATACTACTAAGGTGTATCAACTGAAACAACAATCTGTAAAACTTAATGCCAATTGAAAACTAGTTTGAAAAGCCTCTAATTGAAACTGTCTGAAAGTGGAGTTGATAGGATATTCCCCCAACTAACTCCATCTACTGAAATACTAAGTCTACTGAAATAATGAAATAAAAGAATATCCTCAAATAATGAGAACTTATTGCTAATCTACTGCTGCTAGTAGAATCTGAATCTATCTATGTGCGGTCAGGAACCTGAGCATCTGAACCAATGATTTGAGACATCATAGTGCAAAGAAAGAGTATGTGTTAGTACATGGAATGTGCTGGCATGCTAGATAAGGTAAGGCTAAATGCAAGGGTTCATATGCATGAAGAATAACTAACCGTATGATATAGAGTAACTGAACATGAAAGTACATGAATGACTGATACTGCTGTAAATACTGAGTATAAACTAGTGTGCAAATAAATAAAAACTGTGCCTAATCTTGACTAAAGCTAAGTCCTAAATTCTGATACTGAGTAACTAATATCTGAAGTTATTGATAACTGATTTACTGATACTAGTTAATTGTATCTGACAGTCCTGATTCTGTAGAACTGAACTAAGTTCTATTTTGAAGACTGAAATTGAGACTGTGGGAGGTAATCATTTAAACTACATGCCCCAAATAAGATAACTGAGTTGGGGTCCAAACTGTGACCCCAGTTGGAAGGGTGTCAGTACCATGCAACAGTTAAAGACACTGAAGAGTTACCATCATTTGGCAGGTACTCTAATGAGAACGGTGGAACCCTCATCTGGCAGGTTAAAACACCTCATCCTCCCTCAACTAGCAGGTTTGATGTCTCAACCTACGCTGGCTACATAGTTCTGGAATGCAAGGATTGGTTTTAGAGATCACACCCTCTAGTGGCAGGTGATCCCCCATCCTTAGGTTCACTCGGTGCTGAATCCTACTCTCAACTGAAAGACACTGAACTGAGTATACTAAACTGGACTGGACTGATACTGAGCTTACATATTTTTCCTGAGTTCGGTAACTAACTAAGTTCTACTGAGTTCTGTAACTGACTGAGAGTACTACTGATCGTGACATGTCTGAGATTTTATAACTGACACTGGCACTAGGTACACAGCTAAATTGTCAGGTATTAAATACCCTCAGGACTCGATAGCATAAAAAAATTAATCATAATATATTCTTGAAAATTATAACAATGTACACTTGTCCATAGTTTTCTCATAGAGGTATTTAATCAAACACTTGTAATGCATCTACTTATACATGAATGGGCAATACATGCTATCATGTTATAATGGCACTATTTCATTCACATAGGTATTTTATCAAACACTTTGAGAGCATTCTTAGGTTATACAATAATCAAAACATATAGTCATCGTAGCTACATCAATTAACTTGCAAATTGAAAGGATTATCATTTAGATCATGTAATTCAATGCATACAATGATTAATTTCATAAAAGCATGTAATTAATCATGGACTAAAACCCAACAATAATAGGAACATGAATTGAATTCAATTGAAGCATGGAAGTTCATAATTCAACAATCTTGTATTTTGAAAATGGATTTGTGGACTCTATGGGTGAAAGGAACCCATAGATGAACACCTAACATACCTTGGTTTATTAGTTCTTGAAGGTGCTTGAAGAATTTCTTGAGTTTTATCTTGGTTTCTGGAAGATAGGGTTTGTAGTTTCGAGAGAGAATGCTTTTACTTTGGGGATAAATTGAGTGAGTAATGACTTAAAATGTTTTTAGGGATTAAATTCAGTATTTGGGTGTTTTAAAATCATGGAAAAAGACTATTTTAAACCTAGATGAAACATTTAATTTTCATCAAAATTTTCCAAAATAGGCACCTGGTGCGACACGACGTTATCGCGCCATGTCACAGGAAATTGCCAAATGGGAAAATGCAATGTGGCGCGATGCAGTGGTAACGCGTTTCCACTTTGGCTGGGACATAAAAGTTCACTGCGACACAGTGGAATAACATTAGTACACTGGAAATGGACAATTGAGAAAATAGGTTGTGGCGTGACGCACTGATATTGTAGTGCTTCACTGGAAACTGACAATTTCCATTTTAACATATTCCGCGATGCACTACTATCCTGGATGATGGTGATTAATGACTGAAACTTAAAATAGCCATAACTTCTTACCCGATTATCGGATTTAGGAAAATTTTATATCGTTGGGAAGCTAACTGAATTTTTCTACTCATTGGCAGGCTCTAAACTAAAAAATACTTAGTATTTTAAAATTTTTATATAGGATGAATCATGAACTAAGAGTTAAGTTAAGTTTTTGAAATATGAAGGATTACAGGTTAATTTCATGATCATGATCTTCCGACCTCTAATGTTTTACCTAATTTGGACCTTACAACAACAGCATTGAGTGGGGAAGCAATAATCCAATTAAGTTTTTAAAGATATCTTCCTATGTGTGAATCAAGTGAGGCTTCTAAGTACATCCCTGACCTAGATGCTAATTTCAATTTCTTATTTTATAAAAGAATACAAACCATGCTTTATTTATTCCCATGTTCTATTTCCCTATTCCCTCTGCTGAGATCACAAGGTTGACAATAGATGTATTCTAAGGGTGATCAAGCCTCTAAATAGTTAAATCAAATATAAACAAACAACCAATAGTGATAAGCAATTTGGAAAAAATTAATTCAAAATAATAGTACTTATGTTATTGGTTTTTACTTATGTTATTGGTTTTAACCCCAAAAAGAGTGTGTTTAGCCATGCATAGTCATAATCGTAATCACAAGATTGTAATTATCAACTAAGGACATGAATGAACTTAATTAAAATAAGAAAAACTTAAAAGATGAAGTTGTAGAAGCCCGTCAATCTCCAAAATACATCCAAGGATGATTAAAAACGTGGGCAATGATGTATTTATAGCAAAAGGGTAAGCCAAAGTCATGTAGGACAAAGAGAGTTCAACAAATTTGAGCATGGGAGTAGGGGCACCGCCCTGTGTATTGCACCACTCAAGATGGGGATGATCCTACTGTAGAGCGCCTCTATAGAGGGGGATGTGCCTTCTTTAGAGAACTGCTATGGATGGGGCATTGCAGGCTAGTAGCCTCCACAAATTGGAAGTTGCTTCCATAATTTTGTTTAAGTGTTGATCGTCCCATCTTTCGTCCCTTGTATTGTGGTGCATTTCCCATGGATTTCTAGCCTTGTTATGACCATTATATCAAAATATTAATCTCACAAATCTTCCTACATAATCACCCCATGAATTATAGATAATAACAACACAATATCCTCAACAATGAATAAAAAATAAGAGTTAAGACATGGCTAGTTTGCATTACTATTCACTTCTCGTTCCTACTTTAGACTTGACTCACTTGAACCTTGTACCTTACAAAAAAGTTCTTCCACATAATATTACACATTCAAACCTTAAGGAACTCATTTAGAACACTAGAATCCATTGAAACCAACTAGACACACACCTAGCTCAAGCTAGTAACGCTAGTTTCCACGATTGAACTCTAAATGACTCATTTAAGTACAAACTTGTTTGGAATTCACTTTGAACTTTGTAATCACATAGTTTAACACTTAGATGCATATTTATATCATTATCAACCCATATATCGTATGAATCATCCTCAAAACAAGGCTAAAAAGACTAGAATAGTGACACTAGAATGCATAAATACACCCAACATCACCACCCCAAACTTAAAGAATTATTCTTCCTTGAACAACTCTTAACTATAAGCATAATTAACTAAGGAGACTCTACACTTCTAATACATGCAAGACACTTAAGCTGGTACAATAATGACTACATAGAATGCAAGTTTCTACACTAAGCATGTTAACACACAATTGAAATCTCATGAACACTACTCAAAAACATCCTAGCCTCAAGAATTGACTTACCTATTTGAAAAACTCATCATACATATTGCTCAATCAAGGAAATCACAAGTATCACCCATATTAATCAAATATGTTCCCTCACAAAAGATATTTACCCATAATCACTCACAATAATGTAATTTATAACAATGGGTACAAGAATCAAATTACGCTAACTTTTACAAGGAATTCACAAGGTACACATAATGAACCATGGGATTGACCTTAGTGTAGTACTCCACTAATATCAAAATGATGAACTTAGGATCAATTAGGTCTTTTTCGGGGTTTAATGTAGGCTAAGGGATGGGTAGGAACTATTTTAGAATAATAGTGACTATCTTCCCTAAGCACTTTAATACATCACTTTTTACAATTAAAACCAATCTCCATCAACCAAATTACCCCACTTTTGTGTACCCCTTTCTTTTGTTTTCACCCCATTTTATTAAGCTCATGTACATACACTATGGTGGGAGTATTTTATGTACAACTCATTCAATTTGAATAAATTTTTATTCTTTTTATTACTCAACTCCCAACCACACATCATAATTCTTTTTTAACACAAATAACTAGAACTTTAGGGGCTTCAATTTCATCTTTTCCTTCTTTAATTTCACACTCCTTAACTCACTAAATTTACACTAAAGAGCTTATGAGCTTTGGATCAAATTAAGGTCTATCAACGAAGGGATTAAACTACATATGAGACTGTCAAAGAAAAAGCTAAAGGCTCAACAGGGTTTACTAGGATTATGCACAAGGGTAGGTCAAATAGAGAGTATAAAACAAGGCTATCAAAGAAATGCCTACAATATCTCCTAAACCCACACTCTCTATTTCGCTTTGCACACACACTATGCAAGTTCTAGACATACATGCAACAAGAAATAGACAAATACTTCACACACACATGGAACATGTTCAACTCAATAGGATTATCATAGACTCCCAACCAAATAATAACATGAATTCAAATTGAAGCCAAAAAGAACAAGAGTCAAAAAAATTATCCTAGAAGTCCCAATAGTAAAAATCCACTCAATCAACATGCTCTTTACAATTAAAACACTTGTATCATGTAATAAAAAATATCAACAACAAGAATATCTTACAAAAATATTTAAATTAAGCCTAAAATTAGGAATTTCCCCACCCCACACTTTAAAATCTACTTTGTCCTCAAAGTGAACTTTTAAAGTAAGAGATAGAAATACTCTTTGAGGCCTCTAGACCTAGCTAGTAGCATCTTTACACATAAAAAGGGTCTTGGAATCCCATACTCAGTCTTTTCCATGCTCATTTGCTTAGGTTTCCAGTACTCAGACTTTCCATCGACCTGTGACTCAATCAAACACAAAAAACTACATGAAGTAGAAACTGCAAAAAATAAAAATAAAACATACTTAAATTGGGTTGCCTCCCAAGCAGCGCCTAATTTAGTGTCACAGAATGACCCAACTCACTTCGTCATTCTCTTTCTTTCTCTTTCTCACACTTAGTCTCTATCTTATTATTTTTTAACCCTTCTTAGGTGTGGCTTTTTAAGGGCAACAAATTTTTCAACTTTATCCATTTCATCGTCATCAATTTTCATTATATCAGGCTATGGTGATAGTGGTTTAGGCATCTCAATAAGGTAGTCCGAGGAGGCCCTTGATGGATTAACCACCCCACAATTATCCCCTTTAATAACAATAATCATACATAAGTATTTACAGTGAGATAGTGTGTTATATGATTTATAAACTTTAAAAATGACCTCTTCATCCTCCAACCTTATTATGAGTGTACCCTCTCTTACATCAATCAACTTTCGTCTCATTGCTAAGAATGGACGCCCCAATATGATTGGTACCTATTTTTCTTCCTGAAAATCAAACACAATAAAGTTAGCAAGAATAATAAATTTAGCAAATTCTATGAGGATATCCTTTATCACTCCTCGGAATGGGATATGGTCCTGTTTTCCAGCTACAATAGTATAGATCTTGGTCTAGGTTACCCTAAACCCAATTTTTTGAACAAAGGGCATCAAATTGATACTTTTCCCTAAATCACTAAGTGTTTGACCATCTTGCTATTGACAATATGAATGGGGAGAGTAAACTTCCCAAAGTCCTTAAGCTTCTTTGACATCTTTTTAGTAACCACAAAACTAGACTCCTCAGTAAGTGTTGTTGCTTCTACATCCTTCAATTTAACTTTATTAGCAACCACATCCCTCAAGTACTTAGCGTACATGGTCATACCCTCAAAATATCTAAAAGAGGAAGGTTAATAAGTAGTTCTCTGAATGTTTCAAAGAACTTTTTAAAACTTGCATCCTTAATTGTCTTTATATGCTTTTATGGAAAGGGTAATTATGGGACCTTCATTAATTCTTCAGCAGCTTTTTCTTTCGAGTGCTCAAACTTCCTCAAATTTTCAGCAACTTTTTTGGATACCTGTTGGGGAGTAAAAACTGAATCTACCTCCTTAGTTACCTTTGGAGGTTCTCAATGAATCTCTTTACCACTCCTCAAAGTGATTGCCATTACTTATTTTGATTTTTTTGTATCTGCTGCAAACCACCTTGAGGCCTAGTATTTAGTGTCAGTTGTAACTGCCCCAACTATAACTCTATGATTTTCTGTGTCACTTGCTGTTAAATTACATCAGCTGCCAACTATGTCTAATTCGCTAGAACTTGCTTCATCATCTTTTCCAAGTAGCTAGTTGACTTATTTAGTTCAGCCTGTTGTTGTTAAAACTTTTGTAGTTGTTGGACGTTCCACGGATGATTTAGCAGGTGAGATTTCCACTTTATATTGTAGGCATTACTGTAAACAAGCCTCTAAACATTGCTTACATACATCACAGATTCTAAATTTGATGCACACATATCAACTTCATGGCCACTATTTCCACAAACTTCACACAAACTTATTGTTTGTTGAATTGCATTGACTGTGGCCACAGGTTGTAAAGTTCCCAATTTAAGGCGGTTGAACTGAGTGTTTATCATATTTTGCAAAGATGCAACCTGAGCTAATAAAGTAGTGTATTAGTCAACCTCCAAAAAACCTACAACTTTCTTGGTGGAACTCCTAGAATCACCATTCCACTCTAGATTCCCTTTAGCAATGCAGTTTAACAAGATGTACAGCTAATCATAAGTCATGTCAAGAGCTTGACCACCTACAGTTGAATCTAGCAATATTTTTGTATTGTGGTCAAGAGCCTCTACAAAAGTATGAGTAAGTACTCTATTGGACAGTTGATGGTTTGGATAGTCCTAAAGAAGTACCTTGAAGAACTCCCAATCATGGTATAGAGTCTTTTATGGATTCTTCTTGAAGCACACTATCACACTGCGAAATCTCGCAGTGTTGCTAGACGGGAAAAAACTGATAAGGAATTTTTGAGCTATGTCATCCCATGATGTGATTAAATTTGCCGTCTTTGGATTCAACCACTTTTTCTCTTCCCCCAACAGTTAAACGGGCGAAGCTTCATCCTCACATAATCTTTATTCACACCCATGGGAATGAATGTATCACTGATTTCAAGGAAATTTTGAAAGTGGACCTGTGGATCTTCTTGTGAATGCCCTGTGAATTGTCCACTACTAACCAAAAGTTGTACCATATTCTGTTTAAGCTCAAAATTACTTCCATCTGTCGACTTCTAAAATGGGGAGGTCAAATTGGTTTGAAGTGAGATTTCTACTTCTCTAACTATCCTATGGGTTGCTTGTTCTTCAGCCATTGGAGCAGGATCTTCTATATCTTCTTGTATTTGCAGAATTTAGGAGAGAAAGATTATTTCTCTCCTTCTTTAATGAAAGGATTGTTTGGGTTTGGGACTTGGTTTAACCAAATAGTTATTTCCAGCTTAAAACTTTGAAATCTATTTTCTGCAAGTACAAAACCAAAACCAAGCGTAAAAAACACCAAATAAATCTAAAATTCAAAACTAAAAATAAAAACATTTCTAATTTTCAAGTCCCCGGCAACGGCGCCAAACACATAATAGTTCCCAAGCACACACCCAAGTTTACATGGTCTACCAAGTAGTAAAGTGGCCTTAAAGAAATCCATGTACCAATACCATAGGGACTTGGTTTAACAACGGTTCAATTGAAATTCGTTGTTTTGATTCAATTAATCCAAGAGTAACTAAAAGAGAGTTTTTAATTTGTAACTAAAGAAAAGTGAACAATGTGGAAGATAAAAGTCTTGAAACAATCAATGGAGTAAAGCCTAGGGTTAAAGAACTTTAAACAATCATAATATGTTATTGAACTTCATTTGTTAACTTGCTTATCTTGGTTGTTGATTCGTAGGGTTAATTCGTAGGGTTACCTTATTTGGACCTTACAACTACCTTGTTCAGAGAGGATATAATAATCCAATTAAGTTCTTTATCCTATCATCCTACATGTGAATCAAGTGAGGCTTCTAAGTACATCTCTATCCTAGATGCTAATTTGAATTCCTTATTTTATAAAATAATACAAACCATACTTTGTTTATTCCCATGTTCTATCGCCCTATTCCCTTTCTCGAGATCACAAGGTTTACAATAGATGTATTCTAAGGGTTATCAATCTTCAAAATAGTTAAATCAATAATAAACAAACAACCAATAGTGATAATAAATTTTGACGATATTTATTCAAAACAATAGTACTTATGTTCTTGGATTTAACCCCGGAAAGAGGGCGTTTATCCACCCATAGTCATAATGGTAATCACAAAATTGTAATTAACAACTAAGGACATTAATTAACTAAATTAAAATAACAAAATCCTAAAATATGAAGTTGTACCAGCCCCTCAATATCCAAATTTAAGATCCCGCAAAATCCTAAGCTTAATTCAGTCCTTTAAAGTTGTTAAGGGGTCCCAGACTTAGAAAATTTTAGCTAAGTATTCATACTTAGAGTTATTTTAGCCTTCATAGTTATGATCTTATTTCGTAACCCTTACGACCATTAAATGTCAAACTTTAAGTTGCTTCATGATCAGGAATGTCAGTAGGTATTCTCAAACGAGTTTTAGATTTTTTGAACATGGTTCGATGCATGTTTGGGAGTCCAAACCAGTGTATCAATATGATCTCTATGTTCCACATCACCTATTACATTGATGAATATTTTCCCCAGCTCTCAGCATAATATTAGTGAACCAACTCAGACTCGACGTGGCGCGTCATCCATAGAACTGATCCCTTCGACGCAGCGCGGTGGTCTGCGCGTTACTAAGTTAGTTTTCAGTCACTAAAAAGGCCACGTCCTCTGGGGTATTTGGGTCATTTTCCCACGTCTATCATCCCCCAAAACACGAGATTTATCCACTTTAGAGGCAAAATCCGTTCACTATTCTCAAAATTACTCAAGAAACAAAACCCTAGGGCTTCTAATTCAAAGTTTAAGATTCAAAAACTCACCATCAACCTTAGTTAATTCAAGTATCAAGGTATGTGAAGTGTCCATATAAGGTTTCCTTTCACCCTTGGAGTCCAAGAAACTCTTTTAAACTTTAAGTAGATTGATTCCATGATTTCCATAATTGAATTTATGTGTATTCATGATTATAATGTTAATTGGGTTTCTAATCCATGGTCTATTACAAGTTTCATTTGGAATTGATTATTATGTGTGTAGTATCATATGAATTCATGTTAAATCCATTGAATTTGTTAATTTGTGAATTTATGTTACGATACCTTCATGTTGTTTTAGTATCATGTGCATAGTTGTGCTCCCCAAGTATTTGTTAAAATGCTCATGTGAGTTAAATGGGGAAGAATTAATGGCATATTAGTATATGTGTAAACTTATACCCTATAGGTGTTTGATAAAATGTCTCTATGGATGAGTTATGAACTAGTGCACAGTATTATGAACAAGTGCACATTGTTATGCTTTTCAAATTTACTCTATGCTTTACTTGTCATGCTATCGAGTCCTGGGGTATTGAATACTCAAAAATTTAGTTGTTTACCTAGAGCTATAGTAGTTACAAAACATTCTCAGTAGTGTTACAAACAGTCATACTCAGTAATCAGTCACAGTCTCAGTTCAGTATTCAGTTCAGAACTCAGTTAACCAGATTCAGTAATACTTCATCAGTTAGCGAAACCTAGTGAATTCAGTTCAGTTCAGTTAGACAGTATGATAAGTTATAGTTCAGTCAAGCCTAGTATGGAATAGAAATCAGTGCAGTGTATATTCAGTTGGGAGTAGGATTCAGCACTGAGCGAACCCAGGGATGGGGGCATTCCTACCAGCATAGGGTTTGACCATTAGTAGCAATCCCTGCATTACAGAACTACATAGCCAGCGTATGTTGAGATACCTTCCTGCCAGACTAGGGTTGATATATCTCATACAAGTTTTCCTGCCAGCGAGGGTTGACAAACGAACTTCCTGTCAAAGAGGGTTAACTCACAACTTATCTTTACCTATGGTACGGTACTGACACCCCTCGAACTGGGGTTACAGGTTGGACCCAATCCATTTAGAGAGGGGTATTTTGGTTAGATGATTACCTCCCATAGTTTCAGTTTCAGTTTTAGTTTCAGTCTTAATATAGAACTCAATTTGGTTCTACAGAATTAGGACTGTCAGATATAGTCACCTAGCTCAGTATAGAACTCAGTTCAGTTCTACAAAATTAGGACTATCAGAAATAGTCACCCATTTATCAATTAGGACTTTCATAAATAGTCACTCAGTTATCAGTATTACAGTATTAGTAAACTCAGATATCAGTTAATTAATATTCAGAACTTAGTAACCAGTGTTAACATGATCTCAGTTATAGTTTATGTATTCATGTATGTTCTCTCATTCAGTTATGTTCATGTTACTCAGTCAGTTATTGTTCATGCATATGAACCCATGCATATTATCCTACCTCACTTAGCATACCAGTACATTCAAAGTACTGACGCATACCTTTCTTTTGCGCTATGATGTCCTATATCATAGGTTTAGACGCATGGGCTCCTGACCGTACATAGCAGCCCAGCCTATCAGCAACAGACTTAGTGGTGAGTCCTCATAGTTCGAGGATAGAGTATTATTTTAGTATTTTAGTACAATTTTCAATAGTCGGGGTTAGTTGGGGGCTTGTCCCATCAACTCCATAATTCAGACAGTTAGAGGCTTTCAGACTATAGTATTTCAGAAAAATACTTCAGCATTCAATTTTTAGTATTTAGTATTTGTTTTCATAAATGAAACTTATGGAAATTTAAGCCTACTTTCCACATTTAGTTCAGATAGGTTCCTATTGCAGTATTATTATTATACAGTGCTCAAGCAGGTACGAGTCATGGGTTAGCTGGTGGTCTTTTGGGGTTGCTAGCACCGTGTAGTGTCCGGGGTAGAAACTTGGGGCGTTACACCAAAATATGTCCAATTATAATTAAAAATGTATGCAATGATGTATTTATAGTAAATGGGTAAGCCAAAGCCGTGTAGGAAATAAAGATTTCCAACAACTTGAGCCTGGGAGTAAAGGAGGCGCCGCCCTGTGTATTATACCACTCCAAATGGGGTTGACCCTACTGTAGAGCACCACTATAGAGGGGGTTCTTCCTGCTTTAGAGAACCACTATGGATAGGGAATTGTAGGCTAGTAGACTCCACACACTGGAAGTTGCTTCCACGATTTTGGTTAAGTGTTGATTGTCCCATCTTTCATCCCTTATATTGTGGTGCATTTCCCATGCATTTCCAACCTTTATATCATTATTATATAACCATATTCATCTCAACAATCTTCCTACATAATTATATTATGAATTAGAGATCATAACAACACAATATCCTTGACGATGAATCAAAAACAAGAGTTAAGACAAGGCTAGTTTGCATTAATCTTCACTTTTCATTCTGACTTTAGACTTGACTCACTTGAACCTTGTACCTTACAAACAAGTTGTTCCACATAATATTACACATTTTAACCATAAGAAACACATTTAACACATTAGAATCCTTTGAATCCAACTAGACACACACCTAGCTCAAGCTAGTAACGCTAGTTTCCACGATTGAACTCTAAATGACTCATTTAAGTACAAACTTGTTTGAAATTCACTTGGAACATTGTAATCACATACTTTAAATCATAAATGCACATTTATCTCATTATAAACCCATATATCATACAAATCATCCTTAAAACAAGGCTAAAAAGACTAGAGTAGTGACACTAGAATGCTTAAATACACCTAACATCATCGCATATACTGATATGCTGGAATTACTTGCACACATCATCTCTAGATATATTTTTATTCCCATCAAGTGTTAATTGGTGGTATACTACTTTTCTATGCCCAGCTAAATCTTGACATGCCTGGAAACCAGGCCATGTCATGTGGGCATCTCAAGCCCAACTTGGACCAGAGATTGCCCTGTCAACCCAGCCTAACAATTTAATCAATTCATAAGTGTCGGTTAAACTCCAACCACATAACAAAGTAGTGGAAAATAAATCTAATATTCAATACTTAGACAATATCTAACATTTCATTAATGACAATAATCTAGCCAATGAATCCAAGTCCATAGTCATCGACAAAACCTCTACCAATCCGATGTGAACAATATCTCGGGACATGTCCCCGACAATATCCAAATATCGGGACATGTCCCCAACAATAGCCAAATACCAAGTCTATACAAGTCTATGACATAAAGTAAAAGACTATGAAATGTATGCCCTACAGAGAATAGAAGCTCACCACTTCGATGTCAATGCCCGAACCGCTCGAACACTTGGTCACTACATAGAAGAGGAAGAAGAAGCTATTTTCCTTATGTCACTTGGGGACATACCATTCGGAGATGTTTAGCAGTTGGAGCACTAGCATGTATCTCAAGGACAAGGGTAAAATAGCACATTAGTTCAATATAAGCCAAACCATCATATGCAATCACATTTACATTAGTATATGCATATATGAAGATACATATACATATATTAATATAGCATATCAAGTCATAGAAAGAGTCATAGAAATCAAGCTAAGATCATTCATTCATGAGAAACGGAGTAAAGAACTTTCAACCTTTCACCTTATAAATTTTATAACCTTAAACTTCTTTGTTACAATATTCAAGGGGATCCAAACCTGAAACCATCTCAACCAATTTAGCCAATTCAACAGACTCATTAAGTAAGGGACTCGAACCACAAACCGTATTATATGGAAAGAGACTCGAACCTTAAGATGTTTCATTGGATAGGGACTCAAACCACTAGTCATTTCAATGGGCAAGGGAGGCGAACCACAAGCCATTTCATTGGACTAGGGACTCGAACCACTAGTCATTTCATTAGGCGAGGGACTCAAACCACAAGCCATTTCATTAGATTAGGAACTCGAACCACTAGTCATTTTATTAGACGAGGGACTCAAACCACAATCCATTTCATTGACACTATTAGTCTATATTTGAGGTGTAAACCCCTTTAGCTCATGCCTTAACATCCATACAATTCATTTCAACACTTACACACTTGAACCATTTATCCAAAACATGACCACATGGGACCATAAGGTCTTTATGGGAACATTTATCGATTGAACACTTTATTAGGACAATTTCATAACTCAAATCATCATTAAATTCATTCAGTCATCATCAAGACCCTTAAAAAACCAATCATTCTTAATTAGTATTTCTATACTAGACTTTAGTTCTACACATAATTCAAGTTCATGATCAGGGGATTGAACCCCTTCTTAGCCATCAAACCAACATGGTCATAATTTAACTAATTACATGGTATACAACATCGTCATAATACCATTTATAAACTATTCATACTTATTAGGCCATCACACCGTCTAAAGTCATAAATTAAGCCATTACATGATTAACAAGATTCTTACCAACCATTTACCAAGCATTCACATTCATCATGACTCAATACATGGTCAACAAGGCCTTCACCAATCATTTACTAAGTACTCATATGCATTGCAACAATATCTTGTCTCATTTATATTCACTAGATCAATACCCTAGTTCAACACAACATTAACATGTAACTAGACAATTCATATAGATATTTTTATAAACACCTTATGTGCATACCTTTATCAAGACCAAATTCATGGTGGAATTCATCATTATTAGGGTTATTCAAGACCCATATGTTATACCACATACAATAAGTTCCCATACATTCAATCTATCACAAATAACATGTATAATCACAAGCTCAAGCAAGAAAAAACATTATTCATGATTGACAACAAAAACCCCTTTTATTTGATTTCAAAACCACCATGTAGACTTACTAATCCAAGTGTGAAATACATGGTTTTTGAGTTATTTAACAAGGAAGAGAGGTACATACCTTAGACAACATGATTCACCAAGAATATTGACTTCACCTTCCTCATAGATGCACACCTTTGAAACCCTAACCTTAAATTCTTCACAAATGAGTTAGACGGAGTATTTTTGATGTTTTATCCTTCAAAATGGATGTTTAGGAGGCTAAAAACACTTATACATTGAGGGGACTTAGGAATTTGGGTGTGGGAAATGACCAGAAGGTCCTCAAGTAAAACCTGGAAAATGAGCCCATCCTTGGGTACGACTAACTAAAGGGAACCGTTCCCTAGGGTATGAGTGGTACCTTAACTCATACCCTAGGTTTCTCCTAGGTCATCCATACTAGTTAAGGTACGACTACCCACCATTAAGTCATATCCATATGGTACAACTCATGCCCTAACTTGTACACTTCACTTGTATCAAAAAAGTCCATATTTTGATCAAGACATACTCTATACAGTTAAGTTGTGTACAACTCATACACTTAGGTACTATTGGAGGGTTCCTCACTTGTACCTAGGATAGTGAGTAACCCTTAACATACTCCCTAGGGTATGAGAGGGGTGGGAAAGGATGATTTGACTAATATCTAAGGGGTATGACTCATGGCCTTAGTCATACCTAGCCCAGTGACATCAAATGCAAAAAATTTCCTCATGATTCCAAGCCTAGGTGTTCCAATTCTCCTCCACTTGGATCATTCGTTCGTGAATGACAGGTAAAGCAAGCATAAACACAATTTAACACATTATCAAACTTCAAAACAACCTCTAAACAAGTTAGAACAAGTCATACCACAGTTATATAACATTTATCACTATCATCAATCAACTATTCATTTCATTGTCTTTGGGATTGAAACCCATCATTTATCAAAAACACTTTATCAATTCGAAGTTTAGGGACTTGAACACATTATCTATCAAATACATACATCAAATAAGGAAGATTAACACATACCTCGAACTCGAGTTTTTGTAATAGGAAAAGAATGTGGATACTTGTACTTCATGTCCTCCTCCGCCTCCCATGTATCTTTCTCGGACTATTGGCTCCTCCATAGAACCTTCACAAAAGCCACTTCTTTCATTCGCAAATGGAAAACTTTCCGATCCAAGATCCTCATCGAGATTTCCTCATAGGACAAAGAGTCCAAAATGCAAAAATCCTCCAATGGAACAACGAAGGAAGGGTCACCCACACATCTTCGCAACATAGAGACATGGAAAACCGGGGAAATGGATTTCAATCTAGAAGGAAAATCCAACTCATAGGCAACATTGCCAATCCTTAACAAAATCAAATAAAGACCAACATAACAAGTACTAAGCTTCCCCTTTTTACTAAATTGCATCACTTCTTTCATAGGAGACACCTTCAAAAATACCTAATCGCCAACACTAATCTCTAAATCTGTTTGCCTCACGTCCGCATAGGAATTTTGGCGACTTTGAATGATTTTCAACCTCCCACAAATCACTTTCACCTTTTATAAGGCTTGGTGAACTAGATAGGGACAAAGTAACTTACCCTCTCCAACTTTATATAGCCCAATACTAGATCAACACCTCCTACCATACATCGCCTCAAAAAGGGCTATGCTAATACCATAGAGCAAGTTCAATTCAACTTATAACATCCCGGAGACATACCATTATGATCCTAAGTCTAGCCATACACTACTTCTATATTCAAACCTATTCAAAACTTAGAAGGAGTTAGCTTAAGACACCGGTCTATATTCCTTACATCCATCTCGAGCACTACTCTGCACCATTACCACTATCATATGCCAACCACAAGTAAACAACATAGGAAAACTATAACCAACTATTATACCCAAAATCACCAACATAGTATTGAAAATCCAAAACCATAACACAACTATGCCAGAAAACAATTCATACACATTTTTTCCTAAACCTGTTAAGCACCCAACACGACTATTGGTATATCTACCAACTGCAACACTCAAGCCTACCACTTTTATACCCACAGTATGATCTATCCTTCCTAAGATCTATCACCCTCTATTATTTTCAAGAAGGTTTTTACTATCCACTCCTTTCCAAAACCTTAGTTCTAGAAGTCGCCCTAGAATCTCCCCCACTTAGGGACTTCTATATTTCCCAATTTCAAAACATCACCATGTTCCCCGAGCCACTATCACCCAAACATAAGAAGGGTCATGGAGGAACTAAAGAAAAGGAACCACTTATGCCCCTCATGGAAACAACCCCAAAAGAGACACGACACCATAGGCACGAAGGGTTTTATATCAACCACCTAGATTATAAATAAGACACATCCCAACATAAAATACGAAAGGAGGAGTCCTTAGGACTGGACACCAAATGACACACCACCGCATATACCATTGGTAATACAATGTAAGGTCAAGATCATATCTGGGCAAAAAAATATATGCAAGATACGAACCTTAGGCGTAAGTGCTAATAGAATGCATTCCACACTAGTAGAGTGCCCTCTCAACCGAGATAGGAGAGAATCACTAAAGTACGTAACCTGACCTTTCCTTGGGGATCACTACTAGAAGAAAATTTAGGATCAACCTTTGATGATCCTCCTTTTATGCCAACGAGAACAACACTCTGCTTTAATGGGTATCACCGAGGAGGTACACTAGGGACACTTGATCTTCTTATACCCAAAACCATTCTATTAAGGAGGAATAAGTTTTGGACAAGCATTTGAAACAAGACCAATCACATACTCAACCCCTTATTCACCAAATCAAAGAATTCCATAGGGGCATTGGTCAACCCAGAGGACATGACTAAGAACTCATAGTGACCATATCAAGTTCTAAAGGTGCTCTTAGGGGTATCCTCTTCCCCAACCTTAAGTTCATGATAACTCGACCTAAGATCAATTTTAGAGTAATACTTCACACCTTGAATTTGATAAAACAAATCATTGATTCTAGGGAGAGGATACTTATTTCTTATGGTCGCTTTGTCCCATGGATAATAATCAGTGTACATACAAAGAAAGCATTCCTTCTTGCTCACAAAAAACACAAGAGCACTTTAAGAAGACACACTAGGACGAGTGTATAGAAAAAGATCAACCCCAAAAGCTATTTCCCTATCAGGAGTAATACCGGAAAGATAACCTAGGAAAGCATCGAGAATCTTATTAACCAAGGGAATGGGATCTAGGGAAGAACCTTCAAGTTAAAATCTTTACTCAGACCAAACGATAAAAATTCCCTTTTAAGATTAAACTATAGACTCTAAGATACAAAATGAACCTCCCCTTAGGCACCAAACAACCACATTTCCATGTAATGATCGGCTTATAAGGGAATATTTACATGACCTTACCGGTTCGACAATCTAAGGAAGCATAAAAGGAATGTAACTAATCCATCCTCAGGTCAACATCAAAATCATCCACGCCTAAATCTATTAAGTCTAAAAGAGCTTTTCTACCACTAACAAATACCCCCCCCCCCTAATACACCCTCTTAACAACCACAAAATCTTCGACCAGGGTAAATATTAAAAGGGGGAACTAAGAGACTCTCAGGACCAAAACCCAAAATATACAGTCACATACGGAGTCACATAAGAAAAAGTATAGCCTGGTTCAAGTAAACAATACACATTATAAGAGAAAAGTTTCAACATACCTGCGTTAGTATCAGAAGGTGCCTCGAGCTCCCAAGGGATAGTAAGAGAATTAAGATAGTCCCGACCAATGTCGGAGCTAGAAGTGGCACCCCTAGGTGCAAGAGCTAGAGAAGTAACAATTGGTACCTCTTTTGCCCAAGAGACAATCATTATGGGACACTTCCATTTCATGTGACCCAATTGACCATATTTAAAATACTGATTCTTTCCTTCCTTGTAAAAATCACTATGTGATAGATCACAAAACTGATAAGGAGGATAGGTGAGTGAGGATTGGGACCCTCTGAACTAATGTTTGCACTTTGTGCCCAATAAGAATTACCAAATTAAAAATGCCCTCCTCCCAATGAATTCAGGTAAGGAGAACTAGCCATAGAATGGAGTCTAGGACCCACCCAATACTTTCTTTTGGAACACTTTCCACCAACTTGAGCCAATAGAGAAAAGGAGAGACAGAACCTAAAATTTTAAGTGACTAAGGAGAAATGTCACCCCTAAAAGTAGGGTTACTGGGAACAGGTGAAACCCCTCGAGGACAGTCAGATGCCATGACCCTTGACCAGATCTAAATCCTAAAAATTGGATAAGCTTTCTCCATATTGCTCTCAGTTAGGATAAAGAGCTTGCCTGAACATCAGATCTTTTAGGATACATGATCTAAAAGATGAGCAAGAAAAAATCAAAGGAATCCAACACCTTAGACTCTATATAGCTTGAGATTGAAACACAAGAAAGGGAAACATTCCTAAATATCTCATATCCCTTCTTTTATAAGTGTGGCATGCTACATACCCATAAAAGAGACTCTACTTGGTAAGGATTTGTGGACTCCCAACTGACCATGAACCTAGGCTTTTATACCAACTTGAAATGCCCCAAAATCAGGCCATGTCATGTGGGCATCTCAAGCCTAAGTTGGGCCGGAGATTACCTCATCAACCCAACCTAACCATCTAGTCAATTCATAAATGTCAAATAAACACCGATAAAATATTAAAGTAGCAGAAAATAAAGCTAATAGTCAATACTTAGACAATATCTAACACTTTATTAATGACAAAAATCTAGCCAATATACCCACGTTCACAGTCATCAACAAAGCCTCTAACAAACTGATGTCAACAATATGTCAGGACACACCCCCGATAATAGCCAAATACCAAGTCTATACAAGTTTATGACTTAAAGTAAAAGACTATGACATGTATTCCCTCGGGAAAATGAAAGCTCACAACTTCAATGTCAATGGCAGAGCCACTAGAACACCTTGTCATTACTTAGAAGAGGAAGAAAAAGCTTTGTCCTCTATCCCATGTAGGGACATAGTGTCCGGAGATGATTAGCGGTTGGAGTGCTAGCATGTATCTCGAGGATAAGGGTAAAATAGTGCATTTGTTTAGTCCAAGTCAAACCATCATATGTAATCACATTTAAATTAGTATAGTCTTATATAAAGATACATATACATATATTTTTGTATCATGTCAAATCATGAAAAGAGTCATAGCAATCAATCCTAGATCATTCATTCATGAAACAAGGAGTAAATAAATTTCAACCTTTCACATTATAAATTTTAGAACCTTAAACTTCTTCCTTACATTAGTTAAGGGGATCTGTACCTCAAACTAACTCAACCAATTTAGTCAATTCAACTATCTCATTAGTCAAAGGACTCAATCTACAAGCTGTCTTATAGGGCAAGGGACTCATACCACAAGCCCTTTCATTAGACTAGGGACTTGAACAACTAGTTATTTCATGGGTGAGGGACTCAAACCACAAGTCATTTCAATGGACTAGGGACTCAAACCAATAGTCATTTCATTGGGCGAGGGACTCAAACCATAAGTCATTTTAGGGACTCGAACCAGTAGTAATTTTATTGGGCGAGGGCCTCGAACCATAAGCCATTTCATTACCATTTTTAGTCAATATTTGATCTCTTAACCCCTTTAGTTCATGCCTTAACATCCATACAATTCATTTGAACACTTAAGGACTTGAACCATTTATCAAAAACACAACCACATGGCACCATAAGGTCTTCATGGTAACATTTATTGATTGAACACTTTATTAGGCCAATGCCTTAACTCAAATCATCATTTAATTCATTAGGTGGTCATCAAAACCCTTGCCAAACCATTCATTCTTCATTAGTATTTCTATACCATATTTTAGTTCTACACACAACTCATGTTCATGTTTAGGGGATTGAACCCCTTTCTTAGCCATCAAACCAACATAGTCACAATTTAACTAATTATATGGCTAAAAACATTATTACAATACCATTTATCAATCATTCATACTAATTAGGCCATCACACCATCTAATGTCATTAATTAATCCATTGCATGATTAACAAGATTCATACCATCTATTTACCAACCATTTATATTCATCGTGACTCGATACATGGTCAACAAGGACTTTATCAATCATTTACTAAGTACTCACATGCATCGCAACAATATCTTATCTCATTCATATTCGCTAGACCAATACCCTAGTTTAACACACTATTAACATATGACTAGGCAATTCATTTGGATATTTTCACAAATGCCTTATGTGCATACATTTGTCAAGACCAAATTCATCATGGAATTCATAATTATTAGGGTTATTCAAGACCCATATTTTATAAAACATAAAACAAGTACCCACATATGCAACCCATCACTAATAACATGTATATTAACAAGATCAAGCAAGAACAAACATTATTTATGATTGACAACACAAACCTCTTTCATTTTCTTTCAAAACCACCATGTTCACTTACTAATCCAAGTGTGAAATATATGGTTTTTGTGTTATTTAAAAAGGGAGAGAGTTAAATTCCTTAGACAACCTGATTCACCAAGAATCTTGACTTCACTTTTCTCCTGGATGCTGACCCTTGAAACCCTAGCCTCCAAGTCTTCACAAATAAGTCAAATAGAGTATTTTGGATTTTTAATAGCAAAATAAATATTTAGGAGGATAAAAACAATTATATAGTGAGGGTACTTAGGGTTTTGGGTTTGGTAAATGACCAAAAGTTCCTCAACTAAAAGTTAGAAAATGATCCCGTCCTTGGGTACGACTCACTTAAGGAAACTGTACCCTAGGGTATGAGTGGTACCCTAAATTATACCCTAGGATTATCTTAGGTCATCCATAGTAGTTAGGGTATGACAACCTATCATTTAGTCTTCTCTATAAGGTATGAATCATACCCTAACTCGTACACTTCACTCATATCAAAAATAGTCCACTTTTTGTTCAAGACATAATTTATACGATTGGGTTGTGTACGACTCATACACTTAGGTACGATTGGAGGGTGGCTCGCTCATACCTATGATAGTGACTAACCCTCACCATACTTCCTAGGGTACAAGAGGGGTGGGTAAGAAGGATAATACTTATATCCAAGGGAAATGACTCATTCCCTTAGTCGTATCTAGCCCAGTGACATTAAATGAAGAAAATTTTCTCATGGTTCCAATCCTAGATGTTTCAAATCAAAATCACTATCTATCCCCTGGTCTTCTTCTATTACTCTCTTCTCTTCTTCAGTTTGATTTAAAATCTCACTAGTCTGATGATCAAAATGTTTTGTACTCCGTCGATAGGAGGTACAATTTCACGAACCCCTTCAGGATTATCTACTCTTTTTGGCTCAGACATCCTACCTGGTGTTTGTAGGATCCTCTCGGGATTTAAATTTAATAGGAGTAAGGAATTTTCTCTACTCCATGTTCTATGCATACACCGGTGTATGCCCAACTAAGAAAAAAAACAAAAACTAAAAAAACAAAAACTACAACAACCTTAGTCCACAAATCAACATCATGTTCCCTGGCAACGGCACTAACTTCTTTGATGACATCTAAGCAACACCTTCTTTTAGGTGATAATACGGTCGATGTTAATATATAGTAAACCAACTAAGGTTGGGGTTAAATACCAAAAGAACACGTAGTTTGACAAATATCAGGGGTTACAATTTGTGGTCAATATAGAAAAGCAAATCGGTGGATTTATTTATAGTAGTCTCGAGCAAAGAATAGAATTAACTTTGTTGAAAATCAATATTAAGTGAACACTAGGGTTATGTTCCCCTGGAATATCAATTTTGTAGGTTTATTTACATTGTTGAACCAACCCAATACCTTGTATGCAGAATATATAATTTATGTACCTCCTACAGTCTTTTGGAGGAGTAGGAGGATTTTACCCTTTACCTTTTGAGTGTCAGGGTTTCGCATTACTAACCCTTACCATGATCCCAATAAACTATCACATTTTGAGTCTTAGGTTATTAGATGGAATCTAACGGCCATTCACTATATTCTATTGTACTGCAACTCATCAGAAATTAACTCCCAAATTACTGTTGTCTTTATTTTTCCCTAGTCACTACTCCCTTTTTGGAGTAAGTAGCAATATCTAGTTAGGAACCTAATGTGTGCAACCATTAAGAAATAATACATATCAAAGATAAAGAAATGCATGCCATGAGTATTGGTTCACATCAATAATTGTATTTCCCCTACTTCGTCAATTTATCAGGGTTTCCACAACCCTAGCTATAGGTTTAAGACACTCATGATTGAGGAGAAATCAATTACATTCATATTGGAATGCAAATATGAAATCACAATGATAAGAAGAAAGAAAACCCACAACCGTAAACTGAATAATCAATCAAAGTCAATACAATGAAATCCCAATATCAAAGATGGATCGTGAAATCAAAATATGATTTTTAGTGTTAAAAGTGTGTAACTTGTATATCTATGACTAAAAAGTACATAAAAAGTATTTATAGTACAAGAGAAAACTCTAAAAACAAAGCCCAAAAAAAATAGGAGAAAACTGAGTTAGTGGCAACCTAATCCTTGTACCTGTAGTCTGTTATAGCGTAGGTACTACCAGTGGCCTAGTCATAGGGCACAGGTAGTATGAGCAAAAATCCTGCAATGTTCAGCTCTCAGGATTTGAATTTTTGGCACCCGCTTTGTGTATATGCACTCCGTAGGTCCTACTTTTGTCCACATGTTGACTTGGTAGGTGCTAAGAGTCAGTTTTACTAGATCTTCTTCGACTCTGGAACATGTATAAATCATGATCAAGATGGAAAACATCCCACATATCCATAATCGTTCCAAAAGTGACCAAAAATACCTTTTCACCATTTTCACGAACTTATTATCCCCAACATGGTTTTCTACAAAACACACCCAAAACAGATGAAATCTTACATGAAAGACTCAAAAACTTGCCTAATTTCCTTTTTTTAAGCATCAAAAGTTCTATATTTCTATAGCACATCATAGTGCCAGTGGTTAATTGTGTTGATGAACCTAGAGATTTTCCTATGGGTATCACTATGAATTAAGAGTAGTCAAGATACCCTCATTGTTCCACAACGTTAAATTAAGTGTTGCATGGGATTCAACCGATGGCTTATTGGTGAAGTCTGAGTAACCATCATAGCCATATCATACTGAGATGTTAAATCAAGCGTTGAGTGAAAGGCAACCCACTATTTTTAGTGTTCAAATTTTTTATTGTTTTTATTTTTTATAGGTTTTTAGCTCATGGACTTACCCAGAATATAGTAAAAAAATTGCTACAGTCATCGATTTCCAGGTAAGGGGAAATGTGATCAACCCATCATGGTCATAAACCCCACATGATAAGTTGACGATGAACGAAAAATGTGTAAGGTTGTGGACATTGGCATCTATTTTTACTTATGGTACCTTAAACTTAGGTTACAGGACCATAAGTAGTGGGAATATATCAAAATGCCAAGTCCAGACTATAGGAAAGCGGGCTAAAATTTTAGCCCGGCACATGCGCCTATCACGTGCTGGCCGCAGATGGCACCTACTAGTCGGAGGTGGCACCTGTGCCTGCACTCTGACCGCAGGTGCAGGTCGCAGGTAGATACCTTGGGTTTGACAATTATGGGCCTATTTTTTAATTTAAATTTTGGGCCCACCAATACTTATAGATCCCCTAAAACAGCCCCCCACCTATATTAAAACAACCTTAACCTCATTCTAACTCATTCTAATCCTTAAAACTTTACTTTTTTCTTTGAATTCAAACATCCCTCTTAAAATACCAACTAACCCCACACTTAAGTAAAGGCTAAATTGTCACTTGTTTGAGATACCAACTTGTTCCAACACGCTAAAAACACATTCCAACTTTGGTTTGCTTGACTTCTTCATTATTCTCTTCTGATTCTTCATATAAAAGGTAACTTTCTCAGCTCCTAATGGTTATGTATTGACCTATCTATTGTTTTAGTAAGTTGACATGTGTATTCCACCGTAAAATATACAAAAACTATTATGTTTTCATGTAGGATCCTTGAAGTAGCCTAAAAACTTAATGTTGTGTCTTGTTTTATAGAAAAAACTATCTTGTTTTATAGAAAAATCTAAAGTTAGACTCCAACCGGAAGTTGAACTTGAATAATTCAAAGTAATACCAATTGTTTCACATATTTGTTTGATTTTAAAGTTGTAATTTAATATAAGTGTGTCAACATTAGACTTGTTGGAATTTCAAATAGGTTATAGGGGTGTGAAAATTTAGGAAAAATTCAAACTTTTCAAATTTTGAGTTGTTCTTCAACTTAATTTTGAGTTGTTCTTCAACTTTTGATATCCTTCACTTTTGATGGAAACTAACAACTAGTTTTGTAGATATAGATGACACCTAAGGTGATGAAAAAAATGAAAGATGGTACTTTAAGGACTCAGGCAGAGTCTCTCGATCCTAGCGGTTCATGGAGAAGTACCCGAGTTAGCAATGTAGAGATATTGTAGTTAAGGTGACATGCAATCATGATAGGACAGGCTACTTAGTCAACTATAGCCTGGCCGAGAATGAAGTCATCAAGGATGTCACCATCACCCACTTCTCCACCCACTGATTCTTATGAGGGGGAGGAGATAAAGTGTGAATCTACTCCACGGGTTGTCTCTCAGGGTCCCCACTCTGAGGAGGGGTCCAAATATTCATCCAATAAGGTGAAGTAAAAGGATCCATCAGTGATTTCTCTGTCTGATGAGGGTACCACTACACATATAGAGTAGATAAATGTACCTCAATCTAAGGAGGGTATAGAGCAGGCTACCCATGATGAGTCAGTGAAGCAGGGGCAGAGTCCTACTCCTGCACTTGTTTTGTATGCTCCTCCCATGAAGAGACATCAGAGGCGGTGTGTTCCTAGGATGTGAGAGATATTTACTATTGACAATCATATTTAAGAGGTAGGTAGGACAATGAGGTGTATTTATGAGCAGTGGAAGATTGACCTATCGGGGCTAGATCGAGTGCCATAGATGTGGGTAGCATTTGATAGATATCAACTAGAGTTGATGACTAGGCCACTCGGTTCTTATTTGCCGGATATGGTATAAGAATTTTATGAATCCTACAGAGCTACCATGGTCCTTCCTATGCACAGACATCTAGGCCTGATCAAATTTGCTAGGTAGTCACAGCTTGAGCATAGACTAGTTAGAGGGGTCAGAGTTGACATATCTAAAGAGACTATTTGTAGAGTTATCTTTGGCCCATATTACATTACTCTTGTATCTATAGATGAGTGTGACCATAGTCTTAAGATCACACATGATCGACATATCATATGAGAGGCAAAGTACCGTCGTGAGGGGGCCGAGATGATTAGGTGTATATTTAGTTATATTTCACCTCTGGGTGATTCAAACATATGTATTGAGTGGCATGTTGTAATTAAAAAAGGCCTATTGACATTTGAGGCCAAGTTCTGGTGGTTGTTGATTAGATACAGACTAATATCTATTACTTTGGATAATATATTGACATGGGAGAGAGCAGCACTGGTTGCTTGTCTAATGGTTGGATATGATGTTGATTTTACTGTCATCCTCAATATGAGTTAAATGATAGATCTTTTGGGGAGTTGACTAATCTTCCATTCCCTTGCATGATTTAGAGATTATGCGATGAGGCTGGTATTCCTAAGATACTACGTGTAAACAAGAGGGTAGATTCTATGGAAAATGTACTGACTAGGACTATAAGGGATCAGGCACATCCAGGCTCTTCTAGAAGATTACGACAGCAGGCAGTAGTACCACGGCCCAAGACTGAGGGCCCATCAGTTTTCGTAGATCTTGATGAGGCACATTAAGGTGATATGGGTATTAGTATTGAGATGGAGATAGGGGAGAAGAGAGAGGCTCAAAATTATAGTACACAGGGAAAGGGGATACCAGCTACTTCTTCTTTATCCCCAACTTCAAACTTAGAGTCGGTGGGTGTACCTTCAAAGCCTACTTTCTTATCCACTACAAATCCTACTTCAGGTAAGATCGTTGTATCTAGTGAGTTTTTATATAGCCTAGTGGACAGCTAGAGAGCTGTGGATGCTAGATTAAGGGATGTCAAGACTGAGATGACTACCCTCTACTAGTAGATAAGATCAGGGGTTAGGACCAGATTTGAGCAAGCACAGACTGATGGGAGGCTGGATTGAGTACTATGTTATTTGAGCTACGTTCTAACTTTTAAAAATGGCTTAATTAGTTTGAGAGAGATTTTATAGCTTGATATACAGATATAGCTACACCAGATCAAGACAAGATGATAGGAGTTTAATGTATTATGAGTAGAGGTACGCTCTCTTGTAGAGAGTCGTGTTGTATCCACTCCTTCAGTTATACCCCAGGTTGTCCATATATAACCTATGTGCGCACTGAGATGGTTTGATTTCTTTACAGAGGGTGATAAGAAGGTCCTAGTAATTGGGGCCAAGAGATATCACATAGACGACTTGCAATACCTTATTACTTTACCATATGACCAGGTTGTTAGAAAGGTCAGACATGCTTTGATGGATTCTTCAATCATCAATAGGCATAGGAGTGCATCTATAGCAGCAGGTGTATTATCTAGTAGTGCATCTCCACCACTACCACCTACACTAACATATATGCCCTCATCTGGGGATGATCCTAATTTAGCCACCTAGTTCATTCTAGGAATGTTCTCACTTCCCTCTATTTTTAGTTTTTAGTTCTTTAAGGATAGTGCTCAGTATTTTGTTAGGGTGGTCATACCATGTCGCTGTGGGTTTTTATTGTTGTGCTTCTTTTTTTGTCGGTCGTGGTATGGTTGTAAAATCAACATGTCTAGGATAATATCATGTCGTATGGTGTTTTTATTCATATTATGTTTTGTTTTTGGGTAATTAGGAGATTTTAAGTATTTAGGAAAGTAGTCATGTTTTGACTGATTTGTGATACGCCTCCAAAATTTGTGTTTTAGAACTATGTGAATGTATATATATGTGAACTTTGTGGATCTTGTTATGGCATTAGAATTATAGATATGATAATCATTGATAACAATTGCATGAACTGGATAGGTAGTAGGTTGTGATGTAACTTTGTGCCATGTATGTTTGAGATGCTACTTAGTTCCCTTTATGTGATAAATTTTGAACTTTCCCAGTTAGTCTTTCCCGGGTTGAAGGATACTCAGTTAGGACAAGATCATAGGTATTTTTTTATTTTAGTCCACTTTAATTCTAAATGACCTTCCTTGTATGAATTATATACCTTGATCCCTGTTTTGATCTTTGTATCCTATTTTTCTTATTTCACCTATTCACCATCATATTTGTGCTATAATGTAAGTGTTTTGTCCCTTGTGCACCTTAACTCAGTCAAAATTCCTAAGTTGGGGTCACAATCATAGAGTTGCATAGTGTAAAGTAGGTATAAAAAAGGGTAAAATAAAAAAAAAGTTAGTAGGGTTGGGTGTGGTAGAAAAACAAAAGAAAAATTGTGAAATAAAAAGAAAAATAAAGAATAAAATACCACACCCAACCTGAATGTGCAATAAAGAATAAAAGGGGAGAAAAAGGGTGGAATAAAAAAAATTGGCTAGTATATGAGACCCCAAGTTAGTGTAGTTCCAAGGAGGCTTAGCACTTGATATGTCCATATATATCATACCATCCTCTAAGTCTACATTACAAGCCGAGAAAAGTCCTGTAGTGATCCTAACTTGACTATCTTATTTCTAAGATAAAGAAAATAAGGGCAAGCCTATGGTATTTGATATGCATTGATTGGAACTTCTCTTCTGAGTGTGATTTTCTCTTGACCGTCCCTGCATTGACATGCAAGATTTCATATGAGTAAGTAGTACATCCTTGTTGTGATGACACTTAAGTCATATTGCTAGCTATTTGCTTTTTTCGTATAGTGTAACTTGTATAAATGAGGGGTTGTCTATTTCTAATGTAATTTCCATACCTTGATCCCATCGTGTCACATTGTTGTGCTTCATGTTTATACTTAGTGGCTTTTGAAAAATAAGATCGGAGGGGGATGTTGTGTTTTTAGTTTAAGTGTTGACTAACTGCCTTGAATAGCTTAGTTTCTCCTAGTTATGTATTTTTTTTACTTTTGTTGTGATTTGTTGCCTTAGGATATGCAAACGTTCTAAGTTGAGGGTATTAATATGCTATATAAATATAGCACTTTCGATGCTTAAAAAAAGGAAATATGCAGGTTTCTGAGTTTATTTTGGTAGATATGATTCTTTATGGGTATTTTTTGTAGGAAACCATGTTTTTGATTCTAAGTTCATGAAAAAAGGTGAAAAAGGTGCTTTTGGCGACTTTTTGGAGCAACAATGGATATTTGGGATATTTTCTACCTTGTTCATGATCAAAGTATGTTCGAGAATTGAAGTAGAGCTGAAAAGATGACTCCTGGCATTTACCAATTCAATATGTGGCCGCATGTAGGACCTACAGATTGCATGTAGGCAAAGCAAGTACCAAAATTCCAAAATCTCAAGAGTTGAACTTATAGAATTTTTTCTTCTGGTACCAATGATTTGTACCTACGCCCAGTGTCAGGACCGCAGGTACTACCTTCGCCCAGGGCTAGATCGCGAGTAAAGACCACATGTGGCCACCGACCAAGTTTTCTGCTATTATGTTCGGGCTATGGTTTTAGTATTTCCTTATGAACTATAAATACAATTTATGTACTTTTTAGTAGGAGTTACGTACTTTTGATATTCACAAACATATTTTGATTCTAAGATTTGATTTTGATCTTAGGATTTATGCGTTTTAACTTTAGTTGATTAATTTAGTAATGGTTGTGGTTTTTTACAATTCATATCATTTTGATTTCATCTATGCTTTTGAATATGAATGTTACTGATTTCTTCACAAGTATGGTTGGCTAAAAACCATACCTAGGGTTGTAGAAACCCTGGCGGATTGATAAAGTAGGGGAAGTGCTTTCATTGTTCTAAACTGATACCCATGCATGTATTGCATTATCTTTTTTATGATAGTTTTCTTCATGGGTGCACACATTAGGATCCCACCTAGATATTGTTTCTTACTCCAAAAGAGGATCAGTGAGTAGCAAAAGATAAAGAAAATAGTAATTTGGAGTTTAACTATCGATCCATGCTTCTACGTTCTATCTTAGTAAGATGGTTAGGTTTCATATAATAACTAAAAACTCAAAAGGTAATAGTTAATTGGGATTAAGATATAGGTTAGTATGACGACATCCTGAGACTCAAAAGGTAAAGGGTGAAATCTTTCTACTCATCCAAAAGACTGTAAAGGTACATAACTTTTAAATTTTGCATGAAAAGTATCGGTTTGGTTCAACAAAGAATGATAGGTATACGGAGTTAAGAATATAGGGAGAGCACAATCCTAGTATTCACCTACACTGATTATAATCGAAGTCAATATAGTTACTTTCTCTAGAGTACTACACAAAACCCCTCATTTACTTTTCTTGTTCTGCTCGTTGACTACAAATGCTAAGAACTGCAAAGTTATGTGTACCCTTGGGATTTGACCCCAACCTCTGGTGGGTTATTGTATTTTGACAGCGAACCTATCATCATCTGATAAGAGGTGTTTTTTGGACGTTAATTATATCCCAAGAGGGATATGGTGTTATATGTTGTCAGGGCAGACTATGTGTTCCCAATATGGATGACTTGAGGTAGTGAATGTTAAAAGAAACTCATAGTTCCTGATATTCTAGTTACCCAGGAGCCACTAAGATGTACTATGATTTGCAGGAAGTCTATTAGTGGAATGGCATGTGGAAGGATATCACGAAATTTGTGGCTAAGTGTCCAAATTACCAGCATGTTAAGGTTGAGCACCATAGTCCTAGTAGTACACTTTAGGAATTCAGTATTCCTACTTGGAAGTGGGAAGTTGTGAATATGGACTTTATCATAGGGTTGCCTTGTACTCATTATCAGCATGATTCTATTTGAGTTGTTATGGATCAAATGACTAAGTCAACTTATTTCTTTTGAGTAAACACTTCAGATTTAGCCAAAGATTATGCTAGACTCTATCGTAGGGAGATGGTGTAGTTGCATGGAGTCCCTTTGACCATTATCTCAGAAAGAGGTACCCAATTTATTTCTTAATTTTAGAAGACTTTTCAAAGAGTTCTTGGTACCCAATTTTATCTTAGTACCGTTTTTCACCCGCAGACAGATGACCTTGTTTAAGGATCTTTATGGTAGGAGGTATAGACCTCCTATTGGTTGGTTTGACATTTGTGGGGATACTTTGATAAGGCAAAATTCAGTACATGAGACTATGGAGAAAGTTCAGCTTATTAGAAAAGGGATGAATATGGCCCAAAGTCATCAAAAATCTCATACAGATGTGAGGGGAAGGGATCTTGAGTTTGATGTAGGTGATTCAATCTATTTGAAGATTTCTTCTATAAAAGGGGTGAAGAGATTTGTTAAGAAAGGGAAGCTCAGTCCCCACTATGTTGGACATTATAACATTTTAAGGTGTTATTGTAAAGTAGCCTATGAGTTGGATTTGCCTTCAGAGTTAGCATCAGTGCCTCCAGTCTTTTATGTGTCCTTGTTGAAGAAATGCATTGGTGACTCAACATCAGTTGTTCCTTAGAAAGGATTGGCATGAAAAATAGACTATCTTATGAAGAAGTCTTAGTTGAGATCCTTGATCATTAGGTTTCTAGGTTGAGTAATAAAGAGGACATCTTTGTAAAGGTTCTATGGATAAATCAGTCAATTGAGGGAGCTACTTGGAAAATAAAGGAAGATATGATGACCAAGTACCCCCATCTTTTCTCTTCAAACTCAGTCCCTACATGAGGTAATAGTTTTATTAATTGAATAATGCTTTCATATATTAGAATATGCATCTATTTTTATTTCATAGCATGCATTCATGATTTTAGATCAGTACATGCATCAGTTACAAATTCAGATATCAGTTCATGGTTGAGCTCATACGTGTTCAGTGCAAATTTCAGCTTTCCCCAGCCTCTCAGCTTAGTCAATTTTATTTAAGGACGAATGATCCTAAGGGGTAGATATTGTAGTACCCTAAATATTCAAGATCTAGACCCATCAAAATATAGTCCATTGACTTATCTTCCAAATGCCACTAGTCTCTCTTTAATCCAATATCGTGGAAAAAGGTTATGGAAAATTTCTTTAGAGTCTTTCAACTGCTAGTAAAAATGGCTCTGCTAAAGACCCGTTATCAGTCATAATAATTCATTGTGTGGAGTCGTTGACACAAAAATTAAGGATCCCAAATTTTAGCCAAATGGTGGCAAGTCCAGTATACGACTCATTACCAAACCTAACGAGTCATGAGGTGGATTGTGGTTAAAACAGATGGAAGTCCAAAAATTAAGTCTCTGACAATGACTTCTCCTAATCACCCATGATTAGACCTAACGATTGGTTAGGAGGTGATTCATTGTCATAACAGGAAGGACTCAGAACTCAGGACCTCAGGTCATAACTCATAACCAGTCCTAATGAGTCATTACCCGAGTCATGACGACTGCTTACCAGAAATTCCTGAATGATTTAAAGGAGCTTTTAAGTATCTTTCCATTCTAATAAGTCCTAACCCATGTCATTTAGGCTTCCCACAAGAGAAGTATACTAGAAAAAACTTCCCCAAATTCACCATTTAATTGTAAAATCAATCCATAATAGGAAAAGAAACAATTCTCTTATCTCTAAAAGCAAGTTGGAGTTTCTCAAAAACAAGCTCAAGTCCCAAGTATTTCTCTCCAAGGTTTACACTTTAGGTATGTGGGGTTTCATCAATGGGTACCTTCTACCCATTGAGTCCTAAAAAGCTTCTAAATCCTCAATTTTACTTTCCTCTCAAGTTGGGTTCTAGGTCAAAAATAAAGTTTTCTTTAATTTACTCAATTTAATTTGTAATTATTCCATGAATAGATGCCTTCCCAAAAGAGTGACATCTTCCATGTTCAATAATCTTTAATTTTCCTATTATTGATAAATTATTCAGTTTGGGATATGTTTTGTAAAATTGTTTACTATGATCATCTTTAAATTATTACCATGTTCAGTTTCATTAGAAAAACTGGTGGGTTATAAACACATGACACTCAGGATTTCATGCATGTACCAGTTGACAAGTTTTGAGCATTTTAGATTATGCATATGTTGCTATTTTCTAGACTTTACTATATTGAGAATGCATACACACGTACACACACACACATATATATATATATATCAGTTTTCAATGTTGTTCAGTTGGGATTGGTACTTAACATTGAGTGAACGCAGGGATGAAGGCTCTCCCCCAGTTGAGGATTGAGACCTTTAGTAGAAGTCCCTTAGTTCAAGATCTACGGGGCCACCATAGGTTATAAGAGGTCATATGCCAGTTGATGATTGACACAGTAGTCCTGTAGGACATTAGCTTAGTGGATCCATGCCATCCAGTGTTGGTACCCTTGGTAAGATACTAGCACCCTACCAATTGGGGTTACAAGTTAGACCTCTATTCACTCAAATTAGGGTATGCCGGTTATTGTTAGCTCTACAGTCCTCAGTTAGTTTATGGTCAGTTTAATTTTTCTTGACCAAGTATTCAAATATTCAGTTATTTATTATTCAGTTTTTATCCAGCACATGTTTATACTTGGTTTTGCATTCAGCATACATATTCATGCATTTATGTTCAGTTTATGTTAGCTAGTTTCCCATCTCACATACTCAGTATATTCAATGTATTGATCTCATACTTTCCTATGCTATATTATCTCATAATATAAGCTCAGACACTCAGTACCCAGACTGCACTTAGCACGTTCCAGCGCCACATTCAGTAGAAGCTTTTGGTGAGTCCTCATCATTCAAGGAATAGTTACTAGTTCTTTATTTTCTTGTCAGTTTATTTCAATTTCAGTAAGTTATAGATAGTTAGGGGCTTGTCCCAACAACTCATTATGAGCAGAGGCCTTTATACAAATGTTTAGATTTTTAGCATTATTGGTTGTCAGATAGTTCTTTGTTCTATTTCTAGTTTTATTAGGTATTCAGTTTTACATTATTATGGTTTCCACCGTTTTTTTCAGTTATCTTATGTCTAGTTTTTATTTACTATATTCATTATTCTAATTCATGTACGACCATGGTTAGCTTGGGGTCACCTATGACCTGAGGCATCGTGTTACGACTAGGGGTAGTCTTGGTTCACGACAAGGTGAAGCACTGTATGGAAATCCTAATAAGTTAAAAGTATATGTTGAGATGGAACTTGGAGAAGTTTGGGTAACCAAGGGAATTGCATCGTACTATGACAGAACCCAAGTGCACACGCAAATGTACGTGGTCTACCAAGTAATATATTGGACTCCAAGAAAATTGAGTTATCGATCCCACAGAGACTTGATTCGGAAATTATTTTATTTCAGTTCATAATTCAGATTCAATGGATGCGAAATTAATCAAATAAAGAGTTTGGAAATTGTAAATTAAATCTAAACAATGTGGAAAGTAAAGGTTTTGAGACAATCAATAAGAGAAAACCCAGGGTTGAAGCACTCAGAACAATCATATTATGCTTTTAGATTTCATTCGTTAACTTTCTTATCTTGGTTGTTGATTCATAGGGATAATTTAATGATTATGATTTCTCAACCTCTAATCTTTTACCTAAGTTAAACCTTACACCTACATCATTGAGCGGGGATGTAATAGTTAATTTAAGCTCTTAAAAAATATCATCCTATGTATGAATCAAGTAGGGTATCTAAGTACATCCCTGTCCTAGATACTAATTCAAGGTTCATATTTTATAAAGAATCAAGAACCATGCTCTACTTATTACCATGTTCTATCTCCCTATTATCTCTCCCAAGTTCACAAGGTTGACAATTGATGTATTCTAAGGGTGATCAATCCTCAAAATAATTAAAACAAGAATAAACAAACAAACAATAGTGTTCAGCAAAGAAAACAAACTTAATTCATACCAATAATACTCATGTTCTTGGCTTCAACCCTGAAAAAAGGGTTTTTAGCAACTCATAGTCATAATCAACATCCAAATAATTGAATGAATGATTAAAACCATAAATAAAGCTAGATTAAAGAAATAAAAACCTAAAAATAAGTTTTGGTAGCCTCCAATGTTGTTCCAAGCGATCTAGGGGTTTCAAGAAGATTAAAACGTGATTTAACACGTTATATTTATAGTAAAAAAGTCATAAACCGAATAGGATTGGGTTTCCACGTGATTAACCTTCATCTAGACAGTTTTTATTCCACTTTTGATGGCCACCGCATCGCGGTGTCAAGCGAATCGACAATTGTCAATTTCCAAAATCTCACTGCGATTTCACCACATCGCGGTGCCTCCTCAAACTCTACCAAATTATACACGTTCCTATGGGTCACAAATTGGGACACTTATAAATATATTGGTATTTTGAACATGTCAATTAGACCTTCCTAGAGCGCACATGCGCCCTGTACATTTTGGGTATCCAAATTGCGTCCATCTTGTGTCTTGTGCTTCCGTGGTCATTTCCGAGCCTTTTTAAGTTGTTTCCACTTGATTTGAAGATTTTATATCCTTAATATATAATAATAATTCAATCACCAAGAATACTATATTATTAAAAAAACAATTTAGAGCTCAAAAAATTACAACATCCTCAACGGTGAACTAGAAACACGAGCTAAGAATAGGCTAATTTCACATTGAGCTTTAACTCATTGTTTTGACTCTTTTCTTGATCCAATTGACCCTTGAACATTATAACTAAGTTGTTTCACATATAAATACATAATAAAAACCTTAGGAACTTATTAAGACAAATTAGAACCTAACATACCAGACAACACCTAGCTCAAGTTAGTCACACTAGTTTTCTTGGTTGAACTCTAAATGGTCGAATTGAATCAATACTCATGTGAAAACACAATTAAACATTGTAAACACATACTTGGACACATAAGTTCTCAGTTAGATCATTATAAACACATATAGAATAAGAATCATCCTCAAAACAAGGCTAAAAAGGCTAGGATATTACGTTAGAATGCATAGAAATACCAAACATCATACTGCGACATTGATGATGTCCAAACTGCACCACCTCTCAGAAGATGATACGGTCGCTATCACAATATAGTAACCCAACAAAGGTTGGGTTTGAATCCCTAGGGAACAAGTGGAATTTTTAATCTCAACATTTGTAGTCAAAGGGCAGAACCGAAAAAGTAAATAGGGCATTTTATGTACTAATCTCGAGCTAGTAAATATATTACTTCGGTTGTAATCAGTCATAGGTGAACACTAGGACTGTGTTTTCCTGGATTCTCAACTCCTTAGGCTTATCATGCTTTGTTGAACCAACCTAATACCTTACATGCAAAATCTATAAGTTATGTACCTGCTACAATCTTTTGGATGAGTAGAAGGATTTTATTCTTTACTTTTTGAGTCTCAGGATGTCGCCTTACTAACCCTTATCTTGATCCCAGTTAAATATTACCTATTGAGTCTCTAGTTATTAGATGAAACCTAACCATCTTAATAAGATACGACCTAGAAGCATTGATCGGCATTTAAACTCCAATTTTGACACGACCCAACCCGGAGCCTTGACTTAATGGGTGTCCCAGGTCAAACTGGGACTGGAAACCACCCCTATTACCTATCCCAACCTCAATCCGCCTTTACTGAGTTGGTTGAATTTTGAACATATAACAGATAGTTTAACTGGAAAAGGACTGACTTTAGGATAGATCAATTCCTAGATCAACCCTACCAAGTCATCCCATCCGCCATACTGTACCAACCAAACCACCAAACCTAACCAATACTGAACCAAAGGCCATAAACCAAAAAAAACAAATGAGTTCCAAATCATAATATGGTCAATCCCAAAAATGAAATACTATGGAACAGTGAGAAAATATGACTAATGATGTCATCCCCAATACCAATGCCAATATTAAGGACAGTACCAATACCGATCCTGCCCATGCCTACCCACAGCAGTACCACAAAGCCTCTAAGCAAAAGAATTCCAAAATTTGGTTGGGACATGACCCATCCATATCCAAAACCAATATCCATAAATAAGTTAATGTATGAAATAACATCCATGAAATGGATCCTTCCGAATAGATGGAAGATAACCACTTCAATCCAAATGTTGACCCTAAAGTCTAAATCACTAAGCAGGAGGAGTGCAATGCTAGTTCCTGAATTGCGTGGGGATACAACGCTTGAAGATAAGTTAGTGCGTGAACGCTAGCATGAAATCTGTATAAGGATAAAATAATGCCATTTATAAAACCAAGTAAAAACCATCCATATGCACACAACCATACATATATATATAACCATGTCGGGAAAGGGGACCGGGTTTTGTATGCCATTAAAACATTTACTTGGGTTGTGTAGCTTTGTCATCCTAAACAACCCATAGGCTATATGGGTTCAACTCCCCCTACTAAAAGGGCCCCAGTGCATGAAGTCGCATGACCAAGGAAGAAAAATTAGGATGACTAGTACATCCCCCTAAATATAAAGTGTGACATCATGCACACGGTCACTAGGACCAAGCCTCACATCGGCAAATATGAGTTTCCATTTTAGACCCCCTGAGACCTCCACCTTCTACGGCTTTGCTCACATCCCTCCTTTACGACCAATTAAAACCATTTTCCAACCAAACCATTATTCCATTAATATTAACCAAGGCTATTAGTAATGATATCGTCACACCAACAATAACTTACAAGTATTGTCCTTAGCCAATCCTTAGGGGATTTCCATATACCGTATATGATTTCCAATTAACCCAAACCATGGCCTCCAAGGCCTTTTCAATCCATTCAAAACCATTTAAACCATTCATATCATTTAGGTTTCCATTACCAAGTTTAAACCATGCAAAAGTTTTCCATTAAAAAAACAATATTATAGTGAAAATATTGTTATAGGTATTTTATCAAACACATTGGGGGCATAGTATTACCAAAACCAAAGGCCATTACCAAAGGACCATTCCCATGCAACCAATTATCCAAAACCACCATTAATACATCTAAAAGCATAACTAAAACATGGGAAATCCATAACCAAGCATTTATAACCAAAAAACCCCAAATCATATTAGAAACCCCAAGATTATAAAACATTCAAATCATGAAAACATTGTGTAAAACCATGCCTTTAGTTGGAACTAACAATGGAGGAAGAGAACATCCCTTAAACCAAGATGATGATGGAGAGAAATCACCAAGGCAAGCCCCAATTTACTCCTTAAGATGAAACCTTAGCTTTCATTGCCCAAGAACTCTAGAGAGGATTTAAGAGTGTTTTCCAAGTGTTTAAGAATATAATAATTGGGCAAATAACCTTCAAAGTGCAATATAAGTCGGCCTTATTAGGTTAAGTAGGGAAATGTCCAAATTTCCTCACTTAAACTGCATTAAATTCCTATCATAGGGTACAACTGACATTTATGAGTCGTACCCAACCTGCACGAGTGGTACCCACCTCTCGTACCCTAGGCTTTAAATCTTGGACCCAACATTGTCTAAGGTACGACACACCCAAACCCAAGTCATATTCAAGTGTAAGACTAGTACCCATAAATCATACTTATGGCAGAATAGAATCCAGGAGGTTTGAACACTTACCACCATACAAGTCCTAGGTATGACTCATACCCTGGCTTACCACTCATGGTGAGCCACTCGTACTCAGATCAAACTTAAGCTACCAAGTATGAGATTAATCTAAGGAAAACCCAAACCAAGTGATCCATATCTACCCATAAAACTCGTACCTATTCCAGTGACCAAAATTTATTCCTCCAACCAATACTGGTCAGTATATGCCTGGACCATACCATTCGTACACCAGCATACGGCTCGTACCCATGACTTGTATTGGGTCCAGAGACAAAAATTCCCAGAAATTTTCTAATGTTCAGAAACCAAGGTGTTTCAGTCTCCCCTGCTAGAAACATTCTTCCTCGAATGACAGACAAGGTAAGGGTAACCAAACGCATGAGTCACTTGCATTATCAAATATATTTCCAATCTTTAACAAATTTTGAAAATAACGAGGCAAAGAAATTAATATTTTCTTTAACAAACTCAGAAAATAAAGATGTGTTGAAGACACAAACCTTTCGCACAAATCCCAAGAGCAGAAAACCAATGTGGATACTTGGACTTCATGTCCTCCTCCGCTTCCTATGTAGCTTCTTCAACCTTATGGTACTTCCACAGAACCTTAACCAAAGCCACATCCGTGGTTCACAACCAACATACCTGCCTATCCAAGATCTCAACCAAGACCTCTCCATGAGATAGAGAGTCTGAGATACCCAACCCCACAAAAGAAAAAATCGAAGAAGATTCACTAAGACACTTCCTCAATATGGAGACATTAAATACCGAATGAATGGAGTTAAAACTAGAAGGCAACTCCAATTCATAAGCAACATTATCAACCCTTCACAAAACCACGTAAGGACCAATATATCGGGGACTGGGCAAGCAGAAAGAATTATTCAGATAATGGGAGATACCTTAAGGAACACCTTATCCCCAACCTCAAACTCCAAGTCTCTACGCCTTATATCTGTATAGGACTTTTGGCGACTTTGGGCAGCCTTAAGCCTATCCCAAATATCCTTCACCATTTCCATAGCCTGATAGACTAAATCTAGACCAAACATATTCACCTCACAAAGCTCGAACCAAGTAATAGGAGATCTACACCTCCTACCATACAATGCCTTAAAATGGTCCATACCAATACTAGAATTATAACTATTATTGTAAGAAAACTCTACAAAAGGTAGATACTCAACCCAATTTCCACCATAATCAACCATACATGCCCGAAACATATCCTCCATTATCTGAATAATTCTTTCTGCTTGCCCATCCGTTTGAGGATGAAAAGTAGTACTCAGACTCACCTCAGTACCCAATCCCTTCTGAAAAGACAACCATAAATGAGATGAAAACTATGAACCACAATCAAAGATAATCAAAACAGGTACCCCATGTAGCTTGACAATCTCCTGAAGATAGATAACTTTGCATAATACTCCACTGAAAAGTTAGTCCTCGCTGGCAAGAAGTGAGCAGACTTTGTTATCCTATCCATGATGACCCTAATAGAATAATATTGATTCTGAGACCGAGGAAGACTGGTAATAAAATCCATTTTGATTACCTACCATTTCCAGTCGAGGAAAATAAGCTCTTGATACAACCCACTAGGTCTCATGTGGTCAACTTTAACTTATTGACACACCAAGTACTTGGCCACAAAATTAGACATGTCCCTTTTTATACCATTCCACCAATATATCTCCTTGAGATCATGATATATCTTTATCGAGTTAGGATGTACAACATAGTGCGATTGATACGCCTCAGCCAAGATCCTTTGTTGCAAACCATCGACATCAGGAATGCACAACCTCCCTTGGTACCATAAAGTATTATCTCCACTAATCTCAAACACCATCACCTACTGCATACCCATATTACTCTTGATTTTCATCAAGACAAGATCTAGAACTTTCTTCTCCTTAATCTCTGAACCAAGAGATGATCGAACCATTTCCTGTACCATCACCCCACCTTTCGTGGAGTCCAAAAGACAAACTCCAAGATTTTCCATGTGGTTAATATCTTTCAGCAATTCTTGTTTTCCTTTCTCCACTTGAGCCAAACTCCTCATGGATAACCTACTTAGACCATCAGCAACCACATTAGCCTTACCTGGGTGATAGTGAAGACTCATGTAATAGTCTATGAGAAGCTCCAACCATTATTTTTGCCTGAGATGTAGCTCCTTCTAAGTGAACATATTGTAAACTCTTATGATCATAAAAGATGTCTATAAGCATTCCATATAGATAATACCGCCATATTTTCAAAGCAAAAATCACCGCCAATAGTTCAAAATCATGAGTAGGATAAATCCTCTCATGCACCTTCAACTCCCAAGAATCATAGGCAATCACCTTCCCATGTTTCATTAAGACACAACCAAGTCCTACCTTAGATGCATCACAATAAATGGCAAACCCCTTACTACCCTCAGGTAATGTCAAAACCGTAGCTGAGGTTTGCTTATCTTTCAAATTCTTGAAAATTCCCTCACAAGCATCCGACTAAGAAAACTTCACCTTTTTTTGAGTCAACTTTGTCAAAGGAGCATATATCATCGAAAAGATCACCACAAACTGTCGATAATACCCAGCCAAACCTAAGAAGCTCTGAATATCAGTTGGAGTCATGAGTCTAGATCACCTTCTAACCATAGCCACCTTTTGTGGATCCACCATGATCTTCTCGCTATAAATAATATGACCAAAAAAAGTCACAGCGTTTAACCAAAACTCAAACTTGGAGAACTTGGCATACAACTGTTATTTCTTTAAGGTCTGCAATACCACACAGAGATAATTAGCATGATCCACTTCATTTTTGGAATAAACCAGAATGTCATCAATAAACACAATAATGAAGAGATCCAAGAACTTCCTGAAAACTTTGTTCATCAAGTCTGTAAATGCCACCGAGGCATTAGTCAAACCAAATGACATCACCAACAATTCAAAGTGCCCATACTGAGTATAAAAAGCCATCTTAGGGATATCCTCCTCCGTAGTTTAAGCTAATGATACCCAGACCAAAAATGTATCTTAGAAAAGAACTTCGCACCTTGAAACTAATCAAACAAGTCATCTATCCTTAGAAGAAAATACTTGTTATTGACTGTTACCTTATTCAACTACAGATAGTCAATGCACACATCCGAAGGGAACCATTCTTTTTGCGCACGAACATTACCGGTACACTCCACGAGGATACACTAGGACGAATAAACCCTTATCCAGAAGATCCTTAAGTTCTCTCAACTCAGTTTGAGCCATTTTATAAGGAGGAATAGAAATTGGACTAGTTTTTAGAACTAGATTTATACCAAACTTGATTTCCTTTTCCGAGGGAACAACGGGAAGATCATTTGGCAAGACCTCAGGAAACCCATTTACCACCAAAACTGAATATAAGAAAGGACCTTCTGAGTTAGAATCTTTAACTCAGACCAAGTGATAAAAACAACCTTTGAAGATTAACCTCCGATCTTTAAGATAACAAATAACCCCCCCAAGAGCTAGGAAACCACCCTCCAACTCTATAACCGGTTCACCAAGAAACCTAAAGACAACCTTACGGGTCTGACAATCCAAGGACACATAACAAGAGTGTAACCAATCTATCACCAGAATAATATTAAAATCCACTATATCAACTTTATACAAATCCACCAAAGTCTGCCTAGCATAAAAAAATACTACACACCCCGTATAGACTCTCTAAAAAATAACTAAGTCACCTACCGGGGTTAAAATAAAAAAGGATCCAAAAAAACCTCGGGATCAAAACCAATACATACAGCCACAAATGGGGTCAATAAGAAAGAGTGGACCCCGAATAAAGCAAACAATACACGTCATAAGAAAAGAGTTGTAACATACCAATAATGACATTAGGTGATGCCTCAGATTCCTACCAATATGAAAGAGCATATAATATATGCTTCCCAATGTCGGTACCAGAAGAAGGAGAAGACATTGAATCCGCAACACTGGGCGCAAGAGTAGAAGATGAAGAAACTGGAGCTTTGACCACTCCCGAAGCTCCCTTACCAACTCGACAATTGTTGAGCATATAGCGTGGATGGACACAGTTAAAACACTTGTCCCTTTTTTAATGACAATAACCCCGATGAAAATGACCATAGAACCAGCAAAGGGATCATGAAAAAACTGACTAGACCCCACTCGCTTGAGATTGGGCCCCCTATGCTCAGAAATTATCACTACCTTGCAGACGCCTATCACCCAACTTCCTTGGGTAAGTAGAGTGAGCAGTAGACAAGGAACCAAAACTCCCCACTTTTTATTCGGCCATTTTCCTCTATCTCGACCACCCTGCGACTGAGACATCCCTGATTTAATAACCTGCCCCTCTTACTCTTCCTATCTCTAAACTTCACTTGTTTCCTTTTATCATCCTCCACCTACTACATATGGAAAACAAACCTCAAAATGTTCATATACTTGATCAGAAAAGCAGTCTTGCTATCCAAGATCAAATCTCAAGATATCCCAAAAGGAAACCTTCTCATCCTTGATCTCATGTCAACCACCAAATCAGGAGCATACCTTAATAACTGGTGAAATTTCAAGGCATATTTCTTGACATACATTGTCCCTTGCTTAAGGTTCACAAACTCCTCCATCTTTGCTTTCCTTGACTCTTGAGGAAAGAAATAATCTAGAAAAGATATCCCATACGGATGGCTCCCCCACATCACCTCTATCCCTATCCCACTTTTCATACCATTAGTATGCAACATCCTTGAGTTGGTAAGCTGCATGTTTACACCTTCCACATTAGTAGCCTGCATCACCTTGAATATCTTCTCTATTTTACCCAAAAAACCCTGAGGATCCTCCTCCACCTTCACACTAGTAAAAGTAGGAGGATTTTATTTCATAAACTGACCAACCCTATTGGCCTCAACACGAACCCATAAAATGCATCCCACACAGTCTGAGTAGTAAACAACTGAGCAATAGTATGAAAAGTCTGGCAAAATTCTGCATTAGTCACCTCACCCTGAGAAGGACTAGTAGCAACCATAAAAACTCAAAAACTATCAGGGATAGGACCCTGAGATCAAAGTTGAACTCTACATATAGGAAGTAACCTATCAAGATTGTCCCCAAATGGGACTGAAGAGTTTCCTTATGTTCTATATCGTCGAGGCATGATCTGAAAAATGAACAACCAAGGATTAAAGAAGAATTCCAGGACTTAGACTCCAATCTTGAAAATAGAATACCAAGAAAGTGATACATTCCTAAATGCCTTGTAGCCTATCTCATTTGAGGGTAGAGCGCTACACACCCTTAAAAGAGACTCTACCAGACACATCTTTGAGGAATCTTAATTGACCATGAACCTAAATCTCTGATACCAACTTGACATAACCCGACCTGAGGTCTTGTCATAATGGGTGTCCTAGGTCTAACTGGGTTCAGGGACCACCCCCGTTACCCATTCAAACATCTAGTCGCCTGTCCTGAGTTGGATGAATTTTGAACAAATCACAGATAGCATAACTGGAAAAGGACTAACTTTGGGATAGGTTTATTCCTAGACCAACCCTACCAAGTCATCCCGTTTTCCAAACCATACCAACCAAACCACCAAGCCAAACCAATACCAAACCAAGGGTCATAACCAAATGAGTTTCAAAACACAATATGATTAATCCCAAAATAAAATATGATGGAATAGTGAGAAATTATGTCCAATGATGCCAGCCCCAATAACAATGCCAATATTAAGGCCGAAACTAATACTGATTCCGTTCATGCTAACCCATAGTAGTACCACAAAGTCTCCAAGCAAAAAAATACCAAAATTCGATTGGAATATGCCCCCAATCATAGACAAAACCAATAGCCATAAATAAGTAAATATATGAAATAACATCCATGAAATGGAGAATTCTGAATAGATGATATCTCACCACTTGAATCTAAATATTGACAATGAAGTCCAAACCACTAAGCAGGAGGAGTGGAATGGCCGGTTCCTACATCACGCGGGGATATAGATCCCAAAGATGGGTTAACGGGTGAACGCTAGCATAAACTCAAGATAGGGATTGAAAAATGCAATTTATAAAACCAAGTAAAAACTATCCATATGCACACAACCATACCTATTTATATAACCATGCCAAGAAAGGGGATCGGGTCCAGTATGCCATTAAAACCATTACCTGGGATGTATAGCCTTGCCATCCTATACCACCCATGGGCTATATGGGTTTAGCTCCCCCTGCTGAAGGGCCCCAGTGTGTGAAGCCATATGACCAAGGAAGAAAACCTGGGATGAGTAGTACATCCCCCCAAATATAAAGTGTGGCATCATGCACACGGTCGCTAGGACCAATCCTCACATTGGCAAATATGAGTTTTTAGTTTAGATCCCACTGGGACCTTCACCTTTTACAGTTTTGCTACATATCTCTCTATTAAGCGCCATTAAAACCATTTTCCAACAAAACCATTATACCATTATTATTAACCAAGGCTATTAGTAGTGGTATCGTCATACCAAAAATAACTTATAAGTATTGTCCCTAGCCAATCCTTAGGGAATTTCCATGTACCCCACATGATTTAACTAAAACCATGGCCACCAAGGCCTTTTCAATCCATTCAAAACCATTTAAACCATTCATATCATTTAGAGTTCCATTACTATGTTTAAACCATACATAAGTTTCATTGAAAAAACAATATTGTAGGGAAAACATTGTTATAGGTATTTTATCAAACACATTCGGTGCATAGTATTTCCAAAACCCAAGTCCATTACAAAAGAAGTATTCACATGCAAGAAATTATCTAACACCACCATTAATGCATACAAAATCATAATTAAAACATGGGAAAACCATAACCAACCATTTTTAACCAAAATCCACAAATAATATTGGGAAACACAAGATCATACAACATTCAAATCATGAAAACATTGTGTAAAACCATGCCTCTAGTTGGAACTAACACTAATGGAAGAGAACATACCTTAAACCAAGATGATGATGGAGAGAAATCACAAAGACAAGCCCCAATTTACTCCTTAAGATTAAACCCTAGCTTTCTTTGCCCAAGAAATCTAAAGAGGATTTAAGAGTGTATTCCAAGTGTTTAAGAATAGAATAATATGGAAAATAACCTTCCAAGTGCAATATAAGTCATGGGACCTTATTAGGTTAAGTGGGAAAACATCTAGATTGCCTTTACTTAAACTACATTAAATTCCCATCATAGGGTATAACTGACCCTTATGAGCCATACCCAACCTGTACAACTGGTACCCACCTCTAATACCCTAGGCTTTCTTCCTTGGACCAAACATTGTCCAAGGTATGACACACCTAAACCCAAGTCGTATTCAAGTTTACGACTAGTACCCATAAATCGAACCCTTAGCAGAATAGAATATAGGAGGTTTGAACACTGACCACCATATGAGTCCTAGGTAGGACTCATACCATGGCTTATGACTTATGGTGATCCACTCATACTCAGATCCAACTTAAGATACCAATTCTAAGATTAAGCTAAGGAAAACCCAAACTAAATTATCTGTATCCAACCATATGACTGATACCATTCAAGTCGTACCAATTCCAATGACAAAAATCCATCCCACCAAACAACACTAGTTAGCACATGACTGGACCATACTATTAGTTCCCCAGCATACGGCTTGTACCCATGAGTCGTATTGGATGCAAAGGCTAGAATTTTAGGAAATTTTCTATGGTCTAGAAATCAGGGTGTTTCAAAATTACTATTGCTTTATCTTTTCCTAGTCATTACTCCTCTTTTGGAGTAAGTAGCAATAATCTAGATGGGATCCTAACATGTGCTCCAATTAAGTAAATTATTATAACGATGATACAATAATACATACATGGGCATCGGTTTAGAACTGCAATATTCCTTCCCCTACTTCGTCAATTTGTCAGGGTTTCCATAACCCTAGCTATGGGTTTTTCGTCGCTCATGCTTGTGAATAAATCAACAACATTCCTAATTTAAAGCATAGATGAAATTACAATAATAAGAAGTAAGAAAAACCACAATTATGTCTAAATTAATCAACTAAAGTCAATACATGAGAATCCCAAGATAAAAATTAAATCTTTGAATCAACATATGTTTGTGAGTATCAAAAGTGCGTAACTCCTACTAAAAAAACATAAAGGGTATTTATGGTAAATAAGGAAACCCTAAAACCAAAGCCCGAATGAAATATGATAAAATGGGGTCGGTGGCTACTTATGGCCCCTATAAGCACCCTGACCCTAGGCGCAGGTAGTAACTGCACTCAATAGGGTGGGCATAAGTACAGGACCAAGTACAAGATAAAAAAATCTTGTAGGTTAGCTCTCGGTATGTTGGACTTCTAACACTTGCTTTGCTTACTTGCAGTGCATAGGTTTTACTTGCAGTCCACATCTTGACTTAGTAAGTTTTGGGAGTCATCTTTTCAGCTCTTCTTTAATTCTCTAACATGCTTTGATCACGAACAAGCTGGAAAGTGTCCCAAATATCGATAATTTCTCTAAAAAGTGGCCAAAAATAACTTTTTCATCTTTTTCATAAACTTAGCATCCAAAACATGATTTCCTGCAAAATATACCCAAAACACATCATATGAACAAAACAACCTCAGAAACTTGCGTATTTTCCTCATTTTAAGCATCAAAAGTGTTATATTTCTATAGCACATCAAACCCTCAACTTAGAATGTTTGATGTTCTCAGGCAACAAAACCCAAAAAAAAACACTTAACTAGGAGAATATAAGCTATTCAAGGCATTTAGTCAACACATAAAATTCATAACACAACACTCTCTCTAATTTTTTCTTAAAACCCAACTGTGTATAAACATGAAGCACAACAATGTGAAATAATGGGATCAAGGTATGGACATTACATTTGCAACAGACAACCACTCATATATACAAGTTACAATACCTGAAACAAGCAAATAGCTAGCAATGTGACTCTTGTGCACTCACAACAAGGACGTCCCACTAATTCATATGAAATAATGCATGTAGGTATAAGGACATTCAAAAGACACTCACACTCAGATGAAAATTTTCAATTAATGCTTGTTAAATACCATAGGCTTGACCTTATTTTCTTTACCTTAGTTTTTAGATAGTCAACTTAGGATTACTATCTGACTTTTCTCGGCTTGTAATGTAGGCTTAGGGGCTGGTATGGTACATATGGACATATCAAGTGGCTAAAACACCTTGGAACTACACTAACCTTCGGGTCTTACTTACTAGCCAATTTTCTTTTATTCCACCCTTATTTCTCCCTTTTTATTCTTTATTGCACATTCATGTTAGGCGTGGTTTTTTATTCTTTTCTTTTTCACTTTTCACTGGAAAAAATTCTACCACACCCAGCCATACTAACTTTTACTCTTATTTTACCCTTCTTCATACCTACTTTACACTATGCACCCCTATGATAGCCACCCTCAACTTAGGCATTTTTCTTGAGTTGAAGTGTAAAATATCCGAGGAGGACTAAGTCCAAAAATAAGTTCATTATAGCATAAATGGGAAGGTGAATAGGTGAAACAAGAAAAATAGTCTACAAGGCTCAAAATAGGGATTAAGTGATATAATTTACACATGGAAGGTCATTTAGGCTAAAAATGGACTAGAATTAAAAATGGACTATGATCCTATCCCAACTGACTATCTTTTAACCTAGGCAAGACTAACCAGGCAAGTTCTGAATTCAACACACAAAAAGAACTAGGTAGTATCTGACATACACCTAGCACAAAGTCAATATTACCAACTACTGCCTATCTAGTTCATGCAATTATTAGCAAGTGATTATCATATGTCTAATCCAAATTTCATAACAATATCCACAATGTTCATACATATATACATTCACACAGTTCTTAAAAACAAAATTTTGGAGAGGTATCTAAAATCAATCAAAATATGACTACTGCCCTAAATACTTAAAAATCTCCTAATTACACAAAAACAAAACACAATACCAAATAAAACACCATACGACACAAAATTATCTAAGACATATCGGTTCTACACCCATATCATGGCCGACAAAAAAAGAAGCACGGTGATAAAAACTCATAGCAACATGGAATGCCCACCAGTCTAAAAATTGTGCATTATCCTTAATGCGCTAAAATAAAGTAAAATAAATGGAAGTGAGAAAATACTTGGGATATACTAGGTGCTCAAATCATGAGCATCCCCAGATGGGGGAATATCAGTTGGCTAAGGCAATGGTGGTGGTGGGACACTACTAGATGATGCACTCACTGCTATAGCAGTGCACCTCTGCCTATCAACAAATGTAGTCTCCATTAAATCATGTTTGTCCCTTTTAACGCCCTGGTTATATGGCATATCAGGATCTTTCAAGTCTTAATTATGACCTCTTTTGGCCCTAACTATTGGGACCTCTTCATCATCCTTCACGAAGAAATTAAATTATCTCGGTGTGTGCAAAGGTAATATATATACCACTGGGGTTATAACTGAGAGAGGGATGCCACACTACTCTCTATAAGAGAGCGTACCTCTTCTTATTATATATCAAACTCCTCCCTTATCTAGGCTAGATCAAGCACATCTGTCTTTGTGAGTAGGGTTGTAACCCATCTCTCAAACTCATTAACCCATGTTTAAAAGTTGATATGTAGCTCAGATAGTGCAGCTCTCTATGTGTTCTCCCATATGTCCTCTATTTTCTCAAATTTATTCATAAACTATGATCTTATTTGTTCGTAGAGGGTAGTCATCTCGGTCTTAACAACCCTCAACCTAGCATCGGTGGCACTCTAGTTATACACTAAGCTATGAAAAAACTCGCTAGATATAGTAATCATACATATAGTAGGAGTTGTAGTGGATGGGCGAGTAGGCTCTGATGATTTACCCACCGACTCTAAGGTTAAATTCGGGTATGAAGAAGAAGTAGCTGGTTTCCCCTCGCCCTGTGTACTCGAATCTGGATCCTCTCTCTGCTCCCCTATCTTTATATTAATATTAATATGCACATCCTCTTTATGTGTATCAGCAGGCTCTATGGAAACTGTCGGGCCCTCAGTCTGGACCCTAAGTACTACTGCTAGCTCTGTAGATCTCCTAGAAAGGTCCGGGGGTACTAGACTCTTCATAGTCTTTTTCTGCACAGTCGCCGTCATAAGTACCCTCTCGTCTACTCCTGTTCTTTCAAGTACACCAGCCTCATCACATAACCTCTTAATCATACAAGGGAATGGACGATTAGTCAACTACCCAAATGCTCTATTATGTAACTCATATCGAAAAATGGTAGAAAAATCAACAACATATTCGGTCATCATACGAGCAAACAGTATTGCTCCCACCCAAGTTAACTTATAATCTAAAGAAGTGGGTATCAGTCGGTATCTGATCAACAAATACAAAATCTTGGCCTTAAATATCAATAGGCTCTTTTTTATCACACAATGCCCCTCAATCCATGGAGTCGCATCACCCAAAGGTAAAATATAACGGGCTATCCACCTAGCTATTTCAAATCTCTCTTATCTCTGGTCAACATCCTGTATGATATATCGATCACGTGTGATCCTCAGTCTATGGTCACATTTTGATGTAGATGCAGGAGTAATATGATTTGGGCCGAAGATAACTTTATGGATAGTCTCTACTGAAATATCAACTCTGATCTCTCTAACTAGTGTATGATCAAGATGGGTCTGCCTCATGAATCTCACCAGGACTTGAGCTCTCCACATAGGAAGAACTATTATAGCTCAATAAAATGAATACAATTCATGCACCATAGTCGGGCTATAAGAACCGAGTGATCTAGTCATCCACTCTAACTGATATCAATTAAATATAGCCTATAACTATGGTAATTGACTCACCCCTGATAAATTAATCTAACGCTCCTTATAAATAACTCGTGTATGCTGGCCTACCTCCCAAATACGATTATTAATATCAAATATTTCCTGCATCCCTTCCACACACCACCTCAAATATCCCTCCTCAGGAGGTTTCCCTGAGAAATATATGGGTACGGGACTCTTCCCCTGCTGTAGTGATACATCATAGGTAGCCAGCCTTGTACCCTCCTCAGACTGGGGTACCTCTGATTGTTGTACCTGAGTAGCGTTACCCTATTCAGACTAGGGAATCACTAATGACTCCTTCTTCTCTACCTCCTCGAGTGAATCCTAGGATGCCTTCTTAGACTAGGGTATTGAGTAGCAACTTGTGGAGTAGACTCAGAATCTGTATCCTCATTATCTTGATCATCATCAAGTGGAGGAGTGCGTGGGGTAGACATCTTTTCTGACTTCATCCTTGGCTGGGATGTAACTATCTGATCACCCTGGTGAATCTTACCTCTAGTAACTCTATATGTCACCCCAATTTCATTATCTCTATGTCAGTGCCTCGAGTACTTCTCTACAGAACTAATGATCTTGAGAGACTCTGCCCGTCTCCTCGAGGTATCGGTCATCTTCTTCTTCATAGCTTTAAGTACTATATGTACCTAGAAATCAATAAATGTAGAAACTTTACCATATTTTGGGTAAGTCTAAGATCTAAAAAACTATAAAAAAAGAAAAACAACAAAAACGTGAACACTAGTGATAATGGGTTGCCTCCCACTCAACGCTTAATTTAATGTCGCGACACGACATGGTTGTCTTGGTTATTCAGACTTCACCAATATCCATAGGTTACCTCCTATGCAACGCTTAATTTAACATTGCGACATGATGTGGGTGTCTTGACTACTAAAAATTCATCAAGATACCCATAGGAGTATCCTTCAGGGTAAATAATATAATCAATCACCAACACTACCCTCATGTCAGTTAGCTACTTCATTGACTTTTGAATGTTAAATATAGCCTCATCACCATTTACTCTAAATTTTATCTCACCTTCTCTATGTCAACCATAGCTCTTCCTGTGGTTATAAATTATCTTCCCAATATAATGGGCATCTTGGTGTCAACCTCGCAGTCCAGGATGACAAAGTCAGGCAAAAATATGAAGTTATCCACCCTCACAGTCACATCAAATGATATTTCCATAAGTTTTTTCACCGTGTGGTCATCCATTAATAGACAAACCAAAGTTGATTCCAGAGGGTTCAAGCATAATTGATTGAATACGGCTAGCGGCATCAAATTAATGCTAGCTTCTAAGTCACACAAGGCTCTAGAAAATTGGGATGACCCAATAGTGCATAGTATAATGAACTCTGAGATCACCTTTTTTTATACCAGAGACCTAGTCGTGACTGCACTACAGTGGTGCAGTCATGACTAGGATAATTGTTTTATGAACATGGTGTATCTATGCATCGTCTCTAACGCCTTAAGAAGAGGTGTGTTAAAGATCAATTCTTTCAGCATCTTAATGAATTAATTGAACTTACCTTCCTCTTTATTTTACTTCAATCTCTGATAAAAGGGTGGGGTGGTCTCAGAATTTGTCTGACTTTTGGCTTAATGACCGGACCCTTACCTTTGTCTTCAATAGATTTACCTTTATCACCAGTTACATTTTTGGACTCAGCAGTAGGTGTCTCATCTTTATCATCTTCTGAAGCAAGTAGTGGGGGATCCATAGTAGTGATACCACTTCTTATGGTACTAGCAAGTACAAGACCATTATTTTTTAGATTTTGTACAATATTTCTCAGAAGGGTATCCGGATGCCTCTAGTTTAGAGTTCTTGACATCTACCCGAACTGGTGCTCCAACTTCTTGATAGTAGTGGCATGTGACTCGACCTTCTAGGCCAACCCTAAAATGTCATCCTTAATCTCCTTAAGGTTGATCTTTTGATTTTCTTAACCCTTTACCAACTTAGCCAATATTTCTTCCATTCTAGATTTTGCATCTCGCCTGCCTTAAAGAATGTACCTATCTTCTTTCTCTCTGTAGTCATCCATATTTCTCCAGTTACTATCTCGCTCTCTATTATAGTTTTTGTATCTTTCATAGTAGTCCCGACCTTCGTTCTCTTACCCTTGATCTTGGAAACCCGCTAACTAATGATCTAGATAATATGCATCCTCCTCTAATTTTGACTCATAAACTTTAGAAGCTGACCCCTGTGTTGCTACTGCATTTACTTTCTCAAAATGTTGTTGCTGCAATCTGCTTTGCTAGTACCCCTAAATCAGTTCTTACCAACACAATCTCCTATGCTATTGAATCATCAGCCACTTTATGGTTGTAGGAAGCACCAATATCATATGTTCCAAATCCCCTCTCATACTCCTGAGTTTTCCACCCTTTGTTAGTGAGTGTAATCTGATCTATCATCTCTGAAGCTGCCTTCTAGTGTAGTCACATAAAATCTCCTCTAGATATGTTGTCTTTTATGGCTCTCGAGATGATGGTCAAGGCTTGATAAAATATCTCCAATATGCTCAACCGATGGTTGAGCACCATACTTAACTTCTTCTTGAACCTGAATCATTCCTCATACATAGATTATGGCTACAGTTTCCTTAAATTGTAAATCTCATCCTTAAGATGCATCATCCTAGATAGAGGAAAGAACATATTTGAGAATTGCCAACATAACTCATTCTATATTGTGATAGAGCCTTTTGGCAGTCCCCCTAACCATAAAGATGTTTCTCCTATAAGTGAGAAAGGGAAACACCTCAGTCTAAGTGCTTGCTAATTTACCCTTGGATTTTTATACAAACTGCAGATCTCGAGGATATTATCAAGGTCCAAGTTTGTATAATCTATAAACAGACCTGCAAACAGACCCTTTATATTTAAGAGTTGGATCATTACGCTCGTGTTTTCAAACTTGATGCCTGGGGGTAAAATAGGAGGAACTATGTCTCCAATCTTTGGTGGATCAACATATCCCAAGTCTTATTCATCATCTATGTATGGTTTCATATATTGATATTCTGGTATTACTTGAACACGGGCACCTCTAGCTCTTTTCTGATTTCCACCAAGTGTTGATCGACAATCAACTATTTTTCTTTACTCAGCTAGCTCTACCTCCTGGGCTACTTGTTAAGCTTCTTCTATTTTTGTCCTCTTGTTCTTTTCTTAAGTTAACACCTCACCAGTCTGATAATTGATCAGGGATAAATTTACCACTCATATGAACTAAATATTTGTGCACACTACTATGATTTGAACGAAAAGGAAGATGTACTTGGGTTTAAATGTACTTATTCCTATATTTTGTAGGTGTACAAGTGATGAGAAGAAAAGAACCAAACTTGAGCAGAAAAGGATCAAAACGGGAATTGAAGTGCAAGAGTTGGACAAGCTAAAGTACGATTAGGATCAATCCCTCTGTTATCGCGGTCGCGAGCGTCATCCTGCTATCGCGCTAAGTCAAGCTAGTTGACCAACTGCAATCGCAATCAATCTCCCATGATCGAGTGATGGTGAAAAATATCCCAAGGGAAGAAATGTCATTTTGACAAGATGACCCCAAATCAAATTTAAGGCTCAAAATCCATTCATTCTAGGGAATTTTTAGATCCATCATTCTACAACCCTACATCCCATCCTTAGTTTAGGGTTTTGTAATTTCTTGGAGCTTGGAGATCAAATTTTTACTAATTTGAGCTAAGAAGATATTAGAATGACTTCCAAGTGTAGATTTAGCTTTGTCTATTAAGGATTCATTTGAGTCTAAAGGGTGGTTTTCCCTCTCTTTATTTTTCCTATGAACAACTTTAATAAACATATTGGTTTATTTTTGTTTATTTTACAATGATTTTCTAGATTTACCTCTTAGTATTATGTTTGAATAGAAAGCAATTGTGCATGGGTTGTGATATATTTGTGTGTAATTTAGTTTGTTGATAATGGATTCTATTGTTGCTTGATTGAGTAGGTTGGGATTTGTGGGTGAAAGTCCCAAATGCCTAAATGTGTTTGATGGATGAAAGCTCCAAACTCTAGAAAGCTTAAGGCCATCTTCGAAAGAAGGGTGTTGGGTGAACTTTAGGAAGTCACGTCATTCTTGAAAGAGGGATATGGAGACCAAAAGAATGATAGATAATTTTCTATGTAGTTTACTAAATTCTCACTATCGTAGTAATAAGGGTGACTGTGAATTTAATGATACCATGGGTATCATCCTAGAAATAGGGATACCCAATTGAGTTATTGGGTGTATTTAATTGACAAACTAGTTAGGTACTCAAAAGGGTCAATGAGTAACATCTTTGAGGTTTTGTTGAAAAACTAGCCTCAAAGTCCTTAAACTTGGCCTACCATATCATCAACAATTAGAATTTGCTTAGAATTATCATGTTCCCATGCATAGCTTTCCCCTAGGAAAGCATAATCCTAAGATCCATTTTAATTGATTATAAACTAATTATTCTTAGTCTAAAATTAGTTCCTTAGAAGACCAAGAATTACTCCCACATGAGCAAACATTGAAAACCCCAAACCATTTTGTACCATAGGTTTCAATAAAGAAAGCAACTACTATTTTGGACTTACTCAATCCCTACTCATATTGTTCCTCATGGATTCGACCCCGACTCTTAGTTCGGTAAAATATTGACAACGATCGACTTGCACTTAAATTGATGAATAAGTTGAGTGTTATCAAAAAATGCACCGTTGTCAGGGAACAATGTGGCGTATGAAGTTAGTTTGAAATTTTAGCTTACTTTCCTTGGTTCAAAATTGTAAATATTTGTTTGGTATTTTCTTTTGTTTCTTGTCTTAGGTAGATTTTTATTTTTTTTACTTGTTACATGGGCATCTTAGAATGAATGTGAGATCAGTGGTTGGAATCCTATCGTGACAGCCATGTCCATATTGTAATGGACCCTACTTTTGGCAAAATATTAGCTATGCTTCCCGGAGAGAGATGTGTGCACCATCTCGATCTTAGAGGGAGTTTGTTTCTTCTCTATGTGGTGGTCTAGATGGACATTGGAGTGATTGTCCAAATGCCCCATCCCCCTATTATACTAACCTAATTTCTAGCTCTTCTTGTGATTTAGATAGGTCTTATGATGAAGAAAACAAAGAAAGAAGAAATGGAAATAATGGTATTTAAGCAATGCTTCAACTTATCTTGGAATAGGTGAAATCATCGTAGGATGATTTACGACGTTGGAGTGATTAGCCAAAATTCTCCTCCCCTTGTTATGCTAACCCAAATGAGATTTATTTTTGTGGATTTGATAGGTCTTATTATGAAAAACAGGGAAGAACGAATCACAGGAAATAGTAGTGTTGAAGCAATGCTTCAACGTATCTTGGAGTTAACAACAACAGTGGAGGAGGAAACAACTCTTATACTCCAATCCAATAAGGTATTTAGAGAGAAAATATTGAATATAGAAGATGTGGACATAGAAGTTAATCATTCAAAAACCACAACCATGTCCACTCTCTAAATGAGACTGATATTAAAAAACCCTCATTGATTTCCCAGCCAACCAAACTAATCATAAGAGATGATGCCAAAAAGAAAGAAATGGTACTAGAGTCGGAAGAAGAAGCCAAGCAAATCCCTTATGAAGATGCTAGTACATTTTAGGGTGAGGATACCAAGATGGAAACAACTATAAAATTAGGAAAAAAACCTCATTCTAACCACTTCTCAACACTAAGCTCGGTGGAGTTAATGACAATCGATCCACCCGAGCAAATGTTGAATGAGGGTGAAAATGAACTATTTCATTATATATTGGAGTTTGTCTTCCCAAAAGGGTTATTCTAAGAACCCAATCTTTAAGGCTAAGAAGATTAAGTATCTATGTCCAATTAGTGGCCTTCTAATGCTCTCACCGTTGTCCAATGAGCCCACACGAAAGTTCAATGCAAAATTAGGCAAACGGTTCAAGTCTTCGAAGTAGTGTGATAGAACATGTGTCATCATGCCCCTAATTTTTCCCAAAGAGCCTCGAAGGTGGAATGATTGAAAGTCAGAAAAAGGTTCAAATCCTATAAGTAGAGGCACAAATAAGGATTAAAAAGGTGTCATGCTGCGATGATAAATAAGGTGCTTAATGGGAGGAAAACCATCATTTTCATCTTTTTGTATATATATGTTTTTGGAATAATTAATATAATTTTCATATTTTGTAGGTGCTTTAGGAAGGTTGGAAGCCAAAAACAAGGGATAACCAAATTTTGAAGTATAGCAGCCATGCAGGAGAACAGGGCAAAGTAGAGGAGGGAATGGCCTTAGTTACTACGATCACGGGTTTAGTACTGAGATCACGGTATCGTGATCACACAAATCTATCTTTGCCTCTATGTTGAGTTTTCAACATGGCTATCAATGAGGTTTTAGGGAGACTTTTAACCCTTTTTATGCTATTGTGTTATGTAATGAGGTCACTACAAGTCCTTAAGTTAGGGTGTGTGACCCTACTCTTGTGTGTATTCATTGGCTTGCAATACTTGAACTTAGTCACATGAAGCATGGAAATTTTGTAAATTGATTATTTTCATTTGTAGTTTTCTTGTTCTTTTTATAATGATGGTGGACAAACTTTTCCCTATGATGGATTGATTGACTAAATTCTTAAGAAAAAGTATCATGATTAAGTTTAGAGCCATTACAGGGGAAGCCTGAGTACCCATAGCATTGTGATCACAAATGCAAGGGAAGTCTAAGTACATATAATATTGTTTATTTGGGATTACACGCATACCATTGACGAAGTCTGAGTAGCCATATGGTTGGTTCACCTATACGAAGCCAAAATGTGAGACCAAGTCTTGGGTTGTTTCCATGGTTAGCAACTTGTGCATGGTGAATATGCAAAGCAAACACCCCCCTCCATCAAAAAATTTTCAAAAATCAAGGGCATGAACGTAAGTGACATTATAACAATTCTTTTTCTCTTTTTGTGACTCCAAACTTTTGACTTGTAAAAATTGGTAGATACTTCATTTTTTGTCTCTAGCGTGAGGGGAAATTAAGCCTCCTTGATGAGTTTGCATTCTATGTGTGGTGAGCTTATTTGTCTAAATCTCATGTGTACTTGTACTATCTAAAACTTGCCCCATTAGTATTTCAAGTCTAGTTTTGATTGTATTTACTTGGGGAGATGATATTAGGCCATATTTACGACATTGGAAGTCCACTTTAGCCTAAAAATTCTACTTGTACATAGATTTTACCCCTAGTCACCCACTATGAGCTGTTGGACCTATCTTTGGCAAACACATTGTATGCCGTGAGCCTTAAATTTTTATCCCTCTTTTGAACCCTATCCTCTGTGGACTTAAAAATACAAATTAAAGTTAAAATCCTAAGTTGGGGGTGGTTAAGATTGGAAGAGGTAACTTCGGGCCACGAGAATGTAAGTAAGTGCCTAGGAGCTAAATTTTGAGAACAAATGAATAGGAAAAAAAAGGGACCCAAGAAAGGAAAGAAAAACATGAAATGCACAAGGCAAAGAGGTGAAAATAAGATTCTTTCTAAAATATGGGTGAATCAAGGTAGTAAAAGTAGGCACATGCTTAAAGAGTGAAAACAATAAAAGTGGACAATGGTCAAAAGTTGAAGTATAAAAAAATTTAAAAAAGGGTATAATATAAATTTTCAAGGAGGGTATAATCGCTTTGTTCCCAAATAATATCCTACCCTACCCCCAGCATACATTACAAGATCAAAAATCCCTTTGAGATCTCCAACAAAGTGCATTCATTGTAGTGGCGATTGAAAATAGGGGCAAGCCTATGGCATGATACTTGCTAACATCGAGAGTTCTTGAGAGAGAGAGAGAGTTTCATACTTAAATTCCTTGTTGCATATGAATTAAATTGGTGTGTGGAATTTTTCTTCTTGTGGGGAGGCATGTAAACAAGTTAAGGTGGGTGATTTTGTCATCTCCCAAAAAATAAGGCAAAAGGAGTATAATGTATTTGAGGTCAAAAAGGAGTTATTTCTTAAGTATAAGTGATTGTTGAATGATTGCTCTTTGAAGTCTTTTGCATCCTTGAAAATTATGTGTTATGTTGAGGAGTGTCGTGAAAATAGTCTTGCCCATGTTTGAAGAGCTATTTGTGGTAGTAATCAACTTGAAGTCATCATGATCATTCGGGTCATCTAATTTGGTCATGAAAGTCCATTGTCCCAAAGTTAGTTGTAGTATTGCTTGAGGACAAGCAAGGCTTTAAGTTGGGGTGCTGATGAGGGGTGAATTTACCACTCATTTGCACTAAATATTCGGGCACACTACAATGATTTGTCTGTAAAAGTAAGACATATTTGGGGTTAAAAGTACTAATTCCTATATTTTGCAAGTGTACAAGTGCTGAGAAGAAAAAAAGCAAACTTGAGCAGAAAAGGATCAAAAAGGGAATTGAAGTGCAAGAGCTAGACAAGCTGAATATGGATTATGATCTAGCCCTCAGTTATCGCGATCGTGGGCTGACGCACATGATCGTGTCGAGTCAATATAGTCAACCAACTGTGATCGCGTGAGGGAAGAAAATGGCCCAAGGACAGAAACATTATTTTGGCCAGCCGACCCCAAATCCAATTTAAGGCTCAAAATCCCTTCATTCTAGGGAATATTTAGATCCATCATTCTACAACCCTACATCCCATCCTTATTTATGTATTTTATAATTTCTTGGAGCTTGGAGCTCAAATTTGTACTAATTTGAGCTAAAAAGGACATTAGAGTGAATTCAAAGTGTAGATTTGGCTTTGTGTATTGAGGATTAATTCAAGTGTAAAGGGTGGTTTTCCCTCTATTTTTACTATGAACAACTTTAATAGACATCTTGGTTTATTTGTGTTTATTTTTATTATAATTTACTAGATCTACCTCTTGGGATTATGTTTGAATAGGATGAAATTGTTCATGGGTTGTGATATTTTTGTAAGTAATTTAGTTTGTTGATGATGGGTTCTATTATTTCTTGATTGAATAGGTTTGTATTTATGGGTGAAATCCCCAAATAACTAAATGGGTTTGATGGATGAAAGTTCCAAACTCTAGAAAGCTCAAGGCCATCTTTGAAAGAAGGGTTTTGGTTGAACTTTAGGAAGTCATATCATCCTTGAAAAAGGGGTGTGGAGACAAAAGATATGATAGACAATAATGTGTGTAGCGTGATAAATTTTCACTAACTTATAAATAAGGGTGATTGTGAAGTTAACTATACCACGGGCATCATCCTATAAATAGAGATACCTAATTGAGGTATTGGGTGCCTTTAATTGACACACTTGATAGGTACTCGAAAGGGTCAATGAGTGAAATCTTTGAGGTTTTGTTGATAAACAAGCCTCAAAGAACTTAAACCTGGCCTACCACATCATCATCAATTAGAATTTGCATTGAATTATCATGTTCCCATGCATAGCTTGCCCTTAGGAAAGCATAATCCTATGATCTATTTTAATTGATTATACTCTAATTATTCTTAGTCTAGAATTAGTCCCTTATATGACCAAGAATTACTCTCACATTAGAAAACTTTGAAAACCCCAAACCATTTTGTACTATAGGTTTGAATCTAGCAAGCAACTACTATTTTGGACTTACTCAATCGTTACTCACATTATTCCTCGTGGATTCGACCCCAACTCTTAGTTCAGTAAATATATTGTCAATGAACTCCTTGAACTTAAATTGACATGTAAGTTGAGTGTTATCAATGATCAACTATATTCTGTACTCCTTCGGGAAGAAGGGGAGGTACAACATCACGAACCCCTTCAAGAAGATCATCTCTTTTCTGCTCTGATATCCTACTAGGTGATTATAGGATCCTCTCTAGATTTGGATTCATTTGGAGTAAGGGATTGCCTCTACTCTGTGTCCTAGGCATACACTGGCGTATGCCCAACAACGAACAAAAACAAAAAGAATAACCCAAAAACTACAACTACTTTAATTCACAAATCAACACCGTATTCCCGAGAAATGGCACCAAAATTTTGATGATGTCCATATTACACTTCCTCTCAAAAAATGATATGGTCTCTATCAAAATATACTAACCCAACAAGTTTTGGGGTCAAATCCCAAGGGAACACGTGGAATTGTGGATCTCAGTAGTTGTAGTCAAAGGGCAGAACTGTAAAACTAAATGGGGGTTTTATGTAGTAATATCGAGCAAGTATATATATTAACGTCGATTGTAATTAGTCATAGGTGAACACTAGGACTATGTTCTTCCTGGCTTATCAACTCTATAGCCTTGCAAGCAGAATCGACAAGTTATGTACCTTCTACAGTCTTTTGGACGAGTAGAAGGATTTCACACTTTACCTTTTGAGTCTTAGGATATCGCATTACTTACCCCTATCTTGATCCCAGTTAACTATTAACTTTTGAGTATTTAGTTATTATATGAAGCCTAACCATCTTACTAGGATAAAACCTAGAAGCGTAGATCGACAGTTAAACTCCAAATTACTACTGTCTTATCTTTTCCTAGTCACTACTCCTCTTTAGAAGTAAGTAGAAATAATCTAGGCAGGATCATAACATGTGCATCCATTAAGAAAATTGTTATAATGAAGATAAAGAAATACATGCATGAGTATCTGATCAGTACAACAATAACACTTCCCCTACTTTGTTAATCTGTTAGGGTTTCCATAACCCTAGTTATGGGTTTCTAGCCGTTCATGCTTATGAATAAATCAAAAGCATTCATAACCTAAAGCTTATATGAAACGCAATAATAAGAAGTCGAGAAATGCAAAACCATGACTGAATTAATCAACTGAAGTCAATACAAGAGAATCCCAAAATCAAAATCGAATCTTAGAATCAACATATATTTGTAAGTATCAAAAGTGCGTAAATCCTACTAAAAACACATAAAGGGTATTTATAGAATATAAGGAAATCCTAAAACCAAAGCCCAAAATTAAATAGATAAAAATAGGTTTGGTGGACAGTTATGGCCCCATCTTACACCCTAACCCTAGGCATAGGTAGTACCAATGGTCAGCAAGGTGGGCACAGGTACAGAACGTAGGTACCAAGATTAAAAAATCCTGTATGTTAGGTCTCGAATTTTGAACTTCTGGAACTTGCTTTGCTTACTTGCAGTCTGTAGGTCCTACTTACGGTATAAATGTTGACTTAGTAAGTGTCGGGAATCATTTCAATTCTATGACATATTTGATCACGAACAAGCCAAAAAGTGTCCCAAACATACATAATTGCTCCAAAAAGTAGCAAAAAACACCTTGTTCATCTTTTTCACAAACTTAGCAACCAAAACATTTGCAAAACATACCCAAAACTCATCATATCTAACAAAACAACCTTATAAACTTGCATATTTTCCTCATTTTAAGTGTTAGAAGTACTATATTTCTATAGCACATCAGACGTTAAATCAGGTGTTGTATGGGGTGCAAGCCATAGGCTAGTTGGTATAGTCTGAGTATCCAACTTAGCCACAATATTCCACGATGTTAAATCAAGTGTTGCATGGGAGGAAACCCATTCTTTGTACTTATTAAATTATTGGGTAACTTGTGTGCTCAGTGTGCACGGCTGGAGATTGCAGAATATGACTAGAAATTTTTTTGGTTCCTGGTCCTCATGAGAGACCTCACGAGTTGTTGTATATCATGATGCCTCATTACCAGAGTCTTAGGGAGCTGGATCCCAGGCCACCCTCAGGTAAGTAGTCTCTAGGTTCATAACGACTCTCAAAATAAATAGTTGTCAGTGACAATGACTCGTCACACTGAGTCGTTATGACTGAACACCCAATTAAGGTTCTAGTCATAATTGAGGGAGTCTATGAGTCGTTGTCAGTGATAATGACCTATTAAATTGACGCATTATCAGGCCCAACATTACAGGAACAATGGGTCAACACAACCAAAAACAAATGATTTAAATGGGTAATTTATTCTAATTATTGATCTTTCCATTTGAAATGGTTGAGACTCCTCCATTACAAAAATTGGACAACTACACTTTAATATATTCTAAATTCATTCCTTATTATCACAATCAAAGAGAAAATTTTCCCAAATTTGAATTTTCAAGAACTAGGGCGGCAATCCATTAATTTTCAAGGAATTTGAAACAAGAAATCATGTAAGTAGTATGCTTTAACTTGTTATATCTTAAATTCATACCTATATATGGTAGAAATTTCATGGGTTCACTGTCAATAGTTATGTTTTTCATGTTGAAACCCTCTTGTTCTTGAGAATCATAATGGGTATAAACAACAATGTGAGTAAATCAAATTTTATGTTAAATATTATGTTTGAGGATAAATTTGGAGTTGTCAAACTCAGTAAAACAAGTGGGCATTACTTGTTATGTGGAAATCAGAATTCAACACCTTAAGCACCCATGAACTAGAGGCTACGGGGCTCATAATGACTCGTAAGGTCTCCTAATGAGTCGTTATGTGACTCTTAGCCATTGGGAAGATAGGTTCTAAGTGGAAGTTGGTTACTGGTCACACCACGACTCACCTTATGAGTTGTTGTGCCACTAAAGAACTCGTGGTGAGGACTCATGATGACTGGGAAGAGTAATGCTCAAAGAAATAGTTTCTAGTTAGGTAACAATTATTAGAGATTAGTCATTGTCTGACACAATGACTCATCAGGAGGACTCATTACCTATCCAGTGAAATAACCTTAGGTACCTTTCCACCCGACGAGTCTCATAACGAATCGTTAACTATGATAATAATTCATACCTTGACTCATAGTGTGCCCATCCCCTGCAATACTTGTGTATTTTTTCTTATTTTTCTTTTCTCTTCTAGAGTTAACTAATACATGTGCTTCAACAGGTACCAATGGAACCTAAGAAAGTAAATCTAGAAATAACCCAGTTGAGATCCCACCTTCTCCACTTGTTGCACCACTATAGATAGAGACTGCCTCAGTTCCCAACATTAACCAATAGGGTACCCCAAAATACAGGACTTATATAAGATAGAAAGTATCATAAACTATTCCACTAGAAAATTTAAGAGAGGGTTCTACCTAGAGCCCAAGCTGAGCAAACAGGCATGTCGGATATGCTTTACTTCGATACCTTGTTCCGACAGTACTACTTTGAGTGGATGACCAAATTTCCTGGCTATTACTATCCAACATTAGTATGAGAGTTCTATGTATCTTATAAGATGGATCTTAAGAGGTTGTATGCACAAGGGAGATTGTGGAAGGGTGTTGACCCCTTAGTGATAGTGATGATTCGAGGTGTTTCGATAAACATATCCACTCAGACCATTTCCAGAGTCCTACATAGGCCAGAGTTCTAGTTGTCAGCCAACACTACTGAGATTGACTACCGCATGGATGAGATATTAAAAGTGAAAACAAAATAGATTGGTTCATATAACAAGATTTATCACTTTCGGTGGATGGCTAAGATTATTTCTACAAAGCAGGAGGAGACTTTGTGTGTGGTTGGAGGATTTGGCCCTTTGTCTTGGATTACGAAGGGTATTTTAAATTTTAATGTCAAAGGCATAATGGATAATTATATGTCATAGGTTGAGTCCCACAAATGGGGATAATGTACTAAGTCCATACAGAGCTTCCATGGTAGCGGGCATTACGGAGGGCTACAAGATTGATGTGGCCAAGATTTTATATCGAGAGATTGATAACCTGATGATGAGCATAGACACATCTTTAGCATTTCCTTGTATGTTGACTCAGTTATGTCTATATTAGGGAGTTCCATAGATCTTGAGAGTTGATCAGTTCTTCAAGGTATAGAAGATTACCGACATGAGGTTGATCCAAGATATTGCTAACCCAATCTACAAGGCTACGAAGGTGAGATCCACATTTCTTAGAGAGGCATTCCATTATTGTGGGCATGGAATTGATACTCTAGAGTTCACTGATATTGGTGAAATCCTCACTGAGATTGCCCAGCCTAAGCCTTAGGCTTCAGAAACAGTAGATACCTCCCAAACTCCAACTCTACCTCCTATAGTGACACCATTTATTTTAGGCCAACCTATTGGCTATGCTTTAGTCCTACTGGAATTCTTTGCTGGAGTGCTAAGAGGTTAGGCACAATTGAGAAGAAAGTAAGAAATATAAGGGATGGGGTTAAGCCATGGGTGCAGAAAGAGATCATAAATGAGTTGAGAAGCATGCAAACACGATTTAATGGGTTTGAGAGAATGATCAGTCAGAAGCTGGTGAATCTTCAGTACCCAGATTTAAAAGGGATACATGACGAGTTGGCTGCTTCTCAAGCCACCATAGTGGACATGCATATGAGACTTTTCCTTTTGATGCCTATTATTAAACAGATTATTAAGGAGTAGGTGTTGGATATTTAGGGCACAGGAAAAGAAAAAGTTGTTGAGAAGGCTGGTGGTGAGAGTCTGAGGAAGTAAAAAAAAGGATTAGGAAAAGTGATAAGAAAGTTAAGGTGGCCAAGGCGGCCAGTGTTGATTCTTCCACAGAACTATGAAAAAAGGGTCTGTGAGATAGATATGGGAGCCAAAAGCTGCCAAGTTGTTGATGAGATGGCTATAGATGGAACTACTTTGAGTAGGAATGTTGTTCCCACACCATAAACACCTTTGAGGGCACCAACCACCGTAGGTGACACTATTTATTTGAGGATTCTGTACACTGTTAGGGCCACTAAAAATGAGAGTGGGGCCCATTTTAAGGCCCCCCATATTGACACTGCATGATTTGGTGCCTAGGGCACCTAGATATGACTTCATCCCTTCTTTTTACATTATAGATACATTGGGGATAGTGCATAATTTTTTAGTTAGGGATAGGGTATACCATAGTCACCATGGGTTTTTATTGTCGTGTTTCATTTCTTGTCGGTTGCGGTATAGTTATCAAACCAGCATGTCTAGGAATGAAATATTTTTGTTTTGTGATGTTTTGTGGTTTTTTAAATAGCATGGAAAAATTTAGGTTAAAATTATCCCAAAATAAAGTGATTGAATTTTCATGCTAGGTTAGCTAGTCTTGGATGAAATCCAACTCTAGTGTGGTCTAGATTAATATAGAAATGGATAGGTTGGTGTTTTGATAATTTGAGGCCATATTATGATAGATAAGATGCTAAGGAGTCTATGGAAACTCTTGGAACTGAATTTGGGTTAGATAAACTCTAGTTATCGTAATTGACATAGAGGGGTTAGCTTGGAATGTCAATATCTTGAAGTGTGTTGAAAAATAGAGAAATTTCTGGGATTGTCAAATTTTTGCCTTGCCTGGGATGCTACAGTTGGAGACAGGTTGTTACCACTGTCCTACTATAACAAAAATATTCCTACCAGAGTAGGAGTTAGCTCAGGCCAATCCCGCCATAGTGGGTGACTCCTATTATAGTGATGTCACTATAGTAGGAATTAGGTTGCTATAGCAGGACAAGCACTGTTAAATATAGAATTTTAATGTTATTTTCATTCCATATTTTTCCATGAGCTGGGTAAGGTGATTTTCACCTATTTTCAACCAAATTACTTTGTTGAGGTGAGTAAATCCACTTGTTTAACTAGTTTTTTTAGAGATTAATCCTTAGAATCATTAGGTTTTATGTATGAGGAGGATTTGACTTGGCTAGGCTAAATTTCTATGTAAATTAGTGAAAATAGGGTGAAACTCTTGAGTTTTTATTAAAGATATATGAACTATGCTTGCATTTTAGAATTTATCTTTATAATTATGAATTTGGTAAAATTATGGTGGTCTAATGGGAAAAATCCCTTGAATGTGGAAATGATCATTATTTTGGCTTGGGGTTTTTGATTAGGTTATAATCCTTGTAACGTTAGGTCCTTATTTGAATATGGGTTATATTGTTATTTTTAGACCACAATCAAACTGAGATTGCAAGAATGGGAAAAGGTCAAGTTTTCTTGAGCAAGTTTATGGCTTGGATTGAGCTAGGCTATGGTTGAATTATAGTTGAGGCTCAGTTTAGTTTATGTGTGCATATTAACTACCTCTTTGTCTAATTCTTTCAAGGCATGCTATAAATGTAGAATTGTTGTATAATTTAACAAATTTTTAATCACCTAAAATAATATTTTGTAAAAAGACTTAATTTACGGTGCAAGTGTAGTTGTGTTTTCTTTTATTGTGATTGTAGTTTTTGTGATATGATTTGTTATTTTTATATGAATTTGTAAATTTTACTGTCAAGGAATTGGTGGGACTTGGGGAGTATAAGGGTAGGGAGATTAGAATGAGGGTGATATAACATTGGTTTAAGATAAGGGTGACAGGCAGTAGATGTCTGGGTTATTTGGTGTATGGACTGAGCTTGTCCCCTAAAGGTCTTGGATAGTGGTCTACCATAAGACCCATAGCATACATGTACATGGTATTGGTGAGTTTGACATTCCATGAGTGGACTAGGCTATATAGTAGTTGATATTTAGGGTTCTTTAAGTGAATCAATTGATGATATTATTGTTGTTTGGATCCATGAATGGTTTAAGCTATTGACATACTAAAAACATTTAAATATTTATATAAATATATTGAAAAGGTTATTTATGGTAAGGTTGAATTTATTATTGTTAGTCATAGTATTGATTTGATGAATTATTTGTATTGTCTTATACTTGTCTAAATTATTTAGTATTGTTGAGAAAGATTAAGTGGAGGTATAAATGCTAACTGTTACTTGGTTATAATGGTATACAAAGTGTTAGTTATATGTTCATATTTATTAGTTTGAGTTGGTCGATGACCCTACAAGTACATAGTTGTTTTGAACTGGTACTACCTGTGCTTTTTTTTGTTGAGTGCAGAGCATATTTCAGAAACTTTGATAAGACCTTAGCTATAGAAAATGATCATTCTGATACAGGGGTAAGCTACATATTTTGAGTAGCTATATGTCATCCAGCTTATTATTTTTGTTCATATGTTTTTGGTACAAACATTTCCATTATTTTTGTTTTTGGGTGTACCCGCAATTTGACTTTATTAGATATTTTGGAATAATGAATTTCCATTTCTAGGGTTATGTTAGACATTTGGTATTTTTTCAGTTGTTATTTATTAGAATTATTTAATCCTTTTGGTTATTAATGGAATTTTTACTTCATTTTTAAAATCTATTAAGTATTGGTATTAGGTAACTAGGGTCAGATGGCTCTCCCATTAAAAGGATAGTGTGGGTTCCACTTACAATGGGTTGGGTTATGACAGTGTTGGCATCAGATCCCTAGGTTCATTGATCTTATTATACCAATATGAGTCCAGTAAAGTCTCATGGAATGATTTGTAGACATCTTTACTTTTCCTCAAGAGGATATAGGACTTTAGAAAGTTATCATTTTCTTTCTTTTTTCATGCTATAACTTAATTTCAATTGGTATCGGTTGATCCAACTTGGTATCTGACCTCTTTATTATTTTGTTCGTAGATGGTAAATACGAGAGCCAATAGGGAATGAGCATCTGCTCAGCACCAACTATTCTAGTTGCAAAGCCTTTAATTAGAGACAAAAGAAAGGGTAGGGAAAGAGAGAGATAGAGTAACACCCACCAGTGATGGAGATCAAGAGGTATCCAATCTAGCTTAAGAGAGATCTAAGATGTGACCCCCACTCTAGGACCATCATGGATAGGTTTTTGAACATGAGGAGTCAATACAAATTTTGTTAAGTACAGATCCTCCACCAATGTAATTTGAGGTGATTCAGTATGTACTTTCTTTCCTTAGCGGTCTGGCATGTACAACATTCTTGCCTAAAGTTCTTGCTTTTAAATTTCTAGGAGTGTATCTTGTTACTATTATTGCATCTAGGATAGATTAGGTCTCAAGGATGGAGGACTTTTTTGTACGATTTAGTGCTTTCATGACTAGGATTAAACATGATATGTTAACTAGGTTTATGAAGATGAAACCTCCAATCTTTGATGGTTTTGAGATAGAAGATGACCTCGAGTTCATTGTTGATTGTTATGATAAGCTTCATAAAATAGACATTATGGAGCAGCATGATTTTAAATTTGTACCCTTCAAACTATAGGATGATGTAACATAGTTGTAGGGGCTTGTGTGGAATATCGATCTCCAACTTTACCTTAGTTGATATATACTCTATTCCATACTCTATTCTTAGAGAAATATGTATCTTTTACTCTTTGTGAACGTAAGAATGTTGGGTTTCTGGCCTTTAAGCATGGCAGTATATTTGTGGTAGCCTATCAACATAACTTTCATGACTTGTCTTAATATGCTAATAAATTTTTAGGTACTGAAGAGAAGAGGATCTGCCTCTTTGTGAATGGCTTGAACAAAAATTTGTAGGTTCTGGTAGTGTACAAGACTTCTATTACAAAGTTTATTAATGATATTGTTGATTATGTGGAAATGGTATAAGGAGTCAAATAATTTGTATAGGCCAAGAAAAACTTAAAGAAAGCCTAGAATATAGGTAACTTCAGAAGTTCTTACTCGAGGGGTTATAGTCATTAGTCTTACCAAGCTCGCCCAATACAGAAAGCTCTCCTAGCATTTACAAAGGGTCTATTAAGGATAGCTTAGCAGTCTTTAATTGTGAGAAGCCAAGGGTATTTTTATTCTTCTACTTGCAAGTTCTCTATAGATTGAGCTTTCTTTATGTGTGGTGGTGCTAGGAACTTCTGAAAGGGTTTTCCTTATGGTAGGAAGGCTAGTCTTCAGGGTCACCAGCATTTAGAGAAATGGTTCTAGATGGTAGAGGTGGAGGTGGTAATGGTAAAGGTCGTCCATAGAATAGGTATGGTAATCATAAGGTTGGTCATGGTGAAAATCGAGGTGGTGATAATTCAGGGAAAGGTGGTGTTCATCCCATTAGAGAGATTGCTAAAATTAATATAGATTTCATTGTTATGTCTTTCTAGGCCAACCTGAGGTAGATTCTGTAGATGTTATCATTACTGGTACTATTCTTATCTATGATCGAATGGCTATGATCTTATTTTATTTGGGTTGTACTTATTCTTATATATCTGTTAGATTTGCCTTGGACTTCGACATGATTAGTAATATGCTTGTAATGACCCTTCAGGTTATTTTATGCATTTCAAATTATTTTTTCCATTTAGAGCATACCTATAGTTTCCCCAAGTCAGTTATGACTTGCTAGAGCTGATGGTTTAGTTACTAGGAAGTTCATTTGGTTTTAGAGCTAATTCCCTGTTTTGAACTCTTCACTAGTAAAAATTGGCTACCAAGCAAAAACTTTAGTCTAACGACCTCGTATGCCAATTTTGATAGTTCCATCATCTCTAAAATGTAGATTTTAGGCTAGGGCAATCTTTGGTTGGGTCCCAAGGCTTTCAGACTCATTTCGTACTATTGGCCAGAAATTTATAAAAATGGCACTTATGTATGGGACCCATTTTTCATCAAAATAATATCAAATAGAAATTTTGACTGTGTCATTGAGTTTGGAATTTCAAATTTTATGAGGTAGCATAGTTTGTTTGCATTCATAAGATTTTGAATAAATCTTGAGGGGTCAGTGGAGACTTAGAATTTTTGAAGTCCCGAGTTGGTGCATCACTGCACTAGTGCAGCAGCATCCACATAAGTGACACTTGGGTCGCTTAAGCGGAGGCCGCTTAAGAAGCCAGTCGATTGTGTAAGTGAACAAGCTTAACCAGCTGAGGGACATTTAATCAAGGCTCTCTCCTCTTAAGTAAAGGTCATAATTGGTTGTTGTTCCTCTTAAGCAGAGGGAACAGGAATGGAAGGTACCACTTAAGCAGTACTTGGAGCCTATTTAACCTAATTTTGTCCCCATTTTCCACTAGTTAAAGATCTTGGAGCCTAAAAGAGTTAGGAAAATTGGAAAGACATTTATTAAGAAATTATGGGGTGTTTGTGATTACTCGTTTCTTCCTCTAATTCTTGGTAAGTTTTCACTAAATTCATGGTTAATTTCTCTATTTCTCCTAAAATCCCTAAATTATTGTTGGGCTGATTTTAGCACCATTTGAGCTCGGAATTTACCCATTCTTGATGGTAAATTTCCTTGATCATTGAGGAATGAGTTGATGGTTCTAAAAGTGTGCTTCTACAAGCAGGCCCCACGTGTGATTTTTACAGAATTTTAGATCCAAAGCATGAAAATGCAATATGGGTACCGGTGTTCTCATATTAATGAGTAGATTATTATTTTGTTAGTGTGTCATTGTGCGGAAGCTTCCCGGTAGGACAACAACAACAAAAAAAACAACATACCCAGTGTATTCCTACCTAGTGGGGTCTTGGGAGGATAAAGTGTACGCAGATCATACCACTACCTCAAGAGAAGTAGAGAGGTTGTTTCCGATAGACCCCTATAACAAATACAAAAAGTAAGCAGATGCAAACTAGTATGGTACACAAAACAAACTAACAGTATATTTACCTTTCTCATAGATTGGGCTAAATTATAGTATATTTATGACAATGTTCTAGATATGGGATGGAAATTAGGCCTTGGAGGTGTATTTAGTAAAACTTAGATTACTTAGCCTATTATGGAATTGTAATTAGGTATAATTGACTAAGTTACTCATTTTTTAGGTAGAATTACTATCTTAGGATTAAATGTGGATTATTTAATATCTAGTAATAAAATTAGATACCTTAGCCTAGTTCGGGTGGAATTGGCCTTCAAATGGATTTCAGAGATTAAAAATGGGCCCTTCCAGCCCACCTTAGGCCAAGACTATTACTAGCTCCTTGTAGACCTAGTGGATGTATATATCATCTAAATGTATAATTTTTTAGAGCTTGAAAAGGTTAGATACATGATGCTTATGCTAGATTGAAACATAGGAGATTATTCTAGTTTCAATTTGAGTCAGCCATTTATGATATTGGATTTGATTCAATTTGGGAAATGATGATATGAGTTTTGGTTAAAGTCCTGCAAATTATTATATGAGTTTTGGTTTATGAGGTTATTGGTGACGTTTATGTAACCGATTTGTGTATGGTCTTTATGATATGGAAGGATCCACGATTATGGTTTCAAGATATGGTTAATTAGTATGATTCCAGTTATTACTTCTCTTGATTTCATCAGGCTTATGAGAGCCCATATAGGGTTATTTACTTTTTCACATTTACTGGCTTATGGGGTCTGATTTTGTGGTGATAGTTATGTCTCCTTAATGGTATTATTTAAGATTATTTATTTACTTACAGTATTTGTAGAATTATTCCAAGTTTTCCCTCTTACTTTGACTTAGGATTATTTATCTCACATTTTATTATATTTATATCATAATTTAACTCAGTCGGTCGATGACGCCTACTGAGTACCCACGGCTTTAGTAATCATACTACACTTCTACACCTTTTTGGTGTAGATTCAAGAATTAGTTGCCATTTTTAGCATTGTGATCATGCGAGCCAGTGTTTAGAGACAAGGTGAGCTCTTAGGGCCGGAGTTGAGATTTTTTCCATCTTTTGTATTTGGCTTAGACTTTCCATTTTTTAGACTGATGTATAGTTAACTATGATAGTACTCATATTCTTTTGGTTTAGTGTCTCTTGAACTAATACTGCTAGGTTGTGGGGTATTTTTATTTATCTTATTTATCTTCCATATTATTATTATTCCATATTTTAATACTAGTATGATTTTCTAGCATATCTTCAGCATTTATGCTATTTTTCACAAAATTAATCCATTGCTTATAGATTTGGGCTATGGTTTGGGTTACCTGCTGGTGGGATTGAGTAGGTGTCATCATGACTTGTAATTTAAATTGTGACAAATTAGTATCAGAGTGCTAGGTTCACCATTATTGTTGGTATAAGAAAAAGTGTCTAGTAGAGTCTCGTGGGTTAGAATGATGACATTTGTTTCTTATCTTCAGGAGGCTATGGGTCATTCTTAAGAGATCTTCAATTAATTCACACATTTCATGCTAGGAATGTAAGTTGGTTTTTAAGATTCATTTAGTTTTACTTTTTTTGTAAATAGCTAGAAGACTTGCTACTGCTACACAAGATGAGGACCCCGAGTCCACGAATAGGGATCCTATTACAGTTCGTGGATGACCCAGGTATTAGGGACAAATAAGAGATGCATCTCTATTCGTAGATCAGAATAAGGGCCTTCACTAGACCCTATTCCAACTCCCACACTAGAGATTCCTCTACCCCAACCAATGATGGGCTAGGGACAATCCTAGTCCCCACCGAGGTTTATTTCTTCTTCAGTTCTCTGGTATGCATTTGTTCAGCTCTTGGGATTAATTAGTGGTGCATTGTCTAATGGTGAAAAGTTTGTGGATCAAAGTAGTACTGAGGCAAGGATGCAGCCTATAGCTTCTACTCCCCAAGTTAAGATTATAAGTTCTTAGTTGTTTGCAAGGATACACTTCATAATTTGAGCCTAGTTGAGACTCGTGGTGTAGACTACACTATTTTTAAGTTAGATTTGGCGACTCGACATTGGTGGAGAGTTCATTTGGTTTCTAGGCCAATTGTATCTCCCCAATTGATTTATACATAGTTCTCCAAGGACTTTTTGGAAAAGTATATGCCTCGCAGTCTTAAAGATCAATTCTCAAGGCTAGAGAATTGCTCTAAGACTATTGTAGGGTATGATGCTTGGTTTTATAAGTTGGATAGGTATGTTATATCTATCTTACCGATCGAGTATGAGCGGGTTTGGTAATTTTTCTGGGGGTTGAGACTTTTTTTCCGCATGGATAAACAAAGTTTAGTTGTTGCTAATAGATCTTTTGCTAAAAAATTTTATCATGCTTAGGTTATAGAGGGCATGCATCACAAGGCTTAAAAGGGCAACGATAAGAGGCCATAATATCAAGGCAATTTTAGTGGGAGTTACGGTGGCGTACAAGATAAATGTAATGGTTCTCATGGTAGATATCCTCTAAGTCAGCCATATTAGTATCAAGGTCAGCGAAGTAGGTCGGTTCAAGTCATACGTTAAATTACCAATAGAGTCCAGTTTAGTTATAGTAATTGTACTATCCAGAGTGGTAGTCAGCCTTCAAAAGGTTTATTTTTTGGGTATTCAAGTCAAGGTAGTTACTCTGGGTCAGTCGGATCTTTTGGGTTCAGTGCAACACTAGGGGCGTGTTAAGGTTGTGGGGCCTTTGGACATTTCTACAAAGAGTGTCCCAGGCGTGAGGTAGTTTTTCCAGTAACTCAAAGTGTTTAGTTAATTACGGCATTACTTCCCCCAACTAAAGGTGGTATTTATGGTCATCGGGGTGGTCCCCATGGTGCTCGTAGGTAGGTAGGTAGGTAGGTAGGTAGGATAGAAGATACATATAGAGCCCACCCAAGCAAGCGTGGTCAATTGTATATCATACCTACTAAACCCGAGGTAGATTCTTTGGATGTTGTTATTACAGGTATGATTTCAGTATGCCATCATCCAACTTTTGCTTTATTTTATCTAGGATCCACATATTCTTATGTATGTTCTTATTATTCACCACAGTTAGAGTTATCTTGGGATTCTTTCTCTGTGTTATTATGTATGTCTACTCTCATGGGTGATTCTTTAGTAGTGGATCGAGTTTATAGTTCTTGTGTTGTGACTATTCGAGAGTTTGATATCAAGCTAATCTTATTATTTTAGATATGGTGGATTTTTATATGATTATAGGTGTGGACTGGTGCCAACATAACCCCGATTGTGTGGTACGAATCTATTAGTCACAAGCCACTAGGGATTATTTCTTATGTTTAGGTTAAGAGACTTATTTTGTGTGGTTGCAAGTCTTATGTCACTTATATTTAAGATGTTAGTATAGAGAGTCCCTTGCTTGACTCTGTTCGTATAGTCCATGAGTTTTTTGATATTTTTCCTAGAAATCTACTTGGTCTCCCTTGTAAGCATGATATTAAGATTATTATTGATCTTGGTTGGGCATCTAACCTATTTCTATGGCACCTTACCATATGGCTCCTATCGAGCTTAAGGAGACAAATTTTTATCTTCAAGATCTTCTTGGTAAGATTTTCATTAGACCAAGTGTATCGCCTTAGGGTTCTCCTATCTTGTTTATGAAAAATAAAAATAGTTTTGGCATATGAGTATTGAGTATAGACAGGTTAATAAGGTAATGTTAAGGAATAAGTATCGTGTGCCTCATATTGATGATTTATTTAATCAGATTCAGAGAGTAGTGGTGTTCTCTAAGATTGTCTTAAGGTTTGGTTACCATCAGTTGAGGACTCGGGCTAACAATATCCCAAATATAACATTCAGGATTAGTTATGGTCATTATGAGTTCCTAGTAAAGTCCTTTAGGTTGACCAATGCTTTAATGGTATTTATGGATTTGATGAACAATGCATTCAGGCCTTATTTGTATTCTTTCATGATCATGTTCATCAATGACATCCTAGTGTATTCGAGAAGTAGGGAGAAACATATGCAGCATTTGAGGACTGTGCTCTAGACTTTGAGAGATCATAGGCTTTTTACCAAATTCTCAAAGTGTAAGTTTCGGCTTGAGTCAGTGACATTCATAAGACGCGTGGTGTCTAAGGATGGGATTATGGTGGACCCAATAAAGATTGAGGCTATTCATAATTAGTCTAGGCCTACATATCCATCTGAGGTTCATAGCTCATTGGTTTGGCTAGTTACTATAGGCTGTTCCTTGAGGGTTTTGCTACTATTATAGCGACGATGACCAGATTGACCTAAAAGAGGTTCCTTCCAGTGGTCTAAGGAGTGTGAGTCTACCTTTTCAAAGCTTAAGGGATTTCTTACTTTTTCTCCTATATTGGCTCTTTCTATTGAGGGTGAGGGATTCACCGTATATTATGATGCTTTCGGTATTGGATTGGGTTGTGTGTTGAAGAAGCAGGATTGAGTAATTACTTATGTGTCGAGGCAGCTGAAGGTACACTAGTGCAACTACCCTACTCATGATTTAGAGTTGACGGTGGTAGTTTTTGTGCTTAAGATTTGGAAGCATTATATTTATGGCATGTATTGTGAGATCTACATGGATCATTATATCCTTCAGCATCTTATGACCCAAAAAGTGCCTAATTATAGGTAGCATAGATGGATAGAATTGCTTAAGGATTATGACCTCTTTATTCTATATAATTTGGGCAAGGACAATGTCAAAGCGGACGCTATAAGCTAGAAGCCAGTTAGTATGGGTAGCTTGTCTTCTATCTTAGTTTTTCAGAGGTCATTGGCATGGGACGTCCAGTTCTTAGCTAACTTGAGGGTGTAACTTGATATTTTTTACCCCAGGAGGATTCTTTCTAGTGTTAAGGAAAGGTCTACCTTATTTGAGCAGATCTGGAGTCATCAATTCGAGGATATAACTTTGCATCATCTGTGATCAGGTTTTGAGCAGTGAGTCCAAGAGGGCTACTATAGATTTAAAGGGTGATCTGAGATATGATGGCTGCATTTGTATTTTGAGAGTTGGTGACTTGATTCAATCGATAGGCTAACAGCTCTATATATTCATATTCTATTCACCCAGGTATAACTGAGAAGTATAGAGATATAAGGTAGCATTATTGGTGGAGTGGCATGATGAGATATGTTGTGGTCTTTGTAGTTCATTTCCCATGGTGTTAGCAAGTGAAGGACGAGCATAAGAAACCTAGTGGCTTGATTCAGAGATTGCCCATTCTCGAGTGGAAATAGGAGCGTCTTACCATGGACTTCATTAGTGGTTTGCCTCATACCTCTCATGGTTCCAATGGTATTTAGGTTATTATAGATTGGTTTACAAAGTCAGTACACTTTATATCTATTCAAATGTCTTTAAATACTAAGAGGTTAGCTCGTATCTATGTTTATAAGATAGTATGCTTGCATGGTGTGGCTATATCTATCATTTGAGACTAGGGTTTGGTATTTACTTATAGCTTCTGGTGAACTTTTTAGGAGAAGTTATGTAATGACTTTTCAGGTTATTATCTATATATATGCTTATTTCTACTATTTGAGCTTCTCCATAGCTGCCCCAAGTCATTTGTGACTCGTTAGGACCAAAGATTCAATCACCGGGCAGTTTATTTGGTTTTTAGAACCAATTCTCTATTTAGAAATCTTTGTTGGTTCCAAATAGCCATCGGCCAAAAAAATTAGTGAAACAACCTTAGATTGAAAACCCAACTTGCCAAGGCATCCAGAACGTCGAATTTAGTATGGTTTTATATCTCGTTTACAAAAATTGGATTTTGGATACATCCCGAGGCCTTGTCAAGAACTTGGAATCAAGTTCCAAGTTTCAACCATCATCAAGTTTAGCTAAATATTGCAATTGCGGTGGACTAGGGTGCGATTGCGGCACGCCTATGTATGTAATCATTCTTTCTGAGGGCCTGGGAAGGGTTCTTTAAATAGATATTTTGGCCTAGAATTGGCCATTATATTTGCTCCATTGTCTTGAGTCCCAAAACCCTAATAGAGAGTGTAGGCCTTAAAGGGAGTCCTGGGAGTTGATTATGTGCTTGGATTACTTGCGTAATCATGATTAACGTCCAATCAAAGGTATGAATCCTTTAATTTTAGTTTTGAATTCTTGATTTCCTGGCCCAAAACCCCAAATGGCTTGTGGCTTGAGGCTTGATTTAGCCTAAAATATGGGTAATTTGCACTAATTTCTTAGGGGATATAACTCCCTAATGGTATTTGAAGAGTGAGTTGGTTTTGAAAACTCATTTTCTAGATGTGGGACCCACTTGGGGGTTTTAGTGTCATTTTTGGACCCAAAGCACAATAGTGCAACATGGGTATCATTAGACTTGTTTTGATGTGTAGATTTTGGTTTTGTTAGTTGATAACACTCAACTTACATATCAATTTAAGTGCAAGGTGGTCGTTGTCAATATAATTACCCAACTTTAGAGTTGGGGTCGAATCCATGAGGAACAATGTGAGTAGCGATTAAATTTATTTGAATTAATAGATACAAGTTAAATTCAAACAAATAGTACAAAAAGATAAAATAGGGGAGGTGACTACCTACAATAATACTTATTTTTAGGTTTTTCTAGTATAAATTTGGGGCTATGAATAATTAGTGTTTTAACAAATATTCACGGATCTTGGGATTATGCATTAATAAGGGAGTGACATGTGGGAGCTAGTTATTAACATCAATTAAGTGAATCAAATATGGGTAGGCTTCGTTATAGATTTTGATGCTAGTCTTTCGACAAACCACCAAACTTTTACCCATTGATTCTTTCGAATACCTAATAGGTGTGTTCAACAATTGGTAATCACAACCTCAATCGAGGCATCCCTATTTCTAGGATGATACTCATGGCATAGTCAACCTCACATTCACCTTTATTTCTAAGATAGTGAGAATTTAGCAAACTACACACATAATTGCCTATCATTTCTTTGGTATCCACATCCTTCTTTCCATGATGATATGGATTCCTAAGCTTCACCCAAAACCCTTCTTTAAAGATAACCTTAAGCTTTCTAGAGCTTGGAGCTTTCACTGATCAAACCCATGTAGGTATTTGGAGCTTTCACCCATCAAATCCCAACCAAGTTAGCATAGCAATGATATAACCCATAAACATGAGATACCAAATAGAGGCTAACAATAACAACCCACAAACACTTTAACCCCTATTCACACATAACCCCAAGAAAGAGATTTAGCTACACATAAGATAAATAAGCATAGATATACCTAGAATCTCCATTGAATTGAATTGTTGAAGATTTAAGTAATGTTACTTCAAACTTGGTTCTCCCATAATATAAACAATGGAAATGAGCAAATCTTCCACTTAGCAAATCTCCAATGTATTCTTCAACCAAAATTTATACAATATTTGTTTCTCTAAAAAATGGAGGCTATGAACTACTGTACAACTAAACCTTGAAAATTGGGGAAGATGGAATATGATAGACTGAATGATACATGAAACTAGGGTTTGAATCTTTTTGTTCAAATTTGGATCAGCACGTGTATTTACAGTTTTGCCCTTAAGCTGAACATTTCTGCCAAGCTGCAATCGCGCAAGTCTGGCTGCGATAGCGGCTACGCGACCGTGATTAACTTCTGTGATCGCAATTGATTAACCATCTTGACTGACCGTGACCATAACCAATGGACCACGATCGAGGTAACTGAGGCTCTTTCACTGTAGGTCTTTAGCTGCACTTTTTCAGCTTTTTTTTTTATCATTTCAAGCTCCAATCCACATCTTTGTCTTTCAACTCGTATACTATAAAGAGTGGATATTAGTTCATTTAATCACAATCATGACTCGTTTACTCATTTAAAACAAGGTAATATGCACTAATAATGAGTGTGAATGAGTGGAAAAATCACCACTCATCATTAATGTGATGGCATTTTGGGTATTATGAAGTGAAGTTGATCATATAGTGCATGATGTGAGGTTTTGTGGGTCGGCCTCGAGGTAAACTTCTGTCTACTCTTTTTCATAGATGATGTGTGATATATATTGTATGTGAATTGGATGATAGTCTTGATAATGAGTAGAATAACTTAGCTTTGATTGTGATGTTGGGATATTAGAAGAGGGTTTTGGACCCATAAGATGTCATATATATACCCCCTTTTAACTCTATTACTTTTTCTCTATAGTTTAGGTTAGTTAGTGTGGCAATGATGTGATGTTATGGTTTGGATATAGTTTTAGCATTTGAAGCATGGATTGTGGATTTAATCTTATTGGACTAGTGTGGTAGTCTTGAAATCGTAACTTGGTAGAGTTGATTGGTGTACACTAGTTTCTAGTTGAAGCTCCTATCTTAAGCTTGAATATGGCTTACTAGTTGACATCTAGAACGTGGACTAGATACCTTAGCCTAGTTTGGGTCATGGTGTGACTAATTATGGAAATTGAGGTTTAAAAGTAGGACCGGCCTGCCAACTTAGAACAAGACTCGTGTTAGCCTTGTGGGCTTAGTTACGGATCTTAGACATAGATGAGTCTACTAAACCTTAGTGTAAGGTTACTTCGTAACTTGGTAACTTGTATTAATATTACAATTATGGCTTTTTGATCTATGGCTATGATACTCCTTATAGAAGTGATATTGGGTATTTAGAGATGATATTCCTCCTAGATACGTTTTGTGGCCTATATAGATGTTATTTTTCTCTTAGATAATGTTTTGCCTATAGAGATGCTATTTCGTCTTAGATATGATATTATCCTATAGAGATGCCATTTCCTCTTATATATGATATTGTGCCTATAGAGATGCTATCTCCTTTTTGGTTATGATTGTTAGGCCTATAGAGACAATATTCCTATTAGATATGACAATTATCCTAGATAGGTGATATTCTTCATAGTCATAATGTATGGCCTATTGATGTAAGATATCCTTTGTAAGAGATAATTACATGCTTAATGATATGCCTTCTAGATATGAAATGTCTTCTATATGAGAGATGATTACATGCTTATCTATATTATACCTCCTAAATGCGAGATGCCTTCTATATGTGAGATGACTGGAGATATGATATGGCTTATAGATATGATTATTGATATAAGTTTCGAATATGCATATGGGCCAAAGGTTATGATTATGATATTGTGATTATTTCGGATATATTATTGGGACAAGGGTTGTGTTATGATACAATTGGATGTTCGAGAAGTACTTATCATTGTAAGGGATACGATTATAGTTTAGGGATTCATATATATAATTTATACACATATCTCTCTGGTATGGGGTGGAGGAAGATGCGGTATATTGCTTACAACTTTATTGATTGGATACTGATAATGGCATGCATAGATTTGGTATATTCATGATTATTATATCGGTAACTTTTATGATTCTAGATAAAATATGATCTTATGATTGTTCTTCTTAATTAAGGGATTAAGCTATGTGGTAGTTAATTATCTATTAGGATACTATAGCACATGGTGTCTAGGAATCAAATGTATTAGTTAATGAATTTTACTTAGTTGAAATATGGTAGTTATAAATGGTTGATATGTGTCTAATAATGATGTCAGGTTTAGCATAGGCAAAGATTAGTGTTATTGAAAACTAAGTTTATAATGTCGATTAATTGTTAAATAAGGAGTTATGTGTTAGTGATGCTAGATAATAATTCATAGTGGTAATAAAAGGTGGCTAGTTAATAATGATGAATAGTTGTTAAATGGTTGATTAATGAATAGTTAATGAGGATTAGTTGGTTAACGATGGTTAGTTAATGAATGGTATTAATTAATAAAAGATGGTTAGGTAATAAGTGGTTATGGGTTGTATAATAATGGCTAACAGTTATATGATTTTTAGTTGATAATATGGAATTGTAGATAAATGGCGATTATGGTTTAGTGATGAACCTTGGTTAGATGTTAGATGTTGTCTATTTAATTAAGTAATGGTTAGTTTCTATCCCTTGAATAAGGATAATGTCTCGACTAATAGATACAGGTTATATGAAAACTAGCGAACTAGTGGTTTAATTATAAATAGTATTGGCTAGCTAATAACGAGTAGTTTGGAAGTATTTTCTAGATAGATACTTTATGGTGATATAATTATGTTCACGAGTATATTAGTATATATTGTTTCATTATGTTAATAGTGATGATATTGATACTCGGTAAGCATGGAAGATACTTTGATGATATATTGATAGCCGACAGTATCGAAGGATACTATATTGATATGTTGATATCCGGCAGGGACAAAGAAGACTATTATGATGATACTGATAACCGTCAAGGTTGGAGGATACTGTAATGATATATTGTTGGGCAGGTTCAGAGGATACTGTGATGATATATTGATACACAGCAAGGCCAGAGGTTAATTACGATGATTATGTCCATGATAATGACAGTTATGGTGATTTATAATATTGATTGTGCACCTTGCATTCATTCCTGCATGTGCATCGCCTATCACTAGTATGCACCTATGTCTATCAACCGGTATGGGACAGTTGCATAGATATGGGTGAGGAATATGCCTTGTGTTATTGTATGTTTATTGATCCTTTAGAGTCTGGGGAGATGGGGGTACGCATAGGCTCGGCTAGGTATTTTCTTGTCCAGAGTAGATGGTTATTCATGCTATTATTGATATTATTATTATCATTGTTATGGCTAGCTTATGATAGATTGGTCATTGACCCAGTATCGAGATCTGAGGCATGTCTACGACCTCTTCTATCTTATGATGGTACTATTATGCACAGTTATTTCATCCTTAGCCGTGTGGATTAGAAACCCTGAGTATGATAGAATTGAATGTTGGTAGTATGATAATGAGGTCTTAACATGATAATATAAAGATCTAGGTTGTGCTTGATATGATCTCAGGTTTACATATATATATATATATATATATATATACATATATGTCTAGCTATAAGAATCTATAGTACTACCATATTGTTACGACCCAATTTCTCAAGTCGTGATGGCGCCTACCTTATCCCCCAGTAGGCAAGCCAAACCATAGACCAGAATAATCGGTAATGGGTTAATAGGCAGAAATCAGAAAAAGATGTTTTATGATGATAGCAATAGTAATAACAATTAACAAACAGTAAGTAAACATATCTCATATACTAAAACGAGGGATGGACAAGGACCAAATACACAAATGAATCCCTCCCAATACATGGTAAGGTCAGTACAAGAGCCACTACTAAAATATACCCATAGTACTAAAGAGAATCCAAAATACACCCAATATATACAAGCAGTCTTGAGTACAAAAGACTAAACTAGATTAGATAAAGGAGGATCAGCCTCAGACAACAGTAAGCTCACCCTGCTCCAAATCAGTACTGGAAGGTAGTAATCACATCAATATTTATTACTACTATTTGGATCTATATCAGGGAAAAGATCAGAAGTGTAGTATGAGTACCAAAGAAATGGGTACTCAGTAGGCACCATCGGCCGACTGATCTCAATACATAAAAGGTATAACTACGATGCGAGGGTCTAATCTAAGTAAATAATAAAAAAGGGATAGAAAGGTAAGAAACTTCCAAGCTATGCCAATAAGATAAAGAAATAAATGTAAGTGATATAGAAAATAAATAATGCCGTAATTATAGACAAATCAACCATAACCTAACTAGGCACATTAACATAACCTAACTGGGCCCCCACAAGCCCGCTAGGCATACTGAAAAAGACAATTAACCTAACCGTACCCCCATAAGCCGGTGGGACATATAAGTAGCAATTAAAGAAAATAAACTTAAATAATTTTTAATTGATCCAATTCCCAAGAAATCATTATAGTCATCCAAATGTGCACTAGTCTTAAACAGGCACTAGTGGGTAGTAACGAGAGGCCACATACTAGACACAAGGCTGATGACTTATCACATTCCTGATAAGCCGTTAGACTCCTGATAAGTCGTCACGCACGTCGTCGCCTGTCCGAGAAAATACTTTGATCTATGATTTTGTTTCCATAATTAGGATGAAGTATTTAAAGCATATATTAGGGTTTTCTACTCATCTTGGAACTGATATTTTGAGCATTTTTCGCTCTAGTTTTCTGACTTTAACAAGACAATTATTTTTGGAGTGATTATTACCATTGTTTTTAGGATTTTCCACTAGATCAAATCTGAGAAACACTTGTTGCTATTAATCTTGCTGTAAGATCATCTATCTATGTATAAAGTCAACCTGTTGTCTTGCTTATTTTATTATGAGTAGCTAAATTCTCTTAATCCGAGTTGTGGGATCTAAGGGTTTGGGTTTGTAACGTAACTAAGTGTTCAAGATTCTAACGGTGGTAGGAACTTCTTGTTAATTCCATTATTTTACATGCAGACCATTGGTTGCAAACAATAGGCCTCGCTTACTATTGATTTTATTGAGATAAAAAATCAACCCTAGTAAGAAGTGAAGTATCAACAGGGACTTGGAAGCATTAAACTTCCATTTAATAACTAATGTTGTAACAAGATTAATTAACTTGAGATAACATCCTGTTATGAAAGATAAATTCCCTAAGTTCGAGAGAATTAGGTGGTTAAATATCTAAATAGTCTAAGAATCATTTAGACATAACTTTGACAAGGATAGTCGATTGTTCCTACCTACCACAAGAATCTTGAACCGTTACTAGCGTCTGTCAAATCCCAACACCCATAGTGAACATAACTCTGGTTTTCCTTATCATATTGATTTCAAACACTAAATTGAGAATTAATTATTTGCTACCTTTCCAAAAAAAAAACCATTCACTGGAAACTACTAACTATCAGTTGATTAACCCGCAAATAACTCAGATTCACACCATATTCCCTGTGGGATTCTACCCCAACTTAGTTGGGTTATATATATACTACGATCACTTACATTCTCGTAAGATAGTTTTAGTTTGAGAGTTATCAAAAATGGCACCATTGTTGGGGAGTATGGTTGTAAATTGAAGTTTGTGTGCACTAATTGACTGTTAGTCAAGTTTCCTAGTTTTACATTTATTTGTCATTTTTGTTTTCTGCGGGAATTTTGTGGTGTATTCCAAGAACCAAAATTTTTGGAGAACCATTATTACCATTTAATCCGAAACCATAACTAATCAGCAGAATGGCAGACCAGCAAGAGACTAACAGGTTAGTAGCCTTAGTTAGAGCTCAGGTGAATGTGTATAATGAAGCTCAACAAGTACAGCATCCAAATCCAAAGGATGAAGATTTGGGAGACGAAGAGTTACTAAACCCTGGTAACCTAAGGCGTGCAGAGCAAATAGCTGCACCAGTACAGCGTAATGCTAACAGGAACCATCCGTTCTGAGAAAGGCAAGATCACTAGCCGGTCCAGTATGACCTCAATGAGGACGATGATGGAATGGATGGAGCAAGTGCAACGGGTGAAATTATTCCTCCACCGTTAGCACCTAGAGTGAAATTCAACATTACGACTACTATGATTCAACTCCTTAATCTGAAGGGGTTTTTTGGTGGCCTTCCTGGGGATGATTCGAACTTGTATCTGGTGAACTTTGTCACCATCTATAAATCTTTTGATAACCAAGGAGTGGGTTAGAATACTATCCATTTGAGATTATTTCCGTTTTCTCAGCAATATTGTGGCTTATTGAGCTAACACCCGATTCTATAACCAACTGGAGGTAGTTGAAAGGAGCTTTCCTATAAAGGTTCTTTCCACCTTCTAGGAGGATATAGTTAAGGGATGAGATCAGTAACTTCAGACAGCTCTCAACTGAAGCCTTGCATGAAACCTGGGAGAGATTCAAAAAAAAGATGACGCAGTGTCCGAACCATAATATGACGGACATACACTTGATGGAGACTTTGTACAGGGCTCTTAACTCTATGACAAAACCAATTGTAGATAATGCTATTGGTGGAACGTTACCTAGTGATACGGTTCAGAATCCATGAACTAATGGCTCATGTATGGCTATTACCAATAGAAGTGGCAAGATATTACCTGTCCCTTCGATGGGAAAAGGTGGAGTTGAAGATGTGATTGAAGTAGATGATGAACCCGAAGAAGAATGTCCAGTGGATTCTGGGAAGCTAGATAGTTCAGATGATGCTCCAGAAAAAGGGAAAGAAAAGGAAAATGAAGTAGTGGTAAAAACTGTCGCAAGACCACCGCCTCTCTTTTCTCAAAGATTGAAAAAGAATGTTGAGGACATGAAATTTAGTAAATTCATGGCGTTTTTAAAGCAGTTAACAATAAATGTGCCTTTGGTGGGGGCACTTGAACAAATCCCAGGATGTGCTAAATTTATGAAGGATCTGGTGATGAAGAAGAGGGAAGTAAGCTATAAACCGGTGGATAATATCCACCATTATAGTTCTATTTCTACACAATCCTTAGTGTAGAAGAAGGACGACCCTGGAGCATTCACTATTCCATGTATAATCGGGTCTCTTAATTTTTCTAAGGCCCTATATGATCTAGGGGTGAGCATAAATCTTATGCCGCTAGCCATGTATAAAAAGCTAGGTTTGGGGGATCCTACCCTGATAAACATGTGGCTAGTGATGACGGATAGGTCTGTAAAGCGGCCAGTAGAAATATTACATAATGTATTGGTAAAGGTGGCCAACTTTGTACTTCCTACAAATTTTATAGTCCTAGACTATGATGTGGACTTTGAAGTACCCATCATTTTGGGTAGACCATTCCTTGCAACTGGGAGAGTGGTAGTGGACATGGAGCTGAATGAGCTGAAGTTTAGGTTCAATGACAAAGAAGCAAGTTTTGAAATGCCCTCATCCATGACACAGCAAAAGGATATGAGTGTCTTCTAAATCATGGATGTGTTTTATGATGATGCAAAAGAGGTAGCAACATGGTGTCTTGACGAAGTCTGAGTAGTCAAGATAACCTAGTCGTGCCACAACAATAAATCAGGCTCTATTGGGAGGCAACCTAAAATTTTTATATTTAAATGCAAGTTATTTTAATTTATTTAGATAGGAAGCATAATGATCTGAATAGGTATGCAGGGGTATAGGTAAAAATTGAGGTAGTCAACCAAGTGACCCTGACGACATATGTGATAAGCCATCACAATTGTGATAAGCCGTCAGATATGTCGTCAGAAAATTCAAAAGAAGGAAACACTCTATCTAATATTGACGACATTCACGATGAATTATCACACATATGATAAGCCATCAGGAAGTTTTGGGCCCAATTACTGAAAATGCGACCCGGCCCATAGTCAAACCTGTCCACCTTCCCGCGTATCCGTTTTCTTTTCTTTCAGTTTTATTTCCTTCTATAGTTAGTTTATTTACTTACTCTTTTCAAAATTATTTCCTAAGTAAAAAAAAATATTCCTTCCTTGTGAGTGTGGGTTTGAAATCAAGATAAAGAACTTTTCTTTTATCTACTACTTCCTCTCATTCGAGTAACCAAGTGAAGTCGCCTATCAGGTATGCTCATAACTCAACTCTCCTCTTTATTTGGTAAGTGATGCAGCTAATGTAAATCTTAGTTTTAAAGGGATTGAGGCATGCATAACTTTCCATTATGTGAAAAATGGAATCTAGGGTTTATAGTGTTGCATTGTGCGTGAGAACCTAGGGCTTAGCTCAAGAACACAACTCGATGCGATTCTAAGAAGAAAATAGTTTGATAATTAAGACTAAAACTGAGATGGAGGTTGTATTTTGAGTTGACAACATGTCTGATAAGTTCTCATAAATGTGACGGCTTATCAGACTATGTCGTCACAAGTTGGGAAAAATAAGCCTATTCTGTTTAAGGCTGACAACACGCCTGATAAGTCATCACAAATGTGATAGCTTATCAGACTATGTCATCACAATTTTGGAAAAATAATCATATCTTGTTTAAGGATGATGACATGCCTAATAAGTCATCACAAATGTGATAGCTTATCTGAACATGTCATCACAACTTTAATCTGATACAATTATGAACCTCTTTTGAGGGATGTGGAATTATAATGACTGAACTTCTTGAGCTGTATGATCATGAGTGCTAAATGAGTTCTTTTTTTTGCTACAGGTATTATAATGGTATCCAAAGGAAAGATCCCCAAACCTATAAAGAAAGTGAAAAGAGGGAGTGTACAAGAAAGACTCTTCGATGAAAAATCTGATTATGAGGAGGAGGAGCGACTTGTCAAAAAGCAAAGAAAAAAAACCCAAAAGATCCTTCGCCACCTCCACCAGTTGAGGAGGAGGAGAGTTAAGAAAGTGATACTAAAGAAACAATAACACCTGACAGTACGTCTTCTGAGCAACCTGAGTCTAAGCATTCTGAGTCTAAGGAGCCTAAGTCAGAGCATGCTAATTTTGAGTAACCTAAATCTAAGGGACCATCATCTAAGTCCCCTTCTGCTGAGCAACAGGATGATGAAGAATCTCCAATTTGGAGAACTCTGGTTAAATATAAGAACCCTAGGGTTTTAGACAGTGCTAGGTGGAAAATTCCCAAGGCACATAAAATATTCTATTATGGGCTTCTTAGAACTAAAGAAAGGACCATTAAAAGGCCAATCTATGAAATAAAGAAGATCATCACTACCGGATTGAGTAAATACCCTGAAGTGGAGTAGAAATTTTGAGACTATGACTTGGGATGGACCTGAAAGGATAAAGCTTATTTTGCCCTACATTAGTTCGGAAGTTGATACAATTACGACCACGAAGATGGACGCATGTGAGAATGTAATGAAATCAGGGCTTGGAGTGTGCGAGTGAAGGACTTAAAAAACTCCAAACCGACCCTTATCTCAGACTTGGAGTGTAAAGAGCACCAAAACCGAAATTAGGCATATAGAGTGTGGAATCACTCTTGTTGATCTCATGGCTTGGATATGTGATGCTTGGGAGGTGGATTCCAACCTTGTGTCTTCGTAAGATATAGGTCAACGTTGTGTGTAGTGTTAAGGTTCCAAGAGTGGAATATGCTCTTGGGTTCTTAATATTATACCTTCATTAAGTCTATCTAACTATCCCTTTACTTTTATTGTAATCTTGTAGTAGTTTGTGTTCTTGTAACCGTTTCTATCTCTTGTTAGTAAAATCGTGTGTTGTTCCTATCCTGTTATTGTTTTCCATCTCGCCATATTGTTTCTGTTTTGGTGTACTTACACCTTCAATATCTTGTTGTTATTGTGTTTTCGTTGTTGTTGCAGTGAATCCGAGAGTGGTCACCAAAGGGGTCCTCGGTTCTTCAAACTTGTGGACTATTTTGGTGTTTGTTTAGTGTTCTCGTGGTCATTCTCGTATCAGAAGTTCTATGCAAACTACCAGGCTCGATTGGAGAACATGTTCAAAGAAAGAGAGAGATCAGTAGATTAACCTTTGTTGGATAAAGTTATAGTACGGGGTGTGATGGTGGATCTCTCAGAAACCACAATCAACAAATTATTTCATGGCCTCAAATTCACTCCTCAGGCCACTTCACCTACGTTTTATGCTCGATTGAAGCATCGTGCAAATCAATGGTCTTGGTTAGCCACCCTCATATCTAAAGGAAAACCTAAATGGATGACCAACCTAAATGAAAGGATTTTCAAGGCCTCTCTGACTCTAGAGGCAAGGTTCTGGTGGGGTGAAGTGCAAACCCATTTGATGCCTACTGAGGGAGATAACATCCTTAGAGATGATAATGCAATACTGGTCGTAAGTCTTATGGCTGAACTCAGCTTGAACTTTAGAGAGATCATTGCTGAAGAGATGAAAATTTAGGTCTCAAGGCCTGACACGGCATATCCTTTCCCTTGCCTAATTTTGAGGTTGTGTCAGGCAGTCAATGTACCTAATGTTGTAGGGATAGACAATGAATATCCTGCCAAGAAGACCCACAACCCCATCTGATATAATGAAAATCAGCTGAGGCTGACACTTGACAGAGGATTGGGGGTTTGCAACAGAGCCATCAGTTACAAATACCAGCTCATCACCTAATGTAGCAGTGTAGGATTCTGAAGCTGCAGCACCAACATCCTCAGTACTAGCAGATTCAGTGCCTAGAAATGAAATAAATCCTTTAGCTACTATGACTACCACAAAATTTGCATTCAACCCGATGAATTTTCGGAGAGTGGCAAAACAAGCAAAGTGGTACGAGGCTCAGTTGTAACTTTTTGCCAAGAAATTTGCCTCTGTGGTAGACAAGAGAATTAAGGTTGTACTGGAGCCTTTTCGAGCATTGACCGATTGGATTGATGAGTTATAAAACCATTTAAATACACGGTTAAGATAAATGTCGGGCTCAGACCTTACATAATTTAGAGCAACCCTGGAAAGGTAAAGGCAGATGTTGGGGTACTACACCAGCACCAAATTATGGTGTCGACAGATCTGACTGTTGATGAGTTTGAGGGTGAAATACCATTACTTGATCTCACGAGGGAACCAATGAAGAAAAAGAAGAAGAAGGGTAAGAAGAAAGGTAAGGCTAAGAGAGAAAGGCCTGATAGTGATGAAGAAAGAAAAGCAGAGAAGAGGGCAAGAAGGAAGGCTGGAAAAAAAAAGATGGGGAAGGAGATGATCAAGTCACTAGCTGACAATGAAAAATAAGAGGAGGACCTACGAGCGAGAGTCGTAGGTGCTCAACTAGTAGGCCTCCAACAACTGCTAGGCTAGATATGTCAGAACAGGGGGAGACTCCCGATGGAGATAAGGCAGCTGAGGATGCAATAGCAGGGTCAGGGACCCATGATCCCCATACTTGATCTACTCTAGGTATACCCTAACCCTTAGTTTAGTTTTTCTTTGATTTTAAGTTGAGGGTGTAGGGTGAATTGTTGTTGCAATATTTTGTAGTTGACTAGGAGAAATACAAGTACCTGAGGCAGTTAACATGGTTTTGTTATTTTGTGAACACCTCTCAAATGGTCTAATTACTTAACTATGTGATTTGCATCTAATTGTGACCACCGTGCATCTTTGTATGGTATTAGTTCTAGTGACTTGATAACCATTGCTAAACAATTGCATGAACTGGATAAGTAGTAACTTGTGATATACTTGTGTGTCATGTGCGTGTGAGATTTTACTTAGTCCCCTTTGTATGTTTAAACCAAAACTTATCCGATTAGTCTTACCTAGGTTGAAGGATAGGGGTTAGGAAAGGATCATAGGCCATTTTGATATTAGCCCACTTTAGCCTAAATGACCTTCCCTGTATGCATAATATCCCTTGATCCCTATTTTAAGCCTGAATAGCCTATTTCTTTTTATGATACCTATCACCATCCCATTTATATCATAATGAACCTATTTTGGCCCTGGTCCTCCTTAGATACTGTACACCTTGACTTAGGCAAATGGTCTAAGTTTAGGGTAGCTATAATAGGGGTGTGTGATGTAAAATAAGTATAAAGAAAGATAGAATAAGAGGAAAGAATAAAAAGCTGGGTGCGGTGGAAAAGAATAAGAAAAGAAAAGAAAAGTTGTGAAAAAAAGAAGTGATTGTAAAAAAAACCGCACCCATCCTGAATATGTGTGATCAAGAAAAGAGAAGAATAGAAAAAGGTTAATGAGTGAGACCCCAGAAGCTAGTGTAGTGTCAAGGAGGCTTAGTCGCTTTAAATATCATCGAGTATCATACCATCCCTATCCTATATTACAAGCCAAAGAGAAGACTTATAGTGATCCTAGTTGACCTATCTAAATATCTTGGTAATGAAAATAAGGGAAAGCCTATGGTATTCGGTATACATTGATTGGAACTTCATTCTGAGAGTGAGTGTCTTTTGGTTGTCCCCATGGTTACATATGTGATGTATGATATAAGTGAAGTGGGACTTGTTTGTAGTGAGGGCACACTGGTTACGTTTCTAGTTGCTAACTTGTTTGGATAGTGTAGTCTTGGTACATGCATGGTTGTTATTGTTGAACTGATGCCATAGCTTGATTCCTGTTTGTCGCATTATTGTTCTTTAATAATAATACACACAGTTTTTTTTAAATTAATTAACCTTGGAGATGGTGAATATGTTTTTAGATAATATGGATGGTGACTGCCAAATGTACTTTGTATCCTCTTGGTTGTGTTTTAGTTGCTTGATGACAAGCAATTATTTTAAGTTGAGGGTGTTGATATGTGAGATGATGCTAATATATTTGAGGCTTTTAACTGAGAATAATTGTAAAGTCTTAAGAAGATTTTGTTGTTTTTTATTTTTTTCTCTTTGATATTGCAGTAAAAGTTGAGATACAAGAGAATCAACAATAATGGGAGTAAAAGAGTTCTGAGCAAGTAGATAAGCAAGTATAGCTGATGACTTATCTGATAAGTCAGCAGCCTTGTCATAAGCTATCAGAGTTGTCGTCAGGCTTAGACAGGGAATGGACTTTAGCTGGAATCAGTGATGACATCTGTGATAGGCCGTTAGAAGTGTGATAAACCATCAGGCTCGTCGTTAGGCTTAGGTAGGGAATGGAGTTTGAAGTGAAAAAGTAATGACATCTTTGATAAGTCATCACATATATGATAAGCCATCAAGCCTCATCGTCAGCCTAAGGCAGATATTATCAAAAGTGAAGAGGAGCTGACGACATTCCTGACAAGCCGTCACATACGTAGTCACCTGTTCGAGAAAATACTGTGATCTATGATTTTGTTTCCATAATTAGGCTGAAGTATTTAAAGCATATGTTGGGGTTTTCTACTCATCTTGGAACTAACGTTTTGAGCATTTTTCTCTCTAGTTTTTTTACTTTAACAAGACAATTATTTTTGGAGAGATTATTACCATTGTTTTTGGGATTTTCTACTGGATCAAATCTGATAAACACTCGTTTCTATTCATCTTGCTGTAAGATCATCTATCTAATTATGAAGTCAACTTGTTGTCTTGATTATTTCATTATGAGTAGCTAAATTCTCTTAACCCGAGTTGTGGGATCTAAGGGTTTGGGTTTGTAACGAAACTAATTGTTCAAGATTCTAATTGTGGTAGGAACTTCTTGTTAATTCCATTATTTTACATGCTAACTATTGGTTACAAACAATAGGTGTCGCTTACTGTTGATTTGCTTGAGATAAGAAATCAACCCTAGTAAGAAGTGAAGTATCAACAGGGACTTGGAAGCATTAAACTTCCATTTAATAATTAATGCTACAACAAGATTAATTAACTTGAGATAACATCTTGTTATGAAAGATAAATTCCCTAAGTTGGAGAGAATTAGGTGGTTAAATATCTAAATAGGTTGAAAAATGTTTAGACATAACTTCGACAAGGATAGTCTGTTGTTCCTACCTACCACAAGAATCTTAAACCGCTACTAGCGTCTATCAAATCCCAACCCCCATAATGAACTTAACTCTAGTTTTTCTAATCATATTGAGTTCAAATACTGAATTGAGAAGTAATTATTTGCTACCTTTCCAAAAAAAAACCATTCACAGAAAACTTCTAACTATCAGTTGATTAACCCGTAGATAACTCAGATTCACACCATATTTCCTGTAGGATTCAACCCCAACCTAGTTGGGTTATATATTGACAACGATCGCTTATATTCTCATAAGAGAGGTGTAGTTTGAGCATTATCAATGATCATTCTGGATTATGAGGGGAAGCATCTCGAAGAATTCCAGGATCTTGATTTGATTGTGCTATGATGAGACATTGGTTCAGAGAATGCCCCAGATATGTGATAAACGATCAGCTAGAGTTATCACGTACTCTTCGCCAGCTAAGAGTTTCTGAGAGAGGCTATGATTTTGGAAATATAGACATAATTTTGCTAATTTCTTGCAGCATCAGTTGGCCAGCCATTTGGGCTTAGTTTGTATTCTCGCTATGTTAGTGCTTCAGAAGTTTACTTCGACTATAGAAAGACCGGCTACTAGTCTAGGAAGTGTCGTCAATATGAGATTTTCAGTCATTAAGGTTAGCCTCGTGATGTTGTGGCATCTTTAGTTAGAGATAGTGTATGTGGCACCTCAGTTGATGATTTAGTCGATCGGTCCGAGTTAGACCCATTCAAATTTATTTTTTTCCTATGTCCATCAGGCATGTGAATGCGGATGTCACCACGATTGGTGTGCTTTTATTTCCTACCTTTATCTCTTACTATATGTATTGGGGTTTACATACCCATTCGTGATTATATGCCTTGATGAATTGATATCGATCATTAGGTTCCTTGTTATTGAATTGATGATTATGTTACTAGTCTATGGTTTATTTCTTTTAGTAATAGATGGAGTAGATTTATTAATATTTTCCCCTATAGGTGTAGTTTTATGTTTGAGTCCTTTTTATCTTGGCACATCAGCCTTATTGTGACCCTTGAATGGTACATGATATTGATGTTTATTTTGGTACTGCTTGTACAGTATGTTAATATTAATGTTGTTATTTCTATTTCTACCACTGTGTGATATTACTTATATTACTTGATCTTATCACTTGATGTTGTTACTTGATGTAATAAATTTTTGTTGGGTAGTTGTGTAGACTACTGTTATCTAGTTAGACTTTCATTCTCTTGGGATATTATTTAATAACTTGATTGATAATTTCTTTCTCCTAGCGCGGTGAGGTTGACTATGTTCCATCTTGGTTAGTTGTATTAGATTGATTCAGGGATATACTATGAAATCAAAAGTTAGGTTGACCGTTTATCGCTCTATTATGGCCCTAGAGTTGGAAATTTAGTTATATGGCTTATTATTATGTTTGAGACACTTAGACTTGCCTCCTGGGTTACGAAGGTGTTTTTTTTGACTATTTTTTTTGATATAGTTCATTTGTGAGATTGACTAGTTTGAAGTCCATTTTTCATTTGTGGCTATTTCATCGCCCGATAGTGGTATTGATATAGAGATATCGTGGATTCCCCTCTTAGATTAGTTGGGTTTGTTCCATTGTGATGGTTTGACCTTGTCATTAATGTGGAACCTGGATGCTCCTTTTTAGCAATATGGTTTTGCCTTAAGTGAGTTAGAGAGTTAGAGGTAGGTGGCCCTTCCTATGATCACTTCTTATATTAGGAAATTAGAAGTTCCTTATCTCAAGTTGTTGATTTTCTAGTGGTGGTTTTGACTTTGACCTTGGTTTTGAGATCAGTATTTCTTCTTCGATGATATAATTTTTGGGTGGATTCAGAAAATCCCTATTTTTGCATTTGCTCGACCTAATGAGGCTTACTGGAGTATTTCTCCTTAGTGACATATACCTATAGTTATTTCTTATCGAGATGGAGTATTGGATTAGTTAGTTTTTGGCTTAAGTAGCATTTTTTTGAGTTGCTAGAGATTTTGCCACTCTTGTTGTGGTTTTCAGCCTTAGGAAGTTTTGAATATGTTTGGATAGTTCATGCCCTCCAGTAGTTAAAAAGTGAGTTATTTGTATTTCATCTAATGATTCATACTTTTGCATGATTTCTATGTTGTGTCCATATTTCGTACCCTCTAGCTAAGATAGAGTCAGTTACTTGCATTTTAGGCGATAGTTATCCTTATGATGGTTTTTGCTCTTAAGATATGTCTCGACTGTGGATTGGTATGATTTATCTCAAAAATGTTAGATTCGAATTCTAAATTTTATTAGAGATAGTTGACATTGATATAGTCTTATTGGATCAATTTTGGGGTTGACTCCTTGGAATGGTGATTTGGGAGTATGATAGATATTGGAGCATTAATTCCTACCCATTCTTAGTTTTGGTTTAGATATTTGAGGCCGAGCGATTCAACCTTGGTATTAAGATTTCAACTTGGGGTTGTAGGGCTTGCATGCAACTTTTATTTTAAACTTGTCTTTGTTCATGTTTTATTTATAGGATAGTTGAGCCTACTCGGTGATTGCCTATTTCATCTTTTTGACGTCGGTTGTATTATAGTTAATAAGTGTTCAGATGATAGCTCATAGGCCCTGTATTGGTTACTTTAGTCTTGACTTAGAATTTTCAGTTTTCCTTGGGAATCTTAGATTATTTACTAAATGGGAGTAATATACTCGAGTTGGATTCAGTATAACTTTATTTCCAATGGATGAGACATCTGGAGAAGAGTATTAATTTATTAGTAGCTATACCTTGGACTTTGAGATTTATTTTTGAGGTTCATCTTGACTGGTTGTAGCATTGACATGGATTGCATTTCTTTATTATCTCCATTAGTGTTCTCAGATAATTTCTTATGATCTTATTCTCATGTTTGCCTTATGAACTTTCAGAGGATCAGCTTCAGTTCGTTGAGTTCTCTGTGATTAGACTGAGTGGGTGAGACTCTAGTGATTTTTCTCTTGGATGGAATGGATACATGTGCTAAATGGTAAATGAAGCGTATATTTGGATTAGGATTTGGTGGCATGACTTGTGACTTGGTTTGGCTTTTGCTCGGATGAGCATTTGTTGATTTATGAAGATATAGAGATGGTATCAGCGTGATGTGGTTCAGATGTGTGTGCATCACCCTTCTTGGTTCAATTGGATGCCAGTTAGCGGTTAAGTTGAGTTTTGGATGTTTAGAAGAAGAATGAGGGTGCTGGTTGAAAAGGGGATACATGTGGAAAATTCCTTAGAAGCATTTTTATCTCGGCTGAGGTCGTTTGGGAAGTCATTCCTGGAGTATGTGGGCCCAGTACTTCATCCCTTCGAGCTGTTGACTTTCTTTCTTTTCATTGCCTTGTAGGGATGAAAGTCATTTTAGTTGTGGATATTGTAATGATCCTTCAGGTCATTTACTGTAGTTATGCTTATTCCACTATTTGAGCTTCTTCATAGATACCCCAAGTTATTTATGACTCATTGGGACCAACGATTCAATCACCGGGTAGTTCATATAGTTTTTAGAACCAATTCTCTATTTAGAAGTCGTTGTTGGTTCTGAATGACCACCAAGAGAAAACTTTAGTGAAACGACCTCTGATTGAAAATCTTACTAATTGAAAATCTTACTTCCCCAACGCATCCGAAACATCGAATTTAGTATGGTTTCATATCTCATTTGTGAAAATGGATTTTGGAGGCATCCCGAGGCCTTGGCCGAGTTTTAGTTGTCATCCAGTGTATCTAGATACCATGATAGTGGAGGACTAGGGTGTGATTACGGCACGTTTATGTTCATGATCGCCCTTCCTGAAGTCCTTGGAAAGGTCCTTTAAATAGCCATTTTGGCTGAGCAAGGTCGGAGGATATTGTGATGATATATTGTCGGGCAGGGCCAGAGGATACTGTGATGATATATTGATACCCGGAAAGGATGGAGGTAGATTATGATGATGATGGTCATGATGATGATAGTTATGGAGAGTTAAGATATTGATTGTGCACCTTGCATTATTCCTGCATGAGCATCGCCTGTCACTAGCATGCACCTATGTCTATAAGTCGGTATGGGAATGTTGTATAGATATAGGTAAAAAGTATGCCTTGTGTTGTTGTATGTTAATTAAACCTTCCAATTCTAGGGTAGTAGGAGTACGCATAGGCTTGGCTAGGTATTTGGTTGTCCAGAGTAGCTGATTATTTACGTTGTTTTTATATTGTTGTTATCAATTTCATCATCATTATTATGGCTAGCTTGTGACAGATTAGTCATTAATTTAGTAAAGAGATTTGAGATATAGCTATGACCTCTTTTATCTTATGATGGTTCTATTATGCATAATTATTTCATGTCTAGCCATGTGGATTAGAAACTCTGAGTATGATAGCATATAATGATAATAGCAATATAATGAGGCCTTAACATGAGAATATGATGATCTAGGTTATGCTTGATATGACCTCAGGTTTACATGTGTACATATATGTATATATGTCTAGCTATATGAATCTATGGTACTATCGTATATCCCTTCCTTCATTGTTCATATTGTATAATCATTTCTTCTCCTTGTATACTACTATATATCTTTCCTTTGCTCTTTATTCATATATTGACTAGGGATATATGGTATAGAATTAACGTATATTAAATGTAGCTTGAATAGGATAGTTTACCCTGATATTTTCCTTAGTCTTATTATACTAAACTCTTAGGCATGAGCAGGATAGTTGTTCCTTATTATCTCATTGATTTGTCATAGAATTTCTGGACTCTTAAGTGTAGTTTCCATTCTATTTATATGTTGTATATATTTGTTTAATCTTCGGAGTTCAATTGGCAGTTGCCTACTAAGTACCATTTGTTTGGTACTCATACTACACTTTTGTAGCCTGTAGATCATAGTATGTGTTATTATCGTTGATTGTACATCAGGCAGAGCAGCTATGGTTCAGATACTTATAGTGAACTCCTAACGTTTGGAGTATTACTTATCTCTCTCTTTTGTGTTAGTCTTATCTATGCATTGTGATCAGAGATAAGTTGTATCAGTGTAATTCCATTGTTGTTTCACTTTTGTACTCTTGTAATATTAGAAACTCGTGTACTTATACCATCAGGTTTTTGGATTCTATTGTGAATTGATCTTTATGTCATTTATTCTGCATTCTTTTCCTTATATTGTTAAGTATTCTATTACTAGCCATTCTGGACTACGGGTTGTCTTTCCTACTGGGTTTTTAGTATGCACCATCATGACCTAAGAAATTGGGTCGTGACAAGTTGGGTACTCTAGTGGATCTTAGCACAACCTTCCACCCTCAGATCGATGGATAGTCAGAGCGGTCTATTCAGATTTTTGTAGATATGCTTTGAGCCTGTGTTATGAATTTTTATGGTCAGTGGGAGTAGCACTTAGTTTTTGCAGAGTTCGCATATATTAACAGCTACTATTCAAGTATTGAGATGGCACCATTTGAGCCATTATATGGTATGCATTGTCGTGTCAAATTGTAAAATTTAAGACCTCTAAAATTAGACCCCGTGGTACTATCCTGCTTTAGGATCGTTGGATAGGGTCAGGGTGATTCAGGATAGGATGAAGGCATCCATAGTAAGCAGAAGGCTTATACAGATCATAGACTTCATGCATTGAGATTTAGAGTTCGCGATCGGCTATTTCTTTGAGTATCACCCATAAAGGTTGTGATAAGGTTTAAGAGGAAGGAAAGCTCAGTCTCAAGTATGTTGGACCTTTTGAGATCCTTCGCATAGCTAGAGAGGTGTCATAAGAGCTAACCTTACCACTAGATAGAGTTGTTGTTTTCTGGTTTTACATGTTTATATGTTGCGGCGGTACATTCTCGATGAGTTGCATGTGCTTCTATAGGACTCAGTTCAGTTGGATGAGCAATTGACCTTCATGGAGAAACTGATGCTCATATTAGACAGGGATGTCAAACGGTTATACTCTGGAAAAATATCAGTAGTTAAGGTTCTGTGGAGACACCGCCTAAGAGAGAAGGCTACTTGGGAGATCAAGAGTGAGATACGGTCCTAGTATTCTCACCTGTTTGAGGCTACAAGTACATCCTAACCCTTTATTTTTATCGATGAAAGTTCTTTTAGTAGTGGATATTGTAATGACCCTCCAAGTCATTTTCTGCATTTTCACTCATTTTTTCCATTTAGAGCTTTCCTATAGCTGCCCTAAGTCCCTTATGACTTGCTAGAGCTGAAAGTCCAGTTATCGAGCAGTTTATTTGGTTTGTAGAGCCAATTCCCTATTTTGAACTCTTCCCTGGTACGAATTAGCTACTAGGCAAAAAATTTAGTCTAATGACCTCGTATACAATTCTTACATTTTACATCATCTTTGGAACATTGATTTTAGTCTAGGAGACCTTTAGTTAGGATCCCAAGGCTTCCAGAATCATTCCAAACTATTGGCCAAAAATAAATAAAAATGGCACTTGGATATGGAACCCATTTTTCATCAAAATGATCTCGAAGGGAAATTTTGACTGCACCATTTAGTTTGGAATGTTGAATTTTATAGGGTAGCATAGTTTGTTTGTATTCATGAAATTTTGGATGAATCTTGAGAGGTCGATGGAGAGTTGAAATTTTCCAAGTCCCCAGCTAGTGCATCTGCTTAAGAGACACTTGGGTCGCTTAAGTGGAGGCCGCTCACATAACCCAACTTGACTAGCTGAGGGTCGCTTAATCAAGGCCCTCTATGCTTAAGCGGTTGTTGGTCCGCTTAAGCGGTGGGTACAGGCATGGAAAGTACCGCTTATGCGACACCTGGGTGGCATTAAATGTCCTTTTAACTTGATTTTCTCCCTATTTCTTCTTTAAGTTCAAAAATTTGGAGCCCTAAAGAATGTGTAAAATTTGGGAGACAATTGACGTGTTGATGATTTTGAAAATGTGATTCCACAAGCGAACCCCACATGGTATTTTTGCATAATCTTGGATCCGAAGCATGAAAATTCAATATGGGTACCGTTGTTTTTGTATTGATGAGTAGATTATCATTTTGATAGTGTGGCATCATGTAGAAGCTTTTCAGAAGAGGAAAATAATGATTTAGTGGATTTTTCCGAGCTTTGTTTAGTGTCCACGTAAGCTAGGTTTACCGTTCTCATAGATTGGGCTAAATTATAGTATATTTATGATAATGTGCTATATATGGGATGGAAATTAGGTCTTGTAGGTCTATTTAATATAATTAGGAATATTTTTCCTACTAAGGAACCGTTAATTATGTATAATTGACTTAGTTACTCATTCTCTAGGTAGAATTGGTATCGTAGGACTAAATGTGGATTATTCAATATATAGTAATAAAATTAGATACCTTAGTCTATTTCAGATATAATTAGCCTTTGAATGGATTTTTGGGATTAGAAGCGGGCCATTTTGGCCCACCGTAGTCCAAGACTATTACTAGATCCTTGTAGACTTAATGAGCATGTATATCTTCTAAATATATATTTTTAGAACTTGAAGTGGTTAGATACATGATGCTTGTGCTAGATTTGTACTTAGGACATGCTACTACTTCTGGTTTGAGTTTGGTGATTTATGATATGAGTTCCTATTCAAGTCCGACAAATGATGATATTAGTTTCGATTCAAGTCTAGCAAATAATTATATGAGTTTTGATTTGAGTATGGCATTGAGAGGTTATTTATGATGGTTATGGAACTGATTTGAGTTTGGTGTTTATGATATGGAAGGTTCCATTGCTATGGTTTTAAGATACAGTTATTTAGTATGATTCTAGTTATTATTTCTCTTGATTACAACCCCCGGGCTTATAGGGGCCCATATTGGGTTATTTACTTTTCCAAACTCACTGGCTTATGAGGGAAATTTTGTAGTGATAGTTATATGTCCTTTAAAGTTTATATTTTAAATGATTTATTTACTTGCATTATTTGGAGCATTATTCCAGGTTAGTCCTCTTACTTTAACTTAGCATTATTTATCTCGCATTTTATTGTATTTATATTATGATTTATCTTAGTCGATCGATGATTCTTACTGAGTACCCATGGCATTGGTACTCATACTGCACTTCTATACCTTTTTATGCATATCAGAGTACTAGTTGTCATCGTAGATGTTGTGATCGTGCGAGCCAGAGTTCAGAGACAGGGTGAGCTCTTAGCACCGAAGTTGACCTTTTCTCCATGTTCTATATTTCTCTTAGTCTTTCCATTTTTGTGATTGATGTATAGTTTATTATGATAGTACTCATATTCTTTTTTTTAATGGATCGTGTACCGATACTACTAAGTCGTGGGGTATTGTTATTTCTAATATTTCTCTTTTGTATTATTATTATTTCATGTTTTATTCTTGTAAGATTTTCTTGCATATTTTCGGTATTTATTCTATTTTCCACCATATTAGCCCATTTCTTATAGCTCTGGGTACAGTTTGTCGTACCTACTAGTGGGATAGAGTAAATGACATCATGACTCGTAATTTGGGTTCTGACAATGCTTTAGTTACATGTGTATTTATCTACTCTAGTTAGATTATGTGGTAATAATGCAAGTGTATTATGCTTGTTCTATTGTTTTTATAAGTGTTCAAACTTAGGTAGATTTGGTGATTCTAGATATTCTTGATTTTGATATCATCCTAGTTGTGACTTATTTATCCCCATATCATGTTGTTCTGAACTGTAATGCAAAAATTGTGACCTTAGAAATGCCTGGGATGGATAAATTAGTATGGGAAGGTGTATATTAGTATGTACCTATGAAAATAATTTCTTTTATTCGAGCTAAAAAGATAGTTGGGAAGGAGTGTTTAGCCTTTTTACCACATTTTTAGGATGTTAGTGCAGAGGTCCCTTTTATTAAGTCAGTTCCTATAGTGTCAGAATTTCAGGAAGTATTTCCGACTAATTGTCGGGCATGACTCAACTAGGACATTGACTTTTGCAATGATTTAAAGTTCGACAGTCGCCCAATTTCTATCCCTCCACATCAAATAGCTCTAGTTGAGTTGAGAGATCTCAAGATTCTATTGCAGGAGTTACTTAATAAAGGATTCATTCATCCTAGTGCTTCACCTTAGGGTTCACTAATATTTTTTGTTGAGAAAATAAAGGTAGCATAAGAATGTGTATTGACTACAAGTAGTTATATAAAATAAGTTTACCATATGGAATAAGTAACCTTTACCCTGAATTCATTATTTATTTGACCATTTTTACGGTGCTTCAATATTCTCCAAGATATTTTGAGGTTAGCGTATCACTAGTTAATGATTTGGCCTTAGTATATACCCAAGACAGTTTTTCAAACTCGTTATGGACATTATGTGTTCCTGGTGATGTTCTTTGGGTTAACCAATGTGCCGAAAGCATTCATGAGTTTGATGAATGGTATTTCATGTCTTTCTTGAAATCGTGTGTGATTGTTTTTATTGATGATAGTTTGTTTTAATGAAAAGTAAAGAGGAATATATGGGTCACTTACGTATAGTCTTCGTGTTTTTGTCGGATAAGAAGTGTTATGCTAAGTTCTCTAAATGTGAGTTTTGGATGTCTTCTATGGCCTTTTTAGGGCATGTGGTTTCTGAGATGGGGTAATGGTAGATCCCCAGAAGATTGAAGCTTTCAAGAGTTGGGTTTGGCCTAGATCTATAACTGAGGTTCAAAGTTCTGTGGGCATTTCTAGATATAAGCATAGGTCTCTTAAGAACTTTGCCTCCATTGCTACTCATTTAAAAAGACTGGCATAGATGGAGGTACCATTTGTTTGATCTAACAAGTGCGAAGAGATATTTCAAAAGTTGAAGTGTCTTTTGACCACAGCTCCCATCCTTGCTTTGCCAGTTGAAGGTGAGGATTTTATTGTTTTTTATGCTTAATGCTCTGTCTTGATGTTGTAAATGCTAGAAAGGAATGGGATCGCCCATGCTTTACGATAATTGAAGCCTTATGAGAAGAATTACCCAACTTAGGACTTGGAAGTGGCACCAATGGTTTTTGCACTTAAGATATGGAGGAATTACCTTTATGGTGTTAAGTGAGAGGTGTTCACATACCATAATAGTTTAAACATGTTTTCACTCAAAAGGACTTGAATTTTAGACAAAGGTGGTTGACGGAGTTACTGAAGAAATATGATATAACCATTGTCACGACCCGATTTATATGTCATGATGGCACCAACTTTACCCCCACTAGTATGCAAGATAAACCATAGCCCAAAGCTAAGAGATGGTGCTATTGGTGGAATAATGGTGTAAATACCGGAAATATGTAAGTAAGAGCTTACACTAATAAATCACAAAATAATTATAAGACGATGAACAAATAAGAGATAAAATAGCATCCCACGACCTAGTAGTGTTGGTACAAAAGACACTAAACCAAAATAATTTTAGTACTAAAATATTAAATATACATCAATCTCGAATATAAAAAAACTAAGCAAAAATAGAAGAAGGAGAAAAGATAACTCCAGATCCAAGAGATCATCCTATCTTCGAACTCTAGTCAGCACGATCGTAGCGTCAAAGGCGACAACTAGTACTCAGATTTGCACCAAAGATGTACAAAAGTGTAGCATGAGTACCAAAGTCACAGGTACTCAATAGGCATCATCTTCCGACTGAGCTAAATCATAATATAAATATAATAAAAATATAATATAAATAAAACAAGTCAAGGTAAGAGAGAAAACTTGAATTAATTATTCAAACACTGTAAATAGATAAATAAATAATCTAGAATAATAACATAAAATAGCACATAACTATCACTATAAAACTGGCCCCCATAAGCCAGTAAGTGCGGAAAGTAAATAACTCAATGCAAGCCCCCATAATCTCAGAGGGTGAAATCAATGAGAAGGAGTAACCAACATTATACTAATTAACTGAATCTCTAAGCCATAATCGTGAATCCTTACATGCCATAAACATCGGACTTAAACCAATTCCATAACCTTCATAAATAGCCTCTCATTATCGGACTCAAACCGAAACTCATATAATCATTTATCAAACTTGAACCAGAACTCATATAATCATATAGTCATTTCTCGTACATGAACTGTCACTCATAAAATCATATAGTCATTTGTCGGACTTGAACCAAAACTCATATCATGAATAATGTGGAATCAAGTTGGTCTTAAGGTCATAAATTGCAAGACTTAAATCGAAACTAGTACCAACTCCCAAGTACCAATCTAGCATAATCATCATGCATCCAACCTCTTCAATCTCTAAATTATACATTTAAAAGATATAACACACTTATAAAGTATACAAGGAGCAAATGATAATATTGGCCTAAGGTGGGCCAGAGCCCACTTCTAATCCCCTAAAACCCATTCTAAGGAAAATTCTACCTGAACTAGGCTAAGGTATCTAATTTCATTCCTAGATATGAAATAAGACACATTTTATTCTTGGGATAGCGATTTATAACACCATGTATTTTCGGGGCTAGAATTTGAATCATCGTTCTGAAGTGTAAAAACTATTATCCCATGAATTGTATATGAATATAAGTGTCACGATCATTATCCTAGTGTGAAGAGTACTTTTGAGTTGAAAAATGTTCATAGAAAACACTTAGAGCAAAGTTGAGTTAAGAGTTTTTTATTCGATCAAGTTTTGATATTCAATCCTAAAAGGGTCAACTTTCAATGCGTATAACATCTGGAATATCTAGAATATTTTAGCTCAAAACCCACCAAATTATAGATAATTGAGTCCTCTTTCCAAAGCATCCAATTTCTCCCTAATCCAATACCCGAGCAAAAAGTTATGAGTATTTTTGTGAGGAACTAGTGAGGGTCCGTGATTCGTGGAATAGACCTTGTGCTCTGTGATAAGCAGCGTGGCATGGACCTTATGCTCCGCGATAAGCAGTGTGGTACGAATCTTGTTAGAAATTCTAGCACCTACATTTCTCTTTAATTTTTCAAGGGTAAACAAGTCATTTATGTCCTAAACTGTCCTATGACATATATAAACACGATTGTATCATTCCATAACCACAAACACACCAATTACATAATCCCTCTTCTCCCAAATCCTCATGAACACCAAATAAGGGTTCTTCTTCAAGAATTCAACTTCCAAGGATCCAAATCCAAGTTCCCTTTGAAGAAATCATGAAAAAATAGGTATGTGGGTATTGAATGAGGATCTCCTTTCATCCTCATGCCCAAAATTATGATTTTTATTCATGAATTTTATGAATTCCATAACTAGGGTTCCATAAAAAGCATAAATTCCATGATTCCTCCATGTAATTCTTGAATTCAACCATGAAAAAATAATTCCTCATAATTTCAAGTATTCTTCTATACCCTAATTATGAAAATATGTTTTATTGATGAAATTGTTGGGTTTTTGAGTTTTAGTCATGAAATTTTCTATCATGTCATTACTTTGAAATTATGTATTTAACTATATTTTCAGTTCTGGCGAGTTATGAAAACCTAATACCTATATGTTTGTGCATGTTTTATTTTTTCAAGTTATAAGTCATTCAGACCATGTTTGTATCAGTATATTCAGATTATCATATTCATGTTGAGCATTTATCAGTTGTTGAATTTTTGGGCTTTATTCATGAAATTACCTTATTATGATCAGTTTACATGGTTTTAAATACTTCATACTATGCATTCACTGTTATTTTCAGAATACCATATTTAAGCATATCAGCTATTAGTGCATCACTAGTTTATGCATCCATGTCAGTTCAATTGGGAGTAATACTTAGCACTAAGCGAACCTAGGGTTGAATTCTCACCTGCAAGTATAGTCCTGAGACCCTAAGTAGAAGTCCCTATATTTTAGAACTACGTAGCCAGCATAGTTTATGAGATTTCACCCACCAGTTTAGGACTGACACTCTCTTAGTGGTTATCCGTCAATTTAGGGATGACACCCTAGTCCTTTGGGACATCATCTTTATAGATCCACACAGTAAGTATCACTACCCTTGGTAAGGTATTTATAACTTTCCAACTGGAGTTACAAGTTGGACCCCGATTATCTCAGATTGGGGCATGTCGGTTAAATATTAGCACCCACAATCTTAGTTCAATATTTAAACCACAACAGCTCAGGTTTGCATGACCAAGTGTTCGGATTATTAGTTTTTCAGTTATTCACTTTTACAAATTATTTTAGCACATGCTTTACTTTATCCTACTTTTGTTTTTTATATTCATGCATCGATGTTCAGTCTTTATACATAATCCTCAATACGGTTTAACATCCTATTTAACTTTGACTTGAGATTTCCATATTGTACTTATGTTTTTACTGCTTTCCAGCTTACAGAAATATTTTCATTACATGATATAGAAATTTTAATTTGTCTTATAGCTTTTACATACAACCATGATTTAAATGCACATTTCATCAAATAACTTATGACCTCAGTTTTAAAGCATACAATAAGTATTTTTATGATTTAGTACATATCTCATATACTCAGTAAATTCCAAAGTACTGACCCCATATATGTGTTTGTGGATATATTCCTTCATAATATAGGTACCAGACGTAGCCCACTCACCAGGGTCAGACCGTTCGAGTATTCAACCAATAGGTGATGAGTTCCATTATTTTGAGAAGTTAAGTCAGTTGTAGTTCATGTATTTTATTTTCATTATTATCATGTATTTATTTGGGATAGTTGGAGGCATGTCCTAGATAACTATAGTCGGTATAATAGAGGCTTCATAGATGGTCAGTCAAATCAGTATTTGTAATTTAAGTCTTCTCTCTCAGATTTCAATGTTGTAAACACTGATCAGTTATGTATTAAAATAGTTTATCTCATGTTGATTATGCTTCCGATCAGTTATTTAGCATTTAAATATATATTAAATTAGTTGTTCAAGTATCATGTCAGTACATGTGTTAGCTTAGGATCACTTGTGTTTCTAAGCACCATTTTATGATGAGGGCTAGGCTCAAGTCATGACAAACTTAGTATCAGAGCTCAAGATTCAAGTGTCCTAGGGTGTCTATGAAGTTGTGCCTAGTTGAGTCTTGTGGAATGGTATGGAGACATCTGTACTTTTCTTTGAGAGGCTACAAGACATTTAAGAAATGCTTTCCTTCTTTTATATCTCAAATCATACTATAGAGATATTCTCTAAGAAACTTATTCAAATTTTTGTCTTGCTCCATTCATGCCAACTATGCCTTATTCTTGAGGTAATAGAAGTAGTCAAGCTTAAATTTCTATTTATAAAGTCTTCTCAGACAGTCTCCACAGACAATTATGAGATTGTATGCAGGCTTAAAAGGATCCCATAAGTGACTTTAAGTTCAAAAGTTTGAAAGAGTTTGATCTTATTCATAAAAAATCATTCATTAAGCCAAAGTTAGATGTTCCCTCTGATCCTTTCTCAAAATTTTATAACAGTATATGATCTAGAGTTAGAAGCATGAACCTAGAAGTTTAGCAGTAGTAAGGTAGGAATAGTGTTTATCTGAATTTAGTAGATTATGTAATCATGGATCCATAAAGGTGTTGTTTAGTTTATTCAACAGAACTTTAAGAGAGATTTCTCAGTTAAGGGAGACTTGGAGTATGTTAATGCTTTAGTCAAGATAGAGATTAGGCAGTGACCACAATGATAGAGAAGATTGATAAGGTGGAGTATGTTCATAAAATTTTTTGTGGATTAGTGTTTCATGATTCCTATCTCATAGTAATAAGTAGGTATTAGTGTATGAAAAGTTTTGTAGATATCCATGTTAAGTGCTAGAATCTAAGTTTGAATTTTGGATGATAGAGCTAATGAAAAGAAGTGTTTGAAAACTAGATGGTGTGAACTCAGTGTATGATGATACTCCCAAAGATTCTAAGTTAGTAAGTGTTTAAGTTATTATATGATGACTATTGGATCTCTAGAAAGTTAAGAGTTGTATCTCAGATTCGGGTAATGATACTAGTGAATTATGGAACAATAATAGGAGAGGAAGGTACCTAACCTATTCTTGTCTCAGTACAAATTTGTGTACTTCTATCATCACGACATCTACTCATGCCTTACAAGTCAGCTCTATGATCATAGCATATATTCATACACTTTCCATAAAATCATGTACGCTCCCAGTTCCTAGTATAAGGAGTTCTAGTTCACTTAGAAGTGCGACTCATATTCCATGAATTTATGAACTCCAAACTCGGGCCATGTATCTCATGACTCGTGTACTCATGCTATATAGTATGCTTAGTAATCTGAACTTATGGTACACCCTTAATGACCTGTAAAATTTAGATTATGGCATATATGTCCTCAATTTTGATCTATTTAATGAATTCATATCGTTAATACTCTATTTTTCAAGCCTCATTTAAGTGTCACAGTTATGTATAGTATTCTTTCATGATTTAGGTCCTTATGTATTAACTTTTCAGTGACCTCTCCTTATGTAAAGATGGTGGAGATAAAAAAGGATGAACAATGGTTGAGATAGGAGAAAGTAAATTCTCCTTATTAGGGAAAGATTGTTTTATGGTTGTTTTATATAAGGCTATAAGTGTGAAGGAAGATTAACGTAAAGCTTTTGGTATATGTCATAGTTAGTTGAAAAATTCTAGATGTGTCTTCTTGGGGATAGCAGTTGAAAGTTGTTATTGATAGACGTATTAGAGAATGTGGGAAAAATTATTGGGTGGGTTAATTTCCTAGAAGTTCATATGTGGTTATAATGATAGTCTTGAATGTCATTCTAGTATATAAATGGATAAATATATTGTGCATTAGCAAATTCCTAGTAAGAGGTTGAAGTTAGTTATTGAAGTGGTAAGTAGTATTATTCTTCAGATGAGAGCTGTGAAAATACATAGGATATTGAATTCATGGTTTAGACTAGTATTATGGTGTTATGTATGGTACCTTATGACTTTGAGTAGGCTTGAACAGGGTGATAGAATTTAGTTTATCTCAGACTTTAGTAGATGGAATTATCAATGCCCATGTGAAAATTAGAAGTGGCGTCAAATAAAGGGTAGTATTTAAGAGGAAAAACATAGTAGAGGGAGTATTTGAGAAGTGTGGATAAGCTTGAAAGTTAGCAGTTTCATCTCCTAAGGCATAGCTATCTTATGTTTGATAGGCCTATAGTCCATGTTATAGAGTTGTAGACATGTTGCGATTCATTATTCAGATATGTTATTCAGATCATGCCCAAAATTCTATACTCCCTAATATTTCTAGAACTTCTTACAAAGAGTGTTGAAGAAATACTCTAGTTGTGTATAAACTTTCAGTATGAGTTAGTCTGTATAGACAATAATTCGGTTTAGTAATCAGACAGATAAGCTCCTATAGTTTTCCATCTTTCCATCTAGTCTTACTCTCTGAAGTTTCATGAGTATGGCTATTTCCTGGGGTACTTTATTCACATCCATGTTAATTATGAATTTAGTTTAGTCCATGCATCATGTCTCCGATCATAAGTGTTTGGTGCATGATCTCAGTTTTCCTAGTATTCTAGCTCAAACATTGTAATACCCCATAAGATTCTAGATAAGTTTTTAACTATCCGTCATATGTTTATAACACCCTTAAAATTTTGAGCATTTCTATTTTTGCCTTCCCATGTTTGAAACATCGACTTTAACTTAAAATGTGTTCAGGTATGTTAATAAGGTGTCCTAAAAGAGTTTCAGAATTTTTGGATAAGGTTTGGGGCTATTTTTGAATTTCGAGGCAGTAAGCCTCCACGATAATGCCATTTCATAGAGTCTAGACTCCGTGATAAGTGTTGTGGCATGGAGGTTAGCCTCTACGATAGGCAGCATTCCACGTCGAGGTGTAAAATTTTGTCCAATTTTGATTTTTTCACATGGGATGAGGGGATTTAGGTCTTTTACCCCTTGTATGACCTAAGTCTCGTTGTCTCATGATTCGTGATTACATAATTTATTCAGTGATGCCATGAAACCTTTTTATTTAGATTCCTAAACGTGTTTTGTTAAGGGATAATTCATAATGTGAAGTTAACTTTATTCCATACTTCTAAAGCTTCAAGATGTTCCTGCCTATCATTTTAGGATGAATGATTCTAATGGGGAGACAATGTAACACCCTATATTTTTGGGCTAGAATTTGAATCGTCATTCCAATAGGTAAAACCTCTAATACCATGAATTTTATATGAATATAAGTGTCATGATCATTAGCCTAGTGTGAAGAGTGATTTTGATGTGAAAAATGTTCTTGGGAAACACTTAGAGCAAAGTTGAGTTAAGAGCTTTTGAATCGACCAAATTTGGGTATTCAACCCTACAAGGGTCAAATTTGAACATGTAAAACTTCCAAAATATATGTAGTTTTTTTACCTCAAAATCCACCAAACTATAGATAATTTATTACTCTTTCCAACGCATCCAATGTTTCCTTAATTTGATACCCGAGAAAAAAGTTATGAGCATTTTTGTGAGGAACCAGTGAGGGTCCACGATTTTGATGTGGAGTGGGCCTTGTGCTCCATGATAAGTAGCATGGCACAGACATTATGATCTATGATAAGTATTGTGGCATAGACTTTATGCTCTGGGATAAGAAGCATAGCACGGACCTTGTTCTGAAACGCTAAAACTCGCGTTTCTCTTCAGTTTTTCAAGGGTAAACAAGTTATTTACATCCTAAACTATCCTATGACTGATATAAATATGATTGTATCATTCCATAACCCCAAACACACCAATTACACAGTCCCTCTTCTCCTAAATCCTCAAGAACACCAAATAAGGGTTCTTCTTCAAGAATTCAACTTCCAAGGATTCAAATCCAAGTTCCCTTTCAAGAAATCATGAAAAATTAGGTATGTGGGTATTCAATGAGGTTATAATTTCATCCTCATACCTAAAATTATAATTTTTATTCATAAATTTATGACTCCATAAACTAGGGTTCCATGAAAATCATAAATTCCATGATTCCTCCATGTAATTCTTGAATTCAATCATGAGCAAGTGTTTCCTCGTAATTTCAAGTATTCATCTATTCCCTAATAATGATAAATTGTTTTATTGATTAAATTGTTCGATTTTTGAGTGTTAATCATGAAATTTCCTATCATGTCATTACTTTGAAATTATTATATTTAACTATATTTTCGGTATTGGTGGGTCATGAAAACCCGATACCGATATGTTTTTACATGTTTCATAATTTCAAGTTATAAGTCATTCAGACCATGTTTGTATCAGTATACTCATATTATCATATTCATGTTGACCATTTATCAGTTTTTGAATTTTTGGGCTTTATTCGTGAAATTCCCTTATTATGATCAGTTTACATGGTTTTAAATACTTCAGATTATGCATGCACTATTATTTTCAAAATATCATATTTGAGCATATCGGTTATCAGTGTATGCATTAGTTTATGCTTCCATGTCAATTAGTTGGGAGTAATACTTAGCTCCCAGCGAACCTAAACGTGAAGGCTCACCAGCCAGTATAGTACTGATTCATTTAGTAGAAGTCCCTACGTTCTAGAACTATGTAGCTAGCGCAGGTTATGAGATGTCACCCGCTAGTTTAGGAATGACACTCTCTTAGGGGTCACCTTCTAGTTTAGGAATGACACCCTAATCCTTCGAGACATCAGTTTTTTGGATCCATATTTTCAATGTCAGTATCCGTAGCAAGGTATTGACACCTTCCAACTGGGGTTATAGTTTGGACCCTGATTAGCTCAAATTTGGGCATGTCGGTTAAATGTTAGATCCCACAGTATAATCTTGATTATTTAGCCTATTGAGAAACCATAAATTAGGCATAGTTGACTTAGTTACGCATGATTTAGGTAGAATTGTATCACGACCCTATACTACCCCTAGTTGGGCATGTCGGTTAAATGTCGGTCAACTATGCCTAATTTATGGTTTCTCAATAGGCTAAATAATCAAAATAATTTCCAATCCATATGTAGAATATTATCAAAAATTTACTACAATTAAGCCAAATATAAAAGAAAGGTATACCTAGCCTACCTGGATGTCGAATAAAGCCTGATGACATCCACTAAATTGGTTGCGTACTCGACCTCTGCTAAAGTGATCCAAGTAGAGGTTAAGAGGATGCACCAACTGGGGACTTAAAAAATTCCAAGTCTCCACCGACCCCTCAAGATTTATTTTAAAACCCATGAACACAAAAAACCTATGCTACCCCTTCAAATTTGATGTTCCAAAATCAATGGCATGGTTAAAATTTTCATTCGAGGTAATTTCAAAAAAAAGTGGGTCCTACACCTATGTACCATTTTTCTTAATTTTTGTTCAATATCCCAAAATGAGTCTAGATGCCTTGGGACCCAAACAAAGGTCACCCTAGCCTAAAATCGATGTTTCGGAGCTGATAGAACTATCAAATTTGGCATACAATGTCGTTTGACTAATTTTTTGCCCAATAGCCAATTTTTACTAGTGAACACTTAAAAATATGGAATTAGACCTAAAAGCCAAATGAATTACCTGATAACTGAACTGTCAGCTCCAGTAAGTCATAAATGACTTCGAGTATCTATAGGAAAGCTCTAAATGGTAAAAATTTATGGAAATGCAGAAAATGACCTAGAGGGTCATTATAACCATCTAACACCATTTGGGAAGGACAATATGGTGGAAGATACATTAAGTCAAAATTCAATAAGTATGGTAAGTTTGGCTTGTTTGAGAGTGACCAGATGACCTTTGGATAGAAAAGTTCAAACTCTAGCAATGCGGTTTATACAATTTAGAGTTTTTGTAAGGGGTGGAGTATTGGCTAGTCTAGAGGTACGATCAACATTACTCAATCAAATAAAGGGTAAACTATTTGAGGATGCAAAGTTGAACAAGATTTAGAAGAAAATGGTGTGTGGTAAAGATCAAGATGCCACAATTTATCCATGTGAAGTGTTGAGGGTGAGAGGGCTTCTGTGTATGTCTCAGATTGGTGATATAATTCTGAGTTTGCTTGCAGGAGCTCATGGTTCACAATACTCTATACATACTAGTGCAACCAAGATTTACCATGACTAAAACCATATCTATTGATGGCCTTGAATGAAGATAGATATGGTAAAGCACGTAGACAATTGTCATAACTATTAGCAAATGAAGTATGAACATCAAAGGCCTACTTTGCTTCAGATAATGCCCATTCATAAGTACAAGTAGGAGAGGATCACTATGTATTTTTTGGTGGATCTTCCAAAGACCTTGGGGAGTATGACTTAGTTAGGGTGATAGTGGACAGGCCACCAAGTTTGCTTATTTCATTTTAGTTAAGATGAATTGAAACTCAAATTAGTTAGTCAATATTTATGTCTAAAAAGTTTTAAGAATGAATACGTTGCAAATATCCATCATATCCAAAGGAGATACACAGTTTACTTTAAAATTTTAGCATAATTTGCATGAAGAGTTGGACATCAAGCTTAATCATAGCATTACATTTCACCCTCGGGCTAATGGATAGTATGAGAGGACTATTTATATACTTGAGGATATGCTACGAGCATGTGTGGATAATTTTGAGGGTCATTAGCATAAAATTCTACCATTGTATTAGTTCTGATATAACAACAACTATCATTCTAGTATTGATATAGCCTTATTTGAAGAACTTACGGGAGGAGATATAGATCACCCATAAGTTAGTTAGAGGTTGGTGATATAAATACTTAGGTACAAAGCTTTTAAAGGAAGCTCAAGAGAAAGTGAGGTTCATTCAAGATAGGTTGTTGGCATCCTAAAATAGACAAAAGGAATACATTGATTGCAAGGTAAAGGATACATATTTTAAACTATATGACCATATGTTATTGAAGGTGTCACCCATAAACAGAGTGTTATAATTTGGTAAGAAGGGAAAGCTTAGCCTGAAGTACATTAATCTATTTGAGGTTCTTGATGATGTTGATCCAGTAGCTTAAGGTTGGCATTGCCTCTAAGCCTATCATAAGTCCATTTGATATTTTATATTTTCAATCTTAAGAAGTACCATGGGATATTGATTACATACTTAAATGGAACTCAGTTTTGCTTGATAATAATCTTTCTTATGAGGAGGAATCTATAGCGATTCTTGATAGGGATCTTTGACAGTTGAGGACAAAGAAAAATAGATCGGTGAATGTTCAATAGAAGCACCATTATGTTTTAAGAGGCCACTTGGGAGACCGAAAAGGATATGCACGAAAAGTACCCTTACTTGTTTAAGGATGCAGGTACTTTCCTCACTTTATTTTGACCTCATTTTTTTAGATTGATTGTTCGGGGATGAAGGATGGGAAAATTGATATCTACTGTAATGACCCTTTCGATATCACGAGTCATGATGGCACCTTATTTATCCCAGCAGTAGGTAAGCCAAACCATAGTGCGGAACTATAAGTAATGGGCTTGTTGGTCAAAAATGCCATAAATACCAGAATTATACAAGTAATTGAACTACAAGACATAAATCATAAGAATATAGCATAAATAAAAGGAAATAAGAGAAAAGTAATATTATCCCATAACCTAGTAAAGTCGGTATAAGAGCCTTAAATCCAATAGAATATGAGTACTACAAAAATCAAAGATAAAAAAGTAGAAAAGACTATCCAAAAATAGAAGATGTAGAAAAGGTCAGCTATGGCTCTGAGTGCTCACCTGTAATGCCCCGCAAAATCCTCTTCCAGTCTGAGCCTTAGAGCGTATTTGGTAAAGAGAAAATCCGAGTCAAAATGTTTTAGAAATATCCTCCCAAGTAGGAAACACTTTGAATCATGTGGGAATCTATTTGAGCATGAATTAATATCATAGAGGTCCCCTAACTCATGAATGAGTTGAAAACTTTCCTATCGTTCAAGTTTTAGTGACCGTCAAAATTTGGGTCAACTTCAATCAACCATAACTCATTTTATATAAATAACTGGGTGTCTTGCTATATATAAAATGAAATATCTTTGAATTATCTTTCTAACGATACCAATTTCTCCTAAATACAAAATCGGAGAAAAGAGTTATCCCTATTTTATTCCAGCATGTCAAGCTGGAAAATGGTGATGACGTTTCTGACGGGCTATCACATTTCTAACGACCTTTTTGATGACGTCGTCACATTATGATGACATTTCTGATGACATCGTCATCCCTGGGCAAAAAATCAAGAATTTTGACCCCTTTTGTGACGACCATTCGTGACGGCCTATCACGGACCTAACGGCCTGTCACGAATGGCGTCAAGTATATTTTTCCAGCAATTTAAGGGAGTTTTTGCATGGGTATTTTGGTCATTTCCCACCCTTTTTGAACCTCTATAAATATGAGGAACCCTCATTCAAACCCTAATTCAATCATTTTCTTTTTCAACTCTCTCAAGAGAGTATAACTAGGGTTTCAATAAAGAACACTAATCTTCCAAAAATCATCCATAAATCTTCAAGGTTTCTTCAAGAATCAAGTTCCTCATAGTGTGGGCTTTAAGAATTTATTTATTTCAAGTGTGAATAAAGTTTCAAGCACTAAAGTTCATCCAATTTCAAAGGTTAAGGTATGTAGATGTTGATTCTTGGGTCCTTTTCATCCAAGAAGCTCAAGAACCCTTTTTAAAACTAAAAGATTTTTATGTTTCTGAGTTGTTAATGATTTGTATGAGTTGAAATAGATGTTTAATATGTTGTTGAGTTTTGATTTATGTTTGCCTTCAAAATTTATGAGCTTTGACCCTAGTATGTGGAATTCATGTGATGTTTGTGATAGACCCTCTTGAAGTTTTTTTTCCAAGTGATGTGTTCATGAATTTTGGGTGTAGAAATGGTTGAATAAGTGAAGAACGTTCCCCACAGGTTTGATAAAGAGCTTAGGTGAAGCATAAGGTCCACTATAGTATGTTGAATAGGAAACCCCAAATTGTGAGCTAGTCCATGTATGCCTAGTGTTTGATAAAATGCATTAGTGAGTGAAATGTGTCAAGATAGCATGAAATTCCCAAGTGTAAAATCAGTCATGTCTAGTGGTTGTTGAAAGACCCTAGTGAACAAGTCAAGATATGATGGTTGTAAATTCCCCCAATTATGTGCTCTTGATATATGTTAAGCTTTTAATACATGCCAAGTGGTTAGAAAGTAAGTTATGATGTGATATTATGAAGTCTCCCCAAGCCATGGGATATCCAAAAACATGTCAAGATCGATATAGGTATGAAATAGATGAGGTAAAACCTTGTTAAAGGGAGTACAATCAGTAGCATGTTTCCCCTACGTTATTATATAATTACGATTTTGTGATGCATAAAGTGACTCCTTGGTGAATGTGATGATGAATAGACGTTTGAGATCCTTAAATGCTTTAGGTGATGTTTAATGACTATGGAAATGAACATATGGCATGATTCCTGAATTACTTGTGAAGATGCTTGAATGAGTATGATGATGCATGAATGCTTATGATGATGAATGAATGATGATGCTTACTTTTATGATATCGAGTCCTGGGGGTATTTATACCCGAAAATATAGTTGTTTTCTAGAGCCCGTGTCAGTTTCTCGATAATTCCAGTTGAGCCAGGATTCTCAAAACTTAGTGAACTAATAACTCTGTATCCTCAGATAAGTGCAGAACTTAAGAAAGCTCAGTAATCTCAGAAATCTTTGTAATCTCTGTATCGCTAGTAATCTAGCCTTAGTCCTGTAATCAGCTCAGATCTAATAGTATTCAAGGGATTCAATTCTAATCTCGAAAGTGATTTGAGTAATCTATTCAAGCTCTGTATCGTCAGTCAGATACTATGATTTGATGTCTTTTTTGTCAGATATGAAACTAAGTAATCTCAGCGTAACTCAGTTAGATCTTTTAAGAAACATGATCAATATCAAATTCAGTTCAGTTGTGCTCAACTAAGAATTCAGTCAAAGTCTTTCAGTTGGACTAGAAACTAGCACCGAGCGAGCTAAAGGATAGGAACTTACCTACTAGTAGAGGGTGTGATTCTTAGATGCAATCTATGTGCTCCAGAACTACGTAGCCAGCGTAGGTTGAGACACCATACCTACTAGTTGAGGGTAGATGAAAAACATTATACCTGTTAGATAAGGGTAGATGAGGTGTCTTGACATGTTAGATGAGGGCTCCACCGTTCTCGTTTAAGAACCTGATAGATGAGGGTCACATAAATATAATGCACATAGAGTTATCTTTACCAGTGGAGCGGTAATGACACCCTTCTAACTGGGGCACAGGTTGGACCCCACATGTGGTAGGTCGGGGCATGTCGGTTAAGTGACTACTTCCCACAGTTTCAGTTTCAGATTCAGTCTCAGTTTCAGAATTAGTCTTTAGAAATCAGGATTGTTAGATACAGTCATCTATCTTTATGAGGAACTCAGATAGTTCCGTTGATTCATGGACCATCCCGGCAGATAGGCTTGGTCACATATACAGTTTATTGATATCATATTAAGAGATATGCCGCCAGACAAGCTTGATCACAGTATCAGATTCCTATTGAATATTCTTATAGTCAGATTCAGATATAATCATACTTCTTATCATTGATAATCACTTCCAGAATAATCTGTTAGCAAAGTTGATCTCTAATTCTGTCAGTCGAAAGAAGTAAGCTCAGATTTCAGTCCTTGATGTAAGCACATCCAGATCCTCAGTTATCAGTATCAGATGAGTCAATAATTCAGTATCTCAGTGTCAATAGTGAGTTCAGTCTGCAGTAAAGTGGTATGCAAGTTTCAGTATCTAGAGTTGCGATGATTGTGTTCTGTTCTGTGCATTCATATATATGTTCTCATACGGCATCTTCATGATTATTCAGTTTAGATATTGTTCATGCATGAGCACTTGTATTAGCCTACCCCATCTACATACACGGTATATTTTGTACTGACGCATTTGTGCTATGGTGTTTTATTTGACACCATAGGTTCAGAGGCACATAATCCAATTTTTCCTTAGCAGTTTAGTCCCAGTCAGTGGCAGTAGCAGTGAGTCTTCTTCCTCCGAGGATGAATTTTAGTGTACTATTATTGCTTAAGACTTTGTTTATTTTTAGTTGATGGAGTTAGTTGGGGACCTGTCCCATCAACTCCACAGTTCAGACAGTTTAGAGGCTTTTCAGACGGATGTATTAGTATTCAGTTTTTAGTTTTGAGTATGTATAGATGTGTTGAACCTTATGGCAAGTTTCTGCCTTTATTTCAGATATTATGAAGTGTATAGGTACAGATATTAGAAAAGGGTTAGCTTGTGGTCCTTCGGGTCCATAAGAACCATGTGACATCTCAGGATGGGATCTCGGGGCGTTACAAACTTGGTATTAGAGACTAAGGTTCAAGAGTATCCTAGGGAGTCTGAAAATCCGCATCTAGTAGAGTCTTGTACATGGGTGTGTAGCGTGCCACATTTATGTACAAGAGTCTACAGAATGTTCTTAGGAGCAGTTCCTCTTCTTTCAGTAATCATTTCGTTCGAGTGAGCATGAGCGCAAGTTGATCCTCAGTCTAATCCACTTCATTCTTTCATTTACAGAGTATGCCTCCTCGCAGAGACTTTGTCCATAGGATTGATGATCAGCCCCCTCAGCCAGTAGATCCTGAAAATAAGAGTGTGTCACATGCAGAGTTTCGGGCAGCTTTCCAGGCGCTAGCCCAGGAGGTGACTAATGTTTATGGCAACCGTCAGGCTTTAGTCCCACATCAGCAAGATGGGAATTCTGTCGTATCTAGGATTAGAAGCTTCATAAAAATGAACCCGCCCGAATTCTTTGTTTCAGTAGTAGGTGAGGATCCGCAGTTGTTTCATAAGAAGGTGAAGAACATCACCCAGATTATGCATGTGTCAGAGGAGGAGAGTGTTGAGTTAGCATCTTATAGGTTGAAAGATATTACTCATGATTGCGTAGTGATATGGGAGAAAAGTAGAGGGGAGAATGTAGCTCCCGTGACTTGGCTATAGTTTCAGAGTGCCTTTCTAGATAGGTTTTTCCCACTAGAAATGAGAGAATCTAAGGTAGAAAATTTTATGAACCTAAGGTAAGGCTCCATGATAGTGAAAGAGTATTGTCTTAAGTTTAACCAACTAGCTAAGTATGCTCCCGACTTGATAGCTGACCCTAGAGCGAGTATGAGTAAGTTTTTGACTGGGGTATCAAGTGATGTGTTGAAAGAGTGTAGAGCTTCCATGCTCAATAGAGATATGAATCTTTCTAGGCTAATGATTCATGCGCAACAGATTGAGCCAGATAAGATGAAGAAGAGAGGTAGAGTGAGTAAGAGAGCCAAACAGGTAGTCATGGTTTCTCGCAGTCAGGGTCTCAAGGTGGTAGTAGTTCTCAGTATGGTCTAAGATTTTTAATTCCAGCTCCATATTTAGCTAGTCTACTCGCATCTGCATTTGGGGGTGTCATATTTGAGGGAGCGCCGAGCTCCAAAGCCCAGAGTAGTACTAGTGGTGTTCGTACCTACCCGTTGAATGAAAAATGTGGTAAGAATCATAAGGGTGTTTGTAGAGCCGGTAGTGATGTGTGCTTTGGATGTGGTGAGACCGGTCACAAAGTTCGAGACTATCCTAATCCAGGTTCCCGAAGTCATCGTAGTCATCCTTTAGCTCATAATAGATTATATGCACTTCAGGCTCGCCTTGATCGGGAAAGATCCCCTGAAATTGACCCGAGTATGTTATGAGACCTTCATATTTATGATCCTTTTCTCTCATTTTGATCTTATATGTTAGCATGAGTCATGCATAAGTTTCAGATCTAGATCGGTCAATTATGACCCAGTCTGTAGGTGCCCCGTGTACCGCTCCTGTATTTTAACAAAGTGTGTTTAGAGGGACATAGAGTGCCGAGGGGGATATACCCCATGGTATTATGATGTTTCATGCCATTAGATTCATCTCGATGCATGTTCAGATTTTCCTTATAAAGTTAGCATCAATCATTGTTGCATTGTCAAGTCGTGCTTTCAAAAGTCAGCTTAGCCAGACATTCATGCATTAGATATGCGCATTTAGTAGAAAGAGTTCAGCTTGTCAGCGTGTGTTCAGTCGTGTATTCATGAGATCATCCCAGTTATGAGTCCATGCATTAGATATGCATGTTTATTATGAGAATTCAGCTATGAGTATCATTAGTCGAGTATTCCATGCATCATATATGCATGCCCAATGTGAGAACTCTATTTGTCAGTCTTTCCAGTTGCATAGTCCTGATCTGAGATGTTTCCATTTCTCGAGTAAGTTCTATTGATCCGTAATCTCAGTCTATTAAGCGACATTCGAGGACGAATGTTCTCAAGGGGGAGATAATGTAATTCCCCGCAAAATCCTCTTCCAGTCTGAGCCTTAGAGCGTATTTGATAAAGCAAAAATCCGAGTCAAAATATTTCAGATATTTCCTCCCAAGTATGAAATACTTTGAATCATGTGGGAATCAATTTGAGTATGAATTATGATCATAGAGGTCCCCTAACTCATGAACGAGTTGAAAACTTTCCTATCGTTCAAGTTTTAGTGACCGTCAAAATTTAGATCAACTTCAATCGACCATAACTCATTGTATATAAATAACTGGGTGGCTTTCTATATATCAAATGAAATATCTTTGAATTATCTTTCCAACGATACCAATTTCACCTAAATATGATATTGGAGCAAAGAGATATCCCCATTTTATTCCAGCATGTCAAGCTGGAAAATGGTGACGACGTTTCTGACGGGCTATCACGTTTCTGACGAACTTTTTGACGACGTCATCACATTCTGATGACATTTATGACAATGTCGTCATACCTGGGAAGAAAATCAAGAATTTGGACCCCTTTTGTGATGATCATTCATAACGGCCTATCACGGACCTGACGGCCTATCACAGATGGCGTCAAGTATATTTTTTTCAGAAATTCAAGGGAGTTTTTGCAAGGGTATTTTGGTCATTTTCCACCCTTTTTGAGAATCTATAAATATGAGGAACCCTCATTCAAACCCTAATTCAATCATTTTCTTTTTCAACTCTCTCAAGAGAGTATAACTAGGGTTTCAATCAAGAACACTAATCTTCCAAAAATCATCCATAAATCTTCAAGGTTTCTTCAAGAATCAAGTTTCTCATAGTGTGGGCTTCAAGAATTTATTTATTTCAAGTGTGGATAAAGTTTCAAGCACTAAAGTTCATCCAATTTCAAAGTTTAAGGTATGTAAATGTTGATTCTTGGGTCCCTTTCATCCAAGAAGCTCAAGAACCCTTTTTAAAACTAAAAGATTTTTATGTTTATGAGTTGTTAATGATTTGTATGAGTTGAAATGGATGTTTAATGTGATGTTGAGTTTTGATTTATGTTTGCCTACAAAATGTATGAGCTTTGACCCTAGTATGTGGAATTCATGTGATGCTTGTGATAGACCCTCTTGATGTTGTTTTTCCATGTGATGTGTTCATGACTTTTGGGTGTAGAAATGGTTGAATAAGTGAAGAACATTCCCCATAGGTTTGACAAAGAGACCGTGTCAGTTTCTCGATAGTTCCAGTTGAGCCAGAATTCTCAGAACTCAGTGAACTATAGAACTCTGTATCCTCAGACAAGTGCAGAACTTAAGAAAGCTCAGTAATCTCAGAAATCTCTGTAATCTCTGTATTGCTAGTAATCTAGCCTTAGTCATGTAATCAACTAAGATCTAATAGTATTCAAGTGATTCAATTCTAATCTCGATAATGATTTGAGTAATCTATTCAAGCTCTGTATCGTCAGTCAGATATTATGATTCGATGTCTTTTCCGTCAGATATGGAACTAAGTAATCTCAGCGTAACTTAGTTAGATCTTTTGAGTAACATGATCAGTATCAGATTCAGTTAAGTTGTGCTCAGTTAAGAATTCAGTCAGAGTCTTTTAGTTGGGAGTAGAAACTAGCACCGAGCGAGCTCAAGGATGGGAACTCACCTACTAATAGAGGGTGTGAATCTTAGATGCAATCTTTGTTCTCCTGAAATACTTAACCAGTGTAGGTTAAGACATCATACCTACTAGTTGAGGGTAGATGAGAGACATCATACCTGTTAGATGAGGGTAGATGAGGTGGCTTGACCTGTAAGATGATGGCTCCACCGTTCTCGTTTGAGCACCTGATAGCTGAGGGTCACATAATGATAATGCATATAGAGTTGTTTTTACTAGTGGCGTGGTAATGACACCCTTCCAACTGGGGTACAGGTTGGACCCCACATGTGGTAGGTCGGGGCATGTCGGTTAAGTGACTACTTCCCACAGTTTCAGTTTCAGATTTTGTCTCAGTTTTAGAATCAGTCTTCAAAAATCAGGACTGTCAAATATAGTCATCTATCTTTATGAGGAACTCAGATAGTTCCGTTGATTCATAGACCATCCCGGAAGATAGTCTTGGTCACATATACAGTTGATTGATATCATATTAAGAGATATGCCGCCAGAAAAGCTTGATCACAATATCTGATTCCTATTAAATGTTCTTATCATCAGATTTAGATATAATTATACTTCTTATCATTGATAATCGCTTCCAGAATAATCTGTTAGCAAAGTTGATCTCTAATTCTGTCAGTCGAAAGCAGTAAGCTTAGAGTTCAGTCCTTGATGTAAGCATATCCAAATCCTCAGTTATCAGTATCAGATGAGTCAATGATTTTGTATCTCAGTGTCAGTAGTGAGTTCAGTCTGCAGTAAAGTGGTATACGAGTTTCAGTATCTAGAGTTATGATGATTGTGTTATGTTTTTTGCATTCATATATGTGTTCTCATGCGGAATCTTCATGATTATTCAGTTTAGATATTGTGCATGCATGAGCCCTTGTATTAGACGACCCCAAATACATACTCGGTATATTTTTGTACTGACGCATTTGCTCTATGGTGTTTTATTTGACACCATAGGTTCAGAGGCACATGATCCAGTTTTTCCTTAGCAGTTCAGTCCCAGTAAGCAGCAGTAGCAGTGGGTCTTTTTCTTCCGAGGATGAATTTCAGTGTACTATTATTGCTTAAGACTTTGTTTATTTTCAGTTGACGAAGTTAGTTGGGGACCTGTCCCATCAACTCCATAGTTCATATAGTTTAGAGGCTTTTCAGACAGATGTATTAGTATTCAGTTTTCAGTTTTGAGTATGTATAGATGTGTTGAACCTTATCGCAAGTTTCCACATTTATTTCAGATATTATGCAGTGTACAGGTACAGATATCAGAAAAAGGTTAGCTTGTGGTCCTTCAGGTCCATAAGCACCGTGTGAAGTCTCTAGATAGGATCTCGGGGCGTTACATCACCCTATCTTCAAACTCAGAAAAACAAGATCACAACCAAAAAGGTACAAAAGTTTAGTATAAGTACAAAAGCCATGAGTACTCAGTAGGCATCATCAACTGACTGAGCTAAATCATGATCTAAATACAATAAAATGTGAGATAACCAAACTAAGTTATGACGCTCAAACTTACACTCAAATTAGATGTAAGGTGGTCGTTGTCAATATATTTACCCAACTAAGAGTTGGGGTCGAATCCACGAAGAGTAAAGGCGTAGATTTCAAAACTTATAAGTGTAGGTAGTTAACTAAGTGTTAACACGTAGTGCGAAATTAAAAAACATAAGAAATTAAATGAGGGATTTTGTTTGAATGATATTATATGCAACAATAATTCTACGCTATTGTGAGCTTGAAATATCGAGGGGTGTTACCAAATGGACAGGAGCCTTGCAGTTATACAATCCTAGGTGGGAGTCATGCATGGGTTGTCAATAATTCATCCAAGTTTAGCTAAGGGTTTTGGGTATGCTAGATTTAGGGGTATTGATGTTAATATTTTAATAAAACACCAAAACTCACAAGTGGGTTCTTTCAAACACCTCACATGTGTATCAACTTTACCCATCCACTACCTCAATTAACATCCTTATTTCTAAGATGATTCTATTAAATGAGCTAACTCAAGTTATTGTTCACAATTGTTCCTCACCCATATCCCCTCTTTCAAGAATGATATGGGTTCAAGGTTAATTGGGGTTTGCAACCCCTAATTCTCAATAAAAGATGGAACAAAAGTAAAACCCATCACAAATAACTAATTAATTGGACAAATAATCAACACCCATGAATTATTCACCACCTAATCAAGCATAACCCCAAGGACAAATTTAGCTACTCAAGAAAATAAAGAGAAGATATATACCAAGATTAGCATTTAATTCATCCATGGAAAGCAAAATGAATATAATCTCCAAGCTTTAAATTTAATCAAAAAGCCAAACTTTTTCTTGGAAAAACACCTACAAATTGTTTTTACTCAGTAATAGTGTATTTTGCTCTCAAAACTCAGAAATGGGATATTGGAAATGTGAAGAGGCGGTTGGTGTCAATATATTTACCCAACTAAGAGTCCAGGTCAAATACACGATAAGTGAAGACGTGCAGTTCAAAACATACAAGTGTTGGTAGTTAACTAAGTGTTAACCTATAGTGCGGAATTAAACCACATAAGAAATTAAATAGTGGGTTTGGTTTGAATGATGTTAAACATAAAAATAATTGAAAACTATGTGAGCTTGAAAGAGTGAAGAGTGTTACCAAATGGAGAGGAGCCTTGGGGTTATGCAATCCTAGGTAGGAGTCATGATGGGTTTTCAATAATTCATCCAAGTTTAGATAAGGGTATTGGGTAGGCTATATATGGGGGTATTGGTGGTAATATTTCAATAAAACACCAAATCTCATAAGTGGGTTCTTTCAAACAGCTCGCAAGTGTATCAACTTCACCAATCCACTACCTGAATTAACAACCTTATTTCTAAGATGATGCTATTAAATGAGCTAACTAAAGTTATTGTTCACCATTGTTCCTCACCCATATCCTCTCTTTCAAGGATGATATGGGTTTAAGGGTAATTAAGGTTTGCAACCCCTAATTCTCAATTAAACATGGAACAAAAGTAAAACCCATCATAAATAACTAATTAATTGGACAAATAATCAACACGAACGCATTAATCACCACCTAATAAAGCATAACCCCAAGAGACAAATTTAGCTATTCATGAAAATAAAGAGAAGATATATACCAAGATTAGCATTAAATTCATCCATACAAAGAAAAATGAATATAATCTCCAAGCTTTAAATTCAATCAAAAAGTCAAAATTTTCCTTTTGTCTTGGAAACACACCTACAAATTGTTTTTACTCAATAATAGTCTATTTTGCTCTCAAAACACAATAGGATGCTAGAAATATGAAGTGTTCTTCCTTTTCTATCTTGGAATTGAACCTTGTGAAACTCCATCACTGCCCTTGTAAAATAGCCTGATTTTCATGATCGCATCCCCTTGTCATGATTGTGACACCCGCGATCATGTGGCATCAGCTTGCGATCGCAGTACTTTTTCCTGCTTAGAACTATCGGGATCGTAAACCTCAGAGTGCGATAGTAGCACCTGAGGGTCGTATCCTAGAGCACGTCTTTAGCATTTATTCCTTTCTTATCACTTTCCTTCCTTTCCAGCTTTGCATTTGCTCCTTTCTCATCAGATTTCCTTATACGATCACAAACACTTGAAATTAGTGTATTCTATAAATAATTAGTCTCATATATTCAATTAACTCACCATAGTGTGTAAGAAATGAGATACAAATGAGTGGAAAATTTGCCAGTCATCAGCACCCCCAACTTAAAGACTTTGCTTGTCCTCAAGCAACACTACTTCACATTCAATTAGACTACTTAACTTTGAAGCTCACACTACTCAATTATATTGCCACCATGATTTTGAACTTGATTAGCACTAATAATTAGTCAACAAGCCTAAGAAGCGCAAACCAAACTACCTCCCCCCTCCTTTCAAAATCCATCACCTTTTTAAAGGCGAACAGGAATTTTAAGAATGACCAAGAAACAACAACCAATTCTCAAAAAGTGACTTTCTATCAATAGCAAATCAAATATGCTTCTTTGCCTTGCTTTCGAAAGATGTCAACTTCACCAATCTATCTTAGTCTACTTTTATTCTCCTGAAAGGAAGTCCCAAAACACCAAATTTTAAACATGCAACAACGAATGAATGTGTAAGCACCCACACTCACAAAGAACTTCTAAGTGCACACAAGTATCATATCATATGATTGCCCTTATTTTTTTGGCTACTAACTCAAAAGCACTTAGTTGGAGATCCTAAAGGACTTTTTAAGCTTGTAATATAGGCTCGGGGAAGGGTTGATAAGCATTTGGAATAAAAGTGACTACACCCTCCTTGAATCCACATAACACTAATTAAATGAATCTTGGATCATTAGACACTCCATTAATTTCTAAATCACACATGTGCCTACCTTTTTCACTTTAGATCACCCATCTTTAAAAGCATTCCCTTTTCATTTCTTTCCTCATTTCAATCACATACTTTTTCTTTCTTTTCTTGCTTTCTTTCTTTTTTCATTACTAGTTTGGTTTTTGGAGCTCGCTTACAAGACCGTGGCACAAGATTACCTCTTCTAAGATCCACCACCCCCAACTTAGGCTTTTAGCCTCAAGTTAGAACTTTAAAGTTCAATGATGGTAGGGTTTCAAAGAGGGATAAATTTCAAATAGTTCGAGGCTTGTAACATGGTTTCCAAAGAAAGGTTAATAGGCTCAAAATGGGTAACTAGGAATATCATTCACGTGCATCTAGGCTTTTTAGGCTAAAGTGGTTTTGAACAATCACAAAGATGGCCCAAGATCATTTCTCCAATTGTGCATAATCAAGATTAGGTTTGAAAGACAAATGGGGAAAGTTCCAGATGACACAAGTAAGAACATTCGACTAATGCTCACCACACATGGAATGAAGACTATTCTAGAAGAATTGATTGTATTTCCTACTTAAGAACAAAAGTAGACATTTATCACATTACAACCAACTAAAGAATTTGGAGTCACAAAAAGAGGAAAAGCATTGCTATAAAATCATTTAATGCCATGCCCTTGATTTTCACAAAAAAAAATGGATGACTTTACCATGCTTATTTTGCACTTTACCATGCAAGATTGACTATCGGTAGCACCAAGCAAGCCACCGTACTCAGATTTCACCATAGATGCCATGTCAATCTCAAATCATAATGCCACAGGTACTCAAACTTCCCCTGTATTTATGAGTTCAACACCTCAACAGGACAATTTTCCCTTAAGAATGTCTTCACTCAATCTATCATAGGGAAAGGCTCATACAACATCACTATCAAAAAGGAAAATAAAAATCTAAAAATAAAAAATGATTAATCCTAAGAATCACTACATAACATAGGAGATAAGGATGCCTAATATACAAACCAAAGAATCAAATCATCAAAATAATCCAAATATCCCAAATATCCATAAAAATAAGAATCAAATCATCCAAATATTACAAACCAGATTAAAAATATAAAATACGAACAAAAGGGCACACCTAACTAAAAAGTTGCAGTATCCTCACTACATATCATGAAAGCATAAAAGAGTAAAAAGGGATCTCTATAACTGCATCATGTTCTTTCACCACTCTATCTCCTCCTTAGTATCATTAGAATTTGGCTCCTCATCCTCAAACTACCTAGCTGGAATCTCATCATCTGTATCTACTCTTGGAGAGGGAAGTCTCTCTATTGGTTTTTAAACTTTCCACAAGCCTTTCACCCCTTGAAAAACTTGTCTATTTTCTTTTCCCTCATCTTTATTTTAGCATGAGATTTGCTCAACTTCTGATATGATTAGGCCAAAAATATGTAGGCCTTTTCCAGCTTCGATATGGTAGCTCGTTGCATTTTCTAATCATCTAGGAACCTGTCATAGTCACTTTGAGAGACATAGGAGGAATGACCTACGGAAGACTTACCTGCCCCTATAGGTAATTTAGAGACCACGACCCATATTATCCACATCTGACTAGACAACTCCTCGAAAGGCCTTACTTAGGATGAATTCCAAGAATTGAGATCATCATCCACCGACTTACCCAAATTAATCATTCTCTTCTTGCTCTTTAAAGTTGCACCTTTACCACGCATCTTAAATAGGTAAATTGGTGTCTTTGGGGATATACAATTTCCCCCTAGATATTCCTCAACTTTGACCCTATAGCATAGTTCAGTGATCAGAGATGGAAATATTAGAATGGGATTACCTCGATTCTTGTAATCCCCAAACTCCACAATAACAAAGAGACCAATATTCAAAGAAATATTATCCAAGATGCAAGTTACCATCTGGGCCTACATGACAGGGATGTTTTTCATGCTTGTACTTGGGGAGACACGGTTGCAGATAACTGTCAATAAAATATGTGTTTTGACCATGAACTTATTCAAGGTGATTTTTATTTTTGTAGAGTCCCATAGGACTTTTCTTCTCGGGCACAACTGTTAGGCTAACCAACTCCCTAGGGCACAATGTTTTGTCTCAAACTCCCTCGGGTCGGCATCTGACAACCCATAGAGCATGTTAATTGCCTCTAATCTAAATTTGAAAAATTTACCCCAAATCCTCATGACTGGGTTGGATAGACTTATGGATTTGAGGTTTGCATAAAATTCTCGCACCTATTGTTCATTATCTTTACATGGCTCTGGGGAAAAACATCTCCAGCCCATTGTCTGTAATCTCTAATATAAAGTTGGGAGTAACTCAGGCACTTTCTCCAATAAAATGCCCCACTCAGGGAGTAGTTTCTTTCTTACCAACTCCTCATAGTATGATAGTCGGCTGTGAGAAAATGAGTTTGCTCAAATGTGGCCATGCTTAGCTTTTTAGAAACTTGAAAACAACACACAAGAACTAACCATCAAGATCATCATGTAAAAATAATGTTATGTGATTGAATGAATCTAAAGAAGTGGCTCAAGGATCATATTAGGGGTTTAAAATGAAAGTGCAAGATTTTGGTAAAACCTGCAGACATGTTTTAGGTGTTATAGTTGCACTCTGCTGAGTTGCAATCACAATATCTGAAGGCTCTATAGATAGGTCTCAGGTGTTGTAATCGCAATTATCTGGGTTGTAATCGCGAAAATTGAGGACCCTATCAGGTAGGTCTCAGGTGTTGCGATTGCAAACTATTGAGTTGAGATCACCACACCTGAGACTTCATTGTCCCCAAGTCATCCAACATGAAATATGTAATTTTCTTCAATAATCAAGTTCATTCAAGATGTATAACACAAATAACAAGAACTACACTTCAAAAATACTCAAACATTCCCTCTAAATCATAGAAAAACTATCAAAAATTTCATTTGAAATAGTAACAAACATCATAATTTATCAGACTTCAATCAATTTTAACATGTCTCAAGTACCCACCTAGAATAAGCCACAACACCAAATCCTCCCAGGTTTCACAAGTGTAAATAAGATAATGTATAAAGGCTTGTTAAATATATAAGGAGATACTATGATCATAGTCTAGGATGGCCGAAAAGGCCCATGGCTAACCTCGGAGATCCATTTTAAAACAAATTCTACCCTGAACTAGGATAAGGTGTTAAATCCCACTACAAGGTACTAAATAAGCCTTATTGCATTCTATGAAAGTAAGACTTACCTATGAAATGGGTAATTAAGTCAACTAACACTTAGTTATAGTATCTTAATCGACTAAATAATCCAAATTACTCTAAGAGTTCTCCAACACCTAATTCCAAACACAAAAATTGCATATTATTGCATCAATATTACAATTATTCTTAACCTAATAGGAAAGTAAGCCTAGCTTACCTGGACGCTGAAGAAAGACCAATAAAGTCTGCTAAATTTATGATTTCCCCTTTCGAGAAGTTTATACACGATACCACACTATCAAAGTGGTAATCTATTTATTAATACGTGAACAACAGTACCCATATTGTATTTTTAAATCTTTGGATTAAAAATTAACTCAAAATTCTATGTGGCGGCCGCTTACGGAATCACACTTTTGAAATCGTCAATATGTGCCACTATGCTCAAGGATTATTTACCTTCAAGAATGGGTAAATTTTGAGCTCAAATGATACAAAAATCAACCCATCAAGAATCTAGGAATTTGCGACTAAATTAAAGAATTAAACCAAGAATTAGATGAAAACTTAAAGGATTTTGATGGAAAAATGATTATTTTGAGCTCACAATTACCCCGTGATATTCAATCCCAATACCCCACACATTATAGGTCTTTTGATTCTTGATACTTGTAAGAAAATAGTATAAAACTAAGTAAAAAAGGAATTTATTTCCCTCTTAGGTGGCTCTTAAGCATCACTGCTAAAGAGGCATAGTATCTCTTATGTGGTACCTGATGAGTCTAGCCCTTCTGTTTTAGTGAACAAGCTGCCACTTATGCATCATCCGCTTAAGCAGACAGACTTTCACTTAAGCAACGTAGTTGGGTAAGCCTTATTTATAAAGTGATCGGCTGGTGATGAGTGGTAAATTTACTACTCATTTTCATCAAAAATTCATACATACTACTTGAACCAAAGAAATGAAAAGGAGAAGGAAAGTGCATAGCTGAAGACCCTGTACGTAATCAGGCTTGATCATGGCCAATCAAGATTGGTTATCCTCCACGACCGCTAGGATCTAACTATGGTCATGGTAGTTGTAATCATGGACAAGTTGCAGAGATCGTGGCCTTGCGGATTTATGACCAGGGGCAGTTCTGTCATTGTACACAGCCGACCTCAAATCCCTTATAATGCTAAAATCCTTTCCCATTTGATATATCATACTTTGAATAATTGAACCAGAACTTATATAATCATATCGTCATTTTTCGGACTTGAACTGTAACTCATATAATCATATAGTCATTTTTCGAACTTAAACCAAAACTCATATCATGAATACTCCAGAATCAAACTTGTCTTAAGGTCATAAATCGCCAGACTTAAACTAAAACTAGTACCAACTCCCAAGCACCAATCTAGCATAAGGATCATGCATCTAACCTCTTCATCTCTAAATAATACATTTAAAATATATAAACTTATAAAGTCTACAAGGAGGTAATGATAATATTAGCCTAAGGTGGGACAGAGGAGCCCACTTCTAATCCCCTAAAATCCATTCTAAGGAAAATTCTACCTGAACTAGTCTAAGGTATCTAATTTCATTCCTAGAAATTAAATAAGCCATATTTTAGTCCTGAGATAGTAATTTGTATCGCCATATATTTTTGAGCTAGAATTTGAATCATCGTTTCGAAGTGTAAGAACTATAATCCCATGAATTGTATATGACTATAAGTGTCATTCTCATTATTCTAGTACGAAGAGTGCTTTTGAGGTAAAAAAATGTTCATAGAAAACACTTAGAGCAAAGTTTTGTTAAGAGCTTTTGATTCGACCAAATTTTGACATTCGATCCTACAAGGGTCAACATTGAATGTGTATAAAAATTGGAATATGTAGAAATTTTGAGTGCAAGACACACAAAATTATAGATAACTGAGTCCTCTTTACAAAGCTTCCAATTTTGCCTAATCTAATACTCGAGAAAAGTTATAAGCATTTTCGTGAGAAACCAGTGAGGGTCCGTAATTTTGACCTGGCACAGACCTTGTGCTTTGTGATAAGCAGTGTGGCATAGACCTTATGATCCGTGTTAAGCAGCGTGGTATGGACTTTGTCAGAAATGCTAAAACCCATATTTCTCTTTAATTTTTCAAGGGTAAACAAGTAATTTATGTCCTAAACTATCGTATGAATGATATAAACATGATTGTATCATTACATAACCACAAACACACACATTACACAATCCCTCTTCTCCCAAATCCTCATAAACGCCAAATAAGGGATCTTCTTTAAGAATTCAACCTCTAAGGATCCAAATCCAAGTTCCCTTTGAAGAAATCATGAAAAATTGGGTATGCGGGTATTCAATGAGGATCTCATTTCATCCTCATGCCCAAAATTATGATTTTTATTCATGAATTTTATGGATTCCATAACTAGGGTTCCATGAAAAGCATAAATTCCATGATTCCTCCATGTAATTCTTGAATTCAACCATGAAAAAATATTTCCTCATAATTTCAAGTATTCTTCCGTACCCTAATCATGATAATATATTTTATTGATGAAATTATTGGGTTTTTGAGTTTTAGTCATGAAATTTTCTATCATATCATTGCTTTGAAATTATGTACTTAATTGTATTTTCAGTTCTAGTGGGTTATGAACACCCGATACCTATATGTTTGTGCATGTTTTATATTTTCAAGTTATAAGTCATTTAGACCATGCTTGTATTAGTATATTAAGATTATCATATTCATGTTGAGCATTTATCAGTTGTTGAATTTTTGGGCTTTATTCATGAAATTACCTTATTATGATCAGTTTATATGGTTTTAAAATCTTTAGACTATGCATTTCTTATTATTTTCAAAATACCATATTTATGCATATCAGTTATCAATGCATGCACTAGTTTATGCATCCATGTCAGTTCAGTTGGGAGTAATACTTAGCACCGAGAGAGCCTAGGGATGAAGTCTCACCCGCTAGTATAGGAATAATACCTTAAGTAGAAGTCCCTACATTTTAGAACTATATAGCAAGCGTAGGTTATAAGATTTCACCCGTTAGTTTAGGACCAGCACCCAAGTTCTTTAGGACATCCATTTTGTAGATCTATAACATAAGTATCACTACCCGTGGCAAGGTATTGACACCCTTCCAACTGGGATTATAGGTTAGACCCCGATTAGCTCAGATTGTGGCATGACAGTTAAATGTTGGCTACCATAGTCTCAGTTCAGTATTCAGAAAATATCAGCTCAGGTTTGCATGACCAAGTGTTTTGTTTATTAGCTTTTCAATTATTCAGTTATACAAATTATTTTAGCACATGCTTTACTTTGTCCTATTTTTGTTTTATATATCCATGCATTTGTGCTCGGTCTTCATACATAACCCTTAATATAGTTTTACAGCCTATTCAACTTTGACTTGAGATTTGCATATTGTACTCATGTTTCTACTACTTTCCAGCTTACAGAAATGTTTTCATCTCATGATATAGAAATTTTAATAAGTCTTATAGCTTTTACATATAGCCATGATTTAAATGCACATTTTAGCAAATAGCTTATGCCCTCAGTTTTAAAGCATACAATAAGTATTTTTATGATTTAGTACATGTCTTACATACTCAGTACATTCTAAAGTACTGACCCCATATATGCGTTTGTGGCTATATTCCTTCAAAATATAGGTACCAGACGTAGCCCATACACCAGGGTCAGACCGTTCACAGCATTTAACCAACAGGTTATGAGTTCTCTTATTTCAAGGAGTCAAGTCAATTGCAGTTCCTATATTTTATTTTCATTATTATTATATATTTATTTGGGATAGTTACAGGAATATCCCAGCTACCTAGAGTTAGTATAGTAGAGGATTCATAGATGGTTAGTCAGAGTCAGTATTTTTAATTTAAGTTCTTCTCTCTCAGACTTCAATGTTGTAAACTTTGGTCAGTTATGTATTAAAATAGCTTATCTCATTTTGATTAAGCTTTTAATCAGTTATTTACTATTTAAATATATATTAAATAAGTTGCTCAAGTATCATACCGGTACATATGTTGGCTTGGGATCACTTGTGGTTCTAAGCACCGTTTTATGACTTAGGGTAGTCTTAGTTCATGAAAAACTTGGTATCAGAGTATAAAATTCAAGTGTCCTAGGGTTTCTATGAAGTCGTGTCTAGTAGAGTCTGATGAAATAGTACGAAGGCATCTGTACTTTTCTTTAAGAGGCTATAGGGCATTTAAGAAATATTTCCCTTTTTTTATATCTCAAATCGTGCTATAGAGATGTTCTCTAAGAAACTTATACAGATTTTTGTCTTGCTCCATTCATGCCAACTCTACCTTATTCTTGAGGTAATAGAAATAGACAAGTTTAAATTTCTATTGATAGAGTCTTCTCAGACAATATCAACAGACAGTTATACAATTGTATGCAGGCTCAATAGGATGCCATAAGTGACTTTAATTTCAAAAGTTTAAAAGAGTTCGATATTATTTATAAAAAATCATGCATTGAGGTAAAGCTAGATGTTCCCTCAGATCCCTTCTTAGAATTCTATGATAGCATATGATCTAGAGTTAGAAGCATGAACCTAGAGTTTAGCAACAGTAAAGTGGGGATAGTGTTTATCTTAATTTAGTAGATTATGTAACCATGGAGCTAGAAAGGTCTTTTTTAGTTTATTTAATAGCACTTTGAGAGAGATTTCTCAATTAAGGGAGACTTGGAGTATGTTAACGCTTTAATCGGGATAGAGATTAGGTAGTGACCACAATGATAGAGAAGATTAATAAGGTAGAGTATGTTCATAAAATTTTGTGTGGATTAGTGTTTCATGATTCCTATTTCATAGTAATAACTAGGTATTAGTGTATGAAAAGTTTTGTAGATATCCATGTTAAGTGCTAGAATCTAAGTTCGAATTTAGGATGATTGAGCTAATGGAAAGAAGAGTTTGAAATTCTAGATGGTGTGAACTCAGTGTATGGTGATACTCTTAAAGATTCTAAGTTAGTAAGTGTTTAAGTTATTATATGATAACTATTGGGGCTCTAGAAAGTTAAGAGTTATATCTTAGAAAGAAGTACTAGCAGTAGGTTTTATAGTTTAAGATATCGTCTTTCAGGGTGAATTTATTATTTATGTGTATTATTATATATTTGAATCTAGATTAGAGTGGTTTTAGTTCATTTTAGAGTTGATTAAAGGGATCTACGGACTTAGAACGATTGCTGAAATCTATGGGGGAGATGATAGATCAAGGAACTAAGTAAGGTTTTCCGATTCTGGTAATGATGCTAGTGAATTCTAGAACAATAATAGGGGAGGAAGGCACCCAACCTATTCTTCTCTCAATACAAATTTGTGTACTTCAGTATTCACGATATCTACTCATGCCTTACAAGTCAGTTCCATGATCATAGCTCATATTCATGCACTTTTCATAGAATTATGTACTCTACCAGTTCCTAGTATAAGGAGTTCCAGTTCACTTAGAAGTACGACTCATGTTCCTTGAATTTATGAATTCCAAATTTAGGTCATGCAGCTCATAAATAATGTACTTATGTTTTATAGTATGCTTAGTTCTCCGAACTCATGGTACACCCTTAATGACCTGTAAAATTCATATTATGGCATGTATGTCCTCAGTTTTGATCTCTTTAATGAATTCATATCATTTATACTCTATTCCTAAGGCCTCATTTAAGTTTCAACATTATATATAGTATTCTTTCATGCTTCAGTTCCTCATTTTTAACTTTTCAGCGACCTCTCCGTATGTAATGATAGTAGAGATGAAAAAGGATGAACAATGGTTAAGATAGGAAAGAGTAAATGCTCTTTATTAGGGAAAGATTATTGTATTCTTTTTTTATACAATGCTATATATGTGAAGGAAGATTGACGTAAAGCTTTTGGTATATTTCATAGTTAGTTGAAAAATTCTAGGTGTGTCTTTTTGGAGATAGAAGTTGAATGTTGTTATTGATAAAGGTATTAGAGAATATTGAAAAAATTCTTTGGTGGGTGGTTTCCTAGAAGTTCATATGTGGTTATAATAATAGTCTTGAATGTCATGTTGGTATATAAGTAGTTAAATGCATTGTGCATTACCAAATTCCTAGTAAGAGGTTGAGGTTAGTTATTGAGGTGGTAAGTAGTAGTATTCTTGAGATGAGAGATGTGAAAACACATAGGATATTGAATTCGTAGTTTAGGCTAGGATTATGGTGTTATGTCTTGTACCTTGTGACTTTGAGTAGGCTTGAACAGGGTGACAGAATTTAGTTCATCTCAATCTTTAGTAGATGGAGTTATCAATGCCCATGTGAAGATTAGAAGTGTCATCAAATGAAGGGTAGTATTTAAGAGAGAGAAATCATAGTTTAGGAAGTATATGAGATGTATGGATAAGCTTGAAAATTAGCAGTTGCATTGCCTAAGGAATATCTTACTTATGTTTGATAGGCCTATAGTCCATGCTAGAGAGTTGTAGACATGTAGCGATTCCTCATTCAGATATGTTTTTTAGATCATGCCCAAAATTATGTACTCTGTTATGTAAATAGAACTTCTAACAAAGAGTGTTGAAGAAATACTCTAGTTGAGTATAAACTTTTAGTATGAGTTCATCCGTATAGCCAATAATTCAATTTAACAATCAAACAGATAAGCTCTTATAGTTTCCATCTTTCCATCTAGGCTTACTCTCTGAAGTTTCATTAGTATGGCTATTCTATGAGGTACTTTATTCATATCCATGTAGATTACAAATTCAATTCAGTTCATGCATCTGTCTTCGATCATAAGTGCTCGGTGCATGATCTCAGTTTTGCAAGTATTCCAACTCAAACATTGCAATACCCCACAAGCTTCTAGATAAGTTTTTAACTATCCGTCAGATGTTTGTAACACCCTCAAAATTTTAAGCATTTCTATTTTGGATTTCCCATGTTCGAAACATTGACTTTGACTTAAAATATGTTCAGGCATGTTAATAAGGTGTCTCAGAAGAGTTTTTGAACTTTTGGATGAGGTTTGGGGCTATTTTTGAATTTTGAGGCAGTAAGACTCCATGATAACGCCATTTCAGTGAGGCTAGTCTCCACGATAAGTGATGTGGCATGGAGGTTATCCTCAGTGATAGGCAGCATTCCACGGTGAGGTGTAAAATTTTGTCCAATTTTGATTTTTCACATGGGGTGAGGGGCTTTGGGTCTTTTACCCCTTGTACGACCTTAGTATTGTTGTCTCATGATTCATGCTTACATAATTTATTCAACGATGCCATGAAGCCCTTTTCTTTAGATTCCTAAACGTTTTCTGTTAAGGGATAATCATAATGTGAAGTTACATACTTTATTCCATACATCTAAAGCTTTAATAAGTTCCTACCCATCATTTGAGGACGAATGATTCCAAGGGGGAGACAATGTAACACCCCATATTTTTGGGCGAGAATTTGAATTGTCATTACTATATGTAAAACCTTTAATCCCATGAATTGTATATGAATATAAGTGTCATGAACATTATCCTAGTATGAAGAGTACTTTTGAGGTGAAAAATGTCGATGGGAAACACTTAGATCAAAGTTGAGTTAAGATCTTTTGAATCGACCAAATTTTGGTATTCAACCTACAAGGGTCAAATTTGAACGTGTAGAACTTTGAAATATGTGGAATTTTTTACCTTAAAATCCATCAAACTATAGTTAATTGAGTACTCTTTCCAACGCATCCAATTTTTCCTTAATTCGATACCCGAGCAAAAAGTTATGAGCATTTTCATGAGGAAACAGTGAGGGTCCGTGATTTTGACGTGGCACGGACCTTGTGCTTCACGATAAGTAGCATGGCATGGACCTTATGATCTATGATAATCTAACAAACTGAGACTATCCCTATTCGTCACACGTTCTTAGGACCACACGTGATCCCAAGCTAGCCCTTACACTGGCATAAATCATGAGCAACTGAATAAAATACATAAATCTGAACGAAATAAATGGAAGATCAATATTTTCTGAATCTGAACAATACAAAGCTATTTTAAAAAAAATGATTACAACTCTGCTTATACAAAACAAAACTAGAATCAAATACATTAGTTCTACTAACAGTCTATGAATCCTCTACTATACTGACTATAGGTAGCTGGGGCGCGACTCCAACTACCACTAATAAATACACGTGAGTAAGAAAATAAAGTACATAAATAACATCCTACTGAAGTCCCCAAAGTAGGAGTACTCATCATATGTTGGCTGGAATCTACAAATATCTGATTGTGATACATGGACTACAACTGAACTGGTACCTACATTATTAAACAATATGGCACATAGACGTATATGTGGATCAATACTTTCAGAATGTACTGAGCATGTGGGGGTGAATTCTTAAGTAAAACAATATCTCAATGTTCATATAAACTTGTAAAAGGATGCATGCTAAGTATAAATGACTCACATTGGCTGGAATAACTGAAAGCTGAATATCATGAATCCTAAATGATAAAACATGTTGTATAAATCTTGTGAGTCATAACACTTAGTTCTAAAAGTTGTACCTTTACTCTTTCTGCTAGTGGAATAAGTAGAACTGAAGTTAAGTCTATTTTCAAATCATATAGTCTAAGTGTAAAAGGACTCACCTTTGTATCTGTAAACTAAAAGCTAAAATCTGATAACTGACGTCTTTTATAAGACAATATCTGGGTAAATTTGTGAGCCTTTACACTTAGTTTCTAAAAATTGTTCTGTTATTCTGTTTTAGGACTCAGGAATTAAGGATTTTCTTCTAAAGACTTTTCTTTTATTCTTTTTTGTTAGGGAGGTTCTTCTAACCGACATAAATCATGTGAGCTATCATGGAGTACAACATCTCTTACCCACGTTGGTAGAGTTATTCTACCCTTGCCATCGGAATAGAACCTAGCTAGAATGATCAATATACTGAACCCACTAGGGGTATTAAAACCTATGGTGGTGCATAGTTCTAGGGCATGAGACCTTGGAATCATACCCAACTTGGTGCTAAATACTACTCCCTTTAATTTGTATGCTCATTCTATAGGAAATCCACCTTAAAACTAGCATAAGGGTTTGTAATGAAAACCAGTTATGCATCTGTCTATTTTAAACTGTAATCAAAACTAACTATGTGGATTCCATATCTTAGATGAGGATCAAAAGATCAAAATCTTGCTTAAAATTTGAATATACACTAATCATAAGGTGCTTAAAAGAATTATCTTCTTGAAATATCAATACTAAAACTTAAGGCGTAAAACCCATTCTTTAAATTTATGTAAGATTCATAGAAAAACATCATGCTCGATATACTTCTTGAAATACTTCAACAATATCATGCTTAAACTCAATTGGAAATTTGTAATCAATGTCTCAAATCATACTCATAGTGTTCAAATCATAAAAGAGAGTTCTTTAAATCAACACAAATATGGAATTTCATACTTCAATTACTTTATAAATCAATAACTCAAAATAAGATACTTTGGGTATGAACCTTAATTGCAATTCAAATAAATTCATGTAAATTCATGCAAATTCATCTTTAAAAACTAGTTTTGGGCTCAAGGATGAAAGAAGTATCCTTGTTTATAACCCCACATACCTTATTATGCTTGATTTGATGTAAAATCTTGTCTTTGAAGTCTTGGGAATGTTCTTGAATACTTTTCTTGAACTTCTTGGATTAGGAACCCTAAATTCTTGGTTTTTTTCTTGAAGAGGAGGTGATGGAATGGATGATCTTGAAGAGGATTGATTAGGGTTTGTTATTGAGAGTAAAATAGGAGAATAAAGGAAAATAATGCCCTAATGGATGCTTAAAATCGTGTTTTTACGACCTGGGTTGAGATGGAAAAAGACAAGACTTCCCCTCGGAATTAAAAGTTTCAGCAGAAATTCCAATTTTGAGGTTCACCGCTGAGCGCTATTGGTTCCACTGCTATAGGTACCGCCGAGCGGTGTAATAGTGGTGACCTACTATGTTAGGCAATTCCTATTTTGAGGCTTATTGTTGAGAGGTATTGGTTCCACAACTATAGGCACAGCCGAGCGATGTAATCACAGTGATGTAATCGCAGTGACCTACTATTTCACATCGAAAAATGCTATAACTTTTCACTCGGGTATCGGATTAAGGCAAAATTAGTATCGTTGGAAAGCTGATTTAATTACCTAAAATTTGGTGGGTCTTTAGCTGTAAAATTCTACATACATTAAAATTTATACACTTTCATAGTTGACCCTTGTAGAATCTAACACCAAACTCTGGACGAATCTAAGGTTCTTAGCTCAACTTTGTTCTAAGTAAATTCTATGAACATATTTCACTTCGAGAGAACTTCATAAACTAGGAAAATTATCTTGACACGTATATTAACATACAAATCATGAGATTAAAATTTATACACATAGGAACAATGGTTCGAATTCTAGCGCAAAAATATGGGGTGTTATATTACTCCCCCTTGGAATCATTAGTCCTCGAATGATGGATAAGAACTTGTTAAAGCCTTAGAGGTATGGAATAACGTGGGCATAATATGTTTTCCAAGAAAGGATATAACTGAGGTGAAACATTAAAACTTCTATCATGAAATGGATTTCTGAGATGACTTGCCTTAACTTACTACTAGTCCATGATACGTGAGTTGCACGTGTATATCACATCGAACATTACTTATTAATTTGAATTTGATTAAAAATAGATTGAACTAAAATTATAAATTAAATTTTATTAGCGTAAGTTACTCCTTTACTAAATAAAATAAAAGTTTATATTCATTAAAATGTGAATGTTGTCCCATATATCTAACTGAATAAATGAAGATATTGTTTCATAGAAGTTCAACTAAAAACTCATTCTAATTTTAGTTCCATCACTTCCAAATTCACAATTATCATGTTTTTTTTTTCAATTTCAACAATCACACATCAACCTTGAAAATTTAAGAGCTTTAGTGAAAATTTATTCGAAAAGCTATGTATACTATACGTAAGTTTATTTTTTGGGTTAATAAGATTTTAACCTATGATTGTTTGGCACATCAAATAAGGAAAATAGCCACTGAATAAAGTTTGGAATTAACTTTATCCTATGTTTGATATGAGGTATAGTTACTTTATCCCATTATTTGTACTAAAATAATAGAATTACTATCTCATATGAAGCGTGGGATAAAATAGCACTCCATGAAGAAATATCTCATGAGTTAGAATATCCCTACTTAAGAAAATATCTCACGAGTTAGAATATCCCTACTTATTCAATTAAGTATACCAAAAGACTCGTGTATAAACTGTCATCGCCTAATATTGTCTCAAATATTGTCTCATCTTAAAATCTATTGCCTAATGTTGTCCCTTTTTAAAATACGTTCTAGCTCAAATAAAGCATATGTAAATACACGAGCATATATGATCAGCATGACATCCAGCAAGCACCGACCTTGTCACGCGAGATCAGTCGCAGTTCTGAGCCATGTTCAATAAAGACTTTAACCGAAAAGACATTTAAGTTTTGATAAAATTAGGAAAACATTGTGGTATACAAAAATCAAAAGGTCAAAAACATCTCAGTAGTAGATTTGTTTTTTTAATTTGACTATGGGTGTGTTATAATTCATTTAAAAGGATTGGATTGAAACATAAGGATAGAGTCTATTCGGAAAAAACAATGAATGATCTTGCAAGAGTTAATCTCTCATTCTATAACTACACAATAGGTAAGCTCTAACAAACAAAAAAATTAGCTTTGTCAATTTTTTGATCTCAGCAGTAGATTACTGTCAATCGTCATAGATAATGCAGCAAAGAGAGAATTTCAGAAGTTGTACTTCAAAACTACATGCAACTCTAACATAACTATAGGTTAGATGCACTTCACTGGTAAGAAAATGAGAATCTTTGTCCAAAAAAAGGTTACTTAGGTGCGGTGTACTAAAACTCTCACAATGCATGGGGTCTGCGAAGGACTAAACCACAAGGGTGTATTATATGCAACCTTACCTTGCATTTTTGCAAGAAACTATTTTCACATCTTAAACCCAAGAACTCATTGTTACATGGAGGAAATGTTACTAGTTATGCCAAGACACCCCTTCTTAATTGTAGGTAAGAAGTCTAGTTTTTTTTTTTGGTCAGGAATAATCAATTTAACTTGTCTCCACTTTCCAATAACATTAAAGACTTGCGGTCTATGATTTGAATTTATGGACAATCAAAATACAACATAATTAAAATCTGCAAAGAGAGAAAAAAGAAAAGCTAAATCAGAACTACCTAGTATTACCATAAATGCAAACACAAAATATGATCGGACCCTAAATAATGCAGACATAATGATGCCACGGAATTTTAAATTCAGATTTCCCTTGTATTCCTAATATTCATAGAATTCCTCTTCTTAAAGTTGCATTACAAACTAATCTCATAATACTTTAAATGGGATCTTTAGAAAAACCTCTTAATCTATGTATGATGAGTAAGATTTACATGAATTTTGCTCTCTCCTTGCCCTACTATAACTTCAATAGTATGAAATTTTTTAAAAAACTATTATCTAAACCTCATGCACAAAGGTATTGAAAAAGGAAATAATGAAAGACAAGTATTCTAATTATTAAAAAATAAATACAATTTTTATATGAAAATAACTTAAAAAATAACTTATATTAGCATTTACAATGGGGAAGTATCACGATGATATATTGGAATAAGCTGGAGCTATGTATCCACTGTACTTAATGTGTCCCTGCAATGAAAGTTGAAGATGAGATAAAAATTCATATGAAATTCTATTTGTTTCTTTATTTATATGATATCATTATTACTTATCAAAAATTAAAAAATCATAAAGATATCTAGTAACAGAACTGTAGATTACTGTAAGCAAAGGACAAACGAAAACTACAAGAACACTTTCGCTAGACCAAAAGATTAACAGAAGTGATGAAAGTAGAAAAAAGGGATAATCGCATAAACAACAATATGATAATCATCATAAACTATATCAAAATAATACGATAATCAAGATATTAACATTTATATAAAATATTTCCCAAAGACAACCGACATTCATCTACTACCTGTAAACTACAACAAATGATACGATAATAGAGATGTCATAATAAAATTAAACCTAATTTTTACACAAAAATTTCCTCAAATCTCGATTGAACATCCATCTACCACCTATATTAAGCAGAAAAAACAACAATAGTAACAAACCAGAAACTACAACAAAACAATACAATTTTTAAGATATTAGGTGAACCTTTACACATGATAATCGAGATATCAACCTTTACATAAAAGAATACCTCAAAGTCGATCAACGTACATCTACCACTTATAACTATAAAAAAAGTATATAATAATAGAGATATTAATGCAATACAATACAATTAAACCTAATCATAAAATTTTTTACATAAACTTAAGAAAAAGAATGAACACAATTTTTAGAGTGAAAATAACCCTAAAATTGCTAGTTGAACAATTACAACCGTATCAGCAATTACATTAGTGGAAATTGTTAATTTTTTGTTTTTACTGTTCCTTTGTTATATTTTTTCGGTGGACACTTTTTTGTCATTGTTCGTGCGTTAATTTCAATTGAAACGTAGCAAGAGTTATCCTTTGTGGTAGGTATAAGATAGCAGCCATATCAATTACCATACATAAATAAGGATTATGTGACTTTTTATTTGTCCATAAATTTAGGTTTGAGGTTTGAAATAATAACTAAGAAAATAATCAGATTAAGTCTATTTTAGTTTGGAAAAGATTTTTTCCTAATTTTTCTAGATGAAAAAGGAAAAAAAGAATTTAAATCCATGGGGCTGGAACGTATATGTCAAGTTTATATATTTAATTAAAATAAAATGTGATTCCTTACATATATTTTAGGACCGTTAATTTCTTTCCATATATTTTAGACTCATAAATATTTTAGGATTAATATATTTTATGCAATTTAGGATTCTAATTTCTTTCTATATGTTTATTTGATTAGGGTTCTTTCCATATATTTTAAGAGTTCTTAATTTAATAGTATAATAATTTAAAAAGGGTGAAAAGACGATTTTGTCTATTGAAAAGCACTTTAGTGAAGGGCAAAAAGTTCAAATCACTTTTCTAAGGGTCTTCACACTTTTAATATATTATAGATTATAGATAAGGTGTTGATTCACGCTGAGAATTTAGAATTTGCTTGAAGTGCTCATGATACAATCATACATATAGAACTGCGGAGTGATAACTTATGCAAGCACGAATCATGAGACAACTAGACAAGATCATACAATCATGACAACTGAGGATCCGGTCAGGTAGGTCTTAGGCGTTGTGAATGAGAACTGTTGAGTCGTGATCGCCACACTTGAGACTTCATTGTCCCCAGGCCATCCAACACTAAATATGTAATTTTCTTTAATAATCAAATTCATTCAAGATGCATAACATAAAGAACAAGAACTACACTTCAAAAACACTGAAACATGCTCTCTAAATCTTAGAAAAACTATCAAAAATTTTGTTTGAATTAGTAATAAATATCATAATTTACCAGAATTGAATCAATTTTAACATGTCTCAAGTACCCACCTAGAATAACCCACAGCAGCAAATCCTCCCAGGTTTCACAAATGTAAATAAGATAACGTATAAAGGCCTGATAAATTTATAAGGACCTAATATAGTCATTGTCTAGTATGGTCGGAAGGCCTCATGTCTAACCCCGGAGGTCTATTTTAAAAAAAATTCTACCCTGAACTAGGCTAAGGTGTTAAATCCCACTACAAGGTACTAAATAAGCCTTATTGCATTCTACGAAAGTAAGATTTTCCTAAGAAACGAATAATTAAGTCAACTAACACTAAGTTATTGTCCCTTAATCGACTAAATAATCCAAATTACCTTAAGAGTTCTTCCAACACCTAATTCCATACCCAAAAATAGCATATTATTGCATCAATATTAAAATTAAGCTCAAACTAATAGAAAAGTAAGCCTAGCTTACCTGGACGCTGAAGAAAGCCCAATAAAGTCTGCAAAATTTATGATTTCCCCTTTTGAGAAGCTTCTGCGCAGTGCTATATTATCAAAATGGTAATCTATTCATTAATACGAGAACAACAGTGCCCATATTGTATTTTTAATACTTTGGATTCAAAATTAAGTCAAAACACCATGTGGGGACCGCATATGAAATCGTACTTTTAAAACCATCAACATGTCCCACTATGATCAAGAATGAGTAAATTTTGAGCTCAAATGACACATAGCTATCAAGAATCTAGGAATTTGCGACTAAATTGAGGAATTAAACCAAGAATTAGATGGAAACTTATAGGATTTTGATGAAGAATTGATTATTTCGACCTCATAATTACCTCGTGATCTCCAAATGATTAGTATCCCAATATCACACATATTCTAGGGATTTTGACTCTTGATACTTGTGAGAAAATGGGATAAATTAAGTAAAAGGGGAATTTAATGCCCTCTCAAGTGCCGCTTAAGCGGCACTGCTAAAGAGGCATAGTACCGCTTAAGTGGTATCAGATGAGTCTAGCCCTTCCACTTTATTGGATGAGCTTCCACTTAAGCATCATCCATTTTAGCAGAAAGACTTTTCTTCAGCAACGTGGTTAGGTAAGCCTTGTTGATAAAGTGATTGGCCAGTGATGAGTGGTGAATTTACCACTCATGTACATCCAAAATTCGTGCATACTACTATAATTTAAAGGTATGAATGAGACAAGTTTGTTATTTGAATACACTAATTTCCATAATTTGCAGGTACACAGGTGATGAGATACAAAGTTGTGGATTTGAGCTAAAAAGAAATCAAAAGGAGAAGGAAAGTGAATAGCTGAAGACCTTTTACGTAATCAGACTCAGTTACCACGATCGTGGACTGAGGGACACAATCGCAGCCTGTTAAAACTAGTCATCCTCCATAACCGTGAGGATCTAACTGTGGTCACGGTAGCTGTGATCATGGATAAGTTGTTGCGATCGTGGCCTAGCAGATTTATTCCCAAGGGAAGTTCTGTCATTGTACACAGCTGACCCAAATCCCTTATAATGCTAAAATCATTTCCTATTTGAGATATCACACTTTGAACAATTAAACATTGGCGACTTTGTAACACTACTATTTGGGAAAGTTTTGTATTTGAATTTTCCAAGTTGAGTTGGTGAAATCAGAGTGTAATTTTAAGAATCTTCTTATCTTCCATTATTATGGATGTTTTGAATGAATTTTATGGTATATTTCTTCCTCTTTACTTCATGAGTAGCTAAATTTCTTTGTCTTAGGATTATGTTGAACTAATGTGAAATTATGTATGGGCTATGATGTATTTATATAGATTCTAGTATGTTGATAATGGGTTTTACTATTGCTTGTTTGAAGTAGTTGGGATTTGTAGATGAAAACCACAAATGCCCAAAGTGGATTTGTGGGTGAAAACCCCAAATTCTTGAAAGCTCACATCATCCTTGAAAGAGGGATGTGAGTGAACTTTTTGAACCCATATCAACCTAGAAATAGGGATATGGGTGACAAAGCAATAGTGGTCAATAACATATGTAGTTTGCTATCTTTTAGCCGTCTTAGAAATAAGGGTGAGTAGAGAGTTACCTATGTCTTGGTCATCTTCCTACAAATAGGGATGCCCAATTGAGGTATTAGGTGGTTTTAATTAACACACTCGTTAGGTACTCGAAATAGTCAATGAGTGACATTCTTGAGGCTTTGTTGACAAACTAGCCTCAAGGACTTTCAACCTAGCCTACCATATCGTTAATGACTAGAATTTGCATCAAATCATCATGCACCCATAATCAACTTGCCCTTAAGTATACATAATCCCAAGATCCTTCTCATCTTGAATTTTCAATCACATTTGTCACCTTTAGTTTGTTAAATTTAATATACATTGATCAACCTTTGTTCCAAATCAATACCCCTTTTTAAATTATGTATTTTACTTTATTTATATTATGAGTATCTTTTAGTAACTATTAACACCCATAGGACTAGAAATTTAATTTTGCTCCTCGCAGATTCAACCTCAACATAAGTTGAGATATTGATAATGATTGTCCTCCACCACTTTAAACGGTATACGTGAGCATTAATCAAAATAACATTGTTGTCGGGGAGTGAAATTTAGTTTTCACTTGTGTGTGTTTTTTATTTTAGCTTAGGGTATATCATAGTGGTGTGTATTTATTTTTGTTGTTGTTTTTGTTTCCTTTTAGGTAATCTCCATAGTGTTCAGGAAACTATGACTTACAACGCAAGTCATCCCGGGTCCTTCGATGGTCCTCTTGATGAATAGGAGAAACTCGATGATGTTGTGCGAACAAATGCTATCTGTCTCCCGACTACTCATGGGAACAGAGTCTTTTATGTCACGAGTGTCATGATGCATATGTGACAAATGAAGGGACTTTTGGGGGGGCAAGCCCATGAGGACCCCAATTTGCATTTGAAGAATTTCGTAGAAGTGTGTGCACCCTTTGATAGTGCACACATAACCCAAGAGTTCATATGGTTGTGCCTCTTCCCATTTTCTCTAGTGAAAGAGGTGGTATTGTGTCTTTGATTTGGTTCGACTGGATTAATTACTTCATGGGATGAACTCACTGTTGCCTTTCTTGACTAGTACTTCCCACCATCCAAGATGCTACAATTGCATGATAAATCACTAACTTTCGGCAATTGAATAGAGAACCCTTGTACGAGTTGTAGGAAAGATTCAATGGAAAACTCATGCAATGTCCTAACCATGAGGTCCCTGATACGGAATCAAAATACAAGAACTAATGATGATAAGAAAAAGTAAAGATAATCGACAAGATAGATTAGACACAAGAAAAGAAGTGACTAAGAAAAAAAGAGTATGTCAAACTCTAATACCCTCAATTACAACATAATCAAACACCTAATTCCTATGGTGACCAATAGGGAGATGAACGCCCTCTAATCCAATGTTTCTAAACCAAAGTTCAACAAAATTTGTCCAATACTCTCACTCAATGGATTAGCATTCATCAATTCATTAATAATTAAGCAAAACTAAGAGAATGAACTAGCCTCTAAAGTGTTTATAGTTTAGGCTAATTATTACAATTTTAGGGCCCAAAAGTGACCCAATTTCAATAAAAGGCCCACTAGGGGCTGTTTTGATCCTCTCTTGAAATGCTAGAGAGAATCAAAAGCGGATCCAAATTGCCTTGGGTGCAAGTCCTTTCCAAGGGGCTTTCTAGCCCCGTTTTTCCTTCGCTTGCCTCCTCCAATGATCCTTGGACCACTGCGAGTAGGATTATCAATAATAGCACCTTTTTTTATGGTAAGGAGGCTTCTTCAAGTACCTCCCACTTCATGAACAATCCTTGGATCCTTTGAAGCTCTCGGGCTTGACTTCTAGTGAATGGCTTAGAGCTAATTCAGATTGTATCATCCTCTCCAACTTGAGAAGAACTTGATCTCAAATTCAAAGGGTGATCATCTTCTATCATGTCAAAGAGTGAACGATCATACACATTAAAGGTATTTTGTACTTAATATTCTGAAGAAAGGTCAATCTTTTAGGCATTGTCATTTATCCTTTCAAGCACTTAAAATAGACCATCACCTCGGGTTATCAATTTGGATTTTCTTTGGGTTGGAAACCTATACTTCCGAAGGTGAACCCACACCCAATAACCCGGTTCAAGAACAAGCCACTTCCTTCCCTTGTTTACTCTTTTGGCCATCTCTTGATTCTTCTTCTCAAGGTGAATTCTTACCTTTTCATGCAACTTGTTCATGGTTTACTCCCTCTTATCTCCATCTAAGCTTATCACAACATCAAAAGGAAAAGAAGTGAGATATAAAAGGGTGGTAAGGGGGTTAAAACCATAAATACATTCAAAGGGAGTCATACCAATAGCCGAATAGATAACACGATTATAAGCAAATTCGACTAGAGGTAGGTGTTCCTCCCAAGAGGCCATTTTTTCTTTAACTAAGGTACGCAACATAGAACCCAGAGTTTTATTTACCACCTCTATTTGACCATTTATTTGTGAGTGGAAAGATGTTGAGAAAAGCAATTTGGTGCCAAGCCTACCCCACAACGACCTCCAAAAGAGACTAAGGAAATTAGAGTCCCTATCACTAACAATGGTCTGATGAATTCCATTTATTTTGAAAACATGCTTAATAAACAAAGAATCCACAGTAGAAGCATCATTAGTTTTATGACATGGAATAAAATGAGCTATTTTTTAGAACCTATCAACCACAATAAAAATGCAATCTCTACCCCTCCTTGTCCTAGGCAATCCCAAAACAAAATCCATAGAGATGTCAAGCCATAGGCATTGGGGAGTGGGTAGTGGGGTATATAATCCTTGAGGGAGAAGGTTGGATTTCTCACTTCTATAATCCATGCATTGTCCACATATTCTATCAACATCTTGATGCATCTTAGTCCAATAGAATTATTCCTCTAGGATTCCAAGGGTCTTGTCAATTCCAAAGTGACCCATGACACCCCCATCATGTGTCTCTCTTACAAAAATTTCTCTCCATGAGTTAGAGGGTACACACAACCTTATTCTTTTGAATAAGAAACCATCAAAATTAGAGTAGGTCGTAGAAGCACTATCCCTCTCCCACCTTTCCCTACCCCATGTCTCACAATCTTAATAGATTTGAGAAAATTTGGGGTCCTCGGGGTACATTGTCTTTAGAATCTCAAATCCCATTAGTTTAGAATACAATGTAGAGATAATCACATTTTTCCTAGACAGTGCATCGGCTACCATATTTTTCTTTTTCTTTTGTATTGAATTACATAAGGAAAAGTCTCTAGGAAAAAAATCCACTTGGCATATCTTTTATTGAGTTTATCTTAGGATCGGAGAGGTTTCAAGGACTCATGATCAGTTTGAATAGCAAACTCCTTGGGCCACAAATAATGTTGTCAATTACTCAAGGCGTATAACTCTAGATCATAGGTGGAATAATTTAGAGTGGCGCCCTTGAGCTTTTCACTAAAATAGGCAATAGGTTTATGATCTTGCATTAAGATGTCACTTATTCCTACCTTACTTGCATCATATTCAATCTCAATCATCTTATCAAAATTGAGTAATTGCAATAAGGGGCGGATCTAAGCACAGCCTTCAAAGCTTCAAATGCATTGGCTTGCTCATCACCCAATTTAAAAGGTTTATCCTTATGGATCACCTCGGTTAAGGGAGCGGTGATGATACTAAATTCTTTGACAAATCCCCTATAAAAACTAGCCAACCCATGGAAACTTCTTACTTCACCAATGGATTTCGGAGTTGGCCAATTCTTGATGGAATCTATCTTAGATTCATCCACCTCAACTCCTCTTGAGCTCAAAAAAATCCCAAGAAAACAACTTCATTCACACCAAAAGAACATTTTTGAAGATTATCATACAACTTCTCTTTTCTAAGTACTTCAAACACATCATTCAAATGTAAGATATGTTCTTCAAGGGATTTTCTATAAACTAGAACATCATCAACGTATACTACAACAAACTTCCCTATGAACGGTTTCATCACCTGGTTCATCAACTGTATAAAGGTACTAGGAGCATTGGTGAGGCCAAAAGGCATGACCAACCATTCATATAGACCAAACTTGGTCTTGAATGCGGTCTTCTACTCATCACCCAGTTGCATTTAGATTTGGTGGATCTCGCTCCTAAGATCTATCTTAGAAAACACATAAGAACAATTCAAATCATCAAGCATATCATCTAAATGGGGAATTGGGTAGCGATACTTTACCATTATTTTATTGATGGCTCAAAAACCAACGCACATGCACCATGTTCCATTTTTCTTTATCACTAGCAATACCAAAACCGCACATGGAATCATGCTTTATTTGATGTATCCCTTGTTAAGGAGTTCCTTAACTTGCCTTTGAAGCTATTTTGTGTCCTTTGGATTACTTCGGTAGGTTAATTTGTTGGGTAATTGAGTATCCAACACAAAATGAATTTGATGCTTAATTCCCCGAAGTGGGGGTAATCCTTGGGGAAGCTCCTTTGGGAACACATCTCCATAATCCTGCAAAACAAGGGAAATATAATGGGGAATAGGAGAAGTAGAGTAGTTAGAATAAAAATCATGGGCTGGGAGGAGCATGGGTGTTTTGTCATCATGCTCTTTGAAAAGATCTTTGTTCCTATCCAACATCACCAAGGGACTCTTCCCTTTCAGCCTCCTTTTCTCCTATTCTTCATCCCACTCCTCAATTTGGTCTTTCTTCTCACCTTTTTTCTTACCATTCTCTTTCAATTCTCTCAATTTTTAGTGACCCTCATTCACTTGAGATGGCGAAAGAGGGTGGACAGTGAATTTTTGACCATTCAACTTAAAAGAGTACTGATTGGTCCTCCCATCATGATTTTTTGAATGATAATATTGCCATGGTCTCCCTAGTAAGAAATGACAAGATTGTATAGGTATCACATCATAATGCACCTCATCATGATAATTCTCGACTTTGAACTGAATCACAACTTGCCTAGTCACCTTCAACTCACCACAAATATTTAACCATTGAATCTTGTATGGTGTGGCATGTTTGGTTATGGGAAACTTCAGGAAATCAACTAAAGTAAAACTAGCCATATTAGCACAACTTTCACTATCAATGATCAAAGAGCATATGTTTTTCTTTATAAAACATTTAGTATGGAATAGATTCTCCCTTTGAATGGGGTCATCTATTGCCTTACTAATGGTTGTACGCCTCACAACAAAATTTGGAACCTTATACTCTCCATCTTGAGGCCAAGTATCTTCATTATCCTCCTCTACTTGCTCATCTTCTTGGGGCCCCTCCCCATCTTGGGCTTTTTCATTATTCTCATCTTTCAATCCCACCTCTACTCCAAGGTAATACAATTTCCCTTTCCTAAGGATCATATTTATTTGGTTGGGATATTCACTTGCCTTATGTCCCCACCCTTGACATTTAAAATATTAAAAACCGTTAGGATTGAGATTAGGATATTTGTTACCTCCATTCCTTGGCGGGTACTTTTGAGTGGTCTTATCTACGGGCTTCTTATCATTGGACTTATATTCCTTATTCTTTTTCAACTCCGATGATGATTTCTCTACCTCTTTACTCTTACTCTAAGGGTTGGTAGATGACTACCCTTTTGGTTTGTAAGTTGCCCTTTCTTTGATATCTCTCTCAATCTCCAAGGTCGCTTGGAAGATTTCTTCTATTGTATCTAACTTGTGGATAGTCATGCATGAGGAGATATCTTTGTTCAATCCAACCTTGAAGCATATGATGTCATGGTTAATGTTTTCTCGATGGTCGAGCTTCAAGATCAATTGTTGGAATTCATCATAACAGGCCATAACACTCTTGCTACCTTGCCTCAAGTTGTACAATTTGCAAGTAGATCATATCTATACCTCTCTAGAACATACCTTGGTCTCATGAATACCTTCAACGCATACCATAGAGGGGGTTGTCCTCCATTCGACATATTTCCAAATCTCTTGACATAATCTCATCATGTATTGGCATACCCTTCAAAATGGGCTATGGCATAGCAACTGTTATTCTCTTCGATGATATCATTAACTTGGAAGATCCTTTCATAAGAGGAATCTTATGAGATATAAGGTTCGGGATCACTTTCTCCTTTGAAAGTTGGAAGACTAACCTTGATTGAATTGATACCCATATCTCGATCTCTATTACCTTGTTAGTTCCATTTATCATAACCTTGAGGTAGGTTTCCAAAGTTTCCTCTATGATTAGGTGCTGGACGAAATCTTCCTCCTCAATCTCGATAACCTCATTAATCCATTCGTATACTTCTCATTTCCTCTACCAACATGTCGGCTTCATTGAATGCTCCGATCTCCGCTTATTGTTCTTCCCTTTCTTCCTCATCTATTTGGATGGGTTGTTTTTTGTTAAGGGGTTCTTGTAATGAGAGAATTTGGTTAAGTAGAGGTTAGGGTATTTGGGTTTGAGATTCATCATGTTGTGTTTGGCTCAATTGAGGTTGGAGTTGTCGAACAGGCTTTAAGTTTTGTGGATATGTAGTAGCTTGAGTAACGGAATCATGTGCTTATATTGGTTGATTGATCATTTGGTAACGGTTTTCCAAGGAAATATGAACCGAAGGATTTGGAGCATGCCCACTAGTTGAAGCATGGAAGTGTTGAGGCATGGATATGGATGTGTTTTGTCAACCTTCCATGATATCCACTCTTCCACCAATGAGGTATACACTCCTTCAAGAGAATCCACCTTAAGATCAAGTAAATTTATCTTGGCGTCCATAGAATCAATTTTATGATTGGGAGTTTCAATGGCCACTAAGATAGCATTATTTGAGTGGTTATCCATGGTTTTCAAAGTTTTTCCTTCCATAGCCATTGTACCTATAAAGAAAGACACTCACAAAAACAAAAAAAAATACATTAGTGTTAAAGAAATTAACCTCACAAACTATTCACACCTTTGTTTACCTCACACTTGGATCACAAAGGTTGAAAGATGGTTTATACTTCGCGTGGTAATCGAGGTGTCAAGTTCTACTCTTGGTCGGATTGGATTCTTGTTTGATGGACTCAAATAAAGATGTAAGCACTTGGATCAAGAATTAACAATGGTATTAAAAAGGAGAAAAGCTTGAAAGAAATGGGACGATGAATGAAATAGGACTCAAGAACTAATAAATCAATTTAGTAGATGAATTACTAGTTGATGAAAAGTTTAAGATTCAAATAAGGTATTAAAGAATCAAGAAATTGAAACTATGAATCAAACCTTGAGTAATGGAGTTTTTAAAGTATTGAAATAAGTTTCGAGACTTGAATTTGTGTTGGAAAAGCGTTGATATTCATTTGTGCACTTAAATTGGTGTTGTTGGAGTTGATCCACATCAAAAGGGAGTGATGTGCATTAGGGCAGCCTGCTCCAGCAGATGGAACACTAGTGCAAGGGACCTTAGGCACAGATGGGGAGCAAGTGGATGCAAAGGGTTGTTCGCTCACTGCCTTGGCTTACGTTTGGCCTGTGTCAGCAGGATGGGCGCACCTTGGATGTAGTAGAAGCCCCCTTCACTGGTTTGGCCTACGTTGGGTCTGTGGCAGTACCCAAAATGCAGGTCAGGCACACCTTGACCGAAAATCAGCTTTCAAAGCACTCTTAAACTTCAATGGCCCCCCCCCTTTTGTCCTCTCTTTGGAATATTCCTTTGAATCATCAAAAAGGTCCTCGTACAAACACTTTTGTGCACCTTTTTCTTCACTTTTGAGGATCAAACAACCACCTTTTTCCAATAATTCCTCTTGAAGATTTGAATTTCTCTACGAACACTCAAGAACACCAAAATTTCAAAAATCTCTATCTCTTAAGCTGTTGATCAGAATGCGACAAAATATTGAACCAAGGTTAATTTCGACCTTTTAAACTCATTCCAAATGTCATTTTGCCCAAATTCTTCACCAAAAACTTCATATCTTGCAACCAATTTCGAAATCGTCACTTCAGTTTAAAGATCTTCAAACCCAAGCTTCCAATGATAGTATAAGGCTCAATTTTACTTTGATTTAGCTCTAATTTGATATATGGACTCTAATAGTGTTTGAGAATGCAAATCTAACACTAGAAACGCAAGGGGAAAAAACAAATAAAAAAAACTCAAAATTTGACCTAAGACCTAAAACGTGAATAGTAACCTTTTTTTTTAGATGACTAGACCCAAGATTGACTTTGTAGGAATGAAATCTAGCTCGACTCTAATACCAACTGATACAGAATCAAAATACAAAAAATAACGATGATAAGAAAAATTAAAGATAATCGACAAGATAGATAATTAGACACAAGAAAAGAAGTAACTAAGAAAAAAAGAGTATGTCAAACTCTAATACCCTTAATTACAATCTAATCGAACACCTAATTCCTACAGTGACTAAGAGGGAGATGAACGCCCTCTAAAATAATGTTTCTAAACCAAAGTTCAACAAAAGTTGTCCAATACTCTCACTCAATGGAGTAACATTCATCAATTCTTTAATTATCAAGCAGAACTAAGAGAATGAACTAGCCTCAAAAGTATTTATAGTTTAGGCTAATTATTACAATTTTAGGGTACAAAAGTGACCCAATTTCAAGAAAAAGCCCAGTAGGGGCTGTTTTGATCCGCTCTTGAAATGCTAGAGTGGATCAAAAATGGATCCAAAACCCCTTAGGTGCAATTCCTTTCCAAGGGGATTTCTAGCCTTGCTGTTTCTTCGCTTGCCTCTTCCAATGATACTTATACCAATGTGAGTGAGATCCTCAACAAATAATACCCTCTTAATGATAAGGAGGCTTCTTTAAGTACCTTTCACTTCATGAACAATCCTTGGATCCTTTGAACCTCCCGGGCTTGACCTCTAGTGAATGGCTTGGATCTAATCCAGATTGTATCAGTCCCGGAGAATATGCTTCTCAAAATTTTCTACCGGGCTCTAGATCAACTCAACCAAACCATGGTAGATAATTCAGTGGGAGGTTGTCTTGTGAAATTGACTTATCTTGAAGCTACAAACTTTCTTGAGAAAGTTAACAAGCAAAACTAAGGGTGGAATACCCATGAGGTCGAGGTAATAAAAGGATCCCCTACTACCTCATTTGTTGATAAAGATCAAAGTAAGAGAGATGAAGAGAGGGAGGAAAACATTGAAAACATGATGACATAATTGGAGCTTTTAACGAAACATGTGATGGGTACACCCACAAAATTAGTGAAAGTCATGGCATCTAATATCTATGATGATGAAGAGGCCAAGAGGCTTGATGAAGATATTCGGTATTTGGATAACTATTTGAGGGGTTCCCGACTGGCCTATCAAGGGCAAGGTGGGAGCCAAGGCTGGATAGATCATGATTGTGACCGTGATTGGAGGTACAAATACTGAGAGTATGCCCCCTCATGACAGGGAAAAGAACAAAGATACAAATCTAGCTGAACCCAATAAATACAAAATCAAAGATGTCTTGGCAAGAATTTTGATGAAAGTGGAGGGAACGGACAAAAAGGTCCATGAATTAAAAGGAGTTTTTCACAAATCAACCAAACAGTTGTGTCCCACTTTGCTTCTATTAAGCAACTGGAAATGCAAATAGGTCAAATCTCCTCTCAACTAAATTCTAGACCAAAGGGGGGCCTCTCTAGCGACACTATTGTAAACACAAAAAATGATGCTCAACTGTTAGCAATAGTCACTAGGAGTGGCAAAAATCTCAGGGATCATTTGAAGGAAGTTGAATAAAGTTGAGGGAGAAAGTGTGGGTGAAAAAGAGCCCAACATTGAGCACATGAATATGAAGAAAAAAGTTATAGTTAATCCAAAAGAAGAAACTCCAAAATCTCAAGGAGAAGGGGATGAAAAAGAACCAATGGAAATTTATGAAAAGGTGGTCAAAAATAAGGAGCCACGAAGCGATACATTGCCCATTATACAAATACCTCATCCATTTCCACAAAGGCTTAAGAGAAAATAGGAGAATAAAAAGCTCAACAAATTCATGGATAAACTTATCAACCTCTCTATCAATATCTCATTACTCTAGGCTATCCAATAGATTCTGGGATGGGCAAAGCTTATGAAAAAATTGATGTCGAAGAAGAATCTTGTTGAAGGTGATGCCGTTGAAGTCACCCATGGGTGTTGCTCTATCATGTGTATCCCAATAGTGGAAAAAAGAAGGACCTCAAGCCTTTTATAATTCCATTCATTATCTAACATATAAGTTTGAAAGAGATTTATGTGACCTTGGTGAGAGTATTAATCTCATGCCCTTTGCAATATATTGGATGGTTGGATTAAGTAACCCTACTCCAAAATTGATGAGACTTTTGATGGCAGATCGGTCAATTAAGAAACCGGTTGGTGTTTTGTTTGATGTGTTGGTGAAAGTTAATAGATTCATCCTTTCAATGGATTTTGAGGTTCTAGATTGTGAGATGGATCATGAGTTGCCTATTAACCTTGGTCGACCTATCCTTACTACTGGAAGAGCCATTATCAGTTTAGAGCTTGGGGAAATGAGGGTGAGTTCATGATGGCAAAGTATCCTTCTGGGTATATAAAATGAAGAAACAACCCATGGAGCTTCAAGTGGTGCCAGTTATAGATGTTGAATATAAGAAAGAGACTAAGGGGTCCCTTGAGGATCCAACTTGAAAAAGATGAAGGACGTCATGTCGTGATGATAACTAAGGCGCTATGTGGGAGGCAACCCACAAATGCTATAAAAGTGGATTGTATACTTTGTTCTTAATTTAGTAGTGTATATTTTAATTTTATCAATTAATATGTGCATTTGTGGCACTTTGGAGTGTTTTTAACTGAGTTGAGAAGAGGAAGGGTAAAATTTTTACATGTTGGACTGAACAGGGGAAAGTGCATCAAAATGGAGTAATAAGCTGAACAGAGGAAAATAGAGGTGCAAAAATGCCCTCAATTACCGCGATCGCAGTTCCCGTACCTCCGCGATCGCGGTCACTACTTGTTTATGATTGCAAACCTTGGAACGCGATTGTGGTCAAGTCTATTTAAATGACCATCTGAATGCCCCATTTCCCTCTACTCTCTTGTCAACTTTTCTCTCAAATTGTACCCACTCCTGGTCATATTTTAGACATCTAAAGGCATCTTAGCATCCCTCTTTGCATCATTACTCTAGTAAGTGCTTTAATTTCGTGCTTTGATTATTATTAGTAGGTCATAGAATGTATGTTTTGAGGAAGCCCTAAAACTGTGCTTTTCCTTTCTAAATCTTTGTTGAATCGTACCTATGTGGTGGTTAGTTGTTTGAAATGGTGTGCACACCTATGGGGAAGTTGTGAGTACCCAAATTTTGTTCAAAATTGAGACAAATATGGTGTGCACACCAAGTGCTCGATCAAATGCCCAAACAAACTCATAACTAGTTGTTGTCATATTCTAAGGGTATGATCTAGTGTCTTTTAACTTGTTCAATGATGTTGATGTTAAATCTTATGTTGGAACATGTTTTGGCTAAGAATTTGGAAATTTTGCATTGTTAAAAATCTTGCCTCAGATACCACAAGAGCAGTGACAGGATCGCGATTGCAGCAACGCAATCGCGATACAGTTACCCACGGTCAACATATCTGAGGCTAATTTCCAACATGGACCAAAAATCCTGCAATTCTAATTCTTGTCCAAAAACCCACCAAGTAACCATCTCATGAGCTTAATTGGACAACATGGCATAGTTTATGCATGAAAAGTTTAATGATGAGTATTGTTGTGTTGCTCTTATGTTTTTTAGATTTACATCATGAGAGATTACGATCATGTTCATTTCATGGATCTTGAGTTTCATCACCAATACTATGATGAGCTTTCAAGGACAAAGCTACTTTCGGAGAGGGCATATGTTTGGATAAAGAGTCGAAAAAACTTCTGGCATTTTATGACATACTTGTGGCCACTAGATGGAGATATTTTTCCTCAAATCTTTGTTGTCCAAATGAGCAGTGGATACTAGAATTCTACGCTAATCTTAGCATGGTATCTTTCTCAGACCCAGTTATCAAGATTTGAGAAAAGGTGGTGAACTTTGGTGCTGAAGATATAAATGACATATATGGGCTCCCGAATGCATACATGGATCAATTTGAGGCCAAAGGGTGTGAACCGATGAATTGGTTAGCGAAAAAGCTATGTCCAGGAAAGGAGGTCCCTTAGGCAGCTACCAAGAGGAACATCTCTATAAATGACTTCACTGTCGAGGCCTGGATTTGGTTGACTGTCATTTGTAGCCAGGTCTCCCCTTGCCCCTACATGACAATAGTTCTAGATTTATGGTCCCGGATGGCTGCTTGCATACTATACGGCATTTCTATGAATTTTGGTTGACTTTTGGTCTCTGATATAAAGTTCTTCAAGAACCATGTTGGTATGCATCTCTTTTTCCCTTCTCTTATCACTAAGTTACATAGGATAGCCGAGGTTGTGGATTACCCTGGAGATACTTGGGTATTCCCTAGCACCCTCATTTACTCTCTCAAAATTTAGGGTAAGGGTGTACTAGGAAAAAGCAAGAAGAGAAAGATCGACTTGGTTAAGTCGACATGTAAGGAGCCAAAGTCTTGCAGGCCATCCATATCCATCTCTTTTGAGGAGATCCGTGTTCATTTGTGAGTGATTAGGGATATTATATAGGGATTACTACTAGGGCTGGAGAGCCTTCCACCATCGATCACTCATATGTGTCCCGATCTGTTTATGAGAAGTATTTGGAGGACCAGAGGATATAGGGATCCATCATTGTTGGGATTAAGAGGGCATATTCATCCTTGGTAGAGTCTCACAGAGAGATCTGGGTTTCACATGAGAAGATGGTGAAAAGAAATAATCAGAGTGATAAGTTCTTTAGAAAGATGTGGAAGGGGGTAAAGGGCCTATGTAAGGTCTTAAAACCCTAAGACAGATTACCTTTTTCAAGAGTGGAGAGTGATGATGCGACCCCAGCTGAGTGGTTCGGTCCTGAGGATGCTGGAGATGATGTAGATTCTAGTGAGAGCATCTTTTGATGCGGTTTAAGGGAGCACCCTTATCTCTTTTATGCTTTATTACTTATGCAGTGAGGACACTGCAAGTTTCTTAGTTAAGGATGTCTGTCTCCATATTATTTTTCATTTGAGCCTGTATTATTTAGATATTTTGAAGTTATTTTTGATGATTTTCATTTTCATTTTGGGTTGTAATTTTTGGGCACTCTGATGGTGCCTACATTTCATGGATTAATTGCTTATTTTGTTTTGTTTTCTTTATTTATCTTTCTCTTAATTGTGATGATATCCGACGGGCATTTCCCTATGATATATTGACTGATGATATTCTTAAGGCAAAATCATCGTGATTGGGTTTTTAGCCATGGATGTAGGGGAAGTCTGAGTACTCATAGAATCGAAGCTATAGATATAGGGGTAGTTTGAGTACCTGTAGAATTTTGGATTTGGGATCGCATTTATACCTATGGCAAAGTCTGAGTAGCCATATGGTTTGCCCGTATGAAAGTTAAAATATGAGACGTCGGTTTGGTTTGGTTTCATAATAGCAAATTATGCATGGTGCAAGTGCAAAGTAAACACCCCAGTAAGCATTTTTTTCTAACTCTCATGCATAATTATACTCCTAGAACTTGCCCCATCAGTCTCTCAAGTCTATTTTTTATCATGCTTGGTTGGTGAGATGATTCTAGTACATCTTTGTTAACATAGGAACCTACTTTATCCTAAATATCCTACCCATGCTTAGGATAGTACCCTTAGTCACCCAATTCGAGCCTTCAAGCCTTCCTCAACCATATTACAAGCCTTGATCTATTTATAGTTTTCCCTCTCAGGAACTCTACCCTTCTTGAACATGAAAAAAAAAGAAAATTGAGGTTAAATGCCTAAGTTAGGGGTAGTAAGTTTGTAAGAGATGATCTTGGGCCAAGGTAATTGTAAGTGGATGCCTATTATCTAAGCAATGAAAAAGTGAAAAAGAAAGGAGTGATGAAAAGAAGGATAAGGCATAGATTGCAAAAGAACTAAGCGAATGAATAATGCCTTGAAAAAGTTGGGTAAATCAATGTAGCAAAAATAGGTATGTGTAAAGTGTGAAAACAAAAGTAGTGGTCCTTGGTCAAAAGTTGGATGGAATAGTGTGATGAAGATGTTCAAGGAGGGTATAGACACTTTGTTCCTAAATAATATCCTACCCTTCCCCGAACCGACGTTACAAACTCAAAAAGCCCTTCGAGATCTCCAACCAAGTGTATTCATTATATTGGCTAGTAAAAATAAGGGCAAGCCTATGGTATGGCACTTGTTAGCATCGAGAGTCTTTATGTGAGAAAGAGTTTGACATTTAAATCCCTTCTGCATATTAAATAATTTGGTGTGTGGGATTTCCTTCTTGTGAGGAGGCATGTGAACAAATTGAGGTAGGTGATATTGCCATCTTCCAAAAAATAAGGCAAAAAGAGTATAGTGGAGTTGAAGTCAATAGAGACTAACTACTAGAGTGTTAGTGATTGTTTAATTTTTGCTCTTTAAAGTCCGTTGCATCTTTGAGATTGTGTTTCATATTGAAGGGTGTCGTGAGAATAGCTTTGCCCATGTTTAAAAAGTTATTTGTGGAAGAAATCAAGAGTGAAGATATTGTGATCATTGGGTTGAATAAATGGGCTTAAATTTGCATTGTCTCATTGAGTAAGAGGTAGTGTTACTTGAGTACAAGAAAAGGTTAAAGTTGGGGGTATTGATGAGTGGTGAATTTACCACTCATTTACATCAAAATTCGTGCATACTATTATGATTTGAAGGTATGAATGAGACAAGTTTGTTAGTTGAATGTACTAATTTCTACATTTTGTAGGTACACAAGTGATGAGATAAAAAGATGTGTATTTGAGATGAAGAGGAATCAAAAAGAGAAGGAAAGTGCAAAGTTGAAGACCCTGCATGTAATCAGGCTTAGTTACCGCGATTGCTATCTAAGGGCCACAATCGTCGCCAGTTAATATTGCTCATCCTCCATGACCATGAGGATCTAACCGCGGTTGTGATAGCCGCGATTGCAAACAAGTTACAGCGATCGCGGCCTGGCGGGTTTATGCCCAAGGGCAGTTCTATCATTGTACACAGCTACCCCCAAATCCCTTGTAATGCTAAAACCCTTTCCCATTTGAGATATCATACTTTGAACAATTGAACTTTGGCAACTTTGTAACACTACTATTTGGGAAACTCTTGTATTTGAATTTTCTAAGTTGAGTTAGTGAAATTGTAGTGTAATTTGAAGAATCTTCTTATCCTCCATTATTATGGATGTTTTGAATGAATCTTATGGTATATTTCTTCCTCTTTACATCATGAGTAGCTAAATTTCCTTGTCTTAGGATTATATTGAATTAAGGTACAATTATGTGTGGGATATGATGTATTTGTGTAGATTCTAGTTTGTTGATGATGGGTTCCAGTATTGCCTGTTTGAATTAGTTAGGATTTATGGGTGAAACCCCCAAATGCCCAAACTAGATTTGTGGGTTAAAACCCCAAATTCTTGAAAGCTCACATCATCCTTGAAAGAGGAATGTAAGTGAACTTTTGGAACCCATATCATCATTGAAAGAGGGGTATGGGTGGGAAAGAAATAGTGGACAGTAACGGATGTAGTTTGATATCTTTTCACCATCTTACAAATAAAGGTGAGTATAGAGTTAGCTATGTCTTGGGAATCTTCTTAGAAATAGGGATCCTAATTTAGGTATTAGGTGGTTTTAATTGACACAGTCATTAGGTACTCGAAAGGGTCAATGAGTGATATTCTTGAGGCTTTGTTAACAAACTAGCCTCAAGGACCTTCAACCAAGCCTACCATATCGTTAATGACTAGAATTTGCTTCAAATCATCATGCACCCATGCTTAACTTGACCTTAGGTAGACCTAATCCCAAGATCCTTCTTATCTTGAATTTTCAACCATATTTGTCACCTTTAGTTTGGTAACTTGAATGTACATTGATCAACCTTTGTTCCAAATCAACCCCCTATTTAAAATCATGTATTTTACTTTGTTTACATTACGCGTATCTTTTTAGTAACTATTAACACCCATAGGACTAGAAAGATAATTTCTCTCCTCGTGGATTCGACCTCAACATAAGTTAATCTATTAACAAGGATTATCCTCTACCAATTTAAATGATATTGGTGGGGGTTAACCAGCTGGCCACTTAAATGACTTCCTCTTAAGTGAACTTTGGTCTCTTAAGCGAATGCACTAACTAAAAATTGGAAAAATTCAAAGTTTCCACTGATGCCTCGAGATTAATTTGGAATCCCATGAATGCAAATGAACTATGCTACCCTATCAAATTTGACATTCAAGACTCAATGGTGCTGTCGAATTTTTTAGCAGGGGTGATTTCGATTAAAAATGGGCCCCACACCTAATGGCCACTTTAACCAAATCTCACAAGTGGGTTCTTTCAAACACCTCACAAGTGTATCAACTTTACCAATCCACTGCTTCAATTAACGTCCTTATTTCTAAGATGAGGCTATTAAATGATCTAACTAAAGTTATTATTCACAGTTGTTCCTCACCCATATCCGCTCTTTAAAGGATGATATGGGTTCAAGGGTCCTTGGGTTTTGCAACCCTCAATTCTAAATTAAAGATGGAACAAAAGTATAACCTATCACAAATAACTAATTAATTTGACAAATATTCAACACCCATGCATTAATCACCACCTAATCAAGAATAACCCCAAAAGACTAATTTAGCTATTGATGAAAATAAAGAGAAGATATATACCAACATTATCATTTAATTCATCCATATAAAGCAAAATAAATATAATCTCCAGGCTTTAAATTCAATCAAAATGTCAAAATTTATCTTGGAAACACACATACAAATTATTTTTACTCAATAACAGTGTATTTTTCTCTCATAACTCAAAAATAGGATGCTAGTAATATGAAGTGTTCTTTCTTTTCTATCTTGGAATTGAGCGTAGTAAAATTCTATCATTGCCCTTTCAAAATATCCCCACGATCGTAATTACATCCCCATGTTTCTATAATGACACTCGCGATCACGGGGCATTAGCACACGATTGCAGTACTTCTACCTTCTAGGAACTATTGCGATCGCGACCCTTAAAGTACGATATCAGCACCTGAGGGTCCTATTCTAGGCATGTTTTTAGAATTTATTCCTTATTGATCACTTTCCAACTTTGCCTTTGCTCTTTTCATATCAGATTTCCCTTGTAAGATCATAAAAACTAGAGATTAGTGAATTTTATAGAGAGTTAGTCTTATATATTCAATTAACTCACCATAGTGTATAGGAAATGAGATACAAATGAGTGGAAAATTTGTCACTCATCAGCACCCCCAACTTAAAGACTTTATTTGTCCTTAAGCAACACTACTTCACATTCACTGAGACTAGTTAACTTTGAATATCACACTATTCTAACACATGGCCACCATAATTTTGAACTTGATTAGCACTAACAATTAGTCAACAAACTTGAGAAGCACAAACTTAAACCCCCCCAAATCAACTCAAAGGTGCAAATAAATTTCAAGAATTATCAATAAACAATAACCAATTCACAAAAAGTAATTCTCCATTAATATCAAATCAAATATGTTCCTTTTCCTTGCTTTTGGAAGATTTCAACTTCACCAATCTATGTTAATCTACTTAACTCCTCCTGATAGGAAGTCCCAAAACACCAAATTTTCAACATACAATAATGGATAACTGTGTAAGAACCCACACTCACAAAGAACTTCTAAGTGCACATAAGTATCATACCATATGATTGCCCTTATTTTGGATATTTACTAACTCAAAAAAACTTAGTTGGAGATCCCAAAGGACTTTTTAAAGCTTTTAATGTAGGCTCGGGGAAGTATAAGATAAGCATTTGGGATAAAAGTGATTACATCCTCCTTTAACTCCACATAACACTAATTTCATCAAACTTGGATCATTTGGCCACTCCATTCATTTTTAAATCACACATGTGCCTACCTTTGTCACTTTAGATCGCCCATCTTTAAAAGCATTCTCCTTTCATTTCTTTTCTTATTGCAACCACATGCTTTTTCTTTCTTTTATTGCTTCCTTTTTTTTTCCATCATTGATTTTCTTATAGCACTCGTTTGCAAGGTTGTGGCACAAGATTACCTCTTCCAAGATCCACCACCCCAACTTAGACTTTTAGCCTCAAGTTGTTATTTTTAAGTTCAATAAGGGTAGGGTTCCAAGGAGAAATAAATTATAAATAGTTTGAAGAACCTTGGGTTTTGGGACCCTTAGAAAATTTGCTAGATTTTTATTTTCTAAACAAGATACGACTAGGGGGTACAGGTTGTATACTGGGGTACGGTTGGTAAGTCTTTTTCATACACTAACCAGTGTTAGTTGGTGGGTTAGATTGGTTTCTGGAATGGATACGACTTGTGTTGGTACAAGTCGTATGGTGATTGATTGGTCGTATAGTTGGGTTTTCCTCAATTTAATCTGAGACTTAGTAAAGTAACTTGGATCTGAGTATGAGTGGCTCACCATGGGTTGTGATATAGGGTATGAGTCGTATTGTCCAACTCATATATTGGACAGTGTCAACTCCTCTTAGTTCTGTTATGGGTATAGGTTAAGGGTACTAGTCATATTATTGGATATGGTTTGTCTTGCATGGTCGTATATTGACCATTGGGGGGTCTAAGGTAGGTCTAGGGTATGAGTGATGGGTACCACTCGTATTAAAGGGTACGACTAGTATAGTGCATCCGTACCAACCTGTGGGGATTTTATGCAGTTAAGTTGGGGGTAATCTGGACATTTCTCCTCTTAACCCATTATGACCCAATGACTTATGTCACACTTGAGAGGTTATTTTCCCTATTATTCTAATCTAAAATACTTATAAACACTTTTTAATTCTCTCTGAGGCTCTTGGGTAAAAGAAGGCTAGGGTTTTATCTAGAGGAGCAATTTGGGGCTTGTTTGGGTGATTTCTCTCCATCATCTTCATAATCTAAGGTAAGATGCTTCTCCCTCAGAGTTAGTTCCAACTAAAGGCATGATTTATACAATGTTTTCATGGCATGATTTTGTATGGTTTTGGGGTTTTCAAATATATGCTAGGGTTTTGGTATCAAAGTCTTGGTTATGGTTTTCCCATGTTTTAATTATGATTTTACATGCTTTAATGGTGGTTTGGACAATTGGTTGCATGGGAATGGTTAATTAGTAATTGGAATTGGTTTTGGAAACACTATGCCCTTAACATGTTTGATAAAATGCCTATTATAATTCTTTTACTATACTATTGGACATTTTATGGAACTAATGCATAGTATGGTTTGGTAATGAAACCCTAAATAGAATAAATGGTTTAGGTGGTTTGGAATGGTTAAATAAAATGGGTTTATGGTCATGGTTATTGTTAATTAAACTTACTTGTGGGGTTATGAGATTCCCCTAAGCAACTTAATAATGGAACACTTGCGGGGTACATGGGATTCCCCTAAGTTAACTTAATAATGTAAACCATAGGTACACGAGAATCCTTTTACATTAAAAGGTTGGCTAAGGACATTTCTTGTAAGCTATAGCCGGTATGACGATACCACTACTCATAGCCTTGGTTAATAATAATGGAATGATGGTTTCGTTGGTTGGAAATGGTTTTAATTGGGCAATAATAGCAAGGTGTGCTATCTAACCATGAAGGTACGAGTCTAACAGATAGACACTATAAACTCATATTTGCTGACCTAAGTGGTTGGTCATAGCAACCATATATTATACTAGGAGGTACATAGTAATCCTCTAAGTATATTGTACATATGTATCATGGAGAGGGAAGGGTACTCGGGAATCCCCTACTCTTATGGTATCTCTTGTTTGTGCGGCTACATACATCGGGTCCCATTAAGGGAGTTACACTAGACCTCTATGGCCCATGGGTAGATCTAGGATGGTTAAGCTACATTTACTCAGGTTAATAATTTAAAGGCATGTTAATCCTGGTTCTCTTTCCCTACATAGTTATATATGTATATATATATATGGTTTATATACATATGGTTGTTTTACTTGGTTTTACTAGATGGCATTATTTTATCCTTATCCTGAGTACTTTCTAGCATTCACCCGCTAACTCATTCTTGGGTGGCTTTCTCTCCATGCGATACAGGAATCGGTCATTCTACTCTTCAAGCTTAGCGATCAGATTTCAAGATCAGCTCAATTGGATTGAAGTGGTGAGCTTCTATACTCTGGAAGGCTCTATTTCATATCATGGACATCTTTATTTATTTTGGATACTTTATGGATATTGGTTTTGGCTATGGTTGGGGGCATATCCCAACTAGATATTGGTTTTCTTTTGGTTAGAGGCTTTTGTGGAACTACTATAGGTTGGTATGGGCGGGATCGATATTGGTGTCAGCCTTAGTATTGGGGCTGATATCATTGACTAAATTTCTCATTGTTCCATCCTCTTATATTATGTTATAGATAAGAACCTGGTTATTATTTTTGTTTTAGCTTATGGTTTTTGTTTGGTTATGGTTATTATTGGGTTTGGGATGGTTGGGCTTATTCGGGTCGGTCTCGATTATAAACCTATCCTAGAGTCTGGATTTATGCAATAACATGTTATCTTGTTATATGGTCAAAATCTATCCGACTCAAGTATTTACTGGACGGTTGGGTTGGGTATCAGGGATAGTCTCTGGTCTTGGTTAGACTTGAGATGCCCATTACGATAAGGCCCTTGGTCGGGTCATGTCAAGTTTGTATCAGAGCTTTAGGTTCATGGTTATTAGGAGTCCACAAAGTCGTGTCAAGTAGAGTCTCTTTTAAGGGTATGTAACGCACCATACTTATAAAGGAGGGGATACAGGGCATTTAGGAATTTTCACTTTCTTGGTATCCTATTTTTAATCTTGGAGTCTATGTCTTGGAATCTTCTCTAATCTTAGTTTATTCTCTTTTCAGATCATGCCTCAACGAGCTGAGATGTAAGAAAACTCCTCTTCCCATCCAAGGACAATGTTAAAGGGACACACACTACTTAGGGGATCCATACTGGATCTAGAGGTCCAGTCCTTGATATTTCTAGTATTCCATCGGTTTCTACTAGTCCTCTTCGGGGTGATGTGACTACTGTAGAATTTAGTCAATCGATTCATATTATTTCTCAGTTAGTTGTGGCTCAGGATGAGTGGGATGTATCTGGTGTTTCATTTATTGAGGCCACAAAGGTTGGCTAGTTTTTTAAAATAATCCTCCTACTTTTACTGGTGTAAAAGTGGAGGCGGATCCTCAGAGTTTCTTGGATGAAATGAGAAAATTTTCAGGATTATGCAGGCAATGAATGTGGAAGGGGTAAATTTTGTTGGTTACTAGCTTAAGAATGTAGCATACCAATGGTACAAGGAGTGGAATAGGGAGAGAGGTGATGTTGAGGAGTCAACTTTATGGGAGACTTTCTCTAATGCTTTTCTAGACCGCTTCTTTCCTCAGGAGTTGAGGGAAGCAAAGGTGGAGAAATTTGTTAATATGAAGCAGGGGAATGTCGTTCAAGGAATATGCCTTGAAATTTCATCGGTTGTCAAGGTATGCTCAAGAATTAGTGTCTAATATGAGGGCAATGATGAGAAAGTTCGCTTTTGGACTGTCTCGAGATTTGATCCTTGAAAGCAAGACTGTGTTGCTAATCTAGGATATAGATATGTCTAGGTTGGTAGTTCATATGCAATAGGTGGAGGAAGAAAAGAGGAAGCAGATTAAATTTTGGGAAAGGCAGGGTAAGAAGTTCAGGTCATCTGAATAGGGTGTTGCTCAACAGCAAAGTGGTTAGGATGGCGGTAAGTGGCCATAGAAGAATTGGGGGAGTTTTGGGTCATTTTCTACTGCTATTACTCCTTACCCAAATCCTTTGGGTTATAGGCGTCAGCAAGGTGGCGATAATTTCCAGGCACAGGGTGTCCAATATCAAGCAAGTGGGGCTCAGTCGGCCTCATCATACCCTCCTTGTCGGTTCTGTAGTAGGTTGCATAGGGATTTTTATGATGAAGGAAGGGATAGGTGTTTCAAGTATGGTTAGACAAGCCATATGCTTAGAAATTATCTAGTTGGTAAGGGTGCTTTGGGAGCAAGTAAGGCTCTGGTTGCTTCATCTTCTGCTCCCGCACCAAAAGGGTGTTGTTTCTGCATCTATTTTTGCTTCTAGTACCAATACAAGTCAGAATAGATTATATGCTCTTGAAACTCGACATGAATCTGAGGCATCACCTGATGTCGTGATTGGTACGTTACAGCTCTTTTCTCATGATGTGTATTGCTTGCTTGATCTGGGGTCCACTCTTTCTTTTGTGGCTGTGAATTTTGGTTTTGATCCTAAGACTATTTTGGAATTTTTTTTTGTTTCTACCCCCGACAAAATACTTTGTGATTGCTAAACAATTCTATAGGGTATGTGTCATATCTGTTGGTAGTAGGAAGACTTTGGTGGATTTTTTTAAACTTGATATGGTGGATTTTGATGTTATTTTGGGGATGGATTCGTTACACTCTTGTTACGCGTCCTTAGACTAACAAAACTGTAAGGTTGTCTTTAGGTTCCCAGGTGAACTGATTATTGAATCGGAGGGTGGTTCCCTAGCTCCTATGGGGAGGTTTATTTCTTATCTTAGAGCTCTGAGATTGATATCCAAAGGGTGTCTCTATTATCTGGTTTGAGTAAAAGATTCTAACTCGGTAGGTCCTTCGTTACTTTCGATTCTGGTGGTAAATGAGTTTCCTGAGGTATTTCTGGATGATCTCTCTTGTGTTCCTCCGGATAGGGAGATTAAGTTTGGTATTAATTTGGTTTCGGGCACTCATCCAATGTCTATTTCTCCTTATAGAATGGCTCTGGCTGAGTTGCGGGAACTCAAGGAGAAACATAAGGATCTTTTGGATAAGGGTTTCATTCATCCTAGTCCTCGTGGAGTGCACCGGCATTATTCGTGCACATGAAGAATGGTTATCTTCGGATAAGCATTGACTATCGATAATTAAATAAGGTGATGATTAAGAACAAGTATCCTCTCCCAGGGATAGATGACTTGTTTGATCAATTGCAGGGTGCCAAATTCTTTTCTAAGGTAGACCGTTGGTCTGGGTAGCATCAGCTTAAGATACGGGAGAAGGATATCCCTAAGATGATTTTTCGTACTCGGATGGTCACTTTGAGCTCCTGGTTATGTCATTTGGTTTGAGAAATACCCCGGCGTCATTTATGGATTTGATGAACAGGGATTTAGGCAGTTTCTGGATGTTTTTGTCATTGTGTTCATTGATGACATCTTGCTGTATTCTAAGAGTTAGGTGGATCATGTTAATCACCTCTGCGTGGTGTTGCAGACATTGAAAGAGCAACAGTTGTATGTCGAATTCTGCGAGTGTGAGTTTTGGTTGAACGCTGTGACTTTTATTTGTCATATTATTTCTTGTGAAGGGATCATAGTAGATCCACAAAAGGTGGTTGTGGTTAAAAGGTGGCCTAGACCCACGACTCCAACCGATATTTGGAGATTTTTGAGTTTGGTTGGTTATTATAGGCAGTTCATGGAAAGTTTCTCGATGATAGCTACTGCATTGACTAAGTTGACTCAGAAGAAGGAAAAGTTTTCTTAGTCGGATGCTTATGAGGGGAGTTTCAAGAAGCAGAAGAATAAGTTAACTTCAACTCCGATTTAAACATTACCTGAAGGTAACGTGGGGTTTGTTATATATTGTGATGTGTCCCGGGTAGGACTTAATGGCATATTGATGCCTCATAGGAAGGTGATTGACTATGCTTTCAGGCAGTTGAAGTTGCATGAGAAGAATTATCCTACTAATGATTTAGAACTTTTAGAGGTGGTTTTTTATTTGAAAATCTGGCGGCATTATTTATATGGAGTACACGTGAACATATTTTTTTTATCATAAGAGCCTATAGTTTGTGTTCACTCAGAAGGAGCTAAATCTCAGGTAGGGGGGATGGTTGGAGATTCTTAAGGACTAAGATATAAGTCTTCACTACCACCCAGGTAAAGCTAACATAGTTTTTTATGCTCTTAGCAGGTTATCCATGGGGAGTTTGGCTCATGTGGAAAAAGAGAAGTGGGAATTGGTGAAGGATATTCACCGCTTGGCTAATCTTAGAGCTCATCTCTTGGACTTCAATGATAGTGGTGTGATGGTACAGAAAGTGGTTCGATCGTATTTTGGTACAGAGATCAAGGAGAATCAAATTCTAGATCCTATCTTGATGAAAATCAAGAGTGATTTTGGTGGGAAAAGGTGATAGTATTCGAGATAATTGGTGATGGTAACTTAAGGTACCAAGGGCGGTTATGTGTTCCTGATATCGATGGGTTGTGGCAGAGGGTTTTGGCTGAGGCACATAAATCAAACTATGTTGTTCCTCCCGTTTCGACAAAAATGTATCATGAACTCAAAGAGATGTATTGGTGGAGTGGTATGAAGAGGGATGTGGATAATTTTTTGGTCAAATGTGTGGTGTTCTAATAAGTCAAAGTTGAGCACATGAAGCCTAGTAGGTTGTATTAGGAAATGGAGCTTCCAGAATAGAAATGGGAGGTAATTAATATGGATTTTGTTACCGGTATTCCTCAATCTCAGAATTAATTTGATTCGATTTGGGTCATCGTGGATAGGATGACCAAGTCTGCTCACTTCTTACCGGTGTGGACTAACTTTTTGATAGAGGACTATGTAAGGTTGTACCTTAATGAGATTGTTAAGCTATATGGGGTACCTGTTTGGATTATCTCTGATCGTGGTATACAGTTTGCATCTCACTTCTGGAGGTCTTTTTAGAAGGGTTTAGAGGTCTTTTCAGAAGGGGTTGGGTACTAAGGTTAGTCTGAGTACTGCTTTTCATCCGCAGATAAATGGGCAAGTAGAGAGGACTATTCAAACATTGGAGGACATGTTTTGTGCATGTGTTATTGATTATGGAGGCAATTTGGTTGAGCATCTACCTTTGGTAGAGTTTGCTTACAACAATACCTATCATTCTAGTATTGGGATGGCCCCTTTTGAAGCATTGTATGGTAGGAGGTGTAGTGGGTGGTTCAATCATGGTGGGGAGAATATGTTCGGTCCGAATTTGGTTTATCAGGCTATGGAAAAGGTAAAGGTGATTCGGGATAGGCTTAAGGTTGCCCAAAGTCACCAAAATTCCTATGCGGATGTAAAGTGTAGAGACTTAGAGTTTGAGGTTGGGGATAAGGTGTTCTTAAAGGTATTTTCCATAAGGGAGTGATGCAATTTTGTAAAAAGGGGAAGCTCAGTCCCCGGTATGTTGGTCCTTATACGGTTTTGCGGAGGGTTGGTAATTGGTGTATGAATTAGAGTTGCCTTCTAATTTGAGCTCCATTCATCTGGTATTTCATGTCTCTATGTTGAGGAAGTGTCTCGGTGATCCTTCTTTGCTTGTTTCTTTAGAAGGTTTGGGTATCTCAGATTCTCTGTCTTATAAAGTGGTCCGCGGTTGAGATATTGGATCGACAGGTTTGTCAGTTACAGACCAAGGATGTAGCCTCGATTAAGGTTCTATGGAGGAACCATAAGATGGAAGAGGCTACATGGTAAGCGGAGGCCGACATAAAGTCCAAATATCCGCATTTGTTTTCTGCTCCGAATAATCATGCAAAAAGTATGTGTTCTTGTTCACATCTTTATTTTCTAACTTGGTTAAAGGTTGGATTGATATTTGATAATGCAAATGAATCATTCTTGTTTTTGACCTACCTTTTCCATCACTCGAGGACGAATGAGCCTAGTGGGGGAGACTAATATACCCTGGTTTTTGGGACCCTTAGAAAAATTCCAAAATTTCTGGTTTCTGGACAAGATACGACTGGGGGGTATAGGTCGGATGTTGGGTTACAGTTGGCAAGGCTTGGTCGTACACTGACCATTTTTGGTTGGTGGGTTGGATTGGTTTCTAGAATGGGTACGACTTGGATTGGTACGAGTCGTATGATGGTTGACGGGTCATATGGTTGGGTTTTCCTTCACTTAATCTGAGATGCCCATTACGACAAGGCTCTTGGTCGGGTGGTGTCATAGTTCGAGGCTTGTAACGTGGTTCCCAAAGAAAGGTCAATGGGCTCAAAATGGGTGACTAGGGATATCATTCACGTGCGGGTAGGTTTTTTAGGCTAAAGTTGTTTTCAACAATCAAAAGATGGCCTAAGATCGTTTCTCTAACAGCGCATAATCAATATTAGCTTTGACAGACCAATTGGGCAAGTTCTAGATGACACAAGTAACCAGAAGAATCATTCAACTAATGTTCACCACACATGGCATGCAAACTATTCCAGAAGGATCAATTGTATTTCCTACATAAGAACAAAAGGAGACATTTATCACATTACAACCAACTAAAAAATTTGGAGTCACAAAAAATGGCAAAGCGTTGTTAGAAGATCATTTAATTCAATTCCCTTGATTTTCACAAAAAAAATTGGATGGAGGGGGATGCTCATTTTGCACTTCACCACGCAAGATTAACAATCGGTAGCACCAAGCAAGCCACTGTACTTAGACTCATTATTGATGCCATGTCAATCCCAAATCATAATGCCACAAGTACTCAGACTTCCCCTGTATCTATGAATTCAACACCTCAACACGATGATTTCCCCTAAAGAATGTCATCACTCAATCTATCATAGGGAAAGGCTCATCCAACATCACTGTCAAAAAGGAAATAAAAATCTAAAAATGAAAAATGACTAATCCTTAGAATCACTAAAAAACATAGGTGATAAGGATGCCTAATATACAAACCAATTAGAATCACTAAAAAACATAGGCGATAAGGATGCCTAATATACAAACCAAAGCATAAAATTATCAAAATAATACAAATATCCCAAACATCCATAAAAATAAGAATTAAATCAACCAAATATTATAGACCAGATTAAAAATATAGAATGGACAAAAGGTCACCCCCCACTAAAAAAACTGCAGTGTCCTCATTTCATATCATGAAAGCATAAAAGAGTAAAAAGGGATCTCTGTAACTGTATCATGTTCTTCCATCACTCTCTATCTCCTCCTCAGTATCATTAGAATTTGGCTCCTCATCCTCAGACCACCTAGATGGAATATCATCATCTACATCTATTCTTGGAGAGGGAAGTCTCTCTCTTGGTTTCAAGACTTTCCATAATCCCTTCACCCTTTTCCATATCTGGGAGAAAAACTTGTTTCGCTTCTTTTCCCTTCTCTTTATTTTAGCATGAGATTTCTCAACTTTTTATGTGATTAGGCCAAAGATGTGTAGGCCTGCTCCAGCTTGGATATGGTGTCTCCTTGCACTTTTTGGTCATTTAGGATCCGGTCATAGTTACTTTGAGAGAAATAAGAGAAGAAACATATGGAAGACTCACCTGTCCTTATAGGTAATTTGGATACCACAGCCTGGACTATCCGTATCTAAATAGATAGCTCTTCGAATAGACCTACTGATGCTGGCCTATAAGAATCGAGATCATCATCCTTCGACTTACCAAAATTAATTTTTCTCTTCTTGGTTTTTGAAGTTGCGCCTTCACCATGCATCTTCAATAGATAAATCGGTGTCTTTAGGGATATACAGTTATCCCTAAAATATTTCTCAACTTTGACCCTCTTGTATAGTTCAATGTTCAGAGATGGAAACATTAGCATGTGACTGCCTCGATTCTTGTAATTCCTGAACTCCATAATGACAAAGAGGACAACATTCAAAGAAATGTTGTACAAGATGAAAGCTACCATCTAGGCCTGCATGACAGGGATGTTTGTCATGTTTGTGCTCGAGGATACATGGCTACAGATAATTGTCAACCAAATTTGTTCTTCAGTCGAGAACTCATTCAAGATGATCCCTATTTTTGTAAAGGCCCATGGGACTTCTCTTCTCGGGTACAACTGCGAGGCTAACCAACTCCCTAGGCATAATATTTTACCTCAACCTTCCTTGGGTCGGCATCCAACAACACATATAGGGTGTTGATCACCTATGATCCAAAGTTTACAACCTTTCCCCAAATCCACCTTGGTTGGATAGACCTACGGCTTTGAGGCTTGCATAAAACTCCCAAACCCATTATTCATTAGCTTTGCATGGCTCTGGGGAAAAACATCTCCAGCCCATTGCCTGCAATCTTTTATAGAAGGCTACGAGTTTCTTGGGAACTTGCTCTAATAAAATGCCCCGCTCAAAGAGTAGTTTCTTTCTGGCCAGCTTTTATTGTATATGGTATGATAGTCGGTTGTGAAAAAGAGGGTTGGGTGACATACTAAGATTTTTTTAGACCTGAAAATAATACACATGCATTAACCATCAAGATCATCATGTGAAAACAATGCTATCTGATTGAGTGTAGATAAATAAATGGCTCTAGGATCATATTAGGGCTTAAAAATAGAAATACAGGATTTTGGGAAAACCTTCAAACAGGCCTCAGATGTTGCAATCACACTCTACTAAGTCACAATTACGATATTTGAAGGATCTGCAAATAGGCTCCAGGTGTTGCAATCGTGATCAGTTGGGTCACAATCGCGACAACTGAGGACCCTATTAGGTAGGTCTCACGTACTATGATTGTGAATAGTTGAGTCGCGATTGCGACACCTGAGACTTCATTGTCCCTAGGTCTTCCAATACAAAATATGCAATTTTCTTAAATAATCAACTTCATTCAATATGCATAACATAAAGAATATGAACCACACTTCATAAATACTCAAGTGTGCCCTTTAAATCATAGAAAAACTATCAAAAAATTCATTTAGGAATTTTACCAAACACTTGTGTATACCTCAAATTATCACTTGTTAAGAATCACAATTGGGTACTCAAGACTTCCCCATTAATTCGCATAACAACAACAATATCAACCTCATAAGTTAACATCAATTTACCCACTGATTAAGCTAAGAAACCATAAACCTAAGTTTAGGCCCTAAGCATGCTTCTAAGGATCAAATTTAATTGTTAAAGAGGAGATTCGAAAGACATACCTAATATTTGGATGCAAATAAGGATGATTATCACTTTCAAAACTATTTGGAATGATACAATTTAATGGATTTTTAGTATTTAAAAAGGGTCGTGTAGTGGAACTATTTTGGAGATAGTTTTTTTTTTATAACTATTGTAATCACGATCGCGATCATCCTTGGTGATTACGATACCTGAGACTATGTTGGGAAGACCTGATCCTTTAGATCGTGATCACGTCTAGTGTCACGGTCGTGATAACTAAGAACAATTTCAGTTCCCCTATTTTTCAGCTAGGACATCTCCAAACTCAATTCCACTCCACTTTTTGTCTAATCACCTGTTCAAATCGCCTTCTAAGTTCAAATATTTTGTGGACTAACCAAAAACAAAAATCCTAACCTATTCTAACAACTAAAATTAAAAGGATACAGGCCAAATTTATGGCAATGATGGGTTGCCTCCTATCTAGTACTTGATTTAACATCATGGCACGATGTCCACTTAGGATTAATTTGGCTCTTTGACTTGAAGCAACCGTAGATTCACTTCTATAGAATTGGTCACTTCCTCATCCACCGCATCAATTACCGATACCACTTGCAACTCTATCATTTTCTTCTTAGTCTTGCACACACTAAAGAAAACCTCTTCATTGTTTACCCAAAACTTTATCTCTCCATATTACATATCAACAAGGGCTCTTTCGGTGGATAAGAATGGCCTAACAAGAATGATTTGTATATCATGATAAATTTCATGATAGAGAATGAAAAAATCTATCAAAAGGATAAACCAGTCAACCTTTACCAACACATCATATAACACGCCCATGGGCTTCTTGATTGAATGGTCGGCCATTAAAATCCTCATGGTGAAAGGTGTAGGAGAACCCAATCCCAACTTTTGAATCATGGAATATTACATCAAGTTAATACTTGCTCCAAGATCACACAATGCCTTTCATAACTTGTACACCCTGATAGTGCAAGGAATTGTGAATGCACCTGAGTCTTCTTTCTTCACCGCCATAGTGTTTGACATTATAGGATTATAACTATGAGTTACCTTGATAGTTAAATAGTCCACAAGTCACTTCTTTGAGACTAAGTTCTTCATGAATTTAGCATACCCTGGTATATCTTGAAGAGTTTCTATCAGTGGAATGTTTATCGACAAGTTGATAAATTTCTCAAGAAACTTCTTGAACTTGGTATTCTCTTATTTATTATGAAGCCTTTGTTGGAATGGTGAGGGAATCTTGGTTTATGGAAATGGGAAAATTGGAGGTTCATTCACTTTTGGTGTATCACCGTTGATTACTTTAGGAGTTTCCTTATTTTCCCCCATTTTCTTCAACTACAATTAGTTTCTTGACTATCATTTCATTGGACTTTGGAGCATCATCATTTGGATCTTCTAGCCTTTTCATCTTTGCATTTGCATGTTCATCATGTGTCTTTTCATTGGGACTTTCATCCATCTCAAACACTTCCTCACCAAGGTTTTGGACACTTCTAGTGAAGGAGGCCATAACACGAGCGTCGTTCTTGGGGTAAACCACTGTGTCACTAGGTAGACCTCCTTTTGGACTAGCATTGAGTTCAGTTGAGATTTGGCCTAATTTTGTTTCAATTTCTTGATAGAGGTATAATTGGATATCATAGTTTGGTTTAGTTGAGAGAAGTCTCTTCTCATATCCCTCACCATTTTGTCGATCCCTTCTATACGCATTAGAATCTAAGCTAAGACAACTTTATTCTAGAATTTTCCCAGATAAATGGAGTTCAAAACCTTCTCCTGGGGCCTATCATGAGGGGGTATGTACAAATCATTGTAATTCTCTTTGTCTCTCTATTCTAGATCTCTATCATATTTTTTATCTCTCTAATCTTGATCTCGGTCTTGATCCTTCCAACCTTGATTCCCACCTTTCCTTTTATAGGTATGGTAGGAACACCCTAAATGGTTCAAGAAGAACCGAATCTCCTTATCAACCATCTACACTTCTTCATTATAAGCCCTAGTACTCTTGGAATTAACAGCATAGACCACCTTAGAAGGGGACCCCATTATATATTTGGTAAGAAGGTCAAGTTGGGTCATCACCTTAGCCATATTCTCCTCCCTTTCCTCCTTATTTTTTTGATATTTGCTTATAAAATATGTTGCAGGGGACCCCACAGCTACCTTGGTGTCCCTTGTATGCCATCCTCTATTTATTTTGTAACTTGATCTAACCAAGTCATTGAAACACCAAAATATAACTTGACAAGAGAACCACCGGCCACTTTATCAACCACTATTTTGTTCAATTGATCCAACGCCCTATAGAAAATTTAAAGAAAATTTTTCTCCGGAACCTTATGATTTTGGCATGGCATTAAAGTATCATTGAAACATTGTCAAACATCATAAATTGTTCTCTATTAAGTTGGCAAAAGTTGGTGACTTTTTCCCTTAGTTGAAACATCCAATAAAAAGAAAAGTACCTATCAAAGAATTCATCTATTAGATCAACCCATGAAGTGATAGATTTTATAGGGAAAGACCATAACTATAATACTGCTTCTCCAATCAAAGAGAATGGGAAAAGGCGTAACCGAATTGATTCTTGAGAAATGTGGGCTATCACACATCAATAAAATTCTTCAAGTATAGATTTGCAACCTCATGTGTTTGTCCTCCAAGTAATCCTTTCATTTGAATTAAATAAATCATCACACTAGTAACGTGAAACACTCTATTTTCTTCCATTGGTGGAATACGAATAGCACTAGCTTAGCCGACATCTCCAAGATAATCCATATCCTCAATCCCATGAAAAGATCCATCGTTACTAACATGTTGGATCATGGTATCATTGATGCTATGATCATCACCTGAGAAAACACAAAAATAACAAATAATGTAAGCTAAAATAGTACGGCTAACCCAAGGTCACTAATAACACCATAATAGTGAAAACTATGTTTCACTCCCCGAAAATGGTGCCATTTTTTATAACACTCAAACTTACACTCAAATTAGGTGTAAGAAATTCGTTGTCAATATATTTACCCAACTAAGATTCGAGGTCGAATCCACGAGGAGTGAAGACGTAGAGTTCCAAACTTACAAGTGTTGGTAGTTAACTAAGTGTTAACCTGTAGTGCGAAATTAAACAACATAAGAAATTAAATGGGGGGTTTGGTTTGAATGATGTTAAACACAACAATAAATGAACACTATTGTAATCTTGAAAGATCGAAGACTGTTACCAAATAGAGAGTATCCTTGGGGTTATGCAATCCAAGGTGGGAGTTATGTATGGGTTGCCATAATTCATCCAAGTTTAGTTAAGGGTTTTGGTAGGTTAGATTAGGGGTATTGGTGTTAATCTTTCAATAAAACATCAAATCTTACAAGTGGGTTCTTTCGAACACCTCACAAGTGTGTCAAATTTACCAATCCACTACCTCAATTAACATCCTTATTTCTAAGATGATTCTCTTAAATGAGCTAACTCAAGTTATTGTTCATAATTGTTCCTCACCTATATCCCCTCATTCAAGAATGATATAGGTTCAAGGGTAATTGAGGTTTGCAATCACCAATTCTCAATTAATCATGGAAAAAAAGTAAAACCTATCACAAATAACTAATTAATTGGACAAATAATCAACATCCATGCATTAATCACTAACTAATCAAGCATAACCTAAAGAGAAAAATTTAGCTACTGATGAAAATAAAGAGAAGATAGATTAGCATTTAATTCATCAATGGAAATCAAAATAAGTATAATCTTCGCGCTTTAAATTCAATCAAAAAGTCAAAATTTGTCTTGAAAACACACCTACAAATTGTTTTTACTCAATAATGGTGTATTTTTCTCTCAAAACTAAGAAACAGGATGTATGAAATATGAAGGGTTCTTTCTTTTCTATCTTGGAATTCAGCCTTGTGAAATTCCATCACTGGCCTTGCAAATAGCCCGACGTTAGTGATCGCAACCCCTTGTCGCGATCACGATCCACGATTACGGGGAATCATCTTGCAATTGTGGTACTTATGCCTATGTGGAAATATCACGATCGCGGCCCTCAGAGTGTGATAGCAGCATTTGAGGGTCATATCCTGGGGCATGTTTTCTGCATTTGTCCCTTTTTTATCACTTTCCTTTCTTTCCATATTTATTTGTGCTCCTTTCTCATTGAATTTCCCTATAAGATAACAAATGGGAAATTAGTGCATTTTATAAAGAATTGGTCTCATATATTCAATTAACTCACCATAGTGTGTAAGAAATAAGATAAAAATGAGTGGCAAATTTTCCACTCATCACTAAGTTAAAGGAAAAGGACAAACCTGGAATAACATTCCAAATATTAGAAGTGAACAACCTGGAATAACATTCCAAATATTAGAAGTGAACAACCAAAATAAAAATATTAAAGAAAACATAGCTATCTCTACATAATTGGGCCCCCATAAGTCCAGTAGATACAAAAAAAAAATAACCCAATGAAGGCCTCATAAGCTTGGATGGTGCAATCAAGGTTAAGTAATAATAGTAAATATACCAATTGTCTATATCTCAAAATTATAACAATGTATCCTTTCATACCATAAACACCGAACTCGAACTGGCCTCATAACCATTGTAAATAACCTCTCAATGCCAGACTTGAACCAAAACTTTTACCTCATATGCCAGACTTGAATCGAAACTAATACCTTAAATTCCAGACTTGAACTGAAAATAATACCTTGTATACTAGACTTAAATTGAAACTAATATCTAAGATACCATACTTGAGCCAGAACTAACACCTCATATGCCAGACTTTAACCGAATCTAATATCATGAATACCATACTTAAACAAGAGAAATATCATCATTGATGTCGGACTTGAATCAGTAATAAATATCATAATTTACCAGACTTGAATCGATTTTAACATCTCTCAAGTACCCACCTAGAATAATCCACAACACTGAATCCTCTAAGGTCTCGTAAATGTAAATAAGATAACGTATAAAGGCCTATTAAATCTATAAGGAGCTAATATGATATGGTCTAGGATGGGCTGGAAAGGACTACGTCTAACCCTGGAAGTCCATTTTAAAACAAATTCTACCCTAAACTAGGCTAAGGTGTTAAATCCTACTACAAGCTACTAAATAATCCTTATCCCATTCTAAGATAGAAATATTTACATCAGGAATGGGTAATTAAGTCAACTAAAACTTAGTTGTGGTCCATTAATCGACTATATGATCCAAATTACTCTAAGAGTTCCTCTAACACCTGATTCGCAACCCAAAAATAGCATATTATTGTATCATTATTACAATTAAGCTCAACCTAATAGAAAATCAAGCCTAGCTTACCTGAACGCTGAAGAAATCTCAATAAAGTTTGGTAAATTAACGATTTCCCCTTTTGAGAAGCTTTTTCATGATGTCGCACTATCAAAATGGTAATATATTCATTAATATAAGAACAATAGTACCCATATTGTATTTTTAATGCTTTGGATTCAAAATTAAGTCAAAATTCTATATGGGGGCCACTTGTGAATCGCACTTTTGAAACCGTCAACATGTCCCACTATGCTCAAGGATTATTTACCCTCAAGAATGGGTAAATTTTAAGCTCAAATGATACTAAAATCAACCGATAAAGAATCTAGGAATTTGGGACTAAATTAAAGAATCAAACCAAGAATTAGATGGAAACTTACAAGGATTTTGATGAAAAATGATTATTTTGTGCTCACAATTGCCTCGTGATCTCCCAATGATTAGTATACTAATATCCCACATATTCTAGGGATTTTGAATCTTGATATTTGTGAGAAAATGGGATAAAATTAAGTAAAAGGGGAATTTAATGCCCTCCTAAGTGTCGCTCAAGCGGCATTGCTAAAGCGGTATAGTACCACTTAAGTGGTACCTAATGAGTCTGAGAGAATAGACTTTTTCTTAAGAAACATGGTTGGGTAAGACTTGTTGCTAAAGTGATCGATTTGTATGACCCCATAAAATCATATGCGTAATTCAGTCCATTTATGCTTGTTAAGGGGGTCCCATACTTAGAAGGTTCTAGCTAAGTTTCCATACTTAGTTTATTTTAGCCTTCAAAAGTTTGCAGTCTCATTTCGTGACTTTAATGTCCTTTAATGATTTGTATTCTTGCTAATTCATGATCAAGAAGGTCAATAGGTATTCCAGGACAAGTTTCAGATTTTTTGGAACTCGTTTAGACCACGTTCGAAATCCCAAAATAGTGGACCAATACGATCTTGGCACGCTGCATCACCAATCCATTGGTTCATATTTTTGCAGGTTGCCAGGGTCAAAGTACTGAGGCTTGATGCGATGATGGCATGATGCATCAACTATTGCGTCGATGCCATGATGCGTCATGCCGCTAATAGCGTTAGTGCCCAGTTCTCAGTCATTTAAAAGTCGCGTTCTCGGGGTTAATTCAGTCTTTTTCCCATGCCCTTCAGCCCTCATAACTCAAAATTTAGCCCTTTTTAGGCTAATTCTATTCATTATTCATGAAATCCTCAAGAACAAAACCCTAGGGCTATCAATTCAAGACTCAATTTCCAAGGGATTCCACCATCAACCTTTTAAAATTCACCAACTAAGGTATGTCAAGTGTTCATCCGAGGGTTTCTTCCACCCTTGGAGTCCAAGAAACCATTTCAAAAACTCAAGATAATGTTTTTGATGAATTTCATGATTGTGTTCATGACTATTATGTTAATGGTTTCTCTAGTTCATGATTTAATTGCAATATCTATGTGAAGTAAAGTGATATATGTGTAGTATCATGTTAAACCATGTTAAACCCTTGAAATTTGTCAATGGGAATATGAATTATGATGCCTATTTATTGTATAGGGTTATGTGCATATGTTATGCTCACCAAGCGTTTGATGAATTGCTCATGTGAGTTAATAAGTGAAAGAAATCATGCCATGCTAGTTACGTGTAAGTTGTATCATGCAAGTGCTTGACAAATTGTTTATGAGAATGAAATAATGTCATGTTATAGTATGCCAATACGTATTCCCCATTCATGTACAAGTAATGCATCTCAAGTGGTTACTGAAATATCTAAATGAATGAATGATAAACATGTAGCCACTGTTGAGCATTTAAGCTTGTACCATGATTTACTTATTATGCTATCGAGTCCTGGGGGTACTTGTACCCGACAATTTAGTTGTGTGCCTAAAGCCAGTGTGAGTTTTCATGATACTCACAGTCAAGACATGATCAGTAGAACTTAGTTAGTCATGTGACTCAGGAAAAAATCAGTAAATTCAGTATCAGTCCAGTAATTCCAGTAATCTCTGTAATCTCAGTCAGTTATCAGATCTCAATAGTATTCAGTTCAGACCTCAGTAACTCAGTCAACTAGTAGAATTCAGTAGTATTCAGTCATTCAACGAAACTCAGTGAACACAGTTCAGTCAGTAAAAACTATACCCTCAATAATGGCTCAGTCATGCCTAGTGTGAACTAAGAAAACCAGTTCAGTGTCTATTCAGTTGGGAGTAGGATTCAGCACCGAGTGAACCCAGGGATGAGGGCTCACCTGTTAACCAGTATAGGGTGTGATCCTTAGTAGTAATCCCTGTGTTCCAGAACTACATAGCCAGCGTAGGTTGAGATGTACCCCTACGAGTTTAGGGACTATACATCTCCTTTGAGTTTCCTTACAGGAGGGGTTGAGGGAAGAGTTCCTTATCAGAGAGGGTTTACTCAAAACTTATCTTTACCCGTGGTACGGTACTGACACCCTTCCAGCTGGGGTTACAGGTTGGACCCCGCTAGTTCAGATTCTGGGTATGTCGGTTAGATGATTACCTCCTACAGTCTCAGTTTTTGATTCAGTCTTAGTAATAGAATTCAGTTGAGTTCTGCAGAAATCAGGACTATCAGATACAGTCACTCAACTCAGTATGGAACTCAGCTAGTTCCATCAGAATCAAGACTGTCAGATACAGTCATCCAATTTAGTCTAGAACTCAGATAGTTCTTTAGATTCAGAACTGTCAGATACAGTCACCCAGTCCAGTAAAGAACTCAGATAGTTTTTCAATATCAATATACTCAGTTATCAGTTATCAGTAATATAGTACCAGTAACCTCAGATATTGGTTACCTGTAAACTTCATAATTCATATCATCAATAGACTCAGTTATTCAGTATCCTAGTGTTAGTTAACTCAGATGTCAGTACATCAGTATTCAGTATTATCACGACCCCAGTCCCAGTTTATGTATTCATGCATGTATTTCTCATGCACTCATATTTAAGTCATCAGTCAGTTATTATTGTTCATGCATATGAACCCTTGCATTCAACTTACCTCACTTGCATACCAGTATATTCAATCGTACTGATATATTTGTGCTGTGCTGTTTTATACCATAGGTTTAGAAGCGTGAGCTCCTGAGCATCCTTAGTAGATCAGAAGTACAGCAACCAGAATAATAGTGAGTCCTCATCATTTGAGGATAGCATGATTATTTTATTACTCTATTATTTTGGTAGTTCGGAGTTAGTTGGGGACATGTCCTATCAACTCCATTGTTTTCAGACAATTTAGAGGCTTTCAGACTACAGCATATTTCAGACAGCTTATTTCAATTTTAGGTATTGTTATACCCTATTACAGACATTGTTTTATATTCAGTATTGGTTTAATTTCTAACCTTTGGCCTTGTAGCTTATATTCCGCATATTTACAGTATATTATTCAGTGCTCAGTTACAGATATCAGTCATGGGTTAGCTTGTGGTCCTTCGGGGTTATGAGCACCGTGTAGTATTCCAAGTACCAGATTTGGGGCGTTATAAACTTGGTATCAGAGCCTAAGGTTCAACAGTGTCCTAGGAAATCTGAAAATCCGCATCAAGTAGAGTCTTATGCATGAGTGTGTTGTGCTCCACACTTATGGACAGGAGGCTATGAGATATTTTAGGAACAATTTCCTTCTTTAAGTTTTCATGTCGTGCCAGTGACCATAAGCACAAATTTAAATCCCAGTCTAATCCGCTCTTCATTTTATTTGCAGAACATGTCTCCCAAAAGGGCTAACAAAAGGAGAACCAATAATCAGTCAGCACCTCAGCCCGTTCAAGCAGATCCCCTGGACGAATATGTTTCTCATGTAGAATTCAGGACTATATTAACTACTCTAGACAATCCAGTCAAATATTAAAATGAATGGCCAGCTATTATTCTGTCCAACCCAGTGGCCAATTCAGCTGCAGCCAAGATTCGGGACTCCACCCGAATGAATCCTCCCCTATTCTCCGGTTCTAAGTCCAAAGAGGATCCACAGGAGTTTCTCGACTAGGTTTAGAAAGTAATAGATATCATGGGAGTGACTTTCGGTAAGAGTGCTGAGTTAGCCGCCTATCAGCTACAAGATGTATCCCATACGTGGTTTAACTAGTGGAAATTAGACAGGGGTACAGATACAGGGCCCATTGAATGGGAGGAGTTTTCTACGGCCTTCTTAGATAGATTATTTCCCCTAGAGCAGAAAAAAGCCAAAGTGTTAGAGTTCATCAATCTCAGACAAGGTAGCGTGAGTGTGAAAGAATACTCTCTCAAGTTCACCCAGTTAGCCCGGTATGCTCCCCATATAGTAGCAGACAGTAGATCTAGAATAAGCAAGTTTGTGTCTGGGGTTTCAGGTAGAGTGGTTAACGAGTGTAGGACTGCAATGTTGATTAAGGAGATAGATATATCTAGACTTATGGTCCATGCTCAATAGATTGAAGAGCTAAAACTTAGGAAGAAGGAAAGAGAGAATAAGAGAGCCAGAATAGGTAGTTATAGTTTTTCTCAGCCAGGGTCGTAGAGTGGTAACCGTTCTTAGCATAGGCAAAAGTTTTTAGTCCCAGTTCCCTCTTCAGCTAGTGCCCCAGTACCAAAGTTCAGAAATAACCGTAGGGATGGGGTGCCAGGCTTTAAATCCTAGAATAGTACAAGAATTATTCGCACTCATCCTCTTTACGAAGAGTGTGGTAAGTATCATAAGGGTGTGTGTAGAGTGGGCAGTAATATGTGTTTTGGATGTGGCGAGTAAGGTCACAAGGTATGAGACTGTCCTAAGCCTGGTCCACGAGGTCAGCATGGTCGTCCTTCAGCTCAATTCGATTACCCAAATTAGCCTGGTGCCAATTCCAGCGCTATCAGTGGGCAACACCCAAAAAGACTCTATGCACTTCAGTCCCGACAAGATTAGGAAAGTTCTGCTAATGTAGTCACCGGTATGTTGTAGATCTCTCATTTACATGTTTACACTTCTTCAGATTCAAGAGCTTCTTTTTATTTTATAACTCTTTACATACCAGTCAACTTTAAGGTTAGACCAGATGTTAACGAGACCTTTCTCAGTCTCCACCTAGCGGGTCAGTCTTTCATAGCCCGATAGGTATACAAGAATTGTCCGGTTATGGTACCTCAGAAAGCCAGGCCTTCAGTTTCTAGTAGTAATACCAGTATGGGTAGGAAATTAGTAAGGAAAGATGATTCCCGACCCATTTCTATCTGAATGCAAAGTTTCATACTTCAACTATCATGATACTTATGCATACATCATGTCACAATTTCGTAAACCCAACGTATACTCACACTTTCTATAAAATCATGTGCATTTCAAGTTCTTAGTATGAGGAATCCCAGTTCACTCAATGTTACAAATCATGTCCCATGAACACAGAAATTCTAGACTCAGGTCATGTAGCTCATGACTTATGCACTAACATCATGTTTTACAGTATGTTCAGCCCATATGACTCATGCTACCCTCCTAATGATTAATTAAAAATTTAGACAATGTCACGTATATCCACAGTTTAGACCCCTCGATGAATTTGTGGTATTGATGTTCCATCCCTCAGCCCTTAGTTACAACGTCATTCAGTAATCAGTATTCAGTAAAGGACTTAGATAGTATTATAGAACCATGGCCTTCTGTTATCAGTTATTTAGCCATCAAAATTCAGTACTTTAGTACCATTCTAACCCTCAGTTATCGGCAACCAGCATTCAGTCCCAGTTATAGTCTTAGTTACAGTTACAGTCTCAATTACCATCTTAGCTACAATCTCAGTCCCAGTATTAGTCCAGTCAGATCATAAACTCAGTTCACTTTCAGGATTACCTGACCATAGAATTGGCCATCAGTTATTCAGTCATTGGTATTTCAGTACCTTAGTTTACAGAATGTTTCCAAATCATGTTGGACACTTGGTCTTGTGTTCTTAAGGTAATACAGTTTTTTAATCATTCATGCTTAGTTACCTCACGTTACCCAGTCAATTATTACCTTTTTATGTATAATATTCTATAGTCTAAGTCCAGCCTTTCAGGATAAGTAAGTTCAGCTGTACAAACCCAGTAGTCAGCTATCAGTCATTCAGTTAATCAGATAAGTTAGTATATTTATACATTCGTGCTCAGCACCCACATGAATTTTTTCAGTAGTCTCAGTTGCAGTGCATAAGACTTAGTCACTTTATCTTAGATGATGTTTCATAGGCCTTGTCTCCTAATACAAGAATCCCAGCCATGTAGCGATCTCTTATTTTGATGTCATGCTCAGATCAGGCCAAGATTTGCTTTCTCCCTTCAGTCACTAGATCTCTATAGAAAGAGTGTCATAGGAACGCTCCAGTCGAGTAGAAGTTTCCAGTATGAGTTAGTTAAGCAGCCAGTAATTCAGTTTAGCAGCCAAATAGACAAGTTTAGATGGTGTGGTTTCTCATCTTTCCATCTAGTCACATTATCCAGAGTCTCATGAATATGATTATTCTAAGATGGACTAACCAGGAAGTTACGTGTTTAGCCCGGTTCATGTATCATGTCTTAGTTTCAGATCTCAGATATTCAGATAGAAGGTGCCTCGTACATCGCCACAGCTTTTCTCATAGCTCAGTAAAGTCAACCCAGTATTTTTCAAGAGACCTAGTGCCCCAAGGGGGAGATACACCATAATTCCCTGAACCTTCATGATATAAACGTGTTACTCTCTTGTGTCGTAACAAATCCAGTTTGGGGTAAGGGGTACTCATAAGTTGACCCTCAAACTCCGATCTCAGTCATAAGCCACGTATTCAAGGTACTCAGTTCAAATCACGATATCCAGCTTATGTATCAAGTTCCAGACTCAGTTACGTTCACGTTTTTTCGCTCATGCATATCTAGTAATTAATTTTAGGCTCACTAGCATTTTCAATTTAAGGAAACAGTCTCCCTTGAACTTATCCAGTTTCATGCTCAGATTTCCATGATAAATTTGGTATCAATTACCATTGTATATTCAGTCATGCATTCATGTGTCAGATCAGTCATGTATTCATGCATCAGATATGTATGTTCAGTATAATATATTCAGCTTATTAGTCATGCCAGTCATGAAATCATGCATCAGATATGCATGCTCAGAATAAATCTCAGCAAATCAGTGATGTCAGTCATGTACTCATGTTTCAGTTATTCATGTTCAGCATGTACTTCAGCTTATCATTTACCCCATCTCATTCAGTCTTATTCAAGGACGAATATTCCCAAGAGGGAGATATTATAAGACCCCGCAAAATCCAAAGCTTAATTCAGTCCATTTATGCTTGTTAAGGGGGTCCCATACTTAGAAGGTTCTAGCTAAGTTTCCAGACTTAGTTAATTTTAACCATTGAAAGTTCTCAATCTCATTTCATGACTTTAATGTCCTTTAATGGTTTGTATTCTTGCTAATTCATGATCAGAAAGGTCAATAGGTGTTCCTGAACAAGTTTTGGATTTTTCAAAACTCGTTTAGTCCACATTCGGAATCCCAAAATAGTGGACCAATGCGATCTTGGCGCGCCGCGTCGCCAATCACGTTGGTTGATATTGTTGCAGGTTACCAGGGTTAAAGTACTGAGGCTCAACGCGATGATGGCGCGATGTATCAACTATCGTGTTGATGCCATGACGTGCCGCATCGCTAATAGCATCGGTGCCCAGGTCTCAATCATTTAAAGCCGCATCCTCAGGGTTAATTCAATCTTTTTTCAATGCCCTTTAGCCCTCATAACTCGAAATTTAGCCCTCTTTTGGCTAATCCTATTCATTATTCACAAAATCCTCAAGAACAAAACCCTAGGACTATCAATTCAAGACACAATTTCCAAGGGATTCCACCATCAACCTTCTAAAATTCACCAACTAAGGTATGTCAAGTGTTCATCCAAGGGTTTCTTCCACCCTTGGAGTCCAAGAAACCTTTTCAAAAACTCAAGATAATATTTTGATGAATTTCATGATTTAGTTTGATTGTGTTCATGACTATTATGTTAATGGGTTCTCTAGTTCATGATTTAATTGCAATATCTATGTGAAGTAAAGTGATATATGTGTAGTATCATGTGAAACCATGTTAAAACCTTGAAATTTGTCAATGGGAATGTGAATTATGATACCTATTTGTTGTATAGGGTTATGTGCATATGTTAAATTATGTGCATATGTCGGAGAGGGTCTATTTGACAATTTTCAAATTCCAGTGGAACCCGTGATAGTGGCGCGTCGCGGAGGACCCCAATTTCTCAATAGTCAATTTCTAGTGGCCTAGCGCGATTGTGATGCATCGCACTGAATTTCAGGTCCCAACCAATGGGACAACGCAATGGCTCCGCATTGCGGTGACTCCCAGATTCCCATTTGTCAATTTCCAGTGAGCCATCGCGATAGTGGCGCGTCGCGGTGTCCCATAAAATCAGGTTCCCAGTTCAATTTTTCCATCTTTGTACAGAAGTTAAAAAGGGCACTTTAGACTTTTTCCAAGCCTCTTAAACCGTACAAAAACCAAATTAAAGTCTTTTACAAGCATTCTATGAGGTTTTTCTTAAGTTTTCTCTCAACAAAAACCCTAAGTATCCAAAACCTCTTCCAAGAATCTCAAGAATCCACCATAGATTTTCTAAATTAAGTCAAGATTCAAGGTTCCCATGCCAAGGGTGTCAATAAACCTTATTCAAGAGTATGAATAGAGTCCCAAAAGTGAGAGTTCATCCAAAGCTTCTAATTCAAGGTATGTGGGGTTTTGAACAAGGGTAATCTTTTCACCCTTGTGCCCAAAGGCTTATTTAAACAGAATTATTTGTAACTTATGAGATTATTCATGAAATTGAATTGGGGTTTTTCACCCATTGTTATTGGTTGCAAGCTTTTGATGTTTCCCATGAATTGAGAGTCTAATGGCATGATTTTTACATATTTTCTTGAGAAATTGCAGCTGGGTCTATACCCCATGATTTTAATCCTTGAGAAGTTAATAGTTGAAATGTTTGAGATATTGAAGTATATGAGTATGTTGAGATTATGAGCTAAATTGCTGTAAATTCCAGATTTTTGTATGATTTATGAATCTATATTCTATCTAATATGCATTTTGATGAGTTTTAACTTGAGATTGAATTATGGGTCATTAAGTCCTACTTGAACTTGCAATTTTATGAACTTTCATACTAAAAGCACCCATGATTTGAGTATTCTGAGATTATTGAGAAATGTTTTGACCTAATGGTCATAGAGCTTTGAAATCCACTTCACTACACGAGATTACAGATTTGATTGTTGGGTTCTTGTGAACCATGAGATTATTTTAAAAGTGGATTTTCATGAGATGAGCGAGATAAACTAAAGGGAGTAGTATTTAGCACTGAGTTGGGTAAGGTACTATGGTTTCTTACCCCATAACTACATGACACCGTAGGTTTGAGATTTTGGGCCTAAGGCCGAGACGATTGGGCCCAACGCCGAGATAAGTGATCACTAAGTTGAGGTTATACTCCTTGTCAAGGGTATGACGCCTCTCCCTAACATGAGGTTTCTTTCTTAGGAGGACAAGACGTTGGACTCCATGTAGCTCGCATGGTTTATGTCAATTAAGAGAACCTCCCTAAACTAAAGTATTTTCCATTGAGATAGAATATTTTTCCCTAAATCTTTGGGATGAGATATTTTCTAAAATGAATGAACTGCTTTGAGTATTTTCCAAAGAAGGAAGTAGTTTTCTCTACAAACACGAGTTAATCACCGGTTTTCAAACCAAAGTTATATGATTCCGAGTTCCAAGTGTTTGAGTTCAAAAGAGTTATAAGTTCTTGAGCGTTAAAGAAGTTTCTACTCCCCATGAGATATATGCATGAATTGAAAGTATTGTTTAAAGTTTCCTTCAGCCTGTGAGTAATGAGAATAAGAGAAGATTACAGATTTTAAAGCCAAAGTATAATGACTCATGAGATTTGTGTTACATGTTTTATTCTACATGATTTATGAGCTTTACATTTTAGACTTATTCAAGCTATGTGAGTCATTCCTATTTGCATGCATGATTTGATTAAAGTGTATTGATATTTTTTTATGTAAATGCATACACCCCCATATACTCAGTACATTCCCAAGTGTTGATCCACATATACGTCTATGTGCTACATTGTCTTATAATGTAGGTTTATGTGCTCAATCCCTGCCTCGTTAGTGATTCCTGAGTACCTTTTGTCTATATTTATCCAGTGGTGAGTCCTCATAGTTTGAGGGCCTATCTTCAGAATTTCAATACTTGAGTGTTTATGTCATTACTTTCAGTTCAGTTAGAGTCAGTTGGGGACCTATCCCGATGGCTCTCTAGTTCACGAAGTAGTAGAGGCTTTGTCAAACTAGTTATTAGATTGTGGTTGTGTTGAGATTTCCAGTAGTGTGGTCGTTTGGACCGAGTATTATCTTCGTATTTCTTTTTATTTGATATGACAGTGCCAGTGTTTTTGTATATTCCTTCTTGAATGAGTTATTATAAGGAGTGATAGGCTCAAAGGGTTGTCTTGGGTCTACTTGTAGCCCTAAGCATCGTGTGACATCTCGAGACCCATTTTTGGGGCGTTACAAACTTTATATCAAAGATAGGTTTTAAAGGAGTCTGACAAGCCGCGTTGAGTAGATTCTTGATCATCGGTCTATAGCGCGCTACGTCTATGAGTAAGAGGCTACAAGACATTTTAGGAAAAAGCTATTTTTTCTTTTAGATTCTATCGTTCCTATAGTTATACCTCTCATCTAATAATTTGTGCTCTCCTATTTCAGAATATGCCTCTCCGAAGAGCGAATGCCCATGGAAACAATAATGAGCAACCCCCACCTGTTGATCCTTTAAATGAGATTGTGTCTCATGCTGAGTTTTAGGTGGCCTATCAGGTGGTAGCCCAAGAAGTCACCGCTAATGTTCGGGCTAATAACCAGGTCGTAGTTGCAAATCAGCAGGGAGGTGATGTAGCTGCTTCTAGGATCAATGATTTCATGTGAATGAATCCTCCATAGCTTTATGGGTCCAAGGCAGGTGAGGACCCACAGTCGTACCTTAAGGAGGTGAGAAAGATCACGCAGGTGATGCATGTTTCTGAGGAAGAAAGTGTTGAGTTGGCATCTTACAAGTTGAAGGACATAGCTTATGACTGGGTTGTATTATGGAGGAAGGGTAGAGGTGAGGATGTTGCTCTTATGACTTGGCAGGTATTCCAAGATGCATTCTTGGACAAGTTCTTTCTACTTGAGATGAGGGAAGCAAAGATTGAGGAGTTTATGAACTTGAGGCAGGGCTCCATGACTGTTAAGGATAACTGCTTGAAGTTCAACTATTTGGCCAAGTATGCTCCTGATTTGATTTCTGATACCCGAGCTAGTATGATTAAGTTTGTGACAGGTATTTCGAGTTTGGTGCTGAAAAAGTGTAGGACTGCGATGTTGCATAGGGATATGGATCTATCTAGGTTGATAACGCATGCATAGCAGAAAGAGGCAGATAAGATTAGAGAGAGAGACAGAGTAAAGGGTAACAAGAGGGCTAGATCTGAGCAGTATGAGTATAGTCATCCTAGGTTTTATAGAGGAAACCGCCCTCAGTTTCAGAGACGTCCATCTATTCCAGCACCTTCATCAGCTAGTTCTTCCTTGTCTAGATGCAGGCAGGAGAAAAGGAGTAGGTATTTTATGTCTAGGTCGCAGAACAATGTTGGTAATAGGCCCCATTATCCTTCTTATGCTAAGTGTGGCGGGGATCATCCCGGTGAGTATTTCGCAGATTTAAGGGGTTGTTTTGGTTGTGGGAAGCAAGGCCACAGACTTAGAGATTGACCGTATGATAGGAAGGGGACCAGAGATGCCCGACCTCGAGCACAGACTACTAGTACACCAGCTCATGTCCCTCGTCTCGCCCCTGTTCAGGGCGTTTCATCTAGTACTACTGGCGGTCAACGCCAGAACAGATTCTATTCCTTACCATCCCATTAGGAACAGATTCTATTCCTTACAGACTCTTCCGATGTTGTTACCAGTATGCTCCGCATCTTTTGTTTTGATGTTTATATGTTGTTGGACCCGGGTCAAGTCTCTCTTATATGACCCCACTTGTGGCTGTGAATTTCAAAATGAGTCCCGAAAATATTCTTGAGCCTTTCCTAATCTCCACACCAGTAGGGGAGTCAGTTGTTGCTAAACAAGTGTATAGATATTGTCCTGTTACTGTTCTTCATAGAGTCATACTTGTTGATTTGATAGAGTTAGGCATGGTGGATTTTGACCTTATTCTGGGTATGGATTGGCTTCATTCTTGTTATACATCTATAGACTATCGTACCCGTGTGGTCAAGTTCCAGTTCCCTAATGAGCCAGTTTTTTAGTAGTCCGAGAGTTCGGTATCTCCCAAGAGTCATTTTATCTCCTATCTCAAAGCCAAAAAGCTAATATCCAAGGGTTGCATCTATCACCTAGTTAGAGTCAAAGAAACTAAGTCTGAGGCTCCAACTATTCAGTAAATCGATATTGTTAATGAGTTTCCAGATGTTTTTTTGGAAGATCTCCCAGGGATACCTCTCGATAGAGAGATAGAATTCTGGATTGATCTTCTTCCTGACACTCATCCTATTTCTATTCTATCATACCATATGGGATCTGCTGAGCTTAACGAGTTGAAAGAGCAACTCAAGGATCTTTTAGAAAAAGGTTTCAAAGGCCCAGTATTTCTCCTTAGGGCGCACCTGTTCTATTCATATGGAAGAAAGATAGTTCTTTACGTTTGTGCATTGACTATCGTCAGCTTAACAAGGTCACATTCAAAAATAAGTATCCTCTTCTGAGAATTGATGACCTGTTTGATTAGTTGCATGGTGCAAGTTATTTCTCCAAGACTGACCTTAGATCCAGCTATCATCATTAAAGTGAGGGAATGTGATATTCCAAAGACAGCCTTCTGAACCCGCTATGGTCACTTTGAGTTTCTAGTCATGTCTTCGGGCTAACCAATGCCCCAACAACTTTTATGGACCTCATGAATCGAGTTTTCAATCAATATCTTGATATGTTTGTCATAGTGTTCATAGATGATATCCTTGTCTACTCCCACAGTGAGCATGATCATGCAGATCACCTTAGAATTGTCTTCCAAACTCTTAGAGGTCACCAGTTTTTCACCAAATTCAGTAAGTGTGAATTTTGGCTAAGGTTTGTAGCCTTTCTGGGTCATGTTGTTTCAGCGAATGTATTAGAGTTGATCCTCAAAAGACAAAAGCTATAAGAAATTGGCCTAGACCTATCTCTCCGTCTGACATTAGAAGTTTCTTGGATCTAGCGGGCTACTACCACCATTTTGATGAAGGTTTCTCCTCTATTGCGTCTCCCATGACCCGGTTGACCCAAAAAAAAGTTAAGTTCCAGTGGTCAGATTCCTGTGAGAAGATTTTTCAGAAGTTGAAGACTCGACCTACTTCAGCCCCTATGTTAACTTTGCCTGATGGTATAGATGGTTTTGTGGTGTATTGTGATGCCTCCAGAATTGGTTTGGGTTGTGTGTTAATACAAAGAGGTAAGATTATAGCCTATGCCTCTAGACAGTTAAAGCTGCATGAGAAGAATTACCCAACCCATTACAGACATTATTTTATATTCAGTATTAGTTCAGTTTTGAACCTTTGGCCTTACAGCTTATATTCTAAATATTTACAGTATATTATTCAGTGCTCAGTTACAGATATCAGTCATGGGTTAGCTTGTGGTCCTTTGGGGTCATGAGCACCGTGTAGCATTCTGGGTACCATATTTGGGGTGTTACACGGTTGGCCACTTAAGTGACCTTTGTTTAAGTGAACTTTGGTCGCTTAAGCGAATGCACCAACTAAAACTTAGAAAAATTCCAAGTTTCCACCGACTCCTCAGGATTTATTTGGAATCCCATGAATGTAAATGAACTATGCTATCCTATCAAATTTGGCATTCCAAACTCAATGGCACTGTCGAATTTTCTATTAAGGGTGATTTTGGTTAAAAGTGGGCCCCACACCTAAGGGCCACTTTTACCAAATTCTAAAAAATGGCCTAAAATAAGTCTGGAGGCCTTGGGACTCGAACAAACGACCTCCTAGACTAAAATTAATATTTTGGAGCTGGTGAAACTGTCAAAATTAAAAAATGACATTGTTAAACTGATGTTCACACTTGGTAGCTAATTTTTACCAATAGAGGCTTCTAAATAAGGAATTGGCTCTAAATGCCAAATGAACTGTCCGATAACTGAACTATCAGTTTTAGCAAGTCACAAGTGACTTGGGGAAGCTATTGAAAAGCTTTAAATGGCAAAAATATGTGGAAGTACAAAAAATAACCTGGAGGGTCATTGTAGTTGGTATAGTCTAGCATGCCAAAATTCAAATTAAAATTCTCTTCTAATAAAGTATAAGAAATTCTAGGCTAAGTTTAGGTAAAATCCAAGTATTGTGTATTCTATAATAATTCAGTAATGGATATGTTAGTGGTTAAATGATTTGAGACCATATTGTGATAGCTAAGAAGTTAAATAGTTTGTAGAAACTTTTTAAAGTGACTTCTGATTAGTAAAACTCTTAATATGACAATTGACGTAAAGAGGTTAGTTCAGAATGTCAATATCTAGAAGTATATCGCAAAATTAGGAAATTTTTAGGATTGCTAGACTTTTTACCTTACCTATGGTTCTTTAGCAAGAGGCAAGCTGCTACCATTGGCCTGCTATAGCAAAAATATTCCCACCATAGCGGGAGTCAGATTTGGGAAATCCCAACATAGTAAATGAATCCTATTATAATGATACCACTATAGTGATAATTGGGTTGCTATAGCAGGACAAACACTGTTACATATATAAACTAGGCTTTAAATATTATCTTCGTTCCATATACGTCCAAGAGCCAAGAAAGGCAATTTTTTCCTATTTTCAACCAAAATCCTTTGTTAAGGCAAATAATTCCAATCTTTTAACTAGTTTTTTGAAGATTAATCCTTAGAATCAGTAGGTTTTGAGTATGAGGGAGGATTGAATTGACCTAAGCTAAATTTCAGGTGTAAAATAGTGAAAATAGGGTGAAACCTTAATTATTGGTTAAATATAGATGAACTATGGTTTCATACTTAGAATTCATCTTTATAAATATGAATATGGTAAAATTAAGGTAGATTAAAGGCAGAAAACCCCTAGAATTAGGGAAAGAATATTATTTTGGCCTTGGCGTTTTGGGATTAGGTTATAATCCTTGTAATTGTTTGAATGTTTATAGTATTGTTATTTTTAGATCATAATCAAGATGAGATTGTAAAAAATGGCAAAACTCAAGTTCGTTAGAGTAAGCGCAAAGCTTAGATTGAGGTTGGTGATGGTTGAATAATAGTTGAGATTCAATTTTGTGTATGTGTGTATGTTAACTGCCTCTTTATTTACTTTTTGCAAGGCCTGTTGTAAATGTTGACTTATTGTATAATATTGTAAGCATTTAATTACCTAAAATGAGATTATGTAAAAAAACTTATTTTACAGTGCAAGTGTGGTTATGTTATCCCACATTATGATTGTACTTATTGTGATATGAGTTTTTATTATGAGATGAACCACTAAAGGTCATCTCATAATAAAATTGATGTAACTTAAGTAGTATAAGGGTGGGGACATTAGAGAAAGAATGGTATAACATTGGTTTGGGATAAGGGTGATAAATACTAGATATCTAGGTTATTTGGTACATGGAATCAGCTCATCCCCTGCAGGTTATGACTAGTGGGCAACCATAAGACTCATAGCATGTGTGTATACGATATTGGTGAGTATGACAGTTTTATGAATGGACCGAGTTATATGGTTGTTGATATTTGGGCTTATTTAGTAAACTGGATGGTGATACTATTGTTATTTGGATTAATGTATAGTCCAGGTTATTGATATACTTGAATGGTGTAAATATTTGTAGAAATCTATTGAATAAGGTAATTGTGGAAAGGTTGAGTTTATTGTAGTTAGTCATGGTATTGACTTGATAAATTGCTTGTATTATTTTATAATTATCTAACTTATTTGGTATTGTTGAGGAAGATTAAGTAGAGGTATAAATGCTAAGTGTTACATGGTTGTGTTGGTGAAACACCCAAGGTTTTGGTCCTTAGAAGTTTCCTAGGTTTTGGACTTTTTAGAACTCATACGACTCACCATACTAGTCGTATGGTGAGGGTACGAGTCAGGTGACCAGTCGTATGTTGTCCAGTATTGGGTGGTGTTGGGTGGTTGAGTTTCTGGTATGGGTACAACTAGGTGGGTACGAGTCGTACGGTTGGTGATGGGTCATTGGGATGGATTTTTCTTTACTTACTCTAAAACTTAGTAACTTAACTTGGATCTAAGTACGAGTGGCTCACCATGAGTCATGAGGATAGTATACGAGTGGTATAGTCCAACTCATATGTTGGACAGTGTCAGCCCCTCTTGATTCTGTTATGGGTACGGGTTAAGGGTACTGGTCGCATTCTTGGGTACAAGTGGCCTTGGTGGTCGTATGTTGGATAGTGTTAGGGGTCTAAGGAATACCTAGGGTATAAGTGGTAGGTACTACTCGTATGCTAGGGTATGGATTGAGTTGTGGTGTCGTACCCTCCTGTAAAAAAAATTAAATAGTTTAAATTGGGGGTATTATGGATATTTTCCCTCTTAACCCCTCATGCCCCCATGACTTAAAACACTTTTGGGGCATTATTTACCCTATTATTCTAATCTTAAACACTCTCAAATTCTCTCAAGGCTCTTGGGTTAAACAAAAGCTAGGGTTTCTTTGAAGGTGGTTAATTTGGGGCTTACAAAGGTGGTTTCTCTCCATCTTCTTCATATTCTAAGGCATTTTAATCCTTCCTCATTGTTAGTTTAACTAAAGGCATGATTTAATGTATGATTTTCATGGCATAATTATGGTATGGTTTTGGATTTTGAATTATATGTTGGGGGTTCTAGTTATAAATGGTTGGTTATGGTTTTCCCATGTTTTTAATTATGGTTTTCATGATTTAATGGTGGCTTAAACATATGGTTGCATGGGAATGGTCAGTTGATACTTGGTTTTGGTTTTGGAAACTATATTCCCTTAACATGTTTGATAAAATGCCAATGAGAATGCTTTTGTTACATTATTGAACTTTTATTGAAAACTTACATGGTATAAAGTGGTAATGGAACCCTAAATTGGTTTGGATGATTTCAAATGGTTTTAAATGGTTAAATGGTAAGGCCTTAGTGGTCATGGTTATGGTTTAATTGAAAGATTTGCGGGGTACAAGAGAATCCCGCAAACAAGCATAATAATAAACTACTTGTGGTGTACATGGGAATCCCCCAAGTAAACTTAATGATAATGTATTCTTTGGATACATGGGAATCCTTTAAAAGGTTGGCTAAGGATATTGCTTGCAAGTTATAGTCGGTATGACGATACCACTTCTTATATCCTTGGTTAATATATAAATGGAATTGGCAACTTGGTCGTGTGCTAATGGTTTAATTGGGCAATAATAGCGGGGTATGATAGCTAACCATGAAGGTGTGAGTCCAATGGACAGACACTGGAAACTTATATTTGCCGATATGAGGATTGGCTATGCCGACCATATACTATACTTATGGGGTATACATGAATCCCCTACCCCATGTTACACTTGTATATATGTATCATGGAGAGCGAAGGGTACACAGGAATCCCCTACTCCTATGGTATCTTCGGTTCGTGCGGCTACACGCATTGAGGCCCGTTGAGGGGGCAACACTGGACCCATATAGCCCATGGGTGGTTGTAGGATAGTTAAGCTACACATATCCAGGTTAATGGTTTTAAAGGCATGCTAAGCCTGATTCCCTTTCCCGGCATGGATTATATATATATGTATGTATGTTTGTGAATGCATATAGTTGTTTGTTTGGTCATAAATATTGGCATTATTTTATTCTTTTCCTGAGTGTTTGCTAGCGTTTACCCGTTAACCCATCTTCGGGAGGCTGTATCCCCATGCGATGCAGGAACTGGCCATACTACTACTCCTACTCAGTAATTGGATTCGGGATTATCTTGTATTGGATTGAAGTGGTGAGCTTCCATACTCCGGAAGGATCCATTTCATGTCATGGATTTCTTTACATGCTTTGGTCATTTCATAGACCTTGGTTTTGGATATAGTCGGGGGCATGTCCCGATCGAATATTATTTTACTTTCGAATAGAGGCCTTATGGAACTACTATGGGTTGGTTGGGCGGTGTCGGTATTGGTGTCAGACTTGGCATTGGTTTTGGTATTGGGTCTGACACCAGTTAACAATACTTGATTGATGATTGTTCCATTTTATTTTGGATTATATATATATTTGAAACTTATCTGATATGGGATATAGGCAGTTATGTTAGGGTATTAGGGGTGGTCTCTGTTCTCGATTAGGCTTGAGGCACCCAACACAACTAGGCTCTAGTTTGGATCGTGTTAGTTGGTTTATAAATTGTTAGTTATATGTTCATATTTATTATTTTGAGTTGGTTGGCGACCCTACTAGTACATAGTGTTTTGTATTTATACGTACATGTGCTCTTATTTTTGTTGAGTGCATAGCATATTTTAGCAACTTTGGTGAGACCTCAGTTGTAGCAAGTGATCGTTCTGACTCAAGGGTGAGCTACATCTTTCAGTCGTGATTCATCCCACTTATTGTTCTTGTCCATTTGTTTCGAACATGGACATTATTATTAGTTTAGTTTTTTGAGTTGGACCCGTAGTTAGATTTTATTAGATGTTTCATACAATACGTTCAATTTCTAGGGGTATTTTAGACATTTGGTATTTTCTGCACTTGTTATTTATTAGAATTATTCGAGAAATTTTGTTATTGGTATTGGTATTAAGTAATTAGGGTTAGAGGGTTCTCCCATCGGAGGGACAATGTGGGTGCCACTCGTTACAGTTGGGTATTTGGACAAAATTTTATTTTCTTTCATTTGATTTGTACACATACTATTAAGATACCATTTTCGTTTTACGTTTGAGTGGTGTCCCTAAAAACAAACTTAATAATTATTCTTAGTTACCCAAGTGCTCTTGGGTCCTTTAGAGTTAGAACTAATTTTTGTCGATCCAGTTTGGGTCCTAAATCTATTTTGTACAGTTATTTGAACGAAATATCTAATCATAGTACTTATGACTTGATTTTCCACAGTAATAGCAAGAGAAAGAGGAGTGTTTTCCAATGATTGACCTACCATGGTTATTATTATGATATGGATGTTAGTCTTGGTTGATTTTCAGAATCAAACAACTTTTGAAACTTATCAAAACTATAATATTTTTTACTAGACTTAGGTTTGTCACTGACAAAATTTTTATCAGTTTACTTACCTAAGGTAGTTGACTGATTTGATTTGACTATACTATGCCTGAGAGATTTATGAAATCTGTTGATTTGAATTCTTAGATCATCCATTTTTTATTAAAGAAAGACCTTTTCAATTTTACAAATTTTTTATTTTTTTAATATTTCTTTTTTCATAAGAGAGCTTATTTTCGTCAAAAGCTCTACTTAAATCAGCTACATCACGATTTAGTAATTTTTGCATTTAATACAGTTATTACATGTTTAAGTTCTTACTTCACTTGTTTCTTCAATTGCCATTAAGCAAATATTTTCAATGTCATTATTTTCATTCTCATAGTTGTCTTTATCGCTCTAATTGTTGAAGGCTCTATGTCTTTCATTTTCTTTAAAGTATTTTTTCTTTGCTTTTGAACACTCATTTACAATGTGTCCTTACTTTCCACAGCTATAACATTTTTCTTCATTGTTTTTGTACTTATTAATTTATTTCTCTTTTGGAAAAATTGTTTTACCTGTTCTTTAATTTTTGGATATTTTTAAGTTATCTGCCACAAATTTGGTGATTAGAGCAATATCTTCTTCACATAGGGATTTATTTTCTTCTACTTTATTAGTAGCTTTGAATGCTATTGTTTTCTTATTATTGTCATCTTGATCCCTTTTGGTCAAATGAGCCTTCTCAAAAGCAGTGAGATCTCCCTAGACTTCATCATAGGAAAGAGTGTTTATAATTAATCTTTTAAGAGTCATAACCTTTGAGATCAATTGATTTGGTAAACTCTTGAGAATTCTAGTGATATGATCTGATACAGGACATGTTTTTCCTGTTGATTTGTGTTCACCAATGATTTTTCCAAAATGAGCAAAGGTGTTTTCAATGGATTCTCCTTCTTTAACCTTAGAAAACTACTCATATTCCAACAAACTGATGATAGTTTGCTTAACTTTGTCATTACCCTCATTTGTAACCTCTAGCTTATCCCATATCTCTTTGATAGTCTCAAAGCATGAGATCTTCTTATATTCTTCCCCATTGATTGCATTGTATAAATTATTTTTAGTCTTTCAATTTATTTAAATGGTCTCAATATGTTCATCAGTGTAATCCTCTAAAGTAGGAACTTTTCAGTTGACGTTTGACTACCTTCTAATTTTTTTCATCCTTTTTGGTAGGAGAAATTGGTAGATCACGAATTTTGAAAACTCTTTAAGTCTTTACATCATAAGATTTTATGAAAGTCTCCATCCTTATTTTCCGGTGATGCTTGCTATTGAAGTAGGGATGTCTAGCCTATGGTGTTCCTTTCTAGAAAAAGTGCTTCAGAGGTAGCTTGGTATGCCATGATCTTTTCTCACTTGATGCTAGGCAAAGATATGTGACTCCTTGCTCTGATATCAACTAAAAGTACAATAGGAGGCGTGAATTTCTATTTTTTTTCTTTTCTTAGTCGACTACAAAAAACTTTAGTCACAGTTAAATAATAAATTTAACACTAGTACGGAAAATTAAATTGATGTAAGTAATGTGACACCAATATTTATATTGGTTAGGATCCAATGTGAATCTTATGTCTAGTCCCCTTGAATTGCTAAGGTATTATCTTCTAAGTCTTTTTAATTCTGGGATTGGTACAACGTTGGAGTATAGTTCCTATAACTACACTCCTTCTCTTTCTTTTCACTCTTAATACAATGTCTCATCAACAATCTTTTTTCTCTCATCTCTTTCTGACTATGTCATAAACACTAAGTAATATAATACTTAGTAAAAGAATAGCAAGACTTTGAAATGGTTTAGATAGTTTATATATTTGACTTGACCTCCAATGAATTCTTTATATACTGATTGTTCTATCAATTTAGCTTCTTGATACTTGGTGCATTTATTCTTGATTCTTCACTTGCACCTGATTTCCTTCTTTGAATTGATAGGCTCCTTTATTCTTAATACACATTTGTCATAATTATTTCTTTAGCCTTTTGTTCTTTGATTTATTCTCGAGGATAGTTTCTTTTTTGTTATGCATGTGAACCTTTGAACATACATAAGTCATTATTAAAATCACACACACATATGTATAAATTCATATATAAAAAATTGAAATTCTAATTAAATTTTGCATGCATTTTCATCATACACAGATGAAGCACATATGTACATGAAAAAATCAAGTACATAACTAAAAGTTTAGTCATATTTTACATGCTCTTCAATAAAAAATGTATGAATTTTTTTTTGTATGAAGTTAAACTCCGTACTCAAGTAAAACTTTGGTAGAAGAGTTCAAAATTTGACCTTTATAAAGTTCATAAATTCAGTAAAAAATGTCTAAGTTAGTCTTGGCAAGCTATACCAAACTTATGCCAAAAAATATTTAGTATTTAATTTTTGCAATGATACACTTCAGACGAAATATATGAATCAGAGACAAAAATTTCAACTTTAATTAGCATACGTCTGAAGTTATTTCCTATGTTGGTCAACTTGCAAAGAATTTTCAAGAATTGCAAACATCCAGAAACAGTTTGGTGGACTATCCCTCTGTGTATTTTCTGGATCATTTGGACAGTTAGAAATAGTGCTTGTTTTGAGAACAAAAAGTGCGATGTTTCTAGAGTCAAGATCCTTCTTTGCACAATCTATTTTTTGGTATGAAAGGAGTCTGCTAGACAACATGGATCAGTATATGGATTTCTTTCACTTGGGAATTATGTATTAACTTGAATTTACTGTAGGGGATGTTTGTTTCTGTACCTTCTTGGCACCTTTATTAATAAAACTTTTACCTTGTAAATAAAGGAACTCACAAGCTATAGATTAAATTCAGTTGGCCACTTAAATAGATTATTAGGTCAAGGAGGGTTTGATGAAGAGCATATCCACTCTCGTCATTTTATGAAATATAATCTCAACCCAAGTTACATCTCAGAATGCATTAGAATGACATGTTATGAGCAATGATGTTTGGCTTATAGCATTATGCTTCAATGTTGTTAGGTTATGTGAAATACCGATTTGAAATAATGTTTATTGGGGAATCCTGCAGATATATACAGGTAAGTTATGTAAGCTTTTAGCAATAGTTTATTTTCACTTTTATTAGTTTATGTCGTGTTACATGGCCTATTGTTCTGCTAGATTTCTCTTGATGTTGAGTATGCAAAATGCTGTATCTGCTTAAATATCTGGCATGATGTTGTCACAGCTGCTCCTTGCCTTCACAATTTTTGGTTAGTGGTTTAGATCTTTTAGTGGTTTGAAGAACTATTTGGATTTTGATCCTTGACTAGATGAACTATCATTTATGCTCTTCAATATCCAGCTATGGATGCTTTTCAGAGTTGCTTAGGAGGTCTCAAGAGAGGCGTTCAAGTGTTTTATGTCCCCATTGCAGAGCAGTTGTACATTTTGTTGGAAGGAACCATTTTTTGCATAACATTGAAGAAGTAAGACGTGAAATTAATTTGCTTTTGCCCTTATTTCCAGTTGGACAAACTGTCCTTTTTAAGTTAATTTTCATTTAATTTTTTTTTTGAAATTTTTAGGATCAATCCTTTTTATTTGGTGATATCCTATTCAAGTTGTAATTTGTTATGCTCTGCTTTTTCGATTAAAAACCCTTTCCACTAATCTAAGCATGTCTTCTCCGTGGAAGCATTAGGTGCATGGTATAATTCATTGTGAGCTGAAGTTAAAAATTTATGCCCTTATTATGCAGGATATACTGCTAGCTGATCCTTCTTTAAAACGCTCGAGTAAAGATATTGTGCTACTTGATTCCTGTGCATCAATAAAGTCACCGCTTGTAAGCAGTCTAACTTTACCATATGAGATGTCTTTGTAAGGTACAGCTACTATGTAAGGCTTTGTATAGGTGCTCTTTCCCAGCTTGTATGCTAAATAATGTATCACTATGATGTCTTCAAAATGTCATAAAAGTATATGACAATCTTCTACCCATGGCTTATAGATAAGCTTTTTTTCATAAGTTATATGCTTGCTCCTGTGCTTCCAAAGATCTTTACACTGGCTTGTCAGGCATTGGCGTTTTATGACAGTATATTGTGACTATCTTTCCGTGCAGTAGATTTTCAGGAGTTCTCTTCAATTTCAAGTGTTCTGTTTTGAGGACTGTCTATCGTATGGCATAATTACACTAATTAAAATATTATTAAATATTTAGTTTCATAAATGCACTAATTTTCTGTTGTTACAGTTCCTTTTCTGAATGCCCTGTATTTTTTTCCTTATTAGGTGCCATGTTTTCATCGTTGCCATTTTTCCTTGTCATAACTACTTCTTTTATCTGCACTTGAGCCGAGTGTCCTTTGGGGACAACCTCTCTACCTCCGTGAGGTAGGGGTAAGTTTTGCCTACATTCCACCTTCCCTAGACCCCACTTTGTGTGATTTCACGGAGTATATTGTTGTTGTAGTAGTAGTATCGTTAACGCTCGACAAGTTATTTTCTTTTAAACTTGGTAAATATACTAACTACCTCCAAGGTAGAGGTGATTGGTAAGGTCTTCGTACACTTTACCATCCCTAGACCCCACTTTGTGGGATTACAGTGGGTATGTTGTTGTTGGTAAATATACTAACCCCTAGGAGAAGGTCCTCAGCAGTAGAAAAAGTCGCCGGAAGAGGGAACGTTCTCCAGCAGATGCAGCAGATAGCTGGGACCATTCATGCCCTCAGTGTGGTAATTGCATTTTCCCTCAATCTCGATGTTATTTGCAATTTGGAAACTGATAAGTGAAACATGTTGACTTATTCAGAAAAGATGATTTGTTGACTTATTGCACAATGTAAATCCCATGTAAATCTTGAGAGAATCTAATCCTCTTCTCTTGTGACTTTAAATTTACTATGGTTTCTATTCTGTATTTCAACCATTGAACTCCATTTAAAATTATGAACTTCAATTTTCTAACGTTGAGTAGTTTACTTTCAGACACTGAATATGGAGGTTATAAGTGCAATGAAAACACAGTTCATCTTCAATGTCAAGCGTGTGGTGGGATGATGCCCTTTTGATTAAATGTTGGAGTGCAACAACACTGTTAGTACTATGCTTCTCAACTCTTTGTTATTATGTTGTTACGAAGTATCTTTTCCTAACCTGTGTTTCTATGATTGTATGTGTGTCCTCAAAGTTTCTGTTCCTCTTTGAAGTGTTTTAGTGTGTGAGACCTAAGGTGGTTGGCTTTGTAGGTTTGGGATGTGATCGAGCATTTTGTGCTGCTTATTGGCATTCTCAGGGAGTTAATGGAAGCAACTTACATCCACTCTGCAGTCCTGAAACGTTCAAGCCTGTAATTACTTTAAATCTGGTTTACCTTTCTGATTTGTTCAAATAATGTTTTGGTTATGCTGGTTAGAAACCTTTGATGTTTAGAGCATCCCTTCCAACTTAAATTGGTATGTCATGTAAAGTTGGAATGAAATTCTAGATATTTACTTTCATGGGCCTGTAATAGGATCTTATTGTGTTCTACTCAGACATCTGTATGTTCTCCAGGAGCTTGGGTTTAAAACTTCAGAAAATTGTGTACATTCAAAACACCTAATGGTCTAGGGATGAAATAGCGCTGATTTTTGACAGTTACAAATAATTGCCAACCTAAATAGAGATGCAAAGGCCAATGATTATATATTGTCGTTGCTTATCCTTGTAATTTCTTTAGTATGATAACCTTTCGTGTCCACCCACATTTGGGTGGAAATAATTTTGAAACTTTTTTTCTGATGGTTTTATACTCTTGTTCTCTCTTGCATTCCAAGTTGGTTGAATAGTTGAGGTGCTGCCTAAGCTATAGCCTAACTTCTAAAATCAATTTATTTTGAAAGTGCTTTTTTTGAATTGCTTTTCAAAAAGAGCTTTTGGTGAGAAGCAGTTTGTGTTTGGCCAATAAATTTAAAACACACTTTTGAGCGGCAATTAGTGTTTGACCAAGCTTTTTAAAAGTGCTTGTAAGTGTATTTTTCTCAGAAGTGTTTTTCAAAAAAGTTCTAGGGAAAAGCTACTTTTTGTAGCTTATGAAAAATTGATTTTCCTATTCCCCAAAAACACTTATTTTCTTTCAAAGCTTGGCCAAGCACCTCATTTTTTAAAAATAAGCACTTTTGGGGAAAATAAGCTTGCCAAACAGGCTACTAGTCTGGATATCCCCGTCGTAAAAAAAAAGTTTCAAGTTGTTTGGTGCTCCTTATTATACAAGTCAACTAGAAGACATGATCTATAATTTGATATTTCTTCTCCTTGTTTCTTCATTTGATTGCTCTCACCCTTTTTTCTGTCTTTTTCTCCTTGATAATGGTAATACTTTGGTTATATTCACATTTTCTTTCTCAAAAATAATGGTAGTACTTCTGTTGAGTTACTTCCAGCATTTACATGTGAAGTCTTGCTTTTTTTTTTAGAATGCGTCAGATTGATTCACACATTTGTGCAGATTGCAGAACGTACAATTTCTAGAATCCCCTCCTTGGCACATGAGAAGAATCATTATGAACAAAATGTATGGCTTTTTTTTTCTTTATGGTGTTTTGGATGCATTGTTATTAGTCTCAGTAATTTAGTTGAAACACCATATCTGCTGACTCTCTATGTTATCCTCTAATAGATCACTAAAAGATGCATTAGACAGATGGGGAAGTCGTTACAGGATGTGGTAGCTAATTGGATTTTGAAGTTGGATAAGCGGGAGATAGGTAATTTGACTATTGGAAACTTGAGAATCAGTTCCTTTTTCGTCCTGTCTTTCTCTGATACTACTTGTGGTGTATTCCTCTCACTCTAAATGTATATATTTGTCAGCCTATTCTCGACTATTATTATTTTGACCCCCATCACCACCTCCAAACAAAAAGGTACCGCCTCTAGTCTGGAATATCTGACGGGAGTTAAAAAACACTTCAAAAAATTGGCAGTCTGGAGAATTTTACCCTCTTCATGGAAACAAATACATACATTGTTTTTCAGCCTGTACCTCTCTTCATGGAAACAAGTACAGGCACTTTTTTCAGAGTTTGTGCCTACTAGAAGTGGGATTTCACCTGATCAATGTAGTAGTTAGAGCTTTTATGCGTCTTAGTCCTTGCTTCCTCTTCGACCAGTTTAGTACTCCAAATGGCATTATATATAGGAATTGCACTTGCTTCGTCCATTCCAAGAAACATTTTTACTTCCTTTTTTTTTGTAGGGGAGGGATGATCAATCGTATTAAACTTGTCACTAGGACTTTATTTAACAACAGTGCAATGGGCTATTGGGTGTTGTGTGGAAATTTTTCCCTTATTTCCTTTTGGTGCACCCATAAGGTTCCTTTGTGTACAAAATGTTGGGTTTCATTTGCAGAAATCTGTGTTTTGTTACGAGGTTTTCTATTTTCTAGTGTACTTGTTGTTATACGGGATTTTTTTGTATGGAATTTATTACTTTATCAAAGAAAGTACCTTGATACCATAAGTCAACTTATAGCATTATCCACTTAGTTTCTAAATCTTATTAGCTAAAGGAGAAATACTGTTTGTCCTCGTCCACTTACAATTGAGTATTGAGCAACATTACTCGGTAGATGCCACATCATGTTCTCGCGTAGCATGATAAAAGAAACAGTAGAGGTGAAAACAATATCAGTCCAAAATGACTTGGTTACAACTTGAGCTATAAAAACAAGGACTATTGGTTGCTGCTTGTCATGTATTTGAGATTGTCCTCGTCAGAAACCAACATGCCCTTAGACAAAGTCAATCAGGATAAAATGCACTTGATTAGTTTCTTTGAAAATCATTCTTAAATTGATTGTCCTGCTATTTAAAATGTGTTTCTGTTTCCTTCAGATCGCACATGAATGCCTTTGAATCATGTAGAGATGATAACTTTTCGTACACCTACTTGTAGGTGAGTAGGTTTCTCTTTGGAGATATCGAATTCAACTTTTGTATTTCTGGAAATCATGTCATTTTGCACCTGATGGATTCTCTTGCTTGTCCTTGAAGTTAAGAAAATGCCTATTATTTGATACAATTTTGAAAGGGAGCCTTGGAGTAACTGGTAAAGTTGCCGCCATGTGACCAGGAGGTCACGAGTTCAAGACTTGGAAACAACCTCTAGCAGAAATCCAAGGTAAGGCTGCGTATAATACACCCTTGTGGTGGGGCCCTTCCCCGAACCCTGCGCATAGCAGGGGCTTTAGTGCACCGGGCTGTCCTTTTTTTTCAAGATTTCATTCATTGATGCAATTTCTTCTCGTTGATTGTCTCTCTCTTATGCAGTGAGTGCTATGACAAGTTTGTCTCATTCCTTTTGTATTGGTTCAGAGTTACAACTATAGGACATGTAAGTTGCCACTGATCCTTGTTGATTCTTTAGTTATTTCCACTATTACTTGTGGATTTACATAAAAGGTAAAAGGGATATTTTGTTTGAAGCTGAGTTTACAACAACAACAACAACAAACCCAGTGTATTCCCACATAGTGAGGTCTGGGGAGGGTAAGATGTACGCAGTCCATACCTCTACCTTTAAAGAAGTATAAAGGCTGTTTTCGATAGACCCCCGGCTCGAGACACGAAATACTACACAAATACATAGTAAAGCATGGAACAAGATGGTATAACACAAATACGACACCCACAAGTAATAGAAAACAGAGAAAAGCAAACAGATTCGTAATAAAACATGAAACAAGGTATCATAACAAGAATAATACCCCTACCAAGTAATTCCCTACACTAGCGACCCAAACTGACCCTAGCCTTCTGCCCTAATTCGCGTCCTCCAGATCTTCCTATCAAAGGTCATGTCCTCAGTGAGCTGTAACTGCTCCATTTCTCGCCTAATCACCTCTCCCCAGTACTTCTTCGGCCTACCCCTACCCCGCCTAAAACCATCCAAAGCTAGCCTCTCACACCTACGAACCGGGGCATCCATGCCCCTTCTCATCACGTGTCCAAACCATTTCAATCGGACTTCCCGCATCTTATACTCCACTGGAGTCATAGCAACCTTCTCCCTGATAGTCTCATTTCGATCTGTACCCCCCTAGTCAGCCCACACATCCAACGCAACATCCGTATTTTCGCCACCTTTATTCTTTGAATGTGGGAGTTCTTAACTGGCCAACACTCCGCTCCATACAACATGGCCGGACGGCTGAGTTTCCCTAAAATACATAATAAGCTTTTATCTAGCATAGCACTGCAGATCAAACTCCCGCCCCATAGCAACTATTCCCTGGGTTCCATTTTATATGGCTCTTTCCCTTTTTAGTCTGTTAGGAAAATAGATTGCATTTGTTCCACATTTGGGTACTCTTTTAACTTCAAACTTCGCATTTTATCATTAATACCATAGAAATGTCACATGTTTAAGACCACTAATTTTGACCAGGGATGGAGCTAGACCTTTGGTTATAGGTTAGGCGAACCTAGTAGCTTTTGACCTAAACTTTGTATTTGTCCATTGAATATATACAATTTATTAATTTAGAAACTCAGGACTAGAATTCCGAACCTATAAGCTTAAAATCCTGGTTCTTATAAGGGTAAATTCAGAAGTCTTTTTTTCTTTCTTAAAGTTCATGACCAATCGAACCCTACCATGTAAAATGAAACAAAGGGAGTATCTCGTAAATCTCTCATTTTAATCTTGAAACATTGAATCCGCTGGCTTCTATAGTGTAGGATTCGACTCTTATCATAGGTTTGTCAAAGATCTAGAATTTTAACGCTGTAGCAACTTATTTCTTTTTCTTCTCAGTATTTACCTTCAGAGGATGCTCAAAGGCAAGACTGCTGGTATGGGTATGCTTGTCGCACACAACACCATAACCAAGAACATGCTCGGAAGAGGAATCATGTCTGCCGGCCAACAAGGGGTAATCATGTGTAAAAATTCATCTGGTTTTCTGTTTGAAATTTCTGTTCAGGGGATTCTCTATTTATGAAAATGTCGTATTCTTGAACTCGATTCTATTTTTGTGATTCTCATCTATGATGAACTATAAGCATCTGATGTTTTTCATTTCTTCTTTGTACTGTTCATATGCTGCTATCTTTTTAGTGTTACATTTAATTTTGATGATATAACGAGTTCATAAAACGGTACAAGTAAAATAATTTGGCAAAGCGTATGTGGTGAGTCGCCAAAACTCTTTTTTACACAACTATAGCTGACAAAAGAAGCAAGAATTGTAAACTCTAAAGAAACGCGATAAACAAGTTGATGAACCAAAGGAAGGGCTGTGACACCAAGGACAGTGATTGCTGCAGCAACAACAACATACCCAGTATATTCCCACCAAGTGGGGTCTGGGGAGGGTAAGTGTACACAGTCCATATCACTACCTCAATGTGAGATAGAGAGGCTATTTCCGATAGACTCCCGACTTAAAATATAGCAATCTAAGATAGGGAATAGGAATAGAACAAGATACAATTGGAATTAACATATACAATAATTCCAAAAGCAAAATACTCGAAGTATACACCAAAACATACATCCTAACTCAGACTAACCTTCTACCCTAATTCTCCTCCTCCACAACTTCCTAGCCAGGGTCATGTCCTTGGTAAGTTGAAGCTGCGCTATGTCATGTCTAATCACCTCCCTCCAATATTTCTTCGATATACCTCTACCTCGCTTGAAACCATCCCTAGCCAACCTCTCACACCTCCGCACTGAGGCATCCGTGCTCCTCCACATCATATGACCGAACCATCTCAACCTCGCTTCCCTCATCTTGGCTTTCACTGAAGCCACTCCCACCTTATCCCGAATAATCTTATTTCTAATCCTATATTTTCTAGTATACCCACTCATCCACCAAAGCATTCTTATCTCCGCCACCTTCATTTTCTGGATACGGGTTTTCTTAACAGGCCAATACTCCGTCGCATATAACAAATTCGGTGTAACCACCAATCTGTAGAACTTTCCTTTAAGTTTGGGAGGTACATTTTTGTCATACAAGATACTGGAGGCGAGCCTCCATTTCATCCACCCTATTCTGATTCGATGAGTGACATCCTCGTTAATCTCTCCATCCTCTTGAATCATAGGCCCCAGATACTTGAAACTATCTCTCTTACTGATAGAATGAGTGTCAAGCTTAACAACCCCATTGGACTTATGAGACACCTCGCTGAACTTATACTCCAAATATTTTATCTTGGACCTACTCAACCTAAACCCTTTAGACTCAAGAGTTTGCCTCCAAACCTGCAACTTAGCATTAACTCCACTACGAGTCTCATCAATCAAGACTACAACATCTACAAAAAGCAAACAATAAGGCACCTCATCCTAAATATGCCGCGTCAAAACATCCATCACCACAAAAAAAAGGAACGGACTAATCGTCGATCCTTGATGTAACACCATTTAGACAGGAAAGTGCTCCGAGTTCCCTCCCCTAGTACTAACCCGAGTCTTGGTTCCGTCGTACTGATGCAACCCGAACCAGGGCCTTGTTGTGATGGGCATCCCAAGTCCAACCAGGTCTGGGAACCGCCCCCTTAACCCAACCCAACCACCGTATACAACCTTGGATGAGCTGAATTTCGAGCATATAACAAAATTGCATAATGCTCTCATAAAGACTCTGGGATAGGGTCACAATCATGACCGACCCAACCGAGTCTAACCATACCAAACCATTTAGAAAGTATCAAACATAATATGATAATCAAACTCAAAATGTAATACGATGGAACAACCAACAATATTGTCCAATGATGTCAGTCCCAACATCAATGCCAATGCTAAGGCCGACACCAATACCGATCCCGCCCATACCAACCCCCAGAAGTACCACAAAGCCTCTATCTAAATTAATATAAATATCTGGTTGGGACATGCCCCCAACCATGGCCAAAACCAATATCCGAAAAGAAAGTAAAATGTCTAAGAATGTCTAACATGAAATGATGCCTTCCGAAAGGATGGAAGCTCACCACTTCAGTCCAACAAGCTGTCCCCGAATCAAGTACTATGAAGGAGGAGTCGAATGACCGGTTCCTACATAGCTCTATACAGCTGCCAATAGACGAGTTAGTGAGTGAACACTAGTATGAAACTCGGGATAAGGATAAAGTAATGCAAGTTATCAAATCCAAGTGAAAACCATCCAACGCAAACAACCATACATATTATATATATATATATATAGTGTTGGGAAAAATGACCGGATTTAACATGCCATTTAAAATCTTTACTTGAGTTGTGCAGCTTAGCCGTCCTACCACCCACGAGCCATATGGGTTCAAATCCACCTACTAAAAGGGTCCTAGTTCGTATAGCCGCACGACCAAGCAATATCCCTGGAATGAATAGTACATCCCTCCTATATAAACGTGACACTCACACGTGGCCATCAAAGACCCCTCATATCAACAAATATGAGTTTCGGGTTTTGATCCCCCGGGACTTCCACCTTCCACGACTTAGCTTATACTCCCCGCCATTAATCCCCAGTTAAAATCATTAACAAACAATCCAATTATCCATTTATTAACCAAGGCTATTCAATAAACCAGTGGTATCGTTATACCACTATACTTGCAAGCATTATCCATAGCCAAACTATTTAGATTAAGGGGGCATTTAAGTGCCATATCATTAGCCATATTAAACCTCTTGGGAGGCTACCATGTTCTCCACAAGCATAACCAATTAGCCTTTAAGCCTTTGTAAACCATTTAAAAACATTAAGGTTTCATGCATAAGCCGAAAACGAGCAAGAGTTCCATTAAAATAAGCCAACGCAATGAACATATCTTTATAAGCATTTTATCAAACACCTTGGGGGCATAATATAACCAAAACCAAATTCTATTACCATTAAATCATTTCCATGCAATTCAATTGTCCAAAACCACCATTAATGCATAGAAAACATAATTAAAACCATAGGAAATCATAACCAAACATTTAACATCAAAACCCCCAAATCAATAGTTGAAAGACATAATCATGCAAGATAAAAACCATGAAATCATCCATGTAACCATGCCTTTAATTGAAATTACAACCAGGGAAGAGAATAATGCCTTAAACTAAGAAGATTGATGGAAAGAATTCACCAAGACAAGCCCCAAAGTAATCCCTTAGTTGAAACCCTAGCTCTTTGTCCCAAAAGCTCTTGAGAGAATTATGATATGTTTGGGAAGAGTTTCTAAGTGTATTAGAAGTCGTGGGTCCTTATTAGGGTAAGTAGGGAAATGTCCAGAATACCCCCACGTAAATCCCATAAAAACCCGACATTGGGTCATGACTGACCCCCTTACGAGTCATAACCTCCCTTACGATTGATATTCACCCGATCATAACCAATCCTGAACTATGAACCAGAAACTTTCCAGTATATGACTCATCCACCCAAGTCGTAACCTCAGCATACGATCCTTACCCATGATCCGTATCCCTTGCAGAATGCAACACCAAGAGGATCAAACACTGTCCACCTTACGAGTCACCTATACGACTCGTACCTAACCATACGACACTTACTCCTAAGTTGTATCTATTCCAGTGACCAAAAACATCCCACCAACTAACATTGGTCAGTTTACGACATGACTTCACCACTCGTACCCCAGCATACGGCTCATACCATGAGTCATATTGGGTCCGAAAAATGGGATTCCAAAATTTTTCTAAGGGTTCAAACCCGGGATGCTTCAGTCTCCCCCACTAGGAACATTCGTCTCCGAATGACGGATAAGGTTGGGGTAACCACACACAGAGTTATTTTCTTATCAAACATCAATCCCACCTTTTGATGTCTCTACTCTTACCTTTACAAAACGGAAAACAAAGATGCAAGAGATACAACTCTTCCTTTAACAAACTCAGAAAATAAAGATGTGGCTAGGAACACATACCTTCCGCAAGAATATCAGGAGCAGAAAACAAAAGTGGATACTTGGACTTCATGTCCTCCTCCGCTTCCCACGTGGCCTTTTCCACCTTGTGGTTCCGCCATAAAACCATGACCAAAACCACATCCTTAGTCCGCAACCGACGAACCTGCCTATCTAATATCTCAACCAGGACTTCTTCATATGACAGAGAATCCGAGATGTCCAACCCCTCCAAAGGAACAATCGAAGATGGATCACCAACACACTTCCTCAACATAGAAACATGGAATACCGGATGAACTAAAATCAAGCTAGATGGAAACTCCAACTCATATGTAACTTTGCTCGCTCTCCGTAAAATATCATAAGGACCAATATACCGAGGACTGAGCTTTCCTTTTTTTCCAAACCGCACTACTCCCTTCATAGGAGACACCTTAAGGAAAACCTTATCCCCAACAACAAACTCCAAGTCTCTATACCTAACATCCGCATAGGACTTTTGATGACTCTGAGAAGCCTTGAGCCTATCCCGAATCACCTTCACCTTTTCCATAGCTTGATGAACCAAATTCGGACTAAACAAATCATCCTCGCCGAGCTCAAACCAATCAATAGGAGATCTACACCTCCTACCATACAACGCCTCAAAAGGATCCATACCAATACTCTTATGATATCTATTGTTGTAAGCAAGCTCTACCAAGTTAGATGTTCCACCCAACTTCCACCATAATCAATCACATAGGCTCGAAGCATATCTTCCAATGTCTGAATAGTTCTCTCCGCCTTCTCATCCAACTGCAGATGGAAAGAAGTACTCAGACTCACCTTAGTCCCCAACCCTTTTTGGAAAGACCACCAGAAGTGGGACATAAACTGTGTACTGCGATAGAAAATAATCGAAATAGGCACCCCATGCAGTTTCACAATCTCTTGAAGATAAAGCTTCGCATAATCCTCTGCCGAAAAGTTAGTCCGCACAAGAAAGAAATACACAGACTTTGTCATCCTATACATGATGACCCAAATCGAATCAAATTAGTTCCGAGACTAAGGAAGACTGGTAACGAAATCCATATTGATCTCCTCCCACTTTTATTCAGGAAACTCAATTTCTTGATACAACCTACCAGGCCTCATGTGCTCAACCTTAACTTGTTCACACACCATGCATCTGGACACAAAGTCAACCACGTCCCGCTTCATGCCACTCCACCAATAGATCTCCTTGAGATCATGGTACATCTTAGTAGAACCAGGATGAACAACATAGTGCGACTCGTGCACCTCATCCAAGATCCTTTGCCGCAAATCATCTACATCAGGAACACACAACCTCCTTTGGTACCGCAAAGTACCATCCCCGCTAATCTCAAAATCCACCACCTTTTGCCCACAAATGATACACTTGATTTTCATCAAGGTAGAATCCAACACTTGCTTCTCCTTAATATCCACACCAAGAGACGATCTAACCATTTCTTGCACCATCATACTACTATCCTGGGAGTCCAAGAGACGAACCCCAAGATTTGCCAAACGATGAATATCCTTCACCAATTCTCGCTTCCCTTCTTCCACATGAGCCAAACTACCTATGGACAACCTGCTAAGAGCATCAAAAACTACATTAGCTTTACTTGGGTGGTAGTGAAGACTCATATCATAGTCCTTGAGACCCTCAAGCCATCTCCTCTGCCTGAGATTAAACTCTTTCTACGAGAACGCATACTGCAAACTCTTGTGATCAGAAAAGATATCCACGTGAACATATCTTTAAAGCAAACACAACGACCAACAACTCTAAATCATGAGTGGGATAGTTCTTCTCATGCACCTTAACTGCCTGGAAGCATAGTCTATCACCTTCCCATGCTGCATCAACACATAACCAAGACCAACCCGAGATACATCATAATAAACCACGAACCCATCATTGCCTTCCGATAGGGTTAGAACTAGAGCCGAAGTCAACTTCTCAAAACTCCCCTCACACGCATCCGACCAAGAAAACTTAACCTTCTTCTGAGTTATCTCAGTCAAAGGAGCAACTATCGATGAAAAACTCTCCACAAACCGCCTATAATACCCGGTTAAACCCAAAAAGCTCCAAATATCAGATGGAGTCATAGGTTTAGGCCACTTTTTAACCATAGCTACCTTCTGCGGATCCACCATGTTCCCTTCACTAGAAATGATATGACCCAAGAAAGTCACAACATTCAACCAAAATTCGCACTTAGAGAACTTGGCAAACAAGCGATGTTCCTTTAAGGTTTGCAACACCACACGGAGGTGATTAGGATGATCCACCTCACTCTTTCAATACACCAGAATATCATCAATAAATACAATGACGAAGAGGTCCAAATACTGCTGAAACACCCTATTTATCAAATTCATAAATGCTGCCGAGGCATTTGTCAATGCAAATGACATCACCAAAAACTCATAATGCCCATACTGAGTGAAAAAATCCATCTTAGGGATATCCAACTCCTTAATCTTCAACTGATGGTACCCAGAACGAAGATCTATCTTGGAAAACAACTTGACACCTTGCAACGAGTCAAACAGATCATCTATCCGAGGAAGAGGATATTTGTTCTTGACCGTTACCTTATTCAACTGCCTGTAGTCGATGCATATACAAAGAGAACCATCCCTCTTGCGCACGGACAACACCGGTGCACCCCATGAAGAAATACTAGGAAGAATAAACCCTTTGTCTAGAAGATCCTTAATTTGCTCCTTAAGTTCCCTTAACTCAACCGGAGCCTTTCTATACGGAGGAATAAAAATTAGACGAGTGTCCGAAAGCAAATCAATATCAAACTCTATTTCCCTATCCGGAGGAACATCTGGAAAGACTTTTGGAAACTCATTAACTACCAAACCTGACTGCAACGAAGGACCTTATGAGTTAGAATCTTTAACTCGGCCCAAATGATAAAGAAAACCCTTAGAGATTAACCTCCGAGCTCTAAGATAAGAAATAAACTTCCCTCTTGGTGCTAAGGAACAACCTTCCCATTCTATTTCTGGCTCACCAGGGAACCTAAAGATGACCCTACGGGTTCGATAATCCAAATTTGCATAACAAGAATGCAACCAATCCATGCCCAAGATTACATCAAAATCTACCATACCCAACTCAAACAGATCCACCGAAGCATGTCTACCACTCACAAATACCACACCCCCTATAGACCCATTCAATAATGATCGGATCTCCTATCGAGGTAGAAAGAGAAAATAGATCCAAAATAATCTCCGGATCGGAACCAAAAGACACAACTATATAAGGAGTTACATAGGAAAAGGTAGAACCCGCATCAAGCAAACAATATACGTCATGGGATAAAAGCTGTAACGTACCAGTAACAACATCAGGTGATGCCTCGGATTCCTGATGGGACACCAAAGCATACAACCTGTTCCGACTAGCACTGGAACCAGGAGTAATAACAAAAGCAGATGCCACACCACCAGGAGTAGGAATAGAAGATGAAGCCACCAAAATCTTATTTTGTAAATTTGTGTATATATATCTTCTATAGATGTGTATATTTAATGTATACATGTATATATGTTTTATAAATTGTATATATATTATAGTAAATATATATATTGTAGTATATGTCTTATTTAAAGTAGTACATATATATTAAATGGTGCGTATATATGTGTATATATCTTCTATAGACGTGTATATTTAACGTATACATGTGTATATGTTTTATAAATTAGTATATAACTATATGTATATATTATAATGTATATATATTGTAGTATATTTTATTTAAAGTTGTACATATATATTGAATGGTGCGTATATATATGTATATATCTTCTATAGACGTGTATATTTAACGTATACATGTATTATGTTTTATAAATTAGTATATAACTATATATATATATATATATATTGTAATGTATATATATTGTAGTATATGTTTTATTTAAAGTAGTACATATATATTGAATGGTGCGTATATATGTGTATATATCTTCTATAGATGTGTATATTTAACGTATACGTGTGTATATATTTTATAAATTAGTATATAACTATATATATATTGTAATGTATATATATTATAGTATATGTTTTATTTAAAGTAGTACATATATATTGAATGGTGCGTATATATGTGTATATATCTTCTATAGATATGTATATTTAACGTATACATGTGTATATGTTTAATAAATTAGTATATAACTATATATATATATTGTAATGTATATATATTATAGTATATTTTATTTAAAGTAGTACATATATATTGAATTGTGCATATATATGTGTATATATCTTCTATAGACGTCTATATTTAACGTATACATATGTATAGGTTTTATAAATTAGTATATAACTATATATATATATATATTGTAATGTATATATATTGTAGTATATGTTTTATTTAAAGTAGTACATATATATTGAATGATGCGTATATATGTGTATATATCTTCTATAGACGTGTATATTTAACATATACATGTGTATATATTTTATAAATTAGTATACAACTATATATATATGCTGTTGTATATGTTTATTTAAAGTAGTACATATATATTGAGTGGTGCGTATATATGTGTATATATCTTCTATAGACGTGTATATTTAACATATACACTACCTAATGAGTGTATCAAACTCTAAAAACTCTACAAAATAAGTTAACAAGCACCAAGTTCTTACGGTGACCTCCAAGGGAATTAACTCACCTCAAGATCCACCGTTTTCAAGCAAAGAACAATATTGGCTTTTCCAAGCCCTAAGCTACAATGGCTAGTCCAAGCCTTAACTAAGAACTACACTAAGGTGGTCTATTCTCAATACAGGATTTTCAATGTCTCATATTTTCATCATTAAACAACTAAAGAGAAAAGACCTAATAAGAGACTATATATAACCTAGTTTATTACATAGTATAATGGACCAAAATACCCTTAATGAAAGGGGAGGTCATGGGTTGTTTCTCTAACATGTGCAAACTCCAAAATACCCTTAATGAAGGGTGCTTCTTCAATGCTCTAAAACTATGGGGTCACACTTTAAAACTTGTAGTCTCGAATTGGCATCAAATGTAAGCCCCCACTCAATCTTCCACACACGGGTTTATTTAATGGCATGCTCAAAACGGGTCCTCCATGCATGTTCTTCTTATCCTCGAGGTGACAAAGTCTTGAGCCTCTATGTGTTGGCCTCTAAAGATGTCATCAAAAGATAAGATGGCCATTTGTCCCGTATCACGCCATAATTCACTGCCTCAAATCATCAACACCTGGCACACACAATCTACTCTGGTACCTCAACACACCATCTCCCCCTTGGGAGAAAACCTCTACCTTTTGGTCTTTAACTGAATCTTTCAGTTTGACCAAACTAGAATCCTTATCTTGCTTTTCTTTCACTTCTGAAACTAGAGAAGATTCGGAACTACTCTGGACCCAAACATTCCCTTCAGCTGAATCAACCAATCTCACACCCAATCTAGCTAACCGGTGAACTTCTTTAACTAACTCCTTCTTATAATTCTCCACATGAGCAACACTGCCCATGGACAATCTACTAAGGGCGTTTGCCACTACATTGGCCTTGCCCAGATGATACAACACACTTATATCATAATCCTTCAATAATTCTAACCACCTTCTCTGACGAAGATTTAACTCCCTCTGAGTAAACACATACTGCAAACTTTTGTAATTTGTGAACACATCTACATGCACCCCATAAATTTAATGCTTCCACATTTGCAAAGCAAATACAACAGCAGCTAACTTAAGATCATAGGTAGGGTAGTTCTTTTCGGGAGGCTTAAGCTATCTAGAGGCATAGGCTATAACCTTACCTCTCTACATCAAAACATAACCCAAACCTACTCTAGAGGCATCACAATATACCAAAAAACCATCAGTATCATCAGGTAATTCTAAAACTGGGGCTGAAGTGAGTCGAGTCTTCAACTCCTCAAAACTCTTCTCGCAGGAATCTGACCACTGAAACTTAACTTTCTTCTGAGTTAATCTAGACTGAGATGTAATAGATGAGAAACTCTCAACGAAATATCTGTAATAGCCAGCTAAACCCAAGAAAATTCTAATGTTTGATGGAGAAATAGGTCTAGGCCAGTTTCTTACTACTTCTGTCTTTTGGGGATCAACTCGAACACCCTCACTAGAAATAATATGACCAAGGAAAGCTACTGAGCTCAGCCAAAATTCATATTTGATGAATTTGGCGAACAACTGGTGATCTCTAAGAGTTTGCAATACAATTCTAAGGTGATCTGCATGATCATCCTCACTACGAGAATAGACAAGAATATCATCGATAAAGATTCTCCCCCAGAGAAACCTTGTTAGATGGACAATACCTGAGCCAATGACCTACTTGGCCACACTTGAAGCACTTATCCCTTCCCTCCTCATAGAATTCCCGATAAGGACGACCACAAAACCGACAAGAAGGACATGAAGAAATAGACTGACCTCTGCTTGACTAAGACTGGGCTCCCTGCGCTCGAGAATTATCACCACAGTCGCGCAACTGCTGGGGGTAAGGGGCACTAGCAGTAGAGAAGGAACCAGAACTCCCCATCTTTTTTTTCTGCCACTTCCTACCGTCTCGACTACTCTGAGACTGGGCACCTACCTGATCAGAAAACCCTTCCTGCTTACCTTGCCTATCTCCGTATTCTGCCTGCCTTCTTTTCTCATCTCCAACCTGCTGCATATGAATAGTCAGCCTTGATATGTCCATATCTTTCATGAGAAAAATAGTCTTGCTCTCCAGAATCTGATTCTGTTCAGTCCAGAAGCAAACTTCCTCATTTTCGACCTCATATCAGCCACCAAATTAGGAGCATACCTCGATAACTGATGAAACTTCAAAGCATACTCATTCACAGACATTCTCCCTTTCCCGAGGTTCACAAACTCCTCCATCTTAGCTTTCCTCAACTCTTGAGGAAAGACCCGATCCATGAAGGCATTAGAAAAGGCCTCCCACAAACCATCCTCTTCTACATCAACCTTATCTCTATCGCACTTCTTATATCATACATAACAAACCTCTTTGAGATAATAAGCTACAAAATTTACTCATTCCACATTAGTAGCCCTCATTACCCGAAAGATATTCCCCATCTCATTAAGAAAGCCTTGTGGGTCTTCCTCCACCTTCACTCCCATAAAATTCGAAGGACCCATCTTTATAAACTGTCCAAGCTTAGTGGACTCAGCAGACACAATGCTAGATGTACCCCGATTAGCCTGAGCAACAACTAGTTGGGCAATAACATGCATAAACTGACAAAACTCCACATGTCACGTTGCCCTGAGGGACCTGGAGAGCAATGGGAGGAATAAGAGAAACTCCGGTACAATCAGGAATAGGACGATGAAATCGAAGATGAACCCCGGGAGTAGAACGTGCTCCCTCAGCATCACGTCTAGATGGGGCAAAAGAATTTCCTTGTGTTCCAGATCTAGGAGACATGATCTGAAAGACGAACAAACAAGGATTAGAGGAGATTCTAGGACTGAGAAATAAAACTTGAAGAAAGAATACCAAGAAAGTGAAACATTCCTAAATGTCTTGCAACCTCACCTTTATGAGTGTGGCACGCTACACACCCCTAAAAGAGAATCTACTCGACATGACTTTGTGGATTCCCAATTGACCATGAACCTAGGCTCTGATACAAACTTGACGTATCCCGAACCGGGGACTTGTCGTAATGTGCATCCTAAGTCCAACCAGGACCGGGGACCGCCCCTTAACCCAACCCAACCACCGTATACAGCCTTGGATGAGCTGAATTTCGAGCATATAATAAGATTATATAATGCTTTTATGAAGACTGTCGGATAGGGTCACAATCATGACCGACCCAACCGAGTCTAACCATACCAAACCAACCATCTATTCCATACCAAACCATTTAGAAAGTATCAAACATAATATGATAATCAAACCCAAAATGTAATATGATGGAACAACCAATAATATCATCCAATGATGTCAGCCCCAACACCAATGCTAATGCTAAAGCCAACACCAATACCGATCCCACCCATAACAACCCTAGAAGTACCACAAATTCTTTATCCAAAAGAATAAAAATATCCGATTGGGACATGCCCCAAACCATAGATAAAACCAATATCCGGAAAGAAAGTAAAATGTCTAAGAATGTCCAATATGAAATGATGCTTTCCGAAAGGATGGAAGCTCACTACCTCAGTCCAATATGCTGTCCCCAAATCAAGTACTATGAAGGAGTTGTCAAATGGCTGGTTCCTTCATAGCATGGGTATACAGCCGCCAGTTGACGGGTTAGTAGGTGAACACTAGCATGAAATTCGGGATAAGGATAAAGTAATGCCAGTTATCAAATCCAAGTGAAAACCATCCAATGCAAACAACCATACATACATATATATATATATATCCAAGTGAAAACCATCCAATGCAAACAACCATACATATATATATATATTTATATTTCCCAGGGATATTGCCTGGTCGTGTGGCTACACGTACTAGGACCCTTTCAGCAGGGGAAGCTGAACCCATATGGCCCGTGGGTTGTAGGACGACTAAGCTGTACAACCCAGGTAAAGGTTTAAAATGGAATGTTAAACCCGATCCCTTTTCCTATCATTTATGACTAGTACATACCTCCAATACATATGTGACACTCGCACGTGGCCATCGAAGGCCCCTCATATCGGCAACTATGAGTTTCAGGTTTTGATCCCCCCATGACCGCCATCTTCCAAGGCTTAGCTTACACTCCCTGCCACTAATGCCCAGCTAAAACCATTAATAAAAAATCCAATTATCCATTTATTGACCAAGGCTATTCAATAAACCAGTGGTATCATTATACCACTATACTTGTAAGCATTATCCATAGACAAACTATTTAAATTAAGGGGACATTCAAGTGCCCTATCATTAGCCATACTAAACCTCTTGGGAGGCTACCATGTTCTCCACAAGCATAACCAATTAGCCTTAAGCATTTGTAAACCATTTAAAAACATTTAAGGTTTCATGCATAAGCCAAAAACGAGCAATAGTTCCATTAAAATAATCCAATACAATGAACATATCTTTATAAGCATTTTATCAAACAGCATGGGGGCATAGTATAATCAAAACCAAATTTCATTACCATTAAACCATTACTATGCAATTCAATTGTCCAAAACCACCGTTAATGCATAGAAACATAATTAAAACCATAGGAAATCATAACCAAGCATTTAACATCAAAACCCACAAATTAATAGTTGAAAGCCATAGTCATGCCAGAGAAAAACCATGAAATCATCCTTTAGTTGATAGGCAGCAAAATTTACCCCTTCCATATTTGTCATAGCCCTGAAGATCTTTTCTATCTCATCCAGAAAACCTTAAGGATCCTTCTTAACCTTAAAACCAATAAAAGTTAGAGGACTTAACCTCATGACCTAACCAACCCTTGTGGCCTCAGAAGATGGAATATTAGATGGACAACTCTCATCCTGAGATGCTACCAACTGAGCAATCATATGAATCGACTGATCAAAACTCTGCATTCTTCATGTTTCCCTAAGGAGGACTAGAAGGAATCGGTGGAACTCCAGAATAATCAGGAACTGGACTCCTAGATCGAATATGGACCCTCTGAGTAGAGCGTGTCCCATCAATATTATCCCCAGTTGGGACAAAGGAGTTTCTGTGCACTTCAGATCATCGAGGCATGATCTGAAAAACGAACAAACAAGAATTAGAGGATAATTTAGGACCTTAGACATTACAACCTTAAATAAGAACACAAGAAAGTAAAACATTCCTAAATGCCTTGTAGCCTCCCCCTTATGAGTGTGGCACGCTACACACCCTTAAAAGAGACTCTACTCGACATGGATTTGTGGACTCCCCAATTGACCATGAACCTAAAGCTCTGATACCAACTTAACATGACCCAAACCAGGGCCTTATCGTAATGGGCATCTTAAGTACAACCAGGATTGGAGACCACCCTCGTTACCCAACCTAACCTCCAAATGCATACCCTAAGTCGTATGAATTCCAACTATATAACAAGATAGTGTTTTGTATAATTCAAGACTTTGGGATAGGTTCATGACCGTGACAAACCCAAGCAAGTCCAACTACCCAACGCCAACCAAAAACCATAACTAAATCGATATAATAACCAAATTCATGTATATTACATACATAATAGGATGGATCAATCATAAATAGAGTCAAACGATATCATCACCAATACCAATGGCAATATAGTAAAAGCATTCTTATAGGCATTTTATCAAATAGGTTGGGGGGGGGCATAGTATTTCCAAAGCCAAAACCAAGTACCAATTAATCATTCTCATGCAACCAAATGTTCAAACCATCATTATAATATGAAAACCATAAGTAAAAGGCATCGGAAAGACATAACCAACCATTATAACCAAAACCCCCAACATATATTTGAAAACCCAAAATCATACAATAATTATGCCATGAAAACAATTCATAAAACATTCCTTTAGTTGGAACTAACAATGAGGGAGGATTAACATGCCTGATTACAATGATGGTAGAGAGAAATCACCCTTGTTAGTCCCAAATTGATCCTATTGATGAAACCCTAGCTTTACTTGACCCAAGAGCCTTTAAGAGAATTTAAGAGAGTTTCTAAGTGTTTAAGATTAGAATATTAAGGTAAATGATGTCCCAACAGTGATATAAGTCATGGGGCCTTAAGTGGTTAAGACGAGAAATGTCTAAATTACCCCCAACTTAAACTGCATAAAATTCCCGCAGGAGGGTACGACCACCCCACCCAAATCATACCCTAAGGTACGAGTGGTACCCCTATCTCGTACGCTAGGCCTTACCTTGGACCCCAACACTGTCCAACATATGACCACCCTTGCCAAACCGTACCCAACCATACAACTAGTACCATGAAACCGTACCCTAGGCAGAATAGAATCACCTAGGTCAAATATAAGGCAACATACGATTGACATCTTACCAGTAGTACCCTAAGATATGACTAGTATGATTCAATCGTACCTTGGATAAAAAACAACCATCCCACACTGGTTAAACCTCGACCAAGACCAACCTAGCCGTACCCAATCATACGATTAGTACCCCAATTAGTATTATGTCCAGAACCTAAAAACTTAGCAAATTTCTATGGATCAAAACCTCGGGTGTTTCACTGAATTACTTATGTTATGAGAGTATTATCTTCTTTGTGTTTTTGAGAGAGATTAGGTAGAGTTACCTGAGTATTATATTAGTTTGAGTTAATCAATATCAAGGTGAGTTCTTGGCAGAGTTTCAAAATAGGCTTGTCGTAGAGTTATTACAAGTAGGTGGATCCTAGATTTAGGTTCATTGGAGTCTGTAATCAAGAGTTTGATTATAGTGGATGGTTGAGTCTTGTGAGGGAAAGCCATGGTTTTTCCTCCCTTGAGCAAGGAGGTTTCCACTTTAAATCTTTGTGTTCATCAGTTTTCAGCAAAGTTTTAGTTTTCCAGTGCTTTACCATTTGATTGCCTGTGGCAAACTCTAAGGGACTTGGTCCCTTATAGAGTGGTGCAACCCGCCCCCATGTTTATCAACCCCGTGAAAAAAAAAAAGACGGGATAAAAATCACACCTTGGCGTGGCACGACCTTACCGCAGAGGTTATCCTCCATGCCACGCTAATATTGTGGAGGGTAACCTCCGTGAAATGGCCGAAATGCGGAGGCTCACTAACTCAAAGTTCTAAAATAGCATCGAACCCTTCCTAAAAATTCCAAAACTTTCCCAAGCTACCCTTTTAACATCCCTAAACATAATTCAAGTCAAAAACCGATATTACGGACAAGGAAAAGTCAAAAATAAATTTGATTGAAATTTTATGGGTCTTACAATAATATATAAAAATATATGAGAAAAAATAGTGTCACTTTTGTAGGTAAATTAATATAAAATCATAAATAGTATTTATACAAATTGTGACAGAATAGCTTTGAAAAGTTCATATCTATAATTTCTCCGTGATGAAATCAACAACCAAATTAGATACCGATTTGTAATAAATACCTACCAAATAGTTCGTCGCTAAAATTAATGACTAAATCATATGTCGCTAATCCCTAGCAAAATATAGTGACATACACTGAAAATCTATCGCTAAAGGCTTAGCTACATGCATTCTAGTTACAGATGCATATTTATTGCTAATCCGTCACAAATAGGTGTTAGCAATGGATTTGTATAGATTTTGGTGATTTAGCTCGGATTACGTCCATCGCTAAATGCTTTTTATTTTGTAGTGGGTACTTAGACTTCCCGTCAACCTTTGACGCAACAAAAAGATTTTCCAACTCTATTTTTCCGTTGTTTTTCTGTACTGCTAACTTGTGTCAAAACACCTATAAAACATCAAAACAATGTAGTGTGTAAAGGATGGGTTGCCTCCCATTGTAGAATGACTCTCCTTTATCACTATGTAGGGTCTTTGAAACATACCAACTCCACCTTGGCCACTCCAGGACCTCCCACATTGTAGTGTTTCACCTTTTGTCTATTTAATACAAACCTTTTTTTTTCATGGTCTTCAAATTCAATGGAACCAGTAGAGAACACATTTGAAATCACAAAAGGATCCGACCATTTGGAACAAAGCTTTCCCGCAAAGAGTTTCAAATGAGAATTGTAAAGGAGAACACTCCCGCCGACATGAAATTCCCGCCTTAGTATTTTAGCATCATGTCATTTCTTCATTTTGTCCTTACACAATGCAGAACTCTCATGGGATTTGATTAAAAAATCCTCTAACTCATGAACTTTAGTGACCTTGACTCGGAACTTCTCCCCAATTCATGTTTAACATCTTCAAAGCCCATAAGGATTTATGCTCAAGCTCGACGGGCAAGTGACATGCCTTCCCAAACACCAATTGGTAGGGAGACATACCAATTGGGGTTTTGTAGGCCGTTCTATACGCCCAAAGTTCCTCATCAAGATACCTTGCTTAATTTGTTCAACCTACATTCACGGTCATTTCAAGTATAACTTTGATTTCTCAATTGGAAACTTTAACTTGGCCACTTGTTTGGGGGTGATATGGGGTAGAAACCTTGTTCTTCACCCTATATTTGTCAAGAAGGCCCCCAAATAACTAATTACTAAAGTGTGAGCCTCCATCACTAATGATGGCACGTAGGGTTTCGAACCGTGTAAGATGCATTTCTTCAAAAAGAAAGTGACGTTTTTTCTCTTATTATTTGGAAGTGACATAGCTTTTGCCCATTTAGAAACATAATCAATTGACACCAATATATATTTGTTTCCAAATAAGCTCACAAGAGGGCCCGTAAAATTGATTCCGCACATGTCAAAGAGTTCAACTTCAAGATTTGGTCTAAGGGGAATTTTATGTTTTCTCGAGATTCCACCTTGAATTTGACATTGATGAGATTATTTTACCCACTCAATGGTTTCCCTATGAATGGTGGGCCAATAGCACCCACATTGAAGAATTTTAGCGGCAGTTTAGATCCCCACATGGTGACCACTGTAAGGTGAGGAGTGACATGCTTCAAGGATATCCTTCATTTCAACTTCCATAACACAACGCCTAATCATACCATCCACGCACTACTGAAGTAGGAAGGGTTCATCTCAAAAATATTTTTTACATCGAATAAGAACTGTTTTTTTATGACAGCTAAGCTCCTCGGGGAGTACACCACTCGCAATATAATTAGCAAAGTCAGCATACTATGACACGTATTTTCCCGATATTTAAATGAATAACTCATCGAGAAAAGCATCGTCAATCTCAATTGCCCTATTCTTTTCATGATTACTCTCAAGATGAGAAAGATGGTCGGCCACTTGGTTTTCACAACCCTTTCTATCTTTTACCTCGAAATTAAATTCTTGCAAGAGCAAGATCCATCTAATTAGACATGGATGAGATTCATTATTTTCCATGAGGTACTTAAGGGTGGCATGATCCATGTGCACCACCGTTTTCATGCCTATCAAGTGGCGTGAAATTTCTCAAAAGCATATACCACCGCCAATAATTCTTGCTCGGTAACAATGTAGTTACGTTGAGCATCATTCAAGGTCTTGCTTGCATAATAGATATGGTATAATAGATTTTCCTTGCATTGACCCTACACCTCCCCTAATTCAATCCCACTTGCATCATACATCACTTCAAATAGGGATGACTTATCCAGAGCCACAATAATGGGAGCCGATATAAGCAACTCCTTGAGACAATTAAAGGTCTTAAGGCATACATCATCAAAATTTAATTTTTTATCTTTTTCAAGGACGTTGCACATTGGATGAGCTATTTTGGAGAAATCCTTAATAAATCCCCTATAGAGTCCGGCATGCCTAAGGAAACTCCGAACACCCTTTACGAAAATGGGGGTTGGTAACTTGGCAGTTACCTCTACTTTAGCTTGATCAGCTTGTATACCCTTTCTCGAGATCATGTAGCCCAAAACAATACCCTCCTTGACCATGAAATGACATTTCTCCCAATTTAGGAAAAGGTTGGTTTCTACACATCTTTGAAGTACCTTACTTAGATTCTCAAAAAACTACTCAAATGAGTTCCCAACCATTGAGAAACCATCCATGAATACTTCCATCAAATCCTCAACCATATCTGCAAAGATTGATAACATACAACATTGAAAAGTTATCGGTGCATAGCACAAACCAAAGGGTATCCGCTTGAATGCGAATGTACCATAGGGGCAAGTGAAAGTTTTCTTATCTTGGTCTTTTGGGGAAATACAAATTTGATTGTACCCTAAATAACCATCTAGAAGTAATACCACCCTCGCCCGGTTAACCAATGTACCATTTGGTCCATAAAGGGCATAGGGAAGTGGTACTTTTTAGTCCAAGAGTTCAACTTCCAATAGTCCATGCATACCCTCCTCCCCGTGACCGGTCGAACGAGAATAATGTCATTCTTTTCATTCTCAAATATCATAATGCCACTTTTCTTTGGAACACATTGCATTGCGCTCACCCAAGTGCTATTGGAGATTGGATTGATGACTCCTGCATCAAGCCATTTTATAATTTCCTTCTTCACCACTTCTTGCATGGGTTTGATATAGCCTCTTTTGATGTTCCACACTTGGAACATGATCTTATTTTAGTTTGATCTTGTAGGAACAAATGCCGGGTGCTATTTCTATGATATCCGCAATTGTCCATCCGATGGCTCGAATGAAATTTTTCACCACCAACTTCAAAGCTTTCACTTGGTAGGGCTTGAGATAACTTTCCATGATGATAGGTAAAGTATATCTATCCCCCAAGAACACATATATAAGGTTGGGTGGAAATGGCTTCAATTCAATTTTGGGTGGGTCAAGAGTGGATGTCTTTGCGGGTGGGCTCTCACAATTTTTAAGATCAAGGCCTAACTTTACCGGGTTCTTGTTATAAGATCCAAGTACCGTTAAAGATGTAACCACTTCATCAAACACTTCAACCTCCCCTTTTTCATAATTCCACAAAACCCTTACCACTGGATCATTCACCAAACTCACATTGATACAATTCGTCACCTCACCATCAATGGTTTCAATCATTGCTATTACTTATAAGTCCATTGTTGATTCATGGAATTGCATACATTGAAGGAAACCTCTTCATTGTTTAGGAAAAAAATTCATCTCGCTGAACACTACATCAACCAATGCTTTCCTGGTGGCTAAGAATGGCATTCTGAGGATAATAGAAATTTCATGGTCCAAAGCACAATCAAGGATCACAAAGTTGGATAAGAAGATGAACCAATCAACTTTAACTAGCACATCATGAAGTATTCCCATAAGTTTCTTGATAGATCGGTCGGACATGAGAAATTTCATCATGGTAGGTTGTGGTTTTCCCAATCCGATCTTGTGAAATATGGCATATGGCATTAAATTTATACTTTCCATGAGGTCACACAAGGATTTTGAAAACTTGAATATTCTGATGGTACACAGAATTGTGAAAACACTAGGATCTTTCTTATTTTTTTCCATCGTTCTTGACATAATGGAACTATAATGATGTGTTATTTCTATTGTCTCATCCTCCACAAGCCTCTTCTTGGAGACCAAATCCTTCATAAATTTAGCATACCCCGGTATATCTAGAAAGGCTTCTATTAAAGGAATGTTGATGGAAAGGTTGCTAAATTTATCAAGGAACTTTTTAAACTTTGCATTTTCCTTTTTTTCAAGAATCGTTGAGGAAAAGGGGAAGGAATTATGATGGAGGCATTGAGACAATTTGACATTCTTTCATCTTTGAATTTTCAAGTATAACCTCATGTGTCCTTGACTCATCCTTATTCGATATCTTTCTCTTCACATTTTCTTGCTCATCATTTTCTCTTTCACCGGGATCATCATCAAGTTCCATGCCCTTGCCAAAAGTTTTCCACTTTGAGTGATAATCATATTTGATGCCATACCACTCGGTATTTCTTCATTTTGTCTTTCAATGAGGTGAACTGCTATTTGATTAAATTTTTCCTCTAGTTGTTGGATATAGGTTGAATGAGACTCAACCATTTGATGTAGCTTGGAGAAATCATTCCTCATTTGTTTCACTATCCTGTCGGTCCCCTTGACTCCAACCAAGATTCGAATCAAAATGTCTTCATTAATGCATCCCTCCCTTTCGTATTAAGGCATGCCTCAATTTTTATTGTTCTAACCTGAATTCCCATTTCCTTTGAGAGGCAACATGGAAACCCTTCGAATAATTCAGCAGCCATCTCCTCCCATTAACAATTACCTTTTCTTTCTTATCTTCAAATGTCTTGGTATCTTTTGCCTTTATAACATTGTCTCTTTCAATGGAGGTTCCTAACACATGTTAAGTAAGAAGTTCAAGGTGTGACATTACCTTGATCATGATTGCATATCTTTTCTCCTATTGACATCTTTGATCTTGACACACAAAGGACAAAGAGGGAGCCTCCACAGCCACCTCGACATTCTTCATGTGCTAACCCCTAGCCAAACTAGCCACTTGATCTAACACCTTTGATGCAACCCCATACGATGATTTAACAAGTGATCCACCAGATGTATTTTCCACTATGGCTATGTTGGTTTGTTCCAATGCACTATAGAATACTTGGAGAATCATCTTCTCCAGCATCTCATGATTGGGGTGTTTCAAGAGATTCTCCTTAAATATCCCCCATGCTTCATACGAAGGCTCCCCATTAAATTGATGGAAGTTTATGATTTCGTCTAATAATTGTAACATTTTTTAAGGAGGTAAATACTGATTCAAGAAATCCTATGTAAGCGTGCCCCAAGAGGTGATTGATCTGACTAGAAGAAATCGTAGCCACAGTACTGCCTCACTTGCTAGAGAAAATAGGAAGAAGCCAAATCGTATGGGTTCTTGCGAGATGTAACACACTTCTACAAAGTTCTTCAAATGCAAATTGTGGTCTTCATGCCCTTCATTTGAAACAATTGGAGCATTACGCTTGTGACATAAAATACGTCATTTCCCCTGGTAGGGGGAATACGAATGGCACTAGCATGCTCTTCGTAGCCAAGATAATCTATAATTTTTACATGTTCATACCCAAATCTACACTCAACACCATACAAGTGAAAACCAAGTCTTACTCCCCGATAACAACTCCATTTTTATCACGCACACCTAAACCATAGTTTTGATATAGAACAATCATTGCCAACAAATCTCAACTCATGCTGAGGTTGAATCCTTGAGGAGTGACTTTAGTCCTCAAACCCTATAGGCGTTGATAACATCTAACTGTATGCCTGTATTGTAAACAAAATAAAATGCATGAATTAAAATGGGGGGATTGGTTTGGAAAGTTCTTTTACCAAAGTTTATTCAATTTAACAAACTAAAGGCAACAATTGTGATTTCGATTTCAATATGAGATAAGACTTGGGATTATGTCTTCCTAGGGGCTAATAATGCACAGGTTCATTATAATTGAGTGTAAATTCTAATCATCAACTACATGGGTAGACTAGGTCAGGAATTCTAAAGGCTAGTTTGTCAACAAAACCTCAAGATTATCATTCATGGACCCTTTTGGATACATTATAGATGTGACAATCAAATCCACCTGATACCTCAATTGGGCATCCCTATTACGAGGAAGATGCCCAAGAATTAGTTGATTCTTAATCCACCCATACTTCTAAGATAGTGAAAAGAGAAATAAACTATGTCTACAAATTGTTCACTAATGCCTTGTAACCCATACCCTTTTTCAAGGATTGTATTGGCTCCAAAAGTATACTCACATCCCTCTTTTAAGGCTGATGTGAGATTTTGGGAATTTGGAATTTTCATCCCCAAACTCCATTTTTGGGTTTTGGGGTTTTCACCCACAAGTCCCAACTCAATCAAACAAGCATTTGTAAAACCTATCATTAATAACTATGAATCTATAATACATCACAATCCACACATAGTTGCACCTTATTTCAACATAATCCCAAGAAATGTATTTAGCTACTCATGAAGTTAAGTGAAGAGAATATACAAAATTGATCATCCAAAGTTTCCATTGAAGATGTAAGACAAGAATATTCTTTAATTTCACTCTAATTACAACTAAACAAACTTGGATAATTAATCACAAGAATCTTACTTAGAATATGTAGGCTTTTTCAAAGCTAAAACTCTCAATTTTAGTTCATGATGATGAAAAGTGAAGGGATTTTTTGCTCTTTCAGATTTAGAACCAACTAAGCGCAAAAATATTTCTGCCCTTGGGCCATAACCCTTGCCATCAGAATCACACCACAAGGATCATGATCGCAGCTCCGCAATTGCGTTGAATCTACCACGATCACAGGTTGTGACTATTAGTTACTAGCCATGATCACAGGCCTCAGATCGCGATCGTGGTAACTGAAACCACCTCATGCGCAGGGTTTTCCAGTTTTTGCACTTTTCTTCTCTTGTTGATCTCTTTTAAGCTCTTTTCTACTTCTTTCCTTCTCATCACCTATATACCTGCAAATTGTTGAAATTCGTACATTCAAATAACAAAGTTGTCTCATTCATACCTTTAAATCATTGTTGTGTGCACGAATTTAAATGTAAATGAGTGGTAAATTTACCACTCATCAAAGATCTTTTTCAATGATGAGATGGTCAGTTTTCATAAAATCTCTATCTCTTTTGGGTCGCTCGATCCGATCCAAATATGCATCAAAAAGCATAATGAGGGACTATTAGAGCATGACAAGTCATTAGTTGATGAAGGTGATGATAAAGGTTGGACTCTGGTGACTAGGCGCAGACTTAAGAAGACGAGTCTATGAAAGGATTCATTAGATAAGACAACTAGAAGGAGGATGGTGAAGAAACTGGGGACATAGAGGCTGGTTGAGCTTTCGAAGAAGATGAGGCTAATGTAGCTTTACCACCATAAACCACGAAATCCAATGACTTTGGAAGAATTCCTACCAAGTTGGTTCCGTGTAAAGAATGCTCAAGTCAACCTTGAGGCATCTTATTTTAATACTACAAAAGAGGGGGATAAGGTGAAAATCTACCCATAGAAGTTCCTTTATCTGCTGAAAAACTTCCTGAAACTCTTGACCAAGAGGAAAATGTATGTGAACCAAAAATCACATTTACAAATAATGATCTTTTTCTTGGAGAAACCCTAAATAATGAACTAGCTATCAGTACAATGAAGGAACTTGGCATTGCTACTGATGAACTAGCCAAAAGTCGTTTTATGATCTAAGGATACAACTATGGGGGCTAGAGGGCCATGGGATCATTCAAGTTGGGGAATTATATTAATGATATTTTATCAAATGTGTTGATGCATGTGATCAATGCCAAAACTTTATACGATATATTTCTTTATAGGACTTGGGTACATGAGAACAAAATTATCTCATCATCTTACTGTCAATGGTTGAAATGCCTCAAAGGCAGAGTGGAAAGAAAGATAGTTGTCAATGATAGGTCATTCACTGAAGCTTAGTCACACTTTGCCGATGCAAAATTCTACTTGAAGAATTATGTTGTGAATGAGAAAAGGGTTGATGATGTCACCAAGACCAAGTGTGATGATCTTGTAGCTAAGAAGGTCGCAGTGATTGTCAAAAAAGTTGTCACCAAGAAGCCTCTCTCCACTTTGAATAAATAAAGTATTGTATCTACAAAAAAAAAGGTAACTCTTATTCTCTTTTAAGTACCTAAGGTAAAGAAAGAAAAAGATCATTCATACGATGCCCACGATAATGTACTAGGAGGGATAAACCTACCTATCTATTGGATTGACGCATTAAACCCGTCCTCAAGGACACTAGGAGAATTTAGGGCTCAAAATCTGCCATAAGAGATAACACTCCCTATGAAGCTGTCCTGACCCGAACCAGGGCCCTAGCCGTGACGGACATCCCGAACCATGAAGGATCGAGAGCCCTTCTAACTTGTAATCATATACACCATTCATATATAAATAAAAAATGCGGAAATAAAATCTTCTACGGAAACATGGTCATAATCTAAATTTAGTTTAACAATGAGGAATAAAATCCAATATCAAAACACCTTCTGGAAACCATCTGCGAAATCTCTACTACATGATCAAATAACAACTGTCTGAAAATAAGGACAAGGCCCCTAGTAGACCAAAACTATAATAAATAATAACTTTCCAAAAGAAACTAGGCCTTCTGAAATATAGAAGGCTCACCAACTGGTACTCTTCACTCCTGTTTGATGAAATCTACTGCGTATCAGGACCCCTAGACTGTGCCTCAGAACTTTGAGGGAGGGGGGTCAATACAGATGTACTGGTATGCAAAGCAATCCAAAATAAAGCTTTTATATAAATAAAATAGTTGAGAGCTAGTCATAAACATCATGAAAGATATAACTTTCAAAACACATGGTCATTCTTGAAAAACCATAAAATATCTTTCTGTCAAAAGTAATTTCTAATCTTTGTATTGCTTCTGAGTTAGGTGGCACTCCCCTACAAGTCTGATATTCCACGGGCAATATGGAATCCTCCATTGACTCGGCGGAGAAGTCCCCAACCCAAGTGTGCCGAAAGGGTTTGAGTGTCTGAGTCTGATACGCCACAGGGCACTAGGCCAGCGTATAATAATATACCCGAATTGGCAAATCACAGTTTTGGGCAATGAGTTGTCTGACCTCATGCCTTCTTCGGGGAACCATCTAAGCTCTCTTTATGCCCAATTTTATCCTGTTTTGAATCATGCATTATTCTAGTTTCAACATCTGAAAAATCTGACTTCAAACATGCATTCTATTCTGTTCTGAATTACCATGGCATTATCTGGATTGGAATCATCACACCAAGACTTGCAAGTCCTATTTCTGAGCCATAATGTATCTTGCATGATTCTTTCATTAAAACATAGTTAAGACTACCCAAACATGCAATTTAACAAAGGGAATTCATGTTCCGAAAACATAAGTCAAAACTACGCAAAATCTCAGCCTTTCAATAAACAAGTGGTGGTCATGTAATCTTTAACAAACCATGCAACCCTTCTCATTATATGATTATATTCAACATTCATCAACATAAACAACCCTCTCTCTTTTGAAAGCAAAATCATAATCCAAATATAACATTATTCAAGACATTTCATAACATGCTTTTCAAGATGCATTCAAATGATTTCATAGTATATCATAAGTAAATGAAAATCATCACAAGAGAGGGATTTTCCATGAATCATGCTCTCAATTCAATCATTAACCTTAAAACACATGCTTACAATATATATATAATTTCAAATCAATTTGGGGGAAAGCCTAAAGGCCAAAACAATATCATCAATGTTTCTAAAGCATGAATATATTCATAAATCTGAAAAACCCTTTCTTAAAATCAAGATTTCCATACCCATGATATTTTAAGAAAACCTCGCGTACCTTAAATTAGAAGCTTTTGAATGAACTCTAGCTTTTGGGATGCTATACGCACGATTGATGGGTTCCTCTTGTAGCACTCGCAATGGGGATTCCGAATCTTGAAGAATTAAGGAAAACCCACGATTAAATCTTGAGATATTTGGGTTTTTAGTTTGAAACCCTAGGGTGAGTTCTTGATGAATTTGAGAGAAAAGAATCATATTTTGGTGTTTGGAGAGTTTAATCCCATGTTATAGCTGAATTAGGTATGGAAAATACCCATTTTGCCCTTAAAAATGCGGAAACAGAACCTGAAATTTTGGTGTGTGCTATAGGGCGTGCGTCACATGCTTATCGTATGATGCTAGTGTCTCAGTCACTAAAATGGCCATAACTTTTCGCTCGGGTATTGGATTTAGGAAAAATTGGTATCATTGGAAAGCTAATTTTAAGATCTTTCATTTGATATATAGTAGGACCTCTAATTTATTATATACAAATAGTTATGGTCGATTGAAGTTGACCCAAGTTTGGATGCTCACTCAAACTCGAATGATAGGAAAGCTTTCAACTCATCCTTGAGTTAGGGGACCTCTATGATATCAATTAATGATTAAATAGGTTCACACACTACATAATTGATTAAAATGACAAATTTGCATAGGATTTATGGGTTTTGGATCATCTATGCATAGAAATGAGGGTTTTTATTCTAGCCCAAAATACGGGGTGTTACATTATCTCCCTCTTGGGATCATTCGTCCCCGAATGATGGGTAGGAATGTTGAATTCTTAAAGGTATGGAATAACGTGGACAAGATATTCTTCTAAGAAAGAATATATTGATCTGAAACATTTAAATTTCCATCATGAAACTGAATTCTGAGCTGACTTGCCCTTACTTGCTTTAAGGAGTTGATTCATGATGAGAATTTAGGATTTCCTTGAGGCGTTGATGATCCAATCATACCTATTGAATTGAGAAGTGATAACTTATGTAAGTACGAATCTTGAAACAACAAGATTTAGATCGTACAAAGGTATTACACTGTCTGAGCTAAAATGCCTAGAGAGATTTGAGACTATGCGCTGAACTCTTATGAAGTGAGTCATGACTAAATAGCTGAATCTAAAACATAATGTTCGGACTGAACTGAATTCACAATTTACATGGATGGAATAGATTATCTCTTGTGATAATCATGCACATGGGACTTCGAATAGCAGGACTGGGTGTAATGGTGGAAAACCACAGTAACTTGTCTGCCTGACTGTTAAACTGAACTGCCGGTTATACTGGCTGAATTATACTGGAAACTTATACTTAACTGGAGTATCTCTTCAGCACTCTTTCCAAAGAAGTTCTAGTAGCATTCGGGAGCAAAGAATCTTGGGCATGAGTTACACATGACACCCAACTAAGGAATCACAATAGTGACACTACTCTATAGCATGGAATATAGACATATAACTCATAAACTAGGATAGAATTACCAGGCCTTAGGCAATGCAACTTCTTACATTCAAGCTTAGTGCACTTCTCGAATACTCCCTTAACTATATTATTCCCTTTAAATACCATACTCAATTGATTCAACTTAGAATTCTTATATGGGCATTGATAAATCTTTCTACTAATGCCTAAAGTAACATAAGTCCTCTCACTATGATCAAGCCTAACTTCAAATCACAAAATACAACATGCCACACCACGATACTAGTCTAAACCATATGATTCAATCTTCTCTCTCTCTCTATATATATATATATATATTTTAGAGATCACACCCTAAGCATATCGTGCCTTACCACTTCAATGACTAACTCTGATATTTTACTATGGATTCACTAGCGCATATTGCGTTCCTCCACTTAAATCTCAACATGTCATTCAAGCCTATCTTTATAACCACATATGAACTCCAAGGAAAACACCCATAAGGACATACTTCACATATTCACTAATCCACTATCAATATAACTCCCCCGTGCTACCCCAAGAACATACACACACAAATTTCCACTAACCATCACATATATCAAAGACTTGGCCCCAGATCTTACTTCACACTTATGGCCTTATCTAAAACAAGCATACTATGATCTTCCATTAAAAAGAAAAATTTACTCATCACCACTATCATCACATAAGAAGGAGTCACTAAAAGGTTAGAATATGAGACCTTGAAGCATAAGAGGATATTATAAGAGACTTAACACTTAACTGCGGTCGAAGAAATAGAAAATCAACATCAGGGATTCATCACAGTGATCTGACTTGGGGCATACATGACTATAAGCTGAATCTCATCAATCATAAAGAGTATAGCATGAATTATGGGAACTGAGCACACTATAAAGCGTGAGTACATGAGTCATGAGCTGCATGACCTCAATTTGAAGTTCATAACATATGGAATGTGATTCCGACTACTGAATGAACTTGAACTCCTCATTTTAGAACTGGAAAAGCACGCGATTCTCTATCATATACATGAACATGAACTATGATCATGGAACTAAAACGTAAGGAATGAGTAGGTATTGGGATCACTGAAAAATACTGAGATAAGAATGGGTTGAGTCTCACCCTCACTTTCTGATGTTCTATATCATACTGACATCACTACTAGAATCTGAGAGCCTGACTTGATTACTTGTTATATCATCTCCCCCTTAGCTTTAAGTAATCATCTTAAGGTCGAGAGATACCTTACTAGACTCTAAACTGAACTACACTCACTGCACTCTGGGGTATGGAATACGACAATACACGTAATTGATAGAACTTAACCCGAATGGCTACACCTGGAAGGGGAAAACCCACAACTAATCCTACCTTCTGAGACACACTCTATTTTTCTATAATCCTAATAGTCAATCATATAATACTTGAACACTTACTAACTTCGAATCCTCGTGAGTATTCCCATAGTCGGAGTACATACCCTATAGCGCTTCAACTCTTATTTTTTTCGGTTCAACCTTCAAAAATTCAAACTTAGATTATAACACTTAATCATGGATATGACTAAGCCTTTGATGAATCATACTACTAGTCTTTCTCCACGTAGCAACTCAACGGTACTACTGTGTCCACTAGCCACACGCAACATGTAATAGTCTTAGAAAAAGCCGTAACTCCATATCAGCTTGGGCATACTTCTACCTCATACATACAACATCATACTTTGTTACTAAGCAAATAAACTTAATCTATTGCATACACCATTCAAGCCTATTAGATCACTTCCATATAACTAGTATCATTAACCAAGAAATCATCACATCCACCTTTATGGACATCAAATGTTCAAACTTAATGTCTAGTGCTAAGCAAGATTTACAATCCAACCTGACACACAATTCTCACAAAACATTCATCATTAATCTTAAGCCACTATTCTTACATCCATATCCTACATTAAATTCAATCCAATAGTCTAGCATCAATCATCTACCACCAATGAAGAAGGCAACATAATATACTAGTCCATCAAATTAGGACATTCTATCCAAATACCTAAAAAATCTACTACATACCTTCTCACAAGTAGTACTACTTTACAACTACCAATGAAAAGAAGGTCAAGGGGGTAAAGTCACATAATAGACATGGTCAACCTTAATCTTATATTATAACCCCATTCAATCTTATCTACTTATACAGATTTCTCATATCTCACTTACTTACCCAAGCGTACATTTAGACTACCTTCAAATTCCACAAACAACCATGAGTCTATAATTATAACTTACTGGCTCATCTAGCCATTTTCATACTCCAAGCAGACAACAATTCACCTTAAATAATAACTCCTTATCTACCTTCTACTAAACTAACACACAAGGACGTATCACTTTATTACCAACTCAATCTCATGCGAAAAGATTTGACTATACATATATTCAACCAACACAAGAACAATAAGTTGAACAACAAGTTTCTAGTGAATTGAAATAGGCCTCATACGACTTCACTAGACTTTGATTTTTGTATTTTGAACAAGAAAATGAAATGAATAACAAAGCAATTATGCTAGTGAATCGAAAGATCCCCACACGGCTTCACTAGACTTTGATTTTTTTTCAAAAACACTATGATAACAAGATTACATATTACAAGAGATAGAAAATTGACACACAATATTCAATGATCTAAGGATATACATCTTACTCTGTATAAATAAAAATTTGAGTCAAACAATTCCCCTACAGACTACTATACAATTCACACATGATACTAGCTACCACATTAGTCTATCACTATAAAGTGGTAAATCATCCTCAAACATTGGTTATTTAACTAAAATATTTATTTACACAAAAGTCACCCTCACTCTGACTTCTAACTTTGTGAGTTCATATCACCAACCTCTTGGTCTAATCTCACTACCAATAGGTCATGACACTGACACTTTAACTTATACTACTAATCAGATAGAAATACAGTTCCAACATTCTACTACACATCATTCCCCCTGAAGCATTACATCTGCAACATAAATTTTTGAAAAGAGACGAAATACTCTTAATACCATAGGCCAAAAAGTACGATTTCATCAGAATCAAAGTTCACACAAAAATCAATACACTCTGAAGCACTAACGAACTCTTCTCAAGTCCTTGCAAAAATTTAAACTCTTATATAGCTCAATCAGAAAGGACCATACCATTTATTTAGACTCTAAACTTCTGCACTTGAATCACCCCAATAACGAGACATATCTGGGCATATCAAAGTAAGGAAAGAATTGGGATAACTTTACTTTCGTATGGGCGACACCATAGCACGAATTAGAGTATGGAAGAGGAACATTCTGGCTCAATAGCACAAACTAGAACATAAAGAAAGGGAAACATTCCTAAACTCCTAGTAGCCTCCTACTTATAAGTGTGGCGCACTACACTCCCATAAACAAGACTCTACCCGACGCAATTTCGCAGACACCCTAGGACCATGAACCGTGCTTTGATTCCAAGTTTGTCACGACCCAAACTAGGGCCCTGGCCATGATGGACATTGCAAACCATGAAGGCTCGAGAGCCCTTCTAACTTGTAATCATATACACCATTCATATATAAATAGGAAATGCAGAAATAAAATATTCTACAGAAACATGGTCATAATCTAAATTTAATTTAAAAATGAGGAATAAAATCCAATATCAACTAAACACCGTCTGAAAACTGTCTGCGAAATCTCTACTACATGATCAAATAACAATTGTCTAAAAACTGGGACAAGGCCCCCAGTAGACCAAAACTATAATAAATAATAACTATTTGAAAGAAACTAGTCCTTCTAAAATTTAGAAGGCTCACCAACTAGTGCTCTTCACTCCTGTCTGATGAAATTTACTGCTTATTAGGACCCCTAGACTGTGCCTCAGAACTTGGAGGGAGGGGGTCAATACAGATTTACTGGTACGCAGAGCAATCCAAAATAAAACTTTTATATGAATAAAATAGTTGAGACCTAGTCATAAACATCATGAAAGATATAATTTTCAAAACACATGGGCATTCTTGAAAAAACATAAAAAACCTTTTGTCAAAAGCAGTTTCTAATCTTTGTATTACTTCTGAGTTAGGTGGCACTCTCCTACAAGTCTGATATTCCACGGGCTATATGGAATCCGCCATTGACTCGACAGGGAAGCCCCCAACCCAAGTGTGCTGCAAGGGTTGGAGTGTGTCAGTCTGATACGCCACAGGGCACTAGGACAACGTATAATAATATACCCGGATCAACAAATAACGATTTTGGGTAATGAGTTATCTGACCTCATGCCTTCTTCGGGGAACCACCTAAGATCTCTTTATGCCCAATTTTATCATATTCTGAATCACGCATTATTCTAGTTTCAACATCTGAAAAATCTAACTTCAAACATGCATTCTATTCTGTTCTGAATTACCATGGCATTATCTGGATTGGTGTCTTCACACCAAGACTTGCAAGTCCTATTTTTGAGCCATAATGCATCATGCATGATTCTTTCATTAAAACATAGTTCAGACCACCTAAACATGCAATTTAACAAAGAAAATTCATGTTTCGAAAACATAAGTCAAAACTATGCAAAATTCCTATCCTTTCAATAAACAAGTGGTGTTCATGTAATCTTTAACAAACCATGCAACCCTTCTCATTATATGATTATGTTCAACATTCATCAACATAAACAACCCTCTCTCTTTTGAAATCAAAATCATAATCCAAATATAACATTATTCAAGATATTTCATAACATGCTTTTCAAGATATGATTATGTTCAACATTCATCAACATAAACAACCCTCTCTCTTTTGAAATCAAAATCATAATCCAAATATAACATTATTCAAGATATTTCATAACATGCTTTTCAAGATGCATTCAAACTATTTCACAGTATATCATAAGTAAATGAAAATTATCACAAGAGAGGGATTTTTCATGAATCATGCTCTCAATTCAATCATCAACCTCAAAACACATGCTTACAATATATGTATAATTTTAAATCAATTTGGGGGAAAGTCTAAATGCCAAAACAATATCATCAACGATTCTAAAGAATGAATATATTCATAAATCTGAAAAACCCTTTCTTAAAATCAAGATTTCCATACCCATGAGATTTTAGGAAAACCTCGCGTACCTTAAATTAGAAGCTTTTAAATGAACTCTAGTTTTTGGGATGTTATACATACGATTGATGGGTGCCTCTTATAGCCCTCACAATGGGGATTCCAAATCTTGAAGAATTAAGGAAAACCCACGGTTAAATCTTGAGATATTTGAGTTTTTAGCTTGAAACCCTAGGGTGAGTTCTTGATGAATTTGAGAGAAAAGAATCATATTTTTGTGTTTTGGGAGTTTAATCTCATGTTATAGCTGAATAAGGGATGGAAGCTGCTCATTTTCCCTTAAAAACGCAAAAACAGAACCTGAAATTTTGGTGCGTGCGATAGGGTGTGCGTCGCACGCATATCGCATAATGCTACTATCTCAGTCACTAAAATGGCCATAACTTTTCACTCAGTTATCGGATTTAGGTGAAATTGGTATCGTTGGAAAGATAATTCGGAGAGATTTCATTTGATATATAGTAGGACCTCTAATTCATTATATACAAAGCGTTATGGTTAATTGAATTTTACCTAATTTTTGATGCTCACTCAAACTCGAATGATAGGATAACTTTCAACTCATCCTAGAGTTAGGGGATCTCTATGATCTCAATTCATGCTTATATAGGTTCACACATTACATAATTGATTAACATGCCAAATTTGCATAGGATTTATGGCTTTTGGATCATCTATGCTTAGAAACGACGGTTTTTATTCTAGCCCAAAATGGGGGGTGTTACAGAGGCATACAAAAGGAGGCTTCGATCCAAATGCATACAAACTATTTGGAAAGGCTGGATATAATCCTAATGAGCAGTCGAGGTTGTGTAAACGTCCATCAAAAAGTACAACCAGGTAGGCCCTTAAAGGCCTTGGGTATATGTCACCACCTCCAGTTTGCATCTCTATAAAAAGGGCAGTTAACAACTACATCACTATGGAAAAGGAGTCCACTACTTCCAACAAAAGGCCTTATTTCTTTGATCAATTAGGAGAACCAACTATATGAACTTCTATTTTTGAGAAGTTGGGTCCACAAAATATCAAGAAAAGCAGCATGCACCAGAGAAGTAGTCTAAACACAGCAAAACACTCTTCACCTAAGATCTAGAGAGATTTCTAAATTTTGATTCCTTTTAGAATGAGGCGACACACAAAATTGGTTGTTTCATGTAAGGAGGTGTTAAAATCAAAGGCACATACTGTGGTTTATACCAAGAAGCGTGAGGAAGATGAAGAAAGTTTTGGATCTTCATATCATGTTACAACCTAGAATGAGAACGATGTCTTATCTCAAATGAAGCTTGATAAAGAGAAAGAAGATGCATTCTAGTGTTACTACATATCCATCAAAGAAGATAATCCTCAAGAGAAGAAAGATGTTGTAGATGCTCCATCACAACTTGAAGAAGGAGTGATGGAGACAATAGATCCCTTGAAGAAAGTTAATCTTGGAATCGATGAAGACCCAAGACCAACTTACCTGAGTGGATTTATAGAATGGAAGAGGAAATTTATTATATGATCATACTTAAAGAATATAGGGATGTCTTTGCTTAGAGTTACAAGGAGATGCCTGGCTTAGATCCAAAAGTAGCAGTCCATCAACTAGTGATCAAGAATGGTGCTCGCCTTATTAGGGAAGAATTAGTTCCTTTAATTTCAAATGAGGTTAACAAACTCATTGAAGTCAGATTTATTCATGAAGTTAAATTCAACATTGTTCATTAAGTTAAAGTTGTTATAGGCCACATGTATTTCAAGCACTATTCCTGTATGGAAGAAGAATGGCCAAATTCGAGTTTGTGTCGACTTTAGGGAACTCAATAACGCCTTCCCTAAGTATGATTTTCCAATTAACATTCTAGAGTTGATGATTGATGCTACCACTGGTTATGAGACACTTTCCTTTATGGATGGTTCATCTGCCTACAACAAAATCCACATAGCACCAAATGATGAAGAGCTCACTGCATTTTGTATGTCCAAAGGAATTTATTGCTACAAGGTAATGTGATGCATCTTGTTTTGATGATGAGCAGCTTAAAACAAAAGACCAGGTCCATGTATCTTTAAGGCTAAAGTATAGCTGGCATGCGCTTGTACAGTTTTTTCATCTAGTGTAACAAACTACTCAGGTGCTTCTTGTACTATTTAGGACACCTGCTCTAATTGCATTTGTACCCTAATCATTACTCTACTATAAAAAGCAAATGATGCTTCTCAATTAATAGTTTTTGCATATCCAAAAATCTAAAGATAGAAAGTGGCAAAAACCCAACATTAGTCATTGCTCAAGTTCTTATTTCTTGTATGTGCAAAAATAAAGAGTGTTCTTGAGTCAAGTTTTAGTCTGTAATTGAATTACTCATTCTATAAGAGTAATGTTCTTTTATTTTCTCTCTTTGAGAGTGCTTAGGTAGAGTTTCCTAAGTTTGATACTAGTTAGAGTTAATTAGTTTTGAGGGAGTCTTGGTAGAGTTGTCAAGGTGAGCTTGTAGTATAGTTATTAAAAGCAGGAGGATCCTAGAGTTAGGTTCAAGTTCGAGTCTATAATCAAGAGGTTGATTATAGTGAACTTTTGAGTGCTTGTGAGGGCAAGCCGTGTTTTTTCCTCTCTTGAGCAAGGTGGTTTCCACGTTAAATCTTGTGTTCTTTAAGTTTCCTACACTATTTTTTATTCCTTATTGGTTTACTATTTTATTGCCTATGAGTAATTTTGAGGGACTTGGTCCCTTGCTGTGTGGTGCAACCCCCAAGGTTTCAACAATTGGTATCATAGCCAGAACACTCTAAAAGGTTCACACTTAGAGTTATTTGGTTATCATGGCTACTCCACCTAACCTAGAAGAAGGGAAATCTACTACTAGGCCACCTAGATTTAATGGGCAGAATTATGGGTAGTGGAAAACCAAGATGTTTAACTTCATTATGGCTGAGGATAGTAAGATGAAGAACACAATTCTTGATAGTCCTCATGTGCCTGTTAGAGAAGTTAAAGAAGGAGAAGTAACATGGATGGTTGTCAAAAGTAGGAGAGAATATGATTATGAAGATAGAAAAAAGGTTGAAAACAATTACAAGGTCAAGAAACTGTTAGTTTGTGGCATAAGACCTGATGAATACAATAAGATTTTTACCTATGAAAATGCCAAGGAGATTTGGGATTTCTTTAGGATTGCTCATGTAATACCCCAAAAATCCAAATCCATGTTAGAGTCACGTTCCAATCTCATGTAAAGAATCTTATAGTCCCTTGGTAATTTTACGAGTGAGTTTTATGTGTATTAAGGCCTCAAATAACTCCCATCCATTAGACGAATCAAAATAATCCTTACCGATTGAAGTTTTGATGAAAATGTTGCTATAGTAAACTTTAAACAAGCATATCTTTTGCTCTATTGAGAATTTTCCAGCTTAAGATCCACCAAACTATAGGAAATTGAATTAGCTTTCCAACGATATCGATTTTGCCTAAATTCGATACTTAGGTGAGAAGTTATGGCACTTTTAGTGAAAATAGTAGCCCAAAGCGATAAGGCCGCATCGCAGTGATGGCCAAAATCAGGTTCGTCCTTTTCCAGTGTGTCACCACGATAAGCACGGCGTCGCGCCAAGGGGCATTTTTGCGTTTGTCATTTTCTAGTGAGGCACCAAGATGGCGCCGCGTTACACCAAGGTTCTAGTTCGGAATTGTCCTTTTTCCAGTGGCACAATGCAATAGAACCACATCGCGCCGTAGGGTAAAATGGGGATTGTCAGTTTTTTAGTGGCCCGACGCGATTGCACCGCGTCGCGCCGGAGCCAAAAATTAGGATTTTCAGGTTTTGCGATTTAAATTCCAAGGACTATTTGGTCTTTTCCCAAGCCTCTAAACTCATCCAAAACACAAAATTAACACCCTAAAAGGACATTATGTGCCCTATTACTCACAAATCCTCTTTAATAAATTAATTATCTTTTAAGAACAAATCCTATCCTTTAAGATTCGAGATCAAAACTCAAGAATTCACCATCAATTCTCATAAATTCATAAATCAAGGTATGTTTGATATTCATCCTTGGGTTCCTTCCACCCTTGAAGTTCAAGAATCCTTTTGAGAATTTAAATTATGAATTAGTTTCTTGAATCGAATTGTGTTCATGTGTGTGTTGATTTTATGGATTTTAAACTAAGAAGATTGTGAATTTAAAGTAAATAAACTAGCATGTGTGTTGATTTAGGTACTCCCCATGTCATAACCCATGAATTGTGAGTTGAATGTTGTAGTCAAGATATCCTTATGTTATTCTTTCTCATGTACAAGAACCATGCTCCCCAAGTGTTTGACAAAATGTTTACGTGAATAAATTGTGCATGAGATCCTTATTTTTATGTTTTAAACTTATGATATGGTTCCATTATTTATGATATCGAGTCCTGGGGGTTTTATACACCTAAAATTAGCTTCTTACTTAGTTTCCAGTCATAATAGAATAATTTTGTAGTATCTTGAACAATAACATTTAGTCAGTTAACAGAATCAGCGTGAGTTCAGTCAATCTTAGAACAGCCTAGTAATCAGTGTCGGTTCAGTTGGGAGTAGGATTAGCATCGAGCAAACCCAGGGATAAGGGCATTCTTTCTAGTTTAGGGTTTGACCCTTAGTAGCAGTCCCTGAGTTACAGAACTATGTAGTCAGCATAGGGTAAATTGTCTTCCTTCCAGACTAGGGTTGACGTAACCATATACATCTCATGAGTCTTAGGGTTGACCTAGCCAGTATTAGTAACCTATGGCGCGGTGCTAATACCCTTCCAACTGGGGTTACAAGTTGAACCCCGAATTAGTCTATAAACAAGGTATGTTAGTTAGATGATAACTCCCATAGTCTCAATTCCAGTATTTAGTATTCAATACAGAACTCAGTTCATTTCTACACGATCATGACTTACAGTTTCAATTATTAGTTATCAGAAATTTAGTACTTCAGTTTCAGTCTAATTCCAATAGAGGATATATGCTTGGTAGTATAGGTTCATTACCTTCAGTAGTCCCAACCTTGTATATACCCTCATCCAGTCACTTCATGATATTTAGTTATAATTATTACTCATGCACACGAACCTATGCATATTATCCTAACCATACCTCGCATACCAGTACATTTAAAGTACTGATGCATACTTTCTCTTTGTGCTATGATGCATCATATCATAGGTTTGGACGCTCGATTTCCTGACTGTACTTATCCAGATCAATCGATCAGCTGTAATTATAGTAGTGAGTTCTCATCCATCGAGGAAGCGATACTTATTTTTCCTTTGCATTATTTCAGTATTTCAGTTATTTCAGACAACAGTTCTGAGTTAGTTAGGGCCTAGCCCATCAACTCTTTTATTTTATATGTTTAAAGGCTTTCATACATTATCAGTTGGCAGTTATTCTACAGATGTATTCAGTTTTGATTCAATTTTATGAACCTTATGGCCATTTCAGTTTTACTTCCGCATATACTTCGTGATTATTATTCAGTGCTCACAGCAGGTACCAGTCAAGGGTTAGCTTATGATCCTTTGGGGTCGTAAGCACCGTGTGACACCCAGGGTGTAGTCTCGAGGCGTTATATCTCATAAAGTAAAATGCCCCCAAAATAGTCCTGAGACGTCACATGGTGCTTAGGACCACAAGTGATCGTAAGTTAACCCTTCTATTACCATCACTCATAAGCAACTGAATAAAATACGTAAATCTAAACGAAATAAGTAGAAGATGACTTTTTTCTGAATCAAATCAATACAGAACTAAATTAAAATAATTACAACTCTACTTTTACAAAACAAGACTATAAATAAATACATTAACTCTACTGACTGTCTATGAAGCCTCTACTAGTATTGAGTATAGGTAGCTGGGACATGACTCCCAGCTATCCCAAATCAATATGGCCGAATAAATAAAAATAAAATACTGCTCAAACTATATGACTGACTCAAGCACTTGAATCAAGAGGACTCATCACCTGCTGACTGGAAGCTGAAAACTATCTGAATATGGTATACGTGCTATAACTGAACTGATACCTATATTATGAGATAATGTAGCACATAGACGTATATGTGGATCAGTACTTTAAGGATGTAGTGATTATATGAGGGTGAATGCATAAGTAAAAACATCATCTCATCATCATAATTTGTAAAACAATGCATGCTAAATGTAAATAATTCATATAAGCTGGAATATTTGAAATACTGAAATCTGTAATCATGAATAACAAATCATACTTGGAAATCTAGCGAGTCATAACATTTAGTTTTGAAAGTTGTGCTAGTATTCTGTCTGTAAATCATATTGTCTAAGTGTAAAAAGAGCTCACTTTTGAATCTGAAATTTGAAAGCTGAAATCTAAAGCTAATATCTTTCTATAAAGCAAAATCTGAGTAAAACTTGTGAGCCATTACACAGTTTTCTAAAAGCTTTTCTATTATTCTTTTCTGCTATGCTGTAAACTTAAAACTTTGAGAAAATTCTTTCAAACAATTCTGCAAGGGAGGTTTTTCTAACCGACATAAACCATGTGAGCTAACATGGAGTCCAATATCTCGTTCCCTTATGGGGAAAACCTCACGATGGGGAGGGGTGTCATACTATTACCAAGGAGTATAACCTAAGCTAAGTGATCACATCTGTAACTGTCATCCAAATAAAAGTGGGAATAATCTCATAATCTGTACCTACGTGGAAGATAGGGCACGCTAATCCCACACTTTCCGCTCGGTGCTAAATACTACTTCCTTTAATCTGCTACGCTCATTCTGTTGGAAATCCACTTTAAAAATTTGGTATAATGGTTTATTCCGAAAATCAACTGTGTATTTATCAGATTCAATCTGTAAATAAGGCTATTCTGATTTCTGTAATCTATAATAAATCTATAAAGTGGATTCCAAAACCTATCAGAAGATCAAAAGATCAAAGCTTTATTGAAAAACTAAAAATAATCTGCTCATAAGATGCTTAAAGCATTATCTTTTTTGAAATATCAACATATAATCTTGGGCTTAATAACCCATGCATCAAGTTCATGTCAAAACATCATAATAATCATGCTTGATAATGAAAACAATGATAATTCATCTAAAAATCTGGAAATTACTGCAATAGGCATGAAAATATGAAAATAAACATGCAATTCATCTTTAAAATCTCTCAAAAACTCATAATCTTGCAAGTAGCAATAATGGGTATGAACCCTAATTCAAATCTCATGGATATTCATTCAAAATCATATGAATTTGTAATTAAAACTTGGTTTTGGGCACAAGGATGGAATAAGATCCTTGTTCATAAACCCCACATACCTTGGTAGATGATTAGATGAAGAAATCTTGAATTATTGATTCCTATTTGAGTTCTTGAAGATGGATTCTTGATTATCTAGTCTTGGAAATCTTCAATTTAAAGATTTCTTGGAGAAACAATGGTGGAATTAGATTTCTTGGAGAAGAAGCTTCGAAATCTAGGTTTTTTTTTGTTTGAGAGAGAATTGATGAATAATGAGCATAACAGGGTTAGAATGGGTTTAATCTCATGTTTTGGACGGATTGGGGGCTCGGGGATGGATCAAAATACCCCTATTAAACTTTTAATCGGAACTAGAAAAGCAATATTTTTCCCATTTTGTAGGCCACAGCGATGCGCCACTATCGTGGTGGCTCATTGGAAAATGACCAGTGGGAATTGGAAGTTCTCCACGACGCTCCACCATCACGGTACTCTATTGGAATACCATTTTGGCCACCAACGCGATGCGGTAAGATCATGTTGGTCTACTAGAATTTGAAAAATGGGAAGTTGGACCTCTTCGTGATGCGAGATTATATCAGAGGTCCACTGGAAAGTAACAATTATGAAATTTCCCTTCACCGCGATGCGGTGACTGCCCAGTTGGCACACTGCATTACTAAAAATGCCCTAACTTCTTAACCGAGTATCGGATTTGGGAGAAATTGGTATCAATGGAAAGCTTATTCAATTATCTACACAATTGAGTGTCCAAATCTATAAAATTCTATATGCATAAAATGGTATTCATTTTTGAAGCTAATCTTTGACCTTCTAGGAGCAAAATTAAGCTAGGAAAAATATGGGGTATTACATGAAGGTACTACTGATGTGAAGGATTTTAAAATAGACATGCTAACTACTCAGTATGAAACCTTTACCATGAAAGAAGAAGAAACAATACTAGATTCACTCTTATCACAAATGAGCTTCACTGCATGGGGGAAGTGATTCCATTTTATAAACAAGTGAGAAATATTCTTGGTATTCTTCATAAGTCCTGGTAAAGCAAAGTGGATGCTATAACTGAGGCAAGAAACCTGAAGACCCTCACTATGGATGAACTGATTGGAAATCAAAAAACCCATGAGCTCAAGAAGCAGCAAAGACTGGATAAGAATGAAACAAAAAGAAAAAAATCCCTGGCATTGAAGGCTTCAAAATAGGATTCAGCAGAAGAGGAAACTGATGTCGCCTATTTGGAAAAAAATATTGCCAAAGCCATGAGGAAAAGTGGTCAGTTCCAAAGAAGAGGAAGCAATAACAAATGACGAATCAATATTGAAATGTGTCACAAATGTGGAAGTCCTGAGCATTTCATTAAAAATTGTCCAATGCACAAAATAGATTACCAGGAATACCTCAAGATTGGAGTTGACAAAGGAAAGAACAAGGACTAGGTCCTTGAAAATTCAAGAAGGAAGGCTGCAACTGATTATGCAGTAAAGCAAGCTCTGGCAGTATGGGGAGATTCTTCCAGTAAATCTGATGAAGATGAGAAGTTTGGAGATATGTCTATGCTAGCATTGGAAGACAACCTAGTTATCTATGATTCTTCATTTGCATTCATGGAAAACACAGAAGATGAAGAAGAAAAAGAGTTAACTCTTTCTAGCATTAAGGAAAACTTCGATAACTACTCTGCTAGGAAGATAAAAAGGCTTACAAGTGTGCTGATTGACTCTGTGTGTGAACTAACTACTGAGAAAAATGTTTTTAAGAAGAAAGTAGAGAATCAAGAACTTGAATTGATTGCTTTAACTCTCCAAATATCTGAAACTAAAGAAATAGTCTTTAATTGAAATCTGAGTTGTATGAGTCAACTAAAGAAGGTAAATGATTTAGATGGTAAAGGGAAGAAAGAAGCTTCAAGGCTTTAGATTGAACTTGAAGAGAAACTAAAAGACTCTCAAAAACATCTTATGTCTGCACTTCATAAGAATGAAGAGTTAGAAAGGGACCTGGTCTGCCTAAGGGAAGATCTTAACAAATCTCTTAAATGGACTACATCATTACAAATCCTTTCTAACTTAACTAGTCAAGGTGCTAATAATGGAAAGGGTCTTGGTTATCAAAGAAAAGCCCAAGTTTTATGGTCTCAATGAAATGTTGCTCATGATGCTAATAACAAGGTCCACAAGCCTCTATATATTCATTGTGGAAGAGATAGGCACATAAACAAAAATTATCAGAGTTGGATTAGAGCTAAAATTAATAGTTCCAGGCATGTTCAGTAAGGGAATTCACAACCTAAGGGTTTCAAGTCTCTAAAAATTGTGAAAAAAAATATCTACCTAGATGGTAATAATGGGATTTGATCATACCATTGTTATCTTAATTGGAACTCAAACTCAAGTGGGTTCCCAAATCGAATGAATGATCATAGGTCTATATATGAGAAAAATGATTGCAGTCGGGAATGGGTTATTGATAGTATGTGTTCAAAGCTTAATATTGGAAGATTTGACTATGTTATATATCAAGACACTTCAAGGTGTAAGTGTCTCATTTTGAAATAGATGATTTTAGAGGACCTGGTCTCCGGCAGAACACAACTGAAATTATCAAGACAAGAAAAATTCTATGGAATGAAGATGAAAGTGTATGTAGTTCTTGAGTAGTTAGGAAAGCTATTGATACCTGATGATAGAGAAGTCTTAGAAATTCAAGAATTCATTCATGCTCAAAGGATTGATAAAATTGACCTAACCTAACATGTGAATCAATGTCTCTCTTCAAATTTATCTATGATAAGGAGGCAAGTATCCTTAATAGAATAGGTGTATATTGGTCTAACTCAATACCATACCTTTCCAGGTATACATCCATGAGAACATCTTTGGACCAAAACAGTTGAAGCAAATACAAATTGAGAATTCACTTAAGAAAGAGTGGGTCCTAGTCCCATCTCCTAGATGAGTACCAAAATAATGCGCCTTACGTATTTATAAAATCTTTACTTAAAAAGGCCACATGTCTTCTCTTATATGAACAAAAGCTGTCAATTCAAATCAAATATAAAGACTCGCACCTTTATAATCAGATAAATCTATTCAAAAGGTACCTCTTAAATGTCAAACGACCATCTCCTTAATTATAAAATCAAATCCTTTTATTTTGCTATCTTCTAAATTAACTCAGAGCATCTTTCTAAATTATTTCCTTCCTTTATCTAAATTAGTCCTTTTGTTTTCCTCTCACAAAAAGTTCAAAATATCTAAAATTCAATCTTTTTCAAACCCTATGAATGAATTATCTTCTGATCATCCTCAAGATCCACAAAGTGTTTTACCCATCAGTCCTTCTCATGAAATTCCTGAAACCCTAAGTGAAACTGTTCCAGTCGAAAATCTAAGCTCCAGTAAAAGTCCTATTGAGTTAGTCTTGGAAGATGACTTAAATAAAGGCTTTGGCTTTCCAATTGAACAAGAGAACCCTCAACATGAAGAACCTCTTTCCTTTATAAAAATAGAGTCCTCCAATGTTTCTCAAATTATTAGCCCCTCTTAAGAATTGAAAGGTTCTGAAATTTTAGAAAACTTATAAGTACCTGGTTCCCCTAATCCCTCTGAGTCAAATCCCATATTTGCCCAACTAGTTGATGAAGAGATTTCTATAAAGAATTTTGATCCATTCAGTAGCATATATTAGTTAGCTGAGAATTTACTCTTACTTGTAAATGACTCCAAGGAAAGTTCAGTGTGTGCAGAGGAGCAAATAGCAGGAGAAAAAGATGATGTGACAAAGGATAGAGAATTCATATTACCTCTAAATGAGGAAGATGAAGAGGATAGGGATGAACAACCTCTGAGTTAGTCTATGAAGAGACTGAAGGATAGTAAAGGAAAGGAGAAAATGATTGACTCTAGTGTACAAGTTACAAGATCTTATTATACTAGGGGGTCTAAAAAGAAATTTCTAGCAGATGCTATGAAGGAAACAAGTTTTCTACCACTTAAAGGAAAAGACTCATGAAATCTATTATAATGGAGGAGGAGAATGTTGAAATAGCAGAGGTTGGAGAAGATGAGACCATTGATTCTGATATTGTTGCTGCAACTGAGAAGAGAAGACCATAAGTTCATGTAGCAGGGAGGACTAGGTCCTCTAAATCAAAGTCTGGTAGCCCTGCTGGGATGTGTCAGAAACACATAATTGTTAAGAAAAGGAAAAACTCTAAGGGACCTGGTCCCAAGAAGAGAAAAATTGATGAAAAGAAAGAGCCAAGTAATGAGCCCAATAGAATGAAAAAAGAGGAAGTAAAGAAAGACATATCTAGAGAATAAAGGATTGGAATCTTGAAAACACAAAAGGTTTTGTCAGGAAGAGTTTTTGATCCCAAAATATATGAGAAGCCTAGGATGATAAAGCTGGTTGAGTATGTCAGGCACCAGGGTTGGATGCACATATTTGACAAATCAGCACCTACAGTTTTTGAAAATGAAGTTAGAGAATTCTATTAATAGATTTCTCAGAAGATGGGATAATTCTAATAGGTGAAAGGAAAGCCTATCAAACTAGATGAAGAATCATTGGGAAAAATCTTGGATGTAACTTTCATGGGTGTGAGGATAGTTGCACAACAGCAACTCTCAACTAAGTTTATGATTAATGCCTCAAAAGCTGGATGGACGTCAATAGCTGCAATGAAAAGAAATTTCTAATAAGTGAGTTCACCTTGTATTCGATTTTATCAATAAGGTCCTATTACCAAGATCCGAGAAAAGAACCATAGCATCTACTGTCGACTTATTTTTGATTGAATGCTCAAGTAAATTTGAACTGATAAATCTGCCTACTCTAATGATGGAGCATATGCTGAAGGTGCTTCATGAAAAAAAAGAAAGACATGGAATGCCATATGGATATTTCTTGAATAGAGTGTTTGAGTATTTTGGTGTTATGGGAACTAAGAGAACACCGGAAACAATCAAGAAGATATTCACTCTGAGATCTCTGAGATATTCAGTTTGAGTATTTTGGTGTTATGAGTTTTGCAGTACGAATTTTTAAGTCATTCTCAGGGGTAAATGGGTATTTTTTTCATGGCCCTAATCAGTCTAAATACAAAATTTACCACTAAATAATCCATTATCTAATCATTTATTCACTTTATTCAAAGATTAAGTCATTCTCTCTCAAAAGGGGCTAAACCCTAGCTTCAAGAAACAAGAGCAATAATCAAGAGTCTCTCCAAGAAACTTCAAGAATTAACAATCCTAGGTGTGTTAGGTGTTAATATATGGGTTCCTTTCACCCATAGAGTCCACAAATTCATTTTCAAAATACAAGATTGTTGAATTATGAACTTCCATGCTTGAATTGAATTGAATTCATGTTCATTTTATTGTTGGGTTTTAGTCCATGATTAAATTACATGCTTTTATGAAATTAATCATTGTATGTGTTGAATTACATGATCTTCATGATAAAACCTTCAATTTGCAAGATAATTGTTGAAACCAAGAAAACCCTAAGTGTTTATGATTTAATGATTCAGTTATGCCTTCCCATGTGTTTGATAAAATGCCCATGTGAATGAAATAGTGCCATTATAACATGATAGCATATATTCCCCATTCATGTAAAAGTTAATGCATTACAAGTGTTAGATAAAATGTCTTTTTGAATGAATTATGGACAAGTGTATAGTGTTATGTATTTCAAGATTATGATATGCCTTTGTTTTATGCTATCGAGTCCTAGGGGTATTTAATACTTGACAATTTAGCTGTTTACCTAGAGCTAGTGTCAGTTATAGAATCTCAGTCATGTCACGATCAGTAGTACTCTAATTCAGTTAAAGAACTTAGTAGAACTCAGTCGATTATAGAACTTAGGAAAACTCAGTAAAATCAGTATTCAGTCCAGCCTAGTTCAGTATACTCAATTCAGTTTCTTTTAGTTGGGAGTAGGACTCAGCACCAATTGAACCCAAGAATGGGGGTGCACCTGTCGGTTGAGGGTGTGATCCTTAGAAGAAATCCTTGCATTCCAGAACTACGTAGCCAGCGTAGGTTGAGACATCAAACCTGCCAGTTGAGGGTTGATGAGGTGTTTTAACCTGTCAGATGAGGGTTCCACCATTCTCATTAGAGTACCTTTACCCATGATACGGTACTAACACCCTTCTAACTGGGGTCACAGGTTGGACCTCGACTCAGTTATCTTATTTGGGGCATGTCGGTTAGATGATTACCTCTCACAGTCTCAGTCTTCAGAATAGAACTCGATTTAGTTCTACAGAATCAGGACTATCAGATACAGTCAATTAGATCAGTAACCCAATCATCAGTAACTTCATATAACAGTTACTCGGTATCAGAACTTAGGATTTAGCTTCAGACAAGCTTAGTCACAGTATCCATTTATATGTATATTAATGCATACTCAGTTTTTACAGCAGGATCAGTTATCCATGTACTCTCATGTTCTGTTACTTTATATCATACAATCATTTATTATTCATTCATATGAACCCTTGTATTCATCCTTACCTCATCTAGCAGACCGGTACATTCCACGTACTGATGCATACTCTTTCTTTGTGCTATGATTTCTCATATCATAGGTTTGGATGCTCAGGTTCCCAATCACGCATAGATAGATTCAGATTCAGCCAGCAACAATTGATTAGCAGTGAATCCTCACTATTTGAGGATATTCTTTTATTTCATTATTTCAGTAGACTCAGTATTTTAGTAGATGGAGTTAGTTGGGGGATTGTCCCATCAACTCCACTTTTAGACAGTTTTAGTTAGAGGCTTTTTAGACTAGTTTTCTGTCAGTATTCAGTTTTACAGATTGTTATTTCAGCTGATATATTTAATCAATATTTTAGATGTTTTGAACCTTATGGCATTTCAGCCTATTATTTTGCATTTATTACAGTATCATGTTTCAGTGCTCACAGCAGATATCAGTCATGAGTTAGCTTATGGTCCTTCGGGGTCTAAGCACTGTGTAGCATCCGGGGTATAGACTCGGAGCATTACAAACTTGGTATCAGAGCCTAAGGTTCAACAATGTCCAAGGAAGTCTGAAAGCCGCATCTAGTAGAGTCTTGTGCATGAGTGTGTAGCGTGCCACACTTATGGATAGGAGTCTATGAGATATTTTAGGAAACAATTTTCCTTCTTTCAGTATTCATGTCGTTCAAGTGAGCATGAGCTCAATTTAAACTCTCAGTCTAATCTATTTCCTCCTTTCTGTCTACAGAATATGGCTCCCAAGAAGACTAATAAAAGGAGAACCAGAAATCAGTCAGCACCTCAGCCCTTTCAGGCAGATCCCCTGGACGAGCATGTCTCCTATGTAGAATTCGGAGCTGCATTCACTACTCTAGCCAACTCCGTAGCAGCTCAAAATGAATGGCCAGTGTCTGTTCCGTCCAACCCAGTGGCTAATACTACTGCAGCCAGGATTCGGGACTTCACCCAAATAAATCCTCCCCTATGCTCATGATCTAAGCCAAAAGAGGATCCACAGTACTCAGACTTCACCGACATACACTTTGACATGGTGCACCACGTTAGTCACAATACAATTCAATCACTTCAATTTCCCCATGTCTATTTCAATGAAACACTTTTTTATCAAAATCATACCCTACACTTTCAACCATATCAAGATATACAAAACACCATTACTTGCCCAACATAGCCATGGCAAAAATTTAATTCATAATCCTCAAGTGATCAATTAATAACTACAACATAAATTCAAAACAACTAAGGATTAAGAAAAGAACACTTACCTTGAAGATGAAGGATTTAAGAAAGTGAGTCGATGTTCTTGGGTTTTGAAAGTGGTGAGGAGCTTGTAAGATTAGTAGAGCAAAGAGAAGGGTTTTGAGAGAGGAGGAGTTGGGAGGAGCTTAGGTGAAAGAAGAGTGGAGTGGGATTTAAGAGTAGAGAATATGTTTAAAGGATGAGCCATGGGTCGGGTTGGTCCATTCACAAACGGGTTAGTGGGAAAAAATTATGTTGATAGGCGGCACCTATAGCATTGCCTAAGCATAAGTAGGCGGCGCCTAACCTATTGCCTATGTTGGCATAGGCGGCGCCTAGCCTACCGCCTATGTGAGGCAGTGGGCATAGGCAATGGCATAGGCAGCGCCTAGCCTATTGCCTATATTGGCATAGGCGGCGCCTAGCCGATTGCCTATGTTGGCATAGGCGGCGCCTAGCCTATTGCCTATGTGAGGCAGTGAGCCTAGGAAATGGCATAGGCGGCACCTAACCTATTGCCTATGTAGGCATAGGCGGCGCCTAGCCTATTTCCTATGTTGGCATAGGCAATTGGAAAAATGGCGCACTCTTGGTCGAAAAGGTCCATACCGCAAGGGCTTCGTCCCCGCACCTCCATCGAGGTCAGTGGTGGGCTTCGGGATCGAGCCTATCGGACCGATCCCTACGCTACCATCACAAACCTCATTGAAAGTCGCAAAATAAAGTCGCACCGCGAAACTTTTTGGGTTGAATCTTCATAATTCGTGGTGCGACTCTAATGCAAATCATACTTGAACCTTACACATTTGACCACTCCCACTTACCTGTATTGTTCCATCATTCCTAGACTTACCATCATTGATATGACTCACTTCCAAATAAAAATTAGGACTAATCTCCTCCTTTGTACTTCGTGCACCTACACTTAATCAAAAACAACAAAAATGATTAGAAGGATGGGTTGCCTCCCACCAAGCGCCTTAGTTTTGGTCGTGGCTCGACTCTTCTTTTTGAATTTTTATTTACCGAAAACAAAATCCTAGTAAAATGATGGGTTGCCTCCCATGTCGCACTTGATTTACTATCGCGGCACGACATATTTATCTTGATTTCTAAGACTTCATCAACATATATGGTGGATTCGCCGGTGGTGAGGGTCGATTCTTATGGTCAAGGTCCAGCTTCTTGGGGGCAAATGAATACGACCCCATTCCTGTCAAAGCACAGATAGTTTCTCCGTACTCTTCAACATCCTCACGCTCAAAGTTCAAAAGAACAGCAGCCAATGGCTCAACAGTAAGCTGCTTCTCTAAAGATAATTCCTTCTCATCCTCATAATAAACATCAGCTATAGAGAACACATTCATATCTTTGGACTGCTTCATTGATTTGCATACATCAAAACGCACCACTTCATCATTCATCCGAAATAAAAGCTCATTTGCTCGTAAATCAATAAGCACACTTCCTGTTGCGAGGAAAGGTCGACCCAAGATTATGGGCACCTTAAAATCCACCTCGCAATCCAAAATAACAAAGTGTGTAGGAAAAATAAAGGTAGAAACCTTCACTAATACATTATGTAAGATACCAACAGGTCATTTTACCGACCTATCTGCCATTACCAGCCGCATGTTGGGTGGTGTAGGATCCTCTAACCCCAACTGTCTATAAATGGCTAGTGGCATCAAATTAATGCTAGCCCCCAAATCACATAACGCCTTAGCAAAATCTAAAGATCCAACCGTGCAAGGAATAGTGAAAATACCCAGATCTGCCTTCTTCTGTACTAAAGATCTCATGGAAGTTGCGCTGCAATGATGAAAATTATCTTCCAGCTCATAGCTCGCTGCCCTTTACTTTGTCAAAAGGTCCTTCAAGAATTTGGCGTACCCTGGCATTTTCTCTAATGCCTCTACCAAAGGCATATTTATAGTCAGCTGCTTCATCATGGTCATGAATTTACTGAACCTGGGGTCATCAGCCTTCTTCTTCAGTCTCTGAGAAAAAGGTGGTGGTGGATTTGGAAGAGTTTTCTTCACCACTTCCTTTTTATTGTGCTTTCCATTATCAATCTTTTCAGACTGTTGTCCTCTAGGTATATTATCATGACCGTTCTCATCCTGATATTCAACTTCTATAGAATCATCACAATCTGCTTTGATAACGTTCTCCTCTATACTATCAACCACGGGCTTGCCCTTGGATGGATTATCCAACACTTTACCACATCTAGTTGTAATAGCCAAACATGATCCATCTTTCCTTGGATTTTGGACAGTGTTACTCGGTAAAGTGCCAGCTTTTCTTTGATTGAATGCTGCGGATAACTGGTTCATCTGCCGCTCCAATTGTTTAATAGCAACTGAGTGCGAATTTACAAGTTGACTTATGGAAGATACGTCACTCTTTATTGTAGTCACCCCAGAATTTGCCGCCTCAACTCCCTCTAATACTTTCTCCATCATGTCCTCCATAGATATTTTGCCTGAACTGGTAGCAGCATTATCACGGCTTCCAGGAGGTACATACAGTCCACTTCTGTCACTTTTATTCTTCCAATCTCCTTGATGGTTCCAACCTTGGTTTCCTTGGCCACCACCTCGGAAACCCATCTGATTGTTCAAGTAATTGGCTTCTTCCTCAGGATCGAAGTCAGCCCTTCCCTGTGATGCTACGGCTTTAACCTTCTTTGTCTTTCCTGATAATAAATGCTTAGTGAGAAGGTCCATCTGTGTTTTCATGTGAGCCATATCCTGGTCACGTCCCTTTTCTCTTCGCCTCTGTTCTGCTATCATGCCAATAGATACAGTAGAGCTTGCTACCTCAGAATCCCTGGTATGCCAAGCTCTACTCTGCTTTGTCATACGATCCAGCATGTCAGATGCCTCAAGAAAAGTAAGGTCCATGAATGACCCACCCGCAGCATTATCTACCACTGGCTTAGTCACGGAGTTCAAAGCCCTATATAATATTTCCATCAAGTGGACATTGGTCATCTGATGGTTTGGGCACTGCATAAGCTTCTTCTTGAACCTCTCCCAAGTCTCGTGGAGAGCTTCATTTGGAAACTGTCTGAAATTGCTTATCTCATCTCTCAATTGTGCCCTCTTGGATGACGGAAAGAATCTTTCTAGGAAAGCGTCTTTCAGTTGCCTCCAATTAGTAATAGAGTCAGGAGTTAGCCCGTTTAACCATAGAGTTGACTCTCCAGATAGAGACAGTGGAAATAAGCGCAACCGGATCGCATTCTGTCCAACCCCTGGATTGTCAAATGATTTACATATTGAGATAAAATTAATCAGATGCATATTCGGATCTTCGCCTGCAAGTCCACCAAATAACCCTTTGAGTTGCAATAACTGGATCATGGTGCTAGTGATATTGAACTTGGCTCCGGGTGACAAGGGCGGAGGAATAATAGACCCTGTGGCACCAATACCATCCAAGTCGTCATCATCATCATCAAAAAAAACTTGCACAGCTCGGCGTTCGGGTCTCATCCTAGCTTGACGATTTTTGTTGACATTCCTGTTCACTGGTGCAGCCACATCATCTGCACGCCTTGGATTTAATAACTCATCATCACCCAGGTCCTCATCATCAGGATTTGGTACCCGACCTGGGTTATCAGTATTCTATTGATTTACTTGCGCAGCTGCCAATGTAGCTAATCTAGCCTGCTCCTGTTGAGCAGCTATCCTTTCAGGGTCTCGTTGTGCATCCATTCTTCCAAGAGATGTGGTTCAGGATTTATAGGTCATAATGGCTGACCAGATCTTCGTGTATTTGGCATGCAATCCACTAAACCTGAACAAAACAAAAACAACAAACAAAAAGTAAAATTTGAGAATCTTTGACCAAAGGGTCTATTAACTATCACAAACTTAGTTGTCAACCGTATTCCCCGACAACAGCGCAAAAATTTGATACGCCCAAATTACAACTCTCGTTAGAAAGTGTAAGCGGTCACTGTCAAATATATAACCCAACTGGGTTGGGTGTCGAATCCCACAGAGAATACTATGATCACTAAGTATTGCGATTATTATTAGACTGTTGGTCGAAGATTCCAAGATAAGGGGGGTTTTGGTTTAAATGCACAATAGTACTATTAGTGTAACGAATGAGACGATATATGTAAAAGAAATTGATCACAGACAATGACAAGTTAAGGTTATGTCCACCTTGTAGCTTGTACTTCTATATTAACTATGGGTAATACGAATTTTATACATGCATACACTTATAGAGAGACGTATTCTAATTCTAAATCCAAGTGTTTTTCAACCATCAAGGATTTATTCACCTTAGTTCTCTCGAACCTAAAGTGTAATACAACTTATACGAACTCTCCAAGTAGCTAATCTTGATAGGGCATTAACGTGTAAACTAGAGGTTGGAAACCCTAATTTCTTGTCACACTCTCTTTTCCAAACAACAACTTTTCTATCGAACAAGTTATTGCGATAATGGCGTATTCTCTATGTTTGCAACCACGAGAATTCAATTATAATGAAGAGAGTAATGATATAAGTGCATTACACATCATAAATTCACAAACCCATAGCAATAGAGAGTATACTACAAGGTTTCCATAACCCTAACAGATAAGTTTAGCTACTCATGAATACAACGGAAATCACAATAGACATAATCATCATACCAAAACTTAGAACAATCTCGGTGATGGAGATGACTAGCGACAATAAGAGAGGAACGTGTTTCTCTCTCACCGTTGCTCAAGCTAAGCCGTTTTCTGCTCTCCAAAAATATTACAAAATCTGAATTATGTGAATAATCCCAAAAAATTCAGCAATAATGCTTTTAATAACATCCTACTCTAATAAATTGCTACTGCATCCTTAACTATTTAAAAATACTGAGTTTTCCCGAGAAAAAGTTCCCATGCATCACATTCAGTCCAAAAGCTGCTTTCCCTTTTATGTGAAGTTTTCCTTTGCTGTCCACAGGTCCCCAAAGTGCTGAAATCTTCTTCATTAGTACCTGAAAAACATGCTAATCACATAGGTCAGCTCACTTACTAAAAAATGGACTAAAAGTGCAAGACTTATGTATTTTATCCTCAAAACTTAGCTAAAACATGGGTAAGTTATGGTGCTTAGACGTATAAATACGCCCAACATCACATGTAACATAAAATACTCCATGATCCTCGATGGGGGAAATCCGAATAACACTTTCATGATCTCCATCCCCAAAATAATCTGAGTCCTCGTGACTCATGATAATTTAGGGATAATAATGTTTACCTAATCAAAAATTAAAAATAACAAGGAAATTAAATTAAACTCACCATGGGTGTACCCAAGTTAAAATCACATCGCACAAGTGAAATCTATATTTCACTCCCTAACAATGGTGCCATTTTGATAATGCTCAACTCACTCCCATGTTTGGGGGCTGAAGCGATCGTCGTCCATAACCCAACTTGCGTTGGGTTCGAATACACAAGGAGTGAAGTATAAATTTCAAATTTTATAGGTGTTCTAATAACTAAAAGGTCACTCGGAGTGATAACAAACATAATATGTAAAATAAAATGGGGGATTGGTTCTGAAATTGTTTGTAACAATCTTTGGTTAGAAACACTCTAAATAGCACTTTTGATGTAAACTCAAGTTTGGAGGAAATCTTGGGATTATGTCTACCTAAATGTAAGAGAATGTGGGTTGATTATGGTTTAACATGAGCTTTAGTTGTCAACTAAGGGATAGGCTAGGTCGAAGATCAAGGTAGTTATATTTCAATAAAACTACAATGACTTCACCCATTGGCTCTTTTGAGAACCTAACAAGTGTGTCATTCTTAGTTACCCATAACCTCAATCGAGCACCCTATTTCTAGGATGGTACCATTGACATGATTTACACTCCAATCACACTTATGTCTAAGATTGCAAAATGTAGTAAATTATAGGCTTGATTGTCCACCATTACCTTGTCACCCTATAACTGTCTTTCAAGGATGCTACGGGTTCCCATAACTTTACCTTTATCCCTCTTTCAAGGATGATAAAGGGTTTTTTAGAGTTTGGGGTTTTCACCCATCAAACCCATTTGGAGATTTGGGGTTTTCACCTAGAAATTCCAACTAATAAGCTCAAGCAATAGTGGAATCCATAATCAGTAACTAAAAATCATGCAAACACATCAAATCCCACACACAATTATACTTGAGTTCAACATAATCCCGGGACTAAAGAAATTAGCTACTCATGAGCTAATGAAGATGAATTTTACCAAGTAATTCTTACATGGTATCCATAATAATAGAACGTAGATAATCTTCACTTCCACACTTCAATTCACCAACTTTCTTTTGGAATAATAATTATAAATAACAATGAACAATCAATTTTTCACACAAATTCTAGGGTTCTTCACTTTCTTCTAACACCCTCCTTAGTTTCTTACATAATCCACTTAGAAAAGGTGTTTGTATCTTCTATAAAAATCTTAAATCAGTTGTATGAATTGACCATAATGCCCTTGCTCATTTATCCCACTAGGCCGCGATTGTGGAGCTTTGACTGAGAACGTGCCACCCGTGGTCGCAGGTAGGACTGACCGATCGCGGTATGTTGACCTTCTTGATACACCTCGATCGCATTATGCTACACCTCGATCGCATTATGCAGACCGTAATTGTATTACACGAGGTTATATTTGTTCTCTTCTTAGCTGACTGCAATCGTGGTGCTTAGACCGTGACCGCGGAACTGAGAAACTTCTGCTCTAGGTCTTCAGCTGCACTTTCTTTCTCCCCTTTTGATAATTTTAATCTACAATCCACATCTTTCTATACCCTTAACTCTATGCCTGCAAAGAGTGGATATTAATGCATTTAATCACAATTATGTCTCGTTTATTCATTCAAAACAAGGTAATGTGCACGAATATTGAGTGCAAATGAGTGATAAATCACAACTCATTGACACCCCTAACTAAAAGATATTGCTTGTGCTGAAGCAACACTACCTCTTACAATGAGTCATAATTATTTATGCACAAACTTTATGCCTTAAAGATCATAATGACTTCAACCTTAGTCACTACCACAAGTATCTCATTGCATATAGGCTAAGCTATTTTTCACTACTCCCCTCATCATAAGATGCACTATCAAAGGATACACAAGACTTCAAAGAGCAATCAAGCAACAAGAACTATTGCTTTAGAAGTGACTCACTTTTTTGACAAAAACTAAGTCATACTCCATTTGCCTCATCATTCTAAAGGTGAAAAAATCACCAACCTCAACTTGTTTGACATACCAACCTCACAAGAAAGAGAATTCCATACACCAGGCTACCAAATATGCAATAAGAAATTTTAAGTGCAAAAACTCTCTCCCTCACAATAGAAATCTCTATGCAACAAGTGTCATACCATAGGCTTGCCCCTATTTTCAATCACCACTACAAAGAAACTAAATGGTTGGAGTTCTCGAAGGAATTTCTAAAATTGTAATGTAGGTTTGGGTTAGGGTAGGATATCATTTAGGAACAACATGGCTACATCCTTCCTTGAACATCTACATCATAATTTTCAATCCTCCTTTTTGACTATGGGCCACTCTTCTTTGTTTTCTCTCATTTTTCATGCCTACCTTTTGCCTTCTTTGTTCACCCATTTTCTTTCATTTCTTTTTCTTGCATTCTAGTGCAATTCATTCCTTTGTTTGATCCTCTCTTTTTCTATTCATTTACTTTCCATGCTAAGACACAATAAGTATTTCATTTAAAACTTCCAAACGTACCCTGAGTCAGATGAATTCCTAACATATAACAAGATAGAGTATCTGTAAAAATTCATACTTTGGAATAGGTCTATGACAGTGACTAACCCAAACAAGTTCAACTATCCAAAACCCAACCAATAACCACACCATAACCAAAATTGAAACAATAACCAAATATAAGTCCATAACATAATAGGATGGAACAACCAACAATACCGTCCAATGGTGTCAACCCCAATACCAATGCTAATACTAAGGCTAACACCAATACCGATACCTCCCATACCAACCCATAGTAGTCCCACAAAGCCTCTAACTAAAAGTAAAACAATTTCGGTTGGGGCATGCCCCCAACCATAGCCAAAACCAATGTCTATAAAATAACCAAAGTATGTAAAGAGATCCATGATATAAAATGGAGCCTTTCGAAATATGAAAGGTCATCACTTCAATCCAACTGAGCTGATCTCGAGATTCGATCACTATGCAGGAGGAGTAGAATGGTCGGTTCCTGCATCATGTGGGGATACAGCCGCCCGAAGACAGGTTAGCGGGTGAATGCTGGCAAGCACTCAGAATAAGGATAAAATAATGCCAACCATTAAAACTAAGTGAACCATCCATATGCATTCACAACCACACACACACACATAACACACACACACACACACACACACACACACATATATATATATATATAACCATACTGGGAAAGGGAACCGGGTTTAGCATACATTAAAACCATTAACCTGGGTATATGTAGCTTAATCATTCAAGAACCACCCAGGGCTATATGGGTATAGTGTAACCCCCTAAATAGGCCCCGATATGTGTAGCCGCACGAACCAGAGATACCATAGGAGTAGGGGACTCCCAAGTACCCTTCATTCTCCATAATACATATGTACAAGTGTACTTAGAGGATTCCCGTGTACCCCATAAGTATCATATATGGTCACCATGACCAATTCTCATGTCGGCAAACATGAGTTTCCAGTGTTTGTACATTGGACTCACACCTTCACGATTAGCTATCGCACTACCCCATTATTGCCCAATTAAAACATTACCACACCACCAAACAACCATTTCATTTATTTTTAACCAAGGCTATAAGTAGTGGTAACATTATACTGACTATAGCTTGCAAGCAATATCCTTAGCCAACCTTTTATAGAATAAGGGATTGCCATGTACCCATAGATTACCTTATTTAGTTGCTTGGGGGATTTTGATGTACCCCATAAGATGTTTGTTAAAAAGTTTGCTTGGGGGATTCCCTTATACCCCATAAGGCATTCAATTAGATAAACCATGACCACTAAAACCTTATCATTGAACCATTCCAAACCCATTTAAATCATTTATACTATTTACAGTTCCATTACTAAGTTATACAATGTAAAAGTTCAATGAAAATCCAACAATTTAACCAAAAACATTCTCATAGGCATTTTATCAAATATGTTGGGGGCATAGTATTTCCAAAGCCAAAACCAATTACCAATTAACCATTCCCATGGAACCAATTATTCAAAACACCATAATAATATGAAAACCATAAGTAAAAGACATGGGAAAACCATAACCAACCATTATAACCAAAACACCCAATATATATTTGAAAACCCAAAACCATACAACATTCATAACATGAAAATAATTAATAAATTAGGCCTTTTGTTAGAACTAACAATGAAAGAGGAGTAACTTGCCTTACATTATGAAGATGACGGAGAGAAATCACCTTAGCAAATCCCCAAATTGAACCTATTGCTGAAACCCTAGCCTTCCTTAACCCAAAATCCTTGAGAGAATTTGAGAGTGTTTTAAGAGAGTTTCTAAGTGTTTAAGAATAGAATAATAGGGTAAATCATGTCCCAAGAGTGATATATGTCGTGGGGACTTAAAAGTTTAAGAGAGGAAATGTCCAGATTACCCCTAACTTAAACTGCTTACAATACCTGCAGGTGGGTACGCCCACCCCACCCCAACCGTATCTTAGCTTACGAGTGGTACCCTAGAATTATAACCTAGTCCCCACCTTGGACCCCAACATTGTCCAACATACGACCAACCAAGACAAATCGTATCCAACTATATGACTATTACTATAAAGTCGTACCTTAGGCAGAATAGAATTATTTGGACAAAACTTTAGGGCAATATACGAGAGATACCTTACCAACCATACCCTAACATAAAACCTGTATATTCCAACTATACCTTGGATAGAAACCAATCAACCCACACCACCCAACACCGGACAACATACGACCACTACCATCCAAGTTTTACCCCATCATATATGAAGCACCCCTAGTAGTATGATGTCCTAAAGCCAGAAATTAAGGAAATTTTCTAAGGGTCAAAACCCAGGGTGTTTCAAATAATAAGGAATTCAACACTATAAATAAAGGATTCATACCTTAGATTTGATGTTAATCATGATTATGCAAGTTATTCAAGCTACAAAACAACACCCAAGACTCAATTTGGGGACTACACCCTCTATTAGGGCTTATAGAACCCAAGGCAAGAGAGAAATAGACAATTCTCAACCAAAAAGAGAATTTAAATACCCCTTCTAAGGCCCTCAATTTAGGCGATCGCGGATGCGCTATCCGCAATCATGATCATGATATAGCCTCTGTGACGCAGTACCTTTGCTGCACAAGATGACAGCTAAAACTAGGAAAATATTTTAAGTTTCCTCGGGATGCATTCGGAAACCAATATGAGCAAACAAAATATGCAACCACACTGATTTTAAAATTTTAGACATATTGATGAAGTCACATTTTCCATCTGAGATCATTTTGATCAAATATGGGCCCCACACTTGAATTTCCAATTTATCAACTTCCGACTAATTGGTCGAAATGAGTGTGGGTGCTGTGGGACCCAAACCAAAGGTCTACCCAATCAAAAATTAATATTCTGGAGCTGCTGCATAGTCAGAATTTGCATCTGATATTTTTTACTGATGTTTTTTCTAGGTGGCCATTTGGAACCAACGAAGACTTCTTAAAAGAAAAATGGTTTTAAAAACCAAATAGACTAGCCAATAACCGAATTATCAGTTCCAGTAAGTCATAAATGACTTGGGTTAGCTATGGAAAATATCTAATGGAAAAAATTAGTAGAATCATGAGAAATAACCTGAAGGGTCATTACCAAAATCATCCGATCGGGCAATATCTACTCAATCCACCGAATAAGAATCGAAATGAAATAAAATTCAAACTAGGTGACACTAGTCTATACAACTACCTAGTGAGGATCAATTACATCAACTAATAACATCAAATAACATTAATAACCTCAAGCAGTGAAGGAAATAGTAACAACAATATCAATATAATGAATAGGCCATACCAAAATGAACATTAATATCATGTACCACTCAAGGGCCACGCCAAGGCGAACGTGCTAAGATAATAGGACTTGAACCCAAATTCTACAACCATAGAGGGAAGATATCAATATAGATTTAATCCATCCACTACTAAAACAAATAAACCATGGATTAGTCACATAATCATGAATTCAATAACAAGGCACAAAATAATAAATATGAACTCACTAGGGCATATAATCATCAATGGGTATGAAAACTCCAATACATATAATAAAAGATAAATGCAAGAAATAAAAGTACTCCTAACATAGTGAAAACTGCAATCAGGTACCCGGCGGGGAAAAGGGGATTAAATCTGAATAGATCCAACTCAGACCGATCATGAAAGTTGATGAACACCAATAGGTCCAACTTTGGTCTGAGAACTGATCGATTAATCGAATGCCATCCATGGCTGAGAGGAATTTGCAATTATGACTCGGATCCCTAATGCTAAACCTCAAAAGGGTGAAGTAGTCACTTTCTAAACTGGAGCCTAAGATGGCCCAAATTCTTTTAGATATTGCTGAAGATCTTCGATATCCATCTCTGACTCCCTAGTCTAACACTGTGGCCCAATTCTGGAAATGTATATTGAAGTCTCATCAGTATCTGTTGATAATGTTGCATCGTCCTTTGGGGATATAATAGAGTTAAAAAATGTGTTCGAGGTTCATAGCAATGCAAACACTTGATAAAAATTCAAGAAGTGAATTTACAAAATGTCCATGTAGCCCCTCAAAGATAGGTTATAGACGTCTCCACACTGATCTACAAGACTGTACTAACACTTTGCTCTTGTACTAATACACCATTAAAACCTAGGTTCTGATACTAATTTTTCATGACCCAATTTCTCAAGTCATGATGGCACCTACTATAACCCACTAGTAGGCAAGAAAAATCCATAGTCTGGAATGGCTAGTAACGGACTACCATATATATAAAGAAAAAAATATGGAATAGATGAAATAAAGAAGAAATTACATAACAAAGTCAATAAACCTAGTGGTATTAGTACAAGAGCTACTAATAATACAAAAGTACAATGTAAAGTTCAACTGAATACACTAATATAACTTATCTCCGAATACAATATAGAGAATAGTCTAATACATAAGAGAGAGATAAGTAATACTCCTAACGTCAAGGGCTCATTCTAAGTATCCAAACTGTGACTGCTCCACACGATGCACACATCAATGATAATAACATGTACTATGATCTGTAGGTTGCAGAAGTATAGTATGAGTACCAAATAAATAGTACTCAGTAGGAAACTACCACCTAAGCTCCAAAGATAAAGCAGATATACATAGCATATAAAGAGAATAGAAACTACACTCAAGAGTCCAGGAATCATATAAAAAGATAATAAGAGAATGAGGAACAGCTACCCCAGTCATGTCCAAGAGTTTAACAGAATAAAACTAAGAAAGTAGCAAGGATGAACTATCCTATTTCAGCCCTATTAATGAATACCAACACAATACTATATATCCTAGGCCAATATATGAATAGAGGGTGAAAGAAGGATATTTAACAATATACAATACAAAGGGATGAATATGAACAAATAAAGGCAGGAATATACAGTAGTACCATAGCTATATATATACATATAAATATAAGGTCAACTAAAAGCATAACCTAAATATCATGTCCTCATTTTAACACCTCAATATAATCCCACCAGGATTTACTACTATCATACACAGGGTTTCTAATCCACATGGTTAGTAATGAGATAATCATGCAAAATAATGCGGTTGTAAGATAGAGGAGGCCAAAAAATATAACTCAAATCTCAATACCGAATCAATGACCAACCTGTCATAAACTAGCCATAATAATGATCATAACAACAATAATAACAATATCAATATCAATGAGAGTAACCATTTATTCTAGACAACCAAATACCTAGCTGAGCCTATGCATTCCCTCACCACCTAAGGCTTGGAAGGTTCAATCAACATACAACAACACAAGATATAGTTATCACACATATCTATACAACTGTCCCATATCAATTGATAAACATAGGTGCATACTAGTGATAGGCGATGTGAATAAAAGAATGAATACATGATATATCATCAATATAAAAAACTCCATCTTGTAACCATCACCATCATAACCACCCTCTAGAATTGAATCAAGAATATGTTCCATTAAGACTCAACAATGACCCGCTCATAAATATTATCAAGACTCAAAAATAAACTAGTCATAAATATAATTAGGACTCAAAATTGAACCGGTCATTAATATCATCAATACCATCAACAACCGTGTTTATATATAATTCGCTCATGGGCTCAATCCATTACAAAAAAGAAAGTAAATCCCTAAATAAATTAACCGAAGTGATCCTTGAGACTAAAATATTATTAAGTGTAGAAAGGGTTGGAATGTCTTATGAACGGAGGAATCAATAGTATCAAATCATGGACAAGAATATATCTCAGTCAAATATTTAAATAATCATTATTAGCTTTTTTTATACATGTAAATTACTCATTTAGGTAGTTATTATTATAAAAAAATCCATTTCAAGGTAGAAAGTGGGCTTTAGCCCTTAGTTAGTGACATTATTAATAAGATTATAATCTAACTGGAATCATATCAATCATCAATGCAATTATCATGAATGTACCGAATCTATGCATGCCATTACTAGTATTCAAACATTGAAATCATAAGAATCATACCACATCTTCCTATGTCCTGTTATGACCCAAAGTTACTCCTTGATAAACAAAATGGAGCTTACGGCCATAAGTAATCACAAGCTAACCCATATTCTTGTACCTGCTATTTGCACTAAAAAATATAATGTGATATCTGCATATGCAAAAATTAAACTAATATGGTACTATGCTAAAAATCAAACACAAAAATATGATCCAACCTACCTGAAACAACCAGATGGACTAAAATCAAATAAGTGTGTATCTATCTTAAAAACTTAATAAGAGAACTGCAAACTAACTATCTGAAAGACTATAAAAATCATGAGGAGTTGATGGGATAGACCCCCAACTAACTCTGACTAACTGAACATAAATAGAAAATGAAATAACGATAAAATATGTCGTGTCCTTGATTGAAGACGACTCACCACTAATAATGCTAGATGGTCTAAGTACGGTTGGGAAATTGAGCATCCAAACCTACGTTATATGACAACATAGCGTAAAGGAAAACTATGCGATCAATACTTTTTATGTACTAGTACGTGAGGTAAGGACTAACTAAAATGATTGAGATAATTAATCATGGATGCATGACATGTAAAATTATGAATGCAAGACCAAGAATTAACATATATAATAAAATAATCTGGAATCTGAATAACTAAAAATCTATATTACTGAACACCAAAAATCTGTACACTTGGTTATGCAAACTTGAACCAATCTATTATAAGAACTTCTTTGAGACTGTGGGAGCTAGATATAACCGACATGCCCCCAATCTAAGCTATTGGGGTCCAACTCATAATCTTAGTTGGATGGGTGTTGATACCTTGCCAGGGGTACCAACACATGAAAGACAATATGGATCCATAGGCTTATATCCTGAATGATGAGGGAGTCATGCCTCTATTGACGGGGGACCCTTTATAAACTACGGTGGTGCCGTAGGCTTGGAACATAGGGACTGCTACTAATGACTCATGCCTAACTGACAGGGGAGTCATCATCCCTGCATTCACTAGGTTCTAAGTGTTACTTCCAACTGAATGGCACTGGTATTATGAGCCATTTAACATGACATAGTATAGTTCTTCTTAATGCTCAGCATAAACATGATGTTCTTAATATGATAATAAAACCATGGTCTTACTAACTTGTTAATTAAAACAAAATCATGTAATATCACATAGGTATTGGGTGTTCATATCCCGCCAATATTGAATGATTACAAAGTATGATAACAATACTTAAAACAGTGACATAAAATCAAAATTGAAACACCAAAAGAAAGAAATAATTCAATGGTTGAGACAAATAGATGAATTTGAACATGGGGATGTGTTAAACATGAGAAAATATCATATTTACATGGTTTAATTTATAACTTGAGTAATTATCATGAAATCAAGGGAATTAAGATGAGAGAAATTGTAATTCAACCATGAAGTGAATTAAATAATATCGAAATACATGTTGACATGGCTTGAATTTGATTTAATAAGATGTTCATAGATTAAATCCATATTTTAATGGAAGATTTCATAAAATAGGATAAGATTCACACTTTTAATCTAAAATCAGAGTTTTAGGCTCAATGGATGGAAGGGACCCATTGATAAATACCCCAAATACCTGTAGTAGAAGCTTTAAGGAAGAATACTTGTAATTGTTCATGCCTCTTAGAAACCCTAATTATTGTTCTTGAGTATGGAAGAGAAGATTAACGTGTTAAGTATTTGATATTTGAAAGAAAATAAGCTTCTTTGAAGGTTATAAGTCATGGGTAAAAGTTATAAGAAGGAGAAAGACCAAAATTCCCCTTTAATTGCTCTCTACAGAATTCATCGCCAATTTATACGAGCCTATAATACGACTCTATGATAATGATATGTTTGGGCCTCTTGACTCATATGTTTGGAAGAATCAGAATGGCATACGCTGATCAACATACGAGTCCTACCTTATGACTCATATCATTTCATATGACTAGTACTAACCTTCTCATAACCTATACAAAACTCATCTTACCTCACACTGACTTGGTTACGACTTACCACGTACGACTCGTATGATCATCTTACAACTCCTAAGGTTTAAGTTGTACCTTAAAATAGAAAGTCACTCATCACATAGTGTGTTGAGTATGAGTTCCATGTATGACTCATATGATGTGCATAAGACTCAAGATATGATTCGTATGATGAAAAGAAGTTTCACAGGGATGGGGTATTACAATATCTCCCCGTTGGGAACATTCGTCCTAGAATGAGATTAGTTAAGATGGGATACTAAGAAAATTGAGGTCGTATACTTAATGTTCATGAACTAAAATATGATTAAACAACTGAGTTTGAGACATGATAAATGGACTAAACTTGTTTTGTGAATACATGCAATGACATGAGAATGGTTAAATAGCTGAAACAGAGATTGGAAAGTGTCTATTTTATGGAAAATAATTACCTCAAGCTGAGTCTGAATTCGTGGAGAAAAGATGAGGGTACTTGGATCACATATCTACTACTTCTTCCCAAGTATCTCCCTCAACAAACTGATTTCTCCATAGAACATTCACCGCCTCCGACGGAAAGAGGAATTCTATCCATCAAAGAAAGCCAAAAATAAAAAAAGTTGCTAATAACCAATTTGGTCCTGAGGTAAGGAATAACCAGTTACGCCAAAAGATGCGGTTAATACCAGACTGGACTTTAAGACCTTAGTTGAAACTACCTGAAGTGAAGTCGTAACAAGGTAGCCGTACTGGAAGGTGCGGCTGGATCACCTCCTTTTCAGGGAGAGCCTTAAAGTATTTTCTCCCAAAGATAGTAGTCGTGGTTGAGACAAGAAGTTAATGCCCTAAGAGAAATTGAGGAATGACAGAACTCTTGGCCTTACGAGACGATCCTCCATTACTTCTTCGCCAATACCTTTTAGCTTTCCTTTAGCTAATAAATGCTTTTTTCCCTAAATCATTTTGTTTGAGAAGCTGTGATCAGAACAGGAACCTCTTTATTCCTCAACCTATGAATATGACGATCAATGATCTCAACTGGGATTTTTTTATAGGAAAGACTATATTTCACCTCCATATTCTCTAAGGGTACGACTGAAGCCAGCTCGCTAATACATTTCTTTAATTAAGAGACATGAAACACCAGATGCACTGATGCCAATTCTGCAGGCAACTCCAACTCATAAGCTACCTTCCTAAAATGACTAAAAATTCTATGTGGGCCAACATAGAGGGGACAGAGCTTCCCCTTCTTTCCAAATCTCTTTACCCATTTTATGGATGAAATCTTTAAATAAACCAGGTCACCAACATCAAACTTAAGATCTCTCCTCCTCACAACTTTATAGGATTTCTTCTGACTTTGGGCTATCTTCAACCTTTCCCGAATCAACTGAACTTTTTCCATCACTTCATAAATTGAATCTAGTCCTATTAAAGAAGCCTCTCTTATGTCAAACCAACTAATAGGAGTTTTGTATCTCTTTTAATAGAGATCTTCAAATGGAGCCATCTGAATATTATAGTGGTAATTATTATTGTAGGCAAACTCAATCAAAGGTGAGTGATCATCCAAACTACTCTTAAAGTCAATAATACAGACCCTCAACATGTTCTCTTAAGTTTGAATGGTCCTCTATGCCTGACCATCCATCTGAGGATTAAAAGTTGTACTGAGGTGAACTTGGGTACCAAGACCCTTCTAAAAAGACTTCAAAAAGTAAGAGGTAGACTAAGTACCTCTATCTGAAATGATAAACAACAGAATTCCATACAACTTAACCACTCCCTGAGATAGAGTCTAGCATAATCCTCAGCTGAATACGAAGTATGGATTTGCAAGAAATGGGATGACTTGGTCATTCTATCTCCGATGACCCATATCAAATTATGCTAATGGCGCATGCGAGGTAACCTTGTCACAACATGTTCACCACCTCCCACTTCTAAGTGGGGATTCTAAACTCTAGAAGAATACCACTAGGCCTTTGTTGCTCAACCTTAACCTGCTGACAGTTCGAACACTTAGCCAGAAACTCTGCAATATCTTTCTTCATACCACTTCGCCAATAGATTTCTCATAAATTATGATACATGATAGTAGATCCTAGGTGGATAGAGTATCATGAACCATGTACCTCAGCTAATATTCACCATCTTAGACCATCAACACACGAAACTCATAGTATGTTTTGACAATGAAGCACACTATCTCCCTCTTGGGAGAAAGTCTCCACCTTCTGACCTCTAACTACCTCCTTCAACTTAACAAATTTAGGATCCTTGTCATACTTTTCTTTTTCTTCACCAACCAATGAAGATTCCAAACCATTCTGGACCCATATACTACATTCGACCAAATCAACTAATCAAACTCCTAACCTAGAACACTGATGAACCTCACGAACTAAATCCTTCTTATCATCCTCAACATGGGAAACACTATCCATAGACAATATACTAAGGACATCTGCCACTACATTGGCCTTCCTCGAATGATACAACATACTCATATAATAGTCTTTCAATAAATTAAGCCACCCTCTTTGATGAGGATTCAGGTCTTTCTGCGGGAACACATACTATAAAATCTTGTGATCTGTGAACACATAATCATAAACCCTATAAAGGTAATGCCTCCAAATTTTTAAGGCAAAGACAACAACTGCCAACTCAAGATCATGAGTTGGATAGTTCTTTTAATGAGGTTTAAGCTGTCTAGAGGCATAAGCTATGACCTTACCTCTCTGCATTAATATTTAACCAAGACCAACTCAAGAAGCACCATAATACACTACAAACCCATCTATGCCATTTGGAAAAGTCAAGACTGGAGCAAAAGTGAGTCGATTCTTAAACTCCTGAAAACTCTTCTCACAGGAATCTGTCTACTGAAATTTGACATTCTTTTGGGTTAGTCTATACATGGGAGAAGCAATAGAAGAAAATCCTATAAGAAACCATCTATAATAACCAGCCAAACCCAAGAAACTCCTGATGCCTGATGAAACGATGAGTATAGGCCAGTTTCTCACTGCTTTGGTCTTTTTTGAGGATCAACTCAAAATCTATCACCAAAAAAAATATGGCTAGGGAAAGCAACTGATCTCAACAAAAATTTGCACTTATTGAACTTAGCGAATAACTGGTGATCCTTAAGGGTCTACAAAATAATTCTCAGATAGTCTGCATAATTTCTCTCACTATGAGAATAGAAAAGGACGTCATTAATGAAGAATATGACAGACATGCCCGAGTACAGTTTGAACACCCTATTCATTAAGTCCTTGAAAGCAACAGGGGAAATTATTAGTCCAAAAGAAATAACCAGGAATTCGAAATAACCATACCGAGTCCTAAAGGTTGCCTTTGAAATGTCATATTTTCTAACTCTAAGTTGATGATATCCAGATCTAAGGTCAATCTTAGAGAAATAACTTGCACCCTAAAGTTGGTCGAATATGTCATTAATTTTGGGGAGAGGATACTTATTCTTTATTATAACTTTTTTCAACTGACGGTAGTCGATGGATATTTTACAAGAACCGTCTTTCTTATGCGCGAAAAGGACTAAACGGCCCCATAAGGAAATGCTAGGCCTAATAAAACTCTTATCTATAAGATCTTTCAATTGGTCTTTTAATTTCTTAATCTAAGATAAAGCCATTTTGTAAGGTGGAATTGAGATAGGCTGGGTGTCTGGAAGGAGATCTATTCTGAAGTTGATTTTCCTTTTGATATAATCTCAGGGAAGATCTTCAGGAAACACATCTGGAAACTCATTTACTATCAAAACTGACTCAAAACTCGAAGTTTCAGAATTTGAGTCCTTGACTCAGATAAGATGGCATATACACCCTTAGGATATTATTTTTCTTGGCTTAAGATATGAAACAAACTGACCCTTAAGCACTGAAGTGATACCCCTTCATTCTTTTATTTATTTATTTATTTGTTTTTTATATTTTTTTTATTTTAATGCTACCCCTCAATTCAATAACTAGTTTATTAGGAAATTTGAACAAAAAAATTCTATTTCAATAGCCAACTAAGGCATAGCATATGTGGATCCAATCCATGCCGAGAATGACGACAAAATCAGTCATCTATAACTCCACAAGATTAATTGAAGTAAGTTTCTGAGACACTGTGAAAAGGAAATTTCTTTATACTTATCGAGCTATAATTAACTTACCTACTAGGGTAGACACTAAGAAAGAATCTTCTAATATTTAGGTAGTGACACCGAAATCAATTGCTATATATGTAGCCACAAAAAAAGTGAAGATCCAGGGTCTAACAAGACATAAATATACATATAAAAGACCTATAATATACCCGTAACCATATCAGGAGAATTGTTCTAGTCATGTCGAGTTCGGAGAGCATATAATCTATTTTTATACTTCCCACTGGTGGAACTAGAAGTGGCACCCTACTGAGTCGGGCGACCTGCTGGCATTTCTAAAGAGTTTGTTTGACCCTGCTGACGGTCATTCTTTCCCTTCTGCATACCTATGGGGCAATCCCTGATCCTGTAGCTGGATAGCCACACCTAAAATGCACGTCACTTTTAGCTCTTCACTCACCCTGATGATTCTTACCACACTTCCTGCAGAGTTGATTGGTTAAACCACTGATTACACTACCCTGGGAGTTATATTTTTGTGCCCTATACTGACTGTCTTGCCTAAACTTAGGTATTGAAGCACTGGCAGAAGATGGAGCTGAGGATAAAGATTTCTGACGGAACTAGGATCGATTACCACCTTTCGATCGAGGTTGAGAAAAATTAAAGCTACTTATTTTGGCCCTCTTATTCTCTCTCTTTCTCTTTATGTTTCTCCTCATCAATCTGTAGAGCATGAACCATATGTCTAGATAAGTCAATCTCCTTAATCAACATGGCGGTCCTACACTCCTTAACCACACCATCAGATACACCATATACGAACTTACTCATCCTGGACCTATTGTCATCCACCATAGTAGGAGCATACCTCCCCAACTGAGTGAACTTAAGAAAGTACTCCTTTACGCTCATACTTTCCTGCTTTAATTTTATGAACTCCAAAACCTTAGCTTCCCTTAACTCTAGTTAGAAGAACCTGTCTAGGAAAGTTGTGGAAAATTCCTCCCACTCTATAGGCTCTACTTTCACACCCTTGTCTTACTTCCACTACTTAAACTAGGTATGAGCTACACCCTTTTACTAATATGCAACCAACTCTGCACTCTCATTCAAAGTTACACCCATGATGTCTATCACCTTCTGTACCATATCCAAAAACTCCTACGAAATATTCTCAGACTTAGACCCAAAAAACAAAGGCGGATTCATTCGAGTGAAATCCCAAAACCTAGCTGCAGCTGTATTTGCCATTAGATTAGCTGGGGTAACTTCCTGCTAGTTGTTCTAAGCAGAAACAGAATAGGCTACGGCTGTTAAAGTTCCCGTGAACTCGGTGTTAGAGACATGGTCGTTAAGGGGATCTTCCTGAGCAGGTGGTGCAGTTTGATTCCCATTCCTTATTCTATTATTCCATCTTGGAGGCATTGTCTATAAACGGAAAAAGAGCGAGTTAGAAAAAGGAATTCTATAGAGATCATGCTCTTTTGTATGGCATGAATACTAAAATAAGGGAAACCTTATTAAAAATGTCTCATAGCCTCTTGTCCATAAGTGTGGTATACTTTACACCCATGTATTAGACTCTACTCAACGTGGCTTTCAGAAACCCTAAGAAACTTTAAAGCCTTAGGCTCTGATACCAAGTTTTGTCACGACTCGAGGCTACCCCCTGGTCGCAACAACGGTGCTTATGCCCATAAGTAACCATAAGCTAACCTATATTCTGGTACCTGCTGTGAACACTGAATAATATAATATGAGATCTACATATATGGAAAGTAAACTGATATGGAACTGTGCTAAAATTAAACAGGAAAGAATGATCCAACCTATCTAAAATAACCAGTTGAACTGAAATCAAATATGTGTCTATCTGCCTAAAACAAATGATAAGAGAACTAAAAATTGACTATCTATCTAAATGTCTGAAAGCCTCTAGAAACCATGATGATTTGATGGGATAGAGCCCTAACTAACTATGACTGGATGAACATAAATAGAAATAAAATAATGATAAATATGTCATGTCCTCAATAGAAGAGGACTCACCACTACTACTGATGGATAATGCTGGACTGTCTAAGTACAGTCGGGAAACTGAGCGTCCAAACATATGTTATATGACAACATAGAAAAAAGGAAAAATATGCGATAAACAATTTAAATGTATTGGTGCGTAAGGGAAGGACTAACTAAAATACATAAGATAACTGATCATTGAAGCATGACATGTAAAACTGAGAATACAAGAACAAGCATAAACATGTATACTAAAATAATCTTGAATTTGAATAACTAAAAATCAGTATAATTGAACACCAGAAATCTTTACACTTGGTCATGCAAACCTGATCTGATCTATTTTGAGAACTACACTGAGACTTTGTGAGCTAGTTATAACCAACATGCCCCTAATCTGAGAAATGAGGTACAACTCGTAACCCTAGTGGATAGGTATTGATACCTTGAAAGGGATACCAACACATGTCTGATGATGTGAATCCACAAGGCCGATGTCCCAAAGGATGAGAGTGTCATGTCTCTATTAATGGGGGACCTGTCATGCCTCAAATACTATTAGGGTGGACTTGCACCCGTAACCGAGGAGGCCCGAGAGAACTATCTCATAACCTTATACTTTCCATACATACCTCTATGACAACCTGGAATTTGGACAGCATCATATCGCATATAAAAGGAAATAATCACCTGTATAAGCCTGAGCACACATATATATGTATATGCAATACTTGGACGTTGGAGCCATCACGTCTATTAACAAAACTCCACCTTGACTATACATTAGGTCTGCAAAGCCTCTAGACAATAAACAGAGTTTAACTTAGGTCGGGACATACCCCGCCATATAAATAGCTTCTATACAATACCAAAAGTGACTGGATATGACACAGAAAGCCCCGAAGCAAATTGGAGCTCACCAAAAGCAGCTGGATATCCTGGCTCCTACTTGTGCGGTGTATGAGCAGAGGTACCTGTGCCTGCAGCATGAAATGCAGGTCCCCTATGGGGGACGTCAGTACAAAATATGTACAGAGTATGTAAAGGTGTAGATAATCACATATGATATAGAAGCTCAATAGAAATCAGAAACAAGTGAATGAATCGTAATAGGAGTGGACCACACTTACTAGAACTTGTGGCAACCTGTACATTGTATTTTTTCAATCACTTTACCTTCGTTCTTATCATCTTTGTAATCATTACTATACTGTACTATGACCATTAGGCTACCCCCAGTACATATCAACTAGGATTGACCCATGATAGGCTTATGCCCCTAGGATACCACCCATAAACATATAAATAGGGATCGACCCATGATAGGCTTATGCAACTGGGATACCGCCCGATAAGAGAGAACTTCCATCACTTAATTCAATTAATCTTTGAGATTGTTATTTCGGTCGCCACCACATTTTTGATACTTTAAAACAATGATACATCAATAAGAGACATATAAATAGACCATAAATGCAATAACAATGAAGTAAGAACTCATTGGCACATCAATGAAGTGTTTTGGAGTCATCAATGTCATAACAATGAAGTAGGAACTTATTGGTATATCAATGAAACATTTTGGAGTCATTAATAGCACATGGATCTTGTTTGAGTAACTGGATACCTTCTGACATTCATTAGTGCAATAAACATGTAAGATTTGGAAAACAAGTAAGTATTGGAATATCTTGACATCTTGTAGTGTGGAAACAAGTTCATTGGTAACGTAGGACATCATACAAAACCATTATGGATCACATGTTATTGAATAACTTTGGAAACTTTCTTAATAGAACAATTGTTCACTTTCATTCCAAAGATATGGTATAGGGTATGCTTTACATACCTGACTGTCAACCTTCAATACTGGTCCCAAATGGACTTCCCTTCTTTTCGGATTACTTATCTACAATGAACATATATAGCAATCTAGTATTAGCAACCAAACGTCGCAATTCAATTATTTGAATTCACCAAACTAGTGTTTAAGTAGTAAGCCTTAATTATACCATAAAGGGTGTCACTTTAACCCTCTTATACTCTAATTACATTCACATGCCATGCATATTCATAGAACATCCTCCAATATCAAGTTTGGATTCATCTATCCTTCCAACCAATCCATTAAACCAAATTGATCCATATACATAAATAATCATCAATTCAATAGTATATCACCATATCCACCTACCATAACTCAATTACCATATCCACCTTCCACAATTCAATACAACCAAACCATGCAAAATAGTCCATAACCCTATTTCCATCACCTTTCAATAACAACCAATACATATATCCTCTATCACACATATACATATGGAAAAAAACAAAGGCAAACAATATTCATACCTTAGAATTAACCTCTTGATTATCCAATCCTGTTTGCACAAATAATAGGTGCCGTTCGAAGCTTTCGAGATGACAAACGCAGTTATCGGATTACTTTAGAATTTCTACGGTTGAATCAAAAGTAATTTATAGGTCAAATTTGGATAGGGTTTGTTCCTTCTCAATGATTGATGATGAAAATGAGTTTTTGAACTCATATACATGTATATATACACATATTACCGTCCATAATATAATAGGAAATGACCAAAATGCCTTTAAAATTTAAATAATGTCAAATCTGTCATTTGGTGGACTGTTTTGATAAGCCAAAGTAGATCGACCATAACTCTTTGATACGATATAGGATTTTGGTGGAATTGGTATTTTTGGAAGGATAATTCAAAGGGATTTCATTTCATATAAAGTAGGCCACCCAGTTTTCCCTGTACAAGGAGTTATGATCGTTTGAAGTTGACCCTAAAAATCTATTTTGATAGGCTGAAGTAAAACGAGTATAACTCCTTACTCAGACGTTGGATTTGGATGAAACAATTGAATTGGAAAGAAGACTCAAAGATATTTCTTTTAATAGGTTGAAGAACTCCCAGTTCATTATATTAAGGGAGTTATGATCATTCGAATTTGACCCAAAAATTTGGCTGGCCTCAGTAGTTTGTGCAGGAAATTTTCCTGCACATTTACTATTCCCAAATATCCCGGCCACCATTTTATATTTTGGAACGTGCTTGATTATATCCGAAACCTATCCATTTTTGAAAATCTTTATATCGTTGGAAAGCTTATTTAATAACCTCCACATGGAACCATCGACGAAAAAATTCTGGTATAAATAAAATAAAAAAATTAATTCCATATAAATAAGACCAATACACGTACTTGAATACGCCAATACACGTACTTGAATACGGGGTGTTACATCCTTCCCCCCTTTAGGACATTCATCCTCGAATGTTAGCGTAGTTATTCAACCGAAACAGGTTCAAGCCCATCATTAATATTCACATCATCACATAAATACTATGCATATATAAAAAAAACTTACTTGTTAATGTTGTAACTTCGTTTCTTGAACAGCCTCTTAATCTTTGAACAAATGAGGGTACTTAGATTTCGTTGCTTCCTCAGCTTCCCATGTAATCTCTTCCCTTTGATGATTTCTCCAATGTACTTTCACAGATGCTATCTCTTTATTTCTCATCTTCTTAACTTGGAGCTCTAGAATAGCAATAGGCACTTCCTCAAAGGTAAGATCTTCCGCAACTTGCACACCCTCAGTAGAAGTGATATGTAATGGATCTCCGATGCACTTTTGAAGCATTGACACATGAAATACCAGATGTACTGATGAGAGCTCTTGGGGTAGCTCTAATTCATATGCAACTTGTCCAAACCTTCGAGTGATCTTATACGGGCCTATATAACGTGGAATCAACTTCCCTTTCTTGCCAAATCTCATTACCCCTTTCATTGGTGATACCTTCAAAAATACCCAATCACCTATAGAAAACTCTAGCCCTCTCCTTCTACTATCCGCATATGATTTGTGTCGACTTTGGGCTGTTTTTAGTCGTTGCTGAATTACTTTAACCTTCTCTATGGCTTGATAAACAAGATCCGGTCCGAACAAAAGAGTTTCACCCACTTCGAACCATGCTATTGGTGATCAACACTTCCTTCCATATAAAGCTTCATATGGTGCCATTTTGATACTTGAATGATAGCTATTATTGTAGGCAATCTCAATAAGAGGTAAATGATCATCCCAGTTTCCCTTAAAATCTATTACACAAGCTCGTAGCATATCTTCAAGTGTTTGGATGGTACGTTCTGCTTGTCCATATGTTTGAGGGTGAAAAGTTGTACTCAAGTTCACTTGTGTTCCCAAACACCTCTGAATAGACTTCCAAAAGTTTGCGGTAAATTGGGTTCCCCAATCTGATATAATAGAGATTGGCACTCCATGTAATTGGAATATCTCTTTAATGTACATCTTCGCATACTCTTCAACTGTGTAAGTGGTCCTAACTGGTAGGAAATGTGCAGATTTGGTAAGCCTATCAACAATCACCCATATAGAATCAAACATCTGGGATGTACAAGGCAAACCAATAACGAAATCCATGTTGATCATGTCCCACTTCCAGCTTGTAAGATCAATGCATTGCATATAACCTCCGGGTTTTTGGTGCTCAACTTTAACTCTTTGACAATTTGGACATTCAGCGACAAATTCTGCAATGCTCTTCTTCATGTCATTCCACCAATACATATCTTTCAAATCTTGATACATTTTGGTTGATCTTGGATGAATGGAATACCTTGAACAATGTGCCTCTGTCATAATCTTGTTTCTTAGCCCGTCTACATCCGGCACACACAATCGGTTTTGGCACTGAAGTACTCCTTCTCGCGTAAGCTCAAATGCCTTGGTTGCACCACTTTGAACGTTCTCCTTAAGCTGTAATAAAATAGGATCTGCATATTGCTTCTCTTTCACTTCAGCTACTAATGAAGATTCCACAGCATTATGTACGATAAGCTCTTTATCCGGAGTTTCAAGAAGGCGAACTCCCAAACTAGCTAACTGGTGAAGATCTTTAATCATCCCTTTCCTTTCTATAGGCGCCATCATAGCCTTACGACTTAACGCATCAGCTACCATATTTGCTTTCCCTAGATGGTACAAGATATCAACATCGTAGTCCTTTAATAGTTCAAGCTATCTCCGCTACCTTAAATTTAGATCCTTCTGATTAAAAATATATTGCAAGCTCTTATGATCAGTATATATATCGACATGAACCCCATATAAGTAGTGGCGCCATATCTTTAAAGCAAAAATAACTGCTGCAAGCTTAAGATCGTGTGTAGGATAATTTTTCTCATGTGGCTTCAATTGTCTAGAAGCATATGCTATTACCTTACCATGCTGCATCAATACACATCCTAAACAAATTTTGGAAGCATCACAATACACTCTATACCCTTCGGTGCCTTCTGGAATTACTAACACGAGTGTAGAAATCAACTTGTTCTTTAAATCATGAAAACTCTTCTCACAGGCATCATTCCATTGGAATTTGGATGCGTTCTGGGTTAGCTTGGTTAAGGGTGCTGAAATGGAAGAAAAACCTTCAACAAACCTTCTATAATAACAGGCCAACCCGAGAAAACTACGAATCTCCGTAGGCATTGTGGGCCTTGGCCAGTTCATCATAGCTTCTATCTTTTGAGCATCAACCTTTATCCCTTCACTAGATACAATATGACACAAAAATGCCACCGACTTTAACCAAAACTCACATTTAGAGAACTTTGCATAAAACTTACAATAACGAAGAGTGTGCAATGCCTATCATAAGTGATTGGCATGGTCCTCTTCTGATCTAGAATCAACTAGAATATCATCTATAAAAACTATCACAAATACATCCAGGAATTTTTTAAACACCCTATTCATCAAATCCATAAAATTTGCGGGTGCATTTGTTAGCCCAAATGACATAACTAGAAACTCATAATGACCATACTATGTTCGAAAAGTTGTCTTGGGTATATACTTCTCTTTGACCCTTACTTGGTGGTAACCTGACCTCAAATCAATCTTAGAAAAGCACTTGGCGCCCTGTAACTGATCAAATAAATCATCAATTCTTGGGAGAGGATATTTATTCTTAATAGTCACCTTATTTAATTTCCGATAATCAATACACATCCTCAGCAAGCCATCATTTTTGCGCACAAATAACACTGGTGCTCCTCAGGGGGACATACTAGGACTTATGAATCCCTTCTCTAGCAAATCTTTCAATTGCTCTTTCAATTCTCATAATTCTGCTGGGACCATTCTATACGGAGGAATGGAGATTGGTTGGGTTCCTGGTATTACATCAATAACAAACTCTACTTCTCGTTCAGGAGGCAAACCTGGAAGAACATGAAGAGTTGGTGGCTCCGCTTCTGTATCCCTTACTCTAACTAAATAATATATGTATCCCTTGGAAATCATTCTTCTTGCCTTAAAATAAGAAATAAATCTACCTCTTGGCGCGCCAATTTCACCTTTCCATTCAAGGACTGATTCATTTTGAAAATAGAAATATACTTTTTTCGTGCAGCAATCAATTGTGGCATAACAAGACGCCAACCAGTCCATACCCATTATAACATCAAAATCTACCATTTCTAACTCCACAAGATCAGCCATCGTATCACGACCACAAACAGTTACTATGCAGTTTCGGTAAACCCTTCTAGCTATAATAGATTCCCCAACCAGTGTGGACACTTTAAATGGCTTAACTAACAGTTCGGGTATTCTTTCGAACTTTCCAGCAACCAATGGAGTAACATAAGATAGTGTAGAATCGGTATCAATTAAGGAATATACATCGAATGAAAAGATAGACAACGTACCCGTAACCACATCTGGGAAAGCCTCTAAATTCTGTCAATCCACTAGAGCAAACGTATGATTTTGAGGTCCCCTAGAACTCGTGGATCCTCTATCACCTCTAACACGACCCATTGGTTGTGCACCCCTTCCTGAATAAAGGATCGATGGTGATCATGGAACAAATAACCCCATAGGTCGTTCCATACCCCCTATGCCCCTTCGTGGGCATTCTCTCATCATATGCCCCGACATACTGCACCAAAAGTAAACATTGGTCCCCAGCCGACATGCGCCCAAATGATACCTTCCACATTTATTGCATGGCTCTCGAGGAGGTCTCGATTGGCTCATATTCCCTTGCCCTTGGTACCCCACTTTCCGCGAACTTTGACTCTCACTTCCGTGACTAAATTGATTTCCTCTGGACCCTTGGAACTGTGGTGGGGCACTAGCTGCAGAATAAGAAGATAATGGCCTAGGTGGTCTAGCAGAAAACTGTGGTATGAACCCTCCTTGGGATTCTATGAAATGCCCTGTAGATATGGACCTTTTGGAATATCCTTTTTCTAATTCCTGTATTCTTCTCCTCTGCCTCTGATCTTCCATTTTCTTTGCAAAAGCTTGGATCCTCGCTATGTCCACATCTTTATTCAAAGCGGTAATAGTACAATCTCTAACCAGATATGGATCCAGCCTATCCACATATTGATGAACTCTGTCATCCATAGTAGATATAACATTAGGAGCATATCTCAACAAGGAATTAAATCGGAGACTGTACTCCCTTACGCTCATATTTCCCTGACGAAGATTTAAAAACTGATTTGCACGGGCCTGATGAATCTCGAATGGAAGATAATGATCAAGAAATGCCTTTTTGAACTCTTTCCAAGTAGCTGGGGGTGCATCAATATCCCTAGATCGTTTACAGTCCTCATACCAATATATAGCCTCCCCTTTAAATCTATACACTGCTAACTCCACTGTCTCTCTACCCGTTACATGCATAACATCTAAGGCCCTTTGAATTTGATTAATAAAGTCCTATGGGTCCTCGTTAAGATCCGATCTAGTAAAAGTAGGAGGATCCATCTTAAGAAAATTCTGTGTTCGAAGGCTAGCCGCCCTATTTGTACCACTAGGACCCATGGTAGGAATGGCTTGCCCTTGAGCTTACCCAGCAACTATACGAGTCAAAAGTTGCACTGCATTTCTAAGATCTTGATCAGCAACATTAATAGGTGGCTCTAGGGATATAGTTCTCCTCCCCCTTATTTCTTTCGGAGTGGAAGAGGTTTCTGATGCATGCTAAGCTGGAGCCTCACTTTGATTAGCTGGTATAGTGGGTGACTTACTAGTCCCCTCTCCGGCAGCCACATCTACTTGCTTATCGGTATTCTTGCTTCTGATAACTGGCATTATTACTATAATAAGAGAAACAAACAGATTCAGTGGTTAACTATGACTTCATATACAATATAGGCTCTATCGCACGATCTAAGACATGAAGAAAAGAGACAATTCCTAAATATCCATAGCCTCCTGTTTATAGATGCGGTGCACGACACACCGATAAATAAGACTCTACGTAGACACGGCTTTGTAGACTCACTAGGATGAACTTCTCTGATACCACTTTTGTCATACCTCAAATCCTATTGGGGAGGACTGGCACCCGTAACCGTGGAGGCCTAGGAGAACCAGCTCATAACCTTATACTTCCCATGCATACCTCTATGACAACCCAAAATTCGGACAACATCATGTCCCATATAAAAAGAAATAATCACCTATATAAGCTCGAGCACACACATATATGTATATGCAATACTTGGCCGTTGGAGCCATTACGTCTATTAACAAAACACCACCTTGACTGTACATTAGGTCTACAAAGCCTCTAGACAATACACAGAGTTTAACTAAGGTCGGGACACACCCCGCCATATAACTAACTTCTATACAATCTCAAAAGTGACTGGATATGACACGAAAAGCCCCGAAGAAAACTGGAGCTCACCAAAAGTAGCTGGATATCCTGGCTCCTACTTGTGTGGTGTATGACCTGAGGTTCCTGTGCTTGCAGCATGAAATCTAGGTCCCCCGTGGGGGACGTCAGTACGAAATATGTACTGAGTATGTAAAGCTGTAGATAATTACATATGATATAGGAGCTCAATAGAAATCAGAAATAAGTGAATGAATCGTAATAGGAGTTGACCACACTTACTAAAACTTGTGACAACCTGTACATTGTATTTATTCAATCACTTTACCTTCGTTCTTATCATCTTTGTAATCATTACTGTACTGTACTATGACCATTAGGCTTCCCCCAGTACATATCAACTGGGATCGACAAATGATAGGCTTATGCCCCTGGGATACCACCCATAAACACATAAATAGGGATCGACCCATGATAGGCTTATTCCCCTGGGATACCACCCAATAAGAGAGAACTTCCATCACTTAGTTCAATTAATCATTGAGATTGTTATTTAGGTCGCCACCACATTTTTGATACTTTAAAACAATGATACATCAATAACAGACATATAAACAGACCATCAATGCAATACCAATGAAGTAAGAACTCATTGGCACATCAATGAAGTGTTTTGGAGTCATCAATGCCATAACAATGAAGTAGGAAATTATTGTTATATCAATGAAACGTTTTGGAGTCATTAGTGCAGTAAACATTCATTAATAGAAATGTCTTGACATCTGACATTCATTAGTGCAGTAAACATGTAAGATTTGGAAAACAAGTAAGTATTGGAATGTCTTGACATCTTGTAGGGTGGAAACAAGTTCATTGGTAACACAGGACATCATACAAAACCATTATGGATCACACGTTATTGAATAACTTTGGAAACTTTCTTAATAGAACAATTGTTCACTTTTATGACAAAGATATGGTATAGAGTATGCTTTACATACCTGACTGTCAACCTTCAATACTAGTCCTAAATGGACTTCCCGTCTTTTCGGATTACTTATCTACAATGAACATATATATCAATCTAGTATTATCAACCAAACGTCACAATTCAATTATTTGAATTCACCAAACTAGTGGTTAAGTTGTAAGCCTTAATTATACCATAAAGGGTGTCACTTTAACCCTCTTATACTCCAATTACATTCACATGCCATGCATATTCATACAATATCCTCCAATATCAAGTTTGGATTCATCTATCTTTCCAACTAATCCATTAAACCAAATTGAGCCATAGACATGAATAATTATAAATTCAATAGTATATCACCATATACACCTTCCATAAATCAATTACCATATTCACCTTCAACAATTCAATACAACCAAACCATACAAAATAGTCCATAACCCTATTTCCATCACCTTTCAATAACAACCAATACATATAATCCTCTATCACACATATACATATGGAAAATAACAAAGGCAAACAATATTCATACCTTAGAATTCACCTCTTGATTATGCAATCTTGTTTGCACAAATAATAGGTGCCGTTTGAAGCTCTCAAGATGACCAACGCAGTTATCGGATTACTTTGGAATTTCTACGGTTGAATCAAAAGTAATTTAAAGGTCAAATTTGGATAGGGTTTGTTCTTTCTCAATGATTGATGATGAAAATAAGTTTTGGTGGAAATGACCAAAATGCCTTTACAATTTAAATAATGTCAAATCTGTCCTTTGGGGGACTGTTTTGATAAGCTAAAGTAGATCAACCATAACTCTTTGATCCGATATCGGATTTGGGTGAAATTGGTATCTTTGGAAGGATAATTGAAAGGGATTTCATTTCATATAAAGTAGGACACCCAGTTCGTACTGTACAAGGAGTTATGGTCATTTGAAGTTGACCCTAAAAATCTGTTCTGATAGGCTGAAGTAAAACGAGTATAACTCCTTACTCAGACGTTGGATTTGGATGAAACCAATTGTATTGGAAAGAAGACTCAAAGATATTTCTTTTGATAGGTCGAATCTCTCCCAGTTCATTATATTAAGGTAGTTATGATTGTTCGAAGTTGACCTAAAAGTTCAGCTGGCCTCAGTAGTTTGTGTGCAGGAAATTTTCCTGCACATTTACTATTCCCAAATATCCCAGCCACCATTTTATAGTTTCGAACGTGCTCGATTATATCCGAAACCTATCCATTTTTAGAAATCTTTATATCATTGGAAATCTTATTCAATAACCTTCGCATGGAACCATCGACGGGAAAATTTTGGTATAAATAAAAAAAAAAAATTAATTCCATATAAATAAGACCAATACACGTACTTGAATACACCAATACACGTACTTGAATACGGGGTGTTACAGGACCTCTCATAAACTACACTGGTACTGTAGGTCTGGAACATAGGGATTGCTACTAACGACTCATGCCTAACTAATGGGTGAATCGTCATCCCTGCATTCACTCGGTGCTAAGTGTTACGCCCAAGTGAATGACACTGGTATTATTAGTCGTTTAACATGACATGGTACTGTTCTTTTAAATGCTCAATATGAAAATGATGTTCTGAATATGATAATAAAACCATGGTCAGACTGACTTGTTAATTAAAATAAAATCATGTAAAAACATATAGGTATCGGGTGTTCATAACCCAACAATACTAAATGATTACAAAGTATGATAACATTACTTAAAACAATGACATGAAGTAAAAATTCAAAGTCCTAAAGCAAGCAATAATTCAATGAATGAGACAGATACATGAATTTGAACTTGGGGATGTGTTAAACATGAGAAAACATCATATTTACATGGTTTAATTCATAACTTAAGGATTTACCATGAAATCAAGGGAATTACAATAAGAAATTGTAATTCAACCATGAAGTGGCTTAAATAACATAAAAACACATATTGACATTGCTTGAATTTGATTTACTAAGATGCTCATGGATTAAATTCATACGACTCGTATGATGATCATATGATTGGTCCTCTTGGCTCGTAAGTTTGGCAGAATCAGAATGGCATACACTTGTCAACATACGTGTCCCACCTTACGACTCGTATCATCTCATACGACTATTATTAACCCTCTCGTAACCTGTACAAAACTCATCTTACCTCACACTAACTTGGTTATGACTTACCACATCTGAATCATATGATCATCTTATGACTCCCAAGGTTTAAGCCGTACCTTAAAAAAAAAGTCACCCATCACACACTATCTTGGTATGAGTTCAAAGTATGACTCATATGATGTGCATACGACTCAAAGGATGAGTCGTATTATGCACAAAAGCTTTTTAGGGGCGCGGTATTACATGTCCCTTACCGGATAGATGTGTATATAAACATTTATATATTCACAAGCTACAATCATAAAATTCACATGGGTAATTACATCTCATATATTCAACCAATATCATAGCCCGGCCTTTGGCCCAATAATGTGTCCGAAATAATCATAACATTATAATCACAACCTTAGGCCCATATACTTATTCAGATCTCATATCAATAATCATTTATATATAAATCATCTCATATATAGGGGAATCTCACTTCTAGGAGGCATAATGCATCAAAAAGCATAACTTATAACTATGAGGCATATCACATCTATGAGGCATCTCGTATCAATAGGTAATGTATCATAACCATGAGGAATATTATCTCTATAGGCCAATTATCATAATCTGAGGAAGTCATCATTGTTCATCAACTCCTCGAGAAAATCTCATAAATAAGGCTCATTAGTCTCAAGTAGGCCTAATATCCGCAACTAAGTCCACAATGATGAACACAAGCATTGGCCTAAGAAGGCAGGACAAACCTACATCTAATCCTCAATTTTCATGTTTAGTCAATCTAAGCCCAAAACTAGGCTAAGGTATCTAGTCCAACTTCTAGATGTCAAGTAACCCATAATCAATCCTAAGGCAAGAACTTCATCTCGAAACATGGGAATTTAACTCTACCCAAATTACATTTTCAAGATCACTAGAATAGCCCAACTAAGGTTAATCATACCCACCACGATTTTAATACTTAATCCACAATCCAAACCTAGCTTCATATATCATATCTATCTTATAAATTAGTCCAATCTAGAGAGAAAGCAATAGAATAAAAAAAGGGTATTAAGCATTCGAACTTATGGTTCAAAACCTCATCTAACCCCGACCTTCACTATTCAATAATAAGCCATCGTATCCATAACAAACTTAACATTCACATTCACAAGCAATGCATATCATACATCATCTATGGAGAAGAGTAGAAAAAAGCCTACCTCAAAGACGAAATGCAAAACCTTACATCATTCGCCAATATCCATCGCCACTTCACAATCCCAAAATGCCAACACACTATCAAAATAGGAATCTACTTATAAATACGAGTTCAACAATACCTATAGTGAACTATTGTGTTTCGAGTCCAAAAATGACACTGAAAACTCTAAGTAGCTCCCACTTATGGAAAATGCATTTTTGAGGTCAACCCAACATTTATACATGAATAAGGAATTGATAACCCTCAGCTTACACATCAATTTAAGTGAAAGGAAGTCATCGTTAAAATATTTACCCAACTAAGAGTTGTGGTCGAATCCACGAGGAACAATGTGAGTGATTATTAAGTAAATTCAAAATAAAAGTTGCTTGCTAAGTTCAAATATATGATACAAGATGGTTTGGGGTTTTTCAATGTTTTCAAATATGAAGGTGATTCTTGGGATTCTAAAGTACTAATAAGAGACTAAGAATAATTAGAGTGTATTCAATTAGGCACAGATCTTTGGATAGTGCTTTCCTAGGGGCAAGTCATGTTTGTGAATGTGATGATTTGGTGAAAATTCTAATAGTTGATGATGTGGTAGGCTAGGTTTAAAGTCCTTTAGGAAAATTTTTCAACATAACCACAAATATGTCACTCATTTACCCTTTTGAGTAGCTAACTCTATAGACAAAGCAAATCTACACTTTAGAGTTCCTCTAATTAAATCATGCCTTAAATTAGTGTAAATTTAAGCTCCAAGCTCCAAGAAATTACAAAAACCCTAAGCTAAGGATGAGAGGTAGGGTTATGGAATGATGGTGTTAAGATAAAGAGGGGTTTGAGCCCTTCTTGTGAGAATATGGATCGACAGTATGGAATGGCAATTTTGCCTCTGGCATAAATCTCGCTATACTACGATCGCACTGGCTTAGACATGATTGCGGCTCCGTAATCGCTGTATTCTTCATCCCATCATATCCTATGACTATCTTGACTTACCAAAATCAGGGAGGCCACCCAGCGATCGCGATACCTGAGGACTAGCCAGCACGGTTTTCTAGCTTTTGCACTTATCTCCCCTTTTTGCTTTATTTTCAGCTCATTTTGCTTCTTTTCGTCTCAACAATTTTGTACCTACAAAACATGGGAATTAGTTCATTTAAACAACTAAATAGTCTCATTCTTACCTTTAGACTATAGTAGTATGCGTTAATTCGGATGTCGATGAGTGGTAAATTCACCATTCATCAACACCCCTAACTTAAAGCTTTGCTTGTCCTCAAGCAACACTACCTTATACCATGAGACAATGCACTTTTATTCCCAAATTAGATGACCCAACTGATAATGATGACTTCAGCTTGATTACTACCACAAATAGCTCTTCAAACATGGGCAAGACAATTGTCACGACACCCCTCAACATAACACACAATTTTCAAGGATGCAAAAGACTTCAAAGAGAAATTATGCAATAGTATCTAATACTCAAGAAATGACTCCTCTTTGACCTCAACTACATTATACTTCATTTTCCTTATTTTTTGGGAGATGAAAAATCACCCACCTCAACTTTTTTACATGTCTCTTCATAAGAAAGAAAATTTCACACACCAAGTTATCAAATATACAACAAGGAATTTAAGTACGAAACTCTCTCTCTCTCAAGAAATCTTGATGTTAACAAGTAGCATGGCATAGGATTGACCCTATTTTCAATCTCCACTACTATGAATGCACTTGGTTGGAGATCTCAAAGGGATTTTTGTGCTTGTAATGTAGTTTCGAGGAAGGGTAGGACATTATTTGGGAGCAAAGTGTCTATACCCTCCTTGAACATCTACTTTACACTTTTTCATCTAACTTTGGGCCATGGGCCACTTCTTTTGTTTTCACTCTTTAAGCATGTGCCTACTTTTACTACCTTGATTCACCTATCTTTTTGAAAGCATCTTTTTTCACCTCTTTGCTTTATACATTTTATGCTTTTGTTTCCTTTATTGGGTCCCTTCTTTTTCCAATTTTTTTTTTTTTGAAATTTAGCTCTTAGGAACTAACTTACAACTTTGTGGCCCTAAGTTACTTCTTTCAATAATCAACAACCCCAACTAAGTATTTTAGACTCAAGTTATAATTTTAAGTTTAAGGAGGGTAGGGTTCAAAAGAAGGATAAAGATTAAAAGGCTCAGGGCTTGTAATCTATTTTCCAAAGAAAGGTCTGAAGGCTGAAAGTAGGTGACTAGGGATAACGTCTTCGCAAGGGTTGGCTTTTTAGGATAAAGTGGACTTCCAAAGTCACAAAGATGGACTATGATAATTTCCCCGATCAAGTACAATCCAAATTAGCTTTGAGAGACTAATGGGGCAAGTTCTAGATGGCACATGTATACATGAGATTCAAACAAATAAACTCACCACACATGACATGCAAATTTGCCAAGTACGCTCAATGGACCTTCCTTCTAGAGACAAAAATAGAATATCTACCAATTTTCACAAGTTAAAAATTTGGAGTCATTAAAAAAAAGAATTGTTACAATGCCGCTCACGTCCATGCCCTTTATTTTTGAAAAAATTTGGATGGAGTGGGGTGTTTGCTTTGCATTAGCACCATGAACAATTTGTTAACCATGGAAACAACCCAAGTATTGGTCTTACATTTTGACTTCATATGGGTAAACCAACCATATGACAACTTAAACTTCGCTAATGGTATGAGTACAATCCAAAATCCACAATGTCATAGGTACTCAGACTTTCCTTGCATTTATAAACTTGATGCTACGGGTACTCAGACTTCCTCTGCAATTATGGCTCAAGACCTAATCATGACGAGTTTCCATTAAGAATGTGATCACTCAATACATCATAGGGAAGTCTCCTCCACCATAATTATTAAAAGTAAAATAAACAAAAAATAAAAACAATCAATTCACAAATTTTTTATGCTTCGCCTGAACTAAATTTAAGTAGTAGAAATAAATATGTACTTCACACAACGGAGGGACCAGGACACAGTCCAAACTTAAGGACTTGTAGTGACCTCACTACACAACTCAAAAGCATAAGAAGGGTAAAAGGGCTCCCTGAAACCGCATTGACTAGACATGCTAAAATATGGACTAAGAGGCACAATCGCAACATGAGTGGTGCATTTGCGGTATCACGATTGCGATCCTCAAGATGCGAATGCGGTATCTGAGGACCGTTGCTCCCCTATTTTCCCTATTTTCCTGCATGGCTGAAACATTTCTAAACTTGGTTTTTCCCTGTATTTTTTTCTTGCTTCCATTTTGCCTAAAGCACCTACAAGGCATGAACATTATGTGAATTATTACAAAAACATATAATAAAAATATCAAAACAATGTGTTGCCTCCCATCAAGTGTTTGATTTATCGTTGTGACACGTCACCTTTTTTGACCTGACTCGACCCCGGTCCTTGTCATAATGTCATCCCAAGTCCTACCAGGAATAGGGACCTCCCCCTGTTACCTAACCCAACCACATATATCCAGCCTTAGATGGGCTGAATTTCAAACATATACCAAGATAGTGTTATTGTTCTTATTAAGACTCTGGGATAGGGTAAAAAATGTGATCAACCCAATCGAGTCCAATCATACCGAACCAAACCGTAGACCATAAACCAAAGGGAATACCAAATATAATATGAAAATCAATCCCAAAATGTAATAGGATGGAACAGCCAACAATATCGTCTAATGATGTCATCCCACCATCTTATTCCAATGCCAAGGACAACACCAATATCGATCCCACCCATACCAACCCCCAGAAGTACCACAAAGCCTCTGACCAAAAGAGTAAATAAAATTGGTTAGGATATGCCCCCGACTATGGTCAAACCAATATCCAAAAAAGAAAAGAAAAGTGTCTAAAAAAATCCTTAACATGAAATAATGCCTTCCGAAAGAATGGAAGCTCACCACTTCAGTCCTAATGCTGATACCAAATCTGTGTGCTAAATAGGAGGAGTAGAATGGTTGGTTCCTGCATAACGTGGGTATACAACAGCTAGTAGACGGGTTAAGTGAGTGACCGCTAGCATGAATCTAAGGATAAGGATAAAATAATATCAGTCACAAAACCAAGTAAAACCATCCATAATGCATACAACCATACAAATATAAGTTCCATGAAAGGGGACCAGGTTTAATGCACTTAAAACCTTTACCTAGGCTGTGTAGCTTTGTCGTCCTAACTACCCACCAGCCATATGAGTTTAGCTCCCTCTGCTGAAAGAGCCCAGTGCATGTAGCCACATGACGAAGGAATATTCCATGGCATGACTAGTAGATCTGCCAATATAAAATGTGACACACACACATAGTCATCAAGACCCCTCATATCGGCAAATATGAGTTTCTGATTTTGGTCCCCCCAGGACCTCCACCTTCCATGTCTTAGCTACACCCCCCAACATTAATTCCCAATTAAAACCATGTCCAAAATATCCATTTACCATTTATTAACCAAGACCAATATTGGTGGTATCATCATACCACTCCTTACTTGCAAGTAATATCTATAGCCAAACCATTTAGGTTAAGGGGACCTGCGGTGCCCTTCCATATACCATATTAAATCCCCTTGGGAGACTTCCATGTTCTCCACAAGTATAACCATTTAGCCTTTAACCTTTTCAAACCATTTAAGCCATGCACAAATCCTTTGTCCTGTTTAAAACATGCAAGAGTTCCATTAAAAGAAGTCAATGCAATGAACATATCTTGATAAGCATTTTATAAAACACCTTGGGGGCATAATATAACCAAAACCAATTCCAAAGACCATTAAACCATTACCATGCAACCCAATTGTCCAAAACCACCATTAATGCATATAAAAACATAATTAAAATCATAGGAAACCATAACGAAGCATTTAATATCAAAAACCCCTAATAATAGTTGAAAACCATAATTATGAAATAGCAAAACCATGAAAACAATCATATAAATCATGCCTTTATTTGAAAATACAACGAGGGAAGAGAATAATGCCTTAAACAAAAGAATTAATAGAATAAAATCACCAAGACAAACCCCAAAGTAATTCGGAAGATAAAACCCTAGCCTTCTTCCCCCAAAAGCTCTTGAGAGAATTATGAGATGTTTTGGAATAGTTTCTAATTGTTAATGAAAAAAATAATAGGGTAAACAACCTCCTAAGTGTAGTAGAAATCATGGGTCCTGGTTAGGGTAAGTAGGGAAATGTCCAGAATACCCCAACTTAAATCCCTTAAAAACCTGTCACAGGGATACGACTGACCCATACGAGTCGTACCCTCTTATACATTCGATATCCACCAATCGTATCTAAGATTCAACCTTTGCATGAAACACTGTCGAGTATACGACTTATCCAACCATGTCTTAACCATAACATACGATCCATACCTATAACCCATATCATTGGCAGAATAAAATACCACGAGAATCAAACACTGCCCACCATACGAGTCCCTACTACGACTCATACCAACCCTTGCTAATCATACCTCTAAGGCATATCCATTCTAGTGACCAAGACCATCCCACCAACTAACACTGGTCAGCATACGATAGGACCATTCCACTCGTACCCCAGCATACGTCTCGTGCCCATAAATCTTATTAGGTCCGCAAAATAGATTTTTAGGAAATTTTCTAAGGGTCAAAACCCAGGATATTTCAATCTCCCCCACTAGGAACATTCATCCCCAAATGATGGACAAGGTAGGGGTAACCGCACACAGAGTCATTTATATTATCAAATATCCCTTGAACAAAGTTTGAAAACAAAGAGGCAAAAATGTTAATCTTTTCTTTAACAAACTTAGAAAAATAAGATGTGTTCAAGACACATACCTTCCGCACAAATCCCATGAGCAGAAAACAAATGCAGATACTTGGACTTCATGTGCTCTTTCTCTTCCCAACTAGATTCTTCCACTTTATGGTTCCACCATAGAGCCTTAACCGATGCCACATCCTTGGTCCCCAATCGATGAACTTGCTTATCTAATATCTCAATCGGGACCTCTTCGTAAGACAGAGAATCCAAAATACCCAATCCCTTTAAAGAAAAAATTGAAGAAGGATCACCAAGACACTCCCTCAACATACAACCATGAAAAACTAGATGAACCAAACTTAATCTAGATGGCAACTCAAACTCATAAGCAACATTGCCAAATCTCCGCAAAATCACATAAGGACCAATGAACCGGGGACTGAGTTTCCCCATTTTTCCAAACCGCACCACTCTTTTCATGGGAGACATCTTAAGAAACACCCTATCCCCGACCTCAAACTCCAAGTCTCTACGCCTAACATCCGCATAGGACTTTTGGAAAATTGGGATAGCTTTAAGTCTATCCCGAATTACCTTGACCTTCTCCATCACCTGATAAACTAAATTTGGACCAAACCTATCTGCTTCTCCAAGTTTAAACCACCCACTAGGAGATCTACACCTCCTACCATACAACACCTCAAAAAGAGCCATACCAATACTTGAATAATAGATATTGTTGTAAGTAAACTCCACTAAAGGTAGATGTTCAACCCAATTGCCACCATAGTCAATCACACATGCCAAAAGAATATCTTCCAATATCTGAATAGTTCTCTCTTTCCCATCTAACTGCGGATGAAAAGTAGTACTCGGACTAACCTTAGTCACCAACCCTTTATAAAAAAACCACCAAAAATGACACGTAAAGTGCATACCATGATCAGAGATAATTGAAATAGGTACCCCACAGAGCTTCACGATCTCTTGAAGATACAACTACGCATAATATTTCACCAAAAAAGTAGTTCACAGTGGCAAGAAATGTGCATACTAGGTCATCTTATCCACGATGACACAAATTGAATTATATTAATTCTGAGATCGATGAAGACCGGTAATGAAGTCCATATTTATCACTTCCCACTTCCATTTGGGAAAATCAATTTCTTGATACAACCATCCTGGTCTCATGTGCTTAACCTTAACCTGTTGACACACCATACACTTGGCCATGTAATCTTCCATATCCCTCTTCATGCCATTCCATTAGTAGATCTCCTTGAGATCATGATACATCTTAGTCGAGATGGGATGAACAACATAGCGCAACTCATGCGCCTCAGCCAAAACCCTTTGTAGTAGCCCGCCAATATCAGGAACATATAACCTCCCTTGGTACCATAAAGTACCATCATCATTGATCTCAAACACTACTACCTTTTGCCCACCAACGTCACTCTTGATTTTCATCAAGATAGGATCCAAAACTTGCTTCTCTTTAATCTCTGCTTTAAGAGACGACCAAACCATTTCTTACACCATCACACCACTATTCTTAGAGTCTAAGATACAAACTCCAAGATTAGCCAAGCGGTGAATATCCTTCAATAGTTCCTGCTTAAGTTCCTCCATGTGAGCCAAACTCCCCATGGATAACCTGCTAAGAGCATCATCAACCACATTATCCTTACCTGGGTGGTTGTGAAGACTCATATCATAATCCTTGAGAAGCTCAAACTACCTTCTGTACCTAAAATTAAGCTCTTTTTGAGTGAACAAGTACTGAAGACTCTTGTGATCAAGAAAGATATCCACATGAACACCATACAAATAACACTACCATCTTTTCAAAGAAAACACAACCTCCAACAACTCTAAATCATGAGTAGGATAATTCCTATCATGTACCTTTAACTGCCTAGAAGCATAGGCAATCACCTTCCTATGCTGTATCAAAATGCAACCAATCCCTACTCGAGATGCATCACAATAAACCACAAACCCATCATTGACTTTCAACAAGGTTAGGATTAGAGCTGAAGTCAACTTATCCTTCAACTTCTCAAAACTCCCTTCACAAGCATCCGACCAAGAAAACTTAACCTTCTTCTGAGTTAACATAGTCAAAGGAGCGACTATCAAAGAAAAACATTCCATAAACTTCTTATAATACCCGACTAAACCTAAGAAGCTCTGGATATCAGATGGAGTTATGGGCCTAGGCCACCTCTTTACCATAACAACCTTCTGTGATCCACCATGATCCCTTATCTAGAAATAATATGGACCAAGAAAGTCACATCGTTCAACCAGAACTCACACTTAGAGAACTTGGCATATAAATTTAATTGGTCATACAAATCATCTATTCGGGGAAGAGGATACTTGTTCTTGATCGTCACCTTGTTCAACTGCCTGTAGTCAATGCCCATCTGAAAGAAACTATCCATCTTGCATACAAACAACACTGATGCATCCCATAGGGAAACATAAGGACGAATAAACCCCTTATCCAAAAGATCCTTAAGTTGCTCCTTGAATTCCTTCAACATAGCCGGAGCCATTCTATATGGAGAAATAGAAATTGAACGAGTGTCCTAAAGCAAATCAATACCAAACTCTATTTCCCTATTCGAAAGAACACCAGGAAGATCATCCAAAAAAACCTCTATAAATTCATTAACCATAAGGATCGAAGACAAAAAAGGACCTTTCGAGTTAGAATCTTTAACCCAAACCAAATGATAAAGACACCCTTTAGAGATTAGCCTCCAATTTCTAACATAAGATATAAACCACCCCTAGGATCTAGGGAACTACCATCCCATTCTATAATCGGTTCACCAGGAAACTTATAGATAACCCTATGGGTCCGACAATCCACAAAATCATAATAAGAATTCAACCAATCCATACCTAGAATTACATCAAAATCTACCATATCCAACTCAAATAGATCCGCCAAGGTTTTCTTGCTACCAATAGATAACACACACCCCTTATAGACTCTCTTAGCATAATCGAGTCACCTTCCCGGGTAGTAATAGAAAAAGGATCCGAGATGACTTCCAAATCGAAACCAAAAGACACAGTTATATATGGAGTCACATAAGAAAGAATGGACCCTAGATCAAGCAAATAATATACATAGTAAGAGAAAAGATGTAACGTACCAGTAACGACATAAGGTGATGCCTTAAATTCCTGTTAGGGAGCCAAAGCATACAACCTATTTCGACCAACATTAGAACTAGGAGAAATAACAGAAGAAGATGCCACCCCACCAAGTGTAGAAGTAGAAGATGAAGCCACATGAATATTATTTTCCCCCATAGAAACCTTATTAATCGGACAATCCTTGAGCAAATGGCATACATGGCCACACTTGAAGCACTTGTCCCTTCCTTCTTCATAATAACCCCGATAAGGACGACCACAAAATTGACAAGGAAGACACAAAAAAATTGATTGACCTTCGCTCACCTGAGATTGGGCAACCTGTGCCCGAGAATTGTCAACACCTTGATGATGCCTGTCTCCTGAATGATAAGAAGAACTAGAAGAAAAGGAGCCCAAACTTCCCCACTTTTTTTTCTATTGCCACTATCTCTAGCACCCTGAGTCTGAGAACCTCCTTGATTAGAAAACTACTTCTCTTTCCCTGCCTATCGCAAAACTCTACCTATTTTCTCTTTTCATTCTCAACCTGATGCATATAAACAGTAAACCTTGAGATGTCTATATCCTTAATCAACAAAGCAGTCTTGTTCTCCAGAATCAAATCTCTATTCAACCCAAAATTGCACTTACTCATTCTCGACCTCATATCAGCCACCAAATTAGGAGCATACCTTGATAGCTAATGGAACTTCAAAGAATATTCCTTTAAAGACATCCTCTCCTACCATCTTAGCTTCCCTCAACTCTTGAGAAAAGAACCTATCCAAGAAGGTATTAGAAAAGGCTCCCACAACCCTTTGTCATACATATCACCTCTATCCCTATACCATTCCTCATACCACTGATAAGTAACATCCTTGAGCTGATAAGATGAAAAGTTAACCCCCTCTACATTAGTAGCCTGCATCACCCGAAATATATTTTCCATCTCATTCAAGAAGCCCTATGAATCCTTATCTACCTTAACCCCAATAAAAGTTAGAGGAACCTTCTTCATAAATTGACCTACCCTTGTGCCCTCAACAAATAAATCACCAGTCGCACCCCACTCAGCCTGAGCAGCAACCAATTGGGCAATGACATGAATAGACTGATGAAATTCCTCATTCATCACATTGACCTAAGGGTCCTGAGGAGAACTTGCCGGAATAAGAAGAACTCCAGCACCATCAGGAAAAGGACTATGAGATCAAAGATGTACTCCAGACATAGGACGTACCCCTTTAGAGGAGATTCAGGGATGGAGAACTCAGGATTGAAGATAGAATACCAAGAAAGTAAAATATTCCTAAATATCTCGCATCCTGTCTCTTATGAGTGCGGCACACTTCAATTCCCTAAAAGAGACTCTACTCAACATGGCTTTGTGGATTTCCTAATAGACCATGAACCTGTCTTTGATACCATTTTGACCCGAACCGACCCCAGGCCTTGTTGTAATGGGCATCCCAAGTCCAACCAGGACTGAGGACCACCCCCAATACCTAGCCCAACCACCTATATCCAACCTTAGATGGGCTGAATTTTGAAAAATATAACAAAATAGCATTATTGTTCTCATTAGGACTTTGGGATAGGGTGAAAACCATGACCGACCGAATCGAGTCTAATCGTACCGCACCAACCGCCCAAACATATCGAACCAAACCATAGACCATAAACCAAAGGAAATACCAAACATAATATAAAATCAATCCCAAAATGTAAGAGGATGAAATAACCAACAATATCATCTAATGATGTCAGTCCACTGGCTTATTCCAATGCTAAGGCCGCCATCAATACTGATCCCGCCCATACCAACCCACAGAAGTACCACAAAGCCTTTATCCAAAAGAGTAAACAAATCTGACTGAGACATGCCCCCAACCATGGCCAAAACCAATATCCAAAATAAAAGAAAGTGTCTAAAGAAATCCATAACATGAAATGATGCCTTACGAAAGAATGGAAACTCACTACTTCAGTCCAAATGCTGATACCGAATTCATGTGATAAATAAGAGGAGTAGCATAGATGATTCCTATATAGCATGGGTATGCAACTGTCAGTAGATGGGATTAGCGTGTGACTGCTAGCAAGAATCTCAAGATAAGGATAAAATAATACCAGTCATAAAACCAAGTAAAACCATCCATAATGTATACAACCATACATATATAAGTGTCGGGAAAGGGGACCTGGTTTTATATGCACTTAAAACCTTTACCTGGGCCCTAGTGCGTGTAGATGCATGACAAGGTAGTATCCCATGGTATGACTAGTACATCACCCAATATAAAATATAACACACACACATGGTCATCAAGACCCCTCATATCGACAAATATGAGTTTCCAATCTTGGTCGCCTAGGATTGCCACCTTCCACGGCTTAGCTACATATCCCGCCAATAATTCCCAATTAAAACTATGTCCAAACAATCCATTTACCATTTATTAACCAAGAAAAATATTGGTGGTATCGTCATACCACTTCTTAATTGCAAGTAATATCTATAGCCAAACTATTAAGGTTAAGGGGACCTTAGGTGCCCTTCCATATAGAATATTAAATCAACTTGGGAGACTTCCATGTTCTCCACAAGAATAACCATTGAGACTTTAGCCTTTTCAAACCATTTAAGCCATTTATAAATCCTTTGTCCAGTTTAAAACATGCAAGAGTTCCATTAAAAGATGTCAATACAATGAACATATCTTTATAAGCATTTTATCAAACATCTTGGGGGCATAATATAGCCAAAATAAATTCCAAATACCATGAAACTATTACCATGCAATCCAATTGTCCAAAAGCACCATTAATGTATATAAAAGCATAATTAAAACCACAGGAGACCATAACTAAGCATTCACTATCAACCCCCCCAATAATAGTTGAAAACCATAATCATGAAATAGTAAAGCCATGAAATCAATCATATAAACATGCCTTTAGTTGAAATTACAATAAGGGTAGAGAAACGTGACTTATACAAAAGAGTTTATGGAAAGAAATCACCAAGACAAGCCCTAAAGATCTCCATAAAATAAAACCCTAGCCTTCTTAGCCTAAAAGCTCTTGAGAGAATTATGAGATGTTTTGGAATAGTTTCTAAGTGTTAATAAATATAATAATAGGGTAAATAACCTCCTTAGTGAATTAGAAGTCTTAGGTCATAGTTAGGGTAAGTAGGGAAATGTTCAGAATACCCCTACTTAAATTTTTTAAAAATTATCACAGGGATATAACTGACCCATACAAGTCGTACCCTCCTATACCGTAGGTATCCACTACTTATATCTAAGCTACAACCATTTGATCAAACACTGTCTAGTATACGACTCATCCAACCAAGTCTTAACCACATCATACGATCCGTACCCATAACCCGTATCCCTGACAGAATAAAATTCTAGGAGAATCTAACACTGCCCATCATACGAGTCCCATCTATGAAACCCTTATGTATCATACCCCTAAGTCATACCCATTCCCGAATTAGCTGAAATTTCTCCATCACTTTATAAACTAAATCTAGTCCTATTAAAGCAGCCTTTCCTGCGTCAAACCAACTAAAAAAAGGTTTTATATATCCTTTTATAGAGAACCTCAAATGGATCTATCTGAATACTATAGTGGTAACTATTATTTTAGGCAAACTCAATCAAAGGTAAGTGGTCATCCCAACTAACCTTAAAGTCTATAACACAGACCCTTAACATTTCCTCTAAAGTTTGAATGGTCCTCTCTGCCTAACAATCCATCTGAGGATGAAAAGTTGTACTGAGGTGAACTTAGGTACCAAGACCCTTCTAAAAAGCCTTCAAAAAGTAATCGGTAAACTAACTACCTCTATCTAAAATGATAGACAACAGAATTCCATGCAACTTAACCAACCCCCTGAGATAGAGTCTAGCATAATCCTCAACTGAATACGAAGTATGGATTTGCAAAAAATGGGATAACTTGGTCATTCTATCTACGATGACCCATATCAAACCATGCTAATAACGTGTGCGAGGAAACCCTGTCACAATATGTTCACCACCTCCTACTTCTAAGTGGGGATAATAAACTTTAAAAGTGTACCACTAGGACTTTGTTGCTCAACCTTAACCTATTGATAGTTCGAACACTTAGCCAGAAACTTTACAATATCTTTCTTCATACTGCTCCGCTAATAGATTTCTTACAAATCACGATGCATTATAGTAGATCCTGGGTGGATAGAGTATCATGAACTATGCACCTCAGGTAATATTTACTGTGTCAGACCATCAACACACGAAACTCATAGTATGTCTTAAAAATAAAGCACACTATTTCCCCTTTGGGAGAAAGTCTCCACCTTCTGACCTCTAACTACCTTATTTAACTTAACAAATTTAGGATTCTTTTCATGCTTGTCTTTTACTTCGGCAGCCAATGAAGATTCTAAACCATTCTGAACCTATATACTACCTTCGACCAAATCAACTAACCAAACTCCTAACCTAGCAAACTGATGAACCTCACAGATTAAATCCTTCTTATCATCCTCAACATGGGCAAAAATACCCATAGATAATCTACTAAGGGCATCTGCTACAAAATTGGCCTAGCTCGAATGTTATAACACACTCATATCATAGTCTTTCAATAAATCAATCTACCCTCTCTAACGAAGATTCAGGTCTTTCTGTGTGAACACATACTGTAAAATCTTGTGATCCATGAACACATAATCATGAACCCTATAAAGGTAATGTATTCAAATTTTTAAGGCGAAGTTAACAACTGCCAACTCAAGATCATGGGTTGGATATTTCTTTTCATGAGGTTTAAGCTATCTAGAGGCATAAGTTATGGCTTTACCTCTTTGCATTAATATATAACCAAGACCAACTCTAGAAGAACCATAATACACTACAAAACCATTTATGCCATTTGGAAAAGTCAAGACTGGAGCGGAAGTGAGTCGATTCTTAAACTCCTGAAAACTCTTCTCATAGGAATCTGACTACTAAATTTGACATTTTTCAGGGTTAGTCTATACATGGGAGAAACAATAGAAGAAAACCCTGGAAGAAACCATTTATAATAGCCAGATAAACCCAAGAAACTCCTGATGCTTGATGGAGTAATAAGTATAGGCCAGTTTCTTACTGCTTGTTCTTTTTAGGATCAACTCGAATTCTATTATAGAAAATAATGTGGCTAGGGAAAGTTATTGATCTCAACCAAAATTTGCACTTATTGAACTTAGTGAATAACTGGTGATCGTTAAGGGTCTACAAAAAAACTCTTAGATAGTCTGTATAATTACTCTCATAATGAGAATAGACAAGGATGTCATTAATGAAGACTATGACGAACATGCCCAAGCACTATTTGAACACCCTGTTCATTAAGTCCATGAAAGATGCAGGGGAATTGTGTAGTCCAAAAGACATAACCAGGAATTCAAAATAACCATACCGAGTCCTAAAGGTTGTCTTCAAAATGTCACATTCTCTGACTCTAAGTTGATGATAGCTAGATCTATGGTCTATCTTAGAGAAATAACTCGCACCCTAAAGTTGGTCGAATAAGTCATCAATTTTGGGGAGATGATACTTATTCTTTATTATAACTATGTTCAACTGATGGCAATCGATGGACATTTTAAAAAAACCATCTTTCTTACGCATTAAAAGGGCTGGAGCACCCCATGAGGGAATTGTAATACCCCAAACTTTTCCTTAAGACTAATTTCATCTCTTGAGGGTTAAGAAATGACTTCCTAAGTGATTAAAGTTTAAACCATATAGAGTTTCCCTACTTTCGATTTTTTATCATGTGGGAAATTTAATTAGCTTTCCAATGATATAAGATCCACCCAAATCTAATAACGGAGCAAGAAGTAATGACTAATCTATGTTCTAGTCGTAAAACACCATCATTTTAGTGTTTGGCGCATCGAGGAGAGGGTCTAATTAACAATTGACAAATTTTAGTGGAACTCCGTGATAGTGGTGCATCGCGGAGGACCCAAATTTCCCAATAGTCAATTACCAGTGGCCAAGCGCGATCGTGATGCATCGCGCTGAAGTTACAGGTCCCAACTAGTGGGATAATGCAATGGCTCCATGTCGTGGTGACTCCCAGATTCCCATTTTTCAATTTCTAGTGAGCCACCGTGATAGTGGCGCGTCGCGGTGGCCCATAAAATTGGTTTTCCAGTTCAATTTTAGCAGCTTCATACAGAAGTTAAAAAGGTCACTTTGGGAATTTTTCCAAGCCTCTTAACCATACAAACATTAAAATTTAGGGCCATTACAAGCATTATATGAGATTTTCTCAAAATTTCCCTCAACCAAAAACCCTAAGTATCCAAATCCTCTTCTAATAATCTCAAGAGTTCACCATAGATTTTCTAAATTGAGTTAAGATTCAAGGTTCTCAAGTCAAAGGCTTAAATAACCCTCATTCAAGAGTACGAATAAAGTCCCAAAAGCGAGAGTTCATCCAACTCTTCTAATTCAAGGTATGTGGGGTTTGAACAAGAACACTCCTTTCATTTTTGTGCCCAAATTATTGATTTTTATTAAAGAATTTCATATTTTTGCAAGCGGATTTATTCCCAAATTATTTTATTTTGAGATTATGAGATTACGAGTTGTTCAAGTCTTGATTTGCATAATTATTTCACTATTCTATGACCTGAGTTGAGAAATTATGCTATAAGTTGCACATCCTCGTATTGATTTAATGTTTCCATGATAGATGTCATGATTTAAGCTTTATTATGAAACTGATATTATTTGAGCATGAGTATAAGTTTTAAACCAAGTATGAGTTTTGAGAATTCTGGAAGAGTATGTTGTTTAATATGATTCAATCAACAAGTACTTTGATTTTAAATAAAGATTTATTTTAAGCCTGAGTTAAGACAAGAATCCACATTATTCAGTATTTATGATTTAAAGCTTAGAGAATTATAATTTGGTCTTCACTATAGACCATTGAGTTATTTTGAGGTGGATCTTCTAAAAATTTTGAGCTTGAGTATGGGAGTAGTACTTAGCACCGAGCGGGAAGTGTGGGTTTAGCACATCCTACTTCCCTAGAAATACATGCCCCTATAGGCTTGAGATTTATGGGCCTGAAGTCGAGATAGTGATCACTAGAGTTGAGATTCTATTTTGTTGGCAAGGGTAGAACAACTCTCCCCAACATAGGCAAGACATTGGACTCCATGTAGCTCACATAGTTTATGTTAGTTAGAAGAAACTCCCAAGTTCATAAGTATCTAGAGTTTTTCCCATGTCTTGATGTTTCTAAAGTTCTAAGTCCTTGAGTTTCAAAGAAGTTCCATTCTCCTCAAGATGAAAGCATGATTTTAGAAAGCATAGTTTAAAGATTCCTTTAACTTACAAGTTTTGTGAATTAGAGGAGAATACAAATTTTTGAGTTAAGAATAATGACTTACAAGATTTATGATATATGTTTCATTATTTTTTATTTAAGAGATTTATGTTCCTTACTTATTCATGACATGTGAGTCATTCCTATTTGCATGCTAGATTTTATAAAGAGAAATGATATTGTTTAAATGCATACACCCCCATATACTCTGTACATCCTCAAAGTTCTGATCCACATATACATCTATGTGCTATATTGTCTTATAATATAGGTTCAGGTGCTCAGTCTCAGTATTATTTGTGATCTACGAGTACCATGATCGTACTCTACAGTTGGTGAGTCTTCATGGTTTGTGGACCTATTTCTCAAACCTTCAGATTTCATATCAGTGGTTATTTCTTTTCAGTTGTGTATGAGTCAGTTGGGGATTTGTCCCAATGGATCTCTAGATCTTGAGTAGTAGAGCTTTGTCAGATTAGAGTTTCAGATGTTTGTCAGATATTTTTAGTATATCATGTTTCAGATATTATATTTTCAGTCTCTTCAGTCTTTTTAATTGAGATTTGATGAGATTTATTCTTATTATCTGATTTTCAATCCCTGGAGTAAGTATGAGATTTAGTAGCCATCTCAAAGGGCTAGCTTGAGGCTACTTGTAACCTTGAGCACTGTGTGATTCTTTGGGATGAGATTTTGGGGCGTTACAAACTTGGTATCAGAGCCTAATATTTAAGGAGTCCTAGGGAGTCTGATAAACTACGTTACATAGAGTCTTGACCATTGGTGTGAAGTTCCTCACATCTATGAGCAAGAGTCTATGGGACGTTTTAGGAAAAGTCATCTCTTTCTTTCAGAGTCTATCATGCCCATAACTGTCTCTATCTTCATTTAATTCATGCTCTTATATGATAGAAAATACCTCCCCAAAAGGCAAATGCCCGTTGGAATAATGTGTTACCTTAACCTGTTGATCCTCTGAATGAGAATGTGACCTATGTCGAATTTCGGGCTGCTTTCCAAACTTTATCCCAAGCAGTGAATGCTACTGTGCAAAAAAATAATCAGGTTACTTCTTCGCATCAGCAAGGAGGTGATGCAACCACAACCAGACTTCGTGACTTCATGAGGATAAACCCACCCGAGTTCTTTCGATCAAAGGTAGGTGATAATCCGTAGTTGTATATTGAGAAGGTGAAGAAAATAACCCAGGTTATGCATGTGAATGAGAAGGAGACTGTAGAACTGGACTCTGATCATTTGAAAGATATTGCTCATGACTGGGTTGTGGTGTGGAGGAAAAATAGAGGGGAGAGTGCTGCTCCTATAACTTGGCAGGTGTTCCAGGATGTATTCCTGGATAAGTTCTTTCCGTTAAAGATGAGGGAGGAAAATGTAGAGGAGTTTATGCACTTTAGGCAAGGCTTCATGACTTTAAAGGAGTACTGCCTTAAGTTCAACTAGTTGGCCAAGTTTGCTCTTGAGTTGATAGATGATGCCAGATCTAGTATGAGTAAGTTCATGACTGGTGTGTCTGGGTTGGTGTTGAAAAAGTGCAGGATTGTTGTGCTAAATAGAGATATGGATTTTTCTTGGTTGATGAAACATGCTCAGTAGATTGAGACTGATAAGATAAGGGAGATAAATAGGGTAAGGGGAAACAAGAAGTTTGGATCAGAGCAGCACAAGTATGGCCAAACTAGATCCCATGAAGGGAACCGTCCTCAATTTTAGAACCGTTCGTTTATTCCTGCACTATCATTAGCTAGTGCTCCCGTACCTAGAGGTAGGCAGGAGCAAGGTAATAGACCTTCTATATCTAGATCTCATAACAGTGTCAGTAACAGACCCCGTGGTCCTCCATGTACTAAGTATGGTAGGGACCACCCCGGTGAGTGCTTAGCTGATCAGAGGGGCTATTTTGGTTGTGGAAAGTTGGACCACAGACTTAGAGAGAATCTGCATGCTAGGCAGAGGAACCATGATGTTCGTCCCCAAACGCAGTCTACTAGTGCACTAGCTCCTTCAGCCCATCCCGCTCCCCCTCAAGGCGCTTTATCTAGTACCAGTGGCGGTCAGTGACAGAACTGATTCTATACTTTGGCATCCCACCAGGAGCAGGAGGATTCACAGATGTTGTTACTAGTATGCTTCGTGTATTTCATTTTAAATTGTATGTATTGTTGGACTCTGGGTTAAGTCTTTCTTATGTGACACCATTGGTTGCTGTGAATTTTGAGATAAACTCTGAAAATATCCCTGAGCCTATCCTGGTATCTACCCCAGTAGGTGAGTCAGTTTTTGCTAAGCAAGTATACAAAAAGTGTCCCATTTCTATTCTTCATAAAGTCATGTTTATTGATTTGATAGAGTTAGACACGGTCGATTTTGACCATATTCTGGGTATGGATTGGCTTCACTCCTATTATGAATCTATAGATTGTTGTACTAGTGTGGTTAAGTTTCAGTGTCCAGATGAGCCAATTTTTTAGTGGTCGGGTGGTTTTGTATCTCCTAAGAGTCATTTCATATCCTATCTTAAATCTAGAAAGTTGATATCCAAAGGTTACATCTATCATCTGGTTTGAGTTAAGGACACTAAGTTTGAAACTCCAACTATTCAGTTTGTCAGTATAGTTAATGAGTATCCTAATGTTTTTTTGGAAGATCTCCCAAGGGTACATCCCAATAGAGAGATAGAATTTGGGATTGACCTTCTTCCCAATACACAACCTATTTTTATTCCTCCATACCATATGGCACCCGCAGAGCTTAAGGAGTTGAAAGAACAACTCAATGTTCTTCTAGATAAAGGTTTTATAAGGCCCAGTGTTTCTCCATGGGGCACACCTGTCCTGTTCGTGAAAAATAAGGATGATTCTTTATGTATGTGCATTGACTATCGTCATCTTAATAAAGTTATAGTTAAGAATAAGTACCCCCTTCCTAGAATAGATGACCTGTTTGATCAATTGCAAGGTGCAAGTTATTTCTCCAAGATAGACCTTAGATTCGGCTATCATCAACTTAAAGTAAGGGAGTGTGATATCCCAAAGACAGTCTTCCGAACCCGTTATGGTTATTTTAAGTTTCTTGTCATGTCTTTCGGGATAACCAATTCTCCAGAAGCTTTCATGGACCTCATGAATCGAGTGTTCAAATAGTATCTCGATATGTTCATCATAGTATTCATAGATGATATCCTTGTTTACTCCCATAGTGAGGATGACCATGCAGACCATCTTCGAGAAGTTTTGCAAACTCTTAGAGATCATCAATTGTTTGCCAAATTTAGCAACTGTGAGCTTTGGCTAAGGTCCGTAACTTTTCTGGGTCATCTTATTTCAGTCGAAGGCATTCGAGTCGATCCCCAAAAGACAGAAGCTCTGACAAATTAGCCTAGAACTATCTCTCCATCCGACATTAGGATTTTCTTGGGTCTAACAGGCTATTACCATCATTTTATTGAAGGTTTCTCATCTATTGCATCTCTCATGACACGATTGACCCAAAAGAAAGTTAAGTTTCTTTGGTCAGATTCGTATGAGAAGAGTTTTTAGGAGTTGAAGACTCGACTCACTTCAACCCTGGTGTTGACTTTGCCTGATGGTATAAATGGTTTTGTTGTGTATTGTGATACCTCTAGATTTGGTTTGGGTTGCGTGTTGATGCAAACGGGTAAGGTTATAGACTACGCTTCCAGAAAGTTGAAGCCTCGTGAAGAGAATTACCAAACCCAAAATCTTGAGTTAGCTGTTTTGGTCTTTGCTTTGAAAATATGGAGACACTATCTTTATGGTGTTCACGTTGATGTGTTTACTGATCACAAGATCTGTAGTATATGTTTACTCAGAAGGAGTTATATCTTAGACATAGAAGATGGTTAGAGTTGGTAAAAAATTATGATATGAGTGTGTTATATCACCCGGGGAAGGCTAATGTAGTGGCGGATGCCCTTAGTAGGATGTCTATGAGTAGTGTTACTCATGTAGAGAAAGACAAGAAAAATTTAGCTCATGAGGTGCATTGTTCGGGTAGATTGGGCGTTAGGTTTCTTGATTCCGCAGAGGGGAATATTTTGGTTCAGAGTAGTTCCAAATCCTCTTTAGTTTTGGAAGTGAAGGAGAAGCAAGATATGGATCCTAGTTTGGTCAGACTAAAGGAGTCATTTAGGGACCAAAAGTTAGAGTTTTTCTCCCAAGAAGGAGATGGGGTGTTGTGATTATAGGATAAATTGTGTCTATCTTGTGTTGATGATCTGAGGTAGAGAATTATGGCTAAAGCGTATGGCGCACGGTATTCCATTATCCCGGTGCCACCAAGATGAAGTGCGACTTGCGGGAAATCTATTGGTGGAGTGGCATGAATAAAGATATTGCAGAGTTTGTGGAGAAGTATGCAACTTGACAAAAGGTTAAGGTAGAGAACCAAAGGCTTGGTGGTGTAATCCATGAATTTAGTATACCCACTTGGAAGTGGGAAGAGGTGAACATAGATTTTGTGATTGGTTTACCTCTTTCGTGTCTTCATCATGATTCTATCTAGGTTGTGGTAGACAGGATGACTAAGACAGTGCATTATTGCCTGTGCATATATCTTATACAATTGAGGATTATGGTAGATTGTATATTCGGGAGTTAGTCAATTTGTATGGAGTCCCCTTTTCCATCATCTCAGATAGGGGTACTCAGTTCACCTCCCAGTTTTGGAAAGCTTTTCAGAGAGGTCTTGGTACCCAAGTGCATCTTAGTTCCGCTTTTCATCTGCAGATAGATGGTCAGGCTGAGAGGACCATCCAAACCTTGGATGCTATGTTGAGGGTATGTGCTCTTGATTTAAAGGGTAGTTGGGATAAGCATTTGCCATTGCTTGAGTTTGCATATATAGAAGTTACAATGCTAGCATCAAGATGGCACCATTTGAGGCATTGTATGAGAGGAGGTGTAGATCACCTATAGGTTGGTTTAAAGTAGGTGAATCTTCTTTGGTTGGATTTGATACAGTGTTTGAGGCTATAAAGAAAGTGAAGTTGATTAGCGAAAGGTTGAAGATAGCTTAGAGTCATCAAAAGTCATATGCAGATGTGAGAATGAGAGACCTTGAGTTTGAAGTTAATGATTTGGTGTATCTAAAAATATCGCCCATGAAAGGGGTGAAAAGGTTTTGGAAGAAGGGGAAGCTTAGTCCCCAGTATGTGGGCCCCTATAGAATCCTAAGTCATGTAGGGAGAGTAGCCTATGAGCATGAGTTGCCCGTAGATTTATCAGCTGTGCATCCTTTCTTTCTTGTCTCCACGCTTAAGAAGCACATTGGTGATTCCGTTGTAGTGGATCCTTCAGAGATCCCTGATATCTCGACTAGTCTTTGATTTGAAGAAATTCCAGTTGAGATTCTAGACCACCAGATCCGTAGACTGAGGAACAAAGAGGTTCCCTTGGTCAAAGTGTTGTGGCAAAACCACTCAGTCGAGGGTGCTACTTGGGAAGCCAAGGAAGATATACGATCCAAGTACCCGCATCTCTTCCTCGTGAGTTCAGATCAAGCCGAAGGTACTATTCTTCCTTAATTCAGCCCCTTTTTCCAATTAAAGTTTCAGCTATATATAGCAATCCTTAATATAAGTTTATGCATTCTCCGAGGTATTCAAGAGTTTAGAATGATGTGGAGTCAGTTTAGCAAGTTGTTTTAGTTGTGCATACTCATTTTTCTTTGTATCCTTAGCCTATCTAGCGACATTCGAGGACAAATATTCTCAAGGGGGAGATATTGTAATACCCCAAACTTTTCCTTAAGCCTAATTTCGTCTCTAGAGGGTTAAGGAATGACTTCCTAAGTAATTAACGTTTAAACTATATGAAGTTTCCCTAATTTCAACTTTTTATCATGTGGGAAATTTAATTAACTTTCCAATAATATAAGATCCGCCCAAATCGATAACTGGGAAAGAAGTTATGGCTAATCTAAGTTCTAGTCGTAAAACATCGCCATTTTAGTATTTGGTGCATCGCGAAGAGGGTCTATTTATCAATTATCAAATTCTAGTGGAACTCCATGATAGTGGTGCATCACGGAGGACCCCAATTTCCCAATAGTCAATTTCCAGTGGCCTAGCGCGATCTTGATGCGTCACGCTGAAGTTCCAGGTCACAACCAGTGGGACAATGCGATGGCTCTACGTTGTGGTGACTCCCAGATTCCCATTTGTCAATTTCCAGTGAGCCACCACGATAGAGGCACGTTGCGGTGGTCCATAAAATTGGGTTTCCAGTTCAATTTTTCTAGCTTCATATAGAAGTTAAAAAGGGAACTTTGGACTTTTTCCAAGACTCTTAAACCATACAAACATCAGAATTTAGGGCCACTACAAGCATCATATGAGATTTTCTCAAAATTTCCCTCAACCAAAAACCCAAAGTATCCAAATCCTCTCCTAAGAATCTCAAGGGTTCACCATAGATTTTCTAAATTGAGTCAAGATTCAAGGTTCTCAAGTCAAAGTCTTCAAGAACCCTCATTCAAGAGTATGAATAGAGTCCCAAAATCGAGAGTTCATCCAAAGCTTCTAATTTAAGGTATGTGGGGTTTGAATAAGAACACTCCTTTCATTTTTGTGCCTAAATTGTTGATTTTTATTACATAATTTCATATTTTTGCAAGCGGATTTATACCCAAATTACTTTATTTTGAGATTATGAGATTACGAGTTGTTAAAGTCTTGATTTACATGATTATTTCACTATTTTATGACATGAGTTGAGAAATTATGCTATGAGTTGCACATCCTCATATTGATTTAATGTTTCCAAGATTGATGTCATGATTTAAGCTTTATTATGAAACTGAGACTATTTGAGCATGAGTATAAGTTTTAAACCAAGTACTAGATTTGATGTTTCTTAAAGAGTATGTTGTTTAGTATGATTCAATCAACAAGTACTTTGAGTTTAAAGAAAGATTAATTTTAAGCCTGAGTTAAGACAGAAATCCACATTATTCAGTCTTTATGATTTAAAGCTTAGAGAATTATAATTTGGTCTTCACTATAGACCCTTGAGTTATTTTGAGGTGGATTTCCTAAAAATTTTGATCTTAAGTACCAGAGTAGTATTTAGCACCGAGCGAGAAGTGTGGGTTTAGCGCATCCTACTTCCCCAGAACAACGTACCCCCATAGGATTGAGATTTATGGGCCTGAGGCAGAGATAGTGATCACTAGAGTTGAGGTTCTATTCCGATGGCAAGGGTAGAACAGCTCTCCCCAATGTGGGCGAGACGTTGGACTCCATGTAGCTCACATGGTTTATGTCAGTTAGAAGAAACTACCAAGTTCATAAGAGTCTAGAGTTTTTCCCATGTCTTGAAGATTCTAAAGTTCTAAGTCCTTGAGTTTCAAAGAAGTTCTATCCTCCTCAAGATGAAAGCATGAGTTTAGAAAGCATAGTTTAAAGATTCCTTTAGCTTACAAGTTTTGAGAATGAGAGAAGAATACAAATCTTTGAGTTAAGTATAATGACTCATGAGATTTATACTACATGTTTCATTATTCCTGATTTATGAGATTTATTTTTCAGACTTATTCAAGCCATGTGAGTCATTCATATTTGCATGCTAGATTTTATAAAGAGTACTAATATTGTTTATGTAAATGCATACATCCTCATATACTCAGTACATCCTCAAAGTGCTGATCAACATATACATCTATGCACTATATTTTCTTATAATGTAGGTTCAGGTGTTCAGTTTCAGTATCGTCAGTGATCTCCGAGTACCTTGATCTAAACTCTACAATTGGTAAGTCCTCATGGTTCGAGGACCTATTTCTCAAACCTTCAGATTTGATATCACTGGTTATTTCTTTTCAGTTGAGTATGAGTTAGTTGGGATTTGTCCCAATGACTCTCTAGATCTTGAGTAGTAGAGGCTTTGTCAGACTAGAGTTTTAGATGTTTGTCAGATATTTTTAGTATTTCATGTTTCAGACATTATATTTTCAGTCTTTTCAGTTGATATTTGATAAGATTTATTCTTATTATCTGATTTTGAATCCCTGGAGTAAGTATGAGATTTAGTAGCAGGCTCAAAGGGTTATCTTGAGTCTACTTGTAACCTTGAGCACCGTGTGATGCTTTGGGATAAGATTTTGGGGCGTTACAGGAATGCTAGGCCTAATAAAACTCTTATCTAAGAGATCTTTCAAATGGTCTTTTAATTCCTTAATCTAAGTTGAAGCCATTTTGTAAGGTGGAATAGAGATCGGCTAGGTTTCTGGAAGGAGATCTATTCTAAAGTTGATTTCCCTTTCAAGATGAACTCTAGGAAGATCTTCAGGAAACACATCTGGAAACTCATTTAACACCAAAAATAATTCAAGACTCGGAGTTTTAGAATTTGAGTCCTTAACTCAGATGAGATGGTACATACACCCTTTGGATATCATCTTTTTTGCCTTAAGATATGAAACAAGATGACACTTAAGCAATGAAGTGCTACCCCTCCATTTTTTTAATGCTACCCCTCAATTCAATAACTAGTTTATTAGGATACTGGAACTAAACAATTCTATTTCTACAGGCAACTGAGGCTTAAGATATGTGGAGCCAATCCATGCCAAGAATGACGTTAAAATCAGTCATCTCTAACTCCATAAGATCAACTGAAGTAACATTCTGAGACACTGTGAACATGCAATTTCTTTGTACTTATCGAGCTACAATTGACTTACCTAATAGGGTTGACACTAAGAAAGAATCTACTAATATTTTTGTAGTGATACCAAAATCAACAGCTATATATGTAGACACAAAAGAAAGTGAAGCTCCAGGGTCTAACAAGACATAAATATACATATAAAATACTTGTAATATACCCGTAACCATATTAGGAGAACTTTCCTAGTCATGTCGAGTCTGGAGAGAATACAATCTATTTTGGTACTTCCCACTAGTGGCACTAGAAGTGGCACCCTACTAAGTCGGGCGACCTACTGGCACTGCTAAAGAGTTTGTATGACCCTGCTAATGGTTATTCTTTCCATTCTGCATACCTACAAGGCAATCCCTGATCCTATAGATGGCTTGCCACACCCAAAACGCACATCACTTCTAGCTCTACACTCATCCTGATGATTCTTACCACACTTCCTGCAGAGTTGATTGGTTCGACCACTGTTCACACTACCCTGGAACTTATATATTAGTGCCCTGTACTGACTGTCTTACCTAAACTTAGGCACTGGAGCATTGGCTGAATATGGAGCTAGGGCTAAAAATTTCTGATGGAACTGGGATAGATTACCACCTTCCGACCTAGGTTGAGAAAAATTAAAGCTACCTATTTTGGCCCTCTTATTCTCTCTCTTTCTCTTTAAGTTTCTCCTCGTCAATCTACTGAGCATGAAACATATGTATACATAAGTCCATCTCCATAATCAACATGGTGGTCCTACACTCCTTAACCACACCATCAGATATACCATATATGAAGTTACTCATCCTAGACCCATTTTCAGCCACCATAGTAGGAGCATACCTCCCCAACTGAGTGAATTTAAGAAAGTACTCCTTCACGCTCATACTTTCCTTCTTTAATTTTATGAACTCCTAAACCTTTGCTTTCCTTAACTTTAGTGAGAAAAAACCTGTCTAGGAAACTTGTGGAAAATTTCTCCCACTCTATAGGCTCTGCTTCCACACCCTTGTATTTCTTCTACTACTTAAACTAGGTATGTGCTACATCCTGTAATTGATATGCAGCCAACTCTGCACTCTCATTCGAAGTGACACCCATGATATCTAGAACCTTTTGTACCATATCCATAAACTCTTGCGGAAGCTTCTCAGACCTAGACCCATAAAACAAAGGGGGATTCATTCGAGTGAAATCGCAAAACCTAGATACAATTGTATTTTACATTAGATTGGCTGGGGCAACTGCTTGCTGGTTGTTCTGAGCAGCTATAGAATGGGCTAAGGTTGTTAAAGTTCCCTTGAACTCAGTGTGAGAGACATGGTAGTTAAGGGGATCTTCCTGAACAGGTGGTGTGAGTTGATCCCTATTCCTTCTTCCGTTGTTCCTTATGGGAGGTATTATCTATAAACAAAAAATAGGCGAGTTAGAAAAAGGAATTCAATAGAGCTCATGCTCTTTCGCATGACATGAATACTACAATAAGGGAAACTTTTTTAAAAATGTCTCATAGCCTCTTGTCCATAATTGTAGTGTGCTTTACACTCATGTATAAGACTCTACTCAACATGGCTTTCATAAACCCTAAGACACTTTAAAGCCTAAGGCTGTGATACCAAGTTTTGTCATGACTCGAGAGTACCCCCTGGTCGCAACAACGGTGCTTATTCCTATAAATAACCATAAGCTAACCTATATTCTGGTACCTACTGTGATCACTGAATAATATAATGTGAGATCTACATATGCAGAAAGTAAACTGATATGGTACTGTGCTAAAATTAAACACGAAAATATAATCCAACCTATCTAAAAAAAACTAGATAAACTAAAATCAAATAAGTGTTTATCTGTCTAAATCAATTGATAAGAGAACTGAAAACTGACTATCTATCTAACTATCTGAAAGCCTTTAGAAATCATGAGAATTTGATGAGATAGAACCCCAACTAATTCTGACTGGATGAACATAAATAGAAATTAAAATAATGATAAATATGTCATGTCCTCAATAGAAGAGGACTCACCACTACTACTGATGGATAATGCTGGACTGTCTACGTATGGTTGGGAAACTGAGCGTCCAAACCTATGTTATATGACAACTTAGAACAAAGGAAAAATATGCGATCAACACTTTGAATGTATTGGTACATAACGAAAGGACTAACTGAAATACTTAAGATAACTTATCATGGAAGCATGACATGTAAAATTGAGAATGCAAGACCAAGCATAAACATACATACTAAAATAATCTTGAATTTGAATAACTAAAAATCAGTATAAGTGAACACCAGAAATCTGTACACTTAGTCATACAAACCTGATCTGATCTATTCTGAGAACTACACTGAGACTGTGTGAGCTAGTTATAACCAACATGCCCCTAATTTGGGAATTGAGGTACAACTCGTAAACCTAGTGGATAGATATTGATACCTTTCCAGGGATACCAACACATGTCTGATAATGTGAATCCACAAGGTTGATGTCCCAAAGGACGAGGGTGTCGTGCCTCTATTGATGGGGGACCCCTCATAAACTACGTTGGTGCTATAGGTATGGAACACACGAACTGATACTAATGACTCATGCCTAACTAACGGGTGAGTCATCATCCCTGCATTCACTTGGTGCTAAGTGTTACTCCTAAGTGAATGACACTGGTATTATTCGTCATTAAACATGGCATGGTACGGTTATTTTAAACGCTCAACATGAAAATGATGTTCTAATATGATAATAAAACTATGGCCAGACTGACTTGTTAATTAAAACAAAATAATGTAAAAACATATAGGTAACAGGTGTTCATAACCTATCAACACTAAATGATTACAAAGTATGATAACATTACTTAAAACAATGACATAAAATAAAAATCCAAAGGCCCAAAGTAAGCAATAATTCAATGAATGAGATAGATACATGAATTTGAACTTAGGTATGTGTTAAACATGAGAAAACATCATATTTACATGGTTTAATTCATAACTTAAGGATTTATCATGAAATCAAGGGAATTTCGATGAGATAAATTGTAATTCAACTTTGAAGTGACTTAAATAACATGAAAACACATGCTGACATGGCTTGAATTTGATTTACTAAGATGTTCATGGATTAAATTCTTAAGTTCCATGGAAAATTTCATAAAATCGGATCAGATTCATATTTTAAAACTAAAATAGGGTTTTTGGGCTTAATAGGTGGAAGGGACCCATTGATGAATACCCCACATAGCTGTAGTAAAAGCATTAAGGAAAAATCCTTGAAATTATTCTTGCCTGTTGGAAACCCTAATTATTGCTTTTGAGTATGGGGGAGGAGATTGACGCGTTAAGTGTTTGAGATTTGAGAGAAAATAAGCTTCTTTGAGGGTTATAAGTCATGGGTAGAAGTTATAAGAAGGAAAAAGACCAAAAAGCCCCTTTAATTAATTAGTACAAAATTCATCACTAGTTTATACGAGCTAACCATACTACTCGTATGATGATCATATGACTGGGCCTCTTGGCTCGTAAGTTTGGCAGAATAAGAATGGCATACACTAGTCAACATACGAGTCCCACCTTACGACTCGTATCATCTCATATGACTAATATTAACCCTCTCTTAACCTATACAGAACTCATCTTACGTCATACTGACTTGGTTATGACTTACCACGTCTGAATCATATGATCATCTTATGAATCCCAAGGTTTAAGTCGTACCTTAAACAAAAATTCACCCATCATACACTATCTTGGGTATGATTTCAAATTATGACTTTTATGATGTGTATACGACTCAAGGGATGAGTCATATTATGCACAAAAGCTTTTTAGGGATGGGGTATTACATGTCCCTTACTGGATAAATGTGTATATAAACATTTATATATTCCCAAGATATATTCATAAAATTCACATAGGTAATTACTTCTCAGATATCCAACCAATATCATAACACGGCCTTTGGCCCAATAATGTGTCCGGAATAATCCTAACATTGTAATCACGACCTTAGTCCCATATATGTATTTGGATCTCATATCAATAATAATTTATATATAAATCATCTTATATATAGGGGCATTTCACTTCTAGGAGGCATAATGCATCAATAAGCATAACTTATAACTACGAGGCATATCACATCTATGAGGTATCTCGTATATATACGTAATGTATCATAACCATGAGGAATATTATCTCTATAGGCCAATTATCATAATCTGAGGAAGTCATCATTGTTCATCAACTCATCGAGCAAATCTCATAAATAAGGCTCATTAGTCTCAAGTAGGCCTAATATCCGCCACTAAGTCCACAATGACGAACACAAGCATTGGACTAAGTGGGCATGACGAACCCATTTCTAATCCTCTATTTCCATGCTTAGGCAATCTAAGCCCAAAAATAGGCTAAGGTATCTAGTCCAACTTCTAGATGTAAAGTAAGCCATAATCAATCCTAAGGCAGGAACTACGTCCCGAAACATGGGAATTTAAGTTAACTCTAACTAAATTATAGTTTCAAGATTGCTAGAATATCCCAACTAAGGTTAATCATACCCACCACAATTTTAACACTTAATCCACAATCCAAACCTAGCTTCATATATCATATCCATCCTATAAATTAGTCCAATGCAGAGAGAAGGCAATAGGATAAAAAAAGGGTATTAAGCATTCCAACTTATGGTTCAAAACCTCATCTAACCCCGACCTTCACTATTCAATAATAAGCCTTAGTATCCATAACAAACTTAACATTCACATTAACACACAATGCATATCACACATCATCTATGGAGAAGAGTAGACAAAAGCCTACCTCAAAGCCAAAATGCAAAACCTTACATCATTTGCCAATATCCATCGCCACTTCACAATCCCAAAATGCCAACATACTATCAAAATAGCAATCTACTCATAAATATGAGTCCAATAATACCCATAGTGCACTACTGTGTTTCAAGTCCAAAAATGACACCAAAAACTCCAAGTGGATCCCACTTACAGAAAATACATTTTTGAGGTCAACCTAATGTTTATACATGAACAAGGAATTGATAACCCTCAACTTACACGTAAATTTAAGTTCAAGACGATCATTATCAATTTATTTACCCAACTAAGAGTTGGGGTCGAATCCACGCGGAACACTGTGAGTGATGATTGAGTAATTCAAAATAAAAGTTTCTTGCTAAGTTCAAACCTATATAGAAGATGGTTTGGGGTTTTTCAATGTTTTCAAATATGAAGGTAATTCTTGGGATTCTAAGGGACTAATAAGAGACTAAGAATAATTACAGTGTAATCAATTAGGCACTGATCTTTGGATTATGCTTTCCTAGGGGCAAGTTGTGTATGTGAACGTGATGATTTGGTGAAAATTCTAATCGTTGATGATGTTGTAGGCTAGGTTTAAAGTCCTTTAGGCTAGTTTTTCAACAAAACCTCAAAGATGTCACTCATTAACCCTTTTGAGTAACTAACGAGTGTGTCTACTAAAGCCACTCAATACCTAAATTAGGCACCCATATTTCTAGGATGACACCCAAGGGATAGTCAACCTCATATAAACCCCTATGTCTAAGATGGTGAAAATTGGAAGACTAAGCTCAATAATTGTCTACTATTTCCTTGGTTCCCACATCCATCTTTCAAGGATGATGAGGGTTCCTAAAGTTCACCCAAACCCCTCTTTCAAGGATGGGTTGAGCTTTCAAGAGCTTGGGATTTTCATCCATCAAACCCATTAGGGTATTTGAGGATTTCACCCACAAATCCCAACCAATCTAATCAAGAAATAGTAGAACCCATCATCAACAAACTAAAATCTATGCAAATACATCACCACCCACACATAATTGCACCCTAATAAAGCATAGTCCCAAGATGTAGATCTAGCATATCATAAGGATAATGAAAACAAATATACTAAGATGTCCATCAAAGTTATTCATAAGAAAAATAAAGAGAAGACAAACCACACTTTAGAATCAAATGAATCTTCAATAGACAAAGCAAACTCTACACTTTAGAGTCCCTCTAATTAAATCTTGCCTCAAATTAGTGTAAATTTAAGCTCCAAGATCCAAGAAATTACCAAAACCCTAAACTTAGGATGGGAGGTAGGGTTATGGAATGATGATTATAAGATAATGAGGATTTTTAGCCCTTTTTGTGAGAATATGGATCGGTAGTGTGGAATGGTAATTTTTCCCCTGGCATAAAATCTCGCTATACCACGATCGCACTGGCTTAGCCACTATCGTGGCTCTACAATCACTGTATTATTCATGCAATCGTATCCTTCTAACTATATTGACTTACCATGATCACAGAGGCCACCCAGTGATCACAATACTTGATGCCTAGCCAGCACAGTTTTCCAGCTTTTGCACTTATCTACTCTTTTCACTTCTTTTTCAGCTCGTTTTGCTTCTTTTCATCTCAATAATTTTGTACCTATAAAACATGGGAATTAGTTATTTTAAATCACTAAATATTCTCATTAATACCTTTAGAGTGTAGTAGTGTGCACTAATTCGGATGTCGATTAGTGGTAAATTCACCATTCATCAACACCCCTAACTTAAAGCTTTGCTTGTCCTCAAGCAACACTACTTTTTACCATGAGACAATGCACTTTTATTCCCAAATTAGATGACCCAAATGATAATGATGAATTTAACTTGATTACTACCACAAATATCTCTTCAAACATAGGAAAGACTTGTCACGACACCCCTCAACATAACACACAATTTTCAAGGATGCAAAAGTCTTCAAAGAGCAATTATGCAACAATCACTAATACTCAAGAAATGACTCCTCTTTGATCTCAACTACATTATAATCCTTTTTTCTTATGTTTTGGGAGATGAAAAAATCACCCACCTCAACCTTTTTATATGCCTCCTCACAAGAAAGAAAATTCCATACACCAAGTTATCGAATATGCAACAAGGAATTTAAGTATGAAACTCTCTCTCTCTCAAGAAATCTTGATGCTAACAAATACCATGGCATAGGCTTGACCCTATTTTCAATCGCCACTACCATAAATTTACTTGGTTGGAGATCTCAAAGGGTTTTTTATGCTTGTAATGTAGGTTCGGGGAAGGGTAGGACATTATTTGGGAACAAAGTGTCTATACCCCCTTTAACATCTACATTATACTTTTTCATCTAACTTTGGGCCATGGGATAGTTCTTTTGTTTTTACTCTTTAATTATGTGCCTACTTTTACTACCTTGATTCACCTATCTTTTTGAAAGTATCTTCTTTTCACCTCTTTGCCTTGTACATTTTATGCTTTTGTTTCCTTTATTGGGTCCCTTTTTTCTAATTTATTTGTTTTCAAATTTAGCTCTTAGGAACTAACTTAAAACTTCGTGACCAAAGTTACTTCTTTCAATCATCAACACCCCCAATTTAGGCTTTTAGCCTCAAGTTACAATTTTAAGTTTAAGGAGGGTAGGGTTCAAAAGAAGGAAAAAGATTGAAAGGCTCATGACTTGTAATATGTTTTCCAAAGAAAGGTCTAAAGGCAGAAAGTGGGTGACTAGGGATAACGTCTATGCAAGGGTGGGATTTTTAGGCTAAAGTGGACTTCCAAAGTTGCAATGATGGACTAAGATCAGTTCCCCAAACAAGTACAATCCAAATTAACTTTGAGAGACTAATGGGGCAAGTTATAGATGACACATGTATACATGAGATTCAAACAAATAAGCTCACTATACATGGCATGCAAATTTGCCAAGAAGGCTCAATTGAACTTCCCGCTAGAGACAAAAATAGAGTATCTACCAATTTTCACAAGTCAAAAATTTGGAGTCATTAAAAGAAAAACAATTGTTACAATGCCGCTCACATCCATGCCCTTTATTTTTGAAAATTTTTTGACGGAGAGGGGTGTTTGCTTTGCATTAGAACCATGCACAATTTGCTAACCATGTCAACAACCCAAGTATTGGTCTCACATTTTGACTTCATATGGGCAAACCAACCGTATGACAACTTAGACTTCGCTAATGGTATGAGTGCAATCCAAAATCCACAATGCCATAGGTACTCAAACTTTCCTTGCATTTATAGACTTGATGCTACGGGTAATCAGACTTCCCCTGCATCTATGGCTCAAGAACCAATCACGAAGAGTTTCCATTAAGAATGTCATCACTCAATACGTCATAAGGAAATGATCGTCCACCATAATTATTAAAAGTAAAAAAAACACACAATAAATTCACAAAATTTCTATGCTTAGAGTGAACTAAATTTAAGTACTGTAAACAAATATGTACTTCACACAAGGGAGGAACCATGAGACACCCCTAACTTAAGGACTTGTAGTGACCTCACTATATAATTCAAAAGCATAAGAACGGTAAAAGGGCTCCCAGAAACCGCATTGACTAGCCATGCTAAAAGATGGACAAAGAGGCGCAATCGCAACATGAGTGGTGCAATTGTATATTGCAATTGCGATCCTCAACCTGCGATCATGGTATTTGAGGACCGCTGCTCCCCTATTTTGCCCTATTTTCCTGCATTGCCGAAATATTTCCAAACTTGGTTTTTCCCTGTATTTTTTTGTTGCTTCCAATTTGCCTAAAGCACCTACAAGGCATGAACATTATGTGAACTATTACAAAAATATATAATAAAAATATCAAAACGATGGGTTGCCTCCCATCAAGCACTTGGTTTATCTCATGACACATCACCTTTTTTGATATGACCCAACCCCGGGCCTTATCATAATGGGTATCTCAAGTCTTACCAGGACCAGGGACCGCCCCCTATTACCCAAACCAACCACCTATATCCAACCTTAGATGGGTTGAATTTCAAATATATAACAAGATAGTGTTATTGTTCTCATTAAGACTCTGGGATAGGGTTACAAATGTGATCAACCCAATTGAGTCCAATCATACCACACCAACCACCCAACTATACCGAACCAAACCATTGATTATAAACCAAAGGGAATACCAAAGATAATATGGAAATCAATCCCAAAATGTAATAGGATGGAATAACCAACAATATCGTCTAATGATGTCAGCCCACTAGCTTCTTCAAATGCAAAGGCCGACACCAATACTGATCCCTCCCATACCAACCCCCCGAAAGAACCACAAATCCTCTATCCAAAAGAGTAAATAAATCTTGTTGGGACATGCCCCCAACTATGGAAAAAACCAATATCCAAAATAAAAGAAAAGTGTCAAAAGAAATCTATAACATGAATTTATACCTTCCAAAAGAATGAAATCCCACCACTTCAGTACAAATATTGATACCAAATCCGTGTGCTAAATAAGAGGATTAGAATAGTCGGTTCCTGCATAATGTGGGTATACAACCGCTAGTAGATGGGGTTAGCGAGTGACCACTAGCATGAATCTAAAGATAAAGATAAAATAATACTAGTCATAAAACCAAGTAAAACCATCCATAATACATATAACCATACATATATAAGTTCCATGAAAGGGGACTAGGTTTAGTATGCACTTAAAACCTTTACCTAGGCTGTGTAGCTTTGTCGTCCTAACCACCCACCAGCCATATGGTTTCAGCTCCTTTAGCTGAAAGGGCCCAGTGCGTGTAGCCGCATGACCAGAGAATATTCTATGGAATGACTAGTACATCATCCAATAAGAAATGTGACACACGCACATGGTCATCAAGACCCCTCATATCGGCAATTATGAGTTTCTGATTTTGGTCCCTCCCAGAACCGCCACCTTTCATGGCTTAGCTACATACTCTGCCATTAATTCTCAATTAAAGCCATGTCCAAAAAATCCATTTACCATTTATTAACCTAGGCCAATATTATTGGTATCGTCATACCACCCCTTACATGCAAGAAATATCTATAGCCAAACTATTTAGGTTAAGGGGACCTTAGGTTCCCTTTCATATACCATATTAAATCCCCTTGGGAGACTTCCATTTAGCCTTTAGACTTTAGCCTTTTCAAACCATTTAAGCCATGCATAAATTCTTTGTCCAATTTAAAACATGCAAGAGTTCCATTAAAAGAAGTCAATGCAATGAACATATCTTTATAAGCATTTTATCAAACACCTTTGGGGCATAATATTACCAAAACGAATTCCAATGACCATTAAACCATTACCATGCAATCCAATTGTCCAAAACCACCATTAATACATATAAAAACATAATTAAAACCATAGAAAACCATAACCCAACATTTAATATCAAAAACCCCTAATAATAGTTGAAAACCATAATCATGAAATAGTAAAACCATGAAATCAATCATATAAATCAGGCCTTTATTTAAAAATAAAATAAGGGAAGAAAATCATGCCTTATACTGAAGAATTGATAGAATGAAATAATCAAGACAAGCCCCAAAGCAATTCGAAAGATGAAACTCTAGCCTTCTTCCCCCAAAAGCTCTTGAGAGAATTATGAGATATTTTGGAATAGTTTTTAATTTTTAATGAATAAAATAATAGGGTAAAAAACCTACTAAGTGTATTAGAAATCGTGGGTTCTAGTTAGGGTAAGTAAGGATATGTCCAGAATACCCCAACTTAAATCCGTTAAAAACCTATCACAGGGATACGACTGACCCATACGAGTCGTACCCTCCTATACATTCGATATCCACCAATCGTATCTAAGCTTCAACCTTTAGATCAAACACTGTTGAGCGTACGACTCATCCAACCATGTCTTAACCATAACATATGATTCGTACCTATAAATCGTATCCTTGGCAGAATAAAATACCAGGAGAATCAAACGCTGCCCACAATACGAGTCCCTACTACGACTCGTACCAACCTATGTGAATCATACCTCTATGTCGTATCTATTCCATTGACCAAAACCATACCACCAACCAATACTGGTCAGCATACGATACGACCATACCACTCATACCCCAACATATGACTCGTACCCATGAATTGTATTGGGTCCACAAAATGGATTTCTAGGAAATTTTCTACCGGGTAAAACCTAGGATATTTTATTTTTTATTCTAATTTGTGCCTCCACTTAAAGGATTTGAATTTCCTGCCCAATTTTTGATCATTACATCTTTGAGGCACGTTGGGAAAATGTGAGGGAATGGTGACACATGTTCTTTCACGCTACTTTGAAGACTTAAATTTTTACCCAATTTCAAAACATATTTCTGAATTAGCTCTGTGGGTATTGGTGAAAACATCAAGAATTCACTTACCACTCTTTGGATTTTGCATTTGTTGACCTTCAAGTGGTGGGCTTCGTTTTGCCCTTTTGGAATTACAAACTCCAAAATATAGGGATTTTACTCCTCATTCCCAAATTTCATCATTTGGTTGGGTGGTTTGACTTTCATCACTTCCCCAAGCATAATGTTAAAAAGTGGGTTGAGTGAGATTTCTCCTTTAATTTCGGTGTCATATACTTCTAGACATTCTCATCTTGAAATGGGCTAGAGTCTTTACAAAGGAGTTGCTTAGCTTTTTCTTTCGACTCAATAACCATTTCCTTAATCATGACATCATCTTTCATGATTGGTTTTGTTGGTTGGGAAATCACCGAGGATTCATAAATATTGAGCTCATTTGGAAGAGTGGGCATACATATGGTATTTGAAAGATTAGCCTCCATACCCACCTTTTATATCCTTTCTATTTACTCATTTTATGCCCCCATGTCTTGATGCATGAGTTGTATATTATCCCTTGTAGTTTCTATCCAATCCAAGATAAGTTGAAGCATTGCTTCAATACCAATATATCTGTCACATTGTTCTTTCTTTATCTCACCATAAGACCTATTAAACTCATAAGAAGAACCAACATTTGGGTTAGTATAATGAGAGGAAAGGGCATTTGGACAATTGTTCAAATGTCCATCTCGACCACCACATAAGGAACAATCATACTCCTAAGAGGATCAAGATGGTGCACACATCTCTTTCTGAGGAACATATCTATAATTTTTCCAAAAGTGGGGTCCACCATAATATGGACTTAGATTATCAAGATAAGATTTCCAACCACCAAATTCATATTCATTCACAGATGCCATAGTAACAAATAAGCAAAACTAAAAATTTACCTAACACAAGAAATAAAAGAAAATAACAAACAAATATTTACAAGTTTGAACCAAAGAAAGTAAGCTAAAATTCTAAACCAACTCAATACGCCATATTGTTCCCCGACAACAACGCCACTTTTGATAACACTTAACTTACACGTTGATAATGCTCAACTCACTCCCATGATTAGGGGTGAGGTGGTCGTTGTCAAGTAATACAATGTAAATTGGGGTAGAATCTCAAGGAGTGAATGCTATAGACTTCAAACCTAGGGGTAAATTGGGGTAGAATCTCAAGGAGTTAATGAAAATAACATGTATAATTAAATGGGGAAATTGTTTGAAAACTTTTCACACAACCTTCAAGTCATACGCGGTAAATGTTATCCTTGGTATGAATTCAAGGGTTGGAGAGATCTTGTGATTATGTATCCTTAGAGGTAAAGCATATGGGGTAATGTTGGTTTATAATAGAATTTAGTTATTAATTAACGGATAGTCTAGGTCAAAGATCATTGAGGTCAGTCTTTCTATAAGACCCCCAACGATTTCACCTATTGGCTCTTTCAATCACCAAACAAGTGTGGAGTTTATATAGCCACCCAAAACCTCAAGGAAGCATCCCTATTTCTAGGATGATGATTTTCACAAGATTTTAACTCCCTAAGCACTTATTTCTAAGATTGCAAAGGGTAGTAAACCATAGGCTTAGTTATTCATCATTGCTTTGTCCCCTGATAACCCTCTTTTGAGGATGTTATGGGTTACCTAATATTCACCTAAATCCCTCTTTCGAGGATGCCAAAGGGTTTCTAAATCTTGGAGCTTTCACTTATCAAACCCATTTAGAGATTTGGAGTTTTCACCCTTCAAATTCCAACACATAAGCTCAAGTAATGGTGAAATCCATACTCAACAACTAAAATCAATGCAAACATAACAATACTCACACATAATTACACTCTAGTTCAACATAACCCCAAGACTAAATTACTTAGCTACTCATGAAGAAAGTAAAGAGAAATGTACCATGTGGGTCAACCTAAGCATTCATCCTTCACAAATAAACTAAGAAATTTGACCCTCTTAAGTTAATTACACACTTTCTCAATTAGGGTTTCAAGCTTGGAATTCAAAACTATGTCATGAGGTAAGCAATACCCAAAGAATAAAGGTTTTGTTTTTCTTATATATGATTTGGGATTCATCCATGACATTTTACAAATCTTCCCTTGGTCCTATTCCCGATTATCCGCATCGCGTGTCTTTGTCCGCGATTGTAGTTATTCAATCGTGGTTAGGTTCCACGACTGCACTTTGCTGGCTATCTGGACTAACTACGACTGCGGTCGTAGTAACTGAGGGTGACTACTTCAGGTTTCTAGATACACTATGTTTGCTTTCATTTGCACCCTTTTTAGCTCTATTCCACATATGCTCACCTTCTCCATTTTATACCAGGAAAATATGGGTGTTAGTTCACTTGAATCCATATAATGCTTCAGTTTCTATTACAAAATAGGGTAGTATGCATGCATAATTAGTGCGAATGAGTGGTAGGATTACCACTCATCAATACTCCCAACTTAGACCCTTTCTTGTCCTCAAGCAACACTACCTCTTGCCATGAGAGCCTTTCCATGTATGCCCTTATTTATGTTCCCAATGACTATGAAAACTCCAACTTGGTTTCTACCATAAAACTTTTCACACATGGATAGAAAAGCATTAAAAATACCTCTCACCATAAAACGGAGTGACGAAGGATGCAATGGATCTTGGGGAGAGACTATGTGATAATTACTAACAATCTAGAAGTGACTCACAAGATGGCTATAATCATGTTATACATCCACTTATCTTACTGCACGGAAGATGACAAAATTAGCCACCTTAATTAACTCACATGCCCCCTCATAAGAAAGAATGGTTCACACACCTAGTTACTAATTATGCCACAAGGAAATTTAAGGGAAATTAATCACTCTCTCAAGGAACTCTCTATGTTACAAGTACCATGCCATAGGCTTTCCCCTATTTTCAATCGCCACTACAATGACCACACTTGGTTGGAAATCACAAAGGAATTTTTTGATCTTGTAATGTAGGTTTATGGTAGGGTAGGATAGTAATTTAAGACAACAAGGCTATACCCTCCTTGAACTTCTACATCATATACTCATCATTTTTTTATTATTGGGCTACTTCTTTATCTTTTGTTGCTTTACCCACTTTGTCTCTTTTGCTTTACCCAAAGTTTTTTCACCTCTTTTCCTCACTTCTTATGCTTGCCTCAAGCTTTATGGAACTCATTCTTTTGTTGGACTATATTTTCCCTCAAAGAAAAATTCTACTTGCTAGATTTGAAGGTTCCTTTTCTTTTTGTGACTTCGTGGCTCACTACACACTACCAGAAATTCACTATTTTCCAATCGAAAATTCTGACTGAAAATAATAGTCACAAATTTTAGACTACTTTAGTCGAAAAATTTAATTTTTTATTATTTTATTTCATAAAATATTTTCCTGATACTATTTATGACTACAACAGTCAGAATATTTAGCGATAAATTCTGGGAAATATATATTCCGACTGTTGTAGTTGGAAATATAAATAATTAAATAAATATATTAATAAATATATAATTAGACACTTATACAAAAATTAAATAATTATTTAAATAAATTATTAGCAATGTTTTATTGACCACTGTAGTCGGAAATATAAATAATTAAATAAATAAATTATTAAATATATATTTTCGACCACTATAGTCGAAAATACTAAAGCTAAATAAATATATGACTAAATATATATATAATCATACCGTTATAAAGAAATTAAATAATTATTTAAATAAATTATTACCAATATATTTTTGACCACTGTAGTCAGAAATATAAATAATCAAATAAGTAAATTTTTAAATATATATTTCCGACCACTATAGTCGGAAATATAAATAATAAAATAGATAAATTATTAAATATGTATTTCCAACCACTATTGTCAGAAATAATAATATCTAAATAAATATATAACTAAATATATAATTATACCTTATACAAAAATTAAATAATTATCTAAATAAATTATTACCAATATATTTCCGACCGAGTTAGTCGGAAATATAAATAATCAAATAAGTAAATTTTTAAATATATATTTCCGACCTCTATAGTCAAAAATATAAATAATAAAATAAATAAATAATTAAATATATGTTTCCTACCATTGTAGTCGAAAATAGTAATAGCTAAATAAATATATGACTCTATATAGAAAATTAATAATTAATTAAATATAATAAAAATATTTTCGACTATTTTTGTCAAAAATATTATAAATAATTTAATTTATCAAATTTTTAATAGACGGAAGTAGTTGAAATGCTATATTTAATTATTAAATAATATATATAAGATAAAAAATAAACATATCAAAAATTGTATTCCCATTTCTCTCACTCTCACTGTCGTCACTCTCTCTCTAAACCCTTTTTCTCACTCTCACTATCGCGTCTCTCTCTTTAAACCCTAGAAATTGTGGTGTCTCCTAAAAAAATTAGCGCTGACAGTCACGGTGACGATAACAATGACAGTGAGTGGCTAGATTTTGTAGTTTTTCTGCAATTTGTTGGTATTTTGGATGGGTAAAAGAATGGGTTCTTGCTTGATTTTCTAGATTCATCTGTAGTGAGTTGTTTCATTTGCTATGCTTGTTCAAATTTTTAGTTTTTTGTTTCATATGTAGTGGTTCTTTTGGGGTTTTGGGGTTCTTCTTTTTGGTGTGTTTTGCTTATGATTAGGAAACCTACGGAGAGCAGAGATTGTTGAGTAAATGAGTAATGGGGCATGTGGTCGGATGGAGAGGGATTCTAGCTTAATACATCTTTAAACTATGGTTAATTTGTAATCTGCACATTTAGGGGTTGTTTAGTAGACAGAATAAGATGAGATATCTCGTATTTGATGATGGAATGTCTCGTCTTATTTCATTCGACTTGAGATTATTGTATTTCATCTCCCAACTTGAATAAATTGGCTCAGGGATTTGTATCATGATAATTAGTCTGCATATCAAAATCCCTCTTAATTATGTAAATGAGTATCACTCACACTAAAATAAAAAAGAAATATTATACTCTTTTTATTGGGTGAAGATTATTATATCAAGGTGTAGTGTTGTTTGTGGCGGACAAACGAGTAGAAACTTTCTTTAGGGAGGAGAATAATAGTTGGAAGTAGTTATTAGCACCATATGGAAACACTTTTTTTTACAGTAAATGGACCATACCATCTAGACTTCAACTTACCTGGTAACAAACGAAGTCTTAAGTTATAGAGCAATACCTGGTCACCATTCTCAAATATCATTTTCGCAATTTTGCGATCATTACACAACTTTATATTCTCATTGTAAGGTGTAGAAATTTCATAAGCCCAGAGTAAGAATTCATCTAACTCATTCATCCTTGACTTTGCTGCATCCTGCAACTCAAAATTCAGCTTCTTCGATGCCCATAGTGCTTTGTTCTAAAGTTCAACATGCAAGTCATATACTTTGACATACATAAAATAATAAGGAGAAACACCTATAGGTGTCTTGAAAGTTGTGCGGTAAGCCCAAAATGCATCGTCTAGCTTTCTTGAGCAATCATTCCTATTGGTATTAACTATCTTTGCAAAAATGGACTTGATTTCTTTGTTGAAGACCTCAACCTGTCCACTAGTCTGCTGATTATAAGGCATTGCCACCTTGTTCTTTACTCCATATTTCTCAAGAAGACTCTTAAACAGTCAATTACAAAAATACATCCCACCATCACTAATGATTGCATGTGACATGCCAAACTGAGAAAAGATATATAACTTCAAGAATGTCGTGACACTTATTCCTTCATTATTGGGAAACTCTACCACTTCCACCGACTTTGACATATAATCCACTGCCACAAAAATATACATCATACCAAAAAAGCTCATGAAAGGTCCCATGAATTCCATACCCCACACACCAAATAATTCTAATTCTAAAATAGGTGTATACATTGATGCTTGCAATGGTCACAAGCTGAAGTAAAGTCATGAGCATCCTTTTAAATTGTTTGTAAATCATACCCACATTGTAATATCTTGTGGGTTGTGCGGGTTTCTCCATGGTACTGGTGAAGAATGAAAATCCTCAAGGATTCTCATCATATCCACTTCTAGGATACATCTAAAAATAACCCCATCCGCATAGATTCGAAATAAATAAGGTTCATCCCAAAAAAATTTCCTCACCTCATGCATAAATTTCTTTCTCTGTTGGAAGGAAAGATCTTCTGGGACTAGATCACTTGCTAGATAATTTGCATAGTCAGCAAACCATGGAATTAGATTTTGAGAAAAATCCAATATCTGTTTGTCGGGAAAACTATCATTAATCTCGAGTCCATCTTCAATTTTTTGCATAGCTTCTTCCTAAAGTCTAGACAGATAATCTGCAACTTAGTTCTTAGTGACTTTTTGGTCCTTGGCCTCAAAATCAAACTCTTGCAGCAAGAGTTCCCACCTAATAAGTCTAGGCTTTGTATCTCCTTTTTCCATTAAGTACCTCAATACTGCATGATCAGTGTGCACAACTACCTTTGTCTTAATAAAATAAGACAAAAATTTCTCAAAGGCAAAAACCACTATTAACAACTCTTGTTCGGTAACTGTGTAGTTCTATTGAGCAGGGTTTAGTGCCTTTCTAGCATAGAAGATGGGATGAATGATATTTGTTTTTGTTGGACTAGAACAACACCTAAGGCCACTCCACTTACATCACACATAATCTCAAATGGAAAGGGCCAATCATGGGATACGATTATAGAAGCCATCATTAATTTCTATTTCAAACATTCAAAGGCCTTTAAGCATGCTTCATCAAAATCAAACTTCACCTCTTTCTCAAGAAGACTAAAGAGAGGATTGTCTATCTTTGAGAAATCCTTGATGAATTTCCTGTAGAAAACATCATGTCCTAAAAATCTTTGAATACCCTTCACGAATATTGGTGGAGGAAATTTCTGGATAACTTTAATCTTAGCTCTATCTACCTCTACAACCCTTTGCGAGATCTTGTTCCCAAGCACAATACCTTTTTTAACCATTAAATGGCACTTTTCCCATTAAAGTACAAAGTTGGATTCCTCACATCTACAAAGATCGTTTGCCATGTGAACCAAATTGTCATCAAAAGAATCACCAACTATCAAATAATCATCCATAAGCACTTCGATGGTATATTCTACCATGTTAGAGAAGATTGGAATCATAAATCTCTTAAATGAGGCGAGAGCATTACATAACCCGAATGGCATACTCCTGAATGCAAAGGTCCCATAAGGACAAGTGAAGGATGTCTTTTCTTGGTCTTCAGGCGTAATAGTTATTTGGTTGTATCCTGAATACCCATCCAAAATAATACCATCCTTTACCCACAAGTTTATCAAGCATTTGGTCCACCAAGGGCATGGGGAAGTGGTACTTCTGGGTCTATGCATTCAGTCCCCTGTAATCCCTGTACACTTTTTATCCTGTGACTGGCCTTATTATCACTAGCTAATTCTTCTTCTTAGGCACAACAATAATACTGCCTTTCTTTGGAACACATTATACCAGACTTACCAATTTTCTATCAGCAATGGGATACACTACATCATCATCTAACCATTTTATTATCTCTTACTTCACCACCTCCTTCATAGAAGGATTAAACTGATGCTAATGTTCTATACTTGGAACATGATCCATTTTAAGTTGAATCTTGTGATTACAAAGACCAGGCGGAATACCCATAATATCTGTAATGGACCAACCCGTGGACCTCCTAAATCTCTGGAGCACTGATAATAAAGCTTCCAGTTTTTTCTTCACTACTCTAGTTGTAATGATTACCAAAAAGTGTTATAGGCCCCCAAAAATGTATATCGCAAATAAGGAGAGAGGGCCTTCAACTCTAAGATGGGTGACTCCTCAATAGATGGGTGAGCAGGTGGTGTGGTTCTATTTTTTAGATCCAAATCAAGATTCTTTGGTGCAAATATATAAGAACCGATCCCATATAGTGCACATACAATCTCATCATAGTCATCAATTCAATCATTGTTGAAGTTCAAAATCGATACTGCTAAGGTTTTAACACACAATCTTTCTTCAATAGGAAAAACCTCAGAACTATCATCCCAATTAGTTACCAGATCAAGATCATAGAATGAGATGATATCCTCCTCTAAAACATCTATCACAGATACTACCCTCAACTCATCCAACTATCACATGGATTGTAATAGGCAAAATGACCTTCTGGACCCCTGTACTATGTCGGTTTTGTAAGTTGGACACTTCTACTTACATGTTTGTCATCTGGACCCCTGAACCCACTAAAAAAAACATTTTAAACCCTTTTTTGGTGAGTATAACACACTCTCCCCCACGTCAGCTGCCATATCACCTGCCACGTCTGCCACGTCATTTAAAAAATAAAATAAAAAAAGTATTACATTAAATTCTAAGTCATTTTTAAAATGCTACATAACAAATTAAATAATAAAATTAATTTAATTAAATAAGAAAAATTTATAAATTGTAGAAAAATTTGAATAATCATGTTTTTATGTTTGCTCACAAATTAAACATCAAATCCATTCCAAATAATTAAAATTCTTCTCCAACTAATTTAAATTTTTTTCTATAAATTCATATATAAAAACATAATATTTTTTTTTTAATATTTGAATATTTTTAACAAATTCACAAAAAGTTTAATTTTTTTCAAGCGAAATTCACTATTTTTTTCAATATTCACTATCACTCACTTTCAATTTAAATTTAAATTTTAATCCCCAAAAAAATAAAAATGATTTCAAATTTGAATTTTAATTAAAAGAAGAATTTAATTGAGAGGGAAAATTAAAATAAAAAATAAAAAGTGAATGTGTGTGTATGTGGGGGCCTGGAAGAGTGTTGGGGTGAGGTGTGAGGGCTAGAAGGGGCTGGGGTGGGGTAGGGACTAGGTTAGGAGGGGTGTAGGGGCTGGGGGTAGGGTGAGGAGGGGCTGGTGAGGTGTGAGGGTGAGGGGGGGATGGGGCTGAGGTGGGGTGGAGGGGCTGGGGTGGGGTGGGATGGGGCTGGGTAGGGCGTGGGGGTGGGGAAGGGCTGGACGAGTGTTGGGGTGGGGTGGAGGGGCTGGGGATGGGGTGGGATGGGGCTGGGTAGGGTGTGGGGGTAGGGACGGGCTGGGGTGAGGTGGGGAGGAAAAAAATATTTTTTCAAAAAATTTATAAAAATATTTTTAAAATATTTTTTTTGGACTTTTTAAAATATTTTTAAATTTTTTAAATATTATAAAATTATTTTTAATTTTTTAAAAATATTTTTAAATTAATTTTAAAATTTTAAAAATATTTTTAAATTAAAAAAGATGGAGGAAGAAAAAGACCCTTTTTTTTTTTTTTAAATTTTAAAAATATTTTTAAATTATTTTAATCTTGTAAAAATATTTTTAAATTATTTTAAAATTTTTAAAAACATTTTAAAATTATTTTCAAATTGTTAAAAATATTTTTAAATTTAAAAAGATGGAGGAAAAAATGACCCTTTTTAATTTTTTTTTAAATTTTAATATTATTTTAATGTAAAATTGGCCAAAAATTGACCCCCACTCGCACCCCAGGAGAGTGGCTACACTCTCTTTGTCCTAGTCACCATTCTAATGCCACATAGGCAAGGCCAACGGTCATAGGATGCGAAATGTTGCTTTTTGATAGGTTCAAGGGTCCAGATGACAAACACGTAAGTAGAAGTGTCCAACTTACAAAAATAACATAGTACAAGGGTCCAGAAGGTCATTTTTCCATTGACATACATTGAATATCACTTTCTCATCATTTCTTCTGAACATCAGATGTCCTAACTCCAAATCAATCAAAGTTTTTCCTATAGTTAAGAATGGTCTGCCTGAGATAATTAGAACTTTAAAGTCTACTTCAAAATCTAGTATCACAAAATCAGTAGGAAAAATGAATGAATCCATCTTCACCAATACATCACATAGAATACCAATTGGTTTTTTTCACTGTCTGGTTTGCTATCACTAGTCTCATAGATGTGGGTTTGGGTATCCCCAACCCCAACTACTTAAACACCACTAGTTCCATAAGATTGATGCTACCACCCAGATCACAAAGTGCCCAAGCAAAGCTAGAAGATCCAATGGTTCAAGCAATGGTGAACACACTCGGATCCTCTTTATCTACCAATAATCTATTAGAAATAACACTGCAGTGATGAACATTGTTAGCTGGCTCATAACTAATTGTCCACTTCTTAGTGACTAAATCCTTCATGAACATTGCATAGCCAGACATTTGTTCCAATGCCTCTACAAGTGGAATTATAATAGAAAACTCTTTTAGCATAGACCAAAACTTCTGATATTTATGCTCTTCTTGATTTTTTTCAATCTTCAATGAAAAGAAGAGAGAGGTCTTTGAATGGTCTTCAAAATAGGCTCCTTGACCTTATCCTTACCTTTGCTAGCTCTCCTGAATTATCAATATCAATATGTTTATATTCATTCGTTGGGTCAATCAAAGTAGGTGCGGGTGGATCTATAGTGGTTTTACCACTCCGAGTGCTAATAGCATGGCAATGAATGTCATTCTTTAGGTTTTGTACCATATTCTTGGAAGAGTGCTAGGCTGCTTTTGATTAAATATAGCCGACATCTAGCCATACTACTGCTCCAGTTGTTTAATTGTGGTAGCATGTGACTTAACCTTCATATTCAACCATAAAAAGTCCGACTTAATCTTTTTAAGACATATCTCTTGACATTTATGGCCTTTGAATAATTTTGACAACATCCCTCCATTCTAGCCTCAGTATCCCAGCCACTTGGTGGGACATATTTGTCGCTCTTCTCTTTGTAGTCATCTTTGCGTATCCAATCACCATCTCATTCTCTGTTCCTAACTCGATATCTATCAGTGTAATAGTCCCGACCTTGATTCACTTTCCCTTGGGCTGGGAAATATGCCACCTAATGATCAAGATATTTTTCTTCCACTTCAGACTTGGTCTCATAAGTTCTAGAAGTAGAACTCTGCGCCCCTACTACGTTCACTTTCTCAACACTCGTTGTTGTAAATTATTGTATAAGAAACCCAATGTATGTCCAAAGTTGTGCAACCTCTTGTGATACAAAATTATGACTAGCTCCATAATTATTATCTACTCCAATAGAATATATACCTGCACCATTCTTAGTATCTCTAGTATGCCAACCTCGATTGGTCATTGAAATATCATCTAGCATCTCTTGCGCGTATCCTATTGATGACACATAAATACACCTCCAAAAATTTTATCTTCCATTACTCTGGAACTTACATTCACTGATTAATGAAATATTTCCAAAATATTAGATCCTATGATTCTGTGATTAGGTACCATGGCTTTTTAAACCTTAACCAATCTCATACGTGGATTCTGATGGTAGCTATCTGAAATTGTAGATTTCATCCTTCAATTGTAACATTCTTGTAGGAGTGAAGAATCTATTTAAAAATTGCCTACGCAATCATGCCAAGTAGTGATTGAACCTCTCGGAAGTTCCCCTAACCAAAGAGATGTTTCTCTAGTCAGCGAAAATGGAAACAACCTCAACCTTAAATCTTCTTTGTTCACCCCTAAAATAGTATACGACGTAAAAATCCCAGTAAAATTAGCAAGATGCATGTTCATATCATTTATCATTGTGATTTGGAAAATGCATCCATCAAGTTTAACAATTGGATTGTTGCACTAGTAATGTGAAATTTAACATTGAGGGGTAGAGAAAGAGGAATGATGGCCCCTATCTTAGTAGGTTCAACATATCCCATGTCCTTGATGTCATAATATGGCTGGAGATATTGGTATGCCTAAATCAATGGAGCTCTTACTCTTTGAAATCTATCTCGACACTCACCCACTTGTCTTGGCTTGACTAGTTCTGCCTCTGAGCAAGACTAGCTTCTTTAGCTAATTGGACCTCTTCAGCTACTCTAGCCTCCTCACCTGCTGCTAATAATAAGTTATCAATCTGTCTGCAAGCAATATTCTGTGGATCCCCTGGAATATGAGAATGTATTGCATTAGGATCATCCTGAACCTTTTTAGGTTTAATATCTCCTACTATTTTTGCCATACTTCTCAGTGTTTGAATGATTCTTTTAGGCTCTGGATATAATGGGAGCAAGGGATTGTCTCGACTCCTAGTGTTTGGCATACAGCGACATATACCAAATCAAGAATAGAAAGTAAAACCTGCAAACTTTACCACCTTTAATCAACATTTCACACCGTTATTCCCAGACAACGATGCTAAAATTTGATGTCGCCCAAAACAAACCTCCAAATAAGTATGCTGGGTCGATGTCAAATACAATAAATCAAACTAGGTTAGGGTCTAACCCATAGGGAAACAATGAACAATACTCAAACATTATAAAATCCATGAGCCGTGTGGAAAAGTAAATGGGGGAATTTAAAATCAACTATAAGTAGTAACCGAACTTTAATGCTTGAGTTTGTAAATAATAGAAGACAAAAACTAAATCTGTGTTCCCCATGGCTTCCCAACTACGTAAAATTCTCATGTTTAACTCGCCTATTGTCTTGTCTGTATGCAAAGTCGACTAGCTCTGTATTACCAACCATCTTGTGAACGTGTTCATAAGTGTCACCCTTACCTTGTGAGTTTCCAGGTGTATCCTTATTTCTCCTTGTGCATAACCTCAGTTTAACTTTTCACCTTTTGGGTCTCAAGTTTATTTGATGAGATAGAAGAATTATAAGATGGACTTAAATCTCAAATTGTTAATTTAATCCCCTTTTCGTAATCTCAAACTCGCTTGTGTGAACATTCTCAAATATGGACAATCCTCAAGATTTTGCAGTAGATCCGAGGTCAATTAATATGAAGAAGATTAAGATACATACAACCACAAAAGAATAGATAAATCTTCCGTTTCCTCTACGTAGTTAATCCGCCAGGTTCCCACAATACTAGTCAAGGGAACTAACCGCTCATGTTCATGAAACAACCCAATATAATTAATAAAGAAGACATGTAATTAATTGCACACGAATAAGAGGATGAAAATCCAAAGTCTTCAATTGAATAAAAACCCAAAAATCTCAAATGCATAATCTCAATGATCAAAGTATGTTAAAGGTAGTAAAAGTAATGTAATAGTGCATAACCTAGTACAGGAATACCCCTAAGGTATTTATAGTATCTCAAAATAATCTAGAAATCCTAATTAAAATAGAATAGGAAAAATATGTCGACACAAGGTACGATTAACATACTCCAATCGTAAGGTATTCTTACAAGTCGTACAGTGCTAGTCGGAAATACTCAGTGACTGGTCTTCTAGGTCTTCATGTTTCTATTATCCTTACGATTCACCATAACTTATGACTTGTGGTCTTCACTCGTCACCACCTGGACATTGTTATTTATTGCTTTTATACACTGATAAGCTCACGACTGGTCACTCCAAGTCATCATCAAACTTTACGAATTATCTCCTTCTCTGACTTTACCTTTGAATGAAACTTGAGTTTCTGTTCTCTATACGATTTCTCGTCAGGACTAATATTAACTCTTTATGAGTCGTGAACATCTTTCACTTAGTTCTTTCAGCTTGTCTCTTATTACTTCTTTGTTCACGAGTAAGCCTATGAGTTGTTAGATATGTTGATGACTTTTAAGCTGACTCGTAGGATGAGCAAACTTCATATTTTTAGGGATTTTTCTTAATTTTTTCCTTTCAAGGTGCTTCGTACCAATTTTTCCAGCAATAAAGCAACAAACACCTCATATCCACCAAAATAACCTAAGTACAAGCATAAATTCCCTGTTTTTAGGCATCGATTGTGCCATGTTTCCATGGTGCATTACTTTAGTGTAGTGTTGTAACAGATAGTCAAAGACATATATCGAAATCTTCAACGTCGATGTAACGACCCGAGACTACCCCTAGTCGTTACATGGTGCTTAGGACCACAAGTGATCCCAAGCTAACCCTTATACTGGCATAACTCATTAGCAACTGAATAAAATACAAATATGAAGAAAATGCAGAAAATAAATCTTTTCTAAACTCAATCAATACAAAACTAGATTAAGATTAATACAACTCTGCTTATACAAAACAAAACTGAAACTTAATACATCAACTATACTGATTGTCTATGAAGCCTCTACTATACTGACTATAGATAGCTGGGACATGACTCCAACTAACACTAATCAATACATATGAGTAAGAAAATAAAATACATGAATAACATCTAACTGAAGTCTCCAAAGTAGGAGGACTCATCATCCGCTGACCAGAATCTGCAAGCCGTCTAAATATGATAAGCATGCTATAACTCGTACCTACATTATGATACAATGTAGCACATAGGCATATATATGAATCAGTACTTTTAGAATGTACTGAGCATGTGGGGGTGAATGCAATAGTAAAAACTGTAACTAATTTTTCATATAACTTTTAAAGAATGCATGCTAAGTGTAAATGACTCACATTGGCTTGAATAACTGAAGGCTGAAAATCATGAATCATGAATAATAAAGAATACTGAATAAATATTGTGAGTCATAGAACTTAGTTCTTAAAGTTGTACTTTTTCTCTTTCTATTAATAGAATAAGTAGAACTGAGGTTAAGTCTGTTTTCAAACCATATAGGCTAAGTGTAATATAGGACTCACCTCTATATCTGTAAACTGAAAGCTAAAATCTCAAAGCTAATATTTGATGTAAAGCAATATTTGAATAAAATCTTAATCCTTTAAACTTAGTTTATAAAAGATGTTCTGTTATTCTTTTCTGTTAGGCTATAGGGAAATACTTTTAAAAACTATTCTAAAAGTCTTTACTATTAGGGTATTGTCTTTAAAAATTGTTCTGAAAACTGTAGGAAAAATTACTCAAAAGCTGTTTATTTACTTTTTTCTAGTAGGGAGGTTCTCTTCACCGACATAAGCCATGTGAGATATCATAGAGTCCAACGTATTGTTCCCCTAAGGGAAAAACCTCACGGTAGGGAGAGGTTTCATACTCTTGCCAAAGAGTATAACCTGAGCTAAGTGATCACAACTATAATTGTCATCCATATAGGAATGGTAATACTGAATTTGTATCTACATTGGCTTATAGTTCTAGGAAAGAAGGATGCGCTAAACCCACACATTCAGCTCGATTAAAAATACTACTCTCTTTAATCTATATGCTCATTTTATAGGAAATCAACTTTTAAAAGTCATACTGTTTCATACTGAAAGCTAACTGTGCATTTGTTAATTCAAAACTATATTTAAGATATAAAGTGGATTTCATATCTTAGCTAAAGATCAAAAGATCAAATCTTTATTCAAAGCTATCTATAAACATATCATGGCATGCTTAAAAACATAATCATTCTTGAAATAGAAATATTCAACTAGGGCCTGATAACCCATACATCAATTTTATGTCAAATCATCATAGAGTTCATGTTTGAAAATGAAAATATTCATATTTCAACTCAAAATTTTGAAATTATAGTCACACACATGAATTTACGAAAGTAGACATGTAATTCAACATCCAAAGCACTTGAAATCTGAAAATCTTCAATTAAAAATAAATGGGTATGAACCCTAAATTGAAATTCATGTAAAATTATGTAAATTTGTAATTAAAAGATAGTTTTGGGCACAAAGATGAAAGATTTATCCTTTTTCAAAACACCATATACCTTAATTGATGAAATTAATAAAGAAGATTGAACTTGAATTCCTATTTGTGCTTTTGAAGATGATTTTTGAAATCCTTGGATTGTAAATCTTGAATCTTGGGCTAATTTGGAAAAATAATAGTGAATCTATTACTTTCTTGGGGATTAAGTTTTGAGGTTCTAGTATTTCTTAGAGAGAAATTTGATGAAAAGTGAGCATATAATTCTTAGAATAGGATTAATCTTGTGTTTTACATGATTTGGGGGTTTGGGAAAAGAACAAACTACCTTTTTAAAATCAACTTCAGAAAATTGGAAATCCTAATTTTTGTAGGCGGCACGATGCGGTGGTAATCGTGGCGTCACAATGGATAAGGGAAAAATGCATTTTTCACCATCGTTTCCATGTGTTAAAATTGCTTTATCTCACTGGAAAAGGTTGAGCATGAAAATTCACTTCTCCGTGATGTGTTACCAGTTCCACTGTGATTTTTGGCGCGACAAAGGCCTATTGTAGTGAGATACTGGTAAAGTATGAATGGGAATTTAGGCTCCACCGTGATACAGGCTAATCGATGTGTTTCACTGGAAACTGGACGAGTGTCATTTTGCATGTCACCGCGATGCGGTGCTATTCATTTTGAGACACTGTCTTCACTAAAAGAGCCATAACTTCTCACCTGAGTATCAGATTTAGGTGAAATTTGTATCGTTGGAAAGCTAATTTAATTATCTAAAATTTAGTGGGTCTATAGATGGTAAATTTTACATGCATAAAGAGTTATTCCCTTTTAAAGTTGACGATTAACACACTAAGAGCTAAACAAGACTAAGAAAAGTACAAGGTATTACATATCTCTTCCTTGGGAACATTCATCCTCGAATGAGACTAGTTAAATTGAGGATTACGAGGAACTGAGACTATATACTAGCATGCACAACTGAAACAAAACTGTATGACTGAATCTAGAATATAATGACCGACTGACTAATCTGCAAATGCATAATATGACATGAAGATAATCACATGTCTGAAACTGAGTCTAGAAAAGAACTGAGTTAAGGAAAACTGATTGGACTGATATTTCTGAACTAAGAAAAATGGGATCACATACTGAACATGCATATAGGGGATCATACTTACATGACTAAGTCTGAAACATTAAAACCCTCTATTATGAAATTGATTTCTGAGCTAACTTGCCTTTACTTACTGTAAGGAGCTAATTATGCTTAGAGTTTAGGATTCTCTTGAAGTGTTCATATAAAATCATCCATATAGAACTGTGAGGTGATAAATTATGTCAGCATGAATCATAAGACAATGATACTAAGATCATACAATGGGTATTACACTGTCTGAGTTGGAATACTTGGAAAACTAGATAATTCAATGAACACTTATGAACTGAATCATGACTAAATATCTGAATCTTAAACTAATGCTTGGTGCATGGGCTGATTTTAATTTGTAATTTGCACAAATGCAAACATTTTACCCCATGGAATGGCCTTACTTGCGAAACTTTGGGTAGTAAGACTAAATGGAAAGTTGAAAATCTATAGGAGCTTATCTACTATACTGCTAAACTGGATCGCAGGCTATATGGACTGGATCATACTGACTGCTCATACTCAAATGGAGTATTTCTTCAACACTCTTCTAAGAAATTCTAATAACACTAGGGTGAAAAGAATTTTTGGCATAATCAGAACAAGACATCTGACTAAGGAAGAACAACAATTCTCAACTTTATAACATGGAACATACACCTATAAATCATAAGCTGGGATAGAATTACTAAGACTCAAGCAATGCAACTTCTTAATTTCAAGATTAGCAACACTTCTCAAATTCTCCCTCAACTATACTACCCCCTTCAAAATTGCACTTCACTTGAGACTACTGAAAATATTCACATGGGCACTGATAATTCCACCTACTGAATCGAGTTCTCTCACTATATTAATGCCTACCCGAATATACAAAGTGCACACATCACACCGAAATACTAGTCTGAATCATGAATTCAATACATCTTGCACTTTTACTACTTCTCATCTCATGAATAAGTATTATTACCACTTCAACAACTACTTTCAAGCTCTTACTAGGAATTCACTAGCGTGCAATGCATTCATCCACTTATATACCAATATGACATTCAAGCCTATCTTTACAACCCATATGCAATTCTAAACAAACACCCATAAAAGCATCTTTCTCATATTCTCTAATACGTTTATGAATAACAACTTCCATGCACTTTTGTTAGGAAGACAAACAAAAAAAATATTCTCAACTAACCATGTCATACACACAAAAAAAGATTTACCTCAATATTTGTTAAAACTTATAGACTTACATAAAACAAGCATACAATAATCTTTCCCAAAATAAAACATTTACTCTCTCCCATTTACACAATTGTTATCATCACTATTTTGACCTAAAGAAAGGTCACTGAAAGGTTAGGACATGAATACCTAATGAATGAAGGAATACTATGAATAACTTGGAGTCTTAACTGAGGCTGGAAGAATAGAATATCAATATTATGAACTCATCAAAGAGGTTTAATCTGAGGACATAAATGACTTAATTTGAATGTCGCTGATCATTAAGAGTATAACATGAGTACTAGAACAGAACATACTGTTAAACATGAGTACATGAATCATGAACTATATGACTGGAGTTTGGAGTTCATAAATTCTTGGAACACGATTCATACTGTTTAATAAATTGGAAATCCTCATACTAGGAGTTGAGAAAGTACCTCATTCTCTATTATGTACATGAACATAAACTATGATCATGGAACTGACACGTATGGCATGAGTAGATATCGGGATAACTGAATTACAAATACTGAAATAAGAATGGGTTGGGAATTATCTCCCCTTAGTGCTATTCTACCACATACTGACATCCCTCTAAGAGCTTAACATGGTTACTTATTCTATCATCTCCCCCTTAGCTTCAAGCCATCATTCTAAGTTTGGGGAACCCCTTTACTAAACTCTAAATTGAATTACACTCGCTGCTCTCTAGAGTCTGGAATATAACAATACATGTAAGAAATAAACTTACTCTGAAAGACTACTCTAGAAAGTGTAAAACCTATTGCCAATAGTTTCTTCTAAGATACAACTTAATATTTCTATAGACCAATAGTCATCATACAGTTACTTGAACACTTACTAACTTAGATTCTTCATGAGTATCACCATATTCTGAGTTCACACCATCTAGAGCTTCAATTCTTAGTTTTATTTTCTCAATCCTCAAAGACTCAAACTTACATTCTACCACTTAACTTGGATATCCTCAACTTTTAGTGAACCATATTACTTTTGTCATAGCCTACTAATATTGTATCTCTAAGCTTATGTTTTTCTTTAAACCTTGAGAATCAAAATCATATCAAAAGGCTCAACATTGTCAATCAAAACTCCTTAACTTAACTATTATGAACACCCCATACTGTATCACTAGCCTCTTTTCACTTAGAAACTCAAGGGTACTACTAACAATACATAACACATAATAACCTTAGAAAATAATGCAACCCCATATCACCCTTGGTCACACCTCTACAACATATTTAATTATGAATAACTAAACTTTAAATTTTGCATATACAGTTTGAGGCTACTAGATCACTTCCATATAACTGGTATCACTAATCAAACAACCATTATATCCACCTTAATGATCATCCACTGTTCAATCTTAGTGTCTAGTGCTAGGTATGCTTAACAACCATAATCGATCACAATCCTATGGTATACTTTATTAAAATCCGTTAGCGTACCTCTCTTCCACAACTCTCTAGTACTTACCCATCTATATATCTAAATTACTTTCATGGCCCTATAAGTTTTAACTAAACTTCTTTTTGCATCCTCAAGGGAATCCTAAATTAACACCACTAAACCACCAAATACTTTCATTAATAACCAATACTTTTCTAATAAAATAAGTACCATCAATAACTTCGTTCATACTACAAGCAAACAATAATTCACCTTAACTAATTTCTCTCTCTACCTTTTACCAAGGGACTTGTACCACATTCATTACCTCTAAACTAACACACACGAACATATTACCTTAACACAAACTCTATAACAACCATAAGCTCATCTATATACTTTCGATCAATCACCATTCCCACCTTTCTTGCCACTATCTTCTATACTATACTTCCAACTATAATAAGGTTCTACTATTCATAAATCATAACACTAAAGTTCATAATATACCTCTAATGCACACTTTATTTAACAATCTAGGTTCACACTATTTTCTCTTACAAGCACTATTTGTATTAGAGGGTTATCGATAAATCTGAATACATATCTTACTCTATCTTAACTGAACAACTAATACAGATGGGGACATAAACTTTCGATGTAAGCAACTTAACATATTAGGGAGCTCTTCTCAAGCCCCTTGTGTGGCTTCTAAAGTTATTGATAGTAAATCTGAGAGCATTATCTTGGGAGGAATTAGAACTTGCTAATCATGTTATCTCAAGAATATATCATAGATGGACGATTATGGAGTTATGTTCAAAGAAAAAGAAGTTTTTGAGAGAAAAACATCAAAGCATGACCTAGATTATGAATGAAGGAAACTTTTCTTAAATGCCCTGTAGCCTCTCAAAGAAAAGTACAGAAGTTTTCGTGCCGTTCTGCAAGACTCTACTAGACACGGATTTATAGACACCTTAGGACACTTGAACTTTGTGCTCTAATACTAAGTTTTTAACAACCCAAAACTACCCCCTAGTCGTTACACGGTGCTTAGGACTACAAGTGATCCCAAGCTAACCATTATACTGGCATAACTCATGAGCAACTGAATAAAACATATAAATCAAAAGAAAATGCAAAAATAAATCTTTTCTAAACTTGATCAATACAAAGCTACATTAAGATGAATACAACTCTGCTTATATAAAACAAAACTAAAACTGAATACATCAACTATACTGACTATCTATAAAGACTCTATTATACTGACTATAGATAGCTGGGACGCACTTCCAACTACAACTAATCAATACATATGAGTAAGAAAATAAAGTACGTGAATAACATCTAACTGAAGTCCCCGAAGTTGGAGGACTCATCATCTGCGGGACGTAATCGGTAAGCTATCTGAATATGATAAGTGTGCTACAACTCATATCTATATTATGAAACAATGTAGCACATAGACATATATGTGGATCAGTAATTTTGGAATGTACTAAGCATGTGGGGGTGAATGCATAAGTAAAAACTGTAACTAATTTTGCATATAACTTATAAAGAATGCATGCTAAGTGTAAATGACTCACATTGGCTTGAATAAATAAAAACTGGAAATCATGAATCATGAATAATAAAGCATACTGAATAAATATTATGAGTCATAGCACTTAGTTTTAATAGTTGTACTTTTACTCATTTTATTAGTGGAATAAGTAGAACTGAGGTTAAGTCTGTTTTCAAATCATGCAGGCTAAGGGTAAAAGGACTCACTTCTATATTTGTAAACTGAAAGCTAAAATCTCATATCTAATATCTGATGTAAAACAATAGCTAAATAAAATTGTGAGCCTTTACACTAAGATTCTAAAAGATGTTCTGTTATTCTTTTCTATTAGGCTATAGGGAAATACTTTTAAAAATGATTCTGAAAGTCTTTACTATTAGGGAATTCTCTTTAAAAGTTGTTCTGAAAATTGTAAAGAAATTTACTCAAAAGGTATTTATTTACTTTTTACTAGTAGGGAGGTTCTCTTAACAAACATAAATAATGTGAGATATCATGGAGTCCAACATCTTGTTCCCCTAAGGGGAAAACCTCACATTGGGGAGAGGTGTCATACTCTTTCCAGAGGGTATAACCTGGGCTAAGTGATCACATCTGTAACTATCATCCATATAGAAATAGGAATACTAAATTTGTACCTATATTGGCTCATAGTTGTAGGAAAATAGGATGGGTTAAGCCCACACTTTCCGCTCGGTGCTAAATACTACTCCCTTTAATCTGTATGCTTATTTTGTAGGAAATCCATTTTTAAAAGTCATAATGTTTCATACTGAAAGCTAACTGTGCATCAATTCATTAAAAACTAAATTTAAGTTGTAAAGTGGATTTCATGTCTTAGTTAAAGATCAAAAGATCAAATCTGTATTCAAAGCTGTCTATAAACATATAATGGGATGCTTAAAAGCATAATCATTCTTGAAAAAACAATATTCAACTAGGGATTGATAACCCATGCATAAATTTCATGTCAAATCATCATAAAGTTCATGTTTGAAAATTAAAATATTCATAATTCAACTCAAAATCTAGAAAATATAGTCACACACATGAATTTATGGAAGTAGACATGTAATTCAACATCCAAAGCACTTGAAATCTCAAAATCTTAAATTAACAATAAATGGGTATGAACCCTAAACTGAAATTTATGTAAAATCATGTAAATTTTATATTAAAAGCTAGTTTAGGGCTCAAGGATGAAAGATTATCCTTGTTCAAAACCCCACATACCTTAATTGATGAAATTATTAAAGAATCTTGAACTTGAATTCCTATTTGTTCTTTTGAAGATGATTTCTTGAAAGCCTTGGATTGTCAATCTTGAATCTTGGGTTAATTTGTAAAAAGAATGGGGAATCTATGACTTTCTAGGGGATTAAGTTTTGAGGTTCTAGGGTTTCTTATAGATAAATTTGATGAAAAGTGAGCATATAATTCTTAGAATAGGATTAATCTTGTGTTTTAAATGATTTAGGGGCCTGAGAAAAGACCAAACTACCCTTTTAAAATTATCTTTGGAAAACTGGAAATCTCAATTTTGGTAGGCGGCGCGACACGGTGGTAATCGCAGTGTCACACTGGATAAGGGACAAACACGGTTTTCACTATTGTCGTGATGCAGTGAAATTATATCATCTCACTGGAAAAGGACTAGTGCAAAAATGCACTTCTCTGCGATGTGTTACCAGCACCACCGTGATGGGTGACACAGTCTTATCGCAGTGAGCTACTGAAAAAGGACTATTGAGAATTTAGGCATCATCACAATGTGGGATAGTAACGATGTTTCACTTGAAGCTGGACGAGTGTCATTTTGCATGTCACCACGATGCAATGCTGTTCATTTTGAGACATTATCTTCAATAAAAGTGTCATAACTTCTTACCTGAGTACCAGATTTAGGAGAAATTGGTATCATTGGAAAACTAATTCAATTATCTACAATTTGGTAGGTTTAGAGCTGGAAAATTTTACAGGCATCAAGATTTATTACCTTTTAAAGTTGACCCTTAACATACTAAGAGCTAAACAGGACTAAGAAAAGTACGGGGTATAAAAGTCAGCCAAAAGATTTGAGGCCAGCTTAGGCTATAGTAGAGCTGGTGACTAATTCAGCTTATAGATATTAAGCATTAGGTATCAGAGTCATGTTGTAGATCCCTCCCATCTATGGATGACATTAAATTCATTGAGAAATTCTCATACCAGAGTTGGGTCTATTGGTGTTCATCAGGGTTCTTTGCTAGTTCTTGTATACAATATTGGATTTCTCGAGTGGGCTAGGCATTTTTTGATGGAATTTTCTCATGCTATATCCCTTCGAGCATGCAATTATGCATAGATATATTAGAGGATTACCATTGCCACTCAATTTGGTATTGGATCACTTGATAGCATCTGGGTCTTCTTTATCTCAAGTTGGTTGTCGTTTTTGTGCCAAAGAGAGAGTATGTATTATTACTTAAGGAGGTGGAGACAAAAGGTCATGCCCTTGGTATTCTACTATTGGTATTTTATCATAGAGTGAGGATCCTTTCGGTAGAGTTCAATATCACATACAACATATTAGTTCTGTAAAAGTAGTATTTCAAACTATGAGTGGTTCTCAAATTTGTCATGATGATCATAGAGGAAAGAATCTCCATAAGACCTTGCAGAGTTTTTGGTATAACTATTAAGTCCACGTTGGCCATCCTAGATTAAGAATGATAGTATCTCTCACTATTCTAAGAATTATTTTTAATGTGTTATGATGTGACACTAGCACAAAGAGTGCCCCAGATATGAGATAGTTGATCAGACAGAGCTAGCATCTACTCCCCACCATCCTAGAGTTCATGAGACATGCTATGTGATTAATGGTGAATTTGATACTCATCAACATCCGAATTAGTTCACACTACTATTCTCTAAAGGTATGAATGAAATTATTTTATGATTTAGTGTAATAATTCCCATGGTTTGTAGGTACAAAAATTGCTGAGATGAAAAGTAGCAAAACAAGCTTAAAAAAGAGCAAAAAGGGAAGATAAGTGCAAAATATAGAAAATCGTGCATTCTAGGACTCAGGTATCGTGATCGCGGTGGGTCAATAAAGGTAGAAGGTCACGATAACATAAATAATGCAGTGATTATAGAGCCACAATTACGGTATAGAGGGATTTCCATCCAGGGGCAAAATTGTCATTCCACACTGTTGATCCAAATTCTCACAAAAAGGGCTCAAAACCCTAATTATCATCGTCATTCTACAACCCTACCTCCTATTATTTGTTTAGTTTTTTTTTTTGTAATTTCTTGGATCTTGGAGCTAAATTTATACTAATTTTGAGCTAAGAAGACATTACAATGAATACTAGGTGGAGAATTGGTAAATCCCATTAAAAATTCATTGAAACATAAATTGTGGTTTGAATTCTCTTTATTTTTTATGAATCAAGTTAATGGATATTTTAGTTTATTTTTTTACGATCATTATGAGTAACTAGTTTTTCCTCTAGGGATTATGTTAGAATAAGGTGCAATTGTGTGTGGGTTGTAATTCATATGTTCATATGATAGTTTGTTAGTGATGGATTCTTCTATTTCTTGACTAAATTTTTTGGATTTTATGAGTTAAATCCCCAAATCCCCAAATGGGTTTGATATGTGAAAATCCCAAACTCTTGAAAGATCAAACCATTCTTGAAAGAGGGATTTGGGTAAACTTTTGGAACCCATATCATCCTTGAAAGAGGGATGTGGGAACCAAGACAATAGTAGTCAATTATGGGCATAGTTTTCTAATTTTTACTATTTTAGACATAAAGGTGATTATGAGGTTGACTATACCTTGGGTATCATCCTAGAAATATGGATACCTAATTGAGGTGTTGTGTGTCTTTAATTGTCACACTCGTTAGGTACTCAAAAGGGTTAACAAGTGACATCTTTGAAGTTTTGTTGAAAAACTAGCCTCAAGGACCTTAAACTTAGCCTACCACATCATTAACAAATAGAATTTGCACCGAATCATCACATACAAATGCATAACTTGCCCCTAGGATACGTAATCCCAATATTCATGCTTAATTAATTTCACTCTAATTATTCTTAGTCTCAAATTAGTCCTTTAGAAGCCTAAGAATTACTTTAATATTTGAAAAGATTGAGAAACCCCAAAACCATTTTGTACCATAGGTTTGACCATAGCAAGCAACTTTTATTTTGAATTTACTCAATCATTACCCACATTGTTCCTCATGGATTTGAACCCAGCTCTTAGCTGGGTAAATAAATTGGCAATGACCACCTGCACTTAAATTGACGTGTAAGTTGAGCGTCATAGAAAATGGCATCTTTTCCAAGGAAAACTTTGGCATACTGAGTTAGTTTGGAGTTTTATCTTACTTTCTTTGGTTCAAACTTGTCAATATTTGTTTGTTATTTTTCTTTTGTTTCTTGTGTTAGGTAAATTTTTAGTTTTAATTATTTGTTATTGTGGTATCTTGGAATGAATATGGGTTAGGTGGTTGGAAATCTTATCTTAATAATCCATGTCCATATTATGGTGGACCCTACTTTTAGCAAAATTATGGGTATGTACCCCAGAAAGAGACATGTGCACCATCTCAATTTTCTTGAGAGTATGATTGTTCCTTATGTGGTGGTCGAGATGGACATTAGAGAGATTGTCCAAATGCGCCCAACCACCATTTTGCTAACCTAATTGCTAGTTTTTTATTTTATTTTGATAGGTCTTATGATAAAAAAAGAAAGAATGAACAACCGGGAATAATGGTATTGAAGTAATTCTTCAACTTATATTGTATCAGGTGGAATCAACAGGGGATAATATATATCTCATGCATCAATCCATGGGGGAATGTAATAAGGAAATCACAAGGATAGAAGAAGTGGGTGTGAAGGCTAACTCTCTCAAATACAAAAGATATGTCCACTCCTTAAAATAAGCTTTATGTTGATGAATCCTTAGTGATTTCCCAACCAACTAAACCAACAATGAGAGAAGGTGTCGAAGTCAAGGAAATGCTGCTAAAGTAAAAGGAATAAACCAAGCTAATCTCTTATGATAACTCTAGTCCATTTTAGGGCAAAGATTCTAATGAGGATGCAACTCCAGAACTAAGGGATAAACCTTATTCAAACCATATCTTAACATTATACTTAGAGGATGTGATGAAAGTACATCCACCTAAGAAAATAGAGGATCATGGGGATAAGGATAACCATCACTATGTTTTGGAGTATGATATTCCAAAAAAACATATGGGTGTCCTACACTTGAAGGCCAAAGAGCACAACACTCAAAGTTCAACTAGTAGCCTATTGATATTCCTACCAATACCCAATGATCCTACTCAAAAAATTGATGTAAAGTTGGTTAAAAGGTTCAGGTCCTCAGAGTGGCATGATAGAATATGTTTCATCGAGCCCTTGCATTTGCCCAACGCACTTCAATAATGTATTGATCGAAAATTAGGTTGGAAATTCAAATCCTCTAAGTGGAAATATAAATGATGAGAAACAGAGGCATTATGCTACGATGTTAAATCAAGGATTGATGGGAGACAAACCATCATTTATGTTTGCTCCATATGCTTTTGAATAAGTCACATAATTTTGATGTTTTGTAGGTGCTTGGGGTAAAATTGGAAGCCAAAAATTAGGAAAAACAAAGTTTGAGAAGCGTGGCATCCCTATAGAAAATAGGGAAAAATAGGGGAGCAAAACACCTCAGGAACTACGATCGCGGCCTGAGGATAGCGATCACGTTAACTATGCCACGATCGAAACAACTTTTCCAGCCTGCTCCTTGGTTATAACTGCGGTTTCAGGGATCTCTTTAAGCCTCTTTATGTTTTTGTGTAATGTAGTAAGGTCACTACAAGCCTAATAGTTAGGGGTGCGGCCCTACCTTGTGTGTATTCATAAATTTATAATACTCGAGCTTAGTTCACTCAAATCATGGAAGTTTTATGAATTAATTATTTTCATTGTTTAGTTTTCTAATTCTCTTAATAATGATATTGGATGAGCCTTTCCATATGATAGATTGATTGACGACATTCTTAAGGGAAAAACGACGTGATTGGATTCTTATCCATGGATGTAGGAGAAGTCTTAGTACCCGTAGCATCCAGATCACAAAATGCAAGGAAAGTCTGAGTACCTATGACATTGTGGATTTGGGATTACACGCATACTATCGGCAAAGTCTGAGTAGCCATATGGTTGGTTTGCCCATATTAGGCCAAAATGTGAGACCAAGGCTTGGGTTGTTGACATGGTTAAGAAATTATGTATGGTACAAATACAAAGCAAACACCCCCCTCCATCCAAAATTTTTAAAAAATCAAGGGAATGGACGTGAGTGACATTGTAACAATTATTTTTATCTTTTTGTGACTCCAAATTTTTGGCTTGTGAAAATTTGTAGATACTTTATTTTTTTCTCTAGCGGGAGGGGCAATTGAGCCTCCTTGGCAAATTTACATACCATGTGTGGTGAGTTTATTTGTCTAAATTTCATGTATACTTGTACCATCTAGAAATTTCCCCATTAGTCTCTCAAGATTAATTGTGTTTGTTCTTGGTTGGGGAGATGACCTTAGGCCATCTTTGGGTTGTTGGAAGTCAACTTTAGCCTAAACAGCTTACCCCTGCATAGATATCCCTAGTCACCCACTTTGAGCCTTTATACCTTTTTTGATAAACAGATTACATGTTGTGAGCCTTTTAATTCTTATCCCTCTTTTGGACCCTATCCTCCTTGGACATAAAAATACAAATTGAGGATAAAATCCTAAGTTGGGGTGGTGAAGATTAGAAGAGGTAACTGTGGGCTACAAGAATGTAAGTTAGTGCCTAAGAACAAATGAATAGGAAATAGAAATGACCCAAGAAAGGAAAGAAAAACATGAAATGTACAAGGCAAAGAGGTAAAAAGAAGATGATTTCAAAAACATGGGTGAATTAAGGTAGTAAAAGTAGGAACAAGTTTAAAGAGTGAAAATAAAAAAAGTGGCCCATTGTCAAAAATTGTATGAAAAAATATAATGTAGATATTCAAGGAGGGTATAGTCACTTCGTTCTAAAATAATATCCTACCCTACCCCGAACCTGTATTACAAGCTCAAAAAGCCCTTTGAGATCTCCAACCAAGTAATTAATTGTAGTGGTGATTGTAAATAAGGGCAAGCCTATGGAATTGTACTTGTTAACATCGAGAGTTCTTGAGAGAGAGAGTTTCATACTTAAATTCCTTGTTGTAGATTTGATAACTTGGTGTGTGGAATTTTCTTTCTTATGAGGAGGCATGTAAGCAAGTTGAGATAGGAAAATTGGTCATCTCCCAAAAAATAAGGAAAAAGGAGTATAATGTAGTTAAGGTCAAAGAGAAGTCATTTCTTGAGTATTAGTGATTGTTGCATGACTTCTCTTTGAAGTCTTTTGCACCCTTAAAAATTGCGTGTAATGTTGAGGGGTGTCATGAAAATAGTCTTGCCCATGTTTGAAGAGATATTTCTTGTAGTACTCATGTTGAAGTCATCATGATCATTTGGTTCATCTAATTTGGGTATAAAAGTACATTGTCTCATGGTAAAATATAGTTTTTCTTGAGGACAAACCAATATTTAAGTTGGGGCTGTTGATGAGTGGTGAATTTACCACTCATCGACATCTGAATAAACGCACACTACTACGCTCTAAAGGTTTGAATGGGACTATTTTAAGATTTAAATGCACTAATTCCCATGTTTTGCAGGTAAGAAAATTGTTGAGATAAAAAGAAGTAAAATGAGCTAAAAAAAGTGAAAAGAAAAGATAAGTGCAAAAGTTGGAAAATCATACAAGCTGGGCCTCAGGTATCATGATCGTAGGGAGGCCACCATAATTGCGGTAAGTCAATAAAGTCAAAAGGTCTCGATCACATGAAGAATGTTGTGATTATAGAGCCACAATCGCAACAAAGCTAGTGTGATCGCGGTATAGTGGGATTTCCAGCTAGAGGAAAAATTGTCATTGCACACCGCCGATCTAAATTCTCACAAAAAAGGCACAAACCGCTCATTTTCATCAGAATCATTCTACAACCCTACCTCTCATCCTTAGATTATAGTTTTTGTAATTTCTTGGAACTTGGAGCTAAATTTGTACTAATCTTGAGCTAAGGAGACATTAGAGTGACTTCTAAGTGGAGAATTGGATAATCCCCTTGAGAATTCATTGAAACTTAAAGTGTGGTTCGCATTCTCTTTATTTTTTATGAATCAATTTAATGGATATTTGTATTATTATTTTTTTATTATTATTATTATGGGTAGCTAGTTTTTCCTCATGGGTTATGTTAGAATAAGGTTCAATTGTGTGTAGGTTGTGATTCATATATGCATTTACTAATTTGTTGATGATGGGTTCTTCTATTGCTTGACTAAATTTGTTTAGGTTTTATGGTTTAAAGCCCCCAATACCCAAATGGGTTTGATGAGTGAAAATCCCAAACTCTTGAAAGCTCAAACCATTTTTGAAAGAGGGGTTTTGATGAACTTTTGGAACCTATATCATCCTTGAAAGAGGGAGGTGGGAACCAAGGAAATAGTAGACAATTATGGGCATAGTTTGCTAATTTTCACAATCTTAGACATAAGGGTGATTATGAGGTTGACTATACCTTGGGTATCATCCTAGAAATAGGGATACCCTATTGAGGTTTGGGTGGCTTTAATTTTCACACTCGTTAGGAACTCAAAAGGGCAAATGAGTGACATCTTTGAGCTTTTTTTGAAAAACTAGCATCAAGGATCTTTAACCTAGCCTACCACATCATTAACGATTAGAATTTGCACCAAATCATCACTTACCCATGCATAACTTACCCCTAGGATAGCATAATCCCAAGATCTATGCCTAATTAATTATACTCTAATTATTCTTAGTTTCCAATTAGTACTTTAGAAGCCTAAGAATAACTTTAACATTTGAAATGATTGAAAAACCCCCAAACCATTTTGTACCATAGGGTTTACCCTACCAAGCAACTTTAATTTTGAAATTAGTCAATCGTCCCTCATATTATTCCTAGTGGATTCAACCCCGACTTTTAGTTGGGTAAATATATTAACAATGACCTCCCTGCACTTAAATTGACGTGTAAGCTGAGTGTTATCACTATGATTCTTGGAAAGGATGATTTTTGGTAGTAGGGAGTGCTCTCAGTGTCAGCTGGCTAACCATTTGGGCTTAGTTTATGTTCTCACCATATTGGTTCTTCAAGAGTTTTCTACAACAGTAGAGAGATTTTCTATTGGTCTAGAGAGTGTCCCTAATACTAGATTGGTAGTTTTTTTTATGTCATTCAAATTAGCCTTGTGATGATTGTGAAACCATCAGTTAGAGATATTACGCGTAGAGCCTCAATTGATAATTCAGTTGATCGGTTCAAGTTCGGGCCCGTTTTGATTTTTGCTTCCTTATGTCCATTAAGCATGTGGTTGCAGATTTTACCATGATTAGTGTGCTTTTAATTCCCTGCGTATAATTTTTTCATTGTATGTATTGGGGTCATCGTACCCATTGATTATTATATGCCTTGATGAGTTCATATTGATTATTGTAAGCTTTAATAATGAATTCATGATTATATGACTACCTCTATGGCCTATTTAATTTAGTAGATAATGGGGTATATCTATATTTATATTTTCTCCCTATGGGTGTAGCTGTTGGGTTTGAGTCCTATTTATCTTGGCACATTGGCCTTATTGTGGGCCTTGAGTGGTACATGATAGATGTTCATTTTAGTACCTCCTATTTATTATATTGACGTTGATATTATTTTTACTATTGGTATCACTGCTTGAGGTTATATAACACCCTGAGTCTGTACCTCAGATGCTACACGGTACTTACGACCCTGAAGGACCACAAGCTAACCCATGACTGATATCTTCTATGATCACTAAATAATAATACTGAAATAAATATGAAAAATAGGCTGAAATACCTTAAGTTTCAAAATCTGTAAATACTGGTAAAAATATCAATTGATAATAGTAATCTGTAAAACTGAGAACTATCTGAAAGTATAGTCTAAAAAGCCTCTAAACTAAACTGTCTGAAAGTGGAGTTGATGAGACAATCCTCCAACTAACTCCATCTACTGAAATACTACATCTACTAAGAAACTGCAATAATAAAATATCCTCGATAGATGAGGACTCACTACTAACTCTGACACTGCTGGCTGAATCTGAATCTATCTATGTGCGGTCGGGAACCTACGCATCTAAACCTATGATATGAGACATCATAGGATAAGAAAAGAATATGCGTCAGTATGTGGAATGTACTGGTATGATAGGTGAGGTAAGGCTGAATGCAAGGGTTAAAATACATCAACAATAACTAATTGAATGATACAGAGTAACTGAACATGCGATTACATAGATAACTGATACTACTGTAAATACTGAGTATGCACCACTGTGCATATAAATAAATGTTGTGACTGGCTTTGTCTGAAGCTAAGTCCTGAGTTCTAATATTGAGTAATTGATATTTGAAGTTATTGATAATTGAGTTACTAATACTGGTTGACTGTATCTGATAGTCCTAATTCTGTAAAACTGAACTGAGTTCTATTTTAAAAATTGAGACTGAAACTGTGGGAGGTAATCATGTAACCGACATACCTATTTTTTGAATAGATTTAGGGTCCAACCTTAACCCCAACTGGAAGGGTGTCAGTACCGTGCCATGGGTAAAGACATTGAAGAGTTACCCTCATCTGGCAGGTACTCTAATGAGAATGGTGGAATCCTCAACTAGCAGGTTAAAACACCCCATCAACCCTCAACTGGCAGGTTAATATCTCAACCTACGCTGGCTATATGTTCTCGAATACAAGGATTTCTTCTAAGGATCACACCCTCTACTTGCAGGTGAGCTCCCATCCTTGGGTTCACTCGGTGCTGAATCCTACTCCAAACTGAAAGACACTGAACTGAGTATACTGAACTAGACTGGACTGATACTGAGTTTACTGAGTTTTCCTGAGTTCTGTAACTAACCGAGTTCTACTGAGTTCTGTAGTTGAGTGAATTCTACTGATCGTGACATGACTGATACTATTCTGTTACTAACACTGGATCTAGGTAACCAACTAGATTATCGGATATTAAATACCATAGGACTCTATAGCATCAAAGTAAATTATGTCACAATCTTGAAAACATAATAATGGCTACTTGACCACGATTCACTCCTTGAGACAATTTAGCAAACACTTGTAATCCATTTAATTATACATGAATGGGGAATACATAATATCATGTTATAATGGCACAATTTCATCCACATAGGCATTTTATCAAACACATGGGGATCATGCTTAGGTTATACAGTAATCAACACATATATCTATCATGGCCAAATCAATCAACTTTCAAATTGATGGGTTTATCATGATGTAATACCCCGTACCTTTTCTAGATAAAATCCATCCCTAGAATGTTAAGGGATAGCTTCCAAGATGAATATTAATTATTTTGTGTGGAATTCTTTAGATTTAAAATTTCCATTGCGTAGAAAATTGAATTATCTTTTCAACAATATAAGATTCGCCTAAATTTGATAACTGGGTAAGAAGTTATGGCTATTTTAAGTTCCAATCGTAAAACACCATCATTTTAGTAACTAGCGCGTCGCGGAGTAGATGTAAATGATGATTGTCAATTTTTAGTGGACCTCTGCAATATTGGTGCATTGTGGGGAGGGACAATTTCCCATTTTTCAATTTCCAGAGGCCCAGTGCGATAATGGCGCATCGGGCCATGTGCCAAAATGGCATTCCAAAGGGGCACCGTGATGGCTCCGCATCACGGAGTCTGCCCAGTTCCCATTTGTTGATTTCCAGTGAGCCACCGCGATAGTGGCGCATCGCGGTGGCCACCCAATTCGCAAAATGTTGCATTTTTCAGTTTTGTTTGGGAGTTTAAAGGGGTATTTTTGTCATTCTCTAGACCCTATTCCATCTTAAACATTGAATTAAACCCTTCCAAAGCACTTTACATTAAATTTTCATCAAATTTCTCTCAAATAAAATCCTAGCTCATCAAGCTTTCTCCCCAAGCAACTCAAATTCCTCCATTAATATTCCAAGGAAACTCAAGATTTGGAATCCCCAAGTCAAGAACTCCAAGAATTCATCTCCAAAGCATCAATAGAGATCCAAGATTCAAGTATTAAAAACTAGATGATCAATTAAGGTAAGTGGGGTTTAAACAAGGATAATTATTTTATCCTTGTGCCCAAAACTTAGTTTTAATTACAAACTTTCAGAATTATATATAAGATTTTCCATGAATTTCAAGTTAGGGTTTATACCCATTATCATTATTAGCAAGATTATGAGATTTTCCATGATTTAGAAGTTGAATTACATGATTATGTTTATGCTTCCATGTATATTGCTGAAATTTTCAGATTTTTAGTTGATTTATCAATAATCATATTATCAACCATGAACATTTTGATGATTTAACCTAAGATTGATGCATGGGTTATTTATCCCAAGATTGAATATGGTTACTTCAAGAAAGATGATGCTTTAAGCATCTTGTGAACATATTATTTTCATATTTTCAGAAAAGCTTTGATCTTTGATTATCAGTTTAGCTATGGAATCCACTTTACAGAATTTAGATCAGCTTTATTTATAGATTTAAAAAGATAAATGCAAATTTAGGTTTAGATAAACCCTTATGCTAGTTTTAAAAGTAGATTTCCAATAGAATGAGCATAGCAAATAATAAGGCAGTAGTATTTAGCACCGAGCGGGAAGTGTGAGTTTAGTGCATCTTACTTCCACAGAACTACGGAGCCAACGTAGATATATATTATCGAATTATTCCCACTTAAATATGGATGATAGTTACAGATGTGATCACTTAGCTCAGGTTATACTCCTTGGCAAGAGTATGACACCTCTCCCCAATGTGAGTTTTTTTCCTTAGGAAGACGAGACGTTGGACTCCATGTTAGCTCACAAGGTTTATGTCGGTTAAGAGAACCTCCCTTCAGATAAACTAATTTCCTTAAATCCCTAAGATAAAGTATTTTCCAGATTTTAGAAACTATGTGTAAAGGCTCACATTCTTATTTAGACATTATTTTACTTAAGATTTCAGTTACAGGATTACAACTTTTAGTTCCCAGACATAAAAGGTGAGCTTTTTTTCACTTAGCCTATATGGTTTGAGAATAAGACCAGAACATAGATTTCAAAACTAAGTGTAATGGATCACAAGATTTAGATTACATGTTTTATTATTAATGGATTGACTTTCAGTTTTCAGATTACTCGAGCTTACGTGAGTTATTTATATTTAGCATGCATGATGTTTTCTATAAATTATGATGATATTGTTTACTTATTGCATGCACCCCATATACTCAATACATCTTCAAAGTACTGATCCACATATATGTCTATGTGCTACATTGTCTCATAATGTAGGTTCAAATTATCAGTCTCAGCAGTGAGAGTAATTTTTGAGCATCTTATCTACATTCCTACAGTTGGTGAGTCCTCTTAGTTCGGGGACTTAGATATTCAGATTTCCAGTTGCTAGTAAATATTTTTATTATTCTCTTTAGATAGTCTGAGTCAGTTGGGGCCTTTTCCAATGATTCCGTAGATTCAATTAGTAGAGCCTTGTCGGACTACTAAATTCTGTCTTAGATTTCAGATGTCGTATTTAGATCGTTCAGTATTTTTTTTATCAGATTGATGTGATCATTATTTTATGATATACTTAGACTTTTAAGATGGTTTCCCATATTTGTCAGTATCATATTTTCATTTTTCCCTATTTTGATATTCAGAGTTAGTAGAAGGCAGGAAAGGTTAGCTCAGGACTACTTGTAGTTCAGAGCACCGAGTTTTATCCCGGAAGGTATATTTCGGGGCGTTACATATGAAGATCATGTAATTCAACACATATAATGATTAATTTCATGAAAAATTGTAATTCAATCATGGACTGAGACCCAACAATAACATGAACATGAATTCAATTCAATTTCAAGCATGTAATTCATAATCAACAATCTTTTTGTCTTAAAATAGGTTCGTGGACTATATGGGTGAAAGAAACCTATAGATGAACACCTAACATACTTGAATTGATAATTTCTTAGATTTGTTGGTGACTTTGTTGAGTTTCATTCTTGATTTCTTCAGAGCTAAGGTTTGATAATTGAGAGAGAATGATTTAATTTGGGGGAAAATTGAGTGAATAATGGTATATGTAGGTTAATTAGGGGTAATTTACATATTAAAGGATGACTTGAGTCATGGAAAAGTACCCAATTACCCGTGGGAATGAGTTAAAAATCTTCACTGGAAAAACCCATTTTGGGCACCTAGTGCGCCGTGCCACTATCGCATCGAGCCACTGGAAATTGACAATTAGGAATATGGCTGGTGGGTCAACGCGGTGGAATCACGTTGCAATGCTGTATACGACCTGGAAGTTCACCGTGACTCGGTAGGATCAAGTTGGAACACTAGAAAAAGGACAATTCTAAATTGAGGACATGGCGCGACACACCAATATCACAGAGCAACACTGGAAATTGACCATTTCCATTTGGATGGCCTCTGCGACGCGTTGATGGACAAATTGGTACACTGTTATACTAATTTGTCTATAACTCTTCGGCCCGGGTATTTGATTTGGGCAAACTTTATATCGTTGGAAAGCTAACTGAATTTCCTACACATTGGCATACTCTAAACTGAAAAATACATAGTACTTCAAAAAATTTATATTAATAACTTATGGACTGAGAGTTAATTTAAGATAGGGAAATACCAGGTATTACAATATCTCTCCCTTGGGAATATTTTCCCTCGAATGAAAATGATTAATCTTAGAAACACTTATAGACTGAGTTTACACACTGAACATGCACACTAAAGCATGGCTACATGACTGAACTAATGACAAACTGAGTTATCATACTGAACATGCATATCTGATGCATGGAGTACTTGACTGAAGTTAATGATAAGCTGAATTTTCATACTGAACACGTATATCTAATGCATGAGTACATAATTGAACTAATTCATCAATGCATGACTAAAAATGTAACGGTAACGAATACCACGATTATAGCTGTAATTGAACATGGAACTGAGTAGAGCTAAGAAAGATTGTTACCTTAAGTTGAATCTGAGTTTACGGAGAAGAGGTGAGGATACTTGGTCGGCATATATGCTTCTACTTCCCAAGTAGCTCTCTCAAAAGACTAATTTGCCAAAGAACTTTGACCAAGGTAACTTTTTTGTTCTTCTGTCTACGAATATGATGATCGAGAATTTAGACTGGAACTTCTTCGAAAGAGAGATCATTCTAAATATCTATGCCCTATAAGAGAACTATGACTGCTGGGTCACCAATGTATTTCTTTAGAAAGGAGATATAGAATACTGGTTGTACTAAAGCTAGACCTTAAGGCAACTCAAGCTCATAAGCTACCTTTCCAAAACGATTGAGAATTTAATAGGGACCTACATATCGGGGACTGAGTTTTTCCTTCTTTCTGAACCGCTTTACTCCCTTCATGGAAGTGATTTTCAAGAACATAAAATCACCGATCTGAAACTCGAGATCTTTTCTCCTCATATTTGCATATGATTTCTGTCATCTCTGGGTAGCCCTAAGCCTTTCTCTGATCAGCTGAACCTTCTCTAAGGCATCAAACACTAAGTCAGGCCCTACTACTATAGCCTCACCTACATCAAACCAACAAATTGGAGATCTACATCTCCTACCGTAGAGAGCCTCAAATGGAGCTATCTGAATACTGGAGTGATAACTATTATTATATCTGAATTCGATCAAAGCTAAGTGGCTATCCTAACTACCCTTAAAATTGACAACACAGTCTCTTAGCATATCTTCTAGAGTCTGAATGGTCCTTTCTGCTTGACCATTTATTAGAGGGTGGAAGGCTGTACTGAGGTGAACTTAGGTACCAAGACCCTTTTGGAATTCTTTCCAGAAATCAGAGGTAAACTAGGTACCTCTATCAAAGATGATGGATAATGGGACTCCGTGTAACTTGACCAACTCTCTAATATAGAGTTTAGCATAGTCCTCAGCTGAATAGAAAGTACGAATTGACAAGAAGTGTGCTGATTTGGTCATCCTATCTATGATAACCAAAATAGAATCATGCTAATGATGAGTATGAGTCAAAACCTCACAAAGTCCATGTTCACTTCTTCCCATTTCCATGTGGGAATACTGAACTCCTGCATAGACCAACTAGGCTTCTGGTGCTCAATCTTAACCTATTGACACTAGAGCACTTAGCTACAAACTCCACAATATCTCTCTTCAGCCCACTCAACTAATAGATCTCCTACAAATCATGGTACATCTTAGTGGCTTCGAGATGAATAGAGTATCACGCACTATGCACTTCTGCAAGAATTCGTTGCCTCAAGTCATCTACACCTGGCATACATAAACGACTCTATCAAAGCAACACACTATCTCCCCCCTTGGGAGAAAACCTCTATTTTATGATCTCTGATTGACTTTTTCAACTTAACAAGATTGGGATCTCTATCCTAATTTTCCTTTACTTTGGAAACTTGAGATGATTCTGAAATATTCTACACCCATACACTACCCTCTACTGAATCGACTAAGCGGATACCTAGTCGGGAAAGATGATGAACTTTCTAAACTAACTTCTTCTTATCATTCTTAACACAAGAAACTTGTCTAACTGAGTAAACTTGAGGGAATACTATTTCATACTCATACTACCCTGTATGAGATTGATGAACTTTAACACCTTGGCTTCTCTCATCTCAAAGGGAAAGAATATATCTAGGAAAGCAGTAGCAAACTTTTTACACTCTATGGTCTCTGCATTTGTGCCCCTATCTACCTTTAACTACTTAAACCACATATAAGCTACATCTTGTAGATGATAGGAAGCTAACTCAACACTCTCACTGGAAGTCACTCCCATAATATCTATGACTTTTTGAACCTGATCAAGGAACTTCTATGGATCCTCTTCTGACTTAGTTCCTGAGAATAGGGGAGGATTCATTGGAGTAAAGTCACAAATCCTAGCTGTAGCAGTATTGGTCACTGGGTTGGCCTTAACAACAGCTGCCCATTCATTTTGAGCTGCTATAGAATTGGCTAAAGTAGTGAACATAACTCTGAATTTTGAATGAGAGACATTCTAGTCCGGGGGATCTACCTGAATAGGCTGAGATGCTGACTGATTCTTGGTTTTACTTTTGTTAGTCTTTTTGGGAGGCATGTTCTGTTAATGAAAGGAAGAAATAGATTAGACACAGAGTTTAACTGGAGATCATGCTCACTTGCACGACATGAATAATGAAAGAAGGGAGACTTTTCCTAAAACATATCATAGCTTCCTATCCATAAGTGTGGTGCACTATACACCCATGCATAAGACTCTACTTGATGTAACTTTCAGACTCTCTAGGACTCCGTTAAACCTTAGGCTCTGATACCAAGTTTGTAATGCCCCGAGTCTGTACTAACCCAAAGAATAGCAAGCTAACCCATGGATGATATCTAACCCACGGTTCTTACAACCCCAAAGGATAGCAAGCTAACCCATGGATGATATCTGCCGTGAGCACTGAATAATAATTCTGAAATAAATACAGAAAATAGGCTGAAATGCCTTAAGGTTCAAAATCAGTAAAACTGAGCACTGTCTAAAAGTCTAGTCTGAAAAGCCTCTAAATTGAATTGTCTGAAAGTGGAGTTGATTGGACAATCCCTCAACTAACTACATTTACTGAAATACTGCATCTACTGAGAAACTGCAATAATAAAATATCCTTGATAGATGAGGACTCACTACTAACTCTGACACTGATGGCTGAATATGAATCTGTCTATGCATCGTTGGGAACCTGAGTGTCCGAACCTATGATATGAGACATCATAGTGCAAGGAAAGAGTATACGTTAATACTTAGAATATACTGGTATTCTAGATGAGGTAAGGCTGAATATAAGGGTTCATATGTATGAACAATAACTGACTGAATGATATAGAGTAACTGAAAATGAGAGTACATGGATAACTGATACTATTGTAAATACTGAGTATGCACCACTGTGGATATAAATAAATACTGTGAATGAGCTTATCTGAAGTTATGTCCTGAGTTCTAATACTGAGTAACTGATATCTGAAGTTACTAATAACTGAGTTACTAATACTCGTTGACTATATCTAACAGTACTTATTATGTAGAACTGAACTGAGTTCTATTTTGAAGATTGAGACTGAAACTGTGATAGGTAATCATCTAACCAACATACCCCTTTTCTGAATAGATTTGGAGTCCAACCTGTAATCTCTGCTAGAAGGGTGTCAGTACTGTGCCACAGGTAAAGACACTAAAGAGTTACCCTCATCTTGTAGGTACTATAATGAGAATGGTGGAACCCTCAACTGGCAAGTTAAAACACCTCGTGAACCCTCAACTGGCATGTTAATGTCTCAACCTACGCTGGCTACATAGTTCTAGAATACAAGGATTGATTCTAAGGATTACACCCTCTAGTGGCAGGTGAGCCCCCATCCTTGTGTTTACTCGGTGCTAAATCCTACTCATAACTAAAAAACACTGAACTGAGTATACTGAACTAGACTGAACGGATACTGATTTTACTGAGTATTCCTGAGTTTTGTAACTGACTAAGTTTTACTGAGTTATGTAGCTGACTAAATTCTATTGATCATGACATGACTGATACTATTTTGTAACTAACACTGGCTCTAGGTAAATAGATAGATTGTCAGGTATTAAATATCCCTAGGACTTGATAGCATCAAAGAAAATCATGGCACAATCTTGAAAACATAATAATGGCTACTTGACCACGATCCACTCATTGAGGCATTTTAGCAAACACTTTTAATGCATTTATTTATACATGAATGGGGAATGCATGCTATCATGTTATAATAGAAATATTTCATCCACATAGGCATTTTATCAAATACATGGGGAGCATGCTTAGGTTATACAATAATCAACACATATAACTATCATGGCTACATTAATCAACTTACAAATTGAAGGGTTTAATAAGAAGATCATGTAATTCAACACATATAATGATTAATTTCATGAAAACTTGTAATTCAACCATGGAATGAGACCAAACAATAACATGAATATGAATTCAATTCGATTTCAAGCATGTAATTGATAATCAACAATCTTGTAGTCTAAAAACAGATTTGTGGACTCTATGGGTGAAAGGAACCCATAGATGAACACCTAACATACCTGAATTGATAATTTATTGGAATTCTTGGTAAGTTTCTTAAGCTTCATTCTTGATTTGTTGAGAGCTAGGGTTTTCTAATTTAGAAAAAATGATTTAATTTGGGGGAAAATTGAGTGAATAATGGTACATTTAGGTTAATTAGAGGTAATTTACGTGTTAAAGGATGGCTTGGGTCATGGATAAGTACCCAATTACCCCTGGTAATAATTTAAAAATCATCATTGGAAAAACTCAATTTGGGCACCTGACGTGATGCACCACTATCACGTCAAGCCACTTGAAATTGACAATTAGAAATGTGGCTGGTGGCGTAACGCGGTGGAATCATGTTGCAATGCTGGATGTGACTTGAAAGTTCACCGCGATGCGGTGGGATCTCATCGGAACATCGGAAAAAGGATAATTATGAATTTAAGACATGGAACGACGTGCCAATATCACAGAGCAACACTAAAATTTGACCATTGCCATTTGGCTGGCCTCCGTGACGCGCTAATGGCCAAATTAGCACACTGACATACTAAATTGGCTATAACTCCTCATCCGGGTATCGGATTTGGGCAAACTTTATATAGTTGGAAATCTAACTAAATATTCTATGTATTGGAATGATATAAACTAAAAAATACTGAGTATTTCAAAATTTTTATATTGGATAACTCATGGACTGAGAGTTAATTTAAGCTAGGGAAATATGGGGTATTACAGGTTATTGATACTATTTGATATTATTACTTGATGTAAGTGATCCTTACTAGGTAACTATATAGACTAGTGTTATGTAGTTATGATTTCATTTCTTTGTGATTCTTATTCAATGGCTTGAGTAGATATAACTCGATTTGATTATTTCTTTCCTATAGTGAGATGAGGTTGATTAATTCCCCTCTTGGTTAGCTATGTTTGATTGATTTAGGAATGTATAATGATATCGAAGGTAATTTTATCTTTCATTGTTTTGTATGATTTTAGAGTTGGCAATTTAGCTATATTGCCCAATCTTGAGTCGGAGATGCTTAGACTTTCCCCTGGGTTGTGAAGGTTTTTACTTTGGATATTCCTTCTATATAGCATGTTTGTGAGCTTGACCAATTTTGGGTCGTTCTTTGCTAGTGGCTATTTTATCGTCTAAAAGTGGTTTTGATATTGATATCGAGATGTCCTGGATTCATCCCTTAGATTTGTTAGGTTTGTCTCCTAGTGATGGCTTTTCATTGTTATTAGTGTGGAGATAGGATGCTCCATTCTCTTCTTGATGTGATTCTTTTCTTCTATGGAGTTAAAGAGATAAAGGTAGGTGGCCTCTCCTGTGATTACTTCTTAAGTTGGCGAATTGGAATTTTCGTTATCTTGAGTTATTTGATTTTCTTGTGGTAGTACTTACATTGACCTTGGTTTAAAGATTGGTATTTTTCTTCTTCGATAATGTGATTCATGGATGGATCGAGTGATAACTAGCCTACTTAGGTGGATTTAGAAAATCCCCATTTAAGAGTTTTTTTTGGACTAATGAGGCTTGGTGTAGTGTTTTTATTCAATGATATGTGCCTATGGCTATTCTTTGTTGAAATAAAGTGTTGGATTGATTAGTTTTTAACTTAAGTTGCATTTCTCCAAGTTGCTAGAGTTTTTGTCATTACTAGAGTGGTTTGTAGCCTTTATGAGACTTGAGTATGCTTTGATAGTTCATGCCTTTGAATAAATATAGGGTGAATCTCCTGAGTTTTTAGTTGGTGATTTATTCTCTATCATAATTTTGTTCTTTATCTATGTTTTAATTTCTTCTTAGTATAATCTTGTATAGATATGACAGATTCTGAAAGTATGGTCGATGTGAGTATTTGACCTTAGATTGGATTTCTTAGATCAATTTTTGATTTGGCACCCTAGAACGGTGATTTAGAAGTTATGATGGATTTTGAGTATTAATTTGTACCCATATTTAGGTTTGGTTTAGGCAGTTGAGAATGAGCAGTTCACTCTTTATGTTGAGATTTCATTTTAGAGATGTAAGGGTGAGTGTAACTTTTATTTTAGATTTTTCTTAATTTGGATTTCATTTATTGGCTACTTGAGCCTACACTGTGGTTGCCTATTTGGTATTCTCAATTTTTGATGGATTATAGTTGATTTGTGTTCAAATTATTGCCCATAGAGATAGTATTAATTCTTTTAGTTTTTTTACCACCAGTCAGTAGTCTTCATTGGAAATTATAGATAATATACTTAGTGGGAATAATATACTTGAGTTAGATTTAGTGTGGTTTCATTCTAGGTTGATGGGACATCCTAGAGAAGATCATTCAGTGATGAGTAGTCATGCCTTGATCTTCTCGATTCCAATTTAGATTACCATCCAGCTTGGGTAGCATTGGCAGAGATAGTATTCCTTTATAATCTCTATTTGTGTGCTTAGGTAGTACCTTATGGGCTTATTCTCATATTTTTGATATGGACTATCAGGGGATCAACTTTAGTTCTTTGAGTTCTCTATGGTGAGACTGCGCGGATAGGACTCAGGTGATTTTACTCCTTCTTTTGAAGTACATAGGAAGTTTGTAATCATAAAGGAAGATTATAGTTGGATTTGGAGTCGATTGTATAACTCATGCCTTGACTTAATTTTTCCTTGGATAAGCTATAGATTGATTTATATGGATATCAAGATGGTATTAGTTTGTTGTAATTTATATTTGAATGCATCAACTTTTTTTGGTTCAATTAGGGGCATGTTGGTGGTTGAAGTTGAGTTTTGGCTGTTTGGAAGTGAAGTAAGAGAGCTAGTTGAAAAAGGGATACCTGTGGCAAGATCCCTCAAAAATGTTCTTTCTTTATTGAGGTTATCTAGTAAGCTAAGCTTGGAGAATGTAGGCCCAGTACCTTATTCTTTCAAGCTTTTGAGGTTTTTCTATCTGTTTACATTGAGGATAAAAGTCCTTTTAGTAGTGGATATTATAATCACCCTTCAGGTAATTTTTCATATTTTTTTCTTATTTTCACCATTAGGTCTTTCATATCGATATCCCAAGTCATTTATGACTTTCTGGGTCTAACAATTTGGTTATTGGGCAGTTCGTTCATTTTTTAGAGCCAATTCACAGTTTAGAAGTCTTCGCTAGTTCCAAATGGACACAAGGAAAAAAATTTAGTAAAACAATCTCAGATGCAAATTTTGATTCTGCCAGCAGCTCCGAAATATTGATTTTAGTTTGGTTAAAACTTTGGTTCAGGTACCAATGCACCCGAGCTCATTTAAACCTATTGGTCAAAAAAGTTGGAAAATTGGAAGTTTGGGTGTCGTACCCTCATTTGGTTGAAACAACCTAGGATGGAAAATATGAGTTTGCCAATGCATCTGTAAAGCATAATTTAGAATGGTTACATAGTTCCTTTATGTAAGTCGAATTTCGAATGAATCGTGAGGCATTATTGGAAAATTGGAAATATTTTGAAGTTTACTGGTACTGATGCTTGTGCGATCACACAAAATCAACCATGATTGCCCTATTGTAATTCAAAGAAGGCTACGACAATCACCCAATTGATATTGCAAACACTGGACTGTGATAGCAATACCTCTGCACCTGGTAGGGGGTATAAAAGGACTCTATAAGCCATGTTTTGGCTTATTTACACTCATACTTGGGATCCAAGAACCCTCAAATGAGTGTGCTAACTCTAAATTGAGTCTTTTTAGTGACTTGGGAGCTTGATTAATGACAATTATCATGAATATCTTCGGATTAAAGGTAAGATTTTCATCCCTTTCTTGGTGAAATTCTTGGTTCTTGACTCCAAACCACTTATAGATTATGGGTTTGATTTTAGACCCAAATTATCTTGGTTTTCACTTATTTCTTGAAGGTTATGATTCCCTCATCATGTATGCGCATTTGGTTGACCTCAAAAATATAATTTTTGTAAGTGGACCCACTTGGGGTTTTTGGTGTGTATTTTAGACTCGAAGAACAATGGTGCAATATCGATATCATTATTCTCATATTGATGAGTAGATTATGATTTGGATAGCATGATGACATTTTTGGATTGTGAAGTGAAGAAACTCATTTGGTGAATGATATAAGGATTTGCGGTTCTATTTTGGAGTAGGATTCTGTCAACTCATCTTTATAAGATGATGTAGTTATATATTTCTGTGTGAATGTAAATATTATGTTTGAATATGGGTAGAATCACTTAGAATTGAATATTGATGTTATGGGATTATATTAGCGTTTTGACCCATAAGTTTAAATGCTTGATTCCCTTTTCGAATCCTATTGCCTTCTCGGTAAATTGAACTAATTCATAGCATGGATATGATATAAATGCTAGGTTTCGATTGTGGTTTAAGCATTGGAAGTATGGTTAGTATATTTAACCTTATTTGAGCTATTGTTGTGATCTTGAAACCTTTATTTAGGTGGATTTGACAACTTAAATACCTATGATTCTAGTTGAAATTCCTATCTTAGGATTGGTTATGGCTTACTTGACATCTAGAAGTTGAACTAGATACCTTAACCTTGAATTGGGTATAAATTCCGTAAACATGGAAATTAAGGATTAGATGTGGCTTCTTCAAACCCACCTTAGGCTAAAGACTTGTGTTAGCCTTGTGGACTTAGTAGCGGATGCTAGGAATAGTTGAGACTATTGAGCCTTTAAGATAAGGGTACGTTTTAACTTGGTAGTTATGATGACTTTCCCCGGATTATGACTAATTGCTCGTATCTATGCTATGACATTTCGAACATGATTTATAGTATGGTGCATTGCCATGATTTATGATATAGGCATAGACATAGTTATTATATATGGCCTAGAGATGCAATATTCCTTATAGATAAGATATATGCTTTGTAGATGCAAGATGCCTCATAGATGTGAGATGCCTCCAAGATAGGAGATGCTTATTGCTATATTATGCCTCCTACATATGAGATGATTATATATAGGCCATATGACTTATGGAGATGTTATGTCTCATAAATATTCTATGGCTTATAAATATGAGATGAAGAATAAATAAGATTTTTTATATGGGTTTCGAATACTTATGTGGGCCAAAGTGTAATACCCCACATTTTTTGTGCTAGTCTTTGAACCGTCATTCCTACGTGTATAAGCTATAATCCAAGTGATTCACATGTGAATATAAGTTTCGTGATATTTATCTTAGCGTGTGAAGTTCTCTAGATGTTAGAAATGTTCATAGGAATCACTTAGAGCCAAGTTGAGCTAAGATCATTTGATTCATCCAAAATTTGATATTCGATTCCACAAGGGTCTACTTTAAACGTGTATAACTTTTGATACATGTGGAATTTTTCAGATCAAGACCTCCAAATCATATGTAATTGAATTAACTTTCCAATGATACCAATTTCGCTAAAATCCGAAACCCGAGCGAAAAGTTACAACCATTTTTGTGAGAGGCAGTAAGCCGAGGCGATAATCCCGCGACGCGTGCTCCATCACCCGCACCTATTTCCCAGGTTCTTTTTTCGTATTTTAAGGGCAAAAGGGTTCTTTGCTTCACCCTAACTTTTCCATAACAGATAATTAAAGTCCTAAAAGCATTATTTACATCATTATTCATCATTTTCTCTCCAAAGAAAGCCCTATCCCCCTCAAGAACACCAAGAAATCCATCAAATCCTCTTCAAGAAAAATCAAGATTTCAAGTTTCCAAATTCAAGAAAGCTTTTAAGATTTTGTTTCTTCTTCAATATTAAAGCTTTAAGATATGTGGGAGTTCATCCATGGGTCCTCTTTCACCCATGGAGCCCAAAAAAAACCCTTTTCTTTAAATTTAAAAATGAACTTTTATCATTATGATATATTATATGCTCAAGAAAATTGAATTTCATGTTTCCATAGTGATTTAAATTAAATTCAGCCCATGCAAGATTTGATTTCCTCATGCTATGGATTTTGTTTCGCATGTCATAGCTCAAGTAAATTTCATGTTGTTGAATTGAGTGCTCATGTTTAGAATATCCCCATGCTTTAGTTAAGTAAATTCCATGATAAATCCTAAATTCATGATGTTTAGCAATATTCTCATATTTTAAATTCATGCCTTCCACATGTTTGATGAAATTCCCATATCATGTTAGGTCAATTTCAAGATGAATTCCCAAGTTATTAATTTTATCATGTAACTCTATTTTCCCATCATGTTTAAGACATTCTTACGTTTAAGCTATTAACTTTACATATTTTGATGAAACACCTATGTCCTATTTCAAGAGAATTACATGTGAATTCCCCAATTCATAATTTTAGTTATGAAATCATGATATGCTCCCATGATTAAGATATTCCCATGTCCAAGTCCATGTTCCCCATGTGTTTGGAAAATTTCCCCATGTTAAAGTCTTAATCTCCACATGCTTGATAGAATGCCCATGAGAATTGAATAGGGTAATCATGACATGTTACCATTGTTCTCATTCATATACAAGTCCATAACCTCTAAGTGTTTGATAAATGTCACAATGAATGAATTGTGAATAATTGACTATGGCTATGCTTTCAAGAATTGCTAGGTTTTTTCATTTATGCTATCGAGTCCTAGGGGTATTAAATACCCAAAAATCTAGCTGTTTACCTAGAGCTACAGTAGCTATAGAATAGTCTCAGTGGTGTCAGAAATAGTAGTACTCAGTCAGTTACAAAACTCAGTAGAACTTAGTATCAGTCTAATTCAGTTTAATTAATAATCAGTGTCATTCAGTTGGGAGTAGGATTCAGCACCGAGTGAACCCAAGGATGGGGGATCACCTGCCAATAGAGGGTTTGATTCTTAGAAGCAGTCTTTGTATTCCAGAACTACGTAGCCAGCGTAGTTTGAGATATCAACCTACTAGTAGAGGGTTGATAAGGTGTGTGCCTGCCAGTTGAGGGTAATACCATTCTCATTAGGGAACCTGCCAGTAGAGGGTGACCCTTAGTCCTTTGGTATGATATTTCAGTGGATCCACATAGCCAACATTAGTACCCATGGCATGGTACTAGCACCGTTCTAACTGGGGTTACAAGATGGACCCAATTTGCTCAGATTGGGGCATATCAGTTAGATGATACCTACCATAATTTTAGTTTCACCCTTAGTATTGAACTCAGTTCAGTTTTACAAAATTAGGACTATCAAAAATAGTTACCTAATTATCAGTAATTCAGTTATCAATAGTCTTATATATCAGTTACTCAGTTATCAGTACTTAGTACTTAACTTCAGTAAAATCTCAGTTACAGTCTCAGTTACAGTCCCAGTTCAGTATTTAGTTCAGAACTCAATTCATTTTCAAGTTTGCTTGACAATAATGTATAGTTATAAGCTATTTATTTATCAGTATTTTAATACCTCAGTTTATAGACTATTTCAAAATCATGTTATACTCTTGGTCTTACATTCTCAGATAATACAATTTCCACAAATTCATGCTCAATTATCTCTTGTTACTCAGTAAGTCCCTTCCGCATATATATAATAATCAACAGTTTTAGTCCTATTATTCATTATGTGCAGTTCAGGCTTACATGACCAGTATTCAGCTATAAGTCATTTAGTAAATTAGATAAGTTAGTATGTTTATGCATTTATGCTCAGTGTGATTGTATGTTCAGATCCTCAATTTATGTCAGTCTCCATCACGTAGTTAAAGACTCAGTTTTCATGTAGTATCCATGTTCTACCATATCCAAGCTTCAATTCTACTTATATCATTAAAGTAAAGTTTACAAAAACTAAGTGTAGAGATTTACCATTTTATCAGAGAATGTTTGTCACTCATGCTTTAAGATATTTTATTTTTTAGATTATTTCAGCCTATTGGCGAGTCTACTTATACTTAGAATGTATGTTTTATGATTATGTATGAAATCAATTTTAATTATTGCATTCACCCCTGCATACTCAGTACATTCCAGAAGTGTTGATCCATATATACGTCTGTGTGGCTACATTGTTTCATAATGTAGGTACCAGTTGTAGCCCGCATGTCATGATTAGACAGTTTTTAGATTTCAGCCAGCAGGTGATGAGTTCTCCTTCTTTAGGAACTCCAGACAATTTTAGTTCATGTACAGTTTATTTACATTCATATGTACTGATTAGTGGTAGTTAGATGTATGTCCCATCTATCTTTAGTCAGTATAGTAGAGGCTTCATAGATGTCAGTCAGAGTTAGTCATGTAATTTTCAATTTCATCCTTCGGATTTATCAGATTGTAAACCTTTAATAGTATTGTATTTATTTTAGATTTTCAGTATGATTATATTTCCGCACAGTAGAATAGATATTTATTATGTTATAATTTAATTTCTTAATAGTATGCCAGTTCATGGGTTAGCTCGGGACCATTTGTGGTTCCTAGCACCGTGTAACGACTAGGGGGTAGTCTCGGGTTGTTACATAAAGCCCATGATTATGATTCTATAAAAATTCTAGACACATTATTGGGCCAAAGACCGTGTTATGATATCGATTAGACATTCGGGAAGTGTTTATCCTTGTAAGATATGCTGTTATAGTTTATTATATATATTTATATACACAACTCTCTGGTATGGGATGGAGAATGATGCGGTATGATGCTTATGATTCCGCTATTTCAAAACTGGTGATGGCATGCATAAATTCGGTACATTCATGATCAGTATATCGATAAATAATGTGATTTTAGTTATAATATGATCTTACCACTATATTTTCTAATTAAGGGTTAAATCCCACTTTTCACCTTAAAACAAATTTCTTGACAATAATAATTACCTGGCTTAATTTAATGGATATTATATAAATAAAAGGGATTAATAATGATGCTTTAAATATTTGACCAAGTCAAATTTTAGTTTATGATTTCACCCTACTATTTATTTCGGTCATGAGGTATTACGACCCTTTTTACAACTTTATGATGATTTAGCCCCGAGGATCTCTTTGGGCAATGGAATTAAACATTTACACTCTCCTTAGCCATGACTTGGTTCCGTGCACCTATCATATATATATATACGTTTATTGATGATTTTGATGATGTTGATGATATTAAGGTTATTGATTATATATTTACTTGTTCGAGTCCGACTATTGATTATATATTTATCGGTTCAAATCTAGTTATTTGTTATATATTTATTGGTTTGAGTATGACTATTGATTATATTTTTACCGGTTCTAGTCCAACAATTGATTATAATTACTGTCTTAAGTCTGGCTTTTTATATACTTACCGATTTGAGTCTGGATATATATTTTGTTGATATATGGACTGACTATTGTATTGTGGATTCTGTTGCATTAATTCTTGCATGCGCATCTATCACTAGTATGTGCCTACATCTATCAGCTCGTATGGGAGCGTTGCATAGATAAGGGTGACGATTATGAGTTGTGGTATGTTGTATGTTGATTGAAACTTTTGATCCTGGGGGAGTGGTGGTACATGATAGGCACAGTTAGGTATTTGGTTGTCCAGAAAAGCCGATTACTCGATCTATTATTGATATTGTTATTATCATTGTTATAATCATTATTATGGCTAGTTTATGATAGATTGCTCATTGATTCAGTATTTAGACTTGAGGTATGATTTTGACCTAATTTATTTTATGATTATATTACTATGCATGACCATCTAATGACTTGATATATGGATTAGAACCCTGAGTATTCTAGCAGTAGCTCTTGGTATTATTAAGGGGTCTTAAATAGCTAGTTTGATGGTTTAGGTGATACTTTGAGTAGACCTTTGTTATATAATTATATATATGCATTCTTATCAAAATATATCTATGGTATTATCGTTTATCCTTTTTTTCTTTCATTTACCTAGATATATACACATTTTTTGTCCTTGTATACTTATGTCTATCTTCTTTCTGCTCTTTCTTGTATATTGGTCAGTGACATATGGTATAGTGTTGAGATTCCTAAATATGGTTGAAATAGGGTAGTGCATTCTTACTACTTCCTTAGGCTTAAAATGTTAGTCTCTTGGATGTGAATAAGATAGTTTATCCTTATTATCTCATTGAATGTCTTATTTTTTAGTTGGATATTTGGGTGTAGTTTTTCATTTTGTTTATATGTTGTATATATCTGTTTTATCTATAAAGCTCAGTTGGCATTTGCCTACTGAGTACTATGTGTTTTCTACTCATACAATATTTCTATCACCTACAGATCATCGTATAGGTTATCTCTGTTGATGTGTACGTAGTGTGGAGTCACCATGGTTCAGAGACTTAGAGTGAGCTCCTGATGTCTGGAGTATTTATTATGTCTCTCTTATATATTAAAGTAGTCTTTATGTTTTATTCACAGATAATTTGTATCATTATATTCATTTGTACTTCACTTTAAAATATTGATATGTAGAAGCACTTGTACTGATACCACCATGATTTTGCACTATATTATGCCGTTGATCTCGTATTATTTATTTTTTGCATTCCTTCCTTATTCTATTTGGGTAGTCTGTTACTAGCCATTCCAGACTACGTCTTTGGCTCGTCTACTGGTGGGTTACACTAGGCGTCATCATGACCTAAGAAATTGGGTTGTGACATACATAACATGTTTGATTTGGCATCCTAGGCATCCTGATAGTATGAAAAGTAAGAACAGATTCAGTGGAGTTATGAAGTCATAGGGAAAAAAACCTAGTGCTCATCTCATATTGATCACAACCTTAAATTTCCCACAAATCGTTACTATTAATTTTATTGTTACAAAACCCCCCTTTATATTTACCCAATTTCCAATTACATCAGCAAGCTCTTGATATATTTTTGGCCTATTCCTTGTGGGTTCGACCCTAACCTAGTTAGTTTCTTTATTTGATTCAACGACCACGTTATACTTTCTCAGATGTGTAATTTGAGGACACTAAATTTTTTATACTTTTTCTTGGGAATACGGATATTAAATGATTGATCAATTTTGTTAAAGTTGTTGGTTTAATTTGTTGATTCTTGGGTTTTTACTATTTCTAGGCCATAGGCCGATGTTTGCCCAGTGCTCAAAGTCAAAGAAATCCCCATATTTCTTTTGATCCTAAGATTGAATAAACTTTACAATAGAATCGTATGATGGAGATAGAAGAAGCTTATGATCAAGGTTCCTTACTCAAAGTGGTTTATGATGACCCAATAACATTGAATAGTCCAGCTCCACATGGTGTTCATAAAACTGCAGAGCAAGTCACTACTTAATTAATGACCAAAGAACATGTTAGGAAACAAGCTACCCGATGAGTAGTTATAGAGAATTAGGCTGGACAAGCGGAGGAAGAATGTCGAGCAGCACTAGACAGAGATAGAAACATAATGAACAGAGGTCAACAACCCATTTAGTAGTAATTGACAACGTATGATGATCCAGAAAAATATTTGGGGTATGTTCAACAAGTTTAAACAAGTGTAATTACACCTACATAATTACCCCAAGGGACCAAATTTAGTGTTAGGAGTGTGATGTTCCAGTTATTGAACTTGAAGGGGGTGTTTGTAGGTTTTCTTACTGATGAAGCAAATATTCACCTTATGAACTTTGTGGGTATTTTCACTTCATATAACTTGCCTGGGGTAAGTTGAGAGGCTATACGACTTAGGTTGTTTCACTTCTCTTTGATAGGAGAAAAGACTTTATGGTTAGGAGAGTTGTCTGGTAGATCTATTAAAACCTTGAATGAGTTGAGGACATAGTTCTAGGACTAATTTTTCTCGCCCTCTAGAATGCGGTAGTTGAAGGACGAGATTTATAATTTCAGGTAGTTACATTAAGGGGCATTATATGAGACATAATTTAGGTTCAACAAGAAGCTGGTTCTAGATTAATTATAGTCCATTACTATTCCATTCTTTTACCATTACTATTTACTTTAGTCGAGAGACATTCTAACCCTTTGTATGCTATTATGCAAATTTAGTCTCAATATCTTAGGAAATGGATTTACAAAGTTACACCCTTTTAGTTAGAGTATGACTTCATAAACTTATAATACTTCTATATATATAAATATTTCATAGATACTAGGTGTAGTAGATTGATTATTATGGTTATTAGGAGTCCTAGTGTGAGACTAGAGAGTGTATACAGACACAATGAGTCACCTATGAGTCCCTTGATTTATAAGCCATAATACCAGAGAAAGATGGTCGCCATAGGTATTATCTATGAAAGACATTAAGCTAGAGGAGGTGTATACACTTCATATATTTAGTACTCGAATTTGATATGGGTTGCTATTGGATTATGTGCATTTATTTATTCATATGCATTAATTACCACCAATATAATTGTTTGGTGCTTGTATATATTTCCTTATAGGGGGTTGTATTGGTATAAGTTATGATTGTTATTTGTTGTGTGGTTTCTTGAACCTGCTAGTCTTCTGAGGCCCCTATTAGGTATTATCTGTCAAAAATAGGTGATTACGATGTTTTTGATTTAAGGTTAGTTTGTTGCATAACGACTAAATACTGGCACCCGAGGTTAACGATAAATCTATGATTACTTATCTTTCTCCATTACATGTAATTTACATTATTGATAGGTTATCTAGTGTTTAGTCATCTATTGATTAGAGACCCTGATTCTGCTAGTATTAGCTTTTCTTTTTTTCTATGATCCTTGAGAGGTTAGATTGATTGACTTAGTTTATTATCTCAAATTTTATTTGTAACGCCTCGAGTCTGTACCCCGGATGCTACACGACGCTAACAATCCCGAAGGACCACTAGCTAACCCATGATTGGTACGTATTGTGATCACTGAATAATAAAGATTCTGTAATAACAAAATAAGGAAGTAAATGTGGAAAACTTCCATGAGGTTCAAATATGAAAATAATACTGTACACGGAAAACTAAATGCAGGAAAACAACTGTCTGAAAACACTCTAATCTGATAAGCCTCTAAATTGTCAGAAATATAGAATTGATGGGACAAGTCCCCAATTAACTCCGACTGATTGCTGAAATAAAACAATAGCCCCAGGACTCGATAGCGTAAAGAGTAAAGCGTAACATAAATCTTTAAGGCACGACAATGGCCACATGTTCATAATTCACTTTCTAAGGCATTTCATCAAACATTAGTATATCTTGAACTTGTACATGTATAGAGATACATGCTATCATGCCATAAGTACACTAACAATTCACATAGGCATTTCAACAAACACCTTCAAGACATATCTTTAACATGGGAGTCCTTTAGACATGTAGTTCTTTCATAAGTTCATAATTAAGATCAACAAAGCATCAAATTGCACAATTACTTCACCTAGGCATTTTTGGCAAACACATGGGAGGCATCACATTATACTTGGGCATGAATAATAATTCAACACATCATGGCTACATTATTCACTTAAATTTCAAAGATTTCAACCCACATGCTAACATAAATTCATGAAATTCATTAAATACATCATCTTGGAAATCACACAAAAAGATTAACATGAATACAAACAACCGACAACATGGAAATCATGATTTAAGATTTAAAAAAGGGTTTCTTGAACTCCAATGGTGAAAGGGCCCTTGAATGAACACTTCACATACCTTTATACTTGTTTTTTAGAAGATTTATGGTAGAATTATTGGGATTTGAATCTTGAATTGAAAACTCTAATGCTTGTTCTAGAGAGAGTTTGAGAGAAAGTGAGTATATTTTGGTGAATGGGGGCTTAATTTCATGTTTTTTGGTGAATAAGGGTGGGGAAATTGACCCATTTAACCACATAACCCATAACTAAAATTTGCTGAACTAGGTTGCCCCTCACGTCACGACCCCTACTTGGGTTGACTACCTATCATGATGCGACCCCTAGATGGGTTGAATGGGCCTCACGATGCTGGGCCATCGCGACCCCTCACTGTTTTTTGCATCCAAACTCGCCCTTATGCTAGTCGGAAAAACTCGAAACTCACCCGAGATGGCCTACAAGTGACCCTGTTCATGAATCAATTTAAAACTCAACTTACTAAGGCTGGGAAGGTCGGAAATAAAATCCTCCAAATTTGAAATTCTAAAATGATTCTAAGTCTTGATACTTAGCTAAAATTTTCTAAGTCTGGGACCCCTTAGTAGGCTTTAAAGGATCAAGTCAAGATTAGAATTTTATGGGGTCTACAATATCTCCCCTTTGGGAATATTTATTGTTGTTTTAGGCTAACTAAGCTGTGATTACTGATGTATTGAACTTATTTACTGGACACGAATAATGAAACATGATTGAAACTACTGATATACTAAGGGTTTTTTTCATATTGAACATATATATCGGAATGTAATAAACACATGACTAAATGTACTAACAAACTGAGTTTGTATACTGAATGTGCATATCCATATACAATGAATACATAACTGAAAACAATTCATAAATGCATAACTGACTATGCAACGGTAACTGATACCAAGTTTTGCAAGGGAATTCTAGAAAGTTTTAAGGAAAAATATTACCTTGAGCTAAGTCCTAGTTGGAAGAGAAGAGGTGAGGGTACTTGGTTCGCATATCTACTTATGCTTCCCAAGTAGCTCCCTCAATGGACTGATTCCACAAAAGAACTTTGACTAGAGGGACTTCTTTGTTCCTCAGTCTATGAATCTGATAGTCAAGGATTTTGACTGGAGCCTCTTCATAAGAGAGACTATTCTGAATGTCTATGCCCTCTATCGGGACTACGACTGTTGGGTCACCTATGCATTTCTTTAGAAATGAGACATAAAACATTGGATGGAATAAAGCTATATCTGAAGGCAAATCAATCTCATAAGCTACCTTTCCAAAATGGCTGAGAATTAGGTAAGAACCAACATATTGGGTACTGAGTTTCCCCTTCTTTCCAAACCTGTTCACCTCTTTCATGGGAGAGATTTTCAAATAAACTTAGTCACCAATCTCAAACTTGAAATCTTTTCTGTGCACGTCTGCATATGATTTCAGTCGGCTCTAAGCTGTCTTAAGCCTTTCTCTTATCATCTAAACTTTTTCCAAGGAATCAAATACCAGGTTAGGCCCAACCACTACGGCCTCACCCACTTCGAACCAACCAATGAAAGATCTACATCTCTTCCCATAGAGCACCTTAAATGGAGCCATCTGAATGCTGGAATGATAGATGTTGTTATATACGAACTCAATCAAAGAAAAGTGGTCATCCCAACCACCTTTAAAATAATTCGCACATGCTCGCATCATATCTTCTAAATTCTAGATGGTCCTTTCTGCCTGACCATCTATCTGAGGATAAAAAGCGATACTGAGGTGAACTCGGGTACCAAGACCCTTTTAGAATGCCTTCCAAAAATGAGACGTGAACTGGGTACCTCTTTTTGAGATAACGGACAATGAACCACGGTGCAATGTGACCAACTCCCTAATATAGAGTTTGGCATAATCCTCGGCTGAGTAAGAGGTATGGACTCACAAGAAATGAGATGATTTGGTCATCCTATCTATAATGACCCAAACTGAATCATACTAACGAAGAGTATAAGGCAAACCCATCACAAAGTCCATGTTCACTTATTCCCAATTCCAAGTAGGAATGTTGAACTCCTGCATGGACCCACTAGGTTTTTGATGCTTAATCTTAACATACTGACATATAGAGCACCCAACTATAAACTCTGCAATGTCTCTCTTTATCTCATTTCACCAATAGATTTCTCGCAAATCATAGTACATCTTCGTGGCCCCTGGATGAATAGATTAACACGCACCATGATCCTCTGCAAGAATTTGCTAACTCAAGTCATCTATACTTGGCACACATAAATGACCCTGATAAGGAAATACACTATCTCTCCCTTGGAATAAAACCTATACTTTCTGATCTCTGACTGACTCTTTTAACTTAACAAAACTGGGATCTCTATCCTTCTTTTCCTTTACTTCAAAAACTAAAGATGATTCTAAATTGTTCTGAACCCACACACTACCTTCTGCTGAGTCGACTAAGAGGACAACTAGTCAATAAAGGTGATGGACTTCCTGAGCTAACTTCTTCTTACTATCCTCAACATGAGCAACACTACCCATAGACAACCTATCGAGAGCATCAGCCACTACATTGGCTTTGCTCGAATGGTATATTACACTCATTTCATAATATTTCAACAACTCTAACCACCTTCTCTGATGGAGGTTAAGATATTTTTGGGAGAGAACATTATGCAAGCTCTTATGGTCTATAAACACATCAACGTGTACCCCATATAAGTAATGCCTCTAAATATTTAAGGATAAAACTACTGCTGCTAACTCAAGATCGTGAGTAGGATAATTCTTCTCATAGAGTTTAAGCCGTCTGGGGGCATAGGCTATGACCTTGCCTCTCTATATGAGGAAATAATCCTAACCTACTCTAGATGCATCAAAGTACATAATAAAGCCATCGAAACCATCTGGTAGGGTCAAAAATGGATGCTGTAGTTAGTCGAGTCTTCAACTCCTAAAAACTCTTCTCACAAGAATCTGACCCCTAGAATTTGACCTTCTTCTAATTTAATCTGGACATAGGGGATGCAATGGATAAAAATCCCTCAACAAACCGTTGGTAATAGCTAGCTAAACCCAAGAAAATCCTGATTTCTGATGGAGAGATAGGTCTAGGCCAGTTTCTCATTACTTCAGTCTTTTGGGGATCAAATCTAATGCCATCACCAAAAAATATATGGCTGAGGAATGCTACTGACCTTAGACAAAATTTGCACTTACTAATTTTGGAAAATAGCTAATGGTTTCGAAGAGTCTACAATACTATTCTGAGATAGTCTACATGATCATGTTAACTGCGGGACTAAACAAGGATATCATCTATGAAGACTATGAAAAATATGTCCAAGTACTGCTTGAACACAGGGTTCATAATGTCCAAGAAAGCTGTTGGGGCATTGGTAAGATGAAAGGACATGACTAAGAATTTGAAGTGACCATACCGAGTTCTAGCCACCCTGAAATTGATCAAACAAGTCATTGATTCTGAGAAGTGGATACTTGTTCTTGACCATGACTTTATTTAACTGATGATATTCTATACACATTCTGAGAAAACCATATTTCTTATGCACAAATAGAATTGGTGTGCCCCATGGGGAGACACTGGGTCTGATGAATCCCTTATATATGAGATCTTTTAACTTCTCTTTTAATTCTCTATGCTCTACTGGAGCCATTATGCATAAAGGAATAGAGATAGGCTAAGTATCTGGAAGGAGATCAATTTTAAAATAAATTTCCCTTTTGGGAGGGACTTCGGGAAATATCTCTGGGAATTTGCTAGCTACTGACACTAATTCAAGAGTAGGGGTTTTTGATCTGGAGTACTAGACTCAGACAAGATGGTAGAAGCACCCCTTAGATATTATTTTTCTAGCACAAAGGTAACAAATGAGATTACCTCTATGTGCTGAAGTACTATACATCCACTCTAGGATGGGTTCATTCAGAAACTGAAACAAGAATTTTTTTTTCTGTAGTCGACTGAGGCATAGCAGGAATGAAGCCAATCCATGTCGAGAATGAAATCAAAATTAGTCATCTTTAATTTGACTAAGTTTGTTGAAGTGATTTTCTGAGATATCGTAACTGGACAGTTCCTGTATACCCGCCGGGCTATGATGGATTTACCCACTAGGCTAGAAACTGAGAAAGGCTCTGCTAGGATTTTAGGACTGACTCCAAAATCAATTTCTATATATGGAGTAACAAAAGACAAAGAAGATCCTAGATCAAGCAAAGCATAAACATGAATATGATAAACTTGTAACGTACCAGTGACCATATTAGGAGAATTTTCATGATCCTGTTGGGACTGAAGATCATAGAGTCTATTCGGGGGCTACCCATTGGTGGCACGGGATGAGGTACCCTGTTGATTCGGGCAATCAGACTGAGATAGAGGAAGATTACACTAACCCTTGGAACCTGACTGGGGACAATCTGTGACTCGGTGGCCTAGCTTTCCACATTCAAAACATACATCACTTCCTTTTTTACAGATACCCTGATGGCTTCTGCCATACTACTGGCTGAGAGAATTCATTCGGGCACTGCTAACACTTCCCAGAGGTTTAGGGATGATGTTCTATTTCTGTTTCCATCTCTGAATTTTGGCACTGGAGCACTAGCTGAAGACGAGGCTAGAACTAAGAATGATTCCCACCCTCTGATGTAGTCTGAGGAAAGTTTAAACTACATGTTCTAGCCCTCTTGTTCTGCTTTTATCTCTCCTTATTCTTCTTCTCTTTGATCTATTGAGCACGGACCATCAGTCTAGACAAGTCCATCTCACTAATCAGCATCGCGGTTCTGCAATCCTTAACTATAATATCATTCACACCAGACACAAACTTGTTCATCTTAGACTTGATATCTACTACTACGTGAGGAGCATATCTGGCTAATTAATTAAATTGTGGAGAATACACTTTCACCATCATGCTTCCCTCCTTCAGATTGATAAATTCAAGAACCTTTGATTTCCTCAACTTCTGTGGAAAAAACCTATACAGAAAAGTAGTGGCAAACTCCTCCCATTCTATGGGACCTACGTCTGCAGCCCTTTCTGCTTTCTACTATTTGAACCACAAGTGATCCACATCCTGCAACTAATATGCATCTAGATCAAGACTCTCACTAGACATCACCTACATAATATCAGTAACTTTCAAAACCTGATCAATAAATTTCTAAGGGTCCTCATCTTACTTAGACCCAGTGAAAGATGGAGGGTTTATTCGGGTGAAATCCTGAATCCTAGCAGCCGCTGTGTTGTCCACGGGGTTGGTCGGAACAACACCTGAGCCAATAGGAGATATGTTCATCCAGAGGATCTGGCTGGAAGGGTTGGGGTTCTGGCTGGTCTCCCATTCCTCCTCCTTTAGTTCTTTTTGGAGTCACGATCTGTAAATAGAAGAGAAACTTAGATTAGAGAGAATTTAACTGGAGCTCATGCTCACTCGCACGACATGAAGACTAAAAGAAGGGAAATTATTCCTAAAACATCTTGTAGCCTCATTTCCATAAGTGTGGTGTGCAACACACATATGTACAAAACTCTACTAGACGTGGCTTTCAGACTTCCTAGGACTCTATTGATCCTTAGGCTATGATACCAAGTTTTGTAACACCCTGAGTTTGTACCCCAGACGTTATATGGCACTAACAATCCTGAAAGACCACTAGCTAACCCAAGACTGGTACCTGCTATGCGCATAATAAAATAAGGAAGTAAATATTGAAAACTCCCATAAGTTTCAAATCTAAAAACAATACTCTACACGAAAAACTGAATATTGGAAAACAACTATCTGAAAAACACTCTCGTATGATAAGCCTCTAAATTGTCTGAAATATGTAGTTGATGGGACAAGTCCCCAATGAACTCTAATTGACTGCTGAAATAACTAAAATGCTAAAAATAATCATGTCCTAAAAATATAAGGACTCACCACTACGCTGCCTGCTGAGAAGCTGTACTACTGAGGATGCTCTGGGGCTAGACCGTTTGAACCTATGATATTAGCCATCATAGCGCAAAAATCATGCCTCAATACTTTTAATGTACTGGTATACTCAGTGAGGTAGGCTGAAATGCATGGGTTCATGATGCATGAACAATACTAACTAAATAACATGGATATGACTGAATGAAAGTGCATGCATAAATACGTAGACTGTAACTGAAATTATGATGATACCAGATACTGAGTCTGAAAAATAATTTAATGTTATTTGAATTTATGGATACTATATTATTGATTATCTGGATGACCATATATGACAGTCCTGAATTCTATAGAACTATACTGAGTTCTAATCTGAGATTGAATCTGAAACTGAGACTGTGGGAGGTAATTATCTAATCGACATGCCCTTTGCTAAATAGATTTTTGGGGTCTAACTACAACCCCAGTTGGAAGGGTGCCAGTACCGTGCCATGGGTAAAGATAACTGAATAGATACCCTCATCTGGCAGGTACTCTAATGAGAATGGTGAAACACTCAACTGAGAGGTTAAAACACCTCATCAACCCTCAACTGGCATGTTTGATGTCTCCACTTACACTGGGTACATAGTTCTGGAATGGAAGGTTGCTTATAAGAATCACACCTTCTACTGGAAGGTGAGTCCCCATCCTTGGGTTCACTCAGTGCAAAATCCTACTCCCAACTGAATAGACACTGAACTAATTTCCTAATTCATACTAGGCTTGACTGAACTATTACTGAACTGGACTGGATTAGTACTAAGTTTACTGAGTTTTCCTGGATTCTGGAACTAACTAAATGTACCACTGATTGTGACCTGGCTAAGATTATTCTATAACTAACACTAGCTCTAGGTATATAGCTAAATTGTTGGGTATTAAATACCCCCAGGACTCAATAGCGTAAAAATTAAAGTGTAGCATAAATCTTGAAGGCACGACAATGACCACATATTCATAATTCACTTTCTAAGGCATTTCATCAAACACATGTAAATCTTGAACTTGTACATGTATAGTGATGCATGCTATCATGTCATAAGTACACTAACAATTCACCTAGGCATTTCAACAAACACCTTCAAGGCATATCTTTAACATGGGAGTCCTTTTGATATGTAGTTCTTTCACGAGTTCATAATTAAGATCAACAATGGATCAAATTGCACAATTACTTCACTTAGGCATTTTTGGCAAACACATGGGAGGCATCACATTATACTTGGGCTTGAATAATAATTCAATACATCATGGCTACATTATTCACTTAAATTTCAAAGATTTCAACCTACATGCTAACATAAATTCATGAAATTCAGTAAAGAAATCATCTTGGAAATCACACAACAAGATTAATATGAATACAAACAACCCACAACATAGAAATGATGATTTAAGATTTTAAAAAGGATTTCTTGAACTCCAAGGGTGAAAAGGCCCTTTAATAAACACTTCACATACCTTTATTCTTATTTTCTAGAAGATTGATGGTAGAATTATTGAGATTTGAATATTGAATTAAAAATCCCAATGCTTGTTCTTGAGAGAGTTTGAGAGAAAGTGAGTATATTTTGGTGAATGAGGGCTTAATTTTGTGTTTTTGGGTGAATAAGGGTGGGAAAATTTGCCCATTTACCCCCATAACCCGTAACTGAAATTTGTTGAACTAGGTTGCCCCTCGCGTCATGAACCCTACTTGGGTTGACTACCTATCACGACGCAACCTCTATCTAGATAGACTGGGCCTCGCGATACGGGGCCATCGCGACCCCTCACTATTTTTATCATCCAAACTTGCCCTTACGTTAGTCGGAAAAACTCAAAACTCAATCGAGATGGCCTACAAGTGTCCCTAATTATGAATCAATTTAAAAATCGACTAACTAAGGCCAAGAAGGTCAGAAATAAAATCATCCAAATTTTGAAGGCTAAAATGATTCTAAGTCTTGATACTTAGCTAAAATTTTCTAAGTCTGGGACCCTTTAGTAGACTTTAAAGGACTGAGTCAAGCTTAGAATTTTGTGGGGTCTTACATTATTCCCATAGAGGTGTGCATATATATATATATATTTATATATATATAGTATACTACCGTGTATACCTCTATTTCTTTATCTATTCATATTGTATATGTATTCTGTAGCCTCATAATACTACTATATGTCACTATTTTATTCTTTATTGGTATATTGGCTAGTAGTATATGGTATTGCACTTTTGTTCTTGAACACTGTTAGAATAGTATTGTTTATCTTTATCTTGTCATTAATAATATTTATGTTTAGTTTCTTAGATACCTGATTGTAGTTTTTATTTCTTCTTGCCTGTTATTTATGCATGTATTATCTTTGGAGCTTAGTCGGTTGATGCATACTGAGTACCACGTATTTGATATTTGTACTATACTTTTGAATCCTACATATGTAGTACAAGTTCTGTATGTTGACATGTCCATAGTATAGATAATCTATGGATCGGATATTTATGTTGAGCTCCTAAAGTTTAGAGTATTCCTGCTTTCCCTCGTACTGAATATAATTATCTCTATTTTCCATTTTGGTTATTTTTTGTACATGCATCTTTACTATGTATTTCATTTTGTACTCTTGTAGTAATGAAGCTCTTTCACTAACTTCACTAGGTCTTGAGGTTTCATTCTATAGTAGTCCATTATTTATATTCATTTTTACTATTTTATCAATTTCTCTTGATAGTCTGTTACTAGTTACTTCGGACTACGAGTTGTCTTACCTACTAGTGGGTTATAGTAGGTGCCATAATAACCTTAGAAATCAAGTTATGACCAATTAGTATCATAGTCTAGGCTTATCGATGGGTTGATATAAGAACTAAGTTTCTACTAAAGTCCTGTGAATCTATGCAGAGATGTCCATATCATATCTTTAGGAGGTTATAAGGCATTCTTACGAAATGATATACTTTATTCCTTATTGTGTGTTTCTATATAACTCTAGTACCTTTTATGATTTCACTCCTTCTAAGAATGGATAACACGAGGCTATCGATAGATGCAGATGATAATTTTGCATGTGTTTCCAGAGTTTTAGCTTAGATTGGGCTAGGGCATTAGAAATTGATATGCAGGATCTTTAGGATCAGCCAAAGTATTTGGGGCCAACCCATACTCTGGCATAGTTTCTATCTACCTCAGTTTTTCAATATCCGACATTAGGGATATTGAGTATTTTAGTGGATACTTCACTGACAAAAGTTATTCCTAATACATCGAGTGGTTCTCTACCCAGAGTTGGGTTTATTGGTGCTCAGCAAATTTTTTTCATATTTTTAGAGTATGAAATTGGGTTTCTCTAGTGGTCCAAACATAAACCTATAATATATATCTCAAAGAATGAGACAAATCATGGATTTGTTAAAAGGTTAGATTTGCAACTCTATTTAGGTTGGAGCATATTCTAGTGGTCGGGTCTTCTTTTCCACTAGTTTTTTATTATGTGAGGACCATAAAGAGTTCACTTATTGAGACATATAGAGGTGGCGGTAAGAGTCCATGTCATTAGTACAATGTTATTAACATTTCATTTGGATTAGGAATCCACCCAGCTTCAATAAGCATCACTTAAAGTGCGTCAAATTTGTATTGATGACACCTCATACTACAGATGGATCTTAGATTTATTGTTGTGGTCACAGTAGGCAGAGATCGTGTCAGACGTTATGGAGTACATAGTATAAATCTTCAGGCCATGGCAGTCATTCTGGATCAGTAAGTGCAATACTTTCATGAGTTTAGGTATGTGTTTTGATTGTGGATAGGTTGATCATCAGTATAGGGAGTGACCTAGACATGATTTAGTTGCCCAAATTGGGTGAACATATGTTTTTTTACCATCCTAGAGATCTTAAGGTCTGTTATGATTAAGGGGAAAATGATCATTTTAGTAAAAAATGTCTAAGATGTTAGCTAGAGTTCTAGGTTGGGACTACTCGTGTTTCTCGCTAGGTTAGAGTTTCAGGGTTTTTTTAAAATTGTAGAGAGATAGATCATTGGTCAAGAGAGTGTGCTCCATGTGAGATTATTATTCAGTAAACTAATCCAGATCTATCTAACAAAGTTATGGCACCTTCAGCCATAAGTAGTGCACTTAGTGCCTTAGTTGGTGATTTGGATGCTCAATCCTAGTTTAGACACACTAAAATTTGTACTTATTCAAGCATATAAGGATTATGACTTAAGAGTTCATCGATATATGTGCGACTTGAGTTATTATCTTTTACTACCTATTTGTGTTGAGTTGGGTTTTTTATACCGATCGATGATTACATGCCCCGATTACTATATTTATTTATTGATGTATGCCTTTGTTTAGATTCATTCTTATTTTACTACCCCCCATAGATGAATTCTTTTAGTAGTGGATTGGTACTTTGATTTCCTAGAGGTGTAGCATTTAGATTGAAGTCCCTTTCTTCGGTATATTTGCATTGTTATGCTTATAGAGTTGTAATGTTCTAATTGTTCATTTTGGTGCCTCCTATATTTTCTAGTGTTATTGCTGGCACAATATTAATTTGGAGATTACTAACTCTTACTTAATAGAAGACTAAACTAGCACCATCTAGTTAGCATTTCCCTTTATGTGATTTGTATTCGTTGTCCTAGAGACAAATTGATTGATTGGTTTCTTCTTTTTTAGTGAGGTAAGTTTTGTTATTTTCCTTATATGTTAGAAAAGATAGACCGGTTGTTGAGAGACAGTGAAGGTAGGTTGTGCTTTCATGGTTTATTATTATTCTAAGTTTGCAATTCAGTTTTATTACCCATTTTTTGATATACAAAAGTCAAAAGCTTTCTTTTATTGTTTGGTGTTATTTAGCATTATTTATATTTTCTATAGCTTGTTTGATAAGTTTGATATTTTTCCTTTGATTTGGGTTGTTCATTTCCATGTTATGGTCTCAACCTTGATTTTAATTTTGAGTTGGGTACTCCAGTCGTTTTGTGATATTGTTCATGGTTCAGATGAGTTAATGTTGGTAAAAATTGGTGAATTCAAAAAATCCTCTCTTTGGTATTTGATAAGCCTAATGTGACTTCGTAGAGTGCTTCTCCTTAGTGATGTGTGCCTATGGGTATTCTTTGTGTATATTGAGTAATGGATTGACCAAATTTAAGCTAATGTTATATTTCTTCAAGTTGCTCGAGTTTTGGAAATCCCTAGTACCCTTTGCAGCCTTGGTGAGTCCTTGCTTATGCCTAAATATATTATGCCCTTTAATAAATGTGGATTTGATTGCTCATATCTTTAGGATATGATTTTCCTCAATTGTTTTTATGTCTTCAACAATATTTGAATTTCAATTCTTGCAAGTGTTGTTGGATATATGCTTAGTCTCTGAAGGTGAGATGGGTTTGGGTTGTATGTTTGATTTCTTATAATGACATTGATTTTGAGTATTTGATCTTCTTGAAGATTTGTTGAATCTCATTGTGATTTTTAAATCTTTTGAATGATGGCTTGAAGTTGCCATGGATTATGGTATGTGGATGATTTCTTGATGGATTTTGGTATGTGGATAATTTATTGCCAATAGGATTGGTTTGTTTAGTTGAGGCCGAGTAGTCTAGCTTTGGTATTGAGATTATAGCTATGTATTATATAACTTGGTTACAACCCATTTAAATTTTTTGTTTTAGTTGAGCGTTTAATTATAGGCTGACAAGGACTACTCTTGATATCAATTTTTTTAATCTTTCGTTCAGTAGGGTTATGCTTAATACATGCTCGAGGGATAGTCGGTTGACACAAGATATTTGGTTTTACTTCTCTTGACCTCGATTCTTAGTGCTTGTAATAATTTTTAATATTTTCTCTATAGAATAAGTGTGCTTAAGTTTAGCTTAGCATCATTTTACCGATAATTAGTTGTGTATTCGATACAAGATCATTTAGCTTCAAGAGATTGTGCATGGGATTCATCATTATTCATTTCAAGGTTTATCCAGACCATTTATTTCTTCGGCTAGAAATCGCAAACTTTGATAATCTTTATTTGTGCATCCTAGTAATTCTAATGCTTGCCATTATGTATTTTGGGTGGATCCGGTTAAGTTCTTCGAGGTTAGTGTGATATGATTGTGGGAGAAGGGGTCGAATGATAAACTTTTTAGATTAGATTTGATAGCACGTTTTGAAATGAAAAAGAAGGTTAGATTGGGAAATTAGAGTTGGTTGTATGATTCATGCCTTGGGTTGTCTTTAGATTTGTTGAGTATCTACTTGTTTGTGTTGCTTTGGTTTGAAGTAAGCATATTATGGTTTGAGTTTGCGTGCATCAGTCGTTCTTCGTAAAGTTTGAGGATTTTTTGTCAGTGAGGTTGAGTTTGTGGCTATTTGAGAAGTGAATCATGAAATTGGTGAAAAAGGGATACCTTTGGTGAAATCCCTTGAATTTTTAGCCTTAAAGGTTATCAGGGTAGTCTTTTTCAGATAATGCGGGCCTAGTACCTCATCCTTTTTAGCTTTTAGGATCTCCTATCCATTGACATTTCATGGACAAAAGTACTTTTAGTAGTGGATATTATAATGACTGTCCTGGTCATGTTACTTCTTTTTACACAATTTTGGCATTTCAATCCTTCCCATAGTAGTAACAACTCATTTATTACCATTCTGATATATCAGTTTAGTTATCGGACATTGTGTTCCATTTTTGGCTCATTTTCCTATTTTGGAGCTTTCATTATTAAGTAATTGATCTATGACCAAAAATTCTAGTAAATGACCTCAAATGAGAATATTGATAGCGTCATCATCTTTAGAATGTTTATTTTATGCTGGGGGACCATAGTTTAAGTCCTGAGGTTTTTGAACATATTTTGGGCTATTGAATGGTTCTGATGAAAAATTGAACTAGATGTGGGACCCACATTTAATAAAAACAATCTCAAATTATAGTTTTAATGGTTCTATTGAATCAAAAATGTCAAATTTGTTATGGTAGCATAGTTTGTTTGCCCGCTCGACGTTCTAAACAAATCGCCAAAAAATAATTGAAGTCAATTTGGACATGGTAAATTGCTGATATGAAAAAACTCATGCAAGGGTAATTTACCCTTTGTGTTCATGAGGGGTTGGCTACATTTGCAAAGAGTCAAGAGCTTGACCGCCACATTTATGGGACTTCCCTTGCATTCTCGATGAAGTTTTGACTGACTCAACGCTTCTTTTTCACATTCACTACTAATAGTGTCATATTTTAGACTCATCTAACTTCATGTTCGTGGCATTGTACATGCATTCACGAAGGGAAATTCCTGTGACCTTTGCATTCGTAGCCCTTCAGCCATGCATTCATGAAAGTCATTTCCCCGGCAATATATATAATACTCACCCCCAATTTCATCATTCTTTCTCACCCATTTCTGCCATTTTGGTCCTAGGATATAAAGAATATTGTGTGAAATTATTGATTGGGGTCAGGGATGTGTAAGAGGATGATGAAGTGATCATTTTCCATTAATTTCTTTGTAAGTTCTTGGCCAAGTTTCTCAATTTAATTCTTGATTTTCCCTCTCTTCCATTACCATTTGGGGCCTATTTTTGCCCAAATTATACTACATTTGTGCTCAACTTTTAAGCACTCATTTCTTTCCTTTGAGGGACCTCATGAAGGATTTTATTTAGGAATTCTATTTTCGAACCCCGTGAGCCTTTTATTGACCCAGTTTTATGCCTAGAGTTTTATATAGCAATATGGGTATCATTTTACCCTGATTAATGCATAGATGATTATTTTGATAGTGCGACATCATTTTTTTTATTGTAGAGAAAAGGTGAGTGACTTGTGGATGGTTCAAAAATATGTGTTATATCGAGGTATACTTGCATTTACTTTTCTCTAGGAGATCATGTATAGTATAGATTGCTAGCTTGGTAGGAATGATATGATATGTTTATGACTAGTATAGCATGAATTAACCTATTTAGGAAATTTACGATAGAAAGGTGATCCGAACCTTAGCCTAGAATGCCTTTTAAGGATGTACAATCCTATTATATTTGATGATGGAATTTATATACTAAAATTTGGTGTAATGAATCCTTTAGCATATGACTTAGAATATTACTTAGTGTTTGGGGTGATATTTAAGGATTAGACTCTTGCAGTAATTTTATGCCCTTGTTTACCTTAGTCTTAGGGTAGTGGTGTTAATATTATATTGAATAGCATATTATGGGCCAAAGTCTGTGATTGCATTACCAGTTGAGCACCAGGTTAGTATTCTATCCCTTGTGAAGATGTGGTTCTAGTTTATAGATGTTTATGGTTGCATTGTTTCTATACAGGTGATGGCCTTCATACTTTAGGTGCATTAACATTTACTTAGTGGTACGATTATATTTAAATCTTTGACTTTGTTACTATTCTTTTGAAAAGGGATTAATTCAAACTTTTCCTTTTTTAAAATCCATGACTTCTATAGCGGGAATCATACTACTATATGTTATTTTGATGATGAGCAGCTAAACTATATGGGCCAGGACCCTGGACATGCAAAGTACTGTAGAACTAGCACATAGTATCCACACAATTTTGTCCTCTTGTGTTACAAACTTGCAGCTGCTAGTTTGTACTGAGTTGGACAGGTGGTGTAACTATATTTTAGCCCTAATCATCACCCATCTATAAAAGAAAAGATATGCCTCTTCAACGATTAGTTTTTTCCCATTCTAAAGAGTGAAAAGAGAGGCAGCAAAACTCCATTTCTACACTACTTAAGTTCTTAGCTTATTGTTTATGCTTAAATTGAACTTGTTCTTAGTGAGAGCTAAATTGTAACTGAACTAATTATGTTCTATTAGTAGTGTTTTCTTTTTAAGAAAGAGCTACTTAGGTAGAGTTTCCCAAGCTTGCGGCTGATTAGAGCTAGTCAACAGTGAGTGTCCTCAGTAGAGTTACAAGATAAGCTTTTAGTAGAGTTACGACTTGCAAAAAGATTCTAGAGGTAGGCTGAAATCTTACTGTAATCAGAGAGTTTATTATAGCAGATTTGGAGGTGCTTGTAAGGGAAAATCGTGATTTTTCGCTTCTTTGGTTTCCACCTTAAAAACTTGTGTTTTAACTCTTCCTGCATTGCCTTTAATTTTTAGCACCTCATAGTTACTCTACTATTCTATCGCTTGAAGATTGACAATAATGGACATAGTCCCTCACTGTGTGGTGCAACACCCAAGGGTTAAAAACATACCACCTTATATAATGCTTTGAGCTTTGAAAATCAACATGATATTTTAGAAACTACACCGAGATTGATTATGGTCCAATAATAACAATCTTTAACCACCACTATTTACTTCAATGGAGAAAGAATTCTACCCTTTTATTATGATGGTTATTGGAAGTCCAAGTTTTTGACTATGAAGTGTATATAAATATATCGAGTTCCTTGTGGGCCCCTTAATTAGTGAGCCACAGTGTTAGATAATGATGGTTTCCATAAGTCTTGCCTTTGTGAGATACTTAGTTAGAAGAGGTGTATACACTTGGTAAATTTGGGCCTCGGATTTGATATGGTTTATTATTTGTTTATGTGTATTCATTTATTAATATGCATTGCCTAGCACCAGTATGATTGTTTGGTGCTTATATCTTTCGACCTTGTAGGGGGTTGTATAGTTATAAGCTATAATTATTGTTTGTTGTGTGATTTTCTAGAACCTTCTGCTCTTATGGGGCCCTGTTAGGTATTATTTATTTGAAATAGCTGGATACTTTATTTTTTGTTTACTGTTAGCTCGTGGTAGTATTTTTATGGAATATTATCCGAGGTTGATGATACATTCCTAATTAATAATCTTCTCCATTATTGGTAGGTTACATTATTTACAGTTTATCTTATGTTTGGTAATCCTTTTGATTGAGAAACTGAATATGTGTGTCCTTCTTTGCTATGATCCTCGAGAGGTGAGATTGGTGTCACCAGGTTATTATTACTGAGTTTAGTCCTATATATGTGTGTAAATATATACATATATATATATTATATTTATATATCTAAATATATACATATACATGCAAATGATACTACCATGTCTTCCTTTTTTCCTAATCTATTCACAACGTATATCTATCTTTTGGCCTTATACTACTACAATATATCCATGTTTTATTCTTCATTGATATATTGGCTAGTGATATATGACATTGCACTTTAGTTCCTGAACATTGTTAGAAAATCCTAGTTTATCCTTATTCTTCCATTAGCAATTTTTATGTTAGTTTCTTGGATAGCTACCTTGTAACTCCCTAAAATCTGATTTCCCGGGATGCCACACGCTGCTCCGAACTACAAGTAGTCCTGAGCTAACCCGGGCTGCCTTTACTAAATCTGAATTCTCAACATAGGGGAATATGAATGTAAAATCATAACAAATGTGGAAAACTGTCTGAATTATCTGAGTATATCCGAAAATATTAATCTCATCACCCTGATAAAGCAAATACTGAAAATTAGAATACTGCAATTAAAATCTAAAACTAAATCTAGTAGTCTGACAAGCCTCTACTGACTAAATCTAGAGAGTCACTGGGACAGGCCCCAGCTGACTCAAACCGTTATAAATGAATACTGAATCATCTACTAATAAACTAGAAATCTAAATATCAAAGACCCCAAACTATGAGACTCACCAACTATAGTGATGTAGACGAGATGCTCGGAAATCACTCATGTTGTTGAGACTGAGCACCTGAACCTACATTATGAGATAATGTACCACATAGACATATATGTGGATCAGTAATTTGAGGATGCACTGAGCTTATGAGGGTGAATTCAATAAGTAAATAATATCATCATAATTTATAAAATCATGCATTCTAAATGTAAATGACTCACACGAGCTTGAGTAATTTGAAAACTGAAAATCATAAATCATCAACAACAAAGCATATAAGATAAATATTGTGAGGCATTATATTCAATTCCAAAATCTATTCTTTCTGAAACTACAATGTTATCTTGTCAACTATAACGGAAATACCTTATCTCAAGACTTTAAGAATCTTAAAAACCATAGCTTCCAAAAACATATGCTTTTATATTAAGGCCTTAAACCAATAGACTATTTTAAGAGTAGGTGACTTCTTTTGCGAGGTTCTTCTAGATGACATAAACCATCTGAGCATTCATGGAGTACAATGTCTTGCCCATGTTGGGGAGAACTGTTCTACCCTTGCCATCGAAATAGAACTTCTTATCTTAAGTGATCACAATCTTAGTCATCCACGTAGAAGTGGGAATAATCTTAATCCTACGAGGGCACGTAGTTCTGGGGAATGAAACCTTGGGAACATACCCATCTTGGTGCTAAATACTACTCCCATTCTTATGCCCAGGATCTTAAGAATTCCACTTCAAAATAGCAAAAAGGCTTACAAAAGGAACAATTATGCTCTTTGTTTTCTTTAAATGTTAAGTCATATGAACAATGTGGATTATTTATCTTAGCTCAGGACCAGAAGGTCAAATCTTTATCAAAAATCTGAGAATAATCTTATGATAGGGTGCTCATAGCATAAACAATCTTGAAATAATAATTTTTAATTAGGGCTTAATGACCCATGCATCAAACTCACATTAAAACATCATAATATTCATGCTTGGTAATGTAAACATTTATAAATCAACTTAAAATCTGGAAATTTCTGCAATATGCATGAAAATATGAACTAAAACATGCAACTCAACTTCTAAATCACTTGAAATCTCGTAATCTTATAAATAGCATTATTGGGTATAAACCCCAACTTCAATTTCATGGAAAATCACAAAAAATTCAGTAAGTTTGTAATTAAAATAAGTTTTGGGCACAAGGATGAAGGAATTATCCTTGTTGAAAAACCCCACATACCTTAAGTGATGAACTAGATGCTAAGACTTTAATCTTGGATCCCTATTGGCTATTGATGCTTTGGAGATGAATTCTTAGAGTTCCTGAATTGGGAATCCTTAATGTTGAATTTTCTTGTAGAATTAATGAAGAAATTGGGTTTTCTTGGAGATAAAGTTTTAGGTTTAGGGTTTTCTTTTGGGAGAGAATGAATGAGACAAGCATAAAGTGCTTTGAAATATGCTTAATGATGTGTTTTACACGAACTGGGGCCTTGGGTATTGACCAAAATTCCCTTATTAAACTTTAAAATGGAATTGGAAATATGACCAAAAATCTTGATTTGCTAGGCCATTACGACGGGCCACTATCGCGGTGGTTCACTAGAAAAGGACGAGTGGAAACTGGGCATTCACCGCGATGCGCCACAATCGTGGTGCCCCTTCAGATTGCTACTTTGGCCACTGGCGCAATGTGCTAATATTGCGTAGGCTCACTATAAATTGCCAAATGTGAAATGGGACTCTTCCGCGATGTGTCATAATCGCGGAGTCTCACTGTAATTTTACAATTGTGATTTTACACTTCTCCGTGGCGCGCTATGGGACCAAATCACGGTGTTTTACAACTGAAACATATAATAGCCATAACTTCTTACTCAATTATTGGGTTTAGGCAAATATTATATCGTTGGAAAGCTAATTCAAAGTCCTACACATTGGAAGGTCCAAATCTGGAAAATGCTATATGTATGGAAAGTCATTATTTCTTGAAGCTAACACTTGACATTCTAGACATCAAATTGAGGTAAGAAAAGTATGGAGTATTACAATATCCCCCCCTTGAAAACATTCATCCTTAAATATGGCTAGTTAGACTAAGAATACTGGGGAATTTGAGGATATATAATAGCATGCACAACTGAATTAAATTGCGAAACTGAATCCAAATCATTCTAAGCTTCTGAGCTAATTTTGTGAGTGCATGAACTTACATGAGGACAACTATATAGCTGACTCTATGATTAGAAAAGAATTGAATTAATAAAGAGTATTACCTTCGATTGAATCTAAATTTGCAGAGAAGAGGTGAGGGTATTTGGCTCACATATCTGCTTCTACTTCCCAAGTGGCTCCCTCAACATACTGATTCCGCCAAAGAACTTTGACCAAGGGAACTTCTTTGTTCCTTAGTCTACGGATCTAATAATCTAAAATCTCAACTGGAATCTCTTCGTATAAAAGGCTATTCTAAATATCTGAGCTTTCTAAAGGAACTACAACAGTAGAGTCACTGATGCACTTCTTAAGCATAAAGACATGGAATATTGGATGAACGGCTGACAAGTCAGCGGGCAAATCAAGCTCATAAGCCACTTCCCAACACGACTCAGAATTCTATAAGGAACAACATATCGGGGATTAAGCTCCCCTTTTAGCCAAATCTTTTCACCCTTTTCATGGGTGAAATCTTTAGATATACTAATTCACCAATATCAAACTCGAGGTCCCTTCTTCTCACATCTGTATATAATTTCTGACGACTCTGGGTTGTTTTCAATCTTTCTATAACCAACTTAAATTTATCCATAGCTTCAAACACTGCATCAGACCCAAGAAAAAAGGCCTTACCCACTTCAAACCAACCTATGGGATATCTACATCTCCTCCCATAAAGAGCCTCAAATGGGGCCATTTGTATGCTAGAATAGTAACTATTATTATAAGCGAACTCAGTCAATGGAAATTGCTCATCCCAACTACCTTTGAAATCAAGAGCACATGCTATCAATATATCTTCTAGAGTTTGGATGGTTCTCTCTACTTGACCATCTGTCTAAGGGTGGAAAACTGAACTAAAATAGATTGGGTACCAAGACTCTTCTGAAAAGCTCTCCAAAATTAGGAAGTGAACTGAGTACCCCTATCTGAAATGATATACAAGGGAACTCCATGTAGTCTTAATAACTCTCTAATGTACAACTTCGTAGAATCCTCAGTTGTATATGATGTATGTACTGGCAAGAAATGCACTAACTTAGTCAATCTGTCTACAATAACTAAAATTGAATCATGCCGGTGATGTGAATGGGGTAAACTAGTCACAAAATCCATATTCACCTCTTCCCACTTCCAAGTGGGGATACCAAACTTTTGCAATGAACCACCATGTATTTGGTGCTCTACCTTAACCTATTTCCAAGTTACACACTTAGCTACGAACTCTACTATATCTTTTTTCATACCACTCCACCAATAGATTTCTCGCAAGCCGTAGTACATATTGGTAGCTCCTAAATGAATTGAATAACATTTACCATGCACTTCCGCCATAATCTACTATCTCAAATCATTAACACATGGCACACACAATTTTCTCTGGTATCTCAACATGTCATTTCCCCCTGGGAGAAAACCTCTACCTTTTGGTCTTTAACTGACTTCTTCAGTTTGACCAAACTAGAATCCTTGCGTTGATTCTCTTTCACTTTCGAAACTAGGGAAGATTCAGAACTTCTCTGAACTTAAACATTCCCTTTAGCTGAATCAATAAACCTAACACCCAATCTAGCCAAACGATGAACTTCTTAAACTAACTTTTTCTTATATTTCTCCACATGAGAAATACTACCCATAGACAACCTACTAAGGGCGTTTGCAACCATATTGGCCTTACCCGGATGATACAATACACTCATATCATGATCCTTCAGCAATTCTAACTATCTTCTCTGTCGGAGATTCAACTCTCTCTGAGTAAACTCATACTGTAAGCTTTTGTGATCCGTGAACACATCAACATGTACACCATATAGATAGTGTCTCTAGATTTTTGAAGCAACACAATAACAGCTAACTCAAGTTCATGGGTAAGGTAGTTCTTTTCGTGAGGCTTCAACTATCGAGAGGCATAGGATATGACCTTACCTCTCCGCATTAACACATAACCCAAACCAACTCTAGAGGTATCATAATAAACAACGAATCCATCCGTACCATCTAGTATCACTAAAACTGGGGATGTAGTGAGTCGAGTATTTAACTCTTGAAAACTCTTCTCGTAGGAATCTGGTCACTGAAACTTAACTTTCTTTTGGGTCAATCTAGATATAGGGTACACTATGGATGAGAAACCCTTAACAAAATGTCGATAATAACCAACTAGATCCAAGAAACTCTCAATGTCTGACAGAGAAATAGGTCTAGACCAATTGTATATGGCTTCTGTCTTTTGGGGATCAACACTAATACTATTGGCGGAAACAAGATGACCAAAAAAGGCTACTGATCTTAGAAAAAATTCACACTTGCTGAATTTGGCGAACAACTGATGATCTCTAAGTGTTTGCAAGACAATTCTAAGATGATCTACATGGTCATCCTTACTACGGGAGTACACAAGGATATCATCTATGAATACTATGAAAAACATCTCTAGATAGTGTTTCAACATTCAGTTCATGAGGTCGGTGAAAGCTTTTGGGGCATTGGTTAGCCCAAAAGACATGACTATAAACTCAAAATTACCATAACGGGTTCTAAATGTTGTATTTAGAATATCACATTCCCTTACTTTAAGATGATGATACCCGGATCTAAGGTCTATCTTTGAGAAATAACTTGCACCCTTGAGTTGATCAAGAAGCTATCAATTCTAAGAAGAGGGTATTTGTTCTTTCCTGTTAACTTATTTAGCTGATGATAGTCAATGCACATTCACAAATAACCATCTTTCTTTAGCACGAATAGGATGGGAGCGCCCCACGGAGAAATATTGGGCCTTATGAAACCTTTATCTTAAATACTTTAAGTTTCTGTTTCAACTTCTTAAGCTTTGTGGGAGCCATACAATATGGAGGGATAGAAATAGGATGAGTATCTGGGAGAAGGTCAATGCCAAATTCTATTTCCCTATCGGGAGGTACCCCTAGCAAATCTTCGGGAAAGACGTTAGGAAACTCACTAACTACACTGACTGTTTGAATTATTGGAGTCTCCGACTTAGTGTTTTTGACTTGAACAAGATGATAGATACACCCTTTGTAAATCAACCTTTTGTCTTTAAGAAAATATATGAAATGACTTTTGAGAGACACTAAATTACCTAATCACTCAAAGACTGACTTATCTAGAAATTAAAACTTCACCACTCGGGTGGGAAAATCTACAGAGATATAACAAGAATTGGGCCAATCCATATCAAGAATAAGATAAAAATTCACCATATCCAACTCTATTAGGTCTACTAACATGAATTTATGAAGGACAGTGATAGGACACTTTCTATAAATTCGTTTAGAAACAACTGACTCATCCACTAGGGTAGATACCAAGAAAGGCTCAGGGATCTTTTCAGAACTTATATCAAAATTTATTGAAACTAACGGGTTCACATAAGAGAAACTCAACCCAGGGTCTATCAATACATAAACATCAAGGTGAAAGACACGAAGCATACAATTAACAACATTTGGTTAATCTTCCTGCTCTTGGAGTGATGGTAAAGTATCGAACCTATTCTGGTGATAGCTTCTACCAGTACTGGATGATACACCCTGAGAAGGGACTGGGCCACCTAAAGGAGATGGTGCACCAGCAGTCTAAGTCTGGGGATGAACATCATTGTTTCCCTGTCTAGCATGCAGGCACTCTTTGATTTCGTGACCTGGCAATCCGTAACCATAACAGCCTTTTCGACCTCACAAACACTCACCCGGATGGGTCTTACCATACTTAGAACACGGACGATAACTGGTCCTACCACACACACTATTCTGAGATATGGACCTAAAAGACTTACCCCACTATTCTCGCCTGCTTCTGGGTGAAAGAGCACTGGCTAAAAAATGTGCGGGCATTGATGAATGATTCTTAAACTGCAAATGATTTCCTCATTGATATCTAGCCTGGACATACTTAAACAACCCTGTTCTAGCCTTCTTATTTACTCTCTCTCTTTTCTTTAATTTCTCTACCTTAATTTGTTGAGTATGCATCATCAACCTAGAAAGATCCATATCTCCAATGAGCATAAAAGTCCTACACTTCTTAACTAACAACCCAAACATACCGTTAACAAACATACTCATGCTTGACCTAGGGTCAGCCATTTGATCAGGGGCATACTTGGACAACTGGTTAAATTTGAGGCAATACTCCTTCACTGTCATTGATCCCTACCTCATATTAATGAACTCTTCTATCTCGACTTCCCACATCTCACATAGGAAGAACTTATCTAAGAATGCATCCTGAAATATCTACCAAGTCATGGGAGCTACATTCCCCCCTCTACTTTTCTTCCATATTACTACCCAATCATATGAAATATCTTTCAGCCTATAGGATGCCAACTCTACACTCTCCTCTTTAGAAATATGTATGATTCGAGTAATCTTCTTTACCTTATCTAGATAAAATTGTGGGTCCTCACCTGCTTTTAACCCAAAGAATTCCGGTGGGTTCATTCTTATAAAATCTTAAATTCTGGCTACGACTAAGTCTTCGTCTTGCTGAAGTGGGACTGCAGCCTGATGGTTTCCCTGAATATTAGATATTATATGACACATTCTTATTCAAAGGATCTATAGGTTGAGGTTGCTGGTTATCATTTCTATGTGTGTTATCTCACAAGGAGGCATTTTCTATCATGTGAAAGCATGAGTTAGAAGCAGATAGAACCACTGAATACATGATAGATCATGAAATAAGAGATGATTTACTAAAATTCTCCATAGCCTCTTGCTCATAGATGTGGCACACTTCATAATGATAATCAAGACTCTATGTAACGTGGCTTGTCTAACTCCCTTAGACTCTCTAAACCTTAGGCTCTAATACCAAGTTTGTAACGCCCCAAAATATGATTTCCCGAGATGCCACATGATTCTCCGAACTACAAGTAGTCCTGTGCTAATCTTGGCTGTGTTCTACTAAATCTAAATTCTCAACATAAGGTAATATGAATGTAAAATCATAATAAATATGGAAAACTATCTGAATTATCTGAGTATATTCAAAAATACTAATCTCATCAGTCTGATAAAGAAAATACGTAAAATCTAAATACTGTAATTAAAATCTAAAACTGAATCTAGTAGTTTGACAAACCTCTACTGACTAAATCTAGAGAGTCACTGGGACATGCCCCAGCTTGCTCAAACTGTTAGAAATGATTACTGAATCATCCACTAATAAACTAGAAATCTAAATAGATAAGTCCCCAAACTATGAGGACTCACCAAATGCTGAGATGTAGATGAGATGCTCAAAAATCACTCACGCTAATGAGACTGAGTATGTGAACCTATATTATGAAACAATGTAGCATATAGAGATATATGTGGATCAGTACTTTGAGGATGTACTGAGCATATGTGGGTGAATGCAATAAGTAAACAACATCATAACAATTTATAAAATCATGAATGCTAAATGTAAATGATTCACAAAGGCTTGAGTAATTTGAAAACTGAAGATCATAAATCATGAACAACAAATCATATAATATAAATCTTGTGAGCCATTACATTCAGTTCCAAAATTTGTTCTTTCTAAAACTACTACATTATCTTTTCAACTGTAAGGGAAATAGATTATCTTAAGACTTTAAGAATATTAAAAATCATAGATTCCAATAACATATGCTCTTATCTTAAGGCTTTAAACTAATAGACTATTATAAGAGTAGGGCACTTCTTTTGGGAGGTTCTTTTAACCTACACAAACCATGTGAGCATTCATGGAGTCCAACATTTTGCCCACGTTGGGAAGAGTTGTTCTATCCTTGCCATCAGAATAGAACTTCTTATCTTAAGTACTCACAATCTTAGTCATCCACTTAGAAGTGGGAATAATCTTAATCCTATGGGGCACGTAGTTATGGGGCATGAAACCTTGATAATATACCCATCTCGGTACTAAATACCACTCCTATTCTTATGCTCAGGATCTTAGGAAATCCACTTCAAAATAGCACAAAGGCTTACAAGAAGACTAATTATTCTCTTTCTTTTCTTTAAATCTCAAGTCGTATGAATAATTTAGATTATTTATCTTAGATCAGGACCAAAAGGTCAAATATTTATAAAAAATATGAGAATAATCTTATGATAGGGTGCTCATAGCATAAACAATCTTGAAATAACAATCTTTGATTAGGGCTTAATGACCCATGCATCAAACTCACGTTAAAACATCATAATATTCATGCTTGGTAATGTAAACATTTATAAATCAACTTAAAATTTGAAAATTTCTGCAATATGCATGAAAATATGAATATAAACATGCAACTCAACTTCTAAATCACTTGAAATCTTGTAATCTTATAAGTAGCAATATTGGGTATAAACCTTAACTTCAATTTCATAGCAAATCACAAAAAAATCTGTAAGTTTTTAATTAAAATAAGTTTTGGGCACCAAGATGAAAGAATTATCCTTGTTGAAAACCCCCACATACCTCAATAGATGAACTAGATGATAAGACTCGAATCTTGGAACCCTGTTTATGCTTCGGAGATGAATTCATTGAGTTCCTGAATTGGGAATCCTTAATCTTGAATTTCCTTGGAGAATTAATGGATAAATTGGGTTTTCTGATAGATAAAGTTTTAGCTTTAAGGTTTTTTTTAGAGAGAATGGATGAAACAAGCATAAAGTTCTTTGAAATATGCTTATTGATGTTTTTTACATGAACTGGGGCCTTGGGGATTGACCAAAATCCCCCTATTAAACTTTAAATTGGAACTAGAAAAATAGCCAAAAATCCCAATTTGCTTGGCCACCATGATGCACCACTATCGTGATGGTTCATTGGAAAATGACAAGTGGGAATTGGGCGTTCACCGCGATGTGCCACAATCGCGTGCCCCTTTGGATTGCAACTTTGACCACTGGCGCAATGCATCAATATTGTGTAGGCTCACTGGAAATTGCGAAATGCAAAATGGGACTCCTCTGCGATATGCCATGATCGGTGGGTCTCACTAGAATTTGACAATTGTGATTTTACACTTCTCTGCTATGCGCTATGGGCCTAAATCACGTTGTTTCATAACTAAAACTTAAAATAGCCATAACTTCTTACTCGGTTATTGGATTTAGGCGAACCTTATATCATTGGAAAGAAAATTCAAATTCCTACATATTAGAGGGTCTAAATCTGGAAAATTCTATGCATATGGAAAGTCATTCTTTCTTGAAGCTATCTTTTTACATTTTAGATGTCAAATTGAGTTAAAAAAGTATAGGGTATTACATACCTTTAGTTTATATTCCTACGTACCTGTTATTTATTCATGAATTATTGTTATATGTAGTTTTGATGGTGAGCATCTAAACATCAAGGGACCAGGTCCCTGGATGTGCAAGGTATAATACATCTTCCACTCAACTTCTCCATAGTTTTTTATCTTGTGTAACAAACTTATAGGTGCTATTATGCTATTTTGTACCGACTAGGAAAGCTGGCCTAATGAAATTCCATCCCTCATCATCAACCAGCTATAAAAGTGAATAGAATCCTCTTCAACAATCGAGTTTTTGGTAATTCTAAATAGAGAGAAGTGAGGATGCAAAAACTCCATTTCAAGACTACTCAAGCATTACTTATGTTCTTAACTTTGTACTTTGATTAAAGAGTGAGTGAGTGTTTTTGGGTGTTGATTTGTAAAATAACTACTCATGTTTTAATAGTAGTATTTTCTTATTGAGAGTGTTGCTTATGTATATTTTCCTAAGCTTAAGACTGATTAGAGCTAATCACTGTAGGGGAGTCCTTGGTAGAGTTACCAAGATGAGATGGTAGCAAAGTTTCTACTAGCAAAAGAATCCTAGAGTTATGCTAAAATATATATTATAATTAGAAGGTTGATTATAGTGGATTTCATTGGTACTTATGAGGGAAAATCGTGGGTTTTCCCATTTTGGGTTTCCACATAAAATCCTTGTGTCCTTTTCTCTTTCAATGCTGTGTTTAGTTTTCTTGCACTCTATTTTTCGATTGCCTGTGTTTGATTCTGATGGAACTAGTCCCTTACTGTGCATAGCAACCTCGAAGGGTTTCAATAATTGGTATCAAAGCCTAGTCACTCTAAGAGGTTCACACCTAGAGTGTCTTGGTTAGAATGTCTGCTCCACCTAATCTAGAAGAAGGTCTATCTATAAGTAGACCTCCAAGATTCAATGAACAGTATTATGGGTGGTGGAAAACTGGGATATTTGACTTCATCATGGCTGAGAATAGTGAACTAGTGGACATTATTCTTCATGGTCCTCATGTAACAATAAGAGAAGTCAAAGAAGGAGATATGATGAAAATGGTTGTCAAGAGAACAAGGGAATGCAATGATGAAAATAGAAGAAAGATTGAAAAGAATTACAATGCTAAGGAACTGTTAGTATGTGGCATAGGTCCTGATGAATACAATAAGACCTCAGATTGTGATTATGCTAAATAGATCTCAGACTGTTTAAGGACTTATCATGAGGGAACCACAGGTATAAAGGACTCTAAAGGTGACTGTAACACCCCAAATTTGGTACCCAAAATTCTACACGGTGCTCATGGCCCCAAAGGACCACAAGCTAACCCATGATTGATATCTGTGCCTATATACTGCATGATATACTATATTATGCGGAAACATAAACTGAAAGGCCATAAGGTTCAAACTGCAACATAATATCTGATAAAATATAACATCTAGGATGGGGTATAAATGATCAAAACAAAATTGTCTAAACATATTATAGTCTGAAAAGCCTCTAAAACATAACTGTCTGAATAAGGAGATGATGTGACATATCCCCAACTAAATCCAACTAATAAACTAATTAATGAGATAATAAAGAAATGATCATGTCCTCAAAAGATGAGGACTCACTGCTAACTCTGACTGCAGAGAATGGATTACTACTGATGCTCTGGAGCTCGTGCTATTGAACCGTTCCATACTATTCTGAGTTGACTGTATCTGACAGCCTTAAATTCTGTAGAACTATTTGAGTTCTGTTACTGAGATTGAATGACTATATCTGACAGTCCTGATTCTGTAATAGAAACTATGGGAAGTAGTCATCTAACTGACATGCCCCTAATACGCCATTATGGCTGAGTTGGGGTCCAATCTGTAACCCCAATTAGAAGGGTGTCAATATCGCATCACTTGTAAGAAAGATTTGTAAGTAACCCTCATATAACATGTAACTCTAGTGAGAATGGTGGGAACCCTCATATAATAGGTTAATCCACCTTATCTACACTCATATAATAAGCTATGATGTCTCAACCTATGCTGGCTACATAGTTTTGGAACACAAGGATTGCTTCTAAGAATCACACCCTAATATAACAGGTGAGTTTCAATCCTTGGGTTCACTCAGTGCTAATTCCTACTCCCATCTGAATAGACACTGAACATGATTAACTGAACTGAACTAAACTTAATTCATGGAGTTCCATTAGCTGATGGAATACTATTGAGATACTGAATTACTGAGCTTTTCTGAGTCACATGACTGACTGGGTTCTATGGACCATGGCTTGACTGAGGATAACATGAAAAAATTACACTAAATCTAGGCACACAACTATATTTTTTGGATACAAGTACCCCCAGGACTCCATGGAAGGAAACTAACAAGGCATGACATTATTGAATACATGACCAATATCAACAATCCATAATACAATAGTTGGACATATTTCAGGGGCATTTGATTATCATAGCTTGGTACGTGAATAAGATAGCATGTATACATAGCATGATTTCATAAGGCTAACTCATGAGCAATCCCGCAAGAAATTTCAATATATAAGAATAACATGGAAGTTATTTTGAATAGAAGGTTAAAGCATACATTGTCATTTGGGTCACAATTTAGCTATAGTGCATAATTTCTATCCCTTTAGGCATTTTATCAAACAGCTTATATGCACAACTTAAGGTATAGGTGAAATCATCAAATTTCACAAATCATAAACCACCAAATTCATGGATTTTAATTTATATGCTAACGTAGTTTTCATAATTTCACATAAGGATCCCAACATGAGAATCAAACAACAACCATCACATAACTTGAGCAACCCACAACATAATAATCATGATTCATAATTTAAAATAGGGTTCTTGAGCTTTATGGTTGAAAGGAATACATAAATCAACACAACACATACCTTAGTTCTTGATTTAGAGAAGATTGATGGAGAGATTTTCTTGAAATTATATCTCTAATTGAAACCCTAGTTTGTTCTTGAGAGAAAATTGAGAGAAACTAGTATATTTTGGGTGAAGAATGGCTAAATCACGTGTTATTGGATTTAAATAGGGGTGGAAAATTGATTCTTTTAACCCTGGATGCATTTTTTAAAATTGCTGAAAATTTCTCGACCTGGACCCCTGGCGCGACGCGGCGCTATCGCGCCGTGACACTGGAATTTGACAATTGGGAAATAGGGGAATATCGCAATGTGGAGCCATGACGTTGCCACTTCTTTTACAACCTGTAAGTTTGGAGCGACGTGGGAAAAATTGTGCTGAGACACTGGAAAAAAATACAATTGTTATTTTATCTTATGGCGCGGCGCGCCACTGACCAATATGGTGCTGGTTTACGACATGAACTTGAAATAGTCATAACTTTTTACCCGGTTATCAGATTTAGGAGAATCTTATATTGATGGAAAGCTTATTGAATTTTCCACATGAAAAAGGTGAAAATCTTAAAAATTCCACAAGGAATAAACATCATTCAATTTAGAAGATAATACTTGACATTCATGGGATGAAATTAGTTAAGAAACTTTGGGGTATTAAAGTGAAATGCTGACAACTTAATATGAAACCTTCACTATGATAGAAGGAGAGAAAATAAAATAAATTCATGCAAGATTAACCCCCATCACAAATGAGCTACAATGCTTAGGAGAGGTGATTCCATTATATAAACAAGTGAGGATGATCCTTGTTGTTTTTCTCAAGTCATGGGAAAGTAAAGTAGATTCTATAACTGAGGTAATAAATCTTAAAACCCTCACCATCGATGGGCTGATTGGAAATCTAAAGACTCATGAGCTCAAGAAGCAATAAGAGCAAGACAAGCAAGATTTAAAAAAGAAAAAATCTTTGGCATTGAAAACTTCAAAGCTATGAATCAAGTGAAGAAAAGACTGATGTTTCCTATTTGACAAGAATAATTTTCAAAGAAATGAAATAGAGTGGTCAATTCCTAAGAAGAAGAAGCAGCAGTAGAAAGGGAAACAATGTTGAGCTATGTTGCAAATATTGAAGTCTTGAGCATTTTATCAAGGACTGTCCAATGCACAAGATGGTTCACCAGGAATACTATAAGGATGAGGATGACAATGGAAGGATCAAGGACTAGGTCCCTGATAACTCAAGTAGGAAGGAAACAACTAAATAAGTTCTTATGCAAGCTCTGGCAGTATAGGGTGACTCTTCTTGTGATTCAGGTGAAGATAAAAAGACTGGAGGTGTCTCTTTGCTAGAAGTGGAGGATGATAAAGTGAGCTCTGACACTTCGTTTGAATTTATGTAATTTACTGAGGATGAAGAAGAAGATGAGGTAACACTCTCAGACATTAAAGAAAACTTAGAAAACTACTCTGCTAGAAAAGTAATAAAACTTACCAAAATGTAGATTGATTCTATGTATGAAATGACCAATCAAAAATATGCTCTAGAAGAAAAGGTGGAGATTTAAGAGCTTGAGTTAATTGCTAAAAGTCTTCAATTATCTGACACTAAAAAGCAGGTTACTAAGTTGAAATCTAAAAAGTTAAAGTTAGTCAGTCAACTGGACAAGGATAATATTATTTGTGATAAAGAAAATATTAATAATCTAGAAGAAAAGATTGAAGATAAGGAGCTTAACCTGATAGATCTAACTCTCTAGATATCAGAAGCTGAGCAACAAGTTGCTAAGCTGAAACTTGAAAATCTAAGTTTGGTAAGTCAACTTGAGAAAAAATATAGTTCCAAAAATAATGGGAAGAAGGAAGTCTCAGAGTTTTAGGGTTAGCTGTAAGAGAAGCTGGAGGATTATCATGACTGCACTTTAGGAGAATGAGGAGTTATAAAGGGACCTCGTACATCTAAGGGAAGAACTTAATAAATCCCTACAATATACTGCATCTTTTCAGATCCCTTCTAACTCTATTAATCAAGACACTAACAACGGAAAGGGGATTGGTTATCAAGAAGGAACCCTAGGTAAGAAGGATCCATCAACTGAGAATTTTGAAGAAAAATCCTTATACATAGCCTCAAATGAGAATTTTGAAGGTACAATCAACTCCGTTATTATGATTTTAGGCTAGAGGGACCCCTAGTTAAGGTCTTGAGAGTTACGAACACATTTTGGGTTCTTTAATAGATTTGATGAAAAATAGAACTTGGTATAGGACCCACATTTAATAAATATGATTTCATAAGAATTTTTTTATGGTTCGATTGATTTTGGAATGTTGAATTTCGTTTTGTAGCATAGTTTGTTTGCATGAAGAGGGTTCTAAAAGAATCTCAAAATCCTGATTAAAGTCTATTTTGACTTAGGAAATTGCTGATATGCAAAAATTGATACAAGGACAATTTACCTTTGTGTTCGTGAGGAGCAGGCTACGTTCGCATGGAGTCAAAAACTTGACCATCGCTTTCATAGGCCTTCCTTCTCATTCATAATGAAGGGTTGACTGGTCCAACCCTTCTCCTTCTTTGCATTTGTGACCATCAATTTCATGTACGTGATAGCGAGACTTGTTTTGCTTTTTTTTCACGGCACCGTTCCCACTATTTCAAAGGGAAATTCCTTTGACCTTTGCATTCACGGCCTTTCAGCCGCGAGTATGCGAAGGCCATTGCCATAGAAATTTATATACTTTTCTTCTTTGATTTTCATAATTATTTCTCGCCTCTATCTTCCATTTAGCCCTATGAAATAAAGAACATTATATGAAAACATTGATTGGAGCTAGAGTTGCGTTGAGGATGATGAATTGACAATTTCCCATTATTTTCTTCGTATGTTCTCGACAAAATTTCTCTATTTAATTCTTGTTTTTCCCTTTTTTTCTTCATCATTTGGGGTTGGTTTTGGGCCCAATTTATACTCCTTTAGTGCTAAACCTTTGAGTAAAAATTCCATTTCCTTTGAGGTACCTTGTGACAGAATCAATTTTGGAATTCCATTAGAGGGCCCCATGGGAGTATTATTGACCCAATTTTAGGATCATAGTTTTTCGTAGTTATATGAATATCATTTTACTCATATTAATGTGTAGATAATTATTTTTATAGTGCGATGTTATTTTTGAGATCATGGAGGAAAAGTGAGAAATTTGTGGATGGTTTAAGAATGCATTTTTAGCATCGAGGTAGGCTTCGGTTTATCTTACTCTATGAGATTTTGTAAACTATATATTGCATGCTAGCTAGGGATGGTAGTATATGTTTATGGCTTGTATAGCATGAATTAAACAATTTAGGGAATTTAGGATAGAAAGGTGACCTGAAACTTAGCCTAGAATACCTTTTAAGGTTGTTGAATCCTATTATATTGGAATATCGGCTTGAGTAACTATAGATTTACATAAAGAACCCTTTAGTATATTATTTAGAGTTTGTGGTGATATTTCCATATTAGACCTTTTGAGTAACTTTATGTCATTGTTTACCTTAGTCTCTAAGTTATGGTGTTAATATTATATTAAATAATACATTATGGGCTCGAGGCTATGATTACGATACAAATTGAGCACCAAGTTATTATTCTATCCCTTGCAAGGATTTTGTTGTTGTTAAGAGAGGCTTATACTTGTATTGCTTGAATACTGGTGATGGCATGAATACTTATGACATAATATAATTTACTTAGTGATATGATTCAAGCCAAGCCTTTGAATTTACTACTATTTTTTCTAAAAAAGGATTTATTCTCACTTTTCACTTTTAGAAATGGATTTTATCTATAATGGGAATCGTACCAACGTAACTAATGAATTACGAGTTTTGAAACTAAATGCAACCTTTGGGAAACTAGACCGATGTTGATTCTAGTCCATTACTATTTCACTCTTTTACCACTACTATTTACATAGGTCAAGAGAGATTATAACCCTTTACACACTATATATAAATTTAGTCCCGACATCGATCTCGAGAAATACATTTATCGATTTAAATATTCTAGTCATGGTTCAAGTTTGTGAATTTTTTAAAGTTCTATATTTATATATTTGATACTGGACAGAGTATATTGATTATGATTTTTATGAGGAGTCTTGATTTAGGACCAGTCAATTTATACAGATATCCCAAGTCCCCTATGGCCCCCTTTGTTAGTGAGGCACAATACAAGCGAATGAAGGTTTGCATATCTCTTGCCTTTGCAAGCTAAGAGGTGTATGCACATAGTGAATTTCTCACTTAAATTGAATATGGTTTACTATTAGTTTATGTGCATTCATTCATTCATATGCATTGTCTATCACTAGTGTAATTGTTTGGTTCTTATATCTATCGGCCATATGAGGGTTCGTATAGGAATAACTATGATTATTGTTTGTTGTGTTCTTACCTTAACCTTCTAAGATTATGTCGTCCCATTTGAGTACTTTTTTCTAGACTAACATGTTACTTTATTATTGGTTTACGTTTAGTTAGCGGAAGGACAGTTATGGACTAGCACCCAATGTTGACGGCATGTTTATTATTCCTTATCTTTCTCAATTATTGGTAATTTACATCATTGATAGGTTATGTTATGCTTAGTAATTTTTTGTCTAGAGACCCTGATTATTCTAGTATTAACTTTCTTTCTTTTCTATGTTCCTCGAGAGGTTATATTGGTTCCCTCGGGTTATTATTTTTGAGTTTAGTTCTATCATGGTGTATGTATATAATATTTATATGTACATATGTATGTATGTATATATATTTTACTATTCTATATTCCTCTTTTTTTTCATCTATTAACATTTTACATGTATCTTTTATTCTTGTACTACTAATATGTATCCTTATTTTATCCTTCATTGGTATATTGACTAGTTATATACAATATAGCACTTTAGTTCCATAACACTATTAGAATAGACTAGTTTGTCCTTATTATTCCATTATCAATTTATATATTTGAAGGAGAGCCTTGGAGTAACTCCAAAGTTGCTTCCACGTGACCAAGAGGTCACAGGTTCAAGCCTTAGAAACAACCCTTTGAATAAATACAAGGTGAGATTGCATACAATAGATCCTTATTATTGGGACCTTCCCCAGACCCTGCGCATAGCAGTAACTTAGTGTACCGGGGATTTCCATTAATAGCAATTTTTATGTTATTTTTCTTAGACAATTGTCTATAGTTTATATTCCCGCTTACCGGTTATTTATACATGGATTATCCTTAGTGCTCAATCTTCACTTGTGCAACCTGTAGATCTTAGTATGAGTTCTCCCTGTTGACGTGTGCATTGTGCAAAGAAGCTATGTATAAGTGATTTGTGGTGATCTCCTGAAGTTTGGAGTATTCCTTTTCTCACTCGTATTGATGAGTCTTATCTCATTTTTGTACTTTAAAGATGGTTTGAACATATTTATTTACTGTAAATTTCATTTTGTGTGCATATTGTATTAGAAAATCTTGTACTGACTTCACTAGGCCTTGGGGTTTCATTCCATATTAGTTCTTTATTTAGATTCATTTTTTATGTTTTCTCTATATCTCTTGATAGTTCGGTACTAGCTATTTTTGACCAAGGGTTGCCTTACGTGCTGGAGGGTTTTAGTAGATGTCATCATTACCTGAGAAATTGAGTCGTGACAGGAAGGAAACAAGTTAGCAGATTTTTTAGATGTTAATTACAATTCTTTATAAAATAATACAAATGAATGAAGGGCGTCTTTAAAAATAGGCAACAATCAAATCGAAAAAATAAATGTTGTAAAATGCCAAAATTGGGATTTCAAAGTATAAGAAGCAGCCAATTTTCTTCAGGTAATACTTAATGATTGGGGCGACAAAAACCAACAAAATAAAGTTGACACATCAAATATGCACTCAATTGAATTTTTCATAGAACAATCTATAGGTGTTGGCAAATTTAATATTTCATGGACCAGAGCTAGATGTTGTTGTTTTGACATTATCTACAGTAGTGACTATGGCCGAGAACGGAAAATAAGAGACTGCATTAGAGTATAACATGAGGAAAATGATAAAAACTCAAAGATTGGAATTTGTAAAAAGTGATTTCCTCCCAGATCGTATTGAACTTGAAATGTTTGAGTTATTGCCCTTAGTAAGAGGTATTAGCTCCTTCTTGAGTTCAAACTGTCAAGGGCATCATTTAAACGTGACATTTTTAATTAGAATCACTTATTCAAATAGTTTGGGTTGTGATTATGACTTATTTGACTATTATGGGATCTAATCTATTAAAAGAGGAGTTGAAGAAGTCTTCATTTGGTTTGAATACATGACATTTATGAGACATGGTAAATTTCTCATGTGAAATCCTCTTTATAAGGCATACACTTGAAAGATTTGAAACTTTTTCTACTTCGTTCGTCACTGATCTTACCCCTCCACCTTTTTCATTGAATCTTCAATGAAACATTGTAATCAAGTGTAAAATATGAAGAGAATCAACAGATCTCTACAAGATTTCCTATTTTTCTATTTGTTTTTGTTTTAGCCTTGGATTAGTTTCCTTTTTGTTTTGTATGAGAATTATCTTAGTATTGTGCTTGGGATGATTAACTCGTTTTGTATCTTTTTTATTTATAAATAAAAGTCCTCTCTAGGTCCTCTTTAATTAAAATTAGGATGTGAGGATGAATGTAATCTATCACTAAATCTTGAGTAGATGTATCATTGTGAAATAATTGAGAAAAAACCTTGACTTTGAGGAAGAACTTCCAAGAATTCAGTTCTTGAATCATGATTGACCTTTTTTGAAAATCCTAGGGTAATAGTATAGGATTTTATTAATAATCTGTAATAGAATAATGAAGTTGATAAGGATTCTTTGAAACTATATGAGAAAACTTACCCTAGTATGGGTGGATGAAGAGAGGAGAGGAAACCAACCTTAGGATTGAATATATATTAAAAGAATAATTTTTTTTGATGCAAACCAACTTAAATAGAGTTTTAGCAGTGCCCAAGCGCGTACGCAAGTGTAAGTGGTCTTATCAAGTAGTAAAGTGGCCTTTAAGAAAGACCAAGTATCAATCTCTCAAGGACTTGCGTTCGCCGACTATCCAATTCTAGTTTAACCAATTGAGGTGAGTAGCAAATAGAATTTTAGAATTTTAATTTAAAAATAAACTAAACTAATAAGGAAAAGTAATGACTTAGGAAAATCAATGGATAGAAACTTAGGGTTAAAGATTATGAACAATCATACTATGCTATTGAACTTAATTCGTTAATTTGCTTATCTTAGTTTTTGATTCGTAAGGTTAATTGCATGATCATGGTCTCCCGATCTCTAATAGTCTACCTAATATGGACATTACAACTACATCGATGAGTGGGGATGTAATAATCCAATTAATTTAATTCAAGCTATCATCCTATGTTTGAATCAAGTAAGGCATCTAAGTACATCCCTATCCTAGACGCTAATGTAAATTCTTTATTCAATAAGAGAATAAAAATCATACTTTATTTATTCCCATGTTATATATCCTTATTCCCTCTCCTAAGGTCAAAAGGTTAACAATTGATGTATTCTAAGGGTATGTAATCCTTAAAGTAGTTAAAAAAAGAATAAACAAACAACCACTAATGATAAGCAAATAAAAAAAAATAAGTCAAAACGAAAATATTCATGATCTTGGCCATAATCCTTGAAAGAGAGTTTAGCCTTGAATGGAAATATTCACCATCCAATCCCTTGGAGTGATGATACAAAACATACAAACAAGATAAATTAAAGAATGATAAAACCTAAAAAGAAGTTGTGGTAGCCTTCAATGATGTCCCAAGTGATCTAGGGTGTTCCAAGATTGTCCAAAACGTGTTTTAAGACATTATATTTATAGTATATAAGTCATAACCCCACTTGGATTAGGTTTATACAATGTTAAAATAAAAATTATACTTATTTTGGTGGTCATCGCGTCGGTCTATAGTGTAAAATGGAATCACTAGGCACAACTGGGCACTTTTCTCCCGAATTTTGTCCTTAGCGTGAATCGGTGTTATTATGTTGAGACACTATTTTTGGAGAATTACAAATTGACACAGCTCCGTGACATAGTGTTTCACCATTTTGGTCCCCTTATGAATCCAATGGAATGAAACAAGAAACCATTGGAAAAATACATTTCCCATATGCGCTCAATACTTTCTAGGGGTCTAAATTGCGTACAGCTTGTGACTTGTGCTTCCGTGGTTATTTTTGAGTATTTTTGAGTTGTTTCCATTTGATTTGAAGCTTTTATATCCTTAATATATCATAATTATCCATTAAAAAAGAATCCTATTTCATTAAACACAACAATTTATAACTCAAAACAACACAACGTCCTCAATGATGAACTAGAAACATGAGCTAAGCATAGGCTAAATTCACATTGATCTTTAACTTATTATTTTGACACTTTTATAGATCCAATTGAACCTTGAACATTATAATTAGGTTGTTTCACATATAAATATATAATAAAAATCCTATTAACTCATTACAACACATTATAACCCAACACACTAGACTAGAAGGACACCTAACTCAAGCTAGTATGCTAGTTTTCTCGGTTGAACTCTAAATGCTCAAATTGAATCAAAACTCTTGTGAAAACACCATTAAACATTGTAAGAACATACTTGGACACATAAATACTCCTCTATATCATTATAAACCCATAAATCACATGAATCATCATCAAAACAAGGCTAAATAGGCTCGAATAGTAGCGCTAGAGTGCATGAATACACCCAACATCAAGTTTCCCATGGGGACCTTTAGTGGAGTGATATTTGAAGAACATAATATGATGTGTGGACGCATACCAGTTCATATAAGGCTTCAAGTAAGAATTATTCTCTATCCCTTATTTTGAATTAGGTGTGGAAAGAAGAGAATGTGATGTGTGGCCACACATCAGTGCACACAACGCATTCAGTGAGTCAGTTATCTCCACCTTTTTGTAACATGGTCATAACTTCCATCTATAGAAATAGATTAACATATGATTAGGTGCACTATCAATAAGACACACAAACCTTTCATTTGGTGGGTCTTGGATAATAAATCTCATCATGTTCAAGGATGGGTGCTTCTTTGAATTTAACCCTCATAAGAACTAGTAATGAAACTCATTTGGTAAAGAAACTGTTAACTCTACTTTTTGTAGGAGGATTATGATGAACTTAATTAATCTGTAAATCTCTTACCACACTGAAAAATTGATCATAAAAGTTATACACAATTAATATTCATCGGGTTTATGTCTATTCTTATATGTCGAGCGGTTCAAATTATTTACTAAATATTTGAGGTGGTACAATACTAAACGAATTCACTAGAAGGGATAACATCATGAATAAGGTATATAAAGAATACACTAGAAAGAGTACATTGCAATAACCTCAAGTAACTTAATCTTATAAGGGACATTCTCTTAATACTAAAGACTAGGCCTTACTCAAATACTCCATGATCTCCAGTCCTGAGATCAATGACTAGAGTTTGTGAAATAGATTTCTATACGAATTAATAGCCATCATAATCAATGGAAATATCATTATACATAAGGAATAAATACTAACTACCTATGAAATTCTTATTTTCTTCTTCTAACAACACTATCACAACCTGATTTACGAGTCATGATGGCACCTATTTTATCCGACTAGTAGGTAATCTAAATCGCAAACCAGAGCTAAATGCAATGGGTTAACTTTGTGGAAAATTTTGAAAACAGGAAAAAATAGACAATTGCAACTTATAAGTTTGCATGATCTGGCTAAGCCAGTACAAGAGCTATTACAAATACTACTCAAGTTCTAAAAAATTAATACAATCTATCTCGAAATAAAATACTAGGCATAAAAATGGTAGAGGGAAATAGGAAACTCCTACAACAAGAGCTCACCCTATTTTCAGAATCCAATACGGCACGATCGACGAATCAACATCAGAAACTAATACTCAGATCTACATCAAAAAAGGTACAAAAGTATAGTATGAGTACCAAAAACAAGGGTACTTAATAGGAATCATCGGCCGACAGAGCTTGTAATGCCCCAAATTTGGTACCCAAATTGCTACACGGTGCTCATGAACCCGAAGAACCACAAGATAACCCATGACTGATATTTGTATCTGTATACTGCATAAAATACTTTATAATGCAGAAACATGAAGTGAAAGGCCATAAGGTTCAAAACTGAGACATAGTATCTGATAAAAAAGTAATATCAGGGAGGGGTATGACATACCCAAAATAACTGAAATAAGCTATTTGAGCATACTGTAGTCTGGAAAGCCTCTAAAATATGATTGTCTGAATAAGGAGTCGATGGGACATATCCCTAACTAACTCCAACTAATAAACTAATTACTGAGATAATAAAATGATGATCATGTCCTCAAAAGATAAGGACTCACTGCTAACTCTGACAATTGAGACTGGAATCTACTGATGCTCTGGAGCTCATGTATCTGAAACTATGGTATAAGACACCATAGCACAAATGCGTCAGTACTTTAAATGTACTGGTATGCATGTGAGGTAAGCTAAATGCATGGGGTTCATATGCATGAACAATAACAATAGCAGATTGACTATCATAAGCGTAAGAATACATGCATGAGATATAATAACTGACACTGATACTGTGATAATATGATTACTTAATTTGAATACTTATGACATGACATACTGATAAATGATATAACTGATAACATGAGTGACTTTATCTGTCAGTCCTGAATCTGACGGAACTTGCTGAGTTCTGTAATAAAACTGAGTAAACTGTATCTGATAGTCCTAAAATCTGAAGAACTATCTGAGTTATATTGCTGAGACTGATTGAATATGTCTGAAGTCCTAATTCTATATCATGAAACTGTGGGAAGTATTTATCTAACCAACATACCTCTAATATGGCATTATGGCTGAGTTGGGGTCCAATCTGTAACCTCAATTGGAAGGGTATCAATATCGAGCCACTAGTAAGGATAAACTGTGGGTTACCCTCATCTAATAGTTTCCTCAAAATATAATGGTGGGGCCCTTATCTAACAGTCTTTATCTACCTCATCAACCCTCATCGGATAGTGTTGATGTCTCAACCTATGCTTTCTACATAGTTCTGGAATACAAGGATAACTTCTAAGAATCACACCCTTATCCGATAGTGTGTGTTCCCATCCTTGGATTCACTTGGTGCTAATTCCTACTCCCATCTGAATAGACTCTAAACATGATTAACTAAATTGAACATGGACTGAGTTACTGAATTCTATTGACTGATGAAACACTGCTGATATCTGACAACCGACTGAGTTAATAAGATCATGGAGATTTCCTGAGTCATAAGACTATTTGAAGTCAAAGGATTCATAGCTTGACTGAGAGTATCATGAAAATATGACCTGGCTCTAGGCACACAACTAATATTTCAGGTACGAGTACCCCCAGGAATCGATGGAATGAATCTGACCAAGCATAACTTAGTTGAACATATAACTAACATCATAATCCATAATACATTTATAGAAGCATTTCATCAAAACATGAGATAATCATAACTTGCACATACATGGGGATTTCATGGTATCATGATAGTTAGGAACTTTTCCTTCATCTAGGCATTTAATCAAACATATTCTAGGCATGGTACATGTAAACATCATTGTACAATAATTAAACATCATGGTTCAATTCTAATTTCATCATTCAAGGGTTTAGTCATAGGTTTTCATGAATCTATATCTATAATAATTTAACCCACATAGAATTTATCATCCAACATGAAGTAGAAATCAATTTTTAACTATCCACATGAACAAGAGCAACCTAATTATGAAATTCATAAGAAAATCCATAAACTTAAATTTAGAAAAAGGATTCTTGGGCTTCATGGATGAAAGGAGTCCATGAATGAACACTATGCATACCTTGGTTCATAAATACACGAAGATTGACGGAGGAAATTCTTGCTTCTAAATATTCTATGAAAAGCCCTAGGTTGTTCTTGAGAGGTTTTGGAGAGAAGAGAGTGTATTTTGGGTGAAAAATGGTTGAATCATGAATCATGTGTTCATCCCACTAACCATCTTTGAATGTTGTATCCTAATGCGATACAGGGTCTAAAGTAATCTCTACTTTTCCTGCACAGTGATAGACTTCTGGGTTGTTAGCTGTCAACTTTGAAATGGTGAACTTTCAATCTTTAGATGTCTTATCATCTTAAAGTCGTGTTTATTTGTGTCATAGACTACTACTTGGTTTCTTTATTGGCTATCATTGGGTGCATGTACAAACCTAGATTGATGTTGGTCTCATAGAGGCTTTGTGGATTGCTATGGACTTTGGATTGGTTGTTGAATTTCTAGACTCATTTTGAGTCATACTTAACTATCTTGTGATATGTCCAAAATTGCACTTCTACACTTGTATTGTGTTCTATTTGACTAGGGAAAGGAGGTGTTCTCTGGCCCTTTTTGGACTAGAGATTCCCGTCATAGCCAGGCCTTGGTTTGGGTCATGACAAAGTTGGTATTAGAGCCTAGGTTTGGTGTCCACAAATTTGTGTCAAGTAAAGTCTCTTTTATAGGTGTGTAGTGCGCCACAATTATAAGGGAGAGGCTACAAGGAATTTAGGAATATTTCCCTTTCTTATGATCTACTCTCAAGATATAGAGTCTAGGGTGTTGAAAACTCCTCTAATTCCCGTTTGTTTTACTTTAAGATCGGGACTCCCAATTAATCTGATGCTCATGGAAACACCTTCGTCCTGCTTGAGGAAAATGTAGGCGGAACTCATCCTACTCATTGAGTTCAAACTCGTTCTAGAATTGCTGCTTCTAATTTCTCTATAGGAGTTTCACTGATCCCCACTAATCCTTCTCCCATTGGTGACACCCCTACTCAGTCACCTCATGGAATATTACTAATCTTGAATTGATCTATTATATTAATTTGTTAACCTAGTTGGTGATATCTCAGTAACATTAGTTGGGACCTGCTGTGAGTTCTTCTGAGGTTACTCGAGTTGGGCATTTTATAAGGTTAAATAATCTATTTTTCACTATCTCTAAGGTTGAGGAGGATCCTCAAGGTTTAATAGATTGGATGGAGAAGTTTTTCTAAGTGATGCATGCTAATAATATAGATGGCCAGTCAACCCCAAATTCCCATTTAAAAGGCTCAAAACCCTTAATCCATGATCCATCATTCCACAACCCTATCTTATACACTAGTTTAGTGTTTTTGTGATTTCTTGGATCTTAGAGAAAAAATTTATTCTAATTTGAGCTAAGAAGACATTAGAGTAACTTCAAAGTGTATATTTGGCTTTGTCTATTGAATATTTATTGGAGTCTAAAGTGTGGTTTACCCTCTCTTTATTTTTCCTATTAATAACTTTAATATACATATTGGCTTATTTGTTTTGATTATTATTATTAAGATTTGCTAGATCTAACTCTTGGGATTATGTTTGAATAGGAAGCAATTGTACATGGGTTATGATATATTTGTGTGGAATTTTGTTTGTTGATGGTGGGTTCTATTGTTACTTGATTAAATAGGTAGGGATTTGTGGGTGAAAGCCCCAAATGCCTAAATGGTTTTCATGGATGAATGTCCCAAGATCTTGAAATCCCTAACCATCCTTGAAAGAGGGGTTTTGGGTGAACTTTAGGAACTCATATAATCTATGAAAGATGGATGTGGGAACCAAAGTAATAGTAGATAACTCATGGGTGTGTCTTTCCAATTTTTAACTATCTTAGATATAACGATGATTAGGAGGTGGACTGTCCCTCGGGTTCTATCCAATAAATATGGGTTCCTAATTGAGGTATTGGGTGGATTAAATTGCACAATCGTTAGGTACTCGAAAGGTTCAACGAGTGAGATCTTTGTGGCTTTGTTGAAAAACTAGCCTCAAGGACTTTAAACCCAGCTTACCATATCATCAACAACTAGAATTTGCGTCGAATCATTACAGACTCATGCATATCTTTCCTCTAGGACAACATAGTCCCAAGATTCGTTCCTAATTGATTACACTCTAAATATTCTTAGTCTCAAATTAGTTACCTCGAAGCCTATGAATTACTTTCATATTTGAAAATATCAAAAATACCCAAACCATTTTTTACTATAGCTTTGAATTTAGTTAGTAACTCTTATTCCGAACCTTCTCAATCGCCACTCACATTGTACCTCATGGATTCAACCGTAATTCTTGTTGGGTAAATATATTGACAACGATTGCCTTGCACTCAAATTTATGCGTAAGTTTAGCGTTATAAAAAATGGCACCATTGCCGGGGAATAATTTGGTGTATTGAGTTAGTTTGGAATTTTAGCTTACTTTCTTTGGTTCAAACATGTAAATATTTGTTTATTATTTTCTTTTATTTCTTGTCTTAGGTAGAGTTTTATTTTTGTTCATTTGTTACTACGGCATCTTTGAATGAACGTGAGTTCAATGGTTGGAAATTCTATCATGACAATCCATGTCCATATTGTAATGGACCCCACTTTTTGCAAGTTTGTAGATATGCTTCCCTGAGAGAGATATGTGCACCACTCGATCTTATAGGGAGCAAGTATGTTTTTTGTGTAGTGGTCAAGATGGACATGGGAGTGATTATCCAAATGCCTGATAATGCTCAACTTACACATCAATTTAAGTGCAAGGCGGTCATCTTTAATATATTTACTCAAATTTGGAGTCGGGGTCGAAACCATAAGGAACAATGTGAGTGGAAATAAAGTTACTTCAAAATAATAGTACAAGTTAAATCCAAACAAACTATACAAAAAGTTAAAATGGGGGAGGTGAATACCTACAATGATATTTTTTTTTGGGTTTTTCTAGTATAAATTCGGGGCTACGAATAATTAGAGTTTTATCAATTATGCATGGATCTTGGCATTATGCATTAATAAGGGAGTAACATGCGGGAGTTAATAACCACATCAATTTAGTAAGTTAAATATGGGAAGTCTTGGTTATAGATTTTGATTCTAGTCATTCAACAAAACACCAAACTTTCACCCATTGATTCTTTCGAATACCTAATAGCACGTTCAACAATTGGTAACCACAACCTCAATCTAGGCATCCCTATTTCTAGGATGATACCCATGGCATAGTGAACATCATATTCACCCTTATGTCTAACATAGTGAAAATTTAGCAAACTACACGCATAATTTTCTATCATTGCTTTGGTCCCCACATCCCTCTTTTGAGAATAATATGGTTTCCTAAAGTTTACCCAAAACCCCTTTTCAAAGATGGCCTTGAACTTTCTAGAGCTTGGAACTTTCACTCATCAAACATATATGGGCATTGGGAGCTTTCACCTGTCAAATCCCAACAAAACTAGCTTAGTAACAATAGAACCCACAATCCTGAACTACTAAATAGATGCTAATAATAACAACCCCCACACACTTTAACCCCTATTCACACATAACCCCAATAGGGAGATTATAATACCCCTAAGTTTCCTAGCAAAATTTCATCCCTAAAATGTCAAGAATGAGCTTCTAAAATAAATAATGTTTAATTCATATATAATTCTCTTGATTTCAACTTTTTATTACGTATGAAATTGAATAAGTTTTCCATCGATATAAGATTCATCCAAAACCAACGCTCGGTGAAAAAGTTAGAGCATTTTTAGTAATCAGTATTCCCAGTGGACAGGCCACCGCATCGCGGTGAGTGCCAAATTGGCATTCATCAAATTACAGTAGCTCACCGCGATAGGGATGCATCGTGGTGAGTATAGCAATGAGATGTCCATCGCATCATGGTATAGGCCAATTTTGCATTTGTCAAATTCCAGAGGGTCACCGCGATAGCATCGCATCGCGGTGAACCCCAAATCCGCAATGGTTACAAACCAGTAACTCATGGCGATAGGACCACATCGCGGTGGGTATAGCTATAGACCCAACACCATGTCGTAATGAAGCCTTAATCGGCATACATGTTATGAATTTTAAAATCCAAGGACAGGGTAGTCTTTTGCCCACATTCCGAAATCATGAAAACAGAAGATTTATCACATTATTGAGAAACATAAACTCATTTTTCATCAATTCCTCTCCAATAGAAATCCTAGTCTTCAATACCCCCTATAAAGCATCTTCAAGATTCCACCATTAATTTGCCAAATTGATTCAAGATTTAAGATCCTTAGCTCAAGAGATTCAAGAATCTTCCTTCAAGAACACAAATAGAGTCTCGAAAGCAAGTTGTTCATATAAAATCATCATCCAAGGTATGTAGGGTTATGAAAAAGGACAATCATTTTGTCCTTCTGCCCAAAAATTGATTTTTTTATAACGAAGGCTATTTGATTTTACATGTTTTCCTATGAAATTGAAGTTGGGTTTATACCCTATGATGCTATTCATGATATTATGAGATTTTCCATGTTTTAGAAGTTGAATTACATAGTATGCTGATATTATTTTGCATATTGCTGAAATTTCCAGATTTTATGATGATTTAGTAATGTTTACATTATCAAGTATGAATTTTGAAATGTTTTAATATGAGATTGATACATGGGTCATTAAGCCCTATTTAAGATTGTGATTTTAAGAACTGTTGTGCTACAAGCATCCCATGATTAGAATATTTTTAGATTTTTGAGAGAGATTTGACCTTTTGGTCTCGATAGATTTGAAATCCACTTTACGTATTGAGATTATCGATTTTAAAGTTGGTTTTATTATAAACCATGAGATTATTTTAAAGTGATTTTTCTTGAGATTTTGAGCATGAGATTGGGAGTAGTATTTAGCAACAAAAAGGGTACGTTACTACGATTTCATACCCCAAAACTACATGCCAACGTATGATTGAGATTATTCCCACTTTATGTGGATGACTGAGAATGTGATCACTGAAATGAGATTGTTCTATTTCGATGGTAAGGGTAGAGAAGTCCTAACCTTATGGGGCTAGTCGTGGGACACCATGCGTGCTCACATGGTGTACATGTCGGTTAGAATAACCTACCAAATAGATGTCCCCGACTCTTAAAACGGTTTTAGTTATTTAAAGGCTTGAAATAAAAGTGTTTACTACATAAAATACATTTTAGATTACATTTAGCTTACAAGATTTGAGAACAAGAAGAGAATGCAGATTTTAGAACTAAGTGTATTGACTCACGAGATTATACTACATGCTTTACTATTCATGATTTTTATACTCAGATTATAGATTTACTCAAGCTATGTGAGTCATTTACATTTAACATGCATGATTTTTATAAACTTTGATGATATTGTTTAACTTATTGCATGCACCCCCATATACACAGTACATCCTCAAAGTACTAATCCATATATATGTCTATGTGCTACATTGTCTCATAATATAGGTTCAGGTGCTCATTCTTAACAATGATAGTGATTTTTTAGTACCTCGTCTACATCCCTGCAGTTGGTGAGTCCTCATAGTTAGGGGACTTAATTTTCACATTTCCTACTTTATTAGTAGATTATTTCAGTATTCATTTTAGACATTTTGAGTCAGTTGGGTTCTATCCCAGTGACTCTCTAGTTTCAGTCATTAGAAGCTTGTCAAAATACCTAATTTAGATTTAGATTGCAGTTGTCGTATTCAGACCTTTCGGTAGTTATTTTATTAGATTAATAATATTTTCATTTTCAATTTATTAAGAAAGTTTTCCGCATTCATGATGATATCATATTTATATTTTCTCTATTTTGAGATTCAGATCTGTAGAAAGTAGCCAGGGTTAGCTCAGGACTACTTGTAGTTAGGAGCACCGTGTGGCATCTCGGGAACTAGATTTTAGGGAATTACAAACTTGGTATCAAAGACTAAGGTTTAAAGATTCCTAAGGAGTTAGACAAGCTGCGTTATGTAGATTCATCATCATCGGTGTGAAGCGCGCCATATCTATGAGCAAGGGGATACAAAGCATTTTAGTAAAATCATCTCTTTATTTCATGATATATCATTCTTATAACTATCTTTATCTGTTATTAATTTGTGGTCTTTTATTACAGAATAGGCCTCCTCAAAGAGTTAATGCCCGTAGAAATAATAACCAGCCACCTCAACCCGCAGATGCTTTGAATGAGAATGTGGCACATGCAGAGTTTCAGGAAGCTTTTCAGGTGCTAGCCCAAGCTATGAAAACTAATATTTAGGGTAACCGTTAGGCTGCATCCCCACCTCAGTAAGATGGGGACTTAGCCACAGCCAGAATCTGGGACTTTATGAGGATAAACTTGTCAGAATTCTTTGGGTCAAAGGTAGGTGAGGATCCATAACTATATCTTTATGAGGTGAAGAAGATCACCCAAATTATGTATGTTTATGAAGGAGAGAGTTTAGATTTGACATCCTGTAGGATGAAGGATGTTCTTTATACTTGGGTAGTGATGTGGAGGAAGAATAAAACGGAGGATGTAGCTTCGATGACTTGGTAGATATTTCAGGATGCGTTCTTGGACAAGTTCTTCCTCCTTGAGATGAGGGAAGCTAAGATAGAAAAATTGATGAACCTGAGGCAGGGCTCTATGACAGTTAAGGGGTATTGCCTCAATTTCAACCAGTTCTCTAAGTATGCCCCTGATCAGATGGCTGACCTTAGGTCAAGCATGAGTAAGTTTATGACTGGTGTGTCTGGGTTGGTGGTTAAGGAGTGCAGGAATGATATGCTCAATAAAGACATGGACCTTTCTAGATTGATGATGCATGCTGAGCATATTGAAGCAGAGAAAGCCAAGGAAACATAAATAGTTAATAAGAGGGCTAGAATAGGGAAGGTTGATTATGGTAAGAATAGATCTAAAGGAGGAAATCATTTGAAGTTTCAGAATCCTTCATCCATCCCTACACCTTCTTCAGCCAGTGCTCTTGTACCCAAAATATGTAGGAATAGTAGGGGATGTCCTCTATGTCCAGATCTTAGAATAGTGTGAGTGGGAAGCCTAATCATCCCCTATGTGCTAAGTATGGTAAGGATCGTGGAGGTAAATGTTTGTAGGGTCAGAGAGGTAGTTACGGTTATGGCTATGAGGGTTATGGTATTAGAGATTTCCTACATGTAAGGCAGGGAAAAAGAGTTGTTTGTCCCTAGATTTAGGCTAATTGTACACCAGCTTCTTTAGGTCGCCTAGGTCCTCCTCAAGGTGCATCATCTAGTACTGCTGGTGGTTAGCGCCAAAACCAATTTTATGCTTTACCTTTATGCCAGGATCAGGAAGATTTACCTGATGTTGTTACGAGTATGCTTCATGTCTTTCATCTTGATGTCGATTTATTTTTAGACCCTTGGTTGAGTTTCTCTTATGTGACCCCATTAGTTGCTGTGAATTTTGAGATATGTCCTGAAAAGATACCTAGGCCTTTCCTGGTTTCCACCCTAGTAGGTGAGTCAGTTATTGTCAGACAAGTTTTTAAAAAGTGTTTTATCACTGTTCTTCATAGAGCCATGTTAGCAGACCTGATAGAGTTAGAAATGATTGATTTTGATCTTATTCTTTGTATGGATTTTCTCCATTCCTATTATGAAACCATTAATTGTCGCACCCGAGTGGTGAAATATTAGTTCCCAGATAAACTAGTTTTTTAGTGGTGAGGTAATTCTGTATCTCCCAAGAGTCATTACATATCTTATCTTAAGGCTAGAAAGTTGATTTTTAAAGGCTGCATTTATCATCTAGTTTGAGTTAAAGAAACTAAGTCCGAGACTACACCAATTCAGGCAGTCAATATAGTTAATGAGTTTCCTGATGTTTTCCCAAAAGATCTCCCAAGGGTACCTCCCGATAGAGAGATAGAATTCAGAATTGACCTTCTTCTGATACTCAGCCTATTTCATCGCTTAACATCACTTATCTCCCACCGAGCTTAAGGAGTTGAAAGGGAAACTCAAGGAAATTCTATATAAAGGTTTCATAAGGCCTAGTATTTCTTCATGGGAAGCTCACTTCCTATTCATGCAAAATAAAAATGGTTCCTTGAGTATGTACATCGACTATCGTTAGCTAAATAAGGTCACAGTCAAGAATAAATATCATCTTCCTAGATTTAATGACTTGTTTGATCAAATACAAGGTGAAAGTTATTTCTAAAAGATAGTCCTTAGATCCGACCATCATCAGCTTAAAGTAAGGGAATGTGATATTCCAAAGACAACTTTCAGAATCCGATATGGTCATTTTGAGTTCCTAGTTAGTCATTCAGCTAACCAAAGCCCCAACAACCTTCATTTACCTCATGAATTGAGTATTCAAGAAGTATCTTGAAATGTTTGTCATAGTACTCATATATGATATCCTTATGTACTCTTTTAGTGAGGATGATAATGAATATCATCTTAGAATTATCTTGCAAACTCATAGAGATCATCAATTGTTCACCAAATTCAGCAAGTGTGAGTTATAGCTAAGGTTAGTAGCCTTTCTGGGTTATATTGTTTCCGCCGAGGGCATTAGAGTTGATCCTCAAAAGACAAAAGCTATAAGGAATTAGCCTAGACCTATTTCTCTATCAGATATTAGAAGTTTCTTGGGTCTAGTTGGCTATTACCTCCATTTTTTTGAAGGTTTCTCATCTATTGCATCTCCTATGTCTAGACTGACCCAAAAGAAGGTTAAGTTTTAGTGGTCAAATTCCTGTGAGAAGAGTTTTCAGGAGTTGAAGACTCGACTCACTTTATCCCGAGGTTTAGCATTATCCAATGGTACAGATGGATATGTTGTTTATTATTATGCCTCTATAGTTAGTTTGGGTTGTGTGTTGATGCAGAGAGGTAAGGTCATAGCCTATGCATCTAGATAGTTGAAGCCTCATGAAAAGAATTGCCCAACCCATGATCTTGAGTTATCTGCTGTGGTTTTTTCTTTGTAAATCTAGAGACACTATTTATATGGTGTTCATGTTGATGTATTTACGGACCACAACAAATTACAGTATATGCTTTCCTAGAGAAATTTGAACCTTTATCAGAGAAGGTGGTTAGAGTTGCTAAAAAATTATGATATGAGTGTATTGTATCTTCCGAACAAGGCCAATGTTGTGGTAGATGCTCTTAGTAGATTGTCCATGGGCAATGTTACTAATGTGGAGAAAGATAAGAAATAGTAAGCTCGGCAAGTTCATCGTTTGGTTAGATTGGGTGTTAGGTTTCTTGATTTAGCTAAAGAAAATGTTTGGGTTCAGAGGAGTTCCAAATCCTCTTTAGTTTCGGAAGTGAAAGAGAATCAAGATATGGATCCTAGTTTGGTCAAACTGAAGGAGTCAGTTAAAAACCAAAAGATAGAGGTTTTCTCCTAAGGGATAGATGGTGTGTTGAGATATTAGAGTAGACTGTGTGTTCCCTGTGTTGATTATTTGAGGGAGAGATTTGTGGCTAAGGTGCATGGTGTATGATATTCTATTCATCCTGGAGCTACCACAATGTATGATGATTTGCGGGAAATCTATTGGTGGAGTGGTATGAAGAAAGATATATGTCAATAGGTTAAGGTAGAGGACTAGAGAAATGGTGGTGTGTTTCAAGAGTTCAGTATTCCTACTTGGAAGTGGGAAGAGGTGAATATGGATTTTGTGACTGGTCTACCCCGATCGCGTCATCATCATGATTGAATTTGGATTATAGTATACAGGTTGACTAAGTCAGTGCATTTCTTTCCAGTTCAGACGTCTTTTACAACTAAGGTTTATGCTAAGTTGTATATCTGAGAGTTAGTCAGATTGCATGGAGTTCCCTTGACTATTATTTTAGATAGGGGTACTCAATTTACTTCCTAGTTTTTAAAGGCTTTTGAGAAGGATCTTGGTACCCAGGTTCACCTTAGTTTAGCTTTCCACCCTCATACAGATGGTCAAGCAGAGAGGACCATCCAAACTCTAGAAGTTATGTTGAGGGTATGTGCTCTTGATTTCAAAGGCAGTTAGGATGAGCACTTTCCATTGATTGAATTCATGTATAATAATAGTTACCATTCTAGCATTCAGATTGCCCCGTTGGAGGCTCCTTATGGGAGAAGATGTAGATCACCTATAGGTTGGTTTGAAGTTGGTGAGGCCACTTTTCTTGGGCCTGATGCAGTGTTCGAACCTATGGAGAAAGTCAAGTTGATTAGAGAAATATTGAAAACAACCCAGTGTCATCAGAAATCATATGCAAATGTGAGAAGAAGGGACCTCAATTTTGAGGTTTGTGATTTGGTGTATTTGAAGATTTCACCCATGAAAGGGGTGAAGAGATTCGACAAAAAGGGGAAACTTAGTCTTCGGTATGTTGGCCCTTATAGAATTCTGATTCGTGTTTGGAAAGTAGCTTATGAAATTGAGTTGGCCGCAGACTTGTCAGTTTTTCATCCTGTATTTCATGTCTCAATGCTTAAGAGGTGGGATGGTGAATCCACTATTGTAGTTCTCTTAGAAAGATCAGATATTTAGAACAGTCTTTCATATAAAGAGATACCATTTCAGATCTTGGATTATCAGATCCGTAGGCTAAGGAATGAAGAAGTTCCCATGATCAAAGTTCTTTGGCCGAATCAATCAGTTGAGGGCGCTACTTGGGAAGTCGAAGCAGATATGCAAGCCAAGTACCCTCACATTTTCTCCGCAAACTCAGATCTAGACGAAGGTAATACTCTTCCTTAATTCTGTTCTTTCTAATTATATGTACTCAGCTATATAGTTGTCCTCATGTAAGTTCATGCGCTCCCAGATTACTCGATAGCTCAAAATGATTTAGATTCAGTTTCTCAGATACCTCAGTTGTGCATAATATTTTTAGCCTAAGATCCTTCCAAGAATTTCATCTTAACTAGTAACATTCGAGGATGAATATTTCCAAGGGGGAGATATTGTAATACCGCAAAGTTTCCTAGATAAATTTTGTCCCTAAAATGTCAAGTATGAGCTTCTAAAATGAATGATGTTTAATTCATATAGAATTATCCTGATTTCAAATAAACTCATATAAACTCATCATTCAAGGTATGTGGGGTTATGAAGGACAATCCTTTCATCCTTGTGCCCAAAACTCGACTTTTTATTACGAAAGCAATTTGATTTTACATGTTTTCCTATGAAATTGAAGTTGGATTTATACCCTATGTTGCTATTCATGAGATAATGAGATTTTCAATCTTTTAGAAGTTAAATTACATGAGTATGTTGATAGTATTATGCATATTTCTGAAATTTCCATATTTTATGATGATTTATGAATGTTTACATTATCAAGTATGATTAAGATGTTTTATTATGAGATTGATACATGGGTCATTAAGCCCTATTTAATATTGTGATTTTTAGAACTGTTGTGCTACAAGCACCCCATGATTAGAATGTTTTTAGATTTTTGAGAGATATTTGACCATTTGGTCTCGATAGATTTTAAATCCACTTTACATATTGAGATTATAGATTTTAAAGTTGGTTTCATTATAAACCATGAGATTATTTTAAAGAGGATTTTCTTGAGATTTTGAGCATGAGATTAGGAGTATTATTTAGCACCAAGATGGGTACGTTGCTATAGTTTTATACACCAGAACTACGTGCCAACGTAGGATTGAGATTATTCCCACTTTATGTGGATGACGGAGAATGTGATCACTGAGATGAGATTATTCTATTTCTATGGCAAGGGTAGAACAACCCTAACCTTACGGGGACTAGCTGTGGGACACCATGGGTGCTCACATGGTGTACATGTTGGTTACAAGACCCTCCAAAATAGATGTCCCCCACTCTTAAAATGGTTTTAGCTATTTAAAGGCTTGAGATAAAAGTGATTACTATACAGAATACATTTTAGATTTCATCTATCTTACAAGATTTGAGAACAAGAAGAGAATACAAATTTTAGAACTAAGTGTATAGATTCACGAGATTATCCTACATGCTTTACTATTCATGGTTTTTATACTCAGATTTCAGATTTACTCAAGCTATGTGAGTCATTTACATTTAGCATGCATGATTTCCATAAACTGTGATGATATAGTTTAACTTATTGCATGCACCCCCATATACTCAGTACATCCTCAAATTACTGAGCCACATATATGTCTCTATGCTACATTGTCTCATAATGTAGGTTCAGGTGCTCAGTCTCAGTAGTGAAAGTGATTTTCGAGTACCTCATCTACATCCCTACAGTTGGTGAGTCCTCATAGTTCGGGGATTTAGTTTTCAGATTTCTTGCTTTATTAGTAGATTATTTCAGTCATCATTTTAGATATTTTGAGTCAGTTGTGTCCTATCCCAGTGACTCTCTAGTTTCATTCATTAGAGGGTTGTCAGACTACTAGATTCAGATTTAGATTGCAGTTGTCGTATTCAGACCTTTCAGTAGTTATTTTATCAGATTGATGAGATTGGCACTTTCAATTTATTCAAAAAGTTTTCTACATTCATGATGATATCATATTTATATTTTCCTTGTTTTTAGATTCAGATCTTTAGAAAGTAGCCAGGGTTAGCTCAGGACTACTTGTAGTTCGGACCATCGTGTGACGTCCCGGGAAATAAATTTCGGGGCATTAAAGAGATTTAGCTACACATAAGATAAATAAGCATAGATATACCCATAATCTCCATTGAGATGAATTATTGAAGATTTAAGCGAATGTTACTTCAAACTTTGCTCTCCCACAATATCAACAATGGAAGTGAGAAAATCTTCCACTTAGAAAGTCTCCAATATATTCTTTAGCCAAAATTTATACAATATTTTATTCTCACAAAAATAGAGGCTACAAAGTCTAGAGCTAAACATGGAATATTGGGGAAGAAAGAATGTGATAGAATGAATGATACATTAAATTAGCGTTTGAGTCTTTTTGTTCAAATTGGGAGCAGCACGTGCAATTATAGTTTTGCCCTTGGGTTAAAAATTTTCGCCAATTCGCGATTGCGCAAGTATGGCTTCGACTGCGACTATGCGACAATAATAAAATTCCGCAGTCGCGGTTGATTGACCATCTTGTCTGACCACGACCGCGACCAATGGACTGCTACCGCGGTAACTGAGGCTCTTTCACTGCAGGTCTTCAACTGCACTTTTTTGCACATTTTGATCATTTCAAGCTCCACTCCACATAACTGTCTTTTCAACTCCTATACCTATAAAGAGTAGATATTAGTGCATTTAATCACAATCAAGACTCATTTACTCATTTAAAACAAGGTAATGCGTACTAATAGTGAGTGAGAAAGAGTGGTAAAATCACCACTCATACCATCCCCAACTTAAATCATTTGCTTGTCCTCAAGCAAAACTGCCTCTTATCATGAGACATAAAAATTTATACCCAAATTTTATGCCTTAAAGGCCATACCGACTTCAACTTAAATCGTAACCATAAGTAGCTCATCGCACATATGCTAGGCTAATTTCTCAACACCCCTCATTAAAAAATGCAATACTCAAGGCTTCATAAGACATTAAGGAGCAATCAAACAACAAAAAACAATACTCTAGAAGTGGCTCACTGTGGACTAAAACTAAACCATACTCCATTTGCCTTATTGTTCGGGAGGTGACAAAAGTCACTCACCTCAACTTGTTCACATGCCATCCTTACAAGAAAGAGAATTTCCACACACCAAACTACCGAATATGTAATAAGGAATTTTAAGTGCAAGAAATCTCCCCTCACAAAAGAAATCTCAATGCAACGAGTGTCACGCCATAGGCATGCCCCTATTTTCAAACACCACTACAAAGAAAATAAATGGTCGAAGATCTCAAGGGACTTTCTAAGGTTGTATCAAAGGTTAGGTTAGGGTAGGATATCATTTAGGAAAACATGGCTACACCATACCTTGAACATCTACATCATTCTTTAAAACCCTTCTCTTTCGACTAAGGGCCACTCTTCTTTATTTCTTTTCCTTTTTGAAGAACAACCATTTGATCTCTATCAAAATTAGCATTGAATAGTTTGCAAGCTACTTGACATAAATTTTAAGTAACTATTGAGCATTATAGTCTACTCAAATTAGTAAAAAGTGAGTTAACTTTGTCAGTTGATCTACTACCACCCAAATGAAGTATGCAAAATATATCAAAATATAATTTAAGTTTGTGATCATTAAACATGCCACGTAGAAAGTTAGAATTAAGGAGTTGTTGTAAAAGGAAAGAAACATTCTCTTTTAAACGGACTAAAAAGGATATCTTTTGTTTCCTTTGTTCACCACTATTCTTTTAATTCCATTTCCTTGCAATTTTGTGCAATTCATTCTTTTATGGGATCCTTTCTTTTTCTAAACTTTGATTTTCAATAGTTAGGCACATTTGTTATTTCACTAATACTTTCGTCCCCAAACTCACTTCCATCGATCTTTACCACCCCCCAACTTAGGATTTTAGCCTCAAATTGTATTTTCGAGTTCAAGGAGGGTATGGTTCAAAAGTTGGCTAAAGAAATGGTTCACGGCTTGTAATGTGTTTGCCAAAGAGAGGTCCAAAATCTCAATGTGGGTAACTAGGTATTTCCCTTAAGTATGGGAGGGCTTTTCAGGCTAGAGTGGGTTCCAGAATTACAAAGAAGGCCTAAGTTCATTTTTCCAACCAAGTTGAATCAAAATTAGTTTTGAAAGACTAATGGGTCAAGTTATAGATAACACAAGTGTACAAAAGATGAATATCAAGTAGCTCACCACACACGACATGAAATTTTTTGACAAGGGAGCTCAAATTTCTCACCCACGAGAAACACAATTGGAATATTTATCCCTATTTACAAGACAAAAATTTATGGAACCACAAAAATAGAAAAAGTATTTGTTACAGAATTTCTCACATTCATGCCCTTGATTTTTCAAAAAATTTGGATGGAGGGGGTTTCTTGATTTGTAATAGCACCATGCACAAATTTCTAAACCATGGCTACGACTAAAGCCTTAGTCTTACATCGTGGATCAAAACGGGCAAGTTAATTATATGGCTACTCATACTTTGCTAATGGTGTCTAAAGTGATCCCAATTTTACAAAATACAATGCCACAGGTACTTAGACTTCCCTTTCATCTTTGACATTTATGCTACGGGTACTCAGAATTCTCCTGCACCAATGAGTCAACAACTCACACTTAAAATACTAGTCATACATCACTAATATCCACAATAAAAATTAAAATACACAGAGAAAAATTAAATACTTAAGAGAAAAACATGATGATCCAAAAAACATGGGCACCATCCGGGTATCCCAAAAATGTAGCATCAAAAACACAACATGAGAAAGCAGTATCCAAAACATCATCAAAACAAATATTTGGCAACATAATACCAAACAATATAAAATCTTGGGCTAGAACACCCCCATGTTAAATGAATGCAGTGTCCATACTGCATGTGTAAGAATGCAAGAGTAAAAGGGGTTCCCTGTATCCACATCATGATCTATCCTCCCCTGCTAAGTCGGCACCACTTCTGCCTGCATCATCAACTGACCATTCTGCAGGTACCTCATCCTCACTATCTAATCTAGGTGAATAAAGTGGTTGGTTGGGATTGAGCATCTTAAAGATGCCTTTCACCCCTTTCCACAACTTTTTAAAGAATTTATCTTTTTTCTTCTCACTCTTCACATTCTTTTCTTGTGACTCCTTGAGTTCCCTATGAGAGGAAACTAGATCTGAATAGGCTTTCTCGAGGCTTGCTACTGTGGCACTGTACTTCTTCTTCTACATTATGAATTTATCATAATCTGATTGTTCTACATATGAATGAAGGGCAGTCGATAACTCTGCTGGTCCTGAGGCAGTCTAGACAACAACTCCCTAATCCCCTACATCTCAATAGATATATCATCAAAAGCGGTAGTTGATGAGGGTCTGCAAGAGTTTGTGTTTACTTGGACTAATTTTCCTGAGTCTATCTTTCTCTTCTTACTTTGGCCTGGAGTGCCCTCACCTATGAATTTGAGTGGGTAAAATGAAGGAGCCAGGGCGCACCCACGTGTATGTAGTGTACTTTTTAACTCCTTCCCTTTTACACAACTCAGTTATAAGAGAAGAAAAGAGAAGATGAGTACCTCCATAGGTTTGGAAGTACTTCCACTGTAAAACCACATGCTCTCCGACATTCATAGCGATGCTAGATAGAATATATGCCACCATCCGAGCCTGAGCATCTATGACAATGGTCATATGAGTGCACGGGGAAACCCTGCGAAAGATAATGTTTAGCCAGAACCTTGATTTAGCGTTGAACTCACTCATTGGAATATCTCTTTTAGTGGCGGCCCAGGGGGCTATGATGATAGGCGTATTTACTCGCCTAAAGCACCTTAATTTACCCATATTTTAGCTATGTTTTGAGAATAAAATATATAATTCATGCACTTTTAGTCCTTTTTCCTGTAACTGAGCTAACAAACGTGATTAGCAAGTTTTTAGGTATAAACGATGAAGATTCCAGCACTTTATGGATAACTTGACGCCCAAGGAAGCTTCACGAAAGAAGGAAAGCAGCGTTTGGACGCCTATGGACTGAAAATAATGCATGGATAACTTGTCCCGGGCAAAAACAGCATTTCTAAAGACTTTGGGGATCAGCAGTAACTTAGTAGGATTAGGATAAGGATGCAGTTACCTAGTAGGATTAGGATAAGTACGCAGTAGCCTAGTAGGAATAGGATATGGGTGTTATAAATACCCTATGTTGCTGAAGTTTTTATTATTATCTCTCTCCATTCGAATAATTCATTCAACTCTTACAATTCGATTCACTCATTAATTCAAGTATTTTCCATTCGACATTTGCTACTACTTCACGTTAAAATATTCTATAAGTTTTAACAGAGAAACATGACTCTCTTGAGAAGAACGGAAGGAGCAAAAACGTCCAACCCTAGTTGACGTTTATCACTTCCATCGCCAAGACTATCCTAAGTGGTGGTATGATGATTATATCTATTGTGATTTCCGTTGCGCTCATGAGTAGCTAAACTTCTCTGTTAGGGTTATGGAATCCTTATGAGATACTATCGGTTTCTATGAGTTTGTGAATTCTTGATACGTATGCTTCTTATATCATTGCTCTCTTCATCTTAATTGAATTCTTGTGGTTGCAAATATTTAGAATACGCCAGTATAGCATTAACTTGTTCGAAAGAAAAGTTACATTTCTGGAAAAGAGAAAATGACAAGGAAATAGGTCTACTAAACCCTGTTTAAATGTTAGTGCCATAACTGGATTAACCTCTTGGAGAATTCGTACCATTAGTAAACGCTTTAAGCTCGAAAGAGTTAAAGTGATATAATCCTTGATGGTCGAAAGACGCTAGGATTTACCATAGAATACGAATCTCTATAAGCGCATGCATGTCTGAATTCCACATAACTCATAGCCAATAGATACGTAGAACTCATAAGGTGGACATAACCCTAAATCTCAATTCTCATTGATTAAAACCTACCAAGTATTCCATTTTACTCTACTATTTTGTTTCCATTATTTGCACGCACAAAATCCTCCCTTTATTCGCAGAACTTTCATCAAAAGTCTAATAATCGTCGCTTACTTAGTGACCAAGTATTCCCTGTGGTATTCGACACCCAACCCAGTTGGGTTCTATATTTGACAACGACCGCTTACACTCTTACGAGAGCTGTAGTTTGAGCATTATCAAATTTTGGCGCCGCTGCCGGGGAATACAGTTGTCAACTAAGTTTGTGATAGTTACTAGATCCTTTGGTCAAAGATTCTCGTACTTTACTTTTAGTTGTTGTTTTTGTTTTCTGCAGGTTTTTTTCAGTGCATTCCAAATACTCGAAGTTCTGGTCAAACATTATTACCCATAAACCCTGAACCGCAACTTATTGGCAGAATGGATGCACAACGTGATATTGACAGAAGGGCAGCTCAATAGGACAAGGCTAGACTAGCTGCACTGGCAGCTGCTCAAGTGCATCAACAGAATATTGATAACCCAGGTCGTGCAACAAATCCTGATGATGAGGACCTGGGTGATGAGGAGCTACTGAATCCTAGGCGTACTGGTGAAGTGGCGGCACCTATGCATAGGAGAGATCGTCAAGCTAGAATGAGACCTGACCGCCGAGCTGTGCAGGCTCCTTTTGATGATGATGATGACGATCTGGATGAAGCTAGTGCTACAGGAGCTATTATTCCTTCGACCTTGGCACCTGGAGCAAAGTTCAATATCACCAGCACCATGATTCAACTATTGCAGCTCAAGGGATTATTTGGTGGACTTGCAGGCGATGATCCGAATATGCATCTGATCAACTTCATCTCTACATGTAAGTCATTCAACAATCCAGGCGTTGGACAGAATGTAATTTGGCTGCGCTTATTTCCATTGTCTCTATCTGGGGAGGCAACTCTATGGTTGAATGGGCTGACTCCTGATTCTATTACTAATTAGAGGCAACTGAAAGACGCTTTCCTAAAAAGATTCTTTCAGCCATCCAAGAGAGCACAGTTGAGAGATGAGATCAGTAATTTTCAACAGCTTCCAACTGAAGCTCTCCACGAAACATAGGAGAGGTTCAAGAAGAAGCTTATACGGTGCCCAAACCATCAGATGGCGAATATCCACTTGATGGAGATATTATACAGGTCTTTGAACTCAGTGACAAAACCAGTGGTTGATAACGCTGCAGGTGGGTCATTCATGGACCTTATTTTTGTTGAGGCAAGTGATATGCTAAATCGTATGACAAAGCAGAGTAGAGCTTGGCATACCAGGGATTCTGAGGTAGCAAGCTCTACCGTATCTGTTGGCATGACTGCAGAGCAGAGGCGTAGACAAGAGAAATGTGATCAAGATATGGCGCACATGAAAACGCAGATGGATCTTCTTACCAAGCATTTATTATCAGGGAAGACCGAAAAAGTCAAAGCAGTTGTGTCAAAAGGAAGAGACGAATCCGATTCAGAGGAAGAATACAACTACTTGAATAATCAGGGGGGTTTCCGAGGCAATGCCCAAGGAAACCAAGGTCGGATCTATTATGATAAATCTGGATACAAGGACCGCGATCAAGGTAGTTGGAAAAACAATACCGACAGGAGTGGTTTGTATGTTCCTCCTGGAAGACGTGACGCCGCTGCATCTGGTTCTGGAAAATATGTCCATGGAAGATATGATGGCTAAGCTGCTGAAAGGAGTAGAGGAAACCAGCACAGGAGTAACTGAGGTAATAAATAATCTGTCCTCAATGAAGCAATTAGTTGACTCGTATTCCACTTCAATAAAATAGCTGGAGAAATAATTGAGTCAATTATCTGCGGCATTCAACTAAAGAAAGGCTGGAACACTACCCAGCGATACGGTGCAAAACCCAAGGAACGACGGATCATGCATGGCTATTACTACCCGGAGTGGTAAAGTGTTGGAAAATCCATCCAAGGACAAACAGGTGATTGATGATATAGCGGATAATGTTATTGATGCAGAATGTGAAGAGACCGTAGAAGCTGAAGAGTGTGTTCATAACGTCACCCCTAGACGTTTGCAGCCTGAAAAGATTGATAGTTGGAAGCAAGGTAAAAAGAAAGTGGTGGAGCAAAATATTCCCCTTCCACCACCACCTTTTCCTCAGAGACTGAAGAAGAAGGCTGACGACACTCCTGAAAAGGTTGATAATCGGAAGCAAGATAAAAAGGAAGTGGTGGAGAAAACAATTCCCCTTCCACCACCACCTTTTCCTCAGAGACTGAAGAAGAAGGCTGACGATACAAGGTTCAGTAAATTCATGACGATGTTGAAGCAGCTGACTATTAATGTTCCTTTGGTAGAGGCGCTAGAGCAAATGCCTGGGTACGCAAAATTTATGAAGGATCTTTTAACAAAGAAGCGGGCAGTAAGCTATGAGCCGGCAAATAATATTCATCATTGCAGTGCAATTGCCATAAGGTCCTTAGTACAGAAGAAGGCAGACCCTGGTGCTTTCACTATTCCATGCACGGTTGGATCTATGAATTTTGATAAGGCATTGTGCAATTTGGGAGCTAGCATCAATTTGATGCCACTATTCGTCTACAGAAAGTTGGGGTTGGGCGACCCTACACCAACCAATATGTGGCTCGTGATGGCAGATAGGTCGGTAAAATGACCTGTGGGTATCTTGAATGATGTGTTGGTGAAGGTGTCTACCTTCATTTTTCCTACAGACTTTGTTATTTTGGATTGCGAGGTGGATTCTGATGTTCCCATAATCTTGGGACGTCCTTTCCTTGCAACAGGAAGTGTGCTTATTGACATGAGAGCTAATGAGCTTTTATTTCGGTTGAATGACGAAGTGGTCCGCTTTGATATATGCAAAGCAATGAAGCAGCCCAGCGATATGAATGTGTTCTCCATAGCTGATGTTCATTATGATGATAAGAAAGCATTATCTGTAGAGAAACAACTTACTGTTGAGCCATTATCTGCTGCGCTGCTGAATGTTGAGCATGAGGACGATGAATATTATAAAGAAATTGTGTGTGCTCTAACACAAATAGGGTCCTATTCTCATACTCCTAAGTAGCCGAACCTTGATCTTAAGAATCAACCGTCACCAACAGTGAAGACTTCTATTGAAGAGCCCCCAGTGCTAGAATCGAAAGAGCTCCCCAATTATCTAAGGTATGTATTCTTGGGAAATGGAAATACACTTCCGGTGAGTGTGGCGGATGATTTAAGTGAACAGCACGTAGAGGCTCTCATCTCTTCTCTGAAGAGATACAAGAGAGCTATGGGTTGGACTATTGATGATATAATTGGTATCCCTCCTGGGATATGTATACACAAGAGTCATATCGAAGAAGATTGTATGCCTACAAGTAAGCATCAGCATCGTCTGAATCCATTCAGAAAATGATGCCCCATCTATCTCGATGAAGTCTAAGTAATCGAGATAGCTATGTCGTGTCGCGACAATAAATCAAGCGCTTAGTGGGAGGCAACCCATCATTTTTAATTGTTTTGTTTTCTTAAGATTTTGTTGAGCCACGACCAAAACTAAGGCGCTTGATGGGAGGCAACCCATCGTTCTAATCGTTTTTGTTGTTTTTGAGTAAATGTAGGTGCAAGAGGTGTAAAGGAGGAGATTGGTTTCAAATTTTGATTTGGAAGTATTGCATATTGAAGGTGGTAAGTTAGGAATGAAGAAGCAAAAGGCTATGGGTTAGGCATTGCCTATGAAAATATAGGCAAAGAACAAGGCAAGGCCTATGTAAATCTAGGCCACAAACAAGGCAAGGCCTATGCTATGGCCTAAGCTCTTGGATTCTAGAGTGCCATAGCATAGGAGCCGCCTATGCTCAACAATGCCATAGAATAGGCGCCGCCTATGCAAAAGCCTTTTGTCTCTGAATCTAGTATGCCATGGCATAGGAGCCTCCTATGCCTAACAATGCCATAGCATAGGCGCCGCCTATGCCTAACAATGCCATAGCATAGGCGCCGCCTATGCTCAACAAGGCTTTGCAAAAGGCGCCGCCTATGCCAAGCATAGGCAAAGCATTAGGCGCCACCTATGGTCACTTTTGGTCTCCAAATCCGATTCCAAATGGGTCAAAACCCGACCCAAGCTTGTCCTATAAATAGAACCTTAGTCTTAGAACAAAAATGCATTGCAACTTCAACCTAGGCGCCGCCTACCTCTCCAAAATCTCTCAAAAATTTTCCTTTTGCTCTTTTACTTTGCAAGAACATCTTCCGAGGCCCTTAACCAAGTAAGTACTTCTTTGTTCTTCTTTTATATTCCGTAAGTACTACACTACTACGCCTATAATAAATTGTTAAATCTTGAAGTAGTATTGGTGATTTGAATATTGTTGATTTGTTGTGATACATCTAAGTGAGTGGAAGAATACGTAAGGATGTTCTAGACTTTGTTCCAACTTGTAGTTGATTTTGATACACTGTCATACTTTTGTGAAATCGACATGGTGAAATGATTGCATAAATGTCAAAAAATTGAATGCTTGGAAGCTTGAACAACTCGTCCATCGAGATTGAATACAAGCACATAATGTTGTGATTATTTCTATGCCATAACTTGATACAATCTCTATGTAGTAGTCTTGTTCAAAAGGTACAGCAATCCACACATGAAAGTATAGTCAAGATTACATAGAGTTGGAAAGGATAGTAAGATGACATGAAAGTATGACTGTGTTGAACATATTGTTGGAACATATCGCCCAAATGTATGACGATGAAGTCTGAGTAGTCGACATCACTCACTTAATTAGTCTGTGCCAACAACTTAAGTGTGGGGTGGTGCCATTACTATTTGTTTATCAATTGAATCTTCTGAGATGAAGCTAACATGACTCTATTAGGATCTCAGGTAGAATGGCCTCAAAAGGACGACAAGAAAAAAAAAAGTATCCACCTCATAGAAAGGTTAGGAAAGTGGAAGAAAAGAGCAAGCTGAATCCTCCTCGCTACAAATACCTCAACACACTTTTGGATCAAGTGGGGTACAATTTGAAGAAGCTATGAGGATGACGACTCTAATGATGATTCCGACGCAAGGGGTATGACCCCAGACATAGAAGAGGAGTCCGACTAATCAGGTTCTTCTTATTTATTTTCCACTGAGGGCAGTGTGTCCCGTCTAAGTGTGGGATGCTGGTATTTGCATGCTATACTTCTTTATCTGCATTTGCATTTATTTATGTTTGGTTGTTTGATTTAGTTAGTAGTTAGTAGAACTTTTTTTTTGCATGAAATTGTTCTGATAGGCGGCATGGTATTATGACAAGAGTTTGTGCTAAAATCATTACTGTTGAGACGTTTAGGCTCTAAGTGAGACTCACTGTGTGATAAGAGTATGGTTTAATTCCTTCATCTGTTGGGTCAAGAGTCTATACTACTCCCAATAAAGTTGACCATGTGTCTTGTGTGTGAGGTTATAGTATATTCTGTGTTTGTGGCTGATGTTAGAACTTCCCTGGTGTGTGTGTGAAGCGAAATAAAGAATGTGAGTTTAGGAGATGATTTAGGCATTTCTTTGGCAACCTGTGATTGTTTACCCTCGTTTTACCTACCCGTGAACATTATCTTAGTTAACCCCCTTTGAGCCTTTAGCCATTTTCTTTGACAGCCTCATATGTAAGCCGAATCCATTTTTTTTCAAGACCATAATTTGATCCAAATTCCTAAGTGCTTTAAGTTGTGAAGTCATGTGACAAAATAAGAGGAAATTGGGTGAGAGTGATGCCTTAAAGTGAATTGGTACTTGAATTTGTTATGAAAAAAAAGAGTGGCTATCATAGAGGTGTGTTATAAAAAAAGAGAAAAGAAAAGAAAACAAAATAGAAAAATAAAAAGATAAATTGTGTTTATGATTAAATAAAAAGATAGTTATGCTTGAATGGCAAAATAGGTGAAAAGGGGTGATAGATGAAAGAAAGGTAGCAGGGTTGATTAAAAGAGAGAGTTAATGGCATAATGTGATGTATTAAAGCGCTTAGGTACATAGTCACTATTTCTTGCCAAAATAGTCCTACCCGTCCCTTAGCCTACATTACAACCTGTAATGACCTATTTGATCCTAAGCTTAGCATTCTGATATTAGTAGAGCATTACACTAAGGGAAAGCTTATGGTCATCAGTTGCAACATATGAATTCTTTGTGAGAGTGAGAGCAAGGATAATCTTATACCCATGTTCTGAAAAATGCAATACTTGTGAGTGATTATGGGTAATATCATATGTAAGACACACATGGTTGATGAGTTTTGGGTAGTCTTGTATTATTCTTTGTTCCTTGACTTTTGAATACGAATTAACCATCATCACGAGTCTATGTTGGAGGTTGAATTGTTTCTAGAAGTGATTAGAAAACTACTCTTGGTTAATAATTGTTGTGCCTGTCTTGTTGAACATTTTGTGTTGTTACTATGAAACCCTAAGTAGATGTTTATATGGACATGATATATTGTTCGAGGACGAACAAATATTTAAGTGTGGGGTGTTGATGATAGGCGTATTTACATGCCTAAAGCACCTTAATTTACCCATATTTTAGCTAAGTTTTGAGAACAAAATATATAATTCATGCACTTTTAGTCCTTTTTCCTGTAAGTGAGCTAACAAATGTGATTAGCAAGTTTTCAGGTATAAACGATGAAGATTCCAGCACTTTATGGATAACTTGATGCCCAAGGAAGCTTCACGAAAGAAGGAAAGCAGTGTTTCAAAGCACATTATGGATAACGAAAGATTGGCTCATTCACTTATTCATTCATTCAAAGCTTTTATTATTCACTCATTCATTAATTCAATTCTTTTTTCATTCAACTTCCGCTCCTAATTCACATTACAATTGTTAACAGAGAAAAATGCTAACTCGTGGGAAACACCAAGAGGAAAAACGTCAACCTTGTTGTGACGCCACACTCCTCTCCAACGTGAGATCATTCTAGTTTTGATATGATGATGATGTTTATTGTGATCTCCGTTGTGCTCATGAGTAGCTAAACTTCTCTGTTAGGGTTATGGAAGCCTTATGAGGTACTATCTGTTTCTATGAGTTTTTGAATTCTTGATACGTATGCTGCTTATATCATTACTCTCTTCATCTTAATTGAATTCTTGTGGTTGCAAACATATAGAATACGCCAGTATAGAATTAACTTGTTCAAAAAAAAAGTTACATGTCTGGAAAAGAGAGAATGACATGGAAATAAGGCTACTAAACCCTGTTTAAAAGTTAGTGTCGTAACTGGATTAACCTCTTGGAGAATTCGTACCGTTACTATACGCTTTAAGCTCGAAAGAGTTAAAGTGATATAATCCTTGATGGTCGAAAGACGCTAGGATTTACCATAGAATATGAATCTCTATAAGCGCATTCATGTTTGAATTCCGTATAACTCACAACCAATAGATACGTAGAACTTATAAGGTGGACATAACCCTAACTTACAATACTCATTGATTAAAACCTACCAAGCATTCCATTTTTACTTTGCTATTTTGATACTCTTAATTCACGCATAAAATCCCCCCTTTATCCGTAGAACTTTCATCAAAAGTCTACTAATCGTTGCATACTTAGTGACCGAGTATTCCCTGTGGGATTCGACACCCAACCCAGTTGGGTTCTATATTTGACGACGACCGTTTACACTCTTACGAGAGCTGTAGTTTGAGCGTTATCAGGATACTTTTCCTAGACATAGGATATCATCCATCTAGGAACCTGGATCACATCCTTTAGCATGAAACTGTCCCATGTCAGCATTTAGGAGTCCCATACTCTGCATTAACCTGCTCGTCCCCAAAGTTCATCTGTTTACCCTAAATTACCATCATCGGGTTTATGAGTGAAACTACGTTGTGGTTTGCCAAAAACTCACATACCCACTATTCATTAGCATAGCATGGTTTGGGAGAAAAACATATCCATCGGGTAGTAGTGATCCTGGCGTGGAGTTCTGGAAACTTTTTCTCTACCTTATCTAAGTTTATACTTCTTTCATGGAGTAGCTTTGTTTTGTGAAAATCATCATAGTAGGAGCGCTGGAATTGGGCGACCATGAATCGCGTGTCATTAAAGTCCCCCATTGTTGAGTCCTATAACCTGTAAATAATGCAACTTATTCCAACATTAGCATCATTACAGTAAACACATGCAAAAGTAAATCAATAAGCTCGCGTGGTATTGTTATAGAAGGTTTCAGGGGTAGTTAACATATAGCAGAAAGTTTGATGCCTGTCATAACCTGCCCTTAGGTATGGAGATCATGGAGCATTGCCCATGACTGCGGTGACACGATCACGGTCATTGGGTCTACAATTGCGGTACCCGAGGCCTGGTCAGGCAGTTTCTACCCAGTATTTGAAATTCACTTTTAACCCCAATTCTATTGTTACACTTGGTATGAAAACACTAGCAACAATGAAGTTGAGCCTAGAGTGAAAGTTCACGGCCCCAAATGTAAAAGAATTAAACATAGATTTCGTAGGGGCAATCGACCAAACACACGAAATACAGTTCAATCTGAATGGGTTAAGATTACAATTTTGGGTAATCAAGACTTCCCTAATTATATGAATATCAAATTATTACACTTAACCATAGCACTAATCACTAACAAGCATGCATTTCATAGTGAAAATACTATTTTAGGCCTTTGTCTATACTACAAGTTCTAAGCATGAAATAGATATTAAAAATAAGGAAAGTTATACAACTTACCGAGTTAGATGATGCACGGGATGAATTGGTACTTGAAAATGCAATGCAAAGCCACAATTTTTTATAGTATTTTGAGAATTTTGATAGAGATTTTTCAAAAAAGAATTATGGGGAAATGCGTAAGTAGGGCGGTTTTAAACTGAAATGGCTGCAATCACGGTCCTAGTTACGCATTTGCAGTCACACGTCCTCCGCGATCGCAGTGGCACAGATCGAAGTTACAGTAACTGAGACCTATCAACTAGGTTTTCTTCACATTTTTTCTCAGCCCAATCTCACTAATTTTACATGTTTCTTTCTCAAATTTGATCAAAATATCTCGTAGTGCCACATTTTATGGACTACGGATGCACAAAAATAAATATTTATTCTACTCTATCATGCATAAAATGGAAAAGATACATGCCATTTTTTGCGACATGATAGGTTGCCTCCTATCGAGCGCCTAGTTTAATGTTGTATCCTGTCACCTCCACTACTTCCTTTTATGTCTCCGCTTAGAATCTTTGAATCTTCGTCCTAGCTTTCATTCATAATGCATTAAGTGGCAGAGGTACAAAAGATCCAAATATTCTAAGATAAAACTTAGAAGATGTGAGGAAATAGCAAAGAAGCTTCGAGCTCTCCATTTTGAAGACTTTAACCTTTTACCCAAATTTGCATACATTTTGCGGCTTCGAGCCTTGGGTAAAAGAGTGTGAATCAATAGGCCATTCCTTGTACTTGGAAAGTTGAGTTCCTTGGCCATTGATGTATAGGGATCCATATGTTTCATTAGAGTGCCAAATTCTGAAGTATTGGAGTCGGACTTCGTCATCCCATAATCCTCTATTTGTTCAAATATATGGATATTCATAACATCATCTACGCATAATGTTGGAAAGTAGGTTGAACGAGTCCCAACATCTAATTTATAGTTAGCTTTCTCCGGAGCATCTTTACCCCAAAATGAACTAGAGTCATTATAAGAGGTTTTCTTTGATTCTTATTTTGATTCTAGTACCATTTTATTTATTTGGGAGTCTTCTCCCTCATATAATTCAGATAATTGGGAAGTCATTGAGGAAGTTTCACTACCAAGTTCATCATCATTTCTTTGTCTCTCTTTTTGATAAACCTCCTCTTGGGCAATGGGCGTGGTATGGATTGGTTCAAGCTTTTCTTCATTTTCTATTTCCTCTTCCATGATGCTTGTCCATTCTTTATGAATTTATTCTAGCTTCTCCGCTATCGCATCTAACCGCTCCAAAATGGCTAATAACCTTAGGTCTCAACTGTCGAATTTGGTATCATGCTCTTCCTTTTTCTCATCAGGAAACCTATTAACCTCATAAGAAGAACTATAAATTCGATTAGTATAATAAGGGTGAGGGGAATCTGGAAACTCATCCCAATATCCTTGTTGACATCCACACATAACGACCATACTCCCGATAGGATTAAGATGGTGATTCCAACCCACTTCGAGGAGCATAGTTACTATTTTTCCTGAAGTGTGGTCCATCATAATACAAACATAAGGCTTCATGATATGACATCCAACTATCTAACCCATACTTGTTAGAAGATTCCATAAGGAAAAGTAAAAATAAGAAAAAATTGACCTACAAAGGAAAATCACAACACATATGTACAGCTTGAATAAAAGAAAATAACTAAAATTCCAAAATAACTAATACGACAAAATATTCCCCTACAACGGCGCCATTTTTTATAACGGTCAACTCATACGTCAATTTTAGTACAGGTGATAGTCGTTAATATATTTACCCAACTTTGGAGTCGGGGTCGAATCCACGAGGAATAATGTGAGTGGCAATTAAGTTACTTCAAAATAATAGCTATAAGTTAAATCTAAGAAAATGATACAAAAAAGATAAAATGGGGGAGGTGACTACCTATAAAAATATTTCTTTTTGGGTTTTTCTAGTATAAATTTGGGGCTACGAATAATTAGAGTTTTAACAATTATGCATTTATCTTGGGATTATGCATTACTTAGGGAGTAACATGGGGAAGTTAATAATCAACATCAATTTAGTAATTCAAATATGGGTAGGCTTGGTTATAGATTTTGATGCTAGTCTTTCAACAAAACACCAAACTTGCACCCATTGATTTGTTTGAATACCTAATAGGTGTGTTCAACAATTGGTAACCACAACCTCAATCTAGGAATCCCTATTTCTAGGATGATACCTATGGCATAGTCAACCTCACATTCACCCTTACGTCTAAGATAGTAAAAATTTTGCAAACTACACGCATAATTATGTATCATTGCTTTGGTCCCCACATCCCTCTTTCGAGGATGATATGGTTTCCTAAAGTTAACCCAAAACCCTTTTTTTCAAAGATAGCCTTGAACTTTCTAGAGCTTGAATTTGTCACTCATCAAACCCATGTGGGTATTTGAAGCTTTCACCCATCAAATCCCAACCAAACTAGCTTAGCAATAATAGAACCCACAAACATGAACTACTAAATAGATTCTAACAATAACAACCCATACACACTTTAACACCTATTCACGCATAACCATAAGAAAGAGATTTAGCTACACATAAGATAACTAAGCATAGATATATCCATAATCTCCATTAAGATAAATTGTTGAGGATTTAAGCGAATGTTACTTCAAACTTGGATCTCCCACAATATCAACAATGGAAGTGAAAAAATCTTCAACTTTGAAAGTCTCTAATATATTCTTCACCTAGAATTTATACAATATTTTCTTCTCCCAAAAATGGAGGCTACAAAGTCTAGAGCTAAGCCTAGAAAATTAGGGAAGAAAGAATGTGATAGAATGAATGATACATGAAACTAGGGTTTGAGTCTTTTTGTTCAAATCGGGATCAGCACGTGCAATTAAAGTTTTGCCTTTGCGTTGAACATTTATGCCAAGACGCGATCATTCAAGTATGGCTGCAATCATGACTATGTAACGACGATTAACTTCTGTGGTTGCGGTTGATTGACCATCTTGACTGATCGTGACCGTGACCAATGGACCGCGATTACGGTAACTGAGGCTATTTTGTTGCAGGTCTTCAACTGCACTTTTTTTGCTCTATTTGATTATTTCAAGCTCCAATCTATATCTCTTTGTCTTTACAACTCTTATACCTGCAAAGAGTGTATAGTAGTGCATTTAATCACAATCATGACTCATTTACTCATTTAAAACAATGTAATACAAACTAATAATGTGCAAATGAATGGTAAAATCACCACTCATCAATGCCCCCTCCCCCCGTTATACAAACTCAATTGCTAGTTCTTGTTCTGATTTTCATGGGTCACATAAGAAATAAAGGAAAGAACAAAGTTCAAAAACTATTGGTGTTGAAGCGATGGTTAAACTTATCTTAGATTGAGTGGAATCAATGATGTTGGGCGTATTTATACGTCTAAGCACCATAACTTACCCATGTTTTAGCTAAGTTTTGAGGATAAAATACATAATTCTTGCACTTTTAGTCTATTTTAAGTTAAGTGAGCTGACCTATGTGATTAGCATGTTTTTCAGGTACTAATGAGGAAGATTTCAGCACTTTGGGGACCATGGACAGAAAAGGAAAACTTCACATAAAAGGGAAGGCAGCTTTTTGACTAAATGTGATGCATGGGAACTTTTTCCCGGGAAAACTCAACATTTTTAAATAGTTAAGGATGCAGTAGAAACTTAGTAGAGAAGGTTGTTATTAAAAACCTTATTGCTGAATTTTCAGCCATAATACAGAATTCACATTCTGTATTATTTTTGGAAGACAAGAGACGCTTAGCTTGAGGAGAGAGAGATAGCAACGTGTTTCTCTCTTATTGTCGCTAGTCATCTTCATCACAAAATTCATTCTAAGTCTTGGTATGATGAATATTTTGATGTTGATTTCTGTTTTATCCATGAGTAGCTAAGCTTATTTGTTAGGGTTATAGAAACCTTGTTGTATACTCTCTATTTCTATGGGTTCGTGAATTTATGATGTGTGATCCACTTATATCATTACTCTCTTCATTTTGATTGAATTCTCCTGGTTGCAAACATAGGAAATACGCCATTATAGCAATAACTTGTTTGATAGAAAAGTTGTTGTTTGGAAAAGAGAGTGTGACAAGAAATTAGGGTTTCCAACCTCTAGTTTACACGTTAATGCCCTAGCAGGATTAACGTCTTGGAGAGTTCGTATAATTTGTTGTACACTTTAGGTTCGAGAGAACTAAGGTGAATAAATCCTTGATGGTTGAAAAACACTTGGATTTAGAATTAGAACACGTCTCTCTATAAGTGCATGCATGTATAAAATCCGTATTACCCATAGTTAATATAGAAGTAGAAGCTACAAGGTGGACATAACCCTAACTTGTTATTCTCTGTGATCAAATATAACTACGCATATCATCTCATCGTTACACTGATAATATTATTGTGCACTTAAACCAAACCCCCCTTATCTTGGAACCTTCGACCAACAGTCTAATAATAATCGCAATACTTAGTGATCATAGTATTCCCTGTGGGATTCGACACCCAACCCAGTTGGGTTCTATATTTGACAGCGACCACATACACTTTCTAACGAGAGTTGTAATTTGGGTGTATCAAATTTTGGCGCCGCTGCCGGGGAATACGGTTGTCAACTAAGTTTGTGATAGTTAATTAACCCTTTGGTCAAAGATTCTCAAATTTTACTTTTTGTTTGTTGTTTTTGTTTTGTTCAGGTTTAGTGGATTGTATGCCAAATACACGAAGATCTGGTCAGTCATTATTACCTATAAATCCTGAACCACATCTCATTGGAAGAATGGATGTGCAACGAGACCCTGAAAGGATAGCTGCTCAATAGGAGCAGTCTAGATTAGCTGCATTGGCAGCTGCGCAAGTAAATCAACAGGATGCTGATAACCCAGGTCAGGTACCAAATCCTGATGATGAGGACCTGGGTGATGATGAGTTATTAAATCCAAGCCGTCCAGATAATGTGGCTACACCAGTAAACAGAAATGTCAGCAGAGATCGTCACGCTAGAATGAGACCCGAACGTCGAGCTGTGCAAGTCGCTTTTGATGATGATGATGACGACTTGGACGGGGATGGTGCCACAGGGGATATTATTCCTCCGCCCTTGGCACCCGGAGCCAAGTTCAATATCGCTAGAACCATGATCTAGCTATTGCAACTCAAAGGTTTATTTGGTGGACTTGCAGGCGACGATCCGAATATGCATCTGATAAATTTTATCTCAACATGCAAATCATTTGACAATCTAGGGGTTGGACAGAATGCGATCCGGATGTGCTTATTTCCATTGTCTCTATCAGGAGAGGCAACTCTATGGTTAAACGGGCTAACTCCTGACTCTATTACTAATTGGAGGCAACTGAAAGATGCTTTCTTAGAAAGATTCTTTCCGCCATCCAAGAGGGCACAATTGAGAGATGAGATAAGCAATTTTAGACAGTTTGCAAATGAAGCTCTCCACGAGACTTGGGAGAGGAACAAGAAGAAGCTTATGCGGTGCCCAAACCATCAGATGACCAATGTCCACTTGATGGAAATATTATATAGGGCTTTGAACTCGGTGACTAAGCCAGTGGTAGATAATGCTGTGGGTGGGTCATTCATGGACCTTACTTTTCTTGAGGCATATGGCATGCTGGATCGTATGACAAAGCAGAGTAGAGCTTGGCATACCAGGGATTCTGAGGTAGCAAGCTCTACTGTATCTATTGGTATGACGGCAGAACAGAGGCGAAGAGAAGAGGGACGTGACCAGGATATAGCTCACATGAAAACACAGATGGACCTTCTCACTAAGCATTTATTATCAGGAAAGACAGAGAAGGTTAAAGCTGTAGCATCACAGGGAAGGGCTGACTCCGATCCTGAGGAAGAAGCCAATTACTTGAATAATCAGATGGGTTTCCGAGGTGGTGTCCAAGGAAACCAAGGTTGGAACTATCAAGGAGATTGGAAGAATAAAAGTAACAGGAGTGGACTGTATGTACCTCCTGGAACCCGTGATAATGCTGCTACCAGTTCAGGCAAAATTTCTATGGAGGACATGATGGAGAAAGTATTAAAGGGAGTTGAGGCAGCAAATTCTGGGGTGACTACAATAAAGAGTGACGTATCTTCCATAAGTCAACTTGTAAATTCACACTCAGTTGCTATTAAACAATTGGAGCAACAGATGAGCCAGTTATCTGCAGCATTCAACCAAAGAAAGAATGGTACTCTACCAAGTGATACAGTTCAGAATTCGAGGACTTATGAATCGTGTATGGACATTATCACTAGGAGCGGTAAGATGTTATCTAGTCCAAGTTTGGGAGCTTCCTCTTATAATGATGAGGTTGAAATGGATTGGGAGATGGTTGATGAATCTCTAGTGGTGCCTGTGGAGTTGGGAGGTTTGAAAAAGAAAAGTGCGGAAGTTGAACAACCGATTAAGATGAAGCATGTTAGTGATGTGGAGCAAGGCATAAGAAAGGAGGTAAATAATTGCATAATGTAGTGTATTAAAGCGCTTAGGGAAGATAGTCACTATTTCTGGCCAAAATAGTTCCTACCCATCCTTTAGCCTGCATTACAACCCGTAAAAGACCTATTTGATCCTAATCTTAGCATTCTGATATTAGTGTAGTATTACACTAAGGGAAAGCATATGGTCATCAGTTGTAATTTGAGAATTCTTTGTGAGAGTAAGCGCAACTTGATTCTTGTGCCCATTTTGTTAGAAATTGCATAATTGTGAGTGATTATGGGTAACTCTCTTGTTATGAGGGCATATGGTTGATGAAGGTTGGGCAATTTATATGATTTTCTTGAATGATATGCATGAAATTTCCAACTTAATGAGTCTATTCTTGAGGGTAGGTTGTATCTAGGAATGATTCCTGAAGCTACTTCTTGTTCATAATTGTTGTGTGAGCCTATTTGAGCATCTTGTCTTACTTTGTGGGTGCTAAGGCTTGTGTAGTATGCATAAATAGATATGTAGTTCGAGGACTAACAAAGCTTTAAGTGTGGGGTGGTGATGTTGGGCGTATTTATACGTCTAAGCACCATAACTTACCCATGTCTTAGATAAGTTTTGAGGATAAAATACATAATTCTTGCACTTTTAGTCTATTTTTAGTTAAGTGAGTTGACCTATGTGATTAGCATGTTTTTCAGGTACTAATGAGGAAGATTTCAGCACTTTGGGGACTTGTGGACAGCAAAGGAAAACTTCACATAAAAGGGAAGGCAGCTATTGGACTAAATATGATGCATGGGAAGTTTTTCCCGGGCAAACTCAACATTTTTAAATAGTTAAGGATGCAGTAGCAACTTAGTAGAGAAGGTTGTTATTAAAAACCTTATTGCTGAATTTTCAGCCATAATACAGAATTCACATTCTGTATTATTTTTGGAAGACAAGAGACGCTTAGCTTGAGGAGAGAGAGAGAGAAACATGTTTCTCTCTTATTGTCGCTAGTCATCTTCATCACACAATTCGTTCTAAGTTTTGGTATGATGAATATTTCGATGTTGATTTCTGTTTTATCCATGAGTAGCTAAGCTTATTTGTTAGGGTTATAGAAACCTTGTAGTATACTCTCTATTGCTATGGGTTCGTGAATTTATGATGTGTGATCCACTTATATCATTACTCTCTTCATTTTGATTAAATTCTCGTGGTTGCAAACATAGGGAATACGCCATTATAGCAATAACTTGTTCGATAGAAAAGTTGCTGTTTGGAAAAGAGAGTGTGACAATAAATTAGGGTTTCCAACCTCTAGTTTACACGTTAATGCCCTAGCAGGATTAACGTCTTGGAGAGTTCATATAATTTGTTGTACACTTTAGGTTTGAGAGAACTAAGGTGAATAAATCCTTGATGGTTGAAAAAAACTTGGATTTAGAATTAGAATACGTCTCTCTATAAGTGCATGCATGTATAAAATCCGTATTACCCATAGTTAATATAGAAGTAGAAGCTACAAGGTGGACATAACCCTAACTTGTTATTCTCTGTGATCAAATATAACTACGCATATCATCTCATCGTTACACTGATAATATTATTGTGCACTTAAACCAAACCCCCCTTATCTTGGAACCTTCGACCAACAGTCTAATAATAATCGCAATACTTAGTGATCATAGTATTCCCTGTGGGATTCGACACCCAACCCAGTTGGGTTCTATATTTGACAGCGACTGCTTACACTTTCTAACGAGAGTTGTAATTTAGGCGTATCAATCAACAGAGGATAATGTTCTTCTCATACACAAATCTAATAAAGAGTTCAACTCAATCCAAGAATGAAGAACTGGAAATAATGATAGAAAAGAAAGGCTTCAACATTTCTTGGAATGGGTGGAATCAACGGAAGATAACATTTGTGATTTATATAAAGAAACAGAGACATATAATGAGGAAAGTAAGTGGATAGAAGAGATGGGAATGGATGTCAATTATGCAAACTCTATGACCATGACCATGCCTATAAATGAGATTAACATTGAAGAATCCTTTGTGATTTCCCAACCAACCGAGAACAATATGGTTGTAGATGCTGAAATAAAGAAAATGGCACTAGAGTTAAGAAAAAAATCCAACCAAATTTCTTATGAATACTCTAGTCCATTTCTAGGTGAGGATGCTAATAGAGATGTAATTCCAAAATTCATGGATGGGCCTCATTTAAACCATTTTTCAATGTTGTACTTAGTGGATGTGATGAAAGTTCATCCACCTAAGCTAATGATGGATCTTGGGGAAAAGGAGCATCATCCATATATTTTGGAATTTGATGTTCAAAAGGAACAAATGTGAACCCCACCATCTAAGGCCAAGGAACTCATCTTCCCATGTATAATGAGTGGCCTATTAATGACCCCATCTCTACCCAAGGAGCCGATTCAAAAATTTGATGTGAAGTTAGGTAAAAGGTTTAAGTCTTTGAAGTGGCGTGATAGAAAATATTTTTTCATGTTCTTGTACTTTTCCAATGCACCTCAAAGATGTAATGATAAAAAATTGGGCAGGAAATTCAAATCCTCTAAGTAGAGACAAAAATGAGGATTAAAGAGGCATCGTGCTGTGACGTTAAATCAAACGCTTGATAGGAGGCAACCCATTATTTTTTGGTTACACTATTTACTTTTGAATAAGTCACAGAATTTTGATATTTGGTAGGTCCTTTGTATAGGATTGAAAGCCCAAAATAGGGGAAAACCAAGTGTAGAAGTGTGGTAGCCATGTAGCAAAACAGGGAAAAATAGAGGAGTAGATGGCCTCAGTTACCGTGATCGTACCAGTCATTCCGTGATCGCGCCTCATTATCCAAGCCTCCATATGTTTATCATTGTAGTTTCAGGGAGTCCTTTTTACACTTCTTATGCTTTTATGTTATGTAGTGAGGTAACTACAAGTGATATAGTTAGGGGTGAGTCCCTACCCTTGTGTATATTCATTGGCTTACAATACACGAATTTAGTTAACTCAAAGCATGAAAATTTTATGAATTGATGGTTTTTATTTTTAGTTTTCTATTTTCTTTAATAATAATGTTGATGATGTTGTATGAGCCTATCCCTATGATAGATTGATTGACGGTATTCTTATGGGAAAAATGTCTTGATTGGTTTTTGATCCATGGATGCAATGGAAGTCTGAGTACCTATGTTATTGGGGATTTGGGAATACACGTGTACTATTGGTGAACTCTGAGTAGCCATATGGTTGGTTTTTCCCATATGAAGACAAAATGTGAGATGGATACTTGGGTTGTTGCCATGGTTAGTACATTTTACATGGTGCAAATGCAAAGCAAATACCCCCTTCTGTCCAAAAATTTTCAAAAGTCAAGGGCATGGACGTGAGTGGAATTGTAACAATTTATTTTCTCTTTTTGTGACTCCAAATTTTTGACTTGGAATATTGGTAGATACTTCTTGTCTCTAGCGGGAAGGGAAAATTGAGCCTCCTTGGTGAATTTGCATGCCATGTGTGGTTAGATTATTTGTTTGAATCTCTTAGATTCTTGTAGCATATAGAACTTGCCCCATTAGTCTTTCAAGGTAAATTTTGGTTGTATTTTGGTGGTGAAATGATCTTAGGCCATCTTTGTCATATTCGAAACCCACTGTAGCCTAAAAAGCCTACCCATACATAAATGGAATCCCTAGTTACCCACTTTGAGCCTTTGGACCTTTCTTTGGAAAATGCATTATAAGCCGTGAACTATTATTTTTATCTCTCTTTTGAACCATACCCTCCTTGAACTTGAATATGCAACTTGAGGGTAAAAGCCTAAGTTGGGGGTGGTGATGATTGATGGAAGTAAGGTGGGGCCACGAAGTTGTAAGAGAAATTCCTAAGTGCCTAACCATTGAAAATATTTGAATAAAAAAAAAGAGTCCAACAAAGGAAAGAATTGCATGAAAATTGCAAGGAAAAAGAAACAGAAAAAACGGGTGAACAAATTAGGCAAGGCAGTAGGCATATGAAAAAAGAAAAGATCAAAGAGAAGTGACCCATAGTCAAAAAGGTAAATTAAATAGTATGATGTAGATCTTCAATTAAAGGTGTAGAAAAGTTGTTCCTAAATGATAGCCTACCCTAACCCGAACCTACATTACAACCTCAAAAAGCCCTTTAAGATCTCCAAACATTTACACTCATTGTAGAGGCGATTAAAAATAGGGGAAAGCCTATGGCATGGTACTTCTTAACATCAAGAGTTTTAGAGAGAGAGAGAGAGTTTCATACTTAAATTTCTTGTTGCATATTTGATAACTTGGTGTGTGAAATTTTCTTTCTTGTGAGGAGGCATGTAAACAAGTTGAGGTGGGTGATTTTGTAATCTCCCAAAAAATGAGGCAAAAGGAGTATAAAGTAGTTGAGGTCACATAGGAGTCATTTGTAGAGTATTAGTGGTTGTTGCATGATTTCTCTTTCAAGCCTTTTGAACCCATGGATATTGCATTTTATGTTGAGGGGTGTCGGAAAAATATATTTGTCCATGTTTGATAAGCTTTTTGTGGTAGTAATTAAGTTAAAGTCATCATGATCATTTGGGTTATCTAATTTGGGGATAAAAGTGCATTGTCTCATGGTAAGAAGTAAGAAGTAATGTTGCATAAAAGTGCATTGTCCCAAGTGCAATTATGTCATTTTGGCAAGCCGACCCTAAATTCCCATTTAAAAGGTTCAAAACCCTTAATCCATGATCCATCATTTCACAACCCTACCCCACACACTAGTTTAGAGTTTTTGTTATTTCTGGGAGCTTGGAGCTCATATTTGTAGTAATTTGAGCTAAGAAGACATTACAGTAACTTTCAAGTGTAGATTTGGCTTTTTATATTGAAAATTCATTTAAGTCTAAAGTGTTGTTTGCCCTCTCTTTATTTTTCCTATGAATAACTTTAATAGACATCTAGGTTTATTTGATTTTACTATTATTATGATTTGCAAGATCTACCTATTTGGATTATGTTTGAATAGGAAGAAATTGTGCATGAGTTGTGATATATTTGTGTGGAATTTAGTTTTGTTATGATGGATTCTATTGTTGCTTGATTAAATTGGTAGTGATTTGTGGGTGAAAGCCTCAAATTCCTAAATGGGTTTGATGGATGAAAGTCCCAAGCTCTTGAACGCCCTAGCCATCCTTGAAAGAGGGGTTTTGGGTGAACTTTAGGAACCCACATCATCCTTAAAAGAGGAATATGGGAACCAAAGTAATAGTAGATAATTCATGGGTATGTCTTGCCAATTTATCACTATCTTAGACATAAGGGTGATTAGGAGGTTGATTATCCCTCGGGTTCCATCCTAGATATAGGGGTGCCTAATTGAGGTATTGGGTAGCTTAAATTGCACACTTAGTAGGTACTCGCAAGGGTCAACGATTGACATCTTTGTGGCTTTGTTGAAAAAATAACCTCAAGGAATTTAAACCTAGCCTACCATATCACCAACAACTATAATTTGAATCCAATCATTACATACCCATGAATATCTTCCCCACTAGGATAGCATAGTCCCAAGATCTATTCCTAATTGATTGCACTCTAGTTATTCTTAGTCTAAAATTAGTACCTTAGTAGCCAAAGAATTACTTTCATGTTTGAAAACATCAGAAAACCCTAAAGCATAGGTTTGAATTCATATAGTAACTCTTATTCCAAACCTACTCAATTGCCAATCACATTGTTCCTCGTGGATTGGACCTCGACTCTTGTTGGGTAAATATATTGACAATGGCCGCCTTGCACTCAAATTGATGTGTAAGTTGAGAGTTATCACAAGATACAACAATATAGAAATAAAGTACTTCATAACAATCACCAAGACCATCAATGAAGAAACACCCCGACCAAACCATACCATAAGAGGATCCCTTAAGACTGAACACCATAAGAAACACAACCACACATGCCTTGAGTAACTTATCTCAAGGTTAAGGCTCATATCACGGAAACAAGGAGAATGCAAAATGTGAACCTTAGTCAGAGGTTCTATAAGAATACATGCAATACCAGTAGAGTAATCTCATAACCGATGGAGAAGAGTATAACTAAAATATGCAACCCGACCATCCCTTAAAGTCCACCACTAAAAGAGAATTCTAGATTAACCCCCGACCTTCGTCCAATTTCACCTACAAGCACAATACTCCGCTATAATGGGTGTCACCGAAGACATGCATTAGGGATACTTGGTTCCCCTATTCCCAAAACCTTATTCAACCTAATGCTTCCTAGATCCCAGCATAGACATGGAAAAGCTGTGAGACTAAATTGAATCCAAGGTTTCCAACTAAACCAAAACCATTCAAAATCAAAACATAGGAACCAAGGCCTTTTCAAAATTATTTGAATTCAACCAAAACCAATTTATATTCCTTTAACCATGTATGCAATACAAAGAATAAAGAATAGCAAAACCATATAACAATATTATATTCAACGGCAATTTAACAAACAATTTTGAGGGCATAAAATTTCCAAGACCAGAGCCAATTAATTGGGGAATCCATAGTACCCCAAAATCCATTTAACATTCCTATGCATCCCAAATGTTCATAAACATAAATAAAGAGGGAATAATTCCTCATAATCCATGGAAAATCAATTAAATGAGAAATCATGTCAAAGCCTTCAGTTGTACCAAAACCCACATTCAAAACCATTAATTTAATAATCAATTTTATGCCAACAATAAAATACAACTATAGGGACAAAGACACGTGCAATCTCCATGGTCTAACCTATCCAATGACTACATCCAAAGTTCCTCCGTTCAACCTGAACTCCAAGCCTATATGGCACAACTTTCCAACTATTGTATTTTCCAAATCATCAACCTCATCCAATATACCAGTTTACCCCTGGCACTCCCGTATTGCTATTCCTGATCTTGTCAAACTAAGCAAGAGGAGTTAATAGTCGGTCCCTACATATCGTGGGTATATAGCCACCCAAAGATGGGTTACTGGGTGAATACTAGCATGTACTCAGGATAAGGGTAAAATAATGTCATTTGCAAAGCCAAGTAAAACCATTCATATTTCATACAACCATACATATATATATCCATGCCAGGAAAGGGAACTGGGTTTCTCATGACTTTAAAACCTTTACCTGGGATTTGTAGCTTTACCATCCAAAACTACCCATGGGCTATATAGGTTCAGCTCCCCTGCTAAAAGGGCCCCAGTGCGTGTAGCCGTACCACGACTAGGGAAAATAAACCTGGGAAGACTAGTATATCCCTTAAATATAAAGTGTGACATTATGCACACGGTCACTAAGACCAAACCTCACATCGACAACTATGGATTTCCAGTTTTGGTCCCCCTGGGACCTCCACCATCCATGGATTTACTACACACCCCACCATTATTGACCAATTAAAACCATTACCAAGAAACATACTAATCCATTAATCATTTATTAACCTAGGCCATTAGTAGTGTTATCATCTTACCGACTATAATTGCAAATAGTATCCATGCCAACCATGTAGAGGTTTCAGGGATTCCATAGACCCTTCATTAACCATATTAAACCACTTGGGGGATTCCCATGTACCCCATAAGTATAACCAATTTCATAGCCAACAAGGCTTTATCATTTAATCCTTCCAAACCATGTATACCATTTATACCATTTAAAACCATTCTACACCATTTATGACCATGCCAAATATTTAAAGCATTTATATAATTTAAACCTTACAAAACCATCCAAATATATTTAGGGTTCCATTACCAGACCAAACTATGCAATAGTTCCAATAAAAGTTCAATAATAGAGTGGAAATATTCTTTTAGGGATTTTATCAAACATGTTGAGGGCATACCTTTACCAAGACCAAAACCAATGTATAAACCACCTTAACTAGGGTTAGTCAAGAATCATTTGTCAAACCTTAACCAAAAAGTACAAACATATGCAAATCATTACCAAAAATGTAAAAACATAGTTTAAGCTAATACCAAACCATATGCATCAAGACCCTCAACATATATTTCGAAAACCACCATTCATGATTCATAAATCAATGCTTAAAACACAATACACATGGATTCAGTTGGAACTAACAATGAAGGAAGAAGTACATCCCTTATATAATAAGATTGTAAATAGAAATAGAACTCTTGAGCTGTTTAAAGAACACATGAACAAACCCTAAACTCCAATATTCAAGAATGAGTTTGAGTGAGTAGTTGAAGTATTACCATTCTTTAATAAGGGTTATGAGAGGCCACCAAGGGCTATATAATGTGAGAACATAAGGTCTTTGAAGTATGAAATGTCTAGACTACCCTTGAGTTAAAATTAAATCAAGCCATATCCAGGGGTACGACTCACCTAAACCATTTGTATCCTAAGGTACAAATGGTACCCCAACTCGTACCCAAGACCTTACCTACTATTTTCTATATGAGTCACACATCACTAACTCATACCTAAGGGTAAAAATGGTATACCAAAATGTACCCACAAACCGTTCCTTGGGAAAATTCCACAAGACAGCTCAAACAAGCACCATACGCCTTGTCTTGCACCACTCGTATTCTCCTATATGACTTGTTCCAAGATGATCCATATCATGGGCAATAACTACACCAAACACACTGCCTAGTGTATGAGTAAGCCACCAATCCTCCCCTTAACGTGTATCCAAGGGTACAATTGGTACCCTTGAGTCTTACCAAGCCTAATAAGTCCAAAACAAAAGATAGTTTGCAAGGATCCAAGACTTAAAACCAAAGATAGTTTGCAAAGGTCCAAGACTTGGGGTATTTCAATCTCCCCCACTAGGATTATTCATCCTCGAATGATGAGTAAGGGTAAAGGACTAGCACGAGATAACCCATTAACACCCAACAAACTTTTCCTGAACAAAAATAGGAAGAAAAGATACACAACCAAGGTGAGGAGATCACTACATAACTCAAACATGATTTACGCCAAAACAACCCATTCCGACCTCTAAATTAGAAAATAATGATGCAAGAGAAACCATTTCTCACCTTTTAACACAATTAGATAACATACCTTACAGATGAATTTTTCCGAAAAAAAGAACCAACGTGGATCCTTGGAATCCATGTTGCCTTCTACATTCCAAATGGCTTTCTTGGACTTTTAGCTCCACCATGGAACCTTTACTGAAGCCACACCTTTTGTTCTCAACCAGCGAACTTACCATTCCATGATCCTCATCGATACCCCCTTAAAGAACAAGAAATTTGATATACCAATAAAACCCAAAAGAACAAACCAACCAAGGACCATCCACACCTTATATCCACATAATACATAAACTAGTGGATGGATGGACTCATGCTAAAGAGCAAGTCTAATTTGATTTATAATTTACCGAGGCATATCACTATGAGATCTTGAGTCTAACTATACACCACCTCCTTGTTCAAGCCTATCCAAAGCTAAAAGAAGTTAACTTAAGCCACCGGGAACTACTCCTTATATTTATCCTAAAACACTACTCACTTCTATCACCATTATAATAAGAAAACCATAAGTAAAAGACATGGAAAAACTATATACAACCACTATAACCGATACCCCCAACCTAAAATTCAACATCTAAAAGCATACAATACTATTCCATGAAAACAATTTATAAAACCATACCTTACCAGACCTCTCAGGTACCCGACACCTCTTATTGGTATATCTACCAACCACAATATTCAAGCCTACCACTTATATACCTATGGTATGATCTATCCATTAAAAGATCTAGAACTCTTTACAACCTTCACAAGGTTTTCACCGCCCATCCATTTTATAACAATTTTACATTACAACAATGTTACCTCACTTTCAAAAACCTTAACTGTTACTAGTCACCCTAGAATCTCCCCCACTTAGGGGCTTGTATATTTCTTATTTTAACATATCACCATACTTCCCAAACTCCTACCATCCTAACATAAGAAGAGTCATTTATGAAATAAAATTACAAGAGTTATCAATGTCTCCCAAGGAAAAATCCCTTAGAGAAGACATGATACTATAGGCACAAAGTACTTCATAACAACCACCTAGACCATTAATGAAGAAACATCCCGACCAATTCATATCATAAGTGAAGACCTTAAGATTGGACATCGAAATAAACACAACCACACATTTCATGAGTAACTTAACACAAGGTAATAGCTCATATTTAGGGAACAAGGAGAATGCAAAATGTGAACCTTAGTCATAGGAGCTATAAGAATGCATGTAATACCAGTAGAGTAATCTCTTAACTGAGGGAGAAGAGTATAATAGGAATATGCAATTTGACCTTCCCTTGAAGTCCACCGCTAAAAGAGAATTCTAGATTAACCACCAACCTTTATCCTATTTTAGCTACAAGCACAATACTCATCTCTAATGGGTGTCACCGAAGACATACACCAGGGATGTTTGGTTCCCCTATACCCAAAACCTCATACAACCAAATGCTACCTAGCATAGACAGGGAAAACCCATGAGACAAAATTGACTCCAAGGTTTCCAGTTAAATCAAAACCATTCAAAATCAAAACATAGAAACCAAGGCCTTTTCAAAATTATTTGAATTCAACCAAAATGAATTTATATTCCTTTAATCATGTATGCAAGGCAAAGATTCAAGACTAATAAAACCATATGACATTATTATATTCAACGACAATTTCACAAATAGTTTTGAGGGAATAAAATTTCCAAGTCTAGATCCAAGTAATTGGGGAATCCATAGTACCCCAAAATCCATTTAACATTCCCATGCATCCCAAATGTAAATAAAAATAAATAAAGCATGAATAATGCATCATAATTTATGGAAAATTAATTAAATATGTAATCATGTCAAAACCTTTAGTTGTGCCAAAACCCTTATTCAAAACCATGAATTTAATAATCAATTTCATGCCAATAATAAAATGCAACTATAGGGAAAAAGATATGTGCAAGCTCCATGGTCTAACCTATCTAATGACTAGATCCATAGTCCCTCAGTTCAACTTGAACTCCCATCCTATATGGCACAATTCTCCCATTATTGTATATCCTAAATCATCAACCTCATCCAACCTACCAGTTTACCTTCACAAATCTCGTATTGCTATTCCCGAGCTTTCCATACTAAGTAAGAGGTGTAGAATGGACAGTCCCTATATATCCTGGGTATATAGCTCCCAAAGATGGGTTAGTGGGTTAACACTAGCATGTACTTAGGATAAGGGTAAAATTAATGGCATTTTCAATGGCAAGTAAAACCATCAATAATGCATACAACCAAACATATATGTATATAACCATGCTCGGAAAGAGAATCAGGTTTAGTGTAATACCCCATACTTTTCCTAGCTATGTTTATCTCAAGAATGTCTAGTATTATCTTCTAAATTGAATGATGGTTATTCCATGAGGAATTTTCAAGATTTTAATGTGGGAAATTCAATAAGCTTTCCATTGATATAATATTCTCCCAAATCCGATAATCGGGTCGGAAGTTATGACTATTTCAAGTTTCCGTCGTAAAACAACTCCATATTAGTCAGTCGCACACCGTGCCATAAGAGGAAATGGAATTTGGAAAATTATAGTAGGGCTCCGCAATTATGAAACATCGCGCCATGGCCCAAATTCATAATTGTCCTTTTCTAGTATCTTAGCATGATTTCCTCCGCGTCGTACCAAAGATCCAGGTCACAAAGGAAGGGGCATCGTGATGGCTCTGCATCACGCCATCCCTCAGTTTCTCAATTGTCAAATTCTAGTGACACGACATGATAGCGCTGCATCGTACTAGGGGTTCAGTTCGGGAATTTTTTTTTGAAATTAAATGACGCATCCAGAGTTAAAAGGGTCAACTTCCCACCCCTATTTAAGCCCTTTAACACGTGATTCAGCAACTTTTCACATAAAATACACTCTCGTCTCTCAAAAACCTCTTAAGAACAAGCTAGGGTTTTCATAGAAGATCCAATTCCAGGAAATTTTCTCCGTCAATCTTTATGAAGTCATGAACTAAGGTATGCATAGTGTTCATTTATGGACTCCTTTCATCCATGAAGCCCAAGAATCTACTTTCTAAGTTTAAGTTTATGGATTTCTTTTTGAATTTCATGTTGGGTTTGTTTTGTTTATATTGAGAATGATCAATTGAATTCAAATCCACGTTGGGTGATCAATTTTATGTGGAATTTATTTATATAGGTGTATATTCATGTGAACCTATGAATAAACCCTAGGATGATGAAATCAGAGATGAATCATGATGATTAATTATTGAATAATGTTGTATACATGTGCTATGCCTACCATGTGTTTGATTAAATTCCTCGATAAAGGAACAATGCCCAACTAGTATGATATCCTGAAATCCCTATGTATGTACAAGTTATGCCTATCACATGTTTTGGCGAAATGATTCTATAAATGTATTATGGATTATGATGTTAGTCATATGTTTAAGTAAGTTATGCTTGGTCAGTTTCCTTCTATCGAGTCCTGGGGGTACTCGTACCCAAAATATTAGTTATATGCTTAGAGCCATGTCATATTTTCACGATACTCTCAGTCAAGTATGATCCTTAGACTTCAGATAGTCTCATGTATCAGGAAATCTCCGTTATCTCATGACCTTAGTCAGTTGTCAGATATCAGTAGTATTCCGTCAGTCAACAAAATTCAGAAATTTAGCTCATGTTCAGTTCAGTAAATCATGTTCAGTGTCCATTCAGATGGGAGTAGAAATTAGCACCGAGTGAACCCAACGATGGGGACACATACTATCAGATAAGGATGTGATCCTTAGTAGTGATCCTTGCATTCCAGAACTATATAGCCAGCATAGGTTGAGACATCAACACTATCAATGATGGTTGATGAAGTGGATAAGTGTCAGATAAGGGCCACACTATTCTTATACAGGGGACACTATTAGATGAGGGTCACCCATAGCTTGTCCTTACCAATGGTGCGGTATTAACACCCTTCCAATTGCAGTTACAGATTGGACCCTAACTCAGCCATAATGCGTTATTTGGGGTATGTCAGTTAGATAACTACTTCTTATAATTTCAGTTATAGAATCGGGACTGTCAGATACAATCATTTAGTCTAAGTAATAGAACTCAAATAGTTCTACAGAATTTAGGACTGTCAGATATAGTCAACTCAAAATAGTACAGAACTCATCTAGTTCCCTCAAATTTAGGACTGTCAGATACAACCACTCATGTTATCAGTTATATCAGTCATCAGAACTCAGTTTTCAGTCAGGTTAGCCATTAGTAAATTCATGTTACCACGATCTCAGATATAATTACTATGTATTCATGCATGTATTCTCACATTCATATTAGTCAGTTAGTCAGTATTGTCCATGCATATAAACCCCATGCATTCAGCATACCTTATATGCTTACCAGTACATTTAAAGTACTGACGCATTTGCACTATGGTGTCTTATACCATAGGTTCAAAAGTATGATCTCTAGAGCATCAGTAGATTCTAGATATCAGCAGTCAGTTAGCAGTGAGTCCTTATCCTTAGAGGATATGATTATTTCTTTATTATCTCATTAAGTAATTTATTATTTGGATTTAGTTGGGGACATATCCCATCAACTCCTTACGCAGATAGTTCAGTCAGTTAGAGGCTTTCTAGACTATTATGTTTCGGACTTCAGTATGTTCAGTTTTGTTTTGGGTATTCTTTTACCCCACACAGATGTTTATATCATTCAGATCATGTCCAGTATTAAATTTTATGGCCTTTTAGTTCATGTTTTCGCGTTATAAAGTATTTTATGCACTATACAGGTACATATATCAGTCATGGGTTAGCTTATGGTCGTTTGGGGTCATGAGCACCATATAGTATTTCAAGTATCAGATTTGGGGCATTACAAACTTGGTATAGAGCCTCAGGTTCAATAGTGTACTAGAAAGTCTGAAAGTCACATTTAGTAGAGTTTTGTACATGGGTGTGTTGCGTGCCACATTTATGTACAAGAGGCTATAAGATATTTTAGGAATAGTTTCCTCTCTTTCAGTATTCATGTCATTCCAGTGAGCATAATCTCAAGTCAATCTCTCAGTCTAATCCATTCTCCATTTCTTCTATAGAACATTCCTCCTAAAAAAAGAAATGGAAATCAGTCAAACCCTCATCCCGAATATCCTTTGGGCAATCATGTTTCTCATGTGGAGTTTAGGGCCTCATTCACTACTCTTTCTCAGTCATTTGCCGCTCAAAATAAATGGCCAGCAGTTATTCCGGCCAACCCAATGTCCAATTCAGCTACAATAAGGATTTAGGACTTCACCCGAATGAATCCTCTATTCTTTCTTGGGTCTAAGATAGATAAGGACCCTCAAGAATTCCTAGATTAGGTGTAGAGAGTTATAGACATAATGGGGGTTACTTCTAGTGAAAATGTTGAGCTAGATGCATATCAGTTGCAAGATGTGGCTCATACTTGGTTCAAGCAGTGGAACTCAGAGAGGGAGGACGATGCAGGATCAGTTGAGTGGGAGAAGTTTGCTTCAGCATTCCTTGATAGATTCTTTCCCCTAGAGATTAGAGAAGATAAGGTGCTAGAATTCATCAACCACAGGTAGGGCAATATGATAGTGAAAGAGTATTCTCTTAAGCTTACTCAATTAGCTAGATATGCCCCTCATATAGTTGAGATAGCAGGGCAAGGATAAGTAAGTTCATTTCAAGGGCAAATGATAGCATGATTAATAAGTGCAGATCCCCCATATTGAATAGTAAAATGACTTTAGCCAGGCTTATGACTCATGCTCAGTAGATAGAGGAGTAGAAGATTAAGCAGAGGGAGAAGCAGAATAATTAAGCGAAGATAGGTAGTTTCAACTTCACTCTGCCTAAATCAGAAGGAGGAAATTATTCCTAATTTCGTCTTAAGACATCAGTTCCAGATCGTTCTTCAGCCAGTGCTCCAGTTCCTAAGTTCATGGAAGTTAACAGAGATAGAGCGCCAGGCTCTATGTCTCAGGAAAGTGTTTATAATGCCCGAACTAATCCCCTTTGTCATACTTGTGGTAAGAACCATAATGGTGCTTGTACAACTGGTAGCGATCTCTGTTTTGGTTATGGAAATCCAGCAATAGAGTCAGAGACTACCCTTAGTTAGGTTATCAGAGTCGTCTTTGCTCCTCAGCTCAGTTCATTCGCCCAAATCAGTAGGGTGCCACCTCTAGTGCTACTAGTGAGCAATGCCCAAATAGACTCTATGCTCTCCAGTCCTGGAAAGATCAGGAAAATTCTCTAGATATGTTTACTGGTACATTACAGATCTTTCATATGTATGTTTACGCTTTCCTAGATCCAGGTGGTTCTTTGTCTTTCGTTACTCCCTATATAGCAGTTGATTTCGGAGTCAGTCTCAAAATTCTAGTAGAGCCCTTTTAAATATCTACCCCAGTAGGTAAAACCATCCTAGCTCGGCGGGTATACAGGACCTGCCCGATTATGATATTTCAGAAAGTCACTTCAGCAGACTTAGTCAAATTAGAGATGACTGATTTTGATGTCATTCTCGGCATGGATTGGCTTCATTCCTGCTATGCCACAGTCGACTGCAAAAATAGAATAGTCCAGTTTTTATTTTTGAATAAACCTATTCTAGAGTAAAAGGGTGGTGTATCCTCTTTCAGAGGTCAACTTGTTTCCTACCTTCAGGCACGGAAAATAATATCTAAAAAATGTGTTTATCATCTTGTTCGAGTTAAGGACACTAGTTCTGAAACTCCCAATCTTAAATCAGTCCTAGTAGTGAATGAATACTCAGATGTCTTTCTCAAAGATCTTCCAGGAATTCCTCTCGAAAGGGTAATAGACTTCGGCATTGATCTTCTTCCAGATACTCTGCCTATATCTATTCTGCCATACAGAATGGTACTAGAAAAACTCAGAGAACTAAAAGAACAATTGAAGGATCTCTTATATAAGGGATTCATCAGACCCAGAATTTCCCCATGGGGAGCTTCAGTATTATTCGTGTGCAAGAAAGATGGTTCTTGTCACGCCTCAACTCCTATTGGGGAGGATAGTCACCCGTAGCCGTAAAAGCCCGAGAGAAACAATTCATAACCTTGTACTTCTCATGCATGTAACTATGACAACCAAAGTTTTTAACCAACATGATATTATGTATCGATGAGAATAATTACATAGGCAAGCACAAAATTATATATACAACACTAGGTCGTTGGGGCCACCACGTCTAAAGACAAATACTACAATAACTTTACATTAGTCTACAAAGCCTCTAAAAGAAATATATACTTAGTTAGGGTCAGGAAAACCCTCCGCACTACTCTTAACCTTCTGAAAAATACCAAAATATATGGAACAGACTCGGAAAGCCCCGAATCAACCTGGAGCTCACCAATAATCACCGAATAGTTGTGCTTCTATTAATGAGGTGTATGAACTGAAGTACTTGTGCCTGTAGCATGAAATACAGGACCCCCATGAGGGCCGTTAGTACAATAATATGTACTGAGTATGCAAGGTTGAAGGTAACAACACATTATGCAAAAACTCAATAGAAGTCAGATATAAGTAGTACTAGTAGACCATCTTTATATATACTTATGAGAATACATATATTATGTTCCATTCTTCATTTTTACCTTCTTACATCATAATCTTTGTAAGACATATATCATGCAAATGACCAACTGATCAGTGGTAAATAAATAAATTAGGATCGTCCCATGCTAGGCTTACGCCCCTAAGCTGCCACCTACATATATAGATTGGGATCGGCCCATAATAGGCTTATTCCCCTGAGCTGCCACCCATATATAAAGGTATCGAGATCGGCCCATGCTAGGCTTATTCTCCTGAGCTTCCACTCGTTTTACATATTTACGTTACTTTGTTTATTTAGCCATTGAGATTGTTACATTGGTGGTCACAAAGTTATGGTACCTTGAAAAAATAACCTGTCACTAAGAGACACGTAAATAGGCACTTAATGCAACAAAAATATGGTATAGAGCTATTGGAACACCAATGATGTGTTTAGGATCTTAAAATAACACATGGGTCTTAATTGAGTAAATGGAGAACTTCTGAAATTTTCAAATGAAGATAGATGTTCAGGTTTAATAATAAATACGTATTGAGGTGTTTTGATATGTTATAGAGTGGGAACAAAGTAGTTGTATTCTTGGTATATAATATGCTACTATTATGTGTCACTTGTGATAGGACAACCTTGGAAACTTACTTGGTGGAACAAATGTTCGATTTTATGCCAAAGAGAACAAAATGGAGTATGCCTTACATACCTATTTATATGGCTCCGAAACTAACCCGACTTGACTTCTCTCCTTTTATATTACTTATCTACAATAGAATATATGGTAAACTAGTATTAGCAACCAACCACCACATTTAGGCTACTTAACTACACCAAAATAGTAATCGGGCAGTAAGAACTTAATCTGTCAATCAAGGGCATTAACTTAACCGTTTTCTCCTCAAATTATACCTACATACCATACATGACCTTATAAGATCACCGGAACCACCTCAGCTTCATTACACCCGTCAAACAACACACAAAAATACATTGGGCAGTAAACAAGTGCAATAATTAGTTCGGTGGTGTACCACCACACCTTTCTTCTATATTTGATTACAAACTAATCACACCCTTCTACAACATCAACATGGCAGCCCATAACATGAACATACAAAAAAGTCCATAAAACAGTCCCAAATCACTCTTATTATAGCAACCCATTATTGAACTCATAATCTCTTGAGTTCTCAATAACAACACATCCATAACTCTCTTTCAAATTCATATACAAGGAGAATAAAATGGAGCAGTCACCTTACTTCAATTCTGCAACTTATTCCTTTAATTGAACTCTTCAAGAACCTGAACTTTCCTTCATTCTTTAAACCAAAGAAGAAAAGAGAAGTTCTTTAATATCAAAGAAAAGTAAGTAGATTGCTTGTTCTATATTCTGCCATATATTTATAATTAAGTACTTAAAATATATTTTCATAATCTTCCATGAGATAATTAATCAAAAACTAAAGGTTTTTCACTTACCTTGGGCTGCAAAAGTGAGGGTTTCTTCAAGAACCCTAAAAGGAGTTTTAGGGCTTCTGTTCTTAACCTTTGTTAAGAAAGAGAGAAAACTGAAGTTTAAAAGGGTGAAATTGTGTTTAAAATGAATAGAATTCCCAGAAATATGGAGCGTATATTGGGACCTCTAGAACCTTTCTTATTGACCTCATTTTCAGCCACAAATTAGTCCAAGTAGGTGATGCACCTACTTAAGGGTCCAAGCTGCTGAAACTTCAAAATAGGTGATGCACCTACTTGCTTAATTTCTTGTTGGGCTCAATTATATTTGGGCCTTGGCAGATTGTGTGTGTTGGTCCAAATACTCATTTTCTTCCTCTTCTAGTTAATTTGGGCCCAAATGAGTACATTACATTGCCCAAATCTGGTCCATAGCAATATGTTCATTACATTTGTCCAAATAGTTCAAGTAGGTGACTCAACTACTATCTTAATTAAGTCCATCAAGCACCTCCATATTTTGTTCAATTTTTAGATCCTAATCCCTTTAATCTAACATTCAACTTATACACATTTGGTCACCTTAAACTTCAGATCCAAATACTAACTTAAGATCCCAGGTTTAAATTGTTGTATTGACTTAACTTGGTCGCATCACATAGAACTGTACGGGAAACATCTATAATCTTATCTACACTATTAACACTTGTATAACAATCACATCGTTACTATACCACAATGCCATAAAAAGGTTCCATACAATTAGAACAAGTACAAGCAAAATACGGGATGTTACATCCTTCCCCCCTTAGAAACATTCGACCTCAAATGTTAGCATAACAGTCCAACCAAAACAAGTTCAAGCCTAAGTTTAATATCCCTATTATCACATAGTGCCTATATAGTAACTTGTTATTACTCCAATTCTTCATCTTGGACTTTTTCTTCATATTTGAATAAATGGGGGTACTTGGATTTCTTCACTTCTTCAGCTTCCCATGTTATCTACTCTACTTGTTGGTTTCTCCATAGCACTTTTACTGAAGCTATTTCTTTATTCCTTAACTTCTTAATTTGTCGGTCTAGGATAGCAATAGGTATTTCTTCATAGGTGAGATATTCTTTAACTTGTACATATTCTATAGGAATAATATGAAATGGATCTCCCATACACTTTCGGAGCATCGACACGTGAAAGAATGGATGAACTATTGAGAGCTCTTGGGGTAGCTTTTATTCATAAGTGACTTGGCCAAACCATCGAGTAATCTTGTATGGGCCTATATAACGTGGACTTAGTTTTCCTTTCTTACCATATCTCATAATCCCCTTTATTGGTGACACCTTCAAGAATACCTAATCACCTATAGAAAACTCTAACCCCCTTCTCCTAATACTTGCATATGACTTGTGTCAACTTTGGCCTGTTTCTAGTTGTTGTTGGATCACTTTAACCTTTTCCATAGCTTGATGAACCATATCTTGCCCGAACAAGGTAGTTTCACCCTCTTCAAACCATCCAATTGGTGATCTACACTTTCTTTCATACAAATCCTCATATGATGCCATTTTGATACTCAAATGATAGCTATTGTTGTAGACAAACTCGATAAGAGGTAGATAATCATCCCAACTACCTTTAGAGTCCAATACACAAGATCGTAGAATATCTTCAAAGGTTTAAATGGTATGTTCTGCTTGTCCATCTGTTTGAGGGTGAAAAGTTATACTTAGATTCACTTGTGTCCCCAAATTTCTCTGAAAAGACTTACAAAAATTTGCAGTAAATTGAGCTCCTCGATCTGATATAATAGAGATTGGAACTCCATGTAGTCGAACTATCTCCTTAATATATAATTTGGCATATTTTTCAACTGTGTAAGTGGTCCTAACCGGTAGAAAGTGCGCTGATTTGGTAAGCCTATCAATGATCACCCATATGGAATCAAACCTTCGAGATGTATGAGGCAAACCAGTGATGAAATCCGTGTTGATCATGTCCCACTTCTAGATTAGAAGATTTATACATTGCATATAACCCCCGGGCTTTTGGTGCTCTACTTTAACTCTTTGACAATTTGGTTATTCGACTACAAATTTTGCTATGTTCTTCTTCATGTCACCCTACCAATACATTCCCTTCAAATCATGATACATTTTAGTTAATCCTGGATGGATGGAATACCTTGAATGATATTCCTCTGCTATAATCCTCTTTCTTAGTTCATCTATATTTGGCACACACAATCTGTTATGGTACCAAACTACACCCCCTTGAGTAAGCTCAAATGCCTTTGTCATACCACATTGCACATTCTCCTTAATCTGTAAAAAAATAGGATCTGTATATTGCTTCTTTTTCACTTCAGTTACTAATGAAGATTCTGTCGCATTATGCACAATAAGCCCCCCATCTAGAGTTTCAAGAAGGCGAACCCCCAAATTTGCTAGTTGGTGTAGATCCTTAGTCATCCCTTAACTTTATATAGATGGCTCTATAGCCTTACGACTTAACGCATATGCCACCATATTTGCTTTTCTCAGATGATAGAAGATATAAACATCATAGTCTTTTAATAATTCAAGCCATCTTCATTGTCTCAAATTTAGGTCCTTCTGATTAAAGATATATTGAAAATTTTTGTGGTTAGTATATATGTCAACATAAATCCCATACAAATAGTGATGCCATATGTTTAAGGCAAATATAACCGCCGCTAGCTCCAGATTATGCATCGGATAATTATTCTCATGTGGCCGCGATTATCTTGAGGCATATGCTATGACTTTACCATGCTGCATCAATAAACACCCTAAGCCAATTCTTGAAGCATCACAATACACTACATACCCTTCTGTGCCTTTCGAAAGTACCAATAAGGGTGTAGAAGTCAACTTATTCTTCAGATCTTGGAAGCTTCTTTAACATGCATCATTCCATTGGAACTCGGATGCTTTGTGTGTTAACTTTGTTAAAGGTGCAGAAATTGAAGAAAATCCTTCAACAAACCTTCTATAATAACCTACAAACCCAAGGAAACTACAAACTTCCGTGGGCGTTATAGGTTTTGACCAGTTCTTTACGGCTTCTATCTTTTGAGTATCAACCTTTATCCCTTCATAAGATACAATATGACCTAAGAATACCACAAATTTTAACCAAAACTCACATTTAGAAAACTTTGCATATAGCTTACGATCACGAAGAATCTGCAACAACTGTTGTAAGTGATCGACATGGTCCTCATTTGATCTCGAATAAACAAAAATATCATCTATAAAAACTATCACAAACACATCCAAGAATGTCTTGAACACCCTATTCATCAAATCCATAAAAGTTGCAGGTGCATTAGTTAGCCCAAAGGACATGACTAGGAACTCGTAATGATTGTACCGTGTTCGAAAATCTATCTTGGGTATGTCATTCTCTTTGACCCTTATTTGGTGGTAACCAGACCGTAATCAATCATTGAAAACCTCTTGGCGCCTTGCAACTGATCAAATAAGTCATCAATTATCGAAAGTGGATATTTGTTCTTAATATTCACCTTGTTTAGTTGCCTATAGTCAATACACATTCTTAATGAGCCATCTTTCTTATGCACAAATAACACTAGGCCTTATGAATCCTTTTTCTATTAAGTCTTTCAATTGCTCTTTTAACTCTCATAATTTTGCTGGTGAAATTCTATACGGGGGAATTGAGATTGTTTGAGTACATGGGATCACATCGATACCAAACTCCACTTCTCGTTCTGGAGGCAAACCTAGAAGATCTTCAGGAAATATATCAGGAAATTCATTTACTACTGGAATGATTTGAAGAGTTGGTGCCTCCACATCTATATCCTTCACTCTAGCTAGATGACATATATAACCCTTGGAAATAATCCTTTTTTCCTTATAATAAGAAATAAATTTACCTCTTGGTGCACCAATATTATCCTTCCATTCAAGGATTGCCTTTTTTGGAAAATAGAAATACACTTTCTTAGTTTGGCACTCCACTGTGGTATAACAAGAAGAAAACCAATCCATACCCATTATAGCTTCAAAATCTACCATTTTTAACTCAACTAGGTCAGCCATTATATCCCGACTGGAAATAGTTCTTATACAATTTTGATACACTCTCTTAGCTATAACAGATTCACCAATTAGCGTAGATACTTCAATGGGCTTAACTATCAATTTTGGTGTTCTTTTGTACTTTCTAGCAACTAATGGAGTGACATATGATAATTTATAACCCAGATCAACCAATGCATATACATTATGTGAAAAGATGGACAATGTACCTATAACCACATCTGGAGAAGCCTCTGAATTTTGTCAATCCGCTAAAGCATATGTACGATTCTAAACTCCACTAGAGCTAGCTCCTCCTTTAGCACCTCTACCATGACCCATAGGATGTACACCTCTACCTGAATAAGGCACTGATGATGATGATGCAATGGTTGTTCCAGTAGGTCGTGCCATTCCACCTATGCCCCATTGAGGACATTTTCTTATCATAGTCTTGACGTACCACACCAAAAGCAAGCATTTGTCCTGAATTGACATGCACCTAAATGAATATTTTCACATTGTTTACATGGATGTAGAGGAGGCCTTAATTGGCTCATACTCCTTTGCTCTTGATACCCCGCATGAACTCTGAATCTCACTTCTTTGTCCAAACTGGTTGCCTTTGGACCCTTGAAACTATGGTGGAGCACTAGCTGCAGAATAAGAAGATAATGTCCTAGGTGGTCTATTAGAAAACCAAGGCCTAAACTCTCCTTGGGATGCCATGAACTGCTCCGTAGACCTAGACCTCTTGGACTAGCCTCTTTCCAATTCTTGTGTTCTTCTTTTTTGCCTCTGGTCCTCCATTTTTTGTGCAAATGCTTGTATCCTTGATATGTCCATGTCTTTTTTCAAGGCAGTAACAGTAAAATCTCTAACCAGATATGGATCAAACCTATCCACATATCAATGTACTCTATCATCCATTGTAGCTACTACATTAGGAGCATACCTAGCCAAAGAGTTAAACCGAAGGTTGTACTCCCTCACGCTCATATTCCCTTGGCAAAGATTTAGGAACTCATCTGCACGGGCTTCTCGGATCTCAAATGGAAAGTAATTATCAATAAATGCCTATTTAAACTCATTCCAAGTAGTTGAAAGTGCATTGATACCCCTAGATGATTTCAAATCTTCGTACAAAAGTATTGCCTCCCCTTTGAAATACTTCTAGCTCAACTGTCTCTTTACCCGATATATGCATGATATCTAGAGCCCTTTGGATTTGATCAATAAAGTCCTGAGGGTCTTCATTAAGATCTGATCTGGTGAATTTAGGAGGATCCAATTGAAGAAAATCCTACATTCGTAGGCTAGCTTCCCTATCTGCACCATAAGAACTTGTTGTTGGAATGGCTTGTCCTTGAGCTTGTCTAGCAACTATACGAGCCAATAATTTCACCGCATTCCTTAGATCTTAGTCTGTAGCATTGGTAGGTAGTTCTGAGGATGCGGTTCTTCTCCGTCTTAGATCTTCTGGAGACAGAGGAGTAGAAGAAGATTGGGACACAAACTTAACTTGAGCCTCACTTTGATTAGCTCATTTAGGTGGTGATTTGTTGGTCCCTTCTCCGGCAGCCACGTCTATCCGCTTACCTATATTCTTACTCCTTCTCGTAACCGGAATCTTTACTATAATAAGAGGAAAAAAATATGTTCAATGGTTAAATATGACTTCACCTACAACATGGGCTCTATTGCACGATCTAAGATATGAAAAAAAAAAGACAATCCCTAAATATCCCATAGCCTCATATTTATTTATGTGGTGCACAACACGCCCATAAAAAAGAATCTATATAGACATGGCTTTGTAGACACCCTAGGATGACAATTGATACCCTTTTTGTCACGCCTGAACTCCTATTAGGGAGAATAGGCATCCATAGCCGTAAAGGCCCGAGAGAACCAATTCATAACCTTTTACTTCTCATGCATGTAACTATGACAACCAAAGGTTCTAACCAACATGATATTATGTATCGATGAGAATAATTACATAGGCAAGAACAAACTTATATATAAAACACTAGGTCGTTGGGGACACCACGTCTAAAGACAAATACTACCATAACTTTACATTAGTCTACAAAGACTCTAAAATAAACATATACTTAGTTAGGGTCGAGACAAACCCCCGCCCTACTCTAAACCTTCTATACAATACCAAAATATATAGAACAGACTCAAAAAGCCCCAAATCAACCTGGAGCTCACCAATAGTCACCGAATAGCTGTGCTCCTACTAATGAGATGTATGAAATGAAGTACCTGTGCCTGCAGATTAAAATATAGGACCCCTGTAAGGGATGTCAGTATGAAAATATGTACTGAGTATGCAAGGCTGAAGGTAACAACACATGATACAAAAACTCAATAGAAATCATATCCGACTATCATCAGCTCAGAGTTAGAGAATGTGACATTCCAAAAACAACTTTCCGTACTCGGTATGGTCATTTTAAATTCTTAAATTTGTCCTTTGGTCTTACCAATGCCCCAACATCTTTTATGGACTTAATGAACCATGTGTTCAAGCAGTACTTGGACACATTCATCATAGTCTTCATAGATGATATTATGGACTATTCTCTCAGTAAGCGTAATCAAGCAGACCATCTTAGAATAGTACTTCAGAAACTCAGAGATCATTAGGTATTCTCCAAATTCAGTAAGTGCAAATTTTGGCTAAGGTCGGTAGCATTCCTAGGTCATATCCTTTTTGGTGATGGCATCAGAGTGGATCCTCAAAAGACTAAAGTAGTAAGAAACTAGCCTCACCCTATCTCTCCATCAGATATCAGGAGTTTCTTGGGTTTTGTCGGCTATTATAGATGGTTTCTTGAGGGATTTTCTTCTATTGCATCCCTTATGTTGAGATTGACTCAGAAGATAGTCAAGTTTCAGTGGTCAGATCATTGTGAGAATAGTTTTCAGGAGTTGAAGACTCGACTCACCTCAGCTCCAGTATTAGTTCTTCCAGATGCTCAATCAGAAAGGACCATTCAGATATTAGAAGATATTCTAAGGGTGTGTGCAACCAATTTCAAGGGTAGTTTTGATGACCACTTTCATTTGAATGAGTTTGCATACAACAACAGCTATCATTCCAGTATTCACATGGCTCCATTCGAAGCTCTCTATGGTAGGAGATGGAGATCTCTAAATGGTTGGTTCGAAGTTAGTGAGGCCTCAGTCATAGGTCCTGACTTGGTATTCAACGCCTTAGAGAAAGTCCAGTTGATTAGAGAAAGACTCTGGGCTACTCAGAGCTGACAGAAGTCTTATGCAGATGTTTGTAGAAAAGATCTTGAGTTTGAGATTGGTGACTATGTCTATCTAAAGATCTCTCCCATGAAGGGAGTGAAGAGGTTCGACAAGAAAAGAACTCAGTCCCCAATATGTCGGTCCCTTCAAGGTTCTCAGTCTATTTGGCAAGGTAGCCTATGAGCTTGAATTGTCTTTAGATCTAGCCTCAGTTCATTCAATCTTTCATGTCTCATTTCTTAAGAAGTTCATAGGTGACCCATCAGTTATAGTCCCTATTTAGATCATTGATGTTCAGAACACTCTCTTATGAAAAGGTACAAGTCAAAATCTTAGACTATCAGACTCGTAGATTGAGGAACAAAGTAGTCCCTCTAGTTAAGGTTCTTTGGCAAAATCAGTCCGTCGAGGGAACTACTTAGGAAGCAGAGGCAGACATGCATACCAAGTATCCTCACCTCTTCTTTTCCAACTCAGATCAAGCTTAAGGTAATAGTTCTACTTAATCTTTCTCAGTTTCATGTTCGATGTTCATCACAAAATTGATATGCAGCTTCATGCTCATGTTCCTATTAGAAACTTGGTATCAAGTACCATTACATATTCACTCATGCATGGATGTATCAGTTTAGTTATGTAATTATACATCAGATATTCATTCTCATAATGAGAAACTTAGTTATTCAGAGCACTCAGTCATGCATTCATGAATCAGTTTCACATGCATCAGATATGCATGATCAGTATTATCTGTTAATCTTGTCAGTCATGTTAGTCATGAGATCAAGTTCCAGTCATTCATATTTAGTATATACGTTTGTTGTGTTTTCTCCCCTCTCAGGCAGTCTCATTCGAGGATGAAAGTTCTTAAGGGGGAGATATTGTAATACACCATACTTTTCCTAGATAATTTTATCTCAAGAATGTCTAGTATTAGCTTCTAGATTTAATGATTATTATTCCATGAGGAATTTTCAAGATTTTCACTTTTTGTCATGTGGGAAATTCAATAAGCTTTTGATTGATATAAGATTCGCCTAAATCCAATAACCAGGTAAGAAGTTAAGACTATTTCAAGTTCTCTTCATAAAATAGTGCCATATTAGTCAGTACCGCGCCACGCCACAAGAGGAAATGGCATTTCGCAAATTCTAGCAGGGGTCCGCGATTATGGCGCATCGCGCTAGGGCCCAAATTCAGAATTGTCCTTTTCCAGTGTCTTAGTGTGATTTCCTCCATGTCGCGCCAAAGTTCCAGGTCTCAAAGGAAGGGGCAATGCGATTGGCTCCACATCGCGCCACCCCTCAGTTTTCCAATTGTCAAATTCTAGTGACACGGCGCGACAGCGCCGCGTCGTACCAGGGGTTCAATTCAGGAAAATTTTACTAAAATTTAATGACGCATCAAGGGTTAAAAGGGACAACTTCCCACCCTTATTTAATCCCTTTAACACGTGATTCAACCACTTTTAACCTAAAATACACTCTCTTATCTCAAAAAACACTCAAGAACAAACTAGGATTTTCATAGAAGATCCAATTCCAAGAAAGTTTCTCCGTCAATCTTCACGAAATCATGAACTAAGGTATGCGTAGTGTTTATTCATGGACACCTTTCATTCATGAAGCCCAACAATCTCCTTTTTAAGTTTAAGTTTATGGATTTCTTTTTGAATTTCATGTTGGGTTTGTTTTGTTTATGTTGAGAATGATCAATTGAATTCTAATCCATGTTGGGTGATCAATTTTATGTGGAATTGATTTGTATAGATGTATATTCATATGAACATATAAATAAACCCTAGGATGATCAAATTAGAGATGAATGATGATTATTAATTGTTGTATAATGTTGTCTACATGTGCTATGCCTACCATGTGTTTGATTAAATACCTAGATGAAGGAACAATGCCCAACTAGTATGATATCATGAAATCCCCATGTATGTACAAGTTATGACTATCACATGTTTTGGTAAAATGATTCTATAAATGTATTATGGATTATGATGCTAGTCATATGCTCAAGTAAATTATGCTTGGTTAGTTTCCTTTCATCGAGTCCTGGGGGTACTCGTATCCGAAACATTAGCTGTGTACTTAGAGCCATGTCATGTTTTCATGATACTCTCAGTCAATCTATGATCCTTAGACTTCAGACAGTCTTATGACTCAGGAAATCTCCATGATCTCATGACCTCAGTCAGTTGTCAGATATCAGTAGTATTCCATCAGTCAAGACAATTCAAAAATTCAGCTCATGTTAAGTTCAGTAAATCATGGTCAGTGTCCATTCAGATGGGAGTAGAAATTAGCACTGAGTGAACCCAAGGATGGGGACACAAACTATCAGATGAGGGTGTGATCCTTAGAAGTCATCCTTGCGTTCTAGAACTATGTACCCAGCATAGGTTGAGACATCAGCACTGTCTATGAGGTTTGATGAGGTGGATAAGCACTGTCAGAAAAGGGACCTACCATTCTCGTACAGGGGACACTATCAGATGAGGGTCACCCACAGCTTGCCCTTACCAGTATCTTAGTATTGACACCCTTCCAATTGGGGTTACAAATTGGACCCCAACTCAGCCATAATGCATTATTTGGGGCATGTCAGTTAGATAACAACTTCCCATAATTTCAGTTACAGAATCAGGACTATCTGATACAGTCATTCAGTCTCAGTAATAGAACTCAGATAGTTCTACAAAATTTAGGACCGTCAGATACAGTCAACTCAAAATAGTACGGAACTCAGCTAATTCCATTAAATTCAGGACTGGCAGATACAGCCACTCATGTTATAAGTTATATCAGTCATCAAAACTTAGTTGTCAGTCATGTTAGCTGCCAGTAAATTTATGTTATCATGATCTCAGATATAATTACTATGTATTCATGCATGTATTTTCACATTCATATTAGTCAGTTAGCCAGTATTGTTCATGCATATGAACCCCATGCATTCAGCCTACCTCACATGTATACCAGTACATTCAAAGTACTGACGCATTTGCGCTATAGTGTATTATACCATAGGTTCCAAAGTACGAGCTCCAGAGCATCAATAGATTCCAGATATCAGCAGTCAGTTAGCAATGAGTCCTCATCCTTCGAGGACATGATTATTTCTTTATTATCTAATTAAGTAATTTATTAGTTAGAGTTAATTGGGGATATGTCCCACCAACTCCTTACTCAGACAGTTCAGTCAGTTAGAGGCTTTCTAGACTATCATGTTTTAGACTTCATTATGTTCAATTTTGTTTTGGGTATTCTATTACCCCACATAGATGCTATATCTTTCAGATCATGTTCAGTATTGAACCTGATGGACTTTCAGTTCATGTTTCCGTGTTATAAAGTATTTTATGCAGTATATAGGTATAGATATGAGTCATGGGTTAGCTTATGGTCCTTCGGGATCATGAACACCGTGTAGCATTCCCGGTATCATATTTGGGGTGTTACATTTAGCATGCCTTTTAAACCTTTACCTGAGTTATGTACCTTTACTATCCTAAACCACCCACGGGTTATATGGGTTTATCTTACCCTTCTAAAACGGCTCCATTGCATGTAGCTGCACGACCAGGGAAGAAAACCTGGGATGACTATTATATCCCTCAAATATAAAGTGTGACATCATACACACGATCACCAATACCAAACGTCACATCGGCAAATATGAGTTTTCAATTTTGGGCCCCTTGTTTCTCCACCTTCCATGGCTTTGCTACACACCCAACTATTATTGAAAAATTAAAACAATTAAAAAGTAACTAACCAATCCATTAACCGGGGCCACTAGTACTGGTATCATCATATAAACTATATTTACAAGTACTATCCATAGCCAACTATGTAAAGTTTTAGGGAATTCCATGAACCCTTCCATTAACCATATAAAACCACTTGGGGGATTCCCATATACCCCACTAGTATAACAAATTTCATAGCTACAAAGGCTTTACCATTTATTCCTTCCAAACCATGTACACCATTTATACTATTTAAAATAATTCCAAACTATTTATGACCATGCCAAACATTTAAAGAATTTATATCATTTAAACTACAAAAAACTATCCAAATCCATTTAGGGTACCATTACCAAACCAAACCATGAAGGAGTTCAAATGAAAGTTCAATAATACAATGAAAAAATTCTTTCTTTTAGGCATTTTATCAAACATGTTGAGGGCATACCTTTACCAAGACCAAAACCAATAGATAAACCACCATAATTAGGGTTACTCAAGACCCATTTGTTAAGCCATAACAAAGAAGTACCAACATAAGAAAACCATTACCAAGAACATGTAAAAACATAGTTTAAACCAATACAAAACCATATGCATCAAGACCCTAAACATATATTTTGAAAACAACCATTCATAATTCATAAATCAATGTTTAAAACATAATACACTTGCCTTTAGTTTGAAATTACAATGAGAGAAGGAGTGCATGCCTTATACAAGAAGATTATGAAGAGAAACATGACTCTTGATCCCTTTAAAGAACACATGAAGCTACCCTAGCCTCCAATATTCAAGATTAAGTTTTAGAGAGTATTTGAAGAGTTTCAATCCTTTAATAAATATCATGAGAGACCACCAAGGGTTATATAATTTAAGTATAAAAGGGTTTTGAATTAGGAAATATCCAAACTACCTTTGACTTAAAATTAAATCAAGCCACATCCAGGGGTAAGACTCACCTATACCATTCGTATCCTAGGGTACGAGTGGTACCCCAACTTCTACCCAAGACCTTCACAAGACACTACCTACGAGTTTCTATATGACTTACACCTCCCTAAACATTACCTAAGGGTATGAGTGGTATACCAAATTGTACCCACCAACCGTACCTTGGGCAGATTCTAAAAGATAGCTCAAACAAGCACCATACAACTTTCCTTGCACCACTCGTATGCTGTTATACGACTTATACCAAGATGAGTCATATCTTGGGCGTAGATATACAAAACACACTACCTAATGTATGAGTGAACAACCAAGACTCCCCCTAACTCGTATCTAAGGTACGATTGGTACCCTTGAGTCGTACCTAGCCTAGTAAATCCAAAACATAGAAAAAATTTCAAGGGTACAAGACTTGGGGTGTTTCAAACTACCTATTGCACAATATATTGATAAACTATCTTTTATGATAATGATAGACCATTGAATAGGCTATTAATAAATCATTGTTCATGATATTACATAATATTATGATCATGCTAGAAAATATCCTTAATATGATATTAGTGATTGTGTCACGAATTAGGTTAAAGGTTATGTTTAGTGATTATATTAATTAATTATGTCCTTAATTATGTTTGAAATCATGATACTCATTATATGATTACTTATGCTATTGAATTGGCCACCACTTATATTTATATATATGCATTGAAACTCTGTAAGGCCAGAGGATATTATTATGATATGTGAAACTCAGCACAGTTGAAGGATATTATGATGATATGATGATACCCAATAAGGTAAAAGGATATTATTGTTTTATGATGATACCCAACAAGGCATGAGGATGTTATGATTATATGATGATACTCAGCATGGTTGGAGGATATTATGATGATATGATGATATGCAGCAAGGCTGGAGTATACTATAATGGTGCATTGACACCCGAAAAGGCTGGAGAATAATTATATTGTTGTGCCTATGTGTACATTTAATAATTCTAGTATGGATAGGCCTATGTTGAAATACCATAGGTGTTGATCTTTGATAATTTTGAAATCATATCCACACTATCCTAACTATGACTCACTCTATGCGTCGTAGGGTATGTAGTAAATGGTGCTTGAGATGCTTTCCTAATTATGGCTTGGGGTCACGAGTCATAAAGACCCATGACGAGTCTTTTGACCCAAATAGTAGCCTAACCAATGTGTGTCGCTAATTCTTCTGCTCTGAGCATGAGTGGATCAATACAAGTCATAAGGACTCATTATGAGTCATTTTTTGTAAATCATAGGATGTCCAGTGTTTACCCTAAATGGATTCTGTGTTGACTACAACTGAACCCCATTAGACATAGGGTACCATTAGGAGTTGTATTAGTTTATTCGTAGGGTCAATAGTGTGTTTTACCTTTAACCTATCTTGTCTGAAATTCATGGCGATGAGTCGTAATGACTCTCTACGAGTCTTATAGTGACACATAGACACTTTTGACTAAATTTCGACTTTTAATTTATGGGAACTTTGGACAATTCCCTTCTTACCCAATTAAAACCCCAATTTATAAAGAACTCAATGGGTTATTTCTCATTCATAATATAATTAAATTCTCTCAAAAATCTCTCAAATACTCTCAAGAAATATACTTAGGGTTTCCAAGAAGTAGGTTATCCAAGCGCTCAAAGGTTAAAATTGTTTTTTGAAACTTGGTATTTCAGGCATGGTACTCTTCCCTAATTGATAATTTGTTAAAAGAATGTGTTTTAAGGAGTTGTTTCTATAGTATTAAAGATGATTTTGAAACATGGATTGAGGGTTTTGAAAGTTTGTTTTTGAATAATGTTTTCCCATGGTTTACATATGATCGTTCATGCTTTAATTATGATTTTAAACTGGTGGGGTGAATCAGTAGGGTGAATAAACTTGGGGTTTGTGATTTCCCCCAACTTGTGACTTTTGAAGTGGTAATTACTTCAACCCCACATTGTGATTTTTTTAATATGAAATATATGCATATTGAAATACTCTTGAACTATGCATAATGTGAAAATTTAATGAAGCGTAATGATTTTTAATTGAACCTTATGGGGTCATGTAATTCCCCAAGCTAATGCATAATTAAACCTAGGGGCCTATAAATTTCCCTAAATAATAAAATATTTTTTGCATGTTGATGTTATGGCAAGTGTAGATGGTATTATGATACCAACAATGTATGCCTAAATGTGTGTCATGGTTCAATGAATGGGAACATCTGCTAAATGGTTGAATAGGGATTTAATTAGGTTTAGGTAGATGAGTCATGAAAGTGGAGGTCCCGAGGAATCAATAGTGGAAACTGCGATTACCTATGCGGGGGTCTACATGACGGGGTGGTTCGAGTCCCCTACTTTATCATATGATTAGGCAGTTCAAGTCCCTCATATCATATTACATGATTGGGTTATTGTGTCACCTTGATATGTCGAGAGGTTTAAGTCCCCCATAGTTCATATGTATACCCTTCGGTTCATACAACCACATGCACTGGGTGCCTTTGAGCTTGGGGAGAGTTGGGCCCATATATCCCATGGGTACCTTTTCATAATATAAAATTTGAGCTACATACTCTAGTCTAAGGTTTTAAAGGGTATGCTAGGCCTTTTTCCCTACCCCAACACATGATATATATGTATTTGCATTCGATTATATGTATTGGATTTTGAACTGGTTTTGAATTATTATTAATAATATTATTTTACCCCTATATCTTAGTTGCATACTAGTTCTAAACCCACTATTCATCTTCATATGTAATATCCACATGCAATCCAAGCACCAAAGATATCTCTAATTTTTATCTGCAGAGTTAGGTGGATCAGCTCAGTTCGTTAGTTCGTTATGGTAAAGTGGTAAGCTTCCACTCTCCATAATACTTAGATATTTCATTAGTTCTTATCATAGACTAAAATTCAAAGTTTACATTATCATTAATATTGTCATGTTAGGGTCGGGGGCATGTCTCGACATTTTATTGATTTTTATTATTTTATAAGGCTTTGTTGGATTATTGTACACTTAGGTGCTAATGTTGCTTGGTTTCCTTTGCTGATTGTCGGATATTCACTTATCCTGAATTCTTTATGTTTATCTTATATTATTTTTTTTATATGTTAAAAATTCATCCAATATTGGAGTATTATGTTTTGTTGGTTAGGTGTTGGGGGTGGTCTCTAGTACTCATTGGACTTTAGATACCTGTCATGGCTAGGCCTAAGTTTGGGTTATTACAAAGGTGATATCAGATGCTAGGTTTGGTTTCATTGGGTATCAACAAAGCCGTGTCAAGTAAAGTATCTTTTACGGGTGTGTAGCACACCACACTTGTAATAGAGGGGCTATATGGAATTTAGGGATGTTTTTCTTTTTTGTTGTTCTATTTTAGTCCATAGAGTCTAAGATCATGAAGTCTCTTCTAATCCTCATATGTTTTATTTTCATACCATGCCTCCTAAAAGATCTGATATCCATGTAAACTTTTCTATCCCATCTGAGGATAATATGGATGGAGTACATCCTACTCAATGAGTTCAGTCCTGGTCTAGGGTCTCTACTTTTGATTATCCTAGTAGAGTTCCATCAGTTCCCCCTAGCCCTCTTTGGTCACTCGAGCTTGTATGTCTAATGTTGAGTTTTGCTAGTTAATCAATTTGCTTACCTCATTGGTGGCCTTTCAAATGGAGTGTGTTACTTCTATTGCTCTATCATTTGAGGTCACTAGAGTTGTCCAATTTATGATGTTCAGTCCTTCAACTTTCACTAGTTCTAACGATAAGAAAGATCCTTAAAATTTTATTGATGAAAGAAAAATTTCCCGTATGATACATACTACTGATATGAACGGTGTGGAGTTTTCCACTTACCAGTTGAAAGATGTAGCATATTAGTGGCATAAGGAATAAGACCAGTCTAGGGATGATGATGTTGAGTATGCTTTGTGGCATTAATTCTCAAGTACTTTTCATGATCGCTTTTTTCCTTAGGAGTTGAGAGAGGGGAAGGCTGAGGAATTCATGAAGTTAATGAAAGAAAGGATGACAGTAAAAGAGTATACCTTAAAGTTTCACCAGTTGTCTCATTATGCTCCAGAGTTGGTATCCTCTATGAGAGCTCAACTATAGAAATTTACACTAGGATTTTCTTGTGAATTGGTATTAGATTGCAAATCTGCTTTGTTGAACAAGTACATGGACATCTCTAGGTTGGTGGTTTATATGCAACTAGTTGAACAGGAAAATAAGTAGGTTAAGATGAGTAAAAGGCAAAGAAAATGTTTGGGTATTAGAATTAGGATGGAGATCAGTAGTAGAGAGGTAGAGATGGTGGAAAATTTTCTAAGAAGAAGTTGGGCAATTATAATTCCTTCTCTACGGCTAGTGCTGCTTATCCAAAGTCGCCAGATAATTATCATTTCCAAAATAGTATGGGTCCAAGGGTACAACATGCCCAGCCTCAGGCTAGTGGGACTTAGTCAGCTCCAGCATATCCCCTCTTATAGATTTTGTGGTCAGGTGAATCATGGTGTTTATTAAAAGGGGAGGAACAAATGGTTTAAATATAGGAAGATTGGTTATATGTAGAGGGATTATCTTTCTAGGTTTTCTTATTGAGCAAATAATATTCTTGTTCCTACTTCATCGACTCTTGCACCAAAGGGTGATTTTCTACTTGACTCCAAAACTGGATGGAACCGTCTGTACGCTCTTACCATTTGAAATGATTCTAAGGCGTCCCCTAATATTGTAATAGGTACACTCAAACTTTTCTCTCATGATGTATATTATCTACTTGATCTTGAGTCTACCCACTCTTATGTGACCCCTTTTGTGGCTATCCATTTTGGTTTTGACCCTAAGCTTATTCTGGATCCCTTCTTTGTGTCCACCCTGGTGGGTGACTCCATTTTTTCTAGAAGGGTATTTAGGGGTTGTGATGTCGGTTTATGGTAGGGAGACCGTGGTGGATCTGATAGAGCTGGACATATTAGACTTTGATGTGATTTTGTGGATGGATTGATTGTACTTGTGCAATGAATCTCTTGATTATCGGACCCAAATGGTCAATTTTGAATTACTTAATTATCCAGTGATAAAATTGAAATGTAGTTCCCTAGTGCCTAAGGAAAGGTTTATTTCGTATCTTAGAGCCCAAAAATGGATTTCCAAGGGGTACCTCTATCACTTAGTGCATGTTAATGATTCTAGATTTAAAGGACCTTTTTTCCAAAGTTTCCTTATGGTTTGTGAATTTCTTGAGTTGTTCCTTGATGATCTTCCTAGTGTTCCTCTCTATAGGGAAATTGATTGTGGAAATTTATCTTTTTCCTGAATCTCATCCTATTTTTGTCCCTCCTTATAGAATGGATATAACTGAGTTGAAAAACTCAAAGAGCAGTTGAAATATCATCTAGATAAGGGTTTTATCTTCCCTTGTGTTTTTTATTTTAGAGCTCCAATTCTATTCGTGCATAATAAGTATGGGTCCCTTCGAATGTGCATAGATTACTACAAAATAAATAAGATGACTATGAAGAATAAGTATTTCCTACTAAGGATTGATGATCTATTTAATCTGCTTCAAGGTGCTAAGTACTTTTCTAAGATTGAACGTTAGTCTGGATACCATCAGTAGATGATTAAGGATGCAGATATCCCTACAACTACCTTCCAAACCCGGTATGGTCATTTTGAATTTTTGGTGATGTCTTTTGGTTTGACTAATGCCTCAGCAACATTTATGGATCTTATGAATTGGGTTTTCTGTCAGTTATTTGATTTGTTCGTGATTGTGTTTTTTGATGATATTTTGGTGTATTCTTAGTACGAGGTGGATCATGTCGATCACTTATGTTTAGTGTCGCTGACTCTTAAGGAGCAATAGTTGTATGCTAAATTCTCTAAGTATGAGTTCTAGTTTATTGTTTTGACCTATCTGGGTAATATTCTTTTTAGTAAAGGGAACATGGTAGATCCAGAAAAAAGGTTGTGATTATTAAGAAGTGATATAGACCCACGACTCCAACTGATATTTAGAGCTTCTTGGGTTTAGCCGGTTATTAGAGGAGTTTTTTTGAGATCTTATCTTCTATTATTATCCTATTAAACTAAGTTGACTCAGAAAAAGGCAAAGTTCATATGGTCCGAAGCTTATGAGGGTAGTTTTGAGAAATTAAAGGATAACTTGACTTCAACTCATGTTTTGACCCTACCCAACGGTATAGATAGTTTTGTTGTCTATTATGATGCATCCCAGGTAGGATTGGGTTGTGTTTTTATACAATATGGTAACGTGGTTGTATATGTTTCTAGACAGTTAAAAGTTCATGAAAATAATTATCCAACTCATGATTTTTATTCTTTGATATGGTATTTGCATTGAAGATCTGGTGACATTATTTGTATGGGGTCCAAGTTGATATTTATTCTGATCATAAGAGCCATCAATACATGTTCACTGATAAAGAGCTAAATTTTAGGCAAAGAAGGTGTCTTTAGTTACTAAAGGACTATGACACGAGTCTTCACTGTCACCCAGTTAAAGCTAACATGGTTGTTGATGCTCTTAGCAGGTCGTCCATGGGGAGCTTATCTTATGTGGATGAAGAGAAGCAAGAATTAGTAAAAGATATTCACAATTTGGTTAATCTAGAAGTCCTTATCTTAGATCCTAAGGATGGTGGTTTGATTGTTTAAGAGGTTATGCAATTATCTCTTGGTGATGAGGTAAAAGAGAAGTAAGTGTTTGAGCCTATCTAGATGCAGGTCAAGAAGGATATAGGTTGGAGGAAAGTAATGGTTTTTAAGATTGGTGGTGATGGTATTTAGAGGTACCAAGTTTGATTATGTGTTCCCGATATTGATGGGTTTCGAGGAGTAATTTTATCCAAAGCTTATAAGTTGTGTTATACTATTAATCCTGGTTCGACGAAGATGTATCATGATTTAAGAGAAATTTATTGGTGGAATAATTTAAAGAACGATGTGGCTAATATTATGGCTAAGTTAATGGTGTTTCAACAATTGAAGGTGGAGAACTTGAGGCTCGGTGGATTATTTTAAGAAACTGAGTTGCCTGTGTGGAAATGGGAAATAATTAATATGGATTTTGTTATAAAGCTTTTGCAGTCTCACCAGCAATTTGATTTGATTTGGGTCATTGTGGATAGGATTACTAAGTCTGCTCACTTCTTGCTAGTAAGGAATAATTTCTCTTCTGAGAATTATGCTATGTTTTTCATTGAGGATATCGTGAAGTTTCATGGTGATAGAGTTTCCATTATAATTGATCGAGGTACTCAGTTCTCTTTTCACTTTTAACGTTTCTTTCATAGAGGTTTGGGGACTAAGGTGTGCCTTAGTAGCGCTTTTCACCTGCAGATAGATAGGTAAGAAGAAAGAACAATTCTGACATTTGAGGATATCCTCAGATCTTTTGTGATTGACTATGGTGGTAGTTGGGTTAACCACTTACTTCTCATAAAATTTGCGTACAACAACAGTTATCACTTTAGCATTAGCATGGCTCTATTTGAGGCCTTGTATTCTAGGAGGTTTAGGTCTCCTATTGGATGGTTTAAGGTTGGTGAAAATAGGTTATTTGTCCATGATTTGGTTTACCAAGCCATAGAAAAGCTGAAGATGAATCGAGATAGGACTAAGACCGCCCAAAGTTGCCATAGGTCCTGCTTGGATGTGAGATAAAGGGAGTTGGAGTTTAATGTTTGTAATTAGGTGTTATTAAAGGTGTCTACTTTGAAGGGTTCAATGCAGTTTTGGAAGAAGAGGTAGATCGGTCCCCATTGCATTTGTCCATTATTGGTTATGAAGATGGTTGGCAATGTTGCATATGATTGGAATTGCTTTCTAGATTTAGTTCCATCCAACTTGTCTTCCATGTCTCGATGTTGAGTAAGTGTGTGGGTGATCCTTGGTTTTTTGTTCTCTTGGATGGTGTGGGAAATTCGAATTCCTTGTCTTATAAGGAAGTTCTGATAGAGATCTTAGATTGGCAAGTCCATTAATATCAAACGAAAGACATGGGTTTGGTAAAAGTTCTTTGGAGGAACCAAAAGATTATGAAGCTACTTAGGATGATGAGGAGGACATAAAGCCCAAGTAATCGTTCCTATCCTTATGCCGAAAATTCATGCTTAAGGTTTGTGTGATGTAAACATCTTTGTTTTTTGTCATTGTTAAAGGTAGGTGTAAGTGTATTTCTGTGATAATCGTTCTAAGGGATTCCTTAAAACATCATTCGAGGACAAATGATCCTAAGGTGGTGCAAATGAAAACCCCCAGTTGTTGATCTATGAGAATTTCTTAAATTTTATCCTTAAAGTCGTTACTACAACTCACCTTACGAGTCGTAGGGTGTGTTAATGGGTCATATAACCGTGAATGGCTCTTGAGTTACTATCCTGGTTATGACTTGGGGTCAGAGTCGTAAAGACCCATGACGAGTCGTTGGACCCAAATTGTAGCCTATCCAGTATGTGTCTAAGTATTCTTCTTTAAGACGAGTGGCTCACTATGAGTCGTAAGGACTCTTTACGAGCCATTTTGTTCAAATTATTGGATATTCACTGTTTACCCTAATTTTTTTGTGTTGACTAAAATTTGACCCCACGATTCGTAGGGTGCCATTATAACTCGTATTAGTTAAATGGCAGGGTCAATAGTATGTGTGCCTTTGAAACTGTCTTTGCTATGAGTTGTGGTGAGAATCCCTATGAGTCGTATAGTGACCCGTAGACACTAGCCAATAAATTTCAACTTTTAATTTGAGGGTACTTTGGATAATTCCCTTTTTATTTAATTAAAACCACATGTTCATAAAGTACTTAGGGAGGGGGGTTATTTCTCATTCATAATGTAACTAAATACTCTCAGAACTCTCTTAAATTTTCCCAAGAAAGATACTAAGGGTTCAAGAACTAGGATATCTAATGGCTCAAGGGTTAAATTGTTTTCATGAAACTTGGTATTTCAAGCATATTGCTCTCCCCTCATTTCTAATTTTTTAAAAGCATATGTTTTAAAGTGTTGTTCATAAAGTATTGATGATGGTTTCGAAATATGGGTTTAGGGTTTTGAATGTTTGTTTTTGAATAATGTTTTCCCATGGTTTACATATGATCGTTCATGCTTTAATTATGGTTTTGAACTGGTTGGGTACATGGAGGTGAACAAACTAGGGGATTGTGATTTTAATCATCAAACTTATAACTTTTAAAGTGGAATGACCTCGACCCCACATTGCGAATTTGTTTTTGAATATGAAAGTATGCCTATTGAAATAATCTAGCACTATAGCACAATGTGAAAATTTAATAAAGAATAATTATTTTATATTAAAACTTATGGGGTCGTGTAATTCCTCAATCTAATGCATAATTGAACCAAAAAGGCAACGAATTTTCCCAAATAGTGAAATTATTTTGGCATGTTGATGTTACCTTCCAAGTATAGTTGATATGATGATACCAACAATGTATTCCTAAAAATGTATCATGGTTAAATTAATGGGAATGTGTGTATAATGGTTTAATGGGAATTTAATGAGGGTTGTGTAGCTGAGTCATAAAAGTGGAGGTCCCGAGTGACCAATACTGGAAACAGTGATTGCCGACACGAGGGTCTACATGATCGGGTTGTTCGAGTCCCACTTATTATCATATGAGTAGGAGGTTTGAGTCCCTCTTGATATATACATGATTTGGTACTTTTGTCACCATGATATCCTGGGATGTTCGAGTCCCCCATAGTCATTATTACACTCTAGTTCTTGTGGCCACACACATAGGGGATATTCAAGCTAGGGGAGAGCTTGGACCATATATCCCATGAGTGACTTTTATAGTATGACAGTTGATCTACACAATTAAGGATAATGTTTTAAAGGGCATGCTAAGCCCTGTTCCCTACACCGGCATATGATATATATGTATTTGCATTTGATTAGGTGTATTAGATTTTGAACTGGTTTTGAATCATTAACCATAACATTATTTAAACCCCTATCCTTGAGTTATATGTTAATGCTCAACCCACTAACCGTCTCAAAACTTTGTATCCCTTTGTGATGCAGGCACCATAGATACTTCTACTTTTCCTATACAGAGTTAGGTGGACCGTTTTGATTCTTTGGTTCATTATGGTGAAGTGGTGAGCTTCCATTCTCCAGAAGACTTAAGACATTTCATCAGTTCTTATCATAGACTTTAATTGAGAGCTTACATTATCATTAACATTGTCATTGTCATTGTCATTGTAAGTATCGGGCGCATGTCCCAACACTTTATTAATTTTGATTTATTTAGAAGGCTTTGTTGGATTATTATGGACTTGGGTGGTGATGTTTCTTGGTTGATTTAGCCAGTTTTCGGCCATTGACTTATCCTGAAAACTTTGAGTTTATCTTACACTATCTTGTTGTATGTTATGAATTCATTCGACATTGGAGTATTGTGTTCTATTGGTTAAGTTCAAGGTGTGGTCTCCAATCCTCATTGAACTAGAGACACCTATCACGGCCAAGCCCTTGTTTGGGTTGTTCCATATGTATGGAAATTAAATGCTTATATTAACTTATATGAAATTTGGATATGTTGTTGATATTAGTGATTTCGGTTATATCCCGTAAGTGTTAAATGTTTATAATGAGGTATAATTAATGATTAGCGATAATTTTTTATTAATGATAATTGATGATTATTGATAATAAAGGATTAGTGATAATTGATTATTAGTCAATAATTAATGATTAGTGATAATGGAGGATTAGCGATAGTTGATGATTAGCGGTGAATGTTTTTAAGTAACTAATAATGTCAAGTTGACAATCGAGGATGGTTAGGTAGTTGACAATAGAGGATCTCTAACAATCTATGTGGTAAATAGTTATGAATGATGATTTGAGTTTATATGATGACTAGTACACAAATGGATTAGTTAATAAGGGATGGTTAGATAGTAAATGGTGAGTAGTGTGTATTGATGTTAAGATTGTTAAATGATGAGAATATTATGGAATGTGAGTAATTTGTCTAATGTTGGGGAATTTTGAAATCTTGTTAAATGACCAATTGATTATAATTGTGGAATGATGGTTTAATGACGATGAAAGTTAACTATAGTTTTTGTTGATTTCCTTGTTCATCTCTTGAGTGTACTCTCCAGTCCTATGGGAGGCTGTGATGAGTTCTTTACTTTTTTGCACCAATTGGCATATGGGAGAAAATTTTATAGTTATGTTTTCTTGTGATGATGATTCATGATGCGTTATTATTCTGAAGCTCTTATGTATTTTATCATGATGATAATGGCATATGTTGATGCGTCATGTTATATTGTTATTATTGTTTAATTACTTATTATGTTCAGCAATGTTGGATATGATTCTAGTTCATTTCTGTACCTTCACTTAGCTATGTTCTTTTGCATTTTATCATACCTATATCATGATTTAGCTTAGTCGGCCAATGATGCCTATTGAGTACATGTTTCTTTTATGCTCATGCTATACTTATGTACATTTTTGGTGTAGATCTGAGTGCTAGCTATCGTTGTTGATCGTTTTTTATGTAGTGACTGATTTTCGGAGATAGGTTGACCTCTTGGAGTTTGAGTCGCCCATTTTCATCTGTCTTTATTTTCAGTCTTTAGTTTTGAGACGCATGGATTGACACTTCTAGATTTTTGAGTCGTATTGATACTATTAGATGCTCTTGTACTGGATTTACCAGGTCATTGGATTGGGATCTTGTATTGACTATCTTTATCCATCTAGAACACCTTGTTTATTTATATATATTATGTTCTTGAATTTTGCCTGTGATGGGCATTTCTAATCGAATAACCTATCGAGTTAGCTCCGTGTTATGGTTTTGGCTTACATATGGTGTGATTTTGTAGGTGCCATCTTGACTCGTAAATTAGGTTGTGACAAATAAAATGTGCTGAATTGGTCAATCTATTTGTTATGTCCCAAATATCATTAGAACAATGGGACGTATGGAGCAAACCTCTAACAAAGTCCACTTTAATCCACTTTCATTTCCAATCGGGAATGGGTAACCTCTGATCTACCAACCCGGTTGTTGATGCTTGGCCTTTACTTACTGACAACATAGGCAATGAGATATAAAGTCCTCCAAATCCCTCTTCATACCACTCCAACAATAATGATGTCTCAATTCTCTAAACATCTTTGTTGTACCCAGATGAATGGAATATCTGGAGCTATGAGCCTCGTGCAAAATCAAATTAATCAAACTATCGATCCTTGGAATACAAAGGTGGCTATCAAATCTAAAGACACCCTCAGAATAAATTGGTATCCCTCTTGGACTCACCACTCAACACCTTATCACGGAGAATGCAAAGTCTATTATCCTCTAACTGACGATCCCGAATCTACTCAAATAGTGAGGACCTCGCCTCAACCCTAGCAATAATCCTACTAGGGCCTAAAATACCAAGTCTAACCATCAAGTTGGCTAAAGACTGAAATTCCTATGCCAACGTTCTCTGAGAAACATAAATACAAGCTAAGCTACCCATACTTATTACCTTTCGGCTCAATGCATCTGCTATGAGATTCGCCTTACTTGGATGATACACGATGGAAATATCATAGTCCTTAAGGAACTCCATCTATCTACGCTTCCTATATTTAAGCTCTCTCTGTATCATAAGATGCTGAAGACTGCGATGATCTATGAAAATCTCATAATGCACACTACAAAGATGATGCCTCCAAATATTAAGTCGAAAAACTTCCGCCACCAACTCTAAATCATGAGCGGGGTAGTTGATCTCAAGAACTATAAGTTTTCTCAAAGCACAAGAAATAACATGACCTAGCTGTATCAATACACAACCCAAACCAACACTAAAAGCTACACAATACATGGTAAATCCCTATCCCTCAAAAGGAAAAGGCAAAATAAGAGACGATGTAAGAAACTCCTTGTTCATACCAAATCTAGACTCATACTCCTTGAAACATAAAAAGGGAACCTCCTTCCAAGTCAATCTCATCATCAGTTCTGAAATAGTAGCAAAATCCATAATGAATCATTTGTAATGCCAGTCAAGTGCTATGAACCTCGATCGAAGATACAGGTCTAGCCATTCACAAATAGCCTCCATCTTTGTCAAGCCTACTATAATCCCATCCTTAGACACCACATGCCTAAGGAATGTTACCTACTCAGGCCAAAAATCGCACTTGGATAACTTGGCAAAAAGCACATGATCCCTCAAAGTCTGGAGTACAATCCTAAAATGTTTTGCATGCTTCTTTCTACACCTTGAATACACAAGGATTTTGTTAATGAACACGATCATGAAGGAATTTAAATAAGGTATGGACACTCGATTCATCAAATCGATAAATGTGGTTGGGGCATTAGTCAACCCAAAACGCATAAGTAGGAAATCATAGTGCCTATAACTGGTCCTAAATGTTGTCTTCATGATATCCTCATCTAGAATCCTCAACTGATAGAAACTAGACCTTATATAAATCATAGAAAATAACATTGCACCCTGAAACTTGTAAAATAAGCCATTGATGTGAGGCATAGGATAACAATTCTTCATCGTCACCTTAATAAGGTGCCTATAATAAATACATATCCATATGGAGCCAACTTTATTCTTTACAAAAAATATAGGAGTTCAATAAGGAGATATACTTTGTCTCATAAAACCCTTATTAAGAAGATCCTAAAGCCAAGAGTTCATCTCTTTACGATTGACAGGAGCCACATAGTATGGTGACATAGAAATAGGTTAGGTGCTAAGATAAAGAGCAATACCAAACTCAATCTCACGCGAAGGAGGTATTCCAGGTAGATCGGTAGGGAAAACATTAGGAAACTCACAAACTACATAGAGAGAGTCAAGTGATGGACTCTCTACACTAACATCATGAATATAACTCAGATAAGACTTGCAACCCCTCGAGATAAGCCTCCTAGCTCACATATAATAAATAATCCCCGTTGGTTCACTTCTAATGGATCTGTGCCACACGACTGAGGTATACTAGGCATGGCTAAGGTAACAGTCTAGGAAAATAAACCATGACAGCATGATAGTAGGATAACAAGTCTATGCCCATAATCGCATCAAAATTCACCATATCAAATATAATAAGATCTGCATGAGTATCAAAATCTCTAACAGTCATAACACAGGATCTGAACACCTAATCCACTTCTAAAGAATCACCCACAAGAGTAGATACATATAATGGCACGAATAATAAATACCAATATAACTCTAACTGTGGAGAAAAATAGGTTGATACATAAGAATAAGTGCATCTTTGATAACATAAGACAAAGGAAGAATGTCGGCATACCAAAATCGTAACTATGAAAATAACATCAGAAGACTCAGCCTCGAGTCTAGAAGGTACTGCTTACATCTGACCACACCCACTACTTGGCTGGGCTCCTGATGAATCTCTTATCCCACCTTCCAAAGAACCACCTTTAGCACTTTGGGGACAACCCTATGACCATGTATACCACCTCTAGCTGGGGGATGAACTACTCTAATAAGGGGAAAAGTCTAAGATAAAGCAACAATCTCTCCACTACTAGGGCACTCTTTTAAATAATGATCCAAAGCTCCACAACTATGACAGGTCACATGAGCCAAACCTGGACAAGAAGATCTGACTAACATGGAATAGACTCCACGACTAGAATTACTATAAGAAAAACCCCTCAAAGAATGACCAATACTATGGTAGGGTGATCACTAGCACAAGATTAACCTTCGTCAGTAATCTAGAGAGCCAACTGAACAGGTCGACTAGGCTGACTCTAAGGTTGATATGAATGATGTAAAAAGTTCCTACCCTGAAAATCACTACCTCTAAATTGGGAGCTACTACGACTCCTACTGAAACTACCTTGATATTGATGTCTCTTGTTGCAGCCCCTTTTGGCCCTGCGATGTATCTCCTACACTACCTAAGATTGATAAGAATCCTCAACGAAAAATCTAACTGCAACAACTAAATTCTTAGTAGACATGCAAAGAGGAAGCCTCAATCAACAAATAAAATAATAAACCCTCTCATACTGAGTATACAAAATAGAAGTAGCATTCCTAGCCAAGTCATAGAAATGAGCCTTATACTCCATAATAATCTTAGAGCTCTGCTCCAATATAGAGAACTAATCCCTTAAATGATCCATAAGTTAGGAAGACATGTACTTCTCTAAGAAAATGTCGAAGAACTGAGCTCATGTAAATGGAGAAGATCTAGCCAGTCTAGAATCAAGATGACCTCTCTACCAATGTCGAGCTACCAAGTCCAAATAAAAAGTATTGTAGTCCATACTAGAAGTCTCAACAAGGCCCTAATTATGGAGCCTACCCTAAAAAGCAATACTCATATGCATTCTCACCCGTTGAACAAGGAAAATCTAGGAAGAGCCAATCTAAAAAATCTACCCAACTTTTCCTACTACTCCATGTACATAGTAGGTTGGACAACCACTGGCTGAGTAAGTACCTACAAAGAAACTACCAATATGGGAGTAAGATTAAGTCTTAGAGCTGCAACTATGGATATTCCCCTGCCTCAGTACAACTTTAGCCTTGAGACTTTGTACCATCAAATGGTGCACCACCAACCAATCCCAAAATCTAAACAAAATCATCCTTGAACACTAAATAATAAATAAACCCTTATGGAGCCTCGACTGGTCCATGGCCCTCTACTGGCTCGGGTAAAATAACCTCCTAGTCAGGAGAAAAAAAAAGGTATGGTGAAGTCCCTCTATCATAGACCATATCTTGGGTAATATCTCTAAGATATCCATGATCTCTGGATCACCCATGAACATTGACAAGATACCTAGTCTTAGTCTTGATACCCTTTTCTTGTGTAAAAAGAGCACGTGTCGTAGCCATTTCTGTAAAAAGTGAAGTAAAAAAAATTTCTATAATCAAACTCAGACTCTTAGCATGAAATTAGTGAAATAAGTGAAGAACTATTAAGAATGTCCTATAGCCTCCTGAATATAGGAAATAGATGTCACCGTTTCAATCTACAAAACTTTACTAGACACCTACTTTTGTACCAATAATTTTGTTAAGACCTAGGCTCTGATACCAATTGGTGATGACCTGATTTATGAGTCATGATGACACCTACTTTATCCCATAATACGTAAGCCGAACAATAACCCATAGCCAAATGCAATGGGTTAACTTTGTGGAAAATGCTCATAATAGGCAAAAATAGGCAATTTCAACTTATAAGAGAGCAAAGATAAAGAGATAGTTGAGAAGGTTACCATAACATAGATAATAATCCCACGGATTGGTAGATCTAGTACCAGAGATTCTACAAATACAACTCAAGTTCTAAAATAGTAAATAGAATTTGTCTCAAAATGAAAGATAGACATAAAAAAGTTAGAGGGAAATGAGGAACTCTGACTTTAAAAGCTCACCCTATCTTCGAAATCCAACACAACATGATCGATGAATCAATTACGGATAAGTACTTGGATCAGCATAAAAATTGTATAGAAGTATAATGTAAATACCAAAACCATGGGTACTCATTAGGCATCATCAATAGACCAAGCTAAATCATGATATAATATGATAAAATACAAGGTAAAGAGGCAAACCTGAAAAACTCTTCTATCACTATGCAAAAATGAGTAAATAACCTGAATAATAACATAATATAAAGAATAAAAAACATGCTATTATAGCTATAAAATTGGACCTCATAAGCAAATAAGTGCAGAGAAGTAAATAACCCAACCCAGACCCCCATAAGCTTAGAAGGTACAATCAAATAAAGCATAAACTGAACCACCACCATTCACCAACTTCCATTATACGTCTAGAATCTATCCATGCCATACAACACTATAACAATTTCCCTTTCCAAAATTAAACCAATATCCACATTGGTTATATATCATACTCTTTTGCTGGCCTTGAACCAGTATTGCATAATCAACATCATAAGTAGTGGTAAGACTCAAACTGTTAAATATATCATTGATGTCATAATTGTTATCTGGACTCGAACTGGTATATATATCATCAATATCATAATCCTTATCCAAACTCGATACAATATATATTTAAATGATTAAATAAACATTATATGGACTCAAACTGGTATCTATACCATTAAAATCATAATCATTCTCCAGACTTGAACCAGTATAATTATATCATATATATATAAATAAAAATAACCACTATCAAGTTTTACCATTTTTAGCATCAACTTCCAATAGCAAACTATTATGTCCATTAAGTCTCTACCTTCATCAAGATTCATATTAAGCATTTCAAGGTATATCATAAGTGTATAATGGTAAAACAAACTATCTCAAAACCTGGCCTTAGGCGAGCCAAAAAGGCCAACCTTTAATCATATAAATCCATTTTAAGATAATTCTACCTCAGGACTAGACTAAGGTATCTAAATCTATTTTTAGAGTATAAACAAGCCTCAATTAGCCCTAAGATAGAAGTTCTACTAGGGATCTAAGCAACTAGACTAGGTACATCTAAGTTAAGGTTTTCGGTTAGCACGAAAGTTTAAACTTACCTAAGTATGAATAATTTCATAACCAACAACTTAAAACCATCCCAAATATAATGGAATATCATAAAAATACTATGGTATTGCTCAATCTAATAGAAGGGAAAAAACTAGCCTACCTGGATGTCGTAGAAAGCTTGAAGAATTCGCTAAATCACCAACTTTCTCTTTTGAGAAGCTTTCACAAGACACCATTCTATCAAAATCACATTACACTCATCAATACAAGAATGATGATACCCATATTTCACCATTGTTCTTCAGGTACAAAATCATCTAAACTCATGTGGGTTCCACCTACAAATTCACTATTCTATAGCCAACCCAACATTCCCCTATGATCAATGAGTAATTACCATAAAAATTTGACAAAATTCAAGCTACATTGATGATAATATCAAGTCACCAAGATTTAGGTATTTGATAAAATAAATCAGAAAAATCCACCATGAATTCAAACAAATCTTACCACAAATTCGAAGGAAAATCTACTCACACTCAACTTACATAGCAAATTAAGTACAAGGTGGTCGTTGTCAATATAATTACCCAACTTTGAGTCAAGGTCGAATCCACTAGGTACAATGTGAATGGTGATCGAGTAAGTTCAAAAGAAAAGTTACTTGGTAAATTTAAATATGAAATACAAATATTTAGGGGGGGGGGGGTTGGAAGTTTTCAAAATTATAACACAATTTCTGGGCTTCTAGATGACTAACTTAAGGCTAAGAATAATTAGTGTATAACTAATTTGGAACGGATCGTGTGGTTAAGACATTCTAGGTGTGAATTCTTATATGGGTAATTGAGAATTTATCCAAATTTAGCTAGAAGTCATGGGTAGGCTAGATTTAAATTATTAGCATTAGTCTTTCAACAAAACACTAAATTTCACTCATGTATTCTTTTGAATACCGTATTGAGCATACGAAACTAACCAATCCAAAACCTCAACTTAGAATCCATATTTCTAGGATGATACCTATCAAACTAGCTAAATCAAATAAATCCTTATTTCTAAGAAAATTCTAAGGAAATAACTAGTATCAAATAGTTATTCATAATCACTCATCACCGACATCCCACTTTCAAGTGTGATATGGGATCCAAGTCAATTTAGGGTTTTCACCCACAAATCTCATTCAATTTGGAGTAAGAGAAAAACCAAGAACAAATAGCTAATTAGCTATATACATAAACAACACTCATTCATACATCACAACCTGTTCAAGCATAACCCCAAGAAGAAGAACTAGCAACTCATAAAGATAATAAACAAGAAAATACCAAAATCTCCATCAAATTGATTCATGAAAGATAATGAGAATGTCAAAGCACACTTTAAATTCAAATAATTCTTCAATGGAATTTGTCAATTCTTCACTTAGGAGTTACTCGAATGTCTTCTTAGCTCAACATTAGTATAATTTTTCCTCTAAACTCTAAGTGATAAGCTAAAGAGAAAAGATAAAAAAATAGAACTAAATATGGATGATAAAAATTGATCTAAGAACTCTCATTTAATCCCCAATTCCACAGTTGTCAAATATAGGGAAAATGCCCATGAAACTTTGCAGCTCTACTGCGATTGCCATCTCTTGACTAAGTTCACAACTCTTGTGATCTTGTTAGTCATATAGAGATTGACCTATTCTTGACTTGTTGACTGGTCGCGATCACGACTCTCAGGCCGCGATCGCGGTACTTGAGGGTTGACTCTTAGGCCTGCATTTCAACTTTTATTCCTTTTTCTCACAATTCTTTACTTTCATATTCTCCTCAACTGATTTTTATCAAGTTTCCTTACTCATCTTCCCATTTTGACATTTATCTAAACAAGTGAGCATTAAGAAAGAAATTAACAACAAATCGATGAAAAACCATAATAATTTAGGCTTAAAAGGTGGAAGTAAGTTTTTAAATTGATGACTTATAAACACCCCCAAACTTAAACTATTGTGTGTCCTCAAGCAAATGAGGATAATTTAGTAAGATATGGTTTTCAACTATATTTCACCCAAATAAAAGCTATACTAAAGGAATAATCTAACAAAGTTCTACAAACACTTTCCAAACATGTCTTGGCAATAAGTAAACCAAAATTTTCAATAGGCATATATTTATGAATCAAGGATGCAAGTTTGGATCAGATGAACCTTCAAAATCAATAAAATATCTTAAGATGAGACATAAAATCTTCAAAGATTGTCTCAATCTTCACAATTCAACTTACTTCACCCATTTACCCAAATCGAGAGTAAGACTTTACCCTCTACCACAAACTATCAATGTCGCTCAGAAGCAAGTGTTAACTCCACACACAAAAGACATTGAAATTTCTAAAGGAGATCAAATAATGAAAGAATTCACACTCACTCTTACAAATAAATTCAAGCACAATAGGTAGAACCATTGGATTTCCCTTAGTGTTTTTAGCCACTAATGTAGACTTACCTAGTTTGAAATCACCAAGGTCTTGGAGTCAAGAAAAAGGTTTAGGATAAAGGAAGGAATATATATGGATCAAGTGAATAAAAGACCTCCTTCAATGCTATTGTGCAACCACTTCTACTGAAAATTTTTCAAACTAACCACCTTATTCTTCTCCAAATCATTTTCCATGTTTCCCTTAACTTTTTTATTAACATTTACCAAGTAATTCAAATACACTATTTTTTTTCTTCCTTTCATTGATTTTTTCAAGACACTTTCTAACTTTAAGCGCTTCTTATCCCCCCATTTGCCTCATTTTTATCACATTCTATGGGGTAGGCTATACAACTTTATGATCAAGTATGTCTCTTGTCTCTTAAGAACCTAATTCACCTTACATACACCTTTCTAGGCTCATCTTAGCATATCACATTAATCTCCACCAACATGTTGAACCACTATTACATTATTTTTCCAACTGCACAATCCCCCAAACTTAGGCTTTCGCCTATATTTCATTTCTTCAAATCACACAATGCATCAAATAAGGTTAAGTGCAAAAAAAGACATTTAAAAAGGGTTTAGGTGTTTTAGCAAGGTTATCATTATTAAAGGAAAGAGAAATGGGTCAAAAGGCTCAGAGGTTTTAACTAGGAAAAATATCAAGGTGGGAATTTGGCAATATGACGAGCGAAAAATGGCCTTGGGTCATCCTCAAACCCATGGTTGTCTGGGATTTTGCTTTGAGCACACTTGATGTATGTTCTAGACTACACATATGTACAAAAATTATTTTTAAATCTCACCATACATGGGATCATACTTATAGAGCAAAAAAGTTAGTCTCCCAATAAATTTGAGAAATTTAAGATTAATAAGTTACTCTGAGTCAAGGACTCATCCTTGTAAAAAGAAATCCACGGATTGAATTTAATGGTCTCACTCAAAAGAAAGCTCAAAAACATCCTTGATCTTTTGAAAAGAAAACTATATTTTTGTTTTTTTCCCTCAAAATCATGTCGTTTCTTGCAAAATGACATTTGGAAAGAATTTTTAAACTTGTTCCTCTTCCTAAACAATTAAAGAAAAACATAGGTGAATGCAACACAACATTATCATTACACTTCATGGGAATCTTTCCTCATAACTTCACTTATCATCTATTTACCTCATAAAATACTCATGGCACTAATAGAAGCACAAATGGCCCTATACCCTTACGAATGGCATCACCCAATCTATCACAAGGCATGGCAAGCATACATCTCTCTCGAATTACTTATACTTCACCCAGGGATTCTATATTAAACACATTAATTGAACAAACCATGGATGCAATATTCATCAACAATTTCAACCAAAAACCACCTGTTATCCAACATTTAAGAGAAATTGGACTAAAAACTATGCTCCAAAAAATAATCACATAACACCCCAAAAAAGTTCACATTAACCTTTACAAGCACATAAAGGCGTTCCTCTCTTACCGGTATTTTAACAAACACATGGTGCGCATGAAATGTAAGACCTTGAAAATTAGAATAACAACACGTGTGAACAACTCATGCACCAAATCATCACTAAACAGACCATTTGTAATAATACTAACCAAATTAAATTACCTGTCACTCATTTAAGACCACAAACCTCAAGTAGGTGTTTTATCAAACACATAGTGTGCACTATTGTATGAAAGCAAGAGTTTGCAATTGAGCATGTGAAACACGACACACATTTAAAATTTTCATACCAATAACCACATGCTGCCAAATTAAGCTCAAGCGAATTACATTCAAACCAAGAGAACCCATGGAATGTGATCACCATTTGTATTTTTAAAGAGAATTTCACAAAAGATCAAAAATTATTAGCTTACTTAAGAGAGGAAAAATGGTAAAATGAAAGTCCAATATACTTATCCGGGGTTTCATTGTTGAGATACCCTTTACAACTTATGCTATTACCTACAAACACCCAAAAACAACCTAAAATTAAATTAAAAACATTAGAAAAAATAAATAAAAATTCCTTGGGTTTCTCCCAAGAAGTGCCTTAGTTAAAGTCGCGACACGACATTTTTTGACAATAATTTTTGTATCTATTTAGACGATTTGAATCTTTTACCCAATAATTTATTAACACATCTTCAAGGTAGTTTGTGTAAAAGTAAGGGAAGAACGAGTATATTCCATCTTGCCACTTTGAACACTTGAACGTTTTACCCAACTTCACATTAAACATCCAGATAGGCTCATTGGGTATTGGTGAGAACATCAAAAAATCACATATCAAAAATTGGATTTTGTACTTGTTGGCCATTAAGTAAGGGATGCCATTTCACTCTTTTTGAATGAAAAACTTAAAAATGTAAGAATCTTGCTCCTCATCTCCAACGTTCATCATTTGATTGAGTGATTTGACTTTCATCACATTTTCTAAGCATAATGTTGAAAAGTGGTTAGAATGATGTCGTCTTCCCAATTCTGGAGTTGCATTCTTCTTGACATTCTCATCCAAAATAAACTAGAGTATTTACAAAGGATTTTTCTTTCAACTCTAGTATCGGTTCTTCAATTTTGACATCCTTCATTATTTTTGGTTCGGTTGGTTGGCCAATCACCAAGAATTCTTCCAAATAAAGCCCACCATCAACCATATTACTTGATACCTTTTTCTAATCAACTTTATTTTGAGGATTGGGCTTATCCATGGAACTTGAAAGATCGACCTCCTCAGCAACTTATTATTCTTCTTCACTCTCCATTCCAAATGGTGCCATGTATTCATAAAAGTGATGCACATCCTTCTCTATTGTAGTCACCCAATCCAAGAGAGTTAGAATTATTCCTTCAACACCATTTTATCCGGTATGTTGTTCTTCCTTTATCACATCATGAGACCTATCAAATTATAAGAAAAACTAGAATTTTTGTTAGCATAACTAGGGGAGAGGGCATTTGTACAATCACTCTAATGTTTATCTCGACCACCATATAAAGAACAATCATACTCCAAATAGGATAGAGATGGTGCACACATCTCTATTCAGGGAGAATAATTACAATTTGTCAAAACATACGGTCCACCACAGTATGGACATGGATCATCAAGAGAAGATTTGCAACCACCAAACTCATATTCATTCAAAAATTCCATACTAACAATTATGCAAAAATAAAAATCTACCTAACACAAGAAACAAAAGAAAATCACAAACATATAATTACAAGTTTGAATCCAAGAAAGTAAGATAAAATTCTAAACTAACTCAGTACGCCAAATTTTTTCCCAACAATGACGCCATTTTTTATAATGCTCAAGTTATACATCAAATTAAGTGAAAGACAACCATTGTAAATATAGTTACCAAACTTTGAGTCAGGATCGAATCGCCAAGGAACAATGTGAATGGTGATCAAGTAAGTTTGAAAGAAAAGTTACTTGCTAAATTCAAATATGAGATGCAAATATTTGGGGTGTTTAGGATGTTTTCAAAAGTATAACACAATTTTTGGGCTTCTAGAACACTAACTTGAGGCTAGCAATTATTAGAGTCTAATCAATTAGGAATGGATCATGAGGTTTAGCCATACTAGGTGTGAATGCATACATAGGTAATTGAGAATTTATCCATATTAACTAGAATTTTTGGGTGGGCTAGATTTAAATTATTAGCGTTAGTCTTGCAACAAAACACTAAATTGCACTCGTGCATTCTTTTGAATAACTCATGAGCAAGCAAATCTAGAAAATCCAAAACCTTAACTTAGCAATCATGACCCTCAGGCCGCGATAGCGGTACCTAAGGATTGACTCTTATGCCTGTATTTCAACGTTTGTTCTTTTTTCTCACATTTATTCTATTTCACATTCTTCTCATCTCATTTTTATCAAGTTTCCTTGCTCATCTTCCCATTTTTACATTTATCTACACAAATAAGCATTAAGTAAGAAATGAAAAACAAATCAATGAAAAAGCATAATATTTAGCATTAAAAGGTGCTAGTAAGTTGTCAAAGTGACAATTTATAAAAATTACAAAACAATTGTTATCCAAGATCCCCAAATCACACATAAGCCCTAATCTTGATATTTCCTAATAATTATGATTTAAGTCTCTTGGAAAGGTGTGAAGAATCTGAAAAAGTGGCCAAAAGGGAAATATATACGTTTCTTAGGTGTTCAGGTATCGCAATCGCAACCCGACCCTCATGATCGCCACATATGGTGGATGCCAATGTGAATCAATATCGTAATATGGCACCACATTCATAAAACTTGGTTCCAACCAAGTGTATCGTGATCGGGACCCCTGGCATCACTTTTGGTTATTGCACCAGATATAAATAAGACTTTGAATTTTCCTAGTCTCCTCCAATCCCTCAGGATTCATCCATAATGTTGTACATGAAATTGGACTTTTCTACCCTATCAAATTTAATGATTCAGACTCTACGGCACAATCAAAATTTCAATCTGAGTTAATTTCGATAAAAAGTGGCCCACACCAATATTTATTTCAACAAAAAGTTGATATTTGTTTAGTCATTCTCTCAGATGGAGTAGGTTCCTTTCTAACTCCTCATTTTTCTGGAGTGCAGTCATGAGTTTCTTTTGGAAATCCTTTAATTTTTCTTCAACCTCAATTTGAAACTTTGATGCTTCTTTCGTCCTATTACTATTAGAAGTATCTATTTTCTCCAGTTGACTCATAAAACTCAGATTTTCAGATGTCAACTTAGCAACTTGTTCCTTATTTAAGATATCTGGTGAGTCAAAGATATTAGTTCAAGCTCCCGATCCTCTACATTTTCTTCTAGAGCATTTTTCTTCTCTTTATCACCACCATCATCTACTTTCTCCAGTTGACTTACTAGACTCAAATTTTTATATTTCAACTTAGTAACATGTTCCTCAGTTTTGTATATCTGGAGAGTTAAATAAATTAGTTCACACACCTGATTCTCTACCTTCTCTTCTAGAGCATTTTTCTTAATTGTCAATTCATACATAGAATCAACCAAAACATTAGCAAGTTTTTTTTATCTTTCTAGAAGAGTAATTTTCCAAGTTTTATTTAACTTTAGTAAGAGTTACCTCATTTTATTTTTCATCTTTTGTGTTTTCCATGAGAACAAATAAGGAATCAAAAGTTACTATCTCATCCCCCACTGCTATCAAGGAAAAATCTTCATGCTTTCCATCTTTCCTAGATTCATTGGGAGAATTCCCACAGACAACTAAGGCCTGCTTAACTACAAAGTCAGTAACAATATTTCTTCTTGACTTTATAGGGACTTGGTCCCTGCTCTTACCTTTGTCACCTCAATTTATAAGATATTCCTGATAATCCATTTTGTGCATTCGATAGTCCTTAATGAAATTCTCAAGACTTCTTAATTTGTGACAAACTTCAATATTGCTACCCTTCTTGTTGTTACTTTCTTTTCTTTGAAACTGACCACTTTTGTTCATTGCTCTAATAATTCTTTCTGCAAAATAATCATCAACTTTGTCTTCTTCATTTGTGTCATACTTTGTATCCTTTAAAGCCAATGTTTTTTCTCATTTTGCTTTATTTTTATCATGTTCTTGCTGCTTCTTGATCTTGTGGGTGTTCAAATTACAGATAAGTTCACCCATTATGAGAGTCTTTAGGTATTTTTCCTTAGTGATAACATCCACTTTTCTTTCTAATTATTTAGGAAGAACCTCCGTAATTTTTCTCACCTATTTGTATAAAGGAATTACTTCTCGTAAGCAGTACAACTCATTGGTGATTGAAGTGAATCTTGTATGCTTCTCTTGGATACTTTCTCATTCTTTCAGGGTGATGGTTTCATACTGATTAGTAATCATATCAATTTTTTAATCCTTCACATCAGTGGTTCCTTCATAAGTAGTCTTCAAATAATCCAAGGTTTTTTTAGCATTTACAGATATAGAAATCCTATTGTATTCATCAGGTCCTATGCCAAAAACTAGTAGTTTTTTGGCCTTATAGTTCTTCTCAACCTTCCTTCTATCTTCATCATCATACTCTCTCCTGGTTTTAACAATCATTTTAGTTATGTTTCCTTCCTTGACCTCTTGTACTTCCACATAAGGACCGTCAAGAATTACATCCATTATCTTACTATCCTCAATCATAAAGAAGTAATACATCATTGTTTTCTACCACCCATAAACTACCCATTAATTCTAGGTGGTCTGGTGGTAGATTGCCCTTATTTAAGATTAGGTGGCCTAGCCATGATAACCAAATCACTCTAGATTTTAACCTTTTAGAGTGTTCTGGCTTTGAAACCAATTGATGAAACATGGGGGGCTGCACTTTACTGTGAGGGAACCGATCTATTAGAGTCAGTCATTAAGCATTAAAGCATGAGAAATTTAAAAACCTTTATAAAAGACCAAAGAACCCAATGATTTAACGTGGAAACCTCCTTGATCAAGGGATAAAAAACCATGGCTTGCCCTCATAAACACCAAATAATCCACTATAATCAAACTCTTGATTACAGACTCAATGAGCCTAACTCCAGGCTCCACGTGCTTGTAATAACTCTACAATAAGCCTATCATGGTAATTCTTCCAAGAACTCACCTTGATATTGATTAACTCTAACCATCATCTTACTTAGGTAACTCTACCAAAGCACTCTCAAGAAAACAAAAAAGACATTGCTCTTATAACATGAGTAATTTAGTTTTAGATGATAAATTGACTCAAGAAGACTCACTCCTTCTGTACATAAAGAAATAAGAACTTGAGCAATATTGCATAGTTGAGTTTTTTCCTTTTCACTCTCTTCAATTCTGATCTTATAAGAACTCACCAATTGAGAAATATTTTTTTTCCTTTATAGTGGAATAATGATTATGGTATAAATATGATTGGGACAAGTGTCCTTGATAGGTACACATCTTACCTGCGTAGTTTCTTATACTAGAAGACAAAATAATGCATACTTTATGACAGTTGTATTTTTCTATGAAGACCTAGGGACCTCGTTCCTTGTTGTCAGCTACTCATCATTAATAAAAGATATAGAAAGGCTGGCCTAGCATAATACCAGTACTAAAAGAACGTGAAACTATGGTTGCACATAGTTTTGGGACTTAGGCATGCTAAACTCTATTCTATCCTGATGCAAAGTTCTTCTCTTATTTGAATATAATTTTTTATTGTATGAGATGACATTTCTGGATGTCAACCTATGATGACATACCTGATGTAAACCTATCCATATTCATGGATTCCATACATGACCTCCATACTATTAGTGAACTTTGTTTTTATAAGAAATTGATCTATAACTATGGATGGCATTTCAAATACCATACTAATCAGGAAGTTTACTTTTGTGAAAAAGTGTTCAAGAGTATTGAAGACATATTTGAATGCCATGCATGTCATGTTTCTAATTGTATGAGTCAAAGCTCCTGATTAAGATATGAGAATGCATATATACATATGCTCATATTTTAAGATGAATAAAATACATAAACTAGTTCAATTTGCTATATTTGAGAATGACTAAAATCATAGAACTAATTTTATGTTGTTACTATCTATAAAAATCATGAGAATCATGGTACACTGAGTAGATAAATAGTACAAAAGTTTTGAGATTGATAAATATGAGCATTATCCAAAAGGATTCCAATTGTAGGGGGTGCGAATTTAGGCGCGGTAACTTTACTAGATAATAAATAGTTATTAGGTAATAAGTATTTATTTTTATATAATGTATTTTGTGAATATTATTGATTGGATTAATTTTCATTTTTATCTTCTTGACTTAAGATGTTTTATTAATTCATATTCTAAATTAGATATTATCGTAATTAAATTATCTAGTGTTCTAGGATCCTCGTTGGTATTATGTAATCTTTTGTATTCTAGGTATAAACTATATAGTTTTTTTTTATTTCTTTTAATGATTTATTCTTTTCGTAAGATGTATCCATTAATTTATGTAATTATTAAATGCTTTGTAGTAATGTTTATTAAATATTTTTCTTCGTTATTTCCATATATCTTATTAACATTTTTAATTTTACTGATATTCATATTTTGGGGGGTGATTAAATGGTAGTTGATTAAATGCTTTGCTATAATATTCTTTAGCTTTTTCTCTTAGTTTTTGTAAGTTTTCTATATTATTTTTAAGATATTCTAAATACTCTATATCTTTTTTTTTAAAATATTCAATTAAATTTGTTTTTATAAGGTTTTCTGTTAATCTTATTTCTTCTATTTCTTGTCTCCAATATTTTAGATATTCGTAGTTTATCATTTTATTTTTTAAAAGTAAATGTATAATAATCTATTCTATTTGTACTATATTTAATATCTTATTTGAGGTTATTAATACTACTAAATATTTTTTCTTGTTCTCTTCTTAATGAATTTTTAAAACTATCTAAACTTTTATCTTTGCTTTTTCTAATTTTTTCAAGGTTTCGTCTATCCATTTTAATTTTTCTATTAGATTTTTCATTATTTATATAATTAATTTCTTTATGTAGGTCTTCTTGATTTTTTTTTAATTTTCTTAATATTTTCTGACATTTTTAGTTTGTATAATATCCATCTGAATCTAAATAATATTGATGTTCATAATATATGCGTAAGTTTTCTATACTATTTAATAATTCTTCCTCTTCATAATCTTGTAATTTTTCCCATATTATTTTCTTTATGTCTATAATTTCTATATCTCTAAGTATATATAAAACAAGTATTTTAATATCATCTGTCATTTAAGCTTGATTAAATGCTTTTTCATAATATTTTTTAGTTGTTTGTTTTAGTCTAAGTAATTCTTGCATATTTTCATTAAGGAATTCTATATATTTTATATCTTTAGTTTCCATGTATTTGTCTAAATTTGTTTTCATTTGTTTTTCTACTAATTGTATGTTTCTCATATCTTTTTCCCAAAATTCATAATTTATCATGGTTGACATGTAGGTTTGGTATATATGTGTTTGTAAGTGTAATTAGGCATTTGTGGTATGTAATTTATTCTAGTCATATAATATTTACCAAATGCTTTTTCTAATATGCTTTTTCTTATATCTAATACTTCTATATGCTTAAGTGCATATAAAATAAGTATTTTAAATTTATCTACCATTTTGTCAGATAAATAATTATTTATTTTTCATAAAATTGCTATTTTTAAAATATTCCCTTTAATCATACACATAATAAAATATGATCATAGTAGATTACTATATACTAGATTATTCTTAAATAACATGTTCGTCGGTCACTATTAGCATGGTAATCCAGATACTTTTCCCTTAAACAGCGTCTCAACTCTGGCTACTCCCCACCACGGCTTCTTGCCTTATTGGTTTCACCTTTAGGATGGCATAGTTCTTAGGGATTTTTCTCCATTTCCACTTTGCTAATAAACTTCTTAACATGCTATTCTTTGAATAATTCTATTATAAAGTAACTAAAATGGAACTTATTTTATCATATCATGATTGTTAGGAATTATGAATTTAGCTATTCATAATAGTAAATGAATAGACCTGTTCTGGTAGGTTTGATAATTCTAAGTTTTGTTCCTCCATAGATTTTTCCATTGAAATATACCTGTTTTTTAATAAATAATCAAAATATTTGTTGTAGACAAGAGAGAATTTTTTGCTTCAACGCATGAAGTCTTGCCTTTGCACTGCCTTCGGTTCATCTATTTATAACTGAAATTTACAGATGATTTCTTTACACATTTCCTAAAATGACTTGAAAAATCAAAGCCTATACTAGTTTACGCTAGACTAATTAATGTTTACAAAAAAGTCTTCATTTTTTAAAAGAAGATTTTGACATAAAGCACTAAATGACAAAAAAATACTTTAAATGCCTAAGACTTTACATCAAAACTTTGTACAAGATTTTACGTAAATAAAGTTATGCTAATTTATTAACATGTCTTTTTTCTTTATCTCTTTCTTTCTTGTATCTGCTTTGGTTATCTTCTCTATTTTCTTGTCAGTGTAGCATGACATCTGGAATAAAGTTGTGCTTGCCACTACATCTGCTGCACATGTGGTCTTTGTATTTTTGGCCAACTTTTTCACAAAATTGATCCATTGCTTCTTCTGTAATAATTCCCTTACTGATAGATCTCATTAATGTTTGTTCTTTTGGTATGAGGAGTGTTAATCCCCATTTTCTAAGTTCTTCCATGTCATGGTCTCTAACTTCTTTGCAAATTGAATAAATCAATGCTTTATTCCTTGAATTATATATCCAAATTGGCTTTTTATTTAAATAATTATTAAGTAACTCTGATAATATATTGTTTATTCCAATAACTCTTTTGTTTCGGTAAAATGTTGGTATCTGCGATTTGGGTATCTCGGTCTGTTCACATATTTCTTCTGGAATAATATAATCTCTGGTCATACCCATTTTGACCACATTAATAGTCTGTTTAATTTCGTCAAATAATATTTCTGCTAGTGCGGAATAAAATCGAACATAGAATAATTGTCCGTTGGTAATTCTCTTGTAAGTCATAAATTCTTTGTAAATTTCTAGGATTCCTGGTAACTCTTCTCCATCGGTTGTGTAAACCAAAGATAATAGTCCATAATAGTATCATGATTTAATAAAATTTGGGCTTGTACCTGGTAAGGCAATAAGTTTATTATAATTTTGGCATTTCTAGGTAATATAGCATTTTTGTTGTGCGGCTAGCTCTTTACTTTGAATAGGTTTGGTATTTAATAAGGTTTGTAAGGTGTGTATGTTGTCAATGTATTTACGAGAAGAATAATTGTATATCTGTTTTTCTTGGTTAAGTGATTCAGAATATGTATGTATCTGGGAGGTGCAAATGCTTCTAAATTTTGTATATTTGGTGTATATGGTTTTGAAAATATTTGGTTGAGGTTATAATTCTTTTTCTTTGGTATTTCAGGTCTATTTAGAGTGACTATATTTTTCCCTTTAGATGTGCCTGCAGTTGTAATTGAAGTTACGTCAGTGATTTGAGTTTTAAGGTGTTTCTCATAGTCACCTTCTAGGTCTAGTTTTTTAATGTGCTCTTCCTGCACAGTATCTTGTTTTTTTATAGTGCTCGACTTGCACTTTTACATTTGTAACTTCAGTATTTAGTGTAATAACTCGTTCTTGTAATAACTCCATTTGTTTAAATATTTGGAGCAATAAGTCAGTCTGGGTATCTTTGGCATCAGCCTCTGCCATTGGTAAATCAGTTTGAGTAGCTTTGTCTTGATAAGTAATCTGCAATGATATTTTTGTTAGTACTGATTACTTCAATTATAAATGTAAAATTCAGTATATTTAATACTAGTCTCCGAATTTCCTTTGTCGTAACTGAATTTTGTATTTTTCTTGTTAGCCACCATCGTACCTATGTATTATCTGTTCTAACAATAAACTTGTTCTACACGATATATGGTTCAAATGCTATTGAACATTTATATAAAGAACATAATTCTTTTCTATTTATTTCCCATTTTATTTCTATTTCATTAAACGTTCCTGAATAATATCTACAATGATGTTCTAATTTTTCTTGTTCATACCTATATTTGAGTAATCCTCCATAACTATATTCACTTGCATCAGCTTCTATTATATATGTAAATTTTTTATTTTCATCTGGAAATTGTAATTTTGGTAATTCTTTACAAAGTAATTTTATTTTCTGTACCTGTTTTTTGTCTTCTTCATTATATCTATATTCTACATCCTTTTTTAATTTTTTCTGTAATGGTTTTAAGTTTTCTGCTAATTTTGGAATACATTATCTTACTTGGTTTACTTATCCTAAAAATAATTGTAATTTCTTTTTTGTATCTAATTCTTCTTCTGAATTTATTAATTTTTGGACTATATGTTGTTGCATTTTGATTCCACTTTTATCTATTTGTATTCCTAAAAATTCTATCTGATTTTTCATAATTTCTTCTCTCTTCTCACTTAAACTTATTCTTGATTTTTCTATTATATCTGTAAATTGTTCAATTAATTTTAAATGTTCTTCTTTAGTTTTTATATAAAATAGTATATCTTCTATGTATACTATACAATTAGATAATTGTTTAAAATAACTATCCATAAAATGTTGCTATCTACCTGGTGCATTTTTATATCCAAATGGTAGTACATTCCATTCATAAAATTCTTGTGGTACCGTAAATGCGGTTAATTCCTTAGATTCTACTTCTAACTTTAAATGGTAAAATTCTGATTTACAATCAAATTTACTAAAATGATTATATCCTTGCATTTGTCTTATTTTTAATATCTTGTTTGGTATTGGGTAATTATAAGTCATAGTTTTTGCATTTAAATTTCTATAATCAATAACCATCCTACTTTTTCGTCTTTTTTGTTCACTATGTTTATTTACTATAAATGCTGGGATATCATGTTTACTATTATTTTTTGTATATATTGTTTTTCTAATAATTCTTCTATATGCATTTTAAATTCTTTTAAATCATCAAAATTATATGTTAATGGTTTTTGAGTTATTATACTATTTTTATCTATTAATTCAATTTTTATAGTAGTTTTATGTTTTTTCCATCATTTTAATGGATCTTCACTATATAATTGTTCTAATTTTTTCTTAATTATTTCTATCTTATTTATTGAAAATATAGTTATTTTCTTTTTATTTATTGAAACTACTACCAGTTCTATTGTATCTTCAGTATTTTTTATATTTTCTAATTTTTGTGTAATTTTTTCACTTCATTCTATCTAATCAGTTTTCTTTTTTATTTTATTAGTAACTTTTTTTGCTCTTACTTTCTGTTTTCATGGTGTTGTAAACTACCAATCTGTTCTAGTTATTATATGTGGGTATAATTTATCTAAAAACAGCATTCCTAAAAGTATATCTTTTGATGTTAGCTCATAATTATAGATTTCTTCTATTGTTAATATCTTATCCCATACTTGTGTTTTTACATTCTTAGCATTATAAGTAATTAAGCTTCTTTTATTATTAAATCCTTTAACTATTATTGGTGTTTTTAATTTATCTCATTTACTTTCTGATAAACAATTATATCTACATAAATTAGCTTTTCCTCCTGTATCTATCATAGGCGTATAATATCTATTGTAATACCCTTCTACTACTATCTTCATTAATACATATATTTCATATCATGTTAAATCTCTTCTTAAGAATAATGTTTCTTTATTATATGTTATAGATAATCGTGTATGTTCTATATTGTATGACTTTACTTGTTCTAGCCATTTAATTCCTAATATTATGTCTGCTTTTTGCATTTCTTCCTTTATTTCAAATTCTATTTTCATTTTTCTAACTCCTATTGTTATTTTTTTTTCTGCTATATTTTTAGTGTTTAATAAGCTTCTTGGTAGATCTGGGCATATATTATTATCAGATTTTATTTCCTTATTTTTTACTAGATATTTTGCTATATAATTTTCTTCATGTCGTGTATTTAAGAGTATTAAATATTCCTTTTCATTTATTGTTCCTTTTATGTAATATTGGTTTAAATTAACTATTGAACTTGTTTCATAATTTGTTCTTTTTGATGAACTTGATGATTCTGGTTTTTCATAAGCTATTCTTTTTGTTGTACTTATTCTATCATTTATTATTTCTAAATCATCTTTTATGTCTATATTTTTGTAACTATAATCAATATTATCAATTGTTTTTACGAATTGTTCAAAAGGACTTTCTATTTGTATTTTATTAATTTTATTTTTTCCTATTATTTTGTGTTTTATAGTTAATACATATAGATTTTTACATCTTGCTGTAAATATTTTACTTCCTGGGGTTAGTTCTATTCCTGATATTTTCCAATATAATACTAATTTTTTATCTATATTTTTATCTATTATTGCTACTGAATAATTTGACTTATTATAAATTTAAATTTTTGGTATATTAAATTTCCTTTTATTGCAGTTATTATACTTTTTTCTATAGGTCTTACAATTCTATCATCTGCTAAATATAATTCTATTGGTGTATCTATTCCTTCTCTAAAACATGCTTTTATCAATATCTCTGTACCTCTAAGGTGTACATATTTTATTGGGTTTCTATTTTTTATATCGTTTATTTCTTTATTTATTATCTTTTTTGTTACTAGTGGTATACTAACTTTACCTTTTGCATATCTGCAGTCTATTACATGTTCTTTTTGGCTTGCTACATAATATTCTTCTTTTCTTCTACTAAATATGTTTTTTATTTTTGGTATTTTAAATATTTTTTCTACACTTAAATCTAATTCTTTTTCTTTTATTTCATCAAATATATGACTATCAAATATTATTTTTTGATCTGTTCCTTCTTCATTTAAATATTCTTCCTTTGTTATTATTTTTATATCTTCTTCAGTTATTTGGTTCATTCTTATATCTTCTTCAGTTATTTAATTTATCTAATTCACTATCTATTTCATTATCTGTTTCATTTTCTGAAATTTCATATATACTATCTTCACTTTCTAATTCGTAATCTATATAATCTATTTGCATATATTCTGTATTTTCTATTTTTATTTCTGATATTTGTTTATTTTTTGGGTTTTTAGGTAATTTACAATCTTTAGCTAAATGTCCTAATTTTCCGCAATTATAACAAGTACATTCTTTTATAGATTTCTTTTTCTTATATGGTCTTTTATGTTTATAATTTTTTACATAATATCTTTTTCTTGGTTTTTTATATTTATATTTTGATTTTTTGTATTTCTTATATTTCTTATATTTCTTATGTCTTTTTCTTTTTTTATAATATCTTTCTTCGCATCCAAATTGAGGTGTTATTTTATCTTTGCAACATGCAAAATTTCTTATTAATGTTTTTTCCATTTTTATTTCTTCTCTATATTTTTCACATAGGTTTCTATACCATTGTTGTAAAATTTTTATTCTTGCTCCTAGAGTATCTATTATTTTTGTTTCATCCCAACTTTTTATTATTTTTGAACTAAATGGTTCAGGTAATTTACTAAAATATAATTTTCTTATTTCTTTAATTTCTTCTGTATTATATGCTCCTTTATAATAATATTCTTTAAATGTGCAAGTATATTCATCTATGTAGCACATATTACATATTGCTAATGTTAACATTAAATTCCTATTTGTATCTTTGTCTTCATTTTGTTCTTCTTCTGTTGTTGTCATGCTGCTAAATTCGTCTTTTATAGCTATTTCATATTTTTTTAATAATTCTATAAGTGTTAATTTAGTTGTAGTTGTTGATGATGTTCCTTCTGTAGGTTTGTCAGTTCTTAATACTCTTTTACTATTTTCAGTTAGATTTGAAAACCATAATTTCACTATTCCTATTATTGTTCTTTCTATTAATTCTGGTGCATCTGTTACATTTATATTATTATTTAATAATTGTTTTGTCATATATTCTATCCATAATTGTATTATTTTTTCTGTATCTATTACACAATCTAAGTCTAAAATGTTATAATTTTTATTAACTATTTGTTTTGGTGTCCATTTGTCATATCCATCCTTTAGATTATATCTTTTAAACTTATTCTTATAATATGTAGGTTTTCTTATTTCTGATGTTCTAGGTATTATATTTTCATCTTTTTTTTTTCAAGAGTATTTATTTCTGTGTTTCTATTTTCTAAGTTTTCTTTATTAATTACTTCTTGTTTTTCATTGATTTCTAAATTTTTTGTATTTGTTAAGATTTTTGTATATGTTTCACTATCTTCTGAATCATAATTATATGTTTCCTCAACATCTATTGTATTTATTTCTAATTTTTCTTTAAATTGATTTATCTCGTTTAATAATTTTTGTTCTTTATCCTTTTCTTCTTTTTCTTTCTGTCTTTTTTCATACAAATCTTTAGCATTTGTAGTTCTTTTTCTAATTCAGCAATCCTACTATTTTTAGTTTCTTCTATTTTTCGTATTTCTTCTGTAGTTTGTTGTTTTATTTTTTCTATTTCCTTTTTTCTATCTATTTCTTCGTTTTCTCTTTCTATCCTTACCATAGCTGCTAACTTATCTTCTAATTTTAATTCTTCTTTTTCTAACATTAAATATAAATGTTCACCTATTTTCTTATACCTTCTTCCTAGATTAGAAAATACTATTTCTATTTTTAATCCTTCATGGTTTTCATATATTTTTTCATCTATTATAAATTCTTCTTTGTTCATTTTTATTTAATTGTTAATAAATCATGTTGGTATGTATATTCTAGACTATCTATTGTTGATTCTAAATTTGATATTTCTTCTTTTTGTGCATTTATTGAGTTTTTACTAACTCCGGCAATTATGTTATATTGTAGTCTTTCTATCCTTATTTTTAATTCTTTACGTTTTTCAGATATTATTTTCTTTAATTCTCTATATTTTTGTACGTTATTTATTTAAATAATATTTTGGGGAATATCTAAATCTAGTTTTATCAAATAAATCATAATTAATAAATTAACCATATAAATGCGACTTCCGTATTTTTTAAATAACCAGGCTCTGATACCAATTGTAGGGGGTGCGGATTTAGGCGCGGTAACTTTACTAGATAATAAATAGTTATTAAGTTGTCCATAACTATTTCCTTCAATATCATATTAAAACAAACTTTGATGCATTCGAAAGTTAAATCAATTACCCTTAATTTGGAAGGTGTGATCCTTAAAACTCTCTATAATCTAGGATTTATGCTCGTTTGAAGTTGACTATAGAAAGATTCTAACTAAGAAATCAATGGTAAGGTAGGTTTCAATGTGGCTATAAGCTAGGAGATACTTGTGTCTTTAATTCATGTCTAAATAACTTCTCATACTACCAAATCACTAAGGTTGGTTCTTAATATTCTGAAGAATGGTTCCAATATTAGTTTTACTTTTTGGGTTTACACTATTTTATGGAAATCGTCGACTTATGGTCATTTAAATTACATATAACTTAGTTATCACAATATTCCCTATGGGATGTTGGGCTCTATTTGACAACGACTGCTTACACTTCTTAAGGGAGTTGTAATTTCAGCATATCAAATTTTGGCACAGTTGTAGGGGAATACATTTGTCAATTATGTTGTTGCATTTATTTGACTTTTAGTCCTATTTTCTAATTTTACTTTTGTTTGTTATTTTTGTAATTTGTAGGTTACTAGTTGTGCAAACAAATAACTCGATGTTTGTTTGAACCATTATTACTCTACAACCTCGGATAACTAGAACTCCAAGAAGAAGTATAGATGCACAACAATAGAAAGCATTAAGGCTTACTTCACTTGCTTCTATACTCAATAGAATTTGAATGCACTCGACCATGTGCTAGATGATGAAAATGATGATCTGAATGATAATGAATTGGGTGATTCTATGGAGTGATAATGTCTTAGCGATGTTGGTATAGCCATCAAGAATCATCGATAAAAGATAAATGGCGACAATAACCTAATATGAAATTTGAAGTTGTTGTTGATGATGATGATGTTGATTTTGATGGGGTTTTCAACAATAAAGCTATTCTACTACCACCACTAGCTCCTAAGACAAAATTTAATATCATCATCACAATAATTCATTTGTTGAACCTCAAATGTTTGTTCAGAGGGTTACTTGATGATGATATAAATATGCATTTGGTTAACTTTATAGGAATATATAGGCCTTTTTATCATACATAGGTTAGTTAGGATGAAATTCAGTTGGGTTTATTTCTATTTTATCTATCTGGGGAGGAAACATTATGGTTAACTATGCTAGCTCTCCATTCTATAACAAATTGGAGGCAATTAAAAGAGTTATCCTAGAAAGGCTCTTTTGTCTTTCCAGGATATTACAGTTCATGGACAAAATTAGAAACTTTATGCAGCTAATGAATGTGTCATTATATGAAACCTAGCTTAGGATAAAGAAAAAGTTAGCCTTCTATTCTTATCATAAGTTTACCGATGCGCATCTGATGGTAACATTTTATAGGAATCTGAATTTAAATAGAACACCTACGGTTAATAAAGTAGATGTATATGCTTTTTTTAGACATAATTTCATATCTGCAGTTATTTTATTGTATATGTTGACCAAGTCTACTAGAGCTTGGAATACTAGGGTTTTTGAGGTAGCTATCAATACATATTCTTGGGTATATCAGTTGAAAATGTTTAATGGAAGAAGGGAATGACCAGGATATGGATCACATGAATACTCAAAAGGATTTGCTAACAAAGCACTTATTGGATGGTGTCATTAAGAAGGTAAAAGTTGTTGGTCCATAGGGTAGAGCAGTAGAATATAATTTTGAAGAAGAGGCAAACTACCGAAATAACTAGGTGTTTCTAATCCTATTGCCAATAAAACAAAGATTGTACTATCAAAGGAATAACTACTATAACAACGTTGTTTATAAAGACATTAAGTATGGAAATTGGAACAAAAAGAATGAAAAAAGTAGGTTGATTTACCGGTAGGGAGTCGTGATAGTTCTTATAATATTTAAGAATGCCTTCAAATAAAGAAATGATAGCAAAGTTGTTGAATAGAGTGTTATCAACTAAAGTAGGTATGAAGGAAATGAAGACAAGCTTGTCTTCATTAAGTCAACTTGTTGATTCTTACTCTATATCTATCATGTAACTAAATTATCATATAGATCAGTTGTTAGGAGCTTTCAATCATAGAAAGAGTGGCACTCTACTGATTGACATAGTTCAAAATCTAAAGAATGATGGGAGTTGTTTAGCTATCACCACAAGAAATGGTAAAGTTCTACTAGAACCACGTTTGATGATACAATGATAAGTAGCTAATGTATACCTGACTACAAAATGGTGGATAATGATATTGGTGTTTATAAAATTCTATTATATGTTTAGGTTTGATCAACAATAAATTGGCATAAGGGACCTAGTCCATATTTCAAGGGACCTAATCTGTGATTCTCTATCTAATGTTGAAGTCAATATTCAACTATTGTAAAGTTGTTCTTCTCTGAAGATGGTTGGTGCCAATGTAGTAGACGTCCAGCAGGCCTATCCAACCTCGACCAATAAGATGATGCCCAGTTTTGCTCTCTCTAATATAAGCTAAAGTTACAAGTGAAAAACCTAGTTTTTTCAAAACTCAAAAAGATTATTCTTTCAAGAAAAAGACATCCTTATACAAAGAACATTACCCATTTCAACAAAGGGACTTGATCGAGTAGTTTCTTTAGTCTTTTATATTTTTGAGTCTTGAACATTTCATTCTTAAATTGTAAATCTACTCCTACATTATAAAGGATGGTGGATATTTCACTTTTGTAAATAGTTTGGTTGAGTCATATTAACTAGATTTCGTTAGTCAAATCATCTATTGGTTTAGCCAAGGTTTTTTTTTCACCCTTACTTTGAATTTCTCTTAGGTACAGTTAACTAGGAGATTAAACTCAAGTTTGTTGATTTAATATGTGTAGTGGAGTTGCTACACAAGTTTGGAATGAGTTATCTAGGAGTGTTGCTAGAGTTAGTTGATGTGGTGGTATGGTAAAGTTACTGTATCTATATTGTGATAGAGTTATCACAAGAAGTTTGGATTAAGAGTTTAATCCTTATGATTACTCAAGTTTGTAATCATGTTATTGATTGGAGTGAGTTGAGAGTTAGGAAATCCTGTGAGAAAGGTTGTGTTTTTTCCTTCCTTGAGAAAGAAGGTTTTAATGTAAAAATTATATGTTGTTTACCTTACTGTATCTAAATTCATTATTTTACTAATTTGTTGTATGTTTTTTGTTAAGGGACCTGGTCTTGTATAAGACTCTATTTTGGAATCTATTAAAGGACCCAGTCTTGTAGCTCGTGGTGATGAATATAAGTTGATGATTTATATCAGAGAAGGTACTCTCTATTGCTAATACCTAGACAGGATCTAACTTTATGGCTACTCCACCCAACTTAGAAGAAGGTAAGTTGACAACTAAACCACCTTATTTTTATGGACAATTTTAATGATGGTAGAACATTAACATACATGCTTTCATTGTTGTGGAAGATAGAGAGTTGTGGGACATTACATGCAATGTACCATATGTTTCGATAAAATAATTAAAGAAAATATGTTTTACAAAACTAGTCCCCGGTACGCAAAGGGAGTATGAAGAAGATGATCTAAAGAATATTGAAAAGAGATACCAAGCCTAGAAATTTCTCTTGTAGGAGATAGAACCTGATGATATAAATAAATTTCTGCATGTGAATTGGCAAAGAAGATTTAAGAGTTCTTTAAGACGGACCATAAGGGTACAGGTCAAGTTAAAGAGTCCAAGGTAGACGTGCTCACTACTCAATATGAAACCTTTACAATTAAGGAAGGTCAAAACCATCTAGGAGATGCATACCAGGTTCTCATCCATTACTAATGAACTACATTATCTTTGATCGGTGATCAATCCAAGTAAGAAAGTATGAAAAATACTTAGCATTCTTCCTAACTCTTGGGGATTCAATATTGATGCTATCACCAAACCTTTTGACATTAAGACTCTCACAATGCATGAGTTGATTAGGAACTTGAACACTCAAGAATTTAAGAAGTAGCAAGATAAAACAAAAACCCAAAAAGGCAAAGATTGTGGCTTTTAATACTGCTAAGGGAGAATCAAGTGAAAATGATGAATACATGGATTATATTACCAAACGATTCCAAATGGGGTAAGAATGAATGGTGGAGTTCTTAGAAAAGAAAATGCAAGTAAGTCCTCAAATAGAAATGACTATTACAACAAGTTTTAAAAACCCATCCATTTTATTGAAGATTATCCAGTACATAAGGTAGAGTACAAGGGGAATGCCAAAGATGGTGCTGACAAAGGCAAAAGAAGGGACTGTGTCCTAGAAAAATCCATAAGAAAAGTTGTTACAGATTATACTATCGAGCAATCTTGTACTGCTTAGAGGAACTCGTCTAGTAAATCTAATGATTCTAAGCACCCTAAAGATGTGTCTATGATGGTTGTGGAGGTTGATTATAATGTATTAAACTTATTTTTTTTTCTCTTGTGGACATTAAAAAAAAACTCAAGGACTATTCCTTGAAGAAATTAAAAAGTTTTGCCAATGTGTTGATTGATTCTCCATGTGATCTTACAAAGGAGAAATATTTTTTGAACATGAGTCTAGATGATTTGGAAAATGAAAAAAAATAAATAAATGGTCAAATCTATGAGTTGGAATAAAATCTTGGTACAGTTTTTCTGAAAATACTAAGTTGAACGAGAAGTTAAAAAAACCTTCTAAGAAAGCTTCTTATGGAAAAAGTGAGGCAATTGGTCTTCAAATTGATATTGAAGAGACATTAAACAAATATTAAGTTGATCTTGCAGCCTCTCTTGAATGAAATGTTGAGTTAGAGAAGGGATTGGTCCATATTAAGGAAAAACTTAATAAATCCCTCAAATTGACTGCTTTATCTCAAATATTACATAGTCTAACTATTCAAAGGTTCAACAATGTCCAAGGATTAGGATGCAAAAAAGATGAATCCCCAAAGTATGTATGTGTTAGAGTGTATGAATGAATGTCCCACATAGGATGCAAAAAAGATGAATCCCCAAAGTATGTATGTGTTAGAAATGGACACATAATGAATGAATGTCAAGAAACGTTAACATATAAGGAGAATCTTTCAAAGCCTTCCAAAAAAAGAGATGTTTAAGAAGGGGCCTTTTGTCATTCTTCAAAACTTAAGAAATCCAAGCTACCTGCATGGATAAAGAAGGACCCGATTGCGTACTTACCTCCTTTTTTGGAACTCAAGCTTAAATGGGTTGTCAAATCTAAAAAATAATCTTCACGTCCAGGTAGGAGTGAGAGGAATTAGTCCTAATTTTTCTATGGATAGTGAAATTTTAAAGCATATGATTGGGATAACGGAAGTAATCCTCTCACTAAAGGCACTTAAAGCTGGTGATGTCTATTTTAAAAATGGAAATCTGGTGCATATCCTTCATGTTGGAATTTGGGAAATCTCTTAATCGTGCAATCAATAATGTGTAATATTAAATACTACAGCAAGAAGAAACAAGAATATTTATATTGTGTATTTAGATTCAATTCCTAGTGATGGCCTAACATGTCTTATAGATTAAAATAGCAATGCTAATTAATAACATAAAAGATTAGGTCAAGTCAGTTCCTGTTTTCAATATAGGTTGGTCTCAAAGGACTTGGTCCGTGGAGCTACCATGATAATGTTTGTAGGTCAAGTCAGTTCCTGTCTTTAATGTTTGTAGATATAAACTCTAAGTTAAATTTCTCTACTTAGATATAAGCTCTAAGCTCTACATGAAGGGATGGGAATGGAGGTCAATTATGGAAACTCTATGGCCATGCCCATGCTTATAAATGAGATTAACAATGAAGAATCCTCGGTGATTTCCCAACCAACCGAGAATAATATGGTTGTAGATGCCGAAATAAAGAAAATGTGACTAGAGTCAAGAAAAAAATCCAAGTAAATTTCTTATGAAAACTCTAGTCCATTTCAAGGTGAGGATGCTAATAGGGATGCAATTCCAAAATTAAGGGATGGGCCTCATTTGAACCATTTTTCAAAGTTGTACTTAGTGGATGCGATGAAAGTTCATCCACCTAAGCTAATGATGGATCTTGGGGAGAAGGAGCACCATCCCTATATTTTGGAATTTGATGTTCAAAAGGCACAAATACTAACCCCACATAGGAATTTGAGGTCACATAGGAGTCATTTCTAGAGTATTAGCGGTTGTTGCATGATTTCTCTTTCAAGCCTTTTGAACCCGTGGATTTTGCATTTTATGTTGAGGGGTGTTGGAAAAATATCTTTGCCCATGTTTGGTAAGCTTTTTGTGGTAGTAATTAATTTGAAGTCATCATGATCATTTGGGTTATCTAATTTGGGCATAAAAGTGCATTGTCTCATGGTAAGAAGTAATGTTGCTTGAGGACAAACAAAGCTTTAAGTTGGGGGTGTTGATGAGTGGTGAATTTACCACTCATTTGCACTCCACTTCCATGCATGCTACTATGATTTAAATGTCTAAATGAGACAATTTGTCTATTAAAGGCTCTATTTTCGACATTTTGCAGGCATACAGGTTATGAGAAGGAAAAATATGGATACAATCTAAAAAGGATCAAAATAGAGAGAAGAAGTGTAGCTAGTAGACCTGGTGCAGAACACAGTCTCGGTTACCACGATTGCCACTAGTCTAGTCAGGTCAAAGAATCATGATCGTAGTGATGTTAACATGTTTGTGGTTTCTGCGATCGTGCACATGGTACAACGATCATGAACAAGAGGGATTATGCCCAAGGGCAATTATGTCATTTTGGCAAGCCGACCCCAAATTCCCATTTAAAAGGCTCAAAACCCTTAATCCATGATTCATCATTCCACAACCCTACTTCACAGACTAGTTTAGAGTTTTTGTTATTTCTGGGAGCTTGGAGCTCATATTTGTACTAATTTGAGCTAAGAAGACACTAGAGTAACTTTCAAGTGTAGATTTGGCTTTGTATATTGAAGATTCATTTAAGTCTAAAGTGTGGTTTACCCTCTCTTTATTTTTCCTATGAATAACTTTAATAGACATCTAGGTTTATTTTATTTTATTATTATTATGATTTGCAAGATCTACCTATTTGGATTATGTTTGAATAAGAAGCAATTGTGCATGGGTTGTGATATATTTGTGTGGAATTTAGTTTTGTTATGATGGATTCTATTGTTGCTTGATTAAATAGGCAGTGATTTGTGGGTGAAAGACTCAAATTCCTAAATGGGTTTGATGGATGAAAGTCCCAAGATCTTAAACGCCCTAGCCATCCTTGAAAGAGGGGTTTTGGGTGAACTTTAGGAACCCACATCATCCTTGAAAGAGGAATGTGGGAACCAAAGTAATAGTAGATAATTCATCCGTGTGTCTTGCCAATTGATCACTATCTTAGACATAAGGGTGATTAGGAGGTTGATTATCCCTCGGGTTCCATCCTAGATATAGGGGTGCCTAATTGAGGTATTGGGTAGCTTAAGTTGCAGACTTAGTAGGTGCTCGCAAGGGTTAACGATTGACATCTTTATGGATTTGTTGAAAAAAGAACCTCAAGGAATTTAAACCTAGCCTACCATATCATCAACAACTAGAATTTGAATCCAATGATTACATACCCATGAATATCTTCCCCGCTAGGATAGCATAGTCCCAAGATCCATTCCTAATTTATTGCACTCTAATTATTCTTAGTCTAAAATTAGTCCCTTAGTAGCCAAAGAATTACTTTCACATTTGAAAACATCAGAAAAACCTAAACCATAGGTTTGAATTCATATAGTCACTCTTATTCTGAACCTACTCAATCGCCACTCACATTATTCCTCGTGGATTCGACCCCGAATCTTGTTGGGTAAATATGTTGACAATGTCCGCCTTGCACTCAAATTGACGTGTAAGTTGAGCATTGTCACAAAATACGACACTATAGGCATAAAGTACTTCATAACAATCACCAAGACCATCAATGAAGAAACACCCCGACCAAACCATACCATAAGAGGAGCCCTTAAGATTGAACACCATAAGAAACACAACCACACATACCTCGAGTAACTTAAGTCAAGGTCAAGGCTCATATCACGGAAATAAGGAGAATGCAAAATGTGAACCTTAGTCATAGGTGCTATAAGAATGCATGCAATACCAGTAGAGTAATCTCATAAAAGATGGAGAAGAGTATAAATAGAATATGCAACCCGACCATTCCTTAAAGTCCACCGCTAAAACAGAATTATAGATTAACCCCCGACCTTTTTCCCATTTCACCTACAAGCACAATACTCTCCGCTCTAATGGGTTTCACCGAAGACGTGCACCAAGGATACTTGGTTCTCCTATTCCCAAAACTTTATTCAACCAAATGCTACCTAGATCCCAGCATAGACATGGAAAAGCTGTGAGACCAAATTGAATCCAAGGTTTCTAGTTAAACCAAAACTATTCAAAATCAAAACATGGAAACCAAGGCCTTTTAAAAATTATTTGAATTCAACCAAAGCCAATTTATATTTCTTTAACCATTTATGCAATGCAAAAGAATAAAGAATAGCGAAACTATATAACAATATTATATTCAATGGCAATTTAACAAACAATTTTGAGGGCATAAAATTTCCAAGGCCAGAACCAATTAATTGGGGAATCCATAGTACCCCAAAATCCATTTAACATTCCTATGCATCCCAAATGTTCATAAACATAAATAAAGCGTGAATAATGCCTCATAATCCATGGAAAATCAATTAAATTAGTAATTATGTCAAAGCCTTCAGTTGTACCAAAACCCACATTCAAAACCATTAATTTAATAATCAATTTTATGCCAACAAGAAAATGAAACTATAGGGACTAAGACACGTGCAAGCTCCATGGTCTAACCTATCGAATGACTAGATCCACAATCCCTCCATTCAACTTGAACTCCAAGCCTATATGGCACAACTTTCCAACTATTTTATTTTTCAAAATCAACCTCATCTAACCTACCAGTTTACCCCTGCCACTCTCGTATTGCTATTCCCGAGCTTGTCAAACTAAGAAAGAGGAGTTAATAGTCGGTCCCTACATATCGTAGGTATACAACCAAGATGGGTTAGTGGGTGAATACTAGCTTGTACTCAAGATAAGGGTAAAATAATGCCATTTGCAAAGCCAAGTAAAACCATCCATATTTCATACAACCATACATATATATAGCCATACCAGGAAAGGGAATGAGGTTTATCATGCCTTTAAAACCTTTACCTGGGCTATGTAGCTTTGCCATCCTAAACCACCCATGGGCTATATGGGTGCTCCCCCTGCTAAAAGGGACCTAGTGCATGTAGCTTTACCACGACTAGGGAAGTAAACCTGGGACGACTAGTATATCCCTCAAATATAAAGTGTGACATCATGCACACGGTTACTAAGACCAAACCTCACATCGACAAATATAGATTTCCAGTTTTGGTCCCCCTGGTACCTCCACCTTCCATGGATTTACTACACACCCCTCCATTATTGCCCAATTAAAACAATTACCAAGTAACATACTAACCCATTAACCATTTATTAACTAGGCCATTAGTAGTGGTATCATCTTACCAACTATAATTACAAATACTATCCATGCCAACCATGTAGAGGTTTAAGGGATTCCATAGACCCTTCATTAACCATATTAAACCACTTGGGTGATTCCCATGTACCCCACAAATATAACCAATTTCATAGCCAACAAGGCTTTATCATTTAATCCTTCCAAACCATGTACACCATTAATACAATTTAAAACCATTTTAAACCATTTATTACCATGCCAAAAATTTAAAGTATTTATATAATTTAAACCATTTAAACCTTGAAAAACCATCCAAATCCATTTAGGGGTTCATTACCAGACCAAACTATGCAATAGTTCCAATAAAAGTTCAATAATAGAGTGGAAATATTCTTTTAGGTATTTTATCAAACATGTTGAGGGCATACCTTTACCAAGACCAAAACCAATGCATAAACCACCTTAACTAGGATTAGTTAAGAATCATTTGTCAAACCTTAACCAAAAAGTACCAACATATGCAAATCATTACCAAAAATGTAAAAACATAGTTTAAGCTAATACCAAACCATATGCACCAAGACCCTCAATATATATTTCGAAAAACACCATTCATGATTCATAAATCAATGTGTAAGACACAATACACATGGATTTAGTTGGAACTAACAATGAAGGAAGGAGTACATGACTTATATAAGAAGATTGTAAAGAGAAACATAACTCTTGAGCCCTTTGAAGAACACAACAATAAACCCTAAACTCCAATCTTCAAGAATGAGTTTTAGTGAGTAGTTTAAGTGTTTCCATTCTTTAATAAGGGTTATGAGAGGCCACCAAGGGTTATATAACGTGAGAAAATAAGGTCTTTGAAGTAGGAAATGTCTAGACTACCCTTGAGTTAAAATAAAATCAAGCCACGTCCAGGGGTATAACTCACCTATACCATATGTATCCTAGGGTACAAATGGTACCCCAACTAGTTCCCAAGACCTTACCTACTATTTTGTATATGAGTCACCCCTCACTAACTCATACCTAAGGGTAAGAATGGTATACCAAATTGTACCCACAAACCGTACCTTGGGTAAATTCCATAAGACAACTCAAACAAGCATCATACGCCTTGCCTTGCACCACTCGTATTCTTCTATACGACTTGTTCCAAGATGATCCATATCTTGGGTAATAACTACACCAAATAGACTGCCTAGTGTATGAGTGAGACACCAATCCTCCCCCTAACTCGTATCTAAGGGTACAATTGGTACCCTTAAGTCTTACCAAGCCTAGTAAGTCCAAAACCAAAGATAGTTTGCAAGGGTCCAAGAGTTGGGGTATTTCAGTCTCCCCCACTAGGATTATTCATCCTCGAATGGTGAGTAAGGGTAAAGGACTAGCACGAGATAACCCATTAACACCTAACAAACTTTTCCTCAACAAAAATAGGAAGCAAGGATACACAACCAAGGTGAGAAGATCATTACATAACTCAAACATGATTTACACAGAAACACCCCATTCTGACCTCTAAATTAGAAAATAATGATGCAAGAGAAACCATTTCCCACCTTTTAACACAGTTAGATAACATACCTTACGGATTAATTTTTCCAGAATAGAGACCCAATGTGGATTCTTGGACTCCATGTCACCTTTCACATTCCAAATGACTTCCTTGGACTTTTAGCTCCACCATGGAACCTTTACTGAAGCCACACCTTTTGTTCTTAACCAACGAACTTACCATTCCATGATCCTCAGCGATACTCCCTTAAAGAATAAGGAATTCGATATACCAATACAACCTAAAAGAACCAACCAACTAAGGACCATCCACACCTTACATAAACTAGTGGATGAATGGACTCATGCTAAAGAGCAAATCTAATTTGATTTAGAGTTACCGAGGCACATCACTATGAGAGCTTAAGTATAACTATACACCACCTCCTTGTTAAAGCCTATCCAAAGCTAAAAGGAGTTAACTTAAGCCATCGGGATCTACTACTTATATTTATCCTGAAACACTACTCACATCCATTACCATTATAACAAGAAAACCATAAGTAAAAGACATGGAAAAACTATATCGAACCACTATAACCGATACCCACTACCTATAATTGAACATCTAAAAGCACACAATACTATGCCATGTAAAGAATTCATAAAACAATACCTTACCAGACCTCTCAGGTACTCGGCACCACTTATTGGTATATCTACCAACTACAACATTCAAGCTTACCGCTTATATACCTACGGTATGATCTATCCATTAAAAGATATAGAACCCTTTGCAACCTTCACAAGGTTTTCACCGCCCATCTATTTTATAACCATTTCCTATTACAACAATGTTACCTCACTTTCCAAAACATTAATTGTTACTAGTCACCCTAGACTCTCCCCCACTTAGGGGCTTCTACATTCCCTATTTTAACACATCATCATACTTCCCAAATCCCTACCATCCTAACATAAGAAGAGTTCTTTATGTAATAAAATTACAAGAGTTATCAATGCCTCCCAAGGCAAAATCCCTTAGACAAGACATGATACTATAGGCATAAAGTACTTCATAACAACCACCCAGACCATTAATAAAGAAACATCCTGACCAATTCATATAATAAGTGAAGCCCTTAAGACTGGACATCGAAAGAAACACAACCACACATACCATGAGTAACTTAACATAAGGTAATGGCTCATATCTAGGGAACAAGGAGAATGCGAAATGCGAACCTTAGTTATAGGAGCTATAAGAATACATGTAATACCAGTAGAGTAATCTCTTAACCTAGGGAGAAGATATAATAGAAATATGCAATCCGACATTCCCTTGAAGTCCACCGCTAAAAGCGAATTCTAGATTAACCACCAACCTTTATCCCATTTAACCTACAAGCACAATACTCAGCTCTAATGGGTGTCACCGAAGACGTACACCAGGGATGTTTGGTTCCCCTATACCCAAAACCTCATTCAACCAAATGCTACCTAGAGCCTAGCATAGATAGGGAAAAGCCATGAGACAAAATTTACTCCAAGGTTTCCATTTAAATCAAAACCATTCAAAATAAAAACATGGAAACCAAGTCCTTTTCAAAATTATTTGAATTCAACCAAAATGAATTTATATTCCTTTAATCATGTATGCAAGGAAAAGATTAAAGAATAGTAAAACCATATGACATTATTATATTCAATGACAATTTCACAAATAGTTTTGAGGGAATAAAATTTCCAAAACCAGATCCAAGTAATTGGGGAATCCATAGTAACCCAAAATCCATTTAACATTCCTATACATCCCAAATGTAAATAAAAATAAATAAAGCGTGAATAATGCATCATAATTTATGCAAAATTAATTAAATATGTAATCATGTCAAAGCCTTCAGTTGTGCCAAAATCCTTATTCAAAATCATGAATTTTATAATCAATTTTATTCCAATAATAAAATTCAACTATAGGGATAAAGACATGTGCAAGATCCATGGTCTAACCTATCTAATGACTAGATCCATAGTCCCTTAGTTCAACTTGAAATCCCATTCTATATGGCACAATTCTCCCACTATTGTATTTCCTAAATCATCAACCTTATCCAACCTACCAGTTTACCCCTACTACTCTCGTATTGCTATTCCCGAGCTTGTCATACTAAGTAAGAGGTGTAGAATGGATAGTCCCTACATATCGTGGGTATACAGCTGCCCAAAGACGGGTTAGAGAGTTAACACTAGTATGTACTCAGGATAAGGGTAAAATTAATGGCATTTTCAATGCCAAGTAAAACCATAAATAATGCATACAACCAAACATATATGAACATAACCATGCACGGAAAGGGAATCAGGTTTAGTGTAATACCCCGTACTTTTCCTAGCTAAGTTTATCTCAAGAATGTCTAGTATTATCTTCTAAATTGAATGATGGTTATTCCATGAGGAATTTTCAAGATTTTCATGTGGGAAATTCAATAGGCTTTCCATTGGTAAAAGATTCGCCCAAATCTGATAATTGGGTCAGAAGTTACGACTATTTCAAGTTCCCAACATAAAATAACTCCATATTAGTCAGTGGTGTGTTGCGCCACAAGAGGAAATTAAATTTGGAAAATTACAGTAGGGGTCCACGATTATGGTACATTGCGCCAGGGCCCAAATTCCGAATTGTTCTTTTCCAGTATCTTAGCACGATTTCCTCCGCGTCGCGCCAAAGTTCCAGGTCAAAAATAAAGATGCAACACGATAGATCTGCGTCCCGCCATCCCTCAGTTCCCCAATTGTCAAATTCCAGTGAGATGGCATGATAGCACCGTGTCGCGCTAGGGGTTCAGTTCGGGAAAATTTTACTAAAATTAAATAACGCGTCTAGGTTTAAAAGGGTCAACTTCCCACCCCTATTTAAGCCCTTTAACACATGATTCAACCACTTTTCACCTAAAATACACTCTCTTCTCTCAAAAACCTCTCAAGAACAAGGTAGGGTTTTCATAGAAGATCCAATTTCAAGAAAGTTTCTCCGTCAATCTTCATGAAATCATGAACTAAGGTATGCATAGTGTTCATTCATGGACTTTTTTCATCTATGAAGCCCAAAAATCTCCTTTCTAAGATCATTTTATGGATTTCTTTTAGAATTTCATGTTGGGTTTGTTTTGTTTATGTTGAGATTGATCAATTGAATTCAAATCTATGTTAGGTGATCAATTTTATGTGGAATTGATTTATATAGATGTATATTCATATGAACCTATGAATAAATCCTAGGATGATGAAATTAGAGATAAATCATGATGATTAATTGTTGTATAGTGTTGTATACATGTGCTATGCCTACCATGTGTTTGATTAAATTTCTAAATGAAGGAACAATGCCCAACTAGTATGATATCATGAAATCCCTATGTATGTACAAGTTATGCCTATCATATGATTTGGTGAAATGCCTCTATAAATGTATTATGGATTATGATGTTAGTCATATGTTTAAGTAAGTTATGCTTGGTCAGTTTCCTTCCATCGAGTCTTGGGGATACTCGTACCGAAAATATTAGTTGTGTGCTTAGAGCCATGTCATGTTTTCACGATACTCTCAGTCAAGCTATGATCCTTAGACTTTAGATAGTCTCATGTCTTAGGAAATCTACATGATCTCATGACCTCAGTCATTTGTCAGATATCAGTAGTATTCTATCAGTCAATGAAATTCAGAAATTTAGCTCATGTTCAGTTCAGTAAATCATGTTCAGTGTCCATTCAGAAGGGAGTAGAAATTACCACCAAGTTAACCCAACGATGGGGACACACACCATCAGATGAGGGTGTGATCCTTAGTAGTCATCCTTGCATTGCAGAACTATGTAGCCAGCATAGGTTGAGATATCAACACTATCGATGAGGGTTGATAAGGTGGATAAACACTATCAGATAAGGGTACCACCATTCTCATAAAGGGGACACTATTAGATAAGGGTCACCCATAGCTTGTCCTTACCAGTGGTGCGGTATTGACACCCTTCCGATTGCGGTTATAGATTGGACCCTAACTCAGCCATAATGCATTATTTAGGGCATGTCAATTAGATAACTACTTCCCATAATTTCAGTTACAGAATCAGGACTGTTAGATATAGTCATTTAGTCTTAGTAATAGAACTCAAATAGTTATACAGAATTCAAGACTGTCAGATACAGTCAACTAAAAATAGTATAGAAGACAACCAGTTCCATCAAATTTAGGACTATCAGATACAACCACTTATGTTATCAGTTATATCAGTCATCAGAACTCAGTTGTCTGTCATGTTAGCTATTAGTAAATTCATGTTATCATGATCTCAAATATAATTACTATGTATTCATGCATGTATTCTCACGTTCACATTAGTAAGTTAGTCAGTATTGTTTATGCATATAAACCCCATGCATTCAGCCTACCTCACATGCATACCAGTACATTCAAAGTATTAACGCATTTGCACTATGGTGTCTTATACCATAGGTTCTGAAGCATGAGCTCCAGAGCATCAGTAGATTCTAGATATCAGCAGTCAGTTAGGAGTGAGTCCTCATCCTTTGAGGATATGATTATTTCTTTATTATCTCATTAAGTAATTTATTAGTTGGAGTTAGTTGGGGAGATGTTGATAACGCTCAATCTACAGCTCTCGTAGAAGTGTAAAGCGGTCGTTAGCAAATATAGAACCCAACCTGGGTTGGGTGTCGATCCCACAGGGAATAGCTTGGCCAACAAGTAAGCAAGATTACTAAACTTTTGGTGCAAGTCTCGTAAAAAGGGGGGATTGTAATGTGTCACCAAAATAATTAAATAAAAGCTGAAAATAGCAAAGTAAAAGAGAAAGATTGTTACGTAAGTTGTAAACAATGAGAATTGAGAAGTTGGGGTTATGTCCACCTTCTGAGGTATACGTCTCTATTGGCTATGAACGTGTAGAATTCTGACATGCAACTGCTTATAGAGAATTGTATTCGATGGTAAATCCAAGCGTCTTTCGACCTAAACAAGGACTATTTCACTTTAACTCTCTCGAGCTTAAAGCGTATCTAACGGTACGAATTCTCCAAGAGGTTAGTCCAGTTACGACACTAGCTTTTTAATAGGAAAGGGTGTCCTACTACCTTGACATTATCTCTTTTCCAGCCAAATAACTTTTCTCTCGAACAAGTTAAATGTTAGACTGGCGTATTCTTGCGTTTGCAACCGCAAAGAATGTAGATTAAGATGAAGAGAATAATGATATAAGCAATATACGTGCCTCGAACTCACAAACTCACAGCAATAGATAGTATCTCATACGGCTTCCATAACCCCAACAGAGAGGTTTAGTTACCCATGAATGCGAAGAAAACCACAATTGACATTGTTATTATACCACAATAATGATCAATTTCGTGTAGCACAAGAGTGGTAGGCGTTAGGTGTGATTTCTTGTAGAGTAACGTTTCTCTTGTTGCAGAATTTAAGAATATAAGAATAGACGAAAATAGAATTGATGGAAAGAGTAGAAGAGTTGTAGAATTGTTTGTAGTGTAGAATAAGAGAGGAGTAGCCCCCTCCTTAAATCTCTAGCATGATAGGGTATTTATAATACCCATCTCCTAATCCTACTAAGCTAATGAAATAAATAACCAAATCCTACTAGACTAATGAAATCCTTAACCCATATGTACTAGGTTAAGGTAACATTATCATAATCCACTTAAAATAATGAAATAAATAACCTAATTGTACTAGGTTAATGTATCATTGTCAAAATCCAGCTTTGTGTCTGTAAGTCCCCAAAGTCTTCAGAATTGTTGTTTTAGCCCGGGACAGATTTTCCATGCAGCAGTTTTGGTCCCCCAAAGTCTTCAGGAATGCTGTTTTAGCCCGGGACAGATTTGCCATGCAGCAGTTTTGGTCCTTAGGCGTGTAAACTCCCTTCCCTTTCTTCGTGAGCTTTCTTTTGTGTCAAGTAAGCCATAAAATGCTGAATTCTGCATCATTTATACCTGAAACTTTACTAATCATGTTCGTTAGCTCATTTACAGGAAAAAGGACTAAAAGTGCATGAAATATATAATTTGTTCTCAAAACTAGGCTAAAATATGGGCAAAATATATTGATATAGGCGCGTAACTTCGCCTATCATCAACACCCCACACTTAGAGCTTTGTTCGTCCTCGAACAACATATCATGTCCTTCTAAGCATCAACTTAAGGTTTTTACAGAAACAACACAAAACATTCTTTAAGACAAGCACAACAATTATCAACAAAGAGTAGCTTTCCGATTATAAGTAGAAACAATTTAACCTCAAGTATAGACTCGTGATGGTGATCAACTCGCATGCAAACGTTAAAGTGCATAGAATCATATACAACTATCCAAAACTCATCAACCATGTGTGTCTCACCATATAGTACCCATAATCACTCACAAATATAGCATATTTTTCAAACATGGGTATTAAAATGTCCTTGCTCTCACTCTCACAAAGAATTCATATGTAGCAACTGATGACCATAGGCTTGCCCTTAATGTAGTACTCCACTAAATGTCGGAATGTTAAGATTAGGATCAAGTAGGTCTTTTGATGGTTGTAATGTAGGCTAAGGGACGGGTAGGACTATTTTGGCCAGAAATAGTGACTAAGTTCCTAAGCGCTTTAATACATCACTTTGTATCATTGACACTTTTTTTCTTTCAACCTTTCTTCTTTCTTTTTTCTACCACCCTTGTTCTCCTCTTTTTTTCAATTTTAAGCACAACTCACTTTTCAGATTTCTTTTCCTTTTTCTTTTCACAACATACCTCTTATGATAGCATTTTTTTTTTCTTTTTCATAACACATTCAAGAACCATTCCAATTTATAGCATTATACTCACCCAATTTCCTTTTATGTTGTCACATGACTTTTTCACTTTAAAGCACTTAGGGATTTTGGGATCAAATTACGGTCTTGAAAGAAATGGATTAGGCTTACATACAAGGTTGTCAAAGAAATAGGCTAAAGGCTCAAAAGGGTTAACTAGGATGATGTCCATGGGTAGGTAAAACTGAAGGTAAACATGTATAGGTTGCCAAAGAAATGCCTAAATCATATCCTAAACTTACACTCCTTATTTTCGCTTTGCATACATACCAGGCAAGTTCTAGCATCAGCTACACACATAGAATATACGATTATCTCACACACACAAGGCACATGGTCGACTTGCTTGGAAGTAATATAGACTCTCGACCCAACAAGTGAAGGAATTGAACCACACAATATCACATAATGAGTCACAGCTAGAGCCTAAACGTCTCAATAGTCACAATTGTAGCACATACTCTTGTTATAATCTCATGCTGCCTATCAAAATAATTTCATGCGAAGCTAGAAAAAAAAAATATAAAATAAAAAATTTACTACTGAAAAAACGAAACAAAAACAAAGCAAGCAAACATAGATGCAATAGAGAAGTATAGTATACGATACCACCACCCCACACTTAAACGGGACACTGCCCTCAGTGGAAAATAAATACGAGGAACCTGGTTAGTCGGACTCTTCCTCATTGTCGGGGGTCATACCCCCTTCGTCGGAATCATCATAAGAGTCGTCGTCAGAGTTCTCCTCCTCGTCAGAGTCTGGTAAGCGTCGATCGTCATCAGTCGGCACATCATCATCTAGAGGTTCCTCAAAGTATACGCCCACTCCACACATCTCCCGTGCATGCATGTTCATGGGATAATCGTGGTCCAGCTGTTGGAGCTCTGCAGCAGTTGGAATACGACCTCCGCTCATCATTGTAAACCTCATCATGCCGTACATATGGCGGGAGAAACTCTCATCCCGAGCATGTCTCTCTGCCGTAGTAAGGTTGATGCCATGTGTTGATTCAGCATCTTTGACCTTTGTGAGGTCAACCTTCTTCGGATTGTGTGGGAGTTTATGATCAGCTGGTTCCTCTTCGATATCCTCCTTCCGCAAGATTGCTGTCAACAAATTGCCAAATGTGAAATGGGACCTTTTGTGTAGTCTGGCCTTCCTCATGGTGGATCGAATGATTGCCCCAAAGTTGATTGGGACATTTGTCATCAAAGCATAGACCAAACACACTCTATCTCTTGATATCTTGGTGTATTGAGTCCCAGGAATAAGACATGAGTTGACAATGCGCATCCAAATTCTTGCTTCTCTATTTAGTGGAGCATAGGGAAAGGTGTTGTGTCGGCCTGTTTATTTATGTCTGCCCCACCTTGCCATTGATCTGCTTCCACAAAGCGTGTGTCGTATTGCTCTATAAGGAGGCCTGCTGTACAGCTCTTTGAATGGTGCTGCGTCGATTGAAGGTAAGCCAAGAAAAGAGTTGATCCAGTCCGTGGTGAGCTGTAACACCTGGCCCCGAATTTTGACTTCATTGCCTGTTGTGTTTGGCGACCAGTTGGCATAAAACTCTCTTGTTAGATCAAGATTACACTCTCCCATGTCGCGGAAGATGAAATCCAACTTCAAAGCCATTATTTTTGCCAACATACGCGGCTCCTTCTTTGCTAAGGTATCCTTGTTGATCAAGTCGACGTGCACATATTTTCTTTCTTTGTTGCTGCTGTACCATGCTTTGGCTTCTTCCTCAAGAACCCATTTTATTCCGAACATTCTGCGTGGTGGTTGTGCTGAGGATGATTCTCCTTGGTCTTTTCGACTTCTCTTCTTGCCCTTTTGGGAAATGGTCGCCTTCTCCTTGCCTTGCCTCGCTTTAGGTTCCATTGTACCTGAGACTAGAAATAGTGTTAGTTGCAGCACAGTCTCACTTGATACAATCTATAAGCAAGCATTAGGGGTACCACCCCACACTTAGTTTTGTTATCACAAATCAGTGAGGTGAAAGTAGTTGATTTACTCAGATTTCGTTGACACACGTTTAAGGATTGTATTCCGGCAAGAAAATCAGCAATGCATCACTTACTTGCAGCCATTGGACTACTTTCATGGTAGATATAGCAACACTTCTACATGGGGGTTATCGTTATTCTTACAACAATCACAACCTCCTAAGTCGGTAGGCACTATAAGTCTTATTCCGATGGCCGGGATAGTCTAACATGTAAGTATCCAAACAACAATCTTAAGCAATATTCATAGCCATAGCAATTCCGCAAATATCATAATAATGCTATTGAAACCAAATTCAAGTCGGAAACAAGTCAAGATTTTCCTACGTATATGTTTACTCACATGATTTTGCAACAACAATCCAAACACATGAACATCACCAACAATCTTATATAATTTAGAAATTAATAATAGTCATAGCAACGTAGCACTTATGAAAAATAGATGAAGAACAAGATAGTACTTACGTGATTGAAGCCTTTGGAGATGTTCTTGTGAAGTGGGAGAACAAAAAGAAAAGTTTTGAGATGATTTGGAGAGTATATGCGGCGCCTAGGTCAAGTTTTCAATGTGTTTGTGTTTCAAGACTAGGTCCCCTTTATATAGGAAGAGTATGGGTCGGGTTATGACCCATTTACAATCGGTTTTGGAGACAAAATTCCTACATATGCGGCGCATTGTCTATGGCATAATGGGACATATGCGCCGCATAGTCTATGGCATTTGTAGACATATGCGGCGCATTGTCTATGGCATAATGGGACATATGCGCCGCATAGTCTATGGCATATGAGATACTGAGACCAAATGCCATAGCATAGGCGGCGCATAGTCAAAAGCATACCTAGGAATAGGCGGCGCATAGTGTATAGCACACTAGATTCCGGGACCTTAGGCTATAAGATAGGTTGTGCATCGTTTGTGGCCTAGTTTTACCAAGGCCTAGCCTTCCTCGAAGCCTATTTTGGCATGGGAAAGGCTCAATCCATAGCCTTATGCATCACCCTTCCTAATTTACCAACTTTACCATACAATGCGTCCAAATCGTCAGTTGAAATCAATCTCCTCGTTGAAAACTTCTTGCACCTATATTCGCTCAAACAAATGAAAACGATTAGTACGATGGGTTGCCTCCCACCAAGCGCCTTAGTTTTGGTCGTGGCACGACTCTTATTTTTGGATTTTTATTTATCAAAAGCAAAACACATACTGAAATGAAAAATGAAAAATGATAAATGATAAACGATAAACGATGGGTTGCCTCCCATCTAGCGCCTTATTTATTGTCGTGGCTCGACGTAGTAATCTCGAGTACTTAGACTTCATCGAGATAAGTGATGGCAATGTCATTCATCGAGTCAAGAGGACCGATATACGGCTTAACACGTTGGCCATTCACTTTGAAGACAACACCCTTATTGTCTTCCAATTCGACTACTCCAGACGAGTAGACTTGGATAACTTTAAATGGACCAGACCACTTAGATTTTAACTTACCTGGGAAGAGCTTAAATCTGGAGTTGAAGAGTAGTACCATATCACCCTTTTGGAAGTTTCGTCGAACAATCCGCTGATCATGATACTTCTTCATCCGCTCCTTGTATAAATCCGATCTTTCATATGCATGGAGACGGAACTCATCTAATTCGTTCAGCTGCTCCAACCTCAGATTCTTCACATCATTCCAATTCAGATTCAAGTGCTTCAATGCCCACAATGCCTTGTATTCAAGCTCGATGGGTAGATGACAAGCCTTCCCATAAACTAGTTGATAAGGAGACATGCCAATGGGTGTCTTGAATGCAGTCCTATATGCCCATAGGGCATCATCTAGTTTTCGAGACCAATCCTTCCTATTTGCATTAACCGTCTTTGCAAGGATTTGCTTAATCTCGCGATTGGAAACCTCTACTTGTCCACTAGTTTGGGGATGATAAGGCGTAGCTACCTTGTGTTGCTTGACACCATACTTGGCCAATACAGATTTGAATAGCTTGTTGCAAAAGTGAGATCCTCCATCACTTATGATAGTACGAGGTACCCCAAAGCGAGAGAAGATATTCTTCTTTAAGAACGCTACAACACGCTTTCCTTCGTTGTCGGCCAATGCTACAGCTTCAACCCATTTCGAAACATAATCCACAGCAACCAAGATGTACTTCATTCCAAACGAATTCACTAATGGTCCCATGAAATCAATACCCCACACATCAAAAAGTTCTACCTCCATAATTTTAGACATGGGCATTTCATGGTGTTTTGAAATAGTACCTTGACGTTGGCATTGGTCACACCTTTTCACATAGTCGTATGCATCTCTGAATATCGAGGGCCAATAATAACCACTTTGCAATACTTTTCTTGCGGTTCGATTCCCTGCATGATGTCCACCAACTTGCGAAGTGTGGCATGCTTCCAATATAGCAGGTACTTCTTCATGGGACATACATCGTCGAATGATCCCATCCGCGCATCTTCGAAACAAATAAGGTTCATCCCAATAGTAGTGCTGAACGTCATGCATAAACTTCCTCCTTTGGTGGTAAGATAAGTTGGCAGGTATCACATTACTCTCTACGAAATTTGCAAAGTCGGCATACCATGGTACTTTCTCCATTTTTGTCGCCAATATCTCCTCGTCAGGGAATGCATCATCAATCTGAATTTTAGGTTGCGCCACATGTTCATTCTCAAGTCTAGATAGGTGATCAGCCACTTGGTTCTCGCAACCTCTTCTATCTTTGACTTCGAAATCAAACTCTTGCAGCAGCAGTACCCATCGAATTAACCTTGGTTTGGCATCCTTCTTCGTCATTAGATACTTAAGAGCTGCATGGTCTGTATGGACGATCACATTGGTACCCAATAGATAGGCACGAAACTTCTCAAACGCATATACAACCGCTAGGAGCTCTTGTTCAGTAACAGTGTAGTTCCTTTGGGCTTCATTTAGGACCTTACTCGCATAGTAGATAGGATGAAATAGTTTCTCCTTTCTTTGTCCAAGAACAGCACCAACGGCTACACCACTAGCATCGCACATGACTTCAAACGGGAGCGTCCAATCTGGTGATACCATGATAGGGGCTTCAATAAGTTTTCCTTTAAGACATTCGAATGCCTTTAAGCAATTGTCATTGAAGTCAAACTTCGCATCTTTCTCCAGTAGTTTGCACAATGGACTAGAGATTTTGGAAAAGTCTTTGATGAATCTACGATAGAAACCAGCATGGCCAAGAAAACTACGGACTCCCTTCACCGAAATTGGAGGCGGTAGCTTCTCAATTACCTCTATTTTTGCTCGATCAACCTCTATTCCTTTTTCAGAGATCTTGTGCCCAAGAACGATTCCTTCTTTTACCATGAAGTGGCACTTCTCCCAATTCAGCACAAGGTTGAACTCTACACATCTTTGCAATGCCATGCTCAAGTTTGCCAAACATGCTTCAAAAGACTCCCCGACTACTGAAAAGTCGTCCATAAATACCTCCAAAGTGTCTTCAATCATATCAGAGAAAATAGACATCATACAACGTTGAAAGGTGGCTGGTGCATTACACAACCCGAATGGCATGCGTTTGAAGGCAAACGTACCATATGGGCATGTGAACGTTGTCTTCTCTTGATCTTCGGGAGCAATACAAATCTGATTATAACCTGAATAACCATCCAAGAAGCAAAACCATCCTTTCCCCGCTAATCGATCTAGCATTTGGTCCATAAATGGCATGGGGAAGTGATCCTTAAGTGTCCACGAATTTAGCTTGCGATAGTCCATGCATACTCTCCATCCAATAACGGGCCTGAGTGGAATAAGTTCATTCTTTGCATTTGCGACCACCGTCATTCCTCCTTTCTTGGGAACACATTGTACAGGACTTACCCACGTACTATCAGAGATAGGATATACAACTCCTGCGTCTAACCACTTTATAATTTCCTTCTTCACCACTTCTTGCATAGGTGGGTTTAAACGCCTTTGATGTTCAATGGTGGGTGTGCACTTTTCTTGAAGCTGAATTTTATGTGAGCAAATCCCAGGTGGAATACCAATAATATCCGCAATGGTCCATCCAATGGCTCTAATATATTTTTGTAAGATCGAAATAAGAGCTGCAACTTGTTGCTCACCCAAATCGGCTGCCACTATGACTGGAAGTGTGTTTCCGCTTCCTAAGAATGCGTACTTCAGATGACTTGGCAGCTCCTTCAATTCTAGTGTGGGTGGTTCTTCAATAGATGGCTTGGCTGGTGGTGTGGGTCGATTCTTGAGATCAAGATCCAGCTTCTTGGGAGTATAGCGATATGTCCCTAATCCCGATAGCGCACAAACAGCTTCTTCAGAAATTTCAGCATCCTCGTTCTCTCCTTTCATGAGCAAAACCTCCAAAGGATCATCAAGAATTTGCTCTTCTTCAAGGCATTCTTTCTCATCGTCAAAGACAACATCAGCCACAGAAAATACACTCAGATCTTTGGGTTGCTTCATTGATTTGCAAACATCAAATCGAACCACTTCGTCATTTATTCGGAATGAAAGCTCATTAGCTCTCAAATCAATGAGCACACTTCCTGTAGCAAGGAAAGGGCGTCCCAAGATTATGGGAACCTCTGAATCTGCTTCACAATCCAAGATGACAAAGTCTGCTGGAAAGATAAATGAAGAAACCTTTACCAAGACATCACATAGAATACCAACCGGTCGTTTTACCGACCTATCTGCCATAACAAGCCTCATGTTAGTTGGTGTAGGATCTCCTAACCCCAACTTCTTGTAGATCGATAATGGCATCAAATTGATGCTGGCTCCTAAGTCACATAATGCTTTGGCAAAGTTCAAAGATCCGACAGTGCAAGGAATAGTGAAAGCTCCGGGGTCGGCCTTTTTCTGAACTATCGATCGGGTAGCAATTGCACTACAATGATGCACATCATCCTTCATCTCATAACTTGCTGCCCTCTTCTTAGTCAAAAGATCTTTCATAAACTTCGCATACCCAGGCATTTGTTCAAGTGCCTCCACCAATGGAACATTAATGGTCAGCTGCTTTAACATAGTCATGAATTTGCTGAACTTCGTGTCCTCAGCCACCTTCTTCAATCTTTGGGGAAAAGGTGGTGGTGGGTATGGAAGTGTTCTCTCCATGGCTTTCTTCTCCTCTAGCTTCCGTTTTTCCATTTTTTCAGGCTGCACATCACTGGGCGTGACGTCCTTGACGTCAGGACTGGTTGTTGCGGCATCTTCTCCTTTTGCGTTATCATCCATGTCCGCAACTTCTTCAACCACTTGCTTGCCTTTTGATGAAGGTTCCAGCACCTTACCACTTCTGGTAGTGATGGCCATTCATGACCCATCATTCCTTGGGTTTTGCACAGTATCGCTAGGTAAAGTGCCAGCCTTTCTTTGATTGAGTGCTGCTGAAAGTTGGCTTAGTTGCTGCTCTATTTGCTTGATTGAAGTAGAATGGGAATCAACTAGTTGTTTCATGGAGGACAAATCACTAATTACCTCAGTAACTCCCGCGCTTGTTGCTTCGACTCCTTTCAATAATTTAGCCATCATGTCTTCCATACTTCCAGAACTAGATGTGGTGGTATCACGTCTACCAGGGGGAACATAAACACCACTCTTTTCATTGTTTTTTCTCCAACTACCTTGGTCCTTGTTTCCAGAATTATCATAATAGTTCCGACCTTGGTTTCCTTGGGCATTCCCTCGGAAACCCCCCTGATTGTTCAAGTAGTTGGCTTCTTCTTCAGAATCAGATTCGTCTCTTCCTTTTAGCGCCACAACTTTCACTTTTTCGGTCTTCCCTGATAATAAATGCTTTGTAAGAAGATCCATTTGTGTTTTCATGTGCGCCATATCTTGATCACGTTCTTCTTGTCTTCTTCTTTGGTCTGCAGTCATGCCTATAGATAAAGTGGGGCTTGCTACCTCAGAATCCCTAGTATGCCAAGCTCTACTTTGTTTCGTCATGCGATCTAGCATATTGCTTGCTTGACCAAATGTGAGGTCCATAAAAGATCCTCCAGCTGCGTTATCCACCACTGGCTTAGTTATTGAATTCAAGGCTCGATACAGTATCTCCATGAGGTGAACATTAGTCATGTGATGGTTTGGGCATCTCGCTAGCTTTGTCTTGAACCTCTCCCATGTTTCATGAAGAGCTTCAGTGGGAAGCTGACGAAAGTTGCTGATTTCATCTCTCAATTGTGCTCTTTTGGATGGCGGAAAGAATCTTTCTAGGAAAGCGTCTCTCAATTGCCTCCAATTTGTAATAGAATCAGGAGTCAGCCCATTCAACCATAGTGTTGCCTCCCCAGACAGAGACAATGGAAATAGACGTAATCGAATTGCATTCTGACCAACACCAGGATTGTCAAAAGACTTGCATGTAGAAATAAAGTTGATGAGATGCATATTCGGATCATCGCCTGCTAGTCCACCAAACAATCCCTTGAGTTGCAATAACTGAATCATGGTGCTTGTGATGTTGAACTTGGCTCCGGGCGCTAATGGTGGTGGAATGATAGCTCCAGTGGCTCCGGCACCATCAAGATCATCATCATCATCGTCGAAAGCTGGCTGCATAGGTTGGTGATCATATCTATACCGAGCTTGTCGACCTCTTCTGTTGGCAGGTGTTACAATTTCAGCATCACGCCTAGGGTTTAGTAACTCGTCATCACCTAAATCCTCATCGTCAGGATTTGGTGCTCGTGCAGGGTTATCAATGTTCTGCTGTTGAACCTGGGCTGCGGCAAGGGCAACCAATCTTGCTTGTTCCTGTTGAGCAGCCATCCTTGCGATTTCAGCTTGTGCTTCCATTCTACCAATGCGTTGTGGTTCAGGATTGATTGGTAATAACGGTTGACCAGAACTTCGAGTATGGGGCATGCACTAAAATAAAAACCTGCAGTAGACAAAAACAAAAACTAAAAGTAAAAGTACGAGAATCTTTGACCAAAGGGTCTAGTAATTTTCACGAACATAATTGACACTTGTATTCCCCGGCAGCGGCGCCAATTTTTGATAACGCTCAATCTACAGCTCTCGTAGAAGTGTAAAGCGGTCGTTAGCAAATATAGAACCCAACCTGGGTTGGGTGTCGATCCCACAGGGAATAGCTTGGCCAACAAGTAAGCAAGATTACTAAACTTTTGGTGCAAGTCTCGTAAAAAGGGGGGATTGTAATGTGTCACCAAAATAATTAAATAAAAGCTGAAAATAGCAAAGTAAAAGAGAAAGATTGTTATGTAAGTTGTAAACAATGAGAATTGAGAAGTTGGGGTTATGTCCACCTTCTGAGGTATACGTCTCTATTGGCTATGAGCGTGTAGAATTCTGACATGCAACTGCTTATAGAGAATTGTATTCGATGGTAAATCCAAGCGTCTTTCGACCTAAACAAGGACTATTTCACTTTAACTCTCTCGAGCTTAAAGCGTATCTAACGGTACGAATTCTCCAAGAGGTTAGTCCAGTTACGGCACTAGCTTTTTAATAGGAAAGGGTGTCCTACTACCTTGACATTATCTCTTTTCCAGCCAAATAACTTTTCTCTCGAACAAGTTAAATGTTAGACTGGCGTATTCTTGCGTTTGCAACCGCAAAGAATGTAGATTAAGATGAAGAGAATAATGATATAAGCAATATACGTGCCTCGAACTCACAAACTCACAGCAATAGATAGTATCTCATACGGCTTCCATAACCCCAACAGAGAGGTTTAGTTACCCATGAATGCGAAGAAAACCACAATTGACATTGTTATTATACCACAATAATGATCAATTTCGTGTAGCACAAGAGTGGTAGGCGTTAGGTGTGATTTCTTGTAGAGTAACGTTTCTCTTGTTGCAGAATTTAAGAATATAAGAATAGACGAAAATAGAATTGATGGAAAGAGTAGAAGAGTTGTAGAATTGTTTGTAGTGTAGAATAAGAGAGGAGTAGCCCCCTCCTTAAATCTCTAGCATGATAGGGTATTTATAATACCCATCTCCTAATCCTACTAAGCTAATGAAATAAATAACCAAATCCTACTAGACTAATGAAATCCTTAACCCATATGTACTAGGTTAAGGTAACATTATCATAATCCACTTAAAATAATGAAATACATAACCTAATTGTACTAGGTTAATGTATCATTGTCAAAATCCAGCTTTGTGTCTGTAAGTCCCCAAAGTCTTCAGAATTGTTGTTTTAGCCCGGGACAGATTTTCCATGCAGCAGTTTTGGTCCCCCAAAGTCTTCAGGAATGCTGTTTTAGCCCGGGACAGATTTGCCATGCAGCAGTTTTGGTCCTTAGGCGTGTAAACTCCCTTCCCTTTCTTCGTGAGCTTTCTTTTGTGTCAAGTAAGCCATAAAATGCTGAATTCTGCATCATTTATACCTGAAACTTTACTAATCATGTTCGTTAGCTCATTTACAGGAAAAAGGACTAAAAGTGCATGAAATATATAATTTGTTCTCAAAACTAGGCTAAAATATGGGCAAAATATATTGATATAGGCGCGTAACTTCGCCTATCATCAGATGTTCCATCAAATCCTTACTCTAATAGTTCAGTTAGTTTGAGGCTTTCTAGACTATCATATTTCGGACTTCAGTATGTTCAGTTTTGTTTTGGGTATTCTATTACCCCACACAGATGTTATATCATTCAAATCATGTTCAGTATTGAGTTTTATGGCCTTTCAATTCATGTTTCTGCGATATAAAGTATTTTATGCAGTATATAGGTATAAATATAAGTCAAGGTTTAGCTTGTGGTCGTTCGGAGTCATGAGCACCGTATAGTATTTTGGGTATCAGATTTGGGGAGTTACAAACTTGGTATAAGATCCTAAGGTTCAATAGTGTCCTAGACAGTCTGAAAGCCACATATAGTAGAGTCTTGTACATGGGTGTGTTGCGTGCCACATTTATGTACAGGAGACTATAAGATGTTTTAGGAATAGTTTCCCCTTTTTCAATATTCATGTCATTCCAGTGAGCGTAATCTTAATTCAATCTCTCAGTCTAATCCATTCTCCCTTTCTTGTACAGAACATTTCTCCTAAAAGAAAAAATGGAAATCAGTCAATCCCTCAGCCCGAAGATCCTTTGGGCGATCATGTTTCTCATGTGGAGTTCAGGGCCGCATTCACTACTCTTGCTCAGTTAGTTATTGCTCAAAATGAACGGCCAACAGTCATTCCGACCGACCCAATGGCCAATTCAGCTGCATCCAAGATTTAGGACTTCACCCGAATGAATCTTATATCCTTTCTTGGGTCTAAGATAGATGAGGACCCTCAAGAATTCCTAAATCAGGTGCAGAAAGTTATAGACATAATTGGAGTTACTTATAGTGAGAGTGCTGAGCTAGCTACATATCAGTTGCAGGATGTTTCTCATACTTTGTTAAAGCAGTGGAATTTAGACAGGGCAGATGATGCAGGGTCAGTTGAGTGAGAGGAGTTTGCTTCAGCGTTCCTTGATAGATTCTTTCCCCTAGAGCTTAGAGAAGCTAAGCTACTAAAATTCATCAACCTCAGGTAGGGCAATATTACAGTGAAAGAGTGTTCTCTTATATTTACTCAATTAGCTAGATATTCCCATCATGTGGTTGAGATAGCAGGGCAAGGATGAGTAAATTCATTTCAGGGGTGAATGATAGCGTGGTTAATAAGTGCAGATCCTCCATGTTGAATGGTGACATGAATTTAGCCAGGCTTGACTCATGCTCAGTAGATAGAGGAGAAGAAGATTAAGTAGAGGGAGATGAATAATAATAGAGCGAAAACAGGTAGTTTCATCTTCGCTCAACCTAACTCAGAAGGAGGAAACTATTCCCAGTTTCATCCTAAGACATCAGTTCCAGATCCTTCTTCAGCCAGTGCTCTAGTTCTTAAGTTTAGGAAGGGTAATAGAGATAAAGCGCAAGTATATAGGTCTCAGGGAAGTGTTATAAATACCCAAACTAATCCCCTTTGTCAGACTTATGGTAAGAACCACAAGGGTTCTTGCACAGCTGGTAGCGATGTCTGTTTAGATTGTGGCAATCCAGCCACTGAGTCAGAGACTGCCCTTAGTTAGGTTATCAGAGTCATCTCCACTCCTCATCTCAGTTCGGTCGCCCAAATCAGCAGGGTGCCACCTCCAGTGCAACTAGTGGGCAATGCTTAAATAGACTCTATGCTCTCCAGTCCTAGAAAGATAAAGAAAATTCACCAGATGTGGTTACTCGTACATTACAGATCATTCATGTGCATGTTTACGCTTTGCTAGATCTAGGTTCTTCCTTGTCTTTTATTACTCCCTATATAGAAGTTGATTTTGGAGTCAGTCTCAAAATTCTAGCAGAGCCCTTTTCAATGTCTACCTAGTGGGTAAAACCATCATAGCCCGGCAGGTATATAGGAACTGCCCAATTTTGTTATTTCAGAAAGTCACTTCAGCAGACTTAGTCGAATTAGAAATGACTAATTTTGATGTCATTGTCGGCATGGATTGGCTTTATTCCTGCTATGCCACAGTCGACTGCAGAAATAGAATAGTCCTATTTCAGTTTTCGAATGAACCCATTCTAGAGTGGAAGGGTGGTGTATCCGCTTTCATAGGTTAACTTATTACCTACCTCCAGGCACAAAAAATGATATCTAAAGGATGTTCTATCATCTTGTTCGAGTTAAGGACACTAGTTCTGAAACTCCCAGTCTTGAATCAGTGCCAGTAGTGAATGAATATTCAGATATCTTTCTCGAAGATCTTCCAAGAATTCCTGTAGAAAGGGAAATAGACTTCGGTATTAATCTTCTTCCAGATACTCTGCCTATATCTATTCCGCCATACAGAATGGCACCAGCAGAACTCAGAGAACTAAAAGAAAAATTGAAGAATCTATTAGATAAGGGATTCATCAGGCCTAGTGTTTCCCTGTGGGGAGCTCCAGTATTATTCGTACGCAAGAAAGACGGTTCTTGTCACACCTAAACTTCTATTGGGGAGGACATTCACTCGTAGTCGTAAAGTCCCGAGAGAACCAGTTCATAACCTTGTACTTCTCATGCATATAAATATGACAAGCAAAGGTTCTAACCAACATGATATTATGTATCGATGAGAATAATTACATTGGAAAACACAAACTTATATATACAATACTAGGCCGTTGGGGACACCACGTCTAAAGACAAACACTACCATAACTTTACATTAGTCTACAAAGCCTCTAAAAGAAACATATACTTAGTTAGGGTCAGGAGAAACCTCCTCCCTACTCTTAACCTTCTGCACAATACGAAAATATAGGGAACAGACTCGGAAATCCCCGAATCAACATGGAGCTCACCAATAGTCACCGAATAGTTGTGCTCCTACTAATGAGGTGCATGGACTGAAGTCCCTGTGCCTTTAGTATGAAATACAAGTCCCCCTTGAGGGACGTTAGTATGAAAATATGTACTTAGTATGCAAGGCTGAAGGTAAAAACACATGATACAAAAACTCAATAGAAACCAGATATAAGTAGTACTAGTAGACCACCTTTATATATACTTGTGAGAATACATACATTACGTTCCTTTCTTCATTTATACCTTCTTACTTCATAATATTTGTAAGCCATATATCATGCAAATGACTAGCTGATCAGTGGTAAATAGATAAATTAGGATCGGCCCATGATAGGATTACACCCCTGATTTGCCACCTACATATAAAGATTGGGATCGGCCCATGCTAGGATTATGCTCCCTGAGCTTCCATTCATATATAAAGGTAGAAAGATTATCCCATGCAAGGCTTATTCCCCTGAGCTGCCACTCGTTTTACAAATTTATGTTACTTAGTTTATTTAGCCTTTGAGATTGTTACTTTGGTGGTCATAATACTATGGTACCTTGAAATAATAACCTGCCACTAAAAGATATGTAAATAGGCACTTAATGAAACAAAAATAAGGTAGAGAGCTATTGGCACACCAATGAAGTGTTTAGGAGCTTATAATAACACATGGGTATTAATTAAGTAAATGAAGAACTTCTAAAATTTTCAAATGAAGATAGATGTACAGGTTTAATAATAAACACGTATTGAACTTTTTTGATATGTTAAAGAGTGGGAATAAAGTCATTGGCTTCTTGGTATATAATACGCTGCAATTATGAGTCACTTGTTACAGGAAAACCTTGGAAACTTACTTGGTGGAACAAATGTTCAATTTCATGCCAAAGAGCACAAAATAGAGTATGCCTTACATACCTAGTTATATAGCTTCGAAACTAACCCGCCTTGACTTCCTGACTTTTATATTACTTATCTACAATAGAATATATGGTAAACTAGTATTAGTAACCAACCAACACATTTAGGCTACTTAACTTCACCAAAAGAGTAACCGAGTAGTAAATACGTAATCTGTCAATAAAGGGCATTATCTTAATCCTTTTCTCCTCCAATTACACACACATACCATACATGTCCTTATAAGATCGCTGGAACTACCCCATCTTTATTAGAATAACCAAATATCATATAAAAACACATTGGGCAGTAAACAAGGGCAACAATTAGTTGGGTGGTGTACCACCACACCTTTTTATATATTTTATTACAAATGATTCACACCCTTCTCCAACATTAACATGGTATACCATAATATGAACATACAAAACAGTCCACAAAATAGTCCCAAATTACTGTTATTGTAGCAACCCATTATTGAACTCATCATCTCTTAAGTTCTCAATAACAACACATCCATAAATCTCTTTCAAATTCATATAAAAGGAGAACAAAATGGAGAAGTCACCTTACTTCAACTCTTCAAATTTTTCCTTTAATTGATCTCTTCAATAACTTAAACTTTCCTTCATACTTTAAACCAAAGAAGAAAAGAGAAGTTCTTTAATATCACAGAAAAGTGAGTAGATTTCTTATTGTATATTCTGCCATATATTTATAATTAAGCACTTATAACATATTTTCATAATCTTCCATGAGATAATTAAAAAAAACTAAAGGGTTTTCACTTACCTTGGGCTGCAAAAGTGAGGGTTTCTTCAAGAACCCTAAAAGGAGTTTTAGGGCTGTTGTTCTTAAACCTTTGTTAAGAAAAAGAGAAAACTGAAGTTTAAAACTGTGAAATTGTATTTAAAATGAATAGAATTGCCAGCAATATTGAGCTTATATTGGGCCCTCTAGAACCTTTCTAATTGACCTCATTTTCAGCCACAAATTAGTTCAAGTAGGTGATGCACCTACTTAAGGGTCCAAGCTGCTGAAACTTCAAAGTAGGTGATGCACCTACTTGCTTAATTTCTTGTTGGGCTCAATTATATTTGGGCCTTGGCAGATTGTGTGTGTTGGGCCATATACCCATTTTCTTCCTCTTCTATTTAATTTGGGCCCAAATGAGTACATTACATTGCCAAAATATGGTCCATAGCAATATGTCCATTAATTTGGTCCAAATAGCTCAACTAGGTGACTCACCTACTAGCTTAATTAATTCCAGCAAGCACCTCAATATTTTTTTCAATTTTCAGCGCCTAATCCCTTTAATCTAACCTTCAACTTATACACACTTGGTCACTTTAAACATCAGATCCAAATACTAGCTTAATATTCCAAGTTTAAATAGTTGTATCGACTTAACTTGGTCTCATCACATACAACTACACGGGCAACATCTATAATCCTATCTACACCATTAACACTTGCATAGTAATCTCATCCATTACTATACCACAAGGCTATAAAAGGTTCCATATAATTAGAACAAGTACAAGCAAAATATGGGATGTTACATCCTTCCCCCCTTATAAACATTCGTCCTCGAATGTTAGCATAACTGTCCAACCAAAAAAAGTTCAAGCCTAAGTATAATATCCCTATTATCACATAGTACCTATATATTACCCTTACTTGTTATTGCTCCAATTCAGCATCTTGGAATTTTTCTTCTTATTTGAATAAATGAGGGTACTTGGATTTTATCGCTTCTTCAGCTTCCTATGTTATCTTTTCTACTTGTTGATTTATCCATAACACTTTTACGGAAGCTATTTATTTATTTCTTAACTTCTTAAATTGTTGGTCTAGGATAGGAATAAGTATTTCTTCATAGGTGAGATCTTTTGTAACTTGTACATCTTCTGTAGGAGTAATATAAGATGGATTTCCCATGCACTTTCGGAGCATCAAGATTTGAAATTCTGGATGAACTATTGAGAGCTCTTGGGGTAGCTCTAATTCATAAACGACTTGGCCAAACCTTCGAGTAATCTTGTATGGGCCTATATAACGTGGACTTAGTTTTCCTTTCTTAACAAATCTCACAAAGCCCTTCATTGGTGACACCTTAAAGAATACCCAATCACCTATTGCAAACTCTAGCCTCCTTCTCCTAATATCTACATATGACTTGTCTCAAATTTGCGCTATTTTTAGTCACTGTTGGAGTCATTGCTGGATCACTTTAACCTTTTCCATAGCTTGATGAACTATATCTGGCCCGAACAAGGTAGTTTCACCCTCTTCAAACTATCCAATTGGTGATCTACACTTTATTTCATACAAAGCCTCATATGATGCCATTTTAATACTCGAATGATAGCTATTGTTGTAGGCGAACTTGATAAGAGGTAGATGATCATACCAACTACCTTTAAATTCCAATACACAAGCTCGTAGCATATCTTCAAGTGTTTGAATGGTACGTTCTGCTTGTCCATCTGTTTGAGGGTGAAAAGTTGTACTTAGATTCACTTGTGTCCCCAAATTTCTCTGAAAAGACTTCCAAAAATTTGTAGTAAATTGAGATCCTCGATCTTATTTAATAGAGATTGGAACTCTATGTAGTCGAACTATCTCCTTAATATATAATTTGGCATATTCTTCAACTCTGTAAGTGGTCCTAACCGGTAGAAAGTGCGCTGATTTGGTAAGTCTATCAATGATCACCCATATAGAGTCAAACCTTCGAGATGTACAAGGAAAACCAGTGATAAAATCCATGTTGATCATGTCCCACTTCCATATTGGAAGATCTATACATTGCATATAACCCCCGGGCTTTTGGTGCTCTACTTTAACTCTTTGAAAATTTGGACATTTGGCTATAAATTTTGAAATGTTCTTCTTCATGTCACCCCACGAATACATTCCCTTCAAATCATGATAAATTTTAGTTGACCCTGGATGGATGGAATACCTTGAATGATATGCCTTTATCATAATCCTCTTTCTTAGTTCATTTACATTTGGCACACACAATCTATTTTGGCACCGAAGAACACCCCCTTGAGTAAGCTCAAATGCCTTTGTCATACCACATTGCACATTCTCCTTAAGATGTAACAGAATAGGATCTGTATATTGCTTCTCTTTCACTTTAGTTACTAATGAAGATTCTACCGCATTATGCACAATAAGCCCCTCATCTAGAGTTTCAAGAAGGAGAACCCCCAAATTTTCTAGTTAGTGTAGATCCTTAGTCATCCCTTGTCTTTCTATAGACGGCTCTATATCCTTACGACTTAACGCATCTGCCACCATACTTGCTTTTCCCAGATGATACAAGATATCAACATCATAGTCTTTTAATAATTCAAGCCATTTTCGTTGTCTTAAATTTAGGTCCTTCTGATTAAAGATATATTTAAAACTCTTGTGGTCAGTATATATGTCAACATGAATCCCATACAAATAGTGACGCCATATCTGTAAGGAAAATATAACCGCCGCTAGCTCCAAATCATGCGTCGAATAATTCTTCTCATGTGGCTGCAATTGTCTTGAGGCATATGCTATGACTTTACCACGCTGCATCAACACACACCCTAAGCTAATTCTTGAGGCATCACAATAACTAAATACCATTCTGTGCCTTCTGGAAGTACCAATATGGGTGTAGAAGTGAACTTATTCTTCAGATCTTGGAAACTTCTTTCACATGCATCATTCCACTGGAACTTGGATGCTCTGTGTGTTAACGTTGTTAAAGGTGCAGAAATTAAAGAAAATCCTTCAACAAACCTTCTATAATAACCTGCCAACCCAAGAAAACTATGAACTTTCGTGGGTGTTATAGGTCTTGACCAGTTGTTCACGACTTCTATCTTTTGAGTATCAACCTTTATCCCTTCATCAAATATAATATGACCTAAAAATGCCACAGATTTTAACCAAAACTCATAGTTAGAGAACTTTGCATATAGCTTACAATCACGAAGAATCTGCAACACCTATCGTAAGTGATCGGCATAGTCCTCATTTGATCATGAATAAACCAAAATATCATCTATAAAAACTATCACAAAAACATCCAAGAATGGCTTGAACACCCTATTCATCAAATCCATAAAAGTTGCAGGTGCATTAGTTAGCCCAAAGGACATGACTAGGAACTCGTAATGACCATACCATGTTCGAAAAGCTATCTTGGGTATATCATTCTCTTTGACCCTCATTTGGTTGTAACCAGACCTTAAATCAATCTTGGAAAACCACTTGACGCCTTACAACTGAACAAAAATGTCATCAATTCTCGGAAGTGGATATTTGTTCTTAACAGTCACCTTGTTTAGTTTCCTATAGTCAATACACATTCTTAATGAGCAATCTTTCTTATGCACAAATAACAAGGGTGTGCCCCAAGGGGACACACTCGGCCTTATGAATTCTTTTTCTAGCAAGTCTTTCAATTGCTCTTTTAATTCCCGTAATTTTTCCTGGGCCATTCTATACGGGGGAATCGAGATTTGTTGAGTACCTGGGATCACATCGATACCAAACTCCACTTATCATTCTATAGGAAAACCTAGAAGATCTTCAGGAAATACATCAGGAAATTTATTTACTACTGGAACGGTTTGAATAGTTGGTGCTTCCACATCTGTATTCTTCACTCAAACTAGATGACAGATATAACCCTTGGAAATATTCCCTTTTTCCTTAAAATAAGAAATAAATTTACCTCTTAGTTCACCAATATTACCCCTCCATTCAAGGATTGCCTCTTTTGGAGATTGGAAATACACTTTCTTGGTTCAGCACTCCATTATGGCATAAAAAGAAGCCAACCAATCCATACCCATTATAGCATCAAAATATACAATTTCTAACTCAACTAGGTCAGCCATTGTATCATGACTGCAAATAGTTATTATACAATTTTGATACACTCTCTTAGCTATAACGGATTCACCAATCGGCGTAGATACTTCAAGTGGCTTAACTAGCAATTCTGGTGTTCTTTTGAACTTTCCAGCAACCAATGGAGTGACATATGATAACGTAGAACCCAGATCAACTATTGCATATACATCATGTGAAAATATGGACAATGTACATGTAACCACATTTGGAGAAACCTCTGAATTTTGTCTATCCGCTAAAGCATATGTACGATTCTGAACTCCACTTGAGCTAGCTCCTCCTTTAGCACCTCTACCATGAACCATAGGTTATACATCTCTACCTGAATAAGTCACCGATTATGATGATGCAACGGCTGATCCAGTAGGTCGTTCCATACCACCTATGCCCCTTTGAGGGCATTCTCTCATCATATGTCCTGATGTACCACACCAAAAACAATCATTTGTCTTGAACTGACATGCACCTAAATGAAGCTTTCCACATTGTTTACATGGCTGTCAAAGAGGCCTTAATTGGCTCATACTCACTTGCTCTTGATAGCCCACTGTTCGTGAACTCTGACTGTCACTTCTTTGTCCAAACTGGTTGCCTTTGGACCCTTGAAACTGTAGTAGAGCACTAGCTACAGAATAAGAAGATAATGGCCTAGGTGGTCTATTAGAAAACCAAGGCCTAAAATCTCCTTGGGATACCATGAACTTCCCCATAGATCTATACCTCTTGGAATACCACCTTTCCAATTGTTGTGCTCTTTTTCTTTGCCTCTGGTCCTCTATTTTTGTACAAATTCTTGTATCCTTGCTATGTCCATGTCTTTGTTCAAAGAAACAATAGTATAATCTCTAATCAGATAGGGATCCAATCTATCCACATATCGATGTACTCTATCATCCATTGTAGCTGCTATATTAGGAGCATACCTAGCCAAAGAGTTAAACTGGAGATTGTACTCCCTCACACTCATATTCCCTTAGCGAAGATTCAGGAACTGATCTGTATGGGCTTCTCAGATCTCAAATGGAAGGTAGTGATCAATAAATGCCTCTTTGAACTCATTCCAAGTAGCTGAAAGTGCATCGATACCCCTAGATCATTTCTAATCTTTGTACCAAAGTATTAACTCCCCTTTCAATCTACATGCTGCTAGCTCAACTGTATCTTCACCCGATACATGCATGATATCTAGAGCCCTTTGGATTTGATCAATAAAGTCCTGTGGGTCTTTATTAAGATCTGATCCGGTGAATGTAGGAGGATCCAATTTAAGAAAATCCTGTGTTTGCAGGCTAGATACCCTATCTGCACTATTATAACCTGTTGTTGGAATCTCTTGTCCTTAAGCTTTTCTAGCAACTATACGAGATAATAATTGCACTACATTCCTTAGATCTTGGTCTATAGCATTGGAAGGTGGTTCTGAGGATGCGGTTCTTCACCTTCTTAGCGCTTATGGAGATGGAGGAGTAGAAGAAGTTTGGGATACAAACTCAGCTTGATCCTCTCTTTGATTAGCTCATTTAGGTGGTAATTTGCTGGTCCATTCTCTGGCAGCCATGTCTATCCGCTTACCTGTATTCTTACTCCTTCTCGTAACCGGTATCTTTACTAAAATAAGAGTGAAAAAAATAGGTTCAATGGTGAAATATGACTTCACCTACAACATGGGCTCTATTGCACGATCTAAGATATGAAGAAAAAGAGACAACTCCTAAATGTCCCATAGCCTCCTTTTTATAGATGTGGTGCACAACACACCCATAAACAAGACTCTATATAGACACGGCTTTGTATACACCCTAGGATGACCGGTCTGATACCACTTTTGTCACGCCTTAACTCTTATTGGGGTGGACAGGCACTTGTAGCTGTAAAGGCTGGAGAGAACCAATTCATAACATTGTACTTCTTATGCATGTAACTATCACAACCAAAGGTTCTAACCAACATGATATTATGTATCGATGAGAATAATTACATAGGCAAGCACAAACTTATATATACAAAACTAGGCCGTTGGGGCCACCATGTCTAAAGATAAACACTATCATAACTTTACATTAGTTTACAAAGCCTCTAAAAGAAACATATACTTAGTTAGGGTCGGTACAAACCCTCTCCCTTCTCTTAACCTTCTGCACAATACCAAAATATATGGAACAGACTTGGAAAGCCCCGAATCAACCTGGAGCTTACCAGTAGTCACCGAATAGCTGTGCTCATACTAATGAGGTGTATGAACTGAAGTACCTGTGCCTGCAGCATGAAATACAGGTCTCCTGTGAGGGACGTTTGTACGAAATATGTACTGAGTATGCAAGGCTGAAGGTAACAACACAAGATACAAAAACTCAATAGAAATGAGATATAAGTAGTACTAGTAGACCACCTTTATATATACTTATGAGAATACATGCATTACATTCCTTTCTTTATTTTTTCCTTCTTACTTCATAATCTTTGTAAGCCATATATCATGCAAATGACCAGCTGATCAGCGGTAAATAGATAAATTAGGATCGACCCATGTTAGGCTTACGCCCCTGAGCTATCACCTATATATAAAGATTGGTATTGGCCCATTCTAGGATTATTACCCTGATCTTCCACCAACATATAATGGTATCAAGATCGGCCCATGCTAGGCTTATGCCCCTGAGTTGCCACTCGTTTTACAGATTTACGTTACTTAGTTTATTTAGCCTTTGAGATTGTTACTTTGGTGGTCATAACATTATGGTACCTTGAAATAATAACCTGCCACTAAAAGACATGTAAATAGGCACTTAATGCAAGAAAATTTAGGTAGAGAGCTGTTGGCACACCAATGAAGTGTTTAGGAGCTTAAAATAACACATGGGTCTTAATTGAGTAAATGGAGAAGTTCTGAAATTTTCAAATGAAGATAGATGTGCAGGTTTAATAATAAACATGTATTGAGGTGTTTTGATATGTTAAAGAGTAAGAACAAGGTCGTTCGCTTCTTGGTATATAATACGATGCTATTATGTGTCAGTTATTACAGGACAACCTTGGAAACTTACTTGGTGGAACAAATGTTCGATTTTATGCCAAAATGCACAAAATGGAGTATGCCTTACATACCTGGTTATATATCCATGAAACTAAACCAACTTGAATTCCCACCTTTTATATTACTTATCTACAATAGAATATATAGTAAACTAGTATTAGCAATTAACCAACATATTTAGGCTACTTAACTTCACCAAAAGAGTAACCGGGTAGTAAACACGTAATCTATCAATAAAGGGCGTTATCTTAACCCTTTTCTCCTCCAATTAAACCCACATATCATACATGTCCTCATAAGATCACCAAAACTACCTCAGCTACATTACACCCGCCAAACAATACACAAAAACACATTGGGCAGTAAACAAGGGCAACAATTAGTTTGGCGGTGTACCATCACACCTTTCTTCTATATTTCATTAAAAACTAATCACACCCTTATGCAACATCAACATGGAAGCCCATAACATGAACATACAAAATGGTCCATAAAACAGTCCCAAATTACTGTTATTGTAGAAACCCATTATTAAACTCATCATCTCATAAGTTCTCAATAACAACACATCCATAACTCTCTTTCAAATTCATATACCAGGAGAATAAAATAGAGCAGTCACCTTACTTCAATTCTGCAACTTATTCCTTTAATTTAATTCTTCAAGAACTTGAACTTTCCTTCACACTTTAAACCAAAGAGGAAAAGAGAAGTTCTTTAATATCAAAGAAAAGTGAGCAGATTGCTTGTTCTATATTCTGTCATATATTTATAATTGAGAACTTATAACATCTTTTCATAATATTCCATGAGATAATTAAACAAAAACTAAAGGTTTTTCACTTACCTTGGGCTGCAAAAATGAGGGTTTCTTCAAGACTAAAAGGAGTTTCAGGGATGTTGTTCTTAATCTTTGTTAATAAAGAGAGAAAAATGAAGTTTAAAAAGATGAAATTGTGTTTAAAATGAATAGAATTTCCAGCAATATTGATCTTATATTGGTCCCTCTAGAACCTTTCTTATTGACCTCATTTTTAGCCACAAATTAGTCCAAGTAGGTGATGTACCTACTTAAGGGTCCAAGCTGCTGAAACTTTAAAGTAGGTGATTCACCTACTTACTTAATTTCTTGTTGGGTTCAATTATATTTTGTCCTTGGAAGATTGTGTGTTGGGCCATATACCCATTTTCTTCCTCTTCTATTTAATTTAGGACCAAATGAGTACATTACATTGCCCAAATCTGGTCCATAGCAATATGTCCATTAATTTGGTCCAAATAGCTCAACTAGGTGACTCACCTACTAGCTTAATTAAGTCCAACAAGAACCTTAATATTTTGTTCAATTTTCAGCTCCTAATCCCTTTAATCTAACCTTCAACTTATACACACTTTGTCACTTAAAACTTCAGATCCAAATACTAGCTTAAGATCCCAAGTTTAAATAGTTGTATTGACATAACTTGGTCGTATCACATAGAACTGCACGGGCAGCATCAATAATCCTATCTACACCATTAACACTAGCATAACAATCTCATCTATTACTATACCACAAGGCTATAAAAGGTTCCATATAATTAGAACAAGTACAAGCAAAATACAGGATGTTATAGTTCTCTCAGAATGTTTATTGACTAGTGTCAACTCAATAAGGTCACGATCAAGAATAAATATCCTCTTCCCAGAATCGATGACTTGTTTGATCAACTTTAGGATGCCAGTTATTTCTCTAAGATAGACATCAGATTCGGCTATCATTAGCTCAGAGTTAGAGAATGTGACATTCTGAAAACAAATTTCCATACTCGGTATGGTAATTTTAAATTCTTAGTTATGTCCTTTAGTCTTACCAATGCCCCAACAAATTTTATGGACTTGATGAACCGTGTGTTCGAGCAGTACTTGGACACATTCATTATAGTCTTCATAGATGATATTCTGGTCTATTCTCACAGTGAGCATAATCATGCAGACCATCTCAGAATAATACTTCAGAATCTCAGAGATCATCTGCTATTCACCAAATTCAGTAAGTGCAAATTTTAGCTAAGGTCGATAGCATTCCTTGGTCATATCATTTCTGGTGATGGCATTAGAGTGGATCCTCAAAAGACTGAAGTAGTAAGAAACTAGACTCGCCCTATCTCTCCATCATATATCAAGAATTTATTGGGTTTGGACGGCTATTAAAAATGGTTTGTTGAGATATTTTCTTCTATTGCATCCCCTATGTCTAGATTGACTTAGAAGAAAGTCAAGTTTCAGTGGTCAGATCCTAGCGAGAATAGTTTTCAAGAGTTGAAGACTCGACTCACCTCAGCTCCAGTATTATCTCTTCCAGATGTTCAATAAGAAAGGACCATTTAGGCATTAGAAGATATGCTAAGGGCGTGTATAACTGATTTCAAGGGTAGTAGAGATGACCACTTGCCTTTGATTGAGTTTTCATACAACAACATCTGTCATTCCAGTATTCACATGGCTCCATTTGAAGCTCACTACGGTAGGAGATGTAGATCTCCAATTGGTTGGTTCGAAGTTAGTTATTCCTTAGTCATAGGTCCTGACTTGGTATTCGACGCCTTAGAGAAAGTCCAGTTGATTAAAGAAAGACTCTGGGCTGCTCAGAGCCAACAGAAGTCTTATGCAGATGTTCGTAGAAAAGATCTCGAGTTTGATATTGGTGACTATGTCTAGCTAAATATATCTCCCATCAAGGGAGTGAAGCGGTTCGACAATAAAGGAAAACTTAGTCCCCGATATGTCGGTCCCTTCAAGGTTCTCAGTCGATTTGGCAAGGTAGCTTATGAGCTTGAATTTCCTTTAGATCTAGCCTCAGTTTATCCAGTCTTTCATGTCTCTTTGCTCAAGAAGTGCATGGGTGACCCATCAGTTGTAGTCCCTATTCATAGCATTGATGTTTAGAACACTCTCTCTTATGAAGAGATTCTAGTCAAAATCTTAGACAATCAGACTCGTAGATTGAGGAACACAGAAGTCCCTCTAGTTAAGGTTCTTTGGCAAAATCAGTTCGTCGAGGGATCTACTTAGGAAGCAGAGGCATACATGCATACCAAGTATCCTCACCTCTTCTTTTCCAACTCAGATCAAGGTCAAGGTAACAGTTCTACTTAATCTTACTCAGTTTCATATTCGGTGTTCATCACAAACTTGGTATGCAGCTTCATGCTTATGTTCTCATTAGAAACTTGGTATCAAATACCATTGTATATTTAGTCATGCATGCATGTATCAGTTCAGTTATGCAATTATACATCAGACATACATTCTCATTGTGAGAAACTTAGTTCTTCAGAACACTCAGTCATGCATTCATGAATCAGTTTCACATGCATCAGATATGCATGATCAGCATGATATGTTAAGCTTGTTAGTCATGTCGGTCATGAGATCATGTTCCAGTTATTCATGTTCAGTATGTACGTCTGTTTTCTTTTCTCCCCTCTCAGGCAGTCTCATTCCAGGATGAAAGTTCTCAAGGAGGAGATATTATAATACACCATACTTTTCCTAGCTAATTTTATCTCAAGAATGTCTAGTATTAGATTATAAATTGAATGATGATTATTTAATGAGGAATTTTCAAGATTTTCACTTTTTTCTTGTGGGAAATTCAATAAGATTTCCATTGATATAATATTTTCCTAAATCCGATAAACAGATAAGAAGTTAAGACTATTTTAAGTTCCCTTCGTAAAATATCACTATATTAGTAAGTAGCGTGCCGCGCCACAAGAGGAAATGACATTTGGAAAATTCTAGTAAGAGTCCAAGATTATGGCGCATCGCGCCAGGGCCTAAATTCAGAAATGTCCTTTTCTAGTGTCTTAGTGCGATTTCCTCCGCGTTGCGCAAAAGTTCCATGTCACAAAGAAAGGGGAATATGATGGCTCCGCGTCGTGCCATCCCTCAGTTTCCCAATTGTCAAATTCTAGTGACACGACAAGATAGCGCCGCGTCGTGCCAGGGGTTCAGTTTAGGAAAATATTACTGAAATTAAATGACGTATCCAAGGTTAAAAGGGTCAACTTCCCACCCTTATTTAAGCCCTTTAACACGTGATTCAGCCACTTTTCACCCAAAATACACTCTCTTCTCTCAAAAAAATCTCAAGAACAAGCTAGGATTTTCATAGAAGATCCAATTCCAAGAAAGTTTCTCCGTCAATCTTCATGAAATCATGAACTAAGGTATGCATAGTGTTCATTCATGGTCTCCTTTCGTCCATGAAGCCCAAGAGTTTCCTTTATAAGTTTAAGTTTATGGATTTCTTTTTGAATTTTATGTTGGGTTTGTTTTGTTTATGTTGAGAATGATCAATTGAATTCAAATCCATGTTGGGTGATCAATTTTATGTGGAATTGATTTCTATAGATGTATATTCATGTGAACCTATGAATAAACCCTAGGATAATGAAATTAGAGATGAATCATGATGATTAATTGTTGTATAATGTTGTCTACATGTGCTATGCCTACAATGTGTTTTATTAAATGCCTAGATGAAGGAACAATGCCCAACTAGTATGATATCATGAAATCCCCATGTATGTACAAGTTATGCCTATCACATATTTTGGTGAAATGTTTCTATAAATATATTATGGATTATGATGTTAGTCATATGTTCAAGTAAGTTATGCTTGGTCAGTTTCCTTCCATCGAGTCCTGGGGGTACTCGTATCTGAAACATTTGTTGTGTCCTTAGAGCCATGTCATGTTTTAATGATACTCTTAGTCAAGCTATGATCCTTAGAATTCAGATAGTCTTATGACTCAGGAAATCTCCATGATCTCATGACCTCAGTCAGTTGTCAGATATCAGTAGTATTTCGTCAGCCAACGAAATTCAGAAATTTAGCTCATGTTCTGTTCAGTAAATTATGGACAGTGTCCATTTAGATAGGAGTAGAAATTAGCACCGAGTGAACCCAAGGATGGGGACACACACTATCAGATGAGAGTGTGATCCTTAGCAGTCATCCTTGTGTTCTAGAACTATGTATCCAGCATAGGTTGAGACATCAACACTATCGATGAGGGTTGATGAGGTGGATAAGCACTGTCAGATAAGGGACCCACCATTCTTGTACAGGGGACACTATCAGATGAGGGTCACCCATAGCTTTTCCTTACAACTAATGGAGTATTGACACCCTTCCAATTGGGGTTACAGATTGGTCCCCAACTTAGCCATAATGTGTTATTTGGGGCATGTCAGTTAGATAACTACTTCCCACAATTTCAGTTATAGAATTAGGACTGTCAGTTATAGTCATTCAGTCTCAGTAATAAAACTCAGATAGTTCTACAAAATTCAGGATCGTCAGATACAGACAACTCAGAATAGTACAGAACTCAGCTAGTTCCATCAAATTCAGGACTGTCAGATACAACCACTCATGTTATCAGTTATATTAGTCATTAGAAATTAGTTGTCATTCATGTTATCTATTAGTAAATTCATGTTATCACGATCTTAGATATAATTACTATGTATTCATGCATGTATTCTCATGTTCATATTAGTCAGTTAGTCAGTATTGTTCATGCATATGAACCCTATGCATTCAGCCTACCTCACATGTATACCAGTATATTCAAAGTACTAACGCATTTGCGCTATAGTGTATTATACCATAGGTTTCGAAGTACGAGCTCTAGAGCATCAATAGATTCCAGATATCAAAAGTCAGTTAGCTGTGAGTCCTCATCCTTCGAGGATATGATTATTTCTTTATTATCTCATTAAGTAATTTATTAGTTGGAATTAGTTGGGGATATGTCCCATCAACTCCTTACGCAGATAGTTCATTCAGTTAGAGGCTTTCTAGACTATCATGTTTTAGACTTCAGTATGTTCAGTTTTGTTTTAGGTATTCTACTACCCCACACAGATGTTATATCTTTTAGATCATGTTTAGTATTGAACCTTATGGCCTTTCAGTTCATATTTCCGCGTTATAAAGTATTTTATGCAATATACAGGTACAGATATGAGTCATGGGTTAGCTTATGGTCCTTCGAGGTCATGAACATCGTGTAGCATTCTAGGTATCATGTTTGGGGTGTTACATTTAACATGCCTTTAAATCCTTTACCTGAGTTGTGTGCATTTACTATCCTAAACCACCCACGGGTTATATGGGTTCAACTCCCCTTGCTAAAAGGGACCCATTGCATGTAGCTACACGACTAGGGAAGAAAACTGGGGATGACTAGTATATCCCTCAAATATAAAGTGTGACATCATACAAACGATCACCAATACCAAACTTCACATCGGCAAAAATTATTTTTCAGTTTTTGTCCCCTTGGGTCTCTACCTTCCACGGCTTTGCTACACACCCATCCATTATTGACAAATTAAAACAATTAACAAGCAACCAACCAATCTATTAACCATTTATTAACCGGGGCCACTAGTACTGGTATCGTCATACAAACTATATTTACAAGTACTATCCATAGCCAACTATGTAAAGTTTTAAGGAATTCCATGAACCCTTCAATTAACCATATAAAACCACTTGGGGGATTCCCATGTACCCCACTAGTATAACAAATTTCATACTACAAAGGATTTACCATTTATTCCTTACAAACCATGTACACCATTTATACTATTTAAAATAATTCCAAACCATTTATGACCATGCCAAACATTTAAATAATTTATATCATTTAAACTATGCAAAACCATCCAAATCCATTTAGGGTTCCATTACCAAACAAAACCATGAAGGAGTTCCAATGAAAGTTCAATACTATAATGAAAAAATTCTTTTAGGCATTTTATCAAACATGTTGAGGGCATACATTTACCAAGACCAAAACCAATTGATAAACCACCATAATTAGGGTTACTCAAGACCCATTTGTTAAGCCATAACAAACAAGTACCAACATATGAAAATCATTACCAAAAATATGTAAAAACATAGTTTAAACCAATACCAAACCATATGCACCAAGACCCTCAACATATATTTTGAAAACAACCATTCATAATTCATAAATCAATGTTTAAAACACAATACACTTTTCTTTAGTTTGAAATAACAATGAGCGAAGGAGTACATTTCTTATACAAGAAGATTCTAAAGAGAAACATGACTCTTGATCCCTTTAAAGAACACATGAAGCTACCTTAGCCTCCAATCTTCAAGAATAAGTTTTAGAGAGTATTTGAAGAGTTTCAATCCTTTAATAAATAACATGAGAGGCCACCAAGAGTTAGATAATTTAAGTATAAAAGGTTTTTGAATTAGGAAATATCTGAACTACCCTTGACTTAAAATTAAATCAAGCCACATCCAGGGGTAAGACTCACCTATACCATTTGTATCCTAGGGTACGAGTGGTACCCCAACTCCTACCTAAGACCTTTACAAGACACTACCTAGGAGTTTCTATATGACTTACACCTCTCTAACTCTTACCTAAGTGTATGAGTGGTATACCAAATTGTACCTACCAATTATACCTTGGGCAGATTCAAAAGCACAGCTCAAACAAGCACCATACAACTTGCCTTGCACCACTCGTATGCTGCTATACGACTCGTACCAAGATGAGTCATATCTTGGGCGTAGATACACTAAACATACTACCTAGTGTATGAGTAAACCACCAAGACTCCCCGCTAACTCATATCTAAGGTACGATTGGTACCCTTGCGTTGTACCAAGCCTAGTAAGTCGAAAATATAGGAAATTTTTCAAGGGTACAAGACTTGGGGTATTTCAAACAACCTATTCCACAATATATTGATAAACTATCATTTATGATAATGATAGGCCATTGAATAGGCTATTAATGAATCATTGTTCATGATATTACATAAGATTATGATCATGCTAAAAAATATCCATAATTATTATATTAGTGATTGTGTCATGAATTAGGTTAAAGGTTATGTTTAGTGATTATATTGATTAATTATGCCCTTAATTATGTTTGAAATCATGATAATCATTATATAATTACTTATGCTATTGAATTAGCCACCATTTATATTTATATATATGCATTGAAATCAGACAAGGCCAGAGGATATTATTATGATATTATGAAACTCAGCATGGTTGAAGGATATTATGATGATATGATGATACCCAATAATGTCAAAGAATATTATTATTTTATGATGATACCCGACAAAGCATGGGGATATTATGATTATATGATGATACTCAGCATGGCTGGAGGATATTATGATGATATTATGATATACAACAAGGCCGAAGGATACTATAATGATGCATTGACACCCAACAAGGCTGGAGAATGATTATATTGATGTGCCTATATGTACATATAATAGTTCTAGTCTGGCTAGCCCTATGTTGAAACACTATAGGTATTGATCTTTGATAATTTAGAAATCATATAAACACTATCCTAACTATAACTCACTCTATGCATCATAGGGTATGTAGTAAATGGTGCTTGAGATGCTTTCCTAATTACGGCTTGGGGTCACGAGTCCTAAAGACCTATGATGAGTTTTTTGACCCAAATCGTAGCCTAGCCAATGTGTGTGGATAATTCTTCTGCTCTGAGCATAAGTGGATCACTACAATTCATAAGGACTCGTTATGAGTCATTTTGTGTAAATCGTAGGATGTCCAGTGTTTACCCTAAATGGTTTCTCTGTTGTCTACGACTGAACCCCATTAGACATAGGGTCCCATTAGGAGTTGTATTAGTTGAGTCGTAGGGTCAACAATGTGTTTTACCTTTAAACTATCTTGTCTGAAACTCATGGCGATTAGTCGTAACGACTCTGTACGAGTCTTATAGTGACCCATAGACACTTTTGACTAAATTTCAACTTTTAATTTATGGAAACTTTGGACAATTCTCTTCTTACCCAATTAAAATCCCATAGTTATAAAGAACTCAATGGGTTATTTCTCATTCATAATATAATTAAATACTCTCAGAACTCTCTCAAATACTCTCAAGCAAGATACTTAGGGTTTCCAAGAAGTAGGTTATCCAAACGCTCAAGGGCTAAATTCTTTTTGTAAAACTTGGTATTTAAGGCATGGTACTCTTCCCTAATTGATAATTTGTTAAAAAAATGTGTTTTAAAGAGTTGTTCGTATAGTATTAGAGATGGTTTTTAAACATGGATTGAGGATTTTGAAAGTTTATTTTTGAAAAATATTTTCCCATGGTTTACATATGATCATTCATGCTTTAATTATGATTTTGAATTGGTGGGGTGAATCAGTAGGGTGAATAAACTTGGGGTTTGTGATTTCCCCCAACTTTTGACTTTTGAAGTGGTAATTACTTCAACCCCAGATTGTGATTTTTTTTATATGAAATATATGCATATTGAAATACTCTTGAACTATGCACAATGTGAAAAGTTAATGAAGCATAATGATATTTAATTGAAACTTATGGGTTCATGTAATTCCCCAAGATAATGCATAATTAAACCTAGGGGGCTATAAATTTCCTAAATAGTAAAATATATTTTGCATGTTGATGTTATGGAAAGTGTAGTTGGTATGACGATACCAATAATGTATGCCTAAATGTGTGTAATGGTTCAATGAATGGGAACATGTGCTAAATGGTTGAATAGGTATTTAATTAGGTTTAGGTAGATGAGTCATGAAAGTAGAGGTCCTAAGGAATCAATAGTGGAAACTGCGATTGCCTACGCGGGGGTCTACATGACTAGGTGGTTCGAGTCCATTGCATTATCATATGATTGGGAGGTTCTAGTCCCTCATATCATATTACATGATTAGGTGCTTGTGTCACCTTGGTATGTTGAGAGGTTTGAGTCCCCCATAGTTCATATGTATACCCTTTGGTTCGTACAACCATATGCACTAGGGCCCTTTGATCTTGGGAAGAGCTGGGCCCATATATCCCATTGGTAACTTTTTATAATATAAAATTTGAGCTACATAATCTAGGATAAGGTTTTAAAGGGTATGCTAGGCCTTTTTACCTACCCCAACATGTGATATATATGTATTTGCATTCGATTATATGTATTGGATTTTAAAATATTTTTGAATTATTGTTAATAATATTATTTTACCCCCTATATCTTAGATACATACTAGTTCTAAACCCACTAACCATCTTAGTTATATCCACAAGCAATGCAAACACTGAAGATACCTCTAATTTTTCACTGCAGAGTTAGGTAGATCGGCTCAGTTCGTTATGGTAAAGTGGTGAGCTTCCACTCTCTAGAATACTTAGATATTTCATCAGTTCTTATCATGGACTAGAATTAAGAGTTTACATTATCATTAATATTGTCATGTCAGGGTCGGGGGCTTGTCTTAACATTTTATTGATTTTTATTATTTTAGAAGGCTTTGTTGGATTATTGTGCACTTAGGTGATAATGTTTCTTGGTTTCCTTTGCCGATTGTCAGCTATTCACTTATCATGAATGCTTTATGTTTATCTCATATTATCTTTTTTATATGTTCAAAATTTATCTGATAATTGAGTATTATGTTTTGTTGGTTAGGTGCTAGGGGTGGTCTCTAGTCCTCATTGGACTTGAGATACCCGTCATGGCTAGGCCCATGTTTGGTTTGTTACAAAGGTGATATCAAATCCTAGGTTTGGTTTCATTGGGTATCCACAAAGCCGTGTCAAGTAAAATATCTTTTATGGGTGTGTAACACAACACACTTATAATGGAGGGGATACATGGAATTTAGGAATGTTTGCCTTTCTTGTTGCTCTATTTTAGGCCATAGAGTCTAAGATCATGAAAGACTCTTCTAATCCTCATATGTTTTATTTTCAGATGATGCCTCCTACAAGATCTGATATCCGTGTAAACTCTTCTATCACTTATGAGGATAATATGGATGGAGTACATCCTACTGAACGAGTTTAGTCCTGGTCTAGGATATCTACTTCTGATTATCATAGTGGTGTTCCATCAGTTCCCCCTAGCCCTCTTTGGTCACTCAAGCTTATATGTCTAATGCTGAGTTTTGTCAGTCAATCCATTCGCTTAACTCATTGGTGGCCTCTTAAATAGAGTGTGTTTCTTCTGTTGTTCCATCATCTGAGGTAACTAGAGTTGTCCAATTTATGATGTTCTATCCTTCAACTTTCACTGGTTCTAGGGTTAAGAAAGATCCTTAAAATTTCATTGATGAAAGAAAAATTTCCCGTGTGATACATTCTACTAATATTAAGGGTGTGGAGTTTTCCACTTACCAATTGAAGGATGCAGCGTATTAGTGGTATAAGGAATAATACCAGTCTAGGGGTGATGATACTGAGTATGCTTTGTGGGATGACTTCTCATGTACTTTTAATGATTATTTCTTTCCTTAAGAGTAGAAAGAGGGGAAGGCTGAGGAATTCATAAAGTTAATGAAATTAAGGATGACAGTAAAGGAGTATACCTTAAAGTTTCACCAGTTGTCTCATTATTCTCCAGAGTTGGTATCCTCTATGAGATCTCAACTATGGAAATTTGCACTAGGATTTTCTTGTGAATTGGTATTAGAATGCAAATCCGCTCTATTGAACAAGTACATGGACATCTCTAGGTTGGTGGTGTATATGCAACTGGTTGAATAGGAAAATAAGAAGTAGGTTAAGATGAGTAAAAGGCAAAGTAAAATGTTTTGGTATTCGAATCAGGATGAAGGTTAGCAATAGAGAGGTAGAGATGGTGGAAATTGTCTAAGAAGAAGTTGGGCAATTATATTTCCTTCTCTACGGCTAGTGCTTCTTATCCAAAGTGGCTAGATAATTATCATTTCCAAATAGTATGGCTCCAAGGGTACAACATGCCCAGCCTCAGGCTAATGGGACTGAGTCAGCTCCAGCATATCCCCCCTTATAGATTTTGTGGTAAGGTGAAACATGGCATTTGTGAAAAGAGGAGGAATAAGTGGTTAAATATAGGAAGATTGGTTATATGTAGAGGGATTATATTTCTAGGTTTTCTTATTGAGAAAATAATATTCCTGTCCCTACTTCATCGACTCTTGCACCAAAGGGTGATGTTTTTGCTTCTGACTCCAAAATTGGATGGAACCGTATGTACGCTCTTACCACTTGAAATGATTCTAAGGCGTCCCCTGATATTGTCACAGGTACACTCAAACTTTTCTCTCATGATGTATATTATCTATTTGATCCTGAGTCTACCCACTCTTATGTGACCCCTTTTATGGCTATCCATTTTGGTTTTGACCCTAAGTGTATTCTGGATCCCTTCTTTGTGTCCACCCTGGTGGGTGACTCCCTTTTGTCTAGAAGGGTATTTAGGGGTTGTGATGTTGGTTTGTGGTAGGGAGACCTTAGTGGATCTGATAAAGCTGGACATATTAGACTTTGCTGTGATTTTGGGGATGGATTGATTGCATTCATTCAATGAATCTCCTGATTATAGGACCCAAAATGTCAACTTTAAATTACTTAATTATCTAGTGATCAAATTGAAATATATTTTCCTAGTGCCTAAGGAACGGTTTATTTCATATCTTAGAGCCCAAAAATTAATTTCCAAGGGGTGCCTCTATCACTTAGTGCATGATAAGGATTTTAGATCCAAAGAAACTTCTTTCCAAAGTGTCCTTATGGTTTGTGAATTTCTTGAGTTCCTTTATGATCTTCCTGGTGTTCCTCCCTATAGGGAAATTGATTTTGGAATTTATCTTTTTCCTGACTCTCATCCTATTTTTGTCCCTCCTTACAGAATGGCTCTAACTAAGATGAAAAACTCAAAGAGCAGTTGAAATATCTTCTAGTCAAGGGTTTTATCTTCCCTTGTGTTTCTTCTTTGATTGCTCCAATTCTATTCGTGCATAATAAGGATGGGTCCCTTTGAATGTGCATAGATTACTACCAGATAAATAAGATGACCATGAAGAATAAGTATTTCCTAGTGAGGATTGATGATCTATTTAATCTTCTTCAAGGTGCTAAGTACTTTTCTAAGATTGAACTTTAGTCTGGATACCATCAGTTGATGATTAAGGATATAGATATCCCTACGACTACCTTCCGAACCTGGTATGGTCATTTTGAGTTATTCGTTATGTCTTTTGGTTTGACTAATGCCTCGGCAACATTTATGGATCTTATAAATCGGGTTTTTTTTATCATTTCTTGGATTTGTTCGTGATTGTGTTTTTTGATGATATTTTGGTGTATTCTTAGTACGCCGTAGATCATGTCGATCACCTCTGTTTAGTGTTGCTGACTCTTAAGGAGAAATAACTGTATGCTAAATTCGCTAAGTATGAGTTTTGGTTTAATGTTTTGACCTATATGGGTAATATTCTTTTTAGTAAAGGGATCATGGTAGATCCACAAAAAAAGCTGCAGTTATTAAGAAGTGACATAGACCCATGACTCCAACTGATATTCAGAGCTTCTTGGGTTTAGCCGGTTATTATAGGAGTTTTTTTGAGATCTTCTCTTCTATTATTGTCCTATTAAACTAAGTTGACTTAGAAAAAGGCAAAGTTCATATGGTCGGAAGCTTATGAGGGTAGTTTTGACAAATTAAAGGATAACTTGACTTCTACTCATGTTTTGACCCTACCCAATGGTATGGATAGTTTTGTTGTCTATTATGATACATCCCAGATAGGATTGGGTTGTGTTTTGATGTAATATGGTAAAGTGGTTGCATAGGCTTCTATACAGTTGAAAGTTCATGAAAATAATTATCCGACTCATGATTTTTATTGTTTGATATGGTATTTGCATTGAAAATCTGGTGACATTATTTGTATAGGGTCCAAGTTGATATTTATTCTGATTATAAGAGCCATCAATACATGTTCACTCATAAATAGCTAAATTTTAGGCAAAGAAGGTATCTTGAGTTGCTAAAGGACTATGACACGAGTCTTTACTATCACCCAGGTAAAGTTAACATGGTTGTTGATGCTCTTAGCAGATCATCCATGGGGAGCTTATCTCATATGGATGAGGAGAAATAAGAATTGGTGAAAGATATTCACCATTTGGTTAATTCGGGAGTCCTTCTCTTGGATCCTAAGAATGGTGGTGTGATTGTTTTAGAGGTTATGTAGTCATATCTTGGTGATGAGGTAAAAGAGAAGCAAGTGTTTGAGCCTATCTGGATGCAGATCAAGGATGATGTAGGTTGGCGGAAAGTGATGGCTTTTGAGATTGGTAGTGATGGTATCTAGAGGTACCAAGGTTGCGTATGTGTTCCCGATATTGATGGGTTACGAGGAAGAATTTTACCCAAAGCTTATGAGTTGCGTTATACTATTAATCCTGGTTCGACGAAGATGTATCATGACTTAAGAGAAATTTATTGGTGGAATAATTTAACGAAGGATGTGGCTAATATTATGGCTAAGTTCTTGGTGTGTCAACAATTGAAGGTGGAGCACTTGAGGCTCGGTGCATTGTTTCAAGAAACTGAGATGCCTATGTGGAAATGGGAAATAATTAATATGGATTTTGTTATAAAGATTTTGCAGTCTCACCAACAATTTCATTTGATTTGGGTCATTGTGGATAGGATTACTAAGTCTGCTCACTTCTTTCAGTAAGGAATAATTTCTCTTCTGAGAATTATGCTATGTTTTTCATTGAGGATATCGTGAAGTTGCATGGTGATCAAGTTTCCATCATAATTGATCGAGGTACTCAGTTGTCTTCTCATTTTTGACATTTCTTTCATAGAGGTTTGGGGACTATGGTGCGCCTTAGTAGCGCTTTTCACCTACAGATGGATAGGTATGCAGAAAGAACCATCCTGACATTGGAGTATATCCTCAGATCTTTTATGATTAACTATGGTGGTAGTTGGGTTAACCACTTACTTCTCATAAAATTTCACTACAACAACAATTATCACTTTAGCATTAGCATGGCTCTATTTGAGGCCTTGTATTGTAGGAGGATTAGGCCTCCTATTGGGTGGTTTGAGGTTGGTGAAAATAGGTTATTTGTCCATGATTTGGTTTACCAAGCCATAAAAAAGCTGAAGATGAATCGAGATAGGCCTAAGATCGCCCAAAGTCTCCATAGGTCCTACTTGGATGTAAGGTGAAGGGAGTTGGATTTTAATATTTGTAATTGGGTGTTATTAAAGGTGTCTACCATGAAGGTCTTGATGCGGTTTTGGAAGAAGAGTAAGATTAGTCCCCATTACATTTTTCCATAATTGGTTTTGAAGATAGTTTGCAATGTTGCATATGATTGGAATTGCTTTCTAGATTTAGTTCCATCCATCTGGTCTTCCATGGCTCGATGATGAGTAAGTGTGTTGGTGATCCTTGGTTGTTTGTTTTCTTGGATGGTGTGGGTATTTTGAATTCCTTATCTTATAAGGAAGTTCTGATTAGGCTTGTATTTCAACTTTTGTTCCTTTTTCTCACATTTCTTCTATTTCACATTCTCCTCATCTCATTTTTATCAAGTTTCCTTTTTTATCTTCCCATTTTGACATTTATATACACAAATAAGCATTAAGTAAGAAATTAAAAATAAATCAATAAAAAAGCTTAATATTTAGGCTTAAAAGGTGCTAGTAAGCGGTCAAAGTGATGATTTATAAAATTACAAAACAATTCTTATCCAAGCTCCTCAAATCACCCATAAGCCTTAATCTTGATATTTCCCAATAATTATGATTTAACTCTCTTGGAAAGGTGTGAAGAATATGAAAAAGGGGCCAAAAGGGAAATATATACCCTTCTTAGGTGTTCAGGTATCGCAATCGCAACTCGACCCTCATGATCACCACATATGGTGGCTGCCAATGTGATTTAATATCGCAATATGGCACCGCAATCATAACACTTGGTTCCAACCAAGTGTATCATGATCGCGACTCCTGACATCTCTTTTGGTTATTGCACCAGATATAAATGAGACTTTGAATTTTTCTAGTCCTCACCAAGACTTCAGGATTCATCCATAATATTGTACATGAAATTGGAATATTCTACCCTATCAAATTTGATGATTTAGACTCTATGGTACAGTCAAATTTCAATCTGAGTTAATTTCGATAAAAAGTGGCCCACACCAATATTCATTTCAACAAAAAATTGATATCTATTTAGTCCTTCTCTCAGATAGAGTAGGTCCCTTTCTAACTCCTCATTTTTCTGGAGTCTAGTCATGAGTTTCTTTTTGAAATCCTTTAATATTTTTCAAGATCAATCTGAAACTTTGATGCTTCTTTCGTCCTATTACTATTAGAATTATCTACTTTCTCCAGTTGACTCACAAAACTCAGATTTTCAGATGTCAACTTAGCAACTTGTTCCTCATTTAAGATATCTGGAGAGTCAAAGATATTAATTCAAGCTCCCGATCCTCTACATTTTTTTAGAGCATTTTCCTTCTCTTTATCACCAGCATCATCTATTTTCTCCAGTTGACTTACTAGACTCAAATTTTTAGATTTCAACTTAGTAATATGTTCCTCAGTTTTGTATATCTGGAGAGTTAAAGAAATTAGTTCACACACCTGATTCTCTACCTTCTCTTCTAGAGTATTTTTCTTAATAGTCAGTTCATACATAGATTCAACTAATACATTAGCAAGTTTTTTTATCTTTCTAGCAGAGTAGTTTTCCAAGTTTTCTGTAACTTTAGTAAGAGTTACCTCATTTTATTTTTCATCTTTTATGTTTTCTATGAGAACAAATAAGGAATCAAAAGTTACTATCTCATCCCCCACTGCTATCAAGGAAAAATCTTCATGCTTTCCATATTCCTCAGATTCATTGGAACAATCCCCATAGATAACTAAGGCCTGCTTAACTATAAAGTCAGCAACAACCTTTCTTCTTGACTTTACAGGGACTTGGTCCCTGCTCTTACCTTTGTCACCTCAATTCATGAAATATTCCTGATAATCCATTTTGTGCATTGGATAGTTCTTAATGAAATTCTCAAGACATCTTAATTTATGACAGACTTCAATGTTTCCACCCTTCTTGTTGTTACTTCCTTTTCTTTGAAACTGACCATTTTTGTTCATTGCTCTAATAATTCTTTTTGCCAAATAATCATCATCTTTGTCTTCTTCGTTTGAGTAATACTTTGTATCCTTCAAAGCCAATGTTTTTTCTCATTTTGCTTAATTCTTAACATGTTCTTGTAGCTTCTTGAGCTTATGGGTATTCAAATTACAAATAAGTTCACCCATTATGAAAGTCTTCAGGTTTCTTGCCTTAGTGATATCATCCACTTTTCTTTCCAATTATTTAGGAAGAACCCCCATAATTTTTCTCACCTATTTGTATAAAGGAATTACTTCTTCTAATCAGTGCAACTCATTGGTGATTGAAGTGAATCTTGTATGCTTCTCTTGGATAGTTTCTCTTTCTTTTAGGGTGAAGGTTTCATACTAATTAGTAATCATATCAATTTTTTTATCCTTCACATCAGTGGTTCCTTCATAAGTAGTCTTCAAACAATCCAAGGTTTCTTTAGCATCTTCAGATACAGAAATCCTACTGTATTCATCAGGTCCTACGCTACAAACTAGTATTTTTTTGGCCTTATAGTTCTTCTAAACTTTCCTTCTATCTTTATCATCATACTCTCTCCTGGTTTTAATAATCATTTTAGTTATGTTTCCTTCCTTGACCTCTTGTACTGCCACATAAGGAACATCAAGAATTACATCCATTAGCTCACTATCCTCAGCCTAAAGAAGTCATACATCATTGTTTTCTACCACCCATAAACAACCCATTAAATCTATGAGGTCTGGTGGTAGATTTCCCTTGTTGAAGATTAGGTGGAATAGCCATGCTAACTAAATCTCTCTAGGTGTTAACCTTTTAGAGTGTTCTGGCTCTGAAACCAATTAATAAAACATGGGGGACTGCACCTTACAGTGAGGGAACCGATCTATTAGAGTCATCCATTAAGCATTAAAGCATGAGAAATTTAAAAAACATTATAAAAGACCAAAGAACACAATGATTTAATGTGGAAACTTCCTTGATCAAGGGAGAAAAAACCATGGCTTTCCCTCATAAACACCAAATAATCCACTATAATCAAACTCTTGATTACAGACTCAATGAGCCTAACTCCAGGCTCCACGTGCTTGTAATAAATCTACAACAAGCCTATCATGGCAATTCTTCCAAGAACTCACCTTGATATTAATTAACTCTAACCATCATCATACTTAGGTAACTCTAACTAAGAACTAAGAAAACAAAGAAGACAATGCTCTTATAACATGATTAATTCAATTTTAGATCATAAATTGACTCAAGAGAACTCATTCCTTCTGTATGTAAAGAAATAAGAACTTGAGCAATATTGCATAGTTGAGTTTTTTCCCTTTTCACTCTCTTCAATTCTGATCTTACAAAAACTCACCAATTGAGAAACATTTTTTTCCTTTTATAGTGGAATAATTATTATGGTATAAATATGATTGGGCCAAGTGTCTTTGATAGGTACATATCTCACCTGTGTAGTTTCTTATACTAGAAGACTAAATTATGCAGACTTTATGATAAATGTATTTTTCTATGAAGACCTAGGGACCTCGTCCCTTGTTGTCAGCTACTCAACATTAACAAAAGATATAGCAAGGTTGGTCTAGAATAATACCAGTACTAAGAGAACATGAAACTATGGTTGCACATAGTTTTGGGACTTAAGTATGCTGAACCCTTCCATCTTGATGCAAAATTCTACTCCTATTTGAATATAATTTTTGTTGTATGAGATGACATATCTGGATTTCAATTTATGATGGCATACCTGATGTAAGCCTATCTATATTCATGGTTTCCATACATGACCTCCATACTACTAGTGAACTTTGTTTTTATAAAAAAATTAATCCATAACTATGGATGGCATTTCAAATAACATACTAATCAGGAAGCTTACTTTTGTGAAAAAGTGTTCAAGAGCATTGAAGACATATTTGAATGCCATGCATGTCATGTTTCTAATTGTAGGAGTCAAATCTCCTGATCAAGCTATGAGAATGCATATATACATATGCTTATATTTTAAGATGAATAAAATACATAAACTAGTTCAATTTGCTATAATTAAGAATGACTCCAATCATAGAACTAATTTTATGTTGTTACTATCTATAAAAATCATGAGAATCATGGTACACTGAGTAGATAAATATTACAAAAGTTTTGAGATTGATAAATATGAGCATTATCCAAAAGGATTTTAGATCATGAAAACTGAAAGAATTAGAGTTTGATTGATAATGCATGATATCCTGGTCATCTAGTGTTCATAACTTGCCATCTCTGAAAAATACAATTAATAATGACTATTTAATAATCTAAAGGAAAAAAGGGAAATTTCATAGCATAAGTAAAAAATACTGAATATCAATATATTAAGGATCCACAAAATGACAAATCTATGAAGATAATTAATTTCATTGGTAAACATGGCATGTCAACTAATATATACTGAAATCCACCAAGTAATGTATAATTTATTTTTAAATAGGTTGAAATCTATAAAACTGGCACAATTCTTCACATATTAAAAAATTGATTTAAATCCAAGAAAATTGTGATTTAATGACTTTGAATGGGAACTATCATAATAAAAAAATATAATTTAACCAAATTATCAAGAATTTGGAGTAATTGGGTGTTAACCATAGTAAGGTGTTTGGAGAAACAATAACAGAAATTTATAGTTTAAAACTATATTTTTGACATCAGGGTTAAATGAATCCCTTATTGAATATCCACACACCTAAACTAAATTAATCTTAGACTGAAGCTTTGGAAGTATAGCCTAGAGAAAAACCCTAGTCTTAGGTCTTCTTAAAGGTTAAATTTGTTGATTGTCTAACTTAGAATGCATCTGGGTAAAATAATGAGGGTTTTGGGGTGATTAAATAGAATTATCCCTATTTTAATAGGTAAAATGACATATTTTTAGGGTTAAACGAGAAGAAAAAACCAAAGAACCCTTTTAAAATAATTTGAAAAGTTGCTTCATTCTATTCCGATGAATCTGGTAATGTTTCATAGGTTTTGGGAATGAGTCGTGGCCTGATTCATCTTCTTTAATCTTTTTTAACTTCCCTTTTAAATTACTAAGCATCACCCTACGACTCATAGTTTCTCCAGACGACTTATAGTGTTTTCATCGTCGTCACTGACAACTTTAATAGTGCTTCATTAAAATGTCCATAACTATTTACTTCAATATCATATTAAAGAAAAGTTTGATGCATTTGAAAGTTAAATCAATTACCCTTAATTCGGTAGGTATGATCCTTAAAACTCCCCATAATCTAGGATTTATGCTCGTTTGAAGTTAACTATAGAAAGATTTTACCTAAGAAATCAATGGTAAGGTAGGTTTCAATATGGCTATATGCTAGGAGATACTTGTGACTTTAATTCATGTCTAAATAACTTCTCATACTACCAAATCACTAAGGTTGGTTCTTAATATTTTGAAGAATGGTTCCAATATTAGTTTTACTTTTTTGGTTTACACTATTTTATGGAAATCGTCGACTTATATTCATTTAAATTATATATAACTTAGTTATCACAATATTCCCTATGGGATGTTGGGCTCTATTTGACAACAACCGCTTACACTTCTTAAGGGATTTGTAATTTCAGCATTTCAAATTTTGGTACAGTTGTAGGGGAATACATTTGTCAATTATGTTATTGCATTTATTTATCTTTTAGTCCTATTTTCTAATTTTACTTTTGTTTGTTATTTTTGTAATTTGTAGGTTACTAGTTGTGCATACAAATAACTCGATGTTTTTTTGAACCATTATTACTCTACGACCTCGGATAACTAGAACTCCAAGAAGAAGTATAGATGTACAACAATAGGAAGCATCAAGGCTTACTTCAATTTCTTCTACACTCAAAAGAATTTGAATGCACTCGACCATGTGCTAGATGATGAAAATAATGATTTGGGTGATAATGAATTGGGTGATGCTATGGATTGATAATGTATTGGAGATGTTGGTATAGCCATCAAGAATAATTGATAAAAGATAAATGGCGACAACAACCTAATACGAAATTTGAAATTGATGATGATGACGATATTGATTTTGATAGGGTTTTCAATTATAAAGCTATTCTACTACCACTACTAGCTCCTAGGACAAAATTTAATATCATCATCACAATAATTCATTTGTTGAACCTCAAATGTTTGTTCAGAGGGTTACTTGATGATGATATAAATATGCATTTGGTTAACTTTATTGGAATATATAGGCCCTATGAAATTCAGTTGGGTTTATTTCTATTTTATCTATCTGGGGAGGAAACATTATGGTTAACTATGCTAGTTCTCCATTCTATAACAAATTGGAGGAATTAAAAGAGTTATCCTAGAAAGGTCTTTTGTCTTTCCAAGATATTACAGTTGATGGACAAAATTAGAAACTTTATGCAGCTAATGAATGTGACATTATATAAACCTAGCTTAGGATAAAGAAAAATTTAGCCTGATATTCTTATCATAAGTTTACCAATGAGCATCTGATGGTAACATTTTATAGGAATATGAATTTAAATAGAACACCTATGGTTAATAAAGTAGATGTAAATACTTTTATTAGACATAATTTCATATCTATAGTTATTTATTAGATATGTTGACCAAGTCTACTAGAGCTTGGAATACTAGGGTTTTTGAGGTAGCTATCAATCCATATTCTTGGGTATGTCAGTTGAAGATATCTAATGGAAGAAGGGTATGACCAGGATATGGATCACATGAATACTCGAAAGGATTTGCTAACAAAGCACTTATTGGCCGGTGTCATTAAGAAGGTAAAAGTTGTTGGTCCATAGGGTAGAGCAGTAGAATATAATTTTGTAGAAGAGGCAAACTACCCAAATAACTAGGGGTTTCTAATCCTATTGACTATAAAACAAAGATTGTACTAACTAAGCAATAACTACTATAACAACATTTTTATAAAGACACTAAGTATTGAAATTGGAAGAGTAAGAATGAAAAAAGTAGGTTGATGTACCAGTATGGAGTCATGATAGTTCTTATAATATTTAAGAATGCCATAAATAATGAAATGATAGGAAAGTTGTTGAGTGGGGTGGTATTAACTAAAGCAGGTATGAAGGAAATGAAGACATGCTTGTCTTCATTAAGTCAACTTGTTGATTCTCACTCTACATCTATCATATAACTAAATTATCATATAGATCAGTTGTCAGGAGCTTTCAATCATAGAAAGAATGGCACTCTACTGATTGACATAGTTCAAAATCTAAAGAATGATGGGAGTTGTTAAGCTATCACCACAAGAAATGGTAAAGTTCTACTAGAACCACGTTTGATGATCCAATCATAAGTAGTTAATGTATACCTGACTAAAAAATGGTGGATAATAATATTGGTGTTTATATGATACTATTATATGTTTAGGTTTGATTAATAATAAATTGTCATAAGGGACCTAGTCCATATTTCAAGAGACCTAATCTGTGATTCTCTATCTAATGTTGAAGTCAACATTCAACAATTGTAAAGTGGTTCTTATCTGAAGATGGTTGGTGGTAATGTAGTAGACATACAGCAGGCCTATCAAACCTCGATTAATAAAATGATACCCAGTTTTGCTCTCTCTAATATAAGCTAAAGTTACAAGTGAAAAACCTAGTTGATTCAAAACTCAAAAAGATTAATCTTTCAAGAAAAAGACATCCTCATACAAAGAACATTACCCATTTCAACAATGGTACTTGATTGAGTAGTTGCTTTAGTCTTTTATATTTTTGAGTCTTGAATATTTCATTCTTAAATTGTAAATCTACTCCTTCATTATAAAGGATGGTGGATATTTCACTTTTGTAAATAGTTTGGTTGAGTCACATTAACTAGATTTCGTTAGTCAAATCATCTATTGGTTTAGTCAAGGTTTTTTTTCACCCTTAATTTGAATTTCTCTTAGGTACAGTTAACTAGGAGATTTAACTAAAGTTTTTTGATTTAATGTATGTAGTAGAGTTGCTACACAAGTTTCGAATGAGTTATCTAAGAGTATTGCTAGAGTTAGTTGATGTGGTGGTATGGTAAAGTTACTGTATCAATATTGTGATAGAGTTATCACAAGAAGTTAGGATTAAGAATTTAATCCTTATGATTACTCAAGTTTGTAATCATGTTATTGATTGTAGTGAGTTGAGAGTTGAGAAAACCTGTGAGAAAGGTTGTGGTTTTACCTTCCTTGAGAAAGAAGGTTTTAATGTAAAAATTATATGTTGTTTACCTTACTGTATCTAAATTCATTATTTTCTAATTTTTTGTATGTTTTTTGTTAAGGGACCTGGTCTTGTATAATACTCTGCTTTGGAATGTGATAAAGGACCTAGTCTTTTAGCTCGTGGTGGATGAATATAAGTCGATGATTTATATCAGAAAAGGTACTCTCTATTGCTAATATCTAGAGAGGATCCTAATTTATGGCTACTCCACCCAAATTAGAAGAAGGTAAGTTGACCACTAAACCACCTTATTTTTATGGACAATTTAATTGATGGTAGAACATTAACATACATGCTTTCATTGTTGTGGAAGATAGCGAGTTGTGGGACATTACATGCAATGTACCATATGTTCCGATGAAATAATTAAAGAAAATATGTGTTACAAAAATAGTCCCCGGTACGCAAAGGGAGTATGAAGAAGATGATCGAAAGAAGATTGAAAAGAGCTACCAAGCGTAGAAATTTCTCTTGTGGGAGATAGAACCTAATGATATAAATAAATCTCTGTATGTGAATTGGCAAAGAAGATTTAAGAGTTCTTTAAGACGGCCAATGAGGGTACAGGTCAAGTTAAAAAGTCCAAGGTTGACGTGCTCACTACTCAATACGAAACCCTTACAATTAAGAAATGTCAAAACCATCCAGGAGATGTATACCAGGTTCACATCCATTACTAATGATCTACATTATCTTTGAGCGGTGATCAATCCAAGTAAGAAAGTATGAAAAATACTTAGCATTCTTCCTAACTCTTGGGAAATCAATATTGATGCTATCACCAAACCTTCTGACCTTAAGACTCTTACAATGGATGAGTTGATTAGGAACTTAAACACTCATGAATTTAAGAAGTAGAAAGATAAAAAAAATAACCCAAAAAGGCAAAGATTATGGGTTTTAATGCTTCTAAAGTAGAATCAAGCGAAAAATATAAATACATGTATTATATTACCAAAAGATTCCAAAAGGGCTAAGAATGAATGGTGGAGTTCTTAGAAAAGAAAATGTAAGTAAGTCCAAATAGAAATGACTATTACAACAAGTTTTGAAAACCCATCCATTTTATTGAAGATTATACAGTACATAAGGTAGAGTACAAGGGGTATGCCAAAGATGGAGGTGACAAAGGCAAAACAAGGGATCGTATCCTAGAAAAATCCACAAGAAAATTTATTATAGATTATACTGTGGAGCAATCTTGTACTGCTTGGAGAAACTCGTCAAGTAAATCTAATGATTCTAAGAACCCTAAAGATGTGTCTATGATGGTTGGGGAGGTTTATTATAATGTATTAAACTCATTTTTTTCTCTTATGGACATTAAACAAAAACGCAAGGACTATTCCTTGAAGAAATTAAAAAGTTTTGCCAATGTCTTGATTGATTCTCCGTGTGATCTTACAAAGGAGAAAGATCTTTTGAACATGAGTCAAGATGATTAGGAAAATGAAATTTTTTAAATAAATGGTCAAATCTATGAGTTGGAATAAAATCTTGATATACAGTTTTTCTGAAAATTCTAAGTTGAACGAGAAGTTAAAAAAGCCTTCTAAGTATGCTTCTTATGGAAAAAGTGAGCCAATTGGTCTTCAAATTGATATTGAAGAGAGAGTAAACAAATATTAAGTTGATCTTGCAGCCTCTCTTGAATGAAATGTTGAGTTAAAGAGGAGATTGGTCCATATTAAGGAAGAACTTAATAAATCCCTCAAATTGACTGCTTTATCTCAAGTACTACATTGTCTAACTATTCAAAGGTTCATCAATGGCCAAGTATTAGGATGCAAAAAAGATGAATCCCCAAAGTATGTATGTGTTATAGTGTCACATCCTATTGTGTACTCATTGTGGGAGAAATGGACACATAATGAATGAATGTCAAGCAACGTTAACATATAAGGAGAATCTTTCAAAGCTTTCCAGAAAAAGAGATGTTTAGGAAAGGGACTTGGTCATTCTTCAAAACTTAAGAAATCCAAGCTACCTGCATGGATAAAGAAGGACCCGATTGCGCACTTACCTCCTTTTTTGGAACTCAAGCTTAAATGGGTTGTCAAATCTAAAAACTAATCTTCATGTACAGGTAGGAGTGAGAGTAATTAATCCTAATTTGTTTATGGATAGTGAAATTTTAAAGCATATGACTGGAATTACGGAAGTAATCCTCTCACTAAAGGCACTTAAAGATGGTGATGTCTCTTTCATAAATGGAAAGAAGGTGCATATAATTCATGTTGGAAATTGGGAAATCTCTTAATCATGCAATCAGGAATGTGTAATATTAAATATTACAGAAAGAAGGTGCAAGAATATTTATATTATATATTTATATTCAATTCCTACTGATGGCCTAACATGTCTTATAGCTTAAAATAGCAATGCTAATTAATAACATAAAAGATTAGGTCAAGTCAGTTCCTATCTTCAATATAGGTTGATCTCAAAGGACTTGGTCCGTGGAGTTACCATGATAATGTTTGTAGACAAAAAATTATGCAATGCATGCACCAATGTAAAAAAAACTAGTTCACATTCAAGAGGAAGAAGCAAATCTGTTTCTCAAGGTCACGTGAACTTATTCACATGGACCTATATATAATCATAATGATTTAAAGAAAAGGTCAAAGAAAGTGTATTCTAATGATTCTTTGGGGTTTACTTAGACTATGTTCTAGAAGTCTAAGGATGAAACCTTTGAAGTTTTAGTAATATTTTCCAGGTATACTAAAATGATGTTCGACAATAAAATTAAAGAATTAGGTCCAAACTAGATATAAAAAAACCCTATGAGTTGTTGAACAAGAGAAAGCCCAAGATTATCTACTTGAGGACTCTTAGGTGTAAGTGTTTTGTGATGAATATTTCCAAGAATGATATTGGGAAAATTCATCCAAGTGTGATGGAGTCATTATGGGTTACTCATCAAGTAGCAAGGATTACAAAATCTACGACAAAAGTACTCTGTGTGTTTAAGAAAGTATTGAAGTTATCATTGACGAATTAAGAGAACTAAGCAACATAAAGTATGAAGATCATACTAAGATAGAGGAGCTTCTAAAAAAATCATAGATGCAATATTTATAAGGAAGTCAGTGTAGATAAAGTAAAGAATGATGATTAAAAGACATAACTGAATAAGTCAAAGCAGTTGGTCTTTAGAAGGATACTTCAGGGATGCAACTTGAAGCACAAATCATTACATCCATTTGACAACCTGATTCTTCTTTAAATTCATAGATACATACTAAAGAGAACATCAATTTGAGCAAGGTTAGGTATGATACCTGGTCTCTAGACATACTGATAGAACAATCATAAGGAACAAATGTGTGTACAAAAATAAGTATAACGATATTAGAAAATTCCCAATATGGTTTGATTCAAGATCATATTCCATGGAAGAATGTAAAACCCCAAAAATCTATCTCGAGACGTCACACAGTACTTAGGACCCCAAGTGATCCCAAGCAAACCCTTCTACTGGCATAACTCATAAGAAACTGAATAAAAAACATAAATTTGAATGAAATAAGTAGAAGATAACTCTTTTCTGAATTTGGTAAATACCAAACTAAATTAAAATAATCACAACTCTGATTTTACAAACAAAACTCGAATAAAATACCTTAACTCTACTGACTGTCTATGAAGCCTCTACTAGTATTGACTATATGTATCCAGGACATGACCTTAGCTATCCCAAATCAATACAACTGAATAAGGAAATATAAGATACTACTCAAATAATATGATTGACTATATCCCTTGAATCAAAAGCACTCATCACTTGCTAAATAGAAGTTGCGATCTATTAGAATATGGTATGCGTGCTACAACTGAACTGATACCTACATTTTGAGACAATGTAGAACATAAATATACATGTGGATCAATACTTTGAGGATGTACTGAGTATATGAGGGTGAAATGCATAAGTAAAACATCATCTCATCATTATAATTTGTAAAATAATACATGTTAAATGTAAATGACTCACATAATCTGGAATATCTGAAATACTGAAATATGAGGCAATAAGAAGCAAAACATCCTTTATGAATCTTGTGATCCACAACATCTAGTTCTAAGAGATGTATTTGTATTCTCCCTTTAAATTATAATGTCTAAGTGTACAAAGGACTCACTCTTAATCTGTAAGCTAAAAGCTAAAAAATGTAGCTAATATCTTTTTGTAAAGCGTAATCTGAGTAAAACTTGTGAGCCTTAACATTTAGTTTTATAAAAGCTTTTCTATTACTCTTTCTGTTCTAGAATCTGTATTCTATAAGCTTTAAAACTTTAGGGAAAACACTTTATGTGATGGGAGATACTTAAAAACTATTCTGAAAATCTTTACTATTAAGCTGTAGGGAATTCTTTCAAAACTTTAGGACATAGAAACTTTGGGACTTAGGGACTTTGGGAGTTTCTTCTAACCGGCATAAATCATGTGAGTTGACATAGAGTCCAATGTGTTTCCCACGTTGGGGAGAGATGTTCTACCCTTGCCAGCGAAATTGAACCTTAACTTAAGTGATCACTATGTTAGCACACTATGGGCAAATCATAAACCTATAGTGGTACGTAGTTATGGGGCATGAAACCTTGGAATCATACCCAACTCGGTACTAAATACTACTCTCATACTTATTGCTCAGAAATTTTAAGAAATTCACCTTAAAACAACACAAGGGTTTATAATGAAAACTAATTATGCTTTGCTTTGCTTTAAATCATAAACTCTATGAATCATGTGGATTCTTATCTTAGCTTGGATCAAAAGATCAATCTTTGCTTTTGAAATCACTAATCAAAACTTGTCAATAGGACTTGAGATCATAATCTCCTTATAAAATCATCAATGGTACTTAGGACTCAAAGTATAAAGCTTTAATGCATCAATAATTACATCAATAATAAGATTTAAACTTCAAGCTCAATAATCATCTTTAAAACTTTCAACAATCTCAGTCAAGATAATGGTATATAACTCATAATATGAATCTTATAATTTCAAATATGAATATATATAAATTTCGTGCAGTTAGAGCATTAAATGTCACAACAATTTCATAAACTAAAATAATGAGGATTTGGGTATCAACCCCAACTTCAATTTCATGGAAAATCATACAATATTCAGTAAATTTGAAATCAAAATTAAGATTTGGGCACAAGGATGAAAGGTTTATCCTTGTTCAAAACTTCACATACCTTGGATGATAAACTATATGAACAAGTTAGCTGTTGGGATTCTATTTGTGATTTTGAATGATGATTCATGGTGTTCTTGAATAGGATACTTTGAATCTTGAACTGATTTGGGAAAAGAATAGTGGAATCTTCGAGATTTCTTGAGTTGAATCATGAAGCTTAAGGTTTTAGTTGAGAGAAATTTTGATGAACATAAGCATAAAATGCTTGTAATAGGGTTAAATCTTGTGTTTGGACGGATTTGGGGGCTTGGGAATTGTCCAAAGTACCCTTTTTAACTTCTAAATGAAATTGAAAAAACAACCAAAAATCCTAATGTACTGGGACACCGCAACAAAACACTATCACGGTGTCTCACTGGAAAAGGATAAAAGGGAACTGGGCATTCGCCGTGATGCGCCACAATCGCGGTGCCCCTTGGATTGCCATATTGGATACTGGCACAATGCGCCAACATTGCGACGTCTCATTGGAAAGGGACAATTGGAAAAATAGGCTTCTCAATAATACGGAGATATCGCGGAGGGCCACTGGAATTCGACAATTGTGGTTTTTTCCTCTTCCACGATGCGCCAACTGCCCAGGTGGCATACTGTCAACTTAAAAATGCAATAACTCTTTCACCGAGTGTCGGATTTGGGAAAATTTGGTATCGATGGAAAGCTTATTTAATTTCAACTTAAAAATGCAATAACTCCTTCACCGTGTGTAGGATCTACGCCATCTGAATGACAGTGGTAGGTTAGGTACAAAAGAGTGTGGAAATTCCTGATTTCCACGACATCAAGTCACTGTCCTTGACTCCAACTCATGACATGTGAGTTGGAGTCGTGAGTTAAATTTAGCTACTTAGATATAAGATCTAAGTTTCTTGACATGAATCCACGACTTATGGTTCTAATCCACAACTCAACTCATGAGTGGTGAGTTCCTTCCGATCTAGATTTCCTACAGTGTCTAGGTTAGTTTTTATTTTATATCTACAAATAATTTCTTGATGTTATATTGTTTGGTAACACACTTTATATAATTATGCATTATCTTCAGTTCAGAGATACATTATTGATCTTGGAGTTATTGTTCTTGGTTTTTAGGGTTTATAATTGATTTGGGATTTTGGGTATTTCATCTTATTCGTTGTACGTTCATCTTTATGCTTTCATCTATGAAATTTTTTATTTTTCTCACAACCATGAGTGGTTAAACCCTGAAAATCAGATTTTGGGAACCATGATTAATTAGTAAAACAAATTAAGTACAAAGTCGTCCTTGATCGGAGTTCTTACATGTATTGTTATTTTCTTTTGTTTTTATTGCTTTGTTAATGGGTGCACATGTTATGAACTTACTTGTATTATATGATTTCTTGAGAGAGAGGTGGATATTGTTAAATAGAAATAACAATAGTAATTTGAAGATATCAAGCCTCAACTAATCAACTTTAGCTATAACTGGGATAGTTAATCTGAGATCACAAAATGAGAGATAGCATTCCAACATACTAAGACTGAGAGGATTTGAGAAAAATTCACTCAAACTAAGGTCTATATATTGTTAGGTTATACATAACTTGTTAGATTTTGTGTGCAAGTCATCGAGATAGTTTAACAAGCACGAATAGAGTCTATGGAGTTATGAAGTCATGGGGAACAGTATCTTAATGCTCGTCTCATATTTATCACATATTTAAATTTCCCAGATACTATTAGTATTTCTCTTATTGTTACAAAACACCTTTGTTTACTTACATAATTTCTAATTACATCAACAAGATATTGATAGATTTTTGGCCTATTCCTCATGGTTTCGGACACAACATAGTTGGTTTCTATATTTGATTCAATGACCATTTAATACTTTCTCAGAGGTGTAGTTTGGATGAAATCAATTTTTGGCACGTTGTCGGGGAATATGGTATTGAATTAATTAATAAATGTTATTGAAGTTATTTTTCTTGTTTGTTAATTCTTGTATTATCTACTATTGCTATGACACATGATGGTGTATGCCCAGTTCTCAAAGACAAGAAAATCCCCAGATTCCATTTGATCATGATCTTGAACAAACTTTACAATAGAATAATAAAATGGAGAGAAAATGATCTTATGATCAAGGATCCCTGATCGGAGAGGTTGACCTAGTAAAATTGAATAATGCACCTCAACATGGTGGTCAAAAAATTCTAAAGGAAGTCACTACTGATTTAATGATTGAAGAAAAAGATAGGGAAGTAGCTGCCCGACTAGCAGTTATGGAGTAACGAGCTAGACATGAGAGGGAAGAATATTGAGACATACTTCACAATGATAGAATTACAAGGAACAAACATCTACAACCTATTTAACAATTCTTACCAATGAATGACGATGTGGAAGAAGATTTGGGGTATGTTTATCTAGTTGAAATAGGTTTAATCATTCCTCTAGAGTAGCCCTAAGGTATACAATTTTATATTATGAGAATGATATTCTAAATATTGAATATGAAGATGTGTTTGTTGGTTTCCTACTCATTCTGTAATAATGCACCTTATGATCGTTGTGGGGATTTGCACTTCATATAATCTACCGAGGAAAGTTAGGAAGCTATATGACTTAGGTAGTTTCCATTCTCTCTAATAGGAGAACTAACTACATGATTAGCAGAGCTACCTCATTGATCCGTTACCACATAGAAAGAGTTGAGGAAATAATTATTTAACTAATTTTTTCATCCCTCTAAAATGCTACTTTGATAGATGAGATCTGTAATTTTAGGCAGTTACTTTTAAAGGAATTTTAGGAGACATGGTTGAGGTTAAAGAAAAAGCTGTATAATTTTTCAAATCATAGATTCACGATGAGAAACTTGCTTGATATATTCTATAGAGCCCTTAATGTTAACACAATGGTTGTGGTTCATACTATTATAGAAGGAGCCTTTATGAGTCTTTGTTTGTAGTGTGCTACAGAAATATTAGGTTGGATCACTAAAACTAATCAAGGGAGGCATAAATGGGAGATTGAAAGGTTACCTAATACTTATGATATTGTTTCTTAAAATGAGTAGGGAGCTTTAGATGAGTTATTGAATAAAGAGGTGGAATAATTGAAAACATAGATTGGCCTACTCATGAAGAAATTCATAATGATTAGAGTAGAAAAAGTAAATACTATAAGTTCATGAGTTAATGATTTAAAACATGAAGAGTCTTATTCTAAGAAAGAAGTGAAGTATTTAGATAGAAGTATGGGGTTTCTGAGTCAAGGTACAAGGGTGTAACCAATCCATCCCTAATATTACATCAAAATCCACCATGTCTAACTCTATTAGATCTACCAAAGTTTATTTACAACTAAAAAACACCACACAACCCCTATAGACTCTTCTAGCAACCACAGTATCTCCTATAAGGGTGGAAACAACAAAGGTATCCCAAATACACTCAGCATCAAAACCAAAATGCACATCCATAAATGTGGTCACATAAGAGAGAGTTGACCCCAGATTAGGAAAAACTATACATCATGGAAAAAAAGTTTCAACATGCCATTAATGACATCAGGGGATCCCTCGGACTTCATATGGGTAGTGGGGGCATAGAGATGGTTCCTACCAGTATCAGAGCCTGAAGAAGACATAGAACTCTTTGGTACAGGAGCTGATGTTGCAGCAACAAGAATATTTTTTAGCCCACAAGTAACCCTAGAAGGAGTCTCTCTACATATAACCAATCTAACCATATTTAGAGCACTTATTCCTCTTTTCTTCAGAGAACCTATGATGCATGTTACCATAAAATCTACATGGTGGATATAATAGAGCTAACTTATAACACCCCACATTTTTTATCTAGAAATCTGAATCGTCGTTCCTACGTGTATAAGCTCTAATTCCATCTTTTATTTTTAAATTCATGTCTCATGATCGTTATCCTAGTATATGAAGTGATTATGAGGTGAAAAATGTTCATAGAAATTGCTTAAAGCAAAGTTAAGATAAGAATTCTTCATTCATCCATAGTTTGATATTGATTCTACAAGGATCCACTTTGATTGTGTATAACTTTGGATACACGTAGAATTTTGCAACTTAAGATCCACCAAATTGTAGATAATTAAATTAGATTTCCAATGATACCAATTTCACCTAAATCCAATAACTGAGAGAAAAGTTACGCTATTTTTCACGTGAGGAGTAAGGGGTCGCGATAGCCCTGCAATGCAAAGGCTGCTTGACCCAAATAGGGGTCGCATCGCAAGGACTACTTGACCTAATATAAAACCCTAAATATAATACTCAGAATCCTACACGGTGCTATCAATCCCGAAGGACCACAAGCTAACACATGACTGATATCTATAACTGAGTACTGCATAATATATACTGTATAAATTCAGAATAAAGGGGATAAAAGGCAATAAGGTTGAAGTATATAATAAAACATAACACCTAGAAATATGGTATATCAATACCAAAATTGAAATAAACTATCTAAACATGCTAGTCTGAAAGCCTCTAAATTGTCAGAAAGTTGTAGAGTTGATGGGAAATGTCCCTAACTAACTCCATATACTAAAACTAAAATATTAATGGAATGAAATAATCATTCTTTCCTTGAATGATGAGGACTCACTGCAAATCTACTGATTATGGCTGAATCTGAAGCTAAGTTCGATCGACAACTTGAGTGTTCGAACTTATGGTACAAAATACCATAGCACAAAAGAAAAGTATGCGTTAGTACGTCTGAATGTACTGGTATGCAAAGTGAGGTAGGTTGAATTCATGGGGTTCATATGCATGAACAATACTAGCAGTCTGAATAACATGAACGTGAGAACACATGCATGAATATGTAACTATAAATGAGATCATGATAATATTTACTACTGAGTCTGAATACTGATAACATGAGTTTCGTATAACTGATATTCCATTAACTGAGTGAGTGTGTATGACAGTCTTGATTCTGATTAAACAAGTTGAGTTCTGTACCGAACTGAGTGACTGTACCTGATAGTCCTGAATCTTAAGAACTATCTAAGTTCTTTTACTAAGACTAAGACTGAGCCTGTGGGAAGTAGTAATCTAACTGACATGCCCCTTTTCTTTATAGAGTTGGGGTCCAATCTGTAACCCCAGTTGGAAGGATGTCAATACAACTCTACTGGTAAGGACAAGCTGTGAGTGACCCTCATATGGCAGTGTCCCTAAAGGAGAATGGTGGGACCCTCCACTGGCAGTATTAATCCACCTCATCAACCCTCAACTATCAGTGTTGATAGCCTAAACTATGCTGGCTACATAATTTTGGAATGAAAGGATTGCTTCTAAGGATCACACCCTCTATTTTCAATATGTTCCCTCATCCTTAGGTTCACTCGGTGATGAATCCTACTCCCAATTGAATAGGCACTAAACTAATTATACTGAGATGAACTAGACTGAGTTCTTGAGATTATAGAGTTTTCCTGATTCATGTAACTGATTGAGTTCTACTGAGTTCTTAAACTGACTGAGAATACTATTTATCATGGCGTGACTGAGATTATCTTAAAACTGATACTAGCTCTAGGCACACAACTAAATTGTTGGGTACAAGTACCCCAGGACTCGATAGCATGATACTGACAAGATATCTTGAAACTGATACTAGATCTAGGCACACAACTAAATTGTTGGGTACAAGTACCCCAGGACTCGATAGCATGATACTGACAAGATATGACACTTCTTGAACACATGACCATAGTCAACAATTCATAGCACAAACGTTGGGGATTTTCATGAAGTATTTGTATGTCATAAGCCTCCACATTAATAGGAATACATATAAAGATGTCATAATTTCATAAGTCTAATCTCATGAGCATTCCACCAAACCATTAGAATGTATAACAATCACATGGAGGTTATTGTGAACATAAGGGTAAAGCATGGATTCATCAATTTGGTCGCAATTGAGTTATAAAGCATAATTCTTATTATTTTAGGCATTTTAGCAAACTCCTTGCATGTATAACTTGAGTCTTAGGCATGAACATTAAAATACTACATAACAACAACATTTTTCACTTCAAATACAAGAATTCCAACCACATTCTAACATAATCTCATTATAGATATTAAAGATTTCAACTTGGTTATCATACAACATCATAAACATGGATATGATTCAATTCATAACATGGAATTCAAAATTTATATTTTTGAAAGGATTTCTTGAGCTTCATGGGTGAAAGAAACCCATGAATCAATACTTTACATACCTTGGATGGAAGTTTCTTGAAGATTAATAGTGGAATCTCCTTGATTAGAACCTTCAATTGAAAAACCTAGACTTGTTCTTGAGGAAATTTGAGAGAAACAACTATATTTTAGTGAAAACCTAGTTGCATCTCGTGTTACAGGCTTATATAGGGGGTGTGAAATTGACCCTTTTTCCCTTAAAGATGCAAACATTTAATGACTGAAAACTGGGCATCGACGCAATTGGCGACGCAGCACATCGTTGGCTCGTTGGCATGTACACAATACCCGATGCGTTGCACCATGATCGCGCCAAGCCTCAGTTGTTTTTTTAGTGGCAGTCCCTGCAACAATGTTAAGCAATGCTATAGGCGACAAGGCACGCTAAGATTGCATTGGTCCACTATTTTAATACACCAAACGTGGTCTAAACGAGTTCTGAAAAATCTAAAACCTATTCGAGAACACCTATCGACCTCTCTATTCATGAATCAACAAAAATATGGACCATTGAGGGATATTAAGGTCATGAAATGAGATTGAAAACATTCAAAGGACAAAAATAAACTAAGTTTGGGAACTTAGCTAGAATTTTCTAAGTCTGAGACCCCTTGACATGCCTAAAAGGATGAATTAATATTAGAAATTTTGCGGGGTTTAATAATATCTTCCCCTTGGGAACATTCATCCTCGAATGAGACTAACATAGATGGGAGAGATGTTAAACTGAAGTATATACTGACCAAGAAAAACTGAAACATGAGTACATGATTGACATTACGGATTTACTGAGCATGCATATCTGATGTATGATTTTATGTCTGAGATGATACATAGATGCATGACTGGGATTACTGATTCACTTATTTATGCATATCTGGTGCATGAATACATGACTAATATGATGAATGAACATATGAGTGAATATGCAATGGTAGTTGATACCAAGTTTATAATGGAAATCTAAGCATGAAACTAAATACCAAGTTGTAACTGAAATTGGAACGTGAAAATGAATAAGCTTTAAGAAAAACTATTACCTTGGGATGAGTCTGAGTTTGTGGAGAAAAGGTAAGGGTACTTGTCCGCATGTATGCTTCTGCTTCCAAAGTAGCTCCCTCAATGGACTGTTTCCACCAAAGAACTTTGACTAAATAAACTTTTTTGTTTCTCAGTCTATGAGTCTGGTAGTCAAGGATTTTGACTGGAATCTCTTCACAAGGAGATTGTTCTAAATGTCTATGCCCTCTATAGGGACTACAACTTCTGGGTCACCTATTCACTTCTTAAGCAAGGGGAGATGAAACACTGGATGGACTGAGGCTAGATCTGAAGGCTATTCGAGCTCATAAGCTACCTTGCCGAAGCGACTGAGAATTTTGAAGGGAACGACATATCAGGGACTGAGTATTCCATTCTTTTCGAACCGCTTCACTCCTTTCATGAGAGAGATTTTCAAATAAACATGATCACCAATCTCAAACTTGAGATTTTTTCTACGCACATTTGCGTACGATTTCTATAGGCTTTGACCTGTCTTGAGCCTTTCTCTGATCAACTGGAATTTCTCTAAGGTATCGAATACCAAGTAAGGCCCTACTGCTGTGGACTCACCCACATCAAACCAAATGATTAGAGATCTGCATCTCTTACCATAGAGAGATTCAAATGGAGCCATCTTAATACTGGAATGATAGTTATTATTGTATGAAAACTAAATCAAAGGAAAGTGGTCATACCAACTACCCTTACAATCAATCGCACACACTCGCAACATATCTTCTAAAGTCTGGATAGTCCTTTCTGCTTGACCATCTGTCTGGGGATAGAATGCTATACTGAGGCAAACTCGGGTACCAAGAACCTTTTGGAATGCTTTCCAAAAATGAGATGTGAACTGGGCACCACTATCTGAAAAAATAAACAATGGGACACCGTGTAATCTGACCAACTCCCTGATTTAGAGTTTGTCATAATCCTCAGTTGAGTAAGAGGTATGGACTGGAAGAAAAAAAGCTTATTTGATATTCCTATCTACAATGACCCAAACCGAATCATGCTGATGATGAGTACGAGGCAAACTCATCACAAAGTCCATGTTCACTTCTTCCCACATCTAAGTAGGATTATTGAACTCTTGCATAGACCCACTAACCTTATGATGCTCTACCTTAACCTACTGACATGTAGAGAAATTGGCCACAAACTCTGCAATGCCTCTCTTTATCCTACCCCACTAATAGATCTCCCATAAGTTGTGGTACATCTTAGTGGCCCCTGGATGAATAGATTAGCGCATATAATGCACTTCTTCAAGAATTTTCTTCCTCAAGTCATCTACACCTGGCGCACACAAACGAACCTGACAATGCAAAACCCCATCTCCCTATTTTGAGAAAACCTCTACTTTCTGATCTCTGAATGACTCTTTCAACTTGACTAGAATGGGATCTCTATCATGCTTTTCATTTACTTCAGAAACTAGAGATTATTCTGAACTATTCTAAACCTATAATTATTTTAGGAGTATGCATGAATGGGAACATGAGAACATGATTGATACTGGAGCGTGATATATGAACTAAATATCGTGAACTGAACTATGCCCATGAATGCATGTCCTATGAGTGAGATTAGAATTTGAGGGTCAACTTATAAATACCCCTACTCCAAATTAGGTTCATTGCATAAGGAAGAAAATAGAAGGTCTAGGTTATGGAATTTTAGGGATTATAGTGTATCTCCCCCTTGGGACACTATGTCCCTCTAAGAATGCTTACTTTACTAAGATACTAGGGAAAACTGAGGAGATGCACAGGGTGCCTACGAACTAACTCGTGACTGAATATCTGGGATCTTAAACTAAGGCATAATACATGAATTGAGCTGGACACGCCTCTACCTGGTTGGTACATCTCAAAATGATTACATTCATGAGACTTTGGTTAAGGGGTCTGGATGAAAAGATGGGAAATCACAATATACAAATTTGTCTGTCTGACTGCCAAAATGAATTACTAGTTTTATGAATGAACTTATACTAAAACTTATACCCAACTATACTCTCCACCTTAGTGAGACACTTCACCTGAGACTACTGAAGATACCCACATATGTTCTGAGCATGAATGCATAAACATACTAACTTATTCGATTAACTGCATAATTGATAGCTAAATACTAGGCATGTAAAACTGAACTGTGATTAGTCTAAATGGTTGGACTGAAATTGCGGATCATTATACATATGAGGTAAGGACTTACTGGGAAATGTGAGATAACTGAGCATGAATTCATGAAAACTGAATTATCCGAGAATGCAAGACCAAGTGCATAATCATAATTTTGAAGCATTTTATAAACTAAGGTACTAAGATATTGATAACTAAGTAACTGCTAACTGTATGCTATGGTCGAGCAAATCTAAAATTAAACTAAGCTACTGATCTGATTACTGAACTAAAGCTGAGACTGACACTATAGCTAATACTGGATGGAAGACTGTAGCTAAGACTGTAATTGGGACTAGACGATGGTTTCAGATAGCTTAGGGTTAGACTAGTACTAAAGTGCTGAATTTGGATGGCTAAGTAACTGATAGTTGAAAGCTATGGTTCGGTAGGACTATCTGTGTCCTTAACTGAATATTGATTACTGAACTAATGCTATAACTGAGGCGTGAGGAATAGTGAATCAACACCATGAATTTATCGAGGGATCTAAACTGAGGGTATACATGATATAATCTGAGTTTCGCTGATCAATAGGAGTGGAGAATGTGTCATGAGGGCTGAGCATACTGTAAATCTTGAATCAAGTGCATGAGTCATAAGCTTCATCACTTGAGTTTGGGGTTTTCTGCTTTTATGGAGCATGAGTCATAAGCTGCATGACCTGAGTGTGGGGTTTTCTACATTAATGGAACATGATTCGTAAAACTAAGTGAACTAGGATTCCTCATACTAGGAACTAGAAACGTACACGATTCTATCGAAAGTGTGTGAATGTGAGTTGTGTTCATGGAATTGAGACGTGAAACATGCGTAAGTATCGTGTTGACTGTAGTGCAAAACTTTGCACTGAGATAGGAACCGGTTGGGAATTACCTTCCCTTATTGATTTCCTATACATACTGGCATTGCAACTAGAATCTGAAGGCCTAAAATTTCTGAGATATCATAACCAAACAGTTCCTGTATACCTGCAGGGCTATGATAGACTAACCCATTAAGGTGGAGACTGAGGAGGGTCCTATTAATATTTTATATGACCTTAAGATTGACTGTTATGCATAGAGTTACAAAAGAAAAGAAGCTCATGGATCTGAAGATGCATAAACATATAAATGAGAGATCTGTAACATACCATTGACTACATCAGGAGAACTTTCCTGATCTTATTGGGACTGAAGTGCATAGAGTCTGCTTGGGCATTGCCCACTAGCGGTACTGGAAGTGGCACCCTACTGATTCAAGCGATCGGACTAAGTTGAAGGACAACTGTGCTGACTTTGTGGAACGAGCTTAGGATAGTCTCAGAGTTTTTTTCCTAACTCACCACATCCAAAACATATATCACTACCATCTCTACAAACACTCTTATTATTCTTACTACACTCTTCACAAAGTGGATAGGTAAGACCCTCGCTCGCACTACCCTGTGTTATGGAGCCTAGCGCCCCCTTATGACTGTCAATCTTGAACTTAGGTACTGGTATACTGTCTAGAGATGGAGTTGGAACTGAGTATTTTGGGCGGAACTTAAAATGATTACCACCTTCTGACTTAGACTAAGCGAAGTGGAAATTACGTGTTCTCACTCTCTTATTTTCTCTTATCCTATGCTTTCCCACCTTAATTTTCTGGGTATAAATCATATGCCTAGGTGGAATAACAGCCTGCTGATTACTCTGAGCTACTACTGAGTAATATAAAGTAAGGGACTCAGTTCTGAATTCGCCATGAATGACATGCTCATCCAGGGAATCTGCCTGAATGAGCGGAGGTGCTGACTGATTCCCGTTTTTTCTTTTGTTAGTCCTTTTGGGAAGCATGTTCTATAAATGAAAGAAAGAGGTAGATTAGATTGAGAGTTTAAATTTGAGCCTATGCTCACTGGCACGATATGAATACTAAAAGTAGGGAAACTATTCCTAAAACATCTTATAGCCTCCAGTAAAAAAATATGGCGTGAAACACACCAATTCATAAGACTCTACTAGATGTGGCTTTTCAAACTACCTAGGGTACTGTTGAACCTAAGGCTCTGATACCAAGTTTGTAATGCCCTAAATCTATACCCAGAATGCTACACGGTGCTAGCAATCCCGAAGGACCACAAGCTAACCCATGACTGATATCTGTAACTGAGCACTACATAATATACTATATAAATATGGAATAAAAGGGATGAAAGGCCATAAGGTTCAAGTATCTGATAAAACATAACATCTGGAAATACAGTATATTAATACCAAAACTTAAATAAACTGTCTGAATATGCTAGTCTGAAAGCCTCTAAACTGTCTGAAAGCTATGGAGTTGATGGTTCATGTCCCGAACTAACTCCTTCTATTAAAACTGAAATAATCAAGTAATGAAATAATCATGATATCCTCTAATGATGAGGAGTCACTACAAATCTACTGTTGATGGCTAAATCTGAAGCTAAGTGCGATCGGGAAATTGAGAGTCCGAACCTATGGTATAAAACACTATTGCATAGAAGAAAAGTATGCGTCAGTATGTTTGATTGTACTAGTATGAAAAGTGAGGTAAGCTGAATGCATGGGGTTCATATATATATTAACAATACTAATTGACTGAATAACATGAATGTGAGAATACATGCAAGAATACGTAATAGTAAATGAGATCGTGATAATACTGACTACTGATTCTGAATACTGATATCATGAGTTTTGCATACCTGATATACCGTTAACTGAGGATTGTGTCTGATAGTCCTGATTCCGATGAAACTAGCTGAGTTCCTTACTAAACTGAGTGATTGTATCTGATAGTCCTGAATCTTAATAAGTATTTGAGTTCTTTTATTGATACTAAGACTAAGCCTGTGGAATGAAGTTATCTAACAGATATGCCTCTTTTCTGTATATAGTGGGGGTCCTATCTGTAACCCCATTTGGAAGGGTGTTAATACCGCGCCACTGGTAAGGACAAGTTGTGAGTGACAATTATCTTACAATGTCCCCAAACGATAATGTTGGGACCCTAAATTGGAAGTGTTAATCCACCTCATCAACCCTCAACTGTCAGTGTTGATGTCTCAACCTATTCTGGCTACATTGTTCTAGAACACAAGGATTGCTTCTAAGGGTCACTCCCTCTATTGTTAATGTGTGCCCTTATCCTTGGGTTCGCTTGGTGCTGAATCCTACTCCCAATTGAATAGACACTGAACTAATTATACTGAGATGAACTGGACTGAGTTCACTGAGTTCCGTGGACTGACAAAATATTACTGAATTCTGTTAACTGATTGAGTTAATGAGATTACTGAGTTTTCCTGAGTCATGTAGCTGACTGAATTCTACTGAGTTCTGAAATTGACTGAGAATACTATTGATCATGGCATGACTGAGATTATTCTAAAACTAACACTATCTCTAGGCACATAACTAAATTTTTGGGTACAAGTACACCTAGGACTCGATAGCATGATATACTGACAAGACATGACACTTTTTGAACACATGACCTTAGTCAACAATTCATAGCACAAACGTTGGGGATTTTCATGAAGTATTTGAATGTCATAAGCTTACACATGAATAGGAATACATATAAACATTTCATAATTTCATAACTGTAATCTCATGAGCATTCCACCGAACTATTACAATGCATAACAATCACTTGGAGGTCATTCTAAACATAAGGATGAATCATGGATTCATATATTTGGTTAAAAATGAGTCATAAAGCATAATTATTATTATTTTAGGCATTTTAGCAAAATCCTTGCATGCATAACTTGAGGCTTAGGCATGAACATTAAAAAAATACATCACAAAAATATTTTTCACTTCAAATACAAGAATTCGAACCACAAACTAACATAATCTTGCTTTAGATATTAAAGATTTTAACATGGTAAATATACAACAACAAAATCATGGATATGATTCAATTCATAACATGGAATTCAAAATTTATATTTTTGAAAGGGTTTCTTGAGCTTCATGGGTGAAAGGAACCCATGAATCAACACTTTACATATCTTAGATGGAAGTTTCTTGAAGATTAATTATGGAATCTCCTGGATTAGAACCTTTAATTAAAAAACCTAGACTTGTTCTTGAGGGAATGAGAGAAACAACTATATTTTGGTGAAAACCTAGTTGAATCTCGTGTTACAAGATTATATAGGGGTGGGAAATTAACCGTTTTTCCCTTAAATACCCGGACATTTAAAGATTGAAAACTGGGCATCGATTCAATTGGCGATGCGGTGCATCGATGGCATCGATATGATACCCAATGAATCGCGCCAAGCCACATTTGTTTTTTACTGGTAGACCATGGAACAATTTTAACCAACGTGATAGGCGATGCGGTGAGCCAAGATCGTGTTGGTCCACAATTTTGGGACACCAAACGTGGTCTAAACGAGTTTCAAAAAATTTGAAACTCATCCGAGAATACCTATCGACCGCTTTGATCATGAATTAACAAAAATATGGACTATTAAGGGACATTAAGGTCACAAAATGAGATTTCCAACTTTTGAAGGCCAAAAATAAACTAAGTCTGGGAACTTAGCTAGAATTTTCTAAGTCTGAGACCCCTTGACATGCCTAAAAGAATGAATTAAGCTTAGAAATTTTGCGGGGTCTTACACCAAAATAGGGTTCGTGGTGTGGGGTCTATTCTCCCACACTTTTAGCTTCTTAAGGGTCAAGGGTCACTTTGGTTTTTTCACCTTAACCCCAAACATCCAAAGAATGAATTATAACACCCAAAAGGGCATTATTTGCCCCTCTTCTTCAAATCAACTCACGTATAAACCTTTCCCTTTCCCCAAGAATTTTTTTTTAACTCTTCTCCTTTAAATAATCTAGAATTTAAGCCTTTCAATTTCAACAGTCTCAAGAAAGTATAGGTTAGGGTTTCATCCGTTAAAATAAGAAACTTAAGGTATGTGGTGTTTTCCTATACTACATGGGCATGGTGAATTTTTTTTAATGATGAATAAATGTTTAGAAATCATGAATTTACAAAGGAGTTTGGATTTACAATTACAATTATGCATTATGAAACCTTATTGATGAAAAAGTTTTGGTCTTGAGGCCTTCCCCTAAATCTTAATTTTACTCGTGTATATGTATATATATTTTTCAGTTGCAAATTATGAATTGAGAGAACGGATCATGAATTTTTCCCTCTCTTACTATGGTATTTATTGACTCTACATGTTGTGGGCTATGAAATTGCATTATTGAAGGATATGGTAAGAGTTTTAGATATTGTTTATGAACTTGATCTTGGCTATGAATTGAAGAGAGGGTTCTTTTTTATTTTAAAAGCACTTTTATGGATTGTATATATTAAAAATTATTATTGAAAGAAATACATGGTTTGCTACAAAGTAATTGACCCCCACATGTTTTTCAATTGAAAAAGAGAATCTTTGCATAAGTTTTCATGAATATCGATATACAAATTTTCTTGTACTATATGAAGGACTTGGTGGTCCAAACCTTATGTTTTGAATCAAAAGATTGTAAGATGATACTATATATCTTAGACATATAATTTGCAAGTCTTGGTATAACGATACAAAAATAGATTATGCCATAACATACTCAGAACAGAATATAAGTGAGATTTCATTCAGATTTCTTTTAGAATATGATTCCAAAATAGAATATACCATAACATTCCAAAGTATGTTATGTGGTTACTTGAAGAAGGCACGAGTTCTGATAACTCATTGCTCAAAATTGTGTTTTGCCGATATATGTTATTTCCCCCCCAAAAGAGATTATGGACTTCCCTAGTATGTTGTGGGTATCAAAATAAGAAACTCCAACCTTTGCAACAATCTTGGGTTGAGGCATTGGCCACCGAGTCAAGGGAGGACTCCATATAGCTCGTGATGTCGTAGACTTATAGGGTGTACCTCCTATCTAAGAGGTAAATCAAAGAAAGGAATTTCATCTACAAAACTGTTTTAAGAACATTTGAGATTGCCCATGTGTTTTAAATTATTTCATGCATAACGTTTTATGAAATGCTATCACTAATGTTATATATAAATGTACATTAATTTAGATTGCTCTGTGTACCAGTATATCTATATTAACCCCCTATATTTCAAGGTCTGACCCACAGTTCTAACGTTCCGCTAAGAGGTTGAATTCTGTCAGAGATTGCAGATGGTGAGCCACCCTTATTTTGGAAGGCCTAATCTATATGTCATTGCTATTTTATTTTGATTCATGGTCTGACTAGGGGCCTTGTCCTAGCCTTTAAACATGTTATTTTTAGTTAGTAGAGATTTCATAGACTAGTGTTAGATGTTTTTGATCTTTATGAACTCATTTAAGTATTGAGCAGTTGAAATAAAAGTTAACCATGATTCTGTATTGTTTTATATTTCTGTATTTTCCTTCATATAATATAATAGTGTGTATTATTTCCAGATAGAGGTGGGCTCTAGGGCCATCATGATTTGGGATGTCCGTCATGGCAGGACCTCGGTTTGGATCATGAAAAACTTGGTATCAAAGCACTATTCATGGTCCTAGGGTTTGTGCAAAATCGTGCCTAGTAGAGTCTTTCTTATGGGTGTGTTATGCACTATATTTATAATTAGGAGGCTATCGGGAATTTATGTGTTGTTTATTATTCTTTCATACTCTAGGTCATGCTATAGCTTCATCCATAAGAGAGTTATACAAATTCCTTCCTTATTCAAATTTCATGAGCCATGCCTCAATGTCGAGGCGATACAAGTCTAAGTCTTTAGCTCCCACAGCGATGTGGTATCTTTGATTGAGTTTTCTATAAAGTTATGAACATACACAAGGACTTGAGAGAAGTCCATGAGTGAATTAAAGTGTGTTTATATGAGGATATACCCCTATTTGCACTAGTTGTCTGGTTGATCCTGAGATATGGAATGTGTTCAGTCTCCTTTAATAGAAATTCTTGTTGCGGATGTCATGTGAAACAGTAATGATATGTAGCAGCATGTTGGAACTGTATTTCCACCTGAGTAGTAGTGTATGTTAATGTTTCATGACCTATTGGTAGTGAGATGGTCCAGAAGATGGTGACATAAAGTTAGAAGTTTAGCAGAAAGAGTGGGGGTGACATTTATGTAAGTAAAAAGTGTTAGTTGTATATCATGGATTGAGGAGTGGGTTACCATTGTATAGTGATAGACTAGTTTGGTAGCAATATTTGTAGATTGTATGGTAGTATATAAAGGAAGTGACTGGATATGATTTTTATTTATTCGAATTAGGGAGAGAGCCTAGAGTGGATAGTTATGGTGGTTATATAAATCAATTATAGGTTGTGAATGGAAAGGGGTAGATTAGTTAACAAGTTGTAGGTAGAGACTTATTAGTGTTTATTGAGTTTTGAAGATCATTGTGATGTTTGATTAGGTAAGTAAGTATGAGGTGAGAAATTAGAATATGTTGATAAGATTAAAATGGTTTATATCATAAGATTAAGATCGACTAATCCTATCATGTGACTTTACCCCATTGATGGTCTTTTATTTAGTAGTAGTAAACCAGTACTTCGGGTGAGAAGGTATGTAGTGGATTTTGAGTTGTAATAATGAGGTTATGTTGTGGTTATGATTGTAGGTAGTAGCTAAGTAATGTGAAGTACTTGGGTTGATTTCCCAATTTAATGGACTAGAAATCATGAAAATTTCACATGGAATAAATATTATTCAGTTTAGAATCTATCCATTAACATTCTAGGAACGAATTTAAGATACAAAAGTTCGGGGTATTACAAAGAATTTTTTCACTTTACATATCTACGAACATCATATCATTTTTTGGAGAAACCTCAAACATACTATGTGATGAATTTCCCAATGGTAAGGAAAGTAAGTTAAAGATGTGCATGATTGGTTAGTCGAACTTTTTCCTTCGGTTGTAGATCAAGCGGATTTCCTGTGTCATAATGGTCAGTGATGTGCCATAGTTTCATGGCACTTTTTATGCTTAAAACAAGGAAATTATACAATAACTTAGGTTATCCTATTGGATATGATATGCATTGTGTTAATTTTGCAAGCATACAGGGTTTAGAGTAAAGACTAAGAAAAAAAGATTAAGAGAAGCCGAAGTTGTAACCCATGAATCAACCCACAACTCGTGGGTAGGGCCTACGCCCTCTGAATGGCAGAGGTAAGTTAGCTTCAAAACAGTGTGGAAATTCTTGATTTCCACGACATCAAGTCACTAGCCGTGATTCTAACTCATGCCACGTGAGTTGGAGGCCCGAGTTAAATTTCTCTGCTTAGATATAAGCTCTGAGTTTCTTGACTTGAAGCCACGATTCATGGGTCTAATCCACGACGCAACTCTTGATTGGTGAGTTCCTTCCGATCTAGATTTCCTACAGTGTTTAGGTTAGGTTTTATTTTATATCTACAAATACTTTATTGAGGTTATATTGTTTGGTTCCACACTTTATATAATTTTACATTGTCTTGAGTTTAGAGATACATTATTGATCTTGCAGTTATTGTTCTTGGTTTTTAAGGTTTATAATTGATTTGGGTTTTTATATATTTCATCTTATTCTTTGTAAGTTCATCTTTATGCTTTCATCTATGAAATTTTTTCTTGTTCTTACAACTATGAGTGGCTAAATCCCATAACTCAGATTTTGGGAACCATAATTAACTAGAAAAAAAATTAATGGCAAAGTCGTCGTAGATTTGTGTTCTTGCATGGATTGTAAGTTTTTTTTTGTTTTTAGTACTTTCTTGATGGGTGCACATGTTATGAACTTTCCTGTATTATTTACTTGATCGAGAGAGAGGTGAAGATAGTTAAATGGAAATAACAATAGTAATTTAAAGATATTAATCCTCAACTAATAAACTGTAGCTATAACTGGGATAGTTAATGTGAGATCACAAAATGAGAGATAGAATTCCAACATATTGAGACTGAGAGGATACGAGTAAAATTCACTCAAACTTAGGTCTAAATATTGATATGTTATACATAACATGTTAGATTTTGTGTGCAAGTCATCGAGATAGTTTGACAAAGACGAATAGATTCTTTGGAGTTATGAAGTCATGGGGAACAGTATCTTAATGATCGTCTCATATTTATCACAACCTTAAATTTTCACAGATACTATTAGTATTTCTCTTATTATTACAAAATCCATTTTTTTACTTACATAATTTCAAATTAAATCAGCAATGTATTGATGTATTTTTGGCCATTCCTCGTGAGTTCGTCCACAACCTAGTTGGTTTCTATATTTGATTCAATGACCATTTAATACTTTCTCAAAGGTGTAATTTGGATGAAATCAATTTTTTGGCACTGTTGTTGGGGAATATTGTTTTGAATTGATTAATAAATGTTATTGAAGTTGTTGGTCTTGTTTGTGAATTCTTGTATTATCTACTATTTCTATGACACATGATGGTGTATTCCTAGTTCTCAAATACAAAAAAATCCCCAGATTCCATTTGATCATGATCTTGAACAAACTTTACAATAGAATCATAAAATGGAGAGAAAAGAATCTTATGATCAAGGAGACTTGCTCGGATAGGTTGACCCAGAAAATATGAATAATACACCTCAACAAGGTGGTCAAAACATTATAAAGGAAGTCATTACAAATTTAATGATTGAAGAAAAAGATAGGCAAGCAACTGCTCGATGATCAGTTACGGAGTAACGAGCTAGACAGGACAAGGAAGAATCTCGCGCCATCATCACAATGATAAAATTTCAAGGAACGGAAATCAACAACACATTTAACAGTACTTACTAATGTATGACGATCTGGAAGAGATTTGGGGTATGTTCATCTAGTTAAAATAGGTTTAATCATTCCTTTAGAATAGCCCCTAGGGACAAAATTTTATATTACGAGCATGATATTCTAGTTGTTGAACATAAAGGGTTTTTTGCTGGTTTCCTACTCATTATGTAAACATGCACCTTATGAATGTTGTGGGGATTTTTACTTCATATAATCTACCGGGGAAAGTCAGGAAGCTGTATGACTTAGGTACTTTCCATTCTATCTAATAGGAGAAGCGACTACATGATTAGGAGAGCTACCTCATTAATCCATTACCACCTAGAAAGAGTTGAGGAAATAATTCTTTAACCAATTTTTTTGTCCCTCCAAAATACTATATTGATGGATGAGATCTATAATTTAAGGCAGTTACTTGCAAAGGAATTTTAGGAGAAATGGTTGAGGTTAAGGAAAAAGCTGTATAATTTTCCAAATCATAGATTCACGGTGAGAAAATTGCTTGATATATTCTATAGAGACCTTAATAATAACACTATGGCTGTGGTTTATACAATTATAGAAGGAGCTTCTATAAGTCTTCGTTTGGAGTGTGCTACAGAAATCTTAGGCTGGATCAGTAAAACTAATCAAGGAAGGCATAAATGGGAGGAAGATAGGTTAGCTAATACTTATGATATTGTTTCTTCAGATGAGTAGGGAGCTTTAGACGAGTTTGTAAATAAATAGGTGATACAAATAAAAATATAGATTAGCCTACTTGTTAAGAAATCTATAGTGATTAGAGTATAAAAAGTAAATACAGTAAGTTCACGAGTTAATGCTTTAAAACTTGTAGAATCTTATTCTAAGAAAGAAGCAAAGTATTTATATAGAAGTATGGAGTGTAATTCCCTAATTTTCTGAACTGGAGCGCTACACGGTGCTTATGAACCTGAGGGACCACAAGCTAACCCCTGACTGATATTTGTACCTGTATACTGCATAATATACTTGTAGAATGCAGAAAACATGAACAATAGGCCATAAGATTCAACTGAATAGAATATCTTGATAAATAATAACATCCATATATGGTAACAAATACCCAAAACAACTGAAAGCTGAATCTAAAATCTGAGCTAAATCTGAAAGCCTCTAAATACTTTCTGAATAAGGAGTTGAAGGAACATGTCTCCAACTAACTCCGTCTAGCAAAACTGAACTGAAATAAATAATATTTTCCTAGAATGGATGAGGACTCACTGCAACTTTGCGACTGGAATGCTACTGCTATTGCTGATTTGGAGCTCGTATCTGTGAACCTATGGTGTAACATGAAAAAAAGCACCATAGCGCAAATGCGTCAGTACAACTGGGAGTATTGAGTATATGAGTAAGGTAGGCTAAATGCAAAGAGAGTTTACATGCATGAACTATGCTAACTGACTAACTGATATGAACGTAAGAGTGTAAACATGCTTACGTAGTAACTGAGATCGTAATTTCAAGATCTCTAGATATGGACACTAACACATGATCTACTAATATTTACCATGACCAATACTGAAATTATGATAACATAGATGACTGTGTCTGATAGTCCTAAATCTAATGGAACTATCTGTGTTCCATTCTGTAACTGAATTGATTGTATCAGACAGTCCTGATATACTAAAATCTGAAGAACTATCTAATTTCTTTTACTGAGACGAGGACTAAAACTGTAGGAGGTAGTTGTTTGACCGACATGCCCCAATAACGTATATAGCAAAGTTGGGGTCCAATCTCTGCCCCAACTGGAAGGGTGTCAATACCGCGCTACTGGTAAGGACTGCTGTGAGTGACCCTTAGCTGGCAGGTACTCAAAATGAGAATGGTGGTAACCTTAAATTGATGGATTAAGCCACCTCATCAACCCTAATCTGACTGGTTAAGATGTCTCAACCTACGCTGGCTACGTAGCTCTGGAACACAAGTATGATTACTAAGAATCACACCCTAAACTGACAGGTGAGTTCCCATCCTTGGGTTCACTTGGTGCTAGCTTCTACTCATATCTGAAGAGACTGATGTGATTTAACTTACGGTACATGGAATGAATAACTGACTTTCATTGACTGATGGATTAGTGCTACTATTTGAGACTTAACTGAGATCATGAGATTTCCGAGGTTTCCTGAGTCACATGCCTGACTGAGTTCTATAGATCATGGATTGACTGAGATTATCGTGATAACATAACATGGATCTAGGTACACAACTATATTTTTTGGTTACAAGTACCCCCAAGACTCAATGGAAGGAAACTGACACACATGACTGACTTGATCATAAGAGTAGAGTCCACAATTTACCATATCATGAGCAACGGATTTCACACTAAGCATAGTTCTCAACATCTTATACATGGAAGGGAAATTCATACAACATGAATATACTTACATAGCTTCGATATCATGGTCATCCATATCACAAAAATAATGCATATCACTCACATGGAATTCATGGGAAATCATAAAACATACAACATGGACTTGTCATTTAAGCACTATTAAATCATGGGACATGAATTCTATCATCTAGGCATATTATCAAACACATTGCATGCATTCTTTTAGCCTAAGGGTGTTTATGAATTTCACCATATTAAAAAACATAAGGATCATGGGTTTCAACTAAAAAATACATATACTTCATGAAAACACCTTTAGATATCAACTTGAAACTTAACCAACAATCATAAACATATACATGCTCATATCACAATAAGACAATCACAAAACAATATTTAAAACATGGTTCTTGAGATCTATGAACGGAATGGATCCATAGAGGAACACTACGCATACCTGACTTAAGGTTCTTGATGTTTTTTTTGAACTTGAAGGATTTGAAATCCTTTGATTTTGAAGAAGATTGGGTCTTATTCTTGGAGATTAAAGTTAGAGAGAAAACCTAGTTTTTGTTTGTGAAATAATTATGATCAAAATGGCTAAATTCGAACTCATTTGGGTATATATATGCGACTGGTAAGTGACCAAAATACCCCTGTTAAAATGGCCTGGAAATAAAATGAATGTGGTGTGTGACGAACCGACTGACAGTCTATCAGAAACTTAATGATCCGTCATTTCGACCGTCATACGTGGACCAGAAATAGGGTTCACTGGATAAGAGTTGATGGCCTGGATGATGGTCCATCAAAAATATGATGGTCCATCAACTTGTCCGTCAATCCTTATCCAGAATGTTCCCCTACTACCTTGGTTGTGACGGTCAAAGTGGTGGTTCATCACTTGTTTGGCGGTCCGTCAATTTGGACGTCGCACCTGGGAATTTTGGTCAGTTCTGAGTAAAACATCCATAACTTCCTCGTTTGGTGTCGGATTTAGACATAATTGGTATCATTAGAAAGCTAACTCAATTTCCCCATGTGATAGAAAGTAGAAATCTCATAATTACCATGGGTACAAAAATAGATTTGTATTTCAAAGCAAGTACTAGCATCCTTGAGATGATTTCTAGCTAGGAATAAGCGTGGGTATTACATGGGGTTTTCGAGCCAAGGTACAAGGGTCTAACCAATACACTTTGCACTTGAGAAAATGAAATCAAGGTCGGAACTACTATAGAGATATATATAGAGGTAGAAGTAGAAAACCTAATGGTGATTGGAGGGGGAAATATGACTATAAGGAAAAGAGTGGACTTTATAATTCACTGGTAAACCGTGATGCAGAGTCTAGATGTTTTAGAATGAAACCATTGCTTGCAAATCTTGTGAATTATTTAGAAAGCCAAGAGAGTTGACTTAAGGACATTAAGGCAAATATTTTAGGGTTGAGACAAATAGTAATCACATGCAACCACTATAAAGTAGCTTGAGCAGTAGATTAGGTAGATGTCTGCCACACTGAATCAATTTAAATAACGAACTTTTCCTAGCAATATTCTTTAAAATTCACAATACAACAACCACTTCCTATCTATTATCACTCAAAGTGGTAAGTCCACTATTGATCCACCTATGCCAATGATTGATGATACGAGGAATGACCCAATGGAGACTAATATTGCGGACAAAGATGAAACAGAGACGTTGATGACTAATAAGGACATATCTTAAAATATGATAGTCATATAAAAAATAACTGATAATGGGAAAGGAAAGGGTAAGGATGTCACATCAGTATTTTAAAACATTACCTAAATTTCTCCAAACAAGCTTGGTTGTTTGTTTCTAATCTGATGTCATCACATGATTCCTTCATAAACCCTATGAGTGGCAAATGGTTAACGAAACTAAAATCATAGTCTATTATACAATCCCTAATCATATCTTCATAAACATGGATCGTCCTATTCGACTGCACATCTATCTGTGGGTGGAAAACGCTGCTAAGGGTGACCTCAGTTCCCAAAACTTCTCTAAAATGACCTCCAAATTTGAGATGAGAACTAAGTACCCCGATCAAATATGATGGAAAATGGAGTACCATGCAACTTTATGATCTTCTGAATTAACAATTTAGCATAATCCTCTTAAGAGAAATTAGTCCTCACTAGTAAGAAGTGAGCAGACTTAGTCATCCTATCTAAGATGACCCAAATCAAATCAAACTGTTGATGAGACCATGGAATAATGGTACCAAAATCAATATTAATCATCTCCCATTTGTAGACTAGCATCTCGGTATCTTCAGACTACCCACTAGGCCTCAAGTTCTCTACTTTCACTTCTAGGCATACCATGCACTTAGCCACATAATTGGCCATATCCCGCTTCATATTATTCCATAAATAAATCTCCTTAAGGTAATGATACATCTTCATTGAACCAGGATGGACATTATACCATGCCTCATGGGCCTCGACCAAAATCCTACCTCGCAAACCATCAATGTTGTGAACACACAACCACTCTTGGTACCTCAAAATACCATCCCCGCCAGTCTACAAAGTCATCATCTTCTACATGCCTACATTATTCTTGATTTGAATGAAGATAGGATCCATCACTTGCTTATCTTTTACCTCAGCTCCAAGAGATAGTTTTACTATATTGTGAAAAATTATGCCAACATTCTCGGAATCCAAGAGACAAGCTCTGAGATTAGCCAAATGGTGTCTATCCTTCACCAAATCCTACTTTTCTTTATCCATATGAGAAAAGATTCCCATATACAACCTACTAAGAGCATCAACAACCATGTTAGCTTTCCCTAGACGGTAATGAAGACTAATGTCATAATTCTTAATCAGATCAAGCCATCTTCTCTGCTAAAAATTTAGCTCTTTCCTAGTGAACACATACTATAGTCTCTTATGATCGGAATAAACATTAAAATAGAACCCATACAAATAATACCATCATATCTTTAACGCAATCACCACAACCAATAATTCCAAATCATTAGTTGGATAATTTTTTTCATGAAACTTCAATTATATAGAAGCATAAGCAACCACTTTTCTATGTTGCATTAACAAACAACCATGTCCCACCCGTGACGCATCACAATATACCATAAAATCATTTGTACCCTGGGGATGGGTCAAGACCAGAGCTGAAGTCAACTTATCGTTCAATATTTTCAAACTACCTTCACAAACATCTGACCACAAGAACATTGCCTTCTTCTGAGTCAACATGGTCAAAGGGGCAGCAATAAAGGAGAAGCTCTCTGCAAACCTTCTCAAATAGCTCTCTAATCCCAAGAAGCTCTAAATTTTAGTTGGAGTCGTGGGTGTATGTCATTTCATAACCACTATAATATTTTGTTAATTCACCATGATCGCCTTACTAGAAATAACATGGCCTAGAAAAGTCATAGAATTCAACCAAAACTTACTCTTAGGGAACTTATCATACAAACTCTGATCCTTTAGGGTCTGCAACACAAGGCGAAGGTTATCATAAAGACAATCATGTACAAATCCCAGAATAGATGGAAAACTTAATTCATAAAATCCATATATACGGCTACGAAATTAGTCAAACCAAAGGACATTACTAGAATCTCAAATGTCAATACCGAGTTCAAAAAATAGTCTTAGGGATATCTATCTCCATAATTTTCAACTAATGGTACTCGCAAAGATGATCAATATTGGAGAACAATTTATCACGCTAAAGCTGATCAAAGAGATCATAAATCCTCGAAAGTTGATTCTTATTTTTTATGGCTACTTTATATAATTATCGATAATTAATACGCATTCAAAGGGAACCATCCTTCTTACGCATGAACAAAATAGGTTCACCCCATGGGGACACATTATTATAGTTAAAACCCTTGTCTAAAATATCATTTTACATCTCCTTAAGCTCCTTAAACTCAATTAAAGCCATCCAATATGAAGGGATAGAGATAGGACGAGCGTACAGAACAAGATCAATCCTAAATCAATTTTCCATTAGGCACCATGGAATACCTCAGAATATTCACATACCACGAAGACAATTTGCAAAGAAGGACCTTCGGATCTAGAATCCTTATCATGCACTAAGTGATAGAGGTACCCTTTAGAAACTATTTTTTAAGCTCTAAGATATGAAATAAACCTTCCTTAAGAGACTAGGGAACTACCTACCCATATAATAATTTATTTATTTGGGAATTTAAAGATGACCTTATGGGTTAGATAATCAAAACAAGCATAGAATGAATGAAACAAATCCATCCCCAATATTACATCAAAATCCACCATGTCTAGCTAGATTTACCAGAGTTTCACTATAACCAACAAACACCACACAACCTCAATAGACTTATCTAGCAACCACAGTGTCTCCTACAGGGGTGGAAATAAAAAAGCTATCCGAAATACACTCAGGATCAAAACCAAAATGCATAACCATAAATGTGGTCACATAAGAGAGAGTGGACCCTAGATCAAGAAAATAATAGACATCATGGAAAAAGAGTTTCAACATGCCAGTAATGACATCATGGAATGCCTCGGGTTCCTTACGGGTAGTGAGGGCATAGAGACGGTTCCTACCAGTGTCACAGTGTCAGATCCTGAAGCAAACATAGCACTCTTGGGTACAGGAGCTGATGATGCAATAATAAGAATATATTTTGGCCCACAACTAACCCTAGAAGGAGTCTCTCTACATATGACCAATCAGACCATATTTGGAGCACTTATTTCTTCTTTCTTCACAAAACCCATAAGGCATCTTACCATAAAATCTACATGGTGGATATAATAGAGCTAACTTTTAACACCCCACATTTTTTAGCTAAGAATTTAAACCATCTTTCCAATGTGTATAAACTTTAATTCGATGGTTTATTTTTAAATTCATGTGTAATGCTCTTTCTCCTAGTATATGAAGTTATTATGAGGTGAAAATTGTTTATAGAAATTGCTTAAACCAAAGTTAAGCTAAGAATTCTTCATTTGTCCAAAGTTTGATATTTGATTCTACAAGGGTCCACTTTCAATGTGTATAACTTTGGATACACATAGAATTTTACAGCTTAAGACCCAATAAATTGTATATAATTAAATTAGATTTCCAATGATGACAATTTTATTTAAATCCGATAACCGAGAGAAAAGTAATGCCATTTTTTGTGTGAGGAGTAAGGGGTCGTGATAACCCCACAATGCAAAGGCTGGTTAACCCAAATAGGGGTCACATCGTGAGGGATGCTTGACCCAACTAGGGGTCACGACGCGGGGACTATTCCCCCAAAGTTTTAGTTCTTAAGGGTCAAGGGTCACTTTGGTCTTTTCACCTCAATCCCAAACGTCCAAAGTAAAAATTATAACACCCAAAAGGGCATAATTTGCCCCTCTTCTTCAAATCAACTCATGTATAAACCTTCCCCTTTCCCCAAGAACAAAATATAAATCCTATCCTCTAGGTAATCTAGAATTCATGCCTTTCAAGTTCAAGAGTCTCAAGAAAGTATCAAAGTTAGGGTTTCACCCTTCAAGATAAGAAACTTAAGGAACGTAGGGTTTTTCTAAACTACATAGGCATGGTTAAATTATTTTAATGATGAATAAATGTTTAGAAGTCATGACTTTACATAGGGGTTTGGATTTATAATTACAATTAAGCATTATGAAACCTTATTAATGAAAAAGTTTTGCTCTAAGGCCTTCCCCCGAATCTTAATTTTACTTGTGTATATGCAAATATTTTTTTCAGTTGAAAATTTTGAATTGAGAGCATGGATCATGAATTTGTCCCTCTCTTTCTATGGTATTTCCTGACTTTACATGTTGTGGGTTTTGAAATTGGATTATTGAAGCATGAGATAAGAGTTTTAAATGTTATTTATGAACTTGATCTTGGCTGTGAATTAAAGAGAGGGTTCTTTCGTATTTTAAAAGTTTTTTTACGGTTTGTAAATATTAAAAATAATTATTGAAAGCACTGCATGGTTTGCTATAAAGTAATTGACTACCACATGCTTGTTAATTAAAAAAAAGAATCTTGGCATAAGTTTTCATGAATTTTGAATTACAAATTTTCTTGTACTGTTTGAAGGATTTGGTGGTCCAAACCTTATGTTTTGAATTAAAGGATGGTAACATGATACTATATGGCTTAGACATATGAATTGCAAGTCTTGGTATGATGATACCAAAATAGATTATGCCATGACATACTCAGAATAGAACATAAGTCAGATTTTATTCAGATTTCTTTTAGAATATGATTTCAGAAAGATGCATGCTTAGAAAAGGATAAAAATAGTCTTAAGCAATGTTAGGTGGTTACCCAAAGAAGGCACGAGTTCATATAAATCATTGCTCGAAACTTTGTTTTTCCGATATGTGTTATTTTGTCCCCAATAGATATTATACACTATCCTAGTGCCTTGTGGAGTATCAAAATTAGAATGTCCAACCTTTTCAGCAATCTTGGGTTGAGGGCTTGGACATCGAGTCAAGGGTGGACTCCATATATCCCGTGGGGTCGTAGACTTATAGTGTGTACCACCTAGCTCAGAAGTAAAAAAAGAAAGGAATTGCATCTACAAAATTATTTTAAGAACATTTGAGATTGCCAATGTGTTTTAAATTGTTTCATGAATAAAGTTTTATGAAATGATCTCACTAATGTTATATATAAATGTACATTTTCTTGGATTTCTCTGCATACCAGTACATCGGTATTGACCTCCTATATTTTAGGATCTGAGCCACATTTCCAAGGTTCTGCTAAGAGGTTGAATTCTGTTAGAGATTGTAGATGGTTAGCCCGCCTTATTCCAGAAGGCCTAATATATATGTTATTATTATTTTATTTTGATTCATGGTTCGACTAGGGTCATTTTCCCAACTTTCAGATAAATGTCATTTTCGGTTAGTAGAGATTTCGCCAGACTAGTGTTAGATGTTTTTTATCTTTATGAACTTATTTTGGTATTAAGCAGTTGGAATAAAAGTTGTCCATGATTCTGTATTGTTTTTTATTTACATATTTTCCTTTATATAATATGAAAATATGTATGATTGTCTGATAGAGGAGGGTGCTCAGGCCATCATGGTTTGGGATGTCTGTTATGGCAAGGCCATAGTTTGGGTCATGAAAAACTTGGTATCAGATCACGGTTCAGGGTCCCAGGGTCTCTACAAAATCGTGTCTAGTAGAGTCTTGCTTATGTGTGTGTTGTGCACTACACTTATAATCAGGAGGCTACCGGTCATTTATGAATTGTTTCTTATTCTTTCATAATCTTGCTCATGCTATAGAAACGTCCATAAGAAAGTATCCAAATTCTTTCCTTGTTCAAATGTCATGGGCCATGCCTCATTGTCGAGGCGATACAAGTCTAAGTCTTTAGCTCTCCCAACGATATGGTTCTCTCCGATTGATTTTTCTATAAAGTTATGAACATACATAAGAACTTGAGAGGAGTCCATGAGTGATTTAAAGTGTGTTTGTATAAGCATAGACCTCTATTTGCACCAGTTGTCTGGTTGATCCTGAGATATAGATTTTGTTTAGTCTCATTTAATAGAAATTCTTGTTGTGGATGTCATGTTTAAGAATAATGATAGGTAGCATCATGTTGGAGTTGTATTTCCACCCGAGTAGTAGTGTATGTTAAAGTGTCATGACCTATTGGTTGTGAGATGGTCCAAAAGCTGGTGACATGAAGTCAGAAGGTTAGCAGCTAGAGTGAGGGTCACATTTGTGTAAGTAAATAGTTTTAGTTGTATAATCGCGGATTGAGACGCAAGTTTCCATTGTATAGTGTTAGACTAGTGTGGTAGAAATATTTGTAGATTGTATGGTAGTCTATAAAGGAAGTGACTGGATATGATTTTTATTTATTCGAATTAGGGAGAGTGCCTAGAGTAGATAGTTATGGTTGTTATAGAAATCAGTTATAGGTTGTGAATTGAAAGGGGTAGATTAGTTAATAAGTTGTAGGTAGAAACTCATTAGTTTTTATTGAGTTTTGAAACTCATTGTGATGTATTATTAGGTAAGTAAGAATGAGGTGAAAAATTAGAATATGTTGATAAGATTGAAATGGGGTATATCATAATACTAAGATCGACTAATCCTATCATGTGATTTTACCCCTTTGATGGTCTTTTCTTTAGTATTAGAAAACCAGTACTTCAGGTGAGAAGATATGTAGTAGATTTTGAGTTGTATTAATGAGGTTATGCCGAGGTTATAATTGTAGGTAGTGGCTAAGTGAAGTGAAGTACTTGGGTTGATTTCCCAATTTTATGGACTAGAAATCTTGAAAATTTCACATGGAATAAAAATTATTCATTTTGGAAGCTATCCCTTAACATTCTAGGAAAGAATTTAAGCTAGAAAAGCTTGGGGTATTACAAAGAGTTTTTCATTAGACATATCTACGAACATCATATCATTTTTGGAGAAACCTCAAACATACTATGTGAAGAATTGGCCAATTGTAAGGGAAGTAAGTTAAAGATATGCATGATTGGTTAGTTAAACTTTTTTCTTTGGTTGTAGATCAAGAGGATTGCCTGTGTCGCAATGGTTTGGGATGTGCCATAGTTTTATGGCACTTGTTAAGCTTAAAATAAGGAAATTATAAAATAACTTAGGTAATCCTATTTGATATGATATGCATTGTGTTGATTTTTCAAGAATACAGGGTTTGGAGTAAAGACTATGAAAAAAAGGATTATGAGATGCTAAAGTTGTCACCCATGAATCAACCTACGGCTCGTGGGTAGGACCTAGCCCTCTAAATGGTAGAGGTAAGTTGGGTTCAAAAGATTTTGGAAATTCTTGATTTCTACGACATCAAGTCACTGGCCATGACCCCAACTCATGCCACGTGAGTTGGAGTCGTGAGTTAAATTTCTCTACTTAGATATAAGCTCTGAGTTTCTTGATTTGAAGCCACGACTCATGGGTTTAATCCATGAGTCAACTCATGAGTGGTGAGTTTCTTCCGATCTAGATTACCTACAGTGTTTAGGTTAGGTTTTATTTTATATCTACAAATACTCTCTTGATGTTATATTGTTTGGTTACACACTTTATATAATTTTACATTGTCTTGAGTTTAGAGATACATTATTGATCTTGGAGTTACTGTTCTTGGTTTTTAGGGTTTATAATTGATTTGGGATTTTGGGTATTTCATTTTTTTCTTTGTAAGTTCATCTTTATGCTTTCATCTCAAAATTTTTGCTTGTTCTTACAACTATGAGTGGCTAAACCCCATAACTCGGACTTTGGGACCCATGATTAACTAACAAAACAAATTAATTTCAAAGTCGTCCTAGATTGGTGTTCTTATATGTATTATTATTTTCTTTTATTTTTATTGTTTTCTTGATGGGTGCAAATGTTATGAACTTGCCTATATTATATACTTTATCGATGGAGATGTGGAGAAAACTGAAATAAAAATAGTAATTTAAAGATACTAAGCCTCAACTAATCAACTTTAGCTATAACTGGATAGTTAATGTGAGATCACAAAACGAGAGATAGCATTCCAACATACTGAGACCGAGAGGATATGAGTAAAATTCACTCAAACTAAGGTCTAGATATAGTTAGGTTATACATAACTTGTTAGATTTGGGTGCAAGTCATCGAGATAGTTTGACAAGCACAAATAGAGTCTATGGAGTTATGAAGTAATGGGGAACAGTATCTTCATGCTCGTCTCATAGTCATGACAACCTTAAATTACCTAGATACTATTAGTATTTATCTTATTATTACAAAACCCCTTTTTTTATTTACATAATTTCAAATTACATCTATAAGCTATTGATAGATTTTTGGCCTATTCCTCGTGGGTTCGACCATGTAACGCCCCAAATATGGTACCTAGAATGCCACATAATGCTCATGACCTCGAAGGACCACATGCTAACCCTTGACTTATATCTATAACTGAGGACTGCATAATATACTATATAAAAGTAGAATAAAAGGTTGAAAGGCCATAAGGTTCAAAAATCAGGTAAAACATAACATCTGGAGATACGTTATATTAATACCAAAACAATTGAAATAACTGTCTGACCATACTAGTCTGAAAGCCTCTAAATTGTCTGAATAAGGAGTTTATGGGACATTTCCCCAACTAAATCCAACTGTGGAAATAAACTAAGTACTGAAAGAATGAAATAGTCAAATAATAAAATCCTCAAATGATGAGGACTCACTGCTAGTCTGTCTGCTGAATGGTTGATCTACTAAGGATACTCTGGAGCTCGTGCTTCTGAACCTATGGTATAAAACACCATAGTGTAAAAGAAAAGTATGCATCAGTATGTGAGAATATTGTGGTACGCAAGTGAGGTAAGCTGAATGCAAAGGTTCATATACATGAGCAATACCGACTGACTGTGTAACATGAACGTGGGAATACATGCATGAAAACATAATCGTAAATGAGATCGTGACAACACTAATTTCTGAGTTTGAATACTGATCACATAGATTTTTGATAATTGATAAAACTGATACTGAGTGACTGTTTCTGACAGTCTAGGTTCTGATGAAACTAGCTGAGTTTCGTACTGAGCTGAGTGACTGTATCTGATAGTCCTAAATTCTATAGAACTATATAAGTTCTATCACTGATACATGAGACTGAGACTGTGGAAAGTAGTCATTTAACCGACATGCCCCTAATAAGCTATTATCACTCAGTTGGGGTCCAATCTGTAACCCTAATTGGAAGGGTGTTAATACCGCGCCACTGGTAAGGACAAGCTATGAGTTACCCTCACCTGGAAGTGTCCCCAAAAGAGAATAGTGGGACCCTCATTTGCAAGTATTGATCCACCTCATCAACCCTCATCTAGAAGGTTTGATTTCTCAACCTATGCTGGCTACGTAGTTCTGGAGCACAAGGATTGTTTCTAAGAATCACACCCTCAACTGATAGGTGAGTTCCCATCCTTTGGCTCACCTGGTACTGAATCCTACTCCCATATGAATAAACACTGAATTGAATATACTGTACTGAACTAGAGTGAGTTCACTGAATTTCGTGAACTGATGGAATATTACTGAATTTTGTTAACTGACTGAGTTCATAAGATTACTGAGTTTTCTTGAGTCATGTAATTGACTGAATTCTACTGATTACGGAGTGACTGAGATTATCATGAAACTGACACAGGCTCTAGACACACTACTAAATTATTGGGTATAAATACCCCCATGACTCGGTAGCATAAAAGTAATTCATGGTACAAGTTCAAAAGCACAACAATGTCTACACATATATCCATAATTCATTGACAAAGACATTTCATCAAACACTTGACAGGCATTAACTTGTACATGAATGGGGATTTCATACTATCATACTATAATGGCACTTTTCCTTCACTTAAGCATTTAGTCAAACATATGGGGAGCATACTTTGGTTATACCATCATCAATGCATCTAATTATCATGGCTGCATAAATAAATTTGCAATTTGAAGGGTTTATCATTAATATTATGCAAATCATCAATACTAGGATCAACCATTAGAACACGTAATTTAAAATATGAATCAAAACCCCACAACAACATGGACCTGAATTTCAATTCAACTAAATGATGAACATTCACAAATACACAAGCTTGGATTTTTTAAACAGATTCTTTATCTTCATGGGTGAAAGGGACACGTGAATCAACACATAACATACATGGGTGGATGATTTCTTAAATATTGGTGGAGGAAAGCTTGGATTGTTGCCTTGGGATTAGACATCTATGGTTTCTTGTTCTTGGGGATTGATATTTGAGAGAAACCCTAACATGGTGTTGTGGATTAATAATGAAGTTATGAGCTCTGGTATGGTATAATTAGGGGTTAAAACGAGTGGAAAAATACCCAAATACATTTTATAAACGTCTTAAAATCACTGATTAAAAGTGGCGAAGGTTTGGGCGATGGTCCATTGATAGTTCGATGGTCCGTCAGTCCTGACCGACGTACTTGGCTAGAACCTGAACTTCCTTTCTCTTCTGCTATGGTTTGGGTGATGGTCTTCCGCTAGATCGATGGTCCGTCGGTCCTGACCATCACATATAGCAAGAATATGGGTTCATTGCCTTAGTCGCGATGGCTTAGGCGATGGTCCGTTGCTAGCTCGACGGTCCGCCATCCTGACCGTCGCTTCTAGGTAGTTCCAATAGTTCTCTGTAAAACATCTATAAATTTTTACTCTAATATTAGATTTTGACGAAATTGGTATCGTTGGAAGGCTAATTCAATTTACCACATGATAAAAAGTCAAAATTGGGGAAAGTCTCTCTGATTGAAACATTAATCATTTAGGAAGTCATCACTAACTCTTCTAGATACTAGATTTGACTTAAAGAAAGTTTAGGTTAAACAGGCCACAACCTAGTTGGTTTCTATATTAGATTCAATGAACATTTAATACTTTCTTAGAGGTGTAATTTTGAAAAAAAAAAAATTGGCACTGTTGTCAGGGAATATGGTTTTGAATTGATTAATAAATGTTATTGAATTTGTTGGTCTTGTTTGTTAATTCTTTTATTATCTACTATTTCTATGACACGTGATGGTGTATGCACACTTCTCAAAGTCAGGAAAATTCCCAGATTCAATTTGATCATGATCTTGAACAAACTTTTCAATAGAATCATAAAATGGAGAGAAAAGAATCTTATGATCAAGGAGCCTTGCTCGGAGAGGTTGACCCAGAAAAATTCAATAACCCACCTCAACATGGTGGTCTAAAACTATAAAGGAAGTCACTACTCATTTAATGATTGAAGAAAAAGATAGGCTAGCAGCTTCCTAACGAGCAGTTATGGAGTAACGACATCGATAGGACAAGGAAAAATGTCGAGCCATACTTCACAATGATAGAATTAGATGGAACAAACATCAACAACCCATTTAATAGTACTAACCAATGTATGACAATCTGGAAGAGGATTCGGGGTATGTTCAGCTAGATGAAATAAGTTAAATCATTCCTCTAGAATAGCCCCAAGGGAAAGAATTTTATATTACAAGCGTGATATTCTCATTGTTGAACATGAAGGGGTGTTTGATGGTTCCCTACTAATTATGTAAACATGCACCTTATGAACTATGTGGGGATTTGCATTTCATATAATCTACTAGGGAAAGTCAGGAAGCTATACGACTTAGGTAGTTTCCATTCTCTCTAACTGGAGAAGTGACTACATGATTAAGAGAGCGACCTTATTGATCCATTACCACCTAGAAAGAGTCAAGGAAATAATTCTTTAACCAATTTTTTTGTCCCTCTAAAATGATAAATTGAAGGATGATATCTATAATTTCAGGAAGTTTCTTTCAAAGGCATTTTAGGAGACATAGTTGAGGTTAAGGAAGAAGATGTATAATTTTCCAAATCATAGATTCACGATGATAAACTTTCTTGATATATTCTATAGATCCCTCTATGATAACACAATGGTTGTGATTCATACTATTATAGAAGGAGCCTTTATGAGTCTTTGTTTGGAGTGTGCTACAGAAATCTTAGGTTGGATCACTAAAATTAATCAAGGGAGGCATAAATGGGAGGTGGATAGGTTAGCTAATACTTATGATATTGTTTATTCCAATGAGTAGGAAACGTTAGATGAGTTTGTAAATAAAGAGTTAGAACAACTGAAAACATAGATCGGCCTACTTGTGATGAAATTTATAGTAATTAGAGTAGAAAAAATAAATGCAGTAAGTTCATGAGTTAATGATTTAAAACATGAAGAGTCTTATTCTAAGAAAGAAGAGAAGTATTTAGATAGAAGTATGGGGTTACCAAGCCAAGGTACAAGCGTCTAACCAATTCACTTTGAACTTGAGGCAAGTAAATCAAGGTAGGAACTACTATAGAGATAGGTATAGATATAGAAGTAAAGAACGTAATGATTATTGGAGGAGGAAATATGATTATAAGGAAAAGAGTGGACTTTATATTTCACTGGTGAATCGTGATGCCGATTCTAGATGTTCGATAACTAAACCATTATTTGCAAAGATTGTCAATTATTTAGAAAGTCAAGAGAGTTGAATTAAGGATATTAAGGAAAATATTTTAGGGTTGAGAAAAATAGTAATCATATGCAACCGCTATAAAGTAGATTGAGAAGTAGATTGGGTAGATGTCTTCCATACTTAATCAATTTAAATAAGGATCTTTTCCTTGCAATATAATTTAAAATTCACAAAACAATAACCACTTCCTATCAATTATCACTCAAAGTGGTAAGGCCACTATTGATCCACCTATACCTATGATTGATGATATGAGGAATGACCCAATGAAGACTAATATTGTGGATAAAGATGAAACAGAGACGTTGCTGACTAATAGTGACATATCTTAAAAAATGTTAGTCATAGAAAAAAGAACTGATAATGGTAAAGGAAAGGGTAAGGATGTCACACCACTATTTAAAACCATTACCCAAATTTCTCTAAGCAAGCTTGGTTGTTTGTTTCCAATATGATGACATCACATGATTTCTTCAGTACCATGCTATTGTGCTACATGTATACATACGATGGTTTTAAATTTTATGCATAGGAGGCGATTGATAATTTTGAATCGAACTGAACAAATTAATTGTCACAGGGGCCTTAGATTTCTTTTATTTAAGCATCGTGATTTTTTATTGTATGTTAGTTTCCTGAGGACATACAAACATTCTAAGATGAGGGTTTTGATGTTCCATGGTTTCATGGAACTTTCGATGCTTAAAACAAGGAAATTATGCAGGAACTTTGGTATTCTTGTTGGATATGATATATTGGTTTTGGATCAAAGACATAGAAAAAAGGTTGAAGAGTTATTAATGTGGTGAGCCATGAATCAATTGATGACTCGTGGGTATGACCTATTCCCCATGTGTAGTAGATGTGAATTAGGTTCTGAAGAGTATGACATTATGGGATTTCCAAAACATCAAGTCACTTGCAATGAATCCTACTCACTCTATGTTAGTTGGAGTCATGAGTTAATGTTTTGAAACTGGATATATTCTTTAAGTTTTATAGCTTGAAGCCATAACTCATAGGTCTGATTAATGAACCAACCCTTTAATCATCAGTGGTTTTTGACGCAGATTCCTTACATCATTTAGGATAGGTTTTTTTGGTATCTATAAATACTCTCTTGGTGTTTTATTGTTAGTTTATGCAATCTATATAGTTTTTACATTAGTTTGAGTTCTGAGATTCATTATGGATCCTTGAATTATTGTTCTATGTTGTTAGGCTTTATAATTGATTTGGGATTTTGAATTTTTCATTTTATTCTTTCTATGTTCATATTTATTATTTCATCTATGAAATATTTCCTTATTTTTACGACCATGAGTGGTTAAATCCCATAACTAGGGTTGTTGGAACCATGATCAATTAATGAAGTAGGTTAAGTGGAATTTCATTCAAGATTAGTGTTCTTGCATGGATTGGAAGTTCCTTCATTTTCATTGCTTTCTTGATGGGTGCATGTGTTTGGAACTCACATGTATTCAATAATTTCTCGAGGAAAAGGTTAAGATTGGGAATAGGAAATGAAACTGTAATTTGAAGCTACCAACCTTCATCTAATTAACATAAGCCATAACTGGGATTATAAATATAAGATCACAAAAAATGTTTAGTAATGCGATTCTCTGAGAATGAGTAGATATAACTGAAATTCACCCAAACTAAGGTCGGGAAATAGTTAGGTGATACATAACTTGTTAGTATTTTCATGCAAAACATCGGGATAGTTTTACAAGCATGAATACTTTTTCGAGTTATTATGTCATGGGAAAGACAATCTTAGTGGTCATCTCATATTGATCATAACCCTAAATTACCCAAAAATCTTACTATTACTCATTGTTAAAAAATCACTCATATTAAAAAAAATTCCAATGGCATAAACAAGCTTTTGATAGATTTTCTGCCTATCCCTCATGGATTCGACCCCAACCTAGTTGTGTTATATATTTGATTAGTAACTGCTTTATAATTTCTCAGAGGTGTTTGAAAACATAATCCAATTAATAGAAAGCTATTATTGAACTTTTACAAGGACTTCACATGGATAAGGCCAATCCTATTGACACCTCCATTAGTACAAGCTCAAATTAGATATTGATCAACTTGGTCCTATAGTGAATGATACCATATATAAAAAAATTATTTAATATTGTTTCTTGATAGAAAGAAGACTTGATATTGCTTATATCATATGAATGTGTGCATGATTTCTATCATTTTTAAAGAAGTCATATATAAATAGAGCTTAGAGGATTTTAAGATATCTAAAAGGAACAGGGGACCTAGTCTTGTTCCATGCATCCGGTGGAGCCGTTGACTTAATTAGCTTTACTGATGTAGGTTATGTCGACTACCTAGTTGAAAAAATCGTAGTATGTCATAGTTTCTTCATTACTCTTAAAATGACTAAAAATACTATGTAACACAAGAAAACCAAGAACATCGATATGGGGCATCACTACTTATGGGATAATATGGAGAAGGTGACCATCTGTATGAAGTTCTATAAGACTGAAGATTAGGTGGATGATGTCTTTACAAATTCTCTTAATAGGGATCAATTTGAGAACCTCAGGCTTAATTTAGGGATAATCAAAATGAATTGAGTTTCCTATGTTTACCTCATCTCTCTCTAAATAGATATGATTAAGGAACATATATCTTTGTGGTGATTTTTTCATTAGATCTAATTTAGTTTCATACCTTTTATAGGTATTCATGCATGGTAAGCATATTCAAAAGAGAGGTAGATTGGAAAGGAAAAAGCCAAACATCTCTTAGAAATTTGTAGGAGGGACCAGGTCTCACTTTAGAGGTTAGTATTATTGATTTTGCTATTGAAAATACATTAAAAGTTTTAAAAATTCCATTTCTTATTCACCATTTCTTCCTCATTTGTACTTTGTGATCCTTCTACTTTCATCTCCTCTATAATGTCTCAACCATCGTCCACATCTAAAAACTATTTAAGAGTAAAGTCCTTTAGTACTTTCTCCATCAATATAAATTCATATAAATTTACAAAACCCTTTTTTCAAACTCCTAAAGAACAATAAAAACATACCTAGTGTATTCCCACCTAGTGGTGTCTGGTGAGGGTAGAGTTTACGCAGTCCATACCACTACATCAGGTGAAGTAGAGAGGCTGTTTTCGATAGACCCCGGCTTAGAATAAACAACAATATAATAAATACAATACATAAATGCATATGAACTTGTACAGTATGGAAAATAAACTAACAACCCTAGCCACAAGATAATACTGAAATTATAAATCTAAAACCATAGACAAAACTCAACACCTACGAAAAAGAAAATTCATAAACAAATACAGAACACTTCCCTACTTTCACCGACACCCTCAGTAACGCCCCAATTATCTGAACCAGAATGTTACAAGGTGCTCCTGACCCTAAAGGACTACAAGATAACACATGACTGATATCTGTACCTGTTCACTGCATAATATAACATAAAAATATGGAAACATGTATTGAAAGGCCATAAGGTTCAATATTGAACATAATCTGAATATTAACAATGTCTGAATTAAGTGGCATCATAATAACAAAACAAAACTAAAATACTGAAGTTTGAATCTAGTCTGTAATCTAGTCTGAAAGACTTTAACTAACTGAAGTAGGGAGTTGAAGGAACATGTCTCCAACTAACTCCAGACTACTGAAAGACAAACAGAAATACTGAAGTAATAAAGTAGTAATCATGTCCTCAGAGAATGAGGACTCACTGCTAACTCTGAAAGCTGAAATCTTTAATGCTGCTGCTTCTCTGGAACTCGTACCTCTGAACCTATGGTGTAACATAAGAGAAAGGACCATAGCGCTAATGCGTTAGTACGTCAGAATGTACTAAGTATACGAGTGAGGTAGGCATAATGCATGGGGTTCATATGCATGAACAATACTAATATGAATAACTAGTATGAGCGTTAGAGTACAGACATAAATACATAGTAACTGTGATCGTGAAAACATGATAACTGAATTTGTACACTGATAACGTTGTTTATTGATATCTAGCATGACTGAGACTAGGGTTCTTATATAACTGATAATAGGAGTGACTATTTCTGACAGTCTTGAGACTGATGTAACTATCTGTGTTCCTTACTGTAACTGAGTTAACTGTATCTGACAGTCCTAAAAATCAGAAGAACTATCTGAGTTCCTTTATTGAGACTGATACTGAAACTGTGGGAGGTAATTGTTTAACAAAAATGCCCCATATGTGCCAATATAGCTAAACTGGGGTCCAATCTCTACCCTGACTGGAAGGGTGTCAATACCATGCCACTTATATAGACAGGTTGTGAGAACCCTCTACTGGCAGGTACTCAATATAAGAACGGTGGAAACCCTCTACTGGCAGGTTAGGCCACCTCATCTACCCTCAACTAGTAGGTATGATGTCTCAACCTACACTTGCTATGTAGTTCTAGAATGCAAGGATTGATTTTAGGAATCACACCCTCTACTGGCAGGTGAGTTCCCATCCTTGGGTTCACTCAGTGCTAACTTCTACTCCCAACTAAAAAGACTGAACATGATTTACTAACTGTACATGGACGGAGTTTACTGAATTTTGTTGACTGACGGAATACTACTGATATCTAATAACGGACTGAGATCACGAGGTTTCCTGAGTCACTCTAGGCACACAACTATATTTTTTTGGGTACAAGTACCCCCATGACTCGATGGAAGGAAACTGACACAACATGACTTACTTGATCATAAGAACAGAGTTCGCAATTCATAATGTCTTAAGTAAGAAATTTCATACTTCACATGGTTATCATATTCTTGTTCATGGAAAGGAATACATTTAACATGAAACTACTTGCATGGTTTCAATATCTTGAGCATTTCATAGCACAACAACTAATACACAACTATAGCATGAAAATCATGTTGAGTCATAAGGGATAGCATGGACTTGTAATTTGGGAATGATTGAGTCATAAAAACATGGTTTCTACTATTCTAAGCATTTTATCAAACACCTTGCATGCACTCTTTAGGGCATAGGTATGTTCATCAAATTAAAAATCTAACACCCCCAACTTCACGAGTTTCAACTAACAAGCTCGCACACGTCATAAGAATACATTAAGATCATGTGTTGTAACTCAATTAACAACCATAAATCATGAACATGATCATATCATAATCATACAACCATAATATAATATTTAAAATATAGTTCTTCGATTCCACGGATGAAAGAAATCTGTGGATGAACACTACGTAAACCTTAGTGATTGAATCTTGAAATAAAATTGACCTTTATTGAATGTTCTTGCATTGCAAGTCTTAATTCTTGAATATCTTGTGGAGGGTGTGATGGGGTCTTGATGTTAATTGAGAAGAAACCCTAAGTTTGTTCTTGGGAAAAAAGAAGGTTAAGAGCTTTTGAAACTTAATTCCAATAGCTAAGTACGTGTTTTTGATGTTTTAGGTCATAGGTAAGGTTTAGGCTGAGGAAAAAAGATCAAAATACCCCTACAAAATTACCTCCCAGTTGCTGAAATTATCAGGTGATGACATGGGCTGATAAGCCGTCAGATCTGTGATAGCCTGTCAGCCTAGGTCGTCACCTGGGAGCTGATGTTTTTGACATTTTGTCTAAGTCTGATGACATTGATGATAAGTCATCAGATATATGATAGGTTATCATAAATGTCGTCTGAATTGTGATAAGTCATCAGAAATGTTGTCACTCAGTTTTTAGGTTGACATGCTGTAATAAAATAGGCATAACTTTTTTCTCCGATATCGGATTTAGGGGAAATTAGTATCGTTGGAAATACAATTCAATTGTGTATCTGTTGGTGCGTTATGATATTAAAAATTCATATTATAACAATAGATATGCTAATTTGAAGTTGACTATGGCAATATTCTTCCCAAGACTTCAATCGGTAAGGAATGTTTTGAACCGTCTAATAGCTAGGACCTATTTGAGACCTTAATACACATCAAACTTGATCATAAAACTACAAAGTCACTAGATATTATTTCTCATGATCTTGAAACATGGTTCCACTATCGGTTGGGAATATCGAGGTATTATAATATCTCTAGCTTGGGAATATTCGTCCTCGAATATTGCTTGTTAGGCTACGAGTACTGATCGACTGAGCTTACTTGAGAGATGATAGCATGTACAACATGACTATGCAACTGGAACTATTGATTTTTGAGTTCTTATTCTGAACATGCATATCAAATGCATGGACACTTGACTGAGTTGCTGTCATGCACGCATGATTGAATACAATGATGAACTAAATTTTTTTACTGAACGTTCATATCTAATTCATGAATATTTGAATGAACTGACTCTTGAAACCATGACTGGTTATGCAATGATACTAGATACCAAATTTATAATGGGAACATGAGCATAAAGCTGAACACCAAGTTTGTAATGAATACTGATCATGAAACTGAATAAGTTTAAAGAGAACTGTTACCTTGAACATGATAAAAATTGGCGGAGAAGAGGTGAGGATACTTGGTACGCATATCTGCTTCTTCTTCCCAAGTATCTCCCTTAACAGATTGGTTTCGCCAAAGAACTTTGACTAAAGGGACTTCTTTGTTCCTTAGTCTACGAGTCTGATAGTGTAGAATTTTGACTAGAATTTCCTCATAGGAAAGACTGTTCTAAACATCAATGCTCTGAATAGGGACTACGATTAATGGTTCACTTATGAAATTCTTGAGCAAGGAAACATGAAAGACTGGATGAACTGAGGCAAAATCTGAAGGAAACTCAAGTTCATAAGCTACCTTGCCAAAATAACTAAGAATCTTGTAGGGACCGACATATCGAGGATTGAGCTTCCCTTTCTTGCCAAATCTCTTCACTCCGTTCATGAGAGAGATCTTTAGATAGACATAATCGCCAATCTCGAACTCAAGATCTTTTCTTCACACGACTGCATAAGACTTTTGTCATCTTTGAGAAACACGAGTCTTTCTCTGATCAACTGGACTTTCTCTATGGCATCAAAAACCAAGTCAGGCCCTATGACAGCAGCCTCATTAATTTTGAACCAACCAATTGGAGATATGCATCCCCTACCATAGAGATCTTTCAATGGAGCCATCAGAATACTGGAATGATAGCTATTATTGTATTCAAATTCAATCAACGGCAAGTGGTTATCCCAACTACCCTTGAAAGTAATTGTACACGCCCTTAGCATATCTTCTAGAGTCTGTATCATCCTTTATGCTTGTCCATATATCTGAGGGTGAAAGGATGTACTGAGATGAACTTGGGTCCCAAGACCCTTTTAAAATGCTTTCCAGAAGTGAGAGGTGAACTGAGTACCTCTGTCTGAGATGATAGATAATGGAACACCGTGTAATCTAACCAACTCCCTGATGTAGAGTTTGGCATAATCTACGGATGAATAAGAGGTATGGACTGGGAGTAAATAAGCTAACTTGGTTATTCTATCTACAATAACCCAAACTAAATTATGCTGATGCTGAGTTCGAGGAAAACCCGCCACGAAGTCCATGTTCATTTCTTCCCACTTCTAGGTAGGAATGGGGAACTCCTGCATGGAACCACTAGGCTTCTGATGCTCTATCTTAACCTACTGACATGTAGAGAACTTAGCCAGAAACTCTGTAATATCCCTCTTCATCCCACTCCCCAAATATATCTCCCGCAAGTCGCAGTACATCTTTGTGGCCCCCGTATGAATAGAGTGTCATACACCATGTGCTACTGCAAGAATTCACTACCTCAAGTCATCTATACCTGGAACACATAGATGATTCTGGAAACGAAGAACACAATCTCCCCATTGGGAGAAAACCTCTACTTTCTGATCTCTAATTGATTCTTTTAGCTTGACAAGGCTAGGATCCCTATATTGATTTTCTTTCACCTCAAAAACTAGAGATAATTCTGAGCTACAATGAACACATATACCACCCTATGAAGAATCGACTAAGAGAATGCCTAGTCTATAAAGTTGGTGAACTTCCTAAACTAACTCCTTCTTAATGTCCTCAATATGAAAAACACTACCCATGGATAGTCTACTGAGAGAATTAGCAAGAATGTTGGCCTTTCCCGGATGGTAAAGGACACTCATGTCATAATATTTCAAGATCTCTAACCACCTTCTCTGATGAAAATTGAGATCTTTCTAGGAAAAGACATACTGGAGACTTTTATGGTATATGAAGACATCTACATGAACTCAATAAAGAATACCTCCAAATCTTCAAGGAAAATACGATGACTGCTAACTCAAGATCATGAGTAGGATAATTCTTCTCATGGAGCTTTAACTGTCCATAGGAATAGGCTATGACCTTACCATGCTGCATAAGGACACAACCTAAACCCACTCTAGATGCATCACAATACACCACGAACCCATCTGAACGATTTGGAAGAGCTAGAACTAGAGCTGAGATAAGTCTAGTCTTTCCTAAAAACTCTTCTCGTAAGGATATGACAATTGAAATTTGACCTTTTTCTGAGTCAATCAAGACATAGGGGATGAAATGGAAGAAAATACCTCAAAATATTATCTGTAATAGCCAGCCAACCCCAAGAAACTTTTGACACCAGATGTAGAGACTGGGCCAGGCCAGTTTCTTACTGTTTCGGTCTCTTGAGAATCTACTCTAATGCCATCACTAGAAATAATATGGACAAGGAAAGCTACTAAGATTAGCCAAATATCGCACGTACTGAATTTGTCGAATAGCTGGTGATCTCTGAGGGTCTAAAGTACTGTTCTGAGATGGTCTGCATGATCTCTCTCTGTGCGGGAATAGACAAGAATATCATCTATAAAGACTATGAAAACATATCCAAGTACTTCTTGAACACATGGTTCATCAAGTCCATGAAAGATACAGGGGCATTAGTAATGCCAAAATACATAGCTAAGAATTCTAAGTTACCATACCGAGTATGAAAGGTTGTCTTCGAAATGTCACATTCTCCAACTCGGAGATGATGGTAGCCTGATTTAAGGTCTATCTTAAAGAAATAATTGGAACCCTAAAGTTGGTCAAACAGGTCATCAATCTTGGGAAGGGGATACCTATTCTTGATCATAACTTTATTGAGCTGATGGTAATCAATGCACATCCTGAGAGAACCGTCTTTCTTGCATACGAATAGGACTAGTGCACCCCACGGGGAAATTCTGGGTTGGATGAATCCCTTATATAAGAGATCTTTCAACTATTCTTTCAGTTCCTTGAGTTCTACATGTGCCATTCTATATGGTGGAATAGAAATAGGCTAAGTGTCTGGAAGAAGATCAATGTCGAAGTCTATTTCCCTTTCAGGAGGAATGCCTGAAAGATCCTTGGGAAACATATCTGAATACTCATTAACCACTGGGACTGATTTAAAGCTGGGAGATTCAGAACTAGAGTCCTTGACATATACAATATTATAAACTCAACCCTTAGATATCATTTTCCTTACACGAAGGTAGGAAACAAGATGACCCCTGAAAGATCAAGTACTACCCTACAACTCTAAGACAGGTTCATTTGGAAATTGGAACTGAACTATTTTGTTTCTACAGTCGACTGTGTTATAGCAGGAATGAATCCAATCCATGTCGAGAATGATATCAAAATTAGTCATCTCTAATTTGACTAAGTCCACTAAGGTGATCTTATGAAATATCATAATCGGACAGTTCCTGTATACCCGCCAGGCTATGATGGTTTTACCAACTGGGGTAGAGACTGAAAAGGGCTATGCTAAAATTTCCGGATTGATTCCGAAAATTGCTTTCTATAAAGTGAGTAACAAAATACAAGGATGCACCTGGATCTAGTAAAGCATAAACATGGACATGGAAAATATGTAACGTACCAGTAACAATATTTGGAGAATTTTCTTGATCCTGTCGGGTCTGAAGATCATATAGTCTGTTTGGGCGTTGCCCACTAGTAGCTCTGGAAGTGGTACCCTGCTGATTCAGGCAACCAGACTGAGCTGTGGAACGGTTCTGCTGACCCTGAGGACCTGACTATAGACAATCTATAAACCTGTGGCCTAGCTTGCCACATCCAAAACAAATATCACCGCTAGCCCTGTAAGTACCCTGATTGTTCTTGGCATAAGTCTGCCAACGAGGATAGGTGCAGGCACTGCTAACACTGACCGTAGAGCCTGGTTCCCTATCTTTGTTGCCGTCTCTGAATTTTGGCACTGGAGCACTGGCGGAGGAAGGTGTTGGGACTGCTAGCTTAGGACGAAATTCAGAACGGATTCCTCCTTTTGATTTGGGCTGAGAAAAGCTAAAACTTTCTGACCTTGCTCTCTTATTCTGCCTCTCCCTAGTCCTAATCTTTTGCTCCTTAATTTACTGAGCATGAGTCATAAGCTTGGCTAAAATCATATCACTATTCATCATCGCAGGTCTACACTTATTTACCATTCTATCATTCACCCCTGACACGAATTTTCTCATCTTCGCTATACTATTTGCAAACACATGAGGTACATATCTAGATAATTGAGTAAATCTGAGAGAGTACTCTTTAACCATCATATTTCCCTTCCTGAGGTTGATGAACTCTAGAACATTTGCCTCCCTCAGCTCTTGGGGAAAGAATCTGTCTAAGAAAGCTGTGAAAAATTTCTCACTCTACAGGACCTACATCTTCTAACCTTTCAGACTTTCACTGCTTGTACCAAGTGTGAGCAACTTTCTATAACTGGTATGCGGCTAACTCAACACTCTGAATAGAAGTAACTCCCATGATATCTATGACCCTCTATACTTGGTCAATGAATTCCTAAGGGTCTTCATCAGACTTAGACATGAGGAAAGATAGAGGGTTCATTTGGGTGAATTCCTAAATCCTAGGTGCAGCTGAGTTGGCCACTGGGTTGGTCGAAATGACTGCTAGCCATTTATTTTGGACTGTAACAGTCTGAGCAAGTGTGGTGAATGCGGCTCTAAACTCAGCATAAGAAATATGTTCACCCAAAGGACCTTCGAGCTGAGGAGCTGGCAGGTTTCTTCTCTTTGGATGCATGTTCTAAAATAAAGATAAGAACGAATTAGACTGAGAGTTTAACTTGAGATTATGCTCTCTAGCATGACATGAGTACTAAAAGAACGAAAATTGTTTCTTAAAACATCTTATAGTCTCTTGTACATAAATATGGCACGCAACACACCCATGTACAAGACTCTACTAGATGCGGCTTTCAAACTTCCTAGGACACTATTGAACCTGGCTCTGATACCAATTTTGTACCTCCCCAATTATCTAAACCAGAACGCTACATGGTGCTTATAATCCCGAAGGACCAAAAGCTAACCTATGACTGATATATGTACCTATACACTGCATAATATAACATAAAAATGCAGAAACATGTACTGAAAGGCCATAAGGTTCAATATAAAACATAATCTGAATATTAACAATGTTTAAATAAAGTGGTATCACAATACCAAAACAAAACTAAAATACTGAAGTCTGAATCTAGTCTATAATATAGTGTGAAAGCCTCTAACTGTCTTAAGTAGAGAGTGGAAGGAATATGTCTCCAACTAAATCCCGACTATTGAAAGCCAAACTAAAATACTGAAGTAATAAAGTAGTAATCATGTCCTCGGAGAATGAGGACTCACTGCTAACTCTGAGTGCCAAAATCTGCAATACTACTGCTGCTCTGGAACTCGTGCCTCTGAACCTATAGTGTAACATAAGAGAAAGCACCATAGCGCAAATGCGTCAGTACGTCTGAATGTACTGAGTATACGAATGAGGTAGGCTGAATGCATGGGGTTCATATGCATGAACAATACTAATATGAATAACTAGTATGAGCGTGAGATTGCATACATGAATACATAGTAACTGTGACCGTGAAAACATAATAACTGAATTTGTAGACTGATAATGTGATTTACTAATATCTAGCATGACTGATACTGGGGTTTTGATATGACTGATAACATAAGTGAGTGTTTCTGATATTGGTGAGTCTAATGGAACTATCTGAGTTCCTTACAATAACTGAGTTGACTGTATCTGACAGTCCTGAAAATCTAAAGAACTATCAGAGTTCCTTTACTGAGACTGCTACTGAAATTATAGGAGGTAGTTGTTTAACCGACATGCGCCATATGTGCTAATATAGCTAAACTGGGGTCCAATCTCGGCCCTGACTGGAAGGGTGTCAATACTGCCCCACTGATAAAAACAGGCTATGAGAACCCTCTACTGGCAGGTACTCAAAATGAGAACAGTGGAAACCCTCTACTGCAAGGTTAGGTCACCTCATCTACCCTCAACTAGCAGGTATGATATCTCAACCTATTGTTGCTATGTAGTTCAAGAACGCAAGGATTGCTTCTAGGAATCATACCCTCTACTGGCAGGTGAGTTCCTATCCTTGGTTTCACTCAGTGCTGACTTCTACTCCCAACTGAAGAGACTGAACATAATTTACTGACTGTACATGGACTGAGTTTACTGAATTCCGTTGACTGATGGAATACTACTGATATCTAATAATTGACTGAGATCATGAGGTTTCCTGAGTCACATAACTTACTAAAGTCTATGGAACGTGTCCTAATTAAGGATATTGTGAAACATGACATGACTCAAGGTAAACAGCTATATTTTTAGGGTACAAGTACCCCCAGGACTTGATTGAAGGAAACTGACACAATATGACTTACTTGATCATAAGAACAGAGTTCACAATTCATAATGTCATAAGTAAGGAATTTCATACTTCACATGGTTATCATATTCTTGTTCATAGAAGGGAATACATTTAATATGAGACTACTTGCATGGTTTCAATATCATGAGCATTTCATAGCACAACAACCAATACACAACTATAGCATGAAAATCATATTGAGTCATAAGGGATAGAATAGACTTGTAATTTGGGAATGATTGAGTCATGAAAACATGCTTTCTACTATTCTAAGCATTTTATCAAACACTTTGCATGCACTCTTTAGGGAATAGGCGTGTTCATAAAATTAAAAATCTAACACCCCCAAATACACGGGTTTCTACCAACAAGCTCACACACTTCATGAAGATACATCAAGATCACGTGTTGTAACTCAATTAACAACCATAAATAATGAACATGATCATATCACAATCATACAACTACAATATGATATTTAAAATATGGTTCTTGGACTCCATGGATGAAAGGAATCCGTGGATGAACACTACGCATATCATAGTGATTGAATCTTAAAAGAAAATTGACCTTTCCTGAATGTTCTTGATTTGGGAGTTTTAATTCTTCAATATCTTGTAGAGGGTGTGATGGGGTCTTGAAGTTAATTTAGAAGAAACCCTAAGTTTGTTCTTGGGAACAAAGAGGGTTAAGAGCTTTTGAAACTTAATTCCAATAGCTAAGTACTTGCTTTTGGTGTTTTATGTCGTGGGGTAAGGTTTAGGGTTAGGGAAAAAGATCAAAATACCCCTATGAAATTACCTCCCAGTTGCTGAAATTATCAGCTGACGACATGGGGTGATAAGCCGTCAGATCTCTGGTAGCCCGTCAGCCCAGGTCTTCACCTGGGAGTTGGAATTTTTGACATTCTCCCTAAGTGTGTCGACATTGCTGATAAGTCATAAAAAATGTGATAGGTTATCTGAAATGTCGTCAGAATTGTGATAAGTCATCAGAAATGTCGTCACTCAGTTTTCAGGCTGACATGCTGGAGTAAAATGGACATAACTTTTTGCTCCGATATCGGATTTAGGCAAAATTGGTATGATTGGAAAGATAATTCAATTATCTATCTGTTTGTGGGTAATGAGCTAAATAATAGTATAACGATATATATGCTCGTTTCAAGTAGACTATGGGAATATCCTTCCCAAGAATTGATCGGTAAGAAATGTTTTAAGCCGTCTAATAGCTAGGATGTATTTGAGACCTTAATAAACATAAACCTTGATCATAAAACCACCAGATCACTAGAATTTATTTCTCATGATCTTGAAATATGGTTCCACTATCGGTTGGGAATCTCGGGGTATTACACCCCCACCCCACCCCCAAACCCACTACCCTAATCCGCATCCTTCACACCTTCCTATCAAGGACCATGTCCTCCGTAAGCTGTAACTGATCCATAACATGTCTAATCACCTCCCTTTAATATTTCTTCAGGCTACTTCTCCCCTACCTAAAATCATCCATAGCTATTGTATCGTACCTCCGCATTGGCGCATCAACACCCCTCCTCATCACGTGCCCGAACCAACATAACCTCGTTTCTCGTATCTTGTCATCCACTATTCCTATACTAGAAAAGGCTACATTAGCTATAATAATTACCTCAGAAAAAGACTTTTACCTATGCTCTCGACCTAAAAATAACACATGAAGTATTTGATACATTGTTTTCCTCTACATCAAAGGCTCCTAAGTCTTCCAAAAATAGGTTAAAACTCTAAACCTGGTCATGTCAAAACAAATGTCATTAAAAATATTTCTGAGGAACTAGGTACCAACAAACCTTTTGACTCTCTACCAAATTAATGAGCACATATTTTATGGTGAGTTTTTGGATGAAAGAGAACTTCAAACATTCTTATAAAAAGTAAATTAGGTGTATTGCAAAGATGGAAATCTTTTCACATGAAAAAAGAGTTGGACAAAAGGGTCGAAAGGGAAAGTGAAAGATGATTTTTCTAATAAAGTTGTGAGAAGTTACGGGACTTAAGGAGCATATAATAATTTTTGGAAGATGTTATGAACACAAAAAAATTTTCCACTGCACACGTCACGACCCTAGCCAGGTCCTTGCCGTGACGGGTATCTCAAGTCCCACGTGGACCGGAGATCATCCCTTCACCTAACCAACCCAAACACAACATACCCCAAATTCAAATGAATTCCAAACATATAAAATCTAGAGTGCAATATCTTTAGAAAATTGTAATGCATGTCCATGACCAACCACTAATGACCGACCAAACTATCGACCGACAGCGCCCAATAACCACAGTAGTCCAATCTAAGCCTTTTAACAAGAACCAAAACTGAATAACAATAATGTATTGGGACATGCCCCTAACTATAGCAAAAATAAGTTTGAACAGTCTGAGAAGTAAAAGAACGAAACATAAAATGTAGAATTTCGATGTTTAAAAGCTCACCACTTCAATGTCAACTCATGATCTAAACTAGGATCCTAATCACTGAGAAGGAGGGGTAAAAGAATGACAAATTCCTGCATCACGTGGGGATACAACATCAGAAAATGGTTAGCGGGGTGAATTCTAACATTTAACTCAGGGATAAGGATAACATAATGTAATGATCAACAATTTAAAATCATTCAAACCAATGCCCATCATCAAATGCATATACATATACATTTCACATGCAGGAATACGGAACAAGGTTTAACATGCACTTAAAAGTTTAGCTTGGATTGTGTATCTCAACCATCATAGCACGTACCAATGGGCTGTATGTGCCTCAGCTCTTACCCCTTGGTCAGGCCACTATGTGTGTAGCCGTATGGATTGGGGAATAATCTCATATATATGCACATGGGAGACTCGAACTTCCAAACATATACTAAGGTTACTTAAGCGCCCGATCATATAATGATTTACAGGGGACTCAAACCTCCCTAATAATGAAATTATAATGTGGAGGACTCGAACATCGCTGGTAACTTTAACATCCGTATCAGAAAAATGCAATTTCCATTGTCGGACACTCAGATCTCCACTTTCATGACTCAGTTACATAGCCCTTATTATATTGCAATTAAAACTAGTATCACACATTCCTATTCATTGAACCATATTCCATATTAAGTCATACATTGGATTTATCATCATACCAACTACACTTGCAAGCTAATAACATCATGCAAAAATAATTTCCATTAATAGGGGAGAACAACTCCCTTTGTTCGTTAATACCTGGTGGGGGGACAATGACTCCCTTTGTTCATTAAATCAGACCATAATGTTTCAACTACCTCTTTATATCATGTAATACTTCAAGACTAGTTCAATTTCAAAAATCCCGACACTTTCCATAATTAAGAACCAATTTCATATCATGGGGTTGGAGTCATAACCATTAAAACAGTCATAAATTTGGGAAATTTACAATTCCCTAGTTCATTTACCATACCCAAGCACCCATAAGTTCAATACCATAATTAAAGCATGAATAATCATATGTAAACCATTGAAAAACATTGTTCAATAATAAGCATTCAAAACCCCATCTGTTGTTTCAAACCGACATAACCATCTCATGAAGAGTACTTTAAAACATATGATTTTACAAAATTAACAATGAGTGAAGAGTAACATGCCTTAAACAACAAACATTATTGATAGAATTCAACCCTCAAACCCTTAGATGACCAACTTGATAAAACCCTAGCTTGGCATTCTTGAGGGAACTTAGAGATCCTTTGGATTGTTTGAGAAGTTACTTCGATTAGACTTTGAGTGTTAATGACACCCTAAAAGGGTTATAAGTAGTGGGCTCCAATCTGGATCAGAAGGGAACTATCAAGAATGTCCTTTAACTTAAAAGCTAAAAATGTGTCGCCTTTAACTACAGATCAACCACTGCCTCATAGCCACTCCTAACGACTCGTCACCACGAGTCATAACTAAGGAAGTACCACCAAGGTACCCTACACTGCTAACCTTACACCTCAACCACAAGAATCATAATGGCACTTCACGACTTGAAGGTTTTAGTAGTATTCAAAACAAAACCAAAATTGGGGCTTGCACTAGTCACCCTATGATTTCACCTAACGACTAGTAACATGTACTTACTGCTCTGAGTGAGCCACTCGTACTAAGAGCAAAATCATGCCACAAACTTACATGATTTGGTTATGACTCATTCCAATGACTCATTATGAGCTATGATGACCAGTACCCTCAAGTCTTACCTAGGACAATAACTTTAATACCACTTTCTAGACACCTTGCGACTAGGGTCACATGACCTAAAAAGATACTCTACGACCAGAACAAAAAGTTATAGTCAAGGAAGGGAGGTGAAAACTCAAAAAAAAATGAAGGACCAAAACCTTGGGGCATTACATTCTTCTCCCTTAGGATCATTCGCTCTCAAATGACATAATGAGGTATTTGCAAGCACTATTAGACCCCAAATATCAATACTCTTACCTTTAAGATAGAAAATAAAGGTACCAAGGAATTTACAATCTTCTTTTAATAAAGAAAGAAAAATAAAATGGTAAGGAATAAAACATACCTTAAGCACGATTGGCCAAATCGGGAAACAGGAATGGCATCTTCAACTTCATAACCTTCTCGGATTCCCAAGGAGCTTTCTAAACCTCTAGGTTTTTCCATAGAACATTTACTGAAGTCACGTTATTACTCTATAACCTACGGACTTGTCAATCCAAAATTTCTAATAGAATTTCCTCATAGGACAAGGAATAATAGATATCCAACTTTTCCAAAGGCACAACCGTCAAAGTATCTCCCACACACTTTTTTAACATCTACACATGAAACACTAGTTGAACGAAGTCCAAATCAGAAGGCTACTCCAATTTGTAGGCAATATTACCAACCTTTTTCAAAACCAAGTATAGACCAATGTAACAAGGGTTGAGCTTCCCTTTCTTCAAAAACCACATCACTCCCTTTATGGGAGACACCTTTAGGAAAACACAATCTCCCAACTTAATTATTAATTCTCTTTGCCTCATGTCTGCATAGGACTTTTGGCAACTTTGGGCGGTCTTAAGCTTCTACCGAATCACCTTTACCTTTTCCATTGGTTAGTGAACCAAATACGGGAAAAAATATCATCCTCACCAACTTTAAACCACCCGATGGGAGATCTACATCTCGTACCATACAAGGCCTCAAAAAGAGCTATACTCATGATTGAGTGATAATTGTTGTTGTAAGAAAACCCTATGAGAGGAAAGTGGTCAACCCAACTAAAATCGTAGTCCATTATTCAAGACCAAAGCATATCTTCAAAAACATGGATCGTCTTTTTCGACTGCCCATCTGTATGTAGGTGGAAAATGGTGTTAAGGGTCCCCTTAGTTCCCAAAACCTCCCTAAAATGACATCCAAAATTGAGATGAGAACTGAGTACCTCAATCAGATATGATGGAAAATAGAGTACCATGCAACTTTATGATCTCCTCAATGAATAATTTAGCATAATCCTCATAAGAGAAATTAGTCCTCACCAGCAAAAAGTGAGAAGACTTAGTCATCCTATCTAAGATGACCTAAATAAAATCAAACTATTGATGAGAACATGGAAGAATGGTAACAAAATTCATATTAATCATTTCCCATTTCCACACTGGAGCTCAATATCTTTATACAACCCACTAGGCCTCAAGTGCTCTACTTTCACTTGTCAGCATACTATGCAATTAGCCACAAAATTATCCATATTTCGCTTCATATTATTCCATAAATAAATCTCCTTAAGGTAATAATACATCTTTATTAATCCAAGATGGACATTATACCATGCCTCATGGGCCTCGACCAAAATCCTACCGCGCAAACCATCAATGTTGTAAACACATAACCTCTGTTGGTACCTCAAGATACCATCCACGCCAATCTAGAAAATCATCATCTTCTACTTGCCTACATTATTCTTGATGTGCATGAAGATATGATCGATCACTTACTTATCCTTCACCTCAGCTCAAAGAGATAACTTTACAATCTCTTGAACAATCGTACCAATATTCTTGAAATCCAAGAGACGAACTCTGAGATTAGCCAAATGGTGAATATCCTTCACCAAATCCTACTTCTCCTTATCCACATAAAATAATCTTCCTATAGAAAACCTACTAAGAGCATCAACAACCGTGTTAGCTTTCCCTAGACGGTAGTGAAGACTAATTTCCTAATTCTTGATCAGTTAAAGCTACCTCCTCTGCTCAAAATTTAAATCTTTCTTAGAAAATAGATACTAAGTCTCTTATGTTCGGAATAAATATTAAAATAAAACCCATACAAATAATACTGCCATATCTTTAACGCAATTACCACAACCAATAATTCCAAATCATGAGTTGGATAATTCTTTTCATGAACCTTCAATTATCTAGAAGCATAAGCAACCACTTTTCTATGTTGCATTAACAAACAACCAAGTCCCACCCGTGACGCATCACAATATACCACAAAACCATTTGTACCCTGGGGCATGGTCAAGACAAGAGCCAAAGTCAACTTATCCTTCAATATTTTCAAACTACCTATACAAGAATTCGACCACAAGAACATTGCCTTCTTCTAAATTGACATGGTCAAAGGGGGAGCAATAAAGGAGAAACTCTCTACAAACCTTCTAAAATAACCGACTAAGCCCAAAAAGCTCTGAATTTTAGTTGGAGTGATGGTTCTATGTTATTTCATAACCACTACAATATTTTGTGGATTTACCATGATCCCCTTACTAGAAATATCATAGCCTAGAAAAGTCACAGAATTCAACTGGAACTCACACTTAGAGATCTTAACATACAAACTCTGATCCTTTAGGGTTTGCAACACAAGGCGAAGGTTATCAACATGATTTTCCATACTCTTTGAATAAACTAGAATATTATCAATAAAGACAATCATGAGGAAATCCCAGAATAGATGGAAAACCTAATTTGTAAAATCCATAAATGCGGCTAGGAAATTAGTCAAACCAAAGGATCTCACCAGAATCTCAAATGTCCATATCAAGTTCAAAAAATAGTATTAGGGATATATATCTCCATAATTTTCAACTGATGGTACTCGCAACGAAGATCAATATTGGAGAAGAATTATCACCCAGAAGCTGATCAAAGAGATTATAAATCCTTGAAAGTTAATACATATTCTTTATGGCTAATTTATTCAATTACCAATAATCAATAAACATTCAAAGGGAACCATTATTTTTACGTATGAACAAAATAGGTACAACCCATGGGGACAAACTAGGATAGGTAAAACCGTTATCTAAAAGATCCTTTACATCTCTTTAGGCTCCTTAAACTTAATTGGAGCCATCCTATATGAAGGGATAGAGATAGGAAAAGATTACAGAACAAGATCAATCCCAAAATCAATCTCCTATTAGGAAGAACAACAAGAAAATCACCATGAAATACCTCAGAAAATTCACATACCATGAAGACAATGTGCAAAGAAGGACCTTCGGATCTAGAATCCTTAACATGCACTAAGTAATAGAGGCACCCTTTAGAATCCAATTTTCAAGCTCTAAGATATGAAATAAACCTTCCTTAAGAGACTAGGGAACTACCTTCCCATTTAATAATTGTTTCATTTGGAAATTTAAAGAAGACCTTATGGGTTAAATAATCTAAACAAGCATAGCATGAATGAAAAAAATCCATCCCCAATATTACATCAAAATCTACTAGGTCTAACTCTATTAGATCTACCAATGTTTCTTTACAACCAACAAATACCACACAACCCTCATAGACTCTTCTAGCAACCACAATGTCTCCTACAAGAATGGAAATAAATACACTCAGGATTGAAACCAAAATGCACATCCATAAACGTGGTCACATAAGAAAGAGTGGATGCTAGATCAAGCAAATAATATAAATCATAGCTAAAGAGTTTCAATATGCCAGTAATGATATCAGGGGATTCCTCGGACACCTTATGGGTAGTGAGGGCATAGAGATGGTTCCTACTAGTATCAGATCCTGAAGTAGACATAGCACTCTTTAGTACATGAGTTGATGATGCATTAACAAGAATATTTTTTGGCCCACAAGTAACCCCTAGAAGGAGTCTCTCAATATATGACCAATCTGACCATATTTGGATCACTTATTCCTCCTTTCTTCCCAAAACCCATGATGCATCTTACCATAAAATCTACATAGTGGATATAATAGAGCTAACTTGTGACACTGCGAATTTTTGAGCTAGAAATCTAAACTGTCGTTCCTACATGTATAAGCTTTAATTCCATGGTTTATTTTTAAATTCATGTGTCATGATATTTCTCCTACTATATAAAGTGATTAAGAGGTGAAAAATATTCATAGAAATCACTTAAAGAAAAGTTGAGCTAAGAATTCTTCATTCGTCCAAAGTTTGATCTTTGATTCTACAAGGGTTAACTTTGAACGTGTATAAATTTGGATGCACATAGAATTTTGCAGCTTAAGACCCGCTAAATTATAGATAATTAAATTAGATTTCCAACGATATGAATTTGACCTAAATTTAATAACCAAGATAAAATTTATTCCATTTTTTGTGTGAGGAGTAAGGGGTCGCGATCGTCCCATAACGTGAAGGCTACTTGAACCAAATAGGGGTCGCGTCATGAGGGTTGCTTGAACAAAATAGGTGTTGCAACACGGGGTCTATTCCCTCACAATTTTAGCTTCTAAAAGGTCAAGGGTCACTTTGGTCTTTTCACCTCAACCCCAAACATCCAAAGCAAATATTATAACACCCAAAAGGGCATTGTTTGCCCCTCTTCTTCAAATCAACTACGTATAAACCTTACCTTTTCCCAAAGAACAAAATTTAACTCTTCTCCTCTGTGTAATCTAAAATTCAAGACTTTTAATTTCAAGAGTCTCAAGAAAGTATCAAAGTTAGGGTTTCATCCTTCAAGATAAGAAACTTAAGGTACGTTGGGTTTTCCTAAACTACATGGGCATGGTGAAATTATTTTAATGATGAATAAATGTTAAGAAATCATGAATTTACAAAGAGATTTAGATTTAAAATTATAATTATGCATTATGAAACTTTATTGATGAAAAAGTTTTGGTCTTGAGGCCTTCCCCTAAATCTTAATTTTACTCGTGTATATGTATATATATGTTTTCAGTTGCGAATTATGAATTGAGAGCATGGATCATGAATTTTTCCCTCTATTTCTATGGTACTTCTTGACTCTGCATGTTGTGGGTTTTGAAATTACATTATTGAAGCATGAGATAAGAGTTTTAAATATTATTTATGAACTTGATCCTAGTTGTGAATTGAAGAGAGGGTTCTTTGATATTTTAAAATTGTTTTATGGTTTGTAAATATTAAAAAAGATTATTGGAAGAACTGCATGGTTTGTGATAATGTAATGTACTACCATATGTCTGTGAATTGAAAATGGGAATCTTTGCATAAGTCTTCATGAATTTTGATATAGAAATTTTCTTTTAATGTTTGAAGGATTTGGTGGTACAGACCTTATGTTTTGAATAAAAGGATTGTAACATGATACTATATATCTTAGACATATGACTTGCAAGTCTTTTTATGATGATACGAAAATAGATTATGCCAAAACATACTTAGAACAGAACATAATTCAAATTTCATTAAGAATTCTTTTAGAATATGATTTCAAAAAGATGCATGCTTTAAAAAGGCTAAAAATGGTCTTAAGATATGTTAGGTGGTTACTCGAGGAAGGCACGAGTTCATAAAACTCATTGCTCAAAATTGTGATTTATTGATATCAGTTATTTTTTCCCTAAGAGAGATTATATGTTCTCCTAGTCCCTTGTGGAGTATCAGAATTAAAAAATCTAACGTTTGCAGCAAACTTGTGTTGGTAGCTTGGCTGCTGAGCTAAGGGCGAACTCCCTATAGCCCGTGGGGTCGTAGACTTATAGGGTGTACCATCTAGCTCAAAATTAAAACACAGAAAGGAATTGCATTTACAAAATTGTATAAAGAACATTTGAGATTGTCCATGTGTTTTAAATTGTTTCATGCATAACATTTTATCATCAGATTAAGATTGACTAACCCTATCATGTGACTTTACCCCTTTGATGGTCTTTTCTTTAGTAGTTGTAAACCAGTACTTCAGGTGAGAAGGTATGTATTGGATTTTGAGTTGTAATAATAAGGTTATGGTGAGGTTATAATTGTAGGTAGTAGCTAAGTGAAGTGAAGTACTTGGGTTGATTTCCTAATTTAATTGACTATTATAGTATGTGGCATGCTTTATCGGTGGTATATAATTAAGGATAGACAATCGACTTGAACTTTAGATGTAGAGTGTAGTGGTAAGAATAGTAGCTCGAGATTGATGATGCATATTTTATGGGAATTAATTAGTAGGCTTGATGTGAGGTGTGAAATAGCCTTGGTTGGCAACTTGTGGAAAATAAGTGAATAATTTTGATATTTATTTACATGAGGACTAGTGTTGAGATAATGAATTGTGGTTAAGTCATTAACTAGATAAAAGTGATAGTTATATAAGAATAAGTTGAACCCTAGATAGCATGTTGTTAGATAAGATTGTATGGTATAAGTGCCATGTGTACCTAGTTTATGGTTTTGAATTTTGTAGTATGGAAAAGTCTGGGGAGTTGTTGTATAGTGTTCATTAAAGTAGAACATGAGGAAATATAGGTAGGCAATGTGCGGCTTTGGTATAGTCATGCCAATTTTTTTAAGTTATTAGAGGTGTAATGCTATAATCCTAAGAAGTTTAAGACAAGCGTTAAGTGTTACGACACATGGATGTCCAGGATCATGATAATGTTAGTCATAAGTTAACAATTTTATGGGTTAGAGAATGTTGTGATTAGTGTCCTTGAAAGGGGGATGTCCTAGAAGTAAATTAGTGTGTTTTATTACAAAAAATATTATTGAGAGTGGTGGATATTGATTTGATAAGGGGGTATGTCCGTAAGTCTAGGATTGTGACTTTGATCTAAGGGGGAGATGGTGAATTAAGATAGTTGTCGAATGTTCTCAGTTTGTCAAGTTGCAGGGAGGAACAATGATAAACTTTTTTCTACTCAAGAATACTCCTCCTACTTCAATTTAGGAGAGTATCCTGATAATGTCTTACATCATCTGTTCAAGTCATGCCTATGAATATTGTTCGAGTTCTCTAAGGTCTTATATTGCTCTTTATCCATGAAATCTAAGTCTTCCAGCATGCTTGATCTTAAGGAAACATGTTTCTATATGTCACTAATTCATTCTATGTTGGATTTAGCCAAAGTGATACAGTTTATTCAAACTCATGGAAAATCTCAGTTCCTTAAATGAGAAGCAATCGCTTCAAGTGGCAATCTTTATCTTAGTTGTAATGTAACACCCCATAGCATTCTCGACTCAATACCACTCTTACTTTCATGTATGGAGAGCTTACAACCTAAATTTTTTTTTATACTTGTTAAAAGACTTAGTAATATTTATGAGCTCTTAATTTCCATGATTTTCAAATTGATCTTCCCGACCACGAGATGTAGATTTTTGAGTTGATTCATGATCAGGGGTAAAAAGAGGGTGTCTAAGGGAAGTTTTAGATTTTTGTGTCATGTTTGGATGATCAAAATAGTGGGCCAATGCGATATTGACGTGTCGCACTAGGAATCACGTCTATAGGGACCGACACGGTGCGTCGCTTAACGCGTCGGGTGCCCAGTTTGAATTACTAACTTTTGGGTCTAGGAGGGTGATTCAGTCTTTTTCCCTTGTTTTATCTTGATATGTGTACCAATGTTTTCTCACTGTGCTCTATCCTAAGAATTCATATTGCATTATGTTTCTTCCGAATGACTCTTTACTTATGATCCATACACTTGATATAGGAAACACTTTGTGATGGTATTATATCTTCACCTCATGTCCCACCTTGAGTAAATTAACAGATATGGATTATAATTGAGTAGTGTTTCTCCTATTCTTGATGCTTATGCTCGGGTCCTATAATGACCCTCCATATGTTGTATGATGGTGATGGTTGAAGTGTAGTAATGTTTTAGGTAGGTGAGTAGATGTTCTTGAAGATGAAAATTGTTATTTGATTTATTGAGCTAAGACTATAGAAGATGGGGGAAAGAAGTGGATGGACTTTTATTATGAGAAATAGTTGGGAATGAGTTATATGGCGAAAATCATTGCGAATGTGATTGAATTTTCCATCCTTAGCGGGACAAGTCCAGGAAGTGGGTGTAGTAATGATAGGCTTGAATGTTGTGATTGATGAAAATACAACCCATTTACTATGTAGTTAGTATTCCTCGAATTAGAACCTGGGGGTATTTGACGATAGTGATAATGTGGGGTAATATTCTTAATGGGATATAAAGTACAGGGTCCTATAGTTTAAGTTCTCACCTTGTTTCTCCTAGTTAGGCTTCCAGATAGAAGAACTATGCAGTGGGAACTCAAATTCTTGTGATTAGAAGTGTTATGGGAGAATTGTATGTTGGAAATGATGAAGTATGTTATTTGTTGTTTGGGGCAGAGTTGAGTAGTGTCTCTCAGTTTTGGGTCTATTCGTTGTACCTTGTAAGGTAGAGAATCTTCTAATCTTATGTTCCATAAAAACCTTATTTCATAATTAGTACCAATGTAAGTCAGGTCTTTTATCACCAAATAAATGCATGCCTCATCTTGTGATTATTTTGATTCATAGAACTCATGTGCAAGATCATCCCTATGTAAAAGTCTCATTACCTCGTTCTTCGTGCTTACATGTTTCACTAGGTGTTATCATGGAGCTTGTTTGATGCTCTTGTATATTTTGTTGAGGTAAAATGTTCAATGCTAGGTTTCATTTTTTATTCTACACTTTTAAAGCTTCAAAAACTCCCTACCCATCATTTGGGGACTAATGATCCCAAGGGTGAGATAATGTAACACCCTACATTTTTGAGCTAGAAATTCGAGCCATTGTTCCTATGTGTATAAGATCTAATTATATGGTTTATATTTAAATTCATGTGTCATGATCTTCCTCCCAGTATATGAAGTGATTATGAGGTGAAAAATCTTCATAGAAATCTCTTAAAGTAAAGTTGAGCAAAGAATTCTTCATTCGTCCAAAGTGTGATATTTGATTCTACAAGGGTCCACTTTAAACGTGTATAACTTGGGATACACCTATAATTTTGCATCTTAATACCTACCAAATTGTATATAATTGAAATATCTTTCCAACAATACCAATTTCGCTGAAATCCGATAACCAAGAGAAAAGTTATGCAATTTTTAGTGTGAGGCAGTAAGGGGTCACATAGCCCCGCGACGCGAAGGCTGCTTGACCCAAATAGGGATCGCGATGCGGGGGCTATTCTCCCACAATTTTCGCTTATTATTGGACAAGGGTCACTTTGGTCTTTTTCTCTCAACCCCAAACGTCCAAAGAATGAATTATGACACCCAAAAGTGTATTATTTGCCCATATTCTTCAAATCAACTCATGTAAAAACCTTCCCCTTTCCCCAAGAACAAAATTTAACTCATATCCTCTAAGTAATCTAGAATTCAAGCCCTTCAAGTTCAAGAGTCTCAAGAAAGTATTAAATTTAGGGTTTCATCCTTCAAGATAAGAAACTTAAGTTATGTGGGGTTTTCATAAACTACGTACGCATGGTGAAATTGTTTTAATGATGAATAAATATTTAGAAATCATGAATTTTCAAAGGGGTTTGGATTGACAATTACAATTATGCATTATGAAACCTTATTGATGATAAAATTTTGGTCTTGAGGCCTTCCCCTAAATCTTTATCTTACTCTTGTACATGTATATTTATGTTTTCAGTTGTGAATTATGAATTAAGAGCATGGATCAAGAATTTGTCACTCTCTTTCTATGATACTTCTTGACTCTACATGTTGCGAGTTTTGAAATTGCATTATTGAAGCATGAGATAAAAGTTTTAAATGTTGTTTATGAACTTGATCTTGGCTAAGAATTGAAGAGAGGGTTCTTTCATATTTTACAAGTGTTCTTATGGTTTGTAAATTTTAAAGATGATTATTGAAAGAACTTCATGGTTTACTACAAAGTAATTGACAACCACATGTTTATGAATTGAAAAAGAGAATCTTTAAATAAGTTTTCATGAATTTTGATATACAAATTTTCTTGTACTGTTTCAAGGATTTGGTGGTCCAAACCTTATGTTTTGAATAAAAGTATTGTAACATGATACTATATGGCTAAGACATATGACTTGCAAGTCTGGGTTTGACGATACAAAAATATATTATGCCATAACATACTCAGAACATAACATAAGTCAGACTTCATTCAGATTTCATTTAGAATATGATTTCAAAAAGATGCATGCTTAGGAAAGTCTAAAAATGGGCTTAAGATATGTTACGTGGTTACCTGAATAAGGCACTATTTTAGATAACTCATTGCCCAAAACTGTGTTTTGCCGATACGGGTTATTATATTCACAAGAGGGATTATAAGTTGGCCTAGTGCCCTGTGGCGTATCGAAATTAGAAACTCCAACTTTTGTGGTAAACTTGGGTTGGAGGCTATGCCACCGAATCAAGGGAAAACTCCATATAGCCTGTGGGGTTGTAGACTGGATGGGTGTACCACCTAGCTCAGAAGTAAAACAAAGAAAGGAATTTCATATACAGGATTGTTTTAAGAACATTTGAGATTGCCCATGTGTTTTAAATTGTTTCATGCATAACATTTTATGTAATGCTCCGCTTATGTTATATATAAATGTACATTATTTTGGATTGTTCTACGTATAAGTACATCTGTATTAACCCCCTATATTTTAGGTTCTGAGCCACAGTTCTAGGGATCAGCTAAGTGGTTGAATTCTGCCAGATATTGTAGATGGTCAGCCTCCGTTATTCTGGAAGGCCTAATCTATATGTCATTATTATTTTATTTTAATTCATGGTCCGACTGTGGGCCTTGTCCCGGCCTTCAAACAGGTATTATTTTCAGTTAGTAGAGATTTTGCAGGCTAGTGTTAGATGTTTTTGAACTCTATGAACTCATTTAGATATTGAGCAGTTGAAATAAAAGTTGACCATGATTCCTAATTGTTTTATATTTCCATATTTTCCTTTATATAATATGAAAGTGTGTATTATTGCCAGATAGAAGAGGGCGCTCGGGCCATCATGGATTGGGATGTCCATCACGGCTAGGGCCTCGGTTCAGGTAGTGATATAACTGGGCCCTACTAGCCTGGGACTGGGCACCCTATTCCCTAAAACCATCACTACTCTATAAAAAACGATCACCTGACGACTTTGGTTAGGGAGAAATAGCCATATAGTAGGAACCAAAATTTCCACACTTCTTCTTAGTCCATTTTCCTCCATCTCTACCACTTTGGTACTGTATTGAATCCTTATCTGAGTAGCGAAACTTCTTACTCTGCCTTTCCCTAAATTTAGCCTGCTTGTCCTTCTGTTCTTCAACTTGCTGCATATAAACTAAAAGCTGAGAAATATCCATATCCTTGTTTAACAAGGCAACCTTAATTTCCTTAATCAAGTCTGGAGATAACCCGAAAGTGAACATCCTCATTCTAGACCTCATTCTAGACTCTAACTCTATAACATACTAAGATTAGGGATTAAACTTCAAGTCATGCTCCTTCACTGAAATCTTTCCTTACTTCAAGCTAACAAACTCTTCCGCCTTTGCATCCATTAACTCTTCAAGAAAGAAATAATCCAGAAAACCACTAGAGAAATTATCCCATAAAGAGTACACGTCATCATTTCCCCTAGACTCATTACGCATGGAAAATAAACATGAAAGTAAAAGTAGGGGCTTTGGTTGAATGCTTTCAAATTTAATGATTTGGTTGTTTGGGGAATACTATTTCAAATCTAGAAACAATTAGAGGTTAATTAAGTATTGATAGTACTTAAGGTTATGCCTTCATTGGTGTGAAGTCATTCATGGGTATTTGATTATTTTTCTAAATGATGCAATAAATCATGGGTAGGCTAGATCTAGAAATTTTAGTGTTATTTTCTCAGTAAAACACCAAGTATCACAAATGCGTTCTAAAGATTACCTCATAAGTGTAACAATTTCACCAATCTATGGCCTCAATTAACATTCTTATGTCTAAGATATACTATTAACTGAACTAATTCAAGTAATTGTTTACATCCATTCCTCACCTATATCCCCTCAGTCAAGGATGATACGGGTTCAAAGGTAATTGGGTTTTTTAACCACCAATTCTTTCTTAAATCACGGAATGAATGAAAAATGCATTTCAAATAGCAAATTAGAAAGTCAAATAAAAAAAATTCATGTACTAATCATAATCGATTCATGTTTAACCCCAATATTAAGAATTAGCTACTCACAGGAAGAGAAAGTAAAAATATTCAAAAATTCCATCAAATTGATCCATAGAAAATAAGGATAGTGACAAATCCACACTTTAATTTTAATAAATCATTGATAGAAATCACTAATTCTTCCATTAAGAGTCACTCAAATGTTTCCATATCTCAATTATAGTATAATAATGTTCAACGATGATGGACATGAGCTGAAAATCCCCATTTTGACACAAGTTTCAGATTTTCCAAATATTACAAATATGCCATGGAACTCTTGATATACTTGATCAGATCTAGAGTAGACTCGGAGCATATAGGGTACACCCTAGGCATAGATGGGACTGCTTCACCTATTTTGGCTATCTGCTTGCACGGGTGGCCTTCAGATACATCCATGTGATCTTTAGGGATCTTTTTCTTACATATTTGACCCCCCATTAACTTTAATTGCTTGATCATATTAATTTTCAAACTTTTTCTACACAAACTAGCATTATACATGAGATTAACACAAATTATGGAAAATCATGATAATTTAAGCTTAAAAGGTGCTAATAAGTCATCTAATTGACAACATATCAGGGACCTAATCCTGAAATTAATTCCACTAGCCATGTACAAGTAGAGAATCCCATAAAGATATTATGTAGCTCTTCTAAAAGAATAAGAGTTCAATTAGTTGAGAAAATTCTTACTTAAAAGCAAACGATTAAGGTCTTGAGGGAAAATTTTTTTAAGGGAAGAGTGTTTGACCTAGATCTTTTTGAAAACTAGACATGTTTATACTAGTCGAGTTTTAAATGATTCATGGGTATCGTAACATGTTTGAATTTCCTATTCCTGATATTCATGGAAATAGAGTTAGAGAGTTCAACTATAGGCTGACATTTCTTGAAGATTGTCTAAATGTGACCATGAATGTACGAGGTATTGAAATTAGTGTTAATGAGGTCAAACTAGTGGAGAGTATTCAAGTACCTACAAAAGGGATCCAGTCCCAGGAAATTTGTCTCCTTCTCCTTAATTTGTGATGAAAATTGAAAGAGTTGGTAGGTTGATTGGCATTGGCATACTAATGAAGTAATAAGAGAAGAATATCATTTGCCCCTTTAATTGGTAGACAATGTGTTATTGACTCATAATGAAATTATAACTATGAAGGATGGAAGCTGATATTAGGTCTAAGTCTATTTTTAGATCTCATTACCACATAGGACAAATTGATTGTTGTCCAAAAAGAGATGCCTGTTATGTTGGCCAAAAACAATGCAGATATGGTCCAGTTAAAGGTTGTAGTACGACAATATTCTTGTAAGTGAATTGGTACTATTAATGCTCTATGAGCAAAGAATAAAGGATTACAAGCATAGATCACTGCATTGAATGTTGAAGATAAGGACTTGTCCAAGGACCTTCTCTCCACTAATAACGCTGAAAATGAGCATCTAAACATGGTCCTCCACTATCTTACTTATAAGCATCTTACCTCCTAATCCTCATTGTTCCTAACCTCATATTGTCATCCTTTTTTTAGCTCTATGGAAAATGTGAATAGTTCTTTATGTATTTTTATTTAATGAATATTTATGATGATGTTCCTATGAATTATGAACGATATGTTTTCTTTTTCCACTATCTCTTATTCCTTGGTTTGTCATTGTTCATTCATTATAGCGTTACACTAGTTACCATGAATTAACCTAGTATGCACTTTGCTTCACTTTGTTTACTGTTATTACTTTTTTTAAAATTCAAAAGAGGGAAAATGTATATTAATTATTGGTAGAAGATTCATGATTAATCATTGGGTCTTTGGTGTGAAGGGTGATAAAGGGGCCTGGTATATAGGTTGAATTTGAATGAAGAAGAGTGTTAAGGGAATCTAGTTGAATGGAAAAATATATATGGAGGGAGATGGTAGACAGGTGGAGTAGTTACCATAATCAAAAAGGTTAAAATATTGTATATTTAGTTTTAGTGATCAATAAATTATTGGATGGGACTTGGTCCATGTTGCAAGCGACTTGGTCTGTAATTCTCTATCTAAGGTTGAAACCAATTCTTTACAACTATAAGGTTATACTTTTCTATTGGTGGTTGGTGGCACCTCAGCAGAGGAACAATAGACCAATCCAACCTTTGACAATGGGATAGTGCCCAAGTTTTGCTCTCTTTTATATAAGCTAAAGTTACAAGAGCAAAACCTATTTTTTCATACCTTAGAAAGATTTATCTGTCGGGAAAAATCCATCCTCGTATAGAAAACAATGCTTATTTTATCAAGATAACCTGATCAAGTGGTCTCTTTAGTTTTTGTTGTATTTTGGTTTTGTTCTAAAATTGTAAATCTATATCTATGTTATCAGGAATTGTAGATGTTTCACTTGTCAAAGTCTTTAATTTGGCATGCATTAACTATTGTTAGTTAGTCGAATCATCTGTTTTTTTTTGTAAAGTTTGTTTTCATCATTACTTGGTATTACTCTTGGGTGGATTTACCTAGGAATATCAATTAGAGTTAGTTGATTTAATATGTGTAGTAAAGTTGTTGCACAATTATGGGTAGAGTTACCTTGAAGTGTTGGCTAGATTTGGTCGATGAGGTAGTGTTACTGCATCTGTCTTGTAATAGAGTTATTACACAGAGTAAGGATTAAGAGTTTAATCCTTGTGACTACTCGAGTGTGTAATATCGGTTGTTTGTTGAAATTAGCGGAGAGTTGGGAAAACTGTGAGAGAGGTCATGGTTTTTCCTCCACTGAGCAAGGAGGTATCCACCTAAACATTATGTATTGTTTACCATTTGCATCTAACTTCATTATTTGTTGAGTCGCTATTTATTTATTTTAAGGGACCTGGACTCCTATAAGCCTCTATTGAGGAAATCTATTAAGGGACCTAACCTCGTGGCTCCTGGTGTACGCATATAAGCAAACTAGTTTTTGCCGATTATTAGAATTCAAAAAGTGTTGATGATAGAAAGGTATATGCAGAAAAGTCTACCGAGGTGAAGAATAATGGGTTTTTTTATAAGTATATGGTTAAAGAGGTTGCAAAACCTCCAACTCCTATTCCTAGACCCACTCCTCTACTCCACACATAGTAAAGAAGAAAGTGTAGGGATAGTAAGTTCCATAAGATTCTATCTATGGTAATAAAGTTGTCAGTTTATATATTGTCACTGGAGGCCTTTGAGCAAATGTTTAGATATTATAAGGTCATAAAGGGAATAGTCGCTAAAATGAGGATAGTGAGCTTTGAAACATCGGACAATATCCATTATTTTAGTGCCATTTCTTTATGATTGCTAGTCCAGAAGAAATCAGATCAAGGTGCATTTACTATTCCATGCATAATTGGTGCGTTTAAATTTACTAAGGGATTATATGATCTCGAATATAGCATCAACTTGATGCCTCAAGATATATACCAACCGTTAGGCTTACAAGCCCATAAGAAAATGCCCTTGAGGTTATTAATGGCTGACAATTCAGTTTAAAGGATAGTGGGAGTTTTATTTTATGTACTTGTGAAGGAAGCAAACTTTATATTTAGAGCTCACTGCTTGATTCTTGATTGCGAGGTAGATTTTAAGGCACCAATAATCTTAGTGTCACAACCCAGTCCTTTGTTTTTGATGGAACCGACCTTTTCCCACCAAGAGGTAAACCAATCCATAGCTAAGAATTATAACTGATGAACTAACGGTTAAACATTAAGGAAAATAGGAAAGAAATCAATAGAACAATAATATAAGAGAAAGTAGGAGGATATATATATATGTATGTATATGTGCGTGTTTTTGTATGTAACGTGTTGTACAAGTGAGAGAGGACAAAATAAACAAAAACGAATGCCTCCCAAGACCTGGTAAGGTTTATACTAAAGCCACTACAACCAAAACAAGAGTACTCAATAGTATCTAAAATATACGTACATGTAGTAGTCTCAAAAGACAAGACAATAACTAAAACTTATGGAGGAGGATCAACCTTAGAATCTAGAAACTCACCCTAGAAAAGAAATCAATACCGTAGTATATAAGCCAAAGTAGAATTATATATATATATACATATATATATGTAAATATATATATATAATTATATATATATATATATATTTATATGTAAATATATATATATATATATATTTATAGAATATGTGTATGACATGTTGTACAAGGGAGAGAGGCAAAACAAACAAAAAAGAATCCCTTCCAAGACCTAGTAAGATTGGTACTAGAGCCACTACAACCAAAGAAAAAGTATTAGATAGTATCCAAAGAAAAAGTATGTATAGTAGTCTTAGGAGACAAAAGACTATAACTAAAATTGGTAGTCGAGGATCAACGTCGGACACTAGAAGCTCACCCAATCTTCGGATTAACAGTTGGGCTTAAAAATAACATAAATAGTGGTGCCTCAAACTTAGATATGCATCAAGAAAAAGATGCAGAAGTGCATGTGAGTACCAAAATAATGAGTACTCAATAGATATCATCGATCGACTAAGCTCAAATATAGAAAAAAGCATGAATATAATGCGTGTACGCTAAGGCAATAATAATAGTAGTGGAACTACAAATCTCTATTGAACTAGGAAAATGCAATAAATAAAATAAATAAGGGCAATAAAGGACATAAATAACTAAAAAATTAACAAAATGCACTAACGAAAACTTAACTAGGCCCTCAAATGCTCAGATGGCACATACAACAAAGCAATTAACCTTAACAAGCCCCCTATAAGCCAATGGGTGCAGACAATAGAAAACTAAGAAAGAAAACATAAGCATCTAGTAACTGAACCGATCGTAAGTGACCTTTTGATTCATAAATAAATGAAAAACATCTCAATATATACCGAGCTTGAACTGGAATGAATGGGTAATAACGAGAGGCTAGATGTTAGATTCGAATCAGAAATAATGGATAATAACAAAAAGTCATATATTTATGTACAAAAAAAGTCAGAACCACTACCAACTCCTAGTAATAACTTAAATCAAGAGCAGAACATCCCAACCGTAATATTAAGTAGATGTCAGACTCCAACAGGAACTAATAATATCAATATCGTGTTCATAAACAAGAGATTCCATAAGTAGCCACCTTCAATGGAAACTAATATCTACTCATTAATATTAACAAAAATATAGTTGTAACCAATACCAATATAATTCAAGAACTCATAATAATAATATCAATAAAGCATATGTCAGACTCAAATTGAAAAATTCATATTATAAAATTAAGTGTAACTATCTAAAAAACTCAAGTGTTATAAGACTACCACCACAACATAAAGTCATAAATATAAATCTGAGGAGGTTAAGTTAACTAATGCAAGGTGAGTCTCGAATACTTGGTCAAAAAGGTACAGTCCAGGATCAGTTGATACCCTACCTTGGGAAAAGGAGCTAAAATAAGCCAAATTTCAAATCTAGGTAAATCCCAATGAAAGATAATAGCCTAAAAAAGTAACTAAGAGTCTAACTGAGCATAACATGACACCAAGTATACCAACTAAAAAGGGTAGTAGGGCCCACTATGGTATCCCAATCACCAATCCAAGGTCAAAACCTAGCTGAGTTTAGTCTAAATCTTTTGAATTCCATCTGAAGTAACTAATAGAACTAATCCTATACCTAAAGGAAAATTTTACCATATACTAAGATAGAACGGGCCTAAATTTTACAAAATAAGGCCCTAACTGGCTATGTAAGGTGTAAAAAGACTACCATGATTCCTAAGCTACAACTACCTGCCCAAAACTAGCATAATAGTACGCAAATATGATTGATAAGATCAATCGTAAAGTAGGGTTAACCTAGACTACTTGAACGCCACCCTATGCATGTTGGATCTTTTAGACCTGAGGTTTTACTTTCTGAAATGCCTCTGAGAGCTTCCACACAATAAAAACACAGATCTATACATAAAGATTAGAAAAAATATACATATATTCCATATGAATACTCGAGGTCAGAAATCAGACTAAAAGTCCAACATTTTGCCTACTTGTAGAATCATAAAATTGAAATCATCACAGTATCCCACATAGCTCAAAGATCAAATGCCATATAAAATTGGCAAATTTTGAGCCCAAAAGAGTAGTAAAATTAATTCCAATAATATATGATAAATAAGAGTTCACGTACAACATTAAGCAAAGATTGATCGAATTTTTTAAAAGTTATAGATGATATATGCTTATGTCCATAATGTCACGTTAAAACCAGCAACACACTCAATATCTCACTAATTTCTAGCTTAGAAAAATTAAAATATAGAATATATTTTTTTAGAAGAGTCAACGAAGAAGAGAAATAAAATAATTATATAACCCTAGCGATGGCTACTTTAGTAGCTAAATGATAGTTAAAGTAGTCGTTGCTAAACTGCCAAAAATCCTTTAAAGTGGCCATGCCTATATTGGCCAAGATCCGCTAAAGTAGAGCCTAGTCTTTAAACAAGTCCCCTAGCTACTTAAGAAGTTGTATGAGTCAACATGGCACCAATTAAATTCAACCTTTCTAAATGGACTCCGATCAGGTTCTCAGGATAAGTTAAAAATCTTATGAATACCAACAAACTATGCCACCCTAATAACTTTGACATTCTGCACCTAATGGTTGGTTTCATTTTTATAAGAAATAGTTCCCACACCCCAAAGAGTTATTTTTCCCAAATTTCATCCCGTACCTTTAAATTAGTTTTGAAACCTTGGGGCCCATTCTAAGGGTCCCCTATCCTAAAATTAATGGTTTGAAGCTTTTGAGACTATAAGAAATTAACGCTAAGTCTGTTCAAAGAATTTTTAAGGCTCAAGATCAATTTCTCAACTTTAATTGCTCTTAATACAGAAATGGCTCTAAAAAACAAATGAATTGCCTTGTAACCAAACTGTCAGTCCCAATAAGTAATAAATGACTGGAGGTAACTATTGGAAAGATCCAAATGAAGAAAAAGGAATGAAAACAAAAGAAATAACTTGAACATACCCTAATAAATAGACTTTCATCCGTAAAAAGTGAAAGATCACAAAGTACCTAAAAGCTCGAACAAGAATGGATCTAGGTGTGCATATCACAATAGGTCTTCTATGTATCCTCTTTAGGAGGAAGGTGATGCAGCTACCTTAACTAAAGGAATATCCCTAGAATACAATAGTTTAACATCTTTATCCAAAATAGACATGACCTTCTCTATGAATGGAAATATCTCATCTATCTAAATTGAGTCACACCAAAGCAAATGAAACATATCTGGGATATACCAGGACATCATAGATAAATAAAACACACTGTAAAACTCTAAAAAGGATGGAGGCTAAACTATCTCATATACGACATCCTTAACTATTCAAAGGATGTCAAATGGTCTAATATACCTTATGATGAGCTTGCCTTTCCTCCCTAACCTCATCATGCCCTTCATGTGCGATACTCACAAGAAGATATGGTCACCAACTTTAAACGACAATGGATGAAATCTATGGCAAGCATAGTTCTTCTGCCAGCTTAGAGCTACCTAAATCCTACTCGATCCAATGAGTTTCAAAGAAATTTTTTTATATGTGGCTGTCCTTAAAATTCTCAAACCAACAAATCAAAGAACGATAATTCCTACAATACAATTCCTCAAAGGGACCACCCTGATACTCAAAGTAAATCTTATGTTATACAAAAACTTTTCTAAGTCTAAAAATTAGTACTACTGACCTCCAAAATTCAAAACACCAAGACAAAGCATATCTTCATAAACCCAGATAGTCTTTTATGACTGCCCATAAGTCTTGGATATAAGGTAGTACTAAGGTTAACCCAGGTACCCAAATCCTCCAATAATTTTCTCTAAATCCTATAAGTAAACTGAGAACCTCAATCTGAAAACATGGATACAACCACGCTATTAAGGAGAACAACATCTGAAATATAGATACGGTCCAACCTCCTAGTACTGCAGAAAGTCTAATAAAGAGGAAATGGGAAAATTTTTTCAATCATTCCATGATGATGCAAATTATATTAAAATTATGGGATGTGTGAGGAAAACCTCCTATGAAATCTATAGTGGACCACTTCCATTTCCACCTGAGAATGGATAGACTATAAAGCCATCAACTAAGGCTTATAAGCTCAACCTTTACCTGCCGACAACATAGGCCACCATAAACTCCTCTATATCTTTATGCATACCACTTCACCAATAATGCTATCTCAAACCCTAAATATGTTAGCTATCTCGGGGTGAATAGAAACTTAGAACGATGAGCCTCTTTAATAATCAACCATATCAAATATCCAACACTCTAAATATATATACAACCATCAAACAACAGAATTCCCTTTAAGTATAAGATAGACTTTATGGACTCATCTCTCAACACCTAATCTTGAATATTGTAGAGTCTGCCATCATCGAATATACAACTATGAATTTTCTTTGAAGGATAGATCTACCCTCAGCATTAGCTAGAATCTTCCCAGGGTCATAAACATCATGTCATACCATCAAGTTAGCAATGGACTGTATGTACAAAGTTAATGACCACTCTAAGAACTAAAATGAAGCCCAAGCTACCCATACTCATTGACCTCCTAATAAAGTCATCCTCTATCATATTCTCCTTTCAAGAGTGTTATAAAATTGAAAAAAATAGTACTTTAGCAACTCAACCCATCTACATTGCTTCAATCTAAGCGCACTTTGGGTCATAATCTATTGAATATTATGATGGTCAGTAAATATCTCACAATGAACACCATACATGTAATGTCTCCAAATCTTAAATGCAAAAAATATCACAGGCAACTCCAAATCATGAAGAGGGTAGTTGTACTCATGAAACTTTATCTTCCTTTATGCATATGAAATAAAATAAAATCACCACATCAAAATACACCCCAAACAAACATCAAAATCATCATAGTAGATGGTTAACCCCTTGCCCTCAACTAGAAGATTCAAAATAGAAGTTTAAGAAAACAAGTCCTTAAGATTTAGAAAACTCACCTCATAACTCACAAACTACTAAAGTAGAACATCCTTTGTGGTCAATCTAGTCATAACAATAGCAAAAATCTTAATGAACCACCTGCAGTAGACTGCTAACTAATATAATAGTGAGCCTCAATAAGAGACGTGATCCTTATACCAATCAAAAATAGCCTTAATCATCATAGGGTCCATGATAATACCACCCTTGGACACCACATGCTTTAAGAAAGCTAAACTCAAACAAAAATTCACGCTTTGAGAATTTTTCATAGCACTTGGGATCACTCATAGTCTGGAGCACAATTATCAAATACTACTCGTGTTTGTCCCTATCCCCAAATATTCTAAGCTTTCGTCAATAAAAATGATCACACAGGTGTATAGATATACCCTAAAAACATGATTCATCAAATATATAAATGTTGTTAGGTCATTAGTCATGCAAAGAGACATCGCCAGGAACTAACAATGGCAATAATGAGTCTTAAAGGTTTTCATTGGGATGTCCTCCACCTTGATCCTCAACTGATGATAAACAGATCACAAATAAATATTAGAAAGTAGGGATACACCTTTAAGATTGACAAGTGAATCATCGATATGTGATATAATAAACTTATTATATTTATTGCCACCTTAATTCAATGTCTGTGGTCAATACATATACATATAGAGCCATTATTTTTAATCATAATAAAATTAGAGCACACCAAGGAAATATAATTTATATAATGAAAACCTTACATAAAATATCCTAAAGTTAAATATTTAGCTCCCTTAGCTTAGTAGAAGCCATAAGATAAGGGGCTATAGAAATAGGTTGGGTGCTCGAATCAAGGTTAATAGTAAACTCAGTGTCTAACCTAGGGGAAAATGAGGTAGGATAGTAGGCAAAACATTGATAAAATCATTAACACAAATTTGGAGTCTAGTGGTGGACACACAACACTAACATCCCAAACATAAGCAAGGAATGACTCACAATCCCTTGATATCAGTCACTTAGCCTATATGGAAGATATAATATACATCGGTGCACATCAAAAAGATTCTCGCCACAAAATAATGAGTACTTTAGGAATGGATAAGGTAATGGTCTTGGAAAATCAATCTGAGACCACATGGTAGAGGCATAACAGTCCATGCCCAGAATCATATCAACTCCACCATATCTATCACAATAAGATTAACCCGAGTATAATACTCTAAAATATTCACAAAATATAATATATATACTAAATCTACTACTAAAGAATCACCCTCTAGGGTTGCTACACATAATAGAATAAATTAAGACACTAAAGATAACCCAACTATTGTGCATAATAAGCAGAAATATATGATAAGATATATCCTAGATCTAATAAAACAAAATTTGGCTAATGGCATCCTAAAATCATATTTATGATCATAGAACAACTACCTTTTTCCTTTATCCTATAAGTTATAGCATACAAATGGTGCTATCTACTACAAAATTTGGTTCTTACTCATCATCCTATCCTACTAGCTTCAGGACCACCTCTAAAATCCTAAGAACCATATTTAATACATAGTTCAGCTCCCATAGCTAGAGGTGGTACTGCCTTAATTGGTTGTGCACTTTGAATAAAAGGCTAATGATCCCACACCAAGTGCACTCTAGAGTAAAGTGACCAACATCCTTACAATAATAATAAGCCTGAAGTGTTCTACTCTATCTAGAAGGTCTGAGTGATGCAAAACATCCACCTCAGCCCAAGGACTATGAATAGACACCCCTCTACTTCTGACTACTACTCTAATAACTAGAACCACTACAATTGTCCTAATAACTATCTAATATCTAAGGTGTTACTTGAATAATCCTGCTAAACTACTTGATGATATGGGTACCTATCATGAAATCCTCATTTTCTAAATTGTAACCTACTATGGCTCTCCCTATAACTACCCTATTAACGAGGCCTCTTACAAAATAGATAAGTTATGCTCAACGATATAAAAAAAGGATTTCCCCAAAGTCACAAAACAATGAGTAGCCTTACAAACCAATAGTCTCAAACTCATAACAAAGTATTAAATCTTCTCATACTCTGTAGGTATAATCATAGTGGTGTGTATAGGTAGCTCATGAAATCTTTCCTTATTCTCGGCCATAGTCATAGAACCCTATTTCAATGTTGGAAGTTTATCTCTCAGGTATTCACCCATAATGTTATGCATATAGATCCCTAAGAAAGCCTCAAAGAACTAAATCCAAGTCACAGCTAGAGATCTGGTGTCACCCAAATTGTACTTCCAAGAAAGTACAATGCAATGGTTATCAAATATAGAACCCAACAAAGGTTGGGACAAAATCCACTAGGAATAGATAGAATCTCTATGATCAACTTGTTGATGTAGCAGGAAAGTGCAGAAAATTAAATGAGGGATATTGTGAAAATGGTAATAGTAGTAACCGATCCTGTTAACATAAAAGCTAAAACAATAAAGATTCAAAAACATTATTTTTTATAAAGAGCACAACTATTGGGGATTTCATATTGAGACAAACTCTCTTACATTTATAAAGATCATTAAAAGACAATGGAGAGTACCTTAGGACCTAGTAGCACACTCAGTTCTACCCAAGGTAAGGTCAAACATATTTTTAGGAAAAGAAACAGAGTTGTGGATGCTTTAGCTAATAAGGTGATAAAGCTACAATAAACCAAAGAGTTCTATAATTTAATTGATCTACCAGTGAACATCAGGAGGCTAATTAACATGCATAAATCATAGAAGCCTAATCTAAGAATTAGTACACACTAGATACTCAAGCCACATTAAATATTAATTTTGAAGAAAACTAGAGAATAGAGCAGTTGTATTACATAAAAGAAAGCGCTGATGAGTGGTGATTTTACCACTAATCCTCACTTATTATTTGTGTACATTACCTTGTTATTAATGAATAAATAAGGCAAATTTATGGTTAGATGCACTAACATCCACTCTTTGCTGGAAAAAAGTTGAGGAGATAAAAAAAAATAAGGATTGGAGTATAAAATGATCAAAAGGGAGCAAGAAAATTGTAGCTGAAGACTTGGAGAAGAAAATCTTTAGGTACCACGATCACGGTATGTCTACCGCGATCACGACAGTCAAGAAAAATTCTTCCAACTGTGGTCGCTAATGTTAACCGCGGTCGCATATCTAAGATCACAATCCAAATTATAGATCGTGTCCTAGCGAAGGAAATCAGCCCAAGGGTAAATCTATAATTACACATGTTGATCCTAAATTGAACAGAATAACCTAAACCCTTTATTGGAACCTTTCCATCTTTCCCAATTTTTTTGGTTTTAGCTCTAGGCTTCCTAGACTCCATTTTTAGAGAAGAGAATATTGTATAAATTTTGGGTGAAGAATACATTGAAGACTTTCTAAGTGGATGATTCTCTCACTACCATTGTTGATATTATGGGAGATCCACGTTTGAAGTAACATTCTCTTAAATATTAAATAATTTATTTCAGTAGAGATTATGGGTATATCTATACTTATTTATCTTATGTGTATCTAAATCTCCCTCTTGGGGTTATGTGTGAATAGGGGTTAAACTGTGTGTGGGTTGTTATTGTTAAAATCTTTTTGGTAATTCTTGTTTATGGGTTTTCTCATTCCTATGCCAAATTAGTTGGGATTTGATTGGTGAAGGGCCCAAATACCTCTATGGGTTTGATGAGTGAAAGCTCCAAGCTCTAGAAATTGCAAGGCCATCTTTGAAAAAAGGGTTTTGGGTGAACTTTAGGAATCCATATCATCCTTAAAAGAGGGATGTGGTGACCTAAGTAATGATAGATAACTATGTTTGTAGTTTGATAATTTTTCACTATCTTAGATATAAGGGTGAATGTGAGGTTAACTATGCCATGGGTATCATCCTAGATATAGGGATGTCTAGACTGAGGTTGTGGTTACAAATTGTTGCACAAACCTATTAGGTATTTGAAAGAATCAACGGGTGAAAGTTTGGTGTTTTGTTGATAAACTAGAATCAAAATCTATAACCAAGCCTACCCATATTTGACTTACTAAATTGATGTTGATTACTAACTCCCACATGTCAATCCCTTAGTAATGTATAATCCTGAGGTCCGTGCATAGTTGTTAAAAATATAATTATTCGTCGCCTCAAATTTATACTATAAAACCCAAAAAGAAACATTAGTGTAGGAACGTATCTACCCTATTTTATCAATTTGTACCATTTGTTTCAATTTAACTTTTATCTATCATTTCAAATTAATTTGATAGATATGCATATCTTTCCTTATGGATGAAACCCCGACTCAAAAGTTGGGTTAATATATTGACGATGACTTTCTTGCACTTTGACGTGTAAGTTGAGCGTTATAAATAATGGCACTGTTGCCGGGGAATAATTTGGTGTATTAAGTTAGTTTGGAATTTTAGTTTACTTTCTTGAATTCAAGCTTGTATATATATGTTTGTGAACAATTTTACTTAGATTTTATTTTATTTTTACTTTTCTCTGTGGAATCTTTGAACAAATATGAGTTAGATAGTTGGAGGTCCTATCTTTATCCCCCATGTTCATATTGTGGTGGATCACACTTTCGAAGAGATTGTAACTATGATCCTCGGAGAGAGAGTCTCATCATATCAATTTGGTAGGGAGTATGCTTGTCCTTTATGTGGTAGTCGATATAGACACTAGATGATTGTCCAAATGCCCCTTCTATTATACTAATTAAATTGCTAGTTGTTCTTATGAAATTAATAGGTATTATGATGAGAAGAAGGAAGAGGAAGATACTGAGTCCAATAGATGGAACCCAAGGTTACTAGACATTTTGGATCGGTTAGGTGTAATGGGGGAGAACCTAGAACATATACATCAAGAATGGACAAGTGTCAAGGAGGAGGTGATGGGAAAAGAAGAAAAGCTTGAAACTATCATTACCATGTCCATTTCCTATGAAGAGGTATGTCAAGAACATAAACCAACCTATGATTATGATTATGGAAGTGAAGACTCCTCGGTGGCTTCCCAATTATCCGACTCATATGAGGAAGAAGAAGCTAAAATAAAAGAAATATGCTTAGAGTCAAGAGATGAATAAAATAAAATCTCTTACAATGACTCTAGCTCATTTAGGGGTGAATAGGCTTCTGAGGAGGATATCCAAAAATTAGGTGTTGGACCTCGTTCAACCCACTTTTCAAACTTTAGGCTTAGAAGATGTGATTAGGATCCATACCTTTGAACAAATGGAGGATTGTGGGGAGGCGGAGTCCAACTCTTATGGTTTGGAGTTTTACATTCCGAGGGAGCACATAGAACCTTATCTAACAAAGGGCAAGGAGTTCAATTTCTGATGTACAAGGAATGACCTATTTATGTATACACTTTTACCTATGGATCCAATTCGAAAGATCGATGTAAAGTTGGGTAAAGGGTTTAACTCTTCAAAATGATGAGATCGAGGTTTGCTCGCCATTCCCTCATATTTTCCAAGTTTCATCTTGGAAAATTTGATTCTTATGTCCCTTTGTATATCATTACATATTGAACAAAAGCTGGGATATAGATTCAAATTTTCTAAGTGGAAACATAAAAGGAAGGAGTAGAGGCGTCATGCTACATCGTTAAACTAAGCGCTCGATTGGAGGCAACCCATCACGCCATGAAAAGTGGCACATATCTTTCTATTTATGCATGGTAGGGTATATTTTGGTTTTATTTTTATGGATGCATAATCCCTAAATTATGGTGCGACAAGGCATTTTGATCAAAGTTTAGAAAGAAACACATGAAATTAACAAATTTGAAAACCCGATTGTTTGGTCTCAATTATCGTGACCATGGTGTGTGCCACCATGATCATGGAAGTTGCATGACCGCAATTACAGAACTGGCACCACAATCACGGTCAATTCAATTTAAAAAAACCATCTGACTAGCTATTTCCCCCCATGATCCCCGCTCAATTTATTTAACAATCCCCTTTAATTTTTGGCATTCCATTACATCCACAAGGATCAATTCACTAGTTGGCATTACCTAAATTGGTAAGTGGTCAAACTTTTTCTGGTTTTGATATGAGATTGCATGTTTAGACCTTGTAGTGTAGAAAAAGGCATAAAATAGTGATTACATTGCTAATTACATATTTTCTTGTAATTTTCACTGTGGTTGGCTATTATAGTTTGTGTACACGCTAATGGCGAAGTCATGAGTACCCAAGTTTGAGCTTTAAAAGGTTAAAGTATTCGTGTACTCCATGTGTTCGATTGAATGCCCCAATGTGTGTAGTTTGATTTCTTTCAAATTTAGGGGCTACAATCACACACTATAGGCATGAATTTATTGATTATAATGCTATCATACCTAGCTGAAATGAGGGACTGGGGTTAAAATTGCATTTTGAACACTGTGCAAAAATTGTCATACCTGGTCTTAGGTACAACTATCATAATCCCAATGACCGCAATTGCGCCACCACAGTCGCGATCAGCACTCCACGATCACCATTCTTGAGAGAAAATTCTGGAAGATGTCAAAATTTTTGCACTCCCTTAATGGACCCCGAAATTGCCCATAAACTACCACATGAGTTTATCTGATTGGTATAGCATGTTGTTGGTGTGATAACACTAATATTGGCCTGAGTTGATATTGATTATATGTTCTAAGCTTCATAATGAGTGATTACAACCACATCCAATTCTTGGCCCTAGATTGTAAAAAATAGTTTGACAATGACCTCATGAGAGCCAAAATATTATTAGAGAGAGATGTGTGTATCAATGGGGTTCTAGACCAGTATCCAGGATTTTTTAATAGGCTTGCTTCTTCTGGGTGGATATTATTTTTCTTGGATCCTTATGAGTTAAACGAGCAATGGGTGCAGGGGTTTTACGCTAATTTGAGCACGATCTCTCTTGCAAACCTAGTAATGAAGACTTAGGGAAAGAATGTGCATTTTGGAGTGCAATAGGTTAATGAAGTGCATGTGCTACAGGATGATGACATGGAATACTTTGAAGCAAAGGTCCACGATCTAGGAACCTAGATGTCCAACATTCTTTGACCAAACAAAGAGGTTTCCTGGGTTTCTACAAAAAGAGGGATCTCAACATATAAATACTCAGCGGAGGAAAAAATCTGATTGCACATTATCTGTAGTGGAGTCTCACCATGTACCCATATGAAGTCTTTGATCGAGATGCGAACTTTCATATTAGCCTATCTGATGATTGGCATTGATCTAAATATGTGCTAGATTGTACTTGAAGAATAGAGGCAATACAAGATTAAGAGTGGTACACTTATTCCCTTCCCTTCTCTTATTACTGAATTGTGTAGAAAAGGAGGGGTGGAAAAGTATCCTACAGTTGCCAGGGTGAAACCAAGTCTCTGCATTGCTCTACTTAAAATAAAGTGTGAAGTTGCACCTGGGTATAACAAGAAATGAAAAGTTGACTCAAACAAGTCAACAATTGAGGAGCCTGAATCTTATAGACCATCCATCACTGGGCCTTTAGATGATTTGGGTGTTGATGTCAGGGACATTAGAGAGCTGCTAGTAGGCTTACCTCAAGGACCGGGGAAGACATCCACTAGGATTCACTCATATATGTCCATTGCAGGTTATGCAGAAGATTAAAAGGAACATGAGATATTGGGTTCTATAGTAGCCAGCCTAGAGAGAGATTATTCAACCTTGATTTCATCTCACAGGGACCTCAAGGCATCGCATTAGAATATGTTAAAGAGAGAGAATAAAAGAGATAAATTCTTCAACAAAATATAGAAATGGGTTAAAGGCCTATGGAAGACCCTGAAGCCTAATACAAAACTCCCTTCTCCCAGGCTTAACAGAGATAAAAAAGAACCAGCTGAGTGTTCAAATGCTGAGGATGGTGGTAAGTATACAGAGTAAATAGAAACGAGAGACTCATGATGCACATTAAGGGTGATCCTTTTACTTTTTCTTGATTGCACTTGCAGTAAGGACACTACTTTCTTATAGTTGGGGGTGCCCCGAATATTTACTTTGATAATTTTTCTTGGTTGATGTTTTGGTTATTGTTTATATTGTGGTGCCCATTTTTGATGGATTATCATGATTTTATCTTAATTTTTAGTTTTTTTCTTAGTGCTTTAGATTTTATTAATGATTTTAGTAATGCGTGACTAGCATTCTGTTTGTGTTTTAATACATAGGTGAATGCGAATTCTGAGTACCCGTAGAATAAATATAAAAGATGTAAGGGAAGTCTAAGTACATGTGGCATTTTATTTGGAAAAGTTGGGGTCATTTTGTACACCATTGGTGAAGTCTGAGTAGCCATATGGGTAGTTAGCCTATTTTGAGACGATGTGAGACTAAGGCTTTGGGTTTAGCCATAGTTTAGAAAATTGTACATAGTGCTACTGCAAAACAAGAAACCTCCTCCATCTAAAACCTTTGAAAAATCAAATGCATGGATGTGAGCAATGTTGCAACAAATATTTTTCACTTTTTATGGCTCCACAAATTGTTGATTTATAAATAGTGATAAATACTCCACTTTTGTCTCTTGCGGGAGGGACATTTTAACTCCCTTGGAAAATTTTGTATTCCACGTATGGTGAGATTTTGGTATTCATCTCTTGAACACCTATGTTATCTTGAACTTGCCCCGTTAGTCTTTCAAAAATAATTTTGATTGTATGTGGTTGGGGAAATGACCTTAGGCCATCCTTGTGATTTTGGAACCCACTCTAGCCTAAAAAAACCTTTTTGTGCATGATGGTAATCCCTAGTACCCACTTCGATTCCTTAGACCTTTCTTTGGCAAACTAATTGCAGGCCGTGCTCCATTATTTTCATCCCTATTTTTAACCGTACCCTCCTTGAACTTGAAAATGCAACTTGAGGCTTAAAGCTTAAGTTGGGGGTGGTGAAAGTGATGGAAGGAAGTTTGGAGCCATGAAGTGTTAGTAAAATACAAAATGTTCCTAAGTGATGAAAACAAATGTTTCAAAAAAGAAATGATACAACAAAGGAATGAATTGCATGTAAGTTGCAAGAAAAAAGAAATGAAAGAAAAGTGGTGGACAAATGAAGTGAATTGTAAGCATAAGTAAAGAAAGAAAATAAAGAAGAGTGGCCCCTAGTTGAGAAATAAAGAATTGTAGTGGGTGATTTTGATGTTCAAGGAAGGGTGTAACCATGTGGTTCCTAAATGGTATCCTACCATAACATGAATCTATGTTACAAGCTTAGAAAGTCCTTTGAGATCTCCGACCATTTACTTTCTTTGTAGTGAAGATTGAAAATAGGGGAAAACCTATGGTATAACACTTGTGGCATGGAGATTTCTTTTGAGAGGGAGAGATTTGGATACTTAAAACCCGGTGTTGCATATCTTGTATCTTGGTATGTAAAATTCCTTTTCTTATGACGATGGCATGTGAAACAAATTGAGGCGGGTGATTTTGTCACCTTCCGAGTAACGAGGCAAATACAGTATGACTTAGTTTCGGTCAAAATATGAGTCACTTATAGAGCATTAGTGGTTGTTTCTTTATTTCTCTTTGAAGTCTTGTGCATATTTTGATAGTGCATCTTATGATGAGGGGAGTAGTGAAACTATCTTAGCACATTTGCAATGAGCTACTTGTCATTGAGATTAAGGTTGAGGTAATTGTGATCTTTAAAGAGTTAAGGCTGGGTTTAAATAATTGTGTCTAATGTTAAGATGTAATGATACTTGAGAACAAGAACATATTTTAAGTTGGGGGTATTGATGAATGGTGATTTTGCCACTCATTAGCACTCCTTATTTGTGCACATTACCTTATTTTGAACAAATAAATGAGACAAATTTGCTTTCTTGATGCACTAATATCCACTCTTTATAGGCATAAAGTTGAGGAGATCAAAATATGTCGATTGGATCATAAAATAATAAAAAATGAGAAAGAAAAGTGTAGCAAAAGACTTCGAGCAAAAGAGCCTCAGGTACCACGGTCGCGGTCTTTCGACCGCAATGACATTGGTCAAGAAAAATCCTTCCAATCATGGTCGTTGATGGTCACTGCAGTTGCATATCCATCATCACATCCATACATGCACGATCACAGCCTAGCGGAGGAAATCATCTCACAGGAAAATCTATAATTACACATGCTGATCCCAAATTGAACAAAATAACCTAAACCCTTGATTGGAAAATTTCCATCTTCCACAATTTTTTTGGTTTTACCTCTAGACTTCATAGCCTCTATTTTTGGATTAGAAAATATTGTATAAATTATGGGTAAAAAATACATTGGATACTTTCTAAGTGGAAAATTTTCTTACTACCATTGTTGATATTGTGGGACATCCAAGTTTGAAGTAACATTCGCTTAAATCTTCAACAATTCATTTCAATGGAGATTATGGGTACATCTATGCTTACTTAACTTATGTGTAGCTAAATCTCCCTCTTGGGTTTATGTTTGAATAGGGGTTAAAGAGTGTGTGGGTTCTTATTATTAGAATCTATTAGGTAATACATGTTTATGGTTTTTATCATTGTTATGCAAAATTTGTTGGGATTTGATGGGTGAAGGCCCCAAATACCCACATGGGTTTGATAAGTGAAAGCTCCAAGCACTAGAAAGTACAAGGCCATATTTGAAAGAAGGGTTTTAGGTAAACATTTGGAATCCATATCATTCACGAAAGAGGGATGTGGAGACCAAAGAAATGATAGACAATTATGTCTTTAGTTCGCTAAATTTTCACTATCCTAGACATAAGAGTGGATGTAAGGTTAACTATGCCATGGGTATCAACCTAGAATTAGGGATACCTAGATTGAGGTTGGGGTTACCAATTGTTGAATACACCTATTAGGTATTCGAATAAATCAATGGGAGAAAGTTTGGTGTTTTGTTGAAATACAAGCATCAAAATATATAACCAAGCCTACCCATATTTGACTTACTTAATTGATGTTGATTACTAACTCCCATATGTCACTCCCATTGTAATACATAATCTCGAGATTCGTGCATAATTGTTAAAACTCTTATTATTCGTTGCCCCGAGTTTATACTAGAAATCCCAAAAAGAAACATTAGTGTAGGAACCTATCTCCCCTATTTTATCTCTTTGTACAATTTGTTTGAATTTACCTTGTATCTATCATTTCAAATTAATTTGATCACCATTCACATTGTTCCTCATGAATTCGACCCCGACTCCAATGTTGGGTTAATTTATTGATGACAACCATCTTGCACTTAGTTGGACGTGTAAGTTGAGTGTTATCAAGCGCAAATGATCAAAATAATTACTATTCCAAGGGGTTACGGGATAACACCAAGCACAAATGTAAAGATATCTATCAAGGTAAAGACAAGGAATTTGTGCTAAAACTACCTAGATTCCCTATATATAAAAAATGCTTTACCAAAAAATGGGTAAAGGGATCCTCCGAGTATAATACACCAAATTTGTGTTCGTTCTTAATGTGCACGTCGAGTCAGAGTCAACATCTACAAAAAGGAGAAAAGATCAGTGATAGACGTGAAGAGTAAATTGAGGATAAAATTTGGAGTTTTGAGAAAGAAAACTCATTACTTAGTATAAATCAGGGTAGCAACACCTTGAAATATCAGTCCTTTAGGGATAAACCCCAACTTTCTGAAGCCTTTAAGTAGTTAGATATAGGGCGAGTTAAAGAAATAAGGAACAAGAGTGACACCTTACAATAGGAAAAGATGATAGATAGAGATGAAACTATGAAGATTACATAATTATTGAGCTTGTGAATCATAAAGAGGTTGAAGGAAATAAAATGACGAAACCAACTTATAGGAAACATCAATTAGATGAGGCAAATTTTGTTAAGTAAAAGTATAGAATACTCTTGTCCAGATGATTTTCTTTTATATTGTAAGAGGAAACCTTTCGTATTCTTAGGTTTGGACCGGGTAATATTTTAGATCATGGGTCAACAATGTAAAACTTGGGATTTATTTTTATGGTTGAAAGATAAATAAAATGGTTAATTTCTAGACCAAAAATTTCACTTAAAAAGTAACCAATCTTTATTTCTTTAGGTTGAAATTAATATGAGATGAATACTAGGACTTTGTTCCACTAGACTTTCTATCTCAGAGACTTATCATTCTTTGTCAATCTATCTTAATGCCTTGCATGCAGAATCTATCAAGAAGTGTATGACCAACCATCTTGTGAATGCCTTCCATAAATTATAAGCATAACCTTCTGAGTCTAAGTGTTGCCTTATTGATTTTTGTCTTGGATCCCAAATTAACTATCTCTTTTTGGGGTTTAAGTTAATTAGATGAGGGTTGATATCCTTAAATTACTATTATGTTCTTCTTTTCCTAATCTCAACATCTCTTGTGGAGATGGTATAGAATACATGTGAGTTCTTAAATTTTGTATACATTAAGAAAACAATCAAACCAAAGAGAATCATAGTACATGGAATAATATAAATTAAGAATGACTATACAGTTTCTATAGTTTGTTATTCCGCCAAGGTTCCTTCAACCCTAGTTAGGTAGTTTACCCAATCATGTGGGCAAGAACATCCATTGAATTCAATAAATATAGCATATAAATAATATTACAATAATTGATGAATATAAATCGGAATCTCAAATTAATATCCAACCGTAAGAACAAAGAACACTAGATTCTAAGATCAAAAGTCAAATCTCATAATGGATAAAGTAATTGTTAGTATATAGAGTAAGTACGCTAATAACAAAACATAAATAGAGGTATTTCAAGAATACATCAAGACCATAAAAATCCTAACAAAAATTAATAAGAAAAACTGGGTCGGTAACTACCAACAAACCCATTTATAATACATAGCTACTACCTATAGACCCTAGGTGTGTCATAAGTATCAGACCACATAAGCATATTTCGGACTTCTACTTTTGTGTGGAGGGGTACCTACAAGGGTTGTAGGTGTCACTTATGCCCCCATAAGTGACCTTTGTTGGTATCAAAAACAACTTTAGAACTTCAGATCATTTTATATTTACTTACATGGCTACTTATGATGGTCATAAGCATCACTTATGGATCGTAAGTGGCCTTCGTCAATTACAAGGTCACTTGGCTATCTTCAGAACCTTCAAAACCTTTTCTTATGACACATACACAGTGACCTGCAATGGGCATAAGTCCAACTTTTAGCCCGTAAGTGGGTCTCTTAGTGGGCTACCCTACAACATTTCATGTGTTTTCTTCTCTTCATCTCCCAAATATGATCTCCAACAAAAATCAACAGAAAACCACCTCATATCTTACAAAAGGAACTAAGTACAAACATATTTTCCTGTTTTAAGCATCAGAATTTCCATAAAACCATGACATATCAACACTGTCATATTAGAACATTTGCATGTCCTTAGGAAACAAACACATAACAAACATAACAGTGATTCTTAACTAAAATAAACCTAAGGCACCTATTGTAGCAATATCAATTTTAGCTTAAGAACTTTTACCCCCTTCTATTTCAAATTTGTCAAAACCAACTGTGTGGATCTTTTTAGTACAATATTATGACACAAAGGAACCACACAATGGAATTATATTTGATCAAACAATCAATAAAGTATGCAAGTTATACTGCCTGAAAAAGTAAGTAGTTTGCAACACAACCCATGTACCCTTACGAAAAAAGAGTCCAAACTCTCGCAGTACCTTCATGTCAATGCAAGAGACTATGTCAAGACACATATTCTCAAAAAATAAGTTATAAAAAATTTTCATAGAATACCATAGGTGTACCCTTATTTTCTGTACCTTAGTTTATTGGATAGTCGGTCTAGGACAACTATAGGAGTTTACTCGACTTATAATGTAGGCTCAGGGGAAGATATGGTACATTTGGGAATATAATGACTAACCCTCTTTGATACTATGATTACATTCATGCTCCACTTCTCAACCAATTTTTTCTCTTATTTTACCCTTGTTCTTACCTTTTTATCTTATATTGCTTTTTTAGGTTGGGTGCAGTTTCGTTATTCCCCCTTTTTCTTTTTCATTTGTTCTTTCACTTTCTTTCTTTTTTCTTTTTATCTTTTTCCATTTTTTCCTTTTTGTTTACCACACCCAACCCTACTTTCTTTTCTCTTATTCAAACCACTCTTCATAACTAATTTTAACTATGCACCCTTATGATAGCCACCCTCAATTTAAGTGATTTTCTTGTGTTAAGGTGTACAATGTCAAAGGTGGGACCAGGGATAAAATAGGTTGATTGCAATCAATTTGGGAAGTTGACAAGGTGAAAACAAGAAAAATAGGTCCACATAGGCTCAACACAAGGATCAAAGACACTTATTCATATTAGGATGGTTATTTAGGCTAAAGGTGGTCTAAGTAAAAAATAAACTATGATAATGTCCTAACCAACTATCTTACAACCTATGAAATACTAACCATAAAATTTCTAGATTAAATGCATAGGGGGAACTAGGTAAGTACCTCACATGCACATTGTACAAGGTTATATACCAAACTACTAGAAATCCAGTTCATACAATGGTAAGTTATGATTATTTTATCCTTATTATAATTCCATAAAAATATTCATAATAGTAACAAAAATATTCACATAACACAGTTCATGAAAAAAACTTTTGGAGGTATATCATTTTTCCAAAACAAATAAAATATGTCAACAATACTTAGGTTCCTTATTTTCTGCCCAATTAAAAACTAAAAAAATAATAAAGTACATATAATGACACACACATCACCTAAACATGCTGACTGAATAAATAAAAAACTACGGGGAAAAGAGACAGGGCAACGAAAACCCCAAGAAGACATCTAGACACATAAATAGCCCTACCCCTATCAAATAAACATGTATTCTCCCTAATGCATTATTCCACCAAAATTCGTATAGTTAGGAACATACTTGTTGTACCTTAGGTGCATAGATTTGATATAAATAACAATAAAACAAATTATCATAAATACCAAAATAACAAGATACCTTGGGTTGCCACCCAAGCAGTTCCTGATTTAACATTATGGCCTGATGTGGGTTCCATGATTACTCAACCTTCATCAAAGTATCCATAGATTTAGACACCAGGTTTCTCAACACAATATATTATTGAAAGGAACCGTATATAAACCGATTACATTATATTTATACGCACATTAAGCGTGACTTCCTCATTATTTAGCATAGACTTAAGCTCACTTTTTTCCATATCCACCAATTCTGTACTCGAGGCCAAAAATGGTCTCCCTAAATTTATTTTCATCTCAAAATCAACTTCATAAGACAAAACAACAAGGTCAGATAGAAAGATGAAGTTGTCCACCTTGACCAAAACATCAAATAATATTCCCAAAGTTTTTCTAACCGTATAATCTACCATTAATAACCACATCATCGTTGGATCGGGAGGTCTTAAGAATTTTTTTTAACACTATCAATGTCATCAAGTTATTTCTTGCACCCAAGTCACACAAATCTCTGGAAAATCTAGATGACCCAATAGTACAAGGAATTGTGAATGCACCGGAGCCATACAAAGCTCTTGAAAATCTAGATGACCTAATCGTACAAGGAACTGTAAAGGAACTGGATTCACCTTTTTTTGCACATGATATTGAGATATAATATAACTATAATTATGAAAAACACTAACATCCACATAATTGTCAGTTCATTTCTTTGTTAACAACTACTTCATAAATTTTTCATATCTAAGCATCTGTTCAAGAGCTTCAAGTAGGGGATGTTCACACTCTACTCCTTCAGCATATTAATAAACTTCTTATACTTCCCTTCTTCCTTTTTATAACTAAACCTTTAAGGAAAAGGTGGGGGTGTAATGGAATGGTTTTTGATACATGCTCGACTTCATTCCCCTTTCTATATCTTTCTCAACTCATTTTTTTACACCTATTGATTTTTGGGGTAACTCAGAATTAGTCACCAACTTTTTTTATTTTAATTTGAGTGCATCATTAATATTTGTAATAATATCCCTTACTTTATCAACTACTATAAAAAGAGGATCAATAGTAGCCTAACCATTCTGAGTGGTAATGTCTAGACAGTGACTATTATTCATAGGATTCTAACCATTGTTGCTCAGAAGAGTACTTGATTGATGTTGAATCAATGTAGTCGACATCTGACCAAATTGTTTTTCAAGATATATAATTGCAGAAGAATGCGATTCAACTTTCTGGCTCAAACCCAAAATATCTACCGTAATCTCCTTATTGCAACATTTTGGTCTCTCTTGTCCCTTAACTATCTTAGCAAGTAATTCTTCCATCCTTGAATAAGTATCACTATTCCCTAGTACAATATGCATACCACTATTCTCCATGTAGTCATCCTTTAGCCTTTAGTCACCATCTCCCTCTCCCTACCTCGATCCCTCTAGCGTAGAATGTAGTTTTTCCATCCTCAAATTAGTATCACGTTTCCCTAGTGGAATATACATACCATTATTCTCCTTTTATTGATCCTTTATCCTTTAGTCACCCTATCATTTTCCATGCTTTGTCCCTAAATCTGTCCCCATAATAGTTCTAACCTTGATTATTTGCCATAAGTTCCAAGAGTCTTAATTAAACCCTTGGCCCTTGGCTCAAAAACCTTCCATCTCTCTATCCAAGTACTCTAATTCCTCCTAAATATCAGAATCATATAAACTAGGAGATTTACGTTGTGCTCCTACAACATTCACTTTTTCTGTATTCATTGTTGCAAACAGGTATTGGCTCCTTGTTCTACCTTCTGAGTATGCCATACTCGGTTTGTATTAGAGACCTTGTCAATGATTTTTGTAGCTAACTCCAAAAAAACGGTCATGAAAGCCCGACTAGTAAGAGTATCAGCAACATCTTTAGTATTGATATTCATTACTCTCCAAAATATATGAAGTGAATTTTCCTCTAAAATTCTAGTATTGGGTACTATTATCAATTTCTTCATGAACCTAAGACATGTCTCATTGTAAGGCACTCAAATTCCTATTCATTTTAATCTTTTATAGCATGCCAAAAGAGGTCCTAGACTTATAAAAATTCAGCTAAGTGTTAAGACTTAGAATCATTTTTATCCTTCGTAATTGGATGATCTTTTTTTGATCCATACGACCTTAGAATGTCGACTTTTAAATTGATTAATGATCAGTGATGTCAATATGCCATCTTGGGGGAGTTTTGGAATTTTTGAATATTGTTTGAGTCATGTTTGGAAGACAAAAATAGAAAACAACGCGATCTTGATGCGTCGACAACATCAACACAACACATCGGCAATCACATCAACACCATCGATGCAGCTCATCCTTGGGAACATTTTGCTCATTTAACTTTGACTTTTCAAGGGTGATTAGGTCCTTTTTCCCTCACCCAATTCATCTAAAACATGAAATTAAGCTTCCAAAAGGGAAAAATATACTCACTATTCTACAAATACTCTTAAGAATGAAGCCCTAGTTTCATCAAATTCAAGTCCAAGTCATAAGAATTCAGCATAATTCTAACAAAATCAACAATCAATGTATGATAGTTTTTTATCCCTTGGTTCGTTCCACTCTTGGAGTTCAAGAACCCTTTTTAAAACTACAAGTTTTCAGATTCATGATTTACATGCACAAATTGTGTTGAAGTCATGTTTATGTTGTTGTATGTGTTTCAATTTAGGATATAATTATAAGTTTCATGAACGTAAGATAGAATGCATGTTGATTGATGTAATTCCCATGTTAAAACCCTTGAAATTGCAAGTTTAAGTTATAGTCATGATGCTTAGGTGTTGTTCATTATCATGTGCATTAAGCATACTCCCCAAGTGTTTGATAAAATGTCCATATGAATAAATTATGCTTGGTAACTTATTGTTGTGTTGCTAAAGTTATGATATGAGTTTTTCAATTATGCTATCGACCCCTGGGGGTATTTATCACCCAAAATCTAGCTATTTACTTAGTTTCGGTAGTTATATAATCGTCCCAGTAAAGTTCAAGAATAGTAGTACTTATTTAGTTTATAGAACTAAGTGAACTCAATCCAGTTTAATAAGTCAACATGATCAGGGTTAGTTCAGTCAAGCTTAGTACACTTTAGTCATCAATGTCTTTCAGTTGGGAGTAGGATTCAGCACCGAGTGAACCTAGGGATAGAGGTATTCCTGCCAGTTAGGGTTTGACCCTTAGTAACAATCCCTGATTTATAGAACTTTATATCCAGCATAGGGTAAGTTGTTATCCTGCCAAACTAGGGTCGACACAATCATATATATGTATATATATATATATATTTCATAAGTTTTCCTACCAGATTAGGGTTGACACAACATTATTAGTATCTCGTGGAAAAGTGCTAACACCCCTCTAACTGGGGTCATAGGTTGGACCCCAAATCAGTCTACATTAGGGTATGTCAGTTAGATAAATAGTCCCACAGTCACAATTTTAATCTCAGTATTCAGTAAAGAACTCAGTCAGTTCTACCGAACCATGGCTATAAGTTAATAGTTACTCAGCCAATAAAATTTAGTACTTAGTTTCAGTATAATCTTAGATATATGATGTATATCTATATGTGCAGTAATGCATGTTCACTAGGTTCAGTAGTTACATTTTTTCATATACTCTCTTCTAGTTACTTCATGATGTTCATTCAACCAGTTATCATCTTATTTATATGAACCCATGTATATCAACCTTACCTCACTTAGCATAGCAGTACATTCCATGTACTAATCACATACTTTATTTTATGAAATGATGTCTCATATTATAGATTTGGACGCTTAGGTTCCTGCCTGTACTTAGCAGTTTAGGCTATCAACATCAGTTATAGTGGTGAGTCCTTATATTTTTACGACAGAGTGTATCTATTTCAGTATTTTAGTAGTTCAGTAATTATTTTGGTTGGAGTTAGTTGGCGGTTTGTCATAGTAACTCCATATTCAGACAGTTAGAGGCTCTCTGACTAACATAGTAAGTTATTCAATTTTTAGATGTTATTATCAGTTATACTCCATTTTTATTTCAATATTTTGAGAACCTTATGGCATTTTTAAATTTTTTCCGTATATATATTCCAGTATATATTGACTGCTCATAGAAAGTACCAGTAATAGGTTAGCTTGTGGTTGTTCGGGATTGTAAGCACCGTGTGACACGCACGATGTAGTCTCGAGGTGTTACAAAATAAGTATCAGAGCCTAAGATTCTAAAGAGTCCTAAGGAGTCTAAAAGCCACGTCAAGTAGAGTCTTGTGCATGGGTATGTAGCATGATACACTTATGGACAACAGGCTATAAGGTGTTTTAGGAAAAAGTTCCCTTCTTTCTGTGTTCAAATCATGAGAGTGAGCATGATCTCAAGTTAAACTCTCTGTCTAATCAAACTTTTCCTTCTTTTTACAAAATATGCCACCCAGAAAGTCCAACTAAAGAAGAACTAGGAACCAGCCAACACCTTCGCCTATTCAGGAAGATCCCCTGAATTAGCATGTTTCTCACATAGAATTCAAAGCAACATTCACCACTCTAGCCTATTTTTTGGCAACTTAGAATATTTTACAAGCTACTAGTCAGGCTAACCCAATAGCACATACTGCTAAAGTAAGAATTCGGGACTTCACCCGAATGAACCATCCTTCATTTTTTGGGTCTAAGTCTTAAGAAAATCCACAGAAATTCCTTGACATAGTGCAGAAGGTAACATATATTATGGGGGTAAACGCTAGTTAGATTTCTGAGTTAGCTACCTATACGTTGTAGGATGTGTCTTATACATGGCTTAAGTTGTGAAAGGTAGATAGGGACAGATGTAGGGCCTATAGAATTGGAGGACTTTGCTATTGTCTTCTTAGATAGGTTCTTTCTGTTGGAGTTGAGAGAGGCTAAGGCATTAGAATTCATTAATATGAAGCAGGGTCAGCATGAGTGTGAAAGAGTATTCCCTCAAGTTTACTCAATTGGCCAAGTGTGCCCCTTGTGTGGTAGATGATAACAGGTCTAAGATGAGTATGTTCGTATCTTTTATGTTTATTAGTGCGGTCAAGGAGTGTATGACAACGATGCTTATTAAGGAGATGAACTTGAATAGGTTAATGGTCTATGCTCAATAGAATGAGTAGAAGAACTAAGGGGAAAGAAAGGGAAATCAAAAGGGCTAGAACAGGTATCTTTAGTTTTGCTTAGCCTAAGTCAGAGGGTGGTAATAATCCTCAGTTCTGCCAAAAATCTTTAGTCCCAATTACATCCTCAGTCAGTGCTTCAGTGTCTAAATTAAGAAATGGTAATAATAATAGAGCGCCAGGCTCTAAATCACAGGGTAGTGTGAGTAGTGCTCGAACAATTCCTCTTTGTTAGAAGTGTGGCAAAAATCATTAGGGTGTCTGCAGGGCTGGCAGCAACGAGTGTTTAGAGTGTTGTAAAATAGGTCATAAAATCATAGAGTGTCCTCAGGTGGGTTCACAGAGTCAGCGTAATCATCCCTCATCTATGTTTGGTCGTCCTTATCAGCAGGGTGCCACTTCTAGTGCCACCAGTGGGCAACGCCCAAAGAGTCTCTATGCACTCCAGTCCCGATAGGATTAGGAAAAATCTCCTGATATGGTCAGTAATACGTTACAAGTTTACCATTTACATGTTTATGCTTTGTTAGATCTTGGAGCTACACTATCTTTTGTATGTCCTTATATAGCTATCAATTTTTGAGTCAGAACCAAAATCCTAACAGATCTTTTCTCAATCTCTACCCCAGTGGGTAAGTCTATCATAGTCCTGTGGGTATGTAGGAACTGCCCGATTATAGTGTCTCAGAAAGTTACTTCAGCAAACTTAGTAGAGTTAGAGATGATGGATTTTGACTTTCTTCTCATCATGGATTGGCTCCATTCATGCTATGCCTCAGGTGATTGTTGAAACTGAGTTGTCTATTTTCATTTTTTAAATGAACCTGTCCTAGAATTGAGGGGTAGTACCACAACGCTTAAGGTTCAACTTATTTCATACTTTAGAGCGAGAAAAATAATATCCAAGGAGAGTGTCTATAATTTGGTGTGAGTCAAAGACTCCAATTTCGAGACTCCTAATATTGATTCAATTTTAGTTGTATGTGAATGTCCAGATGTGCTTCCCAAAAAATCTCATTGGAGTTCCTCTCGAAAAGGAAATTGACTTCGGAATAGACCTTTTCCTGATACTCAGTCCATATTTATTTCACCAAACAGAATGGCTCCAGCTAAACTTAAAGAGTTGAAAGAACAGGTTAAAGACCTCTTAGAAAAAGGGTTCATACGGCCCAATATATCTCCTTGATGTTCTCCAGTTCTATTCATGCGAAAGAAAGATGGTTTTCTTAGAATGTGTATAGACTATCGTCAGTTGAACAAAGTCACAATCAAGAATAAGTACCCACTTCTTTGAATCGATGACTTGTTTGAAAAACTTCAGGGTGCCAGTTGCTTTTCTAAGATAGACCTCAGATCCGGTGATAATCATCTCAGAGTCAGAGACTATGACATTCCAAAAACAACTTTCAAAACCCGTTATGGTCACTTTGAGTTTCTATTCATGTTATTTGGTCTTACAAATGCCCCATCAGCTTTTATAAACTTTATGAACCACATGTTCAATCATTACTTGTACATATTTTTCATATCATTGAAGACATTCTTGTCTACTCCCGCAATAAAAATGACCATGCAGACTATCTCAGAATAGTATTACAGACTCTCAGAGCCCATCAATTGTTTGCCAAATTTAGTAAATACAAATTTTTGCTAAGGTCAGCAGCTTTCCTTGGTAATATTATTTCTAGTAATGGCATTAGAGTTGATCAACAAAAGACTAAAGTAGTAAGAAACTAGCCTAAACCCATCTCTCCATCAGATATAAGGAATTTATTAGGTTTGGCTGGCTATTACCGATGGTTTTTGGAAGGATTTTAGTCAGTTGCTTCATCCATGTCCAAATTGACTCAGAAGAAAGTTAAATTTCAGTGGTCAGATTCTTGTGGGAAGCATTTTCAGGAGTCGAAGACTCAACTTACTACAACCTTAGTTTTGATTTTGCCAGACAGTTCAGATGGATTTGTGGTATATTGTGATGCTTCCATAGTTGGCTTTGGGTTTGTTTTGATGCAGGGGGGAAAGGTTGTGGCTTATGCCTCTAGATAGCTTAAGCCCCATGAAAACAGTTATACCACCCATGATCTTAAATTAGCAGATCTTGTGTTTGCCTTAATGATTTTGAGGTACTATTTGTATGGGGTACATGTTGATGTATTCACATACCACAAATGCCCACAGTATGTGTTTTCGCAGAAATACCTGTACTTGCATCAGAGAAGGTGGTTAGAGTTGTTGAAAGACTATAACATAAGTGTTTTGTATCATTCAGCCAAGGCAAATATAGTGGCAGATGCCCTCAGTAGGTTGTTTGTGGGTAGTGTTGCTCACGTTGAAGATGGTAAGAAGAAGTTAGTTTAGGAAGTTCAACACCGTGCTAGACTAGGTATACATTTGGTTGATTCAGCTGAGAGAAGTATTTGGGTGCAAAATAGTTAAAAGTCTTCTTTAGTTTCTTAGGTGAATGAAAAAAATAAAAAAGACCTAGTTTAGTTAAGCAAAAGAGTAAGTCAAAGACCAGAATGTTGAGGTTTTTTCCTAAGGGGGAATGGTGTGTTACATTGCCAGGGTAGGATATGTGTTTCATGTGTCGATGATGTGAGATAGAAAATTCTCTCTGAAGCACATGGTGTGCGCTACTCTATTCATCCAGGGGCCACGAAATTATACCGCAATTTGGGGGCTATCTATTGGTGAAGTGGGATGAAGAGATATATTGTAGAGTTTGTAGCTAATTGCTCCACATGTCAGCAGGTTATGATTGAACATCAGATGCCAAATGGGTCTATACAGGAGTTCAGTATTCCCACTTTGAAGTGGGAGGAAGTGAACATGGATTTTGTGACACGTTTACCTTGTACTCGTCAGAATGATTCAATTTGGGTCATTGTGGATAGGATGACCAAATCAGCCCATTTCTTGATAGATCATACTTCTTATTAAGCCGAGGACTATGCCAGGATCTATATCAGATAGTTCGTTAGGCTACATGGTGTCCCACTGTCCATTATTTCATATAGAGGTACACAGTTCACCTCTCACTTTTTGAAAGACTTCCAAAAGGGTCTTGGTGCACAAATCAACCTTCGTACAACCTTTTACCCTCAAATAGATGGTCAAGCTAAAAGGATAATTCAAACTTTAGAAGACATGTTGAGAGCATTTATCATTGAATTTAAGGGAAGTTGGGATGACCACTTACCTTTGATTGAGTTCGCATATAATAATAACTATAATTCTAGTATCCAGATGTCTCCATTTGAGGCTCATTATGGGAGAAGATGTAGATCTCCCATTGGTTGGTTTAAAGTAGGTGGGGCCTCGGTAGTAAGGTATGACTTGGTATTTGATGCCTTAGAGAAAGTAAAGTTGATCAAGGAATGGCTTAAGACAACCTAAAGCCAATAGAAATCATATGCAGATGTGATGAAGAATGATTTTGAGTTCAAGATTGGTGATTTTGTGTATTTGAAAACCTCTCTCGCGAAGGGGGTAAATAGATTTAGTAAGAAGGGGAAGCTTAGTCAACAATAAGTTGGTCCTTATAGGATTCTGAGTCGCTTCGGTAATGTCGTTTATGAGCTTGAGTTACCTGCAGACTTAGCATCACTGCACCCAGTGTTTCACATCTCGTTGCTAAAGAAGTGAATTGGTCACCCAACAGTTGTAGTCCCTACAGAGAGTGTAGATATTTAGAATAGTATATCTTATAAGGATGTCCCAGTTGAAATCCTTATTTGTCTAATTCGCAGACCAAGGAACAAAGAAGTTATACTTTGGTCAAAGTTCTTTGGCGGAATCAGTTCGTTGAGGGAGCTACTTAGGAAACAAAAGCATACATGCATACCATGTATCCTCACCTCTTTTTTGCAAGCTTAGACTTAGCCTAAGGTAACAACCTTCTTTAGATTTACTATATTTCATTTTATGTTACTGCTGGATAACCTTCTCATCTCGTTCATGCATTAATAAAATTGTTCATTCATGTGTCATATCTCCAGAATTTAGTCATGCCTTAGTTATGCATGTTTATGTAAGTACAGTTCCTCAATTCCTCTCAGTTTAGTCAGCCTCATTTGAGGATGAATTTTCCCTAGGGGAGATATTGTAAGACACCGCAAAGTCCTAGTCATTTCAGTACCTTATAGAATGCCAAAAGAGGTCCCAAACTTAGAAAAATTCAGCTAAGTGTTAAGACTTAGAAATATTTTCAGCCTTCATAATTGGATGATCTTATTTTCGATCCTTACGACCTGAGAATGTCAATTTTTAAATTGATTCATGATCAAGGATGTAAATAGGTCATTTGGGGGATCTTCAAAATTTTCAGACATCGGTTAAGTCACTTTTAGATGACCAAAACAATAAATCAATGCGATCTCAACGCATTCTATTGGCTATCCTGTCGACAACATCGATGCAATACGTCGGCAATCGCGTTAATAGTATCGATGTGGAGCATCGCCTTACTCATTGTTGGGAATATTTTGTTCATTTAATTACATCTTTACTAGGGTAATTAGATCCTTTCCCCTCATCCAATTCATCCGAAACATTAAATTAAGCTTCTAAAAGGGAAAAATACACTTATTATCTCTGGGCATCACTAAGTCTTTCTCTGATTAACTGAACCTTCTCTAAGGTATCAAACACTAGGTCGGCCCCTACTACTGTGGCCTCACCTACCTCATACTAACCAATTCAAGATCTGTATCTCTTACAGTAGAGAGCTTCAAATGGAGCCATTTGAATTCTGGAATTATAGTTGTTATTGTATGCAAACTCGATCAAAGGTAAGTGGTTATCCCAACTACACATAAAATCAACAACGCATGCTCTCAGCATACCTTCTAGATTTTAAACAGTACTTTCTACTTGACCATCTATCTGAGGGTGAAAGGATGTACAGAGATGAACTTAGGTACCAAGACCCTTTTGGAATGCTCTCAAGAAATGAGAGGTAAACTGGGTACCTCTATCGAAGATAATAGATACTGGGACTCTATGTTACCTCACCAACTCTCTGATATAGAATTTGGAGTAGTCCTAGGCTAAATAAAAGGTATGGACTAGAAAAAAATAAGTTGATTTGGTCATCCTGTGTATGATAAACCATATAGAATCTGCTTATGATGAGTACGAGGCAAACTAGTCACAAAGTCCATGTTCACTTCTTCCCAGATCCATGTGGGAATACTGAACTCTTGCATGGACCCACTAGGATTTTGGTGCTCAATCTTAACTTAATGACATATAGAGAATTTAGCTACAAATTCTGCAATATCCCTCTTCATCCCAATCAACCAATAGATCTCTAGAAAATCACGGTACATCTTAGTCGCCCCTGGATGAATAGAGTAATGCGCACCATACGCTTCTGCAAGAATTCGTTTCCTTAAGTCATCTACCCCTAGACACATAGAAAACCCTGGTAACGCAAAATGCCATGTCCTCCTTGGGAGAAAACCTCTACTTTCTGATCTCCGACTGACTCTTACAGCTTTACAAGACTGGGATCTCTATCCTATTTTTCCTTCACCTCGAAAACAAGAGAGGATTCAAAATTATTCTAAACCCATACACTACCTTCTGCTAAATCGACTAAGCAGATACCTTGTTGGGCAAGCTGATGAACTTCCTAAACTAACTTATTCTTATTGACCTCAACATGAGCAAAACTACCCATAGACGGTCTACAAAGAACATAAGCCACTACATTGTCTTGCCCGTATGATAAATAACACTCATGTCATAATCTTTAAATAACTCTAACCACCTTCTCTGATGCAAGTTCAAATATTTTTGAGAAAAGACATACTATAAGATCTTGTCATCTATGAGCACATCTACATGCACCTCATAGAAGTAATGCCTCCAAATCTTTAAGGCAAATACTACAGCTGCTAACTCGAGATCATGAGTAGGGTAATTCTTCTCATGGGGCTTAAGTTGTCTCGAGGTATAGGCTATGAGCTTAGCTCTCTGCATAAGTACACAATCCAAACCTACTCTTGTTGTGTCAAAGTACACAGCAAACCCATCTGAACCATCTAGTAGAGTAAAAATTGGGGATGAGGTAAGTTGAGTCTTTAGCTCCTAAAAATTCTTCTCGCAAGAATTTGACCACTGAAACTAGACTTTCTTCTGTGTCAATCTGGACATGGGGGATGCAATAGATGAAAATCCTTTAAAAAAAGACGGTAATAGCTAGCTAAACCTATGAAACTCTTGATATATGATGCAGAGATGGGTCTAGGCCAGTTTCTCACCGCTTTGGTCTTTCAGGATCAACTCTAATTCCATCACCAAAAATAAAATGACCAAGGAATGCTACTGACCGTAGCAAAAATTCGCACTTACTAAATTGGACGAACAATTGATGAGTTTTGAGAGTCTAAAGTATGATTCTGAGGTGGTCTGTGTGTCATTATTTCTATGAAAAGAGACAAGAATGTCATCGATGAAGACTATAAAGAACGTATCCAAGTACTACTTGAACACGTGGTTCATTAAGTGCATGAAAGTTGTTGGAGCATTAGAAAGACTAAAGGATAGGACTAGAAATTGGAAGTGACAATACAAGGTTCTAAAAGTTATTTTTGGAATGTCACATTCTCTGACTTTGAGCTGATGATAGCCTGATCTGAGGTCTATCTTAGAAAAGTAACTGGTGCCTTAAAGTTTGTCAAACAAGTCATTGATTCTGGGAAGTGGATATTTATTCTTAACTGTGACTTTGTTCAATTGATTGTAGTGAAGACACATTATGAGAGAATCATATTTCTTATGTATGAATAGAATTGGTGTGCACCACGGAGAGATGTTGGGTCTGATGAATCCCTTATCTAGGAGATCTTTCAACTATTCTTTTATCTCTTTGAGTTCTGCTTAAGCCATTATGTATGGTAGAATAGATATGGGCTGAGTATCTGGAAAAAGATTTATTCCATAGTCAATTTACCTAATGGGAGAAACTCCAGGAAGATCTTCAGGAAACAAATCTGATAATTCATTTACTACTGGAACTGACTCACACAAGATGATAGACACATCCCTTGGATACCATTTTTCTCTCTTTAAGGTATTAAATTAACTGGCCCTTAAGCATTGTGGTACTACCTCTCCATTCAAGGACTAGTTCATTTGGAAACTTAAAATGAAAAGTTTTATTTCTACAATCAATATAGGCATAACATGAATGGAGCCAATCTATGCCGAGAATAACATTAAAATCTTCCATCTCTAGCTCTACAAGGTCTGCTGAAGTAACATTCTGAGATATCATAATCGGACATTTCGTGTATACCTATTGACCTTTGATAGATTTACCCACTGTGGTAGAAACTAAGAAAGGATCTGCTAGGATTTGTGGACTGACTCCGAAGTTAATGGCTATATAAGGAGTTACGAAAGATCAAAAAGCTCCTGGATCAAGCAAGGCATAAACACATAAATGGAAGATCTATAACATACCAGTGACCACATTAGGAACTTTCTAATCTTATCTAAACCGAAGGATATAAAGCCTATTTGCGTATTGTCCACTGGTAGCACTATAAGTGGCACCCTACTGATTCGAGCGACCTGACTGAGCTAAAGAATGATTATGCTGGCCCTGAAAACCTGACCAAAGACAATCTCTGACTCTTTGGCCTGGCTTACCACACCTAAAACAAACATCACTGCTACCTCTGCAGGCACCCTTATGGTTTCTACCACATGTGTAACAAAGAAGATTTGTTCGACCACTGCTGACACTACCTTGAGATATAGTGTCTGACACCCCATATTTATTACCATTTCTGAACTTAGGTACTGGAGCACTGGATAAGGACGGAGCTAGAACTGAAGATTTTGGATGAAATTAGGAACGGTTATCGCCCTCTAACTTAGGCTTATTGAAATTGAAGCTACCTGTTCAAGCTCTCTTTTTCTGTTTGTCTCTCTCTAATCTTAGACTCTTCTATCTACTGAGAATGGACCATAATCCTAGATATATCCATCTCCTTAATCAACATCTCTATCCTGCACTCCTTAACCACACTATCTGACACCCCAAATACGAACTTGGTCATTCTGGACCTACTATCTACTACTACATGGGGAGCATTGTTGGATAACTGAGTAAACTTGAGCGAATACAATTTCACGCTCATACTACCTTTACTGAGGTTGATAAACTCTAACACCTTGTCTTCTCTCAGCTCTAAGGGAACGAATCTCTCTTGGAAAGCTGTAGAAAACTCTTTCCATTCTATGGGCTCTGCATCTATTCCCCTTTCTACCTTCTACTACTTAAACCATGTATAATCTATATCCTGTAGATGATAGGTAGCTAACTCAGCACTCTCACTGGAAGTAACTCCCATAATATCTGTGAATTTTTTAACCTGATTGAGAAACTCCTATGGATCCTCTTCTAGCTTAGATCTTGAGAATAGGGGAGGATTAATTCGGGTAAAGTCCTGAATCCTGGCTGCAGCAGTATTGGCCACTAATTTAGCTGGAACATTAGCTAGCTGTTCATTTTGAGCTACTACAGAATTGGCTAGCGTAGTGAATGCAACTCTGAATTTTGCATGCGAGACATGCTCATCCAGGGGATTTTCCTAAATGGGCTGAGGTGCTGACACATTTCCAGTTCTCCTTTTTTTAGTCTTTTTGGGAGGCATATTTTGTAAATGAAAGGAATAAATAGATTATATAGAGAGTTTAACTTGATCTCATACTCACTCGCACGACATGAATAATAAAAGAAGGGAAATTATTTCCTAAAACATCTCATAACCTCCTGTCCACAAGTGTGGAGCGCTACACAACCATGCATAAGACTCTACTAGATACGGCTTTCAGACTTCCTTAGACACTGTTAAATCTTAGGCTTTGATACCAAGTTTTTAATGCGTCGAGTCTATACCCTGGATGCTATATAGTGCTCATGACCCCGAAGGACCATAAGATAACTTATGACTGATATCTTTTGTGAGCACTAAAACATGATATGGCAACAAATGTGGAATAATAGGCTGAAATACAATAAGGTTCAAAACATCTGAAATACTGATAAATTATATCATCTGAAATAACAATTTGTAAGACTAAACACTGTCTGAAAACTAGTCTAAAAAGCCTCTAACTGAAACTATTTGAAATTAGAGTTGATTGGACAATCTCCCAACTAACTCCATCAACTAAAATACTAAGTCTACTGAAATAATGAGATAAAATAATATCCTAAAACATTGAGAACTCACTGCTAATCTACAACTGTTGGATGAATCTGAGTCTATCTATGTGCAGTCGGGAACCTAGCCATCCGAATCTGTGATATAAAACATCATAGTGCAAAGAAAGAGTATGCGTTAGTACTTGGAATGTAATGGTATGATAGATGAGGTAAGGATGAATGCAATGGTTCATCTGCATGAATAATAACTGACTGTATGAGATAGAATAACTGAACATGAGAGTACATGGATTACTGATACTGTTGTAAATACTGAGTATGAACTAATGTCCATATAAATACATACTATGACTAAGCTTGTCTAAAGCTAATTCCTGAGTTCTGATTTTGAGTAACTGATATCTAAAGTTACTGATAACTGGATTACTGATTTTGATTGATTGTATCTGACATTCCTGATTTTGTAGAATTAAACTGAGTTCTATTTTGAAGATTGAGATAAAACTGTGGGATGTAATCATCTAACTGACATGCCCCTTTCTGAATAAATTTGGGGTCCACCCTGTAAACCCAGCTGGAAGGGTGTCATTACCTTACCACAGGTAATGACACTGAAGAGTTAGCCTCATCTGGAAGGTACTCTAAACAGATCGGTGGAACCCTCATCTGACAAATTAAAACACCTCATTAACCTTCAACTGGAAGGCTTGATGTCTCAACCTACGCTGGTTACATAGTTCTGGAACACAAGGGTTGTTTCTAAGGATCACACCCTCTACTGGCTTGTGATCCCCAATCCTTACATTTACTCGATGCTTAATCCTACTCCCAACTAAAAGATACTGAACTAAGTATACTGAACTGGACTGGACTAAATACTGAGTTTACTGAGTTTTCTTGATTTCTATAACCGACTGAGTTCTACTAAGTTCTGTAACCTACTAAGAGTACTACAGATTGTAACATAACTTAGATTTTGTAACTGACACTAGCTCTAGGTAAACAACTAAATTGTCGGGTATTAAATACCCCTAAGAGTCGATAGCATAAAATAAAGGCATAGCATAATCTTGAAATATATAACACTGTACACTTGTCCATAATTCATTCATAATGATATTTTATCAAACACATGCAATGCATTAAATTGTACATGAATGAGGAATACATTCTATCATTTTATAATGGCACTGTTTCATTCACATAGGCATTTTATCAAACACATGAGGAGGCATAACTGAATGATTAAATCATAACACTTAGGGTTAACAGGGTTTCGACAATCATTTTGCAAATTGAAGGGTTTATCATGAAGATCATGTAATTCAACACATACAATGATTAATTTCATAAAAGCATATAAGTTAATCATGGACTAGAACCCAACAATAACATGAACTTGAATTCAATTCAATTCATGCATGGAAGTTCATAATTCAAAAATCTTGTATTTTGAAGAAGGATTCGTGGACTCTATGGGTTAAAGGAACCCATAGATGAACACGTAATATACCTTAATTTGTTATTTTCTTGAAGATCTTAGTGAATCCCTTGAGATAGCACCTGTTTTCTTTAAGTTGGGGTTTTGTAGTTTGAGAGAGAATGCTTTTAATTTAGGGATAAATTGAGTGAGTAATGACTTAAAACATTTTTAGGGATTAAATTCCGATCTGGTCATGTTAAAATCATGGGAAAAGACTGTTTTAGTCCTAGACGAAACCTTTAATTCTTGTCAAATTTTTCCGAAATAGGCATCTGGAACGATGCGGCACTGTCGCGCCGTGTCTTTGGAAATTGCCAAATGGGAAAATACATGGTGGCGCGATGTGGTGGTATTGCGTTTCCACTTTGGTGGGACCTGAAAGTTCACCTCGACGCGGTGGAATAACATTGGTACACTAGAAATAGATAATTGTGAAAATAAGTTGTGGCGTAATGTGTCGGTATTGCGGTACTTCACTGGAAACTGACAATTGCCATTTTGACATAGTCCACGATGCGCTACTGGCCTGAATGACGGTGTTTAACAATTGAAACTTAAAATATCCATAACTTCTTACCCGGTTATCAAATTTTGGCGAATTTTATATTGTTGGAAAGCTAATTTAATCTCCTATGCAATGGGAGGATCTAAATTGGAAAATACAGAGCGTTTCAAAAATTTCATATTGTATAACTCATGAACTGAGAGTTAATTTAAGCTTGAGAAATACAGTATATCTCAATTAATCAACCATTTATCTCTTATCACAAATTCAATTATGTGTTAATCATCATATATCAACTAGCCATCATTCATCAATTAACCATCATTTGTCAAAAAAATCATTTTACCAGCAGAGTCCTTTTATGTCATGCCACATTATGACTATTTTCTCATTTTTTGACTTAGCCAAATTGCTACATTCAATCTCACACCCTGATATTGTTAATCATAAAAAGTATTTCATCATAAAATATTATGAATATTCCAACTTAAATTGATAAATATAATGAATAGCCATATTTGAACTGATAAATAATCAATAAATGGACTCAAATCGATAATTATAATTAATAACCAAACTTTAACCAAAAACGATAATCAATAGACGGACTTGAACTGGTGATTAATAAAAAGTGACATAATTATCCTACGAACTCATGCCGGGTATATATAGTCATTAACATAACCATCTTCCAGACTTGAACCAAATATATATATATAATTATCATCATGAATAGTATCATCAATAACATAAATAATAGTACAATCAATTGGCATCAAACTTCATATTAACAAAAATAACCTTTAAGAATATAGATTTCTCAATATTACCACATTACATATTTCCAAGAGGCTAATAAGCGTAAATGGTTTACAAAAGCTAACATGTGTCATAGCCTAAAGTGGGTTAAGAGTCCACTTCTAATCCTAGACTTCCATTTTAGGAAAATCTACCTGAACTAGGCATAAGGTAACTAAATCCACTTTTAGTTGTAAAGCAAGCCATAATTATCCCTAATGTAAAGAATCTTCCAAAACACATTAACTAAGTCAAAATAGGAACTAGGGCAACCTTCATTAGTGTAAGCAACTAAGGCTAATCTTATCCTAAGTATAAATGACTAAATCATCTTTACCTAATTGAGTAATCTAAGGTATTCTCATTCAAAACATAAGTAATGAAGTATAATCCAACTAAAGAACAAGGAAAACAAGCAAATATTTCAACTCTACATTTTAAAATTAGCCTAAACTGTCAAATTAACCCAATTCAATTTCATCAATCCAATATCTTAAAGCCATCCCAAATCTAACACAATATCATAAGAATATAATGAAAAGCTCCATCTAACAAGGGATAAAACCTAGCCCACCTCGACACCGAAGATACCTCAACGATTCACTAAACCCATACTTTTACATTCAAATAAACCGGTTCAAGTTTCCAAGATATCAAAAACATATTCTATGCATCAATACATGAATAACAATACATGTATTGCACTATTATGCTTTGGGTCAAGAAATCACACAAAACCCATGTGGGACCCACTTACGATAATCGCATTTCCAAAACCAACCCATCATTTTTAAATGATCTAGAAATCATTACACTGAAAAGTGGGAGAAAACCAAGATAAATTATGGGTAACATCAAACCCTCAATATTTTTTGGTTTTGAGTAAGAAATCACTAAAATCTTCAAAGAACAACATGAACTCTTAACTTAAATTAGAAGATAATTGCAAAAATAGATGTTGATCAAGCTTCCCAATCACCCACAAGTTTTAATCCAACAAAAATCTCACTATTTAGGGATTATGATTTGAAGAAATGGGCGAGAAACGGCTAAAATAATGACATAAGGGCCTATTTATTGCCATACTAGTTACTTGGGTTCAGCTATCGCAGCTCGAGGTCTCGTGATCATAGAATATTGAGCTTGTTCATACTTATTGCTATTGCAACCAACATATCTTGTTCACAGTACTAGCTGACTGCCAAGGGTATTACAATCGCGACCCTTGGCTTATGGTGGCGATGCACCAAATAACTCATACTGGAGATGCACCAACTAACAATAATGGTCTTTGAAATTTTGAAGTTCCTGCCAAACCCTCAGGATTCATTTGGAATCTTGTATATGCAAATGAACTATTAAACCATACAAATTTAATTTTGTGAAATCAATGACTCAATCAAATGTTTCATCCGATGTTTTTACCAAATGTGTGTCTCAAACCCATATTTCATGTTTTAAACTTTCTGACCAATAGGTCAAAATGAGGTCAGGTGCCTCAGTTTCTAAACCAAAGGTCCACCAATCCTAAAATTGACATTTCAGAGTTACTGCGTAGTCTGAATTTACATACGAGATTATTTTACTAATGTTTTCACCCAGTGGCCATTTGGAACCAGCAAATACTTTAAAATAGGGAATTGTCTCTAAAAATTAAATGAACTTCTCGATAACCAAACTATTAGTTCCAATATGACATAATTGACTTAAGGTAGATATAGAAAAGCTCTAACGATGAAAATAACAAGAAATATGGAAAATGAGATGAAGGGTCATTACCATATCCACTACTAAAGGAACTCTTGTCCGCAAAGTTAAGGATTTGGATATACCTTCAATGTCAAAAAGGTTAGGATATTGGGTCAGTATCTCATTCTTGATGTCCCAAATGGCCTCCTCCAACGGGTGGTCTCATCACTAAACCTTAACTAAAGGAATCTCTCTACAGTGAAACCGTCTGACATTGCTATAGAAAATGACCACTGGATTCTCTAGAAAGGTGAAACGCTCATCCAACTAGACTAATTCCCATCTAAGAACATGATATGGATCAGGAACGTATCATGGAAACATAGAATCATAGAAAACTAGATGAATAATGACAAAATATCAAGGTAAATCTAACTCATAAGCCGCATCACCAACTATGCAAATAATCTCAAAATGTCCGATATATCTAGGACTGAGCTTGCCCTTCTTCCCAAACCTCATCACACCCTACATGGGTGATACAGGAAGAACTAAAAGATCATCAACTCCAAATATTAATCCATGAAAACTATGGTATGGATAGTCCTTCTGCCTACTCTAAGCAGCTCCCAACGTATCCTGAATCAGCTTGAATCTATCCAACGACTCTTGAAGAAAATCAGTACCATGGGGCCTAACCTCGGACATCTCAAACCATCCCATCGGAGAATGGAATTTCCTAACATACAATTCCTCAAAAGGCACCATTTCAATAATAGAATAGTAGCTATTGCTAAATGTGAACTCTGCCTAGGCTAAGTGTTGCTCCCACTAGTCTCCAAAATAAATAACACAGGCTTAGACCATATCCTCTAGTACTTGAATAGTCTTCTCTGACTGGACATCTTTTTGTAGATGAAAGGTTTTACTAAGATCCACCTAAGTATCCAACTCCTCTTGAAATGCTCTCTAAAATATTGAAGTGAACACAGAACCACAGTCTGAAAAAATAATAATAGGCATACCATGCAAACAAACTATCTCCCAAATATAGATATAGGCGAACCTCTAAGCTCTAAGGACATTTGAATATGAATGAAATATGTTAACTTGGTCAAAGAATCCACAATGACCCAAATACCATCAGAACCACAGAAAGTGTGAGGCAACCCACTAGCAAAATCCTTAGTAATCATTCCCTTTACAACTCAGGAATTGGAAACCTATTAGTTAAACCACTTGGTCAATAGTGCTCGACCTCTACCTACTGACAACATAGTCAACGATCTACAAATTATTCCATATCACTCTTCAAGCTACTTCACCAATAATTTTGTCTCAAATATGTATACATTATGTTTGTGCCGTGATGAATTTAATATCTACAGATATGAGCCTCATAAAGAATCAAATGAATCAAGTCACCGATCCTCAAAACAAAATGCGTCCATCAAATCATAATTCACCCCCAGAATAGAGAGTATTATTCTCAGACTAACCACTTAATACCTTGTCATGAATGAAGTGGAGCTTATTATCCTCAAACTGATGATCTTGAATCTACTCAAAAAGCAAAAACCTCGCCTTAATACTAACAAAAAACCTCATAGGGTCTGAAATATCAAGGGAAAAAATAAAATTGGCTATAGACTAGATATCCCGCGCCAACAGCCTCTTAGAAATTTAAATACAATCAAAGATATGCATACGTACTACCTTATGTCTCAGGGCATCCGCAACCATATTTACCTTGCCTGAATGATACAAGATCAAAATATCATAAACCTAAAAAAACTCCATCCATCTATGCTGCCTAGCACTAAGCTCCCTCTGGATCATAAGATGCTAAAGACTTTGAAGATCGATAAAAATCTCACAATGCACACTATAAAGATAATGGCTCCAAATCATAAGATTGAAAACTACCTCTGCCAACTCCAAATCATGAGTGGGGTAGTTGTGCTCATGTACCTTAAACTATCTAGAAGTATAAGATATAACACGACCTTACTGCATAAATACAAATCCCAAACTAATACTAGAAGCATAATAAAACATAGTTAATCCCTTACCCTCAACAAAAAGAGATAAAATAGAAGCTAAAGTAAGGAAATCCTTGAGATTTCCAAAGCTCAACTAATACTCCTTTGACCATTGAAAAGGAACCTCCTTCTAAGTCAATATGTTCATAAGGGGTAAAATAGTAGTAAAACCCTCAATGAATCGTCAATAATAACCTACCAAACAAATTAATCTTTGAACCTCAGTCAGAGATGTAGATCTAGGACAATCACAAATTGCCACAATATTTTTTGGGTCTACCATAATTCCATCCATAGATACCACATGACATGTTAAGGAATGATTTGGGGATTTTCTCGGCGATTTCTTTTAATCAATTCTTCGGTATAAAGAAGGATTCTCTCCCCTCGTTGTAATTTCAACTAAAGGCATGGTTTATATGATGGGTTTCATGGTTTTATTATATAATAATGATGATATTCAACTATTATTAAGGTTTTTGATATTGAATGCTTGGTTATGGTTCCCTATGGTTTTAAATATACGTTTATATTGGTGGTTTTGGACAATTGGATTGTATTGTAATGGTTTAATGGTCTTTGGAATTGGTTTTCGTTATATTATTCCCCCAAGATGTTTGATAAAAATGCTTATTAAGATATGTATATTGCATTGACTTCTTTTAATGGAACTCTTGAATATTTTAAGCTTGACAAAGGATTTACGCATGGCTTAAGTTATTTGAAAAGGCTATAGGCTAAATCATTTTTCTTGTGAAGAACATGGAAGTCTCCCAAGTGGATTTAATACGGTAATTGGAAGGGCACCTATGGTCCACTTAACCTAAATAGTTTGGCTATTGATATTGCTTGCAAGTAAGGGGTGGTATGACGATACCAGTAATATTGGCCTTGGTTAATAATTTGTAAATGGATTGTTTGGACATGGATTTAATTTGCCATTAATCCCAGGGTGTGTAGCTAAGCCATAGAAGGTGGAGGTCCTAGGGAGACCGAAATCAAAAACTCATATTTTCCGATATGAGAGGTCTTGATGACCATATGTGTGTATCAAATTTTATATTTAAGGATGTACTAGTCATCCCATGAGATATTCCCTAGTCGTCGGACTACACACACTGGGGCCCTTTCAATAGGGGGAGCTGAACCCATATGGCCTGTGGGTGGTTAGGATGATAAGCCTATACAGACAAGGTAAGGGTTTTAAGTGCATGCTAAACCCGACCCCTTTTCCCAGCACTTATATATGAATGGTTGTATGCATTATAGATGGTTTTACTTAGTTTTATGACTGGCATTATTTTATCCTTATCCTGAGTTTTATGCTAGCGATCATTCGCTAACCCTTTCTAATGGAAGCTGTATACCCACGCTATATAGGAACCAACCATTCTACTCCTCCTTTAAGAACACAAATTTGGTATAAGCATTTGGACTAAAGTGGTGAGCTTCCATCCTTTCGGGAGGCATCATTTCATGTTATGGATTTCTTTAGACACTTTTCTTTTATTTTGGATATTTGTTTTGTCCATGGTTGGGGGATATCTCCACTGGATATTTTTACTCTTTCAGTTAAAGGCTTTGTGGTGCTTCTAAGGGTTGAAATGGGCGGGATTAGTATTGGTGTCTGCCTTGGCATTGTAATTAGCCGGTGGGATGACATCATTGGACATTATTGTTGGTTGTTCCATCCTATTAGATTTTTAGATTAATTTTCATATTATATTTTGGTATTCCCTTTGGTTTATGGTCTATAGTTTGGTTTGGTATGATTTTACGGTTGGTGCGCTACGGTTGAACTCGGTTGGGTTGGTCATGATTCTGACCCTATCCCAGAGTCTTAATGTAAACAATAACACGATCCTATGATATGTTCAAATTCAGCCCATCCAAGGTTGGGTATAGGTTGTAAGGTTACGAATGAGCGGGGGTCCCCGATCCTTGTTGAACTTGTGATGACCATTACAACAAGGCCTAGGGTTGGTTCATGTTAAAATTGATCGCGCCTGCCACCTGGCTAGGAACCTTACCGACCTCCTATCCTGCATGCCTGAGAAACTTCTTAAGTACCCTCGAAACCACCAATGTGACCATACGAACCACCCCTAGATGCCAGATGAACTACTCTAATAGGGGAAACACCCTGAGCTAAAATAATAATTGCCCCACGACTAGGGCACTCATGCAAAAAATGATAAAAAGACACGTAACTTAATCATGTCCTCTAAGCTAAACAGAAACCAATAGATCTTTCTGGCCTAAAGTAACCACCATGAAAAGAATAACCAAAAAATAAACCCCTCAAAGAAAACCCTTCACCCTAACCAAGGTTATCTCTACCATTAGACTGGCCTCCATCAGTAATCTGAAGTGTTGTTCGAATCGGTCGACTAGGATGACTCTGAGGCTAATAGGAGGGATGCAGAGTATACTTACAAAGAGAACTACCATCTATGGGTCAGGAACTACAACGACTTCCACTGAATCTGCCTTGAAACTTATTCCTTATATCATTTGACTTCATAACCTTTATGGTGCATCTCCTTCATCACCCAAGCATGATATGGTACCTTACCAAAGACATACCTACAACACTAAAATCTGAGTAGACATAAGTGTGGGGAGTCTCAACCCTTAAATAAAGCTATGAACCCTCTTGTAACACACTAATTTTTCTTAACCGTAATGCTACATGGTGCTCATGACCCCAAAGGACCACAAGCTAAGCCATGACTGATATATGTACCTGTATACTGAATTATATATCATAAAATGTGGAAACAAGAACATGAAAGGCCATAAGGTTCGAACTGAATAAACGTGTGATAACAAAATGTCTGAATAATGTATAACAATACAAAAACAAGTCATAAATACTAAAAATAATGAGATCTGAATATCTAATCTGACATCTAGTCTGAAATCCTCTAACTAAACTGAATAAGGATTTAAAGGAACATGTCTCCAACTAACTCAATCTAGCAACTGAATAGTAAATGTAGTAATAATCATATCGTCCTCAAATGATAAGGACTCACTGCAAACTCTTAACACTGGAATGCTACTGCTGATCTGGAGCTCGTGCCTCTGAACCTATGGTGTAACATAAGACAAAGCACCATAGCGTAAATGCATCAGTACGTCTGAATGTACTGAGTATACGAGTGAGGTAGGATAAATGCAAAGGGTTATATGCATGAACAATGCTAACTAATATGAATGTGAGAATACATACAAGCATAAACAACTATAACTGAACTCGTGATGATGCTGACTACTGAGTCTGAATGCTGATTATATGACTTTATTGTTACTGAGGTACTGAATAGATTGTTCACTATTTCTGATAGTTCAAATTATGAAGAACTGGTTTGAATGGTTGTGTCTAACATTCCTGAAACTGAATACTGGTAACGTGAGCTACGACAACTTATATAGTTGATATAACTGTAATGATCGGACTAATCGATATAATTGATACTGAGAAACTATATCTGACAGTCTAAGTTCTGATGAAACTATCTGAGTTCTGTTCTACTTGGAGTAACTAAATCTAAGATCAGTCCTATCTAGCGGGTGATCATGAGTATACTGATAATAAAGATGATTTGAATTTGTCTGAGATCAGTCCTATCTAGAGGGTGATCTTTAAATCTAATGATTTTGATACTGATTAATCACAGTTGAGATCAGTCCTAGCTAATGGGTGATCTTGAAGACTATTTTCAATGATAAGCATTGATTGTATCTAACAGTACTTAATCTGTACTACTAAGCTGAGTTGACTGTGTCTGAAAGCCCTAATTCTGTAACTAAAGTATGGGATGTGTTCATCTAACCAACATGCCCCAAGCTAAGCTGACTGGGGTCCAATCTCTGCCCTGACTGGAGGGTGTCAGTACCACACCACCAGTAAAGACATTTGCTGTGGAGTCAGTCCTAATCTAGCGGGTCACTCCTGGGATCAGTCCTATATATATAAATGTGCTAACGGGTGACCCCTAAGTATGTCAGTCCTATCTATCGGGTGACATCTCGTACCTACGTTAGAAACATAGTTCTTAAACTTAGGGATTACTTCTAGGGATTTCAGTCCTATTCTAGCGGGTGAGCCCCCATCCCTAGGTTCGCTCGGTGCTAAATCCTACTCCCATATGAAAGACACTGAACTGAATAACTGGGCTGAACTAAATAACTTAACTGAATTGATTTGCTGAACTGATACTAATTAACTCAACTGATACTAGTGGTATTATTTAGAGGAGCTAAAACTGAGTTTACTGGATTCTGATAACGGAAGGAATATAATGAGTTCTGAGGACTGATTAAGAGTACTGAAGTTACGTAGATTTACTATGATTACTGAGGGTACTGAGTACTGAGATTAATGAGAATACCAAAATACTGAGATTACTGAGTTTTCCTAAGTTACATAACTGACTAATTTCTATAGATCATGGCTTGACTGAGAGTATCGTTAAATTATGACATGGCTTTAGGCACACAACTATATTTTTCGGGTACAAGTACCCCCAGGACTCGACGGAAGGAAACTGACACACATGACTGACTTGATCATAAGAGTAAAGTCCATAATCCACAATATCATAAATAAAGGATTTCATACTAAGAATGGTTCTCAAAAATATATTTCATGGAAGGGAATTTCATACAACATGTATATACTTGCATAGCTTTCAATATTATGCTCATTACATATTACAACAACAATCCATAATATCATAACTTGGGAAATTTCATGAAGTACATGGGTATTCTACATCTTGTACGTGAGTGGGTTTTTCAAGTAAGCATAGCATAATTCCATAAGACTAGTTCATGAATAATCCAACTGTGTTCACAAGACACATTATCAACATGGATGACATTGAATCATAGAGGCCTATCATGAATCCTTCACTTAGTCACAATTTAGCTATAATGCATGATTTCTAGTCTCTTAGGTATTTTATCAAACACATTACATGCACAACTTAGGAATAGGTGTAAATCATACAATTACTCATCATAAATAATCAAACTTACATGTTTTCAACTCATATGATGCATAGATTCATAATAACACATAAAGATTATATCTTGGCATCATTCAACACATAAACATGATCAACAATCCATTCATAACATAAAAACCATGATATATAGTTTCAGAAAAAAAGGGTTCTTGAACTTCATGGATGATGGAGTCCATGAATGAACACATGCATACCTTAGAAAGGAAACCTTGATGATTTGCTGGAGAGTTCTTGGATTGGGAAACTTAATTCTTGATTATCTTGGAAAAAGGCTTGAATCTTTCTTTTGAGAGATTAGTTTGATGGAAATCCTAATCTTGTGGTTGAGAGTGTCAGAGAGGGTTTTTAAGATGCTTAACTGAAGAAAAATGGAAAAAAATATGCCTCTTTAGGGTTATAAGTCGTGGAAGGTGAAGGAAAAGACCAAAATACCCTTATGAAATACTTTCCCAGTTGCTGAAAATCATAGATGACGACCAATGGTGATAAGCCGTCAAATTTGTGATAAGTCATCAAAAATGTCGTCTGATTTGTGATAAGTTATCACAAATGTCGTTACTTGGGAGCTGCTTTCTGCTTAAGGCTAACGACCTTCGTGATAGGGCATCACAAATGTGATAATCTATCATAAATGTCATCACTGAGGAGATGGTTTCTTCCAAAGACTGATGACCTTCATGATAGGGCATCACAAATGTGACAAGCTATCACGAATGTCGTCACACTGTTTCCATCCTGATATGCTTGAGTAAAATAGGCGTAACTCTTTTCTCTGATATCAGATTTAGCAAAAATTGGTATCGTTAGAAAGATAATTCAAATATATTTCATTTTATATTTAGTAAATAACCCAGTTAGTCATATACAATGAGTTATTGTTGATTGAAGTTGACCCAAGTTTTGACGCTCACTAAAACTTAAACGATAGGAAAGCTTTCAACTTGTACTTGAGTTAGGGGACCTATATGATCTAAATTCATTCTCAAATAGATTCCCACACTACATAATTGATTAACACAATAAATTTATATAGGATTTGAGGCTTTTGAATCATCCACGCATAGGAATGACGGATTTTCATTCTAGTCCAAAATATGGGGTATTACAACATCTCCCCTTTGGGAAAATTCATCCTCGAATGATACTGGACGAGATGAGAGAAAAGACAACTTACATGAATATATAGCATGAATGACTGATCATGATTTCATGGCTGACATGACTGAAAATTGAGCATATCATACTGTACATGCATATCTGATGCATGGGTAGCTGATTTATGAATGTAGGACTGAGTGTTCCGATAAACTGAGTTTCTCAAACTGAAAAATGCATATCTGATGCTTAATTGATAAGTTGAATCCATGCATATCTGATGCATGATTATATGACTAAGATATGTGAATGCATGACTGAAAGTACTGATAAGCTGACCACGCATATCTGATGTGAGAATACATGACTGAACTGACTCACGAATATGCGACTGGACATGCAATGGTAAAGGCACTAAGATTGAACTGAAACATAAGAACATGACTGATTCTTCTACGTGACTTATGGACTGAACATCATGAACTGAATTGAACCTATGAATACTTGACTTACAGCTGAGGTCTAACTTGAAGGTCAACTTATGAGTACCCTCTATTCTAGACTGAATTTGTTATGCAAGGAGAAATTGAAGGATCTAAAGAATGAGAGCGTTAAGATAAAGTGGGGTATCTCCCACTTGGGATGCTATGTCCCTCTAAGAATGCTTACCTTATGGAGATACTGGGTAATGCATAGAGCATCTACGAACTAGATTATAACTAAACTTTGGGAGTCTAAAACTAATGTATGATGCATGATAAGAACTGAACTTGCAACTACTAGGAGGTTCTACCTTGAAATAGTTACATTCTCTGAGATTTTGGATAGCATGAATAGATGCAAGGATGAGAAAACAAGCTATAAAAATCTGACTGCTCGATTGCTAAACTGACTTGCTTCTTTACTAGGTAACTCATACTAAAACATATGCTCAAATGAGGGAAACAGATCTAACATTGCATACTATGAACATGAAATACTAGTAACATACCAGAATCTAAGTTAGGGAAACTTTCTAGATTAGGACGGGTCTGGAGTGCATAAAGTCTATTATGACACTGACCACTGTTGGTACCTTCCTAATGCAACTCCTTACCACTGTGTGCTGGAACTCTACACTCTTGCATCCTGTGGCTTATCTTGCCACACCTAAAGCATACATCACTTCCTGCCATATATGCACCTAGATTATTCTTACCACACTCTTTGCAAAGTGGATAAGTAAGACCTCTATTTTTACTACCCTGGGCCTCCGAGCCTGGTGCTCCATCATGACGGTCATTTTTGGATTTAGGTATGGTACAGTAGCTGAGGATGGAGCTGGGACTAAAAATTTCTGACTATGCTGAGAACGGCTACCACCCTATGACTTAGGTTGAGCGAAGCTGAAACTACTTGTCCTTACTCTCTTACTCTGTCTCTCTCTCGTCCTAATCTTCTGATCATTTATTTGTTGAACATGTGTCATAAGTCTAGTTAAAGTTATATCACTATTCAACATGGCAGATCTGCACTCATTTACCACACTATCATTCACCCCTGACACAAACTTACTTATCTTAGCTCTACCATCTGCAACCACATAAGGGACATATCTAACTAATTGAGTAAACTTGAGAGAATACTCCTTTATCGTCATACTACCCTGCCTGAGGTTGATGAACTCTAGTACCTTAGCTTCTCTAAGCTCTATCACAAAGAATCTATAAAGGAAAGCAGAGGAAAACTCCTCCCACTCTATAGGGCTTGCATCATCTAACCTTTCTGACTTCCACTTCTTGTACCAAGTATGAGTGAAATCCTGTAATTGGTATGTGGCTAACACAGCACTCTAAATAGTAGTAACCCCCATAATATCTCTCACCTTCTGAACCTGATCTAGGAATTCTTGCGGGACCTCATTTGACTTAGACCCTGTGAAGGAAGAAGGATTCATTCGGGTGAAGTCCCGAATTCTAGCTGCAGCTCAATTGGACATTGGGTTGGCTAGAATGATAGTTGTTCGTTCATTTTGGGCAGCAACTTACTGAGCAAGAGTGGTAAATGCGGCCCTCAACTCCGCATGAGAAACATAATCGCCCAAAGGGTCTTCGGGATGAGGGGCTGACTGATTCCCGTTTCTTTTTTTTGAAGGCATGTCTGTAGAAGAAACGGAGAAATGGATTAGACTAAGATTATGCTCACTTCACGACATAATACTGAAAGAAGGGAAACTATTCTTAAAATATCTCATAGCCTCCTGCACGTAAGTGTGGTTCACAACACACGCATGTACAAGACTCTACTAGATGCTACTTTCAGACTTCCTAGGACTCTATTGAAACTTAGGTTTTGATACCAAGTTTGTAACACCCTAATTTTTCAGAATCGGAATGCTACACGGTGCTCATGACCACGAAGGACCACACGCTAACCCATGACTGATATTTGTACCTGTATACTGTAATATATATCATAAAATGTGTAAACATGAACATAAAAGGCCATAAGGTTCGAACTGAATAAACGTCTGATAACAAAATGTCTGAAAAAGGTATAATAATACCAAAACAAGTCATAAATACTGAAAATAATGAGATCTGAATATCTAATCTGACATCTAGTCTGAAAGCCTCTAACTGAACTAAATAAGGAGTTGAAGGAACATGTCTTCAACTAACTCCATCTAGTAACCGAATAGTAAATGTAGCAATAATTATATCATCCTCGAATGAGAAGTACTCACTGCAAATTCTGAACACTGGAATGCTACTGCTGATCTGGAGCTCGTGCCTCTGAACCTATGGTGTAACATAAGAGAAATAACCATAGTGCAAATGCGTCAGTACATCTGAATGTACTGAGTATAAGAGTGAGGTAGGCTAAATGCAAAGGGTTATATGCATGAACAATGCTAACTAATAAGAATGTAAGAATACATACATGCAGAAAAACTATAACTGAACTCGTGATGATGCTGACTACTGAGTCTGAATGCTGACGACATGACTTTACTATTACTGATGTACTGAATAGATTATTGACTATTTCTGACATTTTAAATTATGAAGAACTGGTTTGAATGACTGTGTCTAGCAGTCCTGAAACTGAATACTGGTAACGTGAGCTATGACTACTGATATAGCTGATATAACTGTAATGATCGAACTAATCAATATAACTGATATTGAGCGACTGTATCTGACAGTCTAAGTTCTAATAGAACTATCTGAGTTTCATTCTACTTGGAGTAACTAAATTTGAGATCAGTCCTATCTAGCGGGTGATCAGGAGTATGCTGATAATAAGGATGATTTGACTTAGTCTGAGATCAGTCCTATCTAGCGGGTGATCTTTATATCTAATGATTCTAATACTTATTAATCATAGTTGAGATTAGTCCAAGGTAATAGGTGATCTTGAAGTACATTTACAATGATAAGCATTGACTGTATCTAACAGTACTGAATCTGTACTACTAAGTTGAGTTGACTGTGTCTGAAAGCCCTGATTTTGTAACTGAAACTGTGGGATGTGTTCATCTAACCGACAAGCCCCAAGCTTAGTTGACTGGGGTCCAATCTCTTCCCTGACTGGAAGGGTGTCAGTACCGCACCACCAGTAAAGACATCTGTTATGGAGTTAGTCCTAATCTAGTGGGTGACTCCTCGGATCAGTCCTATACATATAAATGTGCTAACGGGTAAACCCTGAGTATGTCAGTCCTATCTAATGGGTGACATCTCGTACCTATGCTAGAAATATAGTTCTGGAACTTATGGATTGCTTCTAGATATCTCAGTCCCATTATAGCGGGTGAGACCCCATCCCTAGGTTCGCTCGGTGCTGAATCCTACTTTAATCTGAAAGACACTGAACTGAATAACTGGGCTTACCTAAATAACTTAATTGAACTAATTTATTGAACTAATACTGATTAACAGAACTGATACTAGTGGTCTTGCTTAAAACTGATAAAACTGAGTTTACTAGATTCCGATGACGGACGGAATATAATTTGTTCTGAGAACTGATTAAGAGTACTGAAGTTACTTAGATTTTCTGTGATTACTGAGGTTACTGAGTACTGAGATTACTAAGAATACTGAACTACTGAGATTACTGAGTTTTCCTGAGTTACATGACTGTCTGATTTCTATAGATCATGGCTTGACTGAGAGCATCGTGAAAACATGACATGGCTCTAGGCACACAACTATATTTTTTGGGTATAGGTACCCCTAGGACTCGATGGAAGGAAACTGACACACATGACTGACTTTATCATAAGAGTAGAGTCCATAATCCACAATATCATAAATAAGGGATTTCATACTAAGCATGGTTCTCAATAATTTATTTCATGAAAGGGAATTTCATACAACATGTATATACTTGCATAGCTTTCAATATCATGCTCATTACATATTACAACCACAATCCATAATATCATAACTTGGGGAATTTCATAAAGTGCATGGGTATTCTACATCTTGTACATGAGTGGGTTTTGCAAGTAAGCATAGCATAATTCCATAAGACTAGTTCATGAGTAATCCAACAGTTTTCAAAAGACACATTATCAACATGGATGACATCTAATCATAAAGGCATATCATGAATCCTTCACTTAGTCACAATTTAGCTATAATGCATGATTTCTAGTCTCTTAGGTATTTTATCAAACACCTTACATGCACAACTTAGGCATAGGTGTAAATCATATAATTACTCATCATAAATAATCAAACTTTCATCTTTTAAACTCATATGATGTCATAGATTCATAATAACACATAAAAATTCTATATTGGCATCATTCAACACATAAACATGATCAACCATCCATTCATAACATGAAAACCATAAAATATAGTTTTAGAAAAGAAAAGGGTTCTTGAACTTCATGGACGAAAGGAGTCCATGAATGAACACATGCATACCTTAGAAAGAAAACCTTGATGATTTGCTGGAGAGTTCTTGGATTGTGAAACTTAATTCTTGATTATCTTGGAAAAAGGCTTGAATCTTTCTTTTGAGAGATGAGTTTGATGGAAACCCTAATCTTTTGGTTGAGAGTGTAAGAGAGGGTTTTTAAGATGCTTAACTGAAGAAAAATGAGAAAAATTACGCCTCTTTAGGGTTATAAGTCATGGAAGGTGAAGGAAAAGACCAAAATACCCTTATGAAATAATTTCCCAGTTGCTGAAAATCATAATTGACAACGAAGGCTGATAAGCCATCAAATTTGTGATAAGTCGTCAGAAATGTCGTCAGATTTGTGATAAGTTATCACAAATGTCGCCACTTCGGAGCTGGTTTCTGCCTAAGGATGACAACCTTTGTGATAGGGCATCACAAATATGATAAGCTATAACAAATGTCGTCACTTAGGAGATGGTTTCTTCCTAAGGCTGACGACCTTCGTGATAGGGCATCACAAATATGATAAGCTATCATGAATGTTGTCACATTGTTTCCAGCCTGATATGCTGGAGTAAAATAGGCATAACTCTTTTCTCTGATATCAGATTTAGGCAAAATTGGTATTATTGGAAAGATAATTCAAAGAGCTTTCATTTGATTTATATTAAACCACCAGTTCGTCATATACAACTAGTTATGGTCGATTGAAGTTGACCCATGTTTTGACGCTCACTAAAACTTAAACGATAGGAAAGCTTTCAACTTGTACTTAAGTTAGGGGATCTCTATGATATAAATTCATGATCAAATAGATTCCCACGCTACATAATTGATTAACACACTAAATTTATATAGGATTTAAGGCTTTTGAAACATCCACGCATCGGAATGATGGATTTTTATTCTAGTCCAAAATGTGGGGTATTACACCTCTCATACTCAATATCCAGAATAAAGGTAGCATTCCTAGCCAAGTCCTGAAAAAAAGTCTCATACTACGCAACTGTCATGCAGGGCTGCTCTAATCTAGTGAACTGATTTTTAGGAGACACCTAAGGGTGCTAGGCATATAATTCTCCACGAACATCTCAAAGAACTAAGACCAAGTAAAGCGATAAGATCATGTTAGTCTAGAATCTATATAAACTCTGAACCAATTTTGATTAGCCAAGTCCATGTTTAATGTGGAGTAATCCATACCACGTCTCAACAAGGCCCAAATTATAGATCCTATCCTCATAAGTAATTAGGAACTAATATGTATCCTCGTTAGATGCAACTAAAATCCGAGGTGAAGCCAATCGAAAGAATATTACCAACATCTTATGCTCCTTAGAAGACATAGACGACTGAGAAATAACTAGATGAGAAACTACCGATTGAGAAACTATAGGTGCAGGAGGAACCTTAACTCTTGGAGCTTCAACTATAGGTTATGCCCGTGCAACAGTACCACTTTGATTTATTGACTGTCCATCATTAGATGGAATACCATAAACTATCCCCAATAGATAAACCAATGCATCTCTAAGCACTGAAGAAGAAATAAACCCTGGTGGAGCCTGGGCTAGTCCTTGACCCATCACTTACTGGGTCGGAAGAATCTCTATCTCAGAAAGGATAATAATACCAGGGGAATATAGCCTAACCTATCCCCTAGATAGTGATGCAACATCATATTATTCACGACTTATAGGTAATCCATGAATAGGAGTAGAATCCCTAGGCTTCGTTTTAATACCCTCATCTTGTGCAGCGGTAGCACGTGTCCTGGTGATCTGTGAAAGAGTAAAGTTATGGTAATAATTCTACAAACCAACTCAGTCTCTTAGAAAAAAGAAATTACAAGAAGTGATGAACTCCCAAGAATTTCCCATAGCCTCCCAAAGATTGGAAACAAACATTTTCATTCCGATTCGCAGGACTCTACTAAACACTTGTTCTTATACAAATAATAATAATGAAACTTAAGCTCCTATTCAAATTTATCATGACCCAATTTACGATTCATAATGGAACCTACTCTTTGTCTCCTATGGTAAATTCAAACTATAACTCAGAGTTAAACGTAATGAGTTAACTTGGTCGAAAATTCTAAACTTAGGCAAAAATCAAAAACACAAATGATATATAGATAAAATATTTGACATAGTTAGACATAATTAATAAAAGATATGATGCATGACCTGGTAGAGACAGTACAAGAGAATCTAATAGTATTAAAACCTAAAGACTTAGAATAGTCAACAACTTATGTCTTGATAACAAAAGACAATGCATAACAGATAGAGGAAAATGGATGACTGAAACTCTAATAGCTCACCCTATCTTCGGATATCAACACCGCATAAACATTAATAAATGGCATCAACTAGTACTCGGATCTACACCAAAAAGGTACAAGAGTATAGTATGAGTTCCAAAACAATGGGTACTCAACAGGAATTATCAACCAACTAGGCTAAATCATGATATAAGTATGATAAAATGTGAGATAACATAACTAAGTAAAGGTATAGACAAACCTGAAGTTTCTCTAAAATCATTATGTAAAATAAGTAAATAAATAATAATACTAACATAACAAAAAGAACCAACACAAATAGTCATAACTACAAAATTGGTTCTCACACGCCAATTTGTACATAAAGTAAATAACTCATCATAGACTTCCATATGCCTAGAGAGTACACTAAAAGATAGAATAAAGAAAACATTAATTTCTTACAAATAACCAACTCTTTATATAACCATCATTCCACAATTTACAAATATTTGACAAAGTACCCACATTCCACAATTTTACCAACATACAACAACCTTATCATAATTTATACACTAGTCATCATTAATCAACTATCCATATCTTATCACTAATTTAATTATCCACTAATCATCATCTATCCACTATTCATCAATCATCAACTAACCATTATTTGTCAAATAGTTATTTTACCATAAGAGTCCATTAATGTCAAGCCATATTATAACTATTTTCTTATTTTTCTGACTTAGCCAAATATTCTACTTTTAATATCACTCCCCAATATAATTAATCATAAAAAGTATATAATCATAGCATATTATTAAACACCCTAAGCGTAGGTCCCTTGAAAATTATGAGTTCTGAGCTTACAACCCTGACTAAGACACTCCTGGTGAGTTATAGAGAGTCATTATGGGTCATAAGACCCAGTTATAGAGTGCCCAATGGTATTTGTCTAAGTTAATATTTTGAGTATAACTTCCATGTTATGAGTCTTATGGACTCTAAATGATTAGTATAGTCTTTTCTGTAAGGGAACTTGTGTGATGCCAAAAGTATTCTGTCCTTAGTACAACTAGGATGTAATGAGTTGTATGTCCTCGATACAAGTCGTAAGGTTATTTAGATAATCGGACCAGTATTGGTGGTCTGGTACACTGTCCGAACTATGACTTAGCGGAAATGAGTCATAGGGGGATCCTACAAGCCGTAAGGTCACCTGTAATGACTGGTGACGTATTTTAAGCCATAATACATATCAAATAATCTCTCTTATATCTCAAATACTTTCAAGAATCAATACTTAGGGATTCTAAGAAGTGGTACAAGTAGAGTTTCAAGGGTTTAATTCTCTCCATAATCTTGGTTATTTCAAGCATGCCACTCTATACTCGAACTTGTTTTATCAAATGAATAAATTTGAATAGTTAATTATGTGTATTCTAAATAAGGGGTTTGATATGGTTGAGGTATTTGACATGAATGGTTCTTAAATAGATTTCCCCTAGTTCATTATGCATTATTCATGCTTTATTAACGGTTTTGAGGTTATAGGGTGCATGGTATTGTTGAATAATTTTTCCCCAATTGTGAAGAATTTTTCTTTGACATATGGTTTTTTTAATTGAGTTCCCTTAATTTAAGTGTGAAATTGATAATGATACATGGCTTTGTCACGTGTTTTTACTTGCCCACTTGAGCTAATGCATTGGCATAAAAGGTTAATGAACCATGGTATGATTTTATTGAAGTTCGAGGTATGTGAATTCACTGTGTGAATTGTAATTGAACCTAAGGTATCATGAATTTCCCCCATGTGATCATTAATGGATTATGGTATAATAATAAACTTGCATGTGGCGTTAGTATAACAATACCAATGGGATGCCTAAATGCATAATCAATTCAATAAATTTGGAATGTTTGTTAAATATTTTAATTTTCCCTAAAAGTGGGTTGTGTCATTGGTCCACAAAAGTGGAGGTCCCGAGGGACCAACACTAAAAATCACGCTAGCCAACACAAGGGTCTAAATTACCAGGAGGTTTGAGTCTCCCTTATTATTATTAAATGATTGGTAGGTTTGAGTCATTCATGTAATATAAATTAGTGCTTAAGTCACCCTTGATTTATGTCGGGAGGTTAAAGGCCCCCATCAGGCATATACTATTAGATTGTCTTCTGGTTCATGTAATTATATGCACTAGGGCCCTTCCAACTAGGGATAGGTCAGACCATATAGCCCATAGGTTCTTTGATTATTACAATTATGCTATAAAATCTAGGTTAAGATTTACAAAATTCATGCTAAGCCTTGTTCCGTACCCCGACATATGAAATATATATGTATTTGTATTTGATGATAAGAATTGGATTGGACTAGTTTTGAATTTTTACTCATGGTATTTGCTTATCCCTTATCCCTGAGTTACATGCTACCTCTCTTACCACTAACTATCTTCGAAAGTTGTATCCTCACGCGATGCAGGCGCGAGAAATTTTCCTACCTTTCTTGCATGGTGATTAGGTATTCAATGATAGTTCGTGAGTTGACTTGAAGTTGTGAGCTTCCATCCATCAAAAGACATATTCATATTTTTTTATTATGTCTTTGAGTTTGTTTCAGACTTGTTTTGGCTATGGTTGGGGGCATGTCCTGACACTTTATTGGTTTTGAATTATTTTAGAGGCTTTGTGGGTACTGTCCGCTTGGATGTTGTGCTGGTAGTTGGTTTTGGTTATCAATGTTTGTTGGTGGTTATTGATAGAAGTTAGAATCATTGAACTTATGTTACTCTATCTTGTTATATGTTAGGACTTCAGTCCATATTAGTGTGTGTTCTTTTCTGTTGACTAGGAAATGGGGTGGTATTCATTCCTCGGCAGACTTGAGATGCCCATTACAACCAGGCCCTACTTTGCTGGTGACAATTATGCATATCCGAAAGCATGATGATAAATAGAATTAACAATCAAAATCGCACTGATAAATAATCAATAGCCAGACTCGAATTACTAATTATAATTAATAGATGGACTCGAATTACTAATTATAATCAATAGATGGACTTGAACTGGTAATTATAATCAATAGACAGACTTGAACTGGTATTTAATCAATAGTTCCATAATCATCCACCAAAATCATACCGGGTATATATAATCAATAATATAATCATCATCCGAACTCATATTTGATATATATATATATATATTAAATCAAGAACATCAATAGTATCATGAATAGCATAAATAATAGAATAATCAATAGGCGTTAAACCTCACATTAACTAACATAACCTTAAAGTATCAAAATTTCTCAATACTACCATAATGCACATTTTCAAAACGCTAAGAAGCGTAAACAATTTATAAAATCTCACATGTGTCACAGCCTAAAGTAGGTCAAGAGTCAACTTCTAATCCTTAAGTTCCATTTTAGAAAAAATCCACCCGAACTATTCTTAGGGTATCTAAATAAACTTTTCGATGTAAAGCAAGCAATAATTAGCCCAAAGGTAAGGATTCTTCCAACACAACAAGAAATTTCTTTATTTATGACCAACATTTAGGGATATATTAATAATCTCATCTCTAAAAGTGCATGTATTCGTATGAGATTAAAAATCAGTCCTTAATATTATATTTTATTGCGAAAGTACAAAATCCAGTCCTTAATTTTTTTTTAACTAGTCCTAAATTGTAATTAGGATCTTTGAGAATGAAAAACTAATGCCAAAATGTAATATTTAAATTTTAATAATTTAATTTAATTTTTCTAAATACACTAATATGGGCCTAATTAATTATTCATTTAATTTTTTATGATACTAAGTAATTATACGTGCCTAAATATACAATCTTCTTGTAAAAAATAGCATATACGTACAAATTGAACATCGTTTTTAATCAAATACAGCAGTTGCTTATAAATTTTCCTTAGAAATCTGTTAAATTATGCACCAATGTTACAAATGCACAACAAGTGAGGGAGCAACTCTGCCAATTGCTTCATCAATTTTGGTTATTACAACTTATTTACCCTAATCTCAATTTTATCTTTGTCGCAAATTTGAGTTATGATTTTTGTTTTATTTAGTTTCTCGTTTATTCAAAAATTGTTCTAAATTAGTTTTATTGCTTGGTTGTTTGAACTACTCGATCTTATTCTTCCTACTTCATTTTATTCAAATTTACTATTTGTTTTATTTGTACATCTTGATAATTTACTATTAAATTTTTCAATTTATGGATGGTCAATTATCATCTCACTATTGTCTAGCTACTAGGAATAACCATAGGGTGTAGGGGGTGTAGAGTGGAGCTGGTTTAAAGCTAAGCGGGTCTGGGTGAGGTAGTCTCTAATTGGGGCATTGCTAGGCACGGTGTAGTAGAACCTTAGCTTTTTAAAAACTATGGTGGTGTGGTGATGGAATTGCTGATATTTTTGGAAGAAGGTTTGGGTCAACAAAGATCCCTATAATAAAAAGAAAAGTTGGGTTGGTAGCCTCTCCATGTTTATTTTTGGCTTCCTGGCATCCATTGGAATGCTCTATTACTTCTCAGCCTTGGGATATGTTGTATCAACATGTAGATTTTGGGCAATGATCTCTTTGTATATTAATGTGTAATTATTTTCTACATCTTATATGATTTTTTTTGATGCACTTCATTATATGTGTGTTAAAAAGTGTCTAGCTTTTAGCTATTGATGTATGTTATCTTTGATATGTCTATAGTGAAATTAGTATATCCTTGCATGTTAAGATGGGTTACTTGTCGAATTCTATATAGTTGATATAGTTTAATCATGTAAATTATTTAGCAGTTAAGGTGACTTCTTTTGCTCTTTCTATACACTGTGTGAACTGAATAAGTTGATTGGTCGCCTGGAATAAAATTTCAGTAGTTCCTCTTATAAATTCTCTGTTATTACCTTTTTTTATACTGTCATTTACGTAGCTATTCCCTATTGACTTAAAATTGCTAAAGATATCATGCATCTTTCATTTTTGTGGTGATGGTGGTTTTTAGACAAACTTGCAAATACCTTCACTATTTTTATGAGTGCCTTCATCATATCATTTCCTTACAATATCACTAGTCACGTGTAAATTTCAAGAAACTTTCTCCACCATATTTTATAGTGATGGATTTCGAGAACCTCTATCTGTCTTATTTTATAATGATTGTGATTTTTAGACCACAAATCTTTGTTACCTTTGCTATCTCTATAATGAAAGTTCATAGTTTGTTTCCATGTTCATGTTGAAATGGTACCATATTATCCTATTTTAGGAGTTCCTCTATAATATTGCCCATAGTAGATTATGTTTAATCATATTTCGATAACTCTATACAATGTGTGGTGTCATCCTTTGGGGTCATGTTTCACTAGAACCTCCTAAAATTCCTCTACTTTAATCATGGTCTTAAAGTGTATCTTATCTAGCAGTTCCCCAGCAAACTGAATTAGTGGAAGTCATCATACATTGATCATTTTATGGTCATTTTGCTATTCATCCCAACTTTCACACACCTTCATTATTTCTACAAGTTTTAGTAGTTCTTCCTAAAAATACTATCTTTTTACCATGAATTTCCAGTATCCTTTGTGTAGTAATTCCCCATCAAATTGAAACAACTGAAGATATGAAAAAGGGTCAAAACTAACCCATAACTATATGAATGAAACAAAAACTATGTATATAATTAAACTGTCTATGTTTTTTGCATTACCAATGACACATCATACAATCATCGAACAAAAGATCGAACTTGAAACACATGAGTGTATCTTTCTGATGCATCACTTGTACAAGCTAGGCAGTCCCTATAAACACACTTCATATTTAACCTTTCGTGGTTCCAAGACTTTTTTTTTGTATTTAAGATTTCTTGTTACACTAATAGAGTTGAAATTCTATTGATTGGTTTCTATAGGCTAAACACATCATATGTCATACTTATAAAATGCAAATATTCTAGTGTGAGCAATATTGAATTTTTTCTAGAATCGACCACACCCACTAAAACTCGAGGATAATGGGTTCACCCATCTCCACTTAAATACCATATATATCTAGATTAGTGTATGAATTATTTGTGACCTAAGACGTAAGCCCTTCAACATTTTTCTAATAAACTATTTAAATAGAAAATCTGAAATATCCCCACCAAAAAAAAATGAAAAAATTGAATAAGGATGATAGAGTGGAGTTAACACAAAATGAACTAGTTAATTGTCATTTATGGCTAGTGGCCGCACAACGCTTCATTATGATAAAGGGAAACTAGGTAATTCCAAAATTCTTCATCTAGTTTGCTTTCCTTTAGAGTTCTCTTTATCAAACAAAAGGAGGACAATTTACATTTAGTTGTATTATATAAGGGACCATCCCAAAGCCTCCAACAAATTGCAAGATTAAATAAGTGCTATAGAAGTAGTTGATCTGAGAGTTTGGATCATGGTTAAGTCCAAGTAGTAGGGTGCTTTTGGAGTTTTTCCATGATATGGTGGTTAATTTTTGGTGTTGTCTTTGTTGTTTGGATACTGAATTTCACTATATCCTGCAATCTCTTTTTGCTCTTTTGCATTTTAAATGGAAGTTATCTAAGTTATAGGTGGCGACTTCTAGGATTTCACTGGGGATTTTGTAATTGTTGTTATTGTAGCAACTTTGTCTAAGATGTTCATATATTATTGGTCTGTGATGATTATATTCTTATTTGGGTAGTAAGCTGACAGTTTAAAATAATGTCTATAAATTTCACAAAATAATATAGTTCTAATCTCTGGAGGGAGTCGTATTATGTTTAGAGTCGAAATACTTGATGTAGTATAATATAATCATATGATGGTAGCACTTGTGAATCTTATTATTATTCTTATCCTTTATATTTTCTTAATCTAACTTTTATGTATTCTCCAAGGTTGTGACACGTAGTAAGAAAAGGATACGACTTTCTCTTCATAATCAGACCAATAAAATCTACTTATTTGGGGGTGAAAAGTTCTTAAATTATGCTTTTAAGGGAAAAAAAGAAGAATGTGAAATACGATGTCCGTGTTACGAGGGTTGTAATTCAACATTAGTAACTCATAAAATGTTTGATATATATTTTAAAGTCCATGGAATATTAAAAATTATACCTTTTGGTTTACCACGTGGAAAAGTTAGGTGAGCCACTATCTAACTCTAAAGATGAGGATGATAATGAAGTAGAATATTTTGATAGTACAGATAAAGATGAAGTAAAAGAACTATTGAGAGATTTATATTCTAATGCTATAAATAGAAGAGATACACGCACTGGTTTTGATGACAAACTTGAGGAGGGACCAAATCCTGAAGAAAAATATTTTTATAGCCTTCTGAAGGATTTCAAGGAACGATTGTATCAAAACTCAAAGGTTTCAAAGCTTTAGAATTTGATTAAATTTCTACACATCAAAAGTATGAGTCATTCAAGCAATGAGTAATTTACTACGCTATTGAAAATGTTAACAGATGAGTTGTTGCCTGATGGAGCTAATTTGCCAAATTCAAATTATGAGGAAAAAAACATAATTTTAGATCTCTGGATTTTTAACAATTAGATTTATGGTTGTACTAATGACTACATGTTATATTGGAAGGAGGATAGCATGCCCGATTCTTGGAAAATTTGTGGTGCGTCCAGATGGAAATTAGATACGCATAAAGGGGAGACAAAGAATAAAAAGGGTATGAAAATAGTCTCAAAAACATTTTGCCATTTTCCCTTAAAGCCTAGGCTATATAGGTTATTTATGTCTACAAAGACAGCTTCTCTAATTACATGGCATAAGGATGAAAGAATGGATGATTGAATAATGAGTCACCCAATGGCATGGAAGTCGTTAAATGTACTATATCATTCTTTTTTAGTTGAGCCTCGTAATGATTGACTTGGACTTGCTAGTGATGGATTTCAACCATTTCAAAATTCCATAACCTTATATAGCCTTTGGTCCGTGGCTCTTATTCCTTATAATTTACCACCATGGTGTTTATGAAGCAGGAAAATTTTTATTTTGTCAATGTTTTTTCTGGTACAAGACAATTCCTCAATTCGGTTAACTAATTGTAAGAAGGAGTTATTTATGGGTCATTAAAGCTACCTTTCTTTCAGTCACAGATAGGGGAATGATAAGAAGTTATTTGATGGTACAATAAAGAAATAACTCCCACTAAAAATGCTTTCTAGGATTGAGATACTTAATATAGTGCAAGATCTTGAAGGCCAACCATTAACAAAGGATCTGAAGAAGAGGAGGAAGATATCACATGAAAAGAGAAAGGATAATTAGCACAAAAAGAGTATCTTTTTTAAACTTCCTTATTGGAAATATCTCTTGTTGCGACATAATTTGGATGTTTTGTATATTTAAAAGAAATACATGTGATTGTTTCTTTGGGACATTCATGAATGGCAAAGTAATGACCAAATATACAATTAAAACTCATTTAGACTTGCAAGCAATGAACATTAGGCCAGTATCGTACCCTACCCAAAGAGAGAATGAAGTAGGAGTTCCAACTGTCTGCTACACATTGTCTCATGAAGAAAAGCATACATTATGTATTTTCTTGAAGAATTTAAAGGTGTCGGATGGATTTTCATCTAATATTTCTCAATGAGTGAACTTGAAAGAACAAAAGATATCTGGTTTGAAAAGTCATGATTTTCATATTCTTTTTCAGCATATAATTCCTCTTACACTTCCTGGCATGTTGTCGAAAGAAGTGTGTGAACCTTTTATTGTGTTATCTTTATTTTTTCTATTCTTGAATCAAAGGAGTTGAGGATTGATGAATTGAAATGTATTGACGAGGAAATTCTCATTACACATTGCAAGTTAGAAAAGTTCTTCCCACCTTTTCTTGATGTCATGGTCCACTTGCCTATTCATTTAGATAGTGAAGCAAATATTCCTTGATCTATTCATTATCAATGGATGTATCATATCGATTGATCGTTATATTATTTTAAATCTCAGATTTATTATAGGGAATGTCCATAAGGTTGTACTGCAGAGGGCTACCTTGCAAATGAATGTATGACCATATGTTCAAGGTTTTGGCATAGAATTGATGCCAAATTCAATCGACCTAAACAAAATTATTATTGCAGTTTAAAAAGTTCAAATGGAGGTTTATTCATATTTTGTCAACCTAGAAAAATCTAGGTGCGAAAGATCTATGCAAGCTTGAAGCAAATGATTTGGAACAAGCATATATATATATTATGAAGTATTGTGATGAACCCTTACCATATATCAAGTATGGAGAGTTCTTTTGTATTATATTTTTTTTAATTTCTTTTAAGGTAATATTGTTTCTACTTGAAATTTATGGTTAACCTCAATTTTGTAGAGTTTGCAAATATGGATATTTCTTTATACTTTTCTATAACGCCCCGAATATGGTAACCGGAATGCTACATGATGATCGTGACCCCGAATGACCACAAGTTAATCCATGACTGATATCTGTACCTGTACACTGCATAATATAACATAATAATGTGGAAACATTCACTGAAAGGCCATAAGGTTCAATACTGTACATAACTGAATTATGTAACATCTGTGTGGGGTAATAAAATATCCCCAACAAAACTGAAAATACTAAAGTCTAAAACATAATAGTCTGTATCTAGTCTGAAAGCCTCTACTGTCTGAATAATCTAAATAAGGAGTTGAAGGGACATGTCCCCAACTAACCCCAACTAATAAACTAATCAATGAGAGTATAAAAAATAAAATCATGTCCTCAAAAGATGAGGACTCACTTCTAACTCTGACTGCTGACAATGGAATCTACTGCTGATTTGGAACTCGTGACTCTGAACCTTTGGTGTAACATAAAAAAATGCACCATAGTACAAATGTGTCAGTACAATGGAATGTACTGAGTATACATGTGAGGTAGGATATATGCAAGGGTTTACATGCATGATTAATGCTAACCGTCTGTCTAACATGAACGTGAGAGTGCATGCATAAATATGTAACTGTAACAAACACCGTCATAACATGATGACTGGATATGAATACAACTAATAACATGGGTGACTGTATCTGACGGTCCTGGATCTGATGGAACTATCTGAGTTACGTAGTATATCTTAGTTGGCTATATCTGACAATCCTGAAATCTGAAGAACTATCTGAGTTCTCTTTCTGGGACTTATTGACTGTATTTGACAGTCCTGATTTTGTAACATGAAATTGTGAGAAGTAGTTATCTAACATACATGCCCCTGATACACCATTTTGGCTGAGTAGAGGTCCAATTTGTAACCCAAATTGGAAGGGTGTCAATACCGCACCACTAGTAAGGACAAGCTGTGGGCGACCCTTATCTAATAGTGTCCCCTTTACGAGAATGATGGGGCCCTTATTTAACAGTGCTTACCCACCTCATCAACCCTTATCGACAGTGTTGATGTCTCAACTTATGTTGGCTACATAGTTCTGGAATACAAGGATGACTACTCAGGATCATACCCTCATGTGATAGTGTGTGTCCCCATCCTTGGGTTCACTCAAGGCTAATTTTTACTCCCATCTGAATGGGCACTGAACATGATTTACTGAACTACACATGAGCTAAATTACTGAATTCCGTTGACTGACAGAATACTACTGATATCTGACAACTAACTGATTACATTAGATTATGGAGATTTCTTGAGTCATAAGACTCTCTGAAGTCTAAGGATTCATAGATTGACTGAGAGTATCATAAAAACATAACATGGCTCTAGGCACGCAACTAATATTTCGGGTACAAGTACCCCAGGACTCGATGGAAGGAAACTTATAAAGCATGACTTACTTGAATAAATAATAATCCCCATTATACATTTATTGAAGAATTTCATCAAACATGTAATAGGCATGAACTTGTACATGCATGGGGATTTCATGATATCATGCTAGTTAGACAATTTTCCTTCATCTAGGCATTTAATCAAACATATTGCAGGCATAGTACATGTAAAAAACATTGTATAATAATTAAACATCATGGTTCACATTCAATTTCATCATTCAAGGGTTTACTCATAGGTTTGCATGAATCTATATCTCTAATAATTAAACCCACATAGCAATTATCACCCAACATGGATTAGAATTTAATTTCTTATTTACCAACATGAACATAGCATCCCAATCATGAAATTCATAGAGAAGATTCATAAACTTGAATTTAGAAAAAGGGATTCTTCGGCTTCATGGATGAAAGGGATCCATGAATGAATACTATGCATTCCTTGGTTAAGATTCTTGATGTTCTTGAACTTGAATAATTGGAATTCCCTTAATTCTTGAAGAAGATTGTACATTTTTCTTTGAGATTAATGTTAGAGAAATCCTAATCTTATTTGTGGAATAATGATGAACCAAATGGCTGAAATCGGGTATAAATGGGTTATACATAGACGAGTGGTAAATGACCAAAATACCCTTGTTAAAAAAACTTGGAAATTCTGAATGAATTATCCAATGGTGGGGTTCTACGATCCATCGCTGGTTCAATGGTGCATCAAACATCTCTGTTGGACTAAGATAGAACGGGGAATCACTGCCATAAATCGACGATGGCGTGCGAAGGTCTATCGCTGGGTTTACGGTCCGTCAGACCTCTTCGTCAGACTGAGACAGAACTGAGACTCACTACCATAAAGAGACGGTCCGTCGCTGGGTCGATGGTCCATCGGACCTTACCATCGTATATTTCCAGAAAATTGATTCACTTCTTCGATGCTATGGTCATGCCCGACGGTCCGTCGCCTGCTTCGTCGCACCTGGGCTATTTTTCTACCTTCTGTATTTCGGCCATCACTTCCTGATCTAATATCGGATTTTGATAAAATTGGTATTTATGGAAAGCTTATTCAATTTACCATGTGATAGAAAATGAAAATCATAAAAATACCACGTGTGCAAGAATGGATTCATATTTCAAATCAAGTTCTAACATTGTTGAGATGATTTCCATCTAAGAAAAGACATGGGTATTACAATATCTCCCCCTTGAGAACATTCATCCTCGAATGATACTGTCTAAGAGGGTAAACGATAAACTAAACATGAATGACAGGAATATGATCTCATGACTTATATGACTGACAAGCTGAACATAACATACTGAACATGCATATCTAATGCATGTGTAACTAATTAATGAATGCATAACTGAGTATTTTGAAGAATTAAGTTTCTCACAATGACAATCCATGTATGATGCATAATTACATAACTGACTAATACATGAGTGCGTGATTGAATATATGTAATGATACTTGATACCAAGTTTATAATGGGAACATGAGCATAAATCTGAATTCCAAGTTCGTGATGAACACTGATCATAAAACTAAGTAAGATTAACAAGAATTTTTACCTTGAGCTTGATCTGTGTTGGCGGAGAAGAGGTAAGGATACTTGGAATGCTTGTCTACTTTTTCTTCCTAAGTAGCTTCCTCGACGGAGTGATTTCGCCAAAGAACTTTAACTAGAGGGACATCTTTATTCCTCAATCTATGAGTCTGATAGTCTAAGATTTCAACTGGAATCTCTTCATAAAAGAGGCTGTTCTGAATATCAATGCACTGAATATGAACTACTACTACTGGGTCACCTATCCACTTCTTGAGCAAAGAGACATGGAAGACTGAATGAACTGAGGCTAGATCTAAAGGCAACTCGAGCTCATAAGCTACTTTGCTGAAATGACTGAGAATCTTGAAGGTACCGATATATCGGGGACTGATATTTACCTTTTTGCCGAATCTCTTCACTCTCTTCATGGGAGAGATCTTTAGACATACATGATCACCGACCTCAAACTCAAGATCTTTTCTACGAATATCTGAATAAGACTTCTGTCGTCTCTGAGCAGTCCAAAGTCTTTTTCTGATCAACTAGACTTTCTCTAAGGTGTCGAATACTAAGTCAGGACCTATGACTGAGGCCTCACTAACTTCAAACCAACCAATTGGAGATCTACATATCCTACCATACAGAGCTTCAAATAGAGCCATCTGAATACTGGAATAATAGTTGTTATTGTATACAAACTAAATTAAAGGCAAGTGGTCATCCCAACTTCCCTTGAAATCAATCGCACATGCCCTTAGCATATCTTCTAAAGTCTGAATGGTCCTTTCTGCTTGAACATCTATCTGAGGATGAAAGGTTGTACTGAGTTGAACTTGGGTACCAAGACCCTTTTGGAATTCTTTCCAAAAATAAGAGGTGAACTGGTTACCTCTGTTTGAGATAATAGATAATGGAACACCGTGCAATCTGAACAACTCTCTAATATAGAGTTTGGCATAATCCTCGGTTGAATAAGAGGTATGAACTGGATGAAAATAAGCTGATTTGGTCATTCTGTCTACAATGACCCAAACTGAATCATGATGATGACGAGTTTGGGGAAAACCCATCAAGAAGTCCATATTCACAACTTCCCACTTCTAAGTAGCAATACTAAACTCTTGCATGGACCCACTAGGCTTCTAATTCTCTATCTTAACTTACTGACATGTAGATCACTTAGCCATAAATTCTGCAATATCTCTTTTCATCCCACTCAACCAATAGATCTCCCAGAAGTCGCGGTACATCTTGGTAGCCTGTGGATGAATAGATTAGCGTGCACCATGCGCTTCTGCAAGAATTTACTGCCTTATGTCATCTACATCTTGAACCTAGAGATGGCCCTGATAACGAAGAACACTATCTCCCCCTTGGGAAAAAACCTCTACTTTTTGATCCTGAATGGATTCTTTTACGTTGACAAGGTTGGGATCTCTATCTTGCTTTTCTTTCACCTCGAAAACTAGATATGATTCTGAACTACTCTGAACACATACACCACCCTCTGAAGAATCAACTAAGTGAACGCCTAGTCTGGGAAGCTGATGGACTTTCTGAGATAACTTTTTCTTACTGTCCTCAACATGAGCAACACTACCCAGAGACAATCTACTAAGAGCATCGACCACTACATTGGCCTTGCCGGAATGATAAAGGACACTCATGTCATAATCTTTCAAGAGCTCTAACCACCTTCTCTGATAAAGATTAAGATCTTTCTGAGAAAAGAAATGCTGAAGGCTCTTGTGATCTGTGGAGACATATACATGAACACCATATAGATAATGCCTCCAAATTTTCAAGGCAAAGACTACGGCTGCTAACTCAAGAGCATGAGTATGATAATTCTTCTCATAGGGCTTAAGATGTCTTGGGGCGTAGGCGAGGACCTTACCATACTGCATGACGACACAACCTAAACCTACTTTGGATGCATCACAATACACTGCAAACCTATCTAAAATATCTAGAAGAGCTAAAACTAAAGCTGAGGTGAGTCGAGTCTTCAACTCTTGAAAAATCAACTCGCAAGGATATGAACACTGAAACTTGACTTTCTTCAGAGTCAATTTGGACATAGGGTATGCAATAGAAGAAAATACCATAACAAACCATCTGTAATAGCCAGCCAAATCTAAGAAACTCCTGATATCTGATAAACAGACAAGGTGAGGCCAGTTTCTTACTGTTTCAGTCTTTTGAGGATCTACTCTAATGCCATCACCGAAAAGGATATGATAAAGGAATTCTACTGATCTTAGCCAAAATTTTCAATTACTAAATTTGGCGAATAACTGATGATCTTTGAGACTCTGAAGTACTATTCTGAGAAGGTCTGCATGATCGCGCTCGGTGCGGGAATAGACCAGAATGTCATCTATGAAGGCTATGACAAACATGTCCAAGTACTACTTGAACACACGGTTCATCAAGTCCATGAAATCTGCTGGGGCATTGGTAAGACCAAATGACATGACTAAGAATTTGAAGTGACCATGCCTAGTACAAAAAGCTATTTATGGGATGTCATATTCTCTAACTCTGAGCTAATGATAGCTGGATCTGAGGTCTATCTTTGAGAAATAACTGGCACCCTAAAGTTGGTTAAACAATTCATCGATTCTGGGATGAGGATACTTGTTCTTGACCATGACCTTATTGAGTTGACAGTAATCAATACATATTCTGAGAGAACGGTCGTTCTTGCGCACGAATAATACTGCAGCGCCCCATGGGGAAATGTTGGGTCTGATAAATCCCTTATCTAAGAGATCTTTTAACTTTTCTTTCAGTTCTCTGAGTTCTGTTGGTGCCATTCTATATGGCAGAATAGATATGGGTTGAGTATTTGGAAGGAGATCAATACCGAAGTCTATTTCCCTTTCGGGAGAAATTCTTGGAAGATCTTTGGGAAAAATATCTAAATATTCATTCACAATAGGAATTGATTCAAGACTGGGAGTCTCGAAACTAGAATCCTTAACATGAACAAGATGATAAACACATCTCTTAGATATTATTTTTTGCACCCGAAGGTAGGAAACAAGCTGACCTCTAAATACTGAAATACTACCCTTCCACTGAAGGACTGACTCATTTGGAAATTGAAACTAAACTACTATATTTCTGCAGTCGACTATGGCATAGAAGGAATGAAGCCAATCCATTTTGAGAATGATATCAAAATCAGTCATCTCTAATTTTACTAAGTCTGCTGAAGTGATTTTCCGAAATATCATAACCGGGCAGTTCCTGTATACCCATCGGGCTATAATAGTTTTACCCATTAGGGTAGGACTGAAAAGGGCTCTGCTAGAACTTCAGGACTAATTCTGAAATCAACTGCTATATAAGGAGTAACAAAAGAAAAAGAAGCTCCTGGATCTAGCAAAGAGTAAACATGCACATAAAAGATCTGTAATGTACTAGTAACTACATCAGGAGAATTTTCCTGAGCTTGTCGAGTCTGAAGAGCATAAAGGCGATTTGGGCATTGCCCACTAGTAGCACTGGTGGTAGCACCCTACTGATCTAAGAAATCGGACTGAGCTGAGGAGCAGAGATGACTCTGATAACCTGACTGAGCATAGTCTCTGACTCTGTGGCCTTAATTTCCACAACCAAAATAGAAATCACTGACAACTCTGCAATCACCCTTGTGTTTTTTACCACAAGTCTAACAAAGAGGATTAGTTCGGGCATTGCTGACACTGCCCTGAGACTTAGAGCCTGGCGCTCTATCTCTTAACTCAGGAGCTGGAGCACTGGCTAAAGAAAGAGCTGGAACTGATGACTTAGGTTGAAACTTAGAATGATTTCCCCTTCTGAGTTAGGCTGACTAAAATTGAAGCAACCTGTTCTAGCTTCTTATTTTATTTTTCCCTCTGGTTAATCTTCTATTTTTTTATCTGCTGAGCATGTGTCATAAGCCTTGCTAAAGTCATGTCAATATTCAGCATAAATGAGCTGCACTAATTTACCATGCTATTATTTTCCACTGAAGTGAACTTACTCATCTTGGCTCTACTGTCTACAACCACATGAGGGGCATATTTGGCTAATTCAGTAAATTTTAAAGAATACTCTTTCACCGTCATATTACCTTGCCCGGGGTTGATGAATTCTAGAACCTTAGCTTCTCTAAGATCTTGGGGAAAAAATCTTTCTAAGAATGCAATGACAAACTCTTCCCACTCTGTAGGACCTACATCATCTAACCTTTCGACTTTCACTGGTTATACTAAGCATGAGCCACATTCTATAACTGGTATGTAGCTAGCTCAGCACTCTCAACAGTAGTCACCCCCATGATGTATATCACCTTCTAAACCTAATTAATGAATTCATGAGGGTATTCATCTACCTTAGACCCGAGGAAGGACGGAGGATTCATTCGAGTAAAATCCTGAATCCTAGCTGTGACTGAGTTGGCCATTGGTTGGCTGGAATAACTATTGTCCATTCATTATAAGCGGTGACTGATTGAGTAAGAGTTGTGAATGCGACCCTAAACTCTGCATGAGAAACATGATCTCCCAAAGGTTCTTCGGGATGAGAGGCTGAATGATTTCAGTTTCTTCTTTTAGGAGGCATGATCTGTAGAATAAAAGGAGAAATGGATTAGACTGTGAAACTGACTTGTAATCATTCTCACTTGTACGACATTAATATAGAAAGAAGGGAAACTGTTCTTAAAATATCTCATAGCCTCTTGCACATAAATTTGTCGCTCAACACACCCATGTAAAATACTCTATTAGATGCGGCTTTCATACTTCCTAGGACTCTAGTGAACCTGGCTCTGATACCAAGTTTGTAATGCCCTAAATCTGGTACCCGAAATGCTTCAAGATGCTCATGAGCCCGAAGGACCATAATCTAACTCATGACTGATATCTGTACATGTACACTGCATAATATAACATAATAATGCGGAAACATGCATTGAAAGGCCAAAAGGATCAATACTAATCATAACTTGATAACGTAACATCTGTGTGGGGTAATAGAATACCCCAAATAAAATTGAAAATACTGAAGTCTAAAACATGATAGTCTGCATCTATTTTGAAAGCATCAACTGTCTGAATAATCTAAATAAGGAGTTGATAGGACATGTACCCAACTAAACCCAACTAATAAGCTAATCATTGAGATAATGAAAAAATAAAATCATGTCCTCGAAGGATGAGGGGTCATTTCTAACTCTGAATGCTGAGACTGGAATCTACTGCTGATCTAGAACTTGTGTGTCTGAACCTATGGTGTAACATTGAAAGAAAGCACCAGAGCATAAATACATCAGTATAATAGAATGTACTGAGTATATATGTGTGGTAGGCTATATCCAAGGGTTCACATAGATGATTTATCTAACTGACTATCTAACATAAATGTGAGAGTGCATGCATAAATACGTAACTATAACTGACACCGTCATAATATAATGACCGAATCTGAATACTGCTAATAACATGGGTGAATGTATCTGACAGTCCTGAATCTGATAGAACTATCTGAGCTACGTATTGTATCTGAGTTGAATGTATCTGACAGTACAAAAATCGGAAGAACAATTTGAGTTCTATTACTGGGACTGATTGACTGAATCTAACAGTCCTGATTTGTTAACATGAAACAGTAGAAGTAGTTATCTTACCGATATGTCCCTGATATGCTATTATGGCTGAGTTGGGGTCCAATCTGTAACCCAAATTAGAAGTGTGTCAATACCGCGCCACTGGTAAGGAAAAGTTATGGGTGACCCTCATCTGATAGTGTCCCCTTTTCGAGAATGGTGGGGCCCTTATCTGACAGTGCTTACCCACCTCATAAACCCTTACCGACAGTGTTGATATCTCAACCTATGCTGGCTACATAGTTCTAAAATACAAGGATGACTACTTAGGATCACACCCTTATCTGATAGTGTGTGTCCCCATCCTTGGGTTTACTCGGTGCTAATTTCTACTCCCATCTGAATGGACACTAACCATGATTTACTGAACTGAATATGAGCTGAATTACTGAATTCCGTTGACTGATGGAATACTACTGATATCTTACAACTGACTGAGTTCATGAGATCATGTATATTTCCTAAGTCATAAGACTATCTGAAGTCTAAGGATTCATAGCTTCATTGAGAGTATCGTGAAAACATGGCATGACTCTAGGCACGCAGCTAATGTTTTGGGTACAAGTACCTCTAGAACTTGATGGAAGGAAACTGATAAAGCATGACTTACATGAATACATAATAATCACCATGATACATTTATTGAAACATTTCATCAAACATGTAACAGGAATGAACTTGTACATACATGGGGATTTTATGATATCATGCTAGTTAGACAATTTTCCTTCATCTACACATTTAATTAAACATATTGTAAGCATAGTACATGTAAATATCATTGTATAATAATTAAACATCATGGTTCACTTCCAATTTCATCTTTCAAGGGTTTAGTCATAGGTTTGCATGAATCTATATCTCTAATAATCAAACCCACATAGAAATTATCACCCAACATGAATTAGAGTTCAATTTCTCATTTACCAACAGGAACAAAGCATCCCAATCATGAAATTCATAGAGAAGATTCATAAAATTGAATTTTGAAAAAGGGATTCTTGGGTTTCATGGATGAAAAAGGTCCATGAATGAACACTATGAATACCTGGGTTAAGATTCTTGATGTTCTTGAACTTGAAGAATTTGAATTCCCTTAGTTCTTGAAGAAGATTGGATTTTGTTCTTGGAGATTTATGTTAGAGAGAAACCCTAATCTTGTTTGTGGAATAATGATGAACCAAATGGCTAAAATCGGGTACAAATGGGGTATATATAGTTGAGTGGTAAATGACTAAAATACCCCTATTAAAATAACCTAGAAATTCTGAATGAATTATCTGATGGTGGGGTGCGATGGTCCATCGCTTTGTCCACGGTTTTTCGGACCTCTCTGTCGGACTGAGACAGAACTGGGACTCACTTCCATAGAGCGATGGTGGGGTACGATGGTCCATCGCTGGGTCGACGGTCCGTAGGACCTCACCGTCGTATATTACTAGAAAATGGATTCACTACTTTGATGCAACGGTCCGTCGCTTGTCCGACGGTCTGTTGCCTGCTCCGTCGCACTTGGGATGTTTTTTGCCTTGTGTATTTCGGCCATAGATTCCTTATTTGACATCGGATTTTGATGAAATTGTTATCGATGGAAAGATTATTCAATTTCCCATGGGATAGAAAATGAAAATATTAGAAATACCATGTGTACAAGAATTGATTCATATTTTAAAGAAAATTCTAAGACCCTTGAGATGATTTCAAGCTAAGAAAGGACACGGGTATTACATTTCCATATGCGGAATAGAACTGAGAATTTATTAACTGGATCAGAGATAGGGTGAATAATATCATCAACATATAAACATTAAATTTTACATCTTATTGTTGTATTACTCATTCTAAAGTATTTAGTGTAAGCTTATTTTTAGGTCATACAATTGAATAAAGCAGATAATAATCGGCTCATGGAAGATGTTCTCTAACTTTCACGTGGTCCTACGAAATATTCAACAAATTGTAATGGTTACATTATAAATGGATATAGATTTCATGCAGAAGATTAGGATCGAACTTTTAAGGACTCAAAATTATGTTTTTGTTGTAGCTAGCAAGAATGGTGAAGATAGTGAGATGTTTTATTACTATGGGGTTTAACAGATGTGATTGAATTTTAATTTGTCCCGGATAGACGAGTATTTTTATTTTGGTGTAATTGATTTGATGTGCATGAAAAAATTAAAGGAATAAAATGAGATGAGTATGACTATATGAGTGTGAATCCAAGTAGAATTTTAAATATAGATGAGCCTTTTATTTTAGTTGATCAAGCATCTCAAGTGCTTTATACTAATGATAATTCCAACAAAGGCCGTCATGTAGTGAGGAAGACTCAACCTCATGATTCCTATGAGATTGTGAAGCAAATGGATAATGATGCAGATGACATAGAAAGTTCTCTAGATGTTGTAAATGACTTAGAAAGTCCTTCACAAAAGAAATGTAAAACAACTGATGAGGTGAAGTATCTACTAATTACTTAGTGCAAAAAAATTCTACTATTTTAGCATTAAAATTTTAACTTATAATACTTTTTGTATAGATTTTGAGTTTTTGCGAAGCACAAAGACTACATGACTGTATTCTTTAGCTCACCGGATAATAAGTTTTCATAATAATTTTTTTACTTTTGGCTATTTTTGCAGGTTCAATATGAACACTAAAATGAGGATAAATCAACTTTGCAAAGTAATACTAGATATACTTTCTGTGCACCTGGTGCAATTGGAAAGGGATGAGGACTAGGTCTCAAATCTTTGACAACAAAAGGGAAAACTCTATGTAATATCTCATTTTATCAACCTTATGATATAGTTGAGCAATACATCCAAGAAGTTGAAACAAGTAAGATTTTTCAAATTTATTAGAGTTTTAAATTGCATAAATAACATGAATTAAACACTATAGCTTGTTTTTGTTCAACCAAAACAACTTGTTCTTCTAACTTATTTTGTTCAGCCTTGTTCTACAAACAATAATTCATCAAGTATTAGTAATATGATTTTCTTTCTTCAAGTGGTATTTGTAAGGATCCAGAAGGACATAAAAACTTTACCATGTCTTCTAATCAACGAATGGGAATGATACAAGAACTCCATGATTCTATACAATGATAAATTTCAGTTAATACTTCATTACCTTCGTCTACTAATCAGGTTAAGAAATACACACGAGAACTTCAAAAAAGTAAGTTTTGTATCTGGACTTTTAGTGTGTCATCTTAACGACATAATTAGTCATATTTAATCTTCTTAGTGATAATTTAGGCAGTGATTTCAATTCCTTCGCGAGAGTAACATGTGTCCATTGATGACTATAGAGATGCTATTCTAGTATTTTCACAAAATGGAAATGTGTTTGGTTTCATACAAAGTGTTGTGGCCCTGTTTGTTAACTCAAAAAATTGACCTCTTTCTACATTTTTTAGGTTACAACTTCGTACATCTAAATTTGGTTAAACTTATACAACTGGACATTCTACTAGTTATACAAGCTTAAAATTATTTTTAATGTATATAAAGCAGACGAATTGAACCCCTTCAACTAGTTCTTTTGTTAACATTTTTTTGATTTTGAACCCTCTTAATTAACATATTGGCTCCGACACTACTTATATTCTGGTTGGTGTACTTTTATATGAAAATTAGTGTCAATTTTAGTCCTCTTATCCTCTAGTTCTTCTTAAGAATCAACCTCATTATTTAAAGGCATATCTTTCTCTTCAGAGTGAATCACTATAATCATCTATAAGATCAAGCTTTTTATTGGGAATTTAGAGATTTTCTTGAATTGCTCAGCTACTAGTGACACTTCATTAGTGGTTCTAGTTTTTTTTACACTAAATCAAATTTATTATGCACTTGGACATCTTTCTCTTCTCTTTCCATTCATATTTTGATGTTATCCCTTTTTTTATCTCAATCCCAGAGTTAATTTATTATTGAAGAAGATAGTCTGTATAGCATGGCATTGTAAAAAAGTATCAGTAAAATCCTTAATTTGTTGATAATTAAAATTTTGAAATATTTGTGACTGAATGTTATTATCATACTTTTCTTCACCTCTTTTGACTTGTTTGGTCTTATTACTAGGGTTCTTTCTTAGATTACAACTATAAATATTAGTAGAAATAGAATTATCACTCATGTTAGGTTCAACACTAGTGATATCAACAAACATAGAACCAATGTGTACACCACTTAAAGATCCACCAATTTTCTTTTCTCTCTTGTTATTCAGATTTTCAACTACAAAAACTCTTTGTATTACAACCTTGGTTATGTTAAGTTGCAGTATGTCTGTGTTTAATGCTTTCTCCTTCTCATCAAACTTGGCATTCCCCTATTCTTCCTTTAGATCACTACCATTTCCATCTTCAATAGAGGATGGAATGCTCTTAACTAGTTTTTGATTGCTTTAGGTAGATATTGGCTTGTATACCTATTGCTTCTGAGGGTAATTATTCCTTATTGGTATTCTTCTTTGATTTTGCCAATGTTGATTACTTCCTCTATCCTATTTTATGTGTCTCCATTTGACCAGACATGGAGTTTAAGAAATAAGAGAAGACTTGAAAATATTTGCCAAATTATCCTTTATAAAAAAATATGCTACTATTTCTTTTAATTAAGTGGGCCTAAAAAGGATAAAAGTGTAATTGTGTTTTTAAATATTTACCAAATAAGGAAACATGAAATTTTTTTGGGGACGGACTAAAAAGAAAATGATGACACATAAAATGGGATGGAGGGAGTATTATTTTTCTCAAGATTATCCACATGGGTACCCACTTCTTTCTGCAATTGGGCCTTGAGTATATCAATTATCTTTTTACGTCCAGCTTCTACCAAATTTTTCATTCTCCTTTTCTCCTTATATCGTTATTTAATGGTGCAATCAATATTGATATGTCCTTGATATCTGTAATAGTCACAATAAGCAGAATCCCTTCATACTTGATGGTTTGCCATCTATCCTCTCTATATTCATTAGTATATCCCATCCACACACGTGAGGTCTAAGCATTATGAAATCAATCTGTAACTTCATCTTAGCTACACTTCCCCTGAAATGTGTAACTTCATCTAGAAATATGTCATATTAACCTTAAAATTTTAGCTCATACAACTGCACAGTGGTTTCTACAGGTTTTATTGGGAAAGATCAAGGAGAAGGACTTACAAACTCTACCATATGTTCTAGTCAAGTAATAGGAACAATACGTAAGAAATCCATGGTTCTTGAGGACAAGTATATGAAAGTTCATACTTAATTTTCTCCATCGACTAATCAAGTTAAAAAATGCACCAAAGAAGTTGAAATAAGTAAGTCTTTTTTTTTCAAATTTGTTGAGTTTTGATTGCATATATAACTTAAGTTTTAGTAATATGATTTGCTTTCTCTAGGTGCTATTAGGAAGGGACCATAAGAACATAAAATTTTTACTAAGTAGGCTAGTGAAGGATTGGGAACGACGATACATGAGAACTCCATGGTTCTTGAGAATAAGTATATGCAAGTTCATACTCCCTTTTTTCCATTGACTAATCTAGTTAAGCAATGAACCAAAGAGGTTGAAAAAAGTAAGTATTTTTTCAAATTTATTGAGTTTTTGATTGTAAATATAACTTAAGTGTAAGTAATATAATTTGTTTTCTCTAGGTGCTATTGGAAAGGGACCAAAAAAAAGATTTAAAAACTTTACCATGCCTTCTAGTCAAGGAATGTGAGAGATACTTAAGAACTTCATTGCTCGTGAGAATGAGTATATGCAAGTTCATACTCCATTTTCTTCATCGAATAATCAAGTTAAGCAATGCACCAATGAGGTTTAAACAAGTAATTTTTTTTCAAATCTATTGTGTTTTTTATTGCCTATATAACTTAAGTATTAGCAGTATGATTTGCTTTCTGTAGGTTCTATTGGGAAGGGACCAAAAGAATGACTTAAAATTTTACCATTTCTTCTAGTCAAGGATTAGGAGCGATACATAGGAACTCCATGGTTTTTGAGAAAGAGTATATGAAAGTTCATACTCAATTTCCTCCATCTAATAATCATGTTAAGCAATGCACAAAAGGGGTTGAAAAAACTAAGTTTTTCCAAATCTGTTGAGTATTTTTCCACATTCATTACATCATGCTCAGTGTAGGGGTTTCTAAAAGTTTTCCCAAATCTACTCAGTATTTGTCCTCTTTCATCACATCACACAAATGTTTTCTCCTTGTTAGGGTATTCTATGAATCATGTGGGTTCTAATACCTAGATCGTTATGCTCCTTATTAGTGGTTTTTAAGGAAACTATTTTACAGTACGCACTCTACGTGTGTACCTTGCTTCAATGAGTTCAATTTTATAATATTATAAAAGAAAATATGTATTGATTAAAATAAATTGATGATTTTATTAAATATAAAAAATATTTTAATAGAAAATTAATATATTCATACAAAATCATATAAAAGCATTAAAAGCACTATAAACTAAATTAAGAAAAACTACAAGGACTACAGAACGACAAAAAATGCATAAAAATTTTTCAAGATATGATATATGGAGTAATTCATATGTCGTTAGAAGTGTTGGAGGGCAGCAAAGTAATATCTTTACTATTATAAGGAAAAACAATAAGCTAAGGAATGGATTTTAACAAAGAAACACTAAAGTCTATTAACAAAATATTTCAACACGAATTATATGATACAACAAATGAACAGTTCCAAAAAAAACATGTTGAAAAGGAGAAAAATAATAATTGAATCAATTGAAATCACTATAATAATAGTGCTATATGATGTTGCTTTAAAATTTTAACAATACACATTATGAAATATATAGAAAATATACTTATAAATATCAAATACATATGAAAGGAGTAAAACATACAGTAGTTGGAAGGAGAAATACAACTCCCATAAAAAGTAGTTGAAAGAGGAAAGAGAGAAATCATTGACTTTTTTAGCTATTTCATTCGGCGGTAACATACTTTTTTCGTATAATTTTACAAATGAAAGAGAAACATGAGAAATTCTTAAAAGGAAAAATCCTTGGTCAATTATGTATAACACATATATAATATTTAAATTTTAGTAACTAATAGGAATAAAGAAGAAAATAAGGATGACAATAAGGGATGCCAGAAGAAAACCTTAATCAATCATCAATCAAAATATCAAAAATACAAATATCAAAATAAGAAGAAAATATAGAAGCACAATAATTTATTGACATATCAAAATAAGAAGAAAATGTAGAAGCACAATAATTTGTAAATATTCTTTTTTTATATATGGTAAAATTTTAATTAATTTAGAATTATTAAATTTTATAATTTCTTACCTACCTAATTTTAATTAATTTTAAATTCCTATATATTAGGATAATTATTATACTTTATCATATTAGCTTCTTAATTTTTTTCCTTTCCATTTATAACTTTTCCTTATTTTGGTTGGTAAATTTATTCCTTTCCATGCGTAGCTTTTTATGTAAAAAGTTGTTAGTACTTCTTTTTCCCACTAAAAAATTATCAAATTTAATTCTTTTGGGTACAAGACTCCCCCTTCCTCCTTTAACCTACAGATTGCTCAAATTTTGGCACTTAGTTTCTTCTTTGTTTTAATAAAATTATAGGAATCCTTTATCATGTAAGGTAAATTTTAACTGATTTAAAAATTTTAAATAATGTGATCTTTTACCTTGATAAAATAAGAAATCTAATTAACTTAAAAATACTAAATATTAGAATTGTGTGTGAAGTGGCTTCTTTTTTCTATAAAATCCAATGGTTCCATTTATGTTGCTCTGTATTACCTGCTAGTGCTTCCCTATAGACTTTATTTGTTGATGGAATTTCAAAATTTGCATTTGAATAGATCCTAAGCTTATTGTTAGAGAATAATACTGGTAATAAGCAAGAGGAATACAACAAACCAAGATAATTTTACAATGCTTCATCATATTAGTGGCAAGCCTATTTGAGAGATAATGTATTAGTAGGTAGTATAAAAAATTATTACCTAAAAAAACTACTGATGAGGTATTATTTGAGATGTTTCTCTTTGATGTAAAGGGTGGGAAAGATGGAAATTCTCTAGATTTGAGGAATATTTTCTATGAGACTCACAAGAAAGACAACAAGCTTGTTGATCCTGAATCAATTGAAAAACATGTCCATTTGGTAAATTGAATATGTTAATTATTTAATATTATTATGGGTTTTGATTGAAAACGCCTTTTATCTATTGTGTAGGCTCAGATCAAAGAGATTATGAAAGAAGAGCCATCATTACTTGGCATCGAGATTGTGAAAAAATATTGGGGACCTCAAAATTATGGTCATGTAGTTTGCTTTGGCAGTGGAGTAAATGCTAAAGATATAAAATGGGACACTTCTTAAAAGACTGAATTACTGTTCACTCTACATTAAACATGAGAGGACGCTAAATCCTTGATTGAGAAAAACAAATTCTTGAATGATGGAAACAAATCCCTGAATGATCGTTTGTCTACCTTAGCAGATGAGATGGAAAAAATAAGAACAATGCAAGAATTCTTTGCTGCTCAACATTCACACATCCCTCATATGAACTCACCCATTTAAATTGAATGACACACTGGCTTATTTTGCCGACAAAGTAATAATATATCCTAGTTTTTAAATTTTTATTATTTTTAACATTAGCCACTTTTTTTAGGTGAGCGGTTTAATAATTCTACTGCAACTAAATAAATAAAGCTCAAGTTAATTAGGAGGAAAGATGACAAATTGGTGTTCTCTTTCTTTTTTGTACTATATTATTGTAGTTATTGTTATTCTTTATTTGTCGTGTTGTCTGTAGTATTGGGTCATGGCTTCTCTACTTCCATTATTTTTCTTTTCCATGGTGTCCTTAGTATCTTGTTGTGGCTTCTCAACTTCTACTATTTTTCTTTGTCGTGTTGTCTTTAGTATTTTATTGTGGCTTCTCATCATTATATCTCTCCCCCAGCCTACTTTGATATGATTTTTCTATAGAAGAGATATAGGTTTAGTAATAATAGTTCTAATAGTAGTAGTTTAATATTAGATTGGTGGTGACAATGTTGTTGGATGATTCTGTTGGTGTATTTGATTGTGGATGGTAAAATCTATGGTATTGGAGATGAGATTTTGTAGATGATGGTATTGGTGGTTTAATCAAGGTTTGGTAGTGTATATTGAAGAAGAATCCATTGGGTGTCATGATTTTCTTTTAAAGTTGAGTTTGGTTGCATCATGGATGTTTTCTTCTCATGTAAATTTGAGTTGGTGATGCTGAATTTTTTCCTTACTCTACTAGTGTTGGTTCTTTCACAACAATAATACTTGCATATTCTAACCAAAAAATAAAAGGAAGAAGAAGAGAGGCAAAACTTTCCAGATTTCAATAGTTTTCAGATCTCCATACCAGTTTTAGATTTCTATAGCTTCTTTACTCCAACAACCATTCCAGATTCTCATAGTTTCCATATTTCCAGATAAGACATAAATATTCCCACACTATGATTTTGTTATCCAACTCATCTCTTAACTTTTTCTTCATTTAGTGCAATCTATACCTAACGACATCATATATATGCAGAATTTGAAATGCCCATCTAATCATTAACTTTTATGGAAGTACTAGTTAAATATTAATGATATCCAAGATTCATGAGAAGTTATCCTTGTACAACAATGATGCTTGTTCTAGTACCATAATAAGCAAAAGTTTAGTTACTATAGATTAATTAGTCTCTGGTGTCTCTTGTTTGTTTGTCAATCAGTCAAGACTAGAAATAATATGACTACAAGTATCAGAATACTTTATTAAATCTACATGAAGTGGGTAAATCGGGGATTTGGGATGGGAATCTGGCATAGTCCACACAACAATAAGAATCAGTAAGAATCTATATTTTGTTATCTCTTTCTTTCCAATTCTGCATTCCAGCAGTAGTAGATACACCTGCAACATTGAATGTATAATAAGATTAAGTATGCATCTTTAGTTTGTAACTCTCTAATAGTGCCTTTGTATTATCATGGTTTCTAAATCTGTCTACAAATGGGCATCTAGTGGGATCTGTGAGGGTGAGGTGTACGCAGACCTTACCCCTACTAGTTGGACTTAGCTTTCAACTCTGTGTACTTGCTTTATCCATTGGCAAAGTTAATTATCCATTGCTATACTATGCTCCAATTCATTGCTTCTTACGTATATTAAAGTATATCTTAATAGTTATTAATTGCTTTCCAAAATTAAGTTCTTACATATTTCTGATGATTGATGATACATGTAAAGATGCAAATTCTGAGAATGCATGGGCTCATTATCATTTTTCTATGAACATTATGTTAACTTGACATCAAATTCTAACTCAGATGTTAATTGGTTAAGTTTTTTTCTTTGGAAAATATTTAACCTAGTGACATCTTATAGCTCGGGTTGTTAATTCGTTAATTTTTTATTGTTTAGCAAATATTGAAACTATTGACATCATATTCTAGCTCAGGATGTTAATTGGTTATTTTTTTTCTATTTATCAAATATTAAAACTATATTTACCATCCATTGACATTTTTAGTAGCAATTTTATATTTAGCAATGAAATATATAAATTTTATGATTTTAGTAGCAATCTAGGATGAGTTAGTTGTTCGTCTCTAAAGGTTAATCGAGGTCCATTTAGTTTCTCATCCTTAAAGGTTAATTTAGGATGATCCAGTCGCTTCGCTCTAAAGATATTCTAGGATGAGTTAGATGCTCATCGTAATAGGTTAATTTAGGACAAGGTAGTTAGTCATCATAAAAAACATTTAGCGACCAGAAAATAACTACTTTTTAAAGATGAAAATCATCTATTAGGGACGAGGTATACGACCTCTTAAAGTATTTATGACACTAGATATGCTACCGCCTCTAATGCCATTTAACGACCAGCTAGAGTACCTCATTACAATAGACCTTTAGGGAAGATGGATATAAGGATAAGCTACGGCTAGTATTTACCATTCTAAAAGATCATTTGCGACTATAATTGGACTTTTAGGGACGGTTATTCCCTTCCCTAGAGGATGTTTTTCTTGTAGACACATTAACTACATAAAAATGGGAAATAAGGCAACCTTAATTAGCATAATAAACTAAGACCAATCTTACCCTATGAATGATTAACTAAAGCATTTTTACCTAATTTGAGTAATTTAACGTATTTTTATGCTAAACATTAGGAATGAAGTCTAATCCAAATAAGGCCAAGGAAAATTAGCTAAGTGTTCAAATTCTACGATTTCAAATTGGCCTAACAATCCAATTAACCCAAGCCTTGCATTTCATCAATCCAACACCTAAAACCCATCTTAAATATAACACAATATCATAAAAATACAATGAAATAGCTCAATCTAACAAAGGATTAAACATACCATATCTCGATGTCGAAGAAAGCTCATCGATCTACTAAACCACCATTTTCCCTTCTCAGTAGCCTCTTCAAGATGGAAAGCTATCATAAACACATTCTACTCATCAATACAACAATAACAATAACCATATTTCACCATTGTTCTTTGGGTACAAAAATACACAAAGCCCCATGTGGGTCCCACTTACGAAAATCATGTTTTCAAAATCAACACAACATTCTTACATGATCAAGGAATCATTACCTTGGTGGAGTTTTGAGCAAGAAATTGATAAAATCAACCAAGAAAAGAGTGAATTCTTACCTTAAGTCAGAAGATAATCGTAGAAATATATATTAATAAAGCTTCCTAATCACCACAATCTTCAATCCCACTCAATCTCACTATTTAAGGCTTCTACTTTAAGTAAATGGGTGAGAAGTGGTAAAAATTGCCATAAAAAGGCCTATTTATACCCATACCAATTAATCGGGTCCTGCTATCGCAGCACCGAGCCTCATGATCATGGCATCTTAAGCGTATCAATGTCAGTCGCAATCGCAATTAACACACTACCATCACGGTACTAGTTAAATTTCAAGTATATGGAAATCCCGACCATTGACTCGCTATAGTGATGCACCAATTGATAACAATGGACTTTGAAATTTCTAAGTCCTCGCTAAGCCCTCGAGATTCATTTAAAAGCCGGTATACGCAAATGACTATATAACCATAATAAATTTAAAGTTTCAGACTCAATGGTGTATTCAGTTTTTTCCATACGAGGTCACTTCATCCAAATATGGATCCCATACCCATATTTCTTTTTGTTAACTTCCCGACTAAATGGAAAAATGATCTTGGGTACCTAAGGAACCAAGCTAAATTTCCACCTAGCCTAAAATCAACATTTCAGAGTTATTGGCACAACTAAAATTTGCATATGAGATCTTTTTACTAAAGAGTTTTCCTGGTGGCAATTTGGAACCAATGAAGACTCCAAAATAGATAATTGACTCTAAAAACCAAGAGAACTTCCTAGTAATTGGACTATCTTTTTCAGCAAGTCATAAATGACTTGGGGCAACTATAGGAAATCTCTAACGACAAAAACAGGCATGAATTTGTAAAATGACTTGAAGTGTCATTACCATACAATATTAATATAAGTGGATACAGAAAGATAAATATATATATATATATATAAATATATAACACATTAAACAAAGAGAGGACAGAATGAAAAAATCCCTTCCAAGTCTTCGTAATGTCAGTATTAGAGCCACTATAACCAAAACAATATTACTAGAAAGTATCCAAAAAATACATATTTTAAGTTTTCACGAAATAAAAAGTCTATAATTAAAACAAATAGAGGATTAGCCTTGGACTCTAGAAGCTCATCCTTTCTCCAGATCAACATCTAGGCTTGAGAAAAATATCAAAGATGGTTGCTCGTATAGATTTTCATCAAGGAAATGATTAAGAGGTGCAGCATGAGTACCAAAACAATGGGTACTCAATTGTCATCATTAGTCGACTAATCTCAAATGTAGTAAAAGCATAAATATAATATTAGTGTGTAAGCTAAGGCAATAGTAACTGGTGTAGAAATATAAATATTCGATAAACCCAGCAAGTTTAATAATAAAAATAAATAACTAAAAAATGTGAGAAATGCACTAACTATAACCTAACAGGGGCCCCATACGTCCATAAGAAACAGATAGGAAAGAAATTAACCCTACCAATCCCACATAATCTAGTGGGCGCAAACAATTGAAAACTAGGATAGAGAACATAAATATCTAGTAGCTAAATTGATCCTAAGTGATATTTTGTTCTTAAATCCATGACGAAACGTCCAGGTATGTACCAGTCTTGAACCAGAACCAATGTGTAATAAAGAGTGGCCAGGCGCCATATTTAAATAAGAAATAGTGGATAATAACAAGAAGTCATATATAAGTCATGTAGAATATAACTCAGTACCGCTACAAAATTCCCAGTAATAGCCAAGATCAGTACAAAATTATCCCAACCATTATCATAAATATATGTAGGACTCAAAGTATTAGTCATACACCCAAACTTTTTTGAGAAACAAGAGATCCTAAAAGTAGTCAACCTCAATCGTAAATAATTTCAACTTATATCGAAGCCCATAACTGGTAACAAAAAAATAGTTGTTGCTGCTGTTACTATTATGCCAATACTCATAATAATAATTTCAATAAGGCATACGACTGACTCTGATTAAAACTAAAATGAATTTTTCTAAAAATAACTATAATCAACAAATAGGAAAAAACACAATGGTTCTAAGCCGGCTACCATACATAAAGTGATAATACAAATCTCGAGTAGTAAAGTCCAATAAGGCAAGGGGGTACCAAATACTAGGTCAACATGGTGCTTTCCAGGATCAATTGCTACCGTACTTAGGGAAAATGATCTTAAAAAGGCTAGAAATATAGTCTAGGTCAAACCTAACACAAGTTTGTAGCCTAAACTTGTAACCAAAAGTCTAATTAAGCTTAAAGGAATCTAACACCAAGTATACTAGATGAAAAGGTTTGTGGGTCTACTAATTTTTTCTAATAACCAAACTTAGGTCAGAACCTAGTCGAGTCTCATCTAAGGATTCCCATTCCCATCTCAAGGTACTAATAGAACTAATATTATCCTTAATCGGCAAAATAAGGTGTTAAAATACTAAAATGATGCTCGGGATAAAACCACCAACCCCAAACTTGCATAATTGTAAACAAATACCTTAGATAGGCTCAATCTAAAAGTAGAGTAAACCTAGCATACCTAGACATCATCGAATGCTCATTGAGTCTTCTAAATCAGAACATTCCCCTTTTGAGAGGCCTATAAGAGCTGAAACGCTATCTAACTAAGGATTTATATGTCAAGACAAGAAAACTTATACCCATATTGCATTTATATTCTTTGGGTCAGGAATCAAACAAAAATTCCTATTTGGGGCCAACATGTAGAATTGAAAAATTAAAATCATCACTGAATCCCACGTATCTCAAGGATCAAAAGACATAAAATTGACCAATTTTGAACCCATAATAGTAGAAAAATTAGTACTGATAATAGTATCAAGAAAAAAGAGACGAAGAACTAAATTAAGCACAGATTGATCAAATTACTTACAGATATAAAAGATATAAACTTAAGACCACAATCTCGAGTAAAAAACCAGCCTCACACACTCAATATTTTATTGATTTTAAGCTTGGAGTGCTTAAAATGGAGGATATATTTAGATGAATTAGTTGTGGAATAAAAGGAATAAAATAAATACTATACACAAGTGATGAATCCTTTAGGAGCAAAATTATCTCTAATGATGTCATCGATAAAGTTGTAAGCCTATGGTAGCCAAGCTCCACTAAAGTAGTTCAAAGAATCTATAGTACATTCCACTAAAATATAGCCAAACCACTAAAGTGGGCTCCATTAAAGTGTTCCTCTTTGCCGCTTAAATTCCGGTACAGAAAAACTTGGTACTAGCCTAGTTCAACCATTCTCAACTAACTTTGATCAGGTGCTCAAGATTTATTTAGAATCTTGTGAATGCAAAAGAACTATAATACCATACAAAATTTGCCATTATGGAATCCACAGTGCTATAAAAGTTTCCATCTATGGTCATTTTGATAAAAAGTGGGTTTCATAGATGTTTTTCACAAATTCCATCCAAAATGATTCTAAAAGCCTTAAGGAATGGATGAAGGGTCCCCATAACTTAAAATTGACTTTTCAAAGCTATTTAGACTATAAAAAATAGTATCATGGGTTGTTTACCTAAAGTTTAGGCCCAAGACCTATTTCTCAATTTTAAAAGTTCCAAAAATGGGGAAATGGCTATAAGAATCAAACAAACTACCTGATAACCAAACTGCCAGTCCCATCAAGTTATAAATTATGAAGGGTAGCTATAAGAAAGCTCTAAATAAAAAAAATTATAAAAAATAAGAAAATGACATAGATTTTCATTTTATTTAGTTACAAAATCATCTTGCCTACTCAAACTCAATAAGGGCCTAACCTCATCCATTGATATATCAAAAGAATGTGTTTTTATGGATTTCACTTTTTAGAACTTTGGTTATTATGGGATGATGAACTGCTTCACACAACCTTATGATCAAACATGTGGATAGATATGAAATATTCCTATTGTGGCTCTTATTTTGATCTCATCAGTGATTATTTCTCAACTATTCAGCTTGAACATTTAACTTTCTACCAACACACTATATCATTTACCAATGTATTATCACATATTGTCAATATTAATCTGAACCTTGCAATACCCAAATTAAATTTTATCACATGAGATAGAGAACTTTAGTAATCTTTGTATTAGGTTTTATCATTTAATTTAATTTTCCTTCATCCAACATCTAAGCTAGACAAGGGCATTGATTTTCATGATCACACATGTTGTGGTTGAATTCCACAGTGATAGATGATGCTACAAAGTCTTCTCCAGGCAAAAACCTATTTGTCCTACGATCAAACAAGTTTGTTGATACACCTCAAACTGGAATTCTATAAATTTAAGGTCTATCGATGGCTTTATCTCCTGTTTTAGAAGAGTTCAAAAGATTGGTTGTATAGTTTACATAAAATCATGCACTATGGATAGATAGTATGAGTTTGAGTCCCTGGTAATCCATCCTATGTTGTAAGAATTAAGCATTTTTAATTGTCAGGATAACTCCTAATAGCTAATGTGATGATCTTGACCTTTTGATCTAGAGGTCTCTTAGTTTTGTACTTCTAGTTGTGGTGAGCAATTCATAGTAGTTTGATGATCTCCCTACTTTCAATTGTAAACTATCTTGGATGCTGGGGTTTTTACTCTTAATAACATTGCTCTAACATTTTACATTGTCTATATCGAGGTCGTTGAATGTCGCAGTGTATTTTTTTAACTTCCTTCTCAGTGTTCATATGTCTAAAAGTTTATTCACTCGCAATAAACATTTCCCCTTCCTTATTGGAGAGTTAGTTTACATCGATGGAAAATTTGACTTGTTTGATACCTCTAGATCTCTATCTACTCAACATCAAGTTTAAACTCATAAAACAATCTCAGAGTCGAGAAGTTCTTTAGTTGCTTGGTTAGACTTACCACTATATTTTTTATGACACTTTGGAATCATAATTATAACTAAGCAATAAAATTTTCATTTATTAATAGAATGATACCATGAAATAAAGTACTAAATTGACTTGCAGTTACTAAGGTTGATGACATGGGTTGATAGCTCGCCAACTTGTTAATGGCTCATCAAACTCTGTCGCAAACCTAAGTCAAAATGACTATGAGTATTTACATGGTTGATGACTTGAGTTGATGGCTCATCAACTTATTGATCGATCACCAATATTAATTGTCAACCTAAGATAGAATGAACATAAAAATTTACATGGTTGATGACTTGAGTTGATGGCTCATCAGCACTTGTTGTCAACCTAAGATAGTATTGGCACACATACTTATAATATTGTCAACCTTGTTTAATGTCTCATCAACATCCATCGTTACCTAATGGAAAGATTAGAATAATGTACATGATTAACTACATGGGTTGACAACTCATCAACTTGTTGATGCCTTGTCAACCCTCATTATTGATCCTAAACAATATAATTATCAACTTTATTTCATCCTAAGAATGAATAATTTTCTAAGGGAATTATAGATTCCCTATTGGATTATTATGGTTACTCACATGTATGATATGTAAGTCTCGTAACTTAATAGATAATTTATAATTCCCAATCATACAATTGGGGTTACCTAATCTTCACCGCTAAGAAAACTTACCAGGAATCCTATATTTCTAATAATTTTTTAATTGACAGGAAAATACATTACCCATAATCTTTCATCAATTTCTCATTGTTTCATACACTTGCTAATAAGAATGTAATTTTTAAAAGAAAAGAAGTTATTTAACGAAATACATACCTTGTTTATTAAGTACTCTAGAGTTACTGTAATATGAAGAAAGATTGAACTTGAAAATTTACCGATGATGACAGATTGAGATTTCAATGGTTCCACTATATGCGCGAATTTTAAGTTAGAAAGGATGATGAATAAGTGGTACAATTTCACCAGGTTTTAGTGAGATGTGTGTTGAAGGGAGAATAGTTAGGAAGGGGGACTAATTTAGTGGGAAGGGGAAAAGTTTTGAAATTGATGGATTTTTATATTCTTTTTTTAATTTCTTTTAATAATTAGACAAGGAAAATAGTTGGGTCTTAGAATTACATATAATTGTTAAAAAATTGGTCAGTTTAGGGTTATACGGGTAATGGGTTGATAAAAGGATTAGGCCAAGAATATGGGTTTGGTTATTTTAAGTGACGAGATACTTTGGTTGATTTTTTGTTGATTCCTCATCAACGAGAACATCAATCTAAGACAGGATTATTCCAACTCCTAATATGGTTGATGACTTCAATTAACAACTCATGAACTTGCTGATAACTTGTCATCTGAGTCATTAGCCGCATCTAGATTGGGTGACTCCCTCAAAATAATTGATGACCTGGGATGATGTTATTTCAACTTGTTGACGTCTCCTTAATTCTTTGTCGTCACTATTAGCTAAAATATTCCTCTCTATTCACCATAATAATGACATGGAGTTGACAGCTCATCAACTTATTAATGGTTCATCACTCCTAATTGTTACAAGTACCATGTGAAAGCAAACATTCTCTATATACACTTTAACAAATTAATTAATCATGTTCTTAAATAAAACCTATATTAATATTATTTTTACAACAACAAGACTTAGGTTTCCTCCCATTAGTGCTTGGTTTAACATCGTGACATGACTCAGGTATCTTTCATCGGGTCGACATATTTCTTGATCCTTTAACCATTAATTTTAAATAGTTTCCCATCATTTTTTTCAGATTCCACCACTTGAAATGGAAAAACTTGAGTAATTTTGAAATATCTGGACCATGTATCTTTCATCTTTCCTTGAAAAAACTTATGCCTTTAGCTTAACAATAGCAACAGATCACCTACATTAATGTTTCTCTTTTCAATCCTTTTTTTGTGATATAGATTTATTATTTCCATATCGAGATTATCTCTCTTATAAGCATGAAGAAAAAATTAATACATCTCATTTAGTTTGTCCAATCATATATCAGTTGCAGCTTTCCAACTCTAAATTAGTGTTTTAAATGCCCACAAGGTTTTGTACTAAAGCTCTACTAGTATGTAGCAGGCTTTATAGAAGGATACATGGCATGGAGAAATACCTATTGGCGTCTTGAAATAAGTGTGGTATGCTGAAAAAGAACCATAAGCTTTTCATGACAATCACTTTTATTTGCACTAACATACTTGGCTAGTATCATCTTAATCTCTCTATTCGACACTTCCACTTGCCCATTGGTTTGGGAATGATAAGGAGTGTCCACCTTATGTTGTTTCACCTTATACTTTGCTAAAGAATCCCAAAAAACCTTGTTATTGAAATGGGAATCTCCATCGCTAATAATTGTGTGCGGCGTACCAAAAAAAAGAAAACTATTGTTTTTCCATAACTTCGCTACATTTTTTCCCTAATTGCCTATTAACGCCACAAGTTTTATCGATTTGGACACATAGTCCACATCCACAAAAATATACTTTTAGCCATAAAAACTCACAAAAGGACCCATAGACATGACCCGGTCTAGGGCTTGGACATGTCGGATATCTCAAGTCCAACCAGGACCGAACACCACCCTTAATACCCAAACCATTAACCACCTTACACCCCATGTTTGATGAATTCTTAACATATAACAAGATAAGATAATATCAATTTAAAGACATTATAATAAGTCTATAACCAAAACCAACATTCTACAACCAAACAATCAACCAATATCAATACAAATACTGACACCGCCCATCCCCACCGTAGTCCGACAAAGACACTAATAAAAACTAAAGAATATTCAGTCGAGACATGACCCCAACTATATCCAAAACTAAAACCAAAGAAATAGTAAAGAAAGAAAGAAATATATAGAATTAACTAAGGTCTTTTAAATTATGGAAGATCACCACTTCAATCTGACTCAAAAGTTTTCCCCGAATAACCTAGTCAATGAGCATGAGGATTGGAACTATGTTCGGTTCCTACATCATGTGGGGATAAGACATCCGAAGAAGGTTAGCGGGTTGATTTCTATCTTCTTACTTGGGGATGAAAATAAAGAAATACCATCAATCAAAAACCAAGTCAAACAAATGCGCATAAGTATTTGCAAATATATATATATATACATGGGTTATATGGGTCCAGTGTTACCCCTTGAACTAGCCCAGTCGTGTTAGCCGCATGAAATAGAGATATCACAAATGGTCAGGGATTCCCTAGTACTCTTTTCCCTCCACAATACATATATATGTGTATAGTTTTTGGGGATTCGATTGTACCCCACACGCATACATTAATAAAAACAAACCCTCATGTCGGCAAACATGAGTTTCCAGTGTCTGTACTATGCACTCACACCTTTACGGCTAGCAATCAAAAACCCCATTATTGCACAACTAAAACATTTAACATAACTATACTACAATCCTAGGAGTCAATTATTAAGGCATTGTTAAGTGGTATCGTCATACCGACTACAGCTTGCAAGTAATGTCTTAGCCAACACTTAGGGGATTCCCAAGTACACTGTAAACTCCATCATTAAAATCACTTGGGGGATTCTGATGTACCCCATAAGGTATTCATAATCATTCACTTAATGGATTCTGCTATAATAGATAAGGTTTTTAAAGACATCCTTAACCACTTAACCATTTATACCATGCATTATATTCAAGAAACAAGCCAAGCTAAGTGATAATGCATTGTACCCCTATTTCTATCCACCATTCCACCGCACCCTAATACATTTACCAACCATCAATTTAAGCACAATTGTTTCATCAATATCAAGGAAAAAACATTTAAACAATTTATAATAGAAACCCTCAATCCATAGTTCAAAACTCACCTTCAATATCTCTTGAACGATACTTTAAATCACATGTTTTTGTAAAATTGAGAATGAAGGAAAAGTAATATTACTTAAATGCTAAGTTCAATAGAGAGAAACCATCCTTTGAATCCCCAATTAATTAATCTTTTTAAAACCTTTAATGTTGTTTACCTTGAGGATTTAAGAGTGTTATAGAGTCTATTTGATGTGCATGTGAGGGCTAAGGTTAACCTAAAGAGGTTATAAGATGTGGGTTTTATGTTGGAAAAAATGGAAAATATCCAGATTTCCCATAACTTAAAAGCTAGAAAAATTATTGCCTTTGAATATGAGTCAACCATTGACTCATAACCCCTTCTTAAGACTCGTAATCACGAGTCATAACGAAGACAATGACAAAGATTACCATACTTTGACAACCTTACGACTCAACAAACATACTCGTAACAAGACCTTACGACTCATAGGGTCCAGTGTAGTTGTAAGACCCCACAAAATCCTAAGCTTATTTCAGTCCTCTAGGCTTGTCAAGGGTCCCAGACGTAGAATATTTTAGCTAAGTACTAAGACATAGTATCATTTTAACCTATGATTGTTGGAAATCTTATTTTGCGACCTTTATTTTCATTAAATGTTGATGTTTATGTGGATTCATGATTAGGAATGTCCGTCCGTGTTTTCGGACAAGTTTCAGATTTTCCGAACTTCGTTTGAAGCCCCTTTGGAACCCTAAAATAGTGGATCAATGAGATCTTGGTGCGCCGCATCGACTATCATATTGATTAATATTTTCCCCATCTACCAGCATCCAATTCTAGTGAATCAATGCGAATATGACATGATGCATTGCCTATCGCACCGATGCAATCAACGTGCCGCGTCGACCTGCGCGTCGGTAACCTAGTTTTCATTCATTTAAAGAAACTCATTCTTGGGGGTATTTAGGTCTTTTCCCCTTGTGCCTAAGCCCCCAAAACATGAAATTAAACTCCCTATAGAGAAAATATAGTCATCCATTCTCCTATTAGCTCAAGAATAAAACCCTAGGAGCTTAAATTTCAAATCAAGAACTCAAGATTCAGCCATAAACTTTAAGAAATTCTTCAACACACGTATGTGAAGTGTTCAGCCAAAGATTCCTTCCACCCTTGGAATCGAATAATCTCTTTTAAACTTAAAGTAATTGATTTTACGATTTTCATGGTTGGAATTAAAGTGTATCCATGATTCCTATTTGGATTAAAGTGCAAATTCTATGCTCACCAAGTGCTTGATAGAGTGTCCATGTGATCTATTAAGAGGATGAAATCATGTCAAGTTAGCTTATTTGCAAGTTATATCATGCTAGTATTTGTTAAAATGCCCCAATGTATGAATGATGATCAAGTTCATTGTTTACATGTTTCATGTTATGCCATGTCCCTTAATTTATACTATCGAGTCCTGGTGATACTTGTACCCGATAATTTAGCTGATTACCTAGAGACATGGTCAATCATAGAATAGTATCAGTCACGACACGATCAGTAGTACTCTCAGTTAGTAATAAAATTGAGGAAAAACTCAGTAGAATCCATATTAGTCCAGTCTAATTCGGTATCCAGTTCAGACCTCAGTAAACTCAGTCAGCTAATAGAATTCAGTATTATTATGTCAGTCAACAGAACTCAGTAAACTTAGTTCAGTTCTGCTAAACAATAATCTCAGTCCATTCAGTCCAGCCTTGTACAGACTAGAAATCAGTTTAGTATCTATTAAGTTGGGAGTAGGATTTAGCACCAAGTTAACCCAGGGATGGGGACATTCTTGTCATTCGAATGTCTGACCCTTAGCAGCAAGCCATGTATTACAGAACTACGTAGCCAGCGTAGGTTAAGGTGTCTTCCTGCCAGATATTATGAGGGTTGATACTCCTCATCTGAGTTTTCCTGTCAGCAAGGGTTGACAAAAGAGGTTTCTTTCAGAGAGGGTTAAGTCAGAACTTATCCTTACTCGTGGCATGATATTAACACCCTTCCAACTGGGGTTACAGGTTAAACCCTAAATCAACTAAAGAAGGGGCATGTAGGTTAGATAATTACCTTCCACAATCTCAGTATAGAATTCAGTTCAGTTCTATAGATTCAGGACTATCAGACATGGTCACTCAACTCAATGTGGAACTCAGTATGGCACCACGATGCTCAGAACTTTCAGATACAATCTCTTAGATAATCAGTAATACAATATTTGTAAATTCAGATATGGTTATCATTATTCCAATTTAGTACTCACTATTAGCATGATCTTAGTTACAGTGTATATGTTCATGCATATACTCTTACTCAGTCATACTCATGTTATTTAGTTATTATTGTTCATACATATGAAACCATGTATTTCAGCCTACCTCAATGAGAATACCAGTACATTCAAAGTACTAACGCAGGCTTTTCTTTATGCTATGATGTCTTATATTATAGTTTCAGATGTACGAACCCCAGAGCACCCTTAGCACTTCAGATTCTCAATTTTTAGAGTTGGGGTGAGTCCTCATAGTTTGAGGATATGCTTATTATTTATAGTACATTAGTTTTATTTTAGTAAATAAATTTAGTTGGGGTCTTGTCCCATCAAATCTACTGTTCATATAGTTAGAAGCTTTTTTAGACTAGAGTATATTCAGACAGTTATTCAGTTTTTCAGTACTTATATTCAGTTTTGGTATTTTGATACCATATTCAGATTTATTTATAGATTTGAAGCTTATGGCATATATTTATTCCTATTTCTGCATAATTAAAGTATTTATTACTCAGTTATTACAGCAGGTACCAGTCATGGGTTGGCTTGTGGTCCTTCCGGATTATGAGCACCATGTAGCATCTGAGGTATAGACTCGAGGCGTTACAAACTTGGTATCAGAGATAAGGTTCAACAGAGTCCTAAGAAGTTTAAAAGCCACATCTCATAAAGTCTTATGCATGGGTGTGTTGTGCGCCACACTTATAGACAAGAGGCTATGAGATGTTTTAGGAAAAGTTACCCTTATTTTAGTATTCTTATCATGCGAGTGAGCATGAGCTCCAGTTATACTCTCTTTCTAATCCTAGTTTCTCTTCCATTACATAATATGCCTCCAAAGTGGACTCAAGCAATAGGAATAGGAGATTAGTCAGCCCTTCAGCCCATACATCCAGATCCTTTGGGCGAGCATGTCTCTCACGTGGAGTTCAGAGTAGCCCTTATGACCCTAGCTCATTCTGTGGCAGCTCAGAATAAATGTCCAGTTGTAGTTCTGGCCAACCGAGTAGCCAATACTATTGCTGCTAGGATTCAGGACTTTACCCAAATGAACCCTCCATCGTTTACCGGGTCTAAGTCAGATGAGGACCCTAAGAAGTTTCTTGATCAAGTGTAGAAGGTTACAAATATCATGGGGTTGACTTCTATTGAGAGCACTGAGTTGGCCGCATATCAGTTATAGAATATGGCTCACTCATGGTTCAGACAGTGGAAGGCATAAAAGGCCCCAGATGCAGGGTCCATAGAATGGGAAGAGTTTGCAGTTGTTTTCCTTGATAGGTTCTTCCCGCTAAAGCTGAGGAAAGCGACATTTTTTGAGTTTATAAACCTGAAGCAGGGCAATATGATGTTTCAGGAGTATGTCTTAAGTTTACTCAGTTAGCCAGATACGCACCATATGTTGTAGCAATAATAGAGCGAGGATGAGTAAGTTTGAGTCAAGAGTGTCTAGCAGCGTGGTCAAAGAGTGTAGGACCGCAATACTTATTAAGGGGATGGACCTATCCAGTCTTATGGTCCATGCTCAGCCGATAGAGGAGGCCAAGAATAGAGAGGAAAAGAGGAAGAATAAGAAGGCGAGAACAGGTAGTTTCAATTTTTCTCAGCCTAAGTCAGAGGGTGGGAATCATTCTAAATTTTTCCTGAATTCCTCAATTCCATCTCCTTTGTCAACTAGTGATCTAGAGGTAAAATTCAAAGATGGCAAGCGAGATAGGGCATCAGGCCCTAAACCCTAGGACAGTGTTAGCAGTGCCAGAACTAATCTTTTTTCCCGAAGTATGGCAAAAACCACCAGGGTATCTGCAAAGATGGTAGTGATGTGTGTTTTGGATATGGTAAGCCAGGTCACAGTGTTAGACAGTGTCGTCAAGTGGGTTCACAGATTCAGCATAACCATCCTCTAGCTCAGTCCATTTGGCCGAATCAGCAGGGTGCCTCTTCTTGTGCCACCAGTGGGAAGCACCCAAGAATACTCTATGCTCTTCAGTCCCGACAGAATCAGGAAAGCTCTCCTAATGTGGTTACAAGTTTTCCATTTTCATGTTTATTCTTTTCTAGATCCAGGAGCTTTTTTGACTTTTGTTACTCTATATATAGCAGTTGATTTCAGAGTCAGTCCCGAAATTCTAGAAGAGCCCTTCTCAATTTCTACCACAGTAGGTAAATGTATCATAGCCTGGTAGGTATTCGGGAACTGTCCGATTATGATATCTTAGAAAGTTACTTTAGCAGATTTAGTTGAATTAGAGATGACCAATTTTGATATCATTCTCAGCATGGATTGGATTCATTCCTTCTATGCCTCAGTCGACTATAAAAACAGAATTTCCCAGTTTTACTTTTTGCATGAACCCGTCCTAGAGTAGAAGGGTAGTAATTCAACACTTAGGGGTCAACTTATTTCTTACCTTCAGGCTAGAAAGATGATATTTAAGGGATGTGTCTTCCATCTCATTCAAGTCCTGGAATCTAGTTCAGAAATCCACACTCTTGAATTAGTATCAGTAGTATGTAAATTCCTAGATTATTTCCTGAAGATCTTCCTGAAGTTCCTCCCGAAAGGGAAATTGATCTTCTTCCAGATACTCAGCCCATCTATATCCCGCCATACAGAATGGCTCCAGTAGAACTCAGAGAATTAAAGGAAAAATTAAAGGATCTCTTAGATAAGGCATTCATTAGACCTAGTATGTCCCAGTGGGGCGCACCAGTGTTATTCATGCATAAGAAAGATGGTTCTCTCAGAATGTGAATAGATTACCGTGAGTTAAAAATAAAGTTACAGTCAAGAACAAGTATCCACTCCCCATAATTGACGAAATTTTTGACCAACTTTAGGGTGCCATTTATTTTAATAAGTTACACCTCAGATCAGGCTATCATCAGTTCAGAGTCAGGGAAAGTGACATCACAAAATAGCTTTCCAAACACGGTATGGTCACTTTGAATTTTTAGTCGTGTCCTTTGGTCTTACTAATGCCCCATAAACTTTCATGGACTTGATGGATCGTGTGTTTAAGCAGTACTTAGATATTTTTGTCATAGTCTTCATAGATGACATTCTTGTTTACTCGTATAGTGAACACGATCATTCATACCATCTCAGAATAGTATTGCAGACTCTCAGAAACCATTAGTTATTTGCCAAATTCAGTAAGTGTGAATTTTGGATAAGATCATTAGCATTCCTTGTCTATATAATTTCCTGTTGTGGCATCAAAGTTGATCCCTAAAAGACCGAAGCAGTGAGAAACTGGCCCAGGCCCTTCTCTCCATCAGATATTAGGAATTTCTTGGGTTTGAATGGCTATTACCGAGGTTTGTTGAGGGATTTTCATCTACTGCATCACCTATGTCCATATTGATTCAGATGAAAGTTAAGTTCCATTGGTCATATTCCTGTGAGAAGAGTTGTCAAGAGTTAAAGATTCGACTCAGTACAACTTCAGTTTGACCCTATCTGATGGTTCAGACGATTTTGTTGTGTACTGAGATGCTTCCAGAGTTGATTTGGGTTATGTTTTGATATAGAGAGGTAATGTCATATCCTATTCCTCTAGACGACTTAATCCCCATGAGAAGAACTATCCTACTCATGTATTGAGTTAGTAGCAGTAGTTTTTGCCTTAAATATTTGGAGGCACTACTTCTATGGTGTGCACGTTGATGTGTTCACTGATCATAAGAGCCTGCAATATTTGTTCTCTTAGAAAGACCTCAAACTTCATCAGAGAAGGTGGTTGGAATTGTTGAATGACTATGAAATAAATGTTCTATATCATTGACGATATCAGTAGAATGTCTATGGGTAGTGTTGCCCATGTTGAGAACAGTAAGAAGAAGTTAGCTCAGGAAGTTAATCACCTAGCCCGACTAAGTGTTCGCTTAGTCGATTCAGAAGAAGGTAGTGTGTTGGTACAGAGTAGGTTAGAATCATCCTTCATTTCCAAAGTGGAGGAAAAACAGGATAAGGATCTCAGTCTAGTCTATTTAAAGAAATCAGTCAGAAATTAGAAGGTAGAGGTTTTCTCCTACGGGGGAGATGGTGTCTTGCATTGTAAAGGTCATCTGTCTGTGTAAGTTACAGATGGATTGAGGAAGAAAATTATTGCAGAAGCACATGGTGTGCGTTACTCTATTATCCAAGATCCACAAAGATGTACCACAATTTACGGGAGATCTATTGGTGGAGTGGGATGAAAAGAGACATTACATAGTTTGTGGCTAAGTGCTCAACATGTCAGCACGTTAATATTGAGCATCAGAATCCTAGAGGGTCTATGCAGGAGTTTAGTATTCCCACGTAGAAATGGGAAGAAATGAACATAGACTTCGTGACGGGCTTGCCTCGTACTCGTCGTTAGCATAATTCAGTTGGGCTCATTGTAGATAGGATGACCAAATCATCTCATTTTCTTCCAGTTCATACCTCTTATTCAACCGAGGATTACACCAAACTCTATATCAGGGAGATAGTCAGATTGCACGAAGTTTCTTTATCCATTATCTCAGACAGAGGTGCCTAGTTCACCTCTCATTTCTGGAAAGCATTCCAAAAGGGTCTTAGTACCCGAGTTCATCTCTATACAACCTTTCATCCTCAAATAGATGGTCAAGAAAAAAGTACCATTTACTCCTTGGAAGATATTCTTCGAGCAGGTGTGATAGACTTTAAAGGTAGATGGATGACCATTTCCCTTTGATTGAGTTTACATATAACATCTATCACTCTAGTATTCTGATGTCTCTATTTGAGGCACTTTATGGAAGGAGGTTTAGATCTCCCATTGGTTGTTTTGAAGTGGGTGAGGCTGCAATATTAGGGATGGACTTGGTGTTTGATATATTAGAGAAGGTACAGTTGATCTGGGAAAGTCTTAAGACAGCTTAGAGCCGACAGAAATCGTATGTAGATGTGCACAGAAAAGATCTCGAGTTTGATATTGGTGACTATGTGTACTTGAAGATCTATCCTATGAAAGAAGTGAAGTGTTTTTTTAAGAAAAGGACACTTAGTTCCCTATATGTTGGTCCTTACCAAATTATTAGCCATTTTAGAAAGGTAGCATATGAGCTTGAGTTAACTTTAGATTTATCTGCAGTACATCTAGTGTTTCATGTCTCTTTGCTAAAGAAATACATAGGATACCTATAATTAGTTGTCCCTATTGAGGGAATAGATATTCAGAATAGCCTCTCTTATGTAGAGATCCCAGTCAAAATCCTTGACTATCAGATTCGCAGATTAAGGAACAAAGAAGTTTCTCTAGTTAAAATTCTTTGGTGAAATCAGTTTATTGAGGGGGCTACTTGGGATGCAGAAACAGACATGTGAACCAAGTATCTTCATCAATTCTCCGCTAATCCAGACCCAGCTCAAGGTAATTTTTTCATTAAGATTAATCAGTTTCATGTTCAGATTTCAGTTACAAATATGGTATCAGTTCCCATTGCATTTTCAGTATATAGAATTAGTATATCAGTAATGCCATTCATGAATCATGTTCAGCTATATCCATGCATCAGATATGAATGTTGAACATGATAATTCAGAATACCAGTAATATCAGTCATATAGTTATGTTCCAGATGTTCATGTACAGTAAGTAAGTTAGCCTCTCAGTATTATCCATCTCAACATACTCATTTAAGGATGAATGTTCACAAGGGGGAGATAATGTAAGACCCCGCAAAATCCTAAGCTTAATTCAGTCCTTTAGGCTTGTCAAGGGGTCCAACACTTAGAGTATTTTAGCTAAGTACTCAGACTTAGTGTCATTTTAACCTATGAAGGTTTTCAATCGTATTTCATGACCTTTACATTCATTAAATATTGATGTTTAGGTTGATTCATGATCAGGAATGTCCGTCGGTGTTTTCAGACAAATTTTGGGTTTGTTGGACTTCGTTTGAAGCCCTTTTGGAACCCTAAAATAGTGGATCAACGCGATCTTGGTGCTCCACGTCAACTATTGAATTGATTAATATTTTTCCAATCTACTAGCATCCAATTCGTATGAATCGACACAAACATGGTGCGATGCATTGGCTATCACATTGATACCATCGACACGTTGTGGCGACCTGTGCGTTGGTAACCCAGTTTTCATTCATTTAAAGACCGCATTCTTGGGGGTATTTAGGTATTTTTCCCTCGACCATCAACCCCCAAAATATGAAATTAAACTCCCTATAGAGAAAATATAGTTATTTATTCTCCAATTATCTCAAGAACAAAACCCTATGTGCTTAAATTTCAAATCAAGAACTCAAGATTCAACCATAAAATTTCAGAAATTCTTCAACACAGGTATGTGAAGTGTTCATCCAAGGGTTCCTTCCACCCTTGGAGTTCAAGAATCTCTTTAAACTTCAAGTAATTGATTTTATGATTTCCATGGTTGGATTTAAAGTGTATCCATGATCACTATTTTGATTAAGTTCATAATTCTTGATTATATATATATATCATGTTAAATTGATCACTATATGTATAGATTCATGTTAATCCATGACAACCCCTTGACTTGACAAAGTAGAGATAAATTATAATGCCCGTTTGCTGTTTAATACTCTATTCATATTTTATGCTCACCAATTGCTTGATAAAGTGTCCATGTGAACTATTAAGAGAATGAAAACATGTCAATTTAGCTTATTTGCAAGTTATATCTTGCAAGTGTTTGTTAAAATGCCCCAATGTATGAATGTTGATCAAGTTCATAGTTTTCATGTTTCATGTTATGCCATGTCTCTTAATTTATGCTATCGAGTCCTGGGGGTACTTGTACCCAACAATTTAGCTGATTACCTAGAGCCATGGTTAGTCATAGAACAGTATCAGTCACGACACGATCAGTAGTACTTTTAGTCAGTAACATAATTCAGGAAAAACTCAGTAGAATCCTTATTAGTCCAGTCTAATTCGGTATCCAGTTCAGACCTCAGTAAAATAAGTCAGCTAACAGAGTTCAGTAGTATTCCATCAGTTAACGGAACTCAGTGAACTCAGTTCAGTTCAACTAAATAGTAATCTAAGTAACCATTCAGTCCATTCTAGTACAAACTAGAAATAAGTTCAGTGTCTATTAAGTTGGGAGTAGGATTCAACACCGAGTTAACATAGGGATTGGGGAATTCCTGTCAGCAGAGGGTTAACCCTTAGAAGAAATCCCTACATTATAGAACTACATAGCCAACGTAGGTTAAGGTATCTTCCTGCCAGACATTATAAGGGTTGATACTTCTCATTCATGTCATCCTGTCAGTAAGGGTTAACTCATCTTCATGCCAGAAATTATGAGGGTTAACTCACAACTTGTCCTTACCCATGGCACGGTATTGAAACCCTTCCAACTAGGGTTACAGGTTGGACCCCAAATCAACTAGAGAAGGAGAATGTCAGTTAGTTGATTACCTACCATAGTCTTAGTTCTAGTTTTAGTCTCAGTATAGAACTCAGTTTAATTTTATAGATTCAGGACTATCAGACATGGTCACTCAGCTCGGTATGGAACTCAGTATGGTTCCACAGTATCAGAACTATCAAATACAGTCATTCAAATAATTGATAATACAATATTTGTAAACCCATATATTAGTATCAGTATTATAATTCAGTACTCAATATTAGCATGATCTCAGTTACAGTCTATGTGTTCATGCATATAATTTTACTCCGTCATACTCATGTTATTCAGTTATTATTGTTCATGCACATGAACCCATGTATTTCAGCCTACCTTACTAAGCATACAAATATATTCAAAGTACTGACACATGCTTTTCTTTGCACTATGATGTCTTATATCATAGGTTTAGATGCACGGGCCCCAAAGCACCCTTAGCAGTTCAGATTCTCAGCTTTCAGAGTACTGACGAGTCCTCATAGTTCGAGGACATGTTTATTATTTATAGTACTACAGTTTTATTTTAGTAGATGGAGTTAGTTGGGGGCTTTTACCATCAAATACATAGTACTGGAGTTAGTTAGGGGCTTGTCCCATCAACTCCACAGTTCAGACAGTTAGAGGCTATTTAAGACTAGAGTTTTTTCAGACAGTTGTTCAGTACATATATTCAGTTTTTGTATTTTGATAATGCATTCAAATTTTTTTATAGATTTGAACCTTATGGCATAAGTTTCTACCTATTTCTGCATAATTACAGTATTTATTACTCAGTTATTGCAGCATGTACCAGTTATGGGTTAGCTTGTGGTCCTTCGAGATTATGAGCACTGTGTAGCGTCTAGGGTACCAAATTGGGGCGTTACACTAGTCAACATGAAACTCAATTGAGTTGAACACTAGAAATCCTATGATATTATCTCAAAACTCGTAACATATCCTTACGGCTCTAAGTGAGCCACTAGTACATAGAGCAGAATCAAGCCTCAAACTTTTATGATTTGGTTACGATGCCTCCTAATGACTAATCATGAGCCTTTATGACTCATTCCCTCAAATCGTACCTAGGACAAGAACATAACACTACACACTGGTCACTCTACGACTAGGATCACTTGAACCATCAAGACACCCTACAAATCGTGGGGTCAAGTGTAAACCATCGCAGTGAGCTCAAAGATCACAAAATCTTCAAAGGATAAAAATCTTGGGTGTTTAAATTTACCCCACTTGGATCATTCATACTTGATTGATCAGACCATGAATTTAGCAGCACGATTAAACCCCAAACATCACTACTCTTACCTTTAAGACAAAATACAAGAATACAAAAAAAATCACAATTTCCCTTTAACAAAGATAGAAAACAAAGATATTAAGATAAAGACATACCTCAAGCACGATTTTCCAAAGAAAGGGATAGGAACAGATAATTTAACACCATGTCCTCTTCAAATTCCCAAGTAGTCTCTTTAATTTTGTGGTTCCTCTATAGAATCTTAACCAAAGCTACATCTTTTTTTGGCAACTGACAGACATGCCAATCTAAGATTTCAATAGGGAATTCCTCATATGATAACGAATCTGAAATACCAATATCCTTGATAGGCACAAGTAAGATGAATCCCCCACACACTATCTCAACATAGACACGTGGAGCACCAAGTGAACGGAGCTCAAACTAGAGGGAAACTCCAATTCATATGCAATATTACCAACCCTCATCAAGATCAAGTACGGGTGTCATGACCTGATTTCTCAGGACATGAAGTCATGATAGTTCATATCATAACCAGCCAGTAGGAAATCCAATCCATAGTCTAGAACAACTACAAATGGACTACTGAATAAATATCAGGAAAAAAGGTTGAATTAATAATATAAAGATCAATTAAAAATAACCCAAACCTGGAGGTATTATTACAAGAGCTTCTAATATAATTAGAATACAAAAATGAAATGTCAAGGAGAAATATTATGATACAATTTATCTCTTCATACAACATGGAGACTAGTCTAATACCTAAGAGAGAGATAAGTAATACTACGAATGTAAAAATCTCACCCCAAGCCTTCGAACCATTGCTGCTTCACACGACGTACATATCAACAGAGATAACCCATACTGTGATCTGCAGGGTGCAAAAGTATAGTATGAGTACAAAACAAATGGTACTCAGAAGGCAATTGCAAACTGAGCAACAAAGATAAAGAAGATATTTATAGCATATAAACAGAATTGAAACTACCCCCAAAAGTCTAGAGCTTTTATAACAAGTCAATAAGAAAAAATAAGCTACAACTATCATATTCAAGTCCTAGAGTCTAACATGACAAGACAAAGAAAGTGTCAAGGTAAACTATCCAATTCAAGCTACATTCAACATACGTCAATACTATACCGTATTGTCAGGACCCGAGGCTACCCCCTAGTCACGAAAATGGTGTTTACAATCATAAGTGACCACAAGCTAACCCATGAACTAGTACCTACTGTGAGAACTGAGTACTATAGTATTAATAGACATGCGCAGAAACAACTGAACAATGTCTTAAGGTTTTATACTGAAAACAATACATCTGAATCTAGAAGTCTGAAATATATGTAAAAATACTTAAATCTGATTGATAAGACTGACAACTAACTGACTGTCTAAAATGTCTGAAAGTATCTAACTGACTGAATGTGAAAATAATGGTAAAACCCCAAACTAAAACCAAATGACTAAGAAAAGGAAATAATGAAATGACTAAAAGAAACATAACATGTCCTGAAAATATAAGGACTCACCAGTGCTGCTGTTGCCGACTAGCTGGACTGTCTAAGTGCGATCGATAAACAAAGTGTCCAAACCTATGATAGTAAACACCATAGCGCAAAAAAGTATGTAATCAGTACGTTTAATGTACTGATATATGAGATGTAGTTAGGATGAAATACATAAGTTTATATGCAAGAAGTAAATACTAACTGAATAGCATGGGATTACTGAATATAAATACTTGGCAGCTATAAAATATAAGAATGCATGGCCAAGTATATAAATTTTGAAATAGTCTGTAAACTAAAATAATTAAATCTAATAACTGAATAGCTGAGAGACTGTACATTATGGTAAAGAAAACCTAAACTAAATTATGTACTGAATACTAAACTGAGACTGTTGGAGCTAGCTATAATCGGCATGCTGATAAAATATGTAACCCCAATTTAAAGGGTGTTGGTACCTGTCCAAGGGTACAAGAAACTAACTGACGATGTGGACTATACAAGGCTGAGATTATGTCCCAAGGACGAGGGTGCCATGCTGAGGCCCTAAAAATCTACTATGGCGCCATAACTCTGGAACTTAGGGACTTTTGCTCGGTGCTAAGGATTACTCCCAATTGAATGATACTGAAATACTAATTGGTGTATGGACTGAAGCTGGTAAGCTCAGGTCATGGTATTTTAAAAACAACAATGCACACAGATTCTAAAAATTACTGAGATCATGTAAGAAACTAGGTATCGGGTGTTCATAACCCCCATCACTAAATGGAAATAACAATGATGACATATGAAAGCTTGAAAATCCATAATAAGGATAATTGCTCAACCCAACATTTAGACATTTCATCAATCACTTGGGAGTCATGAATTTGAGCATGGGAATGGGTAAAGCATGTGATAATAACATAATTATGATACTAACACCATGAATTAGGGATTTTAACACTTAAACTCTATCTTTCAAAGGTGTAAGGACTTACTCATCGAAAACACATGTAACCCTAGTTTATAATCAAAATTCATAAGAGTTTATAGAGATATTTCATCATAAACATGTAAATTTCATAATTTAAAACATAAATATGGATTCTTGGACTCTATGGGTGAAAAGGGCCCATGGATGAACATCACACATACCTTAAACCCATAAGCTTGATGGGGAAATAGAATATTGAAAGCTTTCTTGAAGTTCTTGTATCGGGAAAAAAAATTTGGTTTTCTTGGAAGGAAGAGGATTGAATTTGATGAACTTTGGGAAGGAGAGGGTTTGTATTTGGGAGTAATTTGGAGAATTAGGGGAAATAATGCCCTAACTGAAGTTTAGTCCCATATTTTTATGAATTCGGTGTATGGGGAAAGACATGATTACCCCTCAGTGATTAAATTCATAACTGGAATGCCGATTGAAGGATCACTACGATGCGGTATAGGCCTCTTATCAATACCAGTGTATCACACCACAATCACATTGATCTGCTAGAGTCAAAATCCAAACACGACATAATCCTCGTCCAAAATATCCAAAACATCCCCAAGACATGCTACTTACACCCCTGAACATTAATTAACTCAAATACTTATGTCTCGGGGTTGGGAAAGCTAGTTTAAAAATCTTTGTAGTTAAAAGGCCAAAATAAGATTTAGTCCCCAACACTTAGTGAAATTCTCAGGTTCTAAGCCTCTTATGCATGCATTATGAGCTAAACTTAACTAGGAAAAAGTACGAGGTATTGCAATATCACCCCTTGTGAACATTTGTCCTCGAATAAGACTAATTAAGATGAGAAAACTGAGGAACTGAGATTACATACTGGACATGCATACCTGAAAACATTTTTACCTGACTGACTCTGAAACATGATGTATAACTGAACTAATTCGTGAATTCATGCAATGACATGAAGATGATTATATGGCTTAAACTGAGAATCGAAAATAGATAATCTAAGGAAAACTGTTACCTTAAGCTGAGTAAGAGTTTTTAGAAAAAATATAAGGGTACTTGGTACATATTTTTGCTTCTACTTCCCAAGTGGCACCCTCAGCAGACTAATTCTGCTGAAGAACTTTGACCAAGGGAACTTTTTTGCTCCTCAGTCAACGAATTTGATGATCAAGAATATCAACTAGAATTTCTTCATAAGAAAGTCTATCCTGAACATCTATAGCCTCTAATAGAACTACTATTGTTGATCACCAATACACTTCTTTAACTAAGACACATGTAACAATGGATGCACTGATGCTAAATCTATAGGCAACTCAAGCTTATAGGGTACCTTTCTAAAATAACTCAAGATTCTATAAGGGCCAACATATCGGGGTCTAAGCTTCCCGTCTTGCAGAACCTCTTCATTCCCTTCATGGGAGAGATTTTTAAATACACTAAATCCCAAACTAAAAACTCAAGATCACTCATACGCATATCTTCATAGGATTTCTAATGGCTTTGGGCTATCTTGAGTCTCTCCCAAATTAACTAAACTTTCTCCATTGCATCAAAAAGTGAATTAGGCCCTATCAAATAGTCTCACCTACCTCAAACCAACCAATAGGAGATCTACATCTCCTCCCATAAAGAGCCTCAAGAGGAGTCATCTGAATACTTAAGTGATAACTGTAATTGTATGTAAACTCGATCAAGGGTAATTGATCATCCCAACTTTTCTTGAAGTCAAGAACACACACCCTTAATATATCCTTTAGGGTCTGAATTGTCCTCTCTGCTTGACCATCTTTCTGAGGTTGAAAAGTTATACTGAGGTAAACTTTGATACCAAGTCCCTTCTGAAAAGTATTCCAAAAGTGAGATGTAAATTGAGTAGCTTTATCTGAAATGATAGACATCAGTACTCCATGCAACCTAACCAACTCTCTAATATAGATCTTTGAATAATATTTAGTAGTTAAGAAAGTATAAGTGACAAGAAATGGGATGATTTGGTCATTCTATCTACAATAATCAATATTGAGTCATTTTGACGATGCGAATGTGGCAACCCCATCACAAAATCCATGTTTACCTCTTCCCACATCTAAGTGGAAATGCTAAACTCCTGCATTGTGCCACTAGGCCTCTGTTTCTCAAATTTAACCTACTGATAATTAGGACACATAGCCACAAACTCTGCAATATCCCTCTTTATCTGCTCTACCAATGTATTTCACACAAATCATGGTACATCTTAGTGGCTCCTAGGTGAATAGTGTAACATATACCATGAGCTTCTGCAAGGATTCTCTGTCTCAGACCATCTACGCACGGTACACAGAGCCTACCCTAACATCACAACACACCATCTCCCCCTTGGGATAAAACCTCTACTTTCTATCTCTAATTAATTCCTTTAAATTAACTAAATTGGGATCCCGATCCTTCTTCTCCTTTACTTTGGCAACTAATGACGATTCTAAACTATTTTAAAACCAAACACTACCTTTCTTTGAATCCACCAATCGAACGCTTAGTCTAGCAAGCTAATGAACTTCCTGAAATAACTTCTTCTTATCATTCTCAACAAGAGCAACACTACCCATAGAAAATCTACTAAGGGCGTCTACCACTGCATTTTCCTTGCTTAGATGATACAACACACTCATATCATAATCTTTCAACAATTCTAACCACCTTCACTGACGAAGATTTAAATCTTTTCGTAAGAACACATACTTCAAACTTTTATGATTAGTGAACACATCAACTTGAACCCTATAAATATAATCCCTCCAAATTTTCAAGGTGAATATAACAACTGCTAACTGAAGATCATAGGTAAGGTAATTCTTCTAATGGGGTTTCAGCTGTCTAGAGGCATATGATATGTTCTTACCTCTCTACATTAACATACAACCAAGGGAAACGCTGGAAGCATTATGGTAAACAACAAACCCATTTGAACCATCTGGCAAGGTCAAAACTGGGGCGGAGGTGAGTCGAGTCTTTAATTCCTGAAAACTCTTTTCATAGGAATTTGATAACTAAAAATTGACTTTATTCTAAGTCAATCGAGACATAGGGGATGTCATAGATGAAAAACCTTTAACATACCGCCTGTAATAGCTAGTCAAACCCAAAATATTCCTGATATCTGATAGAGAGATAGGTCTAGGCCAGTTTCTCATTGCTTCGGTCTTTTGATAGGAAACTCTAATTCTATCACAGGAAATAATATGGCTAATGAAAGATACAAATCTTAGCCAAAATTTGAACTTACTAAATTTGGCAAATATCTGATGGGCTCTAAGAGTCTGCAATACAATTTTGACATGGTCTGCATGATCATTTTCACTGTGGGAGTACATAAGAGTATCATAAATGATGACTATGAAGAACATATCCAAGTACTGCTTGAACACTTTGTTCATCAATTCCATGAAAGCTGTTGGGGCATTCATTAGTCCAAAAGACATAACTAGAAATTTAAAGTGACCATATCAAGTTCTGAAAGTTATTTTTGGAATGTCATATTCTATGACTCTGAGCTGATGATAGCCTGGCCTGGGGTCTATCATAGTAAAATAACTAGCACCCTGAGTTGGTCAGATAATTATTCAATTTTGGGGAGTGGATAATTATTGTTGATTGTGACTTTGTTTAACTGAAGGTAGTCGATGCACATTCTAAGAGAGTCATCTTTCTTACGCATGAAAAACACTAGATCACCCTATGGGTAAGCACTGAGCATGATGAAACCCTTATCTAAGAGATCTTTTAACTATTCTTTCAACTCTTTAAGCCAAGCTAAAGCCATTCTGTAAGGTGGAATAGAGATAGGATGGGTATCTTAAAAGAGATCTATTGCAAAGTCAATTTCCCTCTCTGTAGGAACTCCAAAAAGATGTTGAGGAAGCATATTTGAAAATTCTCTCGCTATTGGAACTGACTCAAGAATAGGAGTGTCAGAGCTAAAGTATTTGACTCAAAAAAGATGATAAACACAATCCTTAGATATTATCTTTCTCGCTGTAAGATATGAAACAATTTGACTACTAAGCACTGGAGTTCTACTTTTCCATTCAATAACTCAATCATTAAGAAACCAAAACTTAATGACCCTATTTATATAGTGAACTAGAGCATAGCACGAGTGGAGCCAGTCCATGCCAAGGATGACATCAAAATCAGTCATCTCTAACTCTAAAATATCTACTAAAGTGATTTTTTGGGGTACTGTAACTGGTAAATTTCTGTACACCCGTCTGGCTATGATAGACTTACCCACTAGGGTAGAAACTGAGAAAGGTTCTAATATTTATTATGGGCTGATACAAAAATCAATAACTAGATAGGGGGTTACAAAAGAAAGTGAAGCCCTTAGATCTAACAAAGCATAAACATGAAGGTGAAAGACCTGTAACATACCCGTAACAACATCAGGAGAACTTTCCTGATCCTGTCGGGACTGAAGTGCATATACCATGTTCTGGTGCAATCTACCTGTGGCACTGCATGTGGTACCCTGCTGAGTAGGATGACCTAGTAGTACTACTAGAGATTTATTCTGACCTTGTTGGTGATCATTCTTACCTTTCAACATACCCGTTGGGCAGTCCTTGATTTTGTGGCCTGGCCTGCCACACCCAAAAAACACATCACTACCAGCCCTGCATTAACCTGGATGATTCTTACCATATCTCCGACAAAGTGGGTTAGTACAACTACTGTTCACACTACCCTGTGACTTAGAGACTAGCGCTCTATCTCGACTGTCATTCCTGAACATTGGGACGGGAGCACTAGCTGAAGATGGAGCTGGGGATGAGAATTTTTGAAGAAACTAAGAACGATTACCACCCTATGACCTCGATCAAGAAAAGTTAAAGCTACTTATTCTGGCCTTCTTATTCTCTATCTCTTTCTCCATAAGTTTCTGTTCCTCAATCTATTGAGCATGGACCATAAGCCTAGATACGTCCATCTCCTTAATCAATATTGCGGTCCTACACTCCTCGACAACACTATCTGCTACACCAAAAATAAATTACTCATTCTAGACAAACTATCTACCACCATCGACGGAGCATACCTTGCAAACTGAGTAAACATAAGTGAGTACTCCTTCACGCTCATATTTCCCTTCTTCAAATTAATAAACTCCAGCACCTTATCTTCCCTAAATTGTAACAGAAAAAATATATCTAAAAGGGCCATGGAAATCTACTCTCACTTTGCAGGCCCTGCATCTGCACCTTTATCATTCTTCTACTACTTATACTTCGTGTTAGCTACATCCCGCAACTTGTTTGAAGCTAATTCTACATTTTTACTATACATGACCCCCATTATATAAGTCACCTTCTGAACTATATAGAGAAATATCTACGGATCCTCATCAGACTTGGATCCAAAAAACAAAGAAGGGTTTATTCGGGTAAAGTCCCGAATCCTAGTTGCAACTATATTAGCCACTATATTAGCTGGAAAAGAAACTTGCTGGCTATTCTGAGCTACTACTAAGTTAGCTAAGGAAGTGAAGGCAACTCTGAATTTAGCATGAGAGACAGGCTCATTTAGTGGATCTTTTTTAACAGACGGAGATGCGGGATGACCGTTCCTTCTTTCCTTGTTCTTTTTGGGAGGCATTTTCTTTAAATGGAAGGAAGAATGAATTTGAAATAGATTTTATATAAAGCTCATGCTATTCCGCATGACATGGATACTGAAAGAAGGGAAACTTTTTCCCAAAACGTCTTTTAGCCTCTTGTCTATATGTATGGCGCACTTCACACCCATGCACAAGACTCTACTCAACGTGACTTTCAGACTCCCTAGGACACTGTAATAGCATAGTTTCAGATACCAAGTTTTTTCACGACCCGAGGTTACCCCCTAGTTGTGACAATGGTGCTTACGGTCATAAGTGATCACATGCTAACCAATGAACTGGTACTTGCGGTGAGAACTGAGTAATATACAAATTATAAACATATGCATCCATAAGCTTTAAATACTAAAAACAATACATGTGAATCCACAAGTCTGAAACATATGTAAAAATACTGAAATCTGACTGATAAGACTGATAACTAACTTATTGTCTGAAATGTCTAAATGTCTCTAACTGACTGATTGTGAAGTTGATGGGAAAAACCCTCAACTAACTCCAAATGACTAAGAAATGTTGATACTGAAATGACTGAAACAAACATAATAGGTTCTCAAAATATGAGGTCTCACCACTGCTCTGCTTTTGACTAGCTGGACCGTCTAAGCATTGTTGAGAAACTGAGCATCCGAACCTATGATATTAAACATCATAGTGCAAAGAAAAGTATGTGATCAGTACTTTGAATTGGTATATGAGATTAGGTTAGGCTGAAATCTATTAGTTTATGTGCATAAAGTAAAGACTAACTGAATAGACTAGGATTACTGAATATAAATAGTGATAACTATAAATCTGAGAATGCATGACCAAGCATATAACATGATTCTAAAATAGTCTATAAACTGTATACTATTGTCAAACAAACCTGAACTGAATTTTGTATTCAATACTAAACAGAGACTGTGGGAGTTAACTGTATCCGATAGACTGATCCAACATATAACCCCAGTTGGAAGGGTGCTGGTACCTTGCCAAGGGTGCTGGTACATTGCCAAGGTTACTAGCGACTGACTACCGATATGGACTCCACAAGGCTGAGATGATATCCCAAAGGATGAGGGTGTCATGCTGAGACCCCTCAAAACCGATGGAGGCGCCATTGTTTTAGAACTTAGAGACTGCTACTAGTGCCTGGGCCCTAATTGATGGGGTGAGACGCCATACATGGATCCCTCGGTGTTGAGGGTTACTCCCAACTGAATGACACTGAAATACTGACTAGTGTATGAACTGAAGTTGGTAAGCTTGGTCATGGTATTTTGCAAACAACAATGCACACAAATTCTGAAAAATACTTAGATTATGTAAACAACTCATATTGGGTGTTCATAACCCACTAGCACTTAATGGAAATAACAATGATGACATATGAAAGCTTGAAAAAACATAATAGATTATCAGTGCTAAAAACCAAACATTTAGACATTTCATCAAACACTTGGGAGTCATGAATTTAAGCACGGGAATGGGTAAAGCATGTGATAATAACCTAATTACAATACTAACACCATGAATTAGGAATTTTAACATGAAAATTCCATATTTCAAACGTGTAAAGACTCACTCATTGAAAAACACGTGTAACCCTAGTTTATAATTTAAATTCATAAGAGTTTCATGGAGATAATTCATCATAAACATGTAAATTTCATAATTTAAAACATAAAAATGGATTCTTGCACTCCATGGGTGAAATGGTCTTATGGATGAACATCACACATACCTTAAACACTTAATCTTAATGGGAAACAGAATCTTGAAAGCTTTCTTGAAGTTCTTGGATTGGGAGATGAAATTTCTTGCTTTTTTTGGGAAGGAAGAGGATTGAATTTGATGAACTTGGGAAAGGAGAGGTTTTGTATATGAGAGAAATTTGGAGAATTAGGGCAAATAATGCCCTAATTGAAGTTTAATTTCGTGTTTTTACGAATTGGGTCAGTGGGGAAAAGACATGATTGCCCCTCAGGTGTTAAATTCATAACTGGAACGCCGATTAAAGGATCACCACGATGTGGTAAAGGCCTCATCATTGTACCCCCACGATGCACCACAATCGCATTGAGCCGCTAAAATAAAAATCCAAAAACGACCCAATCCTCATCCAAAAAATTTTAAACTTTCCCTATACATACCCCTTACACCTCTGAACATGGATTAACTAAAAAAATTATGTCTCGGCGTAGGAAAGCTAGTTTAAAAATCCATAAGTTAAGAGGCCAAAAATAAGACTAAGTCCCTAACACTGAGTTAAATTTTACAGTTCTAAGCCTCTTATACATGCACTATGAGCTGAACCGGACTAGAAAAAAGTACAGGGTATTACACGTATATCCCAGGCTATTATAAGAATGAAGAGCGAAAGAAAGATATATAGCAATATACATGGTCAAGAAACAAATGTACAATATGAACAAGTGAAGGAAAGGATATATGATAGTGCCATATGTCATATATCTATATATATATATATACATACCTATAATCATGAGGTCTTCTCAAGCATAACCTAGATCATCATATCCTCATTCTAAGACCTCATTATAATACCATCAGGATCAAAGGCTATCATTCTAAAGGTTATAATCCACATGGGTCGACATGATATAATCGTACATAACAATGATATCATAAGGTAAAAGAGGACAAAAACATACCTCAATTCTCAATACCAAGACAACGGCCAATCTATCAAAAGCTAGCCATAATAATGATCATAATAATGATAATAACAATATCAATAACATGACAAATAATCTACTACTTCGGAAAATCCTATACATAACTTAGCCTATCTATACCCCCACCGTCCTAGACTCGGAATGGTTAATCAATATACAACAACACAAGGCATATTATTCACCCATGTTTATGCAATCGTCCTATACCGACTGATACACATAGGTGCATATTTGTGATAGGTGATGCGCATGCAGGAATGAATGCAAGAAACTTTCATCATCAAGACCATCATAATCACAATAGTATCCTACGACATTGATTGGTATCAATATCATCATAATAATCATTACCGAATAACATATATTAAAATACTCATAAACATAGCCATATTAACATACAATATCTATCTAGTCGATAGTTCCTAACTACTCATTATTAGTTTACCAACACTTATTATAATAGAACCACTAGTTCGATAGTCATCATATAACCTCAAGTTATTAACCTGAACAATACCCTTCAAATAATCCTTTTTCATGGGATACCAACTAACCACCACTTATTAACTAGCAAACATCTAACATCTGCCAAGGTTTATCACAAGTCCATAATCACCATTTACCCCCTATTCTATATTATCAACTAATTATTATACATATGTTAACCAATATTAGAAAACACATAACCACTTATCATCTAACCATCTTTTATTAACTAATATCATTCATTAACTAACCCTCGTTCACAAACTAATTCCCATTTAATATTCATTAATTAACCATTTATCAACTTTTTATCATTATTACCTAGTCTTCTCTTATTACCAACATCACTTATTATCTAGCCTCGTTAATACACGACTCCCCATTTAACAACAAATTGACATTACATAATTAGGCATAAATACCACTAATCTTCACCTATGCTAAACCCGACATCATCATTAGCAACATATCAACCATCTCTAACTAGCATAATTCAACTAAGTCTCATTAGCTAATACATTTGATTCCTAGTCACCATGTGCTATAGTCTCCTAATACACTATTAACTACTACATAGCTTAACACTCAATTAAGAAGAACAATCATAAGATCATATTAAGTTAAGAATCGTAAAAGTTACCAATACAATAATCATGAATGTACCAAATCCATGCATGTCATCACCAGTATCCAATCAAATAGGAGGCATAGTATCAATAAGCATGTAATAATCTTTCGCATAAGAGTCATCTTACATCTTGGAGAATAATATTAGTAAGAATGTATATAAGCATGTAATTATCTCTCATATATGATATATCAATCGGTCATACATCATGACGACGTGGAATATCACCTCTCTAGGGTAATTGTCATGTCTATGAGGAATATCATCTTTATAGGCCGAACAATCATAACCAAAAGGGAGATAACATCTCTATAGGAACAACAATCATATCTAAGAGAAAATAACATCTCTAGAGGCCAATACCATCTCTAAGAAGAAATAGTATCTCCAAAGGCCGAACATCAATATAAGAGAAAGTAGCTTCTTTATAGGCCTATCATCAAATCCAAGAGGAAATAACATTTTATAGGCCACATAACGTATCTATAGGGGAAATCATCTCTTAATACCAATATCACATCCACAAGGAGTATCATAACCCTAGCTCAAAGACCACAATTCGAGGAACATCATTATAAGCTACCAAGTCACGAAGTAACCTTATACTAAGGTTTACTAGCCCTATCTATGCCTAACATCCTCAACAAAGCCCACAGTGTTAACACAAGTCAAGGCCTATGTGGGCTGGATAATCCTACTTCTAAACCTCAATTTTCGTAATTAGGTATGCCATGCCCAAACAAGGCTAAAGTATCTAGTCAAACTTCTAGATGTCAAGTAAGCCACATTCAAGCCTAAAATAAGAGCTTCAACTAGAAACCAGAGTACTCAAGTCTACTCTATCCAAGTTACGGTCTTAAGACTGCCATACTAGTCCAATAAGATCAAATCCATAATACATGCCTCAAATGCAAAAACTACAACCCCAAACATAGCCTTAAATCATAACCATGCTACAACTAATCTAAACTAGAAAGAGAAGGCACTAGGATTCAAAAATCTAATAAACATATCATCTTACAGATCCAAAACCCTCATCTAATCCCCAAAGCATCAATTCTCAAGGCTAAGTTATTCTATGCATTTTCAAGCCTAACATCCATATTCACACGTAATACATATCACACGCCATCTATAAAGAGGAGTAGAAAGAGGCCTACCTCAAAGACGAATCACAAAATATCACATCATGCACCATATGCTCCTCCTCACTTCACTATCCTTAAAATGCCATCACACTAAGAAAACAATAATCTACTCATTAATATGAGTCTATCAATACCCATATTAAACTATAGTGCTACGGGTTCAAAAATGATACTAAAACCCCAAGTGGATCCCAAATATGAAAAATTAGTTTCCGACACCAACACAATTTTTACACATGAACAAGAAGTAAAAATCCTCAAGAAATGGGTGAAACATAAGCATACTTCGGGCTAAAATCAAGACTTAATCTAAATTGGTCTTTTGGGTCCAAACTAGGAAATTCAAGCCTGAATTCAAGGGATTATTACCTTAAATTTGAAGATAATCGTGATACAAGATGATTATTAAGCCCCAAGTCACCCACCATGACCAATTTATGACTAACACACCATATTAGGGGTTTAAGATCTCAAGGGAGGAAGCAAATGGCGAATTTTTGGCCGAAAATGGCTATAAAGAATAAACCCAGGACCTCGGTCCTCGCGATAGCGCACACACGGTCCACATTTATGGCATTCACAATCTTGCTAAGGCCTCCGCGATCACGGTCTTAGTTGCCCAATTTATGCATCTGAAGTCCAATTTTTTCAAATAAAATATGTAACTACACTAAATTCGATGTTATGGAAGGATTGGAAAACTCAAATTTTCTATCTTAGGTTGTTTCGACAAAATATGGGTCCCACACCTAAACTTTCAAATTTTCAATTTTCTGATTGATAGGTCAAAATAAACTAGGGTGCATTGGTACCCAAACCAAAGGTCTACCTAGCCTAAAATCTATATTCCAGATCCGTGTGTGTAGTCGGAATTTGCAACCGAGATTATTTCATTAATTTTTTGCTCGGTGGCCATTTGGAAACCAGTGAAGATTATTAATAAAGGTGTTAGTTTTAACAAACCATACGAATTTCCTAATAACCGAACCTTCAGTCCCAGAGGGTCATAAATGACTTAGGGTAGCTATAGAGAAGCTCAAACTGTGAAAATAAGAGAAAATATGGAAAATAACCCGAAAGGTCATTACAATATTAGTTACTAAAAGGACTTTCTTCCACGAAAGTCAATGGATAGAAAAAATCTCTAATGCTCAAAAGGATGGGGTATTGGGACCACATGCTCTATGCATGACTTCCTATATAACCAAAATAAAGAGAAAACACTTTTAAGGGATATTGGTATAGGTATCCCTTTTTCAACCAGCACTCTCTTTCAACTTCCAAAATAGCCAAAACTCAACTTAACTACTGACTGGCCTCACACTGAACAACGAAGGCTGATGCATACACATTTGAACAATATCATGCTTATACTATCTATATATCCATGTTTATCAACAAAGTCTCATCCGAGCCCAAGCCAACCCAAATCACGAGTCACGCCACCAAATCCAAATCCAAATATAATCTTTCTTTACCATTTTGCACATGCTATCTACTCCAAACCAGGAGAAAAATCACTTGAGTCTCACCAACGCGGTCTTATCACAGAGGACTCAAAGAACTGAAGTTAACCCGCTGAAATTCCATATAAAGAAAAAGAGAATAAGTTTATAAGGCGGTGCCTGAGCACACCAATAGAGATAATCAAGGAATGCAATCAATTCTAATATTGCTACCAGTATGGATGACAATAAAACAAAAATCTCAAAGTCTAAGGTATAACTACTAATTAATGAATATTATACTATAAGATGTCTCATCTATCGAGAATGAATTCAGAAAGAATCCAAGTGAAGTATATTACTCCCTTGAGTAAATCATCACTACTTCCCAAGGAAAACTTAAAACACTAAGTCAAGACTGAAGTAACAAATACGGGGCCCATGGGCTAACATCTGAACACTTATCAACTAGAATACAATAGATTTCATAAATACCATATAGGCAATCATAGAGTAGGTTTAACCAGCATATGAATAAAATCTGAGCAAAGACAAGTCTAACACCAAAGTTGCACACAAGCTCTACAATGCCAATCGGAAATCTCAATAATAAGTCTTAATCTCTTGGTCTCAAATATCTAAACAAAAACCTAAAACTATTAGTAGGCAATAATGCTCCAAGTCTATAATATTTCTAAATTGCCATTCTAAGAAGTCAAATCCAAAATTGATCCAATAAGCCTAAATCAATATAAACTATCTCAAATCTACTATAGTATCCAAACATGACATACTCGAGATAAATCATACTAAGCCGCATTTGAGATATATCTGAAGAAAAAAATCACCATACGGATAGTCACTGACTGATGACACATGCTACAAACTCTATATCAGTTGGAGAGCACAAAAAATATCTGCAATACAAAACTCATGCCAATGGATGAATCACTAGCTAAAAATGCAAATAACCCACTCTATATCCGCTGAAGGGCATAAACCATCCAAACATACTCAAAAACTTTGCAAGGCTAAAAACCATACCAGGAGTGGAAAAAAGCTATAGCAACACAAAAAATATACATTAATCCAAAAACTAACCAATCCAATACTCTATCTCGGTAAAAATAGACATAGGAACATATCATTAAGAGGAAGAACTCCACCAGTCTGTATTAGGCCAAACAAAATCTTGAATGGTGATGTCCTAAATCCACCCAAGTAGGACAATCACTAATCGATATATTTGGGAATCACATCATCACAGAAGGAACATACCAATTTTGAAAGAAAGGTAAGAGTCAAAACCATAATCAGAAAGTCAACAACTCGAGATAAGGAACTTACAATTTTCCAAATCAAGAAGAGATCATAGGAAAGGTGACTTGTCTCTTACTCACTAACTCCACTTAAGAAAAAATAGTATCACAGGAAAGGAGCATCCAGTCCCCATATAAATGACAAGGGCAAACCATCACAATGAAATGAAGCCAATAAATCGAAAGGATGGATCCATGATATCTCAATATCAATATAAAAATTTATATAAGACAAGGAAAGTAGCACAAATAAGGAACTGACCTCAAACTGGTCACTCTCACAAATGGGCTATATTGAAAGGGATGGTAAAAACATAAGCCCTCACAACCCACGAGGTAAGTTTAAAGGTCTCAAACTCACTATTAGGCAATATAACTAAATTTTCAACCCTAGGGTCATAACAGACCCAACAAAGGTCAACTTGCCTTTCGATATCACAATATATCCCCAAACTAATCTAATACAGCTAGACAGAGGGAACACAGTCAACCGTGCTAGGGAACAAAATCATCATATCAGGCTATATCTACTCAAGCCACAGAATAACATCACAAGATAATGAAAGTTCTTTGAGATAACACTAGTCTATATAGATACACATTAAGAATCAATTACATCAAGTAAAAGCATAAAGTGATAATATAAAGTAATATGAGTAACCTAACACAGTGGTAGCAATAGAAACAATAATATCAATATCAATCATACTGAACATGTTGTACTAAAATAAACATCAATATCATGTACAACTCCTGGGCCACAACAAGGCAAAAGTGCCATGATAAATGGGACTCGAAACCAAACCACACCTATAAGGGAACAACATCAATACAAATCTACACCATCCACTACTAAAAGAAATAAACCACGGAGTAGTAAAATAACCATGAATTTAATAACAAGCCATGTAATAATCAATATCAATTTATCAAGAAATATAATGACCAATGGGTATGAAAACCCCAATACATATAATAAGAAATAAATTCAAGAAATAAAAGAACACCAAATTTGGTGACATCTACAACACATCCCAGACAGACATATGGAAAAAAAATCTAAATGGGCCAACTCGGAGGGACCGATTGAATCATAAACTGAGGTACCACTCACATTAGTTAAAACTATATATGCCATAATATCACAAAGCTGATCTAAATAAGTTCAATGACTTGAAATCCCTTATCAGGGACACTCTCAAGACTAGTAATCAGTCGGTCTACAATCAAAGAAAACTTCTAAACCACTAACATAGAGAGAATACAACTGAGGGAAAATGGTTAGCCTACTTGCTGAGAGAAATTTCCAGAATTGAGTCCATACTTCTTAAATCACAACTTATCTCAATAACTCTAGGTCGTGAGAGAATATGTGTTAACTCTGGCTGATTATCTATCTCATACCTTAGGAAATCTCAGAACCAACATTTTATCACAAGATAATCAAATCAACATCCTAGAATACTTCGAGCTACTACCCCTCATAATCCAAAATGGTTGCCATTGGACTAAGGACAATACTACAACTCTACAATTCAGATGAGGAGTCTGCTTACTATGATCATCACAGTTAATCACAATTCTACTCATGGTATGGAATAATGTTTGCATAGAGCTGATGGGCTGCAGGTGAAGTTGAACTCTACTGGAAGGATATTCACACCTATAAAAAATACCAATAATGCTATATTAATGGCATGCCTCTTTCCACCCATTCCATAAGTCGTAATACTTAAGCTCTCTATGGTCCTCTCATAATCAACACCATGAGGGATGGAAGATTTGACTGCTATCAAGTGCTCTGGTGCTATATGGAGCTATGGTACTAACCCTCTAACATATCCATGCACCAATGTCTAGCTTAGAAGGATATAGCATAAGAAAATGTCTGTACTACACGAGAAATCCAATATCATACTCAAAAATGGTGAAGAACCTTGATGAGCACCAATAGACTCAACTCTGGTTTTAGAATTGCTCGATGAATAAAATGACATACATGGATGGGATGAATTTTCAACATGACTCAAATTCCCTATGTTGAACCTCCAAGTGTTGAAGTAGTCATGAGCTCAACTGGATTCTAAGCTAACCCAAAAATCCTTTGGCTGACACTCAAGGTCTTCGATGTCCATATCTGACTCATTAATCCAACGCTACACTAAAACTCGAGAAATGCATGGTGAAGTCTCATTCGCATATGTCCACATCGTTGCCCACCTTTCATCATTCATTACGGATAGAATAAAATCAAGAATGTGTTCGTAGTTCACAATGATGCAGACACATGATAAGGACTCAAGAAGTTATTTTCCTAAAGTGTCACTATAGCCTCCCGACGATAGGTTACAGACATTTATACACCGATTTGCATGACTCTAATAACATTAATCTTTTGTACTAATGGTTTGGTGAAATCAATACTCTGATACAAATTTTTCACGACCGAATTTCTCAAGTTATGATGGCGCCTACCATAACCTACCAGTAGGCATGCCAACCCATAGTCCAGAATGGCTAGTAACGGACTACTCAATCAATTTAAGTAAAATAATGTTGAATATATAAAGTATAGATCAGTACATAATAACATCAAAAAACCTATTGGTATCAGTAAAAGAACTTCTAATATATTTTGAGTACAAAAGTGAAATGTCAATGAGTAATGTTCTAATACAATTAATCTTCAAATACAACATAGAGACTAGTCTAATACATAAGAGAGAGATAAGGAATGCTCATAATGTTAGGAGATCACCCTAAGTCACTAAACCATCACTATTTTGCATGAAGAACACATCAACGGTGATAACCCGTACTATGTTCTGTAGGCTATAGAAGTGTACTATGAGTACCAAAAAAATGGTACTCTATAGGCAACTGCCAACTGAGCTCCAATGATAAAGCAGATATATAAACATATAAACCAAACGGAATCTACACCAAAAGACAAAGCTTATATTAAGACTCAATGAGAAAAAATAAGATTCAACTATCTTGTTCAAGTCCAAGAGTCTTATATGACAACACTAAGGAAGTATCAAGGTGAACTATCCTATTCCAGCTAAATTCAACATACATCAATACTATACCATATATCCCAGGAAATATATGAATGAAAAGCAAAAGAAATATACATAGCAATATACAAGGTCAAGAAATGAATATAAAATATGAACAAGTGAAGAAAGGGATATATGGTAGTTCCATAACTTCATAGAGCTAGATATATATATATATATATATATCCATATATAAACATGAGGTCATCTTAAGAATAACCTAGATCATCATATCCTCATTATAAGACATCATTATAATACCATCAGGATCTAAGGCTATCATAATCAGGTTTATAATCCACATGGCTAAACATGATATAACCATACATAACTATGCAATCATAAGGTAAAAGTTGGCAAAACCATACCTCAATTCTATATACCAAATCAACAACCAATCAGTAATAAGCTAGCCATAACAATGATCTTAACAATTATAATAACACTATCAATAACATCATGAATAATCGACTACTCCAGACAATCATATACCTAACCGAGCCTATACGTACCCCACCACCCCAGACTTGGATGGTTCAATCAACATATAACAAGACAAGGCATATTCTTCGCCCATGATTATGCAACCATATCATTCCGGTTGATAGACATAGGTGCATACTGGTGATAGGCAATACACATGCTGGAATAATTCCAAGTTATACAATCAATATCACAACTCACCATAATTGTCATAATCTTGACCATTATTATCCTAATTAACCTCTGTCCTGGCCAGGTATCATTATATCATCAATATATCCTTCGGCCTTGTCGGGTATCAACATTATCAAATGAGTATCCTCTAACCTTATCGGGTATGAAAATCATCACAAAAGTATCCTCAACCCTTGCTTAGTATCAACATCATCACAATAGTATCATCTGGCCATGTCGGGTATAAACATCACCACAATAGTACCCTCCGGCCTTGCCGGGTATAAGCATCATCACAATAGTATTCTCTGGCCTTGCTGGGTATTAGTATCATTACAATTGTATCCTTCGCCTTGCCGAGTATCAGTGTCATCACAATAATCATTACCGAATAACATTTATTAAAATACTCATAAACATAACCTTATCACCATAGAATATCAATCTCATTAATACTCCCAACTACTCATTATTAGTTTACCAACACTTATTATAATAGAACCACTAGCCGTCTAGTCGTCATATAACCTCGAGTTATTAACTAAACATTAGAATTCACATAACCCTTGTTCATGGGATATCAACTAACCACAATTTATTAACAAGAAAACATCTAACATCTGACCAAGGTTCATACTATTCCATTATCGCCATTTACCCAATATTCCATATTATAAACTAATCATCATACATCTGTTAACTATTATTAGACAACACATAACCACTTATCATCTAACCATCTGTTATTAACTGACATCATTCATTACCTGACCCTCATTCACCAACTAATCCTCGTTTAACTATTCAGTAATTAACTATTTATTAACTATTAACCGTTATTATCTAGTCACCTCTTATTACAATTATCACTTATCATCTAGCCTCATTAATACACGACTCATCATTTACAACTAATCGACATTATAAACTTAGGCATCAATACTACTAATATTTTCCTATGCTAAACCTGACATCATCCATAGATAAATATAAACCATCTCTAACTACCATATTTCAACTAAGAAAGGTTCATTAACAAATAGATTTGATTACTAGCCACCAAGTGCTATAGTCTTCTAATAGACAATTAACTACTACATAGCTTAACCCTTAATTAAGCAGAGCAATCATAAGATCATATTTCAAAAAGTATTGCATAAGTTTTTTATATAATAATCATAAATGTACAAAATCTATGCATGCAATCACCAACATACAATCAAATAAGTTGTAAGTAATATACTGCATCTTCCTTTATCCCATACACGAGAGATGTGTTTATAAAACATGTCTATGAATCTAAAAATTATAATCGTATCCTTTATAATGATAAACACTTCTTGGATATCAAATAATTATCATAATAGGACTCTTCGTGCAATAATATATATCTAAAATAATCATATCAAAATCACGGCCTTAGGCCCATATACATATCTAAAACCCATATCAATAGTCATATTTATAAGATGTGGCATATCTGTAGACATCTCACGTATAGGAGGCATCTCACATATAGGAGGCATAATATCAATAAGCATGTAATCATCTCTCACATATAAGGCATCTCAATCTAGGAAGCATAATATCAATGAGCATGTATATAAGCATGTAATCTTTTCTTATATAAGATATCTTATATCAATCAGTCATACATCAAACTATGAGATATATAACCTCCTAAGACAATTGTCATATCTAAGAGGGATATCATCTCTGTAGGCCCAAAAATCATAACCAAAATGGAGATAACATCTCTATAGGCTCAACAATCATAACTAAGAGTAAATAATATCTTTATAGGCCAATATCATATCTAAGAGAAATAGAATCTATAAAGGAAAAACATCAAGTCTAAAAGGAAGTAGCATCTCTATAGGCACATCATAAAGTCTAAGAGGAAATAGTGTGTTTATGGACACATAATGTAGCTAAGAGGGATATCATCTCTAAATGCCCAATATCACTTCCACAAGAAATATCATAACCCTAGCTCAAAGAACACAATCTGGGGAACACCAATACAAGATACCAACTCACGAAGTAACATTATACTAAGATTTACTAGCGCCATCTATGTCTAACATCCATAATTAAGCCCAAAAGGTTAACACAAGTTTAGGCCTACGTGGGCCGGACGATTCCACTTCTAAACCTTAATTTCTATAAATAGACACACCATGCTCGGACTAGGATAAGGTATCTAGTAAAACTTCCTAATGTCAAGTAAGCCACATTCAAGTCTAAAATAGGAATTTCAACTAGAAACAAGGGTACTCAATTCTACTCTACCTAAGGTACAATTTCAAGACTACCTTACTAGTCTAATAAGGTCAAATCCACAATTCATGCTTCAAATGTTAAAACCACAACCCAAATATAGCATTATATCATCACCACACTACCACTAATCTAAACTAGAGAGGGAAGGCACTAGGATTTAAAAGGCTTATTAATATATCATATTACGGGTCCAAAACCCTTATCTAATCCCAAAATAATTGACAATAAAGATAATCTATTTTATATATACTTAAGCCTAACATCCATATTCACATGAAATGCATATAACATATCATCTATGAAGAGAAGTAGATCGGGGCCTACCTAAATACCCAACCAAGAAATATCACATCATGCACCATATGATCGTCTTCACTTCACAATACTTAAAATGACCCCACACTAACAAAACCATAATCTATTCATCAATATGAGTCTATCAATACTGATATTTCACTATTGTGATTTGGGTCGAAAAATGATACTAAAAGCCCAAACAGGTCCTACATATGATAAATTAGTTTCAATGTTCTCCCATGAACAGGAATTCATCACCCTTAAGAAATGGGTGAATCTTAAGCATACTTAAGGCTAAAATCAAGCCTTGAGCTTAATTTAGGTTTTGGGTCCAAACTAGGAAATTCAAGTATGAATTCAAGGGATTCTTACCTTAAATTTAAAGATAATCACGATATAAGATGATAATTAAGCTCCCAAGTCACCCACCATGACTAATTTGTGATTAGAACACCATATTAGGGTCTTAAACTCTCAAGGAAAGAAGCAAATGGCCAATTATCTACAAAAAATAGCTATTTAAAGAACCAACCCAAGTCCTCGATCCTCGCAATCATGAACATATGGGATGTATTTATGGCAGTCGTGGTAGCTCTAAGGCCTCCATGATAACAGTCTTGGCTTCACTAGAAGACAAATTATACTTAAAATTTTATTACATATTTTGGCCAATACCTCGGGATGCATCCGGCATTTAATTTTTGCAAACAAAATATGTAACTACACTATATTTGATATTTTGGATGCCTTGGAGATCTCAGATTTTAAATCTGAGGTGGTTTCTACAAAATGTGGGTCCCATACCTAAACTTTTAAATTTTTAACTTTCCGATCGATCATTTGAAATAAGCCCAGGTGCATTGGACTCGAACCAAAAGTCTACCTTGCCTAAATTCGATATTTAGGATCTATTGGTGTAGTTGAAATTTTCATTCAAGATCATTTCACTAAAGTTTTTGCTCGGTGGCCATTTAGAACTAGTGAAAATTTCTAACTAGGAAATTGGTTCTAAAAAACAAATGAACTGCCCGGTAACCAAACCGTCGGTCCCAACAAGTCATAAATGACTTAGGGAATCTTTAGAGAAGCTCAAATGGCAAAAATAAGGGAAAGTATGGAAAATAACCTGAAGATCCATTACAAAAGGACAATATACTCGGGATTGAGCTTACCCTTCTTCCCAAACTGTATTACTCTCTTCATAGGAAATACCTTTAAGAACACCTAATCAGTAACCTCAAACTCTAACTTTCTATCCACATTGGAGTATTGGTGATTTTTGGTGACTTTAAGTCTATCCCAAATCACTTTCACCTTCTTCATAGTTTGGTGAACCAAATCCAAGCAAAACATCTCTCCCTCACCAACCTTAAACCACCAAATAAGGGACCTATACCTCCTAAAATACAAATCCTTTAACATAGCCATTCAAATACTAGGGTGGTAGCTATTATTAAATGTAAACTCTATAAGTGGCAAATGATCAACCCAACTAACTCTATAGTCAATCACGCATGGTTGAAGCATATCTTCCAATGTCTTAATAGTCCTTCCTGCTTGCCCATCTGAATGAGGTTAGAAAATAGTTAAGGCTCAGCATGGTCCCCAAACCCCTCTAAAAATAACATCAAAAGTATGATAAAAATTGAGCACCACAAACTGACATGATGGAAATAGGATCCCCATAAAACTTTACAATTTCCTTAACAAATTTTTTTGCATAATCCTCAACAAAAAAATTAGTCCTCGCAGGAAAGAAGTGATTAAACTTAGTCATCCTATCCAGAATGACCCTGATCAAATCAAACTGATTCGAGACCAATGAAGACTGGTAACAAAATCCATATAAACTACTTCCCACTTCCATATAGTTACTCAATTTCTTGAGACAACCCTCTGAGCCTCAAGTGCTCAACTTTCTCTTGTTGACAAACCATGTATTTAGCTATGAAAATGTATATATCTTGCATCATATTGTTCCATCAAAAGATATCCTTAAGATCACAATACAACTTTATCGAACCAGGATAAATGGCATAATGCAACTCTTGAGATTCAACCAAAATCCTTTGTCTTGATCAATCAACAACAGGAATCTAGAACCTTCCTTGGTACCTCAAGATACCATCACCACCAAAATTAAAGGCCATCACTTTCCGATAACCCACATCTTCCTTAATATTTATTAAGATAGGATCCAATACTTGTTTCTTTATTATTTTAGTACCAAGAGATGACTGTGCCACCTTTTGCACAAATATACCACCATCTTCTGAGTTTATTAGACAAAATCTAAGATTAGCTAGACAGTGAATGTTCATCACCAATTCCCTTTTATCCTTATCCAAATTAGCTAGACGCTCAATGGATAACCTGTTAAGAGCATCAGCAACCACATTAACCTTACCTTGAAGGTAGTGAAGACTCATGTCATAATCTTTGAGTAGCTCCAGCCACCTCCTTTGCCTCAGATTTATCTCTTTCTGAGTGAATACGTATTGTAGGCTCTTTTGATCAGAAAAGACATACACATGCACTTCATACAAATAGTGACGTCAGATTTTCAATACAAACACCATAACCAAAAGGTCCAAGTCATGAGTAGGATAATTCTTATCATACACCTTCAACTACCTAGAGCCATAAGCCACCACCTTGTCATGCTACATCAAAATGCAACCAAGCCCTATACTAGATGCATCACAATAGACCACAAAACTATTAGTGTATTTAGGTAATGTCAAGACCGGAGCCAAAATTAGCTTATCTTTAGATTTTTGAAACTACCCTCACAAGCATCTGACCATAAGAACTTAGTATTTTTTTGAGTTAACTTAGTCAACAGGGCAGCGATAGAAGAGAAACTTTTTTAAAATCTCTTGTAGTAATCTGCTAAACATAAAAAGCTTCGTATATTGGTTAGAGTCGTAGGTATAAGCCATTTCTAAACCACTACAACCTTCTATGGATCCACCAATATCCCCTCACTAAATATAACATAACATAGAAAAGTAACACCATTCAACCAGAAATGACACTTAGAGAACTTAGCATGACATTTTTTGTATTTCAAGGTAAGCAACACAACATGAATGTGATCGGCATGATCTGCCTTACTCTTAGAGTACACCAAAATTGCATCTATAGATACAATGATGAAAAAATCCATAGACTAGCAAAAAACCTTATTCATCATGTCTATGAATGGTGTCGTGGTATTAGTCAGACCAAATGATATGTGTAAGAATTTGTAAGGTCCATATCGAGTACAAAAGGCAGTCTTAGGTATATCCACCTCTTTAATCTTTAACTGATAATACCCAGATCAAATATTGATCTTAGATAGAAACTTAGCACCCTAAAGTTGATTGAACAAATCATCTATCCTTGGGAAAGGGTACTTATTCTTTACCAAAACTTTGTTCAACTATCGATAATCAATACAAAACCAACGGGAACTATAATTCTTGCACAAAAAAAAATAGTTGCACCCCACGAAAACATACTAGGACATATTAATCCCTAGTCTAGAATATTCTTTAATTGATCCTTAAGCTCTTATAACTCTATTTGACATAATCTATATAGGGCAATAAAGATAGGATGAGTGTCCAGAATAAGATTAATCCCAAAATCAATCTCCCTATAGGGAGGGAAACCAGGAAGGTCATCAGGAAAAATATCAAGAAATTCATTAACCACCGGGATAGATTGTAAAGAAGGACCCTTCGAGTTAGAATTTTTATCTCAAACCAAATGATAAAGGAATCTTCTGGAAATCAACTTCCAGGCTCTATAATATGATATGATCTTCCCATAGTCACTAGAGAACACCCTTCCCACTCAATGACTAGCTCATTAAGGAACTTAAAAATGACCTTACAGTACCAACAATCTAAAGAGGCATATATCGAGTGCAACCAGTCCATCCCTAATATTAAAACAAAATCAACCAAGTTTAATTAAAATGTATCCTCCAAAGTCTCCTTACCATGTAATGATACCACACAACCCTTATAGACTCTCCTGGTCACCACAAAGTCACCCATCAGGGTAGAAATAGAAAAGGGGTCCAAAATAAACTTAGGACCAAATCTAAAATACATAACCACAAATAGGATCACATAAGAAACAGTGGACCTTAGATCAACAAAATAGTACACATCACAAGAAAAGAGTTTCAACATACTATTAGTGATAACAGGCGATGCTTTAAACTCATGATGGGTAGTGAGAGAATAAAGTTGATTGCTACTAGTGTTGATGCTAGATGGGGCACTCTTTGGTGTAGGAAATGATGAAGAGGAAACCAGAACCTTTATTTACCCAAAAGCAACCTTACCCACAAGAAAATTTCCAAAAATATTCCATGGCTAACCATATTTGAAACACATGTCCATTCCCTCATCACATAAACTCCAATGCAATCTACCAAAAAATACACCGCTAGTTTATTATAGAGTTGATTGGGCCCTACTAGATTGATTTTTGGCACCTTATGCTTTAAACCAATGATAATGTTGTGAACGACGATCCCCTGACTACTTTGGATAAATAGCACTAGTCGTGGAGTAGGAAGCAAAACTCTCCCATTTCCTTTTAGACCACTTTTCTCCATCTCTACCACTTTGCTATTGACCTCAACTCTGATAAAAAAACCTAAAATTCTTATTTGGCCTTTCCTCTATTTAAGTCTTCTTCTTCTTCTCTTCCTCAACCTACTATATATAAACTGCCAATCGAGAATTATCTATATACTTGTTCAAAAAGGCAACCTTTTTCCTAGAATCAAATCCTGGGACAACCTAGAAGCAAAATTCCTCATTCTAGCGCTTATACTTGACACCAACTAAGTAGTATACTAACACAACAAATGAAACTTTAAGGCATACTATTTGACTGTCATCCTGCCTTGCCTTTGAATTATGAATTCTTCATCCTTTACCTCCCTTAATTCCTAGGGAAGGAAGATCTCAAGGAAAGCTCTAGAAAACTCCTCCCACAAGGAAGACTCAATATCCATACCCCTCCCACTCCTCATAGCATAGATATGCTACATCCTTCAACTGATAGGTTGCAAAATCCACACCTTATACCTCAGTAAAATTCATCATATATAAATCTTTTCCATTTTATCTATGAACCCTGAGGATCCACGTGAACCTTTATACCATTAAAATAGGGGGATTTATCCTCATAAATTTGCCAAATATTGTGGCCTATAATGGTGGAGTAACAAAATATGCACGCTCAGTTTGAGAAGCAACCAAATGAATAGGTAGATGGATTGACTAGCTAAATTCAACATGAGATACATCTGTTTGAGGTGTCTAAGGAGGGATAGAAGGAATCAGTGCAGATCCACTAGGACAATAAGAGATAGTGGCCCTAGACCTAGTCTGAACCCTGGAGTAGAAAGAGCTATATTTCCATTATCCTCTAATGAGATAGAAGAGTTCCCACAGACATTAGATATCTTAGAGTAATGATCTGAAATGAAAACAAATAGGAATTAGAGATACACAATACCTTAGGCTCTACCGCCCAAAAATAAAACATAAGAAAGAGAAATATTCCTAAATGCCTCTTAGCTTCTCCCTTATGAGAGTTGCCCGTTACACCTCTGTAAAAGACACTTTATTTGACACATCTTTGTGGACACCCAATTGTCCATGAACCTATGCTCTGATACCAATCTGACATGACCCAAACTAGGTCTGGCTATTTTAGGTATCTCAAGTACAACCAGGATCAGAGACCACCCCTAATACCCAAACAATTGCCACCTTACACCCCATGTTGAATGAATTTCGAACATATAACAGGATAAGATAACATCAATTTAGAGACATTACAATAATTCTATAAACAAAACCAACCTTCCACAACCAAACAACCAACCTATACCAATACTAATACCGATACTGCCCATGCCAACCGTAATCCAACAAAGCCACTACTTAAAACAAAAGAATATCCAGTCGGGACATGCCCTTGACCATAGCCTAAATAAAAAATAAGGAATAGTAATGACATACAGAAATTCATTGCATGAATTAGGGTCTTTCAAATTATGGAAGATCACCACTTCAGTCTGACTCAAAAGTTGTCCCTGAATCATCGAGTCACTGAGCAAGAGTAGTGGATTTATGGTCGGTTCCTGCATTACGTGTGGATACAGTGTCCGAAGATGGTTAATGAGATGAACTTTATTTTGTAGCTTAGGGATAAAGATAAAGTAATGCCATTAATCCAAAACTAAGTCAAACAAATATGCATAACCATACGTAAATGCATACATACATATATATACACCATGCCGGAATAGGGAACGAAAATTAGCATTCACCTTAAAACCTTAACTTGGGTTATGTACCTTTACATCATAAGTCCACCCACGACCATTATGGGTCCAGCATTACCCTTGAATGATCCCCAATACGTGTAAGCCACACAAATTGGAGATATAGTAAATGGCCATGGCTTCCTTGGTACCCTTCTCCATCCAGGATAAATATATACGTGAATAGGATTGGGGGATTCCCTTGTAATCCATAAGAACACGATCATCAAGACCAACCCTCAGTTAGCAAATATAAGCTTCCAGTATCCATCATTCGTGCTCACACCTTTACAACTATCTATCATAACCCTCATTATTGCCTAATTAAAATATTAACACATAACAAAACCACAATCCCAAGAGTCAATTATTAAGGCCTTATTAAGTGGTATCATCATATTGACTATAGCATGCAAGGAATGTAATTAGCCAATACTTAGGGGGTTACCAAGTACCCCGCAGACTCCATGATTAAAAAATTTCATAATTATTTTGTTAAGGGATTCCATGAAAACCCATAAGTTTTTTAAAACCATACTTAACCATTTACCATTTATATCATGCATTAGTTAAATGAAACAAGCCAAGCTAAGTGAAAAAGCATAAACCAAATAAATTATGCAAGTAAGTTTATTTTATTACCAAATAATTAATTTGGGGATTCCATTGTACCCCTATTTCCATCCACCATTACCACTCACCCCAATGCATATACCAACCATTAATTTAAGCATAATTATTTCATAAATATCACGAAAAAAACATTTAAATAATTTATATTAAAAACCCTCAACCCATAGTTCAAAAGCCAATGTAAATATCTCATGAACGATACTTTAAATCACATGCTTTTATAAAATTGACAATGAGGGAAGAGTAACATTCCTTAAAGACCTTGTAGTATGGTGTGAAATCACCTTTTGAAGCCCCAATTGTTAATATCTTAGAATTCCTAAATGTTCTTGACCCTGAGGATTTGAGAGTGTTTAAGGGTCTATTTGATGTTTTTATAAGGGCTAAGGATAACCTAAAGTGGTTATAAGACATGGGTTTCAGGTTGGGAAAAATGAGAAATGTCCAGAATGCGCTTAAATTGAAAGTTAAAAAAAATATCGCCTTTTACAAAGAGTCATCCATTGACTCATAACCCCTCGATACGACTCATAACCATGATTCATAACCAAGACAGTGACAAAGATCCCCATACATTGTCAACCTAATGACTTAACAAGCTTACTCGTAACAAAACCTTACGACTTATAGGGTCCAGTCGTAGTGATCACAAAACTCAATTAGGTTGAACAATGAACATCCTATGATTTAATCTCATGACTTGTAACATATCCTTACGGCTCTTAGTGAGCCACTCGTATAGAGCATAATCAAGCCACAATACTAAATATTTTGGTTACGACTCCTCTTGTCGACTCAACATGAGCCTTTATGACTTAATCCCCTAAGTCATACCCATGATAGGAACTCAACACCACATAATAATAATCCTATGACTAGGGTCACCTAACCAATCAAGACACCATACAACACATGGTGTCAACTCATAACTAAGGTAGTGAGCTCAAAGCTCATAAAATTTTCAAGGGCAAAATATCCAAGGTGTTTCACCCATGAAAACTTTTAAAGCACTAACATGGAGAGAATACAACTATGCCCAAATGGTTGGCCTGCTGGCTGAGAGAAATTCCCAGAATTATGTCCATAGTTCTTAAATCACATTCTGTCTCAGTAACTCTAGGCCGTGAGAGAATATGTGCTAACTCTGGTTGATTATCTATGTCATACCTTAGGCATTCTCAGAACCAATGTCGCATCATGACATAATTAAATTAACATCCTGGAATGCTTCGAAATACTACCCCTCATAATCCAAAATTATCGTCATGCGTTGAAGGACCATACAATAACTCTAAAATTCAAATGGGGAGTCTGCCCACTATGATCATCACAGTTAATCTTAGTACTACTTATGGTATGGAATACTGTCTGCATAGAGCTGATGGGCTACATGTGAAGTTGAACTCTACTGGAAGGATCCTCACACCTGGAAAAAATACCAATAATGCTATATTGATGGCATGCCTCTTGTCACCCATTACATAAATCTTATTACCTATGCTCTCTATGCTCCTTTGATAATCAACACCATGAGGGATGGAAGATTTGGCTGCTATCAAGCACTTCGATACCATATGGAGCTACGGTACTAACCCTCTAACATATCCATGCACCAATGTCTAGCTTAGAAGGATGTAGCATAGGAAAATGGTTGGTCTACATAAGAAATCCAATATTTACTCAAAAATGGTAAAGAACCTTGATGAGCACCAATAGACTCAACTTTTGTTTTAGAATTGCTCAATGAATAAAATGACATACATGGATAGGAGAAATTTTCAACATGACTCAAATTCCTAATGTTGAAACTCGAAGTGCTATAGTAATGACGAGATTAACTGGAGCCTAAACTGACCTAAATATACTTTAGCTGAAACTGAAGGTCTTTGATATCCATATCGGACTCATTAAGACAAAGTTGAGCTAAATCACGAGAAATGAATGGTTAAGTCTCATTCACATATGTCCAAATTGTTGTCCACCTTGCATCATTCTTTAGGAATAGAATAGAATCAAGAATGTGTTCGAGGTTTACAATGATGCGGACACACGACAAGTAGTCAAGAAGTAAATTTCCTAAAGTGTAACTATAGCCTCCCGACAATAGGTTACAGACGTCTACGCATTGATTCGTAGGACTCAAATAATACTTAGATCTTGTACTAATACATTAATGAACCTATACTCTGATACAAATTTTTCACGACCAAATTTCATAAGTTATGATGGCGCCTACCATAACCTACCTGTAGGCAAGCCAACCCATAGTTCGGGATGGCTAGTAACAGACTACTCATTCAATATAAGGAAAAGAATGTTGAATATATAAAGTAAATATCAATACATAATAACATCCCAAAACCTAGTGGTATCAGTATAAGTTCTTCTAATATATTTAGAGTACAAAAATGAAATGTCAATGAGTAATATTCTGATACAACTTATCTTTGAATATGACATAAAGACTAGTATAATACATAAGAGAGAGATAAGTAATGCTCATAATATTAGGATCTCACCCTAAGTCTCTAAACCATGGCTATTTGGCATGAAGAACATATCAACGGTGATAACCCATACTATGATCTGTAGGCTATAAAAGTGTAGTATGAGTACCAAACAAATGGTACTCAGTAGGTCACTTCCAATGGAGCTCCAAAGATAAATCAAATATATACAACATATTAACCAAATTTAAACTACACCCAAAAGTCCAAAGATTAAATTACAACTCAATGAGAAAAAATAAGGTACAACTATCTTATTCAAGTCCAAGAGTCTAGTCCAAGAGTCTTACATAACAACACTAAGGAAGTATCAAGGTGAACTATCCTATTCCAGCTAAATTCTACATACGTCAATACTATTCCATATATCGCAGGAATTATATGAATGAAGAGAAAAGGAAATATATATAGCAATATACAAGGTCAAGAAATGAATATAAAATATGAACAAGCGAAGAAAGGATATATGGTAGTGACATAACTTCATATAGCTAGATATATATATATATCCACATATAAACAAGTGGTCATCTTAAGCATAACCTAGATCATCATATCCTCATTCTAAGACCTCATTATAATACCATTGGGATCTAAGGCTATCATAATATGGATTATAATCCACATGGCTGAACGTGATATAATCGTACATAACCATGCAATCATAAGGTAAAAGTGGTCAAAAAATTGCCTCAATTCTTGATACCAAATCAACAACCAATATGTAATAAGCTAGCCATAACAATGATCTTACCAATTATAATAACACTATTAATAACATCGTGAATAATCGGCTATTCCACACAATCATATACTTAACCGAACCTATACGTACCCTACTTCCCCAGACATGGATGGTTCAATCAAAATATAACAAGACAAGGCATATTCCATAATTATGCAACCGTCTTATTTCGGTTAATAGACATAGGTGGATACTAGTGATAGTCAATGTGCATGTAGGAATAAATGCAAGATACACAATCAATATCATAACTAACCACAATTGTCATTATCTAGACCATTATCATCCTAATCAACCTCAGGCATTGCCAGGTATCATCATATGATCAATATATCCTTCGGCCTTGTAAGGTTTCAACATTATCAAAATAGTATCCTCTAACCTTATCGGGTGTCAACATCATAAGAAAGTATCCTACGGCCTTGCTGAGTATCAACATCATCATAATTGGATAATCTGGCCATGTCTGGTATAAACATCACCATAATAGAATCCTCTGGCCTTGCCGGGTATAAGAATCACCACAACAGTATTATCAGGCCTTGCTGAGTATTAATGTCATTACAATTGTATCCTTCGCCTTGCTGAGTATCAGTGTCATCACACCATTTATTAACTAGAAAACATCTAACTTCTGGCCAAGATTCATCACTACTCCATAATCACGATTTACCCAATATTCTATATTATAAACTAATCATCATACATCTGTTAACTATTATTACATAACACATAACCACTAATCATCTAACCATCTTTTATTAACTGACAACATTCATTACCTGACCCTCGTTCACCAACTAATCCTCGTTGAACTATTCATTATTTAACTGTTTATCAACTATTAACCATTATTAACTAGTCACCTCATATTACAAATATCACTTATTATCTAGCCTCATTCATACATGACTCCTCATTTACAACTAATCGACATTATAAACTTAGGCAAACATACCACTAATCTTTGCTTATGCTAAACCCGACAAAATCATTAGCTACATATAAACCATCTCTAACTACCATATTTCAACTATGAAAGGTTCATTAACAAATACATTTGATTCCTAGCCACCAAATGCTATTGTCTCCTAATAATTTACTACTACATAGCTTAACCCTTAATTAAGCAGAACAATCATAAGATCATATTTCAAAAAGTATTGCATAAGTTAGCAATATAATAATCATGAATGTACAAAATCTATGCATCAATAACCAGTATACAATCAAATAAGTTGTAAGAAATATACCGCATCTTCCTCTATCCCATACCGGGGAGATGTGTATATAAAACATGTCTATGAATCTAAAAACTATAATCGTATCCTTTATAATGATAAACACTTCTTAGATATCAAATAATTATCCTAACATGGCCCTTGGCACAATAATATATATCTAAAATAATCACATCATAATCACGACCTTAGGAACATATACTTATCTGAAACCCATATCAATAATTATATTTATAAGACGTAGTGTATCTCTATCCATCTCACGAATATGAGGCATCTCACATACAGGAGGCATAATATCAATAAGCGTGTAATTATCTCTCACATATGAGGCATCTCACATCTAGGCGGCATAATATCAATGAGCATGTAATCTTTTCTTATATAAGATATCTTATATCAATCGGTCATACATCAAACTATGAGAGATATAACCTCCTCAGACAATTGTCATATCTAAGAGGGATATCATCTCTATAGGACCAAAAATCATAACCAAAATGGAGATAACATCTCTATAGGCTCAACAATCATAGCTAAGAGTAAATAATATCTTTATAGGCCAATATCATATCTAAGAGAAATAGAATCTATATAGGAAAAACATCAAGTCTAAAAGGAAGTAGCATCTCTATAGGCACATCATAAAGTCTAAGAGGAAATAGTGTGTTTATGGACACATAACGTAGCCAAGAGGGATATCATCTCTAAATACACATTATCACTTCCACAAGGAGTATCATAACCCAAGATCAAAGAACACAATCTGGGGAACACCAATACAAGCTACCAAGTCATGAAGTAACATTATACTAAGGTTTACTAGCGCCATCTATGTCTAGCATTGGCAACTAAGCCCAAAAGGTTAACACGAGTCTAGGCCTAAGTGGGCCGAACGATTTCACTTCTAAACCTCAATTTCTATAAATATACACAACATGCCGTAACTAGGATAAGGTATCTAGTAAAACTTCTTGATGTCAAGTAAGCCAAATTCAAGTCTAAAATAGGAATTTCAACTAGAAACAAGGGTACTCAAGTCTACTCTACCCAAGGTACAGTTTCAAGACTACAATACTAGTCCAATAAGGTAAAATCCACAATTAATGCTTCAAATGCTAAAACCACAACCCAAATATAGCATTATATCATCACCACACTACAATTAATCTAAACTAAAGAGAGAAGGCACTAGTATTCAAAAGGCTTATAAATATATCATCTTAAGGATCCAAAACCCTCATCTAATCCCCAAATAATCAATAATAAAGATAAGCTATTCAATATATACTCAATCCTAACATCCAAATTCATGCGCAATACATATAACATGTCATCTATGAAGAGGAGTAGATCAAGGCCTACCTCAATGCCCGACCAAAAAATAACACATCATGCACCATATACTCATCTTCATTTCACAATACCTAAAATGACCTCACACTAATAAAACCATAATGTATTCATCAATATGAGCCTATCAATAACGATATTTCACTATTGTGTTTCGGGTCTAAAAATGATACCTAAAGCCCAAAGAGGTCCCACATATGAAAATGAGTTTCCAAGACCAACCCAATGTTCACAGATGAATAACAATTCATCACCCTCAAGAAATGGGTGGATCTTAAGCATACTTAAGGCTAAAATCAAGCCTTAAGCTTAATTGAGGTTTTGGGTACAAACTAGGAAATTCAAAGGATTCTTACCTTAGATTTGAAGATAATGGCGATATAAGATGATAACTAAGCTCCCAAGTCATGCACCATGACCAATTTGTGATTAGCACACCATATTAGGATCTTAAACTCTCAAGGAAGGAAGCAAATGGCCAATGCTCTACCAAAAATAGTTATTTAAAGAACCAACCTAGGTCATCAATCCTCGCAATCGTGCACACATGGGATGCATTTACAAAAGTCATGGTAGTCCAAAGGCATCCATGATCAAGGTATTGTCTTCACCAGATGACAAATTAAACTTGAAATTTTATTAGATATTTTGGCCAATTCCTCGGGATACACTCGTAGTCCAATTTTTGCAATCAAAATATGTAACTACACTAAATTCGATGTTTTGGATGCATTGGCGATCTCAGATTTTAAATCTGAGGTGGTTTCTACAAAATGTGGGTCCCATACCTTAATTTCAAATTCTTAACTTTTTGATCGATCATTTGAAATAAGGTCAGGTGCATTGGACCCGAACCAAAGGTCTACCTAGCCTCAATTCGATATTCTGGATCTGTTGGTGTAGTTGAAACTTTTATTCAAGATCATTTCACTAAAGTTTTTGCTCGATGGCCATTTGGAACCAATAAAAAATTCTTAATACGGAATTGGTTCTAAAAAACAAATAAACTCCCTGGTAACTGAACCGTCAGTCCCAACAAGTCATTAATGACTTAGGGAAGCTATGGAGAAGCTCAAATGGCAAAAATAAGCCAAAATATGGAAAATGACTTGAATAGCCATTACAAAAAGATGATATACCAGGGACTGAGTTTCCCCTTCTTCCCAAACTGTATTACACCCTTGAAGGGAAATACCTTTAAGAACACCTAATCACTAACCTCAAACTCGAATTCCTATTCTCACATCTGTATAGGACTTTTTTTGAATTTTGGTGGCTTTAAGTCTATTCTAAATCACTTTCACCTTCTCCATAGTTTGGTGAACTAAATCCAAGAAAAACATCTCTGCCTCACCAACCTCAAACCCCAAAATAGGGAACCTACACCTCCTACAATACAAAGCGTCATATATAGCCATTCCAATATTGGAGTGGTAGCTATTATTATATGTAAACTATATAAGAGGCAATGATCAACCCAACTACCTCTATAGTCAGTCACACATAGTTGAAGCATATCTTCCAATGTCTGAATAGTCCTTCCCGCTTGCCCATCCGAATGTGGGTGGAAAATACTTAAGTCTTACCTTATTCCCCAAACCCCTCTAAAAAACATCAAAAGTGTGATAAAAATTGAGCAACATAATCTAACATGATGGAAATAGGATCCCCATAAAACTTCACAATTTCCTTAATGAACAATTTGGCATAATCCTCCGCCAAAAAATTTGTCCTCTGAGGAAAGAAGTGAGCAAACATAGTCACCCTATCCACAATGATCCAGATCAAATCAAACTAATTCGAGACCAAGAAATACTGGTAACAAAATCTATATTATCCACTTCCCACTTCCATATAGGTAACTCAATTTCTTGAGACAACCCTCTGAGCCTCAAGTTCTCAACTTTCTCTTGTTGACACACCATGTATGTATCCATAAAAATGGACATATCTCACGTCATATTGTTCCTCCAAAAGATATTCTTAAAATCATGCTACAACTTTATTGAACCAGGATGAGTGGCATAACGTGACTCATGAGTTTCATCCAAAATCCTTTGTCTCAATCAATCAACATAAGGAATACATAACCTTCCTTGATACCTGAAGATACCATCACCACCAATATTGAAGGCCATCACTTTCTGCTAACTCACATCTTCCTTAATCTTTATTAAGATAGGATCCAATACCTATTTCTCCTTTATTTTAGTACCAAGAGATGACTACACCACCTTTTACACAAACATACCACCATCTTCTGAGTCCATTAGACAAACTCCAAGGTTATCTAGACAGTGAATGTCCATCACCAATTCCCACGTATCCTTATCCATATTAGCTAGACTTTCCATAGATAACTAGCTCAGAGCATCAACAACCATATTAGCTCTACCTTGATGGTAGTGAAGACTCATGTCATAATCCTTGAATAGCTCCAGCCACCTCTTTTGCCTCAGATTTATCTCTTTCTGAGTGAATACATATTGGAGGCTCTTATGATCAGAATAGATATACACATGCACTCCATACAAATAGTGACATCGAATTTTCAATGCAAACACCACAACCAATAAATCCAAGTCATAAGTAGGATAATTCTTCGCATAAACCTTCAACTACCTAGAGCCATAAGCCCAACCTTGTCATGCTACATCAAAATGCAACCAAGCCCTATACTAGATGCATCACAATAGACCATAAAACTATTACTTCCTTTAGGCAATGTCAAGACCAGAGCCAAAATTAGCTTATCCTTCAGCTTTTCAAAACTACCCTCACGAGCATCGGACCATAAGAAATTATTATTTTTCTGAGTTAACTTAGTCAACAAGGCATCTATAGAAGAGAAACTTTTTAAAAATCTCTTATAGTAATTTACTAAACCTAAGAAGCTCCATATATTTGTTAGATTCGTAGGTATAGACCATTTTTTAACCACTGCAACCTTCTGTGGATCCACCATTATACCCTCACTAGTTATGACATGACCCTGGAAAGTAACACCGTTTAACCAGAACTCACACTTAGAGAACTTAGCATGAAATTATTGGTATTTCAAGGTATGCAACACAACATGAATGTGATCGACATGGTCTTCCTTACACTTAGAGTACACCAAAATTGCATCTATAAATACAATGATGAACAAATCCAAAAACTAACAAAAGAACCTATTCATTATGTCTATGAATGGCACCAGGGCATTAGTCAGACCAAATAAAATGAGTAACAACTTAAAAGGTCCATATCGGGTACAAAAGGAAGTCATAGGTATTTCCACCTCTTTAATCTTTAATTGATGATACCCAGATCAAAAATTTATCTTGGACAAAAACTTAGCACCCTAAAGATGATCTAACATATCATCTATCCTTGGAAAAGGATACTTATTCTTTATCAACACTTTGTCCAACTACTGATAATCAATACACAACCTAAGGGAACCATTATTCTTGCACACAAACAAAATAGGTGCACCACATAGAAACTCACTAGGACATATGAAACCCTAGTCTTGAATATTCTTTAATTGATCCTTAAGATCTTTTAACTCTATTTCAGCTAATCTATATGGTGCAATAAAGATAGGACGAGTGTACGAAATATGATTAATCTCAAAATAAATCTCCCTATAGGGAGGGAAACCAGGAAGGTCATCAGGAAAAATAGTGAAAAATTTATTAACCACCGGGATAGATTGTAAAGAAGGACCTTTCGAGTTAGAATTTTTAACTCTAACCAAATGATATAGGAATCTTCTGGAAATACACTTCCGGGCTCTATAATATGATATGATCTTCCTGTAGGCACTAGAGAACCCCCGTCCCACTTAATGACCAGCTCATTAAGGAACTTAAAAATGTCTTTACGGGTCTAATAATATAAAGAGGCATAGATAGAGTACAACCAGTCCATCAAAAATATGAAATCAAAATAAACTAAGTCTAACTAAAACAAATCCATCAAAGTCTCCTTACCACGTATGGATACCATACAACCCTTATAGACTCTCCTAGTCACCACAAAATCACCGCTCGAGGTAGAAATAGAAAAGACATCCAAAATACACTCAGGACCAAAACTAAAATACATAACCACAAATGGGGTCACATAAGAAACAGTGGACCCTAGATCAAGTAAATAGTATATATCACAAGAAAAGAGTTTCAACATACTAGTAGTGATATCAGGTGATGCTTTGAACTCATGACGGGTAGTGAGAGCATAAAGTTGATTCCGACTAGTGTCGAAGAACGATGGGGCACTCTTTTGTTAACGAGATTATGAAGAGGAAACCAGTTAACTAGTGGAAAAGTTCCACTCTTTCACTAGTTAAGGTTTGCATACAATTTATTCATTTGATGCTCTTTCTACTTCATAGAAATGGAACAAGAATCAACTAGTTGAGTCATTGTTCACAAGTCACTTTTCATCTCTTTGACACCTTCATCATTAGATTCCACCTCTTTTAGTAATTTGGCTATCATGGATTCCATTGAATTTGTCCTTAAGTTATTTGTATCTTTATCATGATTGCTTGGTGGCACATACAACACACTTTGATTGTCCTTATACTTCCCATTCCCTAGCTCACAATTTCTATAACAAAAATCGTTATTATAAGTATCTCCTTGACAGTTTGGACCTTGATTTCCTTTGATATTGGCTGAGAACCCCCTAGTTATTCAAGCAGTTAGCTTCTTCCCTATAATCAAATTTTGCTAATTTAATGATGACCTTCATTCTATATTCTTTATTTTTGATCATTTTTGCTATTTAGAGCTTTTCTATAGATGCATCAAGTCATTTATGACTTGCTGGAAAAAATAGTTCAATGATTGAGTAGTTCATTTAGTTTTTAGAGTCAATTCCCTATTTTAAAATCTTCCCTACCTTAAATAGGCTATCAGGAAAAAAACCTTTATCCAAACAATCTAATATGCTAAATCAAACTGTATTAATAGATTTGAAATATTGTTTTTAGGTTAGTTGGACCCTTCGTTTTAAACCCAAGGTACACAAGCTCATTTTAAGCTACTGGTTGGAAGTTAAGAGAAATGGCTATTACGTATGAGACCCACTTTTTAGATAAACAATTGAGTTTGGAATATCAAATTTAATAGGGTAGCATAGTCTATTTTATATGATATTCCCAATGAATCTCGAGGGGTTGCAAGAAACTCAAACTAAACTTGATATTCCGCCTTGTGCACTCAGCTTGTGCACCAACTTAAGCAGCCATTTGGGTCACTTAAGCGGAGGTCTACTAATTGACTCAGCTAACTACTTAAGAACTCAAGCTAGCCTGGTCTAATGTTGATAAAAAGGAACAACCATCGCTCAAGAGGTAGCCACTAAAATGATAAGAGATTGCTTAAGCGATACTTATTCAGTCTTCGGGATGTCACTAAAGTAACACTAGGTTGCTTAAGCGCTAAGTTCTTAAGTAGCCCAGTGTCAGCTTAAGCGAAACCCATGGACCTCGAAAGGCTATAAAAAACCCCATTTAGCCTATTTCTCACTATTTATCATCGTTTTCCATGATTTTATAACCTTAAAAAGTGGCAAGCTTGGTAATAACATTTGTGGGTGATTTTAGGGCTTGGATAAAGATATTTACGCATTTCTCCTTCAAATCTATGGTGAGTATCTATTAATTTCTTACAAAAAAATTTATTTCTTTTTCTAAGATCCCTAAATGCTTGGTGACTTGATTTTTTAATAATTATAGCTCAGAATCTATCCATTTTTAGATTAAATATTCCTTTAGTATAGAGGGACGTTGAGTTAGTTTGGAAATATGATTTTTGTAAATGGTCCCCATGTGGGATTTTTGCATAATTTTTTATCCAAAGTACAATAGTGAAATTTGGGTATCATTTTTCTTGTTTTGAGGAGTAGATTATCAATTTTTATAGTATTGTACCTTATAAAAGCTTTTCGAAAAGTGAAATCAGTGATTTTGTAGATTCTTCAGGTTTTTTTATGCCTAGGTAGGCTAGGTTTACCTTCTTCATAGATTGATCTATCTCGTAGTATAATTATGATGCTAGATATAAGTTGAGATTTGTGTATTATAGTTATGAATGAGTGTATTTGGTTTGATTAGGCCATTATGCTATCTCTAAATTGTAGACTTTGAGTAGCTAGCATAGTTATACATAGCTTTGGTGGATTGATCTTAGTTGTATATACTTAGAATAAAAATTACTTAATTAGTCAAAGTAGGTAAAATTTCCCTCGTTATTCATGTTAGAGTAGAATTATCCTTATTGTTAAAGCTAAGTGGGTTTTCTTAGTTTCTATTATTCTAAGTAGGATTGCGTTAGTTATTCATGTTGGGAAGGATTACTATCCTAGGGATAATTATGGCTAATTTGACATCTAGGTATGAACATAGATTCCTTAGCCTAGTCAAGAGTAGAAGTTTCCTAAGTATATTTTAAGGGATTAGAACTGGGATCCTAGGCCAACCTTTGGACAAGACTTATGTTACCCTTGTTGACTTATTTTGTATGATATACTCTTATTAATGGTATGTTTGACACTTGAAGAGGTAGAATATAATTTTTAGTATGTTAGTTGGATACTGAAGGATCAGTGTTAAATTTTTAGTATCACTAATAATATTTCTCATATGTATGATTGAGGATATAACTTACAAGTACAATGTTTGACATATACAAGTTATTCGTAATATGTCTTCCAAATGTGATTTAAAATATTGCCTATGGACATTCTTAATGATGCAGATACTGACGTGATTAAAAGGTACAACTTATAGATAAAATACAATGTATGCACTTTATTTTTCATATAAGTACGATATGAATTTTAGATATGAAATAACACATAGATATGGTATGAATTGAATACATGATATAGATTCTAGGTATAATGCAACTCATATATATGATGTGACATATAGATATAATTAATAATTTATAAATATGATGGGTGGCCTATAGATATGACTATTGGTATGAATTTGGGATATGCTTTAAATGTTGCTTATGATCATTAGTATCAATATGGAATTAAGGTATGGATAATAATATGTCTTATAGACATAATTATGGATGAGACCTGCAGATATAATTCTTGGTCCAATGTATAAGAAATGAGTAAAATAATGGTTTATAGCTATGATTTATTATTTTAATCTACCGAGTTTAGATTATTGGAATGGATTACTAAGATAGTTCATTGAGAGGATTTATAAATATGAGTTTTGGTTCAAGTTTGAAAATCGCTTATGGTTTTGATGATATGAGTTTTGATTTAAGTCAAAAAAAATTGATGATAATAATAATGATGCTATTGAGTTTCGATTTGAGTTTGACATTGTGGATTGTTTATGATGCGATAGAGGATGGATGGATTCTTTGTTATGGCATGATAGTTTGTAAATTATGATTATTTGATTGTTAGTTTCCTTGATTGTATCCTCTAGGCTTATGAGGGCCGGCGTTGGTTTTTTTTACTTTTCCACACTAATTATCCTAAGGGAAAAAATCTTGTAGTTAGTGTTATGATCTTTATGTTATCATTCTTATATGCATTTACCTATCTATGTACGGTGGTGTTTGTGCTTATTTTTGGGTTCACCCTTTTTATATTATCTAATGTTTTCTTATATCTTATTATATTTATATCATGATTTAGCTCAGTCATCCAATGATTCCTACTAAGTACCCATGGTTTTGGTACTCATACTATAATTTTGTACCTTTTTGGTGCATATTTGAGTACTAGTTCTTGTTGCTAATTTGATGTTAATGGAGAGTTGATTTTGGGGATTCGGTAAGCTATTGGAGTCTGAGTTACCCTTTTCCTACTATTTATCTATATATTTTCTTCCATCTTCGACATGAATTATATTTACTATTTAACATTCATAGTCTATTACAACATCTATAGTATAGAATTATGGAGTCTTGGGATGCTTTTTGGTTTTCTATCTATCTATTAGACTTTTATGACTACTTTATTGTTATTTGAATTTTTAATTTTTGGCTTTTTGGCCATTTTCCACAAACGTAGCCTATCACAAATAGTTGGGCTATGGCTCAGCTTACTAACTGGGATAGGATAAATACCATCATGACTCATAAATCGAGTCTTGAAAAATTGGTATCAAATCCGAGGTTTCATTGATATTGTTAATACGAGAAAGTGTAGTACAGTCCCGTGGATTAGAATGATGGCACCCGTTTCTTGTTTTTGGGAGGCTATAAGACATTCTTAGGAGTTCTTCATTTTTTTAACTTATTTTAGGCCAAGAATATAAGTTGGTTTCTAAAGAATTCCTTTTATTTCACTTTTACAGATGGCTAGGATGCATGCTACCACTACAAGAGATGGGGTTCCCAAGATCAAGCTTATGGATCCTATTGCTATTCTTGGATGACTTAGCGGTCATGGATAGCCTTGAGATGTGTCCTATTATGGGATAAGATAAGGGTACTTCACAAGACCTTATTCCATCTCCAAAGCCAAAGATTTTTCCTCAATAGCCAATTGTGGGCCAATGACTAACCCAGGCTCCATCGAGATTTATTTATTCTTTGGTTCTTAGAGATATATTGGTTCAACTTTTGGGATTGATTGATGGTACATAATCAATGAATTAGAGTAGTACTGAGGTAGGGGTGCAACCTGTAGCTGTGGCTCCCTGAGTTGAGATCCCTTCCATACCAGTAGTTGCTAAGTCAATAGTTGCATATCTAGTGGTTAACCAGCCTATTGTATCTGCTAAAGAGCAAACAATTTTGGGAATATTCTTACGATTGGATCAGCATATGTTTTATAGTGCATCAAGCGAAGATGCTTAGGAGATTTTTATTTTTTGTGAGGATAGGCTTCAAAATTTGGGCCAAGTTGAAACTCATGGTGTGGATTAAACTACTTTTCAGTTGGACTAGGCAGCCCTACATTAGTGAAGAGGTCATCTTGATTCTAGTCCTGTTGGATATTCTTATTTTAAATAGACTAAGTTCATTAAGATCTTAGAGAAGTATACACCTTGTAGTCTTAGGGATCATTTGAGGGATTAGTTCTTAAGTTTGGAGTACATGTGTATGACCATTGTGGAGTATGTGGCTTGATTTATGAGTTAGCTAGGCATGATACTTTTATTCTAACTACTGAGTATGAGAGAGTTTGTTACTTTATCTGAGGATTGAGAGTTTCTCTTGGCATATATACTAAGAGTTTGGTTGCTACATGTAGGTCTTTTATTGAGGTTTTTGATCATGCAAAACTTATAGAGGAGATGCATTACGTGGACTAAAGGGGAAGCAATAATAGGCCAAAAATCAATATTTCATGCATGGAAAGGCCGAAAATAAAATATCCAAAATTTTAAGGGTGATCCAATAGGATTCAGGGAGAAGCGGTGTTCTCTAAGATTGACTTGAGGTTTGATTACCAACAGTTATGGATTCAGACTGAGCATATCTAAAACACAACCTTTAGGGCCCATTATTCTCATTATGAGTTCCCAGTGATGTCTTTTGGGTTGACTAATTCCTAGACGTATTTATTGAATTTGATGAATCATGTGTTCTAGAACTATCTAGATTCCTTCATGATTGTGTTCATCAACAACATCCTACTATATTAAAGCAGTAGAGTGGAGCATGCACAATATTTGAGGATTATAATCCTGACTTTAAGAGATCTTATATTTTTTTCCAAATTCTCTAAGTGTAAGATTTTGCTTGAGTCAGTGACATTACTTGCACTTATGGTGTCTAAGGATAGAATTATGGTACAACCTAGATGTAAAGAGATTTGAGAAAGAATTGTTGGTGGGTGAAATAAAGAGAGATATTATAGACTTGAAGTGAGTTGCCTATGTTATTAGCAGGTTAAGGCCGTGCATCAGAGACTTAGTGGATTTATTTAGAGGTTGCCCATTCTCAAGTAGAAATAGGAGTAGATTATCATGGACTTTATTAGTAGGTTGCCTTATACTTCTTCTAGTTCTGATGCTATTTGGTACATTATGAATTTGTTGACCAAGTTTGCATACTCCATTTCTATTCAGATGTTCTTTAGTGCTTAGAGGTTGGATGGTATCTATGATAGTAAGGTAGGTTTGCATGGTGTGCCTATATCTATCCTTTAAGAATGGAGTACAATGTTACTTATATATTTTGGAGAGATTTCCAAAAGAATTTGGGTACTCAGGTGGAACCTAGTATAGCCTTCCACCCATATTTGGATGGCCAATTGGAGCAGACTATTCATTTTCTCGAGTATATTCTCAGAGCTTATGTTGTGGATTTTTTAGGTCAATGGGAGAAACACTTATACTTAGAAGAGTTTGCATATAATTATGATTATTATTCAAGTATTGAGATGGAACCTTTTGAGTCTTTGTATGGTAGGTTATGTCGTTACTCGATTAGATAGTTTGAGACTTTTGAGATTAAACCTCATCTTACGGATATGATTTAAGAGTCGTTGGATAGAATTAGCACGGTTCAGGATAGGTTGAAGGTACTTATGCAGATCTTAGATTTCATGCTTTGAGGTTTGGAGTTGGTGATTGGGTATTCCTTTATGTATCTCCCATAAAGGGTGTGATGAGATTCGGAAGGAAAGAAAAACTCAACCTAGATATTAGACCCTTTAAGATTTTTTGGTTTGTTGGTGAGGTGGTTTATGAGTTAGACTTACCCCTAAATTTCTTTGTTGTTAATATAGTTTTCCATATTTCTATGTTCCGATAATACATTCCTGATCTATATCATATGCTTATATTGGATTCAATCTAGTTAGATTAGTGGTTGACTTTTGTTGAAGAGCCTGTGCTAATTTAGGTTGATGATGTTAGGTTGTTGCACACTAGGGAGATTCCTGTATTTAGGGTTTAGTGGAGGCACTTGGAGACACTATCTCATAGAGTAGACTACATGGGAGATCGAGAGTGAGATACAAATCCAATATCCTTACATGTTCGACGATTCAGGTACATCCTAATACTTGACTTTCATGTATGAATATGTTTTTAGTAATGGCTATTGTAATGACCTTTTAGGTCATTTTCTAAATTTCTACACATTTTTAATGTTTAGATCTTTCCTATAGCTTCCTCAAGTCAACTATGACTTGCTAGAAATGATAGTTTGATAGCTAGCCGTTTGTTTGATTTTTAGAGTCAGTTTTCTATTTTGAAGTCTTCACTAGTTTAAATTGGCTATCAGGAAAAAACATTAGTCAAACTATGTGGTATGTTAAATATGACTGTTCCAACAGCCCCGAAATGTCAATTCTAGGTTTGATGGACCCTTTGTTTGAGTCTCAAGGCACCCGGGCTCATTTTGAGCTATTGATCAGAAGTTAAGAGAAAATGGCAAGTGCGTTTGGGACCTATTTTTTAAAAAATGACCGCAGATGGAAATTTTGACCATGCATTATGTTCGAAACATCAAATTTGATAGGGTAGCATAGTCCATTTGCATATACAGGACTTTTGTTGAATCCCGAGGTGTTGGTAAAAACTCTAATAAAACTTGACATTTCATATGGTGGACTCAATTGGTTCCCCCACGTAAGTGACCATTAGTGTCGCATAAGTGTAGGTTTGAAAAAGTTACTAGTTAACCGCTTAAAGGGTGGCCTGGTTGAATTCCACTAAGGAGGAACAAATATCTCTTAAGTGGTAGCCGCTAGTACGACAAAGGAATGCTTAAGCGGTACCTGTACAGTCGTCAGGATGTTGCCAAAGAGACACTAGGTTGCTGAAGTGGTGACCTCTTAAGTAGCCCAGTGTCCACTTAAGCGGCATCCATGGACCTGGGAAGTGTATAAATACCCCATTCAGCCCTTTTTTCACCATTTCACATTCATTTCCAAGATACTTAAATTCTAAAATATTGAAAAGATTAGGGATAACATTTGTGGGTGATTTTGGGGCTTCGATTAACATTATTTATGATTTCTCCTATCAAATTTGTAGTTAGTTTCCATTGATTTCAGGCTAGAATTCTTTTTCTTTACCTAAAATCCATAAAAGCTTGGTGACCTGATGTTAGCATCATTATAGCTTAGAATTCACCCATTTTAGGGTAAATATTCCTTTACCATAGAGGGATGTTGAGTTGGTTCGGAAATGCAATTTTTCGTAAATGGGCCCCATATTGGATATTTATGTAATTTTGGACCCAAAGCACAATAATTTAATATGGGTATCATTATTCTCATTTTGATGAGTAGATAGAGATTTTTATAGCGTGGCACCTTGCGAAATCTTCTCAAAAGGGGAAATAAGTGATTTAGCCGATTCTTCATGCTTTCTTTGATGTCCAGGTAGGGTAGGTTTACCCTCTTCATGGAATGACATTCTCGTAGTATAATTATTATATTATGGTAGATATGGGGTAAGATTTAGATACTGGTGGTTTGTATGAGTGTATTTGTTTTAATTGGGTAATTAGGTTGACTTAAAATCATTGCCTTAGAGTAGTGAGCCAAGTAATTCATGCCTTAGGATGATTGAGCTATGAGGTATATATTAAAAATTCAAATACCTTAATTACTCAAGGTGGGTGAAATTTCCCTATTTATTCATGTTAGAGTAAAATTGTCCTTAATTGGTCAAGTTTAGGGGATTTCCTTTGTTGTTATTGTTCTCAGTAGGTTTGCCTTATCTTTTCATGTTTGGAAGGATTACTATCTTAGTGATAATTATAGCTTATTTTATATCTAGGATTGGACTTAGATATCTTAGCCTAGTCTAGAGTAGAAGTTTTTCCAAGATTTGTGATTACCTGTTAGAACCATTAATAAGTGGTTATGGCATGGTTGGTAAATTAAGGTTATTCAGTTGTTAGTTTCCATGATTATTCCCTGCAGGCTTACAGGGGTCCTACGTTGGGTAATTTACTTTCTTACAAATATTTGTGTAGGGGGGGAAATTTTTTAGTTAGTACATGATTTTTATGTCATCATCCTCGTATGCACTTATTTATCTATGTACAGCTGTGTAAGAGATTATTTTCAGGTTTTCCCTTTTGATCTTGACTTATATTTTGTTATCTTGTATCTTATCGTATTTATATAACGATTTAGCTCAGTCAACCGATGATGATTACTAAGTAACCATTTTTTTTTGAACTCGTACTATATTTTTGTACCTTTTTGGTATAGTTTCAAGTTTTAGTTGTCGTATCTGATTTAACATTCATGTAGAGTTGATTTCAAAGACTGGGTGAGCTCTTGAAGTCATAGTTTGTATTTTTCTTTCTATGTATCTATATCTAGTCCTTCATCTTCAAGGATGATTTTATTTGACTATTTAACACCCATAGTCTATTATAGTAGCTCTTGTACCAACATTTCTAAGTCATGGGATACATCTTTGTATTCTATCTATCTAGTAGACCTTTTTGACTAAACTATTGTTATTTGAATTAGAGAAAATACCCAATTATCCCCTGAACTATACCCAAAAGTACTATGCCACACCCCAATTTAAAAGGGGTCCTATTACCCCTCGAACTAATTAAAAGTGGAATTTTCACCCCCTTAGTGCCTATGTGGCACATACGTTGCAGACATGTGTGTCTACGTGGACACTTCAGTGTGTTGTACAACGTATGTGCCACATAGGCACTAAAGGGGTGAAAATTCCACTTTTAATTAGTTCAGGGGTAATAGGACCCCTTTTACGTAGAGGTGTAGTATAGCCCTTTTTGGTATATTTCAGGGGGATAATTGGGTATTATCTCTTTGAATTCCTAAATGTTAATTTCTAGATTTCTTGCATTTTCTCACCAAGTTAGCTAATTGAAAATAGCTCTGGGCTATGGTCCAGCTTACTAACTGGCGAGAAAGGGTAGGTGCTATCATGACTTTTAAATACGGTCATGACACCTGCTCTATTGTATGAACCATATTTAATCACCTTATTAATAGTACCAGAAAATAAGTGTTTTATGATTAAATCTATGTAAGTCTACATGTACAACATATCTTAGCCATGCTCTTCTTTTCTTCGACTTTGCTCAATAGATATACAAACTATATAAGTGTTGCTTGCTATCTAAGAATCTTTGGTATGCCAAGCTCTACTAGATTTGGTCAATATATCAAATATCATGGTTGCATCTAATATAGTGTGAATTGTGAATGTGCCTTGATGTGCAATAGAAATATAGGACTTTCGACGCCTAAAACCAGAAAAATAAGCAAGTTTCTAAGGTTGTTTTGTTAGATATGATGCATTTTGTGTATACATTTTAGGAAATCATGTTTGGGATGCTATGTTCTTGAAAAATATGAAAAAGGGTGTCTTTGTCTACTTATTAAAGCAATTATGGATGTTCGGGACACTTTTCATCTTGATCATGATCAAAGTATGTATGAGAATTGAAGAATAGTTCAAAAGATAACTCCAGTCACTTACTAAGTAAACATGTGAATGCAAGTTGGACGTGTGGACCTCAAGTAGGCAAAGAAAGTGCAAGAAGTCCAAAATCTCGAGAGCATACCTACAGGATTTTTGGGTCCTGGCACTTGCGCCCTGCACTTATGCCCACCCTGCGTGACGCAAGTTCTATCTACGGCTAGGGTCAGGGCGAAGTACTGACCATAAGTGGGCACAAACCATGTTTTCTCCTATTTGATTTAAGCATTGGTTTTAGGGTTTCCTCTTGTACTATAAATACCTTATATGTATTTTGTAGTATATGTTACACACTTTTGATATTGATAAATATATTTTGATTCCAAGATTAGATTTTGATATTGGGATTCTCTTGCATTTACTTCTGTTGATAAATTTTGTTATGGTTGTGGATTTTCTACTTCTTATTACTGTGATTTCATCTATGATTTCATGTATGAATGTTATTAATTTTCTCACAAGCATGAGCATCTAAAAAACCTATATCTACAGTTGTGGAAACCCTGGCAATTGACCATGTAGGGGAAGTCCGATTGTTGAATTGAACTGATACCCATGGCATGCATTGTATTGTCTTCACTATAGTAGATTTCTTAGCAGTTTGACACATTAGAATCCCGTATAGATAATTGCTACTTACTCCAAATGAGGAGTAGTAACTAGGAAAATATAATGACAATGGTAATTTGGAGTTTAACTGGTGATCCATGCTTCTAGGTTATGTCTTAGTAAGATAGTTAGGCTTCATCTAATAAATAGAGATTAAAAACGTAATAGTTAACTGGGATCAAGATAAGGGTTAGTATGAAAACATCCTGAGACTCAAAAGGTAAAGGGTGAAATCCTTCTACTCGTCTAAAAGATTGTAAAAAGTACATAACTTATCGATTAAACATGCAAGGTATGGAGTTGGTTCAACAAAGAACGATAAGCCTAGGTAGTTGAGAAGACAGAGGCAATGAAATCCTAGTGTTCACGTATGACTGATTACAATCAAAGTTGATATTTACTACTAGTTCAACACTGCTACTGAAAACCCTAATTTCTATTTCTAGGTAAGTCGGCTAATTATGACCACTGAGAGTCATGAATCCACGTATTCCCTTGGGATTAGACAACAATCATTATTGGGATACTATATTTGGCAGCGATAGTATCATCTTCAGAGAGGAGGTTTATCTTTGAATCACCAAATTTTTGTGCTATTATCAGGGAATACGGTGTTGATTTGTCATTTGAAGTTGTTTGAGTTTTCGGGATTTTATTTTTTGATTTTGTACTTAGTTGGGTATACGCCGGTGTATGGATAGTAGGATGGTGATATTGAAAAGAGATGATTTGCTTCCCCTCATCCCAAAGAAGTTCATGACATTGTTGATTGACAGACTTTTGGGCTTTTAACTTAAGTTGAGAACTAGAAAAGGGCAGTGAAACAAGCTCAATGCATATCTTTAGAAGCAGAGTTAGTTGATTAGAGAAAAGAATTAGACCACCGAGAAGTACTCGGTGGAAATTAGAGAAGGCCGGCCTCACGTTATCCCAGTATATCAATATGTTCTGCAACATGAAGACGATGAAGAATATCTAGGAAATGTTGTACTATCTGAGACTGTACCTATTATCCCTTTGATTTTACCCTAGATGTTAAGTTTAATATATCAAGTGCTATAATCCAGCTCCTATACTTGAAGAATGTATTTACGAGTTTGCCTAGAGATGACACAAACATGCATCTGGCAAATTTTAGTAGGATATGCACTTCAAATACCATACCTGGGGTAGATCAAGAGGCATTGATACTGAGGTTGTTTTCCTTCTCTATTACTGGAGAAGCATCTTTATGGCTAGGCTAACTTCTAAGAGGTCCTATCACTACATCGAGCGAGTTACGCAGAAAAATTTTGAACAGGTTATTTTCTCCATCCAGGGTATTGCATCTCAAGAACGAGAGTTAGAATTTATGTACGAGGCATGGTTCAAGGTCAAGAATAAACTTAGCATGGTGCCCAACCAGTGTATTTTAGGGTCAATCTTGGTGGAGATCTTTTATAGATCCCTGACAATCAATTCCTCATAAATGGAAGACACTATCTGTAAAGGAGCCTTCATGAGATTCCAATGTGATTTGGTTTTGAGTATTATAGATCAGATCTCATTAACGAATCGAGAATGGAAAACTCGGGAGGTTGAGAGAGGTTCTGACATTTATGCCATTGGATCTTCTGGTGAACGGAGAGTAGCTGAGGATGTTTTTGCTCATGATATTTCACTATTAAGGACAAACAATTTGCAATAATATATTCTGCAATGGTTAATATAGTTGGGGGAACAGGGTGCATGCTTCCAAGTCATAAGTGGAGGCAAAGTATGTAGATCATCATTTAGAGGGTTTTTTATCCCAAGGGTAAAGGAATAAAGGTCAAAACTATGATGATAGAGACAAATGCATTCCACCTAGAAGACAAGATGAAGAATCAAGAATAGAAGTTAGGTTGGCTAAGCTGCTGAAGGGTCAAGAGAGTCAGAAAACATTCCTTAAAGAACTCAAGGACGATATTTCAGGATTAACCTAGAAGGTTAAGTCACATTTAACTTCTATTAAGAAGTTGGAGCAACAGCCCAACAACAGACAGGTGCCCTTCCTAGTGACAATGTGCCAAATCCTCCAACACTGGTTCATTGTCTGTCTATTAACACAGGGAGTTATTCCATACCTGATGAGCACTATTTTCCTGCTACTAATAATCTAAAGAAAGACAATATTGGTGTAGATGATCCAAATGAAGCGAAGTTTGATAATTTGACTTATAGTGATGATGATTTTGAGAGTGATAACGATGATGAATGGGTAGTTGAAGACTACCAATGTATAGTGCAGCAATTTAGAGCATATTTTCATGCACCTTCATTGGAAAAGTCCTACGTGCAGTCACTATTCCATGTTCTCTTAGGTCTTATGAAATTAATCAGGCTCTATGTGATTCGAGAGCAGGAATAAATATAATGACATTTGTGATATACAAAGTGGTGGGGTTAAGAGAACTCAAGCCTACATCTGTGAGCTTGATAATGGTTGATTCATCTATAAAGGAGCTAGTGGTTATTATGCACAATGTAAATGTGAGGGTTTTGTCATTCACTTATCCAATAGATGTCATGCTTTTAGACTGTGACAATGGATGCCCCTCTCCCATAATCTTGGGTGGACCCTTCTTATCCACTGGTCTGGTATTGATTGATATGAACTAGAGGAGATAACTTTTTAAGGGAATAAGGATCAAATAGTGTTGAATATATGCATGACAGGTCAACAACCTAATGATATGAGAATTGTAGTAGTGATTGATATGGAACTAGAGGAGATCACTTTCAAATGGAATAAGGATCAAATAGTATTGAATATATGCATGACAGGTCAACAACCTAATTATATGAGAATTGTAGTAGTGATTGATGATGTGGATCGGGTAGGGAGCAGTAGCCACAGAAAGGAAAAAAGGACCTACCAAATACTTCTTCCTTGACCACTTTCCATCAACTTGAGCTAACCGAGGAATGGAGCAACGAAACCCAATATTTTGAGGCGACTAAGGGGAAATGCCACCTCCACAGTGGGGTTAGTGAGAATAGGTAAAACCCTACGAGGATAGTCAGATGTCACGACCCTTGATCGAGTCTAAATCTTAGAAGTTGGATGAGTTTTGTCTAAATTTCCCCAGCAGGGACAAAAGATCTTACTTGAACGTCAGAGTTTCTTGGATACATAATTTTAAAGATGATCAAGTAAATATTAGAGGAATCTAAGACATTAAGCTCTATATATCCTTAGATTAAAACACAAGAAGGGAAATATTCCTACATTCGTCATAGCTTTTATATTCTAAGTGTGTTGCGCTTCATACCCATAAAAGAGACTCTACTTGACACTACTCTATGGACTTCCAACTGACCATAAACCTAGGCTATTTTACCAACTTGACACGCTTCAAAATTGGGATATGTAGTATGGGCACCTCAAGCCCACATGAACTGGAGGTTGCCCCGTTAACCCAACCTTATAATCATTACAACAACCATAAGGGTTGGGTGAATCTCAAACTTATAATAGGATAGAAAAAATATAAAGCTAATAGATAGTATTTAGACAATAACCAAAATTTCATTTAAGGTAATGGTCTAGCAAAAATACCCAAGTCCGCAGTCATCCATAAAACCTCTAACGAACTAAAGTCAATAATATGCTGAGATATGCCCTCAATAATAGCCAAGTACCAAATCTATACAAGTCTATGACATGGAGTAACATGACTATGAGAGGTTAGTCTTTTGGAGTATGGAAGCTCACTACTTCAAGGTCAATGCACAAATCCACTAGAACACCTATTTACTGCATAGAAGAGGAAGAAGATGCTTCGGTCCCTATGTCATGTAGGGACATATCATACAGAGAAGGTCAGCGATTGGAGAGCTAGATATCAAGTTAATATATAATATTCAATCACATTTATACACCTATCCTTACATATAGATACATTTCATATGCCAAAAAGATATCAAGACATGACAACATTCTCAAACTCCTCAATCATATGACATAAAATGGAGGAATCCAATATTCCGTACTTATGTTTAAATCGTTCCTATTAGGCGTAGAACATTAATCACATTCTTAAACACATATTCATACACATTGATATACATGGCATGCCATATTATGCTTTCAAAAGAAAATTAAGACATAGCATGCATTCTCAAATCAATCATTCATAAGATATGGAGTGAAGAACTTTTAACCATGTTAGCTCATTAGACCAATCTCATTGCAATTTCATTGGACTAGGAACTCAAATCACTAGTCATTTCACCGGTCTAGGAACTTGAACCACTTGTCATTTCATGTCATTGGACTAGGAACTCAAATCACTAGTTATTTTACCGTTCTATGAGCTCGAATCATTAGTTCTGTCATTTGATGAGGTATTCTAACCTCAAGAGATCACTTCAACTAAGAACTCAAATTGCTTGTCATATCAATAGTCTAGGAACTCGAATCACTAGCCACATCATTAGACGAGGATATCGAATCACCCATCATTCCATAGGACTAGGAACTTGAATCACTTGTCATATCATTAGATGAGGATCTTGAATCTCCCATCATTATTAGTCACTATTTTAACTATTGACCCATTAGTTTATGTATTTTCACTCATTTAATTCATTTCACAGTAAAGGACTCTAGTTTATTTAGCCAATTTTACATGATACATGTTTGCATGGTCCTCATGAGTGCCTTCATAGCTCAACCATTTTATAGTCTTCTGCCTTAACATATTTCATCATACAATTCAATTCATGGTCATCAAGACCCACACGGGACCATAAGGTCATCATTGAAATATTTGTCGATTAAACACTTTATTAGGAAAATGCCTCAATTCATGTTATCATTCAATTAAATCGGTGGTTATCAAAACCCTTACTAGCTCATTCATTCTTCATTAACCTTTCTATGCCACATTTTAGTTCCACACATAATTTCAACTTCAAGCTTAAAGAATTGAACCACTCTTATTAGCCATCAAACCAATATGGATATAGTTTAAAAAATTTCATGGGAAGCAACATCAAAACATTACCAATTATCAACCATTCATTTTTATAGGGCTATCACCCCATTTAAAGACATAAGCTAATTTATTGTATGATTTATCAAGACTTTTATCAACCATTTACAAAGCATTTACAATCATTGTGACTCAGTACTTGGATAACAAGATCTTTACCAACAATCCAAAAGTATTCTCATTTATCTAGTCATTATCATGCTTGTTCAGATTTACTAAACTGATTCCATAAGACACACATTCAGCGTTCACAACACCATTTAACTACTAGTCACTTTAATAGATTAGATTATTTAGTTCCACTCATCATTAAGTAAATATATGGTCATCAAAACCCACATAATTATTCACATATCATTAGCAAGCTTACTATACATTCTCACCATATTTAGGCTCAACACACAAATCAAGTTAAATTTCATATTTAGGGGCTTCAACCCCTTATTAGTCATTAATTAAACAATATAATCAATTTCTAATACATGGTTCACAGTACCTTTAAACTATCAATCATCAATCATTCATGGTTATTGGGCCATTTCCCTAGTGTCAAACATCACAAATATGATACTAGACAGTTCACTTAGATATTTTCACAAACACCATATGCACATACCCTTAACAAGGCCATTCTTGTGGTAGAAATTATCAAGAATATTGTTATTCAAGACTTTCATGTTAAACCACATACAAACTATCATCCACAGGTATAATTCATCATTAACAATATTTATAAACATAAGTCTAGACAAGAATCCTTATTATCCATCATTAGGAAACAAATCCCTTTTCATTTGATTCCAAAATCACCATGTACACTTACTAATTCAAGAATGAAATATATGGGTTCAGAGTTATTTAACAAGAGGAAGAGTTACATTCCTTAAACAAGATGATCCACCAAGATAAATCGACTCTTCTTGCTTCTAGATACACATCTTTCAAACCCTAGCCTCCAATATTTCTCTATGAACTTTGAGAGTGTTTTGGAACGTTTTAGTATTGTAAAATGAGGGCTTATGAGGTTACAATGATTTATATAGTAAGAGTGATTAGGAGTTTAGGAAAGGTAAATAACCATAAAGCCCCTAGTTAAAAGCTAAAAATGAACCCATCCCGAGGTACAACTGACCATACGACTCCCTTAAGTAATCTTACCCTAGGGTACAAGTCGTACCCTAACTCATACCATCGGCTCCTCCTAGGCCATCTACACTTGTAAGGGTATGATTTGACACCCTTTATTCGTATACAAAGGGTACGACTCATGCCATAACCATATACACCACTCGTACACAAAATAGTTAATTCCATGGTTTAAGTCTAAGCTCTATATGACTCACTTGGTACGACTCGTATACTGAAGATATGATTAAGGGGAAGCCAAGTCTTATTGTGAATAGAATTATATCTTCATAGGATTCTTAGGGTATGATAATTGAGGCGGGTGGGTACGTCCCGTATCTAAAGGGTATTATTTGCTTTCCCAATCATACCTTGATCAACATTCTCAAAAATCAAAATATTTTGCAAGGCCAAGATCTTGGGTGTTTCAATTTATGCTTGAGGAAAGGAAGTTCTTTTGGGATGAGCCATATATGTTTACGATCTATGTTGATGGTGTGATTCAGAGGTGCAATCGATAAGTGAAGATGATGAGAATTCTTGAATCTTTTCATTCAACACCAATTGAGGCTGACCACAGTGGTACATGGACAACCTATAAAATTCTGCAATATAGTTTTTACGGGCCTTTAATTTACATGGATGCTCATGAGTTTTCAAGAGCATGTAACCAATGTATGAATCAAGGAAATATTTAAAGGCTCTTGGAACTCCCTAAGACATATTCTGGAGTTGGAGTTATTTGATGTATGGGGGATTGACTTCATGGGCCTGTTTATGAGCTCTTATTTCATGATATACATTATGGTAGAAATTGACTATATTTTAAAATAGGTGGAGGAATTGTTTTATTTGTAGATAATCAAGGTAGAGAAGTCACCGCCTTTTTGTAGAAAAATATTTTTCCTTAATTTAGTACTCCACGTGCTTTATTGGTCACAGTCGGTCACACTACTACAACCGCTTCTTCAAAGCACTGCTTGATATATATGGTGTAAGGCATAAGGAGGTGACACCTTACCATTCTCAGACAAGTGGGTAAGTGGAAGTCTTTGATAGAGAGATAAAGTCAATATTGGCGAAGACTGTGAATGCCAACAAGAATGACTGGTCTAAAAAGTTCTATGATACATTTTGAGCCTATTGGACAACCTATAATACCCCTATAGGTTCCTCTCCATATAAGCTTGTATATGCCAAGGCTTCCCATTTATCGGTTGAACTTGAGCATAAGGCACTATGGGCATTGAAAAGGCTAAATTTTGAGTGGCGTGATTTCGAAACTTGAAGTTGAGCAAGGTGAATGAGTTGGACAAATTCTAACTCTGTGCTTATGAGAGCTCAGCGACATATAAAGAAAGAATGAAGTTTTATCGTGACAGAAAAATCGAGAAATGAGTGTGTACCTGGTGATTTGGTCTTGTTGTATAATTCAAGACTACGCTTGATTCCTGGTTAACTAAAATCTAGGTGGATTGGACCATTCACTGTGGTAAAGGTATTCCCACATAGTGCCATAGAGATAAATAATGATGATGATATCCCCTTTAAGGTAAATGTACAGTAGTTGAAGCACTACATGGGAAACCTAGAGGAAGTTAGAGTCTGTGTTGAGATGGACCTTCACAAAGTTTGAGTAACCAAGTAAGCTGAGTTGTGACACAATAGTAAATCAAGCACTACTTGGGAGGAAACACAAGGTACATGGATACTTGGTGCATCACAGGTATGTTCTTTCTTCCCTTTGATTTAAATAATTCTAGTGCAATGGGGACAGTGCACAATTTTTAGTTGGGGTAGGAATACCATGCCGCTGCAGGTTTTTATTGTCGTTCTTCTTTCATGTCGGTCGCGGTATTGTTGCATTACAAACATTTCAAGGATAATTTATGTCATATTGTGTTTTTTTATACTATGTTATGTAATTAGGAGATTTTAAAGTATTTGGGGATGTAGTCATGTTTTTTATTGATTTTTGAGAAAAATGATACCTCTCAAAATTTATATTTTAGAATTGTGTAAATATATATATGTGTGAACATTGTGGATCTCTTTATGAAATTAGGATTAGGGACATGATAATCACTTGCTAACAATTGTATGAACTGGATAGGTAGTAGTTGATAATATTGACTGTATACCATGTGTGTAAGATACTACCTAGTTTCTTTTTGCGTTGAATTCAGAACATGCCTAGTTAGTCTTTCTTAGGTTGAAGTATAGTCGGCTAAGGAAAGGTTCATTGGTATTTTTTTATTTTAGTCTGCTTTAAGCCTAAATGACTTTTCATGTGTAAATTTCATCCTTTGATCCCCTTTTTGAGCCTTATAGCCTATTTTTCTTATTTCACCAATTTACCATCCCATTTTTTCTATAATGAACCTGTTTTTGCCCTGGTCCTCCTTAGACATTATGCACCTCAACTCAGGCAAAATGCCTAAGTTGAGGGTGGCTATCATAGGGGTGCCTAGTGTAAAGTGAGTATATAAAAAGATAAAATACGAGAGAAAGTTAGTAGGGCTGGGTGTAGTAGAAAAAGAAAAAAAAAAGAAAAAAAGAAGAAAAATTGTGAAAAGTGAAAAATAAAAAAATAAAAGACCACACTTAAACTAATGTGCAACAATGAATAAAAAGGGAGAAATAAGGTCGGAATTAAAGAAAATTGGCTAGTAAGTCAGACCCCAAAGTTAGTGTAGTGCCAAGGAGGCTTAGTCATTTTATATGTCCATATGTATAATACCAGCCCCAAGCCTACATTACAAGACGATAAAAGTCCTACAGTGATCCTAACTTAACTATCGGAAAACTAAGGTAAAGAAAATAAGGGCAAGACTATGGTATTTGGCATGCATTGATTGGAACTCATCTTCTGAGTTTGAGTGTCTCTTGACTGTCCCTACATTGACATTCATTATTTCATATGAGTGAGTGGGACATCCTTGTCGTGAGGGCACTTGAGTCACATTGCTAGCTTTTTTCTTGTTTCAAGTAGTGTAACTAGTATATATGAGTGGTTGTTTCTTGCTAATGTAATTTCCATACCTTGATCCCATTGTGTCACATTGTTGTGCTTCATATTCATAAAGTGTTGGTTTTGAAAAATAAGATTTGAGGGGGTGTTGTGTTTTGAGTTTAAAGTGTTGATAGAATGTCTTGAAGAACCTAGATTCTCCTAGTTAAGCGTTATTTTTTTTTTTTGTGTTTTTTTTTTTGCATGAGGACATGCAAATATTCTTATTTAATGGTGTTGATGTGCTATAAAAGTATAGCACTTTTGATGCTTAAAATGAGGAAAATATACAAGTTTCTGAGGTTGTTTTTTTAGATATGATATGTTTTGGGTATGTTTTGTAGGATATCTTATTGTTGATGCTAAGTTCATTAAAAATATGAAATAAGGTGTCTTTGTCTACTTATTGGAGCATTTTGATGTTCGTAAAACTTTTTGGCTTGATCATGTCAGAGCATGTTTGATAATTGAAGAAAAGCTGAAAAATGACTCCCGGCACTTAATACGTCAATATGTCGACCACAAGTAGGACGTGTGTACCACAAGTAGGAAAAGAAAGTGCTAGAAGTCAAAAATCCCAAGAGTACACTTGCAGGATTTTTGGGTCCTTGCACCTACACCCTACACTTACAGCCACCCTGTAGGCCGCAAGTGTTACCTGTGCCCAAGGTTGGGAGACAACTATACACTATACGTAGCCACCAACCCTTTTTTCCCTTATTTTGTTCGAGTTTTTTGTTTTAGGGTTTTGTCTTGTACTATAAATACCGTTTATGTATTTTTAGTAGAAGTTACACACTTTTTATATTGACAAACATATTTTTATTCCAAATTTGATTTTGATCTTAGGATTCTCTTGTATTAACTTCTGTTGAAAAATTCAGTTATGGTTGTGGGTTTTCTACTTCTTATTAGTTTGATTTAATCTATGCTTTCAAGTATGAATGTTATTGATTTTCTCATAAGCATGAGCGACTAAAAACCCTATACCTAGGGTTATGGAAACCCTGGCAGATTGACGAAGTAGGGGAAGTCCTATTGTTGAATTGAACTGATACCAATGGCATGCATTGCATTATCTTCACTATAATATATTTCTTAGCAGTTGAAAACATTAGGATCCCACCTATATTATTGTTACTTACTCCAAAAGAGGAGTAGTGATTGGGAAAAGATAATGACAACAGTAATTTGTAGTTTAACTGTCCATCCATACTTTTAGCTTTTATCTTTGTAAGATGTTTAGGATTTGTCTAATAACAAGAGACTCAAAAAGTAATTGTTAATTGGGATCAAATAAAGGTTAGTAAGGCAACATCCTGAGACTCAAAAGGTAAAGGGTGAAATCCTTCTACTGGTCCAAAATACTGTAGAAGGTATATAACTTATCAATTTGGCATGTAAGGTATCGAGTTGGTTCAACAAAGAACGATAAGCCTACGGAGTTGAGATGCCAGGGGGAACACAATCCAAGTGTTCGCTTATGACTAATTACAATCGAAGTTTATATGTCCTACTAGTTTGACTCTTATACTCAAAACCCCATATTTAATTTTCCAGTTTTGGCCTCTAATTACTACCACTGTGAGTTTTAAATCCACGTATTCCCTTGGGTTTTGACCCCAACCTTTGTTGGGATACTATATTTGGCAGCGATTGTATCATCTTCTTAGAGGAGGTGTAGCCTAGACGTCACTATGCCTCCTATTGTATTATAAACTGTTGGCTTCGTGTTGGAGTTAAGTTCCTTATGTAATGTTTCAATCAAATATTCATTAGTCATCTTGTTATTGGGACACTGAGTCAACTTTTTTTTTTAATTTAAGCCAATTTTCATGTAATGCCTTCTTTGGCCTCTTGATGAAGTTGCTTATCTCACCACTTAAATGTAACATCCTGGAAGGTCTAAAAAACCTTTCTAGGAAATCTTCTTTCAACTGCCTCCAAATTGTTATATAATTGGTTGCCAGTTTTTTTAACCACAAAGGTTTCTCCATAGATAAATACAACATAAATAACCTCAGTCGAAATGCATTCTAACAAACCCCTTGAAAATCAATGGGCATGCATAGATTAACGAAGTTGACTAAATACATGTTTTGATCATCACTATGCAATCCACCTAATAACCCTCTCAATTTTAATAATTATATCATTATGCTGGTGATATTAAACTTTACCCCAGGATCTAGCGAAGGTACTAAAATCTCACTATTTGCAACTGCCCATTTATATTGGCATCATTTTCATTATCCAAGGAAAAATTTATTATAGGTTTTTAGTATCCTCTGACTCATGCTCGCTTATTTTGATTTCTTGGGAAAACATTATCAACACATCACCCATTAATAGGATCAAACAACTCATCATCACTCAAGTTGTTATTATCATTGTTTTTCATATGACCAAGTGTATCTATGTGATGTTGATTTAGGTCAGTGGCTCCAAGTGCAACCAACTTTTTCGCTTGTTATTATACATCCACTATTCTCCGCAGTAATAGCTTAAGTTTAGGGTCGTAAGGAAATAGTGGTTTACCTGAAATCCAAGTGCTAGTCATGCACAACTAATAGCAGGTAAATACAAAAACAACAAATAAAAGTAAAATTTGAAAATGATACTAAAAGTAAAATAAACACATCAACTTGATTAACAATTGTATTCCCAAGGAATTGAACCAAAATTTTATATGTCCAATCTGTAACTCCCTTTAATGTAGTGTAAACAATCATTGTCAAATATATAATCCAACAGAGATTGGGGTCAAATCCCACAAGACATATGGTTTTAACTAATATATATATGTAATTTAAAGGAGTGATAGTTAATAATTTCCATGAAATGGGGGGTTTTCTTATGAGAGTTAGTAAAACAGTATCCCAATTATTGCTAGAGAATAGCGTTAAACTGTAGAGATATAAATCAATAAAGAAATTTAAATAGGTTGTGTTTAACATGGCTAATATCACAATTTATGTATCAAGTATTGCATAAAATTATCATGGCATTAGGAATATAAAATTTATTGATATCTAATATTCAACAACATGGTTCTCAAACTAAATTGGGTGAATTACACTTTAATTCTTTTGAACTTAAGGAACATCATATTCAAATTCAATTTATTTTGAGTTGGTCAATCTAGTTAAAGTATTTATCATTAGATAAAGTTTAAAAGCTCTGAATCCTCATTGACATTACTTTTTTCTGTTTTAATTCCTTATTTCAAATAAATTAACCCTAAGGTATGTTCTAATATTTTCAACCAAATAAAATATGTTAAGACAAAAATATTATAAAAATCATTCCCATTGTCACTCTAATCCTAATAAGAAGTAACATTCAAACCATGAATTCACCATGGCTCCCACAACCCTAGTTTTGGGAGTTTTGATACTCGTGAATTTAAAAGAGTATATGAAAGAGGAATTCATATATTTTAAAGTTATGCTTACAAAATATGGATTCACAATGTAATTCTCTTTCAAGGATGAACAATGTATCTCATACCTAAGAACAAAATAAAAATTTCAAAATATTTACAAAAGTAAGGTTTGGAAAGAATTTACCAAAGGTACTGAGAATACCATAAAAGCTATTATTTATAGTAGCAGAGATTAATCTTTTGAAATAAAATCTAAAATTTTCTCGCTCACAGTTAACAACTACAATTGACATCTCATCACTAGTCGATAGCTCATAAACGTGAGTCTTCAGTTGGGTCCTCTCTATATAACAACCTTCTAGTAATATTGATGTTCATAATATATGCGTAAGTTTTATATACTGTTTAATAATTCTTCCTCTTCATAATCTTGTAATTTTTCCCATATTATTTTCTTTATGTCTATAATTTCTATATCTCTAAGTATATATAAAACAAGTATTTTAATATCATCTGTTATGCTCTTTCATAATATTTTCTAGTTGTTTGTTTTAGTCTAAGTAATTCTTGCATATTTTCATTAAGAAATTCTATATATTTTATATATTTAGTTTCCATGTATTTGTCTAAATTTGTTTTTATTTTTTTTTCTACTAATTGTATATTTTTCATATCTTTTTTCCAAATTTTTAGATATATGCGATTCATCACAGTTGATGTGTACGTAGGAATTTATAAGAGTAATTAGGTAAGTATGGTATGTAATTTATTCTAGCTATATAATCTTTACCGAATATTTTTTCTAATATGATTTTCCTTATATCTATTATTCCTATATCCTTAATCACATACAAAATAAGTATTTTAAATTTATCTACCATTACATCAGACAAATAATTATTCATTATCATATAATTGCTATTTTCAAAATGTTCCCTTTAATCATATACATAACAAAATATGGTCATCTTAGATTACTATATACTAGATTATTCTTAAATAACATGTTCTTCGGTCACTATTAACATGGTAATTTGGATACTTTTCCCTTAAACAGTGCCTCTACTCTGGTTACTCCCCACCATGTTTGGTTCTTTGATATCTGTGGCTCTGGGGTTTAGGTTTAGGAAAGTTTGTACTCTGTAGATATTTTCTATGTATGTTTGGGTTGTATAGTTGTAAACTTTTTTATCTTGGTTCAAACTATCTCGGTATGTGGTAATTTGTGGGGGTATGAACAAGGGGTCTTTTTATGTTTTTGGTATAAATGGTTTCTCAAATATCTTATTCATATTCATATTCTGATATCTTTTTCTACTAACTCCTCTGCTTGTACATGCAATTTTAGATTGATAAACATTATGGGTTTTATGGAGTGTCCCAACGTCTCCTTCTAGATCTGAAATTGTAATGTCTTCCGATCGACATAGCTCTGTACACTGCTGAGTTAGCTGATTTGCAGCTTTAGAGTTCAGTTTTACTTCATTAGTCTTTAGCTTTGCTATTTCATTACCCATACTGTCCACTTTCATTGAAAGCGTAGTTAGGGTTTTGAGTATCTTTTCTAAAGCATTGTCTTCTATTATATCAGTCTATGTAGCTTTGTCTTGATATGTAATCTGCAATAAGGTTTTTGTTAGTACTAATTACTTCAATTGTAAAAGTAAAATTTAATATATTCAAGACTAGTCTCCGAATTTCTTTTGTTGTAACTGAATTTTGTATTTTCTTTGTTAGCCACCAACGTACCTATGTATTATCTGTTCGTACAATAAACTTATTATATACAATATATGGCTCAAATGCTAATAAACATTTATATAATGAGCATAATTCTTTTCTATTTATTTCCCATTTTATTTCTGTTTCATTAAACGTACATGAGTAGTATCTACAATGGTGTTCTAATTTTTCTTCTTAATATCTATATTTAAGTACTCCTCCATAACTACATTCACTAGCATCTGCTTCTACTATACATATAAATTTTCTATTTTCATCTGAGAATTGTAATTTTGGTAATTCTTTACAAAGTATTTTTATTTTCTGAACTTGTTTTTTATCTTCTTCGTTATAATTATATTCTACATCCTTTTTAATTTTTTTCTGTAAGGGCTTTAGATTCTCTGCTAATTTTGGTATATATTCTCTTACTTGGTTTACTAATCTTAAAAATGATTGTAATTTCTTTTTTGTATCTAATTCTTCTTTTGAATTTATTATTTTTTGTACTATATGTTGTTGCATTTTTACTCCACTTTTATCTATTTGTATTCCTAAAAATTCTATCTGATTTTTCATAATTTCAGCTTTCTTTTCACTTAAACTTATTCCCGATTTTTCTATTATATCCGTAAATTGTTCCAATAATTTTAAATGTTCTTTGGTATTTGTATATAATAGTATATCATCTATGTATACTATACAATTAGGTAGTTGTTTAAAATAACTATCCATAAAAAGTTGATATCTACCTGGTGCATTTTTATATCCAAATGGTAGTACATTCCATTCATAAAATCCTTGTGGTTTTTCAACAATGGTATAGAAATCTATGTGAAAAATATAGAGAAGAAATAAAAATGGAAAAAACATTAATAAGAAATTTAGCATGTTGCAAAGATAAAATAACACCTCAATTTGGATGTGAAGAAAGATATTATAAGAAAAGAAAAAGACATAAGAAATATAAGACATATAAAAAATCAAAATACAAGTATAAGAAACCAAGAAAAAGATATCATGTAAAAAATTATAAACATAAAAGACCATATAGGAAAAAGAAATCTATAAAGGAATGTACTTGTTATAATTGTGGAAAAATTAGGACATTTAGCTAGAGATTGTAAATTACCTAAAAACCCAAAAAATAAACAAATATCATAAATAAAAATAGAAAATATTGAATATATGCAGATAGATTATATAGATTACGAATTAGAAAGTGAAGACAGTATATATGAAATTTCAGAGAATGAAACAGATGATGAAATAGGAGATAATGAAATAGATAGTGAATTAGACGAATTAAATGACTGAAGAAGATATAAAAATAATAACAAAAGAAGAATATTTAAATGACGAAGGAACAGATCAAAAAATAATATTTGATAACAATGTATTTGATGAAATAAAAGGAAAAGAGTTAGACTTAAGTGTAGAAAAAATATTTAAAATACCAACAATAAAAAATATATTTACTAGGAAAAAGAAGAATATTATGTAGTAAGCCAAAAGGAACATGTAATAGACTGTAGATATGCAAAAGGTAAAGCTAGTATACCACTAATAACAAAAAGAATAATTAATAAAGAGATAAACGATATAAAAAGTAGAGACCCAATAAAATATGTACACCTTGGAGGTACAAAAATATTAATAAAAGCATGTTTTAGAGAAGGAATAGATACACCAATAGAATTATATTTAGCAGATGATAGAATTATAAAACCTATAGAAAAAAGTATAATAACTGCCATAAAAGGAAATTTAATATACCAAAAATTTAAATTTATAATAAGTGTGAATTATTCAGTAGCAGTAACAGATAAAAATATAGACAAATCATTAGTATTATATTGGAAAATATTAGGACTAGAATTAACCCCAGTAAGTAAAATATTTACAGCAAGATGTAAAAATCTATATGTATTAACAACAAAACATAAAATAACGGGAAAAAATAAAATTAATAAAATACAAATAGAAAGACCTTTTGAAAAATTCGTAAAAACAATTGATAATAATGATTATAGTTACAGAAATATAGACATAGAAGAAGATCTAGAAATAATAAATGATAGAATAAGTACAACAAAAAGAATAGCTTATGATAAACCGGAATCATCAAGCTCATCAAAAAGAACAAGTTATGAAACAAGTTCAACGGATAATTTAAACCAATATTACATAACAGGAAAGGTAAATGAAAAAGAATATTTAATACTCTTAAATACAGGACAAGAAGAAAATCATATAGCAAAATATCTAGTAAAAAATGAGGAAATAAAAACTGACAATAATATATGCCCAGATCTACCAAGAAGTTTAATAAATACTAAAAATATAGCAGAAAAAGAAATAATAATAGGAATTAGAAAAATAAAAATAGAATTTGAAGTAAAAGAAGAAACGCAAAAAACAGACATAATATTAGGAATAAAATGGCTAGAACAAGTAAAACCATTTAATATAGAACATACACAATTAACCATAACATATAACAGAGAGAAATTATTCTTAAGAAGAGCTTTAACATGAAATGAAAATATATGTCTTAATGAAGATAGTAGTAGAAGGATATTACAGTAGATATTATACGCCTATGATAGATACAGGAGCAGAAGCTAATTTATATAGATATAATTGTTTACCAGAAAGTAAATGGGATAAATTAAAAACACCAATAATAGTTAAAGGATTTAATAATGAAGGAAGCTTAATTACTTATAAAGCTAAGATGTAAAAACACAAGTATGGGATAAATTATTAACAATAGAAGAAATCTATAATTATGAGCTAACATCAAAAGATATACTTTTAGGAATGCCGTTTTTAGATAAATTATACCCACATATAATAACTAGAACAGATTGGTGGTTTACAACACCATGTAAACAGAATGTAATAGGAAAAAGAGTTATTAATAAAATAAGAAAGAAAACTAATTGGATAAAAGGAAATGAAAAGATTACACAAAAATTAGAAAATATAAAAAAAACCGAAGATACAATAGAACTGGTCGTATTTTCGATAAATAAAAAGGAAATAACTATATTTTCAATAATAAGATAGGAATAATTAAGAAAAAATTAGAACAGTTATATAGTGAAGATCCATTAAAAGGATGAAAAAAACATAAAACCACTATAAAAATTGAATTAATAGATAAAAATAGCATAATAACCCAGAAACCATTAACATATAATTTTGATGATTTAAAAGAGTTTAAAATGCATATCGAAGAATTATTAGAAAAATAATATATACAAAAAAGTAATAGTAAACATAATGTCCCAGCATTTATAGTAAATAAACATAGTGAACAAAAAAGAGGAAAAAGTAGGAGATTATTGATTATATAAAGACAGAAAAAAAAAGAAGAAAATGATAAAGAACAAAAATTACTAAACGAAATAAATCAATTTAAGAAAAAATTAGAAATAAATAATATAGATGTTGAAGAAATAGATAATTATGATTCGGAAGATAGTGAAACATATACAGAAATACTAACAAATACAAAAAATTTAGAAATCAATGAAAAACAAAAAGGTATTAATGAAGAAAACTTAGAAAATATCAACACAGAAATAAATACTCTTGATAAAAAAGAAGACCAAAATATAATACCTAGTACATCAGAAATAAGGAAACCTACATATTATAAGAATAAGTTTAAAAGATATATAATCTAAAGAATGAATATGAAAAATGGACACAAAAATAAATAGTTAATAAAAATTATAACTTTTTAGACTTAGATTGCGTAATAGATACAGAAAAAACAATACAATTATGAATAGGATATATGACAAAACAATTATTAGATAATAATATAAATGTAATAGATGCACGAGAATATATAGAAAGAACACTAATAGGAACAGTGAAATTATGGTTTTTAAATCAACTGAAAATAGTAAAAGAATATTAAGAACTGACAAACCCATAGAAGGAACATCATCAACAACCATAACTAGGTTGATGATGGGAGTTGATGACTTATTGACTAGTTGACAATCTATCAACTAAAATATTTAACAACTTTTGAATTCATCTTCATATTAACATAAGAGTGATGGCTTGTCAATATGTTGAAAACCCATCAACTCCAATTGTTAACACTTCATTTTGTTTATTTTCTATGGCTATCATAAAAGTTAACTTTCTATGCACAACAAAGTAAAATATGATTAAAAATAACAAAAGTTTCTGAAGAAATTGAAATTATTCCAAGCCAAAAGCCTAAAATATTTTGTCAGCAAGCCGGCACATTACTACCTCCGCCAATCTCACTAAAGGCAGCTAGTTGCTTTCTTTGTCATGCATGATTTTACCGGAGTTTGATTAATGATTTCAACAAGATTGCTAATTAATATGTTTGAGAATGAATCTACATTCTTACTTAATGGTGACTGCTTGAAGGAATTTGAGTTCCTTAAGGAAAAATTGGTGGTTGCTTTAATTATCAATGCCTCAAATTGGATACAATCGTTCGAAGTGAGATTTGATGCATGTGGGATTGAATTTGGTGTTGTTCTATGACACAAATAAGAGAAGCCTTTGTATACTATTTACTATTCTAGTAAGGCAGTAAATGGGGAACAAAATAACTATACTACTGAACAGGATCTACTTGCTATTGTTTATGCCTTTGAGAAGGTTTGGGAATATTGAGTTGGCACGAAAGTTATGGTACATAATGAACATGCGGTAGTGTAGGAATTATTTTCCCACAATCCATAAAAATTCCAAAGACTTTTCTAAGGCATCTGATCAGTGTCAAAGGCAGAGTTGAATCTCTCTAAATTAACAAATTCCCATGACCATAATGATGGAGTGTAACGCCACGAATCTGGTACCCGAAATGCTACACGGTGCCCATGACCCCGAAGGACCACAATCTAACCCATGAATGATATCTGTAAAATGAGCACTAAATAATAGTAATACCATCATAAATGCGCAAACATGAGCAGAAAGGCCATAAGGTTCAATACTAGTACATAACTGAAAAATATGGTATAACAATACCATAACAACTGAGATAATTGTTTGAACATACTGTAGTCTGAAAGCCTCTAAACTGTCTAAATAAGGAGTTGATGGGACATGTCCCCAACTAACTCCAACTACTAAAATAAACTGAAAATGAAATAGCAATGTAATCATCATTTCCTCGAAGAATGAGGATTCACATCTGACTCTTACTACTGAACCAGGTTGTTACTGATGCTCTGGAGATCGTACTTCTAAACCTATGGTATAAGACACCATAGTGCAAATGCGTTAGTACTTTGGATATACTGGTATGCAAGTGACGTAGGCTGAATGCAATAGGTTCATATGCATGGACAATACTAACTGACTGACTAACATGAACGTGAGAATACATGCATGCATACGTAATAATAACTGACATCGTGATAGGTCTGAATGCTTTTTTCTGACTACTGATTTTACTAATAACATGGAATTACTGATATCTGAGGGACTGATACTATGTAATTGATACATGAATAACTATTTCTAACAGTTCTGCTTACGAAAAAATATTTGGTTGACTGTGTCTAATAGTCCTAAAGATGAATACTGATAACATGAGTTCTGATAACTAATATAACTGATAACATGAGTGACTATACCTAATAATCCTGAATCTGATGGAACTAGATGAGTTTCGTACTGTATCTGAGTAACTGAACTTGATATCAGTCTTATCTGGTGGGTGATCTCTAAATTTAATAATACAGTTACTGATTGACAATAGTTGTGATTAGTCTTGTCTAATGGGTGATCCCAAAGTCTATTTATAATGATAAGGAGTGGTTGTATCTAACAATCTTAAATCTATACTACTGAGCTAAATTGATTGTATCTGACAGTGCTTATTCTGTAAATGAAACTGCGGGATGTATTCATCTAACAGACATGTCCCATACTAAGCTAACTGGGGTCCAACATATATCCCCAGCTGGAAGGGTTTCAGTACTGCGCCACTAGTAAAGAAAACTACTGTGGAGTCAGTCCTAAGCTAGCTAGTGACCCATGGGATCAGTCCTATATATTTAAATGCATTAACGGGTGATCCCTAAGTATGTCAGTCCTATCTAATGGGTGATATCTCATACCTACATTGGATACGTAGTTCTAGAACATAGGGATTGCTTTTAGGGATCTCAATCCTATCTACCGGTTGAGTCCCCATCCCTAGGCTAGCGCTACACTGAATCCTACTCCCATCTGATAAACACTGAACTGATTAATTAAGTTGATCTGATTAACTGAACTGAACTGATACTAGTGGTATTGTTTAGCAGAGCTAAACTGAATTTTCTACGTTTCATTGACTGATGGAATATACTAAGTTATGAGGACTGACTGAGAATACTGAAGTTACTAGATTAACTGGGAATACTGAGGTTACTGACATTACTAAGTACTGAGATCACTGAGATTACTAAAGTACTGAGATTACTGAGATTTCCTGAGTCACATGACTGACTGAGTTCTATGGATCATAGCTTGATTGAGGAGATCATGAAAACATGACATGTCTCTAGGCACACAACTAAATGTTCGGGTACAAGTATCCCTAGGGCTCGATGAGAAGAAACTGACATGGCATGGCTTACTTGAACGCATGACCAACAACATAATTCATAATTCATATATTGAAGCACTTCATCAAATATGTGATATGCATTAGCTTATACATACATGGGGATTTCATGATATCATACTAGTTGGGCATTGTACCTTCATCTAGGCATTTAATCATACACATAATAGGCATAGCACATGTAGACAACATTATAAAACTATCAAACATTATGATTCATATATAATTTCATCATCCTAGGGATTATTTATAGGTTCACAGGAATATACATCTATACAAATCAATTCCATATAAAATTGATCACCCAACATGGATTTGAATTCAACTGATCATTCTCAATATAAATAAAACAAACAGAACATGAAATTCATAAGGAAATCCATAAAATTAAACTTATAAAAAAGATTCTTGGGCTTCATGGATTAAAGTAGTCCATGAATGAACACTACGCATACCTTATCTTGAGATTCTATGAAGATTGATGGAGAGATTCTTGAAATTTTACGGTGAGATTCTTGAAATTTGAAAATGAATTTCCTTGGAATTGAACCTTCTACGAAAACCATAGAGCTTGTTCTTGGGAGTTTTTTAGAGTAATTGAGTATAAGTTGCTGGCTTATGGCCAAATCTCGTGTTATAAGGCTTATATAGGGTGGGAAATTGACCCTTTTAACCCTAGTACATGTATTTAATTTGTGAGGAAATTTCCCAATTTTCATCCTTGGCGCGACGCACCACTATCGTGCCAAGTCACTGCAAAGTGACAAATGGGAAATTGCACGGTGGCGCAATGCGAAGCTATCGCGTTTCCACCTTGTCTTCAACATGAAAGTTTGGTGCAACGTTCCACTATCACGGAGAAACACTGGAAATTGACAATTTCCAGTTGAGCTATCTCCGCAACGTGCTGAAGGCTCAGGTGATACACTGTCTCACTAAAAAGTCTCTAACTCTTCACCCGGGTGTTGGATTTGGGAAAATTTGGTATCGATATAAAGCTTATTCGATTCCCCACATGAAAAAAGTGAAAATTTTGAAAATTCCACATGTAAAAAAAGTGGATTCATATTTCAAAGAAAGCTTCTAACATTCTTGGGAAACTTTTCAAGCTAGGAAAAGTATGGGGTATTACAATATCTCTCCCATGAGAACATTCATCCTCGAATGAGACTGAGTGAGAGAGAAAGAATACTAACTGACGTACATATTGAACATGAATGGCTAGAACATGATTTCATGACTGACATGACTGATGGTTGAATATAACATACTAAACATGCATATCTGATGCATGACTAATAAGTTAAATTCATGCATATCTTATGCATGACTAATAAGTTGAATTCATGCATATCTGATGCATGACTGATAATTGACTCATGAATACATGACTGAATATTCTGATGAACTAAATTTCTCGTAGTAAGAATGCATGTCTGATGCATAATTACCTGACTGGACTGATATATGAATGTATGACTGAATATGCAAGGATACTTAGTTCCAAGTTTGTAATGGGGATCTGAGTATGAACTGAATACCAAGTTTGTAAGGGTAATTTGAACATGGAACTGAGTAAGTTTAAGAAAATTGTTACGTAACTGAAAAGTACTGATGACACCATGATTATGCTAGAAGTATGCATGAATGGGAACATGAGAATATGACTAAGCCTAAACCATGACATATAAACTAAATTTCATGAACTAAACTAAGACTCTGAATACTTAGCCCATAGCTGAGGTTTGGACTTTAGGGGTAAACTTATGATTACCCTCTATTCTAAATTGGATTCTTTATTCGAATAGAAACTTTATTTAAGACATGAGAACATTGGGGAATAATGAGGTATCTCTCCCTTGGGACACTATGTCCCCTTAAGAATGCTCACCTTACTGAGATACTGGGGTAATGCACAAGGTATCCATGGACTAATTCATGACTGAATAACTCATGTTGAATATCTTAAGCTAAAATCAGAGCAAGAGGTCTAGCAATACATATCATGAGTATGAAGGACCTATAACGTACCCGAATCTATGCCGGGGGAATTTTCTTGATCATGGAGATTCTGAAGAGCATAAAACCTATTCTGACGCTGACCACTAGTGGTACTGGAAGTGATGCCTTGATGGCGTAAATATTTTCCTTTATGATCCCTTACTCTACATTCCCGTAACCTGTGTTCTGTCTCACCACATCCATAACATACCTCACTTCCTGCTTTACATACACCTAGGTGATTCTTACAACACATTTCATAAAGCGGATAGGTAAGACTTCTATTCTCACTACCCTGGGCCTCGGAGCTTGGTGACCCATCACGACTATCATTCTCGAACTTGGGTACTGGTGCACTATCTGAAGATGGAGCTGGGGATGAAAGCTTATGACTCTACTAAGTACGGCTACCACCTCCTGACTTAGGATGAGCAAAGCTGATACTACCTATCCTTGCCCTCTTATTCTGTTTTTTCTTTATCTTAGTCTTTAGCTCTTCTATCCGCTGAGCATGGGTCATAAGTCTGGCTAAAGTCATATCACTATTCAGCAAGGCAGATTTACACTCATTAACCATGCTATGATTCAACCCTGACACAAGCTTACTCATCTTGGCCCGACTGTCCGAACCAAATGAGTGGCATACTGGCTAATTGAGTAAACTTAAGAGAATACTCTTTCACTGTCATGGTTCCCTGCCTGAGGTTAATGAATTCTAACACCTTAGCTTCTCTCAAATCAAGTGGAAAAAACCTCTCTAAGAAAGCAGTGACAAATTTATCCCATTCTATAGGCCCTGCATCATCTGCCCTTTCTGACTTCCACTGCTTGAACTAACTTTAAGCTGCATCCTGCAACTAATTTACATCTAGCTTAGTACTCTCAACAGTAGCCACCCCCATAATGTCGATCACCTTTTGAACCTGATCTAGGAATTTTTTAGGGTCCTCATCTGACTTAGAACATAGAAAGGATGGAGGGTTCATTCGGGTGAAGTCCCGAATCCTGACTGCAGTTGAATTGGCCACTAGGTTGGTCAAAATGACAACTGGTCATTCATTATGAGTAGTAACTGACTTAGCAAGAGTAGTGAATGCGGCCCTGAACTCCACATGAGAAATATGTTCGCCCAAAGGTTCTTCGGGATGAGGGGCTGACTGATTTCCATTTCTTCTTTTAGGAGGCATGTTTTGTAGAAGAAAGGGTGAAATGGATTAGACTGAGTTTTTAACTTTGAGCCTATTCTCACTGGCATGATATGAATACTGAAAGATCGGAAACTATTCCTAAAACATCTCATAGCCTCCTGCACATAAGTGTGGGGCACAACACACGCATGTACAAGACTCTAATAGATGTGGCTTTTCAGACATCCTAGGACACTGTTGAACCTTAGGCTCTGATACCAAGTTTGTAATACACCAAATCTAGTATTTGTAAACTGAGCACTAAATAATAGTAATAATATCATAAATGAGGAAATATAAGCTGAAAGGCCATATGGTTCAATACAAGTACATAAATAAAAAATATGGTATAAAAATACCAAAACAACTGAGATAATTGTCTGAACATAGTTTAGTTTGAAAGCCTCTAAGCTTTATGAATAAGGATTTCATAGGACATGTCACCAACTAACTCCAACTATTGAAATAAACTTAAAATTGAAATAGTAATGTAATCATCACGTCCTCGAAGGATGAGGACTCACATCTGACTCTGAGTACTGAACCGGGATGCTATTGATGCTCTGGAGCTCATACTTCGAAACCTATAGTATAATACACCATAGCACAAATACGTCAGTACTTTAAATATACTGGTATGCAAGTGAGGTAGGCTAACTGCAATAGGTTCATATGCATGAACAATACTAACTAACTGACTAACATGAATGTGAGAATACATGCATATATACGTAACTGTAACTGACATCGTGATAGGACAGAATGATAAGTTTTGACTACTTAGTTTACTAATAACATGGAATTAAAGATATTTGAGGGACTGATACTATGTTACTAATACATTCATAACTATTTCTGACAATTTTGATTATGAAGAACTAGTTTGGTTAACTGTGTCTAACAGTCATGAAGCTGAATACTGATAACATGAGTTCTGATAACTGATATAACTGATAACATGAGTGATTGTATCTAACAGTCCTAAACTTGATAGAACTAGCTAAGTTTCATAATCTATCTGAGTAACTGAACCTGAGATTAGTCCTATCTGGCAGGTGATCTCTAAATCTGATAATACCATTACTGGTTGACCATAGATGAGATCATTCCTATCTAATGGGTGATCCCAGTGTGTATTTATAATGATAAGGAGTGACTGTATCTGACAGTCCTAAATCTGTACTACTAAGTTGAATTGACTATATCTGACAGTCCTTATTCTATAACAGATAATGTGGGATGTATTCATCAAACATACATGCCCCATACTAAGATAACTAGGGTCCAACCTATAACCCCAGCTGGAAGGGTGTTAGTACTGTGCCACTGGTAAAGAGAACTGCTGTGGAGTTAGTCCTAATCTTGCAGGTGATCCCTGGGATCAGTCCTATACATTTAAATGTGCTAATGAGTGATCCCCGAGTATGTCAGTCCTATCTAACGGGTGTTATCTCGTACCTACGCGGGCTACGTAGGTATAGAACTTATGGATTGCTTCTAGGAATCTCATTCCTATCTAGTGGGTGAGTCCCCATCCCTAGGATCGCTCGGTGCTGAATTCTACTCCCATTTGAAAGACACTAAACTGATTAATTGAGATAAATTAATTAACTAAACTAAACTGATACTAGTGGTATTGTTTAGTGGAGCTAAACTGAATTTACTGTGTTCCATTGACTGGTGGATTGTACTGAGTTTTGAGGACTGACTGAGAATACTGAAGTTTATGAGATTAACTAGGAATACTGAGGTTACTAAGATTACTGAGTACTGAGATCACTGAGATTATTGAACTACTGAGATTACTGAGATTTCTGAGATTTCCTGAGTCACATGACTAATTGAGTTCTATGGGTCATATCTTGATAGAGATGATTGTGAAAACTTGACAAAGCTCTAGGAACACAACTAAATATTCAGGTACAAGTACCCCCAGGACTCGATGAGAAGAAATTGACATAGCATGGCTTACTTGAACATAGGACCATTAACACAATTCATAATTCATTTATTGAAGCACTTCATCAAACATGTGATATGCATAAGCTTGTACATACATGGGGATTTCATGATATCATACAAGTTGAGCATTATTCCTTCATCTAGGCATTTAATCATACATATGATAGGCATAGCACATCTATAAAACATTATACAACAATCTAACATCATGATTCATATCTAATATCATCATCCCAGGGTTTATTTATAGGTTCAGATTAATATACATCTATACGAATAAATTCCACATAAAATTGATCACCCAACATGGATTTGAATTCAATTGATCATTCTCAACATAAACAAAATAAACCCAACATGAAATTTGTAAAGAAATCCATAATCTTAAACTTAGAAAAGAAATTCTTAGGCTTCATGGACGAAAGGAGTCCATGAAGGAACACTACGCATACCTTAGCTTGTGATTCTATGAAGATTGACGGAGAGATTCTTGAAATTTGACAGTGAGATTCTTGAAATTTTATGATGAATTCCCTTGGAATTGAACCTTTTATGAAAAACCTAGGGCTTGTTTTTTAGAGTAATTGAGTATAAGCTGCTAAATTATGGCCAAATCTCATGTCATAAAGATTATATAGTTGTGGGAAATTAACCCTTTTAACCCTAGGACACATATTTAATATCTAAGAAAATTTCTCGATTTTCATCCTTGGCGCGACGCGACGCTATCGCGCTAAGTCACTGGAAAGTGACACATGGGAAATTGCACGGTGGAGCGACGCGGAGCTATCGCGTTGCTACCTTGTCTTCGACCTGGAAGTTTGGCGCAATGCGACACTATCCCAGAGCAACACTGGAAATTGACAATTTCCATTTGAGCTATCTCTGCGACGCACTAAAGGCTCAGGTGATACACTGTCACACTAAAAAGGCACTAACTCTTCACCCGGGTGTTAAATTTGGGCGAATTTGGTATCAATAGAAAGATTATTAGATTCCCCACATGAAAAAGGTCAAATTACCATGTGTAAAAAAAGTGTATTCATATTTTAAAGAAAGTTTCTATCATTCTTGGGAAACTTTTCAATCTAGGAAAAGTACGGGGTATTACAATATCTCCCACTTTAGAACATTCGTCCTTGAATGACACTGGGTGAGAGGGAAAGAATACAAACTAACGTACATACTGAACATGACTGGCAGGCAAATGATTTCATGACTAACATGACTGATGGCTAAATATAACATACTGAACATGCATATCTAATGCATGACTAATAAGTTGAATTCATGTATATCTGATACATGACTTATAATTGACTCATGAAGACAAGACTGAATATTCTGATGAACTGAATTTCCCATAGTGATAATGCATGTCTAATGTATAATTACCTGACTGAACTAATATATGAATGCATGACTGAATATGCAAGGGTACTTAGTACAAAGTTTGTAATGGGGATCTGAGCATGAGCTGAATACCAAGATTGTAATGGTAATTTGAACAGGTAACTAAGCAAGTTTAAGAAAACTGTTATGTAACTGGAAAGTACTGATGACCCATAATTGTGCGTGAAGTATGCATGAACGGGAACCTCAGAACTTGACTAAGGCTAAACTATGACATATAAAATGAATTTCGTGAACTGAACTGAGCCTCTGAATACTTGGCCCATACCTATGGTTGGGACTTTAAGGGTTAACTTATGTTTACCCATTATTCTAAACTGGATTCTTTATTCGAAGAGAAACTATACTTAAGGCATGAGAACGTTGGGAAATAATGGTGTATCACCCTTTTGAGACACTATGTCCCTTTAAGAATGCTCACCTTACTGAAATACTGGGTTGATGCATAGGGCATCCACGTAATTATTCATGAATGAATAAATCATGCTAAAAATCTTAAGCTAAAATACGAGCAAGAGGTCTAGCAATGCATATAATAAGTATGAAGGACCTATAACATACCTGAATCTATGCCGGGGGAATTTTCTTGATCATGGCGAGTCTGAAGAGCATAAAACCTATTGTAACGCTGACCACTAGTGGTAATGGAAGTGACGCCTTGCTGGCAAAAATATTTTCCCTTCTGAGCCCTTCGTCAACATTCCCACATCCTGTGGGCTGGCTTACCACATACATAACATACCTCACTGCCTGCTCTACATACTCCTAGATAATTCTTACCACACTCTTTGCAAAGAAGATAGGTAATACTCTTATTCTCACTACCCTGGGCCTCAAAGCCTGGCGACCCATCACGATTGTCTTCCGAACATGGATACTGGTGTACTAGATGAATATGGAGCTGTGATTGAAAGCTTATGACTATACTGAGTATGGCTACCACCTCCTGACTTAGTCTAAACAAAGTTGAAACTACCTGTCCTTGCCCTCTTATTATGATTTTTCTTTATCTTAATCTTTTGCTCTTCTATCTGCTGAGCATGGGTCATAAGTATGGCTAAATTCATGTCACTTTTCAGTATAGAGAATCTAAACTAATAAACCACACTATCATTCACCCCTGACACAAAATTACTCATCTTGGACGTACTGTCTGCAACCACACGAGGGGCATATCTGGCTAATTGAGTAAACTTAAGAGAATACTCTTTCAGCATCATGGTGCTATGCCTGAGGTTGATGAATTATAACACCTTAGCTTCTCTCTTCTCTAGGGGAAAGAACCTCTCTAAAAAAGCAATAAAAAATTCATCTAATTCTATAGGACCTGCATTATCTATCCTTAATGACTTCAACTTCTTAAACCAAGTATGAGCCACATCCTACAACTGATATGCATCTAGCTCAGCACTCTTAAAAGTAGTCACCCCCATGATGTCGGCCACCTTCTGAACCTGATCTAGGAATTCCTGAGGGTCCACAACTGACTTAGACTCTAGAAAGGATGGAGGGTTCACTCGAGTGAAGTCTTGAATCCTGGCTGCAGCTGAATTAGCCACTGGATTGGCCGAAAAGATAGCTGGTTGTTCATTATGAGTAGTAACTGACTGAGTAATAGTAGTCAATATGGCCCTGAACTCCGCATAAGTAACATGTTCGCGCAAAGGTTCTTCGGGCTAAGGGGCTGACTAATTCCCATTTATTCTTTTAGGAGGCATGTTCTGCAGAAAAAAGGAGAAACAGATTAGACTGAGAGTTTAACTTTGATCCTATTCTCACTGGCACGACATAAATACTCAAAGAAGGGAAACTGTTCTTAAAACATCTCATAGGCTCCTACACATAAGTCTGGTGCACAACACATGCATGTACAAGACTCTACTAGATATGGCTTTTCATACTTCCTAGGACATTGTTGAACCTTAGGCTCTGATAAAAAGTTTGTAATGCCCCGAATCTGGTACCCAGAATGCTACACGGTTCCCATGACCCCAAAGGACCACAAGCTAACCCATGACTGATATTTATAAACTGAGCACTAAATAATATTAATAATTTAAAAAATGCGGAAACATGAGCTGAAAGGCCATAAGGGTCAATACTAGTACATAACTAAAAATTATAGTATAACAATACCAAAACAACTAAGATAATTGTCTGAACAAACCGTAGTATGAAATCCTCTAAATTGTCTTAATAAGGAGTTGATGGGACATGTCCCCAACTAACTCTAAATACTGAACTAAACTGAAAATTGAAATAGTAAAGTAATCATCATGTCCTCGAATGATGAGGACTCGTATCTGACTCTAATTGCTAAACTGGGATACTACTGATGCTTTGGATCTCATACTTCAAAACCTTTGGTATAAGACATCATAGCACAAATGCGTTAGTATTTTGAATGTACTGGTATGCAAGTCAGGTAGGCTGAATGCAATAGGTTCATATACTTGAACAATACTGACTGACTGACTAACATGAATATTAGAATACATTCATGCATACATAACTGTAACTGACATCGTGATAGGACTGAATGCTACGTTCTGACTATTGAGTTTACTAATAATATGGAGTTATTGATATTTGAGGGACTGAAACTATGTTACTGATACTTGAATAACAATTTTTGACAGTTTTCATTATGAAGAACTGGTCTGGTTGACTGTGTCTAATAGTCATGAAGCTGAATACTGATAACATGAGTTTTGATAACTGATATAATTTATAATATGACTGACTGTATCTGACAGTCCTGAATCTGATGGAACTAGCTGAGTTCTATACTGTATTTGAGTAACTGAACCTGAGATTAGTACTATCTAGTGGGTGATCTCTAAATTTGATGGTACCATTACTGATTGACCATAGTTAAGATTAGTCATGTATAATGGGTGATCCCTAAGTCTATTTATAATGATAAGGAGTGACTATATCTAATAGTCCTAAATCTATACTACTGAGCTAAATTGACTATATCTGACAGTGGTATTGTTTAGCTAAACTAAACTGAATTTACTGAGTTCCGTTGACTGATAGAATGTACTAAGTTTTGAGGACTGACTGATTCATATCTAATTTCATCATCCTAGGGATTATTTATTGGTTCACATGACTATCCATCTATACAAATCAATTCTGAATAAAATTTATCACCCAACATAGATTTGAATTCAATTGATCATTCTCAACATAAAAAACAAACCCAACATGAAATTCATAAAGAAATCCATAAACATAAACTTAGAAATGAGATTCTTGGGCTTCATGGACGAAAGGAGTCCATGACTGAACAATATGCATACCTTATCTTGTGATTCTATGAAGATTAATGGAGAGATTCTAGAAATTTGACAGTGATATTCTTGAAATTTGATGGTGAATTTCTTTGGAATTGAACCTTCTATGAAAACTCTAGCGCTTGTTCTTGAGAGTTTTTGAGAGTAATTAAGTATAAGCTGCTGGATTATGGCCAAATATCGTGTTATAAGGCTTATATAGGGTGGGAAATTGACCCTTTTAACCCTAGGACATGTATTTAATTTCTGAGAAAATTTCCTAATTTTCAATTTTTGCGCGACACGCCACTATAGCACCAAGTCACTGGAAAGTGACAAATGGGAAATTGCATGGTGGCGCAATGCGGAGCTATCATGTTACCACCTTGTCTGTGTCCTGGAAGTTTGGCGCAACGCACCACTATCAAGGAAAAACACTATAAATTGACAATTGCCATTAGAGTTATCTCCGCGATGCGCTGAAGGATTAGGTGATACACAATCTCACTAAAAAGGGTCTAACTCTTCACCCCGGGTGTCAGATTTAGGCAAATTTCATATCAATTGAAAGCTTATTCAATTCCCCACATGAATAAAGTGAAAATCTTAAAAATACCACGTTTAAAAAAGTGGATTTATCTTTCAAAGAACGCTTCTAAAATTTTTGGGAAACTTTTCAAGCTAGGAAAAGTACAGGGTATTATAATATCTCCCCCTTGAGAACATTCGTCCTCGAATGAGACTGAGTGAGAGGGAAAGAATACAAACTAACGTACATAGTGAACATGACTGGATGGAACATGATTTCATGACTGACATGGCTGATGGCTGAATATAACATATTGCACATGCATATCTGATGCACGACTAATATCCAGAATGCTACATGGTGCCCATGACCTCGAAGGACCACAAGCTAACCCATGACTTATATCTGTAGACTGATCCCTAAATAATAGTAATAATATCATAAATACTAAAACATGAGCTAAAAATCCATAAGGTTCAATACTTGAACATAACGGAAAAATATGGTATAATAATACTAAAACAACTGAGATAATTGTCTGAACATAGTGTAGTCTGAAAGCCTCTAAATTGTCTGAATAAGGAGTTGATGGGACATGTCCCCAACTAACTCCAACTACTAAAATAAACTAAAAATTTAAATAGTAATGTAATCATCATATCCTCGAAGGATGAGGACTCATATTTAACTCTGACTACTGAACCAGGATGCTACTGATGCTCTGGAGATCGTACTTCTAATCCTATGGTATAAGACACTATAGCGCAAATGCATCAGTACTTTGAATGTACTGGTATGCAAGTAATACTGGTATGCAAGTAAGGTAGGCTGAATGCAATAGGTTCATATGCATGAACAATACTAACTGTCTAACTAATATGAACGTGAGAATACATGCATGCATACGTAACTGTAACTGACATCGTGATAGGATTGAATCCTAATATTTGACTACTGAGTTTACTAATAACATGGAATTACTGATATCTGAGGGTCTAATATTATGTTATTGATACATGAATATCTATTTCTGACAGTTGTGATTATGAAGACTGGTCTGGTTGACTGTGTCTAATAGTCATAAAGCTAAATACTGATAACATGAGTTCTAATAACTGATATAATTGATAACATGAGTGACTATATGTGACAGTCCTGAGTCTGATAAGACTAGCTAAGTTTTGTACTGTATCTGAGTAACTGAACTTGAGATCAGTCCTATCTGGCGGGTGATCTCTAAATCTGATGATACCTTTACTGATTGACCATAGTTAAGATCAGTCCTTTCTAATAGGTGATCCCATATTCTATTTATAATGATAAGGAGTGACTGTATCTGATGGTCCTAAATCTATACTACTGAGCTGAATTGACTATATATGATAGTCCTTATTCTACAACTGAAATTGTGGGATGTATTCATCTAACCAACATGCCCCATACTAAGCTAACTGGGGTCCAACTTGTAATCCAACCTGGAAGGGTGTCAGTACCGCGCCACTGGTAAAACAACTATTGTGGAGTCAGTCAAAATTTTATGGGTGACCCCTGGGATCAGTCCTATACATTTAAATGCACTAACGAGTGATCCCTGAGTATGTCAGTCCTATCTAACGGGTGACATCTTATACCTACACTAGCAACATAGGTTTGGAACTTAGGAATTGCTTCTAGGGATCTCAGTTCTATCTAGTGGGTGAGTCCCCATCCCTAGGCTCGCTCGGTACTGAATCCTACTACCATCTGAAAGACAATGAACTGATTAATTAAGCTGAATTAAACTGATACTAGCGGTATTATTTAGTGGAGCTAAACTAAATTTACTGAGTTCTATTTACTGACAGAATGTATTGAGTTCTGAGGACAAACTGAGAATACTGAAGTTACTAAGATTGACTGGGAATACTGAGGTTATGGAGATTACTGAGTACTGAGATCACTGAGATTACAGAACTACTGAGCTTACTGAGATTTATGAGATTTCTTGATTGACATGACTTACTGAGTTCTATGGATCATATCTTGACTAAGAAGATCGTGAAAACATGACATGGCTATAAGCACACAGCTAAATGTTTGGGTACAATTACCCCCAGGACTCGATGATAAGAAATTGACATGGCGTGGCTTACTTGAATACATGACCAACAACACAATTCATAATTCTTATATTGAACAACTTCATCAAACATGTGATATGCATAAGCTTGTACATACATGGGGATTTCATGATATCATACTAGTTAGGCATTGTTACTTCATCTAGGCATTTAATCATACACATGATAGGCATAGCATATGTAGGCAAAATTTTACAACAATCAAACATCATAATTCATATCTAATTTCATCATCCTTGGGTTTATTTATAGGTTCACATGAATATACATCTATACAAATCAATTCCATATAAAATTGATCACCCAACAAAGATTTAAATTCAATTGATAATTCTCAACATAAACAAAACAAACACAACATGAAATTGATAAATAAATCCATAAACTTAAACGTAGAAAATGGATTCTTGGGCTTCATGGACGAAAGGAGTCCATAAATGAACACTACACATACCTTAGCTTGTGATTCTACGAAGATTTATGGAGAGATTCTTGAAATTTCACGGTGAGATTCTTGAAATTTGACGGTGAATTCCCTTGGAATTGAACCTTCTATGAAAACCCTAAGGCTTGGTCTTGAGAGTTTTTTTAGAGTAATTGAGTATAAGATGCTAAATTATGGCCAAATATCGTGTTATAAGGCTAATACAGGGTGGAAAATTTACCCTTTTAACCCTAGCACACGTATTTAATTTCTAAGAAAATTTTCCAATTTTCATCCTTGGCGCGATGCACCACTATCGCGCCAAGTCACTGGAATGTGACAAATAGGAAATTGCGTGGTGGTGCGATGTGGAGCTATCGCGTTGCCACCTTGTATATGACCTTGAAGTTTGCCGCGATGCGCCACTATCGTGGAGCAACACTGGAAATTGACAATTCCCATTTGAGCTATCTCCGCGATGTGCTGAAGGCTTAGGTGATACATTGTCTCACTAAAAAGGCTCTAACTCTTCATCCGAGTGTTGGATTTGGGATAATTATTTATTGATGGAAAGCTTATTCGATTCCCCACATGAAAAAAAAGTGAAAATCTTAAAAATAACACGTAAAAAAAGTGGATTCATCTTTCAAAGAAAGCTTCAAACATTCTTGGGAAACTTTTCAAGATAGGAAAAGTATGGGGTATTACATGGAGGTAGAATTATGTGATGTATAAGTAATCAATTTCATGAGTTTGTATGGTCTCAAATATATATTTGTGGCAGTGGAAAACTTTTCCAAATTGGTTAAAGTTGTGTCCTTAGCAAACAATATAGGCAAGAGTTTGGGGACGTTCTTGAAAAATAACATTTTCTCTCAGTATGTTGTTCCTCATATGATTATAAATAATGGGGATCGTACTCTTTAAAAAAGGTGTTTTGTTCTTCTCTAGCTAAATATAGAGTGAGAAAGCATAAGGTGACCACTCCCTATCGTCAACAAACTAGTGGGCAACTAAAGGTATATAATTGAGAGATTTAGAGGATATTTGTTATATATGTAATTACTAACCAAAATGGTTGATATCAAGTTATGAATCAAGTGATAATAAACCTCTTAATCAAGTTGTGCCAATTACTTTAAGGAGTGGTATAGAGATTAATTATATACCTCTAAAGAAAAATAAGGAGGTAGATATAGAGTTAATTCCTCAACATCTTGAAAACATGGTTGCTAAAAATTTAGGGATGCCTGAGTACCAAAAAACAAAACTTGTTGAGAAGGAAAGACCACCTCCACTATTTTCACACAGGATAATGAAATCCAAGGAAGATGCTTGCTTCAAAAAGTTCTTTGACACATTTAGAGAGATTCACGTTAATCTTCCTCTTTTAGATGTTTTGCAGGTAATGCCCAAGTGAGCTAAGTACTTGAAGGATGTGATGACTAACAAAGATAAGCTGCAGGATGTTTACATTGTGGCACTGACGAAGGAGTGTATCTTTGTGATGACAAAAAAGATGCTCGAAAATCTTAAGGCCGTAAAAAGCTTCCCCTTCCCTATTCAAATTAGTGACAGTGATATGGTACACGTCTTAACTGATTTGGGGTTAAGTTTAAATTTGATGCCTCTGTACATGTTCAACACTTTTTGGTTGGGTAATCCGATTCCATGACTTTTGATTCTCCAACTAGAAAACAAGACCATAGGTAACCACAAAGGAATTATTGAGGACATCCTCATAAGGGTTGGTAAGTTTGTCATTCTGGCTGATTTTATTATTATGGATTTTGATCTTGATAGCAGGGTGTCGATGATTTTGGGATGTCCATTCTTATCCACGAGAGGAGCGTTAATAGATGTGAGAGAGAACACTCTCACAATAAGATTGGATGAAAAAGAAGTGGGTTTTAGAGTTTATAAGACACTAAATCCACCTTCCCACTATAAGGATTTATGTAAGATTATGGTAATAGAAGTGGATAAGTATGGGGTGGTAGAAAGTGCATCGTAAAAGACCACTTCATTAAGTCTTATTGAGTTGCCCAAGCCACCATATAAGCATGAGAGTATGATGCTTAATGAGCCTATAAAGGCTAGTGTTGAGAAGGTTATTGACCTTGATAGTACACACTCAATAGGTCAGAAACAAATAAGAAGATAACCTCCGAGTTGGAGGAAAAAGATGAAAGAAAATAGTTAAGTAGTGATCTTGGGTCGTGCCTCGACACTAAATCAGGTACTACTTAGGAGGAAACCCAAGATAAGTTAGGTATTTATTTTCAGTATTTTAACATAGTTTTTTTAGTAAAAAGGTTATGGACAGTCCGAGCAATGGAAACTTGAGCTAAGTAGAATGGAAAAATTTTAGGGTGGGCCCTAGTCCCTATTGATGTTTAAAGATGCTACTAGCTAGCCCTAGAGGTCTCGGGGAGTATTGTCACGCCCCAAATCCCATTGGAGCGGACTGGCACCCGTAGCCGATGAGGCCCGGGAGAACCCGTTCATAACCTATACTTTCACATTTACATTACTTATGAAAATTAGAAATTTGGGCAGCACTTCGTTGTAAATAGAAGAAAACAGTACCTGTAACAGCCCAGCAGACACGCATATATATATATAAAAACAGTAATTGGCCGTCAGAGCCATCACGTCTATCAACCAAACACTCCTATGGCTGTACAATATGTCTACAAAAGCCTCTACATAGATACACAACTGAGTTAGGGTCGAGACAAACTCCCGCACACAAAAGACTTTTATACAAATACCAAAAATACATATAGAAACGACTTGGGATGCCCCAAAATAACTGGAGCTCACCACTATCAACAGAATGTCCTGGCTCTTATTGCGGAGGTGTATGACCTGAAGTACCTGTTCCTACCGGCATGAATACAGGTCCCCCGTGAGGGACGTTAGTATGGAAATATGTACTGAGTATGTAAGGCAGTGAGTATCAAGATGAGATACAAAAGATCAACAGAACCCAGATACCAGTGAATAAATAGTATGAGTAGACCACACTTAAAAGAGTTGATGGGATACCTGCACATTACTTTCATATCATTACTTTCTGTATTCCTTATCAATACATAACATATGTCATACAATGGCCAACTGATCAGTGGTACTAATACAATACATCAGGGACCACCCCTGGAATAGCGTATATACATAATCTTTATAATACAATGGCCAACTGATCAGTGGTACTAATACAATACATCATATCAACAATTTAAAATAAAGACATTCCATTCCTTAATTCAATTAATCTTTGAGATTGGTTACTTTGTGGTCACACCTTATGGAACTTGAAACCATGATACCTCAATAGGAAAAATATGTAAATAGGTAATCAATATCATGAAAATGAAGTAGAGAATCATGGATACCTCATTAAACCATTTAGGAGTCAACAATAGTATATGGACATTTTTTTGACTAGCCGGACATCTTAAAAGTGAAAACAAGTTCAATTGGTAGTGTCGAAGATCATATGATGTTATTATGTGTCATGTGTCATAGGACAATGTTGGAAGCTTACTTGAGAGCTCCATGGGTCATTATTCATGCCAAATATTAGATAGAGTATGTCTTACATACCTTGATATAACCACTTCAATACAAGTCCAACTTGACTTCCCGTACTCTTCGAACACTTATCTACAATAAGTCCTTTGTGGCAAACTAGTATTAGCAACCAAACCGTACCATTTAGGTATTAACTTCACCAAATAATGTCTAGGAAGTAATCCTTTAACTCATCAATAAGAGTGCTACATACATCCTCTTATACTCTTATTACATTCACATATCATGCATTTTCATGCAATATCCCTCAACATCACTCTTAGCCTTTATTTCCCCTCTTAATCACCATCCAATACCAACATGATCACTAGGCATACATAACCACTAATATAATGATATATCACCACAATTAATCCTCCATAATCCAATACAACAACTTCCATAATTTACTACTAATAATTTATACAAAACAATTCATAACTATGTTTCTAGTTATCTTCCAACATCAAGACAATACTCATAATCCTTTATCAATACTTATTCATGGATAAGAATCATGAATAAACAATATTCATACGTTAACAATGAACTATTGTATTTAGAATCCTCCTTAAATAACCATGGGGTGCTTCTCGAAGCTTTCGAGATGGTGAACACAACTACGGAACCAATTCGAATTTTCTACGGTTGAATCACAAAATATTTGAAGTTGAAATTAGGCTAGGGTTTCACCTTCTCTTAATAATTGGATGATATATGATATATATGAGGCTAAGTTTATGTTTATAAAGACCAATTTTCGTCCAAGAGGTAATAGAAAATGACCATTTTGCCCTAAAAATTTAAACAAATCCGAATCTGTCCCCAGTGGACAGTTTTGACAGGCTGAAGTAAATCGATCATAACTCTTTGCTCCGGTATCTGATTTTGGTGAAACCAATTGTATAGGAAATATAATTCAAAGGTATTTCATTTTCATATAAAGTATACCACCCAGTTCTTCCTTTACAAGGATTTATGGTCGTTTAAAGTTTACCCAAAAATCTGTCCCAAAATTCTGTTTTTTTTTTATAGGCTGTAGTAAAACGGGTATAGCTCCTTACTCAGACATTGTATTTGGATGAAACCAATTTCATAGGAAATAAGACTCTCGTAGATTTTCGTCGATATATAGCATCTCACACAGTTCTTTTTGTACAAGGAGTTATGATCGTCTAAAGTTGATCCAAAAAAAAATTGCCTAGCTGCAGTAATTTTCCTGCAGATTTACTGTTCACAGGCTTCCCGGCCACCGTCTTGAGATTTCGAATGTACTCGCTTATATGAAATACTCCTCTGTTTTGGGTAAACTTTATATCGTTGGAAAGCTTATTCCAATACATACACATACAACTATTGACGGGATACTTCCGAACACCATAATCTTAATTTAACCCATACGCAAGCCTTTAGGACTCCATATTATCGCGATAAGTGTACGAAAAAATTTACGGGGTGTTACATTCTCCCCCCTTAAGAACATTCATCCTCGAATGTTAGAAGAGTTACTCAATTAAGACATGTCCAAGCTTACAATTAACATATTCATCATCATAACATACTTGCATAAAAATAAACACTTACCTGTTATAGTTCTTCTTCCGTCTCATGAACTTCCTCCTCATCGTTGAATAGGTAAGGGTACTTAATCTTCATCACTTCCTCGGCTTCCCATGTGATCTCCCCAACTTGTTGATTCCTCCAAAGTACTTTTACCGATGCTATCTCTTTATTCCTTATCTTTTTAATTTGGCGATCAAGAATAGCAATAGGCATTTCTTCAAAAGTGAGATCTTTTGTAACTTGTACATCTTCTGTAGTAGTGATGTGCAATGGATCTCTGATGTACTTTCGAAGCATCGAAACATGAAATATGGGATGAACTGCTGAGAGCTCTTGAGGTAGCTCTAACTCATAAGCAACTTGTTCAAATCTTTGAATGATCTTGAACGGACCTATGTATCGTGGACTTAACTTTCCTTTCATGCGAAACCTCATCACTCCTTTCATTGGTGATACTTTCAAGAATACCCAATCGTCGATAGAAAACTCAAGTCCTCTTCTTCTAACATCCGCATAAGATTTGTGTCGACTTTGAGCTGTTTCAAGCCGTTGTTGGATCACTTTAACCTTCTCCATTGCTTGATAAACAAGATCCGGTCAAAACAAGACCGCATCACCTGCTTCAAACCATCCTATTGGCGATCTACACTTTCTTCCATACAATGCTTCATATGGTGCCATTTTGATACTTGAATGATAGCTATTATTGTAGGCAAACTCGATAAGAGGTAGGTGATCATCCCAGTTGTCTTTGAAATCTAATACACATGCTCGTAGCATATCTTCAAGTGTCTGGATGGTACATTCTACTTGTCCGTCCATTTGAGGATGAAAAGTCGTACTTAGATTTACTTGTGTCCCCAAACTCCTTTGAAAAGACTTCCAGAAATTTGCGGTAAATTGGGCTCCTCGATCGGATATAATGGAAATTGGAACTCCATGTAACCGAACGATCTCCTTAATATACAACTTCGCATACTCTTCCTCCGTATAAGTTGTCTTAACTGGTAAGAAGTGCGCGGATTTGGTAAGCCTATCAATGATCACCCATATGGAATCAATCTTCCAAAATGTACGAGGAAAACCCATGATGAAATCCATATTGATCTTGTCCCACTTCCAGACTGGAAGATCTATACATTGCATGTAACCACCGGGTTTCTGGTGTTCTACTTTGACTCTTTGACAATTCGGACATTCAGCTACAAATTCGGCAATATTCTTCTTCATGTCATTCCACCAATATATTGCTTTCAAATCTTGATACATCTTAGTCGACCCTGGATGGATGAAATACCTTGAACAGTGTGCTTCTGTCATAATTCTCTTTCTTAGCTCAACTACATCAGGTACACATAAACGATTCTGACACTGAAGCACTCCTTCTCGCGTAAGCCCAAATGCCTTTGTCGTGCCACTCTGCACATCCTCCTTAAGCTGTAATAAAATTGGATCTGCATACTGCTTCTCTTTCACTTTAGCTATCAATGAAGATTCCGCTGCATTACGTACAATAACCTCTTCATCTGGAGTTTTGAGAAGTCGAACTCCTAAATTAGCTAGTTGGTGAAGATCCTTATCATCCCCTGCTTTTCTATAGATGCCATTTTAGACTTATGACTCAGTGCATCCGCTACCACATTCACTTTCCCTGGATGATACAAGATATCAACATCGTAACCTTTCAACAATTCAAGCCATCTCCGCTGCCTCAAGTTTAGATCTTTCTGACTGAAGATATATTGCAGGCTCTTATGATCGGTATATATGTCAACATGAACCCCATATAAGTAGTGGCGCCATATATTCAAAGCAAATACAACTGCAGCTAGCTCAAGATCATGCGTGGGATAATTCCTCTCATGTGGTCGCAACTGTCTAGAGCCATAGGCTATTACTCTACCATGTTGCATTAATACGCATCCTAAGCCAATTCTCGAAGAATCACAATACACTGCATACCCTTCTGTGCCTTCAGGAAGTACCAATACCGGTGTAGAAGTCAACTTGCTCTTCAGATCTTGGAAACTCTTTTCACAGGCATCATTCTATTGAAACTTGGAGGCTTTATGCGTCAACTTAGTCAAGGGTGCAGAAATAGAAGAAAAACCTTCAACAAACCTTCTATAATAACCTGCCAACCCGAGGAAACTACAAGTCTCCGTAGGCGTCGTGGGTCTTGGCCAATTCTTCACAGCCTCAATCTTCTGAGTGTCAACTTTTATGCCTTCACTGGATACAATATGGCCCAAAAATGCCACTGACTTGAGCCAAAACTCACATTTAGAAAACTTCGCATACAGCTTACAATCACGAAGAATCTGCAACGCCTGCCTTAAGTGATTAACATGATCCTCTTCTAATCTAGAGTAGACCAGAATATCATCTATGAAAACTATCACGAACACAACTAGAAACGGCTTAAACAGCCTATTCATCAGATCCATAAAAACTGCGGGTGCATTTGTTAGCCCGAATGACATAACCAGGAATTCATAATGACCATACCGTGTTCGGAAAGATTTCTTGGGTATATCTTTATCCTTGACTCTCACTTGATGATAGCCTGATCTCAAGTCAATCTTGGAAAAACACTGGGCACCCTGCAACTGGTCAAATAAATCATCAATTCGGGGAAGAGGGTATTTATTCTTGATAGTCACCTTATTCAATTGTCGATAGTCAATACACATCCTCAGCGAACCATCTTTCTTACGCACAAACAATACTGGTGCTCCCCAAGGGGACATACTAGGCCTGATGAATCCCTTCTCTAGCAAGTCTTTCAGTTGCTCTTTCAATTCTCGCAACTCTGCTGGTGCCATTCTATAAGGAGGAATTGAGATTGGCTGTGTCTGGAAACATATCAATACCAAACTTCACTTCTCGTTCAGGAGGTAAACCTGGTAGTTCTTCAGGAAATACATTAGGAAATTCATTCACAACCGGAATGGTCTGAAAAGTTGGCGGCTCTGCCTCTGTATCCCTTACTCTAACCAAATGGTATATGTACCCCTTGGAAATAATTTTTCTTGCTTTAAAGTAAGAAATAAATCTACCTCTCGGCGCGCCAACATTACCTTTCCATTCAAGGACTGCCTCATTTGGGAAATGGAAATATACCTTCTTAGAACGGCAATCTACTATAGCATAACAAGACGCTAACCAATCCATGCCCATAATAACATCAAAATCTACCATTTCTAACTCAACAAGATCGGCCATAGTATCACGACCACAAATATTCACAACACAATTTCGATAAACATTCCTAGCTATAAGAGATTCCCCCACTGGCGTTGATACTTCAAATGGCTTGGCTAATAATTCGGGTGTTCTTCCGAACCTTCCCGCAACCAAATGAGTAGCATACGATAATGTAGAACGAGGATCAATTAAGGCGTACACATCAAATGCAAAGATGGACAATGTACCTATAACCACGTCTGGAGAAGCCTCTAAATTCTGCCGATCTGCTAGGGCATACACACGGTTCTGAGCTCCGCTAGAACTAGCTGCTCCTCTATCACCTCTACCATGACCCATAGGTTGTTCACCCCTACTCAAAGGAGGCACCGATGATGATGCAACAGCTGATTCGGTAGGTCGTGTTATACCACCTGTGGTCCTGCGTGGGCAATCTCTAGACATATGCCCCGGCTTACCGCACCAAAAGCAATTGTTTATTCCAAGCCGACATTCGCCAAAGTGAAATCTTCTACATATGGGGCACGGGTGTCGTGGAGGTCTCAATTAACTCATACTCCCTTGCCCTTGATACCCCACTGTTCGCGAACTCTGATTTTCACTGCTTTGCCCGAACTGATTACCGATGAACCTTTGAAATTGCGGTGGAGCACTAATTGCAGGATAAGAAGATAACGGCTAGGCAATCTATGAGAGAACAAAGGCCTAAAACCTCCGTGAGATGCCATAAACTGCCCTATAGCTCTGGCCCGCTTAGAATATCCTTTTTCTGATTCCTGGGTTCTTCTTTTTTGCCTCTGATCTTCCATTTTCTGAGAGAAAGCTTGAATCCTTGCTATATCCATGTCCTTGTTCAAAGAAGCAATGGTACAATCTCTAACCAAGTATGGTTCCAATCTATCCACATAGTGATGAACTCTGTCATCCATAGTAGCTACCACATTAGAAGCATATCGAGAGAAGGAGTTAAATCGAAGACTATACTCCCTTACACTCATATTACCCTGACAAAGATTTAAGAATTGATCTGCATGGGCCTGATGAGTCTCAAATGGAAGATAATGATCAATAAATGCATCTTTGAACTCTCCTCACGTAGTTGGGGGTGCATCAATACCCCTAGATCATTTCCAATCCTCGTACCACAATATAGCCTCTCCTTTCAGTCTATATGCTGCTAGCTCAACCATCTCTTTACCGGATATGTGCATAACATCTAGAGCCCTTTGGGTTTGATCGATAAAGTCCTGCGGGTCTTCGTTAATATCTGATCCGGTAAAAGTAGGAGGATCCAGTTTCAGAAAATCCTATGTCCGAAGGCTAGCTGCTCTTCCGTACCACTAGAACCCGTGGTAGGAATAGCTTGCCCTTGAACTTGACCGGCAACTATACGCGTCAGAAGTTGTACTGCATCCCTCAAATCTCGATCAACAACATTAATAGATGGCCCTTCCGGAGGAGAAGAAGCTCCTAATATATGGTCAGCTTGAGACTCACTTTGTTCAGCTTGTGCCGGTGGTGACTTACTAGTACCTTCTCCGGACACTACATCTACTCGCTTCCACTTATTCTTTCTCCTTGTAACCGGCATCGTTACTATAATAAATAAAAAAAACAATTGGATTAAGCGATCGATTATGACTTTATCTCTAATATGGGATCTATTGCACGATCTACGAAATGGAGAATGGAAACAATCCCTAAATGTCCAATAGCCTCCTGTTTATAGATGTGGTGCACAACACACCGATAAATGAGATTCTACGTAAACACGACTTTGTAGACTCACTAGGACAAACTTCTCTGATACCACTTCTGTCATGCCCCAAATCCCATTGGAGCGGACTGGCACCCGTAGCCGAGGAGGCCCGGGAAAACCCGTTCATAACCTATACTTTCACATTTACATTACTTATGAAAATTAGAAATTTGGGCAGCACTTCGTTGTAAATAGAAGAAAACAGTACCTGAATCAGCCCAACAGACACGCATATATATATATAAATAGTAATTGGCCGTTAGAGCCATCACGTCTATCAACCAAACACTCCTATGGCTGTACAATATGTCTACAAAAGCCTCTACATAGATACACAACTGAGTTAGGGTCGGGACAAACTCCCGCCCACAAAAGACTTCTATACAAATACCAAAAATACATATAGAAACGACATGGGATGCCCCGAAACAACTGGAGCTCACCACTATTAACAGAATGTCCTAGCTCTTACTGCGGAGGTGTACGACCTGAAGTACCTATTCCTGCAGGCATGAATACAGGTCCCCCGTGAGGGACGTCAGTACGGAAATATGTACTGAGTATGTAAGGCAGTGAGTATCAAGATGAGATACAAAAAATCAACAGAACCCAGATACCAGTGAATAAACAGTATGAGTAGACCACACTTAAAAGAGCTGATGGGATACCTGCACATTACTTTCATATCATTACTTCCCGTATTCCTTATCAATACATAACATATGTCATACAATGGACAACTGATCAGTGGTACTAATACAATACATCAGGGACCACCCCTGTAATAGCGTATATACATAATCTTTATAATACAATGGCCAACTGATCAGTGGTACTAATACAATACATCATATCAACAATTTAAAATAAAGACATTCCATTCCTTAATTCAATTAATCTTTGAGATTGGTTCCTTTGTGGTCACACCTTATGGAACTTGAAACCATGATACCTCAATAGGAAAAACATGTAAATAGGTAATCAATATCATAAAAATTAAGTAGTGAATCATGGATACCTCATTAAACCATTTCGGAGTCAACAATAGTATATGGACATTTTTTTGACTAGCCGGACATCTTAAAAGTGAAAACAAGTTCAATTGGTAGTGTCGAAGATCATATGATGTTATTATGTGTCATGTGTCGTAGGACAATGTTGGAAGCTTACTTGAGAGTGCCATGGGTCATTATTCATGCCAAAGATTAGATAGAGTATGTCTTACATACCTTGATATAACCACTTCAATACAAGTCCAACTTGACTTCCCGTACTCTTCGAACACTTATCTACAATAAGTCATTTGTGGCAAACTAGTATTAGCAACCAAATCTTACCATTTAGGTATTAACTTCACCAAATAATGTCTAGGAAGTAATCCTTTAACTCATCAATAAGAGTGCTACATACATCCTCTTATACTCTTATTACATTCACATATCATGCATTTTCATGCAATATCCCTCAACATCACTCTTAGCCTTTATTTCCCCTCTTAATCACCATCCAATACCAACATGATCACTAGGCATACATAACCACTAATATAATGATATATCACCACAATTCATCCTCCATAATCCAATACAACAACTTCCATAATTTACTACTAACAATTTATACAAAACAATTCATAACTATGTTTCTAGTTATCTTCCAACATCAAGACAATACTCATAATCCTTTATCAATACTTATTCATGGATAAGAATCAAGAAAAAACAATATTCATATCTTAACAATGAACTCTTGTATGTAGAATCCTCCTTACATAACCATGGGGTGCTTCTCGAAGCTTCCGAGATGGTGAACACAACTACGGAACCAATTCGAATTTTCTACGGTTGAATCACAAAATATTTGAAGTTGAAATTAGGCTAGGGTTTCACCTTCTCTTAATAATTGGATGATATATGATATATATGAGGCTAAGTGTATGTTTATAAAGACCAATTTTCGTCCAAGAGGTAATAGAAAATGACCATTTTGCCCTAAAAATTTAAATAAATCCGAATCTGTCCCCAGTGGACAGTTTTGACAGGCTGAAGTAAATCGATCATAAATCCTTGCTCCAGTATCGGATTTGGGTGAAACCAATTGCATCGGAAATATAATTCAAAGGTCTTTCATTTTCATATAAAGTATACCACCCAGTTCTTCCTGTACATGGAGTTATGGTCTTTTAAAGTTGAGCATAAAATCTGTCCCAAAATTCTGTTTGTTTTTGATAGGGTGTAGTAAAACGGGTATAGCTCCTTACTCATACATTGAATTTGGATGAAACCAATTTCATCGGAAAGAAGACTCTCGGAGCTTTTCGTCGATATATAGAAGCTCACCCAGTTCTTTTTGTACAAGGAGTTATGATCGTCTAAATTTGATCCAAAAAAAAATTGCCTAGCTGCAGTAATTTTCCTGCAGATTTACTGTCCAAAAAAAGCGAGCATAACTCCTTGTACAAAAAAATTGCCTAGCTGCAATAATTTTACTGCAGATTTAGCTTTTAGTTAGTTGTGTCTGTCTAGGTATATACTTCACCCACCCATTTGTTGTTGTTTGGTTCTTTTCCTCGAGGAAACCTTTTGAACCCAGTATCATATCTCTTCTTAAGGGTAGATTTTAAAGTTTTTGTGATTTGCTAGGTCAGATACTCTTTTTAGTTCTATGTGTGATTGCATAATGCAAGTTGGTTTGATTGTTGAGCATGTTGATTGGGTGAAATACTACTTTTGAGGCTCCTAGGATCTAGGTTATAACTCTTAAACATTGTTGGCTTAATTAATGAATTAGTGTGATTAATTGGTTTACAGTCTATGATGGTCCTATTTAACATTAGAATATGCCATATATGTGGTAGCTTTGTTAGTGTATTCATTGTTGTATTTGTTGTCTAGAACTTACCTGGTGTGTATGAAAAGATAAATAAAGAATGTAGGTTTAGGAGATTATATAGACATTTCTTTGATAGCCTCACATACCCTTGGTGACCTACCCTTGTGCAAAACCCTAGTTAGCCCTGTTGAGCCTTTGGATTATCCGTTGGTACACTTATATATAGCTTTTTACTCTTCTTTATTTTACCTTAATTATATCTAATGCTACTAAGTGCTTTATTTGAAAAATTAATGAAGTAAAGGAGTGTGAAAACAAGAACAAAAGAGGTGAAAATGAGGCCCCAAAAAAAGTAGTTATTGGAGTTGCAAAATTGATATGTGTTGTTAGTTGGAGTTGTGAATTGAATAATAGATTTATCGTTCAAAAAGTTGATCACGATTTGATAGTGAATACTCTATCCACATTACAACTGTCTAGCAGAATAAGATGAGGCAAAACAAAAGAGAAAATGTATGAAATAAATGGGGAAAATCGGTTGTTAATAGATTGATCTTAATGTTCATATGATCTATTAAAGTGTTTAGGGAAGTTAGTCACAACTTTTTGTCAAATAGTTCTTACGTGTCCCATAGCTTACATTATAACCCATAAAGACCTATTTGATCCTAAGTCCCAATATTTGGATATTAGTGATGTACCACACTAAGGGAAAGCCTATGGTTTATCATGTTTAACTTGTGAATTCATTGTGAGAGTTAGTGCAAAGTGATTCTAGTAGCAATTTTGTGATAAATTACATCTACATGAGTGATTATGGGTAACTCTCTTATTGAACGGGCATATGTTTAATAATAGTTGGGTGATTTGTATGATATCTTTTATTGAGTAATATACATTAGTTTTTCAGCTTGGTGAGTCATTTCTTGAGGGACGGATTTTTTTAAGTAGTATTCATGAACTTTCAATTGTGTGTATAACATACTTTGTGTAAAAACTTGCATTATGTATAGTCATGGTATTACTAGCTTGAGTTTCTTGCTAGTTATAGAAGTGTAGAGTCTTCTCTAAGTATGAATAATTATTTGACGAAAAATAAAGAATAATGTGTTGGATGATGATCTGAGGTGGATTTATGCACCTTAGTGTTGTTATTCGGGATTTTTTTAGCTTAGTAGATGATTTCTCTTGTGATTAATGAGTAATTATTTGTTGAAATAAGCATCTAAGTGTTATGTTTCATAAATATAATGTTCTAAGTGTACTTATAGTGAATTATGAGTCAAAACATCAAGACAAAAACTAGTACCCTTAGGTTAAGCTATGGCTTTTACTAGTTTGTTGTCTTGAATTGCATGTTATTTTATGCTCTAATGTGTGGTGTTTGATGTTTTATAAATCTTTGAGTTTTATCATAACGATTTAAAGTTGATGTAAAAGTTGTAAATCAAGTTGAAAAAATACCACAAAGCTTGAACTTAAAGGACAAAAGAATGGGCAATGCTTGATCAAAGTTGGACATTTGTAAGTGCTTGGTGTGCCACGCTGCCTAGGAGCTGCGTTAAGGCCGTGGAAGCCACTTGGAAAATTTTTGGATGTTGAATTCCAGTGTACCTATGCATTTTTTGAATGCCACTCTGCCTACATGGCGCGATATTGGCGTGGCATGCCCTTAAGTCTAAATCAATAATTTTTTTCCTTGGATTAATAGGACACTAAGTTTTTATGTTTCACACATCGGATGAGCTTGGGACTTGAAGGGAGGATAGATAACAATTCAATTAGGGTTTTTATCTCTTTACTTTTTTGGTTTATCGATTTTAAAATTTATTATATTCTTGTGATTCATGCTATGTTTATGTGCGGCTAAACAACCTTTTTCGGGGTTAAAGCTAAGAACATGAGTAGTATTGTTATGAATTGATTTTGTTATGGTTTTTTATCATGGTTGGTGGTTTATTTATCCTTATTATCACTATTTTAAGGAGTCATGACACTTAGAATACATTCTATAACTCTATTGTGAACTTGGAAGGATGAATGGTAGAGTAGAGCGTGGGATGAATAGAATAGGATTATCATCCTTATAAAATAATTTTAAGATTTGAACATACTATAGAAATATACCTAAGTTCCCTATTTGGTTCAAGTACGGTATGAATACAAAAACATTTAACTTAGGTATCGCATACCCGCTCAAAGATGTAGTTGCAAGGGCAAGTTAGATAAATGATTAGAGGTTCGGAAGGCCATAGTCATAGTATAGACCTCGTGAAGAAACAACACAGATAATTCACCTAACTAATGAAGTTATTTAGCATAGTATGATGGTTCGCAGTGCCTTAACCATGGCTTTCTCCCCATTGATTGTTCAGACCATTACTTTGTCGCATTGTTTAGTTTATATTATGTTTCAAGTTTCAAACTCTTTTGGTTACATAGAACTTGATTAATCTTATTAGAAAAATAAATTTGTATATTTGTTAACACAAGTCTCTAAGGGATTGATACTTGGATTTTTGTAAGGCAACTATATTACTTAGTGAGACTTTGTACACTTGTGTGTTCACTTTTGAAAAAAAAATGCTTTTAGTGTGTTTGGGTTATGTATTGATGCAGCAGGGTCGAGTTCTCACTTATGCTTTTAGGCAGCTTAAGGTGCACAAGTATAACTACCCAACTCATGATTTAGAGTTGGCAGTGGTAGTTTTCACGCTTAAGATTTTGAGGCATTACCTTTATGGGGTGCATTGGGATTTTTACATTGATCATCACAATCTTTAGTATCCAATGACTAAGAGCGAGAAAAATTCTAAGCTGCAAAGATTTATGTATATTATTAAGTAATAAGATATCTCCATCTTTTATCATCCGGACAATGCAATTATGGTAGCAGATGCCTTGAGTCAAAAGGTATTGAGTATGGGTATCTTTTCTTGTATTTTAATTTTTTGGACCTTGTTGTCATGGGACATTTTTTCTTTAGATAACTTGATTGTGAAACTTGACATTTTAGAGCCTAGGAGGACTCTTGCTATTGTTGAGGCTATGTACTCACTATTTAAGCTGATTTGGGATCGTTATTTAGAAGATAATAGGATTAAAATCCATCTTGATCAACTATAGAGTGTTGCGTCCAAGAGGGATACCATAGATTCTAATAGTGTCTTGAGATTTGATAGACAAATATATGTTCTGAGGATTGATGACTTTATTTAGTTGATTTTTTATATGGCTCATAGCTCTATATATTCCATTCATTCTAGTACAACTAATATCTATAAAAATTTGAGACAACTTTATTGGTGGAGGTGTATGAAGAGAAATATGGAGGATTTTGTAGCATTTCCTATTTTGTATGTAGGTAAAGGGCGAGCATTATCGACATAGTGAATTGATTTAGAGGGTGACCATTCTTGGGTAGAAATGGAAGCATACTACCATGGACTTTTTAGTTGATTTCCTCGCACTACTAGTGGTTCCAATGGTATTTGGGTCATTATGGATCGTTTGACCAAGCCGGTACATTTTATCCCTATTCATATGTCCTTAAGTTCCAAGATTTTAGTCCTTATCTATGTGTATGAGATAGTCTATTTGCATAGGGTAACTAAACATCATTTCAGACTGAGGTTTAGTGTTCACTTCTAGCTTTTGGAGAGCTCTCTAGAAGGGATTGGGGACTCTAGTGGATATTAATACAACCTTTTATCAAAAGATAGATGGCCAATTGGAGGGGACTATTTAGGTTCTCGAGGATGTGCTTTGAGTCTGTATTTTGGATTTTAGAGGTCAGTGGGAGAAACATTTAGCCTTGGTAGAGTTCGTATATAATGACAGTAAATATTTGAATATTGAGATGATGCCTTTTTAGTCTTTATATTATAGGTGATGTCATTTCCTAATTAGATGGTTTTAGACTTTCGAGTTTAAACCCTATAGTAGTGATTCACTTTGGGAGTCGTTGGATAAAGCTTAGGTTATTTATGATAGGTTGAAAACAACTTAGAGTAGGAAGAAAGCTTATATAGACCATAGACATTGTGCATTGATATTTGGAGTTGGTAAGAAGTTATTGCTATACATTTTTTTCCATGAAGGGTGTGATAAGGTTCGGAAGGAAGTGCAAGCCCAGACCCAGATATATTGGACCTTTTGAGATTCTTTTTAACATTAGCGAGTTGGCTTATGATTTAGCCTTACCCAAAGATTTTGTTGTTTTTCATCCAGTTTTCCATGTTTCCATGTTTCTATAATATATTCATTATTCATCTTATATGTTTAGATGGACTCAGTCTAGTTGGATGAACTGTTGACCTTTAAGTAGTAACATGTGCTCATTTTATCTAGTAATTTTAGGTACATGTGCACTAGTAAGATTTCTAATGTTATGGTTCAGCGGAAGCACCACCCCAGTAGAGGAGGCTACTTGGGGGAATGAGAGTGAGATTTAATCCCAGTATCCTCACCTATTTGAGGATTTAAGTACATCCTAATAACTTACTTTTGCGAACGAGGGTCCTTTTAATAATCGATATTATGATAACCATTTAGGTCATTTTCTATATTTTTCTTATTTTTCCAGTTAAAGCTTTCCTATAGCTTCCCTAAGTCATTTATGACTTGTTGGGAAAAACAGTTTGGTTACTGGGTAGTTTGTTTGGTTTTTACAACCAATTTCTTATTTTGAAGCCTTTGTTAGTTAAAATTTGATACCGGGCTAGAACTTTAGTCAAATAACCTTGTATGTCAATTATGACTATTCCAACAACTTTAACATATTGACTTTAGTCTAGGTGGACCTTTGGTTCTGATTCCGAGACACCCAAACTCATTTCAAGCTATTGATCAGAATTTAAGAAAATAGAAAGTTGGGTGTGGGAGCAAATTTTCATCAAAATGACCTCGAATGGAAATTCTAACTGTGCCATTGAGATCGAAACCTCAAATTTGATAGGGTAGCATAGTCCATTTGCATATACGGGTTTTTCGTTGAATCTCAAGGTGTTAGCAGAAACTTAGAAATTCCAAGTCTAAGCTAGGGCCGGTGCACTCGCTAACTGCGAGCCAAGAATCAAGTTCACGGTTTAGTAGGCACCAGAAAAGTGTTGCGATAGTGACATGTAGTCATTAGTAAAGCAACACACTATAGCAGTCTATAGGTATCACGATCGTAACACTATATGTCACATATGCAATAACCATGGCAGGAGGCGAATGTCGTGATAGCAACAGACAGTTCGCGTAGCGACTCCCAAGCACCTGGGAAGGGTATAAGTATCCTATTTCAACCTCTTTTTCCCATTCCTCATCCATTCTCAAGAGACTTAAACCCTAAGAAGAGGAATAGCTTAAGGATAACATTGTAGGTGCTTGTGGGAGCTTCGGTAAAGATAGATTACGCATATATCCTTTAAATTTTAGGTATGATTCCTTCATTTTCTTGGATGATTTCCCTTTTCTTCTCTAAAATCCCAAAAACTTGGTGACTCAATTTTAGCACCAATATAGCTCAGAATTCACCTATTTTATAGGGTAAATGTTCCTTAAGAATATGGAGACGTTGAGTTGGTTTCATAAATGCAATTTTCATAAACGATCCTCACATGGATTTTTGAGTATTTTTGGGCCCGAAGCACAATAGTAAAATATAGGTATCATTATTCTCGTATTAATGAGTATATTGTGGTTTCGATAGTGTGGCACTTTGCGGAAGCTTCTCGGAAGGGAAAATTAATGATATAGTAGATTCTTCGAGCTTTCTTCAGTGTCCAGGCAGGCTAGGTTGTCGGGATGGGTTTTAGGTGTTGGAGACCAAATTTGCACTACTTGAATTTGCTGGACCATTTAGGCTACTCAAAAATCATAATTTAGGCATAATTGGAATAGTTTCTCATGTTTAAGGTAAAATGTCTATCTTAAGGTTGATTGTGGGTTAGTTATCATTTAAAAGTGGATTTAGATAACTTAGCTTGTATGGGCTAGAATTTGCCTTGTAAAGGATTTTGGGAGTATAGAAGTGGGCTTTTTGACCCTCCTTAGGCCAAGCTTCACGTTGATCCTTGTATCCTTTTTATGCTTGTTATACACCTTGAAAATACTCACTAAGGTAATATAGAGAAGATTTGGAACTTGATGGTTATGATGGGTCGGTATTTGGAGTTGGAAGCTTATTGGTATTATGATAATGATATTCATATATATGTGCCAATTTGAGTCTGGCTATTGATTATAATATTTATGATATATTTACTAGATCATGTCAAGGTATTATTTATAATACTTATTATATATAAATACACATGGGTTCAAGTCCAGATATTGGCCATGATAATAATTATAGGATTATCGGTTCGAGTTTGGATATTGATTATGACTTGATGATACATGTACCAGTTTGAATACAACAAGGGTGTATGATACTGATAATAAGGATATCGATTAAAGTTCTAAAATGGAAAAGTGTTATTTTGTGGCAGACATGGATGGATTCTAGTTGTGCCATAGAAGATGGTAAATGGGGGTGGTTCGATTTATGTTTTACTTGATTGTTCCCACAAGGCTTACGGGGGACTTCTTTAGGGTATTTACTTTTGCGCATCTATTGGCTTATTAGGGCCAATTTTGTAGTTATCATTGCTTGTTCATTATGTTATTGTTTTGGTTTATTCATTTAATCGTGTACAATGATGTGGGAGTTATTCTTAGGTTTTCCCCTTCTTATTGACTTAGTTACGTTATCTAGAATTTTATTGTATTAATATTATAATTTATCTCAGTCGACCAATGATGCCTACTGAGTACCATAGTTCTTATACTTATACTACACTTCTATACCTTTTTGGTACTAATTCGAGTACTAGTTGTAGTCATTGATTTGAGGATCATGCTTTTGTGGATTTCAGTGATAGAGTGAGCTCTTAGAGTTGAAGTCGCCCCATTTCATTCAATTTTTTTGTGTCTAGTCTTTTGTTTTGAGACATATTGTATTGACTATTGTCAAACTTATGGAGTGTTGTAATAGCTCTTGTACAGACTATACCACATCGTGGGATGATTTTCGATATTACGACAACCTTTTAGACTATTTCTATTTCCATGATTATTCATGGATTGTATTATCTATTTAGATATTTTTGGGGAATTTTACACTAAGTTATCCCATTGCAAATAGCTTCGGGCTACGGTATATCTTACAAACGGGCAGGATTTAGTAGGTTCCATCATGACTTGTAAATTCGGTCGTGACACTTGTGGGCTCTCAAAAATTATAATTTAAGTTGGAGTGATGCTGCTAAGTTGAGGTTGAAACAATTGAATGAATTAGATGAGTTCTGACTGCATGCTTATGAGATGGTTGCGGTCTATAAGGAGAAAATGAAGTTGTACCATGATAGTAGAATTGAAAAGTATGAATTAAAGGTTGGTGACTTAGTTGTGTTGTTCAACTCAAGATTTAAACTATTTTTGATTAAGATAAATGAAAATGGTTTGGACCATTCAAATTACTCAAGTATTTCCATCCAGAGTGGTGGAACTAGAAAAGAAGGATGGGAAGCTCTTTAAGGTAAATAGTCAAAGGGTCAAACAATATATTGGTCTGTTGAAAGAGGTAAAGTTTTTAACACTACCGTATCTTGATAAAGTCTTAGTAGTCAATATACATGAGTTGTTTCACGATGTTAAATCAAGTGTAGTGGGAGGCAACCCACATGGTGTTATAGAATGATTTTAGTGTTGGTTTCATTGATGAACATAGTTAATGTGTGTGCTAAGTGCGCAAGAAAATAAATTGTATGTGAAGAAGAAGAAGAAAAAGAAGGTTGAAATACTTTTAATCTTTATTGTTCATTTGTTAAAATGAAATAGACCTAACGAACAATCAACGTGAGCCACCACAAAGCATGATATAATCACTGATTTTGATACAACCTAACAGATAACTAGAAAAGTTATGAAAGATCTAATGAGCCATCAACCAAACTGTCACAACTGGTAAATAAAAGAGTTGTTTAGTTAAGGGTTGATGGTCCAAGAAGTGATCTGTCACTATATTGAGGAACTGTCAACCTTAATTCAAATTTGACTCAATTTGGGTGCAATCTATTTAAACCTAAAGGTTCACCTAGCAAACTTTCACGTTCTTGACGAACAGTCAGGTAAGGTGTCACAGGTAAGTTTACTTATCCCTTTTTATTTACAATTAACAATCTTACTAAACATGAATGAAATAATAACCGTTTGTTCGACCCATACATGATCCAAAATCAATAAAATATAAGGCTTTTAAGAGGACTAATTCAAATTAATTTTTTTCTCTTCTAAATATCCCCATCTTACTTTAAATCCTCACTACCTGATGACATATCTCTTGTAAATATTCCATCACCCAAATTTTAAAATAATTTTACAACTATTACCCAAACCAAATCACAACAAAAACAATCTTCCCAACTCCTAAAGTCCAACATACCCTGTCCTTCATCTTGTAACTGTAAACATGTGCTCAAAACACTACAGAAGTTTAATTATTCATATTTTTTCAAGGTATGCTTATACTCAATTTGTTGTCACTTTAGTTTTAATTTTGTTTCTTCTCTTCTTTTTTTATATAGTTGATGGTGAATTAGAGATAACACAACCATATCTCTTTTATATAAATTCATAGATAGATTTATTGTGATTGAATTTATTTTGTGGGACACTAAATGGGTGAATTCTGAGTAGCCCAAATAAAATAAATAAGTTTATGTAATCTTATTCGTAAAATTTGATCAAAACTCCTAATGAGTTTTCAAGAAATAATGGTGAATACTGAGTGTTTGAAAAAAGTGCCATTAAATAAAATGTTAACCAGTTGGCCCTAAAGGCTCAAGTGAAGAAACATCAGACAAGTGAAGATCCACAAGTTCTAGCCATCATATGTAAGAAAATTTATGAATAATATGGTTATGCCTGATGGTTTATCTTACTAATCATTAGGATTTTGATGACCAGTTAGGGTTAAATGTAATCTTTGATTGATACACAAGGAAAAATTTGATAGAAGGGGTTAACGAACAGTCACAAATATGATGGACCATCACCCCAACCTATCAAAAATAAGAATTTTTAATTTTAAGCATCTAACATTGACGTTTTGCCTTGTATAATGTCTTATTGTTTTCCTCCACAGATACAATTCCTCAAAGCTACAAACAACTAGGGGTGGAGCGCAAAAAAAGGAAGAAATAAATACCTTAACCTTAAGATTAAGAGAAAATTCAGAAAACAAGGTTGAGAAAGCTAAATCTCTAGCTTAACACACTAAATAAATCAAAAGGAAATATTCGCATGTTTACCAATTTGAGGAGAAAGATAAGTCATCAACTGAGGAATCTAGTAGAGATGGGGAAAGTATTGATAGCTCAAAATTGGGGACCAATATAAATGGTGGTACTGAGGCCACTAAAATTTTATAAATGGAACTTGAAACTTATCTTTAATAGGAGGAGAGAAAGTGCCCCAAATAAAGGCCCCAGTGGTTAGGGAAAATATTTATTGGAAGATTGAGGGGGGGATAACAACAGTATGAAGATGTTATCTTGATGATAAAGTAATGAAGTTTAAAGAAGTCATCAGCTAAAGATGTCTAGATCATCACTACTAAATTAACATAAGTACCTGAACATTGAAAGATGATTTAATGAGTATAATTTTGATTGCATAAGAACAACACCTAGAGAGTACTACCCTATAATTATTCATGAATTCTATGTGAAATACTTGGGTCCTTGAGAAACAATGTGAGAAAGGACAAAAAGTATCTGATATAAGATTATTGGTAAGGCTTCTGGTTCATGGGGTTTTAGTTGACATCTCTGATCAAACCATCAACTAAATACTTATTATCAAACTTTATGAATCCCCAATAATCACTAACTATTATGAACTCTAGATTATATCGACATCTATCTAGCAACCTTGGTTATCATAGATTTTGATAGAGAGTGGTGCACTCTCTTCATTAAAATATAGGAATGGATGGAGGGCCAAGTCCTTGATAAGTTTTAAAGCAAAATTTTTGTGGAAAGTGGTTTGTTTGTGAATAATGTCTACATGAAAAGATGTAAATCTAGATTACTTTAGGTTTGTAGTAGTTGCTAGTGTGATGGAGTATTTCAAAATAAATACTGGCAAAATAATAGCAAATAAAATGCATGAAAGACTGTGTAAGATTGCTACTTCATTGACTTTTTTTTCTTTGTAACTATGATATGTAGGCTTGAAAAGGTAACCTATTCTAAGTGGGATATATGATGAGTTTATGGACACCACAACTCAAAATATTGATCAAACATGAGAGGTTACAAAGTTAAAGTTGAAGTTCCATAAATCTCCATCATTTGGATCATTCTTGTGCTAAGTGTTAGTAACAGGCCTCGCTATCCTCCTTGTGCTAAGTGTGGTAAGGATCATCCTGGTGAGTATTTTGTAGATTTGAGAGGTTGTTTTTGGTGTGGAAAGAAGGGCCACAAACTTAGAGATTTTCCGCATGCTAGACAGGGGAACATAGATGCCCGACCTCAAGTATAGACTACTAGTGCACCAGCTCTCTTACCTGATCCCTCCTTCGTTCAGGGAACTTCATCTAGCACTGCTGACAGTCAGCGCCAGAACATATTCTATGCCTTACTATCCCAGTAGGAGCAGGAGGACTCTCCTGATGTTTTTACTAGTATGCTCCGTGTCTATGGTCTTGATGTTTATGTGTTGTTGGACCCCGGGTACAGTATCTTATTTGACCCCACTTGTAGATGTGAATTTTAAAATAAGTACCAAAAAGATTCCTTAGCCTTTCCTAGTTTCTACGCCAGTAGGGGAGTCAGTTGTGTCTAAACAAGTGTATAAGGATTGTCCTGTTACTGTTCTTCCTAGAGTCATACTTGAAGATTTGATAGAGTTAGATGTAGTGGATTTTGACCTTATTCTAGGTATGGATTTCCTACATTCTTGGAATGTATATATAGACTGTCGTACCCATGTTGTCAAGTTTCAATTTCCTGATGAACCAGTTTTTGGGTGGTCCAGGAGTTCGGTATCTCCCAAGAGTCATTTTATCACCTATATCAAAGCCAAAAATCTAATATCCAAAGGTTGAATTTATCACCTAGTCTTAGAGTCAAAGACACTAAGTCCGAGGCTCAAATTATTCAGTCAGTTAATATTGTTAATAAGTTTCCTGATGTTTTTTTGGAAGATCTCCCAGGGGTACCTCCCAATAGAGAGATAGAATTTGGGATTGACCTTCTTCCCGACACTCAACCTATTTCTATTCTGCCATACCATATGGCACCTGCATAGCTTAAGGAGTTGAAAGAGCAACTCAAATATTTTTTAGAAAAAGGTTTCATAAGGCCTAATAATTCTCATTGGGGCACACCTATTTTATTCGTGCGAAAGAAAAATGGTTCTTTGCATATGTGCATTGACTATCGTCAGCTTAACAAGGTCACCATCAAGAATAAGTATCCTGTTCCGAGAATTGATGACCTGTTTGATCAGTTTCAAGGTGCAAGTTATTTCTCTAAGATAGACCTTAGATCCGGCTATCACCAACTTAAAATTAGGCAATGTGATATCACAAAGACATCCTTCCGAACACGCTATGGTCACTTTGAGTTTCTTGTCACGTCTTTCAGGCTAACCAATGCTCTAGCAACCTTCATGGACCTCATGAATCGAGTTTTCAAGCCATATCTTGATATGTTTGACATTGTCTTCATAGATGACATCCTTGTGTACTCCTGTGCTGAGAATAACCATGCAAATCACCTTAGAACTATCTTCCAAAATCTTAGATATCATCGGTTGTTCATAAAATTCAACAAGTGTGAATTCTGGCTAAGGTCTGTAGACTTTCTGGCCACGTTATTTCAGCTGAAGGTATTAAAGTTGATCCCCAAAAGATAGAAGTTGTAACAAATTGGCCTAGACCTATTTCCCCATCGAACATTAGGAGTTTCTTGGGTCTAGCGGGCTACTACCGCCGTTTTGTTGAAGGTTTGTCTTCTCTTGCGTCTCCCTAGACCCGGTTGACCTAAAAGAAAGTTAAGTTCAAGTGGTCAGATTCCTGTGAGAAGAGTTTTCATGAGTTGAAGACTCGGCCTACTTCATCCCCTATGTTGACTTTACCTGATGGTACAGATTGTTTAATGGTGTATTGGGATGCCTCTAAAATTGGTTTGGGTTGTGTGTTAATGAAAAGAGGTAAGGTTATCCTATGCCTCAAGACAGTTGAAGCCGTATGAAAAGAATTACCCAACCCATGATCTTGAGTTAGATACTGTGGTCTTTGCTTTGAAAATCTTGAGACACAATCTTTATGGTGTCGATGTTGATGTATTTACTAATCATAAGAGCCTACAGTATGTATTTACTAAGAGGTAGTTGAATCTTAGGCAAAGAAGGTGGTTGGAGTTGTTAAAAGACTATGATATAAGTATGTTGTATCACCTGGGCAAGGCCAATATAGTGGCGGATGCCCTTAGAAGGTTGTCTATGGGTAGTGTTGCTCATGTAGAGGAAATTAAGAAAGAGTTAGCTCATGATGTGCTTTGTCTGGCTAGACTGGGTATTAGGTTACTTGATTTAGCTGAGGGAAGTACTTTGGTGCAGAGTAGTTCTGAATCCTCTTTAGTTTCAAAAGTGAAAGAGAAACATGACAGAGATCCTAGTTTGGTCAGACTAAAGGAGTCAGTTAATGACCGTAAGGTTGGGGTTTTCTCCCAAGGGGGAGATGGCGTTTTGAGATTGTTGGGTAGGTTGTATTTTTTATGTGTTGATGATCTGAGGCAAAGGATTATGGCTGAAGCACAGGCGCGCGATATTCTATTCATCCCGACACTACCAAGATGTATTGCAACTTACAAGAAATCTATTGATGGAATGTTATACGAAAGGATATAGCTGAGTTTATAGAAGAGTGTGCAACATACCAACATGTTAATGTAGAGCACCAAAGACCTAGTGGTGTAATGCAAGAGTTCGATATTACCACTTAGAAGTGGGAGGTAGTGAATATGGACTTCATAACTGGGTTACCTCTTTTGCGTAGTCATCATGAATCTATTTGGGTTGTTTTAGATAGGCTGACTAAGTCCGCGCATTTCTTACCCATGCATATATCTTATACAACTCAGGATTATGCTATATTTTATATCCGGGAGTTAGTCAGGCTGCATGGAGTTCCCTTATCTATCATTTCGGATAGGGGTACTCAATTTACTTCTCAGTTTTGGATGGCATTTCAGCAGTGTCTTGGTACCCAAGTTCTTTTGAGTTTTTCTTTTCATCCACAAATAGATGGTCAAGCTGAGAGGACCATTCAAACTCTAGAGGATATGTTGATGGCATGTGCTCTTGATTTCAAAGGTAGTTGGGTTGAGCATTTACCATTGATAAAGGTTGCCTATAACAATAGTTACCATGCTAGCATTGAGATGGCACTATTTGAGGCTTTGTATGGTAGAAGATGTAGATCACCCATAGGTTAGTTTGAAGTGGGTGAAACTGTTGTGATTGGGCTTGATGTAGTATTTGAAGCTATGGAGAAATTTAAGTTGATTAGAGAAAGGTTAAAGACAGCTCAGAGTAGTCAAAAGTCATATGCCAGTGTGAGGAGAAGAGATCTTAAGTTTTAGCTAGGTGATCTAGTGTATTTGAAGATTTTACCCATGAAAGGGTTGTAGAGGTTTGTTAAAAAGGGAAAGCTTAGTCCCCGTTATGTTGGCCCGTATAGAGTCTTGAGTTGTGTTGCTAAAGTAGCCCATGAGGTTGAGTTGTCCGCAGAGTTGTCAGTCATTCATCCTATTTTCCATGTCTCCATGCTTAAAAAGCATATTGGTGATTCTATTGTGGTAGATCATTCAGAGAGTGCTAATATTCAAAATAGTCTTTCCTTTAATGAGATTTATGTTGAGATTCTAGATTTTCAGATTCGTAGGCTGAGGATCAAAGAAGTTCGCTTGGTCAAAGTTTGATGGAGCAACCAGCCAGTTGAGGGCACTACTTGGAAGGCTGAAGTAGACATGCGAGCCAAGTACCCGCACCTCTTTTCTGCAAGTTCAGATCAATCTGAAGGTATTGTTCTTCCTTAATTCATCCTTTCTAATCTAAGGTTCAGCTATATATCTATTCTTGCATTAGTTCTTGCAATTCCTGAGGTATTCAAGAGCTTAGAGAGATTTTGAGCAATTTAGCAAATTGCTTCCGCTATGTGTCCTCTGTTTTCCTGTGTTCCTAGTCTAACTAGCAACATTCAAGGATGAATGTTTCCAAGGGGGATATATTGTAAGACCCCGCAAAGTTCCCTCGTATTCTGAGCCTTAGAGCGTGTCAAGTGAAGTGTAATTCCGTCCCTAAAAGATTGAGAAGAGACTTCACAAGTTTTTAGTGTTTAAACCATGTATAATTTTCTTAATTTGACTTTTTTTATGTAGATAATTGAATTAGCTTTCCAACGATACCAATTTCATCCAAATTCGGTATCGGGGTGAGAAGTTATGGTTGTTTTATAGTGAGTTTTTAGAACCGCCCAGGTGCGATAGACGATCCGACGGACCGTCGAGCCTGCCACAGACCATTGATCAGATCGTCGCAACCAAGGAAGTAACTCCCTTTTCTGGCCCAAGTGAGATGGCCAGGACGATGGACCATCAAGGTTGCGACGGACCGTCGCTGAGACCGTCGCATCGAGGTAGTGTGGCTTCATCCTGTCCAACCTGCGACAGACGATCTAATGGACCGTCAGACAAGCGATGGACAGTCGCTTCAACCGTCGCAGCCCTGTTCAGTATTTTTTAGTCATTTTTAAAAGGACTTTTTGGCCTTTTCCTTTCTTTTATCAACCAGATATATTTCAAGCAAATAAAATGGCCTCATTCATCATCCAAAACACAAGAGAGCTCGGGTTTCTCCCTCAAGAGCAAATTAAAAACCCTTCTCCTATAAATTTAAGAACTCACCATAGATTCTACAAATTGCGTTGGGATTTAAGTTACCCAAGTCCAAGGTTGCAAGGATCCTCTCTCAGAGAGTAAGAAGAAGAGTTTAGAGAAAACTTGTTCATCCAATTTCATAATCTAAGTTATGTGGGATTGTGAACAAGGGTAATCCTTTCACATTTGTTCCCAAAAGCTTGTTTAAACTACAATTTCCTGCAATTTATGAGATTTTACATGAAATTGAATTGGGCGTTTTCACCCAATTTTATTGGTTGCAAGCTTTTGATGTTTCCCATGAATTGAGAGTCAAATGGCATGATTTCTACATGTTTTGTTGAGAAATTGCAGATAGGTCTATACCCCATGATTTTAATCCTTGAGAAGTTAATAGTTTAAATGTTTGAGATATTGAAGTATATGAGTATGTGGAGATTTTGAGCTAAATTGATGTAAATTCAAGATTTCTATATGATTTATGAATCAATATGCTATCTAATATGTATTTGATGAGTTTTAACTTGAGATTGAATTATGGGTCATTAAGCCCCACTTGAGTCTTGCAATATTATGAACTCTTCTGCTATAAGCACCCATGATTTGAGTATTTTGAGATTATTAAGAAATGATTTGACCTGATGCTCATAGATATTTGAAATCCCCTTTGCTACATGAGATTACAAATTTTACAATTGGGTTCTTATTGAACCATGAGAATACTCCAAAGTGGATTTTCAAGAGATAAGCGAGATAAACTAAAGGGAGTAGTATTTATCACCGAGTTGGGTAAGTTACTACGGTTTCTTACCCCAGAACTACGTGCCACCGTAGGATTGAGATTTTGGGCCTGAGGCCGAGATGATTGGTCCGGAGGCCTAGATAAATGATAACTGAGTTGAGGTTATACTCCTTGGAAAGTGTATGACGCCTCTCCCCAACATGAGGTTTCTTCCTTAGAAGGACAAGACATTGGACTCCATATAGCTCGCATGGTTTATGTCGGTTAAGAGATCCTCCCTTGATATATCTTATTTTCCCTAAAATTAAAGTATTTTCCATTGATCTAGAATAATTTCCCTAATGCTTTGAGATGAGATATTTTTCAAAATGAATGAATTGCTTTTGAGTATTTTCCAAAGAAGGAAGTAGTTTTCTCTACTAATACGAGTTGATCATCGATTTTACAAAACCAAAGTTATATGATTTTGAGTTCCAAGTGTTTCAAAAGAGTTATAAGTCCTTGAGCATAAAAGAAGTTTTACCCTTTATGAGATATATGCATGAGTTTGAAAGTATGGTTTAAAGATTTGTTTAGTCTTTGAGTAACGAAAGGAAGAGAAGAGTACCAATACTAAAGTTGAAGTATAATGACTCATAAGATTTGTGTTACATGTTTCATCATACATGATTTATGAGATTTACATTTTGACTTATTCAATCCATGTGAGTCATTCCTATTTCATGCATGATTTGATTAAAGAGTATTGATATTGTTTTATGTAAATGTATACTCCCCCATATACTCAGTACATTCCCAAGTGCTGATCCACATATACATCTATGTGCTACATTATCTTATAATGTAGGTTCAGGTGCTGAGTCCTAGCCTCGTCAGTGATTCTCGAGTAACTTTGTCTACATTTCTCTGGTGGTGAGTCCTCATAGTTCAAGGGCCGATCTTCAGATATTTTAGTACTTGACTGTTTATGTTATTACTTTCAATTCACTTTGAGTCAGTTGGGGACCTATCCCAACGACTCTCTAGTTCATGGAGTAGTAGAGGTTATATCAGACTAATTATCAGATTGTGGTTGTGTTGAGATTTCCAGTATTCTGGTTGTCTGCACCAAGTATTACCATCGTATTTCCTTTCATTTGATATGACAGTGCCAGTGTTTTTGTGTAGTTTTTCTTGAAATAAGTTATTGTGAGTAGTAATAGACTCAAAGGGTTAGCTTGGGGCTACATGTAGCCTTAAGCACCATGTTACATCTCGAGAGGCGATTTTGTGTCGTTATATACATAGTATCAGAGCCTATGGTTTTAAAGGAGTCATAGGGAGTCTGACAAGCCGCATTGAGTATATTCTTCATCATCGGTGTGTAGCGCGCCACATCTATGAGAAAGAGGCTATAAGAAATTTTAGGAAAAAGTTGTTTCATTCCTTCAGAGTCTGTCGTGCCTAAAGTTGTCCCTCTCATCTAATAATTCATGCTTTCCTATTTCAAAAAATGCTTATCCAAAGAGCGAATGCCCGTGGAAACTATAATGAGCAACCCCATCCTGTTGATCCTTTGAATGAGATTGTGTCTCATGCTGAGTTTCGAGCAGCCTTTCAAGCGTTAGCCCAAGCAGTCACCACTAATTTTTGGGCCAATAATCGAGCAACAGTTTCATATTAGCAGGAAGGTGATGTAGCTATAGCTAGGATTCATGATTTTATGTGGAAGAATCCTCCATAGTTTTATGGGTCTAAGGCAGATGAGGACATACTATTGTACCTTAAGGAGGTGAGAAAGATCACACATTTGATTTATTTTTCTAAGGAAGAAAGTGTTGAGTTAGCATCTTACAGATTGAAAGACATTGCTTATGATAGGGTTGTATCATGTAGGAAGTGTAGAGGTAAGGATGTTGCTCCTATGACTTGGAAGGTGTTCCAAGATGTATTCTTGGACAAGTTCTTTACACTTGAGATCAGGGAAGCGAAGATTGAGGAGTTAATGAACTTGACGCAGGGATCCATGACTGTTAAGGAGTACTTCTTGAAGTTCAACCAGTTAGCTAAGTATGCTCCTTATTTAATTCCTGACACCCGAGCTAGTATGAGAAACTTCGTGATAGGTGTTTCTAGTTTGGTGCTAAAAGAGTGTAGGACTACGATGCTGCATAGGGATATGGATCTGGCTAGGTTAATGACACATGCATAGCAGATAGAGGAAAATAAGATAAGGGAGAGAGATAGAGTAAAGGGTAACAAGAGGGCTAGATCTGAGCATCATGAGTATAGTCAGCCTAGGTTCCATAGAGGGAACCACCGTCAGTTTTAGAGATGTATGTCTATACCAGCGCCTTCATCATTTAGTTCTCCCATGCCTACAGGAAGGCAGGAGCAAGGGGACAGGTCTTTTATTTTTAGTTCGTAGAATAGTGATATTAATAGTCCCAGTTGTCCTCCTTGTGATAAGTGTTGTAGGGATCATCCTGGTGAGTGTTTTGTAGGTTTGAGGGGTTGTTTAGGGTGTGGCAAGCAGGGCCAAAGATTTAGAGATTGTCCGCATACTAGACAGGGGAACAGAGATACCCAACCTCAGGAACAAAATACTAGTGCACCAGCTCTTGTACCTCATCCTGGCCCCGTTCAGGGTGCTTCATCTAGCACTGCTGCCGGTGAGCGCCAGAACATATTCTATGCCTAACCATTCCATCAGGAGTAGGAGGACTCTCCTGATGTTGTTACTGGTATGCTCCGTGTCATTGGTCTTGATGTTTATTAATTATTGGACCCAAGTTCAAGTCTCTCTTATGTAACCCCACTTGTAGCTGTGAATTTCAAAATAAGTCCCAAGAAGATTCCTGAGTGTTTCCTAGTTTCTACGCCAGAAGGGGAGTCAGTTATTGCTAAATAAGTGTATAGGAATTGTCCTGTTACTATTCTTCATAGAGTCATACTTGCAGATTTGATAGAGTTAGACATGGTGGATTTTGACCTTATTCTGGGTATGGATTGGCTTCATTCTTATTATGCATCTATAGACTATCGTACCCGTGTGGTCAAGTTTCAGTTTCCTAATGAACCAGTTTTTGGGTGGTCCGGGAGTTCGGTATCTCCCAAGAGTCATTTTATCACCTATCTCAAAGCCAAAAACTAATATCCAAAGGTTGCATTTATCACCTAGTTAAAGTTAAAAACACTAAGTCCGAGGCTCCAACTATTTAGTTAGTCAATATTGTTAACAAGTTTCCTGATTTTTTTCTGGAAGATCTCCCTAGGGTACCTCCCGATAGAGAGATTGAATTCGGGATTGACCATCTTCCCGACACTCAGCCTATTTGTATTCCTCCATACCATATGGCACCTTTAGATCTTAAGGAGTTGAAATAGAAACTTAAAGATCTTTTAGACAAAAGTTTCATAAGGCGCAGTATTTCTCCTTGGGGCGCACTTATTTTATTTGTGCAAAAGAAAAATGGTTATTTGTGTATGTGCATTGACTATTGTCATCTTACCAAGGTTACCATCAAGAATAAGTATCCTCTTCTGAGAAATGAAGACCTGTTTGATCAGCTGCAAGGTGCAAGTTATTTCTCCAAGATAGACCTTAGATCCGGCTATCACCAGCTTAAAGTCAGGGAATGTGATATCCCAAAGACAGCCTTCCTAAACCGCTATGGTCACTTTGAGTTTCTAGTCATGTCTTTCGGGCTAACCAATGCCCCAGCTACCTTCATAGACCTCATAAATCAAGTGTTGTAGCCATATCTTGATATGTTTGTCATTGTCTTCATAGTTGACATCCTTGTGTACTCCCGTACTTAGAATGACCATGTGAATCACCTTAGAACTGTCTTCCAAACTCTTAGAGATAACCTGTTGTTCGCCAAATTCAATAAGTGTGAATTCTAGCAAAGTTCTAAAGCCTTTCAAGGCCACGTTATTTCAGCCGAAGCTATTAGAGTTGATCCCCAAAAGACAGAAGTTGTAAGAAATTGGCCTAGACCTATTTCCCCATTTGACATTAGGAGTTTCTTGGGTCTAGCAGGCTACTACCACCATTTTTTTGAAGTCTTCTCTTCTCTTGCTCTCCCATGACCCGGTTGACCCAAAAAAAAGTTAAGTTCAGTGGTCAGATTCTTATGAGAAAAGTTTTTAGGAGTTGAACACTCGACTTACTTTAGCCCCTGTATTTACTTTGCGTGATAGTACAAATAGTTTTATGGTGTATTGTGATGCCTCTAGAAATGGTTAGGGTTATGTGTTGATGCAAAGAGGTAATTTTATAGCATATGCCTCAAGACAGTTGAAGCTGCATAAAAAGAATTACCCAACTCATGATCTTGAGTTAGCTGTTGTGGTATTTGATTTGAAATTCTGGAGACACTATCTTTATGGTGTCCATGTTGATATATTTTCTTATCATAAGAGCCTGCAGTATGTGTTTACTCAGAAGGAGTTGAATCTTAGGCAGAGGGGGTGGTTGGAGTTGTTAAAATACTATTATATAAGTGTGTTGTATCACCCGGGTAAGGACAATGTAGTGGCGGATGCCCTTATCAGGTTGTCTATGGGTAGTGTTGCTCATGTAAAGGAAGGTAAGAAAGAGTTAGCTCCTGATTTGCATTATCTGGATAGATTGGGTATTAGGTTACTTGATTCAGCTGAGGGAAGTACTTTGGTGAAGAGTAGTTCTGAATCTTCTTTAGTTTCAGAAGTGAAGGAGAAGCAGGATAGAGATCCAAGTTTGGTTAGACTAAAGGAGTCAGTTAATGACCAAAAGGTAGAGGTTTTCTCCCAAGGAGAAGATGGCGTGTTGAGATTGCAAGGTAGGTTTTGTATTCCGTGTGTTGATGATCTGAGGCAAAGGATTATGGCTAAAGAGTATGGTGCGCAGTTTTCTATTCATCCCGGCACTATGAACATGTACTACGACTTGCGGGAAATCTATTGGTGGAATAGTATGAGGAAGGATATAGCTGAGTTTGTAGAAAAGTGTGCAACGTGCCAATAGGTTAAGGTAGAGCACCAAATATCTAGTGGTGTGATGCAAGAGTTCGGTATACCTACTTGGAAATGGGAGGTGGTGAATATGGACTTCGTGACTGGGTTACCTCTTTCGCATCGTCATCATGATTCTATTTGGATTTTTATAGATAGGCTAACTAAGTACGCGTATTTCTTTCCAGTGCACACATCTTATACAACTGAGGAATATGCTAGATTGTATATCCGGGAGGTAGTCGTGATATACGGAGTTCCCTTGTCTATTATTTTCGATAGGGGTACTCAGTTTACTTCTCAGTTTTGTAGGGAATTTCAGCAGAGTCTTGGTACGAAAGTTCTTTTGAGTTTTGCTTTTCATCCGAAAATAGATGGTCAAGCTGAGATGACCATTCAGACTCTTGAGGATATGTTTAGGGCATGTGCTCTTAATTTCAAAGGTAGTTGGGATGAGAATTTTCCATTGATAGAGTTTGCCTATAACAATAGTTACCATGCTAGCATTATGATTGCACCATTTGAGGCTTTGTATGGTAAAAGATGTAGATCACCCATAGGTTGGTTTGAGGTGAGTGAAGCTGCTGTGATTGGGCCTGATGTAGTATTTTAAGCTATGGAGAAAGTTAAGCTGATTAGAGAAAGGTTGAAGATAGCTCAGAGTCGTCAAAAGTCATATGCCGATATGAGGAGAAGAGATCTTGAGTTTAAGGTGGGTGACCTGGTGTACTTGAAGATTTCACCCATGAAAGGGGTAAAGAGGTTTGGTAAAAAGGGAAAGATTTGTCCTAGTTATGTTGGCCCATATAGAGTCTTGAGCTATGTTAGTAAAGTATCCTATGAGGTTGAGTAGCCCACAATCGTTCATTCTATTTTCCTTGTCTCTAGGCTTAAAAAGCATATTGGTGATTCTTTTTTGGTAGATCCTTCAGAGAGTGCAAATATTCAGAACAGTCTTTCCATCGATGAGATTCCTGTTGAGATTCTATATTTTTAGATCCGTAGGCTGAGGAACAAAGAAGTTACCTTGGTCAAAGTTTTGAGGCGGAACCAGTCAGTTGAGGGTGCTACTTGGGAGCCAGAAGCATATATGCGAGCCAAGTACCCGCACCTCTTTTCCGCGTGTTCAGATCAATATGAAGGTATTGTTCTTTCTTAATTCATCCCATCTAATCTAAAGTTCATCTATATATCTATTCTTGCATGAGTTCTTGCAATTTATGAGGTATTCAAGAGTTAAGAGAGATTTTGACCCATTTAGCAAATTGCTTCAGCTATGTGTCCTCTGTTTTCCTGTGTTTCTAGTCTAACTAGTGACTTTCAAGGATGAATGTTTCCAAGGGGGAGATATTGTAAGACCCCTCAAAGTTCCCTCATAGTACGAGCCTTAGAGCGTGTCAAGTGATGTGTAATTCCAGCCCTAAAAGATTGAGAAGAGAATTCCCAAGTTATTGGTGTTTAAACCATATAGAATTTTCTTAAATTTGACTTTTTGTCATGTAGAGAATTTAATTAGCTTTCCAACAATACCCATTTCGTCAAAATCCAGTGTCGGGGTGAGAAGTTATGGTCGTTTTACTGTGAGTTATCGAAACCTTCCAGGTGTGACGAACAATCCAATAGACCGTCAAGCCTGCGACGGACCGTCGCTGGATCCATCACAACCAAGGCAGTAACTCCCGTTTGTGGTCCAAGTGAGACGGCCAAGACGATGGACCCTCGCTGAGACCGTCGCATCAAGGCAGTATGGCCTCATCCTTGCCAATGTGTGACGGACCTTCAGACTTGCGACGGACCTTCGCTTCAATCGTTGCAGCCCCTTTCAGTATTTTTAAGTCATTTTTAAAAGGGATTTTTGGTCTTTTCCACTCTTTTAACAACTAGATATATTCCTAACGAAGTAAATGTCTTCATTCATCATCCAAAACACAAAAGAGCTGTGGTTTCTCCCACAAGATCAAATCAAAAACCCTTCTCCAAGAAATCCAAGAACTCACCATAGATTCTACAAAATGGGTTGAGATTTGAGTTCCCCAAGTCCAAGGTTGCAAAGACCCTCTCACAAAGAGTAAGAAGAAGAGTTTAGAGCAAGTTTGTTCATCCAATTTCATAATCGAAGGTCTGTGGGGTTTTGAACAAGGGTAATCCTTTCACCCTTGTGCCCAAAAGCTTATTTAAACTACTATTTCCTGCAATTTATGAGATTTTACATGAAACTGAATTAGGGTTTTTTACCTATTGTTATTGGTTGCAAGTTTTTGATGTTTCCCAAGAATTGAGAGTCTAATGGCATGATTTTTACATATTTTGTTGAAAAATTATAGTTGGGTCTATACCCCATGATTTTAATCCTTGAGAAGTTAATAGTTGAAATGTTTGAGATTTTGATGTATAAGAGTATGTTGAGATTTTGAGCTAAATTGCAGTATATTCTAGTTTTGTATATGATTTATGAATCTATATGCTATCTAATATGTATTTGATGAGTTTTAACTTGAGATTGAATTATGGATCATTAAGCCCTACTTGAGACTTGCAATATTATGAACTCTTGTGCTATAAGCACCCATGATTTGAGTATTTTGAGATTATTGAGAAATAATTTGACCTAATGGTCATAGATCTCTGAAATCCACTTTACTATATGAGATTACAAATTTTACAATTGTGTTCTTATTGAACCATGAGGTTACTCTAAAGTGGATTTTCATGAGGTGAGCGAGATAAACTAAAAGGGGTAGTATTTAGCACCGAGTTGGGTAAGTTACAATGGTTTCTTACCCCAGAACTACGTGCCACCATAGGATTGAGATTTTGAGCCTGAGGCCGAGATGATTGGGCTCATGGCCGAGATAAGTGATCACTGAGTTGAGGTTATACTCCTTGGCAAGAGCATGATGCCTCTCCCCAATGTGAGGTTTCTAATTTAGGAGGACAAGATGTTGGACTCCATGTAGCTCACATGATTTATGTCAGTTAAGAGAACCTCCCTTGATATAAGTTATTTTCCCTAAAGCTAAAGTATTATCCATTTAGGTAGAATAATTTTCCTAAAGCTTTGAGATGAGATATTTTCCAAAATGAATGAATTGTTTTTGAGTATTTTCTAAAGAAGAAAGTAGTTTTCTCTACTAATATGAGATGATCACCGGTTTTCTTAAACTAAAGTTATATGATTCTGAGTTCCACCTATTTGAGTTCAAAAGTGTTATAAGTCCTTGAGCATTAAAGAAGTCTTACCCTCTATGAGATATATGCATGAGTTTGAAAGTATGGTTTAAAGCTTTCTTTAATCTTTGAGTAACGAAAAAAAGAGAAGAGTACCGATACTAAAGTTGAAGTATAATGACTCACGAGATTTGTGTTACATGCTTCATCGTACATGATTTATGAGATTTACATTTTGACTTATTCAAGCCATGTGAGTCATTCCTATAGCATGTATGATTTGATTAAAGAGTATTGATATTGTTTTATGTAAATGCATACACCCCCATATACTCAGTACAGTCCCATGTGTTGATCTACATATACGTCTATGTGCTACATTGTCTTATAATATAGGTTCAGGTTCTCATTCCCAACCTCGTCAGTGATTCCCGAGTACCTTTGTCTACATTTCTCCAGTGGTGAGTCCTCGTTGTTCGAGGGTCTAACTTCAGATATTTTAGTACTTGAGTGTTTATGTTATTACTTTTAGTTCAGTTTGAGTCAGTTGGGGACCTTTCCCAACGGCTCTCTAGTTCATGGAGTAGTAGAGGCTTTGTCAGACTAATTATTAGATTGTGGTTGTGTTGAGATTTCCAGTATTGTGGTCGTTTGGACCGAGTATTACCCTTGTATTTCCTCTTATTTGTTATGATAATGCCAGTGTTTTTGTGTATTTCTTCTTGAAATGAGTTATTGTGAGTAATAATAGGCTCAAAGAGTTAGCTTGGGGCTACTTGTAGCCTTAGTACCGTGTGACATCCTGGCAGGTGATTTTGGGTCATTACAGGACATTAGAGGGAGATAGATATTAGAAAAAGGAGTTTGCAACAGTGATTTGGGGTTAATTACTAAAATAAGCATACTCGTAATATCTTCTTAAGCCAATTAAATCCCATCAAATCAACTTGAGGACGATAGAAAATAGTTGACATTATGTTTAAGTAAGGGTTAGTAAGGTAATGCTCCGAAACTGAGAGTAGATAAGTGAAACTCACAAAATAGTGTTGAGTGGTGGATGGTGATACATAACTTTTCAAATGTTGTATGACAGGTATCAAAATAGTTTATTAGTGCATGATAAATTTTTAGAGTTGAGAATCTAGGAGGAACACACGCCTAGTGCTCATCTTAGATTGTTTACAGCCAAAAAGCCAGGGGGAACACAAGCTGTGTGTTCGTCTTAGATTTTTTACAACCAAGCCTTGTTAATTTTAGATAGTTACTACAAATCCTACCTTATTACTTTTCCGCACTGCCTGGTGATTTCCACAAGTTCAAGACAAATTTCTAGCTTATTCCCTATAGGATCGACTCCAACCTAGTTGGGTTACTATATTTTGACAGCGATCGATCTATCTTTCTATGGAGTGGAAGTTTGGGTGTGATAAATCCTCAATCTATCAAAAAATACTTTCTATATTTAAATATGAGTCTATAAATACCCATATAGGTATAATTTGATTTTAGATAAAAAATCACCTTAAAATCCAACCCTAAAATATTAAGGGTAAAAATGTAAATTTAATAGAAAACTAATTTACTGATATTTCAAGGGTTTTAAATCTAAAAATCTATTAAAAATTTAGATGAAATATATTTAAAAATCATCAAAATACTAATTTTCACTACATTGGTAATTACTAAATGTTCAAGTTTAAAGTCTAAGTTTAGAAGATGATATTGTAAAGAATCAATGGTTAATGACTAAAAATAGGTTTATAAGATTATCCAAATAAATATGAAGAAAACCCCACTTAGATTCCTTATAAAAAAGCTCCCAAGGCTTTAAAATATTGTTTAAGGCCAAAACTAGGGTCTAAATACTGTTTTGGTAAACAATACATCACATTCATGAAACCCAACATGGGATTGTAGGGTCAATGATTAAATGCCATAAATTTAGTATTAATAATCACAAAAATAAGTCTTTCCATCTCTATTTACTACCCGACCTAGCCAAACTAAAACCTCATTATTGTGGTGTACCACCTCACGATTACAATGTACATAAACCAAACTCTTTTCGATTAGGACCCTCTGCCATGCAATTGCGATAAGTAATTGTAATACCCTGAGATTTTTTCCTTGAAATTTTTTGAAATTTATCCTCACTGTCCTGACTACGACTCCCTTGATGGGTCGCAGGGTGTTTTGATAAGTTGTTGGACGTGATTGTATCCAAACTAGTGAGTATGTGGCTAAATTCTGCTCTGAGAATGAGAAGCACACTAAGAGTGATAAGGATTCATTACGAGTTAATGGGTGTAAATTTTAGGGTATCAAGTGCTTATACCTAATGGTTACTGGGTTAACTACGACTGGACCTTAGAAGTTATAGGGTCCCATTAGGAGTCATATCTATTCAGTCATAGGGTCAACATATTGTGAGTGCCTTGGAGATTGTCTTTTCTACGACATGAGGTAATAGTCGTAATAAGTTTACATGAGTCGTATAGTGACCCGTAGTCACTAACGACTATGTTTTAGTTTTTAAATTGAGGGCTCTTTGGACAATTCCCTTCTCACCCAATTAAAACCCTATGTTTATAAAGAACTTAGGAGGGTTTGTTTCTTATTCATAAAGTACTCAAGTACTTCCAAAGATCTCTCAAGTATCTTAAGCATCCATTCATAGGTTTCCAAGAAGTAGGTCATCTAAGGGTTCAAGAGTTGATTTTTTTTTGTGAAACTTGGTATTTCAGGCATATTACTCTTTCCTTATTATTAATTTGCTAAAAGTATTAGTTTCAAAGTTTTGTTCATATGGTATTAAGTTTGGTTCTGAAAATATGGGTTGATGATTTTGAATAACTGTTGTTTATATGATGTTTAATATTTTTCCCTGCATGGGTTATGTTTATGCCGTGGTTTTAAAATCAATTTGATGCATGGGAATAGTGAATGAACTTGGGATTGTGATTTCCCAAACTTGTGTCATTTGAAGTGGTTATGACCCCAACACCATAGTGTGGAATTGGTTCTGAGAATGAAAAATATGCACATTGAATTACTCTTGAACTATTGCATAATGTGAAAGGTTAATGATGCATAATGATTTTGAATTAAACCTTATAGGGTTGTGTAATTCCCCAAGCTAATGTATAATTAAACTAAATGGGGTTGTGAATTCCAACAAGTGATGATAATTAGTGTGCATATTGATGTTACCTTGCTAGTGTAGTTTGTATAACGATACCAACAATGTATTCCTAAATATATATCATGGTTCAATAAAGGCTAATGTATGTTTTAATTGTTTTAATTGGTCTTGAATGAGGGTTGTGTAGCTGAGTCATGAAAGTGGAGCTCCTGAAGGACCTATAATGGAAATTGTGGTTGCTGACGCGGGGGTCTATATGATCAGGTGGTTCGAGTCCCCTTTATTAATATCATTTGATTGTGAGATTTGAGTCCCCCACATTGTATTAAATGATTTGGTACTTATCTCACTCGGATATGCCGAGAGGTTAGAGCTCCCCATATTGCATATGTATACCCTCTAGTTCGTGTGACCACACGTACTGAGGCCCTACCAGCTGCGGGAGCGATGGGCCCATATAGACCCTGTGTGTCTTCATATGTTATGAAAGTTGAGCTAAACAATCAAGGCTATTTTTTTTAAAGATCATATTAAGCCTTGTTCCTTATCCCAGCACGTGATGTATATATATGTATTTGCATATGCTTATGTGCAATGGATTTTGACTTGATTTGAAGTGTTGATTATGGAATTATTTTTCTCCCATTCCTGAGTTTCATGTTAGTGTTCACAACACCAACTATCTCCAAACATTGTACCCCCATGCGATGTAGGGTCCATAGGGAAGTCTATTTTTCCTTCAAAGAATTAGGTGGATCGACTCAGTTTGTCGATTCATTGTGGTTAATTGGTGTGCTTCCATACTTTGGAGGACTTAGAGATTTCATTAATTCTTATCATAGATTAGAGTTCAGATATTAATTATCATTAATATTGTCATTCTCATTATTGTCTGTCAGAGTCTGGCATATGTCCCTACCAAGACTGGTTTTTGGTTTTTTTTAAAAGGCTTTGTAGGATTACTGTAGACTTGGGCGATGTTGGTAGGACTTTTCTTTGATTATCCGCTATTGGTTATAGATATGTTTTGAATTTCTTTGAGCTTGTCGTGTACTATTTTGTTATATGTTTAAAATTTATTTGACGTTGGGAATATTTTATTTGTTTTTGGTAGGTATAAGAGTTGATCTCCGGTCCATGTGGGACTTGAGATACCTATCACGAATAAATCTTGGTCCGAATCTTGAAAGAGATGGTATCAGGGCCTAGGTTTGTTGTCATTGGGTGTCCAACAAAAGTGTGTCAAGTAGAGTCTCATTTATGGGTTTGTAGCGTGCTACACTTATAAGAGAGAGGCTATGAGGCATTCAGGAATGTTTCCCATTATTGTTGTTCTATTTTTGAGCTATAGAGTCTAAGGTCTTGAATCTCCTCTAATTCACATATATTCATTGTTTAGATTATGCCTCCCAAAAAATGTAAGGTTCGAGGAAATCTTTTTTCCTGTCAGAGAATAGTGCAGACGGAGTTTGTCCTACTCTAGGAGTTCAGACTTGGTATAGGTTCGTTGTTTCTAATTACCATGATGGACCTCCACCGTTTCCCTCTATCCCTCCTCAAGCACCTTAGGCTGGCATGTCTAATGCTGAGTTTCACTAGTCAATTCATTTGCTTACCTAATTGGTGGCGTCCAAGAATGAGTGTGATGCTTATGTTGCTCCATCCTCCAAGGTCACTAGAATTTGCAAATATATGAGGTTTAGTTCTCCTACTTTCACTGGTTCTAAGGATGAGGATGATCCTTAAAACTTCATTGATGAGATGGAAAAAATCTCCATGTGATGCATGCTACTGATGTGGAGGGTGTAGAGTTCACTGATTATTAGTTGAAGGATGTAATATACCAATGGTATGAAGAATGGGAATAACTTAGGCTCGATGATTTTTAGTCTGCTTTGTGGGATGACTTCTCCAGTTCTTTTCTTGATTGCTTCTTTCCTCAGATATAGAGAGAGGCAAAGGCCGCAGAGTATGTGAATCTAAGGCAAGGAAGGATGATAGTAAAGGAATATTCCGTCAAGTTTTATCAGCTGTCGCGATATGCTTTGGAATTGGTGTCTAAAATTAGGGCTAGAATGAGGATGTTTTGATGAAACGTGAGGGGAAGGCTGCACAACACTATAAGGGACCAGATCCCTTAGAGTCAGTCACACGAAACTAAACAGTAAATCATTGGAAAACTAAAACTTTATTGAAAATTATAGAACATAAAGATTTAATATGGAAATTTACTTTCTCAAGGGAGGAAAAACAATGGCTTACCCTCACAAGCACTCAACTATCTACTATAATTAAGCACTTGATTATAGACTCCAATTAACCTAACTGTACGCTCCATCTGCTTGTAATAACTCTACTCCAAGCCTACAATGATAACTCTGCCAATAACTCACCTTGATATTGATTAACTCTAACCAATATCAAACTCAATTAACTCTACCTAAGAACTCTCAAGAACACAAAGAAGACATTACTTGTATAAAAATAGTAATTTAGTTACAGACCATGACTTGACTCAAGAACACTTACTCTTTAAGTACATACAAAAATTATTAACTTGAGTAATATTGAAAAATTATTTTTTTTCCTATTTCCCTCTCCTCTATTCTTAGTTACCAAAAACTCACCAATTCATGATCATTCTTTTCCCTTTTTAGTGGAATAATGATTAGGGTAAAAATCTAATTTGGCCAGGTATTCTAAAAGGTAGAAGCTCACTTGCGCACTTTGTTAGACTAGAAGACCAAATTGCACTGGATAGTGACAGCTTTAATAAATACATGAATACCTAGGGATCTGGTACATTATTGTCAGTTAATCATCATCAAAACATGATTTAGCAAATTTCCTCCTTTTTGAGGATGAAAAACCACAGAGCATGGCCACAGAACATTGGAGCATCAAATTCATTCAATTTATTCAGTCAGAGTTACTACCACTACTTTCAGTGAAAGTTCCCCTATCATTATGCACAATGCTTCCCCTTATCAATATGTCAACTTAGGGACCTCGTCCATTATTTTCAATTGACATCAAAATTCATTCACTATGTTTTAATATTCCCCATGTCAATATACTTGCACTCATCAATGTTCATTTGAGCACTCTCCCCCCTGTCAATATGCCATCATTACTTCACCATCATAACATTCAGAACATATCATCTATAACCTGCTGGCATTCAACGCATATGCACCTAATTCATACTTGGTCCCTAACACATCATGTAGGTGTACCAAAAAACATCATGCAGGTCCCTAACACATTATGCACCACATACATCTATCCCACCATATGAATTAAATATTCCCCTTTTGGCATCATTGAGATGTGATAACAATAAAACAAGAGTAAAAATAAGCACAAGATAATTAACTCATGGCCATTGTGACAACACTATCATGAAGGACAACTTTAAAGATAAAGAAGAGACAAATGAATCACACAAGCAAGGGATTCATTTATTGTAACTAGAGATTAGTACCATTACATCTTATGAAAATACACATAAAAATTCTAATTCACCAAAAGCCATACTAGGAATAATAACTAGAAATTGATACACAGGGATGATAAAATTACATAGGAATGAAAGGAGTTAGTTAGAAGGGGGCTTAGGGGAGATGGATTTAAACAATAACTCCATTGTAGAAATCTTTGTAGCATGAGTATTCAGAAATTGCTAAGTGAGTTATTTAACTTTGGTATTCAGACCTTAAACCTCCTGAGTGAGTTCTACAACATTGATTTGTAGCTTAGCATTTTCTGCTGCAAGTTCCTATGTGACACCAAGTCCCTCTGAGGATAACTTTTGATTTTGCATCTTTAAGTGAACTATCTAAACATCCTTAGCAACTAGCTTAATCCTCATGTCCTCTATTTCCTTGCTTAAATTCTCCTGAGTAGCCAATAACTCCAACTCTTACGACACAGTTCCAACCTTTCATTCAACGCATTAATTTTCCACCAATATTGTCAGACTAGACTTTTATTTGACTTTTCCTGGGGTCTCTTTACTCCCTACCACTCTACAGTGATCAAACACTATGTTCAAGAAGTACCCATAAGGTGTCCCATGTTTTTCTTCATTCTCATGAATGGCCTTATGCATATACTCTAACATTAGAGCAGGAAGATTTATCAGCTCAGATTTTCTCAAACACTCAATCTACAATAAATCAATAACAAAGACAATGGTCCTTTTATCTAATATGGGATAAAGGACTTTGTTCACGAATTCAAACACTTATTAAAAATCAATTGTGAGAAATTTCTTCCTCACACCAGCTACCGAAGTTCCTCCAACCATAGAAGAATCTATCATGAACTTAGTTGGGTTGTTGCTTTACAACAGTCCTCACCCCAATAATATAAACATCTAGGATTTTCCCTAGATACTCTTCATGCAATCTAATTTGTTTTCCTAGAACTTGGGTTGTCAAGCTTAACCTATCATCTGAGAACTGCATTGTGTAATAGAGTTCTCTTACTTCTTCTTAAAGGAACATGGGAGTTGGTTCCTTGAGTAGGTGTAGATATCCTTTGTATTTGACCTATTACACACACTCAACCATCCCAATATTTTTATAAATCCTAGGGTTAAACACTTTCCCTAACAATATTTTCTATGTTTTAAGACATTCACTCCATTGTTATCTTGACGCATCCTCCTTTTCTTCTTTTTTTCTCCTTTTTCTGTATCAATGATTAATTATTTTTAAACAACTTAACTTTTCTTGGGACCGGTCCCTCAGAGAATTTCTTCTTTCCACCATAATCTGTTTCTGCTTCATTCCTACTTGGTTACAAGAATTTGAGTGGGAGGACTTGGTCCTTCCAGAAATATGAATTTCCATTCATCTTTTCTTCGGTGCCACAGAAATATCAGGATTAATTCTCTCATACTCTCAAACCTCTACAACTTCAATATTCTCCTTCTTTACAACAACAAATTTCTTGAGTCTTCTTCTCTTGGTAGTAGAAGACTTTCTGTCCTTCGTAGCATCAGCTAATAACTTATTTCCATACCCCTAGTAAAATACAACTTGATATCTTTATACCAAAATTAACAATTTTTTCCTTCCCTTTGCTTCACCTTTGTTTCTTCATAGACCACCCTAAAGAGGGTTCATTCTCACCCTCCTTATCTTCCTTACTTGGATGTAGCACAATCTTTCCATCCTTATTAACATAATCCTTTTTACTAATTATTTTCTCTTCAGCACTAACTGAGCTTTCCCTATGATCATATGTAAGCAACAGTAAATTTTCAGCTACCCAATTGTCACTACATGAAAGATCAGCCCTTCTTAGTTATATTTCTACATCAGACATATGGGAAAAGATGGGGTTTGACTCAGAGGGAGTAGGGGAACCAAGTACTTGTAGCTTTCAGAGAATTTTGTATTTTTTGGTTCTTCAGAAGAAATGTAAATTTAAGAGTTTTAGAATAATTTAGGTTCTTCTGATGAACAAGGAATTTTGACTTGAGAGATTTCTTGTTCAATTGTTAATCTGAAACCTTTAATTTAAATCCTCTACCAATGTTGACAAATTTAATTCCTCTACCAAGGTTTACTCAATATAAATTTTAATGGTTACAGAAGTTTCGATGAGGACAGACTCAGTTAGAGGTTCTAGAATTTCTTCTAAAGTCAACACATGTTCTTATTATCGACTTAAGGAGATGTCTTCTATGGTTTTGGGTTTTAAATTAGTCATAAGGTTGAATTTTTTATTGTTATGGTTTATTTTTAAATCTATATCAACTTCAAGATCTTTAACGGGTGTTGAGAAGTCAAAATATTTACCATTTTGAATTTTTAAGTAAAGAGATAAAATAGGACCAGTTTAATTCAATGATGAAGGATGATTGAAAATGATGATTTAAGTTAATTTTGGAAGAGAATAAAAAGACAAAAATTTTGTTTTGTGATATGAGTGAGGTGATCGTTGTCATTAAAAGAGGCCTTTTGAATTGATGCGTCTGATTTTAATAGGAGTGACTCTTCACATTATTATAAAATGATAGATTTTTTCATAGATGAGAGAAGAAATGTGTCTTTTTAGACAAAATTGTATGATTATCAAAGTACATTGATTTGGTACTAACTTGGGAGATGAGACTAGGTCCCTCTCTCTCTTTAGAGAATCCTCAAATTTGTGTAAGTCACATCTATCCTCTTCTAAATATATTCCCATGGGTGTATACATGCAAAGGTAAAGTACTGAGTTAGAAAAAAATGTACTTACTTTACAAGGGAAACATGTCTCCTAATTATAGCCCATTTTAGGAAGAAAATTGAGTCATCTATTAGGACATGTTAATTTCATCATTCCCGACTTCAACTTGCTTATTTCAATACACCACTTTATTCCAAAAAAATGTTACAATAATGGGTCTGGGGTCTAGGTACCATACTCAACATCTTTTAAATTTCCCAGGTTCTTTCAGCATTACGTTGAACGAGACAATATCTTTCAGAACCTCTTTCACATTTTTGGGCTCATTTTAGGACAAGAAAGCTAAGAAAGCCATGAAATTTCTTACTTAAAGTTCTTGTTTAGACTCTAGTCTCCAAAAGTAAAGTTAGAATGTCAAGGGGTGAAAGGATTTCTACCTCTAATTTGAGCTTATAAGATGTGTTTTACAGGGAATAGTTCCTTGAGGAACTTGACTGGGTCCTTTCTTATATTCTTTTAGCTGGAGCAGGGGGTTTTAACTGAGATATTGATCACCATCACTTTTATCAATTTCATATGTATCATTGAGTCTTTTAACCATCATCATCAGTAGCAGCATCTCATTGAATAGGAATGAGTTCTTTAAATTTTGAATCTTCATCATCATCTGGACTCACCATTTTTCCTTAGTCGTCAAAGATCAGATGCACACTTTATTCAACACACAAAGTTCTTTTTTGTTGAAAACTCTGTATTCTTAAATTGATAAGATGTAGCCCATAAGTACAAATTTATTTGAGTTTTCTATGAAAAAATAACTAGAGCCTCATATATTTTATCCTTGGTTCTCAAGAACATTTTCCAGGAGAACTTGGAGAGGTTACCCACAATGACAAACACTTACTTCTTTTCTCCTCTTTTTTGGACTTGTTATCTAGAAATTTTAGCTTTGGCATCCCACGGACAAGGTCCTTTGAATTCAACTATTTTAGAAATGAGAAACTTACATATTCAAGCATATTGTTGATCCTTTTGACTTTGAGAACAAATTTTCAAGACTTCAAGCTTGAGACAGTGCTTCCATCAGGTGAGAATTTAACTTTATTACCTTTTACAAATGACATACCACTATCTTGAAGTGTCTTATGAGAGAGAATACAATCATACTTTCTAGTTATACATTTTTAACATCCATTATCAATAACTAGATCCGAATGTAATCTATTTCTCTATCCTGCATACAAAGTCATTTGTTAAATTTGGGAACCTCATTGAATTTGAGTTCCTAGTGGGATGAAAATGGTGTGATCAAATCTTTCTTGGCCCATCTAGGTAACGAGAGCTTTTACATATTCTTATAAGGTTAGGAACCCTTAGGATAGGTATTCCCTAGATGAATATATCTAACCTTGTTAATTCTAGATCTAATCAAACTTTTACAGTTTTCTTTCATTTGACCATCTCTTCCATAATGAGTGCATAAAGGTTTTTGAACCCTGTTTCTAATACGATGAACACCTTTCCCTTGAGACCTAAGTGATTGGGTTTGATGCTGATTTCCAAGCCCTTTACTTTTATTGATACTCTGACCAATCCATTCAGAAAGAATTTGAGAGGATGTGCTCCATTATATAGATTTGTTGAATTCTTCATTTAAATGGACTATGACCTTTCTAACTCTTCATTCATCTGGAATGCAATTTAAGATGCTTTTGAGAATCCATCAAATTAACATCAAGCTTAGTTTGAAGCTTTGAGGATTTTTTCTTTCCTTATCCATTAGAATCATTTACTTTCTCCAGTTGACTCAATAAACTTATATTTTAAAATATTAACTTAGCAACCTATTCCTCAGTTTTAGACATCTGGAAAGTTAAAGCTATTAACTCAAGCTCCTGATTCTCTACTTTTTCTTCTAAAGATTTTTTCTTCTGTTTATCATTTGTATTATTTACTTCCACAAGTTGACTTGATAAACTTAAATTTTCTGATTTCAACTTATTAACTTGTTCCCCGATTTCAGATATATGTAGAGTTAAAGAAATTAACTTAAGCTCCTAATTCTCTACTTTCTCTTTTAGAAAATTTTTTCTGAGTAATCAATTTACACACAAACTCAATGAACACTTTTGTTAGATTCTTTATCTTTCTAGCAGAGTTGTTATCTAAGTTTTCATTAATTTCAGAATTGTTACATCATTTTCTTCTTCATCCGGATCAATTTCCATAAGAGAAAATAGTAAATCATAGGTAACTTCATGCTCTTCCATAGCCTGCACAAACGCTTCTTCAAACTTTTTAGCTTAATAAGATTAACTAGAAGAATCTCCCTGCACTGCTAGGATGTGTTTCACTACATATTCAGCTGCAACCTTTCTTCTTTATTTTATAGGGACCTAGTCCATATTCATTCCTTTTTCACCTCAAGTCTTAAGATATTCTTTGTAAGATATTTTTTCCAATTTACAATCCTTAGAGAAAGGATCAGTACTTCCACATTTTTGACAAACATCAACATTGCCTCCTTTCTTACTACCATTTCCTCTTCTTTGATATTGAAAATTTTTAATCATTACTCTAACTATTCTCTTTTCCAAATAGGAAACATCAGTGTCTTCTTCACTAGAATATTACTTAGAATCCTTATTTGCCAAAATATTTTCCCTTTTAATTCCTTTTTTTTTGCCCTTGCTTCTTCTTGAGTTCATGTATCTTTAGGTTACTAATAAGTTCATCCATAAAGAGAGTTTTCAGGTTCCTTGCCTTTGTTAGAGCATCCACTTTACTTTTCAAGGACTTAAGCAGAACCCTTAGAATTTTTCTCACCTATTTGTTCAAAGAAATTACTTCTCCTTAGCAGTGCAACTCATTCATGATTGAAGTGAATCTAGTATGCATCTCTTAGATAGTGTCTCCTTCTTTTATGGTTAAGGTTTCATACTGAGTAGTTAGCATATAAACTTTTTAATCCTTCACATTAGTGGTTTCTTCATGAGCAGTTTTGAAGCAATTGTAGATTTTCTTAGCATTTTAACAAGCAAAAATCCTATTATACGCATCAGTCCCTATGACACAACCTAGAAGTATTTTACCCTTATAATTCTTCTCAAATTTACTTCTATCTTTATCATCATACTCTTTACTTCTTTTAACAACCATTACAGTCATCTCTCCCTCCTTAATCTCTCTAACTGGCACATGAGGACCATCCAGTATTATATTCACCAGCTCACTGTCCTCTGCCATGATTACATCATACATCCTTATTTTCAAGCACCCATAGAGCTGCCTATTAAATCTAGGTGGTCTAGTGGTAGATTTCCCTTTTTCTAGATTAGGCAAAGAAGCCACGATAACGAAATCAATCTAGGTGTTGACCTTTCAGTGTTTTCTTTCTCTAATACCAATTAATGAAATGTGGGATGGGGATTGCACCACACTATGAGGGACTAGGTCCCTTAGAATCACTCACAGTCTATTAAATAGTAAAGCACAGGAAAACTAAAACTTTTCTAAAAATTATAGAACAAAAAAATTTAACGTAGAAACCCCCTAGCTCACAGGAGGAAAAACCATGGCTTGCCCTCACAAACACTCATCCATCTACTATAATCAAAATTTTGATTAGAAACTCTATTAAACCTAATGCTAGGCTTCACCAAGTTTTAATTACTCTACAACAAGCCTACCTTGACAACCCTACCAAGAACTTAGCTTGATATTGATTAACTCTACAAAATATCAAACTCAAGTAACTCTACCAAAGCTTTGTAAAGAATACAAAGAAGACATTACTCTTAAAACATAAGTATTAAAGTTAGAGACCATGAATTGACTCAAGAACACTAATTGTTTCACTACATAAAGAAAATAAGATGACCAATATTGCAAAGTTGAGTTATTGCCTATTTCCCTCTTATCTATTCTGATTTTGCAAAAATTCATAAATTGAGAAGCATTCTTTTCCTTTTATAGTGGAATAATGATTATGGTAGAAATCTAATTTGTCCAGGAGTCCTAAAAGGTACAAGATCACCTACATAGTTTGCTACAATAAAAGAAAAAATTGGGTAGAATAGCAACACCTATATTAAATATGTGAAGACCTAGGTACTTGGTCCCTTGTTGTCAGATGATCATCATCAAAACATGATTTAGCAAGTTTTCCTCAAGGTTGTCCTGTGAGTTGATCTTGGAGAGAAGTGTTGCCTTGTTAAATAAGGATATAGACATCTCTATACTTGTAGTGTATATGCAATAAGTGGAAGAAGAAAAGAAGAAGTAAGAAGAGATGAGTGAAAGGAAGAATAAGAATTTTAGCTATTCAAATAAGGGTTGAGGTCAGTAGCAAAGTGAAAGAGATGGTAAAAATTATCAGAAAAAAATAGGTCCATTCTAGTTACTATTCTATGGCTAGTGCTCCTTATCTAAAGTGATCAGGTTATCATCATTCTCAGTATGATATTGGGATTATAGAACCAGGAGCCTATCCTAAGGCTAGTGGGGCTTAGTCAGCTCCATAGTATCCTTCTTGTAGATTCTATGGTCAGGTGCACCGTGGTGTTTTTGAAAAAGGGAGGAACAAATGTTTTAAATGTGGTCAGATTGGTTATATTTAGAGGGATTTTCCTTCTAAGGATGCTTGTGGGGAAAATAAAATTCCCATCACTACTTTATCAGCTCTTGCACCAAAGGGTGCTACTTCTACTTCTGGCTTTCACATCGGTCAGGACCATTTGTATGCTCTTGCCACCAGCCATGATTCTGAGACATCCTCCGAAGTTGTTACTGTCATACTTATACTCTTCTCTCATGATGTATATTGTCTACTTGATCTCTATTCTACTCTCTCTTATATGACCCCTTATGTAGTTGTAACGCCCCAAGTTTGTACCCCAGACGCTACACGGCGCTAACAATCCCGAAGGACCACTAGCTAACCCATGACTTATAGCTACTGTGAGCACTAAATAATAAAGATGTTGTAATAACATAATAAGGAAGTAAATGCGGAAAACTTCCATAAGATTCAAATATGAAAACAATACTGTACATGGAAAACCAAATAGTGGAAAACAACTGTCTGAAAACACTCTAGTTTGATAAGCCTCTAAACTGTCTGAAATATGGAGTTGATGGGATAAATCCCCAACTAACTCCAACTAATTGTTGAAATAACTGAAATGCTAAAATAATCATGTCCTCGATATATGATGACTCACCACTACGTTGCCTGCTGAGAAGTTGTACTACTAAAGAAGCTCTGGGGCCCGTGCATCTGAACTTATGGTATAAGACAACATAGCATAAAAAACATGCATTAGTACTTTGAATGTACTGGTATGATCAGTGAGGTAGGTTGAAATGCATGGGTTCTTGATGCATGAATAATACTAACTGAATAACATGGATATGACTGAATGGGAGTGCATGCATGAATACGTAGACTGTAACTAAAATTATGATGATACCAGATACTGAGTCTGAATACTAATTTACTGATATCAGAATTTACTGATATTGTATTACTGATTATCTGGATGACCGTATCTGACAATCCTGAAGTCTGTAGAACTATACTAAGTTCTAATCTAAGACTAAATCTAAAATTAAAACTGTGGGAGGTAATCATCTAACCGACATTCCCTTTTTCTAAATAGATTTTTTGGGTCCAACCTATAACCCTAGTTGGAAGGATGCTAGTACCGTGCCAAGGGTAAAAAAACTGAAGAGATACCCTCATCTGGCAGGTACTCTAACGAGAATGGTGGAACTCTCAACTGATAGGTTAAAACACCTAATCAACCCTCAACTGGTAGGTTTGATGTCTAAACCTACTTTGGTTATGTAGTTCTGGAATGCAAGGATTTATTCTAAGAATCACACCCTCTACTGGCAGGTGAGTCCCCATCCTTGGATTCACTCGATGCTGAATCCCACTCCCAACTAAATAGACACTGAACATATTTCCTAGTTTATACTAGGCTTGACTGAACTGTTACTGAACTGGACTGGATTAGTACTAAGTTTACTGAGTTTTTCTGGATTCTGGAACTGACTAAAAGTACGACTAATCATGACCTGACTGAGACTATACTGTAACTGATACTAGCTCTAGTTATACAGCTAAATTGTCGGGTATTAAATACCCCCAGGACTCGATAGCGTAAAGAGTAAAGCGTAACATAAATTTTGTAAGCACGACAATGGCCACATGTTTAGAATTTACTTTCTAAGGTATTTCATCAAACACTTGTAAATCTTGAACTTGTACATGTATAGGGATGCATGCTATCATGTCATAAGTACACTAACTATTCATATAGGCATTTCAACAAACACCTTCAAGGCATAGCTTTAACATGGGAGTCCTTCAGACATGTAGTTCTTTCATGAATTCATAATTATGATCAACAATGGATCAAATTGCACAATTACTTCACTTAGGCATTTTTGGCAAACACATGGGAGACATCACATTATACTTGGGCATGAATAATAATCCAATACATCATGGCTACATTATTCACTTAAATTTCAAGGATTTCAACCCATATGCTAACATAAATTCATGAAATTCATTAAAGACATCATCTAGGAAATCAAACAATAAGATTAACATGAATACAAACAACCCACAACATGGAAATCATGATTTAAGATTTTAAAAAGGGTTTCTTGAACTCCAATGGTGAAAGGCCCCTTGAATGAACACTTCATGTACCTTTATTCTTGTTGTTTAGAAGATTGATGGTAGAATTTTTTAGATTTGAACCTTGAATTGAAAACCCTAATGGTTATTCTAGAGAGAGTTTGAGAGAAAGTGAGTATATTTTGGTGAATGATAACGCCCAAACTACAGCTCTCGTAAGAGTGTAAGCGGTCGCTGTCAAATATAGAACCCAACTGGGTTGGGTGTCGAATCCCACAGGGAATACTTGGTCACTAAGTGTTGCAACTATTAGTAGACTGTTGGTCGAAAATTCCACGGAAAAGTGGGGATTGGATTGTGGCGTGAATTAATGCTATGGAAGTAACAACAAAATGCTTTGTTTAGTAAGATTTAATCACAGAGAAAAATAAGTTAGGGTTATGTCCACCTTATGAGTTCCACGTATCTATTAACTATGAGTAATGCGGAATTCAGACATGCATGCACTTATAGAGATTCGTATTCTAATGGTAAATCCTAGTGTTTCTCAACCATCAAGGATTATTTCACTTTAACTCTCTCGAGCTTAAAGCGTATAACTAATGGTACGAACTCTCCAAGAGGTTAACCCAGTTACGGCACTAACGTGTAAATAGGGGTTGGTAGCCCTATTTCCTTGTCACACTCTCTTTTCCAAACATGTAACTTTTCTCTCGAACAAGTTAATTCTATAATGGCCTATTCTCTATGTTTGGAACCACGAGAATTAAATTAAAATGAAGAGAGTAATGATATAAGTAGCATACACATCAAGAATTCACAAACTCATAGTAATAGATAGTATATCAAAAGGCTTCCATAACCCTAACAGAGAAGTTTAGCTACTCATGATTGTAAAGGAAAACAACGAACACATCATCATCATCATACCAAAATGATAACAATCTCACAATGGGTATGTATTGGCATCACTATGAGAATGACGTGATTTCCTCTCTAGCCGTTCTTGTAGCGTTTTTTCTCTCTCTAAACCTACAGAATCTGTAAACTGAATAAAATAAAAAAGTGATCGAATGAATCACTGCATGAATGCTGAAAAATTCAGCAAAATAGGGTTTTTATAACATCTTTGTCCTAGTCCAATTAAGTTACTGCTGCACCCCTAAGTATTTAAAAATACTGCTTTTGCCCGGGATAATTTCTCCATGCGTCACATTCAATCCATAAGCTTCCAAAAGCTGCCTTCCCTCTTTTGTGAAGTTTTCCTTTGTTGCCCAAAGGTCCACAAAGTGCTGAAATCTTCATCATTAATACCTAAAAACATGCTAATCACGTAGGTTAGCTCACTTACAGGAAAATGGACTAAAAGTGCAGGAATTATATATTTTATCCTCAAAACTTAGCTATAACATGGGTAAATTATGGTGTTTAGGCGTGTAAATACACCCAACATCAGTGAATGAGGGCTTTATTTTGTGTTTTTGGGTGAATAATGGTGGGGAAATTGACCCATTTACTCCATAACCCATAACTAAAATTTGCTAAACTGGGTTGCCCTGCGCTTTGTGACCCCTACTTGGGTTGACTACGTATCGTGATGCGACCCCTAGCTGGGTTGACTAGGCCTCGCAACACGGGGCCATCATGACCCCTCACTGTATTTAGCATCCAAACTCTCCCTTACGTTAGTCGAAAAACTTAATACTCACTCGAGATGGACTACAATTGACCCTAATCATGAACCAATTTAAAAATCGACAAACTAAGGCCGGGAAGGTCAAAAATAAAATCCTCTAAATTTGGACGGCTAAAATGATTCTAAGTCTTGATACTTAGATAAAATTCTCAAAGTCTGGGACCCCTTAGAAGGTTTTAAAGGACTGAGTCAAGCATAGAATTTTGTAGGGTCTTACAATATCTCCCCCTTGGGAACATTCATCCTCGAATGAGGCTGACTAAGCTGAGATTACTTATGTATTGAAATTATTTACTGGATAGAAATAATGAAACATGATTGAAACTACTGATATACTGAATTTTTCATACTGAATATACAAATCTGAATGTAATGAATACATGACTGAATATAATGACACACTAGGTTTGTATACTTAATATGCATATCTGAATGCGATGAATACATGACTGAAAACAATTCATGAATGCATGATGGAATATACAATGGTAACTGATACCAAGTTTTGCAAGGAAAAACTAAGTAAGTTTTAAGGAAAACTATTACCTTGAGCTAAGTCTGAGTTGGAAGAGAAGAGGTGAGGGTACTTGGTTTGCATATCTGCTTCTTCTTCCCAAGTATCTCTCTCAACGGACTGATTCCACCAATGAACTTTTACTAGAGGGACTTCTTTGTTCTTCAATCGACGAATCTGATAGTCAAGGATTTTAGCTTGAACCTCTTTATAAGAGAAACTTTTTTGAATATCTATGCCCTCTATCGGGACTACGGCTGCTGGGTCACCTATGCATTTCTTGAGTAAGGAGACATGAAACACTAGATGGACTGAAGCTAGATCTGAAAACAACTCAAGCTTTTAAGCTACCTTTCTAAAACGACTGGGAATTCTGTAAGGAACGACATATCGGGGACTAAGTTTCCCCTTCATATCAAACCTCTTCCCCCCTTTCATGGGAGAGATTTTCAAATACACATAGTCACCAATCTCGAACTCGATATCCTTTCTGCGCACGTCTGCGTATGATTTCTGTCGACTCTGATCTATCTTAAGCATTTTTCTAATCAACTGAACTTTTTCCAAGCCAGGCCCCATCAATGCGGCCTTACCCACTTCAAACCAACAAATAGGAGATCTACATCTTCTCTCATAAAGCATCTAAAATAGAGCCATCTGAATACTAGAATGATAGTTGTTGTTATATGTGAACTCAATCAAAGGAAAGTGGTCATCCTAACTACCATTAAAATAAATCGCACATGCTCGCAGCATATCTTCTAAAGTTCGGATGGTCCATTATTCCTTACCATCTATCTATGGATAAAGAGCAATACTAAGGTAAACTTGGGTACCAAGACCCTTTTGGAATGCCTTCTAGTAATGAGAGGTGAACTGGTTACCTCTATCTGCGACAATGGAAAATTGAACACCATGCAATCTGACCAACTCCCTGATATAGAGTTTGGCATAATCCTCAACTGAGTAATAGGTATGGACTGGTAGAAAATGAGTTTATTTGCTCATCCTGTCTACAAAGACCCAAACTAAATTATGTTGATGATGAGTACGAAGCAAACCCATCACAAAGTCCATGCTCACTTCTTCCCACTTGCAAGTAGGAACGCTAAACTCCTACATGGACCAACTAAGTTTTTTATGCTCAATCTTAACCTGGTGACATATAGAGCACCTAGCTACAAACTCTTCAATGTATCTCTTCATCCTACTTCACTAATAGATTTCCTAAAAATCACAGCATATCTTTGTGGACCCTGGATAAATAGAGTAATGCACACCATACGCCTCTGCAAGATTTTGCTGCCCCAAGTCATCTACACTCGGCATACACAGACGACCCTGATATCACAATACACCATCTCCCCCTTTGAAGAAAACCTCAACCTTCTGATCGCTGACCTACTTTTTTAACTTAATTAAACTGGGATCTCTTTCCTACTTTTCTTTTCTTTCATAAATTAGAGATGATTCTAAAATGTTCTGAACCCATACACTACCTTCTGTTGAGTTGACTAAGCGGACACCTGGTCGTCCAAGCTGATGGACTTCCTAAGATAAATTCTTCTTATTGTCCTCAACATGAGTAACACTACCCATAGACAACCTACTGAGAGCATCAACCACTATATTGTCCTTGACCAGATGGTATAGTACACTCAAGTCGTAATATTTCAACAACTCTAACCACCTTTTCTGATGGAGGTTAAGATCTTTTTGGGAGAACACATACTGGAAGATCTTATAGTCTGTGAACACATCAACATACACCCCATATATGTAATGCCTCCAAATATTTAATGCAAAAATTACTATTGCTAACTCATGATCATGAGTAGGATAGTTCTTCTCATAGGGTTTAAGTTGTATGGAGGCATAGGTTATGACCTTACCTCTCTGCATGAGGACACAATCCAACCCTACTCTTGATGTATTACACTACACAACAAAGCCATCGTAACTATATGGTAGGGTCAAAATTGGAGTTGTAGTGAGTTGAGCCTTCAACTCCTGAAAACTCTCATAAGAATCTAACAACTGAAATTTGACCTTCTTCTGAGTCAATCTAGACATAAGGGATGCAATAGATGAAAATACCTCAACAAACTATTGGTAATAGCCAACCAAACCCAACAAACTTTTGATATCTGATGAAGTTATGGGTCCGGTCCAATTTCTCAGTGCTTTGGTCTTTTGGGGATTGACTCTAATGCCATCACCGGAAACTATATGGACAAGAAAAGCTACTGACCTTAGCCAAAATTCAGACTTACTAAATTTAGGGAATAGCTGATGGTTTCTAAGTTTCCTTAATACTATTCTAAGATGGTCTGCCTAATCATGTTCACTGCAGGAGTAAACAAGGATATCATCTATGAAGACTATGACAAGAATGTCCAAGTAATTCTTGAACACACGGTTCATCAAGTCCATGAAAGCTGATAGGTATTGGTAAGACCAAAGGACATGACAAAGAATTCAAAGTGACCATACCAAATTTTGAAGGTTATTTTTGGGATGTCACATTCCCTAACTCTAAGATTATGATAGCCTGATCTGAAGTCTATCTTAGAGAACTAACTGACACCCTGAAGTTGATTAAATAAGTCATCGATTCTAGGAAGTGGATACTTGTTCTTGACCATGATTTTATTTAATTGATGATAGTCAATACACATTCTTAGGGAACCGTCTTTCTTACACACAAATAGAACTGGTGTGCCCTTATGAACCCTGTATCTAAGAGATCCTTTAACTTGTCTTCTAAATCTCTGAGTTCTACTGGAGTCATTTTGTATTGCGGAATAGATATAGGTTGAGTATCTAGAAGAAGATCAATTCTGAAATAAATTTCCCTTTTGGGAGGGACTCTGAGAACATATTTGAGAAACACTACCGAGAATTTGCAAGGTACTGACACTGATTTAAGAGTAGGGGTTTCTGATTAGGAGTCCTGTACTCAGATAAGATGGTAGACGCACCCCTTATATATCATTTTTCTATCTCAAAGGTAAGAAATGAGCTCACCCCAAAGTTCTGAAGTACTACCCCTCGACTCTAGGATGGGTTCATTTGGAAAATTGAAACTAGAAAATTTTGTTTCTGCAGTCAACTGAGGCATAGAAGGAATGAAGATAATCCATGCCGAGAATGACATCAAAACCAGTCATCTTTAATTCAACTAAGTCTACTGAAGTGATTTTCTGAGATATTATAACCGGGCAGTTCCTGTATACCCGTCGGGCTATGATTAATTTACCTACTGGGGTAGAGACTGAGAAAGGCTCTGCTAGGATTTTGGGACTGACTCCAAAATCAACTTCTATATATGGAGTAACAAAAGACAAAGAATCTCCTAGATATAGAAAGGAATAAACATACAAATAATAAACTTATAATGTACCAATAACGACATTAAGAGAACTTTATTGATCCTGTTGGGACTTTAGAGTATAGAGTCTGGTTGGGCACTGCCCACTGGTGGAATTGTATGAGACACCCTGTTGTTTCAAGTGACCGGACTTAGCTGGAGGATGGTTACGCTGACCTTGGGAACCTGACTGGGGATAATCTTTGACTCTGTGGTCTAGCTTGACATATCCTAAACATACACACTTCCTGCTCTGCAGATACCCTGATAATTTCTGCCACACTGCTGGTAGAGAGGATTCATTCGAGCACTACTAACACTACCCTAAGGTTTAAGGCCCGATGCCCTATCACTATTGCCATCTCTAAATTTTAGCACTAGAACACTAGCTAAGGAACGGGCTAGAACTGAAGATTTCGGGTGGCCTGGCTTGCCACATCCTAAACATAATCACTTCTTTTGTGGCCTTGTACTCTATGTCCTGGGTTTCCATATCCTAAACATACATCACTTCCTGCTCTGCAGACATCCTGATGGTTTTTGCCACACTACTGGTAGAAAGGATTTATTCGGGCACTGATAACACTACCCTGAGGTTTAGGGCCCGATGCCCTATCTCTGTTGCCATCTCTGAATTTTGGCACTAGAGCACTAGCTATGGAAGGGGCTGGAACTGAAGATTTTTTGTAGAACTGAGAACATTCCTATCCTGTAACTTAGGCTGAGCAAAGTTGAAACTACCTGTTCTAGCCCTCTTGTTCTTCTTCTCTCTCTCATTATTCTTATACTCTTTGATCTGTTGATCATGGATCATCAGTATATACAAGTTCATATCACTAATCAGCATCGTGGTTTTGTAGTCCTTAACCACAACATCATTCACCCCAGACACAAACTTGCTCATCTTAGACCTGTTATTTGCTACCACGTGAGGAGCATATCTGGATAGTTAATTAAACTTTAGAGAATACTCTTTCACCATCATGTTGCATTGCTTCATATTGATAAATTCTAGAACCTTTACTTCCCTCAACTCTTTTGGGAAGAACCTATCCACAAAAGCTGTGGAAAACTCCTCCCATTCTATGTGGCCCTGCGTCTGCGGCCCTTTCTGCTTTCTACTCTTTGAACCACGAGTAATCCATATACTACAACTAATATACAACTATCTCATCTCTCTCACTATCCATCACCCCCATAACCTCAGTAACTTTCTTCACTTGATCAACAGATTCTTAGGGGTTCTCATCTAACTTAGACCCAGTGAAAGATGAAGGGTTCATTCGGGTGAAATACAAAATCTTGGCAGTCGCTGTGTTGGCCACTGGGTTGGATGGAACAATAGTTGGGCACTTATTCTAGGCTACTACAATATGAGCTAGTGTGGTGAAAGCTTTTCTGAACTCATCATGGGAGATATATTCGTCCAGAGGATCTAGCTGGATGGGTCGGGGTTTAGGATGGTCTCCCATTCCTCTTTTCTTAGTTGTTTTGGGAGGCATGATCTATAATTAGAAGAGAAACTTGGATTATATAGAGAGTTTAACTAGAGCTCATGCTCACTCGAACGACATGAACACTGAAATAAGGGAAATTGTTCCTAAAATATCTCGTAGCCTCCTATCCATAAGTGTGGTGTGCTACACACCTAAGCATAAGACTCTACTAGATGCAGATTTTAGATTTTCTAGGACTTTGTTGAACCTTAGACTCTAATACAAAGTTTTGTAATGCCCCGAGTCCATACCTCGGATGCTACAATGTGCTAACAGTCTTGAAGGACCACTAGCTAACCCATGACCAGTACATGTGTTGAGCACTGAATAATAAAGATGCTGTAATAACAAAATAAGAAAGCAAATGCAAAAAACTACCATAAGGTTCAAATCAAAAAACTATACTATACACAGAAAACTAAATACTGGAAAAGAACTGTCTGAAAACGCTCTAGTCTGATAAGCCTCTAAATTGTTTGAAATATGGAGCTGATGGGACAAGTCCCCAACTAACTCTGACTAATTGCTGAAATAACTGAAATGCTTAAATTATAATGTCCTTAAAATATGAGGACTCACCACTACATTGCATGCTGAGAAGATATACTACTGAGGATACTCTAGGGCCCGTGCGTCTGAACTTATGATATAAGACATCATAGCGTAAAAAGCATGCGTCAGTACTTTGAATATATTGGTATGCTCAGTGAGGTAGTCTAATATTCATGGTTTCAAGATGCATGAATAATACTAACTTAATTACATGGATATGACTTAATAAGAGTGCATGCAGGAATACGTAGACTGTAACTGAAATTGTTATGATACCAAATACTGAGTCTGAATACTAATTTACTAATATCAGAATTTATTAATACTGTATTACTGATTATTCGGATGACCATATCTGATTTTCCTGAAGTCAATTGAACTATATTGAGTTCTAATCTGAGACTGAATCTGAAACTAAGACTATGGGAGGTAATCATCTAACCTACATGCCCCTTTTCTAAATAGATTTTTGGGGTCTAACCTATAACCCAGTTGGAAGGGTGCTAGTATCGTGCCATGGGTAAAGACAACTTAAGAGATACCCTTATATGGTAGGTACTCTAACAAGAATAGTGGAACCCTCAACTGACAGGTTAAAATTCCTCATAAACCCTTGACTTGCAGGTTTGATGTCTCAACCATCACTAGCTACGTAGTTCTGAAATACAAGGATTGTTTCTAAGAATCACACGCTCTACTGGAAGCTGAGTCCCTATCTTTGGGTTCACTCAGTGCTGAATCCTACTCCCAACTGAATAGATATTGAACTGATTTCCTAGTTTATACTAGGCATGAGTTAACTGTTACTGAACTGGACTAGATTAGTACTGAGTTTACTGAATTTTCCTGGATTCTGTAACTGACTAAAAGTACCACTGATCGTGACCTGACTGAGACTAATCTATAACTGTCATTGGCTCTAGGTATACTGCTAAATTGTTAGGTATTAAATACCCCAGGACTAGATAGCGTAAAGAGTAAAGCATAACATAAATCTTGAAGGCACGACAATGGCCATATGTTCATAATTCACTTTCTAAGACATTTCATCAATCACTTGTAAATCTTGAACTTGTACATGTATAGGGATGTATACTATCATGTCATAAGTACACTAACACTTCACATAAGCATTTCAACAAACACCATCATGGCATAAGTTTAACATGGGAGCCCTTTAGACATGTAGTTCTTTCATGAGTTCATAATTAAGATCAACAATGGATCAAATTTCATAATTACTTCACTTAGGCATTTTTGGCAAACACATGGGAGGCATCACATTATACTTGAGCATGAATAATAATTCAATACATCATGGATACATTATTCACTTAAATTTCAAAGATTTCAACCAATATGTTAACATAAATTCATGAAAATCATGAAATACATCATCATGGAAATCAAACAACAAGATTAAAATGAATACAAACAACCCACAACATGGAAATCATAATTTATGATTTTAAAAAGGGCTTTTTGAACTCCAAGGGTGAAATGGACCTTGAATGAACACTTCAAATACCTCTATGCTTGTTTCTAAGAAGATTGATGGTAGAATTCCTGAGATTTGAATCTTGAATTGAAAACCCTACTATTTGTTCTATAGAGAGTTTGTGAGAATGTGAGTATATTTTTGTGAATGAGGGCTTTATTTCGTGTTGTTGGGTGAATAAGGGTGGTAAATTGACCCATTTACCCCTATAACCCGTAACTGAAATTTGCTGAACTGGGATGCCCCTAGCATCGTGACCCCTACATGGGTTGACTACCTATTGCGACGTGACCCCTAGCTGGGTTGACTGGGCCTCCCTACCTCTCACTGATTTTATCATCCAACTTTGCCCTTATGCTAGTCAGAAAAACTCCAAACTCACCTGAGATGGCCTACAAGTGACCCTAATCATGAATCAGTTTAAAAATTGACTAACTAAGGCCGGGAAGGTCGGAAATAAAATTCTCCAAATTTGGAAGGCTAAAATGATTCTAAGTCTTGATACTTCGCTAAAATTTTCTAAGTCTGGGATCTCTTAGTTGGCTTTAAAGGACTAATTCAAGCATAGAATTTGTTGGGCTCTTACAGTGGCAATCCATTTTTGTTTAAATACTGAATGTATTTCAAACCCCTTTTTTGTGTCCACCTTTGTGGGTGACTCTATTATGGCTAGAAGATTCTATAAAGGTTATGTGTTGTCGGTCAATGGTAGGTAGACCTTGGTAGATTTGATAGAGTTGGACATGTTAGAATTTGATATGATTTTAGGTATTGATTGGTTGCATTCATGATATGAGTCTTTTGATTGTTGGACCCAAATGGTCAGTTTCTATTTCCCTAATGAGCCGATGATTGAATGGGAAGGTAGTTCCCTAGTACCTAAGGTAAGGTTCATTTTGTATCTTAGATCCCAAAAATTGGTTTGTAAGGGGTGCCTCTATTACATAGTATATGTTAAGGATTCTACATCTGAAGGTCCTTCATTATAAACTATCCCTATGCTCTGTAAATTTCTAGAGGTGTTTCCTAATGATCTTCTTGGTGCTCCACCCGATAGGGAAATTGATTTTGGAATTGATCTTCTTCCAGACACTCGTCCTATTTCTATCCCTCCTTACATAATATCTCCGATTGAGTTTAAAGAACTCAAGGAGCACTTGAAAGATCTTTTTGACAAAGGGTTTATCTACCCTAATATATCTTTGTGTGGTGCTTATATTCTTTTAGTTCGTATGAATGATGGGTCACTTTAGATGTGTCTTGATTACTGCCAATTTAATAAAGTCACCATGAATAATAAGTATCCTCTTAAGAGGATTAATGATTAGTTAGATTATCTTTAGGGTGCTAAGTATTTTTATAAGATTGATCTACATTCTGGTTACCACCAATTTAAGAATAGGAAGGGGGATATCCCTAACACTGCTTTATGAACCCTATATGATCATTTTGAGTTTTTGGTGATATCCTTTGGTTTGACTAATGTCCTAGCAATATTTATGGATCTTATGATCGTGTTTTTTGTCAGTTCTTGGATTTTTTTGTGATCATGTCTATCGATGATATTTTTGTGTATTCTAAGAGCTAGGCAGATCATGTCGATCACCTCCACCTTGTGTTGCAAACCATAAAAGATCAGTGGTTGTATTAAAATTTTTCTAAGTGTGAGCTCTGTTGAATATTATTACTTATCTGGGACATGATATTTCTAGTAAAGGGATCAAGGTGGATCCAAAGAAGGTTGCAGTAGTTCAGAAGTTGCCTAGACCTACGACTCCAATCGACACTCGGAGATTCTTGGGTTTAGATGATTATTATAGAAGGTTTGTGGAATTTTTTTCTTCTGTTGCTTCCCCATTTACCAAGTTAATTCACAAGAAGGTAAAATTCTTGTGGTCTAATGCTTGCGAAGTAGTTTTGCGAAGCTGAAGGATAATTTGACTTTTGCTCTGATGTTAACTCTACCTGAGGGTGTTGATGGTTTTGTTGTTTGTTGTTATGTGTCCCGGGTGGGACTAGGTTGTGTGTTGATTCATCATGGGAAGGTGGTTGGTTATGCTTCTAGACAATTGAAAGTTCATAAAAAGAATTATCTGGCACATCTTTTGGAATTGTTTGCTATGGTGTTTACAATAAAGATCCGGTGACATTATTTATATGGGGTCAATGTTAATATTTAATCTGATCATAAGATCCTGCAATACGTGTTCACTTAGAAGGAGCTAAATCTCAGGAAAAGAAGATGGCTTGAGTTGCTCATGACTATGACATGAGTCTTCACTATCATCCAGGTAATGCTAACATGGTTTCTGATACTCTTAGCAGGTTATCCATGGGAAACTTATCGCATATGTACAAAGAGAAGTGGGATTTGGTGAAGGATATTCACCGTTTGGCTAATCTTGGAGTCCGTATTGTAGATTTCGAGGATTATGGTGTGATTGTTCAAGAGTTGGCGTGACACGATCCAAACCAGGTCTTAGTCGTGTCGGGCATCTAAAGTCCAACTAGGATTGGAGAACACCCTGAATACCCAACCGTTACCCGCACTGCACCCCCATTTTTGGGTGAACTATGCCCTACAACATGATATGATAATACTATATTAAAGATCTGAAAACATATCCACATGCACTCCATTTAAATAGTGACGCCAGATTTTCAATGCGAACACCATAACTAAAAATTCCAAGTCATGAGTTAGATAATTCTTCTCATGCACCTTCAACTATCTAGAGGCATAAGCTATGACTTAGTCATACTGCATTCGAACACATCCAAGACTCACACGGGATGTATCACAATAGACCACAAACCCAGCAGTTCCTTCGGGCAAGATCAAGACCGGTGCCGAAGTCAGCTTATCCTTCAACTTCTTGAAACTACCATTACAAGAATCAAACCTTAAGAACATTACCTTCTTTTAAGATAACTTAGTCGATGGGACAGCTATAAAAGAGAAACTTTTCACAAACCTCCTATAGTAACCAGCTAAACCCAAGAAGCTTTAAATATCGGTTGGAGTCATTGGTCTACACTATATCTTAACCACTGCATCCTCCTGTGAATCCACAATGATCCCTTCTCTAGAAATGACATGGACGAGAAAAGTTACAATGTTCAACCAAATTTCACATTTCAGAAATTTGGCATACAATTGTTGCTCTTTCAATCAATGCAACATAATGTGGAGGTAATAGACATGATCCACCTCGCTCTTATAGTATACTAGAATATCGTCTATGAACACAATGACGAACAAATCAAAAAACTAATGAAAGACTTTATTCATCAAATCCATGAATGCCGTCGGGGCATTGGTCCAACCAAACGACATAACCTGAAACTGAAAATGCCCACATCGGGTATTGAAGACGGTCGTAGGAATAACCATCACCCTAATCTTTAGTTGATGATACCCAGAATGAAGATCAGTCTTGGAGAATAACTTAGCACCCTGAATCTAATCCAACAAATTGGCTATCCTTGAAAAAGGGTATTTATTCTTTACCTTCACCTTATTCAACTTCTTGTAATCAATACACATCTGAAGGGAACCATCCTTCTTACACTTAATTAAAAGTGGTGCACCCCACGGAGACACAATAGGAATGTTGAAACCCTTTTCTAAAAGATCCTTTAGTTGCTTCTTAAGCTCCTTCAACTCAACTGGAGCCATTTTATAAGGGGGAATAGAAATAGGACGAATTTCCAAAACAAGATATATCCCAAAATCAATCTCCCTATCAACGGGAACACTAGGAAGGACATCACGGAATACCTTAAGAAATTTGTTCACTACTGGGTTATAAAGTAAAAAAGGACCCTACGAGTTAGAATCTTTAACCTAGACAAGATGATAAAGATGCCCCTTGGAGAATAATTTTTGGGCTATAAGATTTCATATGAAGCTCCCATTAGGAGATAGAGAACAACCCTCCTACTCAAAAACTATTTTTTTAGGGAATTTAAAAATGACCTTACGTGTCTGACAGTCTCGAAAAGCATAAAACGAGTGTAACTAATCCATCCTTAACATGACATCAAAATCAACCATGTGTAACTCGAACAGATCCACCAAAGTCTCCCAACCACCCACAGATACCATTAAACTCTATAGACTCTCCTGGAAACCATAGTCACCCACAGGGGTACAAACAGAAAAAGAATCTAAATTACATGTGGGACTAACCTAAAATGCAAATCCACAAATGACGTCACATAAGAAAGAGTAAACTCCGGATTATGTAAATAATACACATCACGTGAAAAGAGTTTCAACATAGCAGTAAAGACATCAGAAGGTGCCTCGAACTCCTGATTGATAGTGAGATCATAGAGGCAGTCCGACCAATGCTAGAGACAGATGGTGCAGCCCTTGGTGTCGGAGCTGATGAAGAGGCAACAGGATCCTTGTTTGCCCCAGAGGCAACCTTATCAACAGGATAACTTTTAAGCATATGCCCTGGTTGAACACATTTGAAGCACTTGTCCTTTCCTTTATCATAATAACTCTTGTGCAATCAACCACAAAATTTGCAAGAAGGATATGATGGAGTTGATTGGGTCCCACTAGCAAGAGATTGGGCACCCTGTTCCCTATAATTATCGCCACCATGAAAATGGTTGTCACTAATGGTTTGTGGTAGGGAGCACTACCCATCAAGTAAGACCTAAAATTTCCCCACTTCTTTTTGGACCACTTTCCACCATCCCTAAAACTTTGCTATTGGCCACCATCTTGCTCAAAAAATCAAAACTTCTTGCTCTTCCTTTCCCCTATATTCACCTGTTTCTTATTCTCTTCCTCAACCTACTACATGTACACAACTAACCTGGAGATGTTTATGGCCATGTTCACCAAGGCAGCCTTACTTTCCAAAATAAAGTCTTCGGACAACCCAGAAGAAAACTTGCTCATTCTACTCATAATGCTAGAAACCAACTTCTGGGGATGCCGAGACAACAGGTGAAACTTCAAGGCTTACTCCATGACTAACATCTTGCCTTTCTTTAGGTTACCAAACTCTTCTGCCTTTGCCTCTCTTAACTCCTGAGAAAAGAAGCCATCCAAAAAAGAATTATAGAAATCATCCCACAGGGATGAATCAACATCGTCACCACTAGACTATTTACATTCCTCATACCATTGGTAGGCAACAAATTCCATACCCTCCATGTTAGTAATATGCATAATGCATAAGATCTTTTCAAACCCTTTTAGCCTCATAATATAGACTAATAGAAGCATCACCCTCGGTATAAGAAGCTTCCAACTCTACCAACATATGAATAGAAAGTCAAAACTCAGCATTTGTCACATCAGCCTGAGGAGATCGAGAAGGACTAGAGGTGATTGGTGGAACTTCAGGAGGGCAATCAGGAACTAGATCCCTAGAAAAATTCTGGACCCCAGAAGTAGGAATAGTCCCATCAACATTATTCTCGGGTGGGACAGGGGAGTTTCCTTAAACTTCAGATCATTTGTAAGGCATGATCTGAAAAGCGAAAAACGGTTATTATAGAAAATTTCAGGACCTTAGACTCTAAAGCTCGAAAATAGAACACAAGAAAGAAAACATTCCTAAATTCCTAGTAGTCTCTCCCTAAGCAGTGTTGTGCGCTACACACCCATAAAAGAGTCTCTATTCGACACGGCTTTGTCGGACACTATATTAAACTAGAAACTAGGGCTCTGATACCAATCTACCAGGACCCTAACTAGTGCCTAGTCATGTCGGGTATCTAAAGTCTAACCAGGATTGGAGACTACCCCCAATACCTAACTGTTACCCATCCTGCACCCCATGTCGGGCAAACTCCGACTTATAACAGGATATGATAATGTTAAATTAAAGATATGATAGTAAGATTAAAACCAAAGTCAAAAAACATAACTAATAAACCATCCATTTCCACTCCCAATGACAATACGAATACTAATGCTAACACTAATACCGACATTACCTATGAAAATAGTAGTCCGACAAAGCCTATAATCAGAATCAAAGAATATCCAGTCGGGACATGCCCCCGACCATAGCTAAATCCAAAACCAAGGAAATAATAATAATGAAAAGAAGCTCATAAAATGAAATGGGGTCTTTGGGAGTGTGGAATCTCACCAATTTATTTTGACACAAAAGTTATCCCTGAATCCAAATCACTGAGCAAAAGGAATGATATTATGGCCAGTTCCTGCATCGCGTAGGGATATAACGCCCATAGATGGTTATTATAGTAAATGCTAGCATGTACTCAAGGATAAAGATAAAATAATGCCATCATTCAAAACCAAATCAAATAACCAAATGCAATTGTCATGACATTCTCATGTCATGATGCCGCCTACCATAACCCAATAGTAGGCAAGCCAACCCATAGTATGGAATGGCTTGTAATGGACTACTCAATAATCTAAGGAAAAGAATGCGGTATATATGATATAGAGATCAATACATAGAAGAATCTCAAAACCTAGTGGTAATAGAATAAGAGCTTCTAATATATTTAGAGTACAAAAGTGAAATGTTAAAGAGAAATCATCTGATACAACTTATCTTTGAATACAACATAGAGATCAGTCTAATACAAAAGAGGGGGATAAGTAATTCTCCAAACATCAAGAGCTCACTCTACATCCCTAAACTATAGATTCTTTGTGCGATGCACACATTAACGACAATAACCCGTACAATAATCTGCAGGATACAGAAGTATAGTATGAGCATAAAATGAATTTACTGAGTAGGAAACTACCAACTAAGCTCCAAAGATAAAGAAGATATATACAATATATAAACATAATGAAAACTATCCCAAGACTCTAGAGCTTATATAACAAGTTAGTGAGAATAATAAGGGACAACTATCTTTTTCAAGTCCAAGAATCTAACATAACAAGACTAAGAAAGTATTAGGGGGAACAATTCTGTTATATCTACATTTAATATAGATCAATACTATACAATATATCCCAGGATAATATATGAATAAAGAATAAAAGAAAGCTATATAGCAATATACAAGGTAAAAAAATAAACATAGAATATGAATAAGAGAAGGGAGGGCTATAAGGCAGTACCATAGCTTCATATAGCTGGATAACTATATAACCACACATGTAAACATAAGATTATCTCAAAGAGTAGTCTAGATTATCATATACTCATTCTAAGACCTTATCATGATACTATCAGGATTTAATACTATCATACTCAAGGTTTCTACACCATATGGCTAAACATGATATAAGTCTCCATCACAATGCAATTATAAGATAAAATAGTCCAAAAACATACCCCGAATATCGGTACCAAATCAATGACCATTTTGTCATAAGATAGCGATAATAATGACCATAACAATGATAATACTAGTATCAATAATAAAGTGAATAACCAGCTACTCTAGACAACCATATACTTGATCGCGACTATGTATACCCCCACCACCCCAAACTCAAAAAAATGAATAAGCATACAACAACACAAAGAATATTCTTTACCCATGTTTATGCAACCATCCTATACTGATTGATAGATGTAGGGTAATACTAATGATAGGCGATGCACATACAAGAATGAATTCAAGGTACACAATCAATATCACAAATCATCATAAATGTCATCATTATAACAATCATCATATTAATCAACATTCGTCCTGTTGGGTATCATTATATCATCACAGTATCCTATGGCCTTTCTAGGTATCAATATCATCACAATAGAATCCTACGGCATTCCTGGGTATCAACATCATCATAATAGTATCCTTTAGCCTTGTCGGGTATTAATATCATAACAACTGTATCCTCCGGCCTTGCCAGGTATCAATATCATCACAATAGTATCCTCCATCCTTACCAAGTATCAATAAATCATAATATTATCTTCCAACCTTATCGAAAATCAATGTCATCTTAATAGCATCCTTCGACCATATTTTGTATCAATATCATCGCAATTTACAATATAGAATAATACATAGTAATATACTCATGAACATAATATATCACTATAATGTATCCAACTCGACAATACTTTCTAACTACTAGTTATTAGCTAACTAATGTTATTTATAATTAAACCACTATCTCGATACTCATCATATGACCTCTAGTTATTAGTCTAAACATTTACCTTATTCAAGGGATCATAACTAGCCATTATTTATTAGATAACTGACCTTAAACATCTAGCCAAGGTTCATCACTAGACCATATTCACCAATTACCCATTATTTTATATTATCAAATAATCATCATACATCTGTTAATATTTAATAGACAACACATGACCACTTATCATCTAACCATCACTTATTCACTAACGTCATTCGTTAACTAACTCTAGTTAACTATTCATTAATCAACTAGTTAGCAACTAACCATCGTTATTAACTAGTCACATTTTATTACTAAGATCACTTATTATCTAGCCTAATTAATGCACAACTCCTCATTTAACAACTAATTGGCATTATAAACTTAAGCATCAATATCACTAATCCTTGACTATGATAAACCTGACATCATCATTAGCCCCATGACAACTATCTCTAACTACCATATTTCAACTAAGCAAGATTCATTAACTAATACATTGGTTCCTAGAAACCAATGGCTATAGTCGTGTAATAGACAATTAACTACCACATAGCTTAACCCTTAAGTAAAAAAAACAATCACAAGATCATATTTCTTCTTGAATTACGTAAGTTGTCGATACAATAATCATGATTATACAAAATCTATGCATGCCATCACCAATAACCAATAAATAAAGTCATAAAAAATATATCACATCTTTCTCCGTCCCATACCGGAGACATGTGTATTCAAAAAAAATATATAAATCCATAAACTGTAATCGTGTCCTTCATAATGATAAATGCTTTTTAGATATCCAATCATTATCATAACACAACCCTTGGCCCAATAATATATCCGAAATAATTACAACATCATATTCATGCCCTTAGACCCATATACATATCCAGAACTTATATCAGTAAACATATTTATAATTCTTAGAATATCTCTAGTCATCTCACATATAGGAAGCATCTCGCATATAGAAGACATAATATAAATAATCACGTAATCATCTCCCATATAGGAGGCATCTTATATCTAGGAGGCATAATAACAATAAGTATGTATATAAGCATGTAATCATCTCTCATATAGGATATCTTATAGCAATAGGTCATACATTGTGACTATGAGGATCATCACCTCTGACAGCACCCAAGCACACACACAAGTTTACGTGGTCTACCAAGTAATATAGTGGCCTAAAAGAAAATTGAGAATTGATCCCGCATGGACTAGTTCCAACAACTATTAAATTCTAGTTCACGTATTGAGATTAACTTGATGCAAAGTGTAACCAAACGAGGGTTTGAAAGTTGTAAACTAAAATTAAAGTAAAAAGTGCGTAAAATAAATACTTCAGGCAATTAATTGAGTAAAGCCAAGGTTAAGACACTTAGGAAAGTTATATTGTGCTATTGAACTTCATTCCCTAGATTTCTTATCTTGGTTGTTGATTCGTAGGTTTTATCGCATGATCATGGTTTCCTGATCTCTAATCGTCTACCTAAACTAGACATTACAACTACATCATTGAGCAGGGATGTAATAATCTAATTAATGTATATAGATATCATCCTACATGTGAACCAAACAAGGCTTCTAGGTACATCCATATCCTAGTTGCTAATTCATATTCCTTATTTCATAAAAGAATATGAACCTTACTTTTTCATTCCCATGTTCTATCTTCCTATTCACTCTCCCGAGATCCAAAGGCCAACAATATATGTTTTCTAAGGGTGCGCAATCCTTAAAATGGTTAAAACCAGGATGAACAAAGAACCAAATATAATGAGCAATCAAAATGAATTAAATTCATAATGATAGCAAACATGTTGTTGGCCTTAACCCCAGAGAGGGGCGTTTAGCTGCTAATAGATATAATAATCATCCAAATACTTGAATACATGATCAAATCTATTAAAAAGATAAATTTAAGAATAATAAACCCTTAAAATGTGTGAAGAAACCTCCTCAAGATCCCAAAGACGTCAAAAAGTGTCCAAGGTTAACTGCAATATTTCTATTTATAGTAAACTAAGTCTTAGCTGTGTGGAGGATTTGCTCCGCATCGCCTTGCATATATCGTAGGAAGATCTCCGCAGAACCTTGCAATTCACATGCACTAAGCCTCGCTGGGCATTACAAATCACGTGTATGGAGGTTCGTGAGATGACCAATTCGCGTTGGCTCATGGAATTAGCCTCTCAAAATTCAACAAAGTCTTTTGTTTTCCTATCCCATCCCTTGCCTTTTTGTGTTGTTTTCCTACTTGTATTTCATCAAAATATCATAATAATCCACTAACCAAGCATCCCACATGATTAGAAACTGAAGGATAAAGCTCAAACCAACATAATATCCACAATGATGGACTAAAAACATGAGGTAAGACTAAGCTAGTCCACATTGATCTTCAACTTATTGTTCTGACTCTTAACTTAATCCAATTGAAATTTTCACATTACAAACAAGTTTTTCCATATATAATTACACAATAATAACCTTTTTCTCAATCCACCCACTAGTATCCATCGAAATCAACTAGCACAACACCTAGCTCAAGCTAGTAATACAAATTTTCTCATCTAGACTCTAAATGATAGATTTGAACCCAAACTTGTTTGAAAACATGTTTTCACTTTGTAGAAACACACTTGAAAACTTAGATGCTTATTTATATCATCATCAACACATAAAGCCCGAGAATTATTATAAAAAAGGCTAAATAAGCTAAGATAGCAAAACTAATGTGCATAAATACACCCAACATCACCACCCCACACTTAAATCCTTGTTCGTCCTCGAACAACTCTTTACTCTATGAATCATAAGTAGTGGAGAGTCTACACTTCTACTACATGCAAGATACTCAATCTAGTACTACACTGACTACATAGAATGAAAGTTTCTACACGAAGCATGTTACGTACATAATTGATAGTTCAAGAGTAATACATGCAAACATCCTAGCCTCAAGAATTGACTCACAAAATTGGTGAACCCATGCACTTGGTTCAATCAAAGAAATCATACAAATCACCCACATTCATCAAACATGTGCCCTCACCGTAAGAGATTTACCCATAATCACACATAAATAAAATTTATAATACAATGGGTATAAGAATCAAATTGCGCTACCTTTCACAAGGAATTCACAAGTTACACATAATGAACCATAAGATTTCCCTTAGTGTAGTACTCCACTAATATCATAATGATGAAGCTTAGGATCAAATAGGTCTTTAATGGTTGTAATGTAAGTTAAGGGATGGGTAGGAACTATTTTGGAAAAATAATAGTGACTATCTTCCCTAAGTGATTTAATACATTATATTTTCACAATTAGCTCAATCTCTAACAACCAACTTAAACCACTTTTGTCTACCCACATCTTTTTTCGCCCCATCTCATTAATCCCATGCACATACATGATAGTGAAATTATACTATGTACACATCATTCAATTTTACCCTTCTTCACACCCATTATACGTTATACACCCCTATGGTAGCTATCCTCAACTTAAGCAATTACTTTAGTTGAGATGTACAATGTCCAAGGAGGACTAGGGAAAAAACAGTTTCATTATAACACGACTAGGCTAAACATGGGAATTTCTTAACCACAAATTTCTCTAAATCCCAACCATAACACAACAATTTTTACAGACCAATAACTATCACTTTGGGGCTTAAATTTAACATTTCTCCTACTTGAATTTCCAACTCCTCACTTAATTAATTTTCCCCTAAAGTGCTTAGGAGCTTTTGGATCAAATTAAGGTCACCCAAAGAAGGGGATTAGTCTACATATGATACTGTCAAAGAATAAGATAAAGGCTTAATGGGGTTAACTAGGATTATGCACAAGGGTAGGTAAAAATAAGGTACAAAATATGGCTATCAAAGAAATCTAAATAATCTCCTAAATCCACACTTTTTATTGTATTTTGCACATACCTGGCTAGTTCTAGATATCACATGCAATGTGGAAAATATTAATACCTCACTCACATATGGCATATGCTCGACTCACGCAGGATCATCATAGACACAAAACCAAATAATAGCATGAATTCAATATTAAGCCACTAAGTACAAGAGTCATAAACATGAGCTTGGGAGTCTCAACAGTAGAAATTCACACAATCAACAACATTTTACAACCAAACACTTGCATCATGCAGTCAAATATAGCACCAACAAGAATATCTTATTTATTCCTAAAACAGAAAAATTTAAAATTACCCTAAAAATAGGAATTTCCCCACCCCACACTTAAGAATCTACTTTATCCCCAAAGTAAAGTTAAAAGGTAGAGATAGATATACTCTCTGAGGCCTCTAGTCTTATCTAGTAGCATCTTTACACATCCAGGGGGTTTGAGGAACCCACACTCAGTCTTTTCCCTACTCCTTAGCATAAATTTTCCAATACTCAGATTTCCCATCAACCTTTGACAGATCAAAAACAAAAATTAATAAAGTAAAAACTAAAAGTACTGAAAATAAAATATACTTAACTTTGGTTGCCTCCCAAACATCGCTTGATTTAGTGTCGCAACATGACCCCATCTCTATCTTAATTGTTTTTCTTCATCCTCTTTCTTATACTCGAATACCATCTTCTTATTCGTTTCTAACCTCTTTAGTGTGAACACACAAAGTTAAAAAAATTTCAACAATAGCCTTTTTAGTCTCATAATCTTCATCATGTCGGCTACTCAATAAGGAAGTCCAAAAAGGTCTTTCATGGAACCATTTCCACCACCCCGAACTTATCTCCTTTAATCAGAGTAATCATGAACAAGTCATTATAATGGGATGGTGTGTTAAGTGGTTTGTACACATTCAAAATAGCCTCTTTATCATCCAAATTCATTGTAAGAGAGCCCTCTCTCACCACTATTAAAGCTTCTCCCATTGCTATGAATAGATGTACCAAGATAATCGACGCCTATTCATTTGCCTGAAAATATAAAACAATAAAGTCAGTAAGAATAATAAACTTACCAAAATTAATGAGAACATCCTCTATGACAACTTTAGGACAGGCTATGGTCCCATTTTCCAGTTTCAATAGCATTGAGCTCAGTCTAGGCTTTCATAAGCCCAATATATTAAACAAAGAAAGGGGAATCAAGTTGATACTATCCCCTAAATCACTAAGTGCATGAACCACCTTGCTTTTGCCAATTAGAATAGGGAGAGTGAACTTCCCATGGTTATTAATCTTTTTGGGCATCTTCTGAGTCACCACAAAGCTACACTCCTTGGTGAGTGCTACTGTCTCAATATCCTTTATCTTAACTTTATTAGAAACCACGTCCCTAAATTACTTACCGTAGTTGGGAATTTCTTGCAAAATATCTAAAAGAGGTACATTAATGTGAACCTCTCTGAATGTGTCAAAGAACTTCTTGAACCATGCATCATCCTTCATTTTTCTCAACAATTATGGCAAAGAAAATGGTAGACTCTCCTTTACTCGTTCTGCAACTTTTTTTTTCAAGTACCTAGACTTTCTTGAATTTTTAGAAAATTTATCTTTGATCGGTTGGGGATCTTTCTCTACATCTACCTCCTTAATTGCCTTTGGAGGTTCTTCATTAAGTTTTTTACCTCTCTCAATGTTTTTCCCATGACTTGTTTAGGACGTTCAGTATCACTTGGAAAACAACCTTGAGGCCTAATATTTAGTGCCTGTTGTAGCTATACGAATTAAAACTCTAAGTTTTCTATAGTCGCCTACTGAGTCTTTTTGTCTTCCCACTGACTCTTTATATCCACTACCAATTGTTTTGGAAAATCTAACACCTGTTTCAACATCTCTTCCATATTCCTATCTGTGGCATGATTCCCTTGAACATGTTATTGTTGGGAATTCCATGGTTAATTTAGTGGTTGAATCTTCCACTTTAGATTGTATGTGTTCCCATAATTTTGCCTTTGAGAATATCACACATTCATCATGAACTCAGGATTTATAGCACATATCATTTCTGAATGGCCACGGTTACCACATACTTCACACAACTTAGATCTTATGGAATTGTATTAACTATGGTTGCAGGTTGTGTGACTCTCAACTTCATGTTGCTTATCTAATTTTGTAGTGCAAAAATCTAGGAGAATATAGCAGTAAAATGGTCCACCTCTAGTGCACCTACAATATTCTTTGTAGCATTCATTGAGTTTGAATGCCACTCGGAATTCCCTTGAGCAATGCGGCTTAATAAAATATACAGCTCATTATACACCAACTCCAAAGCTTGACCACCTACAGCTAAATCTAGCAAAAAAATTTTGTTATAGTTAAGTACATATACAAAAGTATGATCTAATACCTTATTTGACTGTTAATGGTGTGGACAGTCCCAAAGAAGAGGTTTGGACTGCTCCTATGCATGATATAGATTCTTATTTGGCTTCTATTTAAAGTACACAATCTCACTATGAAGTCTCACAGCCTTTCTAGATGAGGAACTTTAAGGCTAAGTCATCCCATGTTGTGATTGAATTTTCTAGCTCAATATTCAATGACTTCTTTGCTTCCCCCAAAAGTGAGAAAGGGAATAGTGTCAGACTCACATATTTAGTTGACACACCCATAGGGATGAATTTGTCACTGATCTGCAGAAAGTTTCATAGGTGTACTTATGGATCTTCATGTGAAAGCTGGGAAAATTGTTCACTGTTGATCAGAAGTTGCACCATATACTATTTGAGATCAAAATTACCTTCAGTGGTCAGTTTCTGAAGAGGAGAGGTCAAATTTGTTAGAAGTGGGATTACTACTTCACGAATTTTCCTATGAGTTGCTTGTTCTTCAGCCATGAGAGAAGAATGGTATTGACCTTATTCTATTTGCAGAATACGGGGGAGAAGGATTGTTTTTCTCCTTTTTTGATGGAAGTGTTGCTTGGGTTTATGGCTTGGTTAAACCAATTCCTTATCTCTTTCCAGCATACCAGCTTGAAAACCTATTTCCTGGGAATACAAAACCAAGAGCAAGCGTAAAACATAAATGATATCTAAAAAGTAAAACTAAAACAAAAATAGTTGACAAATTACAAGTTCCCAGCAATGGCACCAAAAACTTAACAACACCTAAGTGCACATGCAAATGTACATGGTCTACCAAGTAACTAGTAGCCATAAAGAAAGTCGAGTATCTATCCCATGGGGACTAGTTCCAACAACTATTCAATTCAAGTTCACTTATTGATATTAACTTGATGAAAAGTCTAACCAAAAAAGAGTTTGAAAGTTGTAAACTAAAATTAAAGTAAACAGTGTAGAAAGTAAAGACTTAAGATAATCAATAGAGTAAAGCCCATGGTTAAGACACTTGGAAAAGTCATATTAGGCTATTGAACTTCATTCATTAGATTGCTTATCTTTGTTGTTGATTTATTGGGTTTATCACATAATCATTGTCTCCCATACTCTAATCGTCTACCTAACATGGACATTACAACTACATCATTGAGAAGGAATGTAATAATCAAATTAACTGCATAAAGCTATCGTCCTACATGTGAACCAAGCAAGGCCTTTAGGTACATCTTTATCCTAGTCGCTAATTCAAATTCCATATTTAATAAAAGAATATGAACCTTATTTTTTTCATCCAAATGTTCTATCTTCCTATTCCCCCTCCCGAGATTAAAAGGTCGACAATATATGTATTCTAAGGGTGTGAAATCCCTAAAATAGTTAAAACAAGGATAAAAAAACTACCAAATATAATATGCAATACAAATGAATTCAATTCATAATGATAGAAAAATTGTTATTGTCCTTAACCCTGGAGAGGGGGAATTTAGCCACTAATCGACATAACCATCATCCAAATACTTGAATACATGATAAAATCTATTAAAAAGCTAAAGTTAATAAGAATAAACCCCAAAAAACATGTGTTGGAGAGTATCAAGCTCCCTAGGATGTCAAAAAGTTTCCAAGTTACGTGCAACAGTTCTATTTATAGTAAACCAAGTCTTGGTCATCTGTGGTATTTCCTCTGCGTCACCTTACCTATCTTATTGGAAGATCTCCTTAACGCCTTTAATTTTGTGTGGACTAAGCCTCACGGGGCATTGCAAATCATGTGGTGGGAGGTTTGCGATGAATTAGTCAATTACATCCCAAATGAATATCCTACCCAACCCTAAGCTAACACTACAAGCCAATGATGAGTCCTACTTGATTTCATTTTGAGTGTTCTCACATTAGTGGATATTACATGATGGTCAAGCTTATGGTATCTCATTGCATACATTGAATATCTTTCTAAGTGTGAGTGCTTCTTGAACGTCCTAAAATTTAAACTCTTTTATGTTGAGTGAATTAGGACTTTAGTTGTGGTAAGGGCACTATAAACATGAGGATAAGAGTAATTTAAATGCTTGATTTAGAGAAGGACATGTATATCTTGTATAAAACTTAAATACATTATAGATACCATTTGAAACTATAGTGATTACTTTTGAGTTAACTTTGGTTCTTATTTGAAAGTAATTTGAAGTGACTTCTATACATAATGCTAATTGTTGGTATCAATCGAAGTCAAGAATGAGTTGTTTTTCATCCTTCTCATTTTTTTTATCTTTACAAAGCACATACTATTAAAAAAAATATAAAGTATCAAGAAAAAAAAAAGAGTTTTCCAAAGGATTCAAAGTTTGAATTTCGATTTTGGTTAAAGCGTCCTTCTTTCTATCATAGCTATTTTACCGTAGAGGTTAGTCTATTCTTGTTGTATATTCGTAAGTTTTGTGTAAATTTGGAGATGTAAATGTTAATCTTTTATCTCAGTTTTATGGAATCTAAAGGCCTTATATATGACCTTATCATTATCAAAAATATCATGCATTTATTATTACTGTGTGTAGATATGTTTTAATCTAGCCTGATATTCATCATTTCTTTTTGTATTTATCTTTGTTTACTTTAACTAGATTTGAGTTCATGTTAACATCTATATCAATCTATTAGATAATGCTTTTCAAGTATTTGTGTAAATCATTTCGAGATTAATTTATGTCCTTAGATTAGTAGTTTTTTTTTAATGAGGAAATCTTTCTCTGAAATCCTTCAAATAATATGTGTTTCTAATCGGACAATGATTTTGTTAGTTTATTTAAAGTATAATAAGGGATGATTTATTATTTTCTACACTTTAAGCTAGTAACCCGAAGCATGTGGTCATTCTCTTTTAGAATAAGTTTCCTTTTAGCAAGACTTTCATATTTAGTTTGTCTTTGTTAAATGTTTAAACAAGTTATAAAAAGTAAAGTTAAGAAAAAGGTAGGATTTTGGGCACAAAGAAAAGTCACTATTATGCTCTAATCACATTTTTTTTGTTTTGTTTGATTGAGTTTTCTCTTCCTTCTTGCATTATTTTGAAAATCTAAAGATATGTGGGAGTTCTCCATTTGCATGTGTTCCAATAAATCAATTGCATCTTAAGTTATTATATCACTAGGTCATTGGTATATCTTTGCAAATTATAACCTTTTAATAATATATATTTACAGTGATATATAATGTCAAAATAATTACTTGGGATCATAAAGTCAAAGGAATAAACTATTTTAGTTGTGTATCTATGAATATGTTTTAATTGGAAAAAATAAACATTAATTTCTTTCTCTCATGGAGTTTAGATTAGCTTAGGTATAGATGAGAACGAGTGTATTTTGGGCATAATATACTCAATGTAGTTTTTATAAAGAATAAGAAATATTTTATTTTCAACACTTTGTTATTTCATTTCTTTCTTCATGTGCCATGATTTGGTGCTAAATTCTATAATATCTTTAAAATTTAGTTGTTTCTACTTTCTTACTTTTAATGAATTCGAATCAGACATGAAGGTGGATTTAACCCGATTTGAATTAGATCATTATTTAAACAGTAAAAGTTTCAAAAAAATAGATTTTGAGCCATAAAAATACAAGGTCCTAAGTATTTCATTAACATTTGTTAGGGAGTAAGATGAGATACATATTTATTCTATATTTTATTGCATAAAAAAAAAGAGATAATTAGGGAGGACTAATAGACTACATATATAATTATTAAATACATCTGGGTTATTCTGTAATTAGTTATTCTTCAGTTCTCTATATATACAGTTGTAACCCCTTCAATATTAATGAGATCAATTATTATTAAATCTGTATCATGGTATCAAAGCTAGGGTTTCTTCTTCCGCCCAAACCCTAATCTCTCCTCTTTTCCGACGTGTGTGCGCCACCGCCACCGTCTACACCACGCCACACGGACTCCCTCCTCCGCCGTAGGTCGGCGCCATGGACAAGGTTATTGATCCTCTGTCAAAATTACCGTCTGGAGTAAAATTACTGCTCAGGAATCTCCACAATCTCATCCCCGAAAAATTATCTGACAACAACTACCCGGCCTGGGCACTTAACGTCCGCACCGCCCTCGCAGCCAACTTGCTGCTCGGATGGATTGACGGTGCGGAGAAGCCGCAACCCGAGACAGCCGAGAAGGACGGCGTCAAGCTCCCAAATCCCGACTACCTTCCGTGGATGATCGTAGACACTCAGATCCGAGCCTGTCTTCTCGCAGTTATTAGCCCCTCTGTGCACAAACACGCCCGGGGTTTTCTCACATCGGCTTCACTTTGGGACGCACTAGCCACAAGGTACAACTCTGTGTCCACGGCTCATATTTTTCAGTTGCGTGACAAATTGCATACTCTTCGGAAGGGAACGAAGACGATGACTCAATACCTTGATGATGTGGCCTCTATTCTGTCTGACCTAGATGCTGTGAACGAGATTATTCCTGAACGAGACGTGGTGAATGTCGTGCTACGTGGTCTTCCGGCTGGCTATTCCTCTCTCAAACAGCATATTCGCCTCTCGCCTGTCGAAATCACTCTGAATCAACTGTCTGGATGGCTTAATGCAGAAGAATTGAATCTAGACATGGAACACAAATTACTGCTCGGAGAAGCCAGTTCCACCCCTGGCGTCACGGCTCTTTACTCGGCTGGCAGCGGAGGCTCGGCCAGGGGTCGCGGTGACGATCGCCGTAACCAAGGGCGAGGCAGCGGCGGCGGTGACCGTCGAAACACCGGGCAGCAAGGCAGAGGCGGGCCTCCACCGAGGGACGGCTTCCAGTCAGGCCGCGGACAGGGACGAGGAAACCAGCGGATGCCCACACGAGATCTTCTGACGTGCCAAATTTGTGCTAAACGGGGCCATTCTGCGGCTAATTGTTGGTATCGTTATGATGACTCGCAGAATGTAAATAGCCAGTCCGGAGGATCAAGGGCGATGCATGCGTCCACAAACGCTCAATCTGGCGATTGGTATCTAGACACAGGTGCTAACACCCATGTGACGTCGGATTATTCACAACTTCAAGCTCCTCATCCGTATCATGGCTCAGAAACTATTACAGTAGGCAATGGTCAATCCCTTCCCATCACAAACACCGGCTCTGGGTATGTCTATACCCCAAATGGTAAATTTCATCTCTCAACCCTTCACCACGTCCCTTCCCTCACATCCAATCTTTTATCTGTTTATCGCTTTACTAAAGAAAATAACTGCACCCTCATTTTTAATGACACCAATTTCCAGATAGTGGACAATACCACGAACCGGGTGCGGTACACGGGCCGCTGTGAGCATGGGCTATACACTCTTCCATCCAGGTCTCCGTCTGTTGTGAGTCAAGCCATTCTCTCGTCAACCTGGCATCGCCGGCTTGGGCACCCATCATCCGCCATCACCAAATCCATTTTATCTTCCTTAGGTTTTAATTTTTCAGAAAAATTACATTGCGAGTCCTGTTCAGTGTCTAAATCTTGTCGTTTACCTTTTTCACTGTCTGAACACAAGGCCACTGCGCCATTTCAATTAATTCATTCTGATGTTTGGGGTCCAACCTCAGTTCCTTCTGTTCAAGGTTTTCGTTATTATATCTGTTTTGTTGACGATTACAGTAAATTCACTTGGCTTTATCCTCTGAAATTTAAATCCGAAGCTTATACTATTTTTGTAAACTTTGACCGAATGGTTCAAAATCAATTTAATGCCAAAATCAAAATTTTTCGAAGTGACAATGGCAAAGAATTTGTCAACAATGCATTTGGTGTTTTTCTTCAAAATCTAGGGGCTCTTCATCACACTTCATGTCCATATACCCCTGAACAAAATGGCGTTGCTGAGCGCAAACACCGTCACCTAATAGAAACAGTTGTTGCGCTCCTCCATGATTCCACCTTACCTGTTTCCTTTTGGGTTGATGCCCTTGCTACTGCCAACTACCTCATAAATCGCATGCCTACTCACACTCTCTCTAACTCCACTCCATATGCCCGTCTCTACAATCATCCACCCGACTATATCCATCTCCGCCCGTTTGGGTGTCTAGTTTATCCCTGGTTGCGTCCGCACACTCAACATAAACTTCAACCTCGGTCCACCCCTTGTGTCTTTCTAGGCTATCATCCCACTATCAAAGGTTACAAATGTTTCGATCCTGTATCTCAGAAAACATATGTTTCCCGTCATGTTCGTTTTGTGGAGGAACAATTTCCTTACACAAGTCTTTCCTCTACTCCATACTCCCCCAATCCACTTGGCGTTGTGCCATTATTTCCGTCCTTTTCTCACGCTCATGCTCCGGCTCACTCGGCACCTAACCCGATACCCCACTACACCACTACCCACCCGAAACCCCAAACCTCCCACCCGAACACCCAGCCGACTGCCACACAACCCACCACTTCCCTACATCATACTCCTAACACACATACAGCCACCCCATCCACCGCTGCACATCCCAGCTCCCACGGCAGCCCCACCCAACCCCCGCCCACACATCATACAACTCCACCACCCCTTCCTAATCACCCTCCACTCAACACTCATCCTATGACAACCCGAGCCAAGGCCGGTACCTTCAAACCCAAAGACTACCACACTCAAATACCCTTTGATGCACATCCCACAACTGAGCCTACTACCTACAACCAAGCCTCCAAAAATAGTTTCTGGTGCCAAGCTATGGATGAGGAATTTCAGGCTCTGAATGAACAACGTACATGGGATTTGGTACCTCTGCCTAGTAACCGAAAGTCTATTGGGTGCAAATGGGTGTTTCGCATCAAACGAAATTCAGATGGATCTCTTTCTCGCTATAAAGCACGTCTGGTTGCAAAAGGGTATCATCAGGAGTATGGTGTGGATTATAAGGAGACCTTCAGCCCTGTTGTTAAGCAACAGACTATTCGTCTGGTCTTGTCTCTTGCTCTTCACTATGATTGGCCGCTTCATCAGCTAGACGTCAGCAATGCCTTTCTTCATGGTCATCTTGAGGAAGAAATCTATATGGTTCAGCCACCGGGATATGTTAATCCCAACCGTCCTCACTATGTTTGCAAGCTTCGCAAATCACTGTATGGCCTGAAACAGGCCCCTCGTGCCTGGTACACACGTCTCTCTACTTTTCTGCAGGGTCTTGGTTTTCGCACCTATCATCATGACAACAGCCTCTTCACCCTTCACTGTTCTCGAGGGACAGTCATCATTCTTATCTATGTGGATGATATTGTTATTACAGGCAGCTCGTCATCACTCATCACTGAAATTACTGAAGCTATGCATCGTGACTTCAAACTTAAGGACCTCGGTCCTCTGGAGTTCTTTCTTGGCCTCGAACTCATCCGCAAATCGGGAACCATATTGATGCATCAGACAAAATATACCCTTGAACTTCTAAATCGGGCTGGAATGATAGACTGCAAACCCGCGGTCACTCCCATGGCAGTCCGCAAATCCCCAGGGCCGAATACTCCCTTTGCCGATCCTACACTATATCGGAGCCTCGTCGGTGGACTTCATTATCTTGCTGTTACTCGTCCGGACATCCAATATGCAGTCAATCGAGTCTCCCAATCAATGCATGCTCCCACAGAACAACACTTTCAGGCCTTGAAACGCATTCTGCGCTATCTTAAAGGTACTCTTCACTGTGGAATTTTATTTCAAAAGGGCTCGTTTGATATATCTGTTTTTTTTTATTCGGATTGGGCTAACGACAAAGATGATCGAAAGTCCACTACTGGATATATTGTTATGATGGGACCGAATCTGATTTCCTGGTGCACCAAGAAGCAAACGCGAGTGTCCCGTTCCTCCACAGAAGCAGAATATCGTGCCATGGCTGCGGGTGTTGCTGAAGCCATGTGGTTACGATACCTTACGGATGCACTTGGCATTCCCCCGACGAAACCACAGATTTATTGTGACAATCAATCCACTATTTGTGTTACCAAAAATCCAGTCCTTCATGATCGTATGAAGCATGTTGGGTCTGACTGTCACTTTGTTCGCGATGAGGTACTTGCAGGAGCGATGGCCACGCACTATGTCCCATCTACTGACCAGCTTGCTGATATTCTCACCAAGCCTCTTCCGTTACAGCCTTTTCAGTCTCTCTGCTCCAAGCTGCCCCTCGTTACCGCTGATCAGCTTGCGGGGGGATAATAGACTACATATATAATTATTAAATACATCTGGGTTATTATGTAATTAGTTATTCTTCAGTTCTCTATATATACAGTTGTAACCCCTTCAATATTAATGAGATCAATTATTATTAAATCTGTATCAAGGACAATAAAAAAGAAACAAAAGGGAGAAAAAATGAAAGCAAAAGAAAAACCAAAGTTGCATAGAATGAAAGCAAAAACAGAGAGAAAAAAAAAAGAAAGAAAAGAGTTACAAGTTGAGTTTGAATTTCAGTTCAAGTTTCCGGTGGCAACATTTCTATTTCTACTTTTATTTTGTTCATCATAGAGGCTATCAGTTGATCTTGAGGAACTGTAAGTTGCCAAGAGAAAATATTTAATTCTAATGAATATTTAACATTCAATTATTTGTTTTAGAAATTTATACAAATTATTTACTTTGTGTTTACTTAATTAAATTAATGGGTCACATATTGTTATCTCTATATATTTGAAAGGAGTACTAGGTTTTTACACTGTTAGAATGGCACTTAAGAAATAGGAGTTCTATAAATAAACTTGATGTTTTAGTAACACACTAAAACATGTTAATTTTCAAAGGTGTTTGTTAAAGTTTATTGCTGTGATTGTAAATCACCATTAGAATAACCAATACTCTCTTTTATTTCTTATGTCTTTACTCTTGTCAAATATTAAAGAAGTAACAAACTGTATTTCAATAAATATGACTCTTTGAAATCAAAATAAAAGAAAAATTCTAATAATTTGCTAACGGGAGAAAATTCAATCTTCAAAACTATTATTTAATATTTACAAACAACAAGTTGCATTATTATCATATGTTGTAGAATGTCATTCGAAATAAATTATACAAGTGCATGTTCTATATTGTTTGATTTTAGTACTATGGATATTATTTTTGTATATTATATTTACTTTATTTTTTTTATTTTTTGTTTGAAATTTGAAAGTTGCATCTTTGTGTTCTTGCGTATTTGATCCTTATTCGCACAATGATTATTTACAAGAATTGTGTCGAATTGATAAATAATATTTTAGTAAAAATTAAATGAATTTAGGATCATAAATGGGGATATTGTGGATGAGAATAAGGTATGAATGATTTTTTGTTAAATATAATGTGGAAGATATAGCATAACTAGTTAATGAGTCCCAGGCCAAATCAGAACATATCTACACACAGTAATAATAAATGCATGGTATTTTTTATAATGATAAGGTCACATTTAAGGCCTTTAGATTCTATAAAAATGAGATAAAAGATTAATATTCACATCTCCAAATTTACACGAAACTTACGAATATAGAACAAGAATAGAATACTAACCTCTACAGTAAAAAAGCTATGATAGAAAGAACGACGCTTTCACCGAAAACTCGAAATAGAAACCAAAATCGAACTCCAAACTCCGAATCCTTTGGAAAACTCTCTCTTTTTTTTTCTTGATTCTTTGTTTTTTCCTTTTTGTTTTTCCTCAGTTTTTTTTCTATTAATGTTTTTTTCTCTTTCTTTTTGTTTTGCAATCTTCTTTCTCTCATCCGTCTTCTTATTTTTTGTTTTTTTGTGATGTATATTATTGGTCGTTGGTGCATTATTTTGAAAATCTAAAGATATGTGGGAGTTCTACATTTGCATGTGTTCCCATAAATCAATTGCATCTTAAGTTAATATCACGTTGGTTACACCTACAACCGTAATGAAAACCGAGGGTTTCCTGATTCTAAAATGCCAAATCTCGTCTGAATCATCATTTGTTAGGACTTTTTGACGTAAGTTTCTTGACTTGGATAGGGTATTTAGTCCATGTTCCTATTCCTGCATCCAGAAGGAAGTACGTTCGGTGGAATAATTTCTTAGATGTATTACCACATCCACAAGGGTTAGGCCAATATCACTAGGTCATTGGTATATCTTAGCAAATTGTGACCTTTTAGTAATATATATTTATAGTGATATATAATGTCAAAATAATTAGTTGGGATCATAAAGTCAAGGGAATAAACTATTTTAGTTGTACATCTATGAATATGTTGTAATTGGAAAAAATAAATATTATTTTTTCTCTCGTGGAGTTCAGATTAGCTTGGGTATAGGTGAGAACGAGTGTATTTTGGGCATGTTATACTCAATGTAATTTTTATAAAGAATACAAAATATTTTATTTTCAACACTTTGTTTCTTCATTTCTTTCTTCATGTACCATAATTAGGTGTTAAATGCTATAATATCTTTTAAATTTAGTGGTTTTAATTTTATTACTTTTAACGAATTCGAATCAGACATGAAGGTGGATTTAACCTGATTTGAATTAGATCATTATTTAAACAGTAGAAGTTCAAAAAAATGGATTTTGAGCCATAAAAAGACAAGGCCCTAAGTATTTCATTAATGTTTGTAAGGGAGTACGTTGAGATACATATTTATTCTAAATTTCATTAAATAAAAAAGGAGAGAGGGGACAATTAGGAAGGATAATAAAAAAGTAACAAAAGGGAGAAAAAATGAAAGAAAAAGAAAAACCAAAGTTGCATAGAAAGAAAGCAAAAACAGAGAAAGAAAAAAAAAGAAAGAAAAGAGTTACAAGTTGAGTTTGAATTCCTATTCAAGTTTTCGGTGGCAACATTTCTATTTCTACTTTTACTTTGTTCATCATACATGCTATCAATTGATCTTGAGGAACTGTAAGTTGCCAAGATAAAACATTTAATTCTAATGAATATTTAAAGTTCAACTATTTGTTTAGAAATTCATACAAATTGTTTACTTTGTGTTTACTTAATTAAATTAATGGTTCACATATTGTTATCCCTATACATTTGAAAAGAGTACTAGGTTTTTACACTGTTAGAATGGAACTTCAGAAATAGGAGTTCTATAAATAAACTTGATGTGTTAGTAACACACTAAAACATGCTAATTTTCAAAGGTGTTTGTTAAAGTTTATTGCTGTGATTGTAAATCACCATTAGAATAACCAATACTCTCTTTTATTTCTTATGTCATTACTCTTGTCAAATATTAAAGAAGTAAAAAACTGTATTTCAATAAATATGACTCTTTGAAATCAAAATAAAAGAAAAATTCTAATAATTTGCTAACGGGAGAAAATTCAAGCTTCAAAATTATTATTTAATATTTATAAACAACAAGTTGCATAATTATCACATGTCGTAGCATGTTATTGGAAATAGATTATACAAGTTCATGTCCTATATTGTTTGATTTTAGTACTACGGTTATTATTTATGTATATTATATTTACTTTATTTTTTTTATTTTTTGTTTGAAATTTGAAAGTTGCATTTTTGTGTTCTTGCGTATTTGATCATTATCCACACAATGATTATTTACAAGAATTGTGTCAGATTGATAACTAATATTTTAGTCAAAATTAAATGAATTTAGGATCATAAATGGGGCTATTGTGCATGGGAATAAGGTATGAATGATTTTTTGTTAAACATAAGGTGGAAGACATAGCATAACTAGTTACTGAGTCCCAGGCCAAATCAGAACATATCTACACACAGTAATAATAAATGCATGGTATTTTTGATAATGATAAGGTCACATATAAGGCCTTTAGATTCTATAAATATGAGATAAAAGATTAACATTCACATCTCCAATTTACACAAAAGTTACGAATATAGAATAAGAATAGAATACTAACCTCTACGGTAAAATAGCTATGATATAATGAAAGATGCTTTCACCGAAAACTCAAAATAGAAACCAAAATCGAACTCCAAACTCCAAATCCTTTGGAAAACTCTTTTTTTTTCTTGATTCTTTGTTTTTCCCTTTTTATTTTTTCTCAATTTTTTTTCCGTCAATGTTTTTCTCTCTTTCTTTTTGTTTTTCGATCTTCTTTTATTTCTTTTTCTCTCATCCGTCTTCTTATTTTTTGTTTTTGTGTGTTGTATATTATTGGTTGTTTTTGCATTATTTTGAAAATCTAAAGATATGTGGGAGTTCTACATTTGCATGTGTTCCCATAAATCAATTGTATCTTAAGTTAATAGCAGGTTGGTTACACCTACAACCTTAATGGAAACCGAGCGTTTTCTGGTTCAAAAATATTGAATCGTGTTTAAATCATCATTTGTTAGGACTTTTTGGCATAAGTTTCTTGGCTTGGACAGGGTATTTAGTCCATGTTGCTATTCCTGCATCCAGAAGGGAGTACGTTCGAAGGAATAATTTCTTAGATGTATTACCACATCCCCAATGGTTAGGCCAATATCACTAGGTCGTTGGTATATCTTAGAAATTATGACCTTTTAATAATATATATTTATAGTGATATATAATATCAAAATAATTAGTTGGGATCATAAATTCAAGGGAATAAACTATTTTAGTTGTGTATCTATGAATATGTTGTAATTGGAAAAAATAAACATTATTTTTTTCTCTCGTGGAGTTCAGATTAGCTTGGGTATAGGTGAGAACGAGTGTATTTTGGGCATGTTATACTCAATGTAGTTTTTATAAAGAATACAAAATATTTTATTTTCAACACTTTGTTTCTTCATTTCTTTCTTCATGTACCATAATTAGGTGTTAAATGCTATAATATCTTTTAAATTTAGTGATTTCTATTTTCTTACTTTTAATGAATTCGAATCAGACATGAAGGTGGATTTAACCCGATTTGAATCAGATCATTATTTAAACAGTAGAAGTTCCAAAAAATGGATTTTGAGCCATAAAAATACAAGGCCCTAAGTATTTCATTAACATTTGTAAGGGAGTAAGATGATATACATATTTATTCTAAATTTCATTACATAAAAAAAAAAAAAAGGAAAAATTAATTTGCAAGCGAGCGGACTTGAAAAAGAATGATTTAGGATCTTGATATTTAGAAAATTAAGGTTTAACATACAAGAGAAAGTTAATGACGAAGTTGGAAAGCCCTGCTACCAACCATTCGTTATAATAAAATCAACTTAATATTTTAAAGTTGATCTAATTGAGTTGCGTAGATTATAAATCTATTAGGTGCTTATCTAAACTTGGAAAACTGGGATGATTCATAAATGCCTCAAAGGCGCGAGAAATATATCTAAACTCGTGGTACGGCCAAAAAGTACTACTATCGGTAAACCACACATCAATACAGTTTTAAATATATTCAAAAATAAATAAAAGCGGGATAGAAGTCACTTTTAGGCTAACAAATATTATAAATACAAAATATTAATCTAAGCCAGACATAAGTCATTAAAGCGACCGTGCTAGAACCACGGGATTAGAGGGGTGTCTCACACCTTCCCCTCGATCAACAAAATTCCTTATCCGGATTTCTAGTTTGCAGACCAATAATATAGAGTCATTTTCTTTGATTGGGGATTTAATAAGGTGACTTGGAACACCCAAACTCAATTCCAAGTGGAGACTCTAAAAAATAAATAATCCCTTTTTAAAATGTCACTTTAATTGGAAAAAAACACATTTTCTCTAAAACCAACTCTCTAGCGGGGTTGAATGCGGTTAAAATAGGGGTGTGACACCAAATATCATCACAATACACTAACCATGCATCCTACATGATCAAATACCAAATATTAGAGGTCAAAACAACATAATATCCACAATGACAGACTAAACACACTAGCTAAGACTTGGCTAGTCCACATTATATTGAACTTATTGTTCCACATATAATAACACAATAATAGCCTTAGTAACCCAATACACCCACTAGAATCCATTGAAAGAAACTAGCACAACACCTAGCTCAATCTAGTAAAACTAGTTTTCTTGTTTAGACTCTAAATGATCAATTTGAACCCAACTTTTTTTAAAACACCTTTTCACCTTGTAAACACACGCTTGAACACTTAGATGCTTATTTATATCATCATAAACACAAAAATCACAAGAATTACCCTTAAAACAAGGCCAAAATGGCTAAGATAGGAACACTAAAGTGCATAAATACACCAAACACCAACATCTGTAGGCCAATTATCATATCTAAGAGAAATATCATCTCTATAGATCCAATAATCATAACTAAAAGGAGATAGCATCTCTATAGACCTGTCATCACATCTATGAGGGAAATCGAATATCTATAAGAACAAAAATCATATTTAAAAGGAATAGCATGACATAGGCCAATAATCATATATAAGAGTAATATAATCTCTATAGGCCAAACATCAAGTCTAAGAGGAAATAACATCTCTATAGGTCACATAACATCTAAGGGGAAATAACATCTCTATAGACCAAACATCAAGTTAAAGATGAAATAGCATCTCTATAGGCCACATAAAATCTTTATAGGCTAAACATCATATCAAAGAGTAAATAGCATCTCTATAGGCAAAAAATCAAGTCTAAGAGTAAATAGCATCTCTACAGGCCAAACATCAAGTATAAGAGGAAGTAGCATCTCTATAGGCCACACATCAAGTCTAAGAGGAAACAACATCTCTATAAGCCAAACATCAAGTCTAAGAGGACATAGCATCTCTCTAGACCACATAACATAGCTAAGAGGAATATAATCTCTAAATATGCAATATCACATCCACAAGATGTATAATAACTATAACTCAAAGGCCACAATCCGAGAACATCAATACAATTAACCAAGTCATGAAGTAACCTTATTCTAAGGCTTACTAGCCTCATCTATGTCTAACATCCACAACTAAGAACACAAGGCTTAAAACAAGTTTAAGGGCCAAACGATTCCACTTCTAATCGTTAATTCCATAATAAGACACACCATGCCCCACACTAGGCTAATGTATCTAGTCCAATATCTAGATGTAAAATAAGCCACATTCAAGCCAAAGATGGAAACGTCGACTAGAAATAGGGGTATTCAAGTCAACAATACCTAACTTACGGGTTCAAGACTACCACACTTGTCGAATAAGATCAAATATACAAATCATGAAACAAATGCTAAACCACATCCCAAACATTGTTTTTTATCATAACCACACTACACCTAAACTAAAATAGAGAGGGAAAGCAATATGATTCAAAAGGCTTATAAATATATCATCTTACGGGTCCAAAACCCTCATCTAATCCCCTAAGCTTCAACAATCAAGGAAAAGCTATTCTATGCATAATCAATCCTAACATCCATATTCACACGAAAAACATATCACGCATCATCACTGAAGAGGAGTAGCTAGAGGCCTACCTAGAAGTCAAATCGCAAAATATCACATCATGCACCACATGCTCATCTCCACTTTACAATGCCCAAAATGACATCACACTATAAAAATCACAATCTACACATTATTACAAGTCTAATGATACCCATATTACACTATTATACTTTGGGTCCAAAAATAACACCAAAACCCTAAGTGGATTCCATATACAAAAATTGAGTTTCAGACACCAACCCAATGTTCACACGTGTAGTAGAATTTATAACCCTCAAGAATTTGGTGCAAAACAACCATATTTGGGGCTAAAATCATGCCTTAAGTCATTATGTGTTTTGGGTCTCAAAATCAATAAGTCAACACAAACAATTGAAGGAATCTTACATTAGATGTGATGTTAATCGCGAATATACAAGCTATTCAATCTTCAAATAAACCTACAAGACTCACTTTACGGATTTTACACTCTATTAGGATTTGGGGACTCAAAGTAATGGAAGAAATGGCCAATTCTCAGCCTAAATGGCTATGAAAGAACAAACCCAGGCCCTCGATCCTCGTGAATGGGGTCTTGGTTGCACTAGATTATAACTGAACCTTGGAATAAAATCTTAAGTTTCAATCAATGCCTCGAGATGCATCTAGAGTCTACTTTTCGCAAATAAAATATGCAACCATACTAAATTTGATGTTCCGATCGTGTTAGGGAAATTGGATTTTCCATCTGAGGTTATTTCACCCAAAAATGGGTCCTACTCCTAAACTTTAAAATTTTCAACTTTTTGATCGATAGGTCGAAATGAGCTAGGGTGCAGTAGCACCCAAACCAAGGTCTACCTAGCCTAAAATAGATAGTCTAGTTCTGCTAGTGTATTCAGGATTTACGTTCGAGAGTGTTTTACTGAAGTTTTCTGCCATTGGAAATTTGCAACCAACAATGATTTTTAATAGAAAATTTGCTCTAAAAACCAAATGAACTGCCAGGTAACCAAATTGTCGGTACTAGAAAGTCATAATTGACTTATGGAACTATGGAGAAGCTCAAATGGTGAAGATAAGCATAAATATGGAAAATAACCTGAAGGGTTATAACAATAGCCACTACTAAAAGGACTTTCATTCTCAAAAGTGCACGAATGGAAAGAATCTCAAAAGCTTAAAAGGATGAGGTAGTGGGCCCGCATGCTCCAAGTATCACATCTTAAGTAACCTCAATATAGAGAAGACACTTCTAAGGGATTTTGCAACAAGTATCCCTATTTCCACCAACACTTTTATTCTACTTCCAAAATAGCCAAAATTCAACCTAACCGCTAATTGTTTTCACATTGAACTGAGAAGGCTGATACATATACATCTGAACTACATCAAGCTTATTCCATCTTTTTAGCCACATAAATTAAGTAAGGCTCATCCGATACAAAGTAAGACCAAGTCATAAGTCATACCACCAAATCTAAATAAAAATATACCTCCTATTTATGGTTTAACATATGCTATCCACTTTAATCCAAGAGGGAAATCACTAGAGTATCGCCCATGCAGTGTCATCACAGAGAACTCAAAGAACTGAAGCTGACCCACTAAAAGTCTATACGGCAAAAAAGATAATAAGATAATAAGGTGCTATATGTGTACACCAATGGAGATAATCAGGAAATGTAATATATGCAACTGTTGTAACTACTCTGAATGACCAATCATCAAAAATCTCAAAGTCAGGGATATCTGCTCACCACTGAATATTCCACTCTAGGATGTCTAATCTACTGGGAATAAAGTCTCCTGAATGCAAGTCCAGTATATTACTACTATTAGGTTCATCCAACATTTCTAAAGAAAATTAAAGCTCTAAGTTAAGACCGTAATAGCCAATACGGGGCCTATGGGCGATTATTTGAACACTTATCAACTATAAACCAACCGACGTCAAAAAATTTGAATAGGAAATCAAAGAGTAGGATAAACTAGCCTACAAATTAAACCTGAGCCAAGACAAGCCTAAAGCAAAAGTTGCATGCAAACTCTATGATACAGGCACGGCAACGAAGATGGATTAGTGGGAGAGTGTGTTGACCCGAGACTTAGAGTGTACAAGTAAAGTGTGAGGAAGTAATATAGGTATAAGGAGATCAAGGCTATTCACAAGGAGTCAAGCCCAAGAGCTACAAAGTCTACAAGCTATGTTTTTTAAGATGAAGACTTATGAGTGTATTGTACACTAACCCAAATGAATGTGTATTCTAAAGTATGAATAGGGACCTTGAATACTCCAACGCATCCTTTAATACACTCCAAAGAAGCCTCAACTTATGGGCATTGTGGTATTTTGATGCTTCTCTTTTAGACTCCAAAGGAGCACCCTTTCATTAAGGGTAGTTTGGTCTTTATGTAATAACTATAAATAGACATTTAGGCTTATATTTTCCAATATTTGTTGAATGATAGGGTTATCTTGATTATGGATTCACTTGAGTTGACAGTCGTCTTAGAAACGTTGGTGCATTGGATGCTTCGAGTCCCTTTGGTGTCAACGTAAGAGTGTAGTGTTGCCTTTGTGTATTGTAGAGGGTTTTGGTGTTTGATACGCACCTTAGTTCCTAGAATTTGTAAAGGTTTATTTCACACTACCAATCTTTATATTTAATGCAAGTTTCGTGTTTTTAGCTTTTAAATCCGTATGTACTTTGCAACTAGTGTGTTTGTTTCATCTTCATCTCCTTTCTTTAAGTCTAGTTTTGGTTTTAGCTTGTTTTTCCTATATAATTTAATATCAAGAGCCACATTTTAGAATTTTTCCTACAATTCTAAGTCTTAGATTATTGTTACCTTGAGAAAATCAACACAAAAAGAGTGTCAAAAATCCAAAAATCAAAAAAAAAAATATTGTTCGCATTTTCGTACTTCGGCAGATTTTTTAAACTTAGATCTAGGTAAATTTTTTTTATATTTTTCTAGTTTCTAGTTCTATATCATTGTGACCTAGCCCTAATAGAGTCTAGATCTAAGATTTGAGCCAACTCCGGGTTGTTTTGAGTTTTCCACCATTGTTGAGCTTGTGTTTGAAGAAAGTGGAGGTGGATATCATTTTTTGGCTATTCTGGTTGTGGCATTTTGAGCTAATTTTGTGATATTTGTGTTTGGCTTGGCAAAGTGACCTTAGATCTTCAAGAAAATTTAAATTTGGAGGTCATTTGTCTTGTAGTCAAACTTGGTCAAAACTAAAATATTCTTGGTGTTCTTTCTCATCTTCATATCTTGTGGAGGAAGAATATTCAAAAGAGAGTGTTTGATCATAAAAAGGGAGTTCAAAAGAGAGTGTTTGATCATAAAAAGGGAGAAAAGTGAGTGTATTACTTGTTCAAGGAAATTTCCAAGAACCTTCTGAGTCATCCAAAAGAAAGAAAATAATAAAAAGGCAGGAATAATCAAGTACAAGTTCAAGTACAATTGAAAGTACAAGGAGGGAACCAATTCAATTCAAACTCATTTAAACGTGAAAAAGGGCTCCAAACCTTGCATTTTACCCCCAAAATCGTTCATACACTCTCTTGGTTGAAGAATTAGCTGAAACTACAAATTGAGGACCAAAAAAATTACAAAATTGACGTCCAATAACAAGCTGCCACATCACCACTTTTGGGATAACCGAATTTAAGTTCAAATTTTAGTTTCCTAGTTTCAATTTGTTGATTCTTAGTTACATTTGGTTAATTCTATGACTAGTTGGAAAACTAGTAACTATCAACTAGGTTGTGAATTAGTTTAGAGTCCCTTTTCTTTCATGTTATCGTTCTTTGGGTACTTTTTTTGTTTTCTAATTCATTGTGTTTTGTTAGTTCAAGTCTGAAAGAAAATTTTCTTTGTGTCAACTCAAATGAAAATCTATTCTGAGAAAAAGTCGACTCATCCATCAATCACTCACGAAGTACAAGCCAATTTTAAACACTTATGAAACCAAGTGTGAGGTAAAAATTCAGAGTGAGTGTGGTGAGGTTATTTGAACTAACTTATTTGTAAGTTTTGCAGGTTTGTTTCTTTATTTTAGGTACCATGGCTACCAAAAATTTCAATACCATATTTAATTGCCTCAATGACCATTGTGATAGCTTCAACGCCAATTGTAAAGATATCAAATGACACATTGAAAATATACGCCAATTGCTACCCAAACTTTCCCCACAAAATCCAATTCCTCTTGTCCAAACACCTTGGGATGAGATCTTCCCAAATGAAGAAATAGGTTTCCCAAACCCAAACCAATGTAATTAAGAATATTCTCATGAACTTCAAGGTAAAATAACTAACTCTTACACTTTTGTGCATGTGAATAATGATTGTGTAGCCAGTAGACCATTGAGTGTGAGTAGTAGCTTATATATTTGTGAGTCTATTGTTTTTTTGCCTTTTGATGATAATGTTCATGTTGTGAGAGTGGATACACTAGTTAATGCTATTGATGAAAAAATAGACTCTTCTTGTAAGATCAATTTTAGTCCACCTAGTGTTGAAGCCAATGTGTTGAATGAAAGTACATCGTCTATTGATTCATTACTTATTGTTGATGATGCGCATGTTGTGAGTGTTGATAAACTAGTTGATCCTATTGATAACTGAATTGACTCTTCTTGTAAGATCAATTTATGTCCACCTAGTGTTGAAACTATTAAGTTGAATGATAGTATGTAATTTTGTGGGAGTTGTGCTGATCAACTTGTGTACGAAACTAGCCCACTACTTGAGGTTATGTGTATTGTAATTAATATACCTCAAGGGAGTGAAGAATTTGAAAATATTGATCTAAATGATAGGAATGAACCCGCGAGCTTTCACTTTGGTAATGATTCTAATGTTTGCTTGGCTCATAGGGATAATCATGTTCTTTAAACCACTTTGAAACTTGATAATGATCCTTTTGAGAGTAAACTTGTTTGTTCCATTTCTGCCCATGGGATAGATCACTCACTCTTTTGGTATAATATCTTGTTTGAATATGGTATAATCACTCCTAATGAACCTAGTGGTGAGAATGATGTTGAAGTAATTGCTTGTCTTGAAGGATATAGATATGTTAACCCAGTATGGTGTGACAACATTCCTCCTAAATATGAAAATCTCTTCTTGAATGATGAGTGTACTGTTAAGGGTAAGGAATGTGTAGTCTTACAATGGAATAACCAATTGGTTGATGATAGCTTTGAATTTCTTAAATATTTAAGTAACCCAATAGATGGTTGTTCCTTAAAAAATGATTGCAGATGTGATCCTATATATGACACCCCACCTTTGTTTGATAATTATGAGGATGAATTACTTGCTTCTTGTGAAGATTTAAAAAATAATCCCTTTGATTTTTGTGGTGGTATATGTCTACTTGAGGGTTCCTCCATAAAAGGAGAAAGTGTCTATTGATTGGAAATTACTTGTTCTTCTACTATGTGTGACCTTATTGTTGTGAGTAATCATGATTATGATATTGAAACTAGTAGTAAGTACATACACGAGTACACCTTAGATGCGGTTTACTTGAGTGATACCTTTCTCTACTCTCTATTTCCTTTTGATGATGTATATGATATTATAGAGAGTATGTCTTTTAGTTCGGGTGAAGACTAAGGGAAAGAGGAGTGTTTTCTAGACCCGTGTCTATGGCCACTCTTCCCAATTGATCCTGATGCCATCTTAGGGTGGGGAAGAGTTATTCTTGGCTTAGGTGAATTCCCTCTTGATGTTTGTCATAACCATGTCCTTGGTGCATTCGACAATAGCTTCCTAATATGTTACACGAAGAACTCTTAGTATATGTCACGTATGAACCACCTTGACATATTGATGTTATGTACTTTTCTAACTCTAACCCTCATTCTATGAGGATGTGTGCTTGTTTGGCTCTCTTGATTTTTGCAAGGTAAGGATTTGAGGTCGAATTTTTTTAAAGAAGGAGGGGATGATACGGGCACGACCACGATGATGTATGAGTTAGAGAGTGTGTTGACCCGAGACTTAAAGTGTAAAAGTGTAGCGTGAAGATATGATATGGGTATCAAGAGATCAAGGACATTCATAAGGATTCAAGCCCGAGAGCTATAAAGTCTACAAGCTATGTTTATAAAGATAGAGGCTTGTGAGTATGTTTTACACTCACTCAAAGGAATGTACATTCTAAAGTGTGAAGAGGGACGTTGAATACACTCCAAGGTATCCTTGAATAAACTCCAAAGAAGCCTCAACATAAGGGCATTGTGTTCTTTTGATGCTTCTCGTTTACACTCAAAAGGAGTTCCCTTTCATTAAGGGTAGTTTGGTCTTTTGTAATAACTATAAATAGACATTTAGACTTATATTTTTCATTAGTTGTTGAATGATAGTGAAGAACACTTTCTTCTATTAAGAGAGAGTGCTTTAGTGTAGGTATTGGAAAAGCCATTGTAGTGTAGGACTTTGAAAATTCATTGCAACTAGGGTTAGCTTGAGTGTGGATTCACTTGAGTTGAATATCTCCTTAGAAACATTTGTGTTTAGGGGTTCTTCGAGTACGTTTTATTTCAACATAAGAGTGTGGTGTTGCCTTTGTGGATTGTAGAGGTTTATGGTATTTGATACACACCTTAGTTCCTAGAATTGGTAAAGGTTTATGTCTCACTACCTATCCTTATATTTAATGCAAGTTTTGTGTTTTTAACTTCTAAATCCGTGTGTACATTGCTTATAGTATGTTTGTTTCATCTTCATGTCCTTTCTTTAAGTCCAGTCGGTTTTATCTTGTTTTTCCTATATAATTTTATATTAAGAGACATATTTTAGAATTGTTCCTACAATTCTAAGTCTTGGATTATTTTTACCTTGAGAAAATCAACACAAAATGAGTGTCAAAAATCCAAAAAAAAAAAAAAATTATTCTTCATATTTTTGTACTTGGGTACATTTTTGAAAATTAGATCTAGGTAATTTTTGTGTGTTTTGTTAGTTTCTAGCGGTAGATCCTTGTTCCCTTGCACTAATAGAGTCTATATCTAAGATTTGAGCCAAATCTGGGTTGTTTTGAGCTTTCCACCATTGTCGAGCTTGTGTTTGAAGATAGTGGATTTTGATTTCGTTTTTGGGCTATTGCGGTTGTGGTATTTTGAGCTAATTTTATGATATTTGTGTTTGGTTTGGCAAAGTGTCCTTAGATCTTCAAAAAAAATTAAAATTGGAGGTCATTTGCCATGTGGTCAAACTTGGTTAACACTTGAATGTTCTAGGTGTTCTTCCTTATCTTCAAGATACCTTGTTGAGGGAAAATATTCAAAAGAGAGTGTTTCATCTTAATAGGGGAGGAAAGAGAGTGTATTAATTGTTCAAGGAAATTTCCAAGAACCTTCCTAGTCATCTAAAGGAAAGAAAATGACAAAAAAGAAGGAATAATCAAATAAAAGTGCAAGTACAGTTAGAAGTACAAGGAGGGAACCATTTCAATTCAAACTCATTTAAACTTGAAAAGGGCTCCAAACCTTGCATTTTACCCCCAAAATCGTTCATACACTCTCTTGGTTGAAAAATTGGCTGAAACTACAAATTGAAGACCAAAAATATTGCAAAATTAACGTCCAATCACAAGCTTCCACATCACCACTTTTGGGACAACCGAATTTGAGTTCAAATTTTAGTTTCCTAGTTTCAATTTTTTTATTCTTAGTTACATTTTGTTGATTCTATCACTAGTTGGCAAACTAGTAACTATCTACTAGGTTGTGAATTAGTTTGGAGTCCCTTTTCTTTCGTGTTATCGTTCTTTGTGTGCTTTTCTCATTTTGTGATTCGTTTTGTTTTGTTGGTTCAAGTCAAAAATAAAATTTTCTTTGATTCAACTCAAATGAAAATCTATTCCGAACAAAAGTAGACTCATCCCTCAATCACTCACGAAGTATAAGATGATTTTCAACACTTGTGAAACCAAGTGTGAGGTAAAAACCGAGAGTGAGTGTGATGAGGTTATTTGAACTAACTTATTTGTTCGTTTTGTAGGTTTGTTTCTTTCTTTTAGGTACCATGGCTGCCAATAATTTCAATTCCATGTTTGATCGCCTCAATGACCATTGTGATAGATTTAATACCAATTGTAATGATATAAAACAACACATTGAAAGGATACGCCAATTGCTACCTTAACTTTTCCCACAAATCCAATTCCTCTTGTCCAAACACCTTGTGATGAGAGCTTCCCGAAGGAAGAAGTTGGATTCCCCAACCCAAACCAAGGTAAAAAGAATGTACTCAAGAAATTCAAGGTAAAATATCTAACTCTTACACTTTTGTGCATGTGAATGATGATTGTGTGGCTAGTAGTGCATTCAGTGTGAGTAGCAGCTTATCGATTTTTGAGTCTATTATTTCCTTGACATTTGATGATGATGTACAGTTGTGAGCCTTAATACACTAGTTAATCCTGTTGATGTCCAAATTGACTCTTCTTGTAAGATCAATTTAAGTCCTCCTAGTGTTGAAGCCAATATGTTAAATGAAAGTACATCGTCTAATGATTTTTTGCCTATTGTTGATGATGTGCAAGTTGTGAGTGTGGATACACTAGTTGATCCTAATGATGGCCAAATAGACTCTACTTGTAAGATTAATTTATGTCCACCTAGTTTTGAAACTATTGAGTTGAATGATAGGACGTCATCTTTTGGGAGTTGTGTTGATCAACTTGCGTACAAAACTAGTCCACCACTTAAGGTTATGTGTGTTGTAATTAATACACCTCAGGTGAGTGAAGAGTTTGAAAATGTTGGTCAAAATGATAGGAGTGAACCGGTGATCCATAAAGGAGAAAGTGTCCATTGTTTAAAAATTACTTTTTCTTCTACTATGTGTAACCTTATTGTCGAGAGCACTCGTGATGATGATGCTTAAACTAGTAGTGAGTACATACATGACGACACCTTAGAGGAGGTTCAATTGAGTGATACCTTTATCTACTCTCTATTTTCTTTTGATGATGTATATGCTATTGTAGAGAGTATTTCTATTAGTTCGGGTGAAGGCTAAGGGAAAGGGGAGTGTTGTCTAGAATATTGTCTATGGAAACTCTTCCCATTTAATCCTTGGGCCATCTTAGTGTGGGGAAGAGTTACTCTCGCCTTAGGTGCATTCCCTCTTGATGTTTGTCATAACCATGTCCTTGTTGCATTCGTCAATGGCTTCCTAATAATGTGTAACACGAAGAACTCTTGGTTATATTTCAAGTATGAATCACCTTGGCATATTGATGTTATGTATTTTTCTAACTCTAACCCTCATGCCATTAGGTTGTTTTCTTGTTTGTCTCTCTTGATTTTTGCAAGGTAAGGATTCGAGGTTGAATCCTTTTCAAGAAGGGAAGGATGATACGGGCACCACCACATAAATGGATGAGTAAGAGAGTGTGTTGACCCGAGACTTAGAGTGTATAAATGAAGTATGAAAATGTGATACGGGTATCAAGAGATCAAGGACATTCATAAGTAGTCAAGCCCAAGAGCTACAAAGTCTACAAGCTATGTTTATGATCATAGAGGCTTGTGAGTGTGTTGTACACTCACCGAAACGAATGTACATGCTAAAGTGTAAAATGGGACATTGAATACACTCCAAAGAAGCCTTGAATACATTCCAAAGGAGCATCAACTTAAGGGGATTTTGTTCTTTTGATGCTTCTTTTTTACATTTCAAAGGAGCACCCTTTCATTAAGGGTAGTTCTGTATTTATGTAATAACTATAAATAAGACATTTAGGCTTATATTTTTCATTAGTTGTTGAATGATTTTGAAGAACACTTTCTTCTCTTAAGAAAGAGTGCTTTAGTGTAGGTCTTTCAAAAGCCATTGTAGTGTACGACTCGGAAAAGTCATTGCAACTAGAGTTAACTTGTGTGTGTATTCACTTGCGTTGACAATCGACTTGGAAACATTGGTGATTTGGGGTGCTTCGAGTCCCTTTTGTGTGAATGTAAAAGAGTGGTGTTGCCTCTGTGGATTGTAGAGGATTTTGGTGTTTGATACACACCTTAGTTACTATAATTGGTAAAGGTTTATGTCTCACTATCTATCTTTACATTTAATGCAAGTTTTGTGTTTTTAGCTTCTAAATCCGTGTGTACTTTGCTGCTAGTAAGTTTGTTTCATCTTCATCTCCTTTCTTTAAGTCTAGTTTTGGTTTTAGGTTGCTTTTCTATATCACTCTACAACACCGAGATGAAATCTCAATATCAAGGATGAATTACTCGGTTTCAACTATCTAAACCGAAACTAAAACTGGCAGGCACTAATGCTCCAAATTTATCATACATCGACATGGACATTCCAAGGAGTCAAATCCAAAACTGAGCCAATCAGGCTATATCAATATCAACTATCAAAAATTGACTCTAGCATCCAACCCTAACATATTATGGATAAATCATACCATTTAACAACTGAGACATATCTGAAGAGCAAAATCACCATAGGGATAACCACTGACTAACAACACAAGTGACCAACTTTCTCTCTCGGCTAGAGGGTGAGAAATATAATCCCAAAAAAGAAATAATGCCAAAGGATTAATCACTGGATGAATATACGAATAACCCACTCCATCTCCGATTGAGGGCATGAACTATCCAATCATACTCAAAAACATCCCAAGGATAAAAACCATACCAGTAAAGGCAAGAACTCATGCAACTCAAAGAGATGTAACTTTAGCCGACGACTAATCAATCCAACACTCTATCTCAGCAAACAATAGCTATAGGTACATAACATCAAGGAGAAACACTCGACGAAGCCTCATTAGGCTGAACAAACTCTGAAATGGGGATTTCCCAAATCCACATAAGTAGGAAAATCACCATTCAATCCATTGAAGGATCACATCATCACAGAAGGAATGTACCACTCTTGAAACAAATGTCGAAGCCAAAAAAATACCAGAAAATCAGCAACTTGAGATAAGGAACTTCAAATGGGCCATCTCAAAAAGCAATCAAAGTAAAGGCCACCTGCCTCTTACTTTCTAACTCCACTAGACAAAGACATATCACAGCAACAAAGAAGTATCCACTCTCCACACTTATAGAAGGGCAAGCCATCCCAGAAGGACAACCCAACATACTTATAGATGAATCCACGACATCTCAACATCAATATCTAAATAGTTATAGGAGAAATAAATAGCCACAAATGAAGAAAGGATCTCAAACTGGTCAATCTCACAAACTGGGTATGTCAGAAGGGATGGTAAAGACAAAATCCCTCACAACCCCAAGAGGACATTCTAAGGGTCTCAAAGTCAATAATAGGCAATAGCTAAATTGCCAACTAGGGATCATAATAGAGACATAAAAGGTCAACTTGCCTTTCGATATCGCATTACATCCTTGCATAAATCCAATACAATGACCAAGAGAAAACACAGTCAACCTCACCGCGCCAGGGAAAAGAAATCATCAAACCGGTCTATAATTTGTCAAGTCACCAAAAATAATCACAAGCGATTGAAGGTCTAACTAGATAACACTAGTTTATACAGCTACCCAGTAAAAATAAATCAATTAAGTTCCAAAATAAAGTGATAATATCATGTAATATTAGTAACCTCACGTAGTGCTAGTAATACCTAAAGCAATATAAATATCAACATATTGAACAAGCGGTGCCAAAATAAACGTTAATATCATATACCACTCAAGGGACACAACAAGGCTAATGTGCCAAGATAAATGGGACTCAGACCCATACCACACCCATAGGGTAACAACATCAATACAAATTTACTCCATACACTACTAAAAGAAATAAACCACGGAGTAGTAACATAATCATGAATTTAATAACGAGGCACATAATAATCAATATTAGTTGATCAAGGCATATAATCACCCATAGGTATGAAAACCCCAATATAAATAATCAGAGTTAAATTCAGGATTTAAAAGTACATTAATTGTGTCGACATCTGCAATCACACCCCTGGCGACATAGGGAGAAATAAATCTCACCGGGCGTAACAAGGGTAGATTGATTGAATCTTCAACTGAGGTGCCATACATACTACCTTTAACTGAATATGCCAAAACATCATGAGGCTGATCTATATGAGCTGAATGATTTGAAATCTTATGTTGAGAACACTCTCTAGACTAGTAGTCGGTCTTTATGCAGTCAAAGCAAACTTCTGAAGCACTAACATGGTGAGAATACAAAATTATCCCAAATGGCTTGCCAACTAACACTAAGAGAAATCCACAGAATTATGTCCATACTTCTTAAATCACAGCCTGTCTAAGGAACTCTAGGCTAGCTGGGAATACATGCTAACTCATGTTGATCAAATATCCTATACTTCGGGCATTTGCTGAACAAGTGTCTCATCATGACATAATCAAATCAAGATCTTGGAATAATTCAAGATACTATCCCTCAAAATCCAAAACGGTCTCCATGTCCTGAAAAACCATACCACACTTCGCATGTCTGGTGGAGACTTTGCCCACTATGATCATCATGACTAATCTGAGGACTACTCATAGTATGGTATACTATTTCCATAGAGCTTATGGGTTACAGTGAATCTAAACTCTAAAGGAGGGATCCTTACTCCCGAATAAAACACCAATAGCACTATATTGATGGCATACCTCTTGCCGCCATTTCTAAAAGTCTCAATACTTGTTATCCCTATAGTGCTCTCATAATCAACACCTTAAGGGAAGGAAGATTCAGTTGCTATAAAGTGCTCTAATTCAAAACAGAGTGACAATACTAATCCTCTAATACATCTGTACACCAATATCTCGGTTAGAAGGATATAGCATAGGAAAATGCCTAAACTACACGAGAGATCCAATCTCGTACTCAAAACTGATAAGAACCCTTATGAACACCAATAGACCCAACTTTGGTCTGAGAACTACTCAATCAATCAAACTTCATCCATGCCCAAGATGGATCTACAACATGACTCAAACTCCCAATGTTTTACCTCAAAGGTTGAAGTAGTCACAAACTTAACTGGAGACTAAGCTGGCCCAAATCCTTTTTGGCTACCGATGAATATCTTTTATACCCATCTCTGACTCTCTAATCCTATACAACACTGAAACTCTGGAAATGCATTTTAAAGTCTCATCCGCATCTACTGTCAAGGTCGCATCATCCTTCAAGGATAGAATAAAGTCAAATAATGTGTTTGATGTTCATAGGAATATGGACACAAGATAAAGAGTCAAGAAATAAATTTCCTAAAATGTCCCTTTAGCCCCTCAAAGATAGGTTACAAATATCTCTGCACCAATCTATAAGACTATACTAACACATATCTATTGTACTAAAACACCGATGAAACCAAGGCCCTAATACCAATTTGCCACGACCCAACTTCTCAAGTCATGATGGCGTCTACCATAACCCACTAGTAGGAATGCCAACCTGTAGTCCATAATGGCTAGTTATGCACTACTCAATAATATAAGGAAAAGAGTGCAAAATATATGAAATAAAGATCAATACATAGAATAATCCCAAAATCTAGTAGTATCAGTACAAGAATTTCTAATATATTTAGTGTACAAAATTTAAATATTAAGGCCAAATCTTTTGATACAACTTATCTCTAAATATAACATAGAGATCAGTCTAATACAAAAGAGAGAGAATTAGTAAACCAAACATCAGGAAGTAACTCTATATCTATAAACCATGGCTGCTCCGGATGATGCACACATCAACGGTGATAACCTGTACTATGATCTGCATGCTGCAGAAGTGTGATATTAGTACCAAGCAAATGGTACTTAGTAGGTAACTACCAATTGAGCTCCAATGATAAAGTAAATATATACAACATATGAGGAGAATGGAAACTACACCCAAAAGTCCAGAGCTTATATAACAAGTTAATAAGAATAATAAGGGAAAACAAAACTGTCCAAGTCTAAGAATCAAACATAAAGGACCAAGAAAGTATCAGGGTGAACAATTCTATCACATCTACATTTAATATACGTCAATACTATACCATATATCCCAGGATAATATATGAATCAAGAGTGAAAGAAAGATATACAACAATATACAAAATCAAGAAACGAATATACAATATGAATAAGCGAAGGAAAAGATATACGACAGTACCATAGCTTCATATAGCTAGATACATATATAAGCACACACATAAACATGAGATCATCTCAAAGAGTAGTATAGATCATCATATCCTTATTCTAGGACATCATCATGATACTATCAATATTCAATACTATCATACTCAGGGTTTCTACACCACATGGCTAAACATGACATAAGCTTGCATCATAATGCAATCATAAGATATAAGAGGCGGAAAACATACCTCGAATCTTGATACCATATCAATGACCACTCTATCATAAGCTAGCCATAATAGTGATCATAATAATGATAATAACAATATCAATAATAGTATGAATAACCGGCTACTCTAGACAACTATATACCTAACCAAGACTATGCGTACCACCCCCTCCACAGACTCAGAAGGTTCAATCAATATACAATAACACAAGGTAAATTCTTCACCCATATTTTTGTAACACTATATCATCCTCCAGGCTTGCCGGGTATTAATAGCATCACAATTTATATTATAGAATAATACATACTAATATACTCATAGACATAACATATCACTATAAAGTAGCTATCTAGATAATACTTCCTAACTAGTTGTTATTAGTTAACCAATGTTATTTATAATGAAACCACTAGCTCGTGAGACATCACATGACCTGTAGTTATTTATCCAAACATTAAAATTATTCAAAGAATAACAACTAACTATTATTTATTCAATAGCGGACCTCAAACATCTAGCCAAGGTTCATCACTAGACCATACTCACAAATTACCCACTATTCCTTATTATCAACTAATCATCATATATTTGTTTACCATTATTAGATAACACATGACCATTTGTCATCTAACTATCCTTTATTTACTGACATTATTCGTTAACTAACCCTCGTTAACTATTTATTACTAAACAAGTTAGCAACTAACCATTATTATTAACTAGTCACCTTCTATTACCAAAATCACTTATTATCTACCCTAATTAATACATAACTCCTCATTTAACAACTAATCAATATTATAAACTTAGGCATCAATATCACTAATCCTTTCCTATGCTAAACCTGACATCATCATTAACTATATGACAACCATCTCTAACTACCATATTTTAACTAAGAAATATTCATTAAATAATTTATTGGTTCCTAGCCACCAAGTGTTTAGTCTCCTAATAGATAATAAACTACCGCATAGCTTAACCCTTATGTAACCCGAAGAATCATTAGATCATATTTCATCTAGAATCACATAAGTTGTCGATATAATAATCATGAATGTACCAAATCTTTTCATGACATTACAAATATCTAATTAATAAAGTCATAAGCAATATACCGAACCTTACTCAGTTCCATACAGGAGAGATATGTATTCAAACAAACATATATAAATCCATACAGTAATCATATCCTTCACAATGATAAAAACTTTTAAGATATCCAATCATTGTTATAAAACAGACCTTGGCCCAATAATATATCCAAAATAATCGCAATATCATATTCACGGCCTTAGGCCCATATACGTATCTAGAACTCATATCAATAAACATATTTATGAGTTGTAGCCTATCTCTAGTCATCTCATCTATAGGAGACATCTCATATATAGGATACATAATATCAATGAGCATGTAAACATCTCTCACATATGAGGTATCTCACATCCAGGAGGTATAATAACAATAAGTATGTATATAAGAATATAATAATCTCTCATATAGGATATCTTATATCAATAGGTCATATATCATGACTGTGAGTAGTATCACCTCTTTAGAATAATGGTCATCTCTACGAGAAATATCATCTCAATAGGTCCAATAATTATAACAGAAAGGGGATAGCATCTTTATATGCCGACATCACAACTATGAGGGAAATAACATATTTGTAGAAACAATGACCATATATAAAAAAATTAATATATCTCTAGTCCCAAAATCATATAATAGAAGAATAGAATCTCTATAGGAAAATCATCAAGTCTAAGAGTAAATAGCATCTCTATAGTCCACATAACATTAAGGGGAAATAACATCTCTATAGGCCAACATCAAGTCCAGGAGGAAATAACATCTCTATAGCCACATAATATCTAAGATGAAATAATATATGTATAGGAAAAATGTAAAGTCTTCAATGAAATAGCATCTCTACAGGACAAACATCAAGTCTAAGAGGAAATAGTATCTCTATAGGCCACACATCAAGTATAAAAGAAAGTAGCATCTCTATAGTCCAAACATCAAGTCGAAGAGGAGGTAGCATCTATATAGGCCACACATAAATACTAAGAGGAAGAAGTATCTCTATAGGTCATGTCTAAGAGGAAGTATCATCTCTATAGACAACTGATGTTGGGTGTATTTATGCATTCTAGGATCACTATTCTACTTGTTTTAACCTTGTTTTGAGGATGATTCTCTTCTATATGATTTGATAATGATATAAATATGTAAAAAAGTTCTAAATCATGTGTTCATAATGTTCCAAGTGAATTCCAAGTATGTTATTACTTCAAAGATTCAATTAGAGTTCAATAGAGAAAACTAGTCTTTCTAGCTTGAGCTAGTCGCTTGTCTAGTCTATCTTGTTGGATTCTATTGTGTTATATGTGTCCCTAAGGGTTTTAAATGTGTTATTGTATATTGGAAAAAGTATTAATAGTGTAAAAATTTGAATTGAGTCAAGAAGAGGGTTGAAACTTCAAATGAAAGATCATGGAAACCAACCTAGTCTAAGCTCTTGTTTTTTATTCATCGGATGGATATTGTGTGTTTGTACCTCTAATTCGTATGGTGTTTGATTTTAGGATCCTTTTTAGATTAATATGATGATATATGGATGATAAAGAGGCTGTAAAATCATTGGAAAGATACCATAAGTAAATGAATGAAAGGAGGAAGGACAAACACTTAACCAAAATTTGGAGGACAATTTCCAGAGGCATCATGTGATTAGCATGTGTCGCATGCTCTATTAATATGCAATATAGGGTGATCCGTATGTTCCAATCCATATAAATATAGGTTCCTATTCATGTTCCACTCCACCCCTGGGTGTTTCATGCTAAATTGACTTGTACACGGACTTGGCTTACCCTTATGCTATATATACATGTTCTATCACGTTTTTACATATCTTTTGATTTATTTTGGAGATCAAGGGATATTGAAACTTCATAATTAGGTTTTTATTAATTTTATTTAGTTCATACATGTTTTTAGTCGTTAATTACAACTTTGTGACTATGATTATGACTATGAGTGGCTAAATGCCCTCTTTTCGGGATTGAAGTCAAGAACATGAGTTTATTGTTATGGATTAAGTTTGTTTTCTTTGAATATCACTATTGGTTGATTTTTTATTATTTTTTTTACTATTTTAAGGATTATATACCCTTATAATACATATATTGTCGACCTTGTGAACTCGAAAGAGGGAAGATGAAGATACAACATGGTAATAAGAAGAGTATGGTTTGTATTTCTTTATAAAATAAGGAATTCAAATTAGTATCTAGGACAAGGATGTACTTAGTTACCGTACTTGATTCACACATAGGATGATACTTGTAAAGAACTTAAGTGAACTATTACATCCCTGCTCAACGATGAATTTGTAAGGTTCAACTTAGGTAAAGGATTAGAGGTTGGGAAACCATAATTTTGCAATTAACCCTACGAATCAACAATAGAGATAAGCAAGTTAACAAATGAAATCCAATAGCATAATATGATTGTTCATAGTGATTAAACCGTGTATTTTATCCTATTGATTGTCTAAAGACCTTTTATTTATGCTTTACTTATTTTACTTGCAATTTACAAAATCCAAACTCTATTTTGGTTACTCTTGCATCAGTTGAATCTGAATTGTGAACTGAAATCAAATCATTTCCAAATCAAGTCTCTATGGGATTGATACTTGGCTTTCATTAGTCCACTTTACTACTTGGTGGACCACGTACACTTCCGTGTGCGCTTGGGCGTTGTCAAGTTTTTGGCGTCATTGCTGGGGACTTGTATTTTTGCAATTATTTATTTTAGTTTTTAGGTTTATTTGGTGTTTTTATTCTTGGTCTTGGGTTTTTCATTACAGGAAATAGGTTGGAGGATAATAAGCTGGCAAGGGCTCGGTATTTGGTCGGACCAATCCCTGAACCTAAACAACTTTTCCATCAACACAGGAGAGAAACAATCTTTCTCCCTCGAATTTTACAAATCCAATAAGGCGAAGAGTATACTCTTTTAATACCTGAACAACAAGCAGCCAGAAAGAAAGTTAGGAAAGTGGCAGTCCCACTTCCGACGAACTTGACTTCCCCAATTAAAAGACTGACAACTAGGGGGGGATTTTGAGTTGAAACAGAATATGGTGCAACTTCTTATTAGCAGTGGAAAGTTTCCAGGGATTTCACACGAGGATCCACAAGTCCACTTGCAGACCTTTATTGAGCTTACTGATATATTCAGTCCAACTAAGGTGAGTCTAGATTATGTGAGGCTGACACTGTTTCCCCATTCACATATGGGGGAATCTGAAAGGTGGTTGAATGCGTAGCTGACCAATTTAATTGCATCATGGGATGACTTAGCCAGAAAGTTCCTCATCAAATTCTTTTCATCAAGCAAGACTGTGAGACTTCACAGTGAGATAGTGAGCTTCAAATAGAAGCCCGATGAAAACCTCTATCATGCTTGGGAATGCTTTAAGGATCTTCTTTAGGATTTTCCATACCATCAATAGTCCAATAAGGTACATGTTCATTCTTTTGTTGAAGCTCTTGATCACAATACAAAGATTTTTCTAGATTCACCTCTAGGTGGTCAAGCGTTATAATTGAATTATGATGAGTTGTACAAATTACTGAACTGCATAGCACAAGGAAATCCAAAGTGGCATTCAGCTTCTATAAGTGCCACAAAAAGAATTATTGGTGTATTACAGGTGGACCAATTCACAACCCTATCGGCATAGGTTTCTGCCTTAAAAAATTTGATCAACAAATCATTTAATAGCAAGAAGGTGGGAGCAGTACAACCTATAGCCACAGTAAATTCCATCCAACAAGCTACAGGTTGATGTGAGGTATGTGGAAATAGTGGCCATTCAGTATCCATGAGTGCTTCAAATCTAGAATTGTGATATATGTAGGCAATGCTCAAAGGCAAAATTATAGTAATGCTTAAAACATGAAGTTGAAGACTCATCCACTAAATCAGTCATGGAATGCCCCACATCCACAGGCCCAACCAAATCAGTCAACTAGCAATATGGAGGTGATGATGAAACAACTCTCAGATAATCAGGAGCAGTTTGCTGCAGACTTGAAAAATTTGCAAGCAACCACAATAAGTTTAGAGATACACATAGGGAAAAACCAGTAAGCATTAAATACTAGACCACAAGGTGGGTTGCCAGCAGATACAAAAAATTCAAAGCAGGTTATAAAAATCACCTTGAGAAGTGGTAAGGAGCTTCAAGGAGAACCTCCTAAGGCAACAAAGGTGGTAGATACTGATATGGTGACCGAATAGGTAAATGATAGAGATGCTGAAAATTTAAGAAAGACTGAGTACTTAAAATAAAAAGTTGTTGCAGAAGAAGTGAAGAAGATGCCACCACTACCCTTCACTCATAGGCAAATAAAAGCGAAGGAGGATGCAATGTTCAAAAAGTTCTCTAACACATTCAGAGAGCTTCATATTAATTTACCTCTTTTAGATATCTTGCAGAGTATGCCAAAGTATGAAAAAAACTTAAGGGATGTGGTGGAAAATAAGGTAAAATTGCAGTATGTGGGGGTAATAATATTCTCTGAAGAGTGTAGCACTGTGATAACACAGAAAATCCCCAAGAAATTAAGAGATCAGGGGAAATTTGCTATCCCTATTCAAATTGGAAGTAAAGTGTTCCATGAATTATGTGACATAGGGGAAAGAATAAATGTGATACCTCTATCACTATTTAAAATATTGGGCTTGGGAGAGCCTAGATCAACCACCATGGTTTTGTAGCTCGCAGATGGATCCGTGTGATATCCAGAAGGAGTAATAGAGGATGTCCTCATAAAGGTTGGTAAATTTATTGTACCTGTTATTTTTTTGTTCTTGATTTTGTGGTATATGAGAAGGTACCAATCATCTTGGCACATCCATTCTTAGCAACGAGAGGGGCCTTGATTGATGTTAGAGAAGGCACACTCAAGATGAGGGTAAATGATGAAGAAGTGGTATTTCAGGTTTACAAAGCACACAATGTAATGTCCCAAATTAAAGATTTGTGTATGATCAATGATATTGAAAGGGATAAGTGTGAGGTGATTAATCAACCAAAGACCTCTTTAGGTTACCTAATTGAGTGGCCTGATATGAATCCATTATGTAGTACCCCACAATTTTTCCTAGCTTAAACTCGTCCCAAGAATAACAAGGATTATCTTCTAAAATAAGTGATGTTTATTTTGTGTGGAATTCTTTAGAGTTGGACTTTTCATGACATAGGAAATTGAATTAGCTTTCCAGTGATATAAGATTTTCCTAAATCCGATAACCGGGGTAAGAAGTTATGGCTATTTGAAGTTCTAGTTGCAAAACACCGTCATTTAAACCCTTAGCGTGCCGTGAAGTAGTGTCAAATCATAATTGTCATTTTCCAGTGGCCCTCCGCGATATTGGCGCATCACGGAGAGGGCCAATTTCCCAGTTGTCAATTTCTAGAGGTCCAGCGCGATAATGGTACATCGCTCTAATTGCCAAAATGGCATTCCAAAGGGGCACCGAGATGACTCCACATCGCGGAGCCTGTCCAGTTCCTATTTGTCAATTTCCAGTGGGCCATCGCGATAGTGGCGCATCGCGGTTGCCATCCAGATTGGGAAAAAGTATGTTTGCAAATCCATTTAAGAATTTAAATGAGGTACTTTGGTAAATCCCCCAATCCATCCAAAAATATAAGATTTATCAATTATCAAAGCACATTATTCCCTATTCATCATTCTCATCAAAGAAAAACCATAGTTCATCATACTTCCTCTCCAAGAAACTCAGAATTCCTTCATTAATTCTCAAATATAGTCCAAATTTAAGGATTCCCACTATAAGAACACTAAGAATTCAGCTCCAAAGCATCAATAGGAATCCAAGATTCAAGCCTTTCATCAAAGATCATCAATTAAGGTATGTGGGGTTTGAACATGGATAATTCTTTCATCCTTGTGCCCAAAACTTTATTTTAATTACAAATTTACTGCAATTTATGAGATTTCCCATGAAATAAAAGTCAGGGTTTATGCCTATTATCATTATTTGCAAGATTATGAGATTTTCCATGATTTAGAAGTTGAAATACATGATTATGTTTATGTTTCCATGCATATTGCTGAAATTTCCAAATTTTATCATTATTTGTGAATGTTTGCATTACCAAGTATGAATTTTGAGATGTTTTAACATGAGTTTAATGCTTGGGTCATTAGACCCCAATTAAAGATTGTTGTTTCAAGATTGTTTGTGCTATAAGCACCCCATGACTAGATTATTCTCAGATTTTAGATGAAGATTTGACCTTTTGGTGGGCAACACTACTTTAATTGGCAGAACACTATGAGTTGCAGGCCTAACTTCCCTATACTGGGGACACTCTCTAGAGAAATGGTCAAAGACTGCATACTCATAACACACATCGGGCTCTGCATAGTACCCAAAAGATCTGGCATACCCAAAATAACCATATCAACTAGAAAACCCATAATATGCCTCTTTCGACAACTAACCACTACCCTCGCCAGGATGATTATTTTAGCTTGGCTGACCTCCATCAATAATCTAAAGTGCGACATAAATGGGCCTACTAGGCTAACCCTAATATGGATAAGACTAGAGTGGAAGGTACCTACCCTGAGAACCACTTTTTCTTAACTGTGAGACACTCTGGCACCAACTAAAACTCCATTGGTACCGCGACCTCTTATCACTTTCTCCTTAGGATTTGTGATGTATATCCTTTATAATCTAAGCATTATCATAAAAATTAATAAAAGATCATCCCGTGGCAACCAAACTTTAAGTAGCCATGCGAAAAAGAAGCTAAATTGCCAAACAAAACATCAAATCTACTCATACTCTTTTGGTATGATAGATGTAGCATTAATGGCTAAATTATGAAACTAGTCTCATAATCCAAGATGGTAATAGAAACCTACTGCAATCATGAGAGTTGATCTCTCAGGTGTTTTCATAGGCTACAGGGAATATTTTTCTCCATGAAAACCCCAAATAACTGAGACAATGTCCATAGAGGAGATCCATTTGGCCAAGAATCATAATAACCTCTCTACTAATGTCGAGCTTCAAAATCCAACTAGAAGGTAGTATAGTCGACCCCATGAGTCTCTACTAGGCCAACATTATGGAGCTTAACCTTATAAGCAGTCATGAAGTCAAATTTGTCTTTGTCCAGTGCCCAAATAAACCTTGGTAGAGTAAATATAAAGAATCTACCCAACATCTTTTTCTCCTCAATAGACATAACATCCTGGGTGATCATCAGCTGAGCAACTACCAGTGTTGAAGGTATCTCAATTTTGGGTCTATTACTATAGTTTGTACCTATAATTTGATGCCAATTTGATTCATAGACTTGGCACCATGAGATGATGTACATCAACCAAGACCAATATATAAACTAGAGCATCTTTCAACAATAATAAAGAAATAAACCCTGGTGAAGCCTGGGCTATCCCCTGGTGCACCACTATGGCGGTGGCAAAATCTATATTGTAGGAGACAAAATAGGGTCTGGTGAAGGCTCCTTATCCTGATCTCTAGTTGGTGCTACATATACCATATTAGCCTAACCTCTAGGTAGTCTAGCCTTCCGATAGGATCCCAAGTTGTAGATTCAAGGTCCTTATCTCTCATAGAAGTAACATGTATTATATCCATATATAAATAGTAAAACCAAAATAATCTTAGAAATCAACAAGGAATCTTAGAAAAAAATGAGTGAATGAAGTGAAGATCTCTTAACATTGTCCTATATCCTCCAAAATATAAGAAAATAAGGTCATTATTTTAATCCATAGGACCCTATTAGACTCTTGCTCTTGTACAAGCAATACTGGTGAACCTGGATATAATACTAACTTCTCACGACCTGATTTCATGAGTTATGATAGAACCTACTTTATCCCACAAGTAGGTAAGCCAAATCGTAGCCTAAAACTACAAGCAATATTTTAGTTGGTGGAAAATAGCTTAAATTTCAAAATTATACAAGTAACTAGATTATAAGCCATAATACAGAAATATAATAACATGACTAAAAAGAAATAAAGAGAAGAGTAATAACATTTTATGACCTAGTAAGGATAGTAAAAGAGCAACTAAAAAAGGAATAAGAGTACTATCAATGTCAGTATACAACAGCCTAAGAATGAAAGGCAATAAAAAATAAAATATGGAGAGAAGGAAAACTACTGCTTTGAGAGATCACCCTATCTCCAAACATCGACCAACATAAACACCACATCAACAATGATAGATAGTACTGAATCAGCAATGATAAAGGTAAAAAAGTGAAATATGAGTACCAAAGCCATGGGTACTAGTAGTCATTTTCAATCGTCTAAGATAAATAATAATATAAATACAATAAAATGTGAGATAATAAGCTAAGTCAAGGGGAAAAGGTAAAACCTAGAACAATACTCAAAATAGTAAATGTAAAAAACCGAATAAATGTTATTTAAAGAACATAACTATTTCTAGCATAACTAGGCCCCCATAAGACCAAAAGTTGCAACAAAAGCAAATAACCCAATGCGCGTCCCTATAAGCATAGTGGATACAATCAAGAAGAGGTAATTAAAGTAAATTTTCCAATAAATTGAATCTCAAAACTTTAATCCTGGATCTTTACATACCATAAACACCATACTCAAAAGGATTCCATAACCATCAGAAAAAACCTTTCAATATTGGACTTGAATTTGAAATGGTGCCTCACACACAAAACTTGAACAAAATATAATTTCATGAATAATAGACTTGAAATAGATGTAATATCCTGGTAATTTTTGAACTTGAACCAATCTTAATCTCTTGAAGTGCCGGACTTGAACCAGTCTTAATATTTCCTAAGTACCAATTTTGAATAATCCATAATATATATATGTGTATGTATGTATGTATTTATATATATGTATACATATCCTTCTTGGCCTAAAAATTATAATTACCTATATAGGCTTATCGAGTCCACTAGTAGCTAATGGTAATGTTGGCTTGGGGTGTACAAAAAATGTCCATTTCTAACTCTAAAAGTCCATTCTAAGGTAAATTCAACCCAATTAATGACCCTCTAAGTGATTTTCTTGATTTGCATGCATTTATGCCATTTTGAGCATTGGTTATTTATGCTTTACTAGAATTGTTAGTTTTGTGATTAGATCGTTTGATAGGATTTTAGGCTTATTTCCCTATTTTGGAGCTTTCGCTGGTTAGGATTTGGTCTCAAACTGAAACTCCTAGTAGATGACCTTAGATGAAAATTAACTGAGCTAACAATAATGAAATATTGATTTTAGGCTTGGTAGACCTTTGGTTAGGTCCTTATGCACCCGATCTCATTTCAACCTATTGTTTGGAAAGTGGAAAAATTTTAAATTACGGTGTGGGACCCACATTTAGTCTAAACGACCATGGATGGAAAATCCAATTATGACATTGAGTCCTGAATGTCAAATTTAGTATGGTTACATAGTTTTTCTACACATACGGGGATCTGAATGAATCTTGAGGGCTTGGCGGGGTCTTGAAAATTCTAAGTCCACTTCTATTAGCTAGTGTACGATTATCTCTAGCCTAGGGTTGCGATCGTGGTACCCTTGGAAGACAAGATAGTGGTATCATGAAGAGAAGCAGTGATCACAACTCTATGTTTAGTCGCCATATTTGTGCGATCGCACACTTACTGGTCGTGATAATGACTTTTGATTACCTGGTCTAGGTGTATAAATTTCCCTTTTCTATGATGTTAGCTCATTCTTCACCCATTTCTTGAGAGCTAAAATCCTAAAAGTAAGGAAAAACATTAATTATGTATGAAGATAGTTTGGGGATCTTGAATATCCATTATTCTGTGATTTTCCTTAAAATTCATGCTATGTTTTCTTTAATTTCTTGATAAATTCTAATAAATTAGGGCTTTGAGTTCTTAAATTGTAAGGGTTCCATAGCAGTCCCTGCAGGCCCGTTCTTGACCCAAAACTTGGTCCATACTTTAATATGTCAATATGTGTCTTATTTTTATCCTAAAACACATAAATTATGATATTGATATAATATTAGCATTTCTAGATCGTGGAATGAAGACAAATATTTTGTGGATGATTAAAAGATTTGTTGTTCGGTTTTGAAGTAGGCTTCTGTTCACTCTTCTCCTAAATGATGCATGTTGAATGTGAATTCTAATATTTATTATGGGTAGAAAACTGTGATCTAGCCTTGATTATTTATGTTTGGAAATTTGATTAGGGATTTGACGAATACTTGTTATATTTCTAGGACCCTACTATCTGCTTCATTGACTTAGCTAATCTATAGAATAGATATGATATGTTGCATGGTTTAGGATATGCTTTAAGTGTTGGAAACATGGTTAGCATAACTAACCTTATTTGGACTATTTTAGTTACCTTAAAACTTTAAAATTGGTGGAGTTGACATAATTTCACATATTCTAGGTGGAATTCATACCTTCGGGATAATTATTACTTATGTAGCATCTAGAAATCAATATATACACCATAACCTAGTTCGTAACGCCCCGAATCTTGTACCCAAAATATTACACGGTGCTCATGACCCCAAAGAACCATAAGGTAACCCATGACTGATATTTGTGCCTGTATACTGCGTGATATACTGTATAATGCAGAAACATAAACTGAAAGTCCATAAGGTTCAAAAAGTAACATAGTATCTGATAAAATATAACATCTGGGATGGGGTATAAATGCCCAAAACAAAACTGTCTAAACATACTATAGTCTGAAAAGCCTCTAAAACATAACTATCTGAATAAGGATATAATGGGATATGTCCCCAACTAATAAACTAATTAAGGAGAAATAAAGAAATGATCATGTCCTCGAAAGATGAGGACTCACTGCTAACTCTGACTGTAGAGACTGGAATGCTACTGATGCTCTGAAGCTCGTGCTTTTGAACCTATGGTATAAGACACCATAGTTAAAATCAGTCAAGACTTTAAATGTACTGGTATGCATGTGAGGTAGGATGAATGGAAAGGGTTTACATTCATGATATATACTAACTGACTGAATAATATGAACGTGAGAATACATGCATAAATACATAATAACTGTAACTAGAGTTGTGATAACATGATTACTGAGTCTGAGTATTAATAACATGAAATATTGATAACTATATAACTGAAATAACTAATACTGAGCGACTGTTTATTCACAGTCTAGTTTCTGATAGAACTAGCTGAGTTTTACACTATTTTGAGTTGACTATATCTGACAACCCTGAATTCTGTAGAACTATCTGAGTTCTATTACTGAGACCGAATGACTGTATCTAACTGTCCTGATTCTATAACCAAAACTGTGGGAAGTAGTCATCTAACTGACACGCCCTTAATAAGCCATTATGGATGAGTTGGGGTCCAATCTATAACCCCAATTGGAAGGGTGTCAATACCGCACCACTGTTAAGGACATTCTGTGATTAACCCTCATATAACAGGTAACTCTAGTTAGAATAGTGGGAATCCTCCTATAACAGGTTAAGCCACCTCATCTACCCTAATATAACAGACTATGATGTCTCAACCTATGCTAGCTACGCAGTTCTGGAATGCAAGGATTTCTTCTAAGAATCACACCCTCATATAATAGGTGAGTTCCAATCTATTAGTTCACTCGGTGCTAATTCCAACTCCCATCTGAATAGACACTGAACATAATTAACTAAACTAGACTAGACCGAATTCATGGAGTTCTGTTAGCTGATAGAATACTATTGAAATTACTGAATTACTGAGCTTTTCTGAGCCACATAACTGACTGGGTTCTATGGATCATGGCTTGACTTAGGTTATCATGAAAACATGACACTAAATATAGGCACACAGCCATGACATTATTGAATACATGACCAACATCAACAATCCATAATACAATAGTTGGAGATATTTCATGGGCATTTGATTATCATAGCTTGGTACGTGAATAAGATAGTATGTATACATAGCATAATTTCAGAAAGCTAAGTCATGATCAATCCCACAAGTAATTTCAATACATAAGAATAACATGGAAGTCATTTGAACATAAGGTTAAAGCATACATTGTCATTTGGGTCACAATTTAGCTATAATGAATAATTTCTATCCTTTTAGGCATTTTATCAAACACCTTACAGGCACAACTTAAGACATAGGTAAAATCATTAAATTTCACAAATCATAAACCACCAAATTCATGGATTTTAATTTATATGCTAACATAGCTTTCATATTTTCACATAAGGATCCCAACCTGGGAATCAAACAACAACCATTACATAACTTGAGCAACCCATAACATAATAATCATGATTCATAATTTAAAATAGGGTTATTGAGCTTTATGGATGAAAGGAATCCATAAATCAACACAACGCCTACCTTAGTTCTTGATTTAGCAAAGATTGATTGAGAGATTTTCTTGAAATTGAATCCCCAATTGAAACCCTAGTTTGTACTTAAGAGAAAATTGAGAGAAAATAGTCAATTTTAGGTGAAGAATGGCTAAATCACGTGTTATTGGATTTACATAGGGGTGGAAAATTAACTAATTTAACCCTGGACGCATCTTTTAAAGTTGGTGAAAATTTCTTGACCTGGACCCTTGGCGCGATGCGGCGCTATCATGCCATGTCACAGGAATTTGACAATTGGGAAATAGGGGAATGGCGTGATGTGGATCCATCACGTTGACACTTTGTTTGCGACATGGAAGTTTGGAGTGATACGGGAAAAATCACACTGAGACACTGGAAAAAGACAATTGCCATTTTACCTTGTGGCCCAGCATTCCACTAACCAATATGGCACTATTTTACAATAGGAACCTTAGTCATACTTCTTAACCCGGTTATCGGATTTGGGAGAATCTTATATCGATGGAAATCTTATTGAATTTTCCCCAAGACAAAAAGTGGAAATCATAAAAAATCCTCATGGAATAAACATCATTCAATTTAGAAGCTAATACTTGACATTCTTGGGACAAAATTCATTGAGAAACTTCGAGGTATTATAATATCTCCCCCTTAGGAACATTCGTCCTCGAATGAGACTGACTGAGATGGGAGAAACGATAAGCTGAACTACATATTGATCACGAACAACTGAAACATGATTGAAATTTCTGGGATTTATACTGAGCGTGTGTATCTGATGCATAATTTTATGACTTAACTGGCTCATGAACACATGACTGAGATTTCTAATAACTGAATTTCTCACTAGGAAAATGAATGTCTAATGCATGAATATATGTATAATCTCATGCATGAACATATGACTAAATATGTAATGGTACTTAGTACCAAGTAAAAAATGGAATCCTGAACATGAGACAAATACCAAGTCGTAACTAAAATCTGGACTTGAAAACTGAAAAGCTTAAGAAGAACTATTACATTGAGCTAGATCTGAGTTGGAAGAGAAGAGCTGAGGATACTTGGTTCGTATATCTTCTTCTACTTCCCAAGTATCTCCCTCAACGTACTGATTTTGCCAAAGAACTTTGACTAGAGGGATTTCTTTATTCCTCAGTTTACGAGTCTGATAGTCTAGAATTTTGATTAGAATCTCTTCATAAGAGAGGTTGTTCTGAAAATCTACACTCTAAATAGGGACTACAACTGCTGGGTCACTTATGCACATCTTGAGCAAAGAGACATGGAAGACTGGATGAATTCTGTCCTGATCTAAAGCAATTCGATCTCATAAGCTACTTTGCCAAAGTGACTGAGAATTTTGAAGTGACCGACATATCGAGGACTAAGCCTTCCCTTCTTGTCAAACCTCTTCACTCCCTTCATGGGAGAGATATTTAGGTAGACATAGTCACCAATCTCAAAATCGAGATCCTTTCTATGCACATATGCATTAGACTTCTGTAGGCTTTAAGCAACCCAGAGTCTTTTTTTGATCAACTGTACTTTCTCTAAGGCATCAAATACTAAGTAAGACCCTATAGCTGAGGCCCCACTAACTTCAAACCAACCAACTGGACATCTGCATCTCCTTCCATAGAGAGCTTCAAATGGAGCCATATTAAAACTCGAATGATAGTTATTGTTGCATGCAAACTGAATCAAAGGCAAGTGTCCATCTCAAATACCCTTGAAATCAATTATACACGCCCTTATCATATCTTCTAGGGTCTGAATGGTCCTTTCTACTTGACCATCTGTCTGAGGATGAAAGGCTGTACTGAGATGAACTTGGGTACCAAGACCCTTTTTGAATGTTTTCTAGAACTGAGAGGTAAACTGGGTACCTCTGTCTGAGATAATGGATAATAGAATACCATGTAATCTGACCAACTCTCTAATGTAGAGCTTGGCAAAATCCTTGGTTGAATAAGAGGTATGGACTGGAAGAAAATGAGTTGATTTGGCCATTCTGTCTACAATGAACCAAACTGAATCATGCTGATGATGAGTATGAGGCAAACCCATTACGAAATCCATGTTCACTTCTTCCCACTTCTAAGTAGGAATATAGAAATCTTGCATGGACCCACTAGGCTTTTGATGCTCTATCTTAACTTGCTGATATGAAGAGAACTTAGCCATAAACTCTGTAATATCTCTCTTCATCCCACTCCACCAATAGATCTCCCACAAGTCGCGGTACATCTTTGTATCCCCTGGATGAATAGAGTAGCACACACCATGCGCTTCTACAAGAATTTTTTGCCTTAAGTCATCTATACCTGGAACACACAGATGACCCTGACAACGCAAAACACCATATCCCTCTTGGGAGAAAACCTCTACTTTCTATTCCTTGACTGACTCTTTCAACTTGACTAGACTGGGATCTCTATCTTGCTTTTCTTTTACCTCGGAAACTAGAGATGATTCAGAGCTACTCTGAACCCGTATATCACCCTCTTCTGTATCGACTAAGAGAACGCCTAGTCTAGAAAGCTGATGGATTTCCTAAGCTAACTTCTTTTTAATGTCCTTAACGTGAGAAACACTACCCATAGACAGTCTACTAAGAGCACCGGCCACTACGTTGGCCTTTCCCGAATGATAAAGGACACTAGTGTCATAATCTTTCAAGAGCTCTAACCACTTTCTCTAATGAAGATTGAGATTTTTCTGAGAAAAGAAATCCTAGAGACTCTTATGATCTGTGAACACATCTACATGAACACCGTATAAATAATTCCTCCAAATCTTTAAGGTAAATACTACGGCTGCTAACTCAAGATCATGAGTAGGATAATTCTGCTCATGGGGTTTAAGCTGTCCGGAGGTGTAGGCTCTGACCTTACCATGCTTCATGAGGACACAACTCAAACATACTCTGTATGCATCACAGTACACTACAAACCCATCTGGACCATCTGGAAGAGCTAAAACTGGGGTGAGTCGAGTCTTCAACTCTAGAAAACTCTTTTCGCAAGGATCTGACCACTGAAACTTGAATTTCTTCTAAGTCAATCTGGACATAGGGGATGCAATAGAAGAAAATCCTTTAACAAACCATCTGTTATAGCCTGCCAAATCCATGAAACTCTTGATATCTGATTGAGAGACAGGTCGAGGGTAGTTTCTTATAACTTTGATCTTTTGAGGATCAACCTTAATGCCATCACCGGAAATGATATAGCCAAGGAATGCTACTGGGCTTAGCCAAAATTTACACTTACTGAATTTGTCTAGAAACTAATGATTTCTGATAGTGTGAAGTACAATTATGAGATGGTATTCATGATCACGCTCACTATGGGAATATACCAGAATATCATCTATGCAGACTATGATGAATATGCCCAAGTACTGCTTAAACACACGGTTCATCAACTCTATAAAAGTTGCTGGGGCATTGGTAAGACCAAAGGACATGACTAAGAATTTGAAGTGACCATATTGAGCACAAAAGGTTGTCTTTAGAATATCACATTCTCTGACTCTAAGCTAATGGTAGACTGATCTAACGTCTATCTTAGAGAAATAGATGGCACCCTGAAGTTGGTCAAATAAGTCATCGATTCTGGGAAGAGAATACTTATTTTTTACCATGACTTTATTGAGCTAACGATAATCAATGCACATTCTGAGAGAATCATCTTTCTTGTGCATGAATAAGACTGGTGCACCCGGGACACACTGTACCTGATGAATCCCTTCTCTATTAGATCCTTCAAATGCTCTTTCAATTTTTTCAGTTCTACTGGTGCCATTCTATATGGTAGAATTAATATAGGCTGAGTATCTGGAAGAAGATCAATGCCAAAGTCTATTTCCTTTTTAGGAGGAATTCCTGGAAGATCTTCGGGAAAGATATCTAAATATTTATTCATGACTGGGACTAAATCGAGACTGGGTATTTCAGAACTAGTGACCTTAACTTTAACAAGATGATAGACACATTCCTTGGATATCATTTTTCGTGCCCGAAGGTAGGAAATAAGCTGACCTCTGAAAGCAGATACACTACCCTTCCACTCTAGGACGGGTTCATTTGGAAACTAGATCTGGGCTATTCTATGACTAAAGTTGCCTGTGGTATACCAGAAATGAATCCAATACATATCGAGAATGACATCAAAATCTGTCATCTCTAATTTGACTAAATCTGCTGACGTAACTTTCTGAAATATCCTAACTGGGCAGTTCTTGTTTACCCGTTGGGCTATGATGATTTTACCCACTGAGGTAGAGACTGAAAAAGGCTCTACTAGAATTTTAGGACTGACTCTGAAATCAACTACTATATAGGGAGTAATGAAAGAAAGGAAAGCACCTGGATCTAGAAAAGCATAAACATGAACATGAAAGATCTGTAACATACTAGTAACCTTATCAGGAGAATTTTCCTGGTCTTTCTAGTACTGGAGGGCATAGAGTCTATTCGGGCATTTCCCACTAGTAGCACTGGAAGTGGCACCCTATTGATTTGGGCGACCAGAGTGAGCGAGGAACGGTTCTGCTGACCCTGAGGACCTGGATGAGGACAGTCTCTAACTCTGTGGCCTGGCTTGCCACATCTAAAACAAATACCATAGCCAGATCTGCAAATACCCTGATGGTGCTTACCATAAGAATGGCAAAGAGAATAGGGGCGGGAACTGCTAATACTATCTAGAGACTTAGATCCAGGCGATCTATCTTTATTACCATCCCTGAACTTAGGAGCTATATCACTATCTAAAGAAGGATCTGGAACTGATGACTTTGGAAAAAACTGAGAACAGTTTCCTCCTTCTGATTTGGGCTGAGCAAAGTTGAAACTACCTATCCTTACTCTCTTATTCTGCTTCTCCCTCATCTTAATATTCTGCTTTTCTATCTGCTGAGCATGATTCATAAGCTTGGATAAAGTTATTTAACTATTCAAAATCGTAGACCTATACTCGTTAACCATACTATCATTCACTCCAGAAACAAACTTACTCATTTTATCCCTATTGTCTGCAACCAAATGAGGGGCATATCTGGCTAATTGAGAAAATTTAAGAGAATAATCTTTCACCGTCATGTTTCCCTACCTAAGGTTGATGAATTCTAACACCTTAGCCTCTCTCTACTCTAGGGGAATTAACCCCTCTAAAAATGCAATGACAAATTCCTCCCACTATTTAGTTCCTGCATTAACCGACCTCTCTGACTTTCACTGCTTGTACCAAGTGTGAGCAATATCCTGTAACTGATATATAGCTAGCTCATCACTCTTAACAGCTGACACCCCCATAATGTCAGTAACCTTCTGAACCTGATTGATGAATTCCTTAGGGTCCTTAGCTGACTTAGACCCAAGAAAGGATGGAGGATTTATTTAAGTGAAGTCCCAAATCCAGGCTAGAGCTGAATTGGCCACTGGGTTGGCCAAAATGATAGCTGGTCATTTATTTTGAGTGATAATTGATTGAGCAAGAGTAGTGAATGCAGCTCAAAACTATGCATAAGAAATATGTTCGCCCAAAGGTTCTTCGGGCTAAGGGGCTGACTGATTCCCATTTCTTTATTTAGGAGGCATGTTCTATAAAACAAAGGGAGAAATGGATTAGACTGAGATATTGACTTGAGATTATGCTCACTAGAACGACATGAATACTGAAAGAAGGGAAACTATTCCTAAAATATCTCATAGACTCATGTACATAAATGTGGCGTGCAACACACCCATGAATAAGACTACTAGATGTGGCTTTCAGACTTTCTAGGACACTATTGAACCTTAGGCTCTGATACCAATTTTGTAACACCATGAATCGGGTACCCGAAATGCTACACGATGCTCATGACCCCGAAGGACCACAATATAACCCATGACTGATATATTTACCTGTATACTACGTGATATACTGTATAATGTGTAAAAATGAACTGAAAGGCCATAAGGTTCAAACTGTAACATAATATTCGATAAAATATAACATAGAGCATGGGGTATAAATACCTGATAACGCTCAAACTACAACTCTCGTAAGAGTGTAAGCGGTCGTTGTCAAATATAGAACCCAACTGGGTTGGGTGTCGAATCCCACAGAGAATACTTGGTCACTAAGTATGCAAGGATTAGTAGACCGTTGATCGAAAATTCTACGAAAAAGGGGGGATTTAATTGTAGCATGAATTAAGAGTATCAAAGTAACAAAGAAAAATAGAATGTTTAGTAGGTTTAAATCAATAAGAATTGTAAGTTAGGGTTATGTCCACCTTATGAGTTTTACGTATCTATTGGCTATGAGTTATGCAGAATTCAGACATGCATACGCTTATAGAGATTCGTATTCTATGGTAAATCCTAGTGTCTTTCGACTATCAAGGATTATATCACTTTAACTCTTTCAAGCTTAAAGCGTATACTAATGGTACGAATTCTCCAAGAGGTTAATCCAGTTACGGCACTAACTTTTAAACAGGGGTTGGTAGCCCTATTTCCTTGTCATTCTCTCTTTTCCAGACCTGTAACTTTTCTTTCGAACATGTTAATGCTATACTGGCGTATTCTATATATTTGCAACCACAAGAATTCAATTAAGATGAAGAGAGTAATGATATAAGCAGCATACATATCAAGAATTCACAAACTCATAGCAATAGATAGTTTCTCAAAAGGCTTCCCATAACCCTAACAGAGAAGTTTAGCTACTCATAATTGTGAAGGAAAACCACGAGGATATCATCATACCAAATCAATAACAATATCACGATAAGGAAGTATTGGCGTCACTTGTGGCGTGAATTCCTTGCTAGTAGCGTTTCTCTTGTCGTGAAAATTAAAAGTCGAATAGATGAAGAATAATGTCAACAACGAATTTAAGAATAGAAGAGAGTAAGAATGAATTGAAAGAGAATGGGTGAGAATAATAAAAAGCTTGCTGAGAGATTCAGCAAATAGGGTTTTTATAACATCCTTGTCCTAGTCCTACTGAAATAGGGTTTTTATCCTTGTCCTAGTCCTACTGGGTTACTGCATACTTGTCCTAATCCTACTAAGTTACTGTTGATCCCCAAAGTCTTTAAAAATGTTGTTTTTGCCAGGGATAAGTTCCCTATGCATCACTTTCAGTCCACAAGCTTCCAGAAGCTGCCTTCCTTCTTACGTGAAGTTTCCTTTGGCGTCCAACAGTCCATAAAATGCTGAAATCTTCATCATAAATACCTGAAATCTTGCTAATCACGTTGGTTAGCTCACTTACAGGAAAATGGACTAAAAGTGCAGGAATTATATATTTTGTCCTTAAAACTTAGCTAAAATATGGGTAAATTAAGGTGCTTTAGGCGTGTAAATACGCCTAACATCAACGCCCCACACTTAAATCTTTGTTCGTCCTCGAACAAAATATTACGTCCATGAAATCATCTACTTAGGGTTTCACATTAACAACACAAAATGTTCAACCAAACAGGCACGACAATTATTAACAAAGAGTAGTTTTCTGATCACTACTAGAAACAATTCAACCTCCAATATAGACTCGTGATGATGGTTAATTCGTATCCATAAGTTAAGGCACAATGAATCATCCAAAACTACCCAAAACTCATCAACCATGTGTGTCTCATATAAGATATTACCCATAATCACTCACAAGTATTGCATTTTTCAGAACATGGGTATAAGCTTCTCCTTGCTCTCACTCTCACAAAGAATTCATATGTTGCAACTTATGACCATAGGATTGCCCTTAGTGTAATGCTCCACTAATATCAGAATGTTAAGTTTAGGATCAAATAGGTCTTTACAGGTTGTAATGTAGGCTAAGGGACTGGTAGGACTATTTTGGCCAGAAATAGTGACTATGTTCCTAAGCGCTTTAATACATCACATTATGCCATTAACACTCTCTTTTAATCAACCATGCTACCTTTCTTTTATCTACCACCCCTTTTCACTTATTTTGCTAATCAAACATAACTATCTTTTTATTTAATCATAAACCCAACTATCTTTTTGTTTTTCTATTTCTTTTTTTTTTGTCTTTTTTTTTATAACACACCTCTATGATAGCCACTTTTTTTTCATAACAAATTCAAGTACCATTACACTCTAAGGAATCACTCTCACCCAATTTCCTCTTATTTTGTCACATGATTTTACAATTTAAAGCGCTTAGGAATTTGGATCAAATTATGGTCTTGAAAAAAATAGATTAGGCTACATATAAGGCTGTCAAAGAAAATAACTAATAGTATCAAAAGGGGTTAACTAAGATAATGTCCACGGGTAGGTAAAAAGAAGGTAAACAATCACAGGCTGGCAAAGAAATGCCTAAATCATCTCCTAAACTCACACTCTTTATTTCGCTTTACACACACAACGGGCAAGTTCTAGCATCAGTCACAACACAGAATATACTATAACCTCACACATACAAGGCACATGGTTAACATTATTGGGAGCAGTATAGACTCTTGACCCAACAGATGAATGAATTAAACCACGCAAATATCACACAGTGAGTCACACTTGGAGCCTAAACGTCTCAATAACAATGATTTTAGCACAAACTCTTGTCATAATACCATGCCGCCTATCAGAACAATTTCATGCAAAAAATTTAACTACAAACGAGAATAAATGCAGGCAAAGAAGTACGCTACAACATACAAATACCCTTACCCCACACTTAGACGGGACACACTGCCCTCAGTGGAAATAAGTAAGGAAAACCTGATTAGTCGGACTCCTTTTCTATGTCTGGGGTCAAACCCCCTGCGTCGGAATCATCATCAGAGTCGTTATTACCAGAGTTGTCCTTCACATCGTCATTCGAGGTATTTGCAGAAAGGAGGATTCAGCTTGCTCTTTTCTTCCCCTTTTCTGACCTTTCTGTGAGGTGGACGTTTTTTCTTTTCCTGGTCGACCTTTTGGTGCCATTTTACCTAAGATTTGTGTTGAACACGGAAGATGATCTTGCAAGGTTAGATGAGCAAAAAGAAAAGTTTTGAGAGATTTGGGAGGCAAAGGCGGCGTCTATGCTATGGTATTGTAGATTCAGAGAGCAATGGCAATGGCATAGGCAGCGCCTTTAGCTTTGCCTATGGTTGGCATAGGTGGCGCCTAATGCTTTGCCTAGTTAAGCATAGGCAGCGCCTATGCTATGGAATTGTTGGGCATAGGAGGCGCCTATGCTATGGCATTGTAGATTCAGAGAACAAAGGCCATAGCATAGGCCTTGCCTTGTTCGTTGCCTAGATTTACATAGGCCTTGCCTTCTCCATTTCCTAGATTTTTATAGGCAATGCCGAACCGAAAGCCTTTTTCTCCTTCATTACTCACTTACCACCTTTAACATTGCTCACTTTCAAATCAAAATTTGAGACCAAGTTCCTCCTTTATACGTCTTGCACCTACACTTACTCAAAAACAACAAAAATAATTAGAAAGATGGGTTGCCTCCCATCAAGCGCCTTAGTTTTGGTCGTGGCTCGACAAAATCCTAGGAAAACAAAAACAAAAAAAACAATTAAAAATGATGGGTTGCCTCCCACCAAGCGCTTGATTTATTGTCGCGGTACGACATAGTTATCTCGATTACTTAGACTTCATCGAGATATTTGGTGCATCGTTTTCTGAATAGATTCAGACGACGCTGATGCTTAATTGTGGGCATGCAATCTTTTTCGAGATGCATCTTCTGCATACATATCCCAGGTGGGATACCAATTATATCATTAATAGACCAACCAATGGCTCTCTTGTACCTCTTCAGAGCAGAGATGAGAGCCTCTACGTGTTTTTCACCTAAATGATCCACAACACTCATCGAAAGTGTATTTCCACTTCCCAAAAATGCATACCTTAGGTGACTGGGGAGCTCTTTCGATTCTAGCACTGGTATCTCTTTAATGGAAGTCTTCGCTGTTGGTGAAGATTGATTCTTAAGATCAAGGCCTAACTTCTTAGGATCATGATAATAGGACCTTATTCCTGTTAGAGCACGAACAGTTTCTTCTTGTTCTTCAGCCTCCTCACGTTCAAAATTCAGTAGCACATCAGATAGTGACTCAACAGTAAGCTGCTTCTCTACAGATAATTCTTTCTCATCCTAATAATAAACATCATCTACAGAGAACACATTCATATCGATGGGCTGCTTCATTGCTTTGCATACATCAAAACGGACCACTTCGTCATTCATAAAAAATAAAAGCTCATTAGCTCTTAAGTCGATAAGCACACTTCCAGTTACGAGGAAAGGGCATCCCAAGATTATGGGAACTTCAGAATCCACCTCGCAATCCAAAATAACAAAGTCTGCAGGAAAGATAAAGGTGGAAACCTTCACCAACACATCATTCAAGATACCCATAGGTCGTTTTACCGACCTATCTGCCATCACGAGCCGCATATTAGTTGGTGTAGGGTCACCCAACCCTAACTTTCTATACACGAATAGCGGCATCAAATTGATGCTAGCTCCCAAATCGCACAACACCTTAGCAAAATCCAACGATCCAATCATGCAAGGAATAGTGAAAGCACCAGGATCTGTCTTTTTCTGAACTAGCGATCTTGTAGCGATTGCACTGCAATGATGAACATTATCTGCCAGCTCATAGCTTACTGTCCGCTTCTTTGTCAAAAGGTCCTTCATGAATTTAGCGTATCTAGGCATCTTCTCTAGCGCTTCCACCAAAGGAACATTAATAGTCAGCTGCTTCAACATAGTCATGAATTTACTGAACCTAGTGTCATCAGCTTTCTTCTTCAGTCTCTACGAAAAAGGTGGTGGTGGAAGGGGAATTATTTTCTCCACCACTTCCTCTTTATCTTGCTTCCGATTATCAACCCTTACAGGAGTGTCATCAGCCTTCTTCTTCAGTCTCTGAGGAAAAGATGGTGGTGGAAGAGGAATCGTTTTCTCCATCACTTCCTTTTTATCTTGCTTCCGGCTGTTGGTCTTTTCAGGCTGCAGGAGTCTAGGGGTAACATCAGGAACACTATCTTCAGATTCTACAGAATCATCACAATCTGCATCATCAACATTCTCTGCTATATCATCAACCACCTGCTTGTCCTTGGATGGATTTCCCAACACTTTACCACTCCGGGTAGTAATAGCCATACATGATCCGTCGTTCCTTGGGTTTTGCACAGTGTCGCTAGGTAACGTTCCAACCTTTCTTTGGTTGAATGCCGCTGATAGTTGACTCAATTGTTGCTCCAGCTATTTTACTGCAGTAGAATGCGAGTCAACCAATTGGTTTATTGAAGACAAATCATTCTTCACCTCGATTACACCCATGTTGGTTGCCTCCACTCCTTTCAACAGCTTAGCCATCATATCTTCCATGGACATCTTCCCAGAGCCAGACGCCACAGCCTCACGATTTCCAGGAGAAACATACAAACCACTCCTGTCAGTCTTATTCTTCCAACCACCTTGATCGCGGTCCTTGTATCCAGATTTATCATAATAGTTCAGACCTTGGTTTCCTTGGGCATTGCCTCGGAAACCCCCTGATTATTCAAGTAATTTGCTTCCCCCTCAGAATCGGAATCATAGCTTCCCTGTGATACAATGACTTTAACCTTTTCGGTCTTCCCTGATAATAAATGCTTGGTAAGAAGATCCATCTGCGTTTTCATATGAGCCATATCTTGGTCACGTTCCTCTTGTCTACGCCTCTGCTCTGCAGTCATGCCAACAAATAAAGTAGAGCTTGCTACCTCAGCATCCCTAGTATGCTAGGCTCTACTCTGCTTTATTATACGATCCAGCATATCACTTTCCTCAATGAAAGTAAGGTCCATGAAAGACCCACCTGCAGCATTATCAACCACTGGCTTTGTCACTGAGTTCAAAGCCCTGTATAATATCTCCATCAAGTGGATATTCGTCATCTGATGGTTTGGGTACCGCATAAGCTTCTTCTTGAACCTCTCCCATGTTTCGTGGAGAGCTTCAGTTGGAAGCTGTCGGAAATTGCTGATCTCATCTCTCAACTATGCTCTTTTGGATGGCGGAAAGAATCTTTCTAGGAAAGCTTCTTTCAGTTGCCTCCAATTAGTAATAGAATCAGGTGTTAGCCCCTTTAGCCATAGAGTTGCCTCCCCAGACAGAGACAATGGAAATAAGCGCAGCCAAATTGCATTCTGCCCAACTCCTGGATTGTCAAACGACTTGCATGTTGAAATAAAATTGACTAGATGCATATTCGGGTCATCGCCTGCAAGTCCACCAAATAAACCTTTGAGCTGCAATAGCTGAATCATGGTGCTAGTGATATTGAACTTGGCTCCCGGTGCCAAGGGCGGAGGAATAATTGCCCCTATGGCACTAGCTCCATCAAGATCGTCATCATCATCATCAAAAGGGGCCTGCACAGCTTGGTGTTCAGGTCTCATTCTAGCTTGACGATCTCTCCTGTTCACAGGCGCTGCCACCTCATCTGCACGCCGTGGATTAAGTAACTCATCATCACCCAGGTCCTCATCATCAAGATTTGTTGCTCGCCCTGGGATATCAATATTCTGTTGATGCACTTGAGCAGCTACCAACGCAGCTAATCTAGCCTGCTCCTATTGAGTAGCCCTTCTTTCAATGTCACGTTGTGCATTCATTCTGCCAATAAGTTGTGGTTCAGGATTTATGGGTAATAATGGCTAACCAGAACTTCGTGTATTTGGCATGCACTCTACCAAACCTGAACAAAAAAAAAAAAAAAAAAAGTAAAATTCAAGAATTTTAGACCAAGGGGTCTAGTAACTATCACAAACTTAGTTGACAACCGTATTCCCCGGAAACGGTGCCAAAATTTGATAACGCTCAAACTACAGCTCTCGTAAGAGTGTAAGCGGTCGTTGTCAAATATAGAACCCAACTGGGTTGGGTGTCGAATCCCACAGAGAATACTTGGTCACTAAGTATGCAAGGATTAGTAGACCGTTGATCGAAAATTCTACGAAAAAGGAGGGATTTAATTGTAGCATGAATTAAGAGTATCAAAGTAACAAAGAAAAATAGAATGTTTAGTAGTCTTAAATCAATGAGAATTGTAAGTTAGGGTTATGTCCACCTTATGAGTTTTACGTATCTATTGGCTATGAGTTATACGGAATTCAGACATGCATGCGCTTATAGAGATTCGTATTCTATGGTAAATCCTAGTGTCTTTCGACCATCAAGGATTATATCACTTTAACTCTTTCGAGCTTAAAACGTATACTAATGGTACGAATTCTCCAAGAGGTTAATCCAGTTACGGCACTAACTTTTAAACAGGGGTTGGTAGCCCTATTTCCTTGTCATTCTCTCTTTTCCAGACATGTAACTTTTCTTTCGAACAAGTTAATGCTATACTGGCGTATTCTATATATTTGCAACCACAAGAATTCAATTAAGATGAAGAGAGTAATGATATAAGCAACATACGTATCAAGAATTCACAAACTCATAGCAATAGATAGTATCTCATAAGGATTCTGTAACCCTAACAGAAAAGTTTAGCTACTCATAATTGTGAAGGAAAACCACGAGGATGTCATCATACCAAAGCAATAACAATATCACGATAAGGAAGTATTGGCGTCACTTGTGGCGTGAATTCCTTGCTAGTAGCGTTTCTCTTGTCGTGAAAATTAAAAGTCGAATAGATGAAGAATAATGTCAACAACGAATTTAAGAATAGAAGAGAGTAAGAATGAATTGAAAGAGAATGGGTGAGAATAATAAAAAGCTTGCTGAAAAATTCAGAAAATAGGGGTTTTTATAACATCCTTGTCCTAGTCCTACTGAAATAGGGTTTTTATCCTTGTCCTAGTCCTACTGGGTTACTGCATACTTGTCCTAATCCTACTAAGTTACTGCTGATCCCCCAAGTCTTTAGAAATGCTGTTTTTGCCAGGGACAAGTTCTCCATGCATCACTTTAAGTCCACAAGCTTCCAAAAGCTGCCTTTCTTCTTACGTGAAGTTTCCTTTGGTGTCCAACAGTCCATAAAATGCTGAAATCTTCATCATAAATACCTGAAATCTTGCTAATCACGTTGGTTAGCTCACTTACAGGAAAATGGACTAAAAGTGCAGGAATTATATATTTTGTCCTTAAAACTTAGCTAAAATATGGGTAAATTAAGGTGCTTTAGGCGTGTAAATACGCCTAACATCAATACCCAAAACAAAAATGTCTAAACATACTGTAGTTTGAAAAGCCTCTAAAACATAACTATCTGAATAAGGAGATGATGGGACAGGTCCCCAACTAACTCCAACTAATAAACTAGTTAATAAGATAATAAAGAAATGATCATGTTCGCAAAAGATGAGGACTCACTTCTAACTCTGACTGCGAAGAATGGAATGTCACTGATGCTCTGGAGCTCGTTCTTCTGAACCTATGGTATAAGACACCATAGCACAAATGCATCAGTACTTTTAATGTACTGGTCTGCATGTGAGGTAGTCTGAATGCAAAGGGTTTACATGTATGATCTATACTAACTGACTGAATAATATGTACGTGAGAATACATTCTTGAATACATGATAACTGTAACTAGGGTCGGGATAACATGATTACTGAGTCTGAGTACTAATGACATGAGATACTGATAACTGTATAACTGAAATAATTGATACTCAGCGACTTTATCTAACAGTCCAGTTTTTGATGGAGCTAACTGAGTTTCGTACTATTTTGAGTTGACTGTATCGGACAACCCTAAATTCTATAGAACTATCTGAGTTCTATTACTAAGACTAAATGACTGTATCTGACAGTCCTGATTCTATAACCAAAACTATGGGAAGTAGTCATCTAACCAACATTCCCCTAATACGCCATTATGGATGAGTTGGGGTCTAATCTGTAACCCTAATTGGAAGGGTGTCAATACCGCACCAGTAGTAAGGACAATCTGTGAGTAACCCTTATATAATAGGTAACTCTAGTGAGAATGGTGGGAACCCTCATATAACAGGTTAAGCCACCTCATCTACCCTCATATAATAGGTTATGATGTCTCAACCTACGCTGGCTACATAGTTTTAGAACGCAATGATTGCTTCTAAGAATCACACACTAATATAACAGGTGAGTTCCCATCCTTGGGTTTACTCGGTGCTAATTCCTACTCCTATTTGAATATACACTAAACATGATTATTTAAACTGGACTAGACTGAATTCTTGCAGTTCCGTTAGCCGATGGAATACTATTGAGATTACTGAATTACTGAGCTTTCCTGAGTCACATGACTGACTGGGTTATATGGACCATGGATTGACTGAGGATATTGTTAAAACATGACATTAACTAAAGTCACAAAACTATAATTTTTTGGTACAAGTACTCCTAGGACACTATGGAAGGAAACTAACAAGGCATGACATTATTGAATACATGACCAATATCAAAAAACAATAATACAATAGTTGGAGATATTTCCTGGGCATTTGATTATCATAGCTTGGTACCTGAATAAGATAGCATGTATACATAGCATACATTCATAAGGCTAAATCATGAGCAATCCCAAAAGAAATTTCAATACATAAGAATAACATGGAAGTCATTTTGAACATAAGGTTAAAGCATGCATTGTCATTTGGGTCACAATTTAGCTATAGTAAAAAATTTACTTTTAGGGATTTTATCAAATATCTTACATGCTCAACTTAAGGCATAGGTGAAATCATCAAATTTAACAAATCATAAAGCACCAAATTCATGGATTTCAATTTATATGCTAACGTCTTTTTTATAATTTCACATAAGGATCCCAACATGTGAATCAAACAGCAATCATCTCATAACTTGAGCAACCCATAACAAAATAATCATGATTAATTAGTTAAAATAGAGTACTTAAGCTTTATGGATTAAAGAAATCCATAAATCAACACAACACATACCTTAGTTATTGATTTAGCAAAGATTGATAGAGAGATTTTCTTGAAATTGAATCACCAATTGAAACCCTAGTTTGTTCTTAAATGAAAATTAAGAGAAACTAGTATATTTTGGGAGAAGAACGGCTACATCACATGTTATTCGGTTTAAATACGAGTTAAAAATTGACCCTTTTAACCCTGGACGCGTCTTTTAAAATTAGTGAAAATTTCCTGACCAGGACCCATGGCGCGACGCGGTGCTATCGTGTCGTGTCACTAGAATTTGACAATTGGGAAATAGGGGAATGGCGCGACGCAGAGCCATCACGTTGCCACTTCATTTGCGACCTGAAAGTTTTGCCCAATGCGGGAAAATCGTGCTGAGACACTAGAAAAAGACAATTTCCATTTTAGCTTGTGGCGCGGCGTGCCACTGACCAATATGGCACTATTTTACGATATAAACTTTAAATAGTGATAACTTTTTACCTGATTATTAAATTTGGGTAAATCTTATATTGATGAAAAACTCATTAAAAATTCCTCATGGAATAAACATGATTCAATTTAGAAGATAATAATTGACATTCTTAGAATGAAATTAGTTAAGAAACTTTGGGGTATTACACTAGTACAGGGTAGAATTTGACTAAATATGGAATTTAAGGATTAGAAGTGGGTAATTACCAGCCCACTTAGGCCAAGACTTGTGTTAGCCTATCTGGACTTAGTTACGGATATATGGCAAAGTTAAGACTATTAATCCTTTAGTATAAGGTTACTTCATGACTTGATGAATATTGATATTTTTCTCGTATCATAATTAAGGGCTTGTAGCTATGATATGGTTTTCAGACCTGATTTATGATATGTTCCATTGAAATTCTTAATAATATTGGCATAAACATAGAGATAATTTATGCCCTATAGATATAAGGTTCCCTATATATGTGATATGCCTCATAGTTATGAGCTCTTCCTTATTGATATAATGCCTCGTAGACGTGAGATGCCTTATTTATAGTATGCCTCTTTGGTATGAGATGCCTTATTGATATTATGACTCCTTTATGTGAGATGTTTATTGATATTATGCCTCCTAGATATGAGATGCTTATTGATAGTATGCCTCCTAGATGTGAGATATCTTATCGATATTCTGACTACTAGATATGAGATGCTTATTGATAGTATGCCTCCTAGATATGAGATACCTTGTTGATATTATGCCTCCTAGATGTGAGATGCCTTATTTATATTATGTCTCCTAGATGTGAGATCTTATTGATATATTATGACTCATAGATGTGAGATGCCTTATTATTATTATGTCTCCTAAATGTGAGATGCCTCATAAAGATGTGTTATGGCATATAGATAGGATATGCCTCATAGATTCGATTAATAGACCATAGAGATGATATTCCTCATAGTTATGTTATGGATTATAGCTATGGGATAACTTACAAATATGATTATTAAAACAAATTCTGGATACATATGTGGCCCTCAGGCCGTGATTATGATGTTGTAACTATTCTGGGCCTAAGATCATGTTCTGATATAGATTGGACATCCAAGAAGTGTTTATACTTGTAAAGGATGCGGTTGTAGTTTATGAATATATTGATTCTTATGGTTCCATTGTTTGAATACTAGTGATGGCATGCATAGATTTGTTACATTTATGAACATTAAATGAGTAAATGATACAATTCTTGTTAAAATATTTCTTATTACTGTTTTCCCTAAATAAGGGTTAAAGACCACTTTTCACCTTAAAAAAAGTTTGTTCATAATAATAATTACATCATCTTAATGAATAACCTATGTGAAAGAGATTGTAAATAATGTTTTAAAGATTTGATCGAGACATATTTTAGTCCATGATTTTGATAATACTAAATTACTCCGATCATGAAAGATTCCGACCCTTGCTACACTTTTATAATTAATTGAATAATGACCATTTTGGTTGATGGCTAAGAAAAGAGGTTCAATTCCCTATGTTTGAATTAAAACACGGGACACAAGTGTGGTATAGAAATGTTAATGGATGTTTTGATAAATACCTTATAGTCTTGTGTTGGCCTTGATGACCACCAATTTAATTGTATGATGAAATGAGTTAACACATCAGCCTATTGAAATGGTTGAGCAATGAAGGCTCCCACGAGGACTATGTGGTCATGTGTAGTATTGAATTGGCTAAACGATTTAAAGGCCTTAAAAGTGAAATAAAATAGGTAGATGTTAATGTATGAACCAATGGGTTAAAAGTTCAAATGCCGACTAATGGCGGTTATGTGATGGATTATGTCTAAAGTCCCTTGCCTAATGAAATGGCCTGCGGGTAAATTCCATTTCCTTATGAAATGGCTTGCAGCTAAAGTCCCTTGCCTTATGAAATGGCTTGTGGCTAAAGTCCCTTGCTTAAAGAGATATCTCTAGGTTAGAATACCTTACCTAATATGTGCGCATGTGATTACAGTTCCATGCCCACAAGAATATGTGCACATATGATTAGAGTTCCATACCCACTTGAATATGTGCGCATGTGATTAGAGTTCCATACATACTTGAATATGTGTACATATGATTAGAGTTCCATGCCCAATTGAATATGTGTACATGCATTAGAATTCCATTCCCACTTGAGTATGTAAGCATGTGATTAGAGTTCCATGACTAAGTATATACGTGAGAATAGATTAGAGTTCCATGTCTAATTTAATGTATGAGCATGTGCATAGAGTCCCATGCCTAATGGATTATTGTATATGGATAGAACCCTTGTTTCCATGGATGGATATGTAATCGTAGTCCCTTTCTTAATAAGTGTACCCATGGTTGAAGTACTTTGTCTAATGACATGTAAATGTGGTTAAAGTACTATGTCTAACATGAATGGGTTGAAATTAAGTGTGGAATGCTAGTGTCCTCTACTTTATGTCTCGTGATTGAAAGATTTGAGAACATTTTTAAGTATTGATATCTTGTTGGCATGTTATGTACCTATATGTAAGGATAATAATATAAATATGATTGAATATCATATATGACTAGTTGTTGATAGATGATGTTATTTTATCTTTATCCTTGAGTTTCATGCTATCGCTCCAACCACTAACCATCTCTGAATGCTATGTCATCTCACGACATATGGGCCAGAGCATCTTCTTCTTCTTCTTCTTCTACGTAGTGAACAAGTGTTTGAGCGATTCTTGCATTAACCTTGAAGTGGTGAGCTTTTAAACTTTGGAAGACCTACCCCTCATATTCATGTTATCTTATGTCATTGACTTTTGTAGGTTTGGTACTTAGCTATTATCGGGGGCATGTCCCAGCATATTATCGACTTTGGTTATTAGAAGTTTTGTTGATGATTGTTGACTTGGGTGTATCGTCTATAATATTGACAATAATAAAATATTAGATGTTTTCTAGTATTCACTATTAGCCTTATATATTTCCGCTATGTTATTACAAGGTTGGGATTCACCCAACCCTTATGGTTGTTATGATGATGGTTAGGTTAGGTTATGAGGGTGACGTATAATTCAGGTGAGCTTGAGGTGCCCATACTACATGACCTAGTTTTAGGGCATGTCAAGTTGTTATCAAATCCTAGGCTCATGGTTAGATGGGAGTCCATAAATCCAGTCAAGTAGAGTCTCTTTTATGAGTGTGTAGCACACCACACTTATAAGAGAGGGGATATGAAATATTTTAGAATGTTTCCCTTTCTTGTGTTTCAATCTCAAGATATATAGAGTGTAAGGTCTTAGATTCCTCTAATTTCTACTTGATCATCTTTCAGATCATGTATCTAAGAGGATCTGATGTCCAAGAAAGCTCTTCAGTCCTAATTGGGGGGGAGGGGGGATGTTGACAAAGCTCATCCAAATCTGAGATTCAAACTTGGTTAAGGTTCATGATAATTGATTGTCCTTATGGGGTTCCACCTATTCTCACAAACCCAATTATTTGAGGTGCGACTTCTTCTCATCTGCCTTAAAATGTTGGGTTTCATTGCTTTTTTGCTATGTCGCTCTGTGGCTAGTGCTCCCTACCCAAACCAGTTGGGAGATGGGAATCTTCAGATTGGTAATGCATAAAGGACATAAGGTTCCCAACATCAGACCAACGGGGTCCAAAGCTCATTCACCTATTCTTCTTATCGGTTTTACAGTCAATCACACCATGGTGGTTGCGAGGAAGGAAAGGACTAATGTTTTATGTGTGGCCAATTATGTCACATACAACGGGAGTGTCCTATAGTTGTTTCCGCTTGGGTAAAACAAAGGATGTAGGTTACCACTTCTCTAGATTTTGCACCAAGGGGTGCCACTTATAGATCTGGCATTGGTTAAGTATGTCTTAATGCTCTTGTTATCCCTCAGGAGCTCAAGGCACCTTCTAATACTGACACGGGTATGTTGAAACTTTCCCCCCGCGATGAGTACTGATTGCATGACCCTGGGTCTACTCTTTTTTATATTACCCCGTATGTGGCTGTGTATCTTGATTATGGTCTGGAGAGTCTGTTCGTTCCCTTTTTTTCTACCTCAGTGGATAACTCGGTGGTTGTTACAAGAGTCTATAAGAGGGGGTAATATCTTTTGTTTGTAGAGATACTCTTGTAGACTTTATAGAGTTTGGCATGGTTGATTTTATGTCATTTTGGGACTGGATCGGTTGCATTCGCTTTATGCTTCTCATGATTGTCAAACTCGTAGGGTCATGTTTTATTCTCCTAATGATCCAGTAACTGTATAGGAAGGTGTTTCCTCAATGCCTAAGGAAAGGTTCATATCTTATCTTAAAGCCCGAAGGTTAATTTAAAAGAGGTGTGTGTCTTATTTTGTATGAGTTAAAGACTCTAATTCAAGAGAGCCTCCTCTAGAACCTGTTCCTTTGGTTAATGAGTTTCTTGTCTTGACCTTTGGGATGTCCAATGCCTCAGCAGCATTCATGGATTTGAAGAATAGGGTCTTTCATTTTTTAGGACATGTCTGTCATTATCTTTATTGATAACATCTTAGTATACTCTAGGAGTGAGGCAGGTCATGTCAAAAACCTCTGTATTGTGTTGCAAACTTTGAAGGATCACTATTCGTATGCCAAGATCTCCAAGTGTGAGTTTTTTTGAAAGTCATAGCTTTCTTGGTTATATTACCTGTCTCTAGTGAATGGGTCATGGCAGATCCCTAAAAGTTATGTTGCGGTATGTCTTGTGGTATCCGAACCTAAGGACTCCTCCATTGGTATGTTAAGTCAGGGTCAGTACCATTTGTGACAAAGGTGGTTGCTATGGAGCGCTTCATACCTATAGTGTCGTGTCTTTGCGGAGGGTATTGCTTTGAGTTACACGAGTGCTTCTTGTGCTTTAGTTCCTACGTGATCCATCTTGTATTGGATAGTGACTCGGGCATCATGGTGATGGTTTTTAAGTGGTAAGTATAGAAGTCCCTAAGTGGTGGAGATTCTAGGGTGCCTTTTTAAGGCATTGTATGATAGAAGGTATGGTTCTCCCATTTGATAGTATGAGGTTGGTAAGGGCATATTTCTTGACCTGATTTAGTTCACCAAGCCTTAGAAAGGTGGAGGTTATTCGTGAGAGGTTGAAAGCTGCTTAAAGTCGCCAAGAGTCCAATGCAGATGCGCGGCAAAAGAGCTTAGAGTTTAGTGTTGGCGATTGGGTATTCTTTAAGGTGTCTCCCATGGAGAGAGTGATGAGAGTCGGTAAAAAGAGAAAATTTTAATCCTTGTTATATTGGTCCCTATTTGGTCTTGAAGAGGGATTAGCGATGTTGCCTACGAGTTGGAGTTGTCTTCTAGATTGAACCCCATTTCCCCTAGGTTTCTTGTGTTTCAATGTTTGTAAGGATGCATAGATGATCCTTCATTGATTGTTCCCTTGGAGGAATTTGTTATTTTTTGGGTTCCTTTTCTTGTGAGGGGGTCTCAGTGAGGATCTTGGGTTGGCAAGTTTGCTAGAGATGGATGTTAGAAGTGGCTTCAGTGAAGGTTCTATGGAGGAACCAATAAGTCCAAAGATGTTACTTGAGAGGTGGAGGAGGACATGACATCCAAATATCCGTAATTCTTTTCTATTTATGAAACTCATGCTTGAGGTGTGTGTTGATGTTCCTAACGTGGTCTATGTAGTTGATAGACAATTTGTGAAATCTCGATGCTTATAATTAATTCATGACTTTGATAGACAATGGATTAATGTTCCTAGTTCTTGAGTAGCTTTATATTATTGAAAGTCGATGGGTTTATGACCTTGAGCTTTGGATTGACCAAATGTTTTGATAATTATGGGTTGGAATTCCAAAGACCAATGAAACAAAATGTTTGATAGATGATGACCATGATCTGTGTTATGTTGTATCCAGGTTGTGTGCTTGTTCTAACTTGTGTAAGGGTTGGTTTTATGTATGTTGATGTAATAAGTTATGTTTATGCTTGCCTTACCCGTCATTCGCGGACGAATAATCCAAGTGGAGCAGAATTAAAACTACTAGGTCTTGAACCATTGGAACACAACTTTATTTTTGTGTCTTTGGGGTGGGTACGACTAGAGGCTTGAGTCGTACACTTGGATACAACTCGTACACACCTTTACCTCCCCTATCGTATCCTAGGTAGCATGTAAGGGTAACATACTATTCACCATATGACATGGCCTCTCCTTGGTCGTAAACAATGTATACGAGTCATATAATACTCAATCGTATGGAGTGAAGTCTCAACTCCAGTGGACTATTTTAAATAAGAGTAGTGATATAGTTAGGGCATGAGTCGTACCCTTTGGATATGACTCAAGGGTGTCCACTCATACCCTAACCAGTGTAGAAGGCCTAGGAGTAGCCTAGGGTAAGAGTCAAGGTACCACTCATACCCTAGGGTATGGTTCCTTAGAGTGTCGTTTGGGGGAGTCGTACCCATGGACGGGGTCATGTCATTTTCCAGATTTTAACTAAGGGTGTTGTGGTTATTTCCTACATCCTATGCCCTAAGTCTCTTAACTGAATAAGGTTATATGGCCTCCTAAAATATAGTATGGGTGGATCTAAATTCCTAAACACTCTCTCAAACACTTTCAAAGTTTCTTGAGACAAGATTGGAGGCTAGGGTTTGGAGAGTTCTCATCTAGAAGATAAAGAGGAGTCAAGTTCGATGTTAATCATCTTGTTTAAGGCATGTGACCCTTCCCCTTGTTAAATAAATCTAAACCCATGTATTTCATACTTGGATTTGTAAGTTTACATGGTGATTTTGAGATCAAATGAAAAGGGTTTTGTTTCCTAATGAGTAATGTGGTTTCTTGCTTAGACTTGTGGTTGTATATGATATTGATGATGATTTACCTATGCGGTTTCTTCTTGTATATGTTTTAAAATGAGGGTCTTAAGTAACCCTAATATTAATGATTTCTACCATGAAAATGGCCTTGTTAAAGGTATGCACATAAGTTGTTTGTGAAAATGTCCAAGTGAATTATCTAGTTACATGTTGGTTATGTTTTGAATGACAATACCCAAATAAGTATGATTATTGACAAATGATATTGTAAATTTATTGTGGGTCATGTATTGTGTCATTGATGGAATTGTTGGGTTAGAGACTAATAAGGGGTAGAAGCCCCTAAACATGAATATGAGATTCACGTGTGTGTGTTGAGCCTAAATGTGTTGAGAATGTGGTATAAGCTAGCTAATTAAACATGAATGGTTATGTGGGACTTGATGACCATAAAGGTAATTATTGATTAGTTAAATCAATGCATTTAGTCTATTAAAGTGATTAGTGGTTAAATGGCCTTGTGAAGGTCAAGTGTGTATCTATGGAATAGGTCTAGTGAACATGAATGAGTTATGATAAGGACTAAATAAATGTGAATACTTGTAGATGGTTGGTAAAGTCCTTGTTTTCCATGTATTGAGTTATATTTATTGTAAATACGTGGTAATTTATTGATAATTGGTATTGCGTTAATGTTGTTACCCATGTAATTAATCGAATTATGACTATGTTGGTTGGTGGCTAAGAAAAGGGGTTTAATTCCCTAAGTTTGAATTTAAATTGTTTGTGGGACTAAAGTGTGGTGTAGAAATTCTAATGAATGTTTTCATACAGACCTTATAGTCTCATGTGGGTCTCTATGACTGCCAATTTAATTGTATGATAAAATGAGTTAAGACATCGGCCTATTGAAAAAGTTGAGCAATGAAGGCTCCCACAAGGACCATGTGGTCATGTGTAGTGCCGAATTGGCTAAACGAGTTAAAGAGCTTATGTGTGAAATGAACTGTGTGGATGTTAATGTATGAACTAATGGTTTTATGAAATGGCTTGCGACTAAAGTCCCTTGCAATATTAAATGGTTTTGGTCGGGACATATCCCCGACTCTAAACGATGACATTGACAATGACAATGTTAATGATAATCAAACTCTCAACTCTAATCTATGATAAAAACTGATGGATGTCTAAGTCCTCCAAAGTATGGAAGCTGACCACTTCACCACAATGAACTGACGAACTGAGCCAATCTTCCTAACTCTACCCAGGAAAAGTAGACTTGCCTTCGAACCCTGTATCGCGTGAGATATAATGTCCAAAATATTTAGAAGTGTGAACTCTGGCATGAAACTCTTGGATAAGGGAGGAAAATAATGCCATGATCAACAATTCAAAATCAGTCAAAAACCAATACACATAAGCATATGCAAATTAACATATAATATATATATCACGTCCTGGGATAGGGGACAAGGCTTAAAAGTTCTTCAAAACCTTAGCCTGGATTGTGTTACTCAACCATAATAACATATGAAGGCACCACGGGCTATATGGGCTCATCTCTCAACCAGCTGGTAGAGCTCCAGTACGTGTGGCTGCATGAAGCAGAGGGTATACATATGCACTATGGGGGACTCAAACCTCCCAGCATATTAGGGTGACACAATCACCACATCATATAATATAATGTGTGTGACTCAAACCTCCCAACCAAATAATATTAATAAGGGGGACTCCAATCACGTGGTCATATAGACCCCCGCATCAGCAACCGTAGTTTCTAGTATTGGTCCTTCGGGATCTTCACTTTCATGACTCAGCAACACAACCCTTATTTAATACAAATTAAAAAAATTAGCAAATACATTATCATTTATTGAATCATGATATAAATTTAGGCATACATTGTTAGTATTGTCACACCAACTACACTTGCAAGGTAACATCAACTTGCCACACCAATTATCATCACTTAGGGGAATTCACAACCCCCTTTGGTTCAATTATACATTAGCTTAGGGAATTACACAACCCCATAAGGTTCAATACAAAATAATTATGCTTCATTAACGGTTTATATTATGTAATAGTTCAAGAGGAATTCAATGTGTATATTTTTCTTATTAAAAACAAATTCCACACTATGGGGTTGGTGTCATAACCATTTCAAAAGTCACAAGTTTATTAAATCATAATCCCTAGTTCATTCACCATTCCCATGCATCAAATTGATTTTAAAACCAACATATAAACATAATCCATTACGGGACAAACATGAAACATTACATAACAATAGTTATTCAAAACCCTCAACCCATGTTTTCAAAACTAACCTCATTAGTAGATGAACAAAATCTTAAAACTTATGTTTTTAGCAAATTAATAATAAAGGAAGAGTATATGCCTGAAATACCAAGTTTCACGAAAAAAATTCAACCCTTGAGCCCTTTGATAACCTACTTCTTAGAAACAGTAAGTATGGCCGCTTGAGAGACCTAAGAAAGCTTTGGAAGTATTTGAGTACGTTATAACTGAGAAACAACCCCTTCTAAGTTCTTTTTGAATGTGGGGGGCTTTAATTGGGTGAGAAAGGAATCGTCCAAAGTTCCTTCTATTTAAAAACTTAAATTTAGTCGTCAGTGACTATGAGTCACTAGGCAACTCATATAGACTCAGTACGGTTCATCACCTCGAGGCGTAGATAGTAAAGTATCCAAGGAATTCATAATTTGTTGACCCCACCCCCTAACTAATATGACTCATAATGAGACCATATGACTCATAGGGTCCAGTCATAGACAAGCCAACAACCATTTAGGGTAAACACTGGACACCCTATAATTTGCAACCCACAACTCATAATGAGTCCTCACGATTCATAGTGATCCACTTGTACTCAGAGCAGAATTTAGCCACATACTTATAATTTGGTCCAACGACTCATCAAGACTCCCTACGACTTATTAGGGGAGTTATATTCAGGATAGTGGGGATAAGATTTCTTAAATTTCAAAGGACCGAAAATCGAGGCATTACATACTCCCCCTTAGGATCATTCATCATCGAATGATAAGACAAGGAATTTATTAGCATGATTTGACTCTAAACATAATCACACTTACCTTTAACAAAGACAAAAAATAAATATGTCAAGTAATACACAAACCTCAAGAACGATTATCCTGAACGAGGAACAAAAATAGGTACTTGGACTTCATGTTCTCTTCGGCTTCCCAAGTAGCTTCTTACACCTTTTGGTTTCTCCAAAGAATCTTTACCAAAGCCACATCTTTAGTACACAATTGATTGAATTTTCCGTCTAAAATCTCAACTGGGACTTCCTCATAACACAAGAAATCCAAAATACCCACTTCCTCAAAAGGAACAATCTTTGAAGGATCACAAACATACTTTCTCATAATCAAAACATGAAATATTTGATTAATGGAGCTCAAACTAAACGGCAAATCCAATTCATATGCAATATTTCCAACCCTCTTTGAAACCAAGAATGGACCAACATAATGAGGATTGAGTTCCCCTTCTTACCAAACTGTATCACACCCTTCATGGGAGATACCTACAAGAACACCTAATCGTCAACGCTAAAATCCAACTCCCTTTGCCTCATGTTCGTTTAAGACTTTTGGGGACTTTGGGAGGCCTTAGGTCTATCCTATATAACCTTCACCTTCTCAGTGGCTTGGTGAACAAAATCAGGTCCAAATAACTTATTTTCACTATCCTCAAACCTCCAAATAGAAGATCTACTCCTCCTACTATATAAGGAATCAAACCGGGACATGCCAATACTTGAGTGATAATTGTTGTTGTAGGAAAATTCTATGAGAGGAAAATGGTCAATCCAAATACTACCAAAATCAAACATACAAGTCTGAAGCATATATTTCAAGACTTGAATTGTCCTTTCTTCTTGCCCATCTATCAGTAGGTGAAAAAGGGTACTAAGGGTTACCTTAGTCCCTAAACCCCACTGGAATGACTTCCAAAAGTTAGATGAGAACTAGGTACCCCAATCATATATAATAGAAACTGGAGTACCATGCAATTTCACGATCTCCTTAATGAACAACTTGGCATAATCCTCAGAAGAGAAATTAGTCCTCCTAGTAAGAAGTGAGTTGACTTATTCATGCTATCCAGAATAATTTATATCAAATCATATAGCTAGAGTGACCACCAAATTCCTATAACAAAATCTATATTAATTATCTCTCATTTCCATACCGACAACTTAATCCATTAAGTTAATCCACGTTCAATTACTGACACACCATAAACTTAGCAACAAAATTGACCACATTCTTTATGTTGGCCACAAATTTTTTTTGAACCAGGATGAATAGTATAACACAACTCGAGAGATTTGGAAAAAATTCTTCCTCATAACCCATCCACATCTAGAACACATATTGTACCTTGGTACCTCAAGATACCATCACCACCAATCTAAAAAATCACCACATTATGCCTACACACACCATTCTTAATTTGCATTAAGATAGGATCCAACATCTGCTTCTCCTTCACCTTAACATAAAGAGTTAACTTCACCATGAAAAACCTTAGGTTTTGGCCATTGGAAATTTCCTAAGCTTTGAGCTCAATATCCTAGTAATGACTCATCATACGAGTTGTATTATATGGATATAGGATAGGTAACCCTAGTAGTTAGGTTTCCAGTAGGTGGTAGATGGGTATTTTATCTTGGTAATAACTTGGTGGTATGAGTCATTAGGGGTAGTGACGGGTCATTAGCGGTAGTGATGGGCCATTAGGACGATCCTTAACCAAATTAATAACATAGTGACATGACTTGACTCTGAGAAAGAGTTGATTAATAAGAGTTGTAAGAATTGGTTACGAGCGGTAGGGTTGTGTCGTATGTTATCCAATATCTAACTTCATGGGTTTTATAGTAGATATGACTAGACCATACAAGTTGTATAGCCAGGTCACTATTGGGGATCATGGAGTTGTATAGTGGAAAATGTATGGGTGTAGAACTCAGTGTCTTGCTGAGGACTTAAGTCTACTAGTCATAAGATGTGGTGACCAGTCGACGGGTTGACTTGTAACCAAGGATGGTTTTTTCACAACGTTAAGTTGGGGGAACTTTAGACATTTTTTACCCAAAACCCTTAGGACCCCAAGTCCCTATAAAAATGTTTGGTATTTTATTCCATACTTTACAAGATTAAACATCCTCTTTACTCTCTCAAAATCCTCTCAAGTAGAATTGTCTAGGGTTTCTAAAAAATGGTCATCTAATGTCTTAAGGATCAATTACTATCCATGAATATTTGTAACTTAGGCATGTTACTGTTCCCTCATTGTTATTTTACCAAAGACATATATTTTATTTTATGGTTTTGATGGTATTTTAATGGTTTTAAAATAATAGTTGGGGGTTTTGGTTGTTCATAGATGAATATTGTATCTCATAGTTTAATTTTGGTTTTCCTTGTTTTGATTATGGTTTTTCACATGTGGGTGCATGTGAATGGTGATTTAAGTGAGGGTTCATGGTTGAGCCCCAAATTTGATGTTTTTGTCTTTGATAATAGCATGCCATCAACCAATTTGTAAAATTATCAATGAGAATGATACTGTCACAAAATTGAATTTTTTTGAACTAAGGCTTGGCATAAAAATGTTAATGTGTGAAGGATGACATTAAAATGTCCTTGGTGGCCATAAATTTAATTGAATTAAAAAAACCTTGTGGAGTATATGGGAATCCCTCAATGATTTTAATAATAAAGTCTGCGGGGTACATGTGAAACCCCTAAGGGTTAGATAATGACATTGCTTGCAATCTATAGTCGGTATGTCGATACTGCTTTTAATGCCTTAACAATCGACTACTGGAAGTTGTGGTTTGGTTATGTGTAAAATTTTTAATTTAACAATAATAGCAGGCTATAATAGCTAGCCCTAAAGGTATGAGTCCGATGGATGGACACTAGAAACTCATGTTTTCCGATGGTCAAGGTAATTGTGTGATTGAAGTCACACTTATATTTTGGGGGATGTACTTGTCATCCCAATTTTTTTCTCTAGTACGTGCAGCTAACACGCACTGGAGCCCTTTTAGCTGGGGAAGTTGAACCCAAATAGCCCATGGGTAGATTTTCTGATGGTTAATCTACACAACACAGGTTAAGGTTGTAAATACATGATAAACCTTGTTCCCTATCCTGGCATGATATATATATAGGTATATATGTGATTATTGTAATGACCCTTCAGGTTATTTTCCATATTTTTTTCTTATTTTCACCGTTTGAGATTCTCCATAGCTTTCTCAAGTCATTTATGACTTGATGGGACCGACGGTTTGGTTACTGTCTAGTTCATTTGGTTTGTAGAGATAATTCCCTATTTAGAAGTCTTTGCTGATTCTAAATAGTTATCGGGCAAGAACTTGAGTAAAATGCTCCCAAATACAAATTCTGACTACACTAGAAAATTTGGAATATCGTGTTTAGTCTAGGTAGACCTTTGGTTTGGGTCCCAACGCACCCTAGCTCATTTCAACCTATTGATTGGAAAGTTAAAAGTTTAAAAGTTTAGGTGTGGGACCCACATTTTATTGAAATGATCTCAGATGGAAAATTAAATTTCACCACCGTGTCCAAAATATCAAATTTAGTATGGTTAAATATTTTGTTTGCAAAAATTTGACTCCGGATGAATCCCGAGGCATTGGTCGAAATTTGAAATTAAGTTTCAGATGTTATCTGCTGCAACCAAGTTTCATCTGTCATATGGTGCAACCAAGACTGCGATCATGACTTCTGTGATTGAACCAGTGTGTCCACTATCACGAGGACCGAGGGCCTGGGCTAGTTTTTTATATAGCCATTAGGCCAAGAATTGTCCGTTTCTTCCATTTCTTTGAGTCCCCAAAACCTAATAGAGTGTAAAATTCTTAAAGTGAGTTTTGTGGGTTGATTGGAAGCTTTAATAACTTGTGTATTTGCGATTAAAATTAAATCTAAGGTAAGATTCTTTTAAGTTTTGGTGTTGATTTCTTAATTTTGATACCCAAAACCCCTAATGGCTTGAGGCTTGAATTTAGCCCCAAATATGGTGGTTTTGCATCAAATTCTTGAGGGTTATAACATCTTGTACATTGAGAACATTAGGTTGGCCTCAAAAACTCAATTTACATATGTGGGGCCCACTTGGACTTATTGTATCATTTTTGGACCCGAAGCACAATAGTGCAATATGGGTGTCATTAGACTCGTAATAATGTGTAAATTATGATTTTGATAGTGTGATGGAATTTTGGTGATTGTAAAGTAGAGATGAGAATGTGGTGCATGATGTGATATTTTACGGTTCGACTTTGATGTAGGCCTCTTCTACTCCTCTTCATAGAGTACATGTGATATATATTGCATGTGAATATTGATGTTAGGCTTGATTATGCATAGAATATCTTACATTTATTGTTGATTCTTTGGTGTTTAGATGAGGGTTTTGAACCCGTAAGATGATAATTTTTTAAGCCTTTTGAATTCTATTAGTTTTCCTTCTCTAGTTTAGATTAGTTGTAGCATTGTTACGATAAAAACTTTATTTGGGATGTTGTTTATCCTTAGAAGCATGATTTGTATATTTGACATTATTTGGCTAGTGTGGTAGTCTTGAACCCATAAGTTGGTAAGAGTTGATGTGAATGCCCTTGTTTCTACTCGAAGTTGCTATCTTAGGCTTAAATGTGTCTTATTTGACATCTAGAAGTTAGATTAGATACGTTAGCCTAGTTTGGGGAACGGTGTGCCAAATTATGGAAATTGAGGATTAAAAGTGGGATCATCCGGCCCACTTAGGCCTAAACTTGTGTTAAAACTTGTGGACTTAGTTTTGGACTTTAGACATATATGAAGTTAGTAAACTTTAGTAGAAGGTTACTTTGTGACTGCGTGACTTGTATTCATGTTCCCGTATCGTGGCCTTTGAGTTATAGTTATGATACTTCTTGTGGAAGTGATATTAGTCATTTAGAGATGATATTCCTCTTAGATACGTAATAGTCAACTCATCAAGAACATTTTTCCATCTATAAGACCCACACACAACGTAATTATCAAGCATTACATTGTAATTACAGGACAACATGCAATAATTAGGGCATGCATGGATTTTTTTCATAATTAAGACTCAAATCTCTTATCACCTTTCTTACTTTATAGCATGACTCAGGAATCATAGCTAATGGAAAAAATTATTTTATAAAGTCTATCAAGTTTGAGAAAGCGACATTACTCAATGTGTGAATGTGTTTAAACAAGTATAATTAGATAGTGAAAGCTTAGAAAAACTCTTACACCTCGGATATAAATCTTGTTTCCCTTCATCCACTAAATTAAAAAATTTCTTAACATATTCAGATAGTCCCTATCTTACTCCTTCATTAACTTCATTCCTCTGGTAATCTTCTACATTTCTAAACTATCATGAAGTAGTTTTTCAATATCATTAGCTTGGTCAAAAGTTTCCTCAACACTTGTTGGATGTTGACCATTTGTTAACGATAACCCTTCTCCTTAAAAAAACCATCACGTGTAATTAGGAGCAAATCCATAACAAAACAAGTGATACTCCATCACATCTCGATAATTCCAATAGTGAATAAAGGACAATATACAATGGCATAATATTTTATTTCCTAGAGAAGCTCATTCAATTGCCTTAATGAGAAAATCATTGACTCCATTTACCTACTCATCAATGGATTTTGGGAGATAGATCTAACTCTTATCTCCAATATCCATTAAATACCTTACGTTACATATTTAAAATTTTGAAGAAAAAAAAATCTTGAGTACAGTCAGTGCCGACATACAAACAATGTCATTAGGTATGTAAAATAATTTGTATAACATATATTTAATAAAAAATAAAATGAACAAATGATAGTCATAATTTTTTTTTCATATTTTAGCAATGGTAGAAAAATAAGAACAAACCCAAAAACTATTTACTAATAAACTACTAAACAGACAAACAAACAAGTTATAACTAAATAATTTTCAGTTCAAATGTTAGAGACATGTTACTTCACATGTAAGCTATTTACTTTTGTCAAAACCCATAAAAGAGACAATGTTGATGATCACACTATTTGTAGAAAGGAAGCACATACTTATAAAAACATATATGCACCATCAATAATTTCTTTACTCTCTCTCACTCTCACTTTCTACTAGTATGACATAGAATAAGTCCTCATTTTCGTCTAACTACCCATTGTTTAAAATTTTCCCTAACCATCTTATGTAACATAATTCAAAAATGTGTGTTGTTCAAGCCTATAAGTTCATAAACACCAGTAAAAACAATTAAAGAAGCTTTGTCGCTAAATTTTAGAATCAAAAAATGATTACTTAGCTCTAATAATGTATAATTTCAGTGAATTAACTTGATAATTACTAGCACTATCAAATTTATCCATAAAAAATATACCATTTACTAGCACACAATCAATGCAAAGAAACATGTTTTCAAACACTAATAGCTAAATTACAAAACTAATTTAAATTAAAAGGAACCTTTGAAAAAGTTTTTGTTGTCTTATTTTATGCTTCAAAAATTAGAATCAAACATTAAGAACTGGAAAGGGCACCAAAAGAAACTGGTCGAAAGCGGAATATCTATTGACTGAGAACTGAAAGTGTCACTTTAGTATTGGTTTGCATATAATATTGTTAGGTTTGAAAAGTACCAAAGTAGGTGACAGAATGTCTAAACAAAAAAATATTAGATCAGGTAATGTCATACTTAAAGAATGATAAACATTAAATAGATAGAAATAGATACATTACCTAGTGACCAAGGTATAGGAGTCAGAGTTGCAGTATCGAGATATTAAATCATTAAAGAAATAGTATTCACCTACAATGAATTACAACAATTACAAATAAGAATTTGACCCATAAACACTTAAACTTGGCTTCTCAAATATCAAATTTTCACTAGCTTAAAGTGATAGTTGAGTATATAAACATGACCATACACGTTTGTATTCAGAAAGAGACAACAAAAAAATATTTTCTCATCACATCAATTTATTCCTTAGTGACGAAATACTTTATAAGAATTGTGAAGAAGCTTAAGAGGATTCTAGATATTAAATTCCATCAAAAATTTGAGAAACTTAACATTATCCAACTGAGTTATGTAGATAACTTATTACTATTCAAGGTAGGGGATAAAGGGTTTGCTACAATATTGTATGATTGCATCTCAGAGTTTTTAAAAGAATCAAGATTATAGGCTAATAATGGTAAAAGTTCCATTTACTTTGAAGAGGTACAAAATTAGGGAATAGGAGGCTATACTTAGTACACTAGGGTATATTAAAGTGATATGTTTTTTAAATATCGATGATACCTTTGAGATCCAACAAGCTTAATCTCATCTAATATAGACCACTACTTGATAAGATACTAGGCAAAATTATTCAATGGACTATTAAATTTCTCTTACAGAAGTAGGATACAACTTATTAAGAGTGTATTGTTTGTCGTTCAGATATACTTAGTCTGTAGGAAATACATATGGACCGGTAGTACTAACCTATCTAACCAAGCACTTATGGTTTGAAAAAACTGTGTCGTCCTTGAGTTGTTGGTGGGATTGACCTGCTAGAACTCCATAAAGGAAATAAGTCTGATTTTTGCATTCCACCGGTGGCCGAGAATACTACTGATCATTGAGAGTACTCTAATAGTACTAACAGTAGCAGTACTACTATGACTAATACTATTGATCATTGAGAGTACTCTAACAGTACTAACAGTAGTAGTAGAAAAATGACTTATAATCATTCTATGATTCTTGCCAACGAAAGTGTAGATCCAAATTTAGTAACTAATGATTCTACTCTCTAACTTATGATTTTTTTCTAGGCTACGTACAATAGATTCTTGCGGTCAGGCCCTTCCGTGGATCATGTGCATAACAAGAGCTTTAGTACACCACACTGATTTTTTTAGTTTAGGGGAGGGGTGGAGGAAGTATAAAAGAAATCATATGTTGTGGTCAGGAATGTAACCAGTAATAGTTTATTAATGTGGAGGTTATAATATCGAAAAAACCATAGTGGCGTCGAGTGAATTAAGTAATCGTCTTTTACACATGTACTAGCTTTTTACAAAATATTAAGAAACCAGAAAAGAAAAATAAAAAGATAAACTGATGAAGTAGAAAGAATGTTGAATCATATACCATATAATCCAACATATAATGCAAACTACTGCAGAGGCTAGAAATCCAATTTTTTGTGTGACTGTAGCAATAACAAGAATACCTGCACCTACATATTCATGACACAAAGATGTTATTAGTCCCTTCATTTATGTTAATTAATATTAAGAACATACGTAACATGATGGAAATCAGGAAAGAATCTGCAATAAAAAATTTCTCGAGTATTGTTGAAATTCATAAAATGAAACAACAACAATCAAAATATAAATAATACGTTGACATGAAAAACTAATGTATTTATATTTTCAAATTGGGAACTAGACCGCAAAAGAATTCAAATTCCAGAAGACGAAAAACTAGAAACGTATAAAGTTCACAAGGTCACTAGCTATTACCCCGAAAAGCTCAAATATTTAAATCGAACAACAACCACTAAGAATTCCAATCCAAATTATGTATGATAATATTTACTATCCCACTTAGAATCAAGCTTGAAAATGTTAAATAGATGAAGTTTGAACCTATTAGTTTTAAAAATCAGTTCTTGATAATAAGGACTACATAAAATTATATAATTAGCAGAGAAGAGAAGAACTTCATCTCAAGTTTCAGCAAATGTAAAACAATTAAAACTCGTTAGGCGCACAAAATCAAGAGACATAAAGCATAAATTTTAAAATAAATTATTAACAAAATATTAGATACGATGGGTCTGCATTCTACACTAATAGTACTATGTTAGAAAAATGAATTTGGAAACTAACTAAACTAAAAAAAAAAAGATAATTGTTCTCCAAAAACATATAGCTGAACAACAAATCATTCTGAAACACTGGTGGAACACTAGAACATTACCATTTCAAATTGGTTGACTATGAACTAAGACACATATTAGTACAATTACTTTAGTTTGCTAGTCCTATTTGTTTTGTGCCTTGGCCAACTATGTCTTTGAATATTAGTACTATAATTATTAAACATTAGAAAATTATAAGAAGTTGGTGGGTGTTTGAGATACAGATGCATGCAAACTAAATCTTGACTAATATATTAGGATTTTAACAATTTAAAGTTCACTCTAATTAACCCAAATTATAAACCCAGATAAAATCAAATCCAACAGAACAAACCAAAAAGTCCACCTAAAATCCAAACAAAATTCCCTTAAAAAAATCAGAAATGGAATTTCTCTTATTAGTAATTTTAGTGTATATATTATGTAAAAACAGACAATAGATCCATTGATTCTTACATGCAAAAAATTTTAGTATAGAAGAAAACCCATAAAATTGATTCAGAGAATAAAACCCACAAAAAAAATCACCTTCACAGATAAGAAGACTTACCTGAGAAGAAGTCCTTTTACCGGAGAAGTAAAAGTAGAGACCTTTCACTCAAAATCATATAAATGGAAGCTAGAGAGGAAAGTAAAGTCGGAGATGAAAAGGAAACTGGAGACTATAAAGCCGGAGATGAAAATTAGCTCAAAAAATACTCTAAAATCGAATTCATCAAGACAATACACTTGAAATGGAACTTAGCCCCGATAATATAATTTTTCATAAAGAAAATGGTGGAAAAGAGAGTTTTTCACCTTTTTCCTTACAAGTTTTTTTAATGTTGAAGGGAACAAACATATACGCATTCCATACAAGCTTAGACAACAAAAATATGGAGAAGGGAAATGGGGTTGTCCTAACCCTAATTTTTAAAGTTTAGGTGTTTTTGTTTTTATAATAAATCTATCAATATTAGCGGGTAAAATTAAGAGTTGGAGGGGAACATACTCAGGGGTTTTAATTTTAGTATAATTTAACCATAGAAATAGTTAATCTACAACGACTGTTAAAATTTTTGTTACAATAGTTATATTTATTAGGACAGTTATATATAATATGCGATGGGTTTTAAATTTTTTTGTAGCAACAGATACGACCATATTATGCGACGGTTATAATTGTTGCCGTAGAAAATATATAGCAAAGATTGTATAACCATCGCCATCAATTTACTCAAGAAATAGTAGAATCCAACACCACAAACTAGTAAATGCACAAAATAGTCACATCCCACACATATGTACACCCTATTATAGCATAATCCCAAAAGAAAAAACTAGCTACTCATAAGATAAATAAGTAAATGTTATACCCAAAATATCAATTTATTTGAGTTAAGAAAATCTAAGTGAATGTTACTTCAAACTATGAGATCCAACAAATCTTCAATGGTTGTTCCCTAATTCTTCACTTGGAAGTGACTCCAAAATATTCTTCACCCAAAATTTATACAATATTTTCTTCTCCAAGAATGAAGGCTACAACCGTGTAATAATGTCTAAAATTTTTGAAAGATGGAATATGATGAATTGATTAGGGTTTGAGTCTTCCTCCATTCAAATTTTTAATCAACTATGTGCATTTACATTTCTGCCCTTTGGCTGTATTTTTCTGCTAAACCATGATCGCATAGGCATGGATGTGACCGCAACTACCGCAGTCATGATTAGCTCACGCGACCATGGTAGGTTGACCTTATTTACTGACCATGATGGCAATCCTCAAATCACGACCACGGTAACTGAAGTCATGTCTTCTTCAGGTCTTCAGTTGAACTATCTAGCTTCCTTTTGATCCTCTTTAGCCCCAATCTGCATCTTGCTATCTCATCAATAATGTGCCTATATAATGCCGATATTAGTGCAGTCAATTACAGTTTTATCTCATTTATTCATTCAAAACATGGTAATGTGCATGAATGTTGAGTACAAATGAGTGGTAAAATCACCACTCATCAATACCCCCAACTGAAAGTTTTTCTTGTACTCAAGAAACACTACCCCTTATCATGAGACATTACACTTTTATGCCCAATTTTCATGACTTAAAGATCACAATGACTCCAATCTTAGTCATTACCACAAGTAGCTCATTGCACATAGGTTAATCTATTCTTACTACACCATCATCATAAAATGTAATATCTAAGGATGCACAAGAATTTAAAAAGAATCCAAGAATCAACAACCAATACTCTAAAAGTGACTCCCTTTTGATCAAAACTAAGTTAATTTTCATTTTATTTATTGCTCGAATGATGAAAAAATCACCTACCTATACTCGTTCACATGCCTCTTCACAAGAAAGAAAATTCCACACACCAAGCTACAAAATATGCAATAAGGAATTTAACTGCAGAAATTCTCTCCCTCACAAAAGAACTCTCTATGTCAGCAAGTGTCATACCATAGGCTTGCCCCTATTTTCATTCACCACTATAAATAAATGGTTGATTATTTCAAAGGAATTTTTGAGCTTATAATATAGGTTTAGGTTAGGGTAGGATATCATTTTGGAACTACATGGCTACACCCTTCCATGAACACCTACATCACACTATTAAATCCACCATTTTGACTATGGGTCACTCCTCTTTAATATTTTCTCTTTTAATATTCCTACTATTTTCTTTCTTTGTTCACCCATTTTATTTGATTTCTTTTTCTTGCAAATCCTTTATTTTTTTGAACCTTTGTTTTGTATTTATCTGTTTTCAATGTTTTGGCATTTTGGCATTTCACTTATAACTTTGTGGCCCCATACTTACTTCCATCAATCTTCACTATCCCAACTTAAGATTTTATCCTCAAGTTGAATTTTCAACTTCAAGGGGGGTATGGTTCAAAAGAAGGATAGAAAGAATGGTTCACAGCTTGTAATGTATTTTCCAAAGAAAGGTCTAAAGACTCAAAGTGGGTAACTAGGGGTACGTTTATGCATGGGTAGGAATTTTAGGCTAAAGTGGTTTTCCAATGTCATAAAGATGGCCTAATATCATTTCTCCAACCAAAGACAATCAAAATTACCTTTGAAAGACTAATGGGGCAAGTTTTAGATCACACAAGTATACAAGAGATAAATGCAAAAACATTATCATACATGGTATGCAAAATTCTTCAAAGAGGTTCAATTTCCCCAACTATTAAGGACAAAATTGGAGTATCTATCTCTATTAACAAGTCAAACATTTGCATAGTCACAAAAAATGAAAGTGTTTTGTTACAAGGTTTTCTCACGTTCATGCCCTTTATTTTTGAAAAATTTTTAGACGAAGGAGATTGTTAGTTTTACATTTATACCACACTCAATTTGATAACTTACAACTACAACAAAAACTTTAGCCTCACATTTTGGTTTAATATGGACAAACTAACCATATTTCTACTTAGACTTCATTAATAGTGCACAATGGGACACCAAATTTATAATTCCATAGGTACTCAAACTTTCCTTACATTAATGACTTAGATGCCAATACTCAGAATTCCTCTGCATATATGACCTAAAACACTAACATGATACTTTCCCCTTAAGAGTATTGTCACTCAATCTATCATAAGGCAAGTCTCATCATGTATCATCATAATTAAACTAAAATTAAAGTAAAAAAGAAAAACTACAAAAACAAAACTATATGATAATCCATGATAACGTGGGCAACATCAGAGTTCTTAAATATAACATCCAAAAACCAAAAAAATAAAACATCATCCAAAATGCCATAAAACAATACCAAACATAACTAGAAATATATTAAAATAATACAGAGGCACCCCCAACATAAAAGCCAGTAGTGTTCTCACTGCATAGAAAATAAGGCAAGAAAAAAGGGTGCTCCCTGAATCATCCTCAGGAAGTGGTCTCTCTGGTAGAATCTACATCATCTCCACTATCCTCAGTAGCTGACCAATAAACAAGTGCCTCATCATCTCTCTCAACCCGGGGAGAAGGCAATCGATAGTGAGGTTTGAGGACCTTCCACAAGCCCCTAAATCCCTTCCACATTTTGATAAAGAACTTGTCCTTCTTCTTTATCTTGTCATGCGACTCCTTGAGATCTCTGTGAGACTCTGCAAATACTGAGTATGCTCTGTCGATCCTGTCCACCATTGCACCCTTTGTCTCCTGCTCCTTCTTGTACTTCTCATAATCTGCGAGTGACACATAAGAATGATGCTTAGTGGATGGCTCTCCCGGCCCCTGAGGAAAACCTAAAACAAGCTCTCTAATGGCCCTGATGTCAACACCAATATCCTTCAAAGGACCTACATTGGATGGTATGCATGACTCTAAGTCTTCATCTTTTGACTTGCCTAAGTCAACTTTTCTCTTTGTACTCTGACTGGGAGCACCCTTACCCCTGATTTTTCAGTTGGAAGATGCGGGGACCTGGATCCACCCAGGTATCTGCAGTATATTCCTCCATTTTTTCCCTACTATATAACTGAGTAATAAAGAAAGGAAATACAAGAGAGGTACCCCCCTTGCTCTTGAAGTGCCTCTACTCTAAAAGAATAATCTCGCCTACATTCAAAAAAATGCTAGATAGGATGTAAACCATTCTCCGTGCGTGCAAATCAGTGACAACAATCATGTGTGTGAACAACGACACTGTGCTGAAAATAATAGCCATTCAAAGTTTGGCCTCTGCTGAAAAATAATTCATAGAAATTCCTCTCTTGCTGGTAGCCCAAGGAACTTCCTTTCCAGGACATAATATGTTTGCCATCTAGGTCCCAAGATTGCATATTTTTCCCTAAAATTGAGCCATATCCATATTGGTAAGCCCATACACCTCATTTCCCTGCTCAGTTTCAAAATGTTCTTCTTTTTCCCAAATAATCGTCATAGGGTTTCTGTGAGAAACTACATTAAGGTTAGCGTAGAACTCACGTACCCAATGCTCATTAGCATAGTAGGGTTTTGGGGCAAAAAACATCCACCCGATAGTTGTGAGTCAGTCATTGAACCACAAAAGTTTCTCCTCTAGTTTTTCTAGGAATATAACCCTTTCCGGGAGTAATTTGTCCTAAGAAGATCAACATAGTAAATTTTTTGGCATTTATCAGACATAAATTTGTTATTGTCAAAATTTCCCATCTTTGCAACCTAGTACCTATAAGCAACATAATGTAGACCATCATTAGCATTATCACACCAAAAATATGCTAGATTATTTAGATAAATTCTTGTGGTGGTGTTATAGAACATATTGGGATGAGGAATAAGTATGCAGAAATTTGGTTTCTACAGACAACTGCCCTCAGGTATGGCGATCGTAGAGAAATGACCGTGATCACGGTACCTGAGACCATAGTACACAGTCTTGCATATCACTCAAAACACACAATTTTAACCTTAGATTTATGTTCCAACTAGGCACATCAACATCAAAATCAGAGAACTTAAGCCTAGAATGTTGTGATTATAGCCCCAAACTCAAAGAAATTCACATTGAACTTATTAGGGTATAGAATCGAACATATGGTGTACACATTAAGTACTATGGGTTTATTCCTAATTTTAGGTACTCAAGACTTCCCCATTAGTGTGTACAACTACAAAATCTAACAACCACAATACTCATAAACATGCATGCATTTTGTATTAAAAACACTATTTAAGTCCTTTCCCTAAACAACAAGTTCTAAGCATATAATTATGTTGAAAACAAGGGAGTTGAGACAACATACCAAATGAGATAATTCAAAGAGATTGAAATGAACACTTTGATTCTGTACATAATGCCAAAAAATCAAGAGAATTAGAAGAAGGGTGTGTGTGAAGAAATGGCAATCGGATGGTTATTTAAGCTGAATTGATCACAATCTCAGTTCTAGTTTCACGATCGGGGTCACACGGCCTCGATTATCTTAGAGTCATGGTCCGCGGTCGCAATAACCAATACGAAAAATTAGGTATCCGGCAATCCTCTGTTTAGTCCAAACATTCCAATTTCACAGTTCTATTTTTAAATTTCAATCAAAATTTATCATAACACTATCTTTTCATGGATTATGCATGAACAATTTCAAAAATAAAATATACTCTATCATGCATAAAATAAAAGGATACGGGCCACTTTTTGTGGCATGATGGGGTGCCTTCCATCGAGCACTTAATTTATTATCTTAGCACGATGCCTTCTCCGCTTCTTTTTGTACTTCTACTTAGAAGATTTGAATCTCCATCCCAATTTTCATTCACTATGCAAAGATAAACAAAGGGATAGAATATTCAGATCTTCTAAGATAAAAGTTGGACGATGTGAGTAAGTGACTAGGGAGTTTCTATCTCACCATTTTGAGGGCTTAAACCTTTTACCAAATTTCACATCGAAATTTTGGTTTGGCTCTTTGGGTAAAGGTGAGCACATCAATAGGTCACAAGTTATACATCAAAAGTTGACTTCCTTGGCCATTGATGGTGGGTCTTTGATGTGTTCATTTGGAATGTCAAATCCTAAAATGTAGGAATCACACTACTCCTCCCCATAATCCATTTTTTGTCTAGGTGGATGGATTATCATCACATCCCCTAGGTACAATATTGAAAATTGGTTTGAATGAGGTCTATCCCCAAATTTTAGAATCATTTCTTCATTAACACCTTCACTCTGAAATGTGTTATATCATCATAAGAGATTTGATTGGCTTCTTTTTTTGACTCTAGCACCATTTCCTTTATATTGGCATCTTCAACACCATTTGATTTGGTTCATTGGAAAATCACTGAGAATTCTTCACTACCAAGTTCATCATCATAGCTTGGTTTCTCTTCTTGGTTAACCTTCTCTTGGAAAATAGGCAAGGTAGTTGTATTTGCAAGGTTTATTTCCATGCACACTTCCTCTATCTTGACCATCTCCCTTCCAAATGCCTCATTGGATTAGCGTATGTCTTGCATATTCTCCCCCGTTCTAGTTACCTGATCCAAAATAGTTTGAAGCATTGCTTCAAAACTACTGGACCTTGTATGTTGCTCTTCCCCCTTCTCATTATAAGACCTATCAAACTCATAAAAAGAACTAGCAACTTGGTTAGCATAATAAGGGGAAGGGGCATTTAGGTAATCACTTCAATGTCCCTCTCGACCACCATACAAAGAACAAGCATACTCCCAATAGGATCGAGATAGTGTTCTCATCTCTCTCCAGGGAGAATTTGTGTAATATCTTCCAAAGTGCAGTCCATCACAATATGGATTTTCATCCATCAAATCCATTTGGTTATTTGGGGCTTTCACCCACAAAACCGAATCAATTTACTCAGGTAATAGTAGAATCTAACACCACAAACTAATAAATGCACAAACAAATCATATCCCACGCATATTTACACCATATTCTAGCATAATCTAAATAGGAAAAACTAGCTACTCATAAGATAAATAACTAAAGATTTTACCCAAAATATCCATTGATTTGAGTTTAGAAAAACTATGTGAATGTTACTTCAAACTACGAGGTCCAACAAATCTTCAATGGGAGTTCCCTAATTCTTCACTTGGAAGTGACTCCAAAATATTCATCACCTAAAATTTATACAATATTTTCTTTTCCAATAATGAAGGCTACATCCCTAGAACAATGTATAAAAAAATTGAAAAATGGAATATGATGAATTTATTAGGGTTTGAGTCTTTCTTTTGTCAAATGTGGGATCAGCCACATGTATTTAAATTTCTTCCCTTGGGCTGCATTTTTCTTCTACACTATAATTGGATAGGCTTTGCTATGATCCTAGATACTGCAACCTCAATTATCTCATGCGACCATAGTAGGTTGACCGTATTGACTGACTGTGATCGCGTTTCTTAGACCGCGATAGTGGTAATTGAGGCCATGTATGCTCCAGGTCTTCAATTGCACTTTCTTGCTTCCTTTTGATCCTTTTAATCTCCAATCCATATGTTTCTATCTCATCAACAATGTTCCTGCAAAATGCAATTATTCGTGTAGTCAATCATAATTATGTCTCATTTATTCACTCAAAATATGGTAATATACATAAATGTTTGGTAAATATTAGTGGTATAATAGTCATTCATCAATTATCAAGAAGCCTTTAGATCATGGGAACAATTGGAATAACATGCAGAACATAAAGATACTGGAACAAGGTTCCAAAAGCATGGCACAATTATCGTAATAATAACAAGATAAAAGGAGCTAGAAAGGATGAAATGACAATCCTTCATGCCACGAAGCTTAGCCTTTGTGTTAACCTCCGTAGAACGTTGATGAATTAAAGTCAAATGGAAAATTCTAATTATGGTCCATGGAAGACCCATGCCACTAACCTTAGTGCTAGCGAAAAACTCTGTGGCACTGATGCTAGTAATTTTTAGATGGAAATTTCTCGTGATGGTTTGCGTTAACCTTGTGCCACGTTTGTGTACATTTCGTGTATTTTTTACCTAGTATAAAAGGGACACTTATGAATAATTAGAATTATTTTGGAATATATATTGAAAAGGAAAAAATAAATATGAGGGTTTTATTAGGGTTCTTCCATTTTTCATCTTTGAACATTGGATTAGGTATGATAAATTATATTTCTTTAATGTTGATTTTGAACATGAATGGATAAAAACCCTTTTTCTTGGGTTTAGGTCGAGAACATCATTGTATTTTGATATTCTTAGAGTGGTTAACATTTATTTATTGCATGGGTTATTCTTATTCTCTTGTTTTTGATATTTTAATGAAATGCCACCATTAAATTACATCTACAATCCCCTTGTGAACTCAAAAGTAGAATCATTGAGATAGATTAAAGTGTTTAAGTAAAAAGTTTATATTCTTCCATATAACGAAGGATTTGAAGTAGTGGCTAAATAGCAATATACCTAGAATCCTTGTTTGGTTCAATTGTAGGAAGATAACATAAAGTATCTAAATGGATGATTGTCCCCGCTTAATGATGTAGTTGCATTTTCCTTTAGGTAGAATATTAGAGGCTTGGAAGACCGTGATTATAATCTAAACCTTGCAAATTAATAACTCGATAATCAATATGACCATGATAAGGATAGAGATCTATAGGATTGTTAAGAGTGCCTCAACCCTCAAATTTTCTCTTGTATTATTTACAACATAACTTACATTGCGATTTTCATTCTTTGTTGTTTATTTAGTTGTTATATTATTCATTAAATTATTTAACCTATTTTGATACTCTAAAACACTTGAATACATTATCGTCAAATTTGAAGTTAAGTAAATTACTAACCAAGTAGTCTTCGTGGGTAGGATATTTGATTCATTTAGTCACTATATTACTTGTACGATCACATTCTCTTGCATGTGAGATAGACTGTAACATGTTTTGGGAGTCGTTGAGGGGGACTAAAATAATTACTAATTTTCTAAAAAATTTCTTTTGATAATAAATTTAAGTGTTAACAACTTGATCTTAGCAAATGAATTTTGTATGAAAAGTGATGTATTGGACTGGTAAGAGAAAAAGAGTTGGTTGAGCCTTATTCATAACTAGAACATACATTTTATCAAAGGTAAATAACATCAGTACTTCACTACCCAATTTTATAAATTCAAATGAAAGATTAGGTGAATCCTATTATTCCTGTTGCTCCAATTGCTCTAGCTCCAGTTGCTCCAGCTTCCCCTGTTAGAAGAAACACTAGACCTATTCATGAAGTAGAAATTCTACTTATGAATAATACGAGTAACTATATTTGCAAGCTAGATGCGGGTGGTGGGTTTGAGTTGAATTAAAATATTGTACAACTCTTAAACATGAGTGGGAAGTTCACAGGTTTATCTCACGAGGACCCACAACAGCACATATAGAACTTTTTAGATATCAGTGATACCTATATTCCTACTGAGGTATCTACAGATTATGTCAGATTGACTTTTTTCTCCTTTTCTCTATTCGGGGGTTAAAGAGTTAGTTAGTTGGTCTTATGATTTTGCAACATTATGTGGTTGTCCTAGTTTTGTTGTACCTTCTTCCTTTGAGTCGGGATATAGAGTTTGCTATATGTGTGATGAGATAGGCCCTATAGCTAAGGACTATCACTATTATATTCCCATAGCCTCTCTTATTTTTAAAATGAGAAATAGAGGTTCTAATAGAGGTATGAGAGGTAGTGGTAATGGTGCTCATTATAGTGGTCGGGAGGTTTCTCAGCCTGGTGTTGGACGTGGTCAGTACTATGCTATACCTTCCAGGAAAGAGATAGAATCCTTTAATACTATTATTATAGGTATTGTCCCTATTTATTGTTGATCTGTATGTGTGTTATTTGATTTGTGTTTGACATTCTCTTATTTGTCTATATATTTAGCTTTGAGTATTGATTTTGAGTGTGAGCATCTTGTTGTGCCTGTTCGTGTATCTACCCTTGTACGAGACTTTGTTTATGGTGGATTGGCTTAACTGATCCTATGTTGTTACTTTTTCTATGCATGAGATTGGGTTAGATCTAATTGTATTAGATATGTAGGTGTTGATGACATCTTAGGTATGGATTGGTTACCTTCTTATCATGTTGTCTAGGATTTTTATGCTATGATTGTGACTTCAGCTTTTCCAGGTATGCCAAGAGTAGCTTAGGATGATATACTTTATTCAGGATCTAAGAGAGTTATATCTTTCCTTCAAGATCGATATGTGGTTGAGAGGGGATATTTGTGTTATTTGGCTCATATTTGTGATATTGGTGTTTTTATCCCTCCTTCTTTGGATTCTATTGGTGTGGTTAGTGAGTTTGTGGATGTCTTCCCCAATTATTTGCCTAGTATGCCTCAAGATCATTATATTGACTTTGCTATTGCTGTTGATCCAGGAATTAAGCCTATTTCTATTCCTCCTTATAAGATAGTCCCAACTGAGTCAAAGAAATTAAAGGTTTAGTGAAGTAGTTATTGGATAAGGGATTTGTTCGACCCAATGTACAACCTTGGGGTGTGCTTATGTTGTTTGTGAAGAAAAATAATGGGTCTATGTGTATGTCTATTGATATTTTAATCTTGAACAAAAAGACCATTAATAATAAGTATCGTTTTCGTCATATTGATGATTTATTTGATCAACTTCATAGTATTTCGATGTTTTTAAAGATTGGCTTAACATCTGTGTATCGCCGATTCAAAATTAGATTTGGGATATTCTAAAGATAGTTTTTCAAACTTGGTAAGGTTATTATGTGTTTTGGGTCATGTCTTTTGTGTTAGCCAATGCCCCAACCACATTCATAGAGTTGATTAACTCAGTATTTTGACCGTATATCGACTCTTTTATCATTGTATTTATAGATGATATCTTGGTTTATTCCAATAGTGAGGCCAAACATGAGGATCATTTACAAATTGTGCTCCAGAGATAATGGGATGAGAAGTTGTATGCTAAGTTCTCTAAGTGTGAGTTTTTGTTAAAGTCTATCCCTTTCTTATGCTATGTTATGACAAGGGGTGGTGTTACGATTGATCAGGCCAAGATTATAGTGGTTTGTGATTGGTATAGACCAACTTCTCCTACTGAGATTCAAAGTTTTATGGGTTTAGTAAGTTACAATTGGCATTTTTAAGCATTTTTCATCTATTACTGCTCTATTGACTAAGTAGACTCAGAAAAAGATTTTCTTTCATTGGTTTTATTCTTTTGAGGTAAGCTATCAAAAGCTCAAGGATTTGTTGACTTTATCTCCTACTTGATCTTGCCTAAGGAGGCCATGGTTTTTGTAGTCTTCTGTGATGCTTTTGGTATTAATTTAGGTATGGCATTGATGAAGGAGTTTAAGGCGATTACTTATGCTTCTCGTTAGTTGAAGCCCCATGAGAGGAATACCCTACCTATGATTTGGAGTTGTGAACGGTCTTTTATCTTTGAAGTTGTGAAGGTATTACTTATATGAGGTTGTTGTGTGATTTTCTTAGATCATCATAGCCTTCAGTATTTCTTCACCCAGCGAGATCTTAATATGAGGCAATGCCATATACTTGAGTTTCTTAAGGATTATGACTTGACTATTCTCTATCATCCAAGCAAGGCTAATGTGGTTGAAGATGCCTCGAGCTGAAAGTCGACTATCATATGTAGCATGGTGCATCTTTTTACCCAGGAGAGACCTTTTTGTCCTTAGACGTTCAGTCTTTCTCTAACCCGATGTTTAGGCTTGATATTTCAACACCTAGGTGTGTTTTGGCCTTTGTGGAGGTTAGGTTTTCCTTAATGGAGAAAATTCAGGCACATCAATTTAATAATGTTGGGTCGAGTGTGATTCGAGACAAGGTGTTGAGTGGTGAGGATAGGGAAGCCTCGCTTGATCCAAATGGTGTCTTAAGAATTGATGGCTCAGTTTGTATGCCCAAAGTGGGTGATTGGATTAGAATGATTTTAGAGGAGGCTCATTGTTACAAAAATTCTATCCAACCAGAAGTGAATAAGATGTATTATAATTTGAGATATCATTACTAGTGGGGTGGTATGTGGAAGGATGTAGCAGATTTTGTAACTCATCGTATATGTTTTTACCAGGTGAAGGCCTAGCATTTAAGACCTGGTGGTTTTCATTGGAGTTACCCATTCTCGAGAGAAAATGGGAACAGATTACAATGGAATTTGTGACTAGGTTCCCTTAAACTTCTCATGGTTCTAATATTGTTTGGATCATTATTGATTAATTAACCAAATCTTTCCATTTCATTTTTGTACTTAGTTCTTTTAGTACTAAGAGGTTGGCCCATATATATATTCATGAGATAGTTTGTCTTCATGGAAAGCCAGTGTCTATCATCTCAAATCCAAGTTTAGTGTTTATATCTCACTTTTGGAAGACTTTTTAGGAGGAGTTGGGTACCCATGTTGGTCTTAGCATAGCCTTTCACTCCTAGACTGATGGTTAGTTAGAGCAGACTATTCAGAATTACAGAATATGCTCTGCGCTTGTGTGATAGACTTTGGAGGATAGTGAGGGCAACATCTAGCCTTGTCGGTGTTGGCATATAGTAAGATTTATAATCATCGTATTAAGATGGATCCTTTTGAGGCTTTGTATGGCAAGTGTTGTCTCTCTCCAGTTGGTTGGTTCGGTATTTCTGAGATTAGACCTTAAGGTATAGATGTACTTTATGAGTTTGTTGATAGAGTTTAGATCTTTCAGGATAGACTTTGAGTGGCTCAGAGTACACAGAAATGCTATGGGGATCTTAGGCTTCGTGCCCTAAGGTTCGATGTTGGGTATCGTGTCTTCCTCTATATATAGCCCATAAAAGGAATGCTGAGGTATTGGAAGAGGGGCATGCTTAGCACAGCTATATTGGATCTTTTGAGATCCTTCAGACTATTGGTAATATGGCCTATGAGTTGTCTTTACCTCCAGAATTTTTAGTTGTTCATCCCATTTTTCATGTTTCCTTGATTCCGCGTTACATTCCAGATGAGTCTCATGTTATATTTTGGGATTCAGTCCAGTTAGATGAGTAGTTGACTTTTGTTGATGAGCCTTTCTGCTTTTTTGCTAGGGATGTCAAACAGTTGCATTTTTGGGTTATTCCTATGTCAAAGGTCCAATTCAGGCATCAACCTTTAGATGAGTCTACTTGTAAGGTCGAGTTTGATATGAAGAGTAGTTATCCCCATCTTTTCACTGATTCAAGTATTTTTTTGCCCTTAGTTCTAGGGAGAACTAGAATTTAAGTAGTGGATGATGTAATGAACTATTTTTGGTGTTTTATGTAAAGTATGTGATTTTGTATACTTTGAACATTTTACCCCTACCCGTTGTTGCATTATCGTATTTTTGTGGTGTGGGGTTGTTTGGATCGGATCCCAATGAATTTCGATGTTACTTGTGTGGGATTGTTATTTTTCATGGACTTATATGCCTTCTAGTTGACTTTGGTCAACATCTTTTGATTTGTGCCTACGATGGAAAAATGTACTGTGCTAGTAGATCCGGAACATTGATTTTGTGGTGGCGTCATGGTTGGTGAGGTTTTATAGCTTTTATATCTCCTTTCGATTATCCATTAAGAAAGTTGGGAGGATAGGTTTTGGGGGTCAACTTAGCAAAAATGAAGTCATTTAAAAAATCTAATAATGCCATTGAGTCTTGAGAGTTGAATTTGATAGGTTAGCATAGTCCGTTTGCATTCTTAGGATTTTAGCATAGTCCGTTTACTGCTTGTGTGACCATTAAAGCGGCCTTTGGGCATTTTAGCGGCTCTTTGGCGCTAAATCGGCCCTGGCCACCTAGCAGGTACTGCTAAAGTGGTAACTTAGGTACTTTAGCATCTACCGCTAAAACTGCCTAAGTTTCTCTAAAATGGACTTTCACCCTGGCATAGTTGCCGCTTTAGTGGAACCTAGGCGCTTTAGCGGCACCTAGGATATTTAAAATCCCCTTTCTCACAATTTTTCACCATTTTTTTATTTGGAGCTTAGGTTTGAGTTTTTGAGTTATTTTATTAATTTTTAATCTTGGGTTAGCTCCAAATACCTGTTTTGATTACTTTTCCTTGACCTCTATTTTCTAGACTTTGATAAAACTTTGTTTCAAAGGTAAAATTTTAGGATTTGGCCCAGAAGTACTAAAATCATATTTCATCGATTTAAACCCAAATTTCAACCTATTTTCACATGGGTTTTCTTTTATGAGTTTCTTAAATCATGAGAAATTTATTTTTGGGCAAATATTCCTTTGTTAGCCCTCTTTAAAAAACTAATTTTGGGGGTTCATTTTGACCCTAATTCTAAATTTGTCAATATGAGTATCAATGGCTTTCTTTTGATGCGTAGACTCCATATTTGTATATTTAAGTTGATTTAGGGTTTGTTCGTCAGGGGATGGCTTCACATTGCAGGCTTTTGGAAATGATTTAGGATATTCGAGGTTGGTTATGGCTTAACTTTCTTTAGACTAGGTTAGGTAGTTTATAAGAATGTTAAAGCATTCTAAAGGTATGGGGTTGTATTATGTAAAATATGTTAGGTGATTTATGTGCCTGTTTTGGGGCCTATGGGAATAATATTTGGTGATTTTTGAGATATTACTTACCATGTATGACAGTGAGGTGTCTTATACGATGATGTTGTCCTAGTATTGATATATGTATGATTGGTTACACTCTTTTGGTTGAAAAATTCTAGGTATTGGGATTTATGTTGTATTAATGATATTTTATTTGATGTTTCACTTGATGGTTTTAGGATTATATTGGATCATAGATGGTTGGTTCATTTGTGTGGATTTTTTGCTCACACGATTGGTATATTAGTTGGATATTAGATATTCCCATTTTGGTTGGTTGTGAGAATTACATCCTCATATCATATTCATTCATGAAATATTGGTACAACCATGGAAATATAAGAAATACAAGTTTTATGTCACAAAAAAATATGACATCTTAAAAACCCTTACCGATGTATGTCCTGGAGAGGAGATATGGATATTGGTATTGGGTATTGGTTGATACAGGTTGAAGAATCACCCATGGGTCCTATGTCGGGATGCTTTAGCTTTGTAAGTCTATATGGAGGTTGTGCGACGACCTTATGCATCATCATCTTCATCACCATCTTCTTTATTGCACTTTATACACTAACTTATGATGTGATTGTATTTATGTCTTTGACTTGATATCAGTCCATTTGTTATATCCTCCCTACACTTTTATTTGATGTATGTGTATCTTGTTCTCCATTCCCTATCCGTATTTGTTTTATGTGTTTATTGTAGAACTGTTAGTGGAGATTGTGTAGCCATTTGGGACATTTTCTAATTGCAGGTGACTTGCCTATAGTTTGATTTTTTATGTTTTATTTTCTACTTTACTTATTTGGCCTATAATACCAAGTGAGTACAGGTGGACTGTACTCATCCTACTATGCCATTTCATTGCTAATCCAAGAACTATTTGAATCATGCGATATATGGAGCCCGTTTGAGGTAGCGGTTGATCTATGCATCCGGAGTAGATTTCTACCTTTTCTTGTCTAGACACTTTCTTACTTGTGTTCAGAGAAAGAGTTTTTCTCCTGTTTGGATAGCTTATGTATTTTTTACTCGGGTTGTACTTGTTAGTTCTTACACTGTGACACCAGGTTCTTGGATTTTGTTGGTATCTTTATTTTATTTTTGCTTTTACTGCATATATATATGTTGTTTGACTCTATTCTAGGGGTCTTGCCTTGGTTTTGTATTGATTTCTCATTTTATATCAATTTGAGTGATAGGCTTACATGTCAAAGTTCGTTGCAACAACTTCGATCATGACCCTTGGTTTTTGGGTATTGACATAGAGCAACTACAATAGTTCAGTTACCAATCTTCCAACAAAGCAACATTTCATTCAAATTGGTGTTCAACTTCTCAGCCTAAGTAAATTATCTAAAAACCCATCATGCATATGAAAAATGAAACACATATAGAATAGTAGTTACTAATCATACAAGTAATCAAGGAATGGAAATATATATGCGAAAACAGACCTTAGAGCAAACCACCAATAGTTCAACAAAATAAGAAATCATTAGCACCATTGCTAACAAGCTAACTAGGTATTTTATGGATTACTTAATTGAATCAACAACAATAAATTCTTACATTAGGTGCAAATTAAAGGTCAAAAACATTCTTGCACCCTCTTTAAATTTTAATAGTTCAATACTCATGTTTCTAATAAATGTGAAATATTAAATACTTTTTCAAAAATCAAAGCTTAAGTTGTGTCATAACAGTTTTATAGATTTTTCCCTCTGATGGCCCATGCACTTCTTGTATCAACAAGTAAAGGAACATTTAGTCCAGGGTCGTTTTGTACCAATTGAATAAAAGGATATCAAATTTCATCTCTTACTTTGCACATTTCTTCCGTAAGACAAGTGATTTTGGCATTGTTTTGTTTAAGCTTATAGACCTTCTTATCTCTTTTTAGAGAACTTATTATCATTGATTAACCATTAAATCATAGTGGACCACAATGCTCCTTCCAAATACTGCCCAAACACATCATCCCCTTTTTTTCCCTTAATTTTGATGACTTAGAAGTTTTGTCTATCAAAAAGAAGTATTTCAAACAACATATCCAAACACAAAAATTCTCATAGCAACAAATGAAACACGTTTATGACTATGGAGTAGAGAAAAAAATATACATAAGCTACAAGTATAGTTGAATTTATTTCATACCTTGTAACAAGTTTTTTGATATTACAACGAGCTAAACAAAGTTTGATTTCAGAAAGTTTTTCACTTAGTACCTTTAATATCAAGAAAGATTCAACAATCACATAAGTTATAAGGTCACTAAGAATTTTTGTATAAGGAAGGATTCCTATAACATTCATATATGAGCACAACTGCAAATTTTCCTCAATCTCAGTTGTTATGTGAATATAATGTTGTTTTAAATCGCCTACTTTTCTAGAAACTTATCAACACTATAGATGGTAGTACTGACTTCCTCTTCACATGTTTGTAATTTTGTAGCCCTTTAATAACATGTTGTTTCTTTTCTTAACCTTGTGTTCTTCCAATGACTTTCAAAGTATTAACATCTACATTGAGGACATTTGGAACATGAGGTTATGAACAATTAATTTCATTCCTTCTTTTGAATGGCCTCTCTAAAATTAGATGGAATAATAATCACTATAATTTTCTTTTTACTGTAATCATATGTGAGTATTAATCTTTTCCGTTGAGGAAGATTGGATCATTAGATTTTTCCCATGGAATTTATTATTTTCTTTTTATGTAATGGACTCCTTAGAGTTCTTTCTTTTAAGTTCCATTGGTGCCTTCTCTTACCTTGTTTTATCGTTGTGTTTTTTTGCAGGCTGTTCTCTCTTAATCTTACATTTCTTGCCTAAAAAAATATCTGAATCGGCGAAAAGCTGGGGACAACTACTACTCATGTTGTACTCGACCTTTCAAGTAGCCTCATCTATGGAATGGTATATCCACTAAACCTTAACCACTGGAATATCTCTAGAATACAATCGCCTAACATCCCTGGCTATAATGGAGACGGGCTCCTAAAAAAGGTCAACCTCTCATCTAACAACACAAAGTCTCAATGAATAACATAAGACTCCTCAAAAATATTACGCCATAGCATCGAGACATGAAAATCAAGATGAATGGCTAAACAATCAAGGAGTAACTCTAAATCGTAAGCTACATCCTAAATAGTCCACAAAATCTCATATGGATTGATATACCTGGGGCTAAGCTTTCCCCTCTTCCCAAATCTCATCATACCCTTCATGGGAAATCCTCGTAGAATTACTTGATTACCTACATTAAATCTCAAAGTAAAAAGTCTATGATACATATAGCACTTCTACCTACTCTGAGTTATTTGATGTCTATCCTAAATAACTCAAATGCTATTCAATGACTCGCACAGAAAATCTATACCTCAAGGTTTAACATCAATAATCTCAAAATCAACTAAATGGAGAGCAACAACGCATACGATATAAAGCTTCAAAAGGTGCCATCTCAATACTCGAATGATAGATATTACTATACACAAACTCTGCCAAGGCTAAATATTGCTCCCACTGACCTCCAAAGTCCACAACACAAGTGTGGATCATATACTCCAAAACCTGAATAGTTTGATCTGACTGACCATCGGTCTGGGGTTGAAAATCGTGCTAAGATCAACTCGGGTACCCTTCTCCTCCTAAAAGGTCTTCTAGAATGGAGAAGTAAATATAGAACTTCTATCTAAGATAATAGACATTAGTTCACGATGGAGACGTAATGTAAAACAAACATAGATACAGGACAACCTCTCAGCGCTGAAGGAATCATGAATAAGGATAAAATGAAAATATTTGGTCAATCGATTCACAATGACCCAAACACTGTTAAAACCATGGAATGCATAAGAAAATCGAGTCCTAAAGTCCATAGTGATCCATTTCCACTTCCACTAGGAAATGGGTAACCACCTAAACAAAACACCAAGCCTCATGTGATTGGCCTTCAACTGCTACCAACATAGGCAACGAGCAACAAAATTTTCTACATTTTTTCTCTTACCACCCCACAAATAGTATTGTCTCAAATCTCGATACATCTTGGTCACTCTGACATTAATGGAGTACCTAGAACAATGGTCTTCCTCCAAGAACAATCTCACCCAATTACCCACACTCAATACACAAACTCCTCCTCCAATCCTTTAAACTCCATCAAAATAAAGTGAGACTTCTTTAGCCTCGCCACTTAACACCTTATCCTAAATTATTCTCAAACTAGCATCATCTAACTTATGCTCCTGAATCTGCACAATAAAGAAGGATCTAGGTTGTACAAATAACAAAGGACACCGAGGTGTCGAAATATCAAGCCTAATAATCTGGTCAGCCAAAGACTAAATCTCTAAGGCAAAAGGCCTCTCCTAGGTAAAAAAATGTACTAAGCTGCCCATACTAGTTGACTTCCATATCAAAACATCTGCAACCATATTAGCCTTTTCGGGATGATAAAAATAGTGAGACAAAAATTCTTAAGCACCTCAAGCCAAGGAAACTTCCTAAGATCTAACTAGGTGAAGAAGTATTGAAGATTATTACTCCATAAAAGTAGTATCAATACAACTTCAAATCAAATACCACTGTGCACAATTTCTAATCATGGGTAGGGTAATTATTCACATGAGGCTTCAACTAATGAAAAATATATGCAATCACCATACCCTCTTGCATCAGCACAACACCTATCATGACTTGATTTAAGAATCATGATGGCACCTACTAAATCCCACAAACCGTTTCCTGGAGCTAAACACATTGGGTTAACTTGGTGGAAAATGCCCAACAAGGCATAAATTAATAACATATATTGTATTAAAACAAGGAAATATAGAAATATAAGGTAAATCAATAATACAGAAATCCATCCCCCAACCTGGTAGTTCCAGTATAAGAGCATCTAATATAATACAAAGTACAAGAGTATCTAGTATAATACAACTCAAATATCTATAATAGTCAATATAATCTATCTCGAAACAAAAGACTTAGCATAGAAAGATAAAAAAGAAATAGGTGATTCCAACTCAAAGAGCTCACCCTATATCCGGATATCAACACAAAATGAAGGTTGATCAATAGCGGCAACTAGTACTTGGATTTGCACTAGAAAGGTACAGAAGTGTAGTGTAGTATGACGACCAAAACCATGGGTATTTAGTAGGCATCATCGGACGAATAAGTTAAATTATTATATAATTATGATAAAATATGAGATAACATAACTAAGTCAAAGTAGAGATGAACCTTAACAAACTCAAATATTGATTTGTATAAAGGTAAATAAACCAAAATAATAATGTAACATAACGTAAAGCATCACTACACACAACCATAACTACAAAATTGGCTCACATACACCAATTGGTGTGGAAATGTAAATAACCCATCACAAGGCCCCAAAAGCCTGGAAGGTACACACAAGATAGTATAACCCACTACTATCAACATGCCACTAAAGTCCACTCACTTCATGCTACATTAGCCATTTTATCATTTTCAAACTTAGCCAAATTATTATTTCAATCTCATACCCCGATATCGACATACCATAATAAGTATATAATCATAGCATAATATGAATACCCAAACTCAAATTGGTATAAATATAATAAATAGACAAACTTGAATTTATATATCTAATCAATAGTCGTACATAAACCGGTAAATATAGTCAATAGACGAACTGGAATCGATTAAAATATTCAATTACAAAACTTCAACTAGTAAATATAATCAATAGAAGGACTCAAACTAGTAAATATAATCAATAGCCGAACTTGAACCAGTAAATATAATAAATAGTCGAACCTAAATTGGTAAATATATTATCAATGTCATAATCATCCTCCAGACTCGAACTGGGTAAATATCATCAATATCATATCTATCTTCAAGACTCGAATGTGTAATTATAATTATATCATTATAATACAAAGTATCATCAATAGCACAAGCAATAACATCATCAATAGGCGTGATTCTGCTCATTAACCAACATAGCTATCTAGTGTCAAAGTTTTTCAATATCATCCACCTTCTAGACTCGAATGGGTAATTATAATCATATCATTATAATCAAAAGTCTCATCAATAGCATAAATAATAACATAATCAATAGGCGTCAATCCTCACATCAACCAACATAGCCATCAAGTGTCAAAGTTATTTTGTATCACCTCAATAATAATTTCCATGAGTCTAACAAGCGTACAAATGTCAATAAAAGCTAACATGTGTCTTATCCTATAGTGGGTTAGGGCTCACTTATAATTCCCAAAGTTCTATTTTAGGCAATTTCTACCCGAACTAGGCTTAAGGTATCTAACTCTTTTTTAGATGTTAATCAATCATAAATTTTCCCTAAGATAGGTAACTCTCCTAAAATATGAGCAACTAGGTCGATTATGCCTAAATTACGATTTTTTATTAGCCTAAACTATCCAACTAATAGAAGATTCCAAATTATCATACCAATACCTCAACCCCATCTTCATTCTAACATAATATCATAAAATTAATATGAGCTAGCTCAATATAAAAAGTGATAAAACCTAGCTTACCAAGACGACGAACAAAGCTCAAAAGATCTACAAAGTCACTGCTTTTCCATTCTGAGATACCTCTGTAAGACTCCAACCTATCGAAATAACCATTTACTCATCAATATGAGAATAATGATACCGATATTGTACCATTGCGCTTTGGGTAAAAAAATCACCCAGAAATCCCATATGGGTCCCATTTATGAAATATCATGTTTTCGAAACCATCCCAATGTTTCCTATTGCTAAAGGAGTCAATAAACTCTATAATAGGTGATATTCGAGCTAATTTAGGGATAAAATAAATCCCTCATGGTATTTGGATTTTTGCACAAGAAATGTGAATATTTACCATGATATTAAAGGAATCTTACCTCAAATTTGAAGGAGAATCGCATAATCAATCAATATCTAAGCTCCCAAATCACCCAAGAGTTACTCTAAGGCGTTCTCACTAATTAGGGTCTTAAATCTCAAGAGAATGTATGAAGGAATGGCTAAAAGGGATAAAAAAGGGTAGTGATGCCCATACTAGGTTGTCATGTGTCACTACAGTAACCCGATGTTCGAGATTGCCACATTATGTGGCTTCTCCAGTGAATCAAGATCGTGAAAAGCCACTACGATCGCAACACTTAAGGCTTGCCCAGGGTATCGCAATCGCAACCCCTGGCTCGCGATTGCAATACACCAAATATGGTTGTAGACTTGGAATTTTCCAAGTCTTCGCCAAGCACTCGAGATTCACCTTGACATAAATGAACTATGTAACCATACAAAATCCGACATTCTGGACTCAATGGTGCTGTTGAAATTTCAATCCATGGCCATTTTTTTGAAATATGGGTCCCACACCTAATTTTTTTTCTTAACTTTTTGACCAATAGTTCAAAATAAGTTTAGGTGCTTTGGAACCCAAGAAAAAAAGGTCCAACTAGAATAAAATTGATTTTCCAAAGCTGCTGGAACAATTAGAATTTGCATTCGAGGTAATTTGACGAAAAGTTTTTCCTGATGGCCTGTTGGAAGTAGTAAAGATTTCAAAAAAGTCAAATTACTCTAAAACCCATACAAACTCCTCAATAATAGAAATGTCTATTTCAGTAAGTCATAAATTACTTGGGGCAGCTATGGAACACTCTAATGTCAAAAATAAGAAGAAGTATGGAAAAATAACTTTAAGGGTTATTTAAATTTCCACTACTACAGGAACTTTCATACATAAAAGTTAAGGATTAGGATGTACCTAAAGTCTCAAACAATTGAGGATACTAGGTCCACATCTTGCCTTCTATCTCCATAGTGGAATCCTCTACTATACAGTGCTTCCACTGAACCTTAACTATAAGAATGTCTCTAATGAGCAACCGCATAGCATCACTGGCCAAAATGATTATAGGCTTTTCCACGAAAATTAAATGCTCATCCAACTGGACTGAGTCACATCTAAGCACATTAGACATATAAGGAATGTATTGCTAAAACATACAAACATGCAAAAATTGATAAAGAGTAGCAAGATCTAGAGGTAAAGCTAACTTATAAGCCACCTCGCCAACTTTGCGAAGAATCTCAAAATGTCTAATATATCTAAGGCTAAGCTTGACCTTACTCACAAACTTCATCACACCCTTCATGGGAGATACACAGAGGAAAACTCGACCACCAACTCCAAATCTCAAGGGACAAAGCCTATGGTCTGCACATGTTTTTTACCTACTCTGAGTTACTCTAAACCTGACCTGAATTACCTTTACTATATCGAGAGATTCCTGAAGAAAATCAGTGCTGCTAGGTTGAACCTCCATAGTCTCAAACCATAAAATCAGAGAACAACTTCTCCTAAAATACAAAGCCTTAAATAACACCATCTCAATACTCCAATGATAACTATTGTTATAAGAAAATACTGCAAAGGCTAAGTGATCCTCCCAAAAGCCTCGAAAATCCATGACACAGGCTCAAAACATATCTTTAAGCACCTGAATGGTCTAATTGGGCTGGCCAATTGTCTGTCAATGAAAGGCTTTATGCAGATCCACCTGAAAAGCTCTCTAAAAGCTAGATGTTAACACAAAACCTCGATCTGAAATGATAGATATGGGTACACCATGCTAACAGACTATCTCACACACATAGATATGGGATAACCTTTTAGCACTAAAGGACATATGAATATGGATAAAACACACTTACTTGGTGAACCAATCCATGATGACCCAAATATCATCAAAATGATAAGATGTATGGGGTATGCTACTAAGAAGTCTATGGTAATTCACTTCCTTACACTCGAGAATGGGCAATATATGAATCAAACATCCTGGATGCTTATGCTTGGCCTTCACCTACTAACAACAACAAAAAAAAGCTACAAAGTCCGCCACAGCACTCTTTATATCACTCCACCAATAATGTTGTGTCAAATCTCTATATATGTTTTCCAAGCCGGAATAAATAGATTATCTAGAGCTATAAGCCTAATGTAGAGTCAAATAATGTTGTGTCAAATCTTTATACATCTTGGGTATGCCTGAATGAATAGATCATCTAGAGCTATGAGCCTAATGTAGTGTCAACGGGATCAAGTAATTGATACTTGGAACATAAATACTTCTATTAAACTTCACAATACCCTCAAAATCTATCAACAACTAATCATGAAGGAAGCAACACTTGCTATCCTCAAACTGACGATCCCGAATCTGCTCAAAAATGAAGATTGTGCCTCAACACTAGCAAGAATCCCCCTATGGTCTGAGATATCATGGTGAACCCTCAAGTTGGCTAAAGACTGAATGTCATATACCAACGGCGTCTGAGAAATTTAAATAGAAGCCAAGCTACCTATACTCACTATCTTCTGATTTAAGACATCTCATACCACATTCTTCTTACCCGAATGATACAAGATAGAGATATCATATTCCTTAAAAAATACCATAAATCTACAATGTTTAGCATTAAGATCTCCCTAGGTAATAAGATGTTGAAGACTGTGATGATCGGTGAAAACTCATAATGCACACTATAGAGATAATTCCGCCAAATCTTAAGTGTGAAAACTATCGCTGCCAACTCCAAATCATGAAAGGGGTAGTTGCACTCGTGCACCTTAAGCTATCTCAAAATATAAACAATAACACCACCCTGCTACATAAATACAAAAACTATGCCAATATCAAAAGAATCACAAAACATAATGAATCCCTCACCCTCTAAAGAAAGATCTAAAATAGAAGATGAAGTAAGAAAATCCTTGAGCTTTACAAAGCTCGACTCACACTCCTCAGACCATTTAAAAGGGAGCTCCTTCTGAGTCAATCTGGTCATAGGAACTGAAATATTAGTAAGACCCTCGATGAATTATCAATAATAACTAGCCAAAGGATTAAACCTACAAACCTCAGTCGGAGATATGGGTCAAGTCCAATCACGAATAGCCTCAATCTTAATTGGGTCTGCCATATTACCATCTTTAGACACCACATGTCTAAGGAATAACACTAACTCAAGAAAATCTCACACTTATAGAGCTTGGAAAAAATAACATAATCTCTCAAAGTCTAGAGTACAATCCTTAAATACTATGCATGCTCCTCTCTACTCCTCGAATACACAAGGATTTATTCAATGAAAAAAAATCATAAAGGAATCCAAATAAGGTCTAAACACTCACTTCATCGAATCCATGAATGCGGATGTGGCATTAGTCAATCTAAAAGACATCATAGGGAACTCATAATGACCATAAGGCATCCTAAAAGCTATCTTGGAGATATCCTTATATCGAATGCTCAACTGTTTGTAACCAAACCTCAAATCAATCTTGGAAAATAGTGTCGCTCCCTAAAATTGGTCGAACAAATCATGAATGCGAGGCATAGGATAAAGATTCATCACCGTCACCTTTTTAAGCTGACTATAATCAATACACGTACACAAGGAGCCAATCTTCTTCTGTACAAATGACATAGGAGCTCCCAAAGAAGACTCACTCGATATATATCATGGTTAACCATAACCTCTGTGATGTCCATGAGTGGGAGTAGGATCCCTAGGCTTGATCTAGGGACCCTCATCGCATGTAGTGGTAGCATGTGACCTGGTCATCTCCGAAAGAGTGAAATCAAAGGAATGTTCTACAGAATAACTCAGACTCTTAGCATGATATGAGTGAAAAAAGTGATGAGCTCCTAAGAATTCCTATAGCCTCTCAAAGAAAGGAAACAGTCAACGTCATTCCGATCACCTTGACTCTAATGAGAACTTGCTCATGTACTTACAATACAGGTAAACCCTTGGCTCCCATATTAATTTGTCACGACCTAATTTACAAGTCATAATGGCACCTAGTAAATTCTACCAATAGGTAAGATGAACCATAACTTAGAGATAAATCTAATGGGTTAACTTGGTGGAAAATTCCCATTAAGGTGAATATTAACAACACGTCTTGTATTTTAACAAGGCAATATAAATAGATAAAGTAAATAAATAGTATATAAATCTATCCTATGACTTGGTAGAGATGGTACAAGAGCATCTAGTTTAATAAAACTCAAATTTCAAGAATAGTCAATAACATATGTCTCAAATAAAAGAGTGAACATAAAAAGATAGAAAGAAATAGGTGACTTTGGATCTAAGATCTCACCCTATCTTTGGATATCAATACAACACGAACGTGGATTAACGCTGATAAGTAATACTCAAATTTGCACAAAAAATATATACAAATCTAGTATGAGTACCAAAACCACGAGTAATCAGTAGGAATTATCGACCGACAAAAATAATTCATGATATAATTATGATAAAATGCAAGATAACATATCTAAGTTGAAATAGAGATGAATCATAATCAACTCCAACATCACAGTGATTAATAGGTAAATAAACAAAAATCATAGCACAACATATCTTAAATCATCACCATACTCCAACATAACTACAAAATTTCCTCCCATACGACAAATGGTGCAACAAACTAAATAATGCATCGCAAGCCCTCATATGCCTGGAAGATACACACATGAAAGTATAACCTACCACTATTATTTACTAATTATCAACATCCTACTAGAGTCCAATCATATAAAGATACATTAGCCATTTTTACTTTTTCAAACTTAGCCAAATTTCTATTCTCAATCACACACCCCAATATTAATATATCATAATAAATATATCATCATAGCATAATATGCATAGCCAAACTTGAAATGGTATATATATAATCCAAACTTTAATCGATTAATATAATCAATATCTGGATTTGAAATAATAAATATAATCAATAGTAAAACTCAATCCAATAAATATAATCAATAGCTGGACTTGAACAGGTAAATATAATCAATAGCCAGACTCGAACCAACAAATATAATCAATAGCTAGACTTGAACCAGGAAATATAATCAATAGTTAAGACTTGAATCGGTAAATAGATCATCAAAGTTATAACCATCCTAAGATCTTAATGCAGGTAAATATTATCAATATCATATCCATCATCCGGACACAAACTAGTAATTATAATCATATCATTATAATTAATAGTGTCAACAATAACATAAGTAATAGCATTATTAATAGGCGTCAACTTTCACATAACCCAACATGACCATCAAGTGTCAAATTTTCTCAATAAGCATTTCAAAGAGTGTAAGAAGAGTATAAAGGTCTACATAAGCTAACATGCATCTTAGCCTATGGTGGGTGAGGGGCCTACTTCTTATTCTTGAAATTCCATTTTAGGTAATTTCTACCTGAACTAGGCTTTAGGTATATAATTCCACTTTTAGGTGTTAAACACACCTAAATTTTTCCTAAGATAGGAAATTCATTTAAAATATAAGCAACTAGATCGATTATACCAAAATTATGGTTTCTGATTAGCCTAAATAGTTCAACTAACCCAAGAATTTCAAATCATTATATCAATAGCTAAAAGACATCCCAAATCTAAAACAATACCATAAAAAACTATGAAGTAGCTCGATCAAACAAGGGGAAAAACCTAGCCTACCTAGACGCCGAAGAAAACTCAAAAGATCCGCTAAATCACCGATTTTTCTTTTAGAGATGCTTTCATAAAATTCCAAGTTATAAAAAGCACATTCTACTCATCAATATGAGAATAATGATTCCCCTACTGTACCATTTTTCTTCGGGTCCCAAAATCACTAAAAATCCCTTATGTGTCCTATTTATGAAAAATCATGTTTCCAAAACAAACCTAACGTTCCCTTAAGCTCAAGGAGTCATTACCCTATAAGATTATTGAAATTTGATCTAATTTAGGGATAAAATCAAGCCCCCAATATTTTGGGATTTTTCACAAGAAATCAGATAAGCTACTATGAATGTAGGGGAATCATACCTCAAATTCAAATTAGAATCCCGTAATCAATCAATATCTAAACTTCCAAATCTCCCACTAGAGTTATGCTCGAACTTTCTCACTAAGTCGGGTTGTAGATCTAAAAAAAAATTGATGAAGGAATGGGAAAACAAGCTAAAATAGGGTATTTATACCCGTACTAGATTCTCGAATATCGCTATCATGACCCGATGTTCGCGATCGACACATCTTGTGTCTGCACAATCAATTTTTGATTGAGGTAATCCACCATGATTATGGGACATTGTGATTACCAAGGGTATCATGATCGCGACCCCTATCTTGTGGTTGCAATGCAACAGATATAGCAGTAGACTTAGAATTTTCCAAGTGTTCGCTAAGAACTCTGGATTAATCCGAAATCATATATATGCAAAAAAACTATGTAACCTTACCTAATTCAATGTTTTAGAGTAAATGGCGCTACTGAAATTTCCATCAAAGGTTGATTCATTCAAATGCGGGTCCCATGCTAAATTTTATTTTCTTAACTTTCAGATCTGTAGGTTAAAATAAGTCTAGGTGCCTCGGGACCCAAACCACTGATCCACCCAGCCTAAAATTGATATTCTGGAGCTATTGGGATAGTCATAATTTGAATTTGAGGTTGTTTAAGTGAAATTTATTCTCTATGACCATTTGGAACCAGCAAAAAATCCAAAACAAATAAATGGCTCTGAAAAACAAATGAAGTGCCCGATAATCAAACTGTCAGTTCCAGTAAGTCATAAATGACTTGGGGCATCTATGGAAAAAATAAGTGGAAATATGAAAAAATGACCTGAAAGGTCATTACAATACCTAGCCCAATACTAGAACTATCATAAAAGATGATAAAATGGGCACCCTCCTTGGGCAAAGTCATGATAGGTGTTGAGGCTAATAAATACTTTATCTTTTCAAAGCTTACCTCACAAGCATTTGACCACTAAAATAAAATCTTTTTTTTTTCAACTTTGTTTATTAAGCCGCAATAGATGAAAAACCTTTAACAAAGCGTTGATAGTAGACTGCTAGACCAATAAAGCTCCAACTCTCAACAGGACAAGTTGTCCTAGCCCAATCTCTAGCTGCCACAATCATGGTCATATATACCATGATATCGTCCTTGGTAACCATATGACCCAAGAAAGAGATATAGTCTAGACTAAACATATACTTAGAGAACATAGCATATAACTTCTTTTCCTGCAACCTCTAAAGTACAATCCATAAATTCTCCTCATAGTCAACCACACTCTTGGAGTAAACCATGATATAATCTACAAATACAAGGACAAAAGAGTCAAGATACAATCGAAAAAACCAATTCATCAACTCCATGAACACGACTTGGTCATTGGTTAACCCAAAGGTGACCAAGAACTCATAATAAATGTATCGAGTCTTAAAAACCATCTTTGACATATACACAACTCTAATCCTCAGCTGGTGATACCTGAACCTCAAATAAATCTTTGAAAACACCAAACAACACTTAAGTTGATGAAACAAATCATCCTTGTAAAGGAGAGAATACGTTTTTTAATCATCACCTTGTTCAACTATAGATAATCAATACACATGCACATGCACTCATCATTTTAATTCTAAAAAAGTATTTGCATACCCCAAGGTGATACACTCGGTCATAACTATCCCTTATCCAACAATTGCTGAAACTGATCCTTGAATTCTTGTAACTCCGTTGGGGCCATCCTCTAAGGAGGAATAGAAAAGGTCTTGGTGCTTGACTTAACATCAATAGTGAAGTCAATATTAAGATTTGGATGCATAGCTAAAAAATATCCATGAACTTATGGATAATACAGATAGAATCCAAAAGAGGAGGTCAAGAAAACCTAGTATTCCAAATATAGGCCAAGTAAGAAAAATATCCCCTCTATCAAGCGATGAACACGTAAAAATGATATAACTCTCTTTGGACCAAAATAAAGCATACCCTTCTAAGCTATCCTTGACAAATATGGAAAAGCTAAAGTCACGGTCTTAGCATAACCGTCTAGAATTTAATGATAAGGAGCTAACCAATCTATACCCAAGATGACATCAAAATCTACAACATCTAGGATAATCAAATCTACCCAAGTATCACACCCAACAAAGGTCACCACACGAGATCAGTACACCTGATCCACAACTAAAGAATCTCATACGGGAAAACATATACAGATAAGTATGTAATTATTATCACAAGTTGAATAAAGACTAGAAACAAAACATGCATACAAGTAGGAAAAAGACAGCCTCAGATCAAATAAAATAGGTGTAAATCTAATGAAAACTAGGATGATACCTATTGTAATAGTGTTAGAAGCCTCTACCTCTTGTTTGACTGGTATGGAATAGTACTAACCACATCCGATATTAGACTAAGAAACCTTGCAACCACTACTAGGGATACAACCACTTCTGCCTCACAATACTCTAGTAGTACCTTTACAACTCTATGAGTCATCTATCACTTTTGATATAATAGTAGGCCAAAAAACACAGTGAGGTCAATGCTTGGCTTCATGACAAAACTCACGGATATATAGCAACCTCTGTGATTTGACTCATTCTGAAAAGTTGTATCTAAGCTAGAACGACCATCTAGGGATGACACTCGATTACCCGTTGCCTTTAATCATGAGAATCTACCACTAAACCCGACAAATCTACCTACACTACTCTACCATGATAACTATGAAAACCTCTAAAATATCTTCCTTAAGGGGCGTGTCCACCACACTTACCATATCAGTGCACCCTCTTGGCACTTCCCTATGAATCTTGAACGATCGACTCAGTCATTTTTGCATGATTCACCACACTCTGAAATGTCTTTTCTGACACTACCATCTGGGAAGTAGCCAACTTAAATTAAACATCCAATACCTTCAAAAAAATTTGAATCTTCTCTAGTTTATGGAAATACAGATAATAAAATATCTGGAAAAGGCATGAAAGTGTTCCTCATATTTGGTAATAGACATAGATCCCTGCTCCAAGTGATAAAATTCATCTCTCATCTAACCCCTCAAACCATAGCGCATAAACCTATTTATAAAGGACTCAACAAATTGATTTAATGTCTTCTCTTGTAAAATAAATACTGTGCAAATAACAAGTGACTTCCACTAATCCCTAAGTATATCTCTCAACTAGGAGGTAGTTTAAGCAACTCCATGAGACTTGAGCAATACATAATTATGTAATTTCTCTGAAGAATCAATAAAGAATTCATAGACATCCTCGCCCACAGCACCATGATCTAGGTGTACCCAATTGAGTAAATCTCTCAAACTTCTTTTGATCCATAGAATACAAAACTGTAATTAAAGAAATAAGAGGCATAGTAAATCTGGTAGGCTTTGATCCAACCTGAGAGGGTAACATAGATGAGGAATTACCTTGATTCTTAATCCTTTCATGAATCACCTTCACCTTTTCCATAGCTTGATATACTAAATTAGGATAAAAAAACCTTATCTGACAAACTTTAAACCACCTAATTAGAGATCTACATATCCTACCACACAACATCTTAGATGAAGCCATACCAATGCTAGAGTGATAACTGTTGTTATATGTAGACTTTATGAGAGGAAAATGATCAACCCATCTACCACCAAAGTCAATCATACAAGACCTTAGGATATCCTCCAAAGTCTGAATAGACCTTTTTTCTTTTAAATCCCTCTAAGGGTAAAAAATAGTGCTAAGGTTTACCTTAGTCCCCAAACCTCACCTGAATAATCTCCAAAAATGTGATGACAACTAATTACCATGATCAGAAATGATGGAAACTAGAGCACCATGCAACTTCATGATCTTCTGAATAAACAAGTTTACATAATCCTCAATAGAATAATTAGTCCTCACCGACAAGAAGTCAGCAAAACTTAGTCATCCTATCCACGATAACACAAATAAAACTAAACTGGTTCCAAAATCACGGATGACTGTTAATGAAATCCATATTAATCGCTTCCCATTTCCCCACATGCAACTCAATTTCTTAAGATAACCCACTAGGACTCAAGTGTTCTACCTTTACTTGCTGACACAACATGCACTTAGACACAAAATTGGCCACATCCAGCTTCATGTTATTCGTCTAATAAATTACATTCTAGTCATGGTACGTCTTTGTCGAACCAGGATGAACTATATATCGTGACTCATGTACTTAAGCTAAAATACTTCCTCGTAGCCCATCCACATCAGAACACACAACCTTTCTTGGTACCTCAAGATACAGTCACCACCAATCTCCAAAGCCATAACCTTCTACTTACCCATATCATCCATGATTTGAATCAAGATAGAATCCAACATCTACTTCTCCTTTACCTCAGCACCAAGAGACGACTTCACCACCATATGCACAAACACACCACCATCTTTAAATCTAAGAGGCGGACTACAATACTAGCTAAATGGTGGATATCCTTTACCAAATCTCATTTACCTATATACATGAGAGATAAGAACCTTATAGATAACCTTCTAAGAGCATCAGTGTAATACCCTGAATTTTTCCTAAGCTGAATTTCTCGTTGAGAAGGTTAAGGAGTGACTTCCTAAGTGAGTATCACTTTAAGCATATAGAATTTCCCTAATATCAACTTTTTATCACATGGGAATTTGATAAGCTTTTCATTGATATAAGATTTGCCCAAATTTGATGTTGGGGTAAGAAGTTTTGGCTAAGTTAAGTGCTAGTGATAAAACAACGCCATTTTAGTGTTTGGCGCATCACGGAGAGGGTCTATTTCACAATTGTCAAATTCTAGCAGAACTCCATGATAATGGTGCATCGCGAAGGACCCCAATTACCTAATAGTTAATTTCTAGTGGCCTAGCGCTATTGTGACGTGTCGTGCTAAAGTTCCAGGTCCCAACCAGTGGGACAAAATGATGGCTCTGCGTCGCGGTGACTCCTAGATTCTGATTTATTAATTTCCAGTGAGCCACCGTGATAGTGGCGCGTCGCGGTGGCCCATCAAATTAGGTTCCTAGTTCAATTTTTCCAGCTTCATACAGAAGTTAAAAAGGGCACTTTGGACTATTTCCATGCCTCTTAAACAGTACAAAAATAACATAAAAGTCATTTACAAGGATTCTATGAAGTTTTTCTCAAGTTTACCTCAACAAAAACCCTAAGTCCTCAATAAAAACCCTTTGTATCCAAAACCTCTTCCAATAATCATAACATCCACCATAGCTTTTCTAAATTGAGTCAAGATTCAAGGTTCCCAAGTCAAGGGCTTCAATAACCCTCATTCTAGAGTACGAATAAATTCACTAAGGCAAGAGTTCATCCAAAGCTTCTAATTCAAGGTATGTGGGGTTTGGACAAGGAAACTCCTTTCATCCTTGTGCCAAGAAGTTGTTTTAAATTACAAGAATATATGGTTTCACATGTTTTCTTATGAAAATTGAAGCATGGGTTTGTACCCTTTGTTGTTGTTCTTGAGATTATTATAAGCTCCATGTTTTGGAAATTGAGATACATGAGTATGTTGATATTTTACTGCATAATGCTGGAATTCCAGATTTCTATATGATTTATGAATCCTTATGATCTCTAGTATGCATTTTGATGAATCTTAACTTGAGATTGAACTATGGGCCTCTATGCCCTACTTGAGAATTGCAATTTTATGAACTTTTGTGCAATAAACACCTATGATTTGAGTACTTTGATATTATTGAGAAATATTTGACCTTTTTAGTCCTAATAGAGTTAGAATCCATAATGATGTTCTATTAAAACAAATAGTAATACATTTTTGTGTTCAGTATAGACCCTTGAGTTATTTTAGGTGAATTTCCCAAGAGTTCTGAGCTGAGTATGGGAGTAGTATTTAGCATCAAGTTAGGTATGATTCTGAGGTCTCATATCCCAGAACTACGTGCCACCATAGAACTAACATTTATGGGCCCGAGGCTGAGATAGTGACCACTGAGTTTAGGTTATACTCCCTGGAAAGAGTCTGATGCCTCTCCCTAATGTGAGGTTTTTTTTTAGGAGGATAAGATGTTGGACTCCATGTATCTCACATGGTTTATGTCTGTTAGAAAACACTCCCGAGTGTCCAAAGTTATATAATCCCAAGTTCTAAGTTACCCAAGTCTAAAAGAGTTCTAGAGTTCCCAAGTGTTGAAAGTTCTTAAAAGTTCTGAGTCCTTGAGTTTTAAAGACGTTTTAATCTCCATGAGTAAAAGTAGGAGTCTGAAAGTATTCTTTAAAGTTCCTTTAGACATCAAGTATTGATAATAGGAGGATAGTAGAGATTTTAAAGTTAAGTATAATGACTCATGAGATTTGTATTTTATGTTTAACTATTCACGATTCATGAGTATTATATTTTAGATTTATCCAAGCCATGTGAGTCATTCATATATGCATACATGATTTTATAAAGAGTAATGATAATGTTTATTTAAATGCATACACCCCCATATACTCAGTTCATTCCCAAGTGATGATCCACATATACGTCTCTGTGCTACATTATCTTATAATGTATGTTCAGGTGCTCAGTCCCAGCCTCATCAGTGATTTCCGAGTACCTTTGTCTATATTTGCATATTGGTGAGTCCTCATGGTTTGAGGACCTATCTTTAGACATTTAAGTATTTTAGTAGATATATTATTGGTTTTAGTTCAATTTGAGTCAGTTGGGGGCCTGTCCCAATGGCTCTTTAGTCATGGAGTAGTATAGGCTTTGTCAGACTAATTATTAGATTGTTAATATGTTGAGATTTCCAGTATTGTGGACGTTTGGACTGATTATTTTCTTCATATTTTATATTATTTTATATGACAGTACTAGTTTATTATTTATTTCATCTCCAAATAAGTTATTATATGTAGTAATAGGCTCAAAAGGTTAGCTTGGGGATACTTGTAGCCTTAATCACCATGTGACTCTTCGAGATTAGATTTTGGAGCATTACAAAATTGGTATAAGAGCCAGGTTTAAGGAGTCCTAGGGAGTCTGAAAAGCTAGGTTAAGTAGAGTCTTGATCATCGGTGTGTAGAGTGCTACATCTATGAGAAAGAGGCTACAAGATATTTTAGGAATTTTTTTTTATTTCTTTCAGATTCTATCGTGCCTATAGTTTTCCCCCTCATCTAATAATTCATGCTCTCTTATTTAAGAAAATGCCTTCTCGAAGAGTGAACACCCGCAGAAATGATAATGAGCAACCCCAGCCTGTCGATCTCTTAAATGAGACTGTGTCTCATACTGAGTTTTGGGTGGCCTTTCTGGCATTAGCCTAATTAGTCACCGCTAATATTAAGGCCAATAACCAGGTTGCAGTCCCAAATCAGCAGGGTGATGAGTTAGCTACTACTAGGATTTGTGATTTTATACGGATGAATCCTCCAGAGTTTTATGGGTCTAAGGCAAGTGAGGACCCACAGTTATACCTTAAGGAGGTGAGAAAGATCACATAGGTGATGTATGTTTCTGAGGAAGAAGTGTTGAGTTGGTGTCTTATAGGCTGAAAGACATAGCGTATGACTGGGTGGTTGCATGGAAGAAGAGTAGAGGGGAAGGTGATGCCCCCATTACTTGGAAGGTATTCCAAGATGCGTTCTTGGGTAAGTTCTTTCTGTTAGATATGAAGTAGGTGAAAATAGAGGAGTTCATGAACTTAAGGAAAGGCTCCATGACTGTTAAGGAGTACTGCTTGAAGTTAAACTAGTTAGCCAAGTACGCTCCTGATTTGATTTCTGACACCTGAGCTAGTATGACCAAGTTTGTGACAGGTGTTTTTGGTTTAGTACTAAAAGAGTGTAGGACTACGATACTTAATAGTGATATGGATCTATCTAGCTTGATGATATATGCATAGTAGATAGAGGCAGACACAATAAGGGAGAGAGATAGAGTGAGAGGGCTAGATCTGAGCAGCATGATTATAGTCAGGCTAGGTCCCATGGAGGGAACTGCCCATAGTTCCAGGGTTTTTCATCTATGCCAGCACCTTTATTAGCTAGTGCTCCCATTCCTAGAGGCAGGCAGGACTAAGAGAACAAGTCTTCTATGTCTCGGTCCCAGAACAGTGTAAATAACAGACCCCGCTATCCTCTATGTGCTAAGTGTGGTGAGGATCATCCCAGTTAGTTTTTAGCAGATCAGAGGGGTTGTTTTGATTGTGGCAAGCTATGCCCCAGACTTAGAGATTGTACGCATTCTAGCCAGGGAAACAGAGATGCCCAACCACAGGCATAGACTACTAGTGCAACAGCTCCTATAGATCGTTCCGCCACTGCTACAAGCACTACATCTAGCACTGCTGGCAGTCAGTGTCAAAACAGATTCAATGGCTTACCATCTGTCAGAAGAAGAAGGATTCTGCCGATGTTGTTAATGGTATGCTTCGTGTCTTTAATTTTGATGTTTTTGTTTTGTTGGACCCCGAGTCAAGTTTCTATTATGTGACCCCATTAGTCGCAGTGAATTTCAAAATGAGTCCTGAGAAGATTCCTGATCCTTTCCTAGTTTCCACACCATTAGGAGAGTCGGTTGTTGCTAAACAAGTGTATAGAGATTATCCTATTACTATTCTTCATAGAGTGATATTTTCAGATTTGATAGAGTTGGACATGGTGGATTTTGACCTTATTCTGGGTATGGATTGACTTCATTATTGTTATGCAACTATAGACTATCGTACCCGCGTGGTTAAGTTTTAGTTCCCTGATTAATCAGTTTTTGAGTGGTCCGGGAGTTCGATATCTCCCAAGAATCATTTTATCTCTTATCTCAAATCTAGGAAAATAATATCCAAAGGTTTCCTCTATTACCTAGTTAGATTCAAAGACACTAAGTCTGAGGCTCCAACTATTCAGTCAGTCAACATTGTTAATGAGTTTCCTAATGTTTTTATTGAAGATCTCCCAGGGTACCTCCCAATAGAGTGATAGAATTCAAGATTGACCTTCTTTCTGACACCCAGCCTATTTTTATTCTGCCATACCGTATGGCACCTGCAAATCTTAAGCAGTTGAAAGAGCAACTCAAAGATCTTTTAGATAAAGGATTCATAAGGCCCAGTATCTCTCCTTAGGGCGCACCTATTCTTTTCTTGCAAAAGGAAGATGGTTCTTTGCGTATGTGCATTGAATATCGTCATCTTAACAAGGTCACAGTTAAGAATAAGTACCTCCTTCCGAGAATTGATGACCTGTTTGATTAGTTGCAAGGTGCAAGTTATTTCTCCAAGATAAACCTTAGATTCGGCTACCATCAGCTTAAAGTGAGGGAAAGTGATATTCTAAAGATAACTTTCCGAACCCATTATGGTCACTTTTAGTTTCTAGTCATGTCTTTTGGGCTATCCAATTCCCCAGCATCCTTTATTGACCTCATGAATCGAGTGTTCAAGAAATATCTCGATATGTTTGTCATTATTTTCATAGATGATATCCCTGTGTACTCCCATACCGAGAATGACCATGCAGATCATCTTAGAATTGTCTTGTAAACTCTTAGAGATCACCAGTTGTTCTCCAAATTCAACAAGTGTGATGTTTGGCTAAGATCGATAGCCTTTCTAGGTCTAATAATTTTAGCCAAAGGCATTAGAGTTGATTCCCAAAAGATAGAAGCTGTGAGAAATTGGTCTAGACCTATCTCTCCTTCTAACATTAGAAGTTTCATGGGTCTAGCTGGCTACTACTGCCGTTTTGTTGAAGGTTTTTCTTTTATTGCTTCTCCCATGACCCGATTGACCCAAAAGAAAGTTAAGTTCCAGTGGTCAGATTTTTGTGAAAAGAGTTTTCAAGAGTTGAAGACTCAACATACTTCAGCCCTTGCGTGAACTTTGCCTGATGGTACAGATGGTTTTATGGTATATTGTGATGCCTCTAGAGTTTATTTGGGTTGTTTGTTGATGTAATGAGGTAAGGTTATAGCCTATGCCTCTAGATAGTTGAAACCACATGAAAAAAATTACCCAACCTATGATCTTGAGTTAGCTGATGTAGTTTTTTCTTTGAAAATATAGAGACACTATCTTTATTGTGTTCATGTTGATGTATTTACTGATCACAAAAGCCTGCAGTACATGTTTACTCAGATGAAGTTGAAGCTTAAGCAAAAGAGATGGTTAGACTTATTAAAGGACTATGATATGAGTGTGTTGTATCACCCGAGCAAGGCCAATATAGCGGCATATTCCCTTGGTAGGTTGTCTATGGGTAGTATTATTCATGTAGAGAAAGATAAGAAAAAGTTAGCTAGCGATGTGCGTCATTTGGCTAGACTAGGTATTAGGTTGCTTGATTCCGCTGAGGGGAGTACTTTGGTGCAAAGTTGTTCCGAACCCTCTTTAGTTTCAGAAGTGAAACAGAAGAAAAACTTAGATGATAGTTTGGTCAGACTGAAGGGATCAGTTAAGGACTAAAAGGTTGAGGTCTCTCCCAAGGGGGAGATGGTGTGCTGAGATTGCAGGGTAGATTGTGTGTTCCTTATATGGGTGATGTAAGGCAGAGAATTATTGCTGAAGCGCATGGCTCATGATATTCTATTCATCCTGGTGCTACCAAGATGTACCGCGACTTGTGGGAAATCTATTGATGGAGTGGTATGAAGAAGGATATAGCTTGGTTTGTAGCGAAGTGTGAAATATGACAACAGATTAAGATAAAGCACCAAAGAATTGGTGGTGTGATGCAAGAGTTTGGTATTCCTACTTGGAAATGGGAATGGGTGAATATAGATTTTGTGACTGGTTTACCTCTTTCGCGGCATCATCATGATTCTATTTGGGTTGTTGTAGATAGATTGACTAAGTTAGTGAATTTTCTACCTGTGCATACATCTTATACAGCTGAGCATTATTCTAGATTGTATATTCGGGAGTTGGTCAGGTTGCTTGGAGTTCCTTTGTATATTATCCCAGATAGGGGTACTCAGTTCACTTCTCAGTTTTGGAGAGCTTTCCAGAGGGGTCATGGCACCCAAGTTCATTTGAGTTTTGCTTTTCATCCACAGACAGATGGTCAGGCTGAGAGGACCATTCAGACCCTAGAAGATATATTGAGGGCATGTGCACATGATTTCAAAGGTAGTTGGGATGAACATTTTCCACTGATCGAGATTGTCTATAATAATATTTAGCATACTAGCATCGAGATGGCACCATTTGAGGATTTGTATAGTAGAAGATATAGATCCCCCATAGGATGGTTTGAAGTGGGTGAGGCTGCTATGATTGGGCCTGATGCAGTATTTGAGGCTATGGAAAAGGTGAAGCTGATTAGAGAAAGGTTGAAGACAGCTCAGAGTCATCAAAATTCATATGCCGATGTGAGGAGATGAGACCTTGAGTTTGAGGTGGGTGATTTGGTGTACTTGAAGATTTCACCCATGAAAGGGGTGAAGAGATTTGGTAGAAAGGGAAAACTTAGCTCCCGTTATGTTGGCCCCTATAGAGTCTTGAGTCGTGTTGTTAAAGTAGCCTATGAAGTTGTGTTGCCCGCAGAGTTGTCAGCCGTTCATCCTATCTTTCATGTCTCTATTCTTAAGAAGCATATTAATGATTCTGTGGTAGTAGATACTTCAGAGAGCGCTGACATTCAGACTAGTCTTTCTTTGATGAGATTCCCGTTGAGATTCTAGATTACCAGATCCGTAGACTGAGGAACAAAGAGATTCCCTTGGTCAAGGTCTTATGGTGGAACCAGTTAGTTGAGGGCACTACTTGGGAAGCCGAGGTAGAAATGCGAGCCAAGTACCCGCACCTCTTTTTCATGAGTTAAGATCAAGCCGAAGGTACTATTCTTTCTTAATTCAGCCTTTCTAATCAAAAGTTTAGCTATGCATCTACCCTTATTAAGTTCATTCTTTCTCTAAAGTATTCAAGAGTTTAGAAAGACATAGAGTAAGTTTAGCAAGTTCTTCTAGCATTACGTACTCAATTTCTTCTGCTCTCTTAGCTTAACGAGAAAAATTCATGGACGAATGTTTCCAAGGGGTAGATATTGCAATACCCCAAATTTTTCCTAAGTTGAATTTATCCTCGAGAAGGTTAAGGAGTGACTTCCTAAGTGAGTATCATTTTAACCATATAGAATATCCCTAATTTTGACTTTTTATGACATGGGAAATTTTATAAGTTTCCATCAACATAAGATGCGCTCAAATCTGATGCCCGGGTAAGAAGTTATGGCTAATTTAAGTCCTTGTCGTAAAATAGTGTCATTTTAGTGATTTGTGCATCGCAGAGTGGGTCTATTTGACAATTGTCAAATTCCAGCGAAACTCTGCGATATTGGCACATCGTGGAGAACCCCAATTTCCCAATAGTCAATTTTCAGTGGTGTAGCAGGATTGTGATGCATCGAACTGAAGTTCCAGGTCCTAACCAGTGGGACAACATGATGGCTCCACATCACGGTGACTCCCAGATTCCCATTTGTTAATTTCCAGAGAGCCACCGCGATAGAGGCGTGTTGCGGTAGCCTATAAAATCTGGTTCCCAGTTCAATTTTTCCATCTTCGTACAGAAATTAAAAAGGGAACTTTGAACTATTACCAAGCCTCTTAAACCATACAAACACCAAATTAAAGTAACTTACAAGTATTCTATGAAGTTTTTCTCAAGTTTTCCCTCAACAAAAGCCCTAAGTATCCAAAACCTATTCCAAGAATCTTAAGAATCCACCATAGCTTTTCTAAATTGAGTCAAGATTCAAGGTTCCCAAGTCAAGGTCTTCAAGAATCCTCATTCAAGATTACGAAACGAGTTCCAAAGGCGAGAGTCATCCAAAGCTTCTAATTAAAGGTATGTGGGGTTTGAAAAAGGACACTCCTTTCATCCTTGTGCCTAGAAGTTGTTTTAAATTACAAGAATATATGGTTTCACATGTTTTCTTATGAAAAGTGAAGTATGGGTTTGTACCCTTTGTTGTTGTTCTTGAGATTATGATAATTTCCATGTTTTAGAAATTGAGATACATGAGTATGTTGAGATTTTAATGGATAATGCTTAAATTCAAGATTTCTATATGATTTATGAATCCTTATGATCTCTAGTATGCATTTTGATGAGTCTTAACTTGAGATTGAGCGATGGGCCACTAAGCCCTACTTGAGAAGCAATTTTATGAACTTCAATGCTATAAACACCAATGATTTGAGTACTTTGAGATTATTGAGAAATATTTGACCTTTTTGGTCCTAATAGAGTTGGAATCCACAGTGATGATCTATTAAAAAAATAGTAATACATTTTGGTCTTCAGTTAGACCCTTGAGTTATTTTAGGTGGATTTCCTAAGAGTTCTGAGCTAAGTATGGGAGTAGTATTTAGCACTAAGTAGGGTATGATTCAGAGGTCTCATACCCCAGAACTACGTGACACTGTAGGACTGAGATTTATGGACCTAAGGCCGAGATAGTGATAACTGAGTTGAGGTTATACTCCCTGGCAAGAGTATGACACCTCTTTCCAATGTGATGTTTCTTCCTTAGTAGGACAAGACATTGAAATCCATGTAACTCCCATAGTTTATGTTTAATGAAGAAACTCTCGAGTGTCCGAAGTTATATAATCCCGAGTTGTAAGTGTCCCAAGTCTAAAAGATTTCTAGAGTTCCCAAGTGTTGAAAGTTCCTAAAAGTTCTGAGTCCTTGAGTTTTAAAGAAGTTTTACCCTCCATGAGTAAAAGTAGGAGTCTAAAAGTATTTTTTAAAGTTCCTTTAGCCATCAAGTATTGAGAATAAGAGGAGAGTGGAGATTTTAAAGTTAAGTATAATGACTCACGAGATTTGAATTTCATATTTCACTATTCACGATTCATGAGAATTATATTTCAGGTTTATTCAAGCCATGTGAGTCATTCATATATGCATGCATGATTTTATAAAAAGTAATGATAATGTTTATTTAAATGCATACAACCCCATATACTCAGTACATTCCCAAGTGTTGATCCACAAATACGTCTATGTGCTACATTGTCTTATAATGAAGGTTCAGGTGTTCATTCCTAGCCTCATCAGTGATTTCAGACTATCTTTTTCTACATCTCCATAGTGGTGAGTCCTCATGTAATACCCCACAAAGTTACCTCATAGTTTGAGCCTTAGAGCGTGTCGAATGAAGTGTAATTCCATCTCTAAAAATGTAGGAGTGACTTCTAAGTGAGTATCATGTTAACTATATAGAAATTACATAATTTCAACATTTTATCACGTGGGAAATTTTATAAGCTTTCCGCTGATATAAGATTCTCCCAAATTTGATACCCAGGTAAGAAGTTATGGCTAATTTAAGACCTAGTAGCAAAACTGTGTCATTTTAGTGCTTGGTGCATCGCGAAGAGGATCGATTTGACAATTGACAAATTCTAGTGGAACTCCGCAATATTAGTTCATCGCGCTGAGGTTCCTGGACCTAACCAGTGGTAAAATACGATGGCTCCACATCGCGGTGACTCCCATATTACTAATTGTTAATTTCCAGTGAGCCACCGCGGTAAGTGGCGCATCGCGGTGACCCCTTAAATCGGGTTCCTAGTTCAATTTTTTCAGCATCGTCCAGATGTTAAAAGGGGAATTTTTGACTTTTTTCAAGCCTATAAAACCATGCAAACATCAAATCAAAGTCATTTGCAAGCATCCTATGAGGTTTTTCTCAAGTTTTCTCTCATAAAAAACCCTAAGTATCCAAAACTAATTCCAAAATCTCAAGAATCCACCATGGATTTTCTAAATTGAGTCAAGATTCAAGGTTCCCAAGTCAAGGTCCTCAAGAACCCTCATTCAAGAGTACGAATAGAGTTCCAAAAGTGAGAGTTCATCCAAAGTTTTTAATTCAAAGTATGTGGGGTTTTGAACAAGGGTAACCCTTTCACCCTTGTGCCCAAAAGGCTTAATTACATCATGAATTTTCTGAAATCTATGAGGTTTTTACATGAATTTGAATTGGGGGTTTTCACCCATTATTATTGAATGCATTATCTTGATATTTCCCATGAATTAAGATTCAAATGGCTTGATTTCTGCATGTTTTATTGAGAATTTACAGCTGGGTATAAACTCCATGATTTTACTCCTTGAGAAGCTAATATTTGCAATGTTGAGATATAGAAGCATATGACTATATTGAGATTTTGAGATAAATTGCTAAAATTCCCAGATTTCCACATGATTTATGAATCTATATGCTATATATTATGCTTTTGATGAGCTTTAACTTTAGATTGAATTATGGGTTGGTAAGCCCTATTTGAGTCTTGTGAAATTATGAAATCTTGTGCTATAAGCACCCATGATTTAAGTATTTTGAGATGATTGAGAAATGAATTTACCTAATTTTCCGAAAGCCTTGAAATCCTCTTCATCATATGAGATTATCGATTTGATTATTGGGTTCGTGGTGAACCTTGAGATTATTCTAAAAGTAGATTTTTATGAGATGAGTGTAACTAATTTAAGGGGAGTAGTACTTAGCACCGACCGGGTAAGTCACTATGGTTTCTTACCCCAAAACTACATGCCACCATAGGTTGGGCCTGAGGCCGAGTTTATGATGATTATAATTGGGATCAAGGACAAGTTTCGTTTATTGATCACTATACCTAGGTTATATTCCCTGGCAAAAGTTTGACGCTCCTCCCCAACGTGGGGTATCCTCTTTAGGAGGACAAAACGTTGGACTCCATGTATCTCGCATGGTTTATGTTTGTTACGAGAACCTCCATTGCCCTTTTAAATGTCAAAATTTGATACTTATTTTCCTATCCTATGAGTTATTTTCATAAATGGTGGAATTGCAAAGTTGTTCCCTAATTAAAGAGCTTCCTTGAGGTGGGTAATTTTTCTAAATGAAAGTATTTTCCCTTGATATTGTACTTTTCATAAAGCTTTGAGATAAGTTATTTCCTTGAGCTAGAATGATTTTCTTAAAGCTTGAAATGAGATATTTTTCTAAAGTGAATGAAATGCCTTCAAATATGTTTCCAAGTCATATGATTCCGAATTCCAAGTATATGAGTTCTAAGTAATTATGAAATGTTGAGCATTGATGCGGTTTTACTCTCCAAGAGACATATGCATAAGTTGAAAGTATTGTTCAAAGTCCTTAGCCTTTGGGTATTGAGAATAAGAGAAGATTTCTAATTTTTTTAGGGTTAAAGGGAGATGACTCACGAGATTTGTGTTTTATGCCTCATTCAACATGATTTATGAGCTTTATATTTTATACTTGTTCAATCCATGTGAGTCATCTCATTTTAGATACATGAATTGATTGAAGAAGATCGGTACTATTTTTTTATACATATACATTCACCCCCGCATACTCAGTACATTATCCATATATATATATATGTGCTATATTGTTTTATAATATAGGTTCAGGTGCTTAGTCCTAGCCTCATCTGTGATTCTTCGAGTACCTTGCCTACATTTTCTACAGTGGTGAGTACTCATGGTTTGAGGGCCGATCTTCAGATATTTTCTGTATTTGGGAGACTATGTTTTATCTTCAGTTCATTTCGAGTCATTTGGGGACCTGTCCCAACGACTCTCTAGTTTTTGACTCGTAGAGGTTTTGTAAGACTAGTATCATACTTGTGATGTGTCGAGGGTTTGATATTTTGGTTTTGTTGAGGTTTCTCTGTATTGTGGTCATATGGACCGAGTATCTTTCCCGTATTCCCTTTCATGTGATATGACTATGCAAGTGTTGAGTCTATTTCATCTTAAATTGAGTGTTATTGGTAGAAACTGGCTCTAAGAGTTAGCTTGGGGCTACTTGTAGCCTTAAGCACCGTGTGACGTCCCGAGTATGATTTTGGGTCATTTCAAACTTGGTATCAAAGCCTAAGGTTTCTAAGGAGTTCTAGGGAGTCTGACAAGCTGCGTTGAGTAGAGTCTTGATCATCGGCGTGTAGCTCACCATATCTATGAGCAAGAGGCTACAAGACATTTTAGGAAAAAGTTATTTCTTCTTTCAGATTCAATCGTGCCTATAATTGTCCCTCTTATCTAATGGTCCGTGCTCTTCTATTTTTAGAAAATGCCTCTTCAAAGAGTGAATATCCACGAGAACAATGATGAGCAACCCCCACCTGTTGATCCTTTGAATGAGACGGTGTCCTATGCTGAGTTTAGGGCGGCCTTTTAGGCGTTAGTCCAAGTGGTCACTGCAAATGTTCAAGACACTAACCAGCCCCCAATTGCTAATCATAAAGGTTGTGATGTAGCCACTGCTAGGATTCATGACTTTATGCGGATGAATCCGCCAGAGTTCTATGGGTCCAAGGCGGATGAGGACCTATAGTTGTACTTGGAGGAGGTGAGGAAGATCACTGATGTGATGCATGTTTCAGAAGAAGAAAGTGTTGAGTTGGCATCCTATAGCCTGAAGAATATTTCTTATGATTGGGTTGTATCGTAGAAGAAAGGTAGAGGTGAGAATGCCGCTCTTATGACTTGGCAAGTATTCCAAGATGCCTTCTTAGACTAGATTTTTCCGCTTTAGATAAAGGAGGCAAAGATTGAGGAGTTCATAAACTTGAGGCAAAGCTCCATGACTGTTATGGAGTACTGCTTGAAGTTCAATCAGTTAGCCAAGTACGCTCCTGTTTTGATTTCTGACACCCGAGCTAGTATGAGTAAGTTTGTGATCGATATTTCTGAGATGGTACTAAAGGAGTGTATAGTTGTGATGTTGCACAAGGATATGGATCTGGCTAGGTTGATGATGTATGCCCAGCAGATAGAGGCGGATAAGCTTAGAGAGAGAGAGAAAGAATGAGGGGTAGCAAGAGGGTTAGATCTAAGAAGCATGAGTATAGTTAACCTAGGTTCCATGGAGAGAGTTGCCCTCAGTTTCAGAGATGTCCTTCTGTTCTCGTGCCTTCATAAGCTAGTGCTCCCGCACCTAGAAGTAGGCCGGAGCAAGGGAGCAGGTCTTTTATGTCTGGGTCGCAAAACAGTGTTAGTAACTGGCCCTGTTATCCTTCTTGTGCTAAATGTGGTAGGAATCACCTTGGGAGTGTTTCAGAGATTTAAGAGGTTATTTTGGTTGTGGAAAGAAGAGCTATAGATTTAGAGATTTCCCCCATTCTAGACAGGGGAACAGAGATGTCTGATCTTAGGCACAGGCTGCTAGCGCACTAGCTTCAGTACTCTATCCCACCCCTACTTAGGGCACTTCTTCTAGCACTGCTAGTGGTCAGCGCCAGAATAGGTTTTATGCCTTGCCACCCTATCGAGAGCATGAGGAATCTCCTGATGTTTTTACTGGTATGCTCCGAGTCTTTTGTCTTGATGTTTATGTGTTGTTGGACCCTAGGTCAAACCCCTCTTATGTGATCCCACTTGTAGCTGTGAATTTCAAAATGAGTCCCGAAAAAATTTCTGAGCCTTTCCTAGTTTCTACACCAGTAGGGGAGTCTGTTATTGCTAAACAAATGTATAGAAATTGCCCTGTTACTGTGATTTATAGAGTCATACTTGCGGATTTGATAGAGTTAGACATGGTAGATTTTGACCTTATTCTGGGTATGGATTGGCTTCATTCTTGATATGCATCTATAGATTGCCGTACCCATGTGGTCAAGTTTCAGTTTCCTGATGAACCATTGTTTGAGTGGTCCGGGAGTTCGGTATCTCCTAAGAGTCATTTTATCTCCTATATAAAAGCCAGAAAGCTTATATTAAAAGGTTGCATTTACCACCTAGTTAGAGTCAAAGACACTCAGTTTGAGTCTCCAACTATTCAGTCAGTCGATATTGATAATGAGTTTCCAGATGTCTTTCCAGAAGATCTCCCAGGGATACCTCCCGATAGAGAGATAGAGTTTGGAATTGACCTTCTTCCCGACACTCGACCTATTTCTATTCTTCCATACCGTATGGTACCCGCATAGCTTAAGGAGTTGAAGAAGAAACTCAAATATCTCTTAGATAAAGGTTTTATTAGGCCCGGTATTTCTCCTTGGGGCGCACCTTTGTTGTTTATGCAGAAGAACCATGGATCTTTACATGTGCATTGATTACCGTCAACTGAACAAGATCACAGTAAAAAAATAAGTATCCTCTTCCAAGAATTGATGACCTGTTCGATCAGTTGCAAGGTGCAAGTTATTTTTTCCAAGATAGACCTTAGATCTGGCTATCATCAACTTAAGGTGAGGGAATGTGATATTCCAAAAATGGCCTTTCAAACCCGCTATGGTCACTTTGAGTCTCTAGTCATGTCTTTCGGGCTAACCAATGCCCCAGAAGCCTTCATGGACCTCATGAATTGATTGTTCAAGTAGTACCTTGATGAGTTTGTTATTGTCTTCATAGATAACATCCTTGTGTATTACCGTGATGAGAACGACCATGCAGTTCATCTTAGAATTGTCTTGCAAACTCTTAGAGAGCACCAGTTATTCGCCAAATTTAGTAAGTGTAAATTTTGGCTAGTATCTGTAGCCTTTCTGAGTTATGTTGTTTCAGTCAAGGGTATTAGAGTTGATCCCCAAAAGATGGAAGCTGTGAGAAATTGGCCTAGACCTATCTCTCCATCTGACATTAGGAGTTTCTTGGGTCTCGTAGGCTATTAAAACTATTTTGTTAAGGGTTTCTCTTCCATTGTATCTCCTATGAACTAGTTGATCCTAAAAAAAGTTAAATTCATGTGGTCTGATTCCTGTGAGAAGAATTTTCAGGAGTTAAAGACTCGTCTAACTTCAACCCCTATTTTGCCTTTTCCTGATGGTACTGATGGTTTTGTGGTGTATTGTGATGCCTCTAGATTTGGTTGTGGTTGTTTATTGATTCAGAGAGGTAAGGTTATAGCCTATGCCTCTAAACAGTTGAAGCCGTATGAAAAGAACTACCCAACCCATGATCTTGAGTTAGCTATTGAGGTCTTTTCTTTGAAAATCTGGACACTCTCTTTATAGTGTCCACGTTGATGTGTTTATTGATCATAAAAGCCTGCAGTACGTGTTTACCTACAAGGAGTTGAATCTTAGGTAGAGAAGGTGGTTAGATTTATTGAAAGAATATGTTGCATCACCCGAGCAAGTCCAATATAGCGGTGGATGCCCTTAGTAAATTGTCTATGGGTAGTATTGTGCATATTGAGGAAGGTAAGAGAGAGTTACCTTGTGATGTGCATTGTTTGGCTAGGTTAGGTATTAGATTGCATGATTCAGCAGAGGAGAGTACGTTGGTGCAGAGAAGTTCTGAATCCTCTTTAGTTTCAGTAGTGAAGGAGAAGCAGGATATGGATCCTAGTTTTGTCAAATTGAAGGAGTCTGTTAAGGACTAAAAGGTCGAGGTTTTCTCTCAAGAGGGATATGGTGTGTTGAGATTGCATAGTAGGTTGTGTGTCTCGTGTGTCGATGATTTGAGGCAGAGGATTATGGGTGAAGCGCATGGCGTGCGATATTCTATTCATCCCGAATCTACCAAGATATACCGCGACTTGTGGGAAATCTATTGGTGGAATAGTATGAAGAAGGACATAGCCGAGTTTGTAGCAAAGTGTGAAATATGCCAACAGGTTAATGTAGAGCACCAAATATTGGGTGGTGTGATGTAAGAGATTAGTATACCCACTTGAAAGTGGGAGATAGTGAATATGGACTTCGTGACCGGGTTACCTCTTTCGCGTCGTCATCATGATTCTATTTGGGTTGTTGTGGATAGTTTGACTAAATCCCCATATTTCTTGCCTGGGCACACATCTTATACGGCTGAGGATTATGCTAGATTGTATATCCGGGAGTTGGTCAGGATGCATGGAGTTCCCTTGTCTATCATTTTGGATAGGGGTACTCAATTTACTTCTCAGTTTTAGAGGGCATTTCAGCAGGGTCTTGGCACCCAATTTCTTTTGAGCTCAACTTTTCATCCGCACACAGATGGTCAGGCTGAAAGGACCATTCAGAACCTAGATTATATATTTAGGGCATGCGCTCTTGATTTGAGAGGACCATTTAGACCCTAGAGGATATGTTGAGGGTGTTCGCTCTTGATTTCAAAGGTAGTTGGTAGTAGCATTTTCCATTGATATAGTTTACCTACAATAATAGTTTCCATGATAGCATTGAGATGGCACTGTTTGAGGCCTTGTATGGTAGGAGGTGTAGATCACCCATAGGTTGGTTTGAAGTGGGTGAAGCTACAACGTACGGGCCTGATGCAGTATTTAAAGCTATGTAGAAAGTTAAACTGATTAGAGAAAGGTTGAAGACCGCTCAGAGTCGTCAAAAGTCTTGTGCAGAAGTGAGGAAGAGAGATCTTGAGTTTAAGGTGGGTGATTTGGTGTACTTGAAGATTTCACCCATGAAAGGGGTTAAAAGGTTTGGTAAGAAGGGAAAGTTGAGTCCTCATTATGTTGGTGGCCCGTATAGTCTTGAGTCGTGTTGGTAAAGTGTACTATGAGGTTGAGTTGCCCTCAGAATTGTCAGTCTTTCTTCCTATCTTTCATGTCTCCATGCTATAAAAGCATATTGGTGATTCTGTTGTGGTTGATCTTTCAGAGAGTGCTTAGATTCAGGATAGTCTTTCCTTAGATGAAATTCCTGTTGAGATCCTAGACTTTCAAGTCCATAGGTTGAGGAACAAAGAGGTTCCCTTGGTCAAGGTGTTTTGGCAGAACCAATCTGTTGAGGGTGCTACTTGGAAGGCAGAAGAAGACATGCAAACCATGTACACGCACCTCTTTTCCGTGGGTTCAGACCAAGCTGAAGGTACTATTCTTCCTTAATTCATCCCTTCTAGTCTAAAGTTCAGCTATGCATCTATCCTTGTATGAGTTCTTGCATTGTCCAAAGTATTCATGAGTTTAGAAAGGTCTTGAGCCATTTAGAAATTGTTTTATCTATGTGTGCTCTTCTTTTCTTATGTTTTTTTATCTAACTAGCGACATTCAAGGATAAATGTTTCCAAGGGGGAGATATTGTAAGACCCCACAAAGTTCCCTCGTAATTTGAGCCTTAGAGCATATTGAATGAAGTATAATACCGGCTCTAAATAATGTAGGAGTTACTTCTAAGTGAGCATCATGTTAACCATATAGAATTTCCCTAATTTCAACATTTAATCACGTGGGAAATTTGATAAGTTTTCCGCTGATATAAGATTTTCCAGAATCCGATACCCGGGTAAGAAGTTATGGCTAATTTTAGACCTAGTCATTAAACTGTGTCATTTTAGTGCTTGGCGTGTTGTGGAGAGGGTCGATTTGAAAATTGACAAATTCCAATGGAACTCTGTGATATTGGCACATCGCGCTGAGGTTCTAGGTCCTAACCAGTGGGAAAATGCGATGGCTCCACATCACGGTGACTCCCATATTGCCAATTGTCAATTTCAAGTTAGCCACCTTGATAAGTGGCGCATTGCGGTCACCCCTTAAATCAGGTTCCCAGTTCAATTTTTCCAGCTTCCTACGGATGTTAAAAGGGGCATTTTGGACTTTTTTCAAGCCTATAAAACCATGCAAACTTCAAATCAAAGTCATTTGCAAGCATCATATGAGTTTTTTCTCAAGTTTTCTCTCATAAAAACCCATAAGTATCCAAAACCACTTCCAAGAATCCACCATGGATTTTCTAAATTGAGTCAAGATTTAAGGTTCCCAAGTCAAGGTCCTCAAGAACCCTCATTCAAGAGTACGAATAGAGTTCCAAAAGTGATAGTTCATCCAAAGCTTCTAATTCAAGGTATGTGGGGTTTTGAACAAGGGTAACCCTTTCACCCTTGTGCCCAAAAGGCTTATTTACATCATGAATTTCCTGATATCTATGAGGTTGTTACATGAATTTGAATTAGGGGTTTTCACCCATTATTATTGAATGGATTATCTTGATAATTTCCATGAATTAAGAGTCAAATGGCATGATTTCGGCATGTTTTATTGATAATTTACAGCTGGGTATAAACCCCATGCTTTTACTCCTTGAGAAGCTAATATTTGCAATGTTGAGATATAGAAGCATATGACTATATTGAGATTTTGAGATAAATTGCTGAAATTCCCAGATTTCCACATGATTTGTGAATCTATATGCTATATATTATGCTTTTGATGATCTTTAACTTGAGATTTAATTAAGGGTTAGTAAGACCTATTTGAGACTTGTGAAATTATGAACTCTTGTGCTATAAGCACCCATGATTTGAGTATTTTGAGATGATTGAGAAATGAATTGACCTAATGGTCCGAATGCTTTGAAATCCACTTCATCATATAAGATCATCAATTTGATTATTGGGTTCATGGTGAATCATGAGATTATTCTAATAGTGGATTTTAATGAGATGACCACAGGTAATCTAAAAGGAGTAGTACTTAGCACCGAGCGGGTAAGTCTCTACGGTTTCTTACCCCAAAACTACGTGCCACCATTGGTTGTAACTGAGGCCAATTTTATTATGATTATGATTGGGCCCCAGGTCGATTTTCATTTAATAATCACTAGACCTAGGTTATTCTCCCTATCAAGAGTATGAATCTCCTCCTTAGGAGGACAAAACGTTGGACTCCATGTAGCTCGCACGGTTTATGTCGGTTACGAGAACTTCCCTCGCCCTTTTAAACGTCAAAATTTGATACTTATTTTCCCTTCCAATGAGTTATTTTCCTAAATGGTGGAATTACAAAGTTGTTCCCTAATTAAAGTTCTTCCTTGAGGTGGGTTATTTCCCTAAATGAAAGTATCTTCCCTTGATATAGTACTTTACATAAAACATTGAGATAAGTTATTTCCTTGAGCTAGAATACTTTTCCATTTGAGATAGAATGATTTTCCTAAAGCTTGAAATGACATATTTTCCTAAGGTGAATTAAATGCCTTCAAATATGTTTCCAAGTCATATGATTTCGAATTCCAAGTATATGAGTTCTAAATAATTATGAAATGTTGAGCATTAAAGAGGTTTTACTCTTCGTGAGACATATGCATGAGTTGAAAGTATTATTCAAAGTCCCTTAGCCTTTGGGTATTGAGAATAAGAGAAGATTTCTGATTTTTGTAGGGTTAAAGAGCGATGACTCACGAGATTTGTGTTGCATGCCTCATTCTACATGATTTATGAGCTTTATATTTTGTACTTGTTCAAGCCATGTGAGTTGTCTCATTTTGCAAACATGATTTGAGTGAAGATCGATACTATTTTTTTGTACATATGCATTCACCCCTGCATACTCAGTACATTCCAAAGTACTTATTCATATATATGTCTATGGGCTACATTGTCTTATAATGTAGGATAAGGTGCTCAGTCCCATCCTCATCGATGATTTTTTGAGTACCTTGCCTACATTTTCTGTAGTGGTGAGTCCTCATGGTTCGAGGGATGATCTTCAGATATTTTTTGTATTTTAGAGACTATGTTTTATCTTCAGTTTATTTTGAGTCAGTTGGGGACCTGTCCTAATGGCTCTCTAGTTTTTGACTCGTAGAGGTTTTGTAAGACTAGTATCATACTTGTGATGTGTCGAGGGTTCGATATTATGGTTTTGTTGAGGTTTCTCTATATTGTGGTCATATGGACCAAGTATCTTTCCTGTATTCTCTTTCATGTGATATGACTATGCGAGTGTTGAGTCTATTTCATCTTGAATTGAGTTTTATTGGTAGAAATTGGGCCTAAGGGTTAGCTTGGGGCTACTTGTAGCCTTAAGCACCATGTGACATCCTAGGAGATGATTTTGGGTCGTTACACCTTATGGTTCGAGGACCTATCTTTAGATATTTCAGTATTTTAGTAGATATATTAATGCTTTCAGTTCAGTTTAAGTAAGTTGGGGGCCTATCCCAATGGCTCTCTAGTCATGGAGTAGTAGAGGCTTTGTCATACTAGTTATCAAATTGTTAGTATGTTGAGATTTCCAGTATTATGGTTGTTTGGACCGAGTATTTTCTTCGTATTTCCTATTATTTGATATGACAGTATCAGTGTATTGTTTATTTCATCTCCAAATGAGTTATTATATGTAGTAATAGGATCAAAAGGTTATCTTGGGGCTACTTGTAGTCTTAAGAACCATGTGACACTTCAGAATAGGATTTCGGGTCGTTACAAACTTGGTATCAGAGACAGGTTTAAGGAGTCCTAGGGAGTCTGACAAGCTGCATTAAGTAGAGTCTTGATCATTAGTGTGTAGCGCACCACATCTATGAGAAAGAGGCTACAAGAAGTTTTAGGAAAAAGTTGTTTCTTTCTTTCATATTCTATTGTGCCTACAGTTGTCCCCTCATCTAATAAATCATGCTCTTCTATTTCAGAAAATGCCTCCCCGAAGAGCGAACGCCTGCAGAAATGATAATGAGCAACCCCAGCCTATCGATCCCTTGAACGAGACTGTGTATCATGCTCAGTTTTTTGTGGCCTTTCAGGCATTAGCCCAAGTAGTCACCACCAATATTCAGGCCAATAACAAGGTCGTAGTCCTAAATCGGCAGGGCAGTGATTTAGCTGCTGCTAGGATTCATGATGTCATGAGGATGAATCCGAAAGAGTTTTATGGGTCTAAGGTAGGTGAGGAACCATATTTATACCTTGAGGAGGTGAGAAAGATCACACAAATGATTCATGTTTCTAAGGAAGAAGTTTTGAGCTAGCATCTTATAGGCTAAAAGACAAAACGTATGACTGAGTGGTTGTATGGAAGAAGAGTAGAGGGAAATGATGCACCCATTACTTGACAGGTGTTCCAAGATGCGTTCTTGTATAAGTTATTTCTGTTAGAGATAAAGTAGGTGAAAATAGAGGAGTTTATGTACATAAGCAAGGCTCCATGACTGTTAAGGAGTACTTCTTAAAGTTTAACTAGCTAGCCAACTACGCTCCTGATTTGATTTCTGACATCCGAGCTAGTTTAAGCAAGTTCGTGACAAGTGTTTCTGGTTTAGTACATAATAAGTGTAGGACTGTGATGTTGAATAGGGATATAGATCTATCTTGGTTAATGATAAATGCACAGTAGATAGAGGCAAACAAGATAAAAGAGAGAGATAGAGTGAGAGGTAACAAGAGAGCTAGATCTGAGCCGCATGACTATAGTCAATCTAGGTCTTATGGAGGGAACTGCCCACAATTCTAGGGTCATTCGTCTATGCCATCACCTTCATCAGCTAGTGATCCCGCTCCTAGAGGCAGGTATGAGCGAGTGAACAGGTCTTCTATGTCCCGATCCCAGAAAAGTGTAAGTAACAGACCACGCTATCCTCTATGTGCTAAGGGTGGTAGATATTATCTAAGTGAGTGTTTAGCAGGCCAGAGGGGGTGTTTTGGTTATGGCAAGCTGGGCTACACACTTTGAGATTGTTCGCATGCTAGGCAAGGGTATAGAGATGCATGACCCCATTCACAGACTACTAAAGCACCAGCTCCTGTAGCTAGTTCGCCCCTGCTCAAGGAACTTTATCTAGCAATATTGGCGGTCAGCGTCAGGAAAAATTCTATGCCTTAGTATCCCATCAAGAGAAGGAGGATTCTCCTGATGTTGTTACATATATGCTCCGTGTCTTTTTCTTTGATGTTTTGTGTTGTTGGACCCCGGGTCAAGTTTCTCTTATGTGACCCCATTAGTTTCTATGAATTTCAAAATGAATCCCGAGAAGATTCCTGAGCCTTTCCTAGTTTCCATACCAGTAGGGGAGTCGGTTTTTGCTAAATAAGTAAATAGAGATTATCCTGTTACTGTTTTTCATAGTCATATTTGCTGATTAGATAGAGTTGGACATGGTGTATTTTGACCTTATTCTGGGTATAGATTAGCTTCATTCTTGTTATGCATCTATAGATTGTCGTACCCGCGTGGTTAAGTTTCAGTTCCCTGATTAACCAGTTTTTGAGTGGTCTGGGAGTTTGGTATCTTCCAAGACACATTTTATCTCTTATCTCAAAGCTAGGAAGATAATATCCAAAAGTTTCCTCTATCACCTAGTTAGATTCAAAGACACTAAGTTCGAGGCTTTAAATATTCAGTCAGTCAGCATTATTAATGAGTTTTCTGATATTTTTCACAAAGATCTCCCAGGGGTACCTCCTGATAGAGAGATAGAATTCGGGATTGACCTTCTTCCTGACACTCATCCTATTTTAATTCTGCCATACCATATGGAACCTCCAAAGTTTAAGGAGTTGAAAGAGCATCTCAAAGATCTTTTAGATAAAGGATTCATAAGGCTAGTATCTCTCCTTGGGGCGCACCTGTTCTTTTCGTGCAAAAGAAAAATGGTTTTTTGTGTATATTCATTTAATACCATTAGCTTAACAAGGTCATAGTTAAGAATAAGTACCCCTTTCCGAGAATTGATGACCTGTTTGATCAGTTGAAAGGTGCAAGTTCTTTCTCCAAGATAGACCTTAGATTCGGCTATCATCAACTTAAAGTGAGGGAATGTGATATTTCAAAGACAGCCTTACAAACCTATTATGGTTACTTTTAGTTTCTCGTCATGTCTTTCGAGCTAACCAATGCCCCAACAACCTTTATGTACCTCATAAATCGAGTGTTCAAGCAATATCTTGATATGTATATCATTTTTTCATAGATGATATCCTTGTGTACTCCTGTACTGAGAACAACCATTTATATCATCTTAGAATTTTCTTACAAACTCTTACAGATCACTAGTTGTTCGCCAAATTCAACATGTTTGAATTTTGGCTAAGATCAGTAGCCTTTCTGGGTCATATTATTTCATCCGAAGGCATTAGAGTTGATCTCCAAAAGATAGAAGCTGTAAGAAATTGGCCTAGATCTATCTCTCCGTCTGGCATTAGAAGTTTCTTGGATCTAGTTGGCTACTACCACAGTTTTTTTGAATGTTTCTCTTCTACTACATCTCCCATGACCCGGTTGACCCAAAAAAAAGTTAATTTTGAGTGGTCAGATTCCTGTGAGATGAGTTTTCAAGAGTTGAAGACTCGCCTTACTTCAGCCCCTGTATGGACTTTGTCTGATGGTACAGATGGTTTTGTGGTATATTTTAATGCCTCTAGAGTTAGTTTGGGTTATGTTTTGAGGCAAAGAGGTAAGGTTATAGCCTATGCCTCTAGACAGTTGAAGCCCCATGAAAACAACTACCCAACCCATGATCTTGAGTTAGCTGTTGTGGTATTTGCTTTGAAAATATGGAAACACTATCTTTATGGTGTTCATGTTGATGTGTTTACTGATCACAAAAACTTGCAGTACATGTTTACTCAGAGGGAGTTGAACCTTAAGTAGAAAAGGTGGTTAGACTTGTTAATTGACTATGATATGAGGGTGTTGTATCACCCGAGCAAGGCCAATATAGTGGAAGATGCCCTTAGTAGGTTGTCTATGGGTAGTGTTACTTATGTATAGAAATATAAGAAAGAGTTAGCTACTGATGTGCATTGTTTGGATTGGCTGGGTGTTAGGTTGCTTGATTCTGCTGAGGGAAGTACTTTAGTGAAAAGTAGTTCCGAATCCTCTTTAGTTTTGAAAGTGAAAGAGAAGCAAGACTTAGATGATAGTTTGGTCAGACTGAAGGGGTTAGTTAAGGACCAAAAGGTAGAGAGCGGTCTTCTCCCAAGAGGGAGGTGGTGTGCTGATCTAAGGTAGAAAATTATGGCTGAAACGCATGGCGCGCGATATTCTATTCATCCTGGCGCTACCAAGATTTACCATGACTTGCGAGAAATCTATTGGTGGAGTGGTATGAAGAAAGATATAGCTGAGTTTGTAGAAAAGTACGCAATATGACAAGAGATTAAGATAGAGCACGAAAGACCTGGTGGTGTGATACAAGAGTTTAGTATTCCCACTTGGAAGTAGGAAGAGGTGAATATGGATTTTGTGATTGGTTTACCTCTTTCGCGGCATTATCATGATTCTTTTTAGGTTATTGTAGACGGATTGACTAAGTCAATGCATTTCCTACCTGTGCATACATCTTATAATGCTGAGGAATATGCTAGTTTGTATATTCGGGAGTTGGTCAAGTTTCATGGAGTTCCCTTGTCTATCATCTCAGATAGGGGTACTCAGTTCACTTCTCAATTTTGGAGAGCTTTCCAGAGGGGTTTTGGTACCTAAGTTCATTTGAGTTCCGCTATTCATCCCAGACAGATGGTCAAGCTAAGAGGACCATTTAGATCTTAGAAAATTTGTTGAGGGCGTGTGCACTTGATTTCAAAGAAAGTTGGGATGAGCATTTGCCACTGATCGAGTTTGCATTTAACAGTAGTTACCATGCTAGCATCGAGATGGAACCATTTAAGGCTTTGTACAGTAGAAGATGTAGATCCTCCATAGGTTGGTTTGAAGTGGGTGAGGCTGCTGTGCTTGGTCCTGATGTAGTATTTGAGGCTAAGGAGAAGGTGAAGTTGATTAGAGAAAGGCTGAAGATAGCTCAGAGTCATCAAAAGTCATATGCCGATGTGAGGAGAAGAGACCTTGAGTTTGAGGTGGGTGATTTGGTATACTTGAAGATTTCGCCCATGAAAAGGGTAAAGAGGTTTGGTAGAAACGGGAAGCTTAGCCCCCGTTATGTTGGCCCCTATAGAGTCTTGAGTTGTGTTTGTAAAGTATCCTATAAAGTTAAGTTGCCTGCAGAGTTGTCAATCGTTCATCCTATCTATCATGTCTCTATGATTAAGAGAGCTGATATAGCCCCCGTTATGTTGGCCCCTATAGAGAGCGCTGATATTTAGACAAGTCTTTTATTTGATGAGATTCCCATTGAGATTCTAGATTACTAGATCCATAGACTGAGGAAAAAAAAGGTTCCCTTAGTCAAGGTCTTATGGAAAAAACAGTCTGTTGAGGGCGTTACTTGGGAAGCCGAGGCAGACATGCGAGCCAAGTACCCGCACCTCTTTTCCGTTAGTTCAGATCAAGCCGAAGATAATATTATTCCTTAATTCATCCCTTCTAATCTAAAGTTTAGCTATGCCGCTACCCTTATTAAGTTCACGCGTTCTCTAAAGTATTCAAGAGTTTAGAAAGACATAGAGTCAGTTTAGTGAGTTCTTCCAGCTTTACGTACTCAATTTCCTCTGTGCTCTTATCTTAACTAGAGAAATTCATGGACGAATATTTCCAAGGGGGATATATTATACTATCCCAAATTTTTCCTAAGCTGAATTTCTCTTTGAAAAGTTTAAGGAGTGACTTCCTAAGTGAGTTTCATTTTAACCATATAGAATTTCCCTAATTTCAACTTTTTATCACATGGGAAATTTGATAAGCTTTCCGTCAATATAAGATTTACCTAAATCCGATGCCAGGGCAAGAAGTTATGGATAATTTAAGTCCTAGTTGTAAAATAGTGTCATTTTACTGTTTTGCGCATCGCAAAGAGGGTCTATTTTACAATTGTCAAATTCCAGCGGAACTCGGCAATAGTGACGCGTCGCGAATGACCCCAATTTCCCAATAGTCAATTTTTAGTAGCCTAGCACGATTGTGATGCATCGAGATGAAGTTCTAGGTCCCCACCTAATGGGGAAATATGATGGCTCCGCATCACGGTGACTCCCAGATTCCCATTTGTCAATTTCTATTGAGCCACCGCGATAGTGGTGCATCATGGTGGCCCATAAAATCGGGTCGCCAGTTCAATTTTTCCAGCTTCATACTGAAGTTGAAAAGGGCACTTTGAACTTTTTCCAAGCCTCATAAACCATACAAACACCAAATTAAATTCATTTACAAGCATTCTATGAAGATTTTCTCAAGTTTAGCCTCACCAAAAATCCTAAGTATCCAAAATCTCTTCCAAGAATCTCAAGAATCCACCATAGCTTTTCTAAATTGAGTCAAGATTCAAGGTTCCCAAGTAAAGGACTTCAAGAACCCTTATTCAAGAGTACGAATAGAGTCCCAAAGACGATAGTTCATCCAAAGCTTCTAAATCAAGGTATGTGGGGTTTGAACAAGGACACTCCTTTAGTCCTTGTGCCTACAAGTTGTTTTAAATTACAATAATATATGGTTTCACATGTTTTTTATTATGAAAATTGAAATATGGGTTTGTACCCTTTGTTGTTGTTCTTGAAATTATGATAATTTCCATGTTTTAGAAATTGAGAAACATGAGTATGTTGAGATTTTAATGCATAATGCTGAAATTTCAGATTTCTATATGATCTATGAATACTTATGATCTCTAGTAGGCATTTTGATGAGTCTTAACTTGAGATAGAGCTATGGGCCACTAAGCCCTACTTTAGAATTGCAATTTTATGAATTTCTGTGCTATAAGTACCTATGATTTGAGTACTTTGAGATTTTTGAGAAATATTTGACCTTTTTGGTCCTAATAGAGTTGGAATCCATAATGATGTTCTATTAAAACAAATAGTAATACATTTTAGTCTTCAGTATAGATGCTTGAGTTATTTGAGGTGGATTTCCTAAGTGTTCTGAACTGAGTATGGGAGTAGTTTTTAACACCGAGTTGGGTATGATTCCGAGGTCTCATACCCCAAAACTACGTGCCACCGTAGGACTGAGATTTATGGGCCCGAGGCCGAGATTAGGATAACTGAGTTTATGTAATACTCCCTGGCAAGAGTATGACGCCTTTCCCCAACGTGAGGTTTCTTCCTTAGGAGGACAAGACATTGGACTCAATGTAGCTCACATGGTTTATGTCGGTTACAAGAAACTCCCGAGTGTCCAAAGTTATTTAATCCCGAGTTCTAAGTGTCCCAAGTCTAAAAAGTTGTAGAGTTCCCAAGTGTTGAAAGTTCCTAAAAGTTCTGAGTCCTTGAGTTTTAAAGAAGTTTAACCCTTCATGAGTAAAAGTAGGAGTCTGAAAGTATTGTTTAAAGTTCCTTTAGCTGTCAAGTATTGAGTATAAGAGGAGAGTAGAGATTTTAAAGTTAAGTATAATGACTCACGAGATTTGTATTTCATGTATCACTGTTGACGATTCATGAGAATTATATTTCAGATTTATTCAAGCCATATAAGTCATTCATATATGCATGCATGATTTTATAATATGTAATGAGAATCTCTATTTTAATGCACACCCCCCATAAACTCAGTACATTCCTAAGTGATGATCCACAAATACGTCTATGTGGTACATTGTCTTATATAATAGGTTCAGGTGCTCAGTCCCATCCTCGTTAGTGATTTCTGAGTACCTTTGTCTATGTCTCCACAGTTGTGAGTCCTCATGGTTTGAGGAACTATCTTCAGACATTTCAGTATTTTAGTAGATATATTATTGCTTTCAGTTCAGTTTGAGTCAGCTGGGGGCCTGTCCCAATGGCTCTCTAGTCATAGAGTAGTAGAGGCTTTGTTAGACTAGTTATCAGATTGTTAGTATGTTGAGATTTCCAGTATTGTGGTCGTTTGGACCGAGTATTTTCTTTGTATTTCCTATCATTTGATATGACAATACAAGTGTATTATTTATTTCATCTCTAAATAAGTGATTATATGTAGTAATTGGCTCAAAGGATTAGCCTAGGGATACTTGTAGGCTTAAGCACCGTGTGATGCTTGAGGATGAGATTTTGGGGTATTACAAACTTGGTATCAGAGCCAGGTTTATGGAGTCCTGGGGATTCTGACAAGCCGCGTTAAGTAGAGTCTTGATCATTAATAAGTAGTGCACTACATCTATGAGCAAGAGGCTACAAGATGTTTTAGGAAAAAGTTGTTTCTTTCTTTCAAATTCTATCGTTCCTATAGTTGTCCCCCTCATCTAATAATTCTTTCTCTTCTATTTCAGAAAATGCCTCCCCAAAAAGTGAACGCCTGCAAAAATGATTATGACCAACCCCATCCTATCGATTCCTTGAATGAGACTGTGTCCCATGCTTAGTTTCGGGCGGCCTTTTAGGTATTAGCCTAAGTAGTCATCGAAAATATTCAGGCCAATAACCAGGACGCAGTACCAAATCAGCAGGGTGGTGATTTAGCTGATACTAGGATTCATGATTTCATGCGGATAAATCCGCCAGAGTTTTATGGGTATAAGGTAGGTGAGGACCCACAGTTATACCTTGAGGAGTTGAGAAATATCACATAGGTGATGCTTGTTTCTGAGGAAGAAGTGTTGAGTTAGCGTCTTATAGGCTGAAAGAAAGTGTATGAATGGGTTGTTTCATCAAAGAAGAGTAGAGGGGAAGGTGATTTCCCCATTACTTGGAAGGTGTTCCAAGATGCGTTCTTGGATAAGTTCTTTCTGTTAGAGATAAAGTAGGAGAAAATAGAGGATTTTATGAACTTAAGGCAAGGCTCCATGACTGTTAAGAAGTAGTGCTTGAAGTTCAACCAGTTAGCCAAATACGCTCCTGATTTGATTTGTGACACCTGAGCTAGTATGAGAAAGTTTGTCACAAGTGATTCTGGTTTAGTACTTAAAGAGTGTAGGACTGTGATGTGATGTTGGGCGTATTTATACGTCTAAGCACCATAACTTACCCATGTTTTAGCTAAGTTTTGAGGATAAAATACATAATTCCTGCACTTTTAGTCTACTTTCAATTAAGTGAGCTGACCTATGTGATTAGCATGCTTTTCAGGTACTAATGCGGAAGATTTCAGCACTTTGGGGACCTGTGGACAACAAAGGAGAACTTCACATAAAAGGGAAGGCAGCTGTTGGACTAAATGTGATGCATGGGAACTTTTTCCCGGGCAAACTCAACATTTTTACATAGCTAAGGATGCAGTAGCAACTTAGTAGAGAAGGTTGTTATTAAAAACCTTATTGCTGAATTTTCAGCCATAATTCACATTATTCATAAAATTCAGATTCTGTATTATTTTGGAATACAAGAAACGCTTAGTTTGAGGAGAGAGGGAGAAATGTTTCTCTCTCTCATTGTCGCTAATCCTCTTCATCACCAAGTTCGTTCTAAGTTTTGGTATGATGAATATTTCGATGTTGATTTCTGTTTTATTCATGAGTAGCTAAACTTATCTGTTAGGGTTATGGAAACCTTGTAGTATACTCTCTATTGCTATGGGTTTGTGAATTTATGATGTGTAATGCACTTATATCATTACTCTCTTCATTATAATTGAATTCTCGTGGTTGCAAATATAGGGAATACGCCAGTATAGCAATAACTTGTTCGAGAAAAAAGTTGTTTCTTGGAAAAGAGAGTGACAAAAAATTAGGGTTTCCAACCTCTAGTTTACACGTTAATGCCCTAGCAGGATTAACTACTTGGAGAGTTCGTATAAGTTGTTGTACACTTTAGGTTCGAGAGAACTAAGGTGAATAAATCCTTGATGGTTGAAAAACACTTGGATTTAGAATTAGAATACGTCTCTCTATAAGTGCATGCATGTATAAAATTCGTATTACCCATAGTTAATATAGAAGTAGAAGCTACAAGGAGGACATAACCCTAACTTGTCATTCTCTGTGATCAATTACTTTTGCATATATCGTCTCATTCGTTACACTAATAATACTATTGTGCACTTAAACCAAAACCCCCCTTATCTTGGAATCTTCAACAAACAGTCTAATAATAATCGCAATACTTAGTGATCATAGTATTCCCTGTGGGATCCGACACCCAACCCAGTTGGGTTCTATATTTGACAGCGACCGCTTACACTTTCTAACGAGAGTTGTAATTTGGGCGTATCATGATGCTGAATAGGGATATGGATCTATCTAGGTTGATGAAACATGTACTGTAGATAGAGGCAGACAAGATAAGGGAAAGAGATAGAGTGAGGGGTAACAGGAGGGCTAGATCTGAGTAACATATTTATAGTCAGGATAGGTCCCATGGAGGGAACTTCCCATAGTTCCAGGGTTGTTCGTCTATGCCAGTGCCTTCATCAGGTAGTGCTCCCACTCCTAGAGGCAGGCAGGAGCAAGGGAACAGGTCTTCTATGTCCCAGTCCCAGAACAGTGTAAGTAACAAACCCCGTTATCCTCCATGTGCTAAGTGTGGTAGGGATCATCCCAGTGAGTGTTTAGTAGACCAAAGGAGTTGTTTAGGTTGTGGAAAGATGGTCCGCAGACTTAGAGATTGTCTGCATGCTAGGCAGGGGAACAGAGATGCCCGACCTCAGGCACAGACTACTAGTGCACCAACTCATGTAGCTCGTTCCACCCCTGCTCAAGGCACTTTATCTAGCACTGTTGGCGGTTAATGTCAGAACAGATTCTATGCCTTACCTTCCTATCAGGAGAAGGAGGATTCTCCTGATGTTGTTACTGGTATGCTCCGTGTCTTTTTCTTTGATGTTTTTGTGTTGTTAGACCCCGGGTCAAATATCTCTTATGTGACCCCATTAGTCGCTGTGAATTTCAAAATGAGTCCCAAGAAAATTCCTGAGCCTTTCCTATTTCCACACCTGTAGGGGAGTCGTTTGTTGCAAAACAAGTGTAAGGAGATTGTCCTGTTACTTTTCTTCATAAGGTCATATTTGATGATTAGATAGAGTTGGACATGGTGGATTTCGACCTTATTTTGTGTATGGATTGGCTTTATTTATTTTATTAATCTATAGACTGTTGTACCCGCGTGGTCAAGTTTTAGTTACCTGATGAACCAGTTTTTGAGTGGTACAGGAGTTTGGTATCTCCCAATAGTCATTTTATCTTTTATCTCAAAGATGGGAAGATAATATCCAAAGGTTGCATCTATCACCTAGTTAGAATCAAAGATACTAAGTCTGAGGCTCCACCTAGTCAGTCAACATTGTTAATGAGTTTCCTGATATTTTTCTGAAAGATCTCCTAGGGGTACCTCTCGATAGAGAGATAGAATTTGGGATTGACCTTCTTCCCGACACTTACGCTTTTTTTATTTGAGCATACTGTGTGGCAACTGCAGAGCTTAAGGATTTGAAAGAGTAACTCAAAGATCTTTTAGATAAAGGATTCATAAGGCCCAGTTTCTCTTTTAGGGGCGCACCTATTCTTTTTGTGCAAAAGAAAGATGGTTCTTTGCATTGTGCATTGAATATCGTCAGCTTAACAAGGTCACAGTTAAGAATAAGTACCCCTTTTCGAGAATTGATTACCTGTTTGATCTGTTGCAAGGTCCAAGTTATTTCTCTAAGATAGACCTTATATCCAGCTATTATCAGCTTAAAGTGAGGGAATATGATATTCCAAAGAAAGCCTTTCAAACCCGTTATGGTCACTTTTAGTTTCTAGTCATGTCTTTCGGGCTAACCAATGCCCCAATAGCCTTTATGGACCTCATGAATCAAGTGTTCAAGAAATATCTTGATATGTTTGTCATTGTTTTCATAGATGATATAATTGTGTACTCCTGTACTGACAACAACCATTCAGATCATCTTAGAATTGTCTTCCAAACTCTTAGAGATCACCAGTTGTTGGCCAAATTCAATATGTGTGAATTTTGGTTAAGATCAGTAGCTTTTTTGGGTCATATTATTTCATCTGAAGGCATTAGAGATGATACCCAAAAGATATAAGAAATTGTCCTAAACCTATCTCTCCATTTGACATTAGAAATTTCTTGGGACTAGCTAGCTACTACCTCCGTTTTGTTAAAGGTTTATTTTCTATTGTGTCTCCCATGACCCGGTTGACCCAAAAGAAAGTTAAGTTCCAGTGGTCAGATTCTTGTGAGAAGAGTTTTAAAGAGTTAAAGACTCGACTTACTTCAGCCCCTATATGGACTTTGCCTGATGGTACAGATGGTTTTGTGGTATATTGTAATGCCTCTAGACTTGGTTTGGGTTGTGTGTTGATGCAAAGAGGTAAGAACTATGCCTCTAGACAGTTGAATCCACATGAAAAGAACTATCCAACCCATGATCTTGAGTTAACTGTTGTGGTCTTTGCTTTGAAAATATAGAGACACTATCTTTATGGTGTTTATGTTGATGTGTTTACTGATCATAAAAGCCTACAGTACGTGTTTACTCAAAGGGAGTTGAACCTCAGGCAGAAAAGGTGGTTAGACTTGTTAAAGGTCTATGATATGAGTGTGTTGTATCACCCGGGCAAAGCCAATGTAGTGAAAGATACCCTTAGTAGGTTGTCTACGGGTAGTGTTACTCATGTAGAGAAAGATAACAAATAGCTAGCTCGTGATGTGCATCGTTTGACTAGACTGGGTGTTAGGTTGCTTGATTCCGTTGAGGGAAGTACTTTGGTGCAAAGTAGTTCCAAATCCTGTCTAGTTTTGGAAGTGAAAGAGAAGCAAGACTTAGATGATAGGTTGGTAGACTGAAGGGGTCAGTTAAGGATCAAAAGGTAGAGGTCTTCTCCCAAGAGGGAGATAGTGTGCTGAGATTGTAGGGTAGATTATGTGTTCCTTGTATGGGTGACTAAGGTAGAGAATTATCGCTGAAGCGCATGGCACGCGATATTCTATTCATTCTAGCGCTACTTAGATGTACCCGATTTGCGAGTAATCTATTGGTGGAGTGGTATAATGAATGATATAGTTGGCTTTGTAGCGAAGTGCACAATATATAAACAGGTTAAGATAGAGCATCAAAGACCTGGTGGTGTGATGCAAGAGTTTGGTATTCCCACTTGGATGTGGGATGGGTGAATATTGTTTTGTGACTGTTTTACCTCTTTCGCAGCATCATCATGATTCTATTTGGGTTGTTGTAGACAGATTGACTAATTCAGTGCATTTCCTACCTGTGCATACATCTTATACAGTTGAGGATTATGATAGATTGTATATTCGGGAGTTGGTCAGGTTGCATGGAGTTCCCTTGTCTATCATCACAGATAGGGGTGCTCAGTTCACTTCTCAGTTATGAAGAGCTTCCCAAAGGGGTCTTGGCACCCAAGTTCATTTGAGTTCCATTTTTCATCCATAGATAGATGGTCAGGCTGAGAGGACCATTCATACCCTAGAAGATATGTTATGTTGAGGGCGTGTGCACTTGATTTCAAAGGTAGTTGGGATGAGCATTTTCCACTGATCGAGTTTGCATATAACAATAGTTACTATACTAGCATCGAGATGACATGATTTGAGGCTTTGTATGGTAGAAGATGTAGATCCCTAATAGGTTGGTTTGAAGTGGGTGAGGCTTCTTTTATTGGGCCTGATGCAGTATTTAAGGCTATAAAGAAGGTAAAGTTGATCAGAGAAAGGTTGAAGACAGCTCAGAGTTGTCAAAAGTGATATGCCAATGTGAGAAGAAGAGACCTTAAGTTTGAGTGGGTGATTTGGTGTACTTAAAGATTTCTCCCATGAAAGGGGTGAAGAGGTTTGGTAGAAAGCGAAAGCTTAGCCTTTGTTATGTTGACCCCCTATAGAGTCTTGAGCCTTGTTGGTAAAGTAGCCTATGAAGTTGAGTTTCCCACAAAGTTGTTAGCCATTCATCCTATCTTTCATATCTCTATGCTTATGAAGCACATTGGTGATTCTGTGGTAGTGGATCCTTCAAAGAGCGATGATATTAAGACTAGTCTTTCATTTGATGAGATTCCCATTGAGATTCTAGATTACAACATCCGTAGACTGAAGAACAAAGAGGTTTCCTTGATTAAGATCTTATGGTGGAACCAGTCAGTTGAGGCGCTACTTGGGAACCCGAGGAAGACATGCAAGCCAAGTACCCGTACCTATTTTTCGTAAGTTCAGATCAAGCCGAAGGTAATATTCTTCCTTAATTCAGCCCTTCTAATCTAAAGTTTTTCTATGCTTCTACCCTTATTAAGTTCATGTATTTTGTAAAGTATTCAAGAGTTTAGAGTGACATAAAGTCAGTTTAGCGAGTTCTTCCAGCTTTACGTACTCAATTTCCTCTGTGCTCTTAGCTTAACTAGCAAAATTCGTGGATGAATGTTTCCTAGGGGGAGATATTGTAATACCCCAAATTTTTCATAAGCTGAATTTCTCCTCTAAAAGTTTAAGGAGTGACTTCCTAAGTGAGTATCATTTTAACCATATAGAATTTTCCTATTTTTGACTTTTTATCACATGGTAAATTTGATAAGCTTTCCGTCGATATAATATTCACCCAAATCCAATGCTCGGGCAAGAAGTTATGGCTAATTTAAGTCCTAGTCGTAAAATAGTGTCATTTTAGTGTTTGGTGCATCGCGGAGAGGGTCTATTTGACAATTGTCAAATTTCAGTGGAACTCCGCGATAGTGGCACATCACGGAGTACCCCAATTTCCCAATAGTCAATTTCCAGTGGCCTAGCGCGATTGTGATGTGTCGCACTGAAGTTCCAGATCTCAATTAGTGGTACAACACAATGGCTCTGCGTTGCAGTGACTCCCAGATTCCGATTTATTAATTTCCTATGAGCCACCGCGATAGTGGCGCATTGCGGTGGCCCATAAAATCGGATTCCCAGTTTAATTTTTCCAGCTTCCTATAGAAGTTAAAAAAAGGCACTTTGGACTTTTTCCAAGACTTTTAAACCGTACAAACACCAAATTAAAGTCATTTACAAGCATTCTATGAAATTTTTCTCATGTTTTCCCTCAACAAAAACCCTAAGTATCCAAAACCTCTTCCAAGATTCTCAAGAATCCACCATAACTTTTCTAAATTGAGTCAAGATTCAAGGTTCCCAAGTCAAGGGCTTCAAGAAACCTTATTCAAGAGTACGAATAGAGTCCCGAAGGTGAGATTTCATCCAAAGCTTCTAATTCAAGGTATGTAGGGTTTGAACAAGGATACTTCTTTCGTCCTTGTGGCCAGAAGTTGTTTTAAATTACAAGAATATATAGTTTCACATGTTTTCTTATGAAAATTGAAGTATGGGTTTGTACCCTTTGGTGTTGTTCTTGAGATGATGATAATTTCTATGTTTTAGAAATTGAGATACATGAGTATGTTGAGATTTTAATGTATAATGCTGAAATTCCAGATTTCTATATGTTTTATGAATCCTTATGATCTCTAGTATGCATTTTGATGACTCTTAACTTGAGATTGAGCTATGTGCCACTAAGCCCTACTTCTGTGCTATAAGCATCTATAATTTGAGTACTTTGAGATTATTGAGAAATATTTTACCTTTTTGGTCCTAATAGAGTTGGAATCCACAATGATGTTCTATTAAAACAAATAGTAATACATTTTGGTCTTGAGTATAGACCCTTGAGTTATTTGAGGTGGATTTCCTATGAGTTTTTAGATGAGTATGGGAGTAGTATTTAGCACCGAGTTGGGTATGATTCTGAGGTCTCATACCCTAGAACTACGTACCACCATAGGACTGAGATTTATGGGTCCAAGGCCGAGATAGTGGTCACTAAGTGGAGGTTATACTCCCTGGAAAGAGTATGACACCTCTCCCCAACGTTAGGTTTCTTTCTTAGGAGGAAAAGACGTTGGAATCCATGTAGCTCACATGGTTTATGTCGGTTAGAAGAAACTCCCAAGTGTCCAAAGTTATATAATCTCGAGTTCTTAGTGTCCCAAGTCTAAAATAGTTCTAGAGTTCCCAAGTGTTGAAAGTTCCTAAAAGTTCTGAGTCCTTGAGTTTTAGAGACTTTTACTCTCCATGAGTAAAAGTAGGAGTTTGAAAATATTGTTTAAAGTTCCTTTAGCCATCAAGTATTGAGAATAAGAGGAGAGTAGAGATTTTAAAGTTAATTATAATGACTCACGAGATTTGTATTTCATGTTTAACTATTCACGATTCATGAGAATTATATTTAAGATTTATTCAAGCCATGTGAGTCATTCATATATGCATGCATGATTTTATAAAGTGTAATGATAATGTTTATTTAAATGCATCACCTCCATATAGTCGATATATTCCCAATTGCTGATCCACATATATGTCTATGTGCTACATTGTCTTATAATGTAGGTTCAGGTGCTCAGGCCCAACCTCGTCAGTAATTTCCAAGTACCTTTGTCTAAATCTCCACAGTGGTGATTCCTCATAGTTCGAGGACCTATCTTCAGACATTTCAGTATTCTAGTAGATATATTATTGCTTTCAGTTTAGTTTGAGTCAGTTGGGGGCCTACCCCAATGGCTCTCTAGTCATGGAGTAGTAGAGGCTTTGTTAGACTAATTATCAGATTGTTAGTATGTTGAGATTTCTAGTATTGTGGTCGTTTGGATTGAGTATTTTCTTCGTATTTCCTATCATTTTATATGACAGTACCAGTGTATTGCTTATTTCATCTCCAAGTAAGTTATTATATATAGTAATAGGATCAAAGGGTTAGCTTGGGGATACTTGTAGCGTTAAGCACCGTGAGACGCTTCGGGATGAGATCTCGGGGCGTTACAATCAGCAACCATGTTAGCTTTACCTGGGTGATAGTGTAGACTCATGTCGTAGTTTTTAAGTAACTCAAGTCATCTTCTTTGCCTGCGATTCAACTCCTTCTAGGTGAATACATATTGAAGGCTCTTATGATCTAAATAAATTTCAACATGGACCCCATATAGATAGTATGGCTAAATCATCAATGTGAGCACCACAACTAAAAACTACAAATCATGAGTTGGATAGTTCATTTCATGAACTTTCAACTGCCTAGAAGCATATGCTACCACATTGCCATGCTACATTAAGATACAGCCAAGTCCCACACCGTACACATCATAATAAACCACAAATCCATAAGTACCCTCGGCCAAGGTAAAGATTGAAGTAAAATCCAACTTATCTTTCAACTTCTCAAAACTTCCCTCATAAACATCCGACCACAAAAACTTCACCTTTTTCTGAGCTAACTTTGTTAATAAAGCAAAAATCAAAGAGAAGCTCTCTACAAACCTCCTATAATACTCGGCCAAGACCAAGAAGCTCCGAATATCGATAGGAGTCATAGGTTAGGCCACTTCTTCACTGCCTCAACCTTGTGTGGATCCACCATGATCTCTTAAATAGAAACAACATGACCTAGAAAAGTTCTGCATTATACTAGAACTCACATTTATATAACTTCGCATACAACCACTGATCCTTAAGTATCTAAAACACTAGACAAAGGTGATTGACATAATCCACCTTACTCTTTGAAAACACCAGCATATCATCAATAATACAAGGACAATGACAATCAAGTCTAAAAACTAACGAAACAGCTAATACATCAGTTCTAAAAATATCATCGGGGCATTGGTCAACCCAAAAGACATGACAAAGAACTCAAAATGTCCATACCATGTACAGAAGGAAGTCTTAGGGATATCCGCCTCTCTAATCATTAGCTGATGATAACTCGATTAAAGATCAATCTTAGAGAAAGACTTTGCATCCTGAAGGTTGTCAAATAGGTCATCAATCCTAGGAAGAGGGTACTTATTCTTCACCATCAACTTATTCAACTGATGGTAGTCTATACACATCCGAAAGGAACCATCCTTCTTATACTTGAAAAAATAGGTTCACCCCAAGGAGACATACTAGGGTGGGTAAAACCCATGTCAAGAAGATTTTTCAATTGATCCTTAAGTTCCTTCAACTCATCTGGAGCAATTCTAGAAGGAGTGATAGAGATTGGATGGGTGTGCGTAAGAAGATCAATCCCAAAATAAATTTTCTAATCGGGACGGACACAGGAAAGGTCATCAGGAAAAGCCTCATGAAATTCCTTAAACACTGGCACAAAATGTAAAGAAGGACCCTCCGATCTAGAATCTTTAACCTAGACCAAATTATAAAACCTCCCCTTGGAAATCAGTTTTTGAGCTCTAAGATATGATATGAACTTTCTCTTAGCCACAAGGGAACACGCTTTCCCACTCGATATCAGGCTCATTAAGAAATTTAAAAATGACCTTATGGGTCAGATAATCTAAAGAAGCATAGCACGAATGCAGCTAATCCATCCCCAAAAATGACATCAAAATATAGCATGTCTAATTCTAATTTAATTTTTTAATATTGAAAATCATTTTAATTATTCTAAGATATTATTGAGTTAAAAGATGAAGGAGATTGTAGAAGAACTTACTAAACAATGAATTTCATTAAAAAAATCCCTTCTATGGATTAGATACAAAGATTTTGAGTTAAAACCCCAAGGTCCATCAAAATAAGGTCAAGAACTACCTATTTCCAAACGTACCGACCCATTTGTCACTGAAATAATGTTGTAGGGGAAACAAAGTTTTTCAGCATGGACTGTCTCTATAAAATAACCATAAGATATTACCTCGATAGTGGAGTAATGAATGGTTTGAAGAATTGGATAAAAATGAGAGATAAGTAATTTGGTGGGTATTGGGAATCATAAATATTTATATTCTAGGAGGAGTGCTTGATTGAATATGATCTTTGTTTAAACTTAGACCAAAACTCAATCGGTTAGGGCATTTTCGACCTAACTTTAATCTAGGTATATTATATGACCTTAATACATAGAGAATACACTCATATACTAAAGAATAGATTCTATTACTTGTGATTAATGGGATTCTCATGCCTTTACCGTAGATATTTTCAATAACAACAGAATGGGTAATAATAATAGATACTAATTTACTCACTGTTTGTCCTCGAGTGTGTACAACAACCAGGAGAGAGAGTTTTTAGCATGATCCTCGAAACTAAGTTTTCCCAAAATGGTGGAAATTAAATATAAATTCCCATCTACATCTAAAATAATTTGATAATAATTACAAATTTTTTGTCCCTTATGCAATGTGATATAATTGCACAACCAGCCTATGCTCTACTGGCCAATACACTATACTTTTGGTACATCTTATGATCACTCTTACCCATGAAATATGATTCGTAAAAATATTATGTTTCTGGTAATCTAAAATACTCGGGACACCATGCAATATTACAACATATGAAAAATTGAGATGAAAATGGAATCCCACCCCAGCCACCACCATAATATGCAAATTATCAACACAACAAACCTGGTACAGTGATAAATGGGTTGTTGTAGCGGTACTTAGGCAGAAAGTTGTGGAGAATTTAGTTCTACCCTATTTCACTATGCACATCTCAATTTTTACAAATGGCAACCTCTATACCCAAAATTATAAGAACATATTTTCCATTCTAAAACTTTCTTTAAAATCTAATATCAATAAATATCCCGCAATAATCTCATCATCACCAGTCATCACACCATGAACTACAATTCAAAAATAAACAACATAACACACATTTTTCTACAATAACAACATTAATCTGAGTTCTGTCATTCTTATATTAGGAAAATGATTAGTAGTGACACAAGCCTTAACAATATTATAACTTACAATAGCCATTCACAATAATGATTTTCTACTGGCACGATAATAATATGGCCCCAAAACCACTTGATTAATAATTCACTCCATGAATAATCGTATAACAATTGAGATGCCCATACACCTCGATAATTTACACCTCAATCCCAACTTAATTTGCGTAACCTCATTCTTCTACCACAATCACTTAAATTTACATAACTTAACAAAGACATCATAAGTAATATCCTGCACCGAATTAACCCCATCAACAACCATGGAACTCACCAAATCAATTCATACCTTATCAACTACACCTTTTAACCTTCATAACAAGGCTATTAAACTCACATTTTTTTTAATGTATAACATCATGATCTAATATTCAACCATTGATATTATTCATTTGCAAGCTAACCCTAGTTTCATCCCTTACTAAGGTTACAAACTTTCTCTAAATGGTTTCCATCTGTAGAATTTCCTATCCATGCACTGTATTCTACTTATGCTTAGACCATAAGAACACTTTAATAAGACTTGACCAATATCTCAAAAATACCCAAAATTGGTTACTTATAGTTATGAACATTTAATAAATCAATTTATCATTCTAAAGGATTAACCTACCTTCATTTAATTATCGATTTCCATGTTACACTCAATATATTTTTGTGTTCAGTCTATATAATTATATTAGAAGAGTTAAGAAAGGTGTAAGGATAAGTAAAGATGATAGTCCCCTGCATTCCCCACCTTCTTAAAATAGAACTATCTATCACACTTAAATCACCTAACCTCTTAATCCCGGATATACTCTCTTATCCACTGACCCCAGATTACACATAACAACCAGGATTCAAAAAATATATATCATTATTCTATAAGAGGTAACCAAGTATACAACAGTAAATTACACCTTAATAAAATTAGTGATGCATGATATTACTCAATTTCAATGCACTACACGATTATCTTACACCCAAAATTGTTTTTCTACTTCTCTCATGGATATCTCACTATCTTGACAAGTTTGAAGAATCAGTTAACACTAGGAACAACTTGATACATAAGATAATAAAACTGACCCACACAATCAGACTAATGGTACAATAAGATCAATGAATCGCTCCACTCAAGGAACCATTTCTTAAAACCGTAGTCATAAGTCAGACATATGAATCATTAATAATATCTACCTATAACTTATTTAGTTTATATTTAGGTCACGTATTATGTCTCTCAATAATCACAAGTATTTGTTTAACTATTAAACATTTAAATACCATGTAAATACTCCAATCATGTGTGGAATTACTAGGAGGGATAGGGTTTGAAATTAGAATACTCAGGAGAAGGTGAGAGTAGCTTCGGTGGAGGATAAAATATGGGAAATAAGGTTGTGATTGCTTGGGCATGTGATGAGGAGGGGCACAGATGCATAATATAGAGGTGTGAGAGGATGGCTAGGATAGTTTTAGGCAGGGTAGAGATAAGCCAAAAAAATATTGGAGAGAGGAGATTCGTCAACACATGGAGAAGTTACAGTTTATGAATGACATAAACCTTAATACGAAGGTTTGGAGAACCCAGATTAAGGTAGAGGGTTAGTAGGTAGGAGTACACCCGTAATAGTAGAGAAGAGTTCTTTATTTGTATTTTTTCCTATAGTTTCTTGTTCTTTATGTTTTAGTGATGTTTATGATTGTGAATAGCTAGGTTATAGTATTTCCTTGTAGGTGTCTTTTTTTCTTTATTTTCTAGCATGTGATATCCTTTTTTGTTGTTTGCTTTTATATTTTTTATTTATTGTACTCTTATCGGTCTTGATATGGGAGTCCATTGGAAATAACCTCTCTACTATATCTGAGGTAGTGGTATGGACTACATACACTATACCCCACCTCCAGACCCTACTTTATAGGAATACACTAGGTATGTTATTGTAGTTGTTGCTGTAAACACTCCAATGATGTCACAGAACAATATTGGAGAAAACATAACTAATTGATCAATAGATGATTGCCATTACAAATAAAATATAAGTTCCATTTAATTAAACAACAATATTTGCATAGAGAATACATATAAAATTCAATCAAATCACCAAAGAAATATTCGAACATAAGTTTTACACCTCTTATTGACCTTTATCGATTAGAATATAAAATTTTTAACCCTTTGAACATTTTTGATATATCAATTGGGACTAGCTAATCACAAAGATGATAGTCGAGATAAAATTTAGAATCTTCCAGATACACATTCAATTCAACTTATAAAGACAACACCTAAATAGAATGATGGCGGAAAACAAAGTGAGATTGATTTCCTAGATGCCTTTTAGATTTATAAGGATGTGACATAGATGTCAACATACCAATCTACTGGAATCTACTGAATATTTTCCCTTATATTGGGAGACTGATAATGTAAATTGTAAAACCATCTTTTCATGACCCAAATCATGGATCATGTGAATACCTACACAAATCTACCCTAGATTAGATAACTCTTACCACGCATCTTTTCAAAACTTAAAAATACAACTCTGAATCCATCAACAACACTAAGTAAGATCTTTGAATTTAAAATATATTTTTTATTAAAATAAAATACGTAGAAGAATTTTATTAAAAAACATTCAAAAACCAACTATAAAGAGGTAAAAGAGCACTAAATACACGAGGGTCAAATCAAGAAAGAATATTTATGTAAGAGATGAAAAAGGAGCTATTGTAGAATGATCACCACCGCACTACAAAAATATCAATTGACCTACAAGCATAGTAATACCATTGAAAGGAGATATCATAAAGGTAGTATCGGTATAAACTCTCATATGACTAAGCTATGAACCTAGTACAAAATATAGAATTTAGAATCAACACAATCAATAATCTAAAGGTTCATATAAGTCAACAACCCTTCTTTTATGCCACTACATATACTCCTCTCTATTTTAATTTATCATCAGGTTTCTAATTTAATCTATATTATAGGTACACATAACTTTACAACTGAGCCAAACTTACCATTGTTCACAAATCTAAACTTCCTCATATGTAACCTACACCACTTAGCTATATTAAGTCATTTATTACCTTATTATTTCTTATAATAAATTATATACCTAGTCAATTTACCTTGCATTAGTGAGATCTACTACATAACTCACCTTACGTTCAAATCACTAAGGTTATGTCAAAAAATTTATTCCATATCAATTAAACTAATTACATATTAAGGCATCATTAGCTAGTAACCTCATTAATAAATTATTCATACAAAGATGACCTAATATTACTTCTGGTTCAGATATAACCATAAAAGATCAAAATACAAAAGGATCCCAAATATAATCACTATTGCTTCGAACAACACAAGAATGCTACATATATAATGACCATCAAATAGAATTCAACACATAACTCAGATCATAAAAGGGAAGACGTTCCTCGAAATAGTATATATAAAGACATATCTCCAAATCACAGCTAATCTTCATGGTTTACAAATATTGATTCAGGTTAAATTTTCTCATACCACTCATAGTAAATCTCTTACACATAAGAAATTCCATCAAAAAATATATCAATAATATAGTCAATTTGATAACAATCTATGTATTCTTAAAATGTACACACATGCTAGTGTCAGCAAGAACCCTTAATCATAACTTGTAGGAGACGAGCTAAGTCATGTGCCTCAGTTTTCATAAACTCAATCCATAAATCACAAGTATGCCGAAAGGATAATGATATTTATTTATCTGTAGTATATAGTCATAATTCAAAATGACTCCAACTTCTTTAATTGCAAAAGACGAAAGACCTTCTTAATCTATTATTGATTTACGTATAAACTTAAGAATAATTATACCTGGTTAAAACCTCGTATTATTTGTTATGAGCATATTTAACAATAAATTATCATGACTTCATTCTCATAATAAGACATAATGCTTACAATCAATTAGCATTGCTTCATTGGTATGATAACACATAAAGTATAATGTCATTAAACAACCAACTAGTTACTTAATCAGTAGGTTTCTAACTTTATACCTTTAATACCTCTAACTTTCCAAAACTATATCATAACCAACCATGCCCAACTTTGACCAGCTTTATCCAAACATGATCCACCATAAAAAAAAGATAGGATTACAACATATTTATTCCCCACCCTTATGAATTTCCTCTATCTTATAAATCTATCAATCTTTTTCCATGTGAATGCAGAGTCAATCATGGAGAATACATCAATGCTTAAAACTATAGTAGGTTTATAAAATTTAACACTTACTCAACTTTATATCACAAGTCATTAACAACACAATTATCCCCAACCATACACCATGCTTGTTGGCATAAATATGGAATCTCTATATAGCTATATCATGATTATTTTTAACCAGACACTACGACACACTTAAACCTAGGTACCTAAGCATAAAACTTCTACATCAAGTAAGCCAGACCATGGATTCTCTTTCTTTTTCTCAATATTTTTAATGGTAATTCATCTAACAAAGAAGAAATTACATGAGTAATAAATTACCTATTATTTAAACCACTAATTTAGGAATTTTAACTTATTGGTTCTACCTTATTAATGGTCAATATCATTATCAATGGTTAATTTACCATTAACTAGTTTTGTTAAACCTAATACATCTCTATTATTAGAGTTTTAAAGCTAAAGATTTCATCTTTATTGAACTCAAGGTCCCCGGTTATCAAAACTCATGTTTTAATCTAGCAAATTCAAGTTAAGATTAGTTAGTTTAAAAAGTAAAAGCAATTCTGGATGATATTATCTATACCCATTGATTTTCCAAAAAAAATCTTGAACTATGGATTATAATCCCCAAGAAATTCATAACTAAAGATCATTCTGATGATTCCAAGATATTTTGAATTAAAATATAAAGGAGATGGTAGATTAACCTACCTCAACAATGAATTTTTCACCCTATACCTCTGAAAATCAACTTGCTATGGTTTAGAAATGATGTTTTTTAGTTTAAAACCACAAAACCAATAAAACAAGGCTAAGTAATGCCTTTTTAAAATTGCAGTAATTGTGGAAACTTAATTTTTCAACATAGATAGTTTTTAGTAAAATAACCATAAATTTTTACTACAAAAGAGGATTGACAAATGGTCAGAATTATTGGAAATAAAACTCTGCAATGACTCTCTAGATCATTTGATCAATTTACCCATATTTTTAATGTTTCTAGCATTCTTACAGTTGTTGCAGGTTATTTCTAACTTGTCAGAATTATCTATTTATTTTTTGATAGTTTGTTTGAGTTTAGGCTCATTTCTTATTTTTATAGCTTTCATTGTCAATAAATTGGTCATAGACCAAAACACATAGTATATACCCTTTTACATGAATTCCAACATTTCCACCAACTCTAGAATGTTTATTAAATGTTGGGTGACCCTTAGTTTTGATCCCAAACTTCTGTATTTATTTTGGGCAATTGGGTGGAGTATTTTAAAAAAAAAGCAATATGTGTGTACCCATATCTAGTCAAAATTTTATTGGATAAATGTTTTAATGGTTCCATTGAGTACATAATATCAAATTCGGTATAGCAGTATTGCTTATTTATATGTATGGGGTTCAAAACTAATCTCGAGCACCTGGTCGGTATTCATTTGGACATGAAAAATTCTAGTGCGTGGAACCATCTAGTGCAACCACTTAAGTTGAACTTTGGTTGATTAAGTAGTGGTCTCTTAAGCAACTAGCGTATCACTTAAGTAATCATCCTTAAACCTGCCTAACTGCCTAAGCAATTGGCTTGATGTTTAAGTGAAGGTCTCTTAAGCAATATTCAATCATTTAAGTGAAGGCCTGATATTTTTGTGTTGATATCTTAAGAGATCATTTGATCACTTAAGCGATTATTGGGTATTTAAGTGGCATCTGTAAGGGACTAAATCTCCCTTTTCACGAAAAAGTCTAATTGTTTTCTCCTTTTTTTACACTATTTTGAGAGCTTGAAGAGGCGAAAGTGAGGGTAATCATCAATAAAAGTAAAGGTAAATTATCCTAACACTCTTTGGTCATTTCCTATTATTTTCCCATCAAACTTCATCCCATTTAATGGTAAGTTCTTCAAAATTTGGTCCTTCAATCCCTAGAACATAGGGGTTTATTTGGGCCTCTATTTATGACCAATTTTTGCTTAACTTTTAAGAATACATTCCTTGTACATTGAGAGACCTCGTGACGGATTCAATTTTGAATTTCATTTGTAGGCCTCATGGGCACGTTCTTGACCCAAATTCCAACCCAGCCCTTTATATGATAATATAGGTCTCTTTTTACTCATAATGGAGTTTAGATTACTATTTTTATAGCGTGGCATTATTTTTGAATCCTGGGGTAAAGAAGGATTATTTTTTTATGATTTAATGAATTGCATATTGGCATCGAGGTAGGCTTTGGTCTACTGTTTATCATAAGATAATGTATGATATACATTTCATGTTAGATTAGGATGTTAACATATTAATATGGTTAGAATATGATAAATTATCCTCATTTGGGAATTTGGGATAGAAGGGTAAATTGACCCTTTGATGAATACTTGTTGTAACTATAGAATACTATTACCTAGTTATTATAATGCTGATCATAGTTGAATATAAGGACCCCATTAGTATAAGGTTTATGACTTGGCTATGTTAATTATCATAGATTCGCTCATTATAGTATTGATATTATACTAGTTACATATTATTGCGCTCGAGGCCGTTGTTACGATACCTGTTGGATTCCTGGTAAATATTCTATATTTATAAATGATGTGGTTTTAGTTTATGGATGATAATATGCTTATTATTATATTGTTTAGATACCAGTTATGGCATGCTTAAATTATGGTACATTCAAGCTCATTAAGTGCTATAGTTCAAACTTAATTCTCCGTATTACTACTATTTTCCTAAAGAGGAATTTATTCCTAATTTTTACATTAAATAAATATTCTTTCATAATAGGAATCGCACTACCGTAATGGATAATTTATGATCTTTTAGAACTAAAAATGATTTTCTAGAATTATTAGTCGAGATAAATATAGATCCATAGTTTTACCACTACTATTTACTTTAATCTTGAGAGATTCCAACCCTTTTCTACTATATTATGGTGATTTAGTCCCAAAGTTAACCTCAAGCAATAGATTTAATGACTTACACTCTTTTAGCCATGGTTCAAGTCAATGTATTTATTATATAAATGTCTTTGGTACTGGATAGAGTGGAGTGGTAGTAATAATGATGATTAGAAATCTTAGATCCAGAATAGGTCAGTGTATGAAAGTACTCCCAAACCCCTTAAAGGCTCCTTCCTCTATTATCTATCATGTTTGAGAATTATTATTGTTATAGGTCATGCCTTTGTGAGCCATTAAGTTGTAGGAGGTGTATATACTAGGTATGTTATGGAATTTAGATTGGTTATGGAATTATGGATTTTCTTATATTTATTTATGCTTGTGCAATACGTATCACTAATATATTATTTGGTTCATTTAAATATAAGACTTATACGGGGTTTCATAGGTATAGGTTATGAGTGTTAATTGAACCTTCTGATTTATAGGGCCCACTTAGCTATTGTTTGACTGGACTAGCTGGTTATAATATTTTTGTTATTATGGTTAGTTCATAGAAGGATAATTATCGATTGGTGCTGAGTTAAGGTTATATTTTAGGGTACAAGTCGTAGACCTTTAATATGAGTCTAGGATATGCATTCGTACCTTAAGTAGTATATGAGTCCTAGGTGAAGCCTAGGGTATGAGTTAGTGTACCACTCGAACCCTAGGGTACGACTGACTCAAGTGAGTCGTACCCTCGTGGGAGTTGATTTTCCAGGTTTTAGCAAAGGGCTCTAAGGTTATTTCCCACCCTAAAAAACCCTAAGTCACCTTACTATATAATGTGTTATGACCTCTTAAACCCTTATTTTGCAAGACATAAATATTTCAAATCCACTCTACACTTCTCAAAACAAGATAGAAGGCTAGGGTTCAAGGGTGTTTATCTAGAGGAGAGAATGAGTCAAATTTCTTGGTTGATCATCTCATTTAAGTATGGTAACTCTTTCCCTTGTTAAATAAATCAAAAACCATATATTTTACAAATGGATTAACAATTAAAAATGGTTAATTTGGAACCAAATAATATGGGTTTGGTTGTCTAATGATGAATAATGTTTTTTTTTCTTAAACTTATGTTTATATATGTTATTGTTTGTGATTTGCATATGTGGGTGTTTTTGGTTTTGGTTTAACAAATAGGTCTTGAGTAACCCTAATGTTGATGAATTCTACCATGAATTTAGTCTTGATAAAGGTATCCACACAAGGTGTTAGTGAAAATGTCTAAGTGAAATGTCTAGTCATATGTTGATGATGTTTTTAAATAGGTCAATGGACTGATAAATATAAATGGTTGATGAATGGCATTGTTAAGATATTGTTAGCCATGTAATGTGTTAATTTATGACCTTGTTGGTTGATGGACAAAAAGGGGTCAAAGTCCCTAAATATGAAATTGAATTGTGTTTGAACTAAAGTGTGGCATATAATTTTTAATGAGGAATGACTGGGTTGTAAGTGTCTAGATGACCATAAATAGAATTGAATGATGAAATGTGCCAAGGCATTGGACTATCCGAGTGATTGATTGATAAATGCCCCATGAGACATTATGGTCATATATTGTGTTGAATTGGTTAAATGGATTGGAGTCCCTAAGTGTTGAATAGAATATGCGTTGATGTATAGATAAAGGGTTAAAGTCTCAATGTTGACTAATGATAGTCATGATGGATTGTTGTTAGAGTCCCTTGCCTAATAAAAATTCAAGAGGTTAGAGTCCCTTTCTTAAATTAATCACCTTGAGGTTAGAGTCCCCTATCTAATGTTTCTTGAGGTTAAAGTACCTTGCCTAATGAAATGGCTTGAGGTTAGAGTCCTTTGCCCAATTAAATATCTTATGGTTAAAGTCTCTTAACTTGTGAATATGTGTATTTGGTTAAATTCCCTCGCTGAATAAGAAATGTTTGAATTTATAAGTGTGGAAGGTCGGAGTTCTCCACTTCATGTCTTATGATTAAGTGCCTCGTGAATGTTTTTAAGCCTCGTTTCTTTGATTGGCATGTGTTATATCTATATGTATGCTTATGTATATAAATGTTGTTAAATATGATGTGATACCTTGATATTGAATGATGATGATATTTTATCCTTATGCTTCATTTACATGTTAGCTCTCCAACCGTTAACCATCTCTAGATGCTACATCCTCAAGAGAAATAGGTGTCGAAGCATTTTATTCTCTCCCTATGCAGTGACAGGTTTTCAAGCGGTTCGTTTGGTTGAGATTGAAGTGGTGAGCTTCCACACTTCAAAAGTTATGTATTTCGTAGTCCTTAGTTTATATCATAGACTATTCTTGGATTTAGTTTTATCTATTGTCGGTGGCATGTAATGACGTATATATATATATGTATATCGACTTCAAATTTGTGTTTAGTCATTATGGGTGACTGTGGACTTGGGTATGTTGATGTAACTAGAATGTTTTGAAAATGTATAAGATATGATTAATAGTTATGTTTCCACTATCTTTATATATGGTCAGAGTTCCTCCTACTCTTGTGGATTGATATGATGGTTAGGTTGGGTTGACGGGGTGATAACTGGCTCATGTTGGGCTTGAGATGCCCATACGACATGGCCCAATTTCAGGCCATGTGTAATTTGTATCATAAACTAGGTTGATGTTAAGTTGGGAGTCCACAATTTTATGTCAAGTAGAGTCTCTTTTATGGGTGTGAAGCGCACCACACTTGACATTTTAGGAATGTTTTCCTTTCTTGTGTTTCAATATCAAGCTATAGAGTCTAAGGTCTTGGATTCCTCAGATTTCTGTTTGCTATCTTTCAGATCATGCCTCTAGGGAGATCTGATATACAGGTAAACCATTTTGAGGGCCCCATGGATGGATCTCATCTGACTTTTGGGTTCTACACTTGGGTTAGGGAAGCAGTTTTTTACCATCCTCATGGGGTTCTATCGGTTCCCACTATCTCTGCTTATAAGAGTGACACTCCTACTCTCTCACCACTAGGGATATTTCTAATTCAGAGTTTGTTCACTCTATCAACCTCTTCACTCGATTGGTATCCTTTCAATTAAAGTGTGGTGCTTTGGCTACTGTGTCTTCTGAGGCCAAAAGAGTTGGCCAATTTATAAGGTTGAACCTTTCTATGTTCATAGGTACGAAGGTTGGGGATGATCCTTAAGGCTTCATTGATAAAATGGACAAGATCTTTTGAATCATACATCCTTTAGAGGTTGAGGCTATTGAGTTTGTTTTTTACCAGTTAAAAGATATAATGTACTAATGGTATGAAATATGGGAATTAGCTAGAGGTGTGGATGCTAGTTCTGTCGTGTGGGAGGATTTCTTTGAGGTTTTCTTAGATCACTTCTTTCCTCAAGAGTTGAGGGAAGTAAAGGTATAATAATTTGTAAACTTGAAAAAAGGGTGGATGACCGTCCAAGAGTATGCCTTGAAATTTCATCAAGTTTCTAGGTATGCCCTGAGATGATTTTTAGAATGCGTAAGTTAGTTTCAAGATTGTCCGGTGAGTTGGTACTTGAGATCTAGGTGGCCTTATTTATTGCAAACATGGATATTTCTAGATTGATTGTGTATATGCAATAGGTCAAAGCAAAAAAAGAAACAAGTTAAGTTTAGTGAAAGGTAAGGGAAGAAGTTTAGACCTTCCGAGGATAGTGGTAGATATGGTGGCAAGAGGCTATGAAAGAAGTAAGGGAGTTTCAATTCTTTTTCTTTGGGTAGTGCTTCTTACCTAAAATTGTCGAGTGATCTTCAATTTTAGTTTGGTGGTGGGTTTCGGGCACTAAGTGCCCAATCTTATATTAGTGGGGCTTAGTCAACTCTATCCTACCAACTTTGTAGATTTTATGGCCATTCTTATTACGGTGAATGTGAGAAGGGGATAAACAAATATTTTAGATATGGTTAAATTAGTTAGATGTAGTGAGATTGCCCTTGTCTAGCAGCTTGTTGGGCCAACAGGGCCCCTATTACTACTTTCTCAACTCCTACACCAAAGGTTTTGATGTATGCTTTTATTTCTGGTACCGGTGGTGGCTAAAATCATTTGTATGCACTTGCACTCGCTAGGATTCTGAGGCATCTCCCGATATTGTCATGGGTATGTTGAAACTTTTCTCCCATGATGTGTATTGTTTGCTTGATCCAGGGTCTAGTCTATCTTATGTGACCCCGTTTGGCTGTGCATTTTGGTTTCGGTCCCGAGAGTTTGTCGATTCCTTTTTCTGTTTCTACCCCAGTAGAGACTCTGTGGTTGTTAAAAGAGTCTATAAGGGGTATGTGTGGTATCTGTTAGTGGTAGAGAAACTCTTATGGATTAGATAAAGTTGGACATAGTTGATTTTGATGTTATTCTAGAGATAGATTAGTTACACTCCTACTATGCTTTCTTAGATAGTCAAACCCATACGGTCTTATTTAAATTCACTAATGAGCCAGTCATTGTATGGTAAGGTGGTTTTTTAGTGACCAATGGAAGATTTATTTCTTATCTTAAGTCCCAAAGGTTAATCTCTAAAGGGTGTTTGTATTACTTGGTATGAGATAAAGATTATAGCTCAGAAGAGCCTTCTCTAGGATCCGTTCCTGTGGTTAATGAGTTTTCCGAGGCTTTCTTCAATGACTTTCTCGGTATTTCCCCCGGCAGGGAAATTGATTTTGGGATTGATCTTAATCCAGACATTCGTCCGACTTCTATCCCCCCATATATATTGTCTCAGGTGGAGTTGAAGGATCTTGAGAAGTAACTAAAAGACCTCTTAGATAAGGGTTTTATCCAAACTAGTATGTGTCCTTGGGGTGCTCCTGTGTTTTTTGTGCGCAAAAGGGATGGTTCCCTTCGAATGTGCAATGATTATCATCAATTTAACAAAGTGACCATAAAGAATAAATGTCCTCTTCCTAGAATTGATAACTTGTTTGATCAACTTCTAGGTGCCAAGTGTTTCTCTATAATTGATCTTAGGTTGGGTTATCACCAACTTAAGATTAGGTAGGTAGATATCCCTAAGACTACTTTTAGGACACAATATAGTTACTATGAGTTCCTAGTTATATCTATTGGGTTGACCAATGCCCCGACGATATTTAAAGATTTGATGGATCGGGTCTTCCATCAATTCTTGGACTTGTTTATCATTGTCTTCATTGATGATATCTTGGTCTATTCTAAAAACGAGGTGGATCATATCAATCACCTTCGTGCTGTGCTGCTAACTTTGAGGGATCATTATTTGTATGCTAACTTCTCTAAGTGTGAGTTTTGGTTGAAGGCTGTGACTTTCCTTAGTTATGTTATCTCTAGTGAAGGGATTATGGTAGATCCTCAAAAGGTTACGACAGTTAAGAAGAGGCCTAGACCTCCAACTCCAACCAATATTTAGAGCTTCTTAGGTCTAGTCACTTACTATATGAGATTTGCAGAGAGTTTTTAAAATATAGTTGCCTCATTGACTAAGTTAACCCGGAAGAAGGTCAAGTTCTTATAGTCGGATGCATGTTAGGGTTGTTTCAAGAAGTTGAATGATAAGTTAACTTTGGAACTAGTTTTGACCTTGCCTGAGGGTAATGATGGTTTCATAGGGTATTTTGATGCTTTCGTATTGGGCTTAGTTGTGTGTTGATGCAACATGGTAGGGTGGTGGCCTATGCTTCTAGGTAGTTGAAAGTTCATGAGATTAACTACCCTACTCATGACTTGAAATTGTTAGCCGTTGTTTTTTTTTTAAACTTCGGCGACACTATCTGTAGAACGTTCATGTTGTTATTTTTTCCAATCATAAGAGTCTTCAGTATGTGTTTACTCCAATGGAGTTAAATCTCAGGAAGAAGAGTTGTCTTCAATTGTTAAAGGACTATGATAAGAGTCTTCATTACCATTTGAGAAGAGCTAATGTAGTGGCGGGCGTTCTTAGTCAATTATCCATGGGGATATTGGACCATGTGGATAAGGATAAGCATGAACTGGTGAATGACATTCATCATTTGTCTAATCTTGGAGTTCGTCTCAAGAACTCAAATAATAGTGGTGTGTTTCTACATCCATTATCGTATTCATCTTTTTGTTGTTGAAATTAAGGAAAAGAAAGAGTTGGATTCCTAATTGATGAAGATTAAGAGTAATGTGAGTCAACAAAAGGTTGTTGACTTTGTCATCAATGGTGATGGTATCTTAAGGTACCCAGGTAGGCTGTGTGTTCCCGACGTCGATGGATTGAGGGAAAGGATTATGGTCGAGGCTCATAAATCTCGGTATGCTATTCTTCCCGGTTCCACAGAGATGTATCATGGTCTTAAAGAGTTCTATTTATGGAATAATATAAAATGATATGTGCCTAGCTTTGTGGATAAATGTATGGTGTGTCAAAAAGCAAATGCTGAGCATATGAGACCGGTGGTTTGTACCCAGAAATTATGTTGCCTGAATAAAAAGGGGAGAAAATTAACATGGATTTGATTACCGGTCTTCCTCGATCTCTAAATAAATGTGATTCTATTTGTGTCATTGTGGATAGGATGACCAAGTTCGCCCACTTTTTGTCGGTAAGGACTAGTTAATTACTGGAGTATTATGCTAAGTTATATCTTGTGGAGATCGTGAAGTTGCATGGTGCTCCAACTTCTATCATTTTGGATTGTGGTACTCAATTCTCGTCTCACTTTTCCAAGTCATTCCAAAAGGGTTTGGGTACTAAGGTGTGCCTTAGTACCATTTTTCACCCGCAAATGGATAGGCAAGCGGAGAGGACCATCAAAATATTGGAAGATATGTTGCGGGCTTGTGTGATTAATTATGGTTGTACTTTGTATGGCCATTTTCCTTTGATTGAATTCGCCTATAACAATAGTTACCACAATAGCATTGGCATGTCCCCTTTTGAGGAATTGTATGGTAGGAGATGTCGTTCTCCTATTGGGTGCTATGAAGTTGGTCAAGGTAAGTTTCTTAGCCTCGATTAAGATCACCAAGACTTAGAAAAGGTGAATATTATTCGTGATAGGTTGATAACCACTCAAATTCGCCAAAAGTCCTACATACATCTGAGACATAGGGATTTGGAGATTAATGTTAGCGATTGGATATTCTTGAAGGTATCTCCCATGAAGGGAGTAATGCAATTTGGTAATAAGGGAAAGCTTAGTCCCCAGTATGTTTATCGCTATTTGATTTTTAAGAGGGTTGGTAATAATGCCTATGAGTTAGAGTTGAACTCTAGTTTGAACTCCATTCATTTGTTTTTTCGTGTCTCTATGTTGCTCAAATATGTGGGTGATACTTCTTTGGTTTTTCCCTTAGAGGATGTTGGTATTTCAGACTCTTTGTCATATGAGGAGGTCCCGATGAGGATCTTGGATCGGCATGTTTACCGTGTGGAACAAAAGAGGTGGCTTCAGTGAAGGTTCTATGGTGAAACCAAAAGTTTGATGAATCTACTTGGGAAACGGAAGGGAACATGAAGTCCAAGTATCCGTATTTTCTTTTTGTTTTGGAAACTTGTGATTGAAGTATGTGTTAAACTTCCTACATTAACTTGTGTCGTTGTTAGATAATGGTTAAAGTCCCTAAGTTGTGAAATGAGTGAGTGTTTTGATAAGTAATGGGTTTGAGTCCACAAGTCAATAAGCTAAATGGTTGATTGGTAATGACCATGATGTGTGTTGTATCCTTGTGGTATGCTTTCTTTTCTAACTTTTCTAAAGGATGGTTTCATGTGTAATAATGTGTTAACTTGTGTTCATACTTTCCTTACTCGTCATTTGAGGACGAATTACCAAGTTGGGAAAAATTGAAATACCTAGGCTTTGGCCCCTTAGAAAAATCTCATGAATAGTGCATTCTAACCAAGATACGATTTAGGTGTGTCACTCATACATAAGTGTATGAGTCGTACCCTTTTACCCTCCTCCTCTCATATATTGAACAACTTAGAAGGGTAGCATACTGTCTACAACACGACTTGGCCTCTCCTGGTTGTATCTTAGTGTACGAGTCATATTCAACTTAGTCATATAGAAGGTTGTCTTGGTCTACAGTGGACTGCTTTTGGTATGAGTTAACGATATCGTTTAGGGTACAAATCGTAGCCCTTGAATACAAATCTAGGATGTGTGGTCGTAACTTGAGTAGTATATGAGTCCTAGGGGAATCCTAGGGTATGAGTTAGTGTACCATTCGTACCCTAGGGTACGGTTGACTCAAGTGAGTCATAACTTCCTGCGGGTTCATTTTCCAGCTTTTAACTAAGGGCTCTATGGTCATTTCCCACCCGAACAACCATTTAAGTCCCCTTACTATATAATGGGTTGTGACCTCCTAAACCCTTATTTTGCAAGACAAAAACTTTCCAAATCCTCTCTACACTTCTTAAAATAAGATTAGAGTCTAGGGTTTCAAGGGTATTCATATAGAGCCAAGGAGTAGCCAATTTTCTTGTTTGATCATCTTGTTTAAGTCATGTAAATCTTTCCCTTTTTAAATAACTCAAAAACCATGTATTTTACCCATGGATTAACAATTGAAAATGGTGAATTTAAAATCAAAGATAAGGTTTTTGTTGCCTAATAATAAAAAATATTTGTTTTTCCATAAACTTATGTTTACACGTTTTATTTGTGATGATTTGAATATGAGGGTGTTGTTGCTTATGGTGTAACAAATAGGTCATGAGTAACCCTAATATTGATGAATTATACTATGAATTTGGTTTTCATAAAGGTATGAACACAAGGTGTTTGTGAAAATGTCTAAGTGAAATATCTAGTCATATGTTGATGATGTTTTGAACTAGGACAATGGCCCAATAAATATGAATGGTTGATAAATGTTATTGTAAAGATATTGTTAGCCATGTAATGTGTTAATATATGAACTTATTTGTTGATGGCCAAAAAGGGGTTAAAGTCCTTAAATATGAAACTAAATTGTGTTTGAGCTAAAGTGTGGTATAGGATTGCTAATAAGGAATGACTAGGTTGTAAGCGTCTAGATGACAAAAAATGGAGTTAAATGATGAAATTTCAAGGCATTGGCCTATCCAGGTGATTGATTGATAAATGCCCCATGAGACCTTATGGTCATATATGGTGTTAAATTGCTTAAATGGGTGGGAGTCCCTAAGTGTTGAATGGAATGTGCGTTGATGTATGGAAAAAGGGTTAAAGTCCCAAAGTCAACTAATAATAGTCGCTACGGCTTGTGGTTAGAGTCCCTAGCCTAATTTAAATGCAAGAGGTTAGAGTCCCTTGCTTAAATACTCCGATTTAGGGTTAGATTCCCTTATCTAATATGGATTGAGGTTAGAGTCCCTTGCCCAATAAAATGGCTTGAGGTTAGAGTCCCTTGCCCAGTAAAATTGCTTGAGGTTAGAGTCCCTTGCCAAATGAAATGGCTTGTGGTTAAAAGTCCCTTGACTAATAAATGTGTGTATGTGGTTAAAGTTACCGAATAAAAAATGTTTGAATCTATAAGTGTGTAAGGTCGGAGTCCTCCACTTCATGTCTCATGATTAAGTGCCCCATGAAAGTTTTTAAGACTTTTTTCTTTGATTGACATGCTCTATATCTATATGTATACTTATGTATATAAATGTGGCTGAATATGATGTGATAACTTGATATTGAATGATGATGATATCTTATCCTTTTTCATGAGTTACATGATAGCACTTTTATCGCTAACTATCTCCAGACTCTATGTCTACATGCGACATAGCGGCCAAAGCATCTTCTTCTTTCCCTACGCAGTGATAGTTGTTCAAGAAGTTCATGTGATTGACATTGAAGTGGTGAGCTTCCATACTTCATAATTCATGCATTTCATAATCCTTAGATTACGTCATATACTTTTCTTAGATTTGGTTTTGGCTATTGTCGGGGGCATATCCAGACGTATATATATATATATATTGACTTCATATTTGTGTAGAGACATTATGGGTGACTGTGTACTTGGGTATGTTGGTAGTATGTTGATGTAAGTGGAATGTTTAAACTTGTCTAAGATATCTTTACTAGTTTGGTTTCTCCTATCTTGATATATAGTCGGAGTTCCTCCGGCACTTGTAGATTGATGTGATGGTTAGGTTGGATTAATTGGGAGATCTCCGGCTCATGTTGGGCTTGAGATTACCATATACCAAGGCCCTTTTTTGGGCCGTGTTAGATATTACCATATATCCCTTTCATCTCTCATTTTTTAATATTGTATATACATTCTTAGCATTGTATATTTTGAAATATATTATTCTTCTACTCTTCATTTGTATATTTGAAAATGATATATAGTATAGTGCTTTGGTTCTTGTATACAACTAGAATAGGATAAATTATCCATTTTGCGCCTTTAGCCTTACTCTGTTTAATTTTCTAAATAATGGTTTGTAGTTTATATTCCCGGTCTGCATGTTATTTATTTTTCCATTATCTTTGGAGTTCAATTGGTAGTTTTCTAATAAGTTCCATGTGTTTTATACTCATACTACACTTTTATAACCTACAGATCATAGTACGAGTGCTCACTATTAGTATGGGCCTCATCTGAAGCAGCTATAGATAAAAAATTTAAGGCGGGGTGCTGATGTTTAGAGCATTACTACTCTCCATCTTACAAGTTAGACTGGTCTTTATATTATATTTAGTGATGGGTTGTACCATTATATTTATTTAGTATTTGACTTTGTACTCTTATTGTATTAGAACCGCTTGTACTGATTCCACCAAGTTTTGGACTGCCTTATATGTATTAGTCTTTTAATATATGTATTTTTCTATTTTCTTCCATTTTGATATTCTTTTACTAGCTATTCTATACTTAGGGTTAGATTACCTACTGGTGGGTCATAATAGGTGTCATCATGACATGGTGAAATTAGGCTGTAACCAATTGGTATCAGAGCCTTCGATTATATGTGTGTTGGTAGATTAGCGAAGTGTCTAGTAGAGTCTTACAGAGTAGTGTAGAGATGTATATATTGTATCTTCTGAAGGCCACAAGGCATTCTTAGGAAACTTTATTCTTGTCTTCTTGTCATGTGTCCATAGTTATATGAGCCTCAATTACATTTTTTGACAATATTTTATACTAGATGGATGATACAAGATTGTCGATAGATATGTTTGGGACTTTTTCATATGTTTCTAGAGCTTCAGCACAATGTTAGCCTAGGGCGTTAGAGGTAAATATCATGGATTTGCAGTGTTATCTAAAGGTTTAGGGGCTAGTCTATACGTTAAATAATTTTATGACTTCATTATCCTTTTAAGATTTAGAATTTTGGATTCTGATCCTTTTTATGAATAATTCAAAATAGTGATAATATCTAGTAAGTTGAGAAGTTCTTAGGCAAGAGTTAGGCTTTTTGGTGCCTAGAAGGATTTTTTTATTGATTTTAGAGTATGAGATTGGGTTTCTTAAGTTATCTAGGCATACTACAATGTGATATCCTTAAGAGCATGATATGGTGTGTGGATTTATGGAAGGATTATCTTTGCCGCTCTATTTGGTATTAGAGTATATGATATCACCTTGATCGCTTTTCTCTCATGTTATTGATCATGTGAGGGTCATAAAAAGAGTATGTATTTAGACTTATAGAGGAAGCTCTAAGACCGGTCATGGTGATCACAATGGGAAGAGTATTTATCAAACCTTGTGAAGTATCTTACATGGATATTAAGGCTGAGGTGGTTATTTTAGATTAGTCAGTATTGTAACTTAGAGTTCTCTAGGAGCTTGTCCTGTTTGTGGTGAGACTTATCATTATTCTAGAGTGACCTAGATAGGAGTTGGTTTTTTTGACTGAGTCAACATATGTTTTTAGCTAGACTTAGTCTCCTATCATATGTTATGATTGTGGGGAGGATGTTCTTTTTTTGTAGAGAGTGGCCCAAGCATTAATCGGTTAGCTGATTGGGGTTATATCATGCTCCTCACAAACTTTGAGCTTCAGGAGTTTTCTATATCTACCGAGAGACCATTCACAAACCTAGATAGTTTCCTTAACATGGGATTACTAAATATTTATCTTATTCAGATCAGTCTCATGGCATTGTGGCACCTTCAATTGGAGGTAGTTCACTAAGTACCTCAATTAGTGATTCAGATGGTAAGTTTGAGTTTGGATCAACTCAGATTCATACTCCCTCGGGCACATTGGGCATATGAATTTTAGTTACACCATAATAGCGCGTCTTTTATTTCTTTCTTTACCTTCTTATTTGAGTGTATTTAATATTTTGAACCTATCAATCATTATGTGCCTTGGTAGGTTTATATTAATTGTTGTTTTCCTTGGTGTAGTATTCAAAATTTTCTGAATACCTCCGTAGATGATTTCTTTTAGTAATGGGAAGAGTGGATAATTATTTATCCGTCCTGGGGGTGTAGCATTTGATTTTGTGTCCAATTTACCGCAACATATTTGTCATCTTATGGACCTATAGTGGTACTTGTTTTTGCAGTTTATTTTTTGTAGAACTTTCTCTTTATATTTATGATTATATTTTTGTTATTACTATTTCATTGTTTGATGTTGATCCATCCTTGCTTAATAGATGATTGGAATGGCATTATCTATCTAGAATTTCCTTCATCATAATTTTTATTCATTGGCCTAGATGGATAGCTCTGTTGGATTATTTCTCTATTGTGCTAAGGTCAGGTTGGCCATTTGTCCTTTCTTTTGGTGAGGTTTGACTGATTATTGAGTAGGCTATAAGATTGAAGGTAGATTCCTTCTTTGGTTCTATTATGGTTCTAGAGTTGGCAATTTGGTCATATTTCCCATTTTGGAGATTTAATAGTCCAGGACTTCTTTTTCGGGTTGTTGGGTTACTTTCTTGGTGATAGCTTAGATCTTAGTATAGGAATGGAGTTAGATAATCCATTTTGGTATATGGTTCTGGTCCTAGTAGAGTTTGGGGAGGTAGAGATAGGTGATCTTTTCTATGATTTTCTTATGTTGTATAAATGGGTATTCATTATCTTAATTTGTCTGATTCATTTTTTGATAGTGGCCTTGACCTTGCCATTGATGTTGGATTGATACTCTATTATGTTACGATGTGAGTCACGATTTAATTGAGTTAATGTTTGAATAAAATGGATAAATTTAGTAAATACTCATTTTGGCATTTGGTCACCCTAATGTACCTTTGGAGTGTTTCTCCTTGGTGACATATATCAATGGGTATTCATTGCTGAGATACAGTGTTAGATTGATCAGTTCTTGCTAAGGTTGCATTTCTTCGAGTTGCTAGAGTTTGGTCATCACAAGTACTCTTCGCATACTTGGTGAGTTCTTGGTTATGCTTTTGTATGTTGTACCTTCAGTAGACGTAGTGTTAAATTCTTTCATATTTAGCTCGATCCTCTATTATGCTTTTTTTCATCAGCAACATTAAATTTCAACCCTGTATGAACCAGTATGGATATGCCTAATCTCAGATGGTGAGGGTGAGTACGGTGTATTGCCTTGGTTTAGCTTGTTTACTTAGGTTTTGAATATTTGATCTTTTGAGTCATTGCATTTCAGTTATGTTATACCTAGAGTATAGTGCTTACCCATCTATATGATTGTTTTTAATATTGAGATCGAGTTGTTCAGCCTTCGTGTTGAAAATTTTAAATCTTGGGTATAGCCTCCAATTTAATATTTGTGTCAGTTGGGCATTTATTTATAGGGTTACTTAGTCTACTCTTTGTTTACCTCTTCGGTGATTTTTAGTTCTGATGGATTATTATTGATAGGTGTTTGGATGATAGTCTTATTGGAACATCGGGTTGGTTTTCTGTGCTCTTGACCTTAATTCTCAATGTTTATTGGATTAATGAATTGTCTTCTTTATAGAGGTAGTGTTCTTAGGTTGGGCTCAACATAGTTCCATCCTCAGTTGGTGGGACCTCTTATAGCGGATCGTTAATTTTGAGTGCTCGATCTTTGGGCTCTTGATTATTAGTTTGAAGGGTTATTTGGACCTATTTAGCAGTGGTCATAGGTTACAAACATTGGTCATCACTATTTGTGCTCCTAAGTAGCACCTTTTGGGCATATCTTATGCTTGTTAGTATGGATTATCAAAGAAGCAGATTTAGTTCTTCAAGGTTAGTGTGATAGAGGTGCACAAATAGGACTAGGTGGTATTTTTTATGGTTAAGAGTATATGGCAAGTTTGGAAAGGCAAAAGAAGGTTGTTTTCAGATATTGAATATTGTTGCATGATTTATGCCTTGGATTGCCTGTGGCTTGGATGACTTTTTTTCTTGGTTGTGCTGGCATAGGCATTGTATTAATGTGTTGTGGTTTGGATTTTCTTGCATCATCCCTTCTGGGTTTAGTTTGAGGTTAGTTAGTTGTCGAGGTTGAGGTTTTATAAGTTTTAGAAGTGAATTAAGGAAGTTAGATGAATAAGGTCTACCTATGGAAAAATCCCTTGGAAACATTTCATCTTCTTATTGTTTATCTGGGGAGTCATTATAGGACCATGTAGGCCCAATACCTTTGAGTTTTCATGCTCTTCCTATCCATTGTCTTTCATGAACGAAAGTCATTTAGTAGTCGATATTGTAATGACCCTCTAAGTAATTTTCTCAATTTACATGCATTTTCAGAGTTTTAAGCCTACCCAGATCTGCTATAAATCTTTTGCAACTCACTGAAATTGTTGATCTGGATATAAAACAATTTATTAGGGTTTTAGGCTCATTTCCCTATTTTGGATCTTTTGTAGTTAATGAATTGGTCTTTGACTAAAACTCATATTAGATGACCTTGAATGAGAATTTTGATAACGCCATCTAGAATAGAACATTGATTTTAGGCTAGCGGGACCCTTAGTTTGGTACACGGGGCCTCCAAAATTATTTTGGGCTATTGGGTGGACTATATGAAAATAGAACTATAATCGTGGGACCTATATATAGTCAAAAAAATCTTGTATGAAAGTTTTTATAGTTCCATTGATTCGGGGATGTCAAATTTTGTAAGAAAGAATAGTTCATTTGCACGCATGGGGTACCAAAAAAATCTCAAACACTCGACTGAAGTCCATTTGGACTTGGAAAATTCTAGTACATGGAACCATATAGTGTGACTGCATAAGGAAACTTATGGTCTTGGCAAATTCTAGTGCATGGAACCATATAGTGTGACTGCATAAGCAAACATATGGTCGATTAAGCAATTTTCACTTAAGTGACTAGGGGATAACCTTAGTGATCACCCTTCATCCCGCCTAGCCACTTAAAAGATGGTTTTTTCTCTTATATGGAGATCACTTAAGCAGTCCTCGATCGCTTAAGCAAGGAACTGATATTTTTTGGGGGATCACTTAAGCAATCATCAGGTCTCTTATGAGAAATCTGCAGGGGATTAATCTGCTTCTTCACCTTAAATTCCCATCACATTCTTCTCTATTTTTACATCATTTTTAGAGCTTGAAGTGGAGAAAGAAAGGTTAATCATCTATTGAATCTAATACTCTTTGGTCATTTCCCATTATTTATCCCATTAGATCCCAACTGATTAAATGATAAATTCTTTGAAATTATGTCTTCAAATCCCTATACCATTGGGGCAAATTTGGGCACAAATTTTGGCACCATTCGGGCTCAACTTAAGAGCGCACTTTCTATGTCATTTTAGGGACCACATGATAGATTCAATTTTGGATTCCGTTTGTAGGCCCTGCAGGCTCGTTCTTGACCCAAATTCTCACCCAAACTTTTTTCATAGAAACATGGGTCTTATTTTACTCCTAATGACATGTAGATGACAATTTTGTTATCATGGTGGCATTTTGGGATCATGGAGAAAAGGTTGAAATTTATGGACGATTGAAGGACTTGTGGTTCGGTATCGAGGTGGGCTTTTTTCTACTCTTCTTCATAGATAGCTTATGATAGATATTACATGTTATGTAAGAATGTTAGGACATCATTATGAGTAGAAAACATTTATATAGCCTAATTTAGGAGTTTGGGGATAGAAGGGTGAATCGACCCTTAAGATGATATACTTTTTATGTCTATAGGATCCTATTATCCAAGGTTATTAGCATGCTCATCATAGGTGAGCCAATGAACCCTTTTAGTATTAGGTTTACTACTTGACTCGATAGATTATCACAGTTTCTCGAATTATAGAATTGATATTATGCTAGTTATATACTATTAGAACCGAGGTTGTGGTTACGATACCAGTTGGACTATGGGAGAGTATTTTTTATTTATAAAGGACGTGGTTTTAGTTTATGGATACTTAGATGATTATGAATATATTGTTTGAAATTCTTGATCTCATGCATAGAATATGTTTCACTCATGCTTACTTAGTCGTATGATTCAAACTAAAATCTTGGTTTTATTAATGTTTTCCTAATATGGGATATATTCCCAGTTTTCACTTTTAAAATGGATTCTTTCATAATAGGAACCATACCACCTTAATGTATGATTTATGAGATTTTGGAACTAAAAATGATGTTTTAGAAATTTGATTGAGATAAAATCCGGTCCATGGTTTAACCATTACTATATACTTTGTCTGTGAGAGATTCCAACCTTTTTTCTACCAAATTATTATAAATTAATCTCAGAGTTGACCCTGGAAAACATATTTATAAACTTATACTCCTTTATCCATGATCTGACACCGTGTACTTATTATATATAATCTCTCCAGTATTGTATGGAGTAGAATTATGATGATGATGACTGGAAATCTTGGATCCGCACCACTTAGGGTCCCTTAGAATTATATGGGTACTCCTGAACCCCTTAGGGTCCCCTTCATCAAATAGCCATCATGGTAGAGAGGAGAGGTCGTTCTAGGTCCTACCTTTGCAAGTCGTCAAGCTGGAGGAGTTGTATACACTAGGTATGTTATGGAACTTGGATTGGTTATGGTATTATGGATTTATTTGAATTCATTAACACATGTGCATTGCCTATCACCAGTAAGTTGTTTGGTTCTTATATCTATAATTCTTATGGGGGGTTTCAAAGGTATAGGTTACGAGTGTTGTTTGCTGAGTTTTATGGGTATCAATTAGGTATTATTTGTCTAGACTAGTTGGTTACCATATAATGTAATTATGGTTAGTGTTTTATAGACTGATTATGGACTGCTACTGAGATTGGATGTATGATTTTAATCCATTTTTATTTTTATGGTATTTTACATTGCAGATAGTGTATTCATGATTAGACACTCCACTATAGGTCGTGATCATACTTTTGTTAGCCTTCCTACTTGGATAGAATTTCCTGGAGAGGTTAGATTGACTACCTTAGGTTGTACCTTTGAGTTAGTCTTGTATAACTATATACGTAGACACACACGGACATATCAAGTTTTGATACTACCAAAATCTCTAAAGCTAAAGGCCTCTCTTGGGTCAAAAAATGTACTAAGCTGCCCATACTAGTTGACTTCCAGATCAAAACATCCGTAACCATATTAGACTTATCGGGATGATAAAGAAAGTGAGACAAAAATACTTAAGCAACTCAAGACAAGGAAACTTTCGAAGATCTAACTGGGTGAAGAAGTATTGAAGACTATGACTCTATAAAAGTAGTGTCAACACCACTTCGAAGAAAATACCACCGTTCACAATTTCTAATCATGGGTAGGGTAATTATTCACATGAGGCTTCAACTAATGAAAAACATATGCAATCACCTTACCCTCCTGCATCAGCACAACACCTATCATGACTTGATTTAAGAGTCATGATGGCACCTACTAAATCCCACAAACCGTCTCCTGGAGCTAAACACATTGGGTTAACTTGGTGGAAAATGCCCAGCAAGGCACAAATTAACAACATATATTGTATTAAAAAAAGGCAATATAGAAAAATAAGGTAAATCAATAGTACATAAATCCATCCCCCAACTTGGTAGTGCCAGTACAAGAACATCTAGTAAAATACAAAGTACAAGAGCATCTAACATAATACAACTCAAATATCTAGAATAGTCAATAACATCTATCTCGAAACAAAAGACTTAGCTAGCAAGATAGAAGGAAATAGGTGATTCCAAATCAAAGAGCTCACCCTATATACGGATATCAACACAAAATGAAGGTCAATAAATAGCGGCAACTAGTACTTGGATTTGCATTAGAAAGGTACAGAAGTGTAGGGTAGTATGATGACCAAAACCATGGGTATTTAGTAGGCATCATTGGCCGAATAAATTAAATCATTATATAATTATGATAAAATACAAGATAACATAACTAAGTCAAAGTAGAGACGAACCTGAACTAACTCAAACATTGATGTGTATAAAGGTAAATAAACCAAAATAATAGTATAACATAACGTAATGCATCACCACACACAAACATAACTACAAAATTGGCTCCCATACGCCAATAGGTGTGGAAATGTAAATAACCCATCGCAAGGCTCCAGAATCCCAAAAGGTACACACAAGATAGTATAACCCACCACTATCATTTACCAATTATCAACATGCCACTAGAGTCCACTCACTTCATGTTACATTAGCCATTTCATCATTTTAAAACTTAGCCAAATTGTTATTTTAATCTTACACCCTGATATCGACATACTAAAAAAAGTATATCATCATAGCATAATATGCATACCCAAACTCAAATCGGTATGAATATAATAAATAACCAAACTTGAATTGGTATATCTAATCAATAGTCGTACATAAATCGGTAAATATAGTCAATAGACGAAATGGAATTGGTAAAAATATTCAATAGCAAAACTTTAACTAGTAAATATAATCAATAGCCGAACTTGAACCGGTAAATATAATAAATAGTGGAAGCTAAACGGGTAATTATATCATCAATGTCATAATCAACCTCCAGACTTGAACTAGGTAAATATCATAAATATCATATCTATCTTCAAGACTCAAATATGTAATTATAATTATATCATTATAATCCAAAGTATCATCAATAGCATAAGAAATAACATCACCAATAGGCGTGATTCTGCACATTAACCAACATAGCCATCAAGTGTCAAAGTTTTTCAATATTATCCATGTTCTAGAATCGAATGGGCAATTATAATCATATCATTATAATCAAAAGTCTTATCAATAGCATAAGTAATAACATAATCAATAGGCGTCAATCCTCACATCAACTAACATACCCATCAACTGTCAAAGTTATTTTGTATCACCTCAATAGTAATTTCCAACAGTTTAACAAGTGTATAAATGTCAACAAAAGCTAACATGTGTCTTATCCTACGGTGGATTAAGGGCCCACTTATAATTCCCAAAGTTCCATTTTAGGAAATATCTACCCGAACTAGGTTTAAGGTATCTAACTTTTTTTTAGATGTTAACCAATCGTAAATTTTCCCTAAGTTAGGAAATTCACCTAAAATATGAGCAACTAGGTCGATTATGCCTAAATTATGATTTTTGACTAGCCTATATGGTCAAACAGACAAAGCTTTCAAATCATCGTACCAACACCTCAAACCCATCTTCAATCTAACACAATATCATAAAATTAATATGAGCTAGCTCAGTAAAAAAAATAATAAAACCTAGCTTACCAGGACGGTGAACAAACCTCAAAAGATCTACAAAGTCACCATTTTTTCCATTCTGAGATACTTATGTAAGATTCAAGCCTATTGAAATCACCTTTTACTCATCAATATGAGAACAATGATACCGATATTGCACCATTGTACTTTGGGTCAAAAAATCACCCAGAAATCCTATATGGGTCCCATTTATGAAAAATTATGTTTCCGAAACTATCCCAATGTTCCCTAATGCTAAAGGAGTCAATAAGCTCTATAATAGGTGATATCTGATCTAATTTAGAGCTAAAATAAATCCCTCATGATATTTGGATGTTTGCATAAGAAATAGAAATATCTACCATGATATTAGAGGAATCTTACCTCAAATTTGAAGGAGAATCGCATAATCAATCAATATCTAAGATCCCAAATCACCCAAGAGTTACTCTAAGGCTTTCTCACTAATTAGGGTCATAAATCTCAAGAGAATCTATAAAGAAATGGCCAAAAGGATAAAATAGGGTAGTTATACCCATATTAGGTTGTCATGTGTCACTACAGCAACCCAATGTTCAAGATCACCACATCATATGGCTCTTCCAATGAATCAAGATTGCAAAAAGCCACTACGATCACAGCACTTGAGGCTTGCCCAGGGTATCACAATCGCAACCCTTGGCTCGCGATTGCAATACACCAAATATAACTGGACTTGGAATTTTCCAAGTCTTCGCCAAGCACTCGAGATTCACCCTGACATAAATGAACTACGTAACCATACTAAATCTGATGTTTTGGACTCAATGGATCTGCTGAAATTTCCATCCATTGCCATTTTGGGGAAATATGGGGCCCATACATAATTTTTTTTCTTAACTTTTTGACCAATAGTTCAAAATGAGTCTGAGTGCTTTGGAACCCGAAAAAAGGTCCAACTAGACTAGAAGTGATTTTTCAAAGCTGCTGGAATAGTCAGAATTTGCATTCGAGGTCATTTAACGAAATTTTTTTCCCGATGGCTAGTTGAAAGCAACAAAGACTTCCAAAAAGTCAAATTATTCTAAAGCCCACACAAACTCCTCGATAATATAAATATCTATTTTAGCAAGTCATAAATTACTTGGGGAAGTTATGGAAAACTCTAATGTAAAAAATAAGAAGAAATATGGAAAAATAACCTTAAGGGTCATTTAAATTTCCACTACTAAAGGAACTTTCATACGTAAAAGTTAAGGATTAGGATGTACCTGAAGTATCGAACATGTAAGGATTCTAGGTCCACATCTCGCCCTCTATCTCCATAGTGGACTACTCTACTATACGGTGCCTCCACTGAACCTTAACTACCAGAATCTCTCTAATGAGCAACCGCATAATATCATTGGCCAAAATGATTATAGGCTTTTCCACGAAGGTTAAATGCTCATCCAACGGGACTGAGTCATATCTAATCACATTAGATATATAATAAATGTATCTCTAAAACATACAAACATGGAAAACTTGATAGAGAGTAGTAAGATATAGAGGTAAAGACAACTTATAAGCCACCTCGCCAACTGTGCGAAGAATCTCAAAAGGTCTAATATATCTAAGGCTAAGATTTACCTTCCTCACAAACCTCATCTATAAGTCCCCTCAAAGTTCCCTCATAGTTTGAGTCGTAGGGCATGATTCCGTCCCTAAAAGATCAAGAAGTTGCTTCCTAAGTGAGTACCATGTTAACCATGTATAATTTACCTAATTTCATCTTTTTATCACGTGCAAAATCTGATAAGCCTTCCATCGATATAAGATTTTCCCAAATCGGACACTTGGGTAAGAAGTTATGGCCAATCTAAGCCTTTGTCATAAAAACTGTGTCATTTGAGAGCCTAGCGCATCGCGTAGAGGGTGCATTTAGCAATTGTCAATTTCCAGAGGGAATACATGATAATGACGCATTTATGATTTAGAATTCCAAGTATATGAGTTTCTAAATGATTGTGAAGTGTTGAGCATTAAAGAACTTTTGCTCTCTTGAGATATATGCATGACTTGAAAGTGTGGTTTGAAATCCCTTAGCCTTTGGGCATTGAGAGTAAGAGACGGTTTCTAATTATGAAGTTAAATAATGATGACTCATGAGATTGTGTTACATGCTTCATTCTACATGACTTATGAGTTTTTAATTTATACTTTTTCAAGCTATGTGAGTCATTTTATTATGTATACATGATTTGATTGAAGAAACTATCGTTACTACTTTATACATATGCATGAACCCCCGCATACTCAGTATATTCCAAAGTTCAGATCCACATATATGTCTATGTGCTACATTTTCTTATAATGTAGGTTCAGGTGCTCAGTCCCAGCCTCACCCGTGATTCTCTGAGCACCTTGCCTATGTTTTCTACAGTGGTGAGTCCTCCTGGTTCGAGGACCGATCTTCAGATATTTATTATGCTTGAGAGACTATGTTTTATATTCAATCCATTTCGAGTCAGTTGGGTCTTGTCCCAATGGCTCTCTAGATTTTGATTCATAGAGGCTTTGTCAGACTAGTATCAGACTTGTGATATGTCTAGAGGGATTAGTATTGTGGTTTTGTTGAAATTTCTCTATGTTGTGGTCATATGAACCAATTATCTTTTCTTATTTCCTTTCTTGTGATATGGCTATGTGAGTGATTAAGTCCATACTTATCGTGAGTTGGGTGTTTTTGGGTAGAAACCGGCTCTAAGGGTTTGCTTAGGGCTACTTGTAGCCTTAAGCACCGTGTGACGTCCCGGGAGGCGATTTCAGGTCGTTACAAACTTGGTATCAGAGCCTAAGGTTTCTAAAGAGTCCTAGGGATTCTGGCAAGCCACGTTGAGTAGAATCTTGATCATCGATGTGTAGCGCACCACACCTATGAGCAAAAGGCTATGAGACGTTTAAGGAAAAAGTTGTTTCTTCTTTTAGATTCTATCATGCCTATAGTTGTCCCTCTTATCTAATGATCCATGCTCTTTTATTTTCAAAAAAGTCCTCCTCGAAGAGTGAATGTCCACGAAAACAATGATAAGCAACCCCAACATGTTAATCCCTTGAATTAGATGATGTCCCATGCTGAGTTTAGGGTGGCCTTTCAGGAGTTATACCAAGCAGTCACCGCAAATATTCAGGCAAATAACCAGGCCCCAGTTGCTAATTAGCAGGGTGGTGATGTATCCACTTCTAGGATTTGTGACTTTATACAAATGAATCCCCTTGAGTTCTATGGGTCCAAGACAGACGAGGACCCCCTGTTGTACTTGGAGTAGGTGAGGAAGATCACTGATGTGATGCAAGTTTTGAAAGAGGAGAGTGTTGTGTTGGCATCCTACAAATTAAAAGACATTGCCTATGATTGGTTTGTATCATGGAAGAAGGGTAGAGGTGAGAATACCACTCCTATGTCATGGCAATTATTCCAAGATGCCTTCTTGGATCAGTTCTTTCCAATTGAGATGAGGGAGGCTAAGATCGAAGAGTTCATGAACTTTATCCAAGGCTCCATGAATGTTAATAAGTATTGCTTGAAGTTCAATAAGTTGGCCAAGAATGCTCCGGATTTGATTTCTAACACTCGGGATGGTATGAGTAAGTTTGTGACCAATGTTTCTGGGATGGTACTGAAGGAGTGTAGGGTTGTGATTTTCATAAATATATGGATCTTGCTAGGTTGATGACTCATGCCCAACAGATAGAGATGGATAAGCTTAGATAGAGAGAGAGATTGAGGGGTAACAAGAGGACTAGATCTGAACAACACAAGTTTAGACGACCTAGGTTACTTGGAGAGAGCCGCCCTCAATTTCAAAGATGTCCACTTGTTCCAGTTCCTTCATCATCTAGTGCTCCTGTGCCTAGAGGTAGGCCAGAGCAAGGTAGTAGTCCTATCATGTCTGGTCCACAGAACAGTGTTGGTAACAGGCCCCGTTATCCTTCTTATGCTAAATGTGGTAAGAACCACATTGGGGAGTGCTTCAGAGATTTGAGAAGTTTTTTTGGTTGTGGCAAGCAAGTCCACAGACTTAGAGATTTCCCCATACTAAATCGGGGAACAGAGATGCCCGACCTCAGGTTCAGGCTGCTAGTACCCCAACTCCAGTACTTTATCCTACCCCTGCTCAGGGCGCATTTTCTAGCACTACTGGTGGTCAGTGCTAGAACAGGTTCTATGCCTTGCCACCCCATCGGGAGTAGGAGGACTCCCCTGATGTTATTACGGGTATGCTCCGTGTCTTTTGTCTTGATATGTATGTGTTGTTGGATCCCTGGTTAAGTCTCTCTTATGTGACCCCACTTGTAGATATGAATTTCAAAATGAGTCCCGAAAAGATCTCTGAGCCTTTTCTAGTTTCTACACCAGTCAGAGAGTCTGTTGTTGCTAAACGAGTGTATAGAAATTGACCTGTTACTGTGCTTCATAGAGTCATACTTGCGGATTTGATAGAGTTATACATGATAGATTTTGACCTCATTCTGGGTATGGATTGGCTTCATTCTTGCTATGCATCTATAGATTGTCAACCGTGTGGTCAAGTTTCATTTTCCTAATGAACTAGTGTTTGAGTGGTCCGGGAGTTCGGTATCTCCTAAGAGTCATTTTATTTCCTATATCAAAGCCAGAAAGCTTATATCCAAAGGTTACATCTACCACCTAGTTAGGGTCAAGGACACTAAGTCCGAGACTCCAACCATCCAGTCAGTTGATGTTGTTAATGAGTTCCCTGATATCTTTTTGGAAGATCTCCCAGAGGTACCTCCCGATAGAGGATAGAGTTCAGAATTGACCTTCTTCCCAACACTCGGCCTATTTCTATTCTTCCATATTGTATAGCACCTGCAGAACTCAAGGAGTTGAAGGAGCAACTCAAATATCTCTTAGATAAAGGTTTCATTAGGCCCAATATTTCTCTTTAGGGCATACCCATCTTGTTTGTGCAAAAGAAAGATGGATCTTTGCGTATGTACATTGACTATCGTTAACTCAACAAAGTCACTGTAAAAAATAAGTATCCTCTTCCGAGAATTGATGACCTATTTGATCAGTTTCAAGGTGCTAGTTATTTCTCCAAGATAGACCTTAGATCCAGCTATCATCAACTTAAGGTGAGAGAATGTGATATTCCAAAGACAGCCTTCCAAACCCATTATGGTCATTTTGAGTTTCTAGTCATATCTTTCGGGCTAACCAATGCTCCAGCAGCCTTCATGGAACTCTTGAATTGAGCGTTCAAGCAATACCTTGATACGTTCATCATTGTCTTCATAGATGACATCCTTGTGTACTACCGTGATGAGAATGACCATGCAGCTCATCTTAGAATTATCTTTCAAGCTCTTAGAGATCACCTGTTGTTTGCCAAATTTAGTAAGTGTGAATTTTGGCTAAGGTCTGTTGCCTTTTTGGGTCATTTTGTTTCAGCCGAGGGTATTAGAGTTGATCCCCAAAAGAAAGAAGCTGTGAGAAACTAGCCTAGACCTATCTCTCCATCTGATATTAGGATTTTCTTGGGTCTAGTAGGATATTACCATCGTTTTATTAAGGGTTTATCTTCCATTGCATCTCCTATGACCCGGTTGACCCAAAAGAAGGTTAAATTCCAGTGGTCCGATTCCTGTGAGAAGAGTTTTCAGGAGTTGAAGACTCGACTCACTTCATCCCCTGTGTTGACTTTGCCTAATGGTACTGATGGTTTTATGGTGTATTGTGATAGCTCTAGAGTTGGTTTGGGTTGTGTGTTGATGCAAAGGGGTAAGGTTATAGCCTATGCCTCTAGACAGTTAAAGCCGAATGAAAAGAACTACCCGACCCATGATCTTGAGTTAGCTGTTGTGGTTTTTTCTTTGAAAATTTGGAGACACTATCTTTATGGTGTCTATGTTGATGTGTTTACTGATCATAAAAGCCTGCAGTACGTGTTTACCCAGAAGGAGTTGAATCTTAGGCAGAGAAGGTGGTTAGAGTTGTTGAATGATTATGATATGAGTGTGTTGTGTCACCCGGGCAAGGCCAATATGGTGGTGGATATCCTTAGAAGATTGTCGATGGGTAGTGTTGCGCATATTAAGGAAGGTATGAGAGATTTAGCTCATGATGTTCATTGTCTGGCTAGGTTGTGTGTTAGATTGCTTGATTCAGCAGAGGGGAGTACATTGGTGCAGAGTAGTTCCGAATCTTCTTTAGTTTTGGAAGTGAAGTAGAAGCAGGATAGGGATTCTAGTTTGGTCAAACTGAAGGAGTCAGTTAAGGACCAAAAGGTCGAGGTTTTCTTCCAATGGGCAGATGGTGTGTTGAGAGTGCATGGTTGGTTGTGTGTTACATTCGTTGATGATTTGAGGTGGAGGATTATGGGTGAAGTGCATGGCGCGCGTTATTCTATTCATCCCGGTACTACCAAGATGTATTGCGACTTGCGGGAAATCTACTGGTGGAACGGCATAAAGAAAGACATCGCCGTGTTTGTAGCAAAGTGTGCGACATGTCAACAGGTTAAGGTAGAGCACCAAAGACCGAGTGGTGTGATGCAAGAGTTTAGTATACCTACTTGGAAGTGAGAAATGGTGATTATAGACTTCATGACCGGGTTGCCTCTTTCGCGTCGTCATCATAATTCTATTAGGGTTGTTGTGGATAGGCTGACTAAGTCCGTACATTTCTTGCCCATGCATACATCTTATACGGCTGAGGAGTGTGCTAGATTGTATATCCGGGAGTTGGTCAGGCTGCATAGAGTTCCCTTGTCTATCATTTTGAATAGGGGTACTCAATTAGCTTCTCAGTTTTGGAGGACGTTTCAGCAGGGTCTTGGCACCCAAGTTCTTTTGAGTTCATCTTTTCACCCATAGACAGATAGTCAGGCTGAGAGGACCATTCATACCCTAGAGGATATGTTGAGGGCGTGCGCTCTTGATTTCAAAGGAAGTTGGGATGAGCATTTTCCATTGACAGAGTTCACCTATAACAATAGTTTCCATGCTAGCATTGAGATGGAACCATTTGAGGCTTGGTATGGTAGGAGGTGTAGATCACCCATAGGTTGGTTTGAAGTGGGCGAAACTGCCGCGTGTGGTCCTGATGCAGTGTTCGGAGCTATGGAGAAAGATATGTTGATTAGAGAAAGGTTGAAGACCACTCAGAGTCCTCAAAAGTGTTACGCTGATGTGAGGAGGAGAGATCTTTAGTTTAAGGTGGGTGATTTAGTGTACTTGAAGATTTCACCATGAAAGGGGTGAAGAGGTTTTGTAGGAAAAGGAAGCTTAGTCCCCATTATATTGGCCCGTATTGAGTTTTGAGCTGTGCTGGTAGAGTTTTCCCCGGAGTTGTCCGTCATTCATCCTATCTTTCATATCTCCATGCTTTAAAAGCATATCAGTGATTCAGTTATGGTTGATCCTTCAGAGAGTTTTGATATTCAAGATTGCCTTTCCTTTGATGAGATTTCCGTGGAGATCCTAGACTTTTAGATCCGTAGACTAAGGATCAAAGAAGTTCCCTTTGTCAAAGTTTTGTGGAGAAATCAATCTTTTGAGGGTGCTACTTGGGAGGTGGAAGCTGACATACGATCCAAGTACCCGCACCACTTTTCCGTGAGTTTAGACTAATACAAAGGTACTATTCTTCCTTGATAAAGCTTTTCTAATCTAAAGTTCAGCTATGCATCTATTCTGTTATGAGTTAGTGCATTTTCTTGAGTATTCATGAGTTTAGAGAGACCTTGAACTGTTTTGTCCTTATTTCGGATGTGTGTACTAAGTTTTTCCTGTATTCAGTGCCTAACTACCGACATTCGAGGACGAATGTTCCCAAGGGGGAGCTATTGTAAGTCCTCGCAAAGTTCCCTCATAGTTTGAGTCGTAGGGCATGTGGAGTGAGGCGTGATTCCGTCCCTAAAAGATTGAGAAGTTGCTTCCTAAGTCAATAACATGTTAACTATGATCGGATACTCGGGTAAGAAGTTATTGCCAATTTAAGCCTTCGTCGTAAAAACTGCATCATTTGAGAGCCTAGCGCATCGCGGAGATGGTGCATTTAGCAATTGTCAATTTCCAGTGGGACTCCACGATAGTGTCGCATCGTGGAGGAGTCCCAGTTCCTAACCAGTGGGAAAATGCATGGCTCCGTATCGTGGAGGCTGTCAATTTCCCAATTGTCATTTTCCAGAGAGCCAATGCGATTAGTGGCGCGTCGCGGAGGCCTTCGAAATCGGGTTCCAGTTCAATTTTTCCAGTTTTACACATACGTTTAAAAGTGCATTTTGGACCTTTTTCCAAGCCAATAAAATCGTGTAAACACTAGATTAAACCCATTTGCAAGAATTCTATGAGGGCTTTATCAAGTATCCTCTCAACAAGAACCCTAAATACTCAAAACCTCTTCCATAAATCTCAAGAATCCACCATGGATTTTCTAAATTTAATCAAGATTCTAGGTTCCCAAGTGAAGGGTCTCAAGAACCCTCATTCTAGAGAAAGAGTAGAGTTCCAAAAGTGAGAGTTCTTCTAAAGCTTAAAATTCAAAGTATGTGTGGTTTTGAACTTAGGTAACCCTTTCACCCTTGTGCCAAAAATGTTTATTTACATCATGATTTTACTGAAATTATGGGGGTTTTACATGAGTTTGAATTGGGGTTTTCACCCATATTTATTGAATGCATTATGTTGATATTTCTCATAAATTGAGAGTTAAATAACATGATTTCTACATATTTTCTTGACTTTTTACAGCTGGATAACCCCCATGACTTTACTCCTTGAAAAGCTTATATTTGAAATGTTGAGATATTGAAGCATATGACTACTTTGAGATTTTGAAATGAATTGCTGAAATTTCTAGATTTCCACATGATTTATGAATCTATATTCTATATATTATGCTTTTGATAAGCTTTAACTTGAAATTGAACTATGGGTTAGTCATCCCTATTCGATACTTATGAGATTATGAACTCTCGTGCTATAAGAACCCATGATTTGAGTATTTTGAGATGGTTGAAAATTGAATTGACCTAATGGTCCGAAAGCTTTGAAATCCACTTTACTATACGAGATTATTGATTTGATTAATGGGTTCGTGGTGAGCCATGAGATTGTTCTAAAAGCGGATATTTATGAGATGAGCGCAGGTAATCTAAAGGGAGTAGTATTTTGCACCGAGTGGGTAATCCATTATGGTTTCTTACCCCAAAAACTATGTGCCACCGTAGGATGTGAGCCTGAGGCTGATTATATTATGATTATGAGTGGGCCTGAGGCCGATTTAATTATGTGGGCCTGAGGCCGATTTTCGTTTAGTGATCACTAAACCTAGGTTATACTCCTTGTAAAGAGTATGACGCTCCTCCCCAACGTGGGGTCTCTTCCTTAGAAGGACAAAATGTTGGACTCCTTGTAGCTCGCATGGTTTATGTCGGTTACGAGAACCTCCCTTGCCTTTCGAACTTTGAAATTAAATGCTTATTTTCCTTCCCTATAAGCTATTTTCCTAAATGGTTGAATTGAAAAGATATTCCCTAATCAAGGTATTGATTTGAGATGAGATATTTTCTAAAGTGAATAAAGTGCCTTCAAGTATGTTTTCAAGTTTTATGATTTCGAATTCCAAGTATATGAGTTTCTAAATGATTGTGATGTTTTGCGCATTGAAGAACTTTTACTCTCTTGAGATATATGCATGACTTGAAAGTGTGGTTATAAATCCCTTAGCCTTTGGGCATTGACAGTAAGAGAAGGTTTCCGATTTTGAAGTTAAATAATGATGACTCACGAGATTGTGTTACATGCTTCATTCTACATGACTTATGAGTTTTATATTTTATACTTGTTCAAGCTATGTGAGTCATCTCATTATGCATACATGATTTGATTGAAGAAAATATCGTTACTACTTTATAAATATGCATGCACCCCCACATACTCAGTACATTCCAAAGTACTGATCCACATATATGTCTATGTGCTATATTTTCTTATAATGTAGGTTCAGGTGCTCAGTCCCAGCCTCACCCGTGATTCTCCAAGTACCTTGCCTACGTTTTCTACAGTGGTGAGTCCTCCTGGTTCGTGGATCGATCTTCAGATATTTACTGTGCTTGAGAGACTATGTTTTATTTTCAGTCCATTTCGAGTCAGTTGGGGCCTGTCCCAATGGCTCTCTAGATTTTTATTCATAGAGGCTTTGTCAGACTAGTATCAGACTTATGATATGTCAAGAGGGATCAGTATTGTAGTTTTGTTGAGATTTATCTATGTTGTGGTCATATGAACCAATTATCCTTTCTTATTTCCTTTCTTGTGATATGTCTATGCGAGTGCTTAAGTCCATCATTATCTTTAGTTGGGTGTTTTTGGGTAGAAACCAGCTTTAAGGGTTAGCTTGGGGCTATTTATAGCCTTAAGCACCGTGTGACATCCCGGGAGGCAATTTTGGGTCGTTACATCATCACACCCATCATGGGTGATACACAGAGGAATACTCTACCACCAACTCCAAATCTTAAGGGACAAAGCCTATGGTCTGCATATGCTTTTTACCTACTCTGAGTTACTCTAAACCTGACATGAATCACCCTGACTCTATCGAGTGATTCCTGAAGCAAATCAGTGCTACTGGGTTGAACCTCGATAGTTTCAAACCATCAAATCAGAGAACGACTTCTCCTAAACTACAAAGCCGTAAATGGCACCATCTCAATACTTCAATGATAACTGTTGTTATAAGAAAACACTGCAAAGGCTAAGTGATCCTCCCACAAGCCTCCAAAATCTATAACACAGGCTTGAAGCATATCTTCAAGCACTTGTATGGTCCACTTGGTCTGGCTATTTATCTGTCGATGGAAGGATATATGTAGATCCACTTGAAAAGCTCTCCAAAAGCTAAATGTTATCACAAAACCTCGATCTGGAACGATAGATATGGGTACACCATGCTAACAGACTATCCCACACATATAGATATGGGATAACCTCTCAGCACTAAAGGAAATATGAATATGGATGAAATACACATACTTGGTGAACCGATCCACGATGACCCAAATACCATCAAAATGATAAGATGTACGGGGTATGCCACTAAGAAGTCTATGGTAATGCGCTTCCTTACACTCGAGAATGGGAAATATCTGAATCAAAATTCTTGGATGCTTATGCTCGACCTTTACCTACTAACAACAACAACAACAAGCTACAAAGTCTGCCACAACACTCTTTATAACACTCCCCCAATAATGTTGTGTCAAATCTCTATACATCTTGGATATGCCTGAATGAATAGATCATCTAGAGCTATGAGCCTAATGTAGAATCAACATGATCAAGTAATTAATACTTGGAACACAAATTCTTCGATCAAACTTCACAATGCCCTCAAAATCTATTGACACCTAATCATGGAGGAAGCAACACTTACTATCCTCAAACTGACGATCCCGAATCTGCTCAAAAAACAAAGATCGTGCCTCAACACTAGCAAGAATCCTCTTATGGTCTGAGATATAAAGGAGAACCCTAAAGTTCGCTAAGGACTGAATATACCATGCCAACGGCGTCTAAGAAATTTAAATAGAAGCCAAGCTACCCATACTCACTATCTTCTAATTTAAGACATCTCATACCACATTCTTCTTACCCAAATAATACAAGATAGAGATATCATATTCCTTAAAAAAGACCATAAATCTACATTGTCTAGCATTAATCTCTCTCTAGGTAATAAGATGTTGAATACTGCGATGATCGGTGAAAAACTCATAATGCACACCATAGAGATAATGCCTCTAAATCTTAAGCATTAAAACTATGGCTGCCAACTCCAAATCATGAAAGGGGTAGTTGCACTCGTGCACCTTAAGCTATCTCAAATCATAAACAATAACACCACTCAGCTACATAAATACACAACCTAGGCCAACATTGAAAGAATCATAAAACTTAATAAATCCCTCACCCTCTAAAGGAAGATCTAAAATAGGAGCTGAAGTAAGAAAATCCTTAAGTTTTACAAAGCTCGACTCACACTCCTCAGACCATTTGAAAGGGACCTCTTTCTGATTCAATTTGGTCATAGGAACTGAAATATTAGTAAGACCCTCGACCAATTATCAATAATAACTAGCCAAAGAATTAAACCTACAAACCTCAGTCGGAGATGTGGGTCAAGTCCAATCAGGAATAACCTCAATCTTACTTGGGTCTACCATATTACCACCTTTAGACACCACATGTATAAGAAATGATACTAACTCAAGCAAAATCTTACACTTATAGAGCTTGGCAAAAATAACATGATCTCTCAAGGTCTGGAGCACAATCCTTAAATAATGTGCATGCTCCTCTCTACTCCTCGAATACACAAGGATTTCTTCAATCAAAAAAATCACAAAGGAATCCAAATAAAGTCTAAACACTCAGTTTATCGAATCCATGAACGTGGATGAGGAATTAGTCAATCCAAAAGAGATCATAGGGAACTCATAATGACCATAAGGCATCCTAAAAGCTTTCTTTGAGATATACTTATCTTGAATCCTCAACTGTTTGTAACCAAACCCAAATCAATCTTGGAAAATAGTGTCGCTCAATAAAATTGGTCGAACAAATCATGAAAGTGAGTCATAGGATAACGATTCATCACTGTCACCTTATTAAGCTGACTATAATCAATACACATACACAAGGAGCCATTCTTCTTCTGCACAAATAACACAGGAACTCCCAAGGAAGACTCACTAGATCTAATAAAACTCTTACCAAGAAGATCCTAAAGATGGAATTTAGCTCATTAAGCTTTGCAAGAGCAATACAGTAAGGTGCCATAGAAATAAGTTGGGTGCCAGGCTCGAGATCCATAGAAAACTCAGTCTCAAGGATAGGGATGTTACTAGGCAGGTCGGTAGGGAACACATTAGGAAACTCACAAACTAAAGAAACAAAGTCATGGGACGGACTCTCCATAATGGTATCATAAATCTAAGCAAGATAATACTCGTAACCCTTGAAATAAGCCTCATAGCACATACATAAGAAATAATCAGTGACTGTATGATAGTTAGATAACAAATACATTCTCAGAATCACATCAAAATCCCCCAAATCTAGAATAATAAGACCAGCATGAGTATCGACATCTCTAACAATCACAACATAGGATATGAACACCCGATCCACTATTAAATAATCACCTACCAGAGTAGATACATTCAATGGAAGAAATAATAAATCCCAAGATAACTCAAACAGTAGAGCATAATAGATAGAAATATAAGAATAAGTGGATCCCAAATCAAATAAAGAAAAGGCCGACTGATTGCACAAAAAAAATATACTTACAATAACAGTATCCATAGACCCAGCCTTGGGTCTAGCAGGTACTTCATACAACTGAGAACCACCTCGACCCAAAGAACAATATCTAGCTTAGGAATGAACTATTCTTATAGGGGGAATAAACTAAGCTAAAACAACAATTGCCCTACGACTAGGGCAATCTCATGAGTAGTGACCACGAGCTCCACAACTATAAGATGTTACCTGAGATGAATCAGAACCATCAGATTTAGCTAACCCAGAGTAACCACCAAGATTACAATAGCTGAAAGATGAACCCCTTGAAGAATGACCGCCAACCTAATTAGAGAGATCACTAGCAATAGGTTGGCCTCCGTTAGTAATCTAAAGAGCTACCTAAATTGGTTGATTGGGTTGACTATGAGGTTGATATGATAGATGTAGAGAACACCCACCATGAAAACTACTACCTCTTAATAGGGAACTACTACAACTCCCACAGAAACTTCCCTTTTATCTAGGCCTCTAATCAATTCCCCCTTGGGAAACACGATGCATCTTCTCTATCACCTAGGTGTGATCCGAAACCTCTAAAAAAGACTTACCTGCAACAACCAAATTCTAAGTGGACATACAAACGTGAAGTCTTAATTCTTTAACAAAACAACTAACTCTCTCAATGTAGTGTCAAGAATAGAAGTGGCATGCATAGACAACTCATAAAAACAAGCCTCATAATCCATAACTGTCATGGAGCCCTACTCCAATCTAGAAAACTAATCCCTCATATGATCCCTAAGGTTACGAGGCATGTACATCTCCAAGAACATCTAGAAGAAATAAATCTATGTTAAGAGAGAGAATCCAGTTGGTCTAAAATCCATGAAATCTCTACAAATGTCGAGCATCCAAATCTAACTTTAAAATGGTGTAATCCACACCACGATTCTCAATATGGTTAAAATTACGAAGCCTATCCTCACAAGCAATCAGTGACCCATAGGCATTTTTGTAATGAGCACCAAAAACTTAGGCGGAGCCAATCTCTAGAATCTACCCAATAACTACTGTATCTCAACAGATATAGCAGGATGGGTAACCAATAGTTAAGAAACTACCGGGTGAGCAACTTCAAGAGTAGGAAGGAACTCAACTCTAGGAGTTGCAGCTACAAGTTATGCCCCCCCCCCCCCGTCTAAGTACCACTCTAATCTATAAATAATGCACCATCAGATAAATCACCTCTAACTATTCCCAAAAGTAGAAGGAAAGCATCTCTAAATAGTGAAGAAGAGCTACACCCTAGTTGAGCCTGGGCTGGTCCCTGGTCCACCACTGGCTAAGGTATAAGAATCTCTGGATCAGGAGTAGGAATAGGGTCTGGTGAAGGGTGATAAATCTCATGGATAACCATAACCTCTGTGATGTCCATGAATGGGAGTAGGATCCCTAGGCTTGATCTAGGGACCATCATAGCATGTAGCGATAGCACGTGTCCTGGCCATCTGCGAAAGAGTGAAATCAAAGGAATGTTCTACATAACAACTCAAACTCTTAGCGTGATATGAGTGAAAAAAATAATGAACTCCTAAGAAGTCCCATAGCCTTTCGAAGATAGGAAACAGATGGCATTATTCTGATCACCTTGACTCTAATGGGAACTTTCTTATATACTTACAATATAGGTGAACCCTTGGCTCCGATATTAATTTATCACGACCAAATTTACAAGTCATGATGGCACCTAGTAAATCCTACCAATAGGTAAAACAAACCATAACTTGGAGCTAAATCCAATGGGTTAACTTGGTGGAAAATGCCTATGAAGGTGAATATTAACAACACATTGTATTTTAACAAGGCAATATAAATAGATAAAGCAAATCAACAGTACAGAAATCTATCCCATGACTTGGTAGAGCTGGTACAAGAGCATTTCGTTTAATAAAACTCAAATTTCAAGAATAGTTAATAACATATGTCTCAAACAAATGATGAACATAGAAAGATAGAAGGAAATAGGTGACTTCGAATCTGAGATTTCACCCTATCTCTGAATATCAACACAACACGAACGTCGATTAACGCTGATAAGTAATACTCAGATCTGCACCAAAAATATATACAAATTTAGTTTGAGTTCCAAAACCACGAGTACTCATTAGGCATTATCGACCAACTAAAATAATTCATAAAATAATTATGATAAAATGCAAGATGACATATCTAAGTTGAAATAGATATGAATCATAATAAACTCCAACATCACAGTGCATAAATAGGTAAATAAAAAAAAATCATCGTACAACATATCTTTAATCATCACCACACACCAACATAACTACAAAATTGCCTCCCATACGACAAATGGTGCAAGAAACTAATTAACGCATCGCAAGCCCCCATATGCCTGGAAGATACACACAAGAAAGTATAACCTACCACTATTATTTGCTAATTATCAACATCCCACTAGAGTCCAATCATATAAAGATACATTAGCCATTTTTCCATTTTTAAACTTAGCCAAATTTCTATTCTCAATCACACACCCCGATATTGATATATCATAATAAATATATCATCATAGCATAATGTGCATAGCCAGACTTGAAATGGTATATATATAATCCAAACTTGAATCGATTAATATAATGAATATCTAGATTTGAAATAGTAAATATAATCAATATTCAAACTCAATTCGATAAATATAATCAATAGCTGGACTTGAACAGGTAAATATAATCAATACCTAGACTCAAATCGATAAATATAATCAATAGCTGGACTTGAACCAGGAAATATAATTAATAGTTGGACTTGAACTGGTAAATAGATCATCAAAGTTATAATCATCCTAAGATTTTGATGAAGGTAAATATCATCAATATCATATCCATCATCTAGACAAAAACTGGTAATTATAACTATATCATTATAATCAATAGTGTCATCAAAAACATAAGTAATAGCATCATTAATAGGCGTCAACCTTCACATAACCCAACATGACTATCAAGTGTCAAATTTTCTCAATAAGTATTTCAAAGAGTGTAACAAGTGTATAAAGGTCTACATAAGCTAACATGCGTCTTAGCCTATGGTGGGTGAGGAGCCTACTTCTTATTCCTAAAATTGCATTTTAGGTAATTTCTAACTGAACTAGGATTTAGGTATCTAATTCCACTTTCAGGTGTTAAACATACCTAACTTTTTCCTAGGACAGGAAATTCATTAAAAATATGAGCAACTAGGTCGATTATACAAAAATTACGATTTCAGATTAGCCTAAATGGTCCAACTAACCCAAGCATTTCAAATCATCATATCAATAGCTAAAAACCATCCCAAATCTAACACAATACCATAAAAACTATGAACTAGCTCAATCAAACAAGGGGTAAAACCTAGCCTACCTAGACGCCGAAGAAAACTCAAAAGATCTGCTAAATCACCGTTTTTCCTTTTAGAGATGCTATCGTAAAATTCCAAGTTATAAAAATCACATTCTAATCATCAATATGAGAATAATGATTCCCATATTGTACCATTGTGCTTCGGGTCCAAAAATCACCAAAAAATCCCTTATGGGTCCCATTTATGGGAAATCATGTTTCCAAAATAAACCTAACGTTCCCTCAAGCTCAAGGAGTCATTACCCTATAAAATGGTTCAAATCCAATCTAATTTGGGACTAAAATCAAGCCCCCAATGTTTTGGGATTTTTCACAAGTAATCGAAAAAGCTACCATGAATATAGTGGAATCATACCTCAAATTCAAATTAGAATCTCGTAATCAATCAATAGATAAGCTTCCAAATCTCCCACTAGAGTTATGCTCGAGATTTCTCACAAAGTAAGGTTTTAGATATCAAGAAAATTGATGAAGCAATGGAAAAACAAGCAAAAATAGGGTATTTATACCCGTACTAGGTTCTCGAATATCGCTATCACGACCCGATGTTCGTGATCGACACATCTTGTGGCTACACAATCAATTTTTTATTAAGGCAATCCACCATGATCGTGGGACTTTATGACTACCAAGGGTATCACGATCGCGACCCCTATCTTCTGGTTGCGATGCATCAGATATAGTAGTAGACTTAGAATTTTCCAAGTGTTCTCCAAGCACTCTGGATTCATCCAAAATCCTATATATGCTAAAAAAAACCTACGTAACCTCACGTAATTCGATGTTTTAGAGTAAATGCCTCTATTGAAATTTCCATCAAAGGTTGATTCATTGAAATGCGGGTCCCATGCAAAATTTTATATTCTTAACTTTCTGACCTATAGGTCGAAATGAGACTAGGTGCCTCGGGACCTAAACCACTGGTCAACCCAGCCTAAAATTGATATTCTGGAGCTATTGGAACAGTCATAATTTGTATTTGAGGTTGTTTAAGTAAAAAAATTTCTCTGTGGCCATTTGGAACCAGCGAAAAATCAAAAATAGATAAATTGCTCTAAAAAACAAATGAAGTGCCCGGCAACCAAACTATCAGTTCCAGCAAGTCATAAATAACTTGAGGCATCTATGGAAAAGCTCTAACGGTAAAAATAAGAGGAAATATGAAAAAATGACCCGAGAGGTCATTACAATACCTAACCCAATACTAGAACCATCACAAAAGATGATAAAATGCATACCTTTTTTGGGTAAAGTCAAGATAGGGGTTGAGGCTAATAAATCCTTGAGCTTTTCAAAGATCGCCTCACAAGCATTTGACCACTTAAATGAAATCTTCTTTTTGGTCAACTTGGTCAATTGAGCCTCAATAGATGAAAAACCTTCAACAAGCATTTATAGTAGACTACTAGACTAATAAAGCTACAGCTCTCAACAGGACAAGTTGGCCTAGCCCAATCACTAACTACCACTATCATGGTCGTATAGGCCATGATATTGTCCTTGGTAACCACATGGCCTAAGAAAGAGACATAATCTAGCCTAAACATATACTTAGAGAACATAGCATATAACTTCTTTTCCTCCAACCTCTAAAGTACAATCCACAAATGCTCCTCATAATCAACACCACTCTTGGAGTAAACCATGATATCATCTACAAATACAAGGACAAAGGAGTTGAGATACAATTGAAAAAAACAATTCATCAACTCTATGAACACGACTTGGTCATTAGTTAACCCAAAGATGACCAAGAACTCATAATAAATATATCGAGTCTTAAAAGCCATCTTTGGTATATACACAAATCTAATCCTCAGCTGGTGATACCTGAAACTCAAATCAATCTTTGAAAACACCAAAGACCACTTAAGTTGATCAAACAAATCATCTTTACAAAGGAGAGAATACTTTTTTTTAATCGTCACCTTGTTCAACTATAGATAATCAATACACATGCACATGGACCCATCATTTTAATTCTGAAAAAGTATAGGCATACCCCAAGGTGATACACTTGGTCAGAACTATCCCTTATCCAATAATTCCTGCAACAGATCCTTGAATTCTTGTAACTCTATTGGGTCCATCGTATAAGAAGGAATAGAAAAGGGTTTGGTGCTTGGCTTAAAATCAATAGTGAAGTCAAAATTAGGATTTGGACGCATACCTAAAAAATATCCATGAATTTATGGATAATACAGATAGAATCCAAAGAAGGAGGTCAAGGAAACCTAGTATTTCAAATATAGGCCAAGTAAGACAAATATCCTCTCTCTATCAAGCGACGAGTACGTAAAAAGGATATAACTCTCTTTGAACCCAAATAAAGCATACCCCTCTAAGCTATCCTTGGCAAACTTGGAAAAGCTAAAGTCACAATCTTAAAATAACAGTCTAGACTTTAATGATAGAGAGCTAACCAATCTATACCTAAGATGATATCAAAAATCTACAACATCTAGGATAATCAGATCTACCCAAGTATCACGCCCAACAAAGGTCACAACACAGGATCAATACACCCGATCCACAATTAAAGAATCTCATACAGGAAAACATATACAGATAAGTATGTAATGATGCTCATAAGTTGAATAAAGACTAGAAACAAAACATGCATACAAATAGGAAAAAGACGGCCTCAGATCAAATAAAATAGGTGTAGATCTAGGAAAACTAGGATGATACGTATTATAATAGTGTCAAAAGCCTCTACCTCTTATTTAACAGGTATGGAATAGTAATGACCACATCCGCTATCGAATTGAGCAACCCTGCGACCACTACTAGGGATACAACCACTTCTACCTTACAACACTCTAGTAGCACCTTTACTACTCTAAGAGTCATCTATCACTTTTGATATAGGAGTAGGCCAGAAAACATGGAGAGATCAATACTTGGCTTCATGATAAAACTCACGAGATATATAGCAACCTCTGTGATTTGACTCATTCTGAAAATGTGCATCTAAGCTAGAACGACCATTTGGGGATGGCAGTCGATTACCCATAGCCTTTAATCTTGAGGATCTACCACCAACCCTATAAATATGGCTACACTGCTCTTCCATGATAACCATGTAAACCTTTAAAATATCTTCCTTGAAAGGTGTACCCACCACACTCAACATATTGATGCACCCTCTTGCCACTTCCCTAAAAATCTTGAAGGATAGACTCAGTCATTTTTGAATAATTCACCATACTCTGAAAAGTCTCCTCTGACATTACTATTTGGGAAGTAGCCAACTTAAATTAAACATCCAATACCTTCAAAAAAATTTGAATCTTCTCTCATTTATGGAAATACAGACAGTAAAATATCTGGAAAAAGTGTTCCTCATATTCATAATAGACATAGAGCCATGATCCAAGTAATAAAACCCATCTCTCATCTGAACCCTCAAACTATAGCACATGAACCTATTCAAAAAGGCCTCAACAAATTGATTTAATGTCATCTCTGGCAAATTAAATATTGTGCAAATAACAAGTGCCCTCAACCAATCCTAGATATATCTCTCAACTAGGAGGTAGTTTAAGCAACTCCATGAGACTTGAGCAATACATGATTATGTAATTTCTCCGAAGAATCAATCAAGAACTCATAGACATCCTCTCCCACAACACCATGAACTAGGTGTACCCAATTAAGTAAATCTCTAAAACCTATTTTGATCCATAGAATACATAACTATAATTGAAGAAATAAGAGGCATAGCAAATTTGGTAGGCTGTAATCCCACCTGAGAGGGTAACATAGATGAGGCATAGTGAATCTGGTAGGCTGTCATCCCACCTTAGGGGGTAACATAGATCAAGGACAAACTCCTAAACATGAAATACTATACTTAGATATTGGCAAAGAAGGAGGAACAACACTTAGAGTATTTGGACTACTATCAGCATATGGTGATATCGATGTAGGGACCACACTATAAATCGAGAGACCACCATAAGTAAACTTTCATATAGATGTTGTATAATACTCAAAGCTAGAGGAACACCATAAGCAGACTTTGATATAGTTAGAGGTACAATACTCAAAGTTAGAGGAAGACCATAAGTAAACTCTAGTATAGGTGGAGGTATAATACAAAAATCTAGAAGAGAAATAGTTATACTCAAATAGACACCATCCAAATGAGTCAGCAAATAAATCAATAAACTCCCCTAGATCAAGGTAGTAGTACATTGTAGAGCTTGTGTTATTCCTATAGCTCTAGCATGCTCAACCTTAGTATCAGGGAGATATCTCTCTAGTACTTCCTTTGGAAAAGGAAGATCCTTATGTCCATCTTCTACCTCGAGCCTATCCACGACCCATAACATATCCCCTAGAATGGGCCATCCCCTGTGATACTAGCTCAGTATTCTTAACCTTGTAGGATTTAGTCCTCACAATCTGTGCATAAAAGTGTGATACATAGTTTAGATCATAGGAAATGGAAAACCCACACAACCTCTACATATCGATCCGTGAGACATACCTAACATCTCATTCTTGCACTAATGAAACTGATAAACCTGACTGTTTTGATACAAATTTTTCATGACCCAAAAACTAAGGTCATGGTGGCACTTATGGCGGCTAATCCTTGATAAGTAAGCAAATCATCCAAACTAATAAGTAAGAAGAAAATAGTACATAATTCCAAAGGTGAGATTTCTAATGTGAAGTCGAACCCATACAAGTATAAAAATAGCAGAAACTTGAGTAACAAAAATACCTATAACATTCCCAAAACATGGTGTCATAGTGTAAGAATAATCTAAATACAACTAAATCTGAAAGTAATAAAAATTTGTCTCTAAATATAAAATAAATACATCAACTATATAAGAGGAGGTCTAAGGTCGACCTGTAGGAATAGAGTGTCTACTACCTCTAAATATATCAATAACCAACCACGAGACCTAAGTTATTGCGTGATACACTAGAACTTTGATATGCATCGAAAGGTCACAAAGTGGTGAGTACGAGCCACTATTACTAAGTAGGTATCATAGGATGATTGAGCAAGGTAGAAAATAAAGTACATAAATACACGCTATGAAACAATTACATGCATTAAAAAATATCCAAAATGGTAACTCACACTATCTCTATTGACAGTTGTAAATATATCACATAACAAGTAAACATATACGTAAAGCAAACAGAAAAGATATTCTAAGAACAAATCACATAACCATAACACTTAATAGGCATAATATATGAAATGCAATGAGGATAATGATAATGACATTATATGATTAAGGTCATCGCATAACCTCTATATATAGATCTGTCTAGCCACAGTTCTTCTATGTAGGACCCATGTTGGGTTCACAACCTATATATTTTATCAGTACTCAATCCAAATATCAATATCCTTATCTTCTTGTTGACTCGTTGACTATGATAGATGTTTTTGTAAAGATGTCTCATGACTGTCAAAAATCTGTTATTTTCTTAATGGTACCACTGTATATGAATGAATAGGTAATATTAGAATGTAATTCTTACAATCAAAACTAGTATTAGGGTCTCGAACCTATTAAATATACATACACGTGAACTCAAAATTTACTCAATATGAAAACTATCTATTTTTAGTATTGGCAATGTACTATAGGAATAAATAAGCATGTAACACATCATTAATTCTATATTTGACCCAAATTGGGTATTTCTATCATAAAGTAAGCAACCATTGCATATTCATTATAAATGATGTCTGATTAAGACCCCGTACAGGCAACACACAGTAAATATACTCTTAAATCACCAACAACGGTAATATATGCCCCCACCTAGGCATACATAGTAATAATAACATTGAAAAATAATTTCCATGATTAATTACCCATACTGACAGCATGCTTTCATATACATATTAACAACCCATCTTAGTCTAAATAAAGTTATGCCATAACCTACCTCGCGGCGCTAAAGTACAAGCCTAAATCCCCTAAACACAGAGCTTTACCATTTTAAATGGCCTCGCAATCAACTAAAACATATTAATATAGAATTTATGTATTATAAGAAAGCCAACGATACTCATATTGCCTATTTTCAAGTTAGGGTAAAAATGGACACCCAAAATGGGTTTTCAAAATAAAAGGATAAAATCACACTTTTGCTTAGAGAGCCCTTACCCATGATAAAAGAAAGACATAGGAATTGAAAATGGTGTTTTAACCAAAGAAATACCATTTAGGCCTTTTGTGCAAAAAAAATCCCCGATTCCAAAATTGGAAACAAGATTTAAAATGGCTTTAAATGATATAATAAATGTAAAATAATTGCAAAAATTATTTAGAGCTTACCCAATATTTAAAATGGAAGAAATTGCCAAGAAGTCACTTAACTCAAAGATCAAGGTCTCAAAAATAGATGAAAAATTTAGAAAAAGGTTCTTAGCCATTACAGCTATGACAGCTATCACTAAGGTACTACCCCCTTCATTCACTGACTGGTTCATTGAGAAACTGAAACTGAACTAGTCTATTTCAAAAATCAACTGAAGTTATTTATTGGGATACTGTAACTGCACAATTTCTATATACCCGTCTAGATGGGATAGATTTACCCACTGGGGTAGACACTGAGAAGGGATCTGCTAAGGTTTTGGGACTGACACTGAACTCGACAACTACATAGGGGTTACAAAACAAAGAGAATCTCTAGGATCTAACAAGGCATAAACATGTAAATAAAACGCCGGTAACGTACCCGTAACCACATCAGGAGGACTTTCCAAATCCTGCTGGGACAAAAATGCATATAGCCTATTCTGACGCTTACCACTATCAGTACTGGAAGTGGTAGCACCCTGCTGAGTCAGGTGACTAGATAAAATTGGAGGACGGTTGGACCGACCCTGCTGATCACTCTTTAGGAAATCTCAAACTTATCACTACTACGACTGATAAACTAGAAAGTCTACGCACGATCTGGAAAATGAGAGTCTGAACCTATGATATGATACATCATAGTGCAAGAAAAGAGTATGTGATCAATACTTTGAATGTACTGGTACGCTAAATAAGGTAGGTTGATATGAATAGTTTCATGAACATGACTAATAACTGTCTGAATATATATATATATATATGTATGTTTATATATAACATAAAGTATTGATTAGAGTGTATGATATCTATACATACTTTCGATACTTGAAATCTGTAAATGCTAAGGATACATGAAATCTGTAAGTACTGAGGATGCATGAAATCTATAAGTACTGAGGATGCATGAAATATGCATATACTAAGGATTCATAACCAAGCATATAACATATTCTGAATAAATTATGTAAATTCTGTAATACTAAAATCTGATAACTAAATCACTATATCTATATGTTATGGTCAAGCATATGAAACTGAATTACTGAACTGATTACTGAACTGAGACTGTGGGAGGTATCATCTAACCGACAGTCCAAATCAGAGCTAATTGGGGTCAAAACTATAACTTCAGTTGGAAAGGTGTTAGTACTGTTCCACAAGTACCAACGCTGGTTGTATGGATCCATTATACGGATGCACTATCCCGAAAGAATAAGGGTGTCAATCCTAAACTGTTCGGTGACCCTTGCGAGGTAGCCAAGCCTAATCTGATGGGTGACTCCTCATATCCTACGCTAGCTACGTAGTTCTGGAGTACAGGGACTGATACTAACGACTCTATATATCTGACATGGAAGTCACCATCCCTGCACTCGCTCGGTGCTAAATCCTACTCACAACTGAACTGACTCAGAATGTTGAACTATTCTGAGTTTAACAGATTCTGAAAACTGGTTGAACTGATAATGCTAATAACATATTCTGAAACTATTTTGAATATACTGAGACTAGGTAAACCGCTAAGTTTTTGGGTATTCATAACCCCCAAGACTCAATAGCAATAAAAGTATGATAGTACTTAAGCTTGAAGGACATAACATGAAAGCTTTTATCAAATATTTATTCTTGTAGGCATTTTATCAAATACTTGATATTTATAGTTTAAGATAATCATGGGAATAGTATGAAATTTAGAGTAATAGTATGATTTTAAAATCAACAACACGTAATCATGATTTAAATTAGTGAATAGCAAAATTAGAACATCTGGGTTTGATAAACAATAATAATTTCATGTAAACAAGGTATAGCATTGCAATTCATGGGAGTTCATGGTTAAGATCACAATTTAAAATCATAATAACGTGTAAAGATCATAACTTTGTATTTAAAATTGGATACTTGGGCCCCATGGGTGAAAGAAACAAATGTATGAACACTTAACATACCTGGGTTGATGAATTCGTGAGAATTGATGGTGAGTTCTTTAGGTTTGATCTTGAATTTTGAAGGCTAGGGTTTTTTTCTATTTAAGAGAAAATTCTCTTGATTTGAGAGGAATTGAATAAAATTAAGTCGGTTTTTAAGGCATTTATTTCATGTTTTGGACTGATTAGGGTCAAAGAAAAAGACCCAACTTCTCCTAAAATAATTAAACATTTTCTTCAGTGGAATTCCATTTTTAGGCTTCACCGCGATGCGTTGCCATCACAGTGGGCCACTGGAATTTGGCAGAAATTGTATTCCACAGACAAATGCAAAAATGTACTTTAACGCGATGCAGTGGAATTGGTTGCATCACTAGAAATTGACGATTTTGAACAGGCATTATGGAGTGACACTTTGCTAATCACGAAGCCTCACTGGAAAGTGATAATTGCAAAATGGCACATCGGGGCGACGCAGTCCTGCTCGTATTGAGCTATTGCTTTCACTAAAATTGCATTAACTTCTCACCTCAGTATCAGATTTGAGAAAAATTGGTATCATTGGAAAACTAATTAAATTTCCTACGACTTAGTGGGTTGTGATCTTGAAAATTATAAGTAGAGAAAAATATATGCTCATTAGAAGTTGACTATGGCAACATTCTTATCAAAAATTTAATCGGTAAGGGTTATTTCGATTCATCTAAAAGCTGAGAGTTATTTGAGACCCTAATATTCATCAAAGTAACTCATAAAACTACCAAGGGACTATAAGATACTTTTCATGAGCTTGAAACATGACGCTAACATTGGTTTGGATTTTCAGGGTATTACACCATAGTTCAAACCCAACAAAAAAACCATATGAATATTAAACCAATTTCATGCCATTTTGAAAATACAATTATAGGGAATGATATACATCCCTTAGACATGAGAGAATTGTAAAGTAATATGGAACTTGAAACCCAAAAGATGAATGTATGATGAAATCCTTAGGCTCTCTTGGGTTTTTGTGTTTGAGAGTGGAATTAGGGATTTTAATCTCATAAAAATAAAAGGAATAAGCTCATTATGTTTAAGGGTCGTACACAAGTGAAAATACCCAAAATCCCCTCACCTCGGGTAAAATTCATACCTTAGGTACCATCGTTTGACACATGGAATAAGAATGGGTACTTAGACTTCATATCTTTTTCATCTTCCCAAGTGGCTTCTTCCACCTTTTGGTTCCTCCAAAGGACCTTTACTCATGCTACATGTTTTTTCCTCAATCTATGAAGTTGTCTTTACATGATCTCCATTGGGACCTCCTCGTATAACAGGGAATCCAAAATACTAACACTCCCAATAGCCACCCCAAAGGAAGGATCATCACACATTTCTTGAACTTAGAGACATGAAACATAGGGTGAATAGAACCTAAACTTGCAAGCCATTCTAGCTCATAAGAAACATTCCGCACTATCTTTAAAATCAGATAATGAAAAACATAATGGGGACTGAGCTTCCACTTCTTTCTAAATCACATCACTCCCTTCATGGGATACACAATCAAGACTAACCAATCACCTACATCGAATTCCAACTCCCATCGTCATCCGTCTGTATAGGACTTTTGGAGACTTTGGGAAGTCTTAAGACTATCCTGAATCATCTTCACCTTTTCCATAGTTTGATGAACTAAATTAGCATCAAACAACCTTATCTCTCCAACTTCAAACCACCCAATTGGAGATTTACACATCCTACCACCCAACGCCTTAGATGAAGCCATACCAATGCTAGAGTGATAACTGTTGTTATATGCAAACTCTACGAGAGGTAAATGATCAACCCATCTACCACCAAAGTCAATCATGCAAGACCTTATCATATCCTCCAAATTCTGAATAGACCTTTTTTCTTTTAAATCCCTCTAAGGGTTGAAAATTGGTCTAAGGTTTACCTTAGTCCCCAAACCTCGCTTGAATGATATCCAAAAGTGTGATGATAACTAATTACCATGATCAGAAATGATGGAAACTAGAGCACCATGCAACTTCACGATCTCCTAAATAAACAACTTTGCATAATCCTCGGTAGAATAATTAGTCCTCACCGATAACAAGCCAACAAAACTTAGTCATCCTATCTACGATGACACAAATAAAACTAAAATGGTTCCAAAATCACGGATGACCATTAATGAAATCCACATTAATCTCTTCCCATTTCCCCACATGAAACTCAATTTCTTGAGACAGCCCACTGGGCCTCAAGTGTTCTACCTTCACATGCTGACACAACATACACATAGCCACAAAATTGGCTACATCCAGCTTCATATTGCTCCACTAATAAATTTCTTTCAAGTCATGGTATGTCTTTGTCAAACCAGTATGAACTATATACCGTGACTCATGTGCTTCAGCCAAAATACTTCCTCGCAGCCCATCCATATCAGAACACACAACCTTCTATCGTACCTCAAGATACCGTCACCACCAATCTCAAAACCCATAACCTTTTACTTACCCATATCATCCATGATTTGAATCAATATAGAATCCAACATCTACTTCTCCTTTATCTCAGCACCAAGAGATGACTTCACCACCTCATGCACAAACACACCAACATCTTCAAATCTAAGAGTCAGACTATAAGACTAGATAAATAGTGACTATCCTTTACCAAATCTCAGTTTTCTACATCTATGTAAGATAAGCACCCCATAGATAACCTGCTAAGAGCATCAGTAACCATGTTTGCTTTACCTAGGTGATAGTGTAGACTCATGTCATAGTCTTTGAGTGACTCAAGTCATTTCCTTTGCCCACGATTCAACTCCTTCTAGGTGAATTCATATTGAGGGCTCTTATGATCTAAATAAATGTCAACATAGACCCCATATAGATAGTATCACTAAATCATCAATGTGAGCACCACAACTAAAATCTCCAAATCATGAGTTGGATAGTTCATTTCTTGAACTTCCAACTGCCTAGAAGCATATGCTACCATATTTCCATACTACATAAAGACACAGCCAAGTCCTACACTGGACACATCATAATAAACCACAAAGCCATAAGTACCCTCGGCCAGGGTCAAGATTAAAGAAGAAGCCAACTTATCCTTCAACTTCTCAAAACTTCCCTCATAAATATCCGACCATAAAAACTACACCTTTTTCTAAGTTAACTTTGTCAACAAAGCAAGAATCAAAGTGAAGCTCTCTACAAACCTCTTATAATACTCGGCCAAGCCCAAAAAGCTTTGAATATCGATAGGAGTCATAGGTTAGTCCACTTCTTCAGTGACTTAACCTTCTGTAGATCCACCAAGATCTCTTAAATAGAAACAACATGACCTAGAAAAGTTTTGCATTATATTAGAACTCACACTTATAGAATTTCGCATACAAACGCTAATGCTTAAGGGTCTAAAACAATAAACAAAGGTGATTGACATGATCCACCTTACTCTTTGAATACACCAGCATATCATCAATAACACAATGACAATCAAGTCTAGAAAATAATGAAACAGCTAATACATCAGGTTTATTAATATCATCGGAGCATTGGTCAACCCAAAAGACATGACAAAGAACTCAAAATGTCTATACTACGTACAAAAGGAAGTCTTAGGAATATCTGCCTCTCTAATCATTAGCGGATGATAACCCGATTAAAGATCAATCTTAGAGAAAGACTTTGCAGCCTGAAGTTTGTCAAATAGGTCATCAATCCTAGGAAGAGGGTACTTATTCTTCACCATCAACTTATTCAACTGATGGTAGTCTATACACATCTGAAAGAAACCATCTTTCTTATGCTTGAAAAAATAGGTACACCCCAAGGAGACATACTAGGATGGGTAAAACCCATTTCAAAAAGATTTTTCAACTGATCCTTAAGTTCTTTCAACTCATCTGGAGAAATTCTATAAGGAGTGATAGAGATGTGATAGGTGTGCATATAAAGATCAATCCTAAAATAAATTTTCTAATCGAGAGGGACACAAGAAAGGTCATTAGGGAAAACCTTATAAAATTTCTTAACCATGGGCACAAATTGTAAAGAAGGACCCTCCGAGCTAGAATCTTTAACCTAGACAAATTATAAAAACTCCCCTTGGAAATCAATTTTTGGGCTCTAGGATATGATATGAACCTTCTCTTAGCCACAAGGAAACTTCTTTTCCCACTCGATATCAAGCTCATTAAGAAAATTGGAAATGAACTTATGGGTTTGATAATCTAAAGAAGCATAGCACAAATGTAGCCAATCTATCCCCAAAAATGACATCAATATCCAGCATGTCTAATTCTAATTTAATTTTTTAATATTGAAAATCATTATAATTATTCTAAGATATTATTGAGTTAAAAAATGAAGGAGATTGTAGAAGAACTTACTAAATAATGAATTTTGCTAAAAAAATCCCCTATATGGATTATAAACAAAGATTTCAAGTTAAAACCCCAAGGGCTATCAAAATAAGGTCAAGAACGACCTATTTCCCACTGCACCGACCCATTTGTCACTGAAATAATGCTACAGGGGAAACAATGTTTTTTAGTATGGACTGTCTCTATAAAATATCCATAACATATTACCTCAATAGTGGAGTAATGAATGGTTTGAAGAATTGGAAAAAATAAGAGATAATTAATTTGGTGATGTAATACCCCATACTTCTACCTAACTTAAATTCATCCCAAAAATGTCAAAGACATGTTTTAAAAGATGAATCCATCGATATCTATTTTGTCAAAATCCAGTATCGAGGTAGAAAGTTATGATCGAAATACAGGAAGAAGTCAAAACTACCCAGGTGCAACGGTGAGGGTCGACGGACCGTCGCCCAAGCCGTCGTAGTTGAGGCAGTGATACTACTTTCTACCTAAGGACGACTGCTCAGGCCGATAGACCATCGATCTAGTGACGGACCGTCGCCCAAGACATCATAGCAGAGGCAGTGAACCGTTATTCTGCCTAGGATCGACGGTCAGGATCGACGGACCTTCGACCCAGCAACAGACCGTCGCACCCACCATCGTATAGTTCGTTCAGTTATTTTAAAGTCATTTTTAAAAGGTTATTTGGTTCTTTTCCACCCATTTTAACCTCTAATTATATCAGATCAAGGCTCATAAGTTCATTATCCATCTACAACATCAAATTAGGGTTTTCTCTCAAAGTTAATCCCCAAGAACAAGAAACCCTAGGTGTTTAATTCCAAGTCAAGAATTTAAGTTTTCCTCTATCAATCTTAAAGAAATCATCCACCCAGGTATTTTATGTGTTGATTCATGGGTCCCTTTCACCCATGAAGATCAAGAATCTCTTTTCAAAATCCAAGATTTGTGTATTTATGATTGTTCATTATTTAAATTAAATTAAAATTCATGTTCGTGATGTTGTGGGGGTTTTGATTCATGTTTGAAATTACATATTTCAATGATTGACGCTAGGATTTTGTGATATGCATAATAATCATGATAAACCCTTAAATTCACAAGTTGATTGATGTATCCATAATTATTAGATGTGTTGATGAGTGTATAACCAAAGCATGCTCCCCATGTGTTTTATTAAATGCCTAATTGAAGGAAAAGTGCCATACTAGTATATTAATATGAAATCCCCATTCATGTACAAGTTCATGCATGTCAAGTGTTTGATGAAATGTCTTAGTCAATGAGTTATGGATATATGTGTGTCCATTGTGGTGATTTAGAACTTCTACTTCATGAATTCTCCAACTTATTATATTATGGATTTTTGATGTGGTCATATATTCAAGAAAGTCATGCTTTGTCAGTTTTTTCCCATCGAGCCCTGGGGTACTTGTACCTGACAATTTAGCTGTGTACCTAGAGCCAGTGTCATGTTTTCAAGATACTCTCAGTCGATCCATGTCCATAGAAATTCAGTTAGTCATGTGACTCAGGAAAACTCAGTAAACTCAGTAATCTCAGAAATCTCATAAATTAAGTATCTCAGTAGTATTCCATCAGTCAACCGAACTTAGTTAACTCAGTCCAGTCCAGTTCAGTTCAGTTAATAATGTTCAGTTTCTATTCAGATGGGAGTAGGATTTAGCACCGAGTGAACCCAAGGATAGGAACACACATCGTCAGGTGAGGGTGTGATTTTTAGAAATAATCTTTGCATTCCAGAACTATGTAGCCAGCATAGGTTGAGACATCAGCATTGTTAGATAAAGATTGATGAGGTAGATAAGAATTGCCATGTGAGGGCCCCACCATTCTCTTTTGGGGACACTATCAGATGAGGGTCACCCACTGCTTGTCCTTAACAGTGGCGTGGTATTGACTCCCTTCCAATTGGGGTTACAGATTGGACCCCAACTCAGCTATATTTCCTTATTTGTGGCATGTCGGTTAGATGACTACTTCCCATAGTTTCAATTATAGAATCAGGACTGTCAAATATAGTCATTTAGTCTCAATAAAAGAACTCAGATAGTTCTTCAGATTTCAGGACTGTCAGATACTGTCAACTCCAAACAGTACGGAACTCATCTAGTTTTATCAGAACCTAGACTGTCAGATACAGTCTCTCTGTATCATTTATTTCAGTTGTACAGCTATCAGTATCTCATGTTATCAATACTCAAACTTAGTAATCATGTTATCACGAACTCAGTTACAGTTACTATGTATTCATGCATGTACTCTGACGTTCATGTTATCCAGTCAGTTAGTATAGTTCATGCATGTGAACCCTTTGCATTCAGCCTACCTCATATGCATACCAGTACATTCAATCGTACTGACGCATTTGCACTATGGTGTTTTATACCATAGGTTCAGAAGCACGAGCTCAAGAGTATCAGTAGCATTCCAGTCTCAGCAGTCAGAGTTAGCAGTGAGTCCTCATCATTCGAGGACATGATCATTTCTTTATTATTTCATTACTTTGTCTATTTAGTAGTTGGAGTTAGTTGGGGACATGTCCCAACAACTCCTTATTCAGATAGTTTAGAGGCTTTCAGACTAGCATGTTCAGACAGTTATTTCAGTTGTTTTGGTATTGATATACCATATCTTCAGAAGTTATGTTTCATCAGATCTTTGAATCTTATGGCCTTTCAGCCTTTATTTCCACATTTATACAGTATATTATGCAGTGTACAGGTATAGATATCAGCCATCGGTTAGCTTATGGTCCTTCGGGGTCATGAGCACCGTGTGGCATTCCAGGTACCAGATTCAGCGCGTTACAGGTGGGTATGGGTATCATAAATATTTATATTCTAGGAGGAGTGATCTATTGAATATGATCTTTGTTTAAACTTAGACCAAAACTCAATCGGTAATGGCATTTTGACCTAACATTAATCTAGGTATATGATATGACCTTAATACATGAGAATGCACTCTTATATTAAAGAATAGATTCTACTACTTGTGATTAATGGGATTCTTATGCCTTTACCGTAGATATTTTCTATAATAACAGAATAGGTAATAATAATAGATACTAATTTACTCATTGTTTGTCCTTGAATGTGTAAAACAACTAGGAGAGCGAGTTTTTAGCACGATCCTCGAAACAAAGTATTCCCAAAATGGTAAAAATTAAATATAAATTCCCATCTACATCTAAAATAATTTGATAATAATTACAAAATTTTTGTCCCTTACGCAATGTGATATAACTAAACACCCAGCCTATGCTCTACTGGCCAATACACTAAGCTCTAGGCACATCTTATGATCACTCTTACCCCTAAAATATGATTAGTAAAAAAATTATGTTTCCGGTAATCTAAAATACTCGGGACACCATGTAATATTACAACATATGAAAAATTAAGATTAAAATGGAATCCCACCCCAGCCATCACCATAATATGCAAATTATCGACACAACAAACCTGGTACAATGATAAATAGGTTGTTGTTGCATTATTTAGGCAGAAAGTTATGGAGACTTTAGCTCTACCCTATTTCACTATGCACATCTCAATTTTTACAAATAGCAACCTCTATACCCAAAATTATAAGAACCTATTTACCATTCAAAAACTTTCTTTAAAATCTGATATCAATAAATATCCCACAATAATCTCATCATCACCAGTCATCACACCATGAACTACAATTCAAAAATAAATAACACAACACACATTTTTCTACAATAACAACATTAATCTGAGGTCTGTCATTCTTATATTAGGAAAATGATTAGCAGTGACATAAGCCTTAACAATATTATAACTTACAATAACCATTAACTGTAATGATTTTCTATTAGCACGATAATAATATGGCCCCACAACAACTTGATTAATAATTCACGCCATGAATAATCGTATAACAATAGAAATGCCTATACACCTTGATAATTTACACCTCAATTCCCAACTTAATTTACGTTACCTAATTCTTCTACCAAAATCACTTAACTTTACATAACTTAACAAAGACATCATAAGTAACATCCAACACCGAATTAACCCCATCAACAACCATGGAACTCACCAAATCAATTCATACCTTATCAACTACACCTTTCAATCTTCATAACAAAGCTATTAAACTCACATTTTTGGTTTCAATGTATAACATCATGATCTAATATTCAACCATTGATATTATTCATTTGCTAGCTAACCCTAGTTTTATCCCTTACTAAGGTTACAAACTTCCTCTAAATGGTTTTCATCTCTAGAATTTCCTATCCAGGCACTGCATTCTGCTTACGCTTAGACCATAGGAATACCTTAATAAGACTTAACCAATATCTCAAAAATACCCAAAATTGGTTACTTATAGTTATGAACATTTAATAAATCAATTTATCATTCTAAATAATTAACCTATCTTCATTTAATTATGGACTCGCATGCTAGACTCTGTATATTTTTGTATTCAGTCTGTACAATTATATTAGAAGAGTTAAGAAAGGTGCAAGGATAAGTATGGATGATAGTCCCCTAAATTGTCCACCCTTTTAAAATAGAACTATCTATCACACTTAAATCACCTAACATCTTTATGCCGGATATACTATCTTATCCACTGACCCCAGATTACACATAACAACCAGGATTCAAAAATATATATCATTATTATATAAAAGGTAACCAAGTATACAACAGTAAATTAAACCTTAATAATATTAGTGATGCATGATATTACTCAATTTCCATGTACTACATGATTATCTTACACCCAAAATTGATTTTCTACTTCTCTCATAGATATCTCACTATCTTGCCAAGTTTCAAGAATCAGTTAACACTAAGAACAACTTGATAAATAAGATAATAAAACTGACCTACACAATCAGACTAATGGTACTATAAGATCAATGAATCGCTCCACTCAAGGAACCATTTCTTAAACCCATAGTCATAAGTCAGACATATGAACCATTAATAATATCTACCTATAACTTATTTAGTTTATATTTAGGTCACGTATTACGCCCCTCAATAATCACAAGTATTTTTTTAAATAGTAAACATTTAAATACCATGTAAATACTCCAATCATGTGTGGAATTACTAGGAGGGATAGGTTTTCAAATTAGAATACTCAAGAGATGGTGAGAGTAGCTTTGGTGGTGGATAAAATATGGGAAGTAGGGTTGTGATTGCTCGGGCATGTGATGAGGAGGGGCATAGATGCATAATATGGAGGTGTGAGAGGATGGCTAGGATAGTTTTAGGCAGGGTAGAGATAAGCCAAAGAAATATTGGAGGGAGGAGATTAGGCATGACATGGAGCAGTTACAGTCTATGAATGACATAACCCTTAATACGAAAGTTTGGAGGACCCAGATTAAGGTAGAGAGTTAGTAGGTAGGAGTACGTTCGTAATAGCAGAGAAGAGTTCTTTATTTGTATTTTTTCCTATAGTTTTTTGTTGTCTCTTGTTCTTTGTTTTTTAGTGATGTCTATGATTGTGAATAGCTAGGTTATAGTATTTCCCTGTGGGTTACTTTTATTTTTATTTTCTAGCATGTGATATCCTTTTTGTTGTTTGCTTTAATATTTTTTGTTTATTGTACTCTTATCGGTACTGAGATGGGAGTCCATTGGAAATAACCTCTCTACTGCATCTGAGGTAGTGATATGGACTACATACACTTTACCCCATTCCCAGACCCCACTTTGTAGGAATATACTAGGTATGTTATTGTAGTTGTTGGTGTAAACACTCCAATGATGTCACATAGCCATATTGGAGAAAGCATAACTAATTAATCAACACATGATTGTCATTACAAATATTTAATTAAACAACAATATTTACATAGAGAATACATATAAAATTCAATCAAATCACCAAAGAAATATTCGAACATAAGTTTTATACCTCTTATTGACCTTTATTGATTAGAATATAAAATTTTTAACCCTTTGAACATTTTTGATATATTAATTGGGATTAGATAATCACAAATATGATAGTCGAGATAAAATTTAGAATCTTCCAGATACAAATTCAATTCAACTTATAAAGACAACACCTAAAAAGCATGATGGGGGGAAACAAATTGAGATTGATTTCCTAGATGCCTTTTAGCTTTATAAGGATGTGACAAAGATGTCAACACACCAATCTACTGGAATCTACTGAATATTTTCCCTTATATTCGGAGATTGGTAACTTAAACTGTAAAACCATCTTGTCATGATCCAAATCATAGATCATGTGAATACCTACACAAATCTACCCTAGATGAGATAATCCTTACCACCCATCTTTTCAAATCTTAAAAATACAACTCTTAATCCATCAACAACACTAAGTAAGAGATTTGAATTTAAAATATATTTTTTATTAAAATAAAATACATAGAAAATTTTTATTAAAAAAACAACTATAAAGAGGTAAAAGAGAACTAAATACATGAGGGTCAAATCAAGAAAGAATCTTTATGTAAGGATATAATAATAGGAGCTATTGTAGAATGATCACCACCACACTACGGAAACATCAATTGACCTACAAGCATAGTTATACCATTGAAAGGAGAAATTGTAAAGGTAGTATCGGTATAAACTCACATATGACTAAGCTATGAACCAAGTACACAATATAGAATATAGAATTTAGAATCAACACAATCAAGAATCTAAAGGTTCATATAAGTCAACAACCCTTCTTTTATGCCACTACATATACTCCTCTCTATTTTAATTTATCATTAGGTTTCTAATTTAATCTATATTATAGGTACACATAACTTTAACAACTGAGCCAAACTTACCACTGTTCACTAATCTAAACTTTGTCATATGTAACCTATACCACTTAGTTGTATTAAGTCAGTTATTACCTTATTTTTTGTTATAATAAGAATAATCAATTATATACCTAGTCAATTTACCTTGCATTAGTGATATCAACTACATAACTTACCTTATGTTCAAATCACTAAGGTTATGTCAAAAAATTTATTCCATATCAATTAAACTAATTACATATTAAGGCATCATTAGCAAGTAACCTCATTAATAAATTATTCACACAAAGATGACCTAATATTTCTTCTGGTCCATATATAACCATAAAAGATCAAAACACAAAAAGATCCCAGATATAATCACTAGTGCTTTGAACAACACAAGAATGCTACATATATAATGAACATCAAATCGAATTCAAGACATAACTCATATCATAAAAAGAAAGACGTACCTCAAAATAGTATATATAAAGACATATCTCAAAATCACAGCCAATCTTCATGGTTCACAAATATTCATTCAGATTAAATTTTCTCATGTCACTCATAGTAAATCTCTTACATATAAGAAATTCCATCAAAAAATATATCAATAATATAGTCAATGTGATAACAATCTATGTATGCCTAAAATGTACACACATACTAGTATCAACAAGAACCCTTCATCATAACTTGTAGGGGACGAGCTCAGTCTATGTACCTCAATTTTCGTAAACTTAATCCATAAATCACAAGTATGCCGAAAGGATAATGATATTTATTTTTCTGCAGTATCAATACATAATTCAAATTGACTCCAACTTCTTTAATTGCTCAAGTCGAAAGTCCTACTTAATCTATTTTTGATTTACGTATAAACTTAAGAACAATTATACCTGGTTAAAACCTCGTATTATTTGTTATGAGCATATTTAACAATAAATTATCATGACTTCATTCTCATAATAAGAAATAATGCTTACAATTAATTAGCATTACTTCATTGGTATGATAACGCATAAAGTGTAATGTCATTAAACAACCAACTAGCTACTTAATCATTAGGTTTCTAACTTCATGCCTTTAATACCTGTAACTTCCCAAAACTATATCTTAACCAACCATTCCCAACTTTGATCATCTTTATCCAAACACAATCCACCATAAAAAAAGAGATAGGATTACAACATATTTATTCCCCACCCTTATGAATTTCCTCTATCTTATAAATCTATCAATCCTTTTCCGTATGAATGCAGAGTAAATCATGGAGAATACATCAATGCTTAACCAGGATAGTTTTTAGTAATATACCATAAATATTTACTACAAAAGAGGATTAAAAATGGTCAAAAACATTGGAAAAAAAATTATGCAATGACTCTTTAGATCATTTAATAAATTTACCCATATTTCTAATGTTTCTAGTGTTCCTACAGCTATTGCAGGTTATTTTAACTTGTCTGAATTATCTATTTATTTTTTGATAGTTTATTTGAGTTTAGGCTTATTTTTTATTTTTATAGCTTTCATTGTCAAAAAATTGGTCACAGACTAAAACATATAGTAGATACCCTTTTATATGAATTTCAACATTGCCACCAACTCTTGAATATTTATTAAATAATAGGGGACTCTTAGTTTTGATCCCAAGGCTCCTGGATTCATTTTGGGCTATTGGGTGGAGGATTTGAAGAAAAAACAATATGTGTGGATCCATATCTAGTCAAAATTTTATTGGATAAATGTTTTAATGGTTCCATTGAGTACATAATATCAAATTTGGTATAGCAGTATTGTTCGTTTACATGTACGGGGTTCTAAACTAATCTCGAGCACCCGGTCATTATTCGTTTGGACATGTAAAAATCTAGTCCATGGAACCATCTAGTGCAACCAATTAAGTTGACCTTTTGTATATTAAGTAGTGGTATCTTAAGAAACTAGAGTATCACTTTAGTAAACATCCTTAAACCCGCCTAACTGCCTAACCAATTAGCTTGATGTTTAAGTGGAGGTCTCTTAAGCAGTACTCAACCATTTAAGTGAAGGCCTGATATTTTTGTGTTGATATCTTAAGAGATCATTTGACCACTTAAGTGATTATTGGGTATCTTAAGTGGAATATGCAAGGGACTAAATCTCTTTTTTCACCCAAAATTCTGATTGTTTTATCCTTTTTTTTACACTATTTTGAGTGCTTGAAGAGAGGAAAGTGTGGGGAATCATCCATAAAAGTAAAGGTTAATTATCCTAACACTCCTTGATTATTTTATATTATTTTCCCATCAAACATCATCCCATTTCATTGTAAGTTCTTAAAAATTAGGTCCTTGAATCCCTAAAACATAGGGGTTTATTTGGGCCTCTATTTATGATCAATTTATGCTTAACTTTTGAGAATACATTCCTTGTACTTTGAGATACCTCGTGATGGATTCAATTTTGAATTCCATTTGTGGGATTCGTGGGCTTGTTCTTGACCCAAATTTCAACCCAACCCTCTATATGATAATATAGATCTCATTTTACTCTTAATGAAGTTTAGATGACTATTTTTATAGAGTGGCATCATTTTTAAATCGTGGGGTAAAGAAGGATTATTTTTTGATGATTTAAGGACTTGTTTATTGGCATCGAGGTAGGCTTTGGTCTACTCTTTATCATAAGATAATGTATGATATACATTTCATGTTAGGTTAGGATGTTAGGATATGAATATGGTTAGAATATGAAAAATTATCCTCATTTGGGAATTTGGGATAGAAGGGTAAATTGACCCTTTGATGAATACTTGTTTTAACTATAGAATACTATTACCTAGTTATTAGAATGCTAATCATAGTTGAAGCTAAGGACCCTATTATTATAAGGTTTATGACTTGTCTACGTTAATTATCATAGATTCACACATTATAGTATTGATATTATGCTAGTTACATATTATTGTGCGCGAGGCCATTGTTATGATACCTGTTGGATTCCTGGTAATTATTCTATATTTATAAATGATGTGGTTTTAGTCTATGGATGATAATATGTTTATGATTATTTTGTTTAGATACCAGTTATGGAATGCTTATATTATGGTACATTCAAGCTCATTTAGTGCTATAGTTCAAACTGAATTCTCTATATTACTACTATTTTCCTAAAGAGGAATTTATTCCTACTTTTTACATTAAATAAATATTCTTTCACAATAGGAATCGCACCACTGTAATGGATAATTTATGATCTTTTAGAACTTAAAATGATTTTCTAGAATTATTAGTCGAGATAAATATAGATCCATAGTTTTACCAGTACTATTTACTTTAATCTTGAGAGATTTTGACCCTTTTCTGCTATATTATGGTGATTTAGTCCCAAAGTTAACCTCAGGTAATAGATTTAATGACTTACACTCTTTTAGCCATGGTTCAAGTCAATTTATTTATTATATATACGTGTCTTTGGTACTGGATGGAGTAGAGTGGTAGTAATGCTGATGATTAGAAATCTTAGATCAGGAATAGGTCAGTGTATGAAAGTACTCCCAAACCCCCTAAGGGCACCTTCCTCTATTAGCTGCCATGCTGGAGAATCATTGTTGTTATAGGTCATGTGTTTGTGATCCATTAAGTTGGAGGGGGTGTATACACTAGGTATGTTATGGAATTTGGATTGGTTATGAAATTATGGATTTTCTCATATTTATTTATGTTTGTACATTACCTATCACTAATATATTATTTGGTTCATTTAAATATAAGACTTATGAGGGGTTACATATGTATAGGTTATGTGTGTTAATTGAACCTTCTGATTTATAGGGCCCACTTAACTATTATTTGTCTGGACTAGTTTGTTACAATATTGTTGTTATTATGGTTAGTTCATAGCAGGATAATTATCGATTGGTACTGAGATTTGAGGTATGATTCTAATCTTTTTTTCTTTGTATGGTATTTTATATTACAGATAGTGTATTCGTGGTTAGACACTTGACTATAGGACCAGATCATGCTGGTGTTAGTCTTTCTACTTTCTTAGGATTCCTAGAGAAGTTAGATTGACAACCTTAGGTTATACCTTTAAGTTAGTATTGTATACCTATATATAGAGACACATGAATCTAGCTATGATATTGAAACACCTAGTATTTGGACCATTAGAAAAATCTCATGAATTGTGCATTCTGACCAAGATATGGTTTAGGTTTGTCACTCGTACACTAGTGTATGAATCGTACCCTTCTTCCCTCCCCCCTTGAATGTTAAACAGCCTAGGAAGGTATTATACTATCCACAATATGACTTTTCCTATCCTAGTCATATCTTAGTGTATGAGTTATATGCAACTTAGTCGTACGAAAGGTTATCTTGGTCTAGAGTGGACTATTTTGGTACGAGTAAAGGGTACATTTTAGGGTACAAGTTGTAGACCTTTAATATGAGTCTAGCATGTGCAGTCGTACCTTGAGTAGTATATGAATCCTAGGTGAAGCCTAGGGTATGAGTTAGTGTACCACTCGAACCCTAGGGTATGACTGACTCAAGTGAGTCATACCCTCCTGTGAGTTGATTTTCCAGGTTTTAGCTAAGGGCTCTATGGTCATTTACCACCCCAAAAAACCTTAAGTCCCCTTACTATATAATGTTTTTTGACCTCTTAAACCTTTATTTTGCAAGACATAAATATTCCAAATCCACTTTACACTTCTTAAAACAAGATAGGAGGCTAGGGTTTCAAGGGTTTTTATCTAAAGGCGAGGAGGAGTCAAATTTCTTGGTGAATCATCTTATTTAAGGAAGGTAACTCTTTACCTTGTTAAATAACACAAAAACTATGTATTTTACACATGGATTAACAATTGAAAATAGTTAATTTGGAACCAAATAATAAGGGTTTGGTTGTCTAATGATAAATAATTTTTGTTTTTGCTTAAACTTATGTTTATATATGTTATTCGTTGTGATTTCCATATATGGGTATTTTTGGTTGTGGTTTAACAAATGGGTTTTGAGTAACCTTAATGTTGATGAATTCTACCATGAATTTGGTCTTAATAAAGGTATCCACACAAGGTATTAGTGAAAATATCTAAGTCAAATGTCTAGTCACATATTGATGATGTTTTTAAATAGGTCAATGGACCAATAAATATGAATGGTTGATAAATGGTATTGTAAAGATATTGTTAGCCATGTAATTTGTTAATTTATGACCTTGTTGGTTGACGGGCAAAACAAGGTTAAAGTCCCTAAATATGAAATTGATATATGTTTGAACTATAGTGTGGTATAAGATTTCTAATGAGGAATAACTGGGTTGTAAGTGTCTAGATGACCATAAAGAGAATTAAATAATGAAATGTTTCAAGGCATTGGACTATTTGGGTGATTGATTGATAAATACCCCATGAGACATTATGGTCATATATTGTGATGAATTGGTTAAATGGGTTGGAGTCCCTTAGTGTTGAATGGAATATGTGTTGATGTATAGACAAAGGGTTAAAGTCTCAATGTTGACTAATGATAGTCGTGATGGATTGTGGTTAGAGTTCCTTGCCTAATGAAAATTCAATAGGTTAGAGTCCCTTGCTTAAATACGTTACCTTGAGGTTAGAGTCCCCTATGTAATATTTCTTGAGGTTAGAGTACCTTTCCTAATGAAATGGATTGAGGTTAGGGTCCTTTTCCCAATGAAATATCTTATGGTTAAAGTCCCTTAACTAATGAATATGTGTATTTGGTTAAAGTCCCTTACTGAATAACAAATATTTGAATCTATAAGTTTGGAAGGTCTGAGTTCTCCACTTAATGTCTCATGATTAAGTGCCTCGTGAATGTTGTTAAGCCTTGTTCCTTTAATTGGCATGTGTTATGTATATATATGCTTATGTATATAAATGTGGTTAAATATGATGTGATACCTTGATATTGAATGATGATGATATTTTATTGTTATTCGTTATTTACATGCTAGCTCTCCAACTGCTAACCGTCTTTAGATGTTATATCCTCACGAGAAATAGGTGTCAAAGCATTTTATTCTCTCCCTGCATAGTGACAGGTGTTCAAGTGGTTCGTGTGATTGAGATTGAAGTTGTGAGCTTCCACACTTTAGAAGTCATGTATTTCGTAGTCCTTAGTTTATGTTATAAACTTGTCTTGGATTTGGTTTTGTCTATTGTAGGGGGCATGTCCCGACGTATATATATATATATATATCAACTTCGAATTTGTGTAGAGTCATTATGGGTGACTATGGACTTGGGTATGTTGATGTAAATAGAATGTTTTGACAATGTATAAGATATGATTCCTAGTTATATTTTCGCTATCTTTATATTTGGTTGGAGTTTCTCTGACTCTGTGGATTGAAATGATGGTTAGGTTGGGATGATGGAGCGATAACTGGCTCATATTGGTCTTGAGATGCCCATATGACATAGCCCTATTTTGGGTCGTGTCAAGTTTGTATCACAAACTAAAATTATGGTAAGTTGGAAGTCAACAATTCCATGTCAAGTAGAGTCTCTTTTATGGGTGTGAAGCGCACCACTCTTGACATTTTAGGAATGTTTCCCTTTCTTATGTTTCAATATCAATCTATAGATTCTAAGAACTTGGATTCCTTAGATTTGTGTTTTCTATCTTTCAGATCATGCCTCCAGGGAGATCTGACACACAGGCAAACCCTTATGAGGGCCCCATGGATGGATCTTATCTATCTTTTAGATTATACACTTAGGTTATGAATGCAGTTTTTTACCATCCTCATGAGGTTCCATCGGTCCCCACTATCTCTGCTTATAAGAGTTCCACTCCTACTCTATCACCACTGGGGGATATTTCTAATGCAGAGTTTGGTCACTCTATCAACCTCTTCACTCAATTGGTAGCCTCTTAATTAGATCATGGTGCTCTAGCTAATGTGTCTTCTGAGGCCAGAAGAGTTTGCCAATTTTTAAGGTTGAACCTTTCTATGTTCATAGGTATGAAGGTTAGGGATTATACTAAAGGCTTCATTGATAAAATGGAGAACATCTTTTGAATCATGCATCCTTTAGAGGTTGAGGCTATTGAGTTTTCTTTCTACCAGTTGAAAGATGTAGCATACCAATGGTACGAAATATGGGAATTTTCTAGAGGTGTGGATACTAGTTCTGTCATGTTGGAGAATTGTTTTGAGACTTTCTTAGATTATTTTTTTCCTCAAGAGTTGAGAGAAGCAAAGGCATAAGAATATGTGAACTTGAAGCAAGGGCGGATGACCGTCCAAGAGTATGCCTTGAAATTCCATCAGTTTTCTAGGTTTGGCCTGCGATGGTTTTTAGCATGAGGGCTAGAATACGTAAGTTAGTTTTGAGATTGTCTGGTGAGTTGGTACTTGAGAGCAAGGTGGCCTTATATATTACAAATATTGGTATTTCTAGATTGATTGTGTATATACAACAGGTGGAAGTGGATAAAAAGAAAAAAGTTAAGTTTAGTAAAAGGCAAGGGAAGAAGATTAGACCCTCGGAGCATAGTGGTAGAGATAGTTGCAAGTGGTTTTGGAAGAAGTGGGGGACTTCTGGTTCTTCTTCTTCTGGTAGTGCTTTTTTCCCAAAATTGTCGAGTGATCTTCAATCTTAGTTTGGTGGTGAGTTTTGGGCCCCGAGTGCCCAATCTCATATTGGTAGGGCTTAGTCGGCTCTATCCTACCAACTTTTTAGATTTTATGGTCATTCTTATTATGGTCAATGTGAGAAGGGGCAAAACAAATATTTTAGATGTGGTCAAATTGGCCATATGTAGTAAGATTGCCCTTCTCTAGCGTCTCGTTGGGCCAATAGAGACCCTATTGCTACTTTCCCAACTCATACACCAAAGGTTTTGATGTTTACTTCTATTTCTGGTATCGGTGGTAGCCAAAATTATTTGTATGAACTTGCTACTCACTAGGATTCTGAGGCATCTTCTGATATTATCATGGGTATGTTGAAACTTTTCTCCCATGATGTGTATTTTTTTCTTGATCTAGGGTCTACTCTTTCTTATATGACCCCATTTAGCTGTGCATTTTGGTTTTGGTCCCGAGAGTCTGTGATTCCTTTTTCTATTTCTACCCCAGTAGAGACTCTATGGTTTTTAAATGTGTCTATAAGGGGTGTGTGTGGTATCTGTTAGTGGAGGAGAAACTCTTATGGATTATATAGAGTTGTACATATTTGATTTTGATGCTATTATAGAGATGGATTGGTTACACTCATGCTATACTTCTTTAGATTGTCGAACACGTACGGTCGTGTTTAAATTCACTAATGAGCCAGTCATTATATGGTAAGGTGGTTTTGTAGTGCCCAATAGAAGATTTATTTCTTATCATAAGGCCCAAAGGTTGATCTCTAAAGGGTGTTTGTATTACTTGGTTTGAGTTAAAGATTCTAGCTCGGAAGATCCTTCTTTAGGATCCGTTCCTATGGTTAATGAGTATTTCGAGGCTTTCCCCGATGACATTCTCGGTATTTCTCCCAATGGGGAAACTGATTTTGGGATTGATCTTAATCTAGACACTCGTTCGATTTCTATCCCCCAATGTATATTGTCTCTGGTGGAATTGAAGGAGCTTAAGAAATAATTGAACGACCTCTTAGATAAGGGTTTTATCCATCCTAGTAGGTCTCCTTGGGGTGCTAATGTGTTGTTTGTGCGCAAAAAGGATGGTTCCCTTCAAATGTCCAATGATTATGGTTAGTTTAACAAAGTGACCATAAAGAATAAATATCCTCTTTCTAGAATTAATAACTTGTTTGATCAACTTCTAGGTTCCAAGTGTTTATCTTTGATTGATCTTAGGTCGGGTTATCACCAACTTAATATAAGGTAGGTGGATATCCCTAAGACTGCTTTTAGGACCCAGTATAGTAACTATGAGTTCCTAGTTATGTCCATTGGGTTGACCAATGCCCCTATGATATTCACGAATTTGATGAATCGGGTCTTCCATCAATTCTTGGACTTGTTTATCATTGTCTTCATTAATGATATCTTGGTCTATTCTAAAAGCGAGGAAAAACGTATTGATCACCTTCGTGCTGTGCTGCTAACTTTGAGGGATCATCATTTGTATGCTAACTTCTCTAAGTGTGAGTTTTGGTTGAAGTCTCTGACTTATCTTGGTCATGTTATCTCTAGTGAATGGATTATTGTAGATCTTTAAAAGGTTGTGGCAATTAAGAAGAGACCTAGACCTGGGAATCCAACTGATATTTAGAGCTTCTTGGGTCTAGTCGGTTACTATATGAGATTTTTGGAGAGGTTTTAAGATATAGTTTCCCCATTAACTAACTTAACCCGGAAGACCGTCAAGTTCTTATAGTCGGATGCGTGTTAGGGTAGTTTCAAGAAGTAGAAAGATAAGTTAACTTTGGCACTAGTTTTGACCTTTCTTGAGGGTAATGATGGTTTCATAGGGTATTTTGATGCTTTCGTATTAGGCTTGGTTATGTGTTGATGCAACATGGTAGGGTGGTGGCCTATGCTTCTAGGGAGTAGAAAGTTCATGAGATTAACTACCCTACTCGTGACTTGGAATTGTTAGCCATGGTTTTTACTTTTAAACTTTGGTGACACTATCTCTATAGGGTTCATGTTGTTATCTTTTCCAATCATAAGAGTCTTCAGTATGTGTTTACTCAAATGGAGTTGAATCTCAGGAAGAGGAGATGGCTTGAATTGTTAATGGACTATGATATGAGTCTTCATTACCATCTGAGAAGAGCTAATGTAGTGTCCGACTTTCTTAGTCAATTATCTATGGGGATATTGGCCCATGGGGATAAGGATAAGCATGAATTGGTGAATGACATTCACCATTTGGCTAATCATGGAGTTTATCTCAAGAACTCAAATAATGGTGGTGTGTTTCTACATCCATTATCGCATTCATCTTTAGTTATTAAAATTAAGGAAAAGAAAGAGTTGGATTCCTATTTGTTGAAGACTAATAGTAATATGGGTCAACAAAAGGTTGTTGACTTTGTGATCAATAGTGATGGTATCTTAACGTACCAAGGTAGGCTATGTGTTCCCGACGTTGATGGATTGAGGGAAAGGATTATGGCCGAGGATCATGAATCTCGATAAGTTATTCATCCCGATTCCACAAAGATGTATCATGGTCTTAAAGAGTTCTATTGGTGGGAATAACATATAGTGATCTAAGATGATCATATTTTGTTATGTATATGGTTGAAAGGAATATTTTGAAAATAGCATCATATGAAAAATGAATATTTACTTATCTGATGGAATGATAGATAAATTTAAGATACTTGTTTTGTATGTACTTAAGGATATAGAAATAGCAGATATAATAAAAATTATATACGAAAAGGTATTTCATTTTAATGAAGAGTTATTAAGTTCTATAGAAAACTTACACTTATATAATGATAGCTACTGCTCATATTTAGATTGTTATTATTCAGATGGATATTATACAAATTAAAAATGTTAGAATATATAAGAAGAGTTAGAGAAAAATAAAGTTGGCTATACGAAGAAATTAATTATAGAAACCAGCTTAGAAGAGGAAGAAGACAATTAAAAGAAAGATTAATTTGGATAGATAAAACCTTGGAACAAGTAGAATTAAAAGATAGTTTAGATTATGATTTAGAAATATAATTATTCATCGAAGAAAAAGACAGGATAATTAACGAAATAAATAACCTAGAATTTAATATCAGATATAGTACAATTAGAATAAATTATTACAAAGAAATTTGCAGTATTACAACTACTATAGGATAAAATGATAAACTACGAATACTTATAATATTGGAGACAAGATATGGAGCAAATAAGATTAATAGAAACACTTATGAAAAGAATCTACTTGACTACATAAAAACTAGAAATATGGAACATATGGTATACCTTAAAAATAATATAGAAGAATTAATAAGGTTAAAACAAATAACTAAGGAATGCTATGACATAACATTTCAATTAACATGATAGAACTAGTAAGTACTAGTTATCTACTAATTATTCAAGTACAAGTTATCCACGCAAATTACCGGCACTATCTGCACCCCCTACTTTAATGAGATGCAGGTAGTCTATTAGTCCTACTTTAATCATTTAAATTTTTTGGTTATAATTTCATAAAAAGATTAGGATTATATTAAATTTCAGATATATTAATCAAAGTAAATATCATGGATTGATTATGAATAAAATTGAATTAATTATTTAAATACAATAAATATGATTTAAATTAAAGTTCAATTTCATTGGGTTAGCCCATCAAATTAGGCTACAAAAGATCAACCCACTTTGTTAAGTCCGAGACGTCATCTTATTCTAGAAGATCAATTTGGTGCAACCTATCGAATGATATGTCATGCAAGTCAAGAAAAGGAGTGAGTCAAATCATGCCATGTATCAAGATAATATAGCATGACTAGTAAAATCAAGGCCAATAAAAATGTGTCACGTGTACAACTCACATATTTCGAACAACCGAATATTTTTATGTCGCATAAATCTGATTTTTTGAAAGAAGAATGTCCTCATCAAAACTCTTCCATTCTACAACTATAAATTGGGGTATTCATAATTCAAAAAAGACACCAAAATTCTAAAAAGAATCCAAAAATATTTTGTGAATAAAATCTTGCGGATATCTATACAAGTAACAAGTTCAAGCATTCAAGCACTCAAACTCAAATATAATTCAAGATCTAGACCATCAGACTCAAGATCAAGATCAAAAATACTTCAATTCAATTACAAGTCTAGATCAAGCTCAAAAGCCCTTGAATTTATACTCTAAAAGAAGAATCAGGGGATTCATAAGGATTGTAACACTCACTATATATTAAAATCAAATATTGTGATTGTAATAATATTTTTTTATCGTGATTATTGTTTCTCAACGTGAATTTTATTATCTACAAATTTTGACACACTCAATGAAAAGCTTATACTCTCATATCGATTTTTCAATCACTAAAATTTAAGAACATCAAAATGACTTTCAAGAAGCTCAACTTCCCCTAAGGCCGTCGACTACTAGTTCTTTGCTAAAGTGGAAAGGATCATTGGTGTTACCTTCAAAAGTTTTTGAGGAAAGCATGCTGGGAGAAAAAAAACTTTAAGTGTCGTCTACATCAATTCTAATCTTCATACCCCAAAGGATAAAGGTCCTCTAAAAATGCTTTAAAAGGAGGAAACAATATGCTAGAAAGGAATAAGAAGACTTTCACTCTACTATAGATATCTAGTTTCAATAAATCTTCTACGAAGAAAGATGATTATTCAACTAACAGATCCTTTACACTTGCACCGCGTAATGTGAAACCTTCAAACATCAACTTGTATGATAATCCATGTTATTCTATGACATCCCCAATGATTATGCCAGTAATGGTCACTAATTCTTCATCTATGGAGGAGAAACTTCCAAACCTAATAAAGGTGATTGGAGGTTTAACAAAGTATATGCACATTCAAGAGGCTTATATCGACAAGCTGATGGATTAATGGATGGAAAATTTATCCATGAACCTGGAAAGGTCAACCCATCTAAAAGGTTGATATACCTGTGAAGTAGGCACCAATAACTTCGAAAATTTAATTTTTTTCAGAATGGATAACCCCACTTGAGTGGATAAAGAAATTTATTGAAGGGTCCATCAAAGATAAGTATGAAGGTGTTGCCAAATTTTCCTTTTTTGTATGCCAAGACATACACTGCGAGGATTGATAACATCAAGATGTATGTTGGCTATCACCCCCTAAAATTTCAACAGATTGAGGAAAAAATAAAAATCAACATATTGAACACTTTTTAAGATATGTAATAACGCTGGAACTTATGGAAACTATCTTGTCAAGTAGTTTATTCTCTTTCTAAAAGGGAGTGCCTTCAATTGATACACAGATCTTGTGCATAATTCTATTAATAGCTGGGAAAAACTGAAGCATGAGTTTCTCAATCTCTTACATAGAATAAGGCATATGGTAAGCATGGTAGAAATCATAAATACTCGCTAAAGAAAACAAGAACCATTTATCAAATTCATCAATTAGTGTAGAAATATAATCGTAAACTTTAAGGATAGGCTCAGTGAAGCTTTTGCAATATAAATATGTATCTAAGAAATTAGTGGGTCTTCTCTATATCTTATAAGGAACTAATCTAAAGTCCTTTGAAGATCTATATATCTATGCTCATGACTTGGAGTTGAGCAGGCCTTCTATTGGAAAAGATGTAATGCATGTCCATGACCCTAGCAAAGAAAAGAACAAGTAGGAATCCAAGAAATAGAGAAATTTTGTACCCAAGAGTGACAAAATAGAATCCATGAATGTTAATGTGTCACTTTTAATGTTTACTACAAGGTGAGAAAGCAATGGAGTATGATAACAACTTCCTCTCCAGAATACCTAGCCTTAAAGGATATGGGGGAAAGTGAATACCCCTTTCTCAATTCTGTTATTCCTTAAATTTTTGATGAATTGCTTGAGATAAATATCATCTAGTTATATGAGGTGAAGTAATGAGTAGTGAGTTTGCTACTCATTTGCATTCAACATTTGTGTACATTACTATGATTTGAATGTAATAGTGAGACATATTTATGGATAAATACACTAATTCTCATATTTTGCAGGTATACAAATGTTGGACGAAAAAAGGAAAAATGAGATGAAAGAGGATCAAAATGGGAAGAGAAGTACAAAAGCTGGAAAACCTGTGCAGACTGAGCCTCAGGTACCGCATCACGAATTGGCCACCGCGATTGCGGTAAGTCAATAAGTCAGCAGGCTGCGATCACTTGAAGAATTCAACGATCGTGGTAGATCCACACTCGATCACGGAGTCGCAATCATGGAAGATCCATACGCGATCGCGGGATAGCGTGATTTTCAGCCAGGGGCAAAGTTATAAAAGCACATAGCCGACCCCAAATTCTCAATAAAAATAGCTCAAAACACTTATTCATATAATCATCATTCTACAATCGTACCTCTCATCCTTAGTTTAGATTTTTTGTAATTTCTTGGAGCTTGGAGAAAAACTTGTACTAATCTTGAGCTAAGAAGACATTAGAGGAGCTCTAAAATGTAGATTTGGGTTTGTCTATTGAAGATTCATTTGAGTCTAAAGTGTGGTTTTTCCTCTCTTTATTTTTCTTATGAATAACTTTGATGGATATCTTGGTATATTTGTTTTCATTATCCTTATGATGTGCTAGATCTACCTCTTGGGGTTATGTTGGATTAGGGTGCATTTGTATGTGGGGTGAGATGTATTTGTGTAGATTTTAGTTGGTTGATGATGGATTCTACTATTTCTTGGTTGAAATAGTTGGGATTTGTGGGTGAAATCCCCAAATGGGTTTGATGGGTGAAAATCCCAAGCTCTTGAAAGCTCAAACCATCCTTCAAAGAGGGGTTTGGGTAAACTTTAGGAACCCTCATCATCCTTGAAGAGAGATATGGGAACCAAGGTAATAACAGACAAGTATTGAGCTTAATTGGCTAATTTTCACCATCTTAGACATAAGGGTGAATATGGGGTTGACTATTCCTTGAGTATCATCCTAGAAATAGAGATGCCCAATTGAGGTGTTGGGTGACTTTAATTGACACACTCGTTAGGTGCTCGAAAGAGTCAATGAGTGACATATTTAAGGTTTTTTTGAAGAACTAGCGTCAAGGACTTTAGACCTAGCCTACCACATCACCAACAATTAGAATTTGCATCGCATTATCATTTTCCCACGCATAACTTGCCCCGAGGAAAGCATAGTCCTAAGATCTATTTTAATTGATTACACTCTAATAATTCTTAGTCTCGAATTAGTCCCTTAGAAGCCCAAGAATTACTCTCACATTACCAAACATTGAAAACCCCTAAACCATCTTGTACCATAGGTTTGAACTTAGCAAGCAACTTTTATTTCAAACTTACGTAATCGTCACTCACATTGTTCCTTGTGGATTCGACCATGACTCATAGTTGGATAAATGTATTGACAACGACCCTCTTTTACTTAAATTGAAGTGTAAGTTGAGCGTTATCATGAAGCGACCCACAAATATAGAAGAACTAACAACCTAAACTATTACAAGTATCGGTTTATGGGTCACCCTCTTGGAGATTGATTTGTATTCAATGATAGAGTTATGCAATTGGTAAATGAAAAAAATAGTAATGCAAAGGCAAGTTCTAATCATATCTCCATCATATTGGCTCATCTGATTCAATGTGAAGATGCATCTTTAAATATATTAAAGAAGAACCACTAAAACAAGACAAATCTCAAATCAATAAAGACAATGATATGTCCATGAAAAAATCATCTGGGCAACTAACTAGAAAGATGATGCTGAAGAGACCAAGAAAGTAAAAATCAGTTGAGCAGAAAAGAACAAAAGTAGAAGTGCATTAGCACCAGAAACCATGACGCCTTATACCTTGTAGAGAAATTCTTGCCAATTTGGTTCGACATGAAGACTACTCAAGATAACATCGAGGAGTCATGTTTCAATACTGGTAAAGAAAAAGAAAAGTGAAAGCCTATAAATGTTTCCTCCTTTATCTTCTAAAAATCTTATTGACCTTCCTTTCCAAGAAGTACATACATGCGATACAAAAATCACATTTACAAATAATGATCTTCTGTTTGGTGAAACATTACACAATCCTACATTTAACATGGTGGGTTATGTGTTAGATAAGAGGATAAATAAAATCTTGATAGATAAGGGATCTAGTATTAACATTCTGCTTGTTTGCACAATGAAGTAGCTTGGCATCACAGATGAGAACAAATTATAAGCCACTTGGTGGTTTAAGGATTCAATCAAGGGGGTCATTGGTCCAAAAGTTCTATAAAGTTAGTGATCCATATCAAAGATTTGCAATCAAGTGCATGGATTCATGTTATTGATACAAAAACTTCATACAACATGTTGCTTGGCTAGGACCATGGAATCAAATATAGTCATTGATAAAATATAGTCCCAAATTATACCTCACGATATAGTATAACATATTTATTGGTCAAACATAGAACCAAATATAGTCATTGATAAAATATAGTCCCAAATTATACCTCACAATTTAGTATAACACAATTATTGATCAAATATAGAACCAACTAGGTTGGGGTCGATCCCACAGGGAATATGACTAGAAATCTGGTTAAGATAGTTATTTAAACTACTACTTGGTTATTTTTTAAAAGGGGACTGTAAAGTAACAAGTAATAGTTTGTGAATCTTAGTAAAGAAGTAATAGAGTATAAGAATGTTGTTTTTATTAATCAATGAGAATATGCTAGGATTGTGTTCTCCATTATTTCACAGTTTAGTAATCATAGAGTATTAGTTATCTATCCTAATGCTTAGCATAACAAGCTGGTAAGATTGGTTCACCAAAATGTCGATCAACCCTAATTAGATGAATATCACTCTAAGAATCTTTTGATCTTTGAGTGTTTGAATCTTAATCCTTACCCTTAGTCCGAATTAATTTTACATGTTAAGGCATAGGCTATTAGATGAGATTTGGTAGCCTCAAATCTTTGTTGCTAATCTCTTTTCTATTCTCTACCTCTTTTATCCAACAAGTGAAGAATTAAGGCATGTTCTAATATTTGTAATCATTAAAAACAATCAATAAAAGAAGAAGAATAATACATACATGAATACCATTCAAGAATCTCTAAGTAGTTTAACCTACTTTGTTAATTCATTATAGTTCCCACAATTCTAGTTATGGGATTTAGCTACACATGTTTGCAAGAATAAAATCAAAAATTACAATAGAAAACATCATTATAAACTTATATGATGAATAGATGAAATCTAAAATTGTGAATTATAAGAACAAAGTCAATAATAAAGAATCAATATATTTTACTGCTCAAACCCTCATAAATATCTTGTCTTTAAGTAACACAAAACAAACAATATTGTAATAGAGTGTAAAATGTAAATAAAATCCTAAGGTACGTATTTGTCAACAAAAAACATCGTCCAAAACAAAATAGGATTACAGGCCCATCAAAAACATACGGGTGGTAGTATGAAGGTATGACTCGTGATCTGAAGATCTCAACTAGTAGTTTCCCAAACATCAGTGAAACTTATCCGTTTGTTACATTTCATTCCACGATTCATGGTATGGGATGATGACTCATGGTTTTAAGCTCAAGTTATACACTTGCATATACTTTCCTATAAGACGCTATAGTCCCGTACTGTTGATGCCACGGGTTTGTAGGAGTGGTAGTATGACTCATTGTATCTAGTGCAATTTTACATCTTCTAAACTTCTATTATGACCAAGATTATGACTTCTATTATCTATTCACAAGTTTTTGGATGAGTCATGGTATCAATCTTTGCTTTACACAAGTTTTGATCATTAGTATCGGCATTAATTGACTCATATATTGATTTCACTAGTTGTACACAAAGCTTTACAAGTCATACTTAGCTCTTTTAAGCACATTCTTTCATATTTACTTTTGAAACCTTTATTTGTCATGATCTAATTTTTCAGGCCATGATGGCACCTTCTATAACCTGCCAGTAGGTAAGCCAACTCGTAGTCTGGAACTACTAGAAATGGGCCACAAAGAGAAATAAAGGGAGAATGTAGAATAAATATAGTAAAAAGACTAAAATACACAAGATAGTCCCAAAACCTGGTGGAATCGGTACAAGAGCTTCTAATGTAATAAAATTACAAAATGAATTACTAAATGAATATACTGATACAACCCACCTCTGAATAAAGCACATAGATTAGTCTAGTCCATATAAGAAAGAATAGTAATACTCTGAACTCCAGGAGCTCACCATATATTTCAAAACCATAGCTGCTCCACACGACAGACACAACAACATCGAGAACCCATACTATGATCTGCAAGCTGCAGAAGTGTAGTATGAGTCCGAAACATGTGGTACTCCGTAAGCAACTGCCGACTGAGCTCCAAAGATAATGCAAGAACAAATAACATGCAAGCAAGATTATATACTTCACCGAATATCAAGGAAACTAACATAGTAAAGCTACAAAGATGATAAGGAATAATTATCCTATTCTTGTCGTACTCGGGAACCTAAGCACTGTATAGTATATCACTAGTGAATATACAAATAAAAAATAGAATATATATATATATATATGTATGTGTGTACGTGTATACAAGGACAAAGAATAGATATACAACATGGATAAATGAAAGAAGAAAGAGATATACGATGATACCATAATTATGACAATAGGTACATATACATAAACAAGGCTAACTCAAGGGTACAACCTTAGTAGTTACACTAGCAGCTCCAAGACTCCTAATCATAGTTGGAACTAGTGCTAATATAATTAGGAGATCTAATCCATACGTCTAAACATGAGATAATTATCCATAATAAAGCAATCATAAAGAAAGGAGTCAAAATCATACCTCAAATATCAATACAAGTCCAATAAGCAACTTGTCACTAACTAACCATACTAATAACAATAATAACATAAAGTAACCAGCTAGCCCGAACAAACAATACCTAAATTAAGCGCCACAATTCGGAAGGTCCAATCAGCACACAACACACCATAAGTCATACTTATTACCTATACCTATGGAACCCCTCATAAGGCTGATAGATATAGACGCATAGTGGTGATAGGCAATGCGCATGCAAGGATGAATGCAAAGTGTAAACTATACTACCATAATCAAACAAAGTACCCTAATGCAACCCAATGTATACACCTCCTCCAACTCGATGACTTGCAAAGGTAGGACCTACGACAATATCTCTTCTCTAGCATGACGGCTCACAGATGAATGGGTCCCTAGGGGTTTTTAGAGTACATTTATACACCACACTATTTATGATCTAGTATTTCCAATAACCATAATCATCATTATCAATCTATTTTCCGGTATAAACTCTGAGACTAAATCATCATAAAAGTGTAGAAATGGTCATAATCTCTCTCGACCGAGAGTAAACTGTGGACCCAGAATTTTTCTTGGTCAAATCTATAAAATATCATTTTTAGTCTCAAAAGTTCAGAAGTTATTCATAAAGATCGTACGATTCTCGTTATGAAAGAATCCGTATAGAAAGTGAAAAGTGGGAATAGATCCCTTTTTAGGAAAAACAGTAGTAAAACCATTATTTTAGTTGGAATCTTACTATTTAGAGTTCTTATTAGCATGAATGTACCAAATCTATGCATGCCATCACTAGTATCCAAACAATATCATTATACATATCTAAATGTCTACAGACTATAGCCACGTCCTTTATAAGGATAAACTACTTCCCAGAATCCAACCAATATCATAATTACGGCCTTGGACCTAAAAATATATATCCGACATAACCATAACATCATAATTTGGGAAAAACCATCACAATCTATCAAGTAACATAACAAACATTATACTAAAGGTTCATTAGTCTCAACTATATTTATCATTCTAGCAGCCTACAGTAATAGGATCTTAGAAGCATAATAAGTATATTCACACTAAGGGTCAATTACCCTTCTAGCCCCCAAACTTATAAAAAAGGCTTAGTCATGGTGTCCTACCCAATATCAGACCCTTACATCCCTATCTAATATGCAAAATATATAATACAATATCTAATGAAGAGTAGATAGAATCCTACCTCGATGCCGAACCACAATCCTTGAATCACCCACAAATTATTTGTCTTTATTCTGTGATCTCGAAATGCCATCATGCTAATAAAATAGTAATCTACACATAGATATGAGTAAAATGAGACCATATTGCTATATTAAGGGTCGGGTCAAATTTTATGTCAAGAACGAGCCCATGGGGCCCTTAAACAGAATCCACAATTGAACTCTTCAAGAGGTCCTTCAAAGGACAAGGAACAAAGCTTAAATTGGATCTCAAAATAAACCCTTAAAGTTTAGAAATTTAAGACCTAATTTCTAAGAATTTACCATGAATTAGTATGAAAATTAAAGGAAAAATTAATGGGAAATGACAAAGGAGAGGTAGGCTAGCTTACCTTAGCATCTATGGATGATTTTCCATGTTTTCCTTTCTCTGATCTCTCAATTTGGTATGAAAAATGGTGGAAATTGAGTAGGGAAAGGGGGATTTAAAGCTACCAGGTGCCGCTTAAGTGGTCATCTTGTCTCTTAAGTGGATCCAAGATCACTTAAGAGATCTGGCACATTAGTCTAGTATTGCTTAAGTGGCTTCCAAGCCACTTAAGCAATTCTCGTTTAAGCGAACACAACATCGCTTAAGCGGCTATTGACCAAAAGGTCAATGTCACTTAAGAGACACTATGTCATATATGTGATAACTGCTTAAGCGGTCATATAATCGCTTAAGTGGTCGAATCAACAACCTGATGCAACAGATTTCTCCGAGTCTAAAATGGAATCCGATCGGGTGCTCGGGATTCATTTTGAACCCCTGTACGCAAATGAAATATGCTACCATACCAAATTCGACACTTTAGACTCATTGGAACTATCAAAAATTTCATCAGATATCATTTGGACTAAGTGTGGTCCCCCACCTACAGTTCTATTTTATACATAATCCACCCAATAACCCAAAATTAATTCAGAAGCCTCGAGACCGGAACCAAGGGTCCCTACCCTAAAATCAAAGTTTTGGAGCTGATGAACTATTCAAATTCTCATATGAGGTCATCAAATAGGATTTTTGGTTCGAGGCCACATCCTAAACAACAAAAGCTCCAAATAAGAAAATGAGCCTAAAATTCAAATGAACTATCTGATAACTTAACCAACAGCTCCAGCTAGTCGTGAATGAGATTTATCTGTTGTGGGGAGGCTCAAGACTCTAGAAATACATGTAAATCAAGGAAATGAACTGGAGGGCCATTATAGTATTCCTACATAAATATACAAAAACACATCATATCTAAAAAAACATACTCAAGAACATACAAACATTCCATGTTTTAAGCGTCAAAAGTGTTATGGAATTTTGGCACATCAGCGCCCTCAACTTAGAATGTTTATTTATCCTCATGTCACAAAAACAAAACTATCACAACACTTTAGTAAAAAGAAACCTAGGAGATTATGAAAGTTACATGGAATTAGATGACACATATATCACAAGTTTCAAACTCCCTCTACTTTCAAAACAAAACAGATGTGCACAGTTAAAATGTCATCATACTTACACAAAAGGATCTACGAATGACTTCGCGTTAACAATGGATAACCATACATACATAATTGACACGCAATTCCATAACACCACTAGTCAAACAATGTTATACTAGTGACAACATAATAAAAAGCATTATATACAAAATATTCAAATAGATTAGGACCAAATCAAATGTTCTCGCTCTCACAAAGAAGTTCAAACAATGCATTTACGTATATCATAGGATTTTCTTTATTTTTTATGCTTTCGCTTTCATACAGTTGGATTAGGATCACTATAGGACTCAACTTGTAATATAGGCTTGGCGACCTATGGTAGATTTAACATAAATAATTCAACCCTCCTAGCTCTACACTAACTTTATTCCACTTCAACCTTTTCTTTTTCCTCTCTTTTCTCCTATTATTTATTTTCAACCACGAGTGCAGTTATATTTCTAACTCAACTTTTCTTCTACTTTTTCTTTTGCAATTTTCATCTATTTTTTAAATTTTTTATCACATACCACACTCATTTTCTTTTTGATGACAAGTCTTTTCTAACTCTATTTTTTATCCATCCCTTCAATAGCCATCCACCTAATTGAGGCTTAATGTCTAATGAGGGACAAAGGCCAAAGTGGAGGTTCAAAGAAAAATTGGGAAGATAAGTAGACCAATCAAACAAATGGCTATATAAGGCGCAAAACAAAGTTCTAGGGATTATTTCATCATTTGTGGGTCATTTAGGCTTAAAATAGACTACTAAAAAATGACCTATGATCTTTTTCTAATCCACTATCCTACAACAACAAGACAAGCCAGACAATTTCTAGATTGTACATACAAAGTAAGGACTAGGTCATACAACTCACACACATTGCACGTATTTAAACCATTAATTACTAGCTATTGAGTTCATGCCTTAGATTAAGCAATAATTGCCACATCCACGATCAAAATGTCATGGAAAGAGTCATGAAGGTCAATATTTCAAGGCAATGAAGTAAATAATAATATCTCAGAGGGGTATCTATTTTCAATACAAGGTTATTCCAAATCTAGTATTTGGATGCGCCCTTTGCTTATTTTATACCGCCTTAAGTTCTCCCAATTATCTTCTACCTAATCAAACAACAAAAACAAAAACACAAAACAAAATAAAGTAAAAATTGCCTTAACATATCGGCTCAACAATAATTAAACATCTCCAGGAAAAGAAACACAGTAACAAACCTGGTATACACAAGAGACAAGTACCCCCACCCCCATCTAAAGATTTGTATTGTCCCCAATGTATAATAATGTAAGACAAGGAAAGTAGGACTTATCTGTGGCTACCTAGGCGTGCTGGTCTGGTTTTAAAGTGTCTGTTGGGGTTGAAGCTATGAACCCAGTCTTAACAACATCAATATAAATAAAATCAAACAAAGAAAAAAATAACAAAACAACTTGGGTTACCTTCCAAGCAACACGTAATTTAATATTGCGACATGACTCGGGTATCTTGATTACTTAGACTTCATCAAGATATCCCTTTAGTTGCCTACCCGTGTCATCAATAACATCAATCCCAAGAGAAATTTCATATCATTGGATACTTCAAGTCTCTGTAAACATTTAATGGGACTTCTGTATATTCAACAAAAACTTTAGCACACCATTTTCCATATCAATAAGTGCTCGGCCTATGTCCAAAAATACTCATCCTAAAATTATGGGAACCTTGAAGTCTTCTTGACAATCCAGGATAAAAAAATCTAACAGGAAAATAAAACTTCACTAGCATATCCTATAATATTCCTAGAAGCTTCTTTACTGTGTGATCTGCCATGAGTAGCTGCATTTTTATAGGTTTGGGGCTCCCACGCCCAACTATTTATACAAACAGATGACATAATATTTATTCTTGCACTTATATTACATAATTCTTATAAAAACTAAATGCCCAAGAGATACAAAATATGGTAAAATCATATTGATCCTTTTTTTTCTGAATACGAGAATGCAAAGCTATTGCACTATTAGAATACATACCCCTAAATTTCCCAAAGGACAAAGTTATTGAATCTATTTCTTTTTTCATGTACTTTTATTGTCTAAAACAAATCAAGTAAATTAAAAACACAATAATTTATCATGGAAGACCCAACTCTCATAGGGCAAAAACCATGACTAGCACTCCTGCATGATTTTATCCAAACTCTACCAAACAATGAGCCTTAAAATATCTTAGATTATAAAGCTTGCAATCCTAGGAACTAAACTCTAATTCCTATAAATTGGAAGTCACCTTTGACTGTTGAACCTGTCTTTGAGTTGCCCTTAACTTGAAGTATGTTATAAGCTATAAAAGCAGGAGATTACAACTCAATGAATACAATACAGTAAACTTGACTTAAGACCGTCTAATATATACTTATGGAATAGTTTCTTAATCTTGTTTATTGTATTTGTTTCACTTGGATCTTCAGTTAGAACTATCTCAACTATGAACTCTCTCTTAGTTTAAAGTGTTCTTCTTCGTTCTCTTTATGTAAGTGCATAGGGTTCTTACTGAAACACTATATTTATTTATAGTGTTGTTACTTCTTTCTTTTTAAGGGATCTTGTTCCTTAAGGAGTTGATGTGCCGTACTTCCTTAAGTTATTGTTCCTTATAGAGATTCCTTTATGAAAGGAAACTTTTTGTAATCTAGACTTGTTACCTTAAAATGTTTCATCCACAAGCTTTAGTGCTTTTTTTATTTGGTAATTTTCTAAGTAGAACTCCTCCTAATCCTAGTTGCACTTTGCAAGAGATGAATATGTCATAGCAACTGGTTAGTTGTATGTTCTCAAAGCATTTGTCAATTATTAAAATAATCTTTGATCCAATAAATTCCCTTTTTTGATGATGAAAAACCACTACTTCTTGTGTTATGAGTTCAACCTATGTCATGTAACTCTCTTTAATCACAATGAACATAGAGAACACATTAAAAGATGTCACAACCCGAACTGGGGCTTTGCCATGATGGGTATCTCAAGTCCACCAAGGACCGAAAACCGCCCCCTTCACCTAGTCAACCAAAGCACAATATAATATAACAGCAGAATTCCAAACGTAAAATAAGATATGTAAGTAGACTAAAGGGAAATCTAAGAATTCAACAACCACTCCCATGACCATAGAAATATCCATAAAGCCTCTATACAACCGAATACCAATATTAGTCGAGACATGCCCCAGGCAATAGCCAAAAATAAGTCCAAAGGAAAGAGTCAATAACATAAAGAAATCCAAAGCATGAAATGAGGTTTTTCAAATTATGAAAACTCACCATTTCAATCTGACTCATGAGTTATCCCACGATCACCTATTCACTGTACAGGAAAAGTAAAAGTATTGCCATTATTTGCATTGCGTGGGGATATAATATCTAAAGATAGTGAACAATTAAAGAGCTAGCATATAACTCAGGGATAAAGATTTAAATAATGCCATTATCCATAATCCTGCATACGATCATCAAAATCAACCCTCACGTCGGCAAACATGAGTTTCCAGTATCAGTCCCTTCGGGACCTCCACCTTCTACGGCCAGTTAACACAACCCCATTAAGATCAAATTAAAACATTTAACACACGACCCAGCCATCAATTCCAGGAGTCAATTATTAAGGCATCATTAAGTGTTATCGCCATACCTACTATAGCTTGCAAGTAAATGTCATTAAGCCATTACCTTGGGAAATCCTTGTAACCCAGACTCCATTATTAAAATCAACTCGGGAGATTTCATTGTACCCCACAAGATCTATTTTTTCATTTATGTAATGCATTAGTTTCAAACAGAATAGCCAAACCAAAAGATAATTCATATTCCAAAACCAGTTAAGCAAGTGGATCGAGATTATTATAAATCTCCATACTAAAACCAATTATTTAGGGAATCCATTATATCCCTAAATTCATTCACCATTCCATGCACCCCAATGAGTGTAAAAACCAACAATCTATGCATAATAAATCAATAGAAACCATGGAAAAACATTCAAACAACTTATATCCAAAACCCTCAACCCATATTTCAAAATCCAACATCAAAACCATGAATGATAAACTCTCATGCCATTAATAAAATACAAGTATAAGGAAAGAGGTACATACCTTAGACACCCAAGGATTTGTGAGCAATTAGGAACTTGGAACCCAAAAGATGAACTTACGATAAAACCCTTATATTTTCTTGAGGTTTTGAGTTTGAGAGTGAAATAATAGCTTTTGAATCATGAAAACTAATGAAAATAGGTTTATATAGAGTTTAAAGGTCATTCATAGGTGAAAAGACCCCAATACCCCTCATCCCAAGTAAACAAAACCAAAAACTGCATGAATTTAGAGCATCAGCGTGGCACGAAGCTCATCGCACAGATTATTCTCTGTGACACACTGAAATCATGGACCCTCACTGGTTCCTCACAAAAATGCTCATAATGTTTTGATCGGGTATTAGATTAAGGCAAAATTGGATGTGTTGGGAAAAGGACACAATTATCTAAAATTTGGTGGGTCTTAAGCTCCAAAATTCCATATATTTCAAAAGTTATACACGTTCAAAATTGACCCTTGTAGAATCGAATTCCCAAAATTTGGTCGAATCAAAAGTTCTTAACTCCGCTTCACTCTAAGTGTTTACTATGAATATTCTTCCCCTCTAAATCACTTTACACAATAGGTAAATGATCATGACACTTATATTTATATAGAAATAATTGTATTTGAATTTATACATGTAGGAATAATGGTTCGAATTCTAGCCTGAAAATGCAAGGTGTTACATTATCTTCCCCTTGGAATCAATCATCCTCGAATGATGTATAGGAAATTTTTTAAGCTTTTGAAGTATGGAACAAGGTATGTAACTTCACATTAAGAATTCTCTCTCAAAAACATGTATAGGAATAAAAAAAAGGATTCATGTCATCACCAAGTAAATTATGTAAGCCCGAATCATGAGACAACGAGACTAAGGTCGTACAAGAGGTAAAAGACCCAAAGCCCCTCTCCCCTATGAGAAAATCAAAATTGGATGATATTTCACACCTTTGCATGGCACGCTTCCTATCGTAGAGGCTAACCTCTATGCCATGCCGTTTGTCGTAGAGAGTAGCCTTCGTGTATCACGGAGGCTTACTGCCTTCGTGTTCCAAAATCACCCCGAACCCCTTCCAAAAAATTTAAAACTCTCCCATATGATCCTATTAACACCCAAACACCATTTAAGTCAAAAAATAATGTTTCAAACATGGAAGGGTCAAAAAAATGAAAATTTTAAGGATATTATACTAATAGTCCTTAAATATCGCAATACTTCTCAGCTATGAATTCAGCTACAAATAGCACACATTACCATTTCAATCTGGTAATTTCTCCATAAGGCACGTCACTACGAGAGCTTGAGTCTATCTATACATTGTTTCCATATTAAAGCCTAATCTAAAGTTAAAAGATGCTAACTTAAGCTGCAGAACTCTATTCCTTACATCCATCTAAGAATACTACTCCATATCATTACTATAATCAAACAAAATCATGACGTAATCAAGAGTACTAGCCACATAGCACAATGGCTTGTGTATCTACCAATCACAATATTCAAGCCTATTTTTACTACACCCAATTTACGAATCTACCCACCAAAAAATGCAACAACCTTAATCACTTTCAAAAGGATTTTCACCACATATTCCCCTCTTAACTATTTCACATAGCAAATGTTTCACCTCACTCTTCTTGCTTCATCTATAACCTTAGTTTGAGTAGCCACACTAAAATTTTACCATAAAGATCAACCACTCTCTAATCTAGAACATTACTGAGCTTCTATAACCACTACCATCCTAGAACAAGGAGAGTAACTGGGGGAATAGATTACAAGCTTCTGAGATAAGAGTGTAGTATCCAATTACATCATATATTTTTTGCACTATTCAAGGTGGAGTCTGTAACGTAAGATATGATCCAATAAGCATGAAGGGCTTCACACATCAAAACACCTAGATCATAATTAGAGGGACAAAACATGGGCATAGGTTGTATAAAGAACTAGAAACTTAGGCATAGGCACCATTTGAATATGGGGATGTTGGTAGAATGTCCTCTTAAACTGAAATAGGAGGAATCTGCTAGAGTAAGAATAGATTTATCAGGACTCGCCCCTGAAACATACCACTATGAGAAAATTCAAGATTTGTGTTATCTCCCCCTTAGCTCAAGGTCACTATCCCAATCTTGAAAGTATATCCCCTTATTAAATCTATACGCACAATACTTTGCATAATGGGGGGAGAGGGGGTAACACTATGCACAAGAACACAAACTCCTCTTTGACAACTTTAATATGAAAACACCAAATTCATTCTAGGACATCCCATTCAGGGGTACTAATCATAACTTCCTCCAACCTCCAAGGTCATTACCTTATAACTAACATTTTCATGGGCATAGACATCCATGCTTCTAAACACTTAACATTCTATTTTCAACTCCTTAGAATACTAGCGTTATACCCCCAATATCATACCCTCATAACTTAACAAATTTTTAAAACTATACCAGGAGTTCACATAGTCTATCTATTTCTCCCTCAATTCAGTTCTACATAACACCATATAACAACTCTCTAGACTTCTCCATACTACAAAATTTAAGAACATAAGCTAGGCATACATGGTACTCATAACTCAAGACCGAGCACACTTTATTCTTATAACCTAAGGCTCTTATTCATCTATTAATTTAGCCACCATTTCTACTTCAACACTAGGCCTCAAACATATATCACAATTACACACTCCAATATTTCATAGGTTATTAACCTAAGCTCTTTCACATATTACATCAAACCTACTAATTCATTCCATAAATCTTGCATCACTATCCTCGAGCTAATATTCTTATCACCACAATTAACATCTGCAGTTCAAACTTAGTGTCTAGAAACAATCATGTACTACCAACAAAATATCCCACATAATGTACTAGTCAACCAAATAAATAAATCCACCTAAATTTCTTATTTAACTTAACTACGACCCATAAGAACAATCTTCCTCACCATATTACTACTATACCTTAATATTCCTTATATGTCTTCTCGCATGCCAAACCAACTTACAACTACTAGATAAAAATCAAGGACCCTTGGTGTATTAAAATCACCTAACAAGGATAGTCGATCTTAATCTTATTACCTAACCCCTTATGGTTTATGGAATATTTACCTCCTCACATTACATCCTCTTACCCATACATACACCCCAACTATCTTTAAGATTATATAAACACCACCAAGTCCCCTCTTTCTATGATCTCCCCAAGTGAAAGCTAAATTCATAAATTATTATCCGACCAATCCTTTCATTCATAACCTATGATTTATTTCACTACTACTATATCTAGTCCTCATGAGCTAATTTCTTATTTCAACTAAAGATGCAAATATTGCAACTAACCACTCTCTTGTATTAACTACCATAAGTTTGCTTATCTTTGGTGCACCTTAACGAACACCATAAAAGAATACTACCCCAAGACTCACTTAAAGGTCATAAAAATACAACTACCTTCTTTTCACAGTTACCCTCACTCTGACTTCTCAATATATGATTCATATCACTAACTCCAGGATCAACTTACTACTCATAGGTCATAACACCCCAATTTATACTACCTCTTAGAAGTGAAATACCACCCCTAATATTGAGATACGTATTCTCCCTTTAAACGAGACGTATGCAATAAAGTTTTTGAAAGGGATAATTTACACATCTTACCTTGGTCTGAAAAACACGATTCATGAAGTTAGAGCTACACGTTTGAATCAACACACCTTGACACACTAATGGGCTTCTTTCAATCCTTCCGCCATTCTTTTTTTATAGCTTTTGATGACTCATTTGGAAAGGACCACACTGTTCTGAAGATTCTGAAGATGAGCATTTGCACTTGTATTGCCTCAGTAATGGGACTTAACCTACAAATTAGAGAAAGAAAGAAAGTTAGATAGCTTTCATATGGATAACACGACTGCACAATCTAGAGTCCGAAAGAATGAGAAACATTTCCTAAATGCCTCGTAGCCTTCTGATTATAAGTGTGGTGCACGACACACCCATAAGTAAGACTCTACTAGACATGACTTTGTGGACACCCAACGACCCTGAACCTAGGCACTGATACTCACTTTGTCGTGACCTAAACTAGAGCCTAGCTATGACAAATATCTCAATTCCACTGAGGATCGGAGATCACCCCCTTCGCCTAGTCAACCAAATCACAATATAATATAACATCGGAATTCCAAACTTAAAACAAGATAGATATGTATGACTCAAAGAAAATCTAAGAATTCAACAACGACTCCCACACCCACAATAACATCCACAAATCCTCTAGACAGTTGAATCCCAATATTAGTTAGGACTTACCCCCGGCAATAGCCAAAAATAAGTCCAAAGCAAAGAGTCAATAACATAAAGAAACCCAAAACATGAAATCAGGTCTTCCGAAGTATGGAAGCTCACTACTTCAATCTGACTCATGAGCTATCCCATAATCACCTAGTTACTGTGTAGGAAAAGTAGAAGTATGGCCAGTTTCTGCATTGCATGGGGATACAACATCTGAATACGTTGGAGCACTAGCATATAACTCGGGGATAACGAATAAAATAGTGTTATTATCAATAATACAAAAACTATTAAAACCAGTGCACAACATTATATGCAATACATACATATATATCACATGTCGAGAAAAGAAACAAGGCTTAGCATGAACTTTAAAACCTTAAATTAAACTGTGTAGCCTGGAAGTCATAAACCGACACCCACGAATTATATGGGTTCAGCTCCTCCTGCTGAAAGGGCCCAGTGCGTGTTAGCCGCACAAATTAGAGAAAACCCAGGGAAAGCTAAATCCATTAAGGCAATTAGCCGTCCCAAAATATATATCAAGTGTGACATATATACACGGTTATCAAGACCAATCCTCATATTGGAAAACATGAGTTTCTAGTATCAGTACCCCCGGGACCTCCACCTTCCATGACCAGCTAACACAACCCACATTAAGCCCAATTAAATTATTTAACACATAACCCAACCACCGATTCGAGGATTTAATTATTAAGGCATCATTAAGTGGTATCTTCATACCGACTATAGCTTGTAAGTAAATTTCATTAAGTCATTACCTTGGGAAATCATTATACCCAGAATCCATTATTAAAATCAACTTGGGAGATTTAATTGTACCCCACAAGATTTTCAAAATCATCCTTAACCATTTTTCCATTTATGCAAAGAATTAATTTCAAAGAGAATAGACAAACCAAAAGATAATTCATATTCCAAAACCATTTATGCAAGTGGGTCGAGGTTATTATCAATCTCCATACCAAAACCAATTATTTAGGGAATCCATTATACACCTAAATTCATTCACCATTCCCATGCACCCTTATGAGTGTAAAAACCAACAATTCATGCATAATAAATCAATTAAAACCATGGAAAACATTCAAATAACTTTTATCCAAAACCCTCAACCCATAGTTCAAAATCCACCATCAAAACCATGAATAATAAATCAACTTTCATGCCATTAATAAAATACAAGTATAGGGAAAGAGGTACATGCCTTAGACACACAAGGATTTGTGAGCGATTGAAAACTTGGAACCCAAAAGACGAACATTTTCTTGGGGTTTTGAGTTTGATAGTGAAATAGTTTTTGTAATTTAAAAACTGATAGAAATAGGTTCATATAGTGTTTAAGGTCCATTTATATGTGAAAAAACCACAATACCCCTCATCCCAAGTAAACAAAACAAAAAACGGCCCAAATTTAAAGTATCGGCGTGGCATAGATCTTATCGCGAAGATTATCCTCCGTGACATGCTAAAATCACAGACCCTCACTGGTTTCTCACAAAAATGCTCATAACCTTTTGCTCGAGTTTCGGATTAAGGCAAAATTAGATGTGTTAGAAAGAGGATACAATTATCTATAATTTGGTTGGTCTTAAGGTCTAAAATTCCATATATTTCAAAATTTATACACATTCAAAGTTGTCCCTTGTAGAATCAAATCCTCAAAATTTGGTTGAATCAAAAGTTCTTAACTATACTTCACTCGAAGTTTTTACTGTGAACATTTTTCCCTTAAAAAGCACTTTACACACTAGGTAAATGATTATGACACTTATATTTATATAGAAATAATTAGATTCGAGTTTATACATGTAGGAATAATGGTTTGATTTCTAGCCCAAAAATGCGGGGTGTTACAAAGGATCAGGTTGGACCAAATGGGTTTTAAATTTCACTCTAGTATGTACTTCCCCCCTTTGGCATCATAAAATACTTGTTAACACATAAAACATAATATGAGGAGTATATTTAACACTTATGACCACTAGGGCTATCACCTATACAAAAAATCAAAAGTAAGAATTCAATTAGCTAACACAAATCATTTTCAAGGACATAGGAGATGGATAATAACCAGAGGCTAAAAGAAAACTTTTGCTTTGACCGAATAGCATATACACAATAATTTAAATAATAATTAAAAATAAAAAAAGAGCTTGTAGTGACAATAATAGGATAGTTTATAAGGCTAAAGAATTTAGGCAGGAGAAAAAGGTAGGGCTTAAGAAGAGTAGAAAGGATGTTTCCTGAGTACATCAAAAAGGCCTTTGAGATTTGAAAAGTAGGCAACATTTTCTATAGTTACTTCAATCTTGAACTGACATTTTTTCCAAAAGTGCATTCTTTTTAATACTTGGAACATGTCAAGAGTTTGAAGGTAAGAGGCATGAAGCATAATAATTTCCTCATCCTTAGCAGCCAACATGGCCCTCAATCTTTATAATTGAGTGATGTACCCCTAGAAGGAAAAGGTAAGACTACCAAATTTACCATGCCAATTATATCGTTGGTGGTATATTGCTTCTAAGTCATATCAGGCACACCAAGATGCTTAAATATAGCACTCTACTAGAACACATACCTATGGAATGCTTGGTCTAATTTTATTTGCAAATTTTATGCATATGACACAGGATTAGCTTCGGCAAATTGATGGAGACTCTCAATGCATAAACTCCATGAGGGTGAGGTCTAAGAAATTTGCCTCAGTATGCTAGAATCATTTTATGCTCAACATCGGAGAGAAGTTTTTGTAAATGGAGCATAGTATCTTTTTCAACTCTATCTTGTTCCTCAATGGTAGGAACATTGGAAAACTTCCTTGTGGTCTCCAAAGCAGAAGAAAGCTCATCTAGTGGAGTCCAGTCACTCTAAACATAATTCCACTAGCCATCATTAGGACCTCCCAAAACTTGAGCAAGGAGTTTAGGGGTAAGGTTAATAGGAACATTACTAACAATACTCGAGATAGAGGAACAGGAACTAGTAGTATTGATGTAGAACTCTTGAGTTTCTTACCTTCCCATTTTTCTTATTTTATTACCTTGAAGGAATAGGTGCAACCAACCCTATTACCTAAGGAAAAAGAGTATTTCACCCATTTGTACCAACCAAAACCGGTAATCACCCTACCCCATAACACTATTTCTGTAGCAAAGTTGACAAGCCTTTTGGTACAGTCATTACGTGTATCATATATGTCTTCATTATTAACAATATCACACTCAGTACTATCTCGAGGAACCTCATCATCAATAACTCCATCCCAAAGAGTTTTAAATGAAGAACTCCCTCATCATTATCCTTGCTAGTTGTGGATTTATCTACAAATTTAGACTTGACTAACTACTTGGGTGGAATAGGTTGCTTGACTTATTTCTTAGAGTGTCTAGAAAGTATCACGTTCTTGCCCTTCCTCTTCCTTTTAGAAATATTGGTTTTAATAGAGATGAGTTAGAGAAGAACGTACAGAGTTTTTTTATAAAGTTGTTAATTTTATTGATCATTAACTCCTCCTTAAATAGTGCTATTATAACTAAAAATAGATTAAACTACAAATAAAAGAAAACCTATTTTCTACCAAAAATAATAACTAATCAGTCTCCTACAACAAAAAGGAATCCCACTTTAAATAAGAGTTATATGTAAAAAAAAAGAAAATCAAAAAATAAATCATGGTATTATCCAAATCTCAAAATTTTCAAGGCGGGGCGGGTCTAAACTACCCGCACAGCTACCCTTATCTCATTTGTCATGTAGGTCTTTAACCTTACCTCTAACTTACAGATTTGAGCATCATGCAATATCTAGTTTTGCATAATTTTCTCTAACTGTGCTATCAGAATCAAAGTGTATCCAACAGGCACCAACTAATAAACACCTTTAGGTGTTTTGGCCTGATATGAAAAGCAAGAAGTAGCACCAATATCAAAGGTCGGTATCCCATTAGGAAGGGAACCCTCTTTCATAACTGGTGGTAGTTTAGGTAGAGAACCTCTGGCTGGAGCAGCCCAATTCCTCAAACCATTAATTAAGGTTGTATCTGCACTTTTTGTAGGCTACAAGAATCTTCCAACTACTAGAATGGAAGGCACATTTGAATTTTTTATCAATTGGGTCAGTAAGAATGGAAATGGCAAAGTGGTTCTAAACTTTAATAATCTTTCTTGAGTCTCTTTATGATACGCAAAATATTTAGCTCCAACTTTGCTACAAAAGTTTCTATGAAACCCGTATGTGTTGCACCTAGTGTATTATCATTAGCCATAGGTGCAATGTGGTTCTTTATAATGGACTACTAAACCACTTGACATTGAACTTCAAGGTATGCTTATAAATAGTTTCCCCATTAACCCAAGCCATTTTATCACCAGCTCAATAATGTGGTCTGCCAGCTACTTGAAATACATCAACTTATTATTGGTAACCAATTTTTTTACCTTTATTAAGTCATTCATCCAGTATCCATACTATGGAGTCTCCTAAACTAGTGTAAAATCATCTCCAAATAAGTCCTTAGAGATAACCTTGATGGAGATATCAACTGTCGTACTCTAAACTATCATATCCTTTAATTCAAGATGCTTTTTTATGTCTTTAAACTTTCCAGAGGGAGTCATGTTCTTAAGAATGGCTACATAGTTTTCATAGAAATACCTCACATGTTCCAACCCACAGATGTGGGTGCTACTCATCCATCCCAATTGATACTTCTCAAGAACCCAGACCTCTTTTGGGACTTTCTCTAATGACTCAAGTAGAACCCCACTGAATGTTTTTATTTTGGTTCTTATTGTCTTTAATGGAAACCCCATTCATATAATAGTCTCTCGAGTTTAGAACACTCCATTATCTTGTATTAGGACCCCTTGGGGATTTGCTGTTTGATACTTTCTCCTTTAAGGAACTCATCTCATCTCCAATAACACTATTCTCATCCCCATCTTGTTGTGTGCCTTGACCACCCTATTAAAACTACGGAAGGTTGACAGAGTAGTTGTGGGCACCAAGGTCGTAGATGTAATATCTTTGGTCTTCTTTTTTTCTATGTCCTTGTCCTCAGACTAGTGGCTCAAAAAGTATGTTGATTATCTGAGGAGCTTGTGGTATACTCTGCCACCACTTTAGATTTTGGACTCACTCTTTAAGGTCGGATGTGTTTCTTTTGGTGCCCTCTCCTTGTAAATCTTCTTATAAAGAGCATTATCTTGTATTTTATGGAGTGATTTTAGGGCCATAGAACCTATTCAAACAATAGTTAGTCTAAAAAATAAATTCTAAACTAGGTGAAGAAATGTAAATAGATGAGACTTTCCACGATTATGCAATGAAGGTACAATCGTACCTTCAGATCATAGGAAGGGTTCCCCAAAAGTATTGGGGAAACGTCATATTAGACAAACCTTTCCTATGATCGTGTAATAAAGGTACAATCGTATCTTTCAATCGTAGGAACAACATTAATTTACTAAGAGTATGTCACATTAGATGATCATATACCACTATTGTACCTTGATAGGACGACCATGGGATGTGCTCGTATGATGAAGGCCTATAATTTGGATAGCAGTACCGCACAACGACTAAACTTATGATTATAGGTAGACACCACGATTGTAGGTTATGTCGTGGAGTGCACTAACACTTATAAAATTTAAACATCAATTTTTATGCCATTTGACCCTTTTTAGTTTGTCATTAACTAACGTGTTTTTAGTAATAATGGGTACTAAGACTTCCCCTTTGTTATCAATCATTCAAAACACACACATAATATTGACTTTATGACTTATTACTCTACCACTCTTATTAAACCCCAATCTTTAGTCATTACTTATTTATTTAGAATAATAGAAACACTATTCAAATGGGATTAACAAACTTTCTCTGGTTGCTTGCAAAATCGAGTGTTAGAAGTGAATAGAAAGATGAAAACTATTGGGAGAGATAATTTTTCGGGAATCACAGGTAAGGAATTTTGAATTTTTACTTTTTTTATTGCTTGAGGTTGAGGGATTGTGAAATTGAATTATTGGTAATGATTGGACTTTCGATCATGTCTCAGGTATAGGATTTAAGTGTTTAAACCCTATTTGGGTCAGGTCAGATCAGGTCCTACTTATTTAAGTGAAACCCAACAAATTATTGTCTCATATAATCATGGTATTGAATCACAATTATGACTTTTTTATCGTATTGAGAGTGTTTAAGAAAACTTACCTAGGAGCCTACGAGCATTAAGGAAAATTGTGATATGTAACCACGACTGTTCCTTAAAATCATAGGTTTGATATCCTAAACATTGATTCTTAGGAGTTTTATTAAACGAGGAACCACAATTGTTACATTGAGGTATAATATTGATGACCAATCGTAAGATAACTCCTAAATTTCATCCATTTGAGCCTTGTGAATTATCTGTAGATGATTGAAACCACAATTATGGGTTCTTCCCATGATCATGCAATTATCTCGTAAGTTTAGTGTTGAGTCAATTTTTGCACTTTTTTCCTGCAAAATCCCTGCACAAGTAACACACATTACCCTATAACCTAAAAAGTACAAAATTGTGGGTTGCCTTCTAAGAAGCACTTGATTTAACGTTATAGCACAATGTGGCTAAGTTGGTTACTCAAACTTCACCAACAAGACCATGGGTTACTTTTATGGAGTGCCTTATTTAACATTACATCATGAAACAAGTGTGATTAACACCTCAAGAACCATGTCCACATCACATATTACTTTCACTTCAGCAATGGACCTGAGATAGTATTTCACCCTTTGGCCTTTAACCTTAAACTTCAGTCCCTCTTTATTTTCTATATCAAATGCACCAACACTCTAGTAACTCTATATGAAGATCTCCACTTTGGCTTCAACTTGCCCTTTGAATTCAACTTACCCAAAAAAAACTTTAGCTTAGACTTTAAAAGCAACACCATATCGCCTGTAATGAATTTTCTTTTCACGATCTTGTGATCATGGTATAGCTTCATATTTTCCTTGGAAATAACTGATCTTTCATAGGCACGGAGATGGATTCATCTATATTATTTAGATTCTCTAGTCTCAATTTTTCTACATCGTTCTACTCCAGATTTAGCTTCTTCAAAACCTACAATGCCTTATGCTAAAGCTTGACATGCAAGTGAAATGCTTTACTATACATAATATAATATGGAGAAGTGCAAATAGGGGTCTTGGATGTTTTATAGAGGGCCTATTATGTGTCATCTAACTTTCTCACCTAATCTCTTATTGGCATTCAAAGTCTTTACCAAGATGGACTTGATCTCATAATTAAAGACTTAACCTACCCATTTGTCTGAGGACGGTAAGGTGTTTCCACCTTATCTATCACACCATATTTCTCATGCAAGGTTCTAAATAAACAGTTGCAAAAATGTGATCCTCCATCACTAATGATAAACCTCAGAGTCCCAAATTTGGAAAATATGTTCCTCTTCAAGAATGTTATGACACCCTTTTCTTCATCATTTGGAAGCGCAAATTCCTTCACCTACTTCAAGACATAGTCAAAAGCCACCAAAATATATTTTATACTATGTGAACTCACAAAAGGAACCATTAATTCATTTTCAAATACATCAAACAATTCAACCTCCAAAATAGTGGTTGTTAGAAGTTCTTGCCTTCGTGAGATGTTTCTTTGCCTTTGGCATTAGTCATGTACCTTGGCATAGTCATGTGCATCTTTGTAAATGATGGGCTAATAGTATCCATATTTCAAGATCTTGTGCTCAGTCCGCGCACTACTATGATGACCCTAACTAGAGATGAATTACATGTTTTTAAGATACTCATCATCTCAACTTTAGGAACACATCTCCACACCACTCCATCAGCACAACTTTGGAATAAGTATGGCTCATCATGGAAGTACTTCCTCACATAATACATAAATTTCTTACATGGATGACATGATAGATCTTCAGGAACCACATCACTCTCCAGATAATTATCAAAGTTTGTAAACTTGCTCATCTATAAAAGTGTCATCAATCTCGAGCTCATCTTTTAGTTTTAAAGTAGCCTCTTCTCCCAGTTATGATAGGTGGTCAACCAATTGATTCCCAATCCCATTTTAGTACTTGACCTCAATGGAAAATTCCTTCAACAAAATTACCCAATGTATCAACCTTGGCTTCACATCTATCTTTACCATAAGATACCTAAGAGTTGTGTGATCGGTATGCACAATCACTTTTATGCTAAGAATATAGGATCAAAATATCTCAAATACAAATACCATGGAAAACAACTTTTGTTCAGTCACAGTATAATTTTTTAAGCAAGGGTAAGTGTTTTGCTAGCATTGTAGATAGGATGTAAGATCTTCTCTCGCCTTTTGCCTAAGACTTCCCCTAGAGACCATGCCACTAGCATCACACATAACCTCAAACGACAAGGACCTATTAGGAGAAATAATGATAAGGGTTCAAAGAAACATCTCTTTTAGTCACTCAGATACCTTTAGACATGCATCATCAAACACAAGTTTCATCTCTTTGTCCAACAACTTGCACAAAGGGTTTGTAATTTTAGAGAAGTCCTTAATGAATCTCTAATCGAAACTGGCATACCCCAAAATGTTATGAATGTCCTTCACCGAACTTGGTGGAGACAACTTTTCAATCACCTCAGTCTTTGCCTTGTCAACTTCAATCCCCTTCTTTAAAATATTGTGACCAAGCTCTATTCCTTTTTAACCATGAAGTGAAACTTCTCCCAATTTAATACAAAGATACATTTCTCTCATCTTCTTAGAACATTGGTGAGATATGCCAAATAATCTTTGAATGAATCACCAATAATAGAGAAGTCGTTCATGAACACCTCAGTAGTGGCCTCGACCATGTCAAAAAATATAGTCATTATTCAATGTTGAAAGGTTGCGGGTGCTTTACACAAACCAAAAGGCATTCTCTTAAACGCGAACGTCCCATATGGAAAACTAAAAGTGGTCTTCTTTTGGTCTTTGGGAGAAATAAAAATCTTATTGTAAACTGATTATCTGTCAAAAATATAAATACCACCCTAACTAGCAAGACAATATAGCATCTAATCCATGAAAAGAATCTGAAAATGATCCTTCTCAGTCCAAGAGTTAAGCTTTCTATAGTCCATGCGTACATGCCAACTCATAACTGGCCTTATTGGAATAAACTCATTATTCTCATTAGAAACCATAGTGATTCCACCTTTCTTTGGCACATATTGAACAGGGATAAACCATTTGCCATTTGAAATCAGATAAATCATACCCACGTCTAACCACTTGATGATTTCTTCACCTCTTGCATCGGTGGATTCAACCTTTGGCTCAAGTTGGATTTTGTGTTTGCAAATTCCAGGTGGAATCCAATTATATCAGCAATGGACCATTCAATGGACCTCTTGAACCTCTTCAATATATAAACCAGAGCCTCAACTTGACAATCTACTAAATCAGTGACAATAATAATTGCCAAAGGTATTGTTAGCTACCAAAAATGCATAACAAAGATGAGATAGAAGAGCTTTGTTCTCCAATACTTAAGGCTCCTTAATAGAATACCGAGATGATGAGGTCACTCTATTTTTTAAATCAAGATCTAGATTTTTAGTACATAATTGTAATAACCCTTGTCTTTAAGTGTGTTGACCATCTCATCATAACCTTCAATTTTTTTCACCCTAAAAATTCATAATGACTATTGTAAGGGCCTCAACTCCAAGCCTCTCCTCAATAGGAGCTACAACATCATCATCCTCGACTGTATCTATCATAAATATTGCACATATATCCTTTTGTTATTTAATGGATTATGTTGAAAACTTAAGGGTTGCACCACACAGTGAGGGACTAGGCCCCTCAGAGTCAATCACAGTCAATCAAATAATATAGTGCAAGAAAACTAAAGACAATGTAGGAAATAAACAACACACAAGATTTAACATGGAAACTTCTTTTCTTAAGGGAGGAAAAACCACAGGTGGCCCTCACAAGCACCAAAAAAATCCACTATAATTAACCTCTTGATTATAGACTCGATTTTAGCCTAACTCTAAGCTCCTTTCGCTTGTAATAACTCTACTACAAGCTCATCTTGGCAACTCTAACAAGGACCCTCTACACTGATTAGCTTTAATCATTATCAAACTTAGGAAACTCTACCTATGCACTCTCAAGAAACTAAAGAAAACACTACTCTTATAACATGAGTATATTAATTATAAATCAGCACTCAAAAACACTCATTCACTCTTTAAGCGTTCTATAGAGATAAGAACATGAGTAATCTGGAGATGGAGTTTTTGTTGTCTCTCTTAACTTTTTAGATTTGTGCAAATAATATTTGTTAAAGAATTCACTTTTTACTTGTATAACTGAGTGATAATTAGGGCTGAAATATCATTAAACCAGGTGTCCTATTCAATACAAGAAGCACCTACAAGTTTATTACATAAGAGGACAAAACTGTGCAGACACACGTGCTAGCTCTACTGTACCATGAACATACAGGGACATGGTCCTTTGCAGTTAGCTACCCATCATCAAAACTACATATAGCAAATTTCCCATTTTTTTATAATGACAAACCACCCATACAGATTTGAGCACATCCATCATATTTAATCAGTGTGATTACCACTCTGAAGATAAATGTTCTCTCTATCATCATGCTTCTACCTTTATGCAACATAGGGACCTAGTCCCTTGTTGTCATATGCAACAAAAACTCTTGTTTGCTTTCCCTTATCATTATGCTCCTTCATTTAGTGCATTTGCATACCTTCCCCTTGTTTACATGCCTTTTTTTATTCATTTATTCATCATATCACTTACTTATCCTATCAGCATACATTTATATTAACCTGGTACCTAGTGCCCTACTATATGTACTCAGTATTCCCCTTTTGGCATCATTGAAAAGTAAGAAAAGTAAACTAAGAGTAAATTAAGCACAAATTAGTTAACTCAAGGCCACTGGAGAAACATTAACACAAAGAATAACTTTGTAATTTAAAGGGAATAAATGTAACACATATAGAAAAGATTCATTCATAAGTAGAGGATAAGTATCATTGCAATGCATAAGTTAAAAGTTCTAAGAAAAAAGCCACAGGAATCAGGAAGGATTAACAGGTGAAGGACTGGAAATTTTTTTTTGAAAAAGTAGGGTCAGGTTGTTGTTAAGATATCTTATCTCTGCATTCAGGCTAAGGACCTCATCAGTTAAGATTGTTACCCTCTTTTCAGTTCAGCATTCTCAATTTTGAGCATTTCAGTGTCACATGGGTTTCTTATGGAGATATGTTGAATCGTCACCTGGAGCTTGCTGATTTCTTCATTCTTGCTAACTAGGTTGAACTTCAGTTCCTCTATTTTCTTGTTGATCTCCCTTTGATAAATGCTACCTGATTTGACACATTCAGTCTTGACCAGTATTTTTATGCCAAGTACTTAAATCACATATCATTGGGTTCCAGAATCATAGACAATGCCATAATTATCAAGTATTTAGTTCAACTAATATCCATAAGGCATGCCATGTTATCCATTTTTCCTAAAAATCACTTTATGAATGTGTTCTATCATTAATGCAGGTAGATTCATGAACTCAAAGCAACTAAGGAATTCCATCACATAGAAAGCAGTGGCTGGGAAAATGTTTCTCTTTTGTGACCTAGGCAGAATTACCTTATTCACAAAGTCAAAAATTAATTGAAACTCACTCTTGAATGAGTTCCTGTTTACTGCAGCCACAAATTTCTCTTTGACTTTGGATGCATTTGCTATGAATTTTATTGAAGGTCGCTGCTTGGAGATAGTTCTCACCCCATATATAGGAACTTCTAAAATTATTTCCAATGTTTCCTCATTCAGCTTTATTTCCTTTCCTTAGACCTGTGTAGTCAGATTCATCCCATCTTTAAAGAATTTCAAAGTGAAATAGAATTCCCTGACTATCTCATCAAAAATAGTGGGAATAGGTCCTTCCATGAGATGCATCCAACCTTGATGTTTAACCAGCTCAATAGATTTCACCATACCAGGTTATGTTAATATATTTGACTAAAAAATCCTTCTAGTTAACACCTTTTAATTCTTCAAGAACTTGTATCTAACTTTCTTTGATACAGCCCTACTTTTCTCCCCATTCTTTCTTCTAGTATAACTAATCACAAATTCCCTTTCATCTAGTTTTCTATTCTTGGGACCAGGTCCCTCAAGAGTCAGTTGTTTCTCAGTAAAACCTCCAAACCATTTTCCAAAAATTCTTAGTGTTTTACTGACAATGTTTTCCCTATGATCAACTATACTCTTTCATAGGCTATTTGACAACAATATGAGGTTTTCAGCAACCTAGGTTTCATCCATTACAATATATTTACAACAATTTTGAGAATTCAAGGATAATTCTTTATCAACGGGTTGAATGATAAAGGATTTAAGCTTTGGAAGAGTAGGAGAAGATGGATATTTTTAGGAAGGTTTGGGAAGGGATTTTTCACAATACTAGGCTCAAAATCCTTTGAAGGACATGAAAAATTGAGGATTTGTAGCCATATGGAAGGTATTTTTCTTAGAATTTCTATTTGTGTAAGACCCCACAAAGTTCTCTCATAGTTTGAGCCTTAGAGTGTGTTAAGTAAAGTGTAATACCGGCCTTAAAAGATAGAGAAGTGACTTCCAAAGTGAGAAATATTTTAAATCGTGTAGAATTTCCCTAGTATTGACTTTTTTTCATGTACAGAATTGAATAAGCTTTCCGTCGATACCAAATTTGCCCAAATTCGACACTCGATCAAAGAGTTAGAGCCATTTTAGTGAGACAGTGTGCCACCTGGCACTTTAGCGCGTCGCGGAGCCAGCCAAAATGGCAATTGTCAAATTCCAGTGAGCCTCAGCGATTCCACCGCGTTGCGGTGTCTTTCCAGTTCACAACCAAGGTGGAAACGTGATTTCCACCGCATCGCGCCAAGGCTCAGTTTCCCAATAGTTCAATTTCCAGTAAGTTGGCGCGATTATGGCGCGTCGTGCCAGCACGTAAAATCAGGATTTTTCCAGTTCTGGATTTTGATTTCAAGGGAAAAAAGGGTATTTTCTAAACCCCTATATATAGTTTTTAACACGAGATTCAACATATTTACACCCAAATATTGTTGGTTTCTCTTAATTTTCTTCAAGAACAAGACCTAGGGTTTCTAATCCAAGACCTAAATCATCAAGGTTTCACTGTGAATCTTTCAAGAATTACATAGCAAGGTATGTTAGATGTTGATTCTTGGGTTCCTTCCACCCAAGAAGTTCAAGACTCCTTTTTCTAAATTCAAAGATCTTATATTTATGAGTTTTCATGATTCATGTGAATTGAAATTGAAGTTCAGGTTATTATTGAGTTAAATTCATGTTTTGTTTATAAAATCTTAAGAGTTGATCCTAGTATGTGATAATCATGTGATGTTCATGATAAACCCTCTTCAAGTTGCATGTTAAGTGATGTGTTTATGTCAATTTAGTGTAGAAATTGTTGAATAACCAAAGCATGCTCCCCATATGTTTGATAAAATGCTTATGTGAAGGAATTAGAGCCATTATAGCATATTGACTAGAAATCCCCAATTGTGTGCAAGCTCATGCATGCCAAGTGTTTGTTGAAAAGCCTTAATGAATGAATTATGACATGTTAGCATGAAATCCACTAATTATATGCTCTTCAATGCATGTCAAAATGTTTGTTGTAAGACCTTATTGAATGGAGTATGAGCCAATAACATGTCTCCCTATACTATCACATGTTTATGATTTCCAAGTGCTTGAAGAGATGCTTTAATGATTGTAATGGTGAATGAATTTCCATGGTCATGATTATTCAAGAATGTTTATGTTTTACTTTTATGTTATCGAGTCCTGGGGGTATTTATACCCGACAATTTAACTGCAAGTTTAGAGCCCATGTCAGTTTCCACAGTAATCTTAGTCAAGCCATGTTTCTTAGAACTCAGTGAGTTACAGAACTCAGTACTCTCAGACAGTTACAGAACTTAAGAAATCTCAGTAATCTAAGTATTATTAGCATTCCAGCTTCAGTTCAGTACTCAGCTCAGATCTTAGTACTATTCAAGAATTCAGTTTCAGACCTTAGTAGCATTCAAGTAATCAATTCAGAACTTAGTATCGTTCAGTCAGATAACGAGATTCAAAAGTATTCCATCAGTCTTCAAAATTAAGTGAACTCAGCTTAACTCAGTTACTCAGTATGATCAGTAACAGATTCAGCTCAGTCTAGTACAGTTTAAGAAAAGAATCAGTTCAAAGTCTTTCAGTTAGGAGTAGGACTTAGCACCGAGCGAACCTAGGGATGGAGACTCACCCATTAGAGAGGACTGAGATCCCTAGGAGCAATCCCTAAGTTCAATAACTACATAGCCAGCGTAGGTATGAGATGTCACCCGCTAGATAGGACTGACATACTTAGAAATCACCCATTAGTATATTATATATATATAGGACTGATCCTAGGGGGTCACCCATTAGATAGGACTAACTCCACAAGAGAGGTCTTTACCCGTGGTATGGTACTGACATCTTTCTAACTGGGGTTACAGGTTGGACCCCAACTTAGCTAGAAGGGAAATGTCGGTTAAATGACTACTTCCCATAGTCTCAGTTTCAGAATCAGTCTCAGTAAAGGAACTCAGTTCAGTAGTACATAGTAAGAACTGTCAGATACAGTCAATCATTTTGATTATCAACAGACTCAGAGATCACCCACTAGATAGGATTGGTCTCAGATTTAGTTAATCATCCTCAGTATTAGTAGATTCAAAGATCACCCGCTAGATAGGAATGATCTCAGATTAAGTCAAATCATATTAATTATCAGTATATACCGAGATCACCACTATATAGGACTGATCTCAGATTCAGCTAAGTACTCTCATTATCAGTAGATACAGAGATCACCCTCTAGATAAGACGAATCTCAGATTTCAGTTGAGCATTTCTATTATCATTAGATTCAGAGATCACCCGCTAGATAGGACTGATCTCAACTTCAGTACTCTGTTATCAATATCAGAAGATTAATTTATTCAGTATCAGTAGTGAGTTCAGATGTTAGTAAAGAAGTATTCGAGTATCAGTATTCAGAGTCACGATGATTTTAATTATGATTTGTGCATTCATGCATATGTCCTCATTTAGTACTCTCACGTTATTCAGTTAAGTTATGTTCATGCATAAGACCTTGCATTTAGCCTGACCTCATCTAGCATACCAGTATATTTAAAGTACTAACGCATATTTTTTTCTTGTGCTATGGTGTCTTATACCATAGGTTCAGAAGCGCGAGATCCAGAGCACCCTTAGCAAACCAGACTCAGTCAACAGCAGTAGACGTAGCAGTGAGTCCTCTTCATTCGAGGATGATCCTTATTTTATTATGGCATTAGATTTTGTCTATTTTCAGTAGATGGAGTTAGTTGGGGACATATCCCATCAACTACACAGTTCAGACAGTTAGAGGCTTTTTGGACAGATATTTTAGTATTCAGTCTTCAGTATTGATTATTTTAGACGTTGAACCTTATGGTAAGTTTTTTGCCAGTTTTCTGCATTATTCGGTATTTTTATACAGTTATTGCAGCAGGTTCTAGAAAAGGGTTAGCTTATGGTCCTTTGGGATTATGAGCACCGTGTGGTATTCCGATTCTAGAAAATCGTGGCATTATAATTTGGGATTTGGATTTTCCTTTTTCATGAGAGAAAGAGTGTGTGTAGCAAGATTTAAGAAATAATGAGCACAAAGAAGGATTTTCTAGGGGATCAAGATATGATCAATTTCAGATTTTTAGGTGACTCACCTTCCCTATTAGAATTGGACAACTTTTTCTGACATAAGGATGGGGAGAAAGCAGCTTATTCTTGACAAAACAGGCAGAATTTGCACATACAGGATACTAACCTAAGAGATGGGACTAAGTCTCTCTCTAGTTTGTGAATCTTTAACTTTGTGATCGTCACATCTGTCCACCTCTAAAGTTGTTCCCATGGGTGTATACCTGCAAAGGTATGGTACTGAATTAGACCAACATTTACCTAATTTACCAAGGATACCTGCCTCTTGAACATAGCCATATTTTTTAAGAGAAGCTAATCCATCTAGTAAGTTGGGTTGATTTGATCAACCCTAGTTATAGCTTGCTAGATTCATTACACCACATCATACCATAATTTGTTTTGGAAATAGATATGAGAAGTAGGTCATAGATTTGGCATTCATCAAATGATTAGAGTTCCTTCTGTGTTGCTTTAAACTTGCCAGCCTCTTTCACATCTTTCACACTTTGGTGAGCTTATCTTTGGGATAGGAATGCTGAAAAAGCCATGAGATTTCTGACTTAGGCTCTTATTTGCACTCTTCTCTCCAGATGTAAAGTTAAGATATCTATGGAGATAAGAGGATATGTGCTTCTAGTTTGATCATTTAAGATGATTTCCACTTGGACCAGGTCCCTGTGAAATTCTAACTAAAAATTACTTGGAATTCCTCTATTTGATATGATGTTTATGATTGAGATCTTGGATCATCATTCAACATTTTCTTCTACCTTATTAGGCTCTTGACTGTTCCCATCAGTTGGATGCAATTTTTGACCCTTTTTACCTATTCAAATAAGACACCTTCACCTTGAAATGTCTCAGGAAAGAAAATACAATCAGACCTTCCATTCATAGCCTTGAGCAATTACATAACAAGAAGATTTTCTAATTGCAAACACTTTCTCCCTCGTACACTTACAATCATTTGTTAGATTTGGGAACCTGTTTGAGTTTAAGTTCCAGTAGGAGTACAGAGGTGTGATTAAATCCTTCTTTGTCCATCTAAGTAGTGTGAGTTTTTTCATTTTTTCCAAGGTCTTACACTCTTGGGATAGGTGTTCCCCTGATGGACATGTCTATCATTTGTCACTCTTGCTCTGAGCCAGCTTTGACAGTCTTCTTTCAGGTGTCCTTCTCTTCTATAGTGAGTGCACAAGGATTTATATGCTTTGTTTTTTACAGTTTGATCAAACTTGCCTTGTGACCCAGTTGAATGAGTTTTTTGTTGATACCCAAGGCCCTTACCATTATTGACTCCTTAACCAGTTAGGTTAGAAAGGATTTGGGAGGATTAAGTCCACTAAAGGGATTTTTTGAGTTCTTCCCTTAGACGGACCAGATCCCTTTCTAAATCATCATTCTTCTGGAGTGCAGTCATGAGATGATTTTGGTAATTCTTTAGCTTCTCTTCAAGATCAATTTGAAGCTATGGGGCTTTTTTCTTCCCTTTACCATAAAAAATATCTGCTTTCTTCAGTTGACTCATCAGACTCGGATTGTTAAATTTTAACTTACCACAATGTTATTCTATTTGATAAATCTTGAGAGTTAAGGCAATCAATTCAAGCTCTTGGTTCTCTATCTTTTCTTCTAACCATTTTTCTCAGTACTCAATTTGCACACTGTATCAATCAATACATTTTCTAGCTTCTTTATCTTCCTATCAAAATAGTTTTCAAGATTTTTCTTAATGTCAGAGATAGTTACCTCATTTTTTTCTTCATTTTCAGCGTCTGCTATGAAGGCAAACAAGGAATTAAAGGTCACTTTCTCATATTCCACTGCAAGCATGGAAACATCTGGAGACTTCTCATCTTCATCAGATTCACTGAAGGAGTCACCCCAACCAGCTAAGGCTTGTTTAACTGCAAGATCCGTTATATCTTGTCTTTTTGATTTTACAGGGACCTGGTCCCTATTTTTTCCTTTGTTACCTCCATTGTTGTGATGCTCCCTATTGTCCATTTTTTGCATTGGACAATCTTTAATAAAATGTTCAGGACTTCCACATCTATGAAAAACTTCCTTAGTGCCTCCCTTTTTGCTGCTACTCCAACTTTTTTGAAACTGGCCACTTTGTCTCATAACTCTAACTATTATTTTTGCCAAATATACAACATCAGTGTCTTCTTCATTAGAGTGTGATTTAAATTCTTTTAGTGCTAGAGATTTTTCTCTTTTTACTTCCTTATTCTCTTCTCCTTACTGTTTCTTGAGTTCATGGGTTTCAGGTTCCCAATAAGTTCATCCATAATAAGGGTCTTCAGGTTTCGTACCATAGTTATGCATCCACTTTGCTTTCCCATGACTTTGGAAGAACACCAAGAATTTTCCTCACCTATTTGTATAAAGGGATTAATTCTCCCAAGAAGTGCAACTCATTAGTGATAGAAGTACACCTGGTATGCATCTATTGAATAGTTTCTCCTTCTTTCATTGTGAAGGTTTCATACTGAGTTGTCAGCATATCAACTTTAAGTCCTTCATATTAGTGGTTTCTTCATGAGCTTTCTTCAAGCAGTCCCAGATTTCCTTAGTTGTTTCATAAGCTGAAATCCTATTATATTCATCTAGTCCTATGCCACAGATAAGAAGTTTCTTGCCTTGCAGTTCTTCTCAATTCTTCTCTTATCTTCTTTATTAAATTCCCTCTTACTTTTGATAACCATTCTTGTAACATCTCCTTCTTTGACTTTTTTACAGGGACATGAGGACCATCAAGAATTATATCTATCATTTAACTATCCTCAATCATGATGAAGTCAAACATCTTGTTCTCCACCACCCATAATACGGCCCATTGAATCTTGGTCATCTAGTGGTAGATTTCCCTTCTTTTAGATTAGGTGGAGCAGCCATGCTAGCCAAGACACTCTAGGTGTGAACCTTTTAGAGTGACTTCTCTCTGATACCAATTGTTGAATCCTTAGGGGTAGCACCACATAGTGAGGGACCAAGTCCCTCAGAGTTAATTATAGGCAATCAAGCAATATAGTGCAGGAAAACTAAAGACAGTGCAGGATAGAAACAACACACAAGATTTAACATGAAAACCTCCTTTCTCAAGGGAGGAAAAACCATGGCTTGCCCTCATAAGCACCAATGAAATCTACTATAATAAACCTATTTATTACAAACTTGATTTCAGCCTAACTCTAGGCTCTTTTCACTCGTAATAACTATACTACAAGAACGTCTTGGCAACTCTACCAAGGACCCTCTACACTGATTACCTCTAATCAGTATCAAATATAGGCAACTCTACCTAAGCACTCTCGAGCAACTAAAGAAAACACTACTCTTATAGAATGAGTAGTTCAATTAAAAATCAACACTCACTCACTCTGTAAGCATACTACAAAGATAAGAACATGAGCAATGCTTGAGCAATCTGGAAATGGAGTTTTTGCTGCCTCTCTTCACTCTTTAGATTTATGCAAAAACTATTTGATGGAGATATCTATTTTCATTTTATAGATGAGTGATAATTAGGGTTGAAATATCATTGGACCGGGTGTCCGATTCAGTAAAAGCAGCACCTGCAAGCTTGTTACACAAGAGGATAAAACTGTGCAGACACGCATGCCAGTTGTACTGTACCATGAACATCCAGGGAACTGGTCCCTTGAAGTTAGTTTCTCATCATCAAAACTACATATAGAAGATTGGCATACATTAAATATAACGTATTCATTATTCAACCAAAACTTTATTTGCCACTCTCCATATAAATCAACAAATCCCCAGTCACAAGAAATGGTCTTTCCAAGATAATAGGTACCTCAAAGTCAACCTCACGGTCAAGGATGACAAAATTATCTAGAAATATAAAGTATGAAACCCTTACCAAAATATCACATAATATTCCCACCGGTTTCTTCACAATGCGATACGCTATGAAAAGTCTCATCGAAAGAGATTTAGGTTCCCCTAACCCCAACTGTTTATAATCTACTAACGGCATCAAGTTAATACTAGCTCCCAAATCATAAAAAGCTTTTGAAAAGTTGAAAGACCCAATAGTACATGGTATTGTGAAGGCTACAAGGTTTTCCTTCTCCTCAACCAATAACCTAGAGGCCATTGCACTACAATAGTGCATGTTGTCAACAACTCATAACTCACTGTCCTGTTATTAGTCAAAAAATCCTTTATAATCTTTGCATAACTCGGTATTTGTTTAAGCAGATCAACTAGAGGGATATTCATCTATAATTTCTTCAGTATAGAAATAAACTTTTAGTATTTTCCCTCTCCATCTTTCTTTTTCAGTCTTTGCAGGAAAAAAATAGGAGGACGTGGAATAGGAGTCAATACTTATGAGAACTCCTTGTTATTCCCCTTTTTTTCCTTGGATTCATGATCATCAACTTGAGGCTTTTCAGGTGTATTCTCATTTACCACTACTACTTTAGAGTCAGCAACTAGTTCATCTTCTACAATCAACGGTTCTACCATACAAATAATAATCAGAGGCATAGAAGGATCAGTAGCCATCTTACCACTCTAAGTGGTAATATAGAAGAAATGCCCATTATACTTTGGATTTTGGATGGTGTTTCTTGGAATTATACCTTGTTGATGATGATTCAATGATGTAGAAGTTTGACTAAACTGTTTCTCAATCTATTTTATGGTGGTAGTTTGTGATTCAACTTTCTATTTCATTCCCAAAATATCTGACTTAATATCCTTAAGGTAGTCTTCCATTTTCTTTACCCCTTTCACAATCTTTGAAAGAATATATTCCATCTTCTAATTACTTGAACCCATAACCAGGTGGAATGTCAAGGCAAAGGCCACTCTTATCCTTGTAGTCTATTTTTTCTCTCCAATAACCTTGATTTTCTTTCCTAGAGTTCTAATTGTCGTGATTAGACCCTTGGCCCTTGTCTAAAAAACCTGCCACCTCTTTGTTGAGATACTTCATCTCTTTTTTAGAATTTAAATCTTAAAACCTAGAGGCCTTACCTTGTGCACCAACCATATTCACTTTTTTCTCTCCTGCTGTAGTAAATTATTTTGTAAGCAACCCAATCTCAGTCCTCAGGTATGCAACCTCTTGAGTTACTGTCTCATCTAATGCTCTATGCTCTGTAGATTCATTAATTGCATAAGTGCCTATGGGTCTATCTGTATCTCGAATGTTCTACCCTCAGTTTGTCTTTTTGATTCGATCTAGAATATTAGAAGTGTGATCCCTATAAAAACTCAAAAATGTCCCACCAGTGATAGCGTCTGCTATAACCTTGGTGTTTGAGTTTAACGCTCTGTAGAAGATTTTCAAGAAAATTTTTACCATTCATTCTGTGATTTGGAACATTTTACAATTTTTTCTTTAACCTCAACCAAGTCTCATATAGTGCCCCCGAATACAATCACCTGAAATTATAAATCTCATCCTTCAGCTGTAGATTATATAAGATATTGGTCCAAGAATTGATTCCTCAACTCATTCTAAGTAGTAATAGATCCACATAGTAATTTAACCAACCATAATGTAACTTCTTTAACCAGGGAGAAAGGAAGAAACCTCAGTCTAATAACCTCTTGAGTCACTCCAAGAAAGTTGTAGAAGGTGTAAATCCCCATAAAGTTCATCACACGCATATTAGCATCATTAGTAGGTAGGCCTGCAAATACCCTATTTAAGTTCCACAAGTGGATCATGGTACTAATAATGTTAAGTTTTATCCCAAGAGGCAGTTCTGATGAAATAATCGCATTTATCTCAATCGGCTCCAAATATTCCATGTTTTCTTCCAGATCTTCATGGTGAGAGAGATACTATTGTAGAGGTTATTGGCCCTTTCCTTCTCTATCTATCCCTCTCATCAAGTGTAGCTAGATAATTTGCAATATCTTGTCTAATCGTCTCTTCCCTTACTGTTTGTCTGGCAGCTTCTTACCAAGTATTTTCCAAAGCCATTAACTGAGTAGTTACTTGTTTTGCAGTTTCTTGACTATCATGTTGTTATAATGGATAATTAAAAATTATTGGGTCATCATGAATGCCCTCGAGCAGGGATCCTTAATCATGAACTCCTTCGTTCACTATTCTTTGATTTTGTCTCAAATTTCTCTCAATCTCTATATCAAGTGAAATTAGGGGATTGCCTTTACTGTGAGTATTAGGCATACACCAGTGAGTTCTCTAAAAACAATAAAAAAGTAAAATCCAAAAACGGTAACCATTAAGTACAACAAACACACTCAAGTCAACTCCATAACTGTATTCCTCGACAATGGCACAAAAATTTGATGTCGCCCAAATTACACCTCTAAACAAGCATAAAGTGGTCATTAACTAAATATAGAACCCAATTAGGTTGGGATCAATCTCATAAGGAATAACTAAAAATATCAAGGAAGATGTATGTCGAGGCAATTAATAATAATTCCAGTAAAAGAGAGAGATTTATAAATATAGAATTCAATAGTAATGATTGTTGATTTGTCAAATTTGTGATAACTATAAGAAAAGAACAAGGACTATCTTCCCTAATAATTTAATAACTTCATAAGTTCTTCATACATTGTAATTTTTTCTAGTGCTTGGTATGCAAAATCGATTAGTTATGTATATTTAGAACAACTTTACGCTCTTATCTAATCAATATCCTCAAGTAAGTATTCACTTCTCTTGAGCCTGTGTTACTAACCCCTATCTTAGATCCCAAATAGCTATTCAAATTATTGGTTCAAGTTATTAAGTGGAGGTTGATAGCTCCAAGTCTCTATGTCTATTACCTTCTTCTCATCCATACTCCCTTTTTTTCCTGAGTAATGATAAGACGAATTCTAATATTGAGCACCATCAGAAAGCAATAAAATCCAAAGAAGCAATAATACATATATGAACATTGGGTGAAGATTATTATTAATCCTTCATGGTCCCCATAATCCTAGTTGTAGTGTTTATATACTCATAATTTCAAGAACACAAGAAAAAACTGATATGAAAACGTAATAATTTACTTACAATGATGAAATATAAACTCCAAAACCCACTTTGAATTAAAACCCTAAAATCGATGTTAGTGCAATTCCAAAGCCAAGAATATTCTTTGGAACCTTACAAGAATGTAATATAATGCAAACTAATACAATAAAATGAATAAGAGCATTTATAGGCAAAATAAAACATATCATAAAATGCAATGATTGTGGGATAATAATGATGTAAGCCATAGAGAACGGGTCATGATTTTTCTCTCGACACACCTTAGCGAGGCTGCTAACGTGTACCTACTTTGGAAAAACATCCCCCAATCAAAAAACTCTACTGGTTCACCACGAAGCTTGTCACTCCACAAGATGGTCTTAGCTACAACCTTCCATCGATTACATTTGAAAACTTCCTCCCACCAAAATTTCAATCTATCCCTAAGGAGGGTGAGGATACATCAACAAACTCTAATTTTCTAAGGTCCTTGCATTTGCAAAAGTACGCAAATTCGATTGGTCCTTCAGCAAATCGACGTCTCCATTCTCTGTGATGACTACTTCTACTCACACAACCACTATAATAAAGACAGAGTATGGTGAGAATTGAGCAGCTCATAAAGGTAAATCGCTATCTTATATTCTGCCAACTACTAAACAATATAAGATGTATGTGAGTATTATTAAGGATGATATACGATGTCAAGTAGAGTATTGGAAATTTGCTTTGATAGCCTTTGTGATTGGGACACCTCTTACTTGAAATCCATTGAGGCTTACATCTTACATTCTTGGAATTATGTTGCAAAACCCCAACTGTTGAGTCATGATAATGGGAATTTTATGTTTAGATTTAATTTATCTGAGAAGTGTGACAGAGAGTTAATGGGGGGCCTTATACCTTCCATAATAAGTCACTTATTGTATAATCTTGGGATATTGATTTTGAGTTTAACCCGAATTGCATTACCATCATCCCACTGTTGGTTACTTTCCCGGATCTTCCTGCTGGGTATTGGTCATGTAAATCTCTCAGCAAAGTTGTTAGTGCTATAGTCAAGCCGATAACCAATAGACCAATTCACTGCAAGTATTGAATGAATCTCCTATGCATGTGTTTTGGTGGTAATTTATACAGCACAACCTTTAATTGACACTATTGAGATGATTACTCCTACAGGTATAGTCCAGCAACCTACGGACTATGAGTGGAGGCCTAAATACTGTGGAAATTGTCTAAAATTTGGCCACATCTCTGGGAATTATAGGCCAAAAAAGAAAATATTGTGCAAGATGATGAGGAGTTTAAGGAGGTGCCAAAGAGAAGGATAAGGAATAGATGTAGAAAGAGACCAACAAGGTAGTAGTGGCAGAGTAGAGATAAGGTGCATAGGGATATAGAGAAGATGCCTGCTCCAAGAAACCCCTATGATCCCTCTCCCAATGCTACTTATGATCATGAATTATCTACCAAGCCTAACTTTTCACATGGATTGACTGATAGGGGAAGAAATTAGGGACAAGCTAGTATTACTAAGGGCAACACTAACCAATTTGCCTCTTTACTACATATCCCAGCTAATGATAGACCTCTAGGGCTGCCAGAGAGTCTCCAAATATATGATTATAGCTACTTGGAACATTAGGGGACTAAATTAGCCCTTGAAATAGAAAGAGATTAAACTCTTTCTAAGAAAGCATAAGATAGATATTTTTACTGCTTGGAAACCAGAGTAAAGGAAAGCAAGGCTTCTAATATTCTTAAGAATGTTATGGAAGGAAGGAATACTTGTTGTAACTACCCAATGGCCCCTAATGGTATAATATGGTTTCTATGGCAATCACATGTGCAAGGTGCTGTACTAATAATCAAAGAGCAATTTATTCATTGCTATGTGGGTGAGGCAAGTGGCACTTTTCAACCTATGATACTATTGTATATGCAAAAAAGGGTATGCAGGAAAGGGTAGAATTGTGGAATAATCTTCAATGTTGGGGAATTCTATTCAAGAACCTTGGCTCCTGTGTTGTAATTTTAATATTGTTTTGTCCTTTGATGATAGATTGGCTCTGCAGATACTCACATGGAAATTCAAGACTTCAGAGAGTGTGTGGATGGATCACCTTTATTTAACACCCCTAAATGCAAAAGGTTGTTACTAAACCTTTTGTAATAAACAACAATAGGATCACTAGGTATACTCTAAAATTGACTAGGCACTAGGGAACTACCATTGGCTGTAGACCTATAAGAATATTAAGACAAATTTTCTAACTCCAGCGGTTTCTGATTATTAACTTATCCTCATCCATGACAATGCTTAACAAATATCTAGACCAAAGCCTTTCAAACTCTACAATATTATGATGGAGCATAAGAAATTCCCTGAGATTGTAGCATCCACATCGAGGAAGCCTTTATCTAGCACACGCATGTACAAACTGAGTCAAAAAATTAAAGCTCTGAAATGTGATCTACAAGGGCTGAACTCTTACCATGTATCTTATGCTTAGAGACTCCAACGAATTAGAAAAAAATTGGACATCACACAGAGTTGGCTTGCTAAAGACTCCATGAACCAGGAATTGAAAAGGGAAGAGAAGCAATATCTTTAGAATTTTTATTAGTGGAGTCTAGTGGGGGAGAAAGTGCTAAGGCAAAAGTCTAGGGCAATATGGATTAAATGTGGTGATGCCGACACTAAGTAGTCCATGCTTAATGTAAAATTAGAGCTATCAAAAACAATATTTCTTGTATAAATGACACTACAGGTAACAAAATTACTGATCCCACACTTGTTGAAAATGAGATCATTGGTTTCTATTCTGGTCTTATAGGTGCATCTTCAACTGTGTCCTAACTCTATGGTGATCAAAAGTAGTCCCTACTTATCACACCCTCAGAAACTTAACTCATTCAAGATGTTACTGATCAAGAAGTCTTGCATGCTTTGAAGAGTATGCCAATAGACAAATCACCAAGTGTGGATGTTTTTCCTGTAGAATTTTTTACTGTCCAATAGAGCACTGTCAAAGATGATGTGCTGAAGCAGTAAGAGAGTATTTTAAATTAGGAAAGTTACTGAAATCCTTTAGCTGTACTGCAGTAACTTTGGTCCCTAAATATGTCAATCGATTATGGTCAAAGATTTCAGGCCTATTATGTGCTGCAGCACATTTTATAAGCTGATGACTAAAATCCTGACAAATAGGATTAAAAAGGTAATAGGTACTATTATAAGGCCTTCTTAATCAACTTTTATTAAGGGAAGAAGCATCATTGGTAACATACTATTCTGCCATGAACTATTCATGTGGTATTCTAAAAGGGACTCTCTTCAAGATGTGTGTTAAAAGTAGATCTTAGGAAAGCATACGACTCTATTGAGTGGTGCTTTCTTAATAGTATGCTAGCTGGATTAGGGTTTTCTATAAATTTCATAGCTTGGGTCATGGAATGTGTTAGTTCAGTTTCTTACTCCTTAGTCTTAAATGGTGGCTTTACTAAACCTTTTCAGGGGAAAAGAGGTATAAGTCAAGGTGACCTTATGTCACCTTATCTTGTTGTGATAGCTATAGAATACTTGAATATGGAATTGAACAGCTTAGATAAGCACCAAGGGTTCTAGTACCATCCCAGGTGTAAAAAACTTTAAGTAAAGCACATATGCTTTACAATTGACTTTCTATTATTTTGCAAAGATGACCTCACCTCTGTCATACTGCTTCAGGAGGACAAAAGGTTTTCTTTAGCATTAGAGCTTCAGAATAACATTAAAAAGAGCTCTATATATTTTTCTGGAACAAAGCCATAGGTGAAACAACTGCTTCTTTCTTATCTGGGCTATAGTGAAGGGGGGTTGCCCTTTAAATATCTTAGAGTTCCTCTCTCCTCAAAGATGCTCACAATTGACCAGTGTTTACCACTAGTTGACAAAATTGTTGAGAAAATAACATGTTGGAGTGACAAACTATTATCTTATGCAGGTTGACTTCAATTGATTAAATCTTTAGTCTTTGGTATTCAAACTTATTAGGCATAGATTTTCCTATTGCCAAAAAAGTTCATGAAGTTGATAACTGGTTTATGTAGAATGTTTTTATGGACTGGTACTATTTTGACATAAAAAAGAGCTTTTGTGTCTTGGGACAAGATATGCCTCCCAAAGACTGTAGGTGTTCTAAATGTCCTTAACCTCTGTATGTGGAACAAAGCAGTAGTCACAAAAAAACTCTAGGCTTTAGCTAAAAAGAAGGACTATCTCTAGATTAAATGGTTCTATGCTTATTACTTGAAAATTGAGTCTGTGGAGAACTGTGATGGCGTAAAAAATGCTACTTGGGAAATCAGAAAATTCATAAGTACTACGCAACATGTTATGACAGCTCTGGGACTACAAGGTGACTTGATGGCTAGGCAGACTTCCTGTGTGCAAGTATCAAAGTTCCTTATCAAAGAGTTATATGACGAACTACTTCCATAGCTTCCAAAAGTCCCATGGAAAGGAATTATCTTAAATATTTGCGTTCATCCCAGACATAAATTCATACTTTGGCTGGCACTATTGCACAGGCTGTCTACTATAGAGAGACTAGCAAAATTTTATATTCAGGTATCTCCAGTTTTTGTGTTTTATAGTAGTGCTGATGAAACTCATAAACATCAGTTCTTGGATTGCAGTGTCACTTAGTTCTTGTGGCTGAGATTGATGAAATGGCTAGGTGTGCAGAGAACTATTGGCCGCTGGACACTGGAAGTGGAATAGGTTTTAAAGCATGCAAAAGAAAAGTCTGCTATATGGGCTATCATCTGTTGTGTCTTTGCAATGATGGTCAACACCATATGAAGGGAAAGAAACCTCATCAGATTTTAACATGGAAGTTACCATATGGATAGGGTCTGCAGAGAAATAGTCCTCCATATTCACATACAAGGCCAAACATATAAGAAGTGGGAACCGATACTACTGGAGCTAAATGCAGGCCCTCATATAGTTGTCTAGCTAAGTTTTAGGGTTATTATATTTATGTTTTTTTGAACTGTCTACTTTGATAAGTTATAGGCCCTGATATAGTTGTCTAGCTAAGTTATAGGATTACTAGTTTGGGATTCTTAGCTGTTAGTTTGAGTTCTTAGAACTAGTATACTTTAGTTTCTTCAAAGATTGAGAAACAGGGGTCTGTCCCTGTTTGGATTTATAAATATTCATTTGGTGAAATAAAATTATTTACTTACTAAAAAAACTATCCTAAATAAAATAGGAGTCTGCGTTGGTCATGTCGGATTAATGAAAGTTATGATCGTGGTTTTATTCCATGATTATTCTTTGGTGCTCGTGGTTTGCTCATGGACTTTGTCATTTTCATGTCTTCAATGATACAACTTTCAGTACAACCTCGTGCTTTCTAACTACGATCGTACAATACAGTCGTCTAAAGGCTCAAATATGTCACTGAACTATCAGAAATGGTTTATTTATCTCATTCGTTAAAAGTTGGGCTCATTTATACCATCGCCGTTACAAAACTGGTTCATCCATGCCATTACTTTTTAACAACCGGTTTTTAAAAACAGTCTTTCCACGTGGCAGCTTATTAGAGGGTCACGTCATTTTTTATTTTATTTTTTAAAAAAAAATAATTAATTTTCTTTTTAATTTTTTTTTTTTGATCCATTAAAAAGAATCCACCCAATTTTTTGATCCATTAAAAAATAATTTGATCTATGCTTTTAAAATTTGATTAATTTTTCATGATCAAACAAATATTTAAAGAATTTTTTTTTAAAAATCTACTACTAAAATTTATAACCAAGCGCTATTCTAATTAAGCATATAGTATGTCTTAGCATACATGAAATATTTTGTCAGCCGAATGTAAGTAACTTTTTATTTTTTTATTTTTTTACTAAGCATAGAATGGCATCATCAGCATCAGGGGCGGCTCAAGTAAATTTATGGCCTAAGGCAAAAATCAAAAGGAGGCCTTGCGTTTTATTTTTTTATATAAAATTTTTCTTTTTTTTATAAATAGTATTTAATATATTTCTTAAAATTTGTAATTTATTATTACTAAACAAAAATAAGCCCCTCAAATTTTGGGGTCTTAGGCGGCCGCCTTTTCTCCTAAAGGGTTGAGCCGCCCCTAATCAGCATTCAACATTTGTACGTAACACTTTATGCATCACCATTTATCATTGCAAAAACAGGAAGACGACAACATGCCGACATATATAGTATACGTAGAGTTGGCAAAATGAGAAGCTAACTATTAATAATATAATAATAATATTTAATGTTTATATATCCCTTCAGTTTCAACTGAAAAATGACAAAAACTTTAGTTAACGTGAATATTTAAAAAAAAAAAAAAAAAGTGATAAAAAGCGTGGAGTGTATACTCTCTCCGTTCCCTTTTAGTTACTCGTCCGTCAATTAAAATAGCTATTTTATTATAATATATTTATTAAATGATGTTTACTATTGTATTTGAAATTAATTTGAAGAAAAAAATAATTAATATTAAAGGTAAAATATGAAAACAATCTTAATATGTCAAAAATGACAAAAAAATGAATCGAACGAGAATGTTTTAAGAATATATTCATGAAAAATTAATCAAAAAGTATAGATCAAACTAATTTTCAATGGATCAAAAAGTTGTGTGGATTCTTTTTAATAGATCAAAAAAAAAATTAAAAAAAAATTAAAAAAAAATAAAAAATGATGTGGCCCTCTAATAAGTTGCCACGTGGCAAGGCTGTTTTTAAAAACCATCTGTTAAAAAGTAATGGCATGGATGGGCCGGTTTTGTAACGGCGATGGCATGAATGAGTCCAATTTTTAACGGATGGCATAAATGAGCCATTTCTGATAGTTCAGTGGCATATTTGAGCCTTTTCCCTCTTAAGTTTAGCAAACGTTATCTCTGGGCCTTCCTCACATGATCTCTAGGTATGACCATGGCTTCTGCGTATAGTCGTGGGAGATACTCATCTAATCATTTTCACACTAACTTCTGTAGTAGTGATTTTAAGTACCCTTCCTATGATCACTTTATATGATCATATAATCAATGTACGATTATGGGAGCTTCCATTTGATTACCACCAGTCACTTTTCTGCTTCTTCATACGATGCCTAAGTATGACCATAGTCAGATCTCACGTCGTGGCAATGGCCGTCCGCTACAACAAAAGGCATCTATAGTTACATAATATGTCATGGCTAAATATGAAAAGTTCTGTAGCTAAACACTTTAGCCACATTTTTTTCTTCCGTAGCATTCGTAGCAAGAAGTGGCGTAACTAAAAGTTAGCTACAGTCTTTACATGATCTGTGGCTAAGGACAAATACTTACTTCTACAAAAAAATTATATTGTAACTGTGACGGTAAAAGAATTTTTCTATGAAATATATACTTATAGCAAATAAATTTATACTTTGCCACGATAAATAAAATCTATAGCAATTTTTTATATATATAGCCACAATGTATTCTATTGTGGCAAAGACTTGATTTCTTTGCTATGAAAATTTAAAATTTATGGCTATTTAATATTTTAGTTTCATGATACATTTAGCTATGAGTGAGAAAATCTATAGCTATAAATTAAAGTATATGCAACAAATATTTTTTTACATAATTAAGAATTTATTTATTTTTCCACGAAAGATATAAATTATAACTACTTTTTAATTGTCTTTAAAAAGAGAAAATATATCGTTATAATTTTTTTTATAATTATCTAGGGTTTAGCCAACAACTATGAAAATTCATTGCTAAAAATTAAGAATATTTTCATAAATATTATTAATTGCTAAAAAAAAATAAAAAAAATTAACAATTTCATTACTATAAATAAAAAAAAATTCTACAAATTTTGTCAATAAGAAAAATTACATAATGTAGCTATAAATTTATTTTGGGGATTCTAACACAATTGTCAAATTACGTATAATTGTATTTTATAATTTTGAGAATAGTCATAATATACAATTCTTTTGAGACACCATCTTATTTGAGTCCAAAGCAGCATAATCTTCTGCTCTCTCTTTCTTTAGTCTTCAATTGCACCTCAACTTGATCAACATTCATCATAATTTGCCATTTATATGCTCTTGTTCCAGCCTATCAATTAAGCCTGTCAAGTGGCCCGGGTTCCACTTAAAGGACCCGTCCCGGTTGGACCCGGCCTGATAAGCCCTAGGGCTTTAGGTTTTCGGGTCCCGAGCTGATTATTTTTTTAATTTGGGCCCGGTTAACCCGGCTCGGACCAAGCCCGATCCAAACCCGTCGATTAACCAGCCCGACCCGTTCCGGAATATTTTTAAAAAGAAAAAAAAAATAGGGTTTTGGGTCAAACTAACCGTTGGCCCAACGGCTATATAGCCGTTTTTGGGTCCAAACGGCTAGTTTGGGCCCATTTCTTAAAAAAAAATAATTACATTAAAAGTTATTTTTTAATCCCCAAAAAAATTCTATAAATACCCAACACCTTCAAATTATTTTTCACACAATTTTTCACTCTCTCAAATCTCATTCTCTCTCAAATCTCAATTCTCAAGTATTCACTATATTTAATTTCTTAAAGTGTTCACTTTAATTTTTTAATTTTTCGTTTACAAAGTACGAGCGGAAGTTTCTAAAGTCGCAACCTTCGGATACTTTCAAAATTTGATATTGTCGTTCCATCTCTTACGTTTAATTTTTATGTATTGTATTAATTGTTTAATATTTAATTTTATTATATTTGTGTATTTTGAATTTTTTTAGTTTAATTTAATTTATACTATGGATAAATTAAGAAATCTCGCTACTAAAGGTGTTAAAAAATTTTATCCCAGAAGCGGTAGAGGTAGTTCAAGTAGTAGATATACCCGTGTGTCTTCGACTCCGGTACCGCTTGGTACACCTTTTGAGGAAGAAATAGGTGTAGGTGCTCACGATATGGATTATGTAGAAGCTCAGAAAAATTACGGTATAGAAGAAGAAAATGAAGTAGATGCAGTTAATTTAGACGAAGATAATAAAAATATTGGTGAGACACCCGCATTAGGAAATGCTAACGTTAGATCTGAATCGGTTAATCTCCCTCCCCGTCTTTCCCGTTCCCCAAGACCTCGTAAAACAACTAGTGTTGCATGACAATTTTTTGAATGTATATCAGCACTGAGGTGCAATGCAATATTTGTCAACAAATATATAAGCATAGAAGCGGAGGCAAGCAAGGGGGTACGGGTACGTTAATGAGACATATAGGTGAAGCTCACGAAAGAGAGTTAAATATTGCACGAGGTGGTGGGGATATTGGTGGGCCAACGCAAACTAGAATGGACCCAACAACCGGTCATGTAATGAAGAAGTATAATAAATTGAGGGACCGGAAATAAATAGCTAAAATGGTAGCTGTGGGTTGTTTTCCTTTTAGTTTTCCTTCTTCTGATGTCTTTATTCATTATATACAAGCAATTTATAATCCTATGTTTAATGGTATTCCTAGAAGTACTTGTCGGTCTGATATTTTTAGACTTCATTCACAATATTATTTTTATTTATCAACATTGTTAAAAAATATTAATGTAGATTGTCCCTAACTTCTGATCTTGGTCGTGCTGTAAATAAAAATGATTATTTAACCGTTACTTATCACTGGATGGATAGTAATTTTGTGATGCAAAAACGTATTCTTGCATTTTTATATGATGAAGATCGTAAACATACTGGACATTTTATTGTTGATTCTATTGTTAAAGTTGCCGGATATTATGGTATCGAAAATAAAATTTTATGTATTGCTTTTGATAATGCTTCTAACAACAAGACTGCTATAAAAAAATTAAAATCTACGCTATCTCCGTCGTTGCCTGAAATTTTTCATATTAAGTGTGCATGTCATATATATAATTTAATTGTTAAAGATGGTCTTGAGTTTTTTGAACTTTATATTGAAAAAATTCGTCTTGCTGTTGGTTTTATTTAAGGAAATAATCGTAGATCGAGAATTAGAGAATTTAAAGTTAAATGTCAAGAAAATGGACTTACACCGATATTGATGCCTGAGGAAATTGATATTAGATGGAATTCTACGTATGATTTATTAAAAACTTGTTATAAATATAGAATTCCTATTACACTAGCTTTTAACCAACATTGAGGTTCATTTGCTGATTCTGTTGATTGCATGCTACATGATTCTGATTGGGTTGTAATTAATGATCTTGTTAAGTTTTTAGAAAAAATTTATGTAGCTACGGTTGAATTTTTCAGTGCTTATTATCCTATTGTTTGTAATATTTTGGCATATATAGCCGATATTTCTGGTTTGCTCAAAGAATATAAAAATAAAGAAGGTTATAAAGAAGATGTTGGTGTCATGTTTACGAAATTTAAAAAATATTTTTTCCCGATTCCCCCTATTTACTTGGTTGGTGCTATGCTAAATCCGTGCATGAAATATAATAATATGTGCCACTTTAGTACTATTATTTATACTAACTTAGAAATAAATATTAACAATGATTCTGAACAAGTACAACCTAATTTGTGGACGGCTATGAGTGATGTAAATGAATACATAGAAAAATTATATAACCAGTATGCTGATTTATTTGATTTAGTCGTACCTACAAATATCACTCCAACTGTCGCTCCTCATCCTCCCGAGGAGCCATCGTCTTCTAAAAGGCCGGCACATAGTGGTTTTCCTGATTCCTTTTATGATTTAACTTGTTGGAACAGTGTTGATGAGAGAGCTTACACATCAACTTATCGGGAAGAGCTGAAATATTATCTTCGATCGCCGCCAGAGGATCGCAGACGACGGATCAACACGTTGGATTGGTGGAGGAGTAATAAAACACAATATCCTGTGCTTTCAAGATTAGCTAGAGATATCTTAAATGTTTTAATGTCAACTGTTGCATCAGAGAGCGCCTTTAGTCAGGGACGACAACAGCTTGGAGACAACCGACACTCATTGGGAAGCAATGCAATGAATGTTTTAGTTTGCCTCAGAGATTGGATTAGAGTGGAAGAAGAAACCAAGGAATGGAACCGGAGCCGAGCGACGAGCTGAAACTTGAAGAAATTATGTCTTCCCGGGAGAACTCAGCAGAATCAAGTCCAACACATGGTTTTGCCCCCGTTAACTTCGACTATCCTATGCAAGTTCCCGTTAATATTAACATGAATGAGTTGAAAAAAAATGATGCATAATTTGTAGATTTTTCATTCATGTAAGTTATAAATTTTGGATCATTCTGCAATCAATAGAATTCCCCAAATTCATTCACTCCTTAGTCTTTACTTTTTATATTTTTTCATTTAATGATTTTAAATTTTAAATTGAAATTCTAGTTTTCTACTTTAAATTAAAAACTTACTTCTAATAAATTGTTAATCTACTACCAAATATTATTAATTTATTATATTAAGTAGCATATGTTTTGTATATTTGTGTATATATCTTCTATAGACGTGTATATTTAACGTATACATGTGTATATATTTTATAAATTAGTATATAACTATATATATATATAACTATATATATATATATACATATATATATATATATATAGTTATATATATATTGTAATGTATATATATTGTGGTATATTTTATTTAAAGTAGTACGTATACATTGAATGGTTCGTATACATGTGTATATATCTTCTATAGACGTGTATATTTAACGTATACATGTATATATGTTTTATAAATTAGTATATAACTATATCTATATATATATTGTAATGTATATATATTGTAGTATATTTTATTAATAGTAGTATATATACATTGAATGGTGTGTATACACGTGTATATATCTTCTATACACGTGAATATTTAACATATATGTGTGTATATGTTTTATAAATTAGTATATAACTATATATATATGTATATAACTATATATATATATATATAACTATATATATATATATATATAACTATATATATATATATATATAACTATATATATATATATATATAACTATATATATATATATATATATATATATATAACTATATATATATATTGTAATGTTATATATTGTAGTATATTTTATTAGTAGTAGTATATATACATTGAATGGTGCGTATACATGTGTATATATCTTCTATAGATGTGTATATTTAACGTATACATGTGTATATGTTTGATAAATTAGTATATAACTATATCTATATTTATTGTAATGTATATATATTGTGGTATATTTTATTTAAAGTAGTACGTATACATTGAATGGTGCGTATACATGTGTATATATCTTCTATTGACGTGTATATTTAACGTATACATGTGTATATGTTTTATAAATTAGTATATAACTATATCTATATATATTGTAATGTATATATATTGTAGTATATTTTATTAGTAGTAGTATATATACATTGAATGGTGCGTATACACGTGTATATATCTTCTATAGACGTGTATATTTAACGTATACATGTGTATATGTTTTATAAATTAGTATAGATGTGTATGTTTAACGTATACATGCGTATATGTTTTATAAATTAGTATATAACTATATATATATATAGATTGTAATGTATATATATTGTAGTATATTTTATTTAAACTTTAAAGTAGTACATATACATTGGATGGTGTGTATATATGTGTAATTGTGTATATGTGTATATATTTTTTAAATTTTAATATAGTATATACTATATATATATAGTGTATATACATTATTTAACGTATTTATAATATATATATGTGGGTATATATAATGTATATTGAATTTTTTTTATATTTTTGATCGGGTTTGATCAGTTTTTTAACCGGGTTTGACCGGGTTTAGGTGGGTTTGACCGGGTTTGGTTAAGTGGGCCAGATTAGGATTATTTTTAATTTTTTTACTGTTGAGCCCGGCTCGGCCCGTCCCAGTTAGAACCCAACCCAGACCCAGCCCGACCCACAAATCGGTTAAACCGGCTCGGCCCGTCCCAGTTAGAACCCAACCCAGACCCAGCCTGACCCAAAAATCGGTTAAATGACACGGGCCGGTTCCGCGTTGGTCCGGCCCGGCCCACTTGACAGTCATACTATCAATTATCGTAAAGTAATATAGCATCAAGAAAATCTAGACAAACCAATTATATATGCATGTGTATGTATATGTATAGTATTTCAAGGAGAAAAAGTATATGCTTTAGGTAATTTTTTTACAATTCTTTTTTTAAAATAAAAATAAGAAAAGTACAAAGCAACCAAACAAGTAAACAAATCTTTAGACGTTTTAAATTTTGTAAAATTTGTAGATATTTCTTTTAAATTTCAATACAATAACGAAAATGTATTAGTGTAATTTCATAAACAGAAAATTTCAGATCTCAGTATCACTTTTAAAATTTACATAGTAAAAATATTACCTTTAAATTTAAAAATACATCACAATTCAATGAAATACTCATATGCTATTTGAAGAAGTTCACGTTGTAAAACCTACAAAAATAAATTAATCAGCAATATATTATAAGAATAGAGAACAGAAAGGGTGAGGGGCGCAGAGGAAGGGCGGAGGGGGAAGGGATGAGATCTGACTTTTGGTGTTTGTTAAGTAGAAAGGAGAAGTATGTTATTTAATTAGGTTTTAAAATTTTGGAGGGGAAATTTCTGCCCTTTGCTTGGGGTGATTTGAGGTTTAATACAAATTGAAAACTGAGTGGCGGCAGAAAGAATATATTGGCCATTGCTTTTCCCTAACCTAATTATACTAATATAGCAATATATAGGAGTATATTTTATGTTTAATAATTCCTTACAAATGGTATTAGTGTAACTATAATGAATATAATAATTGCACCCACAAACAAAAACGAATATAGCAAAAAAGATTATATAATGAAAAAAAATGCTTTACTTTAAGTTAAATAAATAATCAATTATTTATATGAAAAAATATTATTCTAAAATATATTTTTCTTTTCAACTTTAGTGCTACTCAATTATATTGCTAGTTTTGTTATCTACTTTCTTATTTAAATAAATTCTTAATTTAATAAGTAATGTTTAGTTATATTTATGATTATTCTTAATTTTGACATGTCTGCTTTAGCTGGTTCGATTGTTATTTTATTATATTGCCTCTAATTAATTATTATACGTCATCTAAGTATTTAAAATTAATATTAAAAAATTAGTATAAAGTCACCTAAGTATTAAAAAGTTAATAATATGTAATATTAAATTAACTTGACGTCTTATATGAGATCCACTTACTTTTTTTCTACAAGTATTTTTTATAATAATTTTTTTATATCACTTCTAATTAGTTATTAAAATTCGTTCAAGACATGTCTACTTCGCTGCTTCAATCGTGATTTTACTATATCACCCCTAATTAATTATTATGATCATCTAAGCACCACACCACTTAAATTGATAGGAGAAAAAGTATTACGAATCACAGTAATTAAAAACTTAAATTATTTTTAAAATATAATTGGCTATCAATGCCACAAAATTTGAGACAAGACAAATGACATATATTATTTGAAATTTACATAAAATGTATTATAAATTACAATATTTAACAACTTAAAATATCTTTAAAAATTTAATCTATCATATATTTTTAAAAATAAGTAAAAAATATTATAAATCATAATAATTAATAACTTAAAATTTTTTAAAAATATAAAATATTTTATTAACTCTGAAAATTATACCAGCAACTTAAATTAGAATAGTTAAAAATATAATTGAATATCAACGCTACAAAAGTTAGGACAAGGAGAGTAACATGTATTACTTGAAAATCACATAAAAAGTATTATAAATTATAATAGTTGACATCTTAAAGCATTTTAAAAATTAAATTGTTATATATTTAAAATAATTACTTTAAAAGGTACTATAAATCACAATAATTAACAACTTAAAAAATTATAAAGATATAAAATATTTGGTTGACTCCAGAAATTATATTAGTGCACTTAAATTGGAATAAAAAGTATTATAAATCTCAATAATTAAAAAAAATAATTATTATTAAAATATAATTGACTATTGATTATCTAAATTTTATTTATGTCACATAAATTGAAACTAAAAAATAACATATATTGGGTCCGTACTGGCACAGACCCTCGATATCTAGTGTGTATAGGCAAATTTCTAGAAAAGAAGTGGATATAAAAACGACTACATGGCCTGGACATATGTGGCCGATATTTAAAGATAAAAGATAAGAAAGAATCTTAATAATGCTTAGCCGGGTGCTCATTGGGCCCCATCGTCACATGCATTATTGTTTCTTTCTTGACTTTGTCAGACGCATGCTTCACAGATTTTCTTTCTTTTTAGATAGTAATGATAAAAGAAGCACCATTCTGATACTGACTCGATTATTTACAAGACACAAAGTGGGCATCCCCACCTGTTAACCTTATCTCTTACTATATGTAGCTTGTCTTTATTCTCTTGTCTTCTTTTGGACTAAGTATCCAAGTTGTGTAAGGCGATTGAATCGAAACTCATTCCTGAGTCATCGTCTTCGTAAGGGTCCTGAGCATCTTGGAAATCATTGCCTTCATTAATATCGTCATCATTTATTTCTGGGACTAGTCTGTCTGTACTGGTACTAGGCTGTTCATCAATATGTTTATCTTGAGTCTGCTGGCTGAAAAACTTATCCAAAGTCTGTTTAATTATAGTCTCTATAGTTTCGCAACAGAATCGCAATCACTTTATGGCAGCAATGAATTCTTTATGTCAATATATAGCAGAAAAAAGCAAGTTAAAGTTTAAATATTATGTAGTTATTTATGGTAAAACTAACGGCATTTTTCAAACATGGATAGAAGTATTCGAATTATAAGAGAATCAAATTAATATTGTAATGGAAAGTATCATCACCAAAAAAATTCAAGTTGAAAATTATTTTATGATAGAATTTCTTGTAGAAAAATATCAATTCATTTTTTTAATATCAATAACACGAATTCAAATTCAAATTTAAATTCAAATTAAAGTCTACCATTATAGTAAAAATCATACTTCTTCAACACCCAACTATATCTACTTAAATTTAAATAGAGATATAAGTTTTGAATCGCAAATCTTAGTTTGAATTAAAATAAATTATATGAATTTATGGCTTAAAATATCAAATATAAATTATTATATTCAAAAAGTAAAATAAATCCGTCACCCAAGAACAAAAGCTCAAAAAACAAAAAGACACTAAACGTTAGTATCTTTTTCTTTATTAGTGTATTCAGAGGCGGACCCACGTGGTGCCTCGAGGGTGCACGTGCACCCGGTAACTTTTTAAAAAAATTATATATATACGTATATATATATCCTACTAAAGTGTTAATATATTTAATTGTGCATCCTTAGTAATAAAACTTGTGTGGGTGCACTGGTTTGGAACTCAAATGTTGACTTCCGTTTGGCCCAAAGTCGCGTGTTCGATTCCTGATGGAGTCGTTTGATTTTTTTCCTTTTACTTCAGCAGCTGGCAGCCACCTCATCTGACTTTCCCCAATCCCAAGCCCCATATTTCTCCCCCAAATTCCAATTTCTATTTTCCACGTATTTTCCCAAATCCCCCAAATCCAAACTCCTTTATTTCTCCAAATTCCCCCCATTCCAAACTCCTACAAATTAATAGTACCCAGAGAAAGTGAAAAGAGCAATTTTCCATTTGATGCTAAATTGCTAATAGGTACACATTTCTTCCTTTCATTTATTTTATTTTTTTATTCAAGTTTTGGTAATGTTAATTACTTTTAATATCTACTTGTTGCTTGAAAGTTGGTGTGTAAAATTTTATTTTTTTCTTGCTTCTATTTAAGTTTATGGGATTTGATTAAAAATAAATAAATAATTATTTTCACTTATATTCTTGATGAATTTTTTATTTTGTAGGAATTTGTTATTGATTCTTGTGAATTAAAATGGATAGATATTATTCTCCTCAACCAAGTTCTAGTTTTAAAGATAATTCTCATCGCCTTATAGAAGAGTTTGATGTGAATTCACTTAAATCCGATCCCGAGGAAAGAAAACCAATTCATGAATATGACTCTACAATACGAGATCAAGTGAGAAGACACTATATTCAACAAGGGCTTTGTCAACCGATTCTTTCTCAATTTCCTCAAACTAGAATTAGAACAAAAATGCGTCGATTTAATTCTACATGGTATGAGGGTTCATATTCTAGGTGGATGGAGTACAGTGTGAAGAAAGATGCTGTGTTTTGCTTGTGTTACTATTTATTCAAAAATAATTATGTAAAGGGCAATGCGGGTGATTTTTTTGCAAAAACCGGCTTTAAGGCTTGGAATCATAGTTTGGAGCGATTCCAATTACATGTTGGTGAAGTAAATAGCGTCCATAGAAGATGTTTCAGTAAGATGATAGATTTTGAAAATCAATCTCAATCAATTTAAGTTGCTTTAAACAAGCAATCTGAAAAAATAAGAAGGGAGCACCGTACTCGTTTAGAGGCTTCAACTAACGTGGCAAGGTTCCTCTTGGAATTCGGATTGTCTTTTTGAGGTCACGATGAAAGTGAATCCTCCAAAAATAAAGGCCTTTTTCTAGGCCTTTTGGAATGGCTAGGAAAAATGCTTCCTGATTTGAACAATGTTATTTTAAAACATGCTCCAAAAATGCTATGATGACTTCTTCAAAAATTCAAAAAGATATTGTGAGTGCTTGTGCACAAGAAATCGTGAACGCTATAATTGATGATTGGGATGGAGATTTTTTTGGGATTTTAGTTGATGAATCCAAAGACATATCACACCATGAACAAATGACCATTGCATTGAGGTATGTTAACAAAAAAGGTAAAGTGAATGAGCGAGTTATTGCTATTGTTCGTGTTGGTGATAAATCGGCAAAAACGTTGAAGGAAACAATATGTTCTTTGCTTATGAGACATTCTTTAAGTACATCTAAAATACGTGGACAAGGCTATGATGGGGCTAGTAACATGCAAGGAGAGATGAATGGTCTTAAAGCTTTGATTTTGCAAGAAACTCCTTCGGCATATTGTATTCATTGTTTTGCTCACCGATTACAATTGACACTTATAGCCGTTGCCAAAAAATATTTGCTCGTAGATGAATTTTTTGCTATTATTAGTAATGTGTTGAATGTGGTAGGAGCATCATTTAAGCGCCGAGATCAACTTCGGGACCATCATGCGGAAATGTTGGAGCAACTACTAGAAAGTGGTGAAGTTCAAAGTGGAAAATGATTAAATCAAGAGCGAGGACTTCAAAGGCCAGGTGACACTCATTGGGGTTCACATTTTAGAACATTGGATAACTTTATTATTTTATTTTCATCTATAGTTCATGTTCTTGATTCGATAAAATATGGAGGCTCAAATTTCAATGATAGATTACAAGTCGGGGCTTTTTTGAGTATGATCAATGAATTTGAATTTGCTTTCTTGCTTCACTTGATGTTGAAGATATTGGTGATGTCCAATGAGCTAAGTGCATCATTACAAAGGAAAGAGCAAGATATTGTCAATGCCATGATATTTCTTGACATTACTAAGAAAAGATTGCAATTGTTGAGAGATGATGGATGGGATTCTCTAATGAATGAAGTTGGTGTATTTTGTGATAAACATGAAATTTTGGTACCTAAGATGGATGATTTTATCTTCCCGGAAAGTCAAAGTGTAGGCCTTCTAGTGTTACTTACTTACAGCACTTACGTGTTGAGCTATTTTATGCTATAATTGACTTGCAACTTCAAGAGCTTAATAATCGTTTTGATGTTGTGAGTGGTAACTTGCTCCTTGGTATGGAAAACTTGAATCCAATGAATGATTTTACTAATTTTGATAAGGAAAAAATAATGATATTGGCCAAACATTATCCGGATGAGTTTGGTGAATCAAAGCTTCGAGAGCTAAGTTACCAACTTGATACTTTTATTATACACATGCGGCATGGTGATCCTATATTCTCTAATTTGAAAGGAATTGGTGATTTGGCAGAAGCATTGGTTAATGCAAATCTTGTGGAGACTTATTCTCTTGTGTACTTACTTATGAAGTTAACATTGATTTTATCAGTCGCCACTGCAACGATAGAGAGAGCTTTTTCATCCATGAAGCATATCAAGAATGAATTGCGTAGTAGTATTGGTGATGCATTTTTAAGTGATTGTTTAGTTTGTTATATTGAGAAGGATATATTTATAAATATAAGCAATGATGTAATCATTGACTGTTTTCAGAATATGAAAATACGTCGATGTCTAGTATGAAAGGATGATCTACTTTTGTTATATTAGTTCTAAATTAATATCATTTGATCATTTTGAAGTTTATACTTTGCCCTTTTTTTTTAAATAATTTTTAAGTTTAAAAGATTCATATGTCGAATTGTGTAGTTGATGTTGACCAAAAAAAAATTGTGTAGTTGATAATCGATATGACTATGTTAAATATAATGGTGCACCCCCTATCTTCAAATCCTAGGTTCGCCTCTGAGCGTATTAGTATTATAATTATATCCACTAATTGATTGATTTATCTATTATATTCTAGAAGAATTTATACTGTATATTTTATTAAAATATGACATTATTTTATAAAAGATAAAATACTAAATTAAGAAACTCATCTTAATATTATATATGAAAAAAATTATAGAAGGGCGGGGTGGGGGATAGATAATGTAAAGATGTTAGAATTTTTGTTAATTTTTTTAAATTAATAAAAAGTAAATGAATATAATTTAATGTGGTCAAATAAGTCATATGGTATTTGTAATTATTATAGTTCCTTAATATTGTTTGTGCATCACAACGAATATAAATATATGTATATATAATATCTCTACAACTATTAAAGTTTTTAGAATATCTTTTAAAAATAAGTGTTTCACATGAAACGTTAAGCATTTATTTTAAAATAATAACATCAAGCATACATAAATATATTTGCAACTTTCAAATACCCATCCAACATGGGCGGGCTTAATTATTAAAAAAAAATTTACAACTTGCAAAAGAAATAGATTGTACATTATTTTTTTTAAAAAAAGTGCTATTAACATTCAAAAATAACATATCTTAATAAGACAAAATGTTGGCTTGATAAGTTTCAGAAGTTGATAGATAAGTTTGAGGTTATAAGTAGGTATATAAAATATCTATTGTTCATGCATATTTTTTTGTATTTAAATTTTGTCATTTGAGATTTAATTTATTATATATATATATATATAAATTATATTTGAACTTCGAAGTAAAATCCTATAATATTGAATTAAGACTGATGAACATCTCTAATTATAATGGATTTTTAAAATGTTTCAATAAATCACATTCAAGTCAAATAACAATTTGAAAACACTAGCTCAGGAAGAAGTTTGAATTCAATTTATTGACGTTCTCCTAAAATTTGATATGATTAGTTAATTAAAATAAACATAATCAAGTGTTTATTTCAGTTATATTTATGACTTACAAGTTATAAAATTGAATTAAATCGAATGATTAATACCTCCAATCATATTAAAATGATAAATATATTATTTTGATAAAAAAGATTGAGTCAAATAATAATTGTGAAAGCACTTGATCAAGATAAAACTTTAGTGAGACTTAGTAAATTATATTTAAGTTCAATATAATCAGTTAATAAAAAATAATTAGATATAATTACATATTAATTATATTTAAAATTTACAAATAGACATGTAGTATTAAATCGAGTCAAAGGATTAGCACATTTAATTACACTAGATTACTATTGCTACAATAAATTGTAACTCGCAGTAGAAAGTAATTATTAGCTACAAAAATTTATCAAACTATTAAATTTATGGCTAAATCATATTGTCATGGTAAATAATTATAGCCATTCTTAAGTCAAATAATGTAATAATTGTAAACACCTAATTTTTGACCCAAACTTAATATTTTTATACCATTTTAATGTTCAAGTAATTTTTATTTCATCCTATTTTTATTTTTATTTTTTAGGCATCTTAAATTTATCTTATTTTTGAGGTTCGTTAAAATTTTTGAAAATTACAAAAATAGAGTCACATTTTTAAATAAGTTTTTATTCTATCGTTTATTTATTTGTTTATAAAAAAAATAAAAAAAAATTCTAAATTATATTTGTTTTCTTCTTTCAACTTTAATTAAAAATGTGTGATATTAATTTTTCTTAGTCATATTCCTAAGACTAGCTAATCTTGTATTTTGTTAGTTTTAAATAGATTTTATTATCTTTATTTTATTTAAAATATTAATTAAATTAAATAATAATAATAATAATCTTAAACTACCCAAACCACCCCACAATTCCCATAACCCACATCTCTCCCCCATTATTCCATCAACTCCCATTTTCACTCAACACACACACTCACGTAGCAAACACACACACACGACAAGCGCACACACACTACACAAACACATACACTATATATACAACACATGCACACATGCACTAGGGGAAAAAAGAAGAACGGAAAACAAAAAAAAAACAAGAAACAAAAAAAAGAAATCAGGAAACAAGAAAGAAAAAAAAACATACGGGTGAAAACAAAAATCAAGAAAAGAAAAAGAAAGGGAGCAAAACAAGAAAAAAAAAACAGAAAGGAGGAACGAAAAAAGAAAACACAACAAAAAAGGAGACGAGTTTAGGATTTCAAATCGAGATTCCGGTGACACCGTCTTTATTTCTACATTTGATTAGTCAGGTTTTTATTCAACCCCGCTCCATTACTTTTTCTTTGTAATTTTTATTGAGAATCCGAGCATGAACAATTTTCTATATGATTTTCATGTTAGTTATTTATTCAAGTTAAGGATCATATATTTAGTCCTTTATAAGTTTCAAACTTCTTGATGTATATGGCTAAATAATCTAAGGATTTCGAATTAAAATGGTTCTTCTTAAATCACGGGTCGAAATTAAACATTGAGAGAAGCTTGAAAAATTGATACTTGGTAAGATAAACCGTTTCAATCCTTGTGGTTACGACGTTATACGTCAGTGGATATAAGTTAACTTTTATTCCTTTATTAATTTCTCAATGTTGACACTTGTTCGGATAGTTATTATCGTATGGTGTGGTTGTTGTTGCAGTTTGTTCGAATGGTTGTTTGTGTGTTGTATTGCTCATTGTTACTTCCGTAGTGGTTAGGATGATTAGAATGGTATTATATCATTATATTATAAATGTGTGTTTTAGTGTTGCAGTTTATTTGAATAGCTATTATATTGTATTGTTATTTTAAAAATGTGAGTTTGATATGTAGAAAAGAATAGTCTTCCTGATTAATTTTATCAGTGCTTGGACCAAAATAGGTATATAAATATATATAAATAAATCAGAAGTATTTGCATGGGCATGATTTTTTTTCTAATTAAAGTAAAAGAATAAAAGGAAAGAAAATAACATTTGTCGGGTAGCAAACTCATAAAATAATGAGTTAGGTTCTTAGCCTCTAAATAATTAATATTTAATGTGCAAGTGAAAATTAACGATGAAGTTGGAAAGCCCTGCTACCGACCATTCGTTATAATTAAATTAATTTACCATTTGAAGCCGATTGGATTGGGTTGGGTAGATTTTAAACCTATTAGATGCTTATTTGGATTTTGAAATACGGGACGCTCCATAAGAGCCACGAAGGCGTGAGAAATATATTCAAAATTTGTGGTGAGGCCGAAAAGTACTATTATCGGTAAGCCACACGTCAATATAATAAATAATTTCAAAATAAATTAAAAGCTGGAGGCAAACAACTTTTAGGTTAACAAATATTGTGAATCCAAAATATTTTTTTTTTTTTTTAATTTAAGCCAGACGTAAGTCATTAAAGCGACCGTGTTAGAACCACGGGACTCGAGGGGTGTCTAACACCTTCCTATCGGTCAACAAAATTCCTTATCCGAATTTCTAGTTCGCAGACCAAAAATAAAATAAAAATTAAAGAGTCATTTCCTTTTGAATAGGGATTCAATAAGGTGACTTGGAACACCCGAACTCAATTCCAAGTGACGACTCTGTAAATCAAATAATCCCTTTTCAAAACGTCACTTCAATTGGGAAAACCCATTTTCTCTAAACCAACTCCCTAGCGGGGTCGGATGCGATGAAAAACCCGGGGTGTGACAATAATTTTTAGTACAAAATCAAAATATTTATTTAATTATAGTATTTTATTTTAAATAACATTTTTCATGGCTAAAAAATTACTATTGCTGCATCAAGTTTCAAAATATGGCAACAATTAAAAATTCGCTACAAACTTTTGTTGTAGTAAAACATTTATGGTTATATTATGTAACTATGCAATAATCTTTTTGTCACTCGAGGTAAACAAATATCTATTTAGCTATAATATTTCATTTTAAATAATTTATTATGGCTAAAAAATTACTATTTCTATAATAAGTTTTAACTCATGATAAAAATTAATTAGCTATAAAATTTTGTTATAGCAAAAAAGACGTGATCATCTCATTTAACTATTGCCACAATTTTTATAAATTGAAATAAAAGAAAAATCAGCTACAATATTTTATTTTAAATAATTTATTGTGGCTAAAAATTGCTATTGCTACAATAACTTTTATTGTGTGGCAAAAGTTTATGATTAGCTACAAAATTTTATTGTACCAATAGAGTTGTAGCTGTTTAGGAAATTATTATCACGATTATCATTAGTTGTAGCAAAAATGAGATAACTTTTGTGGCTAAGAAATTTTATGAATTTGTAATTAACTACGTAGTTTAAATTTTTGAAACTATTACTAGATATTAGCTACGATTTTTAAATTCATAGCTTAAATTTCATGGCTAGAAATAGATTTTGTTGTAGTTCTGTCCAATATTCAGCACTCCATTTCTCCTGACTTATTTGACCTTCACATTCCCAAAAACACATCATACCCATATAAAAATAGAATCATAATTGCAAATATTTATAGTTTTAGACGTCTCAAGTGTCATAATTTCACGACACCGCCCATAAATTCATGAGATGATAAGCACGGTCATATATCTTTAACTCCTATTTGTATGTACGTTCATTACTCCATGATACCATTATTTGCCTTACCTACTCGGCACATTATTTCATACTGATGTTTTCATTGCCTAGGGGACACGGCATTTAAGATTGTCAATTATTAGGAACATAGTGATCCCATTACATTTGGTCGAGTGCAGTTGATGATTGATATGCGCTATTCTTTCTAGAAATGTTGAGTCTTCTTCTACTTTGCAGAGCTAATGGGTATGTCAGGGCCTTGTTCCGTGTTGTTAGTAGTTCTTTATCTCTGAGGCTTGTAGACAATTATTGTGGGTATATGAGACAGTTATGGCCTTTTCGCTAGTTGTATCCTGAGTTTTTAGTCTTGTCGCCCTCGTGTATATATTTTTTTGGTGGACTAGCTTCTGTACAGTTTGTGGTTTAAAGCGACCTTCTCGGTCTATTGTATTACTCTTTTGCATTTTTTATCATCAATGTTTCATTTCATTTGGGCCGCTTCGTCCCTTAGTTTTTGCAGTTATGCTTTTTGTTGGGTGTTGGTTTTATCAGTCAAGTAAGGCATTGGATGCCAGTTGCGATCTCTGAGTTTAGGGCGTGACAACTTGGGATCAGAGCAATGTCGCGTCCTAGGCAGTCTACAAGTCGTGTCTAGTAGAGTCTTACTTATGTGTGTGTTGTGCACCACTTATAATTAGGAGGGTATGGAGCATTTTGGATCGGTTACCTTTCTTATATCCAAATCGTGCTATAGAGCTAAATCAGGAGGGGTTATTTGTGATTTACCCTCAGTTGAGAGTCATTCAGGTTAAACTTATTAAGGGCAAACTCAGACTAATAAAAGAGTCCAAGCGTAGAACTGTCACAAGGGTGACCCGTAATTCAAAAATGATGAAGTGATGATTTCTACTACTTGCATGCTTCAGATATTTCGGGTTAAATAATAACCTTTGTGGATCTCCTTATATCGAGCTTAAAGGTTAGTATAATTATTGTATGTGAATTACATGCAATTTGGCCATATGATATGGTAGCGCATAATTATTTTGAATAAGCAAGGCTACATTTTAAACTAATAATAAATATCAGAAAAATTGAAGTTGAGTAAGTTATGAACATGAAAGGTTTTTAGTGAGAGAGTAATTGGTTTGAGGATAGAAAGGTAACTACATAAATGTCAGGGGCCAAAAGTTCTTTACTTGGTTGAGGCAGTATAAATTCGTCTGCAGTATGTATTTTATAGTTCTCCACTAGCACTATGCATGTCTTTTAGTTCATCTTGCTTATGTGTTACTTCCTTATGTGTTGCCTTCTTGAAAACCTTGACAATTATATCACTTTGTGTTGCATTTTTTTAATGGCTTATGGGTTAATAGTTTATAAACTTTTCACACTACAGACATCCCGCATAAGATTTACTTGCTATGAGAAATAGAGTATCTGTCACTTGGTTTATACATGGTCAAATTATCTACTGCTTATTATATGAAGTATGGATGTATAGACACTCCTCTTGACATGATCATTGTATCAACGATATCTCATGAAAGTTCAAAAATACTTGTCATAATAATTTTATTCGTACGATCGGACATGACTTTAACTGGTCGTTCTACCCGACACTGTACATTTGATTGATCAACCATGATTAATATTCTTCATTAACTGAGAGCATGTTGATTTGAAATTGATAAGGGCATATATTTTCGAGGGTTGTATCAGGAAGTACGTGAGGAACTAGCCTCTAGATTATAAAAGAACTTATTGCTCCCTGATATTATAAGAATCAAGTTCATTAGATGATACTCATTTTGAGTACTCCTAGTCCTAGAAGGATGCTCACTAGAATATTATTTGTAACTCTTATGCGGTAGTGATAGGTGCCTTATGGCAGCAATTCATATCTTGTTAGGTAATTAAAGGTTTTTTATAACTTAGATAGTTGGGGACGTTATGAAATTAATAGGTTGTCATTGTTAGGGTTGAGGTAAGTTTCAGCATTGATCCTCTAGGTCATTTCCTCAATTTGCATGCATTTTTGGCATTTCAAGTATTCCCGCATTGGCCACAGGTTATTTATGACTTGTCGAAACTGTCGGTTTGATTATCGGACAATTCATTTAGATATTAGGCTCATCTTCCTGTTTTGGAGCTTTTGTTGTTTAGGTTTTGGTCTCGTACCAAAACTCCTAGTAGACGACCTCGAATAAGAATTCTGACAGCGTCATCAACTTCAAACTATTGATTTAGGCTAGGAGGACCCTCGGTTCAGGTCTCGAGGCTTCCAGACTCATATTGGGCTATTGGGTGGATTTTGTAAAACATGAAACTATACGTGTGGGCCTCACATTTAGTCTAAATGATCTTGAATGAAAGTTTCGATGGATCCATTGAGTCCAAAGTGTCAAATTTGGTGTGGTAGCATAGTTCGTTTGCATGCATGGGGTTCCGAATGAATCCCGATCACCCGATCTAAGTTCATTTCGTAGTTAGCAAAATTTGGTGCATGGCACCTGATAGGACCGCTTAAGCGCCTATTGGGTCTCTTTAGCACTCAACACTTTATCTCTCAAGGGACGCTTTAGCGGTCTGGACCCTTTATAGATGATACACTTTAGCGCCCACCGCTTTAGCGACACCTGTTATTGTCGCCAGACCACTTTAGCGGTCGTGTTCCCACTTTAGCGCCCTAGTGTCTTCTTTAGCGGCACCTGTAGCCTTTAAAAGCTCTCTTCCCCACCCGATTTTCTGTCACTTCTTCCATCATTTTCACACAAAATTAAGAGCTCAAAGAGAGGAAAAAGTGAGAATCATCCACCTAGGTTCAGGTAAGCTAACCTAAATTTTCTTGGTCATTTCCCATTCCCTTCAATTTCCATCCAAATTGTAGGTAAAGTTCTTAGAAATTAGGTCTTAAATTTCTAAACTTTAAGGGTTGATTTGAGATCCAATTTATGCTCCATTTATGCTCAACTTTTGAGCACACATTTCTTGTCCTTCGAGGGACCTTGTGATGGATTCAGTTTTGAATTTTGTTTGCGAGCCTCGTGGGACCGTTCTTGACCAAAAATTTGGCCTGACCCTTAATATAGAAATATGGGTCTCATTTTACTCCTAACGATATGTAGATTACTATTTTGATAGTGTGACACATTTTAAGATCTTGGAGTGAAGACAGATGATTCATAGATGATCTAAGGATTGCGGTTCGGTATCGAGGTAGGCTCCGATCTATTCTTCACTTGAGATGGTGTTTTATATATGTGGCATGTTAGATAGGGATGTTAGGATGTGATTTTGGGTAGAACACCGTGAGTTAGCCTAAATTGCGTGTTTGGGTGCTAGAAGGGTATTTGACTCTTAAGTTGAAATACTTATTATATTTCTTTAATCCTTTTACCTTCTTTATAGATTGAGCTAATTTGTAGTATTGTTATGATATTATTCTAGATATGGAATGAGATTTAGGTATTGAAAGCATAATTAGTCTTATTTGAACTGCTTAGGCTATCTTGGAATGATAATTTAGGTGGAATTGACTTAGTTGCTCATGTTCTAGATGGAATTGCTACCTTAGTGATAATTATGGCTTATTAAACATCTAAAAGTTAATTGATATACCTTAGCCTAGCCCGGGATAAAAACTTGTTTAAAATGGATTTCAGAGATTAGAAGTGGGCTTCTCCGACCCACCTTAGGCTAATATTTGTGTTAGATTTTATAGACTTATTTACGCATGTTAGTATGATTAGACTTGGTTGAGGTTAATGAACCCTTAGTGTGATATTTAATATGCTACTTGGTGGATTCTAATGGTTTCCCCCCAAATTTTGATGCTATGGTTATTTCGGATATATATTGGGCCTAAGGCCATGATTATGATGCTATGGTTATGCCACATTTATATTTGTCCCAAGGTCATGATTATGATATTGATTTGGTTTCAGGAAGTATTCTATCCTCGTAAAGGAAGTGGCCATAGTTTATAAGCATATTGATGCTTATAATTGTATTTTTTGAATATTGGTGATGGTATGCATAAATTCAGTACAATCATAAACACTTAGATGGTAAATTGTATGATTCCAACTAAAATATAGTTTTATTATTCTTTTGCTAAAAAGGGATTTATTTCCACTTTTCACTTTTAAAATGAATTTCTTTATAACAAGAATCGTACCATCTTAATGAATGACTTGTGAGCCTTTGAGCCTAAAAATGATGTTTTAGAGATTTGATCGAGATAGGTTCTAGTCCACGATTTAGCTATTACTATTTACCTCAATCGCGAGATATTCTGACCCTTTCTACACTTGTATGATGATTTGGTCCTGGAGTTTACCTTGGGCAATGGATATACAAATTTATACTCTTTTAGCCACGATTCTAGCCTATGCATTTTATATGTATACATTTATATATATACCAAGAACTAGAATGAGTGGACTGATGATGATATAAGTTCCAATTCAAGCCCGACGATTACTGATGACATTGATGATTATTGAAAATCTTGGGTCAAGATCAGGTCAGTGTATACAGGTACTCCCAAACCCCCTAAGGACTACTTCGTCCATGAGTTGTTGTGTTAGGAGAAGGAGGTAACCATAGGTCCTGCCTTTGTGAGCCATCGAGCTGGAGGAGGTGTGTACACTTGGTTAATTTATGGTACTTGGATTGGTTATTTTATTATGGATTCTCTTTGCATTCATCCTTCCATATGCATTGTCTATTACCAGTATGTTCCATTATATCAGCCTTATGGGGGTTGCATAGGTATAGGTGATGAGTATGGCTTATGGTTTACTGATTTTTGATTGAACCTTTTGGGCCTATGGTGGCGGTTTTTTTTTGAAAATCTCAGATAAGTATTAGTTGTCTGGACTAGCCGATTACCATATTTTATTATTGTTACTATTATGTTAGTACATGATATGATGATTATTGGACTGGTATTGAGATTTACGGCAAGATTCTGATTCTTTCATCTTGCGGTTATATTTTTATGCATGATTATCCCTTGGTTAAGCATTATGTCTTTATACTCTGATATTCGGATTCCTTTCTTTACGGTTGCTTTATTATGGTAATTTTCTCATGTTTAGACATATGGATGAGAGACCCTGATTATTTTAGCACTAGTTTTTATGATGATTGGGAGGCTTGTAGATACAAGTGTGATGACTTAGTTTGTACCTTTAGATAAATATATACATAGATACACACATATATATATATATGTATATATATTTATACGTAGCTATGGTAATACCGTATATCCCTTCTTTCCTTTATTTATTCAAGTATATTTATTTCTTGGCCTTGTATACTATTATATATCCTCCTTTCGCTCCTTATTCGTATATTGGCCAGTGATATACGGTATAGTGTTGAGGTTCCTGAGTATGGATAGGATATGATAGTTCATCCTTAATACCTGCTTAGTCTTATTGTATTAGTTTCTTGGATATGAATATGATAGTATATCCTTATTATCTCATTAGCTTTAGTATGCAGTTTGTGGGATATTTGGGTGTAGTTTACGTTTTTGCTTACATGTTGTTATTTTGCAATATATTTGGAGGTTAGTCGGCAGTTGCCTACTGAGTTCCTCGTGTTTGGTATTCATACTACGCTTTTGCAGCCTGCAAATCATAGTATGGGTTCTCGCCATTATTTTGTGCATCGTGCGGAGCAGCTATGGTTTGGAGACATAGGGTGAGCTCCTGGAGTTCAGAGTATTGCTATTCTCCCTCTTATGTACTAGACTAGTCTCTATGTTGTATTCAGAGATGGATTGTATCAATATATTCATTTAGTACTCTATTTTGTAGTCTTATTATATTAGCAACTCTTGTATTGATTCCACCAGGTTTTGGGACTACTTTATGTATTTCAGCCTTTTGTTATATTTATTTTGTATTCTTCCTTCTTCTCTCTCAGTAGTCTACTACTAGAGATTCTAAAATACGAGTGGTCTTACCTACTAGTAGGTTATAGTAGGTGCTATCATGACTTAAGAAATTGGATTGTGATAAATTAGTATCAGAGCCAGGTTTACCGATGTGTTGGTACAAAAGCTAAGTATCTAGTAGAGTCCTGCAGATCGGTGCGGAGACGTCTGTAACCTATCTTTGGGAGGATATGGGGCATTCTGAATAATTTTTTTTCTTGACACCTTGTCATGTATCTGTATTTCTATGAACCTCAAGTACGTTCTTAACTCTACTCTATCTCAAATGGGCGATGTAAGATTGTTGATAGATGCATATGGGACTTGGGAACACATTTTTAAAAATTTAATGTAGGGTCAAACCAGGAGTCAGGGTTAAATGTCAAAGATCTTCAGCGTCAGTCAGAGGGTTTAGGTCCAACCTAAGCTCTGATAGAGTTTGTGATCACTTCAGCCTTTTGAGGTTCGGCATTGGGGATACTAAATCTTTTTGTGGATACCTCATAGCCAAGGGTGGCATTCAGTTGACCGAGCAATTATCAAGCCAAATTTAGGTTTATTGGTGTTCAACAGGGTTCTTTGTCGGTTTTAGAGTATGAGATTAGGTTTCTTGAATGGGCCAGGCATATTCCTAACTATATCCTTCAGAGTATGACATAGTGCATGGAATTATTAGAGGATTAGCATTGACACTCTATTTGGTAATGTAACATTTGATAGCAGGGAGTATTCCTTCTCTCAAGTTGTTGATCACACGAGGGCCACATAGAGAGCATGGATTAAGACTTATGGAGGTGGCACTAAGAGACTATGTCATTAGTATAGTGTTATTGGTATTCTATTCGAGAGTGAGGATCCTCCCAGTGGAGGTCAGCTTTACTTGTAGCCTATGGTTCTATACAGGTAGCATTTCAGACTATAGGTATCTCTCGAATTAGTCATGGTGATCATATTGGGAAGAGTTCTCATTAGACCTTGCAAAGTTTTGATATGGGTCTTCAAGCCATGGAGTCCATTCTGGTTTAGAAGGTGAAGTATCTTGGAGTATTTTAGGAGATTGTTTTGATTATGGCGAGATAGGACATTGGTCTAGAGAGTTCCCCAGATGCGAGTTGGTAGTTCAGACAGAGTTAGCATATAATCATCGTCATCCTAGAGTTCTTGAGGTATGTTATGATTGAGAGAAGGATGGTTATTTCTGTAGGTGTCAATTGGCCAGCAAGTTGGGGTCATCTCGTGTTTCTCTCAAGGTTAGGGCTTCTAGGGTTTGTTAAGACTACAGAAAGCCTGATCACTAGTCCAAAGAGTGTCCCCAACATGGAATTATCAGTCATTCATCTCATTTAGATCAATCTCATGGTGTTGTGGCACCTTTAGTTAGGGGCAATGCCCTTAGCATCTTAGTGGATGATTTCGATTCTCAATTCGAGTTTGGACCTGTTCAAATTTGTTCACCATTTGGCACTTTAGTCATTGATGAGTGGTGAATCTACCACTCAATTATAGTCCATATTCGTGCATATTACCATGCTTTGAATGAATAAGTGAGACATAATTTGTGATTAAATATACTAATATTCACATTTTGCAGAAACCAAGATGATAAGATGGAAAGATGTGGATTGGAGATAAAAAGGAACAAAAGGGAGAAAAAGGTGCAGTTGAAGACCTAAGGCAAAACATGGCCTCAGTTATCACAATCGCGGTCCTCATACTGCAATCATGGTCCTCAAACCACGGTCTTGGTCAGTCAAGATGGTCAAGATACCGCGATCGTGTGGCATTGCCCGCGATCGCGACCAAAGTGGTTTGATCGTGGCCTAGCGGAAAATCAGCCTAAGGGCAAATATGTAAATGCTCACAGCTATTCCCAAATTTTCCCTAAAGAAGACTCAAACCCTATCATTCCATGAGACATTCTACAATTCCCAATTATTGAACATTGTTCTAGTTCTTAGCCTCCATACTTAGAGAATAAAATATTGTATTAATTTTGGGTAAAGAATACATTAGAGTAAGTTCCAAGTGAAGGATTAGCTAACTCCCATTGAAGATTTGTGGATATTTAAAGTTTAAAGTAACATTCAGTTATTCTTTCATAGATCTAATCAATGGAAGTTATTGTGTATTTCTTGCTTACTATTTCTATGTGTAGCTAGTTCTTCCTCTTGGGAGTATGTTAGATTAGGGTGCAATTATGTGTGGGATGTGATGTACTTGTGCATTCACTAGTTTGTGATGTTAGGTTTTATTATTGCTTGGCTAAATTGGCTGGGATTTGTGGGTGAAAGCCTCAAATACCCAAATAGGGTTTGTGGGTGAAAATTGCAAGATCTTGAAAGCTTAACCTATCCTTGAAGAAGGGTTTTGGGTGAACTTTAGGAACCCACATCATCCTTGAAAGAGGGATGTCGGAACCAAGGCAATAAGAACAATTTATGAGAATAGTTGGCTAATTTTCACTATCTTAGACATAAGGGTAATTGTGAAGTTCACTATACTTAGGGCACCATCCTAGAAATATGGGTGTCTAATTGAGGTATTAGGTGGTTTTGATTGAAGCACTCATTAGGTACTCGACAGGGTCAATGAGTGACACCCTTGAGGTTTTGTTAACAAACTAGCCTCAAGGATTTCTAACCAAGCCTACCACATCACCAACATCTAGAATTTGCATCAAGTCATCACACACCCATGCATAAGTTGCCCCTAGGAAAGCATAATCCCAAGACCCACTTAATTGATTAAACTCTAATTATTCGTATCCCCAAATTAATATTTAAAAACCGTAAAAAAGAAATATTAGTTGTGATATTTTCCAAACCCCCCATTTTTATCTTCTTATACTCTAGGTTTGAATTTAGCAACTATCTATTGTTCCGGGCTAATTTTCTAGCCACTCATATTGTTCCTCATGGATTCGACCCCGACTTAAAAGTTGGGTAAATATATTGATAATGATCGCCTTGTACTTAAATTGACGTGTAAGTTGAGCGTTATAAAAAATAGCTTCATTGTTGGGGAGCAATTTGGTGTATTGAGTTAGTTTAGAATTTTAGCTTACTTGCTTAAATTCAAACTTGTAAATACGTGTTTGTGATTTTCTTTTGTTTCTTGTGTTAGGTAGATTTTTGTTTTTATTTACTTTTCTCTATGGCATCTCGAGACTACTCTGATTTTGGTAGTTGGAAGTCCTATCTTGACGATCCATATCCATATTGTGAAGGACCCCATTTTTTGAGAGATTGTAGATATACTCCCGGAAAGAGATAAAATTGCCATCTCGATCCTATAGTGAGTATGGTTGTTGTTTATATGGTGGTCGAGATAGATATTAGAGTGATTGTCCAAATTCCCCGCCCCATTATGCTAACCCAATTACTAGTTCTTCTTATGAGTTTGACAGACATTATGATCCAATAAGGGAAGAACAATAAGCCAAGTCCAATAGTTTTGAAGAAATGCTTCAAACTATTTTGGATCGGGTAACTACAATGGGGGAGAATGTGCAAGACATATATCAATCCATAGAGGCATGTAAAGACGAGATCGCCAAGATAGAGAAAATGGGCAAGGAAACAAATCTTTTAAATACCATCACCTTGCCCACTTCCCCAAAGGAGGTGAATCACGAAGAGAAACCAGGCTACGTGGTCAATGATGAGCTTAGTAGAAATGAATCATCGATGATTTCCCAACCAAATGAAAAAATATTGTTAAAGATTCCAAAAGTGATGAAATGGTGCTAGAGTCAAAAGAAGTAGCCAAGAAAATCTCTTATGAAGAATCTAGCCCATCTCGGGGTGAGAATGCCAAAATGGATGTAATTCCAAAATTAAGGGATGAACCTCATTCGAACTATTTTTTGACATTATGCTTGGTGAATTTGATGAAAATCTATCTACCAGAGCAAATGATAGATTTTAGGGAGAAGGAGCACCACCCTTATATTTTGGAGTTTGACGTTCCTAATGAGCACATGGGCACCCTGCAATCCAAGGCCAAGGATTTTAACTTTCGATGTTCAACTAATGCCTATTGATGTTCCAACCCTTACCCAAGGAGCCAAACTGAAAATTTGATGTGAAATTGGGTAAAAGATTCAAGTCTTTAAAGTGGAAAGATAAAAGCTTTATTGTCATGCCCCTACCTCTATCTAGCTTCACCTTGGAAGATTTGAATCTTCTGTCCCTCTGCCGCTCAACTCATAGTAAGCGAAAGTTGGGACAGAGATTCAAATCTTCTAAGTGGAAACACAAATGATAGTGGGAGGGGTGGTTTTCTACAAAATATGGAAAGAAACCCACCATGTCATGAAAGTGGCCCGTATCCTTTCATTTAAGCATGATAAAGTAGATTTTAGTTTTTTTTTTGTTCATGTATAATCCATGAAATATTTGTTCTAGGAGGAGTATTGATTGAACTTGAAAAAGGAAAGGTGTGAAATTATCATGTTGGGACTGAGCAAGGGAATACAAATGACTTAAAAATTGGTCTCAGTTGCCGCGATTGTAGTCCGAGTCACTGCGATCGCGGTCGCTGCGTGTCCGCGATTGCAGGCATCTGACCGCGATCGCGGCCAATGCAGTTTAAAAGACCATCGGACTGCTTGTTCTCCCTCATGCCTCTTATTCAAATTCTCTCAACATTCTCAAGGTTGAAGCATTTGTTGAGTTTCCATGTAGTGCATTTCAAATCATTCTCACTATATACCACGGTAAGTAGTCTAAAATCCCTTGTTTTGATGTTGGTTTAGGCTTGGAATTACAGTTTAGCAAAAGGCCTACAATAGTGTTTTCAATGCTAAATCCATGTTTGTGTGTGGTTATTTTGGTGGTTAACTGTTGTAATCGGATGTACACATTAATGGGGAAGTCTTGAGTACCCGAATTTAGGCCTATAACTAATAGAATTCATGTGTACACCATATGTTTGATTAATGGACCCAATGAAACCCATGTTAGTTTATTTGAGTTTTGAGGGCAATAATCTAGCATTGAGGGTTTAAGTATCATGAGCATAATGAGAATTGATAAAATGGAACTTATTTTGGGGTTAAAATCTGATGTTTTAGTGATGCGCAGAAACTATCAAAAATGGTCCCAATTACCGCGATTGCGATCATCGAGGCCGCGATCGCAGAACTGATATCACGGTCAAGAGTCCGTGACCACGGAACCACGATCATAGTTAAAGGCCCGCAATCTCCATAATTGAGATCAGCTTTCAGCTTAGTCCAAAATTTCTGCAGGTCTGTTTCTTACCCCAAACCTGCTTACAACATTGCCATATGAGTTTAATTAATTAATCTAACATGGTTTTGGTGTGAAATTACTAATGATGGTTTGGATTATGTTGCCTACAGGTACTCAACATGGGAGACTATGACCAAGTCTATTTCATGGCTCCTGAATGTCACAACCAGTATTACAGTGACCTCCAAAGACCAAACTACTTCTAGAGAGAGACATCTGTATGGATAAGGTGTTAGGCCAGTACCCAAGATTCTTGGATAGGCTTGCTGGTTTTGGGTGGATATGCTTTTCCCCAGACCTTTGTGAGGCTAATGAACATTAGGTGCAAGAGTTTTACATGAATCTCTACATAGTGTCTCTCTCAAACCATGTAATGATGATTAGGGGAAATGAAGTGTGTTTTGGTGCAGAACAAGTGAATGAAGTTTATGTGCTTCCGAATGTAGACATGGCTAACTTCCAAGCCAAAGGTTGTGAGCTAAGCACTTGGATGGATAACATACTATGCCCTAACAGAGAGGTCTCTTGGGTTGTCACCAAAAGAGGGATTTCTATGAACGACTTCGTAGCAAAAGCCAGAATCTGGTTGAACATCATTTGCAGCAGAGTTTCGCCTTGCACACATATGACTTCTGTCACTGATTTGCGAGCTCGCATGGTAGCATGTCTTATGTCTGGTATTTCTCTGAACATGGGCCATATTGTGCTTTACGAGTGAAGGTATTTTAAGATTCAAGATGGTACACTTCTTTCCTTTCTTTCTCTTATTACTAAGTTGTGTAAAAGGGTTGATATAGAAGAGTATCCTATAGGCACCTGGGTGAAACCAAGCCCCTGTATCACTCTGCTCAAAATAAGGGGTGAGGGTACATCTGGGCACAATAAGAAGAGGAAGATTGACTTGGTCAAGTCAATAGCTGAGGAGCCCAAATCTTGTAGACCATATGCTGCTAGGCCTCTAGAAGACATTGGTATTGATGTCAGGTCCATCAAGGATCTAGTATCAGGTTTTTCTCAAGGGCCATAAGATTTATCCTCCAGGCATTACTCTTATGTGTCCCGTGAGGACTATGAGAAGTATAAGGAGTAGGAAAAGTGGGAGGCCACAATTGCTAGACTTGAGAGGGCGTACCCAGTACTGGTAGAGTCTCACAGGGATCTTCGAGACTCCCATGATAAGATGAAGAAGAGGGAGAGAAAAAGAGATAAATTTTTTAGCAAAATATAGAAGGGGGTCAAGGAACTGTGGAAGTTCCTGAAACCTCGTGACAAACTACCTTCTCCCATAGTTAAGAGTGATGACGAAGCACCTACTGAGTGGTATGATGCTGATGTTGGTGATGATGATGTTGAGTCTGTAGGGGATGGAAGCACATGATGTAGACACAGGGAGAACATATTTTTCCCTCTCTATTGATTACATGATTATGCAGTAAGGTCACTGCAAGCTATGGGTAGGGGTTGTTTTACCCGTGTTTGCATTTTATACTATTGGTTTTGAAACATTCTTGGATATTTTGTGTTTTTATTTGTGGATTCTTTATGTTGCCTTAGATGCTGGATTGGGATTTTTGGGCACTCTAATGGTGCCCACATTTTCATTGATTAGTCATGTTGTTTTGATATTTAGATTTTTGTTTTACTTAGTTTTATTTTGATTATGGTAATGCATAACGAGCTTTTCCCTATGATAGATTGAGTGACAAAATTCTTAAAGAAAAAGCGTCATGATTGGGCTTTGAGTTTAGATGTAGGGGAATTCTGAGTACCCGTGACATCAAGGTTATAAATGCAAGGGAAGTCTAAGTACCTGTAGCATTGCGAATTTGAGACTGCACTCATTCCATTGGCAAAGTCTGAGTATCCATATGGTTGGTTTGCCCATATTAAGCCAAATATGAAGATAGAGGTTTGGATTGTTGTCATAAGTTAGCAAATTGTGCGTGGTGCAAATGCAAAACAAACAATCACCTCCGTCCAAAAAATATTCACAAATCAAGGGCATGAACATGCTTTTTATCTTTTTTTTATTCCAAAATCTTTGGCTTGTACATATTGATAGATACTCTATGTTTGACTCTTACGTGAGGGGCAATGCAGCCTTCTTGGCGAGTCCACATGTCATGTGCGGTGAGTTTATTTTTCTAAATCTCATGTATAATTGTGTCATCTAGAAATTGCCCCATTGGTCTTTCAAGGATAAATTTTGATTGTATTTAGTTGGAGAAATGATCTTAGTCCATTTTTGTGACTTTTGGAAGCCCACGTTAGTGTAATACCCCGTACTTTGTCCTAGATAATTTTATCTCAAGAATGTCTAGTATTAGATTCTAAATTGAATGATGGTTATTCCATGAGGAATCATTTAGATTTTCACTTTTTGTCATGTGGAAAATTCAATAAGCTTTCCATCGATATAGGATTCGCCAAAATCTTCTAACCGAGTTAGAAGTTATGATTATTTTAAGTTTCTGTCATAAAATAGTGCCATATTAGTCAGTGGCGCGCCGTGCCACAAGAGGAAATGGCATTTAGCAAATTCCAGTGTAGGTCTATGATTATGGCGCATCGCGCCAAGGCCCAAATTCAGAATTGTCCTTTTCAAGTGTCTTAGCATGATTTCCTCCGTGTCGCGCCAAAGTTCCAGGTCGCAAAAGAAGGGGCAAAGTGATGGCTCCACATCGTGCCAACCCTCAATTTCCTAATTGTCAAATTCCAGTGACACGACGCGATAGCACCGCGTCGCGCCAGGGTCCTAGTTCGGGAAAATTTACTGAAATTAAATGATGCATCCAGGGTTAAAAGGGTCAACTTCCCACCCCTATTTAAGCCCTTTAACACATGATTCAGCCACTCTTCACCCAAAATACACTCTCTTCTCACAAAAACCTCTCAAGAACAAGCTAAGGTTTTCATAAAAGATCCAATTCTAAGAAAGTTTCTCTGTCAATCTTCACGAAATCACGAACTAAGGTATGCGTAGTGTTCATTCATGGACTCCTTTCGTCTATGAAGCCCAAGAATCTCCTTTCTAAGTTTAAGTTTATGGATTTCTTTATGAATTTCATGTTGGGTTAGTTTTATTTATTTTGAGAATGATCAATTGAATTCAAATCCATGTTGGGTGATCAAATTTTTGTGGAATTGATTTGTATAGATGTATATTCATGTGAACCTATGAATAAACCCTAGGATGATGAAATTAGAGATGAATCATGATGATTAATTGTTGTATAATGTTGTCTACATATTCTATGACTCCCATGTGTTTGATTAAATTTGTAGATGAAGGAACAATGCCCAACTAGTATGATATCATGAAATCCCCATGTATGTACAAGTTATGCCTATCACATGTTTTTATGGAATGCTTCTATAAATGTATTATGGCTTATGATGTTAGTTACATGTTCAAGTAAGTTATGCTTGGTCAATTTTCTTCCATCGAGTCCTGGGGGTACTTTTACCCAAAACATTAGCTGTATGCTTAGAATCATATCATGTTTTCACGATACTCTCAGTTAAGCCATGATCCTTAGACTTCAGACAATTTTATGACTCAGGAAATCTCCATGATCTCATGAACTCAGTCAGTTGTTAGATGTCAGTAGTATTTCGTCAGCTAACAAAAGTCAGTAACTTAGTCCATGTTCAGTTTAGTAAATCATGTTTAGTGTCTATGCAAATGGGAGTAGAAATTAGCATCGAGCGAACCCAAGGGTGGGATTTCACCTGTTATATGAGGGTGTGATTCTTAAAAGCAATCCTTGCGTTCCAGAACTATGTAGCCAGCATAGGTTGAGACATCATAGCCTGCTATATGAGGGTGGATGAGGTGGCTTAACCTGCTATATAAGGGTTCCCACCGTTCTCATTAGAGTTACCTGTTATATTAGGGTCACCCACATGTTGTCCTTACCAGTGGCGCGGTATTGACACCCTTCCAATCAAGGCATATTTTGGACCCCAATTCAGCTATAATGTATCATTTGGGGCATGTCAGTTAGATGACTATCTCCCACAGTCTCAGTATCAGTTTCAATAAAAGAACTCAAATAGTTCTTCAGAATCTAGGACTGTCAGATACAGTCAACTCAGATATAGAATGGAACTCAGATAGTTCCACCAGATTCAGGACTATTAGATACAATTACTCATTTTATCAGTTATATCAGTTATCAGTATGTCATGTTATCAGTATTCAGATTTAGTACTCATGTTATCATGATTTCAGATATAGTTACTATGTGTGCATGCATGTATTCTCACATTCATATTAGTCAGTTAGCCAGTATTGTTCATGCATATGTACCCCATGCATTCACCCTACCCCACATGTATACTAGTACATTCAAAGTACTGATGCATTTGCGCTATGGTGTCTTATATAATAGGTTGAGAGACAAGAGCTTCAGATCAGTAGTAGATTTTAGTTTCAGCAATTAGAGTTAGAAGTGAGTCCTCATCATTCGAGGACATGATTATTTCTCTATTATCTCATTAATTAGTTTATTAGTTGGAGTTATTTGGGGACATGTCCCATCAACTCTTTATTCAGATAGTTCAGTCAGTTAGAGGCTTTCTAGACTATCATGTTTCAGACTTCAGTATTTTCAGTTTTGTTTTGGGTATTTCATACCCCATTTAGATGTTATATTTTACTTTAGTTATGTGAACCTTATGGCCTTTCAATTCATGTTTCCGCATTATTCATTATTTTATGCGGTATACAGGTACAAATATTAGTCATGGGTTAGCTTATGGTCCTTCGGGGTCATGAGCATCGTATGGCATTCCGGGTACTAGATTTGGGGCGTTACAAACTTGGTATCATAGCCAAAGGTTCAATAGAGTCCTAGGAAGTCTGAAAGCCACATCTAGTAGAGTCTTGTACATGGGTGTGTTTCGCGCCACATTTATGTACAAGAGGCTATAAGATGTTTTAGGAACAGTTTCCCCCCTTTTAGTATTCATGTCGTGCCAGTGAGCATAATCTCAAGTCAATCTCTCAATCTAATTATTTCTCTCTCTCTTCTACAGAACATGCCTCCTAAAAGAAGAAATGGAAATCAGTCAACCCCTCAGCTCGAAGATCCTTTGGATGATCATGTTTCTCATACAGAGTTCCAAGTTGCATTCACTACTTTTGCTAACTCAGTTGTTGCTCAGAATGAATGACCAACTGTCGTTTCGGCCAATCCAGTTGCCAATTCAGCTGCAGCCAGGATTTGGGATTTCACCCGAATGAATCCTCTATGCTTTCTCTGGTCAAAGACAGATGAGGACCCTCAGAAATTCCTAGATCAGGTGCAGAAGGTGATAAACATCATGGGAGTGACTACTGTTGAGAGTGCTAAGCTAGTTGCATATCAGTTGCAGGATATTGCTCACACTTAGTTCAAGCAGTGGAAGTCAGAGAGGGAAGATGATGCAGGTCCAGTTGAGTGGGAGGAGTTTGCGTCTTCTTTCCTCAATCAACAAGATCAAGAAAATTCTCCTGATGTACTTACTGGAACGTTATAGATCTTTCATGTACATGTTTACGCTTTGCTAGATACAGGATATTCTTTGTCTTTTGTTACTCCCTATATAGCAGGAAATTTCAGAATCAGTCCCTAAATTCTAGCAGAGCCCTTTTCAATCTCTACCCAGTGGGTAAAACCATCATAGCCCAGCGACGGGTATACAAGAACTGCCCGGTTATGATATTTTGGAAAGTCACTTCAGCAGACTTAGTCGAATTAGAGATGAATGATTTTGACATCATTCTCGGCATGGATTGGCTTCATTCCTTCTATGCCACAGTCGACTGCAAAAACAGAATAGTCCAGTTTCAGTTCTCAAATAAACCCGTCCTTGAGTGGAAGGGTAGTGTATCCGCTTTCAGGGGTCAGCTTGTTTCCTACCTTTGGGCAAGGAAAATGATATCTAAAGGATATGTCTATCATCTTGTTCAAGTTAAGGACACTAGTTCCAAAACTCCCAGCCTTGAATCATTCTCAGTAGTGAATGAATATTCAGATGTCTTTCCTGAAGATCTTCCAGAAATTCCTCCCGAAAGGGAAATAGACTTCGGTATTGATCTTCTTCCAAATACTCAGCCTATCTCTATTCCGCCATATAAAATGGCACCAGCAGAACTCAGAGAACTGAGGAAACAATTGAAGGATCTCTTAGATAAGGGATTCATCAGGCCCAGCATTTCCCCGTGGGGTGCTTCAGTATTATTCGTACACAAGAAATACAGTTTTCTCAGAATGTGTATAGACTACCGCCAACTCAATAAGGTCACCATCAAGAACAAGTATCCTCTTCCTAGAATCGATGACTTGTTTGACCAACTTCAGGGAGCCAGTTATTTCTCTAAGATAGATCTTAGATCTGGATATCATTAGCTCAAAGTTAGGGAATGTGACATTTCGAAAATAGCTTTTCGAACTCGCTATGGTCACTTCGAATTTCTAGTCATGTCATTTGGTCTTACCAACACCCTAGCCGCTTTCATGAACTTGAAGAACCGTGTGTTTAAGCAGTTATTGGACATGTTTGTCATAGTTTTCATAGATAATATTCTGGTCTATTTATGCAGTGAGTGTTATCATGCAGACCATCTCAGGATAGTACTTTAGACTCTCAGAGATCATCAACTATTCGCCAAATTCAGTAAGTGCAAATTTTGGCTAAGGTCAGTAGCATTCCTTGTTCACTTTTCGGTGATGGAACTAGAGTTGATCCTCAAAAGACCGAAGTAGTAAGAAACCGTCCTAGACCTATCTCTCCATCAGATATTAGGAGTTTCTTAGGTTTGACTAGCTATTACAGATAGTTTCTTAAGGGATTTTCTTCTATTACATCCCCTATGTCCAGATTGACTCAGAATAAAGTCAAGTTTCAATGGTCAGGTCCTTGCGAGAAGAGTTTTTAGGAGTTGAAGACTTGACTCACCTCAGCTCTAGTTTTAGCTCTTCCAGATAGTCCAGTGGGTTCGTAGTGTATTGTGATGTCCAGAGTAGGTTTGGGTTGTATCCTCATGCAACATGGTAAGGTCATAGCCTATGCCTCCAGATAGCTTAAGCTCCATGAGCAGAATTACCCTACTCATGATCTTGAGTTAGCAGCCATAGTATTTTCCTTAAAGATTTGGAGGCATTATCTATACGGTGTTCATGTAGATGTGTTCACAGATCATAGGAGTCTTCAGTATGTCTTTTCTCAGAATGATCTCAATCTTTTTCAGAGAAGGTGGTTAGAGCTCTTGAAATATTATGACATGAGTGTCCTCTATCATCCAGGCAAGGCCAACGTAGTGGACGACGCCCTTAGTAGACTATCCATAGGTAGTGTTTCTCATGTTGAGGACAATAAGAAAAAGTTAGATCAGGAAGTCCATCAGCTTGCCAGACTAGGCATTTGCTTAGTCGGTACAAATGAGGGTGATATATGGGTTCCGAGTAGTTCAGAATCATCTCTAGTTTCTGATGTGAAAGAAAAGTAGGATAGAGATCCCAGCCTTGTCAAGTTGAAAGAGTCAATTCAGGATTAGAAAGTAGAGGTTTTCTCTTAAGGGGGAGATGGTGTTTTGCGTTGTCAAGGTCGTCTCTGTGTTCAAGGTGTAGATGAATTAAGGCAGCGAATTCTTGCAGAAGCGCATGGTGCACGCTACTCTATTCACCCAGGGGCCACAAATATGTACCGCAACTTGTAGGAAATCTATTGGTGGAGTGGGATGAAGAGAGACATTGCAGAGTTTGTGGCTAAGTGCTCTACATGTCAGCAAGTTAAGATAGAGCATTAAAATCCTAGTGGGTTCATGTAGGAGTTCAGTATTCCTACTTGGAAGTGGGAAGTTGTGAACATGGACTTCGTGATGGGTTTGCCTCGAACTCATCATCAGCATAATTCAGTCTGGGTCATTGTAGACAGAATGACAAAATCAGCTCATTTCCTTCCAGTTCATACCTTTTATTCAGCCGAGGATTACACCAAACTCTACATCAAGGAGTTGGTCTGATTGCACGGTGTTCCACTATCTATTATCTCAAACAGAGGTACCCAGTTCACCTCTCATTTCTGGAAAGCTTTCCAAAAGGGTCTTGGTACCCAAGTTCATCTCAGTACAACCTTTCATCCTCAGAAAAATGGTCAAGAGGAAATGACCATTCAAATGTTAGAAGATATGCTGAGGGTGTGTGCAATCAATTTCAAGGGAAGTTGGGACGACCACTTACCTTTGATTGAGTTTTCATACAACAACTATCATTCCAGTATTCAAATGGCTCCATTCAAAGCTCTTTATGGTAGGAGATATAGATCTCTAATTGGTTGGTTCGAAGTTAGTGAGGCCTTAGTCATAGGGCTTGACTTAGTATTCAACGCCTTAGAAAAAGTCCAGTTGATCAGATAAAGACTCTGGGCTGCTCAGAGACGATTGAAATCTTATGTAGATGTTCATAAAAAAAATCTCGAGTTTGAGATTGGTGACTATGTCTATCTAAAGATCTCTCCTATAAAGGAAGTGAACAAATTTGGCAAGAAGGGAAAGATCAGTCCCCGATATGTCGGACCCTTCAAGATTCACAGTCGCTTTGGCAAGGTAGCCTATGAGCTTGAATTGCCATTAGATCTAGCCTCAGTTCATCCAGTCTTTCATGTCTCTTTTCTCAAGAAGTGCATAGGTGACCCCTCAGTTGTAGTCCCTATTAAGAGCATTGATGTTCAGAACACTCTCTCTTATGAAGAGATTCCAGTTGAAATCCTAGACTATCAGACTCGTAGATTAAGGAATAAAGAAGTCCCTCTAGTTAAGGTTCTTTGGCGAAATAAGCTCGTCGAGGGAGCTACGTGGGAAGCAGAAGCAGACATGCGTACCAATTATCCTTACCCCTGCTTCGCCAACTCAGATCAAGCTCAAGGTAACAATTCTCCTTAAGCTTACTCAGTTTCATGTTCAGTGTTCATCATAAACTTGGTATGCAGTTTCATGCTCATGTTCCCATTACATACTTGGTATCAAGTACCATTGCATACTCAGTCATGCATTCATGAATTAGTTACACATGCATCAAATATGCATGTTCAGTATTATATGTTCATCTTGTCAGTCATGAGATCATGTTCCAGTTATACATGTTTAGTATATACGTCAGTTGTCTTTTCTTCCCTCTCAGTCAGTATCATTCAAGGACGAATGTTCTCAAGGGGGAGATGTTATAATACCCCACACTTTTTCCTAGCTAATTTCATCTCAAGAATGTCTAGTATTAGATTCGAAATTGAATGATGGTTATTCCATAAGGAATCTTCAAGATTTACACTTTTGTCATGTGGGAAATTCAATAAGCTTTCCATCGATATAACATTCTCCCAAATCCGATAACCAAGTCAGAAGTTACGATTATTTTAAGTTTCTATCGTAAAATAGTGTCATATTAGTCAGTGGCGTGCCGTGCCACAAGAGGAAATGACATTTACCAAATTCTAGTATGGGTCCGTGATTATGGCGCGTCGAGCCAGGGCCCAAATTCAGAATTATTCTTTTCCAGTGTCTTAGCGTGATTTCCTCCGCGTCGTGCCAAATTCTAGGTCGCAAAAGAAGGGGCAACGTGATGCCTCCGCGTCGCGCCAACCCTCATTTTCCCAATTGTCAAATTCCAGTGACATGGTGCGATAGCGCCGCATCGCGCCAGGGGCCCAGTTTGGGAAAATTTACTGAAATTAAATGACGCGCCCAGGGTTAAAAAGTTCAACTTCCTACCCCTATTTAAGCCCTTTAACACGTGATTCAGCTACTTTTCACCCAAAATACACTCTCTTCTTTCAAAAACCTCTCAAGAACAAGATAGGGTTTTCATAGAAGATCCAATTCCAAGAAAGTTTCTCCATCAATCTTCACGAAATCATGAACTTAAGGTATGCGTAGTGTTCATTCATGGACTCTTTTCGTCCATGAAGCCCAAGAATCTCTTTTCTAAGTTTAAGTTTATGGATTTCTTTATGAATTTCATGTTGGGTTAGTTTTGTTTATGTTGAGAAGATCAATTGAATTCAAATCCATGTTGGGTGATCAATTTTATATGTAATTGATTTGTACAGATGTATATTCATGTGAACCTATGAATAAACCCTAGGATGATGAAATTAGAGATGAATCATGATGATTAATTTTTGTATAATGTTTTCTACATGTGCTATGCCTCCCATGTGTTTGATTAAATTTGTAGATGAAGGAACAATGCCCAACTAGTATGATATCATGAAATCTCCATGTATGTATAAGTTATGCCTATCACATGTTTTGATGGAATGCTTCTATAAATGTATTATGGATTATGATGATAGTTATATGTTCAAGTAAGTTATGCTTGGTCAGTTTCCTTCCATCGAGTCCTGGGGGTACTTGTACCCGAAACATTAGTTGTGTGCTTAGAGTCATGTCATGTTTTCACGATACTCTCAGTTAAGCCATGATCCTTAGACTTCAGACAGTCTTATGACTCAGGAAATCTCCATAATCTCATAAACTCAATCAGTTGTCAGATGTCAGTAGTATTCCGTCATTCAATGGAAGTCAGTAACTCAGTCCATGTTCAGTTCAATAAATCATGTTCAGTGTCTATTCAGATGTGAGTAGAAATTAGCACCGAGCGAACCCAAGGGTGGGAACTCACCTATTATATGAGGGTGTGATTCTTATAAGCAATCCTTGCATTCCAAAACTATGTAGCCAGCATAGGTTAAGACATCATAGCTTGCTATATGAGGGTGGATGGGGTGGCTTAACCTGCTATATGATGGTTCCCACCATTCTCATTAGAGTTACCTGTTATATTAGGGTCACTCACATGTTTTCCTTACCAGTGGCGGGGTATTGGCACCCTTCCAATCAGGGCATAGATTGGACCCCAATTCAGCTATAATGTATCATTTGGGGCATGTTGGTAAGATGACTACCTCCCATAGTCTCAGTATCAGTGTTAATAAAAGAACTCAGATAGTTCTTCAGAATCTAGGACTTTCAGATCCAGTCAACTCAGATACAGAATAAAACTTAGATAGTTCCACCAGATTTAGGACTGTCAGATACAGTCACTCATGTTATCAGTTATATAACAGTTATTTGTATGTCATGTTATCAGTATGTAGATTCCGTACTCATGTTATCACGATTTTAGATATAGTTACTATGTATGCATGTATGTATTCTCACGTTCATATTAGTCAGTTAGCTAGTATTGTTCATCCATATGAACCCCATGCATTTAGCCTACCCCACATGCATACCCGTACATTCAAAGTACTGACACATTTGCGCTATGGTGTCTTATACCATAGGTTTAGAGACATGAGTTTTAGATCAACAGTAGATTCCAGTTTCAGCAGTCAGAGTTAGAAGTGTCCTCATCATTTGAGGACATGATTATTTCTCTATTATCTCATTAATTAGTTTATCAGTTAGCCCATCAACTCCTTACTCAGATATTCGGTCAGTTAGAGGCTTTTTAGACTATCATATTTCATACTTCAGTATTTTAAATTTTGTTCTGGGCATTTCATACCCCATTTAGATGTTATATTTTACTTTAGTTATGTGAACTTTATGGCCTTTCAGTTCATGTTTCTGCATTATTCAGTATTTTATGCAGTATACAGGTACATATATCAGTCATGGGTTAGCTTGTGGTCATTCGAGGTCATGAGCACCGTGTAGCATTCTAGGTACCAGTTTGAGGTGTATCAATTAGCCTAAAAAGCCTACCCGTGCATAAATGTTATTCCTAATCACCCACTTTGAGCCTTTAGCCCCTTTTTTTGGCAAACACTTTACAAACCATGAGCAATTAAATTTTTATCCCTCTTTTGAACCATACCCTCCTTGAACTTAGAAATAAAACTTGAGGCTAAAATCCTAAGTTGGGGATGGTGAAGATTGAAGAAAGAAACTTTGGTCCACGAAGTCTTAGTGAATGCCTATGTGCTTAAGCATTGAAGCAAATAAATAAGAAATTTGTAAGAAAAAGAAATAAAAGAAAATGGGTGAAACAAGGAAGCAATAGTAGGCACTTGTGTAATCAAAAGAATGAAAACAAAGGGAAGTGGCCCATAGTCAAAGGATTGATAAAATAATATGATGTAGATGTTCAAGGAGGATGTAACAATGTTTTTCCTAAATGATATCCTACCCAAACCCGAACCTATATTACAAGCTCAATAAGATCTTTGAGATCTCAACCATTTGCTTTCATTATAGTGTCGATTGAAAATAGAGGCAAACCTATGGTATAACACTTGTTAGCATAAAGAGTTATTATGAGGGAGATAGATTTTCACTTAAATTCCTTGTTGAATACTTGGTATTTTGTTGTGTGAAATTTTCAACAAGAAGTCATGTGAACAAGTTGAGGTGGGTAATTTTGTCATCTTCTAAGAAATGAGGCAAAAGGAGTATAGTTTAGTGATGGTCAAAAGTGAGTCACTTATTGAGTATTGGTCGTTTCTACATTGTTTCCCTTTAAAGTCTTTTACATCCTTAAATATTACTTTTTATGTTGAGGGGTGAAGTTAGAATAGCTTGACCCATGTGCAAAGAGATACTTGTGGTAGTGACTAAGCTTAAAGTCAATCTGATCATTGGGCCATCTACGTTTGCCATAAATGTGTATTGTCTCATAGTAAGAGATAGTGTTGCTTGAGAAAAAGAAAAACTTTAAGTTGGGGATGTTGATGAGTGGTGAATCTACCACTCAATTATACTCCACATTCGTGCACATTACCATGCTTTGAATGAATAAGTGAGACATAATTTTTTATTAAATGCACTAATATTAACATTTTGTAGGCACCAAGATGATAAGATGGAAAGATGTGAATTAGAGCTAAGAAAGGAACAAATGGGAGCAAAGAAGTGCAGCTGTAGACCTGAAGTAGAACATGGCCTCAACTATCGCGGTCGTGGTCCTTAGAACGCGGTCATAGTCAGTCAAGATGGTCAAGATATGACGATTATATGGCATATCTTGTGGTCGCAGTAGCGCGATCGTGGCTTAGCGGAAAATCAGCCCAAGTGCAAAGATGTAAATACACACATCAGTTCTCAAATTTTCCCTAAATAAGACTCAAATCCTATCATTCCATGAGACATTCTACAATTCCCAATTATTGAACATTGTTCTAGTTCTTAGCCTCCATACTTGGGGAAGAAAATATTGTATTAATTTTGGGTGAAGAATACATTGGAGTATCTTCCAAGTGATGAATCATCTAACTCCTATTAAAGATTAATGGATATTCAAAGTTTGAAGTAACATTCACTTAGTTTTTCATATATCTAATTAATAGAAGTTATAGGGTATATCTTGCTTACTATTTCTATGTGTATCTAGTTCTTTCTCTTGGGATTTTGATAGATTAGGGTATAATTATATGTGGCATATGATTTACTTGTGCATTTATTAGTTTGTGATGTTAGGTTTTATTATTGCTTGACTAAATTTGTTGGGATTTATGGGTGAAAGACTCAAATACCCAAATAAAGTTTGTGGGAGAAAATCCCAAGCTCTTGAAAGCTTAACCCATCCTTGAAGAAGGGGTTTAGGTGAACTTTAGAAACCCACACCATCCTTGAAAGAGGGATGTGGGAGTCAAGAAAATAATAGATTTATAATCATGGTTGGCTAATTTTCACTATCTTAGACATAATGGTGATTGTGAAATTGACTATACTTAGGGCATCATCCTAGAAATAGAGGTGTATAATTGAGGCATTAGGTATTTTTGATTGAAGCACTCATTTGGTACTCGAAAGGGTCAATGAGTGACACCCTTGAGGTTTTGTTGACAAACTAGCCTCAAGGATTTCTAACCTAGCCTACCACATCATCAATATTTAGAATTTGCATCAAGTCATCACACACCCATGCATAAGTTACCCCTAGGACAACATAATCCCAAAACCTGGACCTAATTGATTAAACTCTAATTATTCGTAGCCCCAAATTAATATTTAAAAATCGTAAAAATGAAATATTAGTTGTGATATTTTTTGAACCCCCCATTTTTCTCTTCATGTACTCTAGGTTTGAATTTAGCAAGTATCTATTATTCTAGGATAATTTACTAGCCACTCACATTGTTCCTCATGGATTTGACCCCGATTCAAAAGTTGGGTAAATATATTATCGACGACCTCTTTGCACTTAAATTGACGTGTAAGTTGAGCATTATTAAACATATAACTTCAAATTTCATCGTTATAGGTGCACTTTTTTATTTCCTGCCTTTACCTTTTCATTGGTATGTATTGGGGATCTTATACCCGTTGACGGTTGTATGCCTTGGTAGGTTTATATCTATTGTTTTGCACCCTGATAAAAAGTTCACGATGATATTACTACCCCATAGATTATTTCTTTTAATAGTGGATTAGTATTGATATTTTTCCTGTGGGTATAGAATTTGGGTTCAAGTCCTATTTACCATGACATATTGGCTTTCTTATGGCCCTATAGTGGTACTTTCTATTGATTTTTATTTTAGTACCACCTATTCCTCATATTGATGTTATATTGATGTTGTTATTATTGTCATTATTTGATGTTGATTGATCCTCACTTGGTAGATAGATAGACTATTAGTATTTGGTTAGAATTCTCCTTCTTGTGATTCTTATTCATTGGCTTAGGCAACTATCTTTGTTGGATGATTTCTTTCCTATTGCAAGGCGAGGTTGATCGATTTTCTCTTTTGTTGAATATACTAGATTGGTTGTGGAGTAGATTATAATAGTGAAAGTAAGTTGACCTTCCGTGGTTTTGTCATGGTGTTTTTTAGATGGCAATTGGCATTGTTTTCTGTTTTTAGGTTTGAGAGTTTTGGAATTGCCTTTGAGTTTGCAAAAATATTTTCTTTGGCTATCCATCTCTATGTAAACCATTTCTGAAGTTGATCTATTTAGGGCCCGTTTTTCTGATGTGGCTAGTTCATCTCCTGATAGTGGTTTTATTACTGATGTTGAGAGGTCTTGGATTCATCTTTCATGTTTGTTAGGTTTGTCTTCTGGTAATGGTTTGCTCTTGGTATTGTGTAGAGTTAGATAATATGTTCTTGTCATGATGTGGTTCTTGTCTAAGTGGAGTTAAAGAGTTATAGATAGGTGATATTTCCTGTGATTTCTTCTTAGTTGGCAAATTGGAAATTTTTTATCTTGAGTTGCTTGATTCATTTTCTGATAGTGTTCTTGACCTTGGCATTGGTGTCGAGATTTTATGCTTTCTTCTTTGGCAATGTGATTCATGAATTGTTTGGGTTAAGGTTGTCCAGGTTGGGAGAATTTAGGAGATCCTCATTTCAGAATTTATTTGACCTAATAAGGCTTGGTGGAGTGCTTCTTCTCTGTGATATGTGTATACCGGTGTTCCTTGTTGAGATAGAGTAATTGATTTACCAGTTCCCAGCTAAAGTTATATTTCTCCAATTTTCTAGAGTTTTGGTTATCTTTAGCATGAATTTTAGCCTTGGCGAGTTCTCGAGTGTCTTTGGCATTTTGTTCCTTCTAATGAATATGGAGTTGGTTGTCTGTGTCTTCAGCCGGTGATTTATCCTCCTTTGTGATGTTGTTCTATAGTTATGTTTTGTGCCCTCTAGTGGATATAGAGTTAGTTTCTTGTGTTTTTCGATGATGGTTTATCCTCTATTATGATTTTATCCTTTAGCTCTATTTCTATTTTGGCTTGACATAATTCAATAAGGATATGTCAGATTTGAATTGTAAGATCAATTTGAGTATTTGGCCTTAGCTTAAGTTTGTTGGCTCAGTTTCAGATTTGACGCCTTAGAATGGCGATTTGGAGGTTATGATAGATTTGGAGTGTGGATGCTTACTGATCTTCAGATTTGGTTTGGGTAGTTGAGATTGAGTGGTTCAACCTTGGTGTCGAGATTTTAATTTGGAGTTGTAGAGTTTGGGTGTAGCCTTTGTTTTTGATTGGCCTTGGTTGGGATTTCATCTATAGACTGGTTAAGCCTACCCCATGATTACTTACTCAATCAACTTCAGTTCAGATGGATTATGGTTGAGAAGTGTTCAAATAATAGCTCGTGGACACGATGTTGGTTCCTTCATCTTTGACCTCAGTTTATAGTTTTCGTTAAAATTTTTGGATGGTTTGCTCAGTTGGTGTAGTATGCTTGAGTTAGATTCTGCATGGCTCCATTCTTGTTTGTTAGGACATCCTAGAGCAAATCATTTATTGGTGAGTAGTTGTGCTTCAGACTCTTGGTTTCCAAATTTGATGGTCATTCGGACTAATTATAACATTGTCACAATTACATTCCTTGGTTATCTCCATTTGCGTGCCCAGGTAGTACCTTGTAAGCTTATTCTCATGCTTACATAAATGGATTTTTGGTTGATCAACTTTTATTCTTCAAAGTTAGTGTGGTAAAAGTGTGCGGAGAAGACCTAGGTGACTTTTTTTTTGGTTTGAAGTAGATAAAAGGTTTGGAAAGGCAAAAGTAAGTTATATTTGGATTTAAAATTTTTTGCATTGTTCATGCTTTGGTTTGACTTTGGCTTGGAGGATTTTTCATTTGTTTGTGCTTATATCAATGTGGTATCAGTGTGTCATGGTTTGGATTTATGTGCATCTCATTCCTTGGTTCAGTTGGAGGCCAGTTGGTCGTTATGGTTGAGTTTTATCTATTTAAGAGTAAAGTACGAAAGTTGATTGGAAAAGGGATATCTATGGCAAAATCCCTTGGAAGCATTGTTTCTTCTTGGAGGTTATTTGGGAAGTTGTACTCGGAGCATGCGGGCCCAATACCTCATCCCTTTGAGCTTTCGTGATATTTTTATTCGTTGAATTTCGCAAACGAAAGTTCGTTTAGTAGTGGATATTGTAATAACCCTCCAGGTCATTTCCTCAATTTACATATATTTCCATCATTTTGAGTCTTCCCACAACAGCTACTAGTCATTTATGACTTGTCAGAACTGTTGGTTCAGTTATCAAATAGTTCACTTGAATTCTATGCTCATTTCCCTATTTTAGAGGTTTTGTTGTTTAGGATTTGGTCTCTGACCAAATCTCTTAGTAGATGACCTCGGATGAGAACTCTAACAGTTCCATCAGCTCCAGAACATTGATTTTAGGCTAGGGGTCCTTTGGTTTATGTACCAAGGCTTCTGGACTCATTTTGGTCTATTGGGTGAATTTTGTAAAAAATGGAACTATAGGTGTAGGGTCCATATTTAGTCGAAATGATCTCGGATGAGAGTTTTGATAGTTTCATTGAGTCTCAAAAGTCGAATTTGATATGGTAGCATAGTTCATTTGCGCACACGGAATTTTGAACTAATTTCGAGCACTTGATTGAAGTTTATTTCAAACTTAGCAAAATCTGGTGCATGGCACCTGATTGGAGTGCTTAAGTGCCTATTGGGTTACTTTAGCGCTCAGTGTTTAGTGGTCTTGGCCCCTTTGCCGATGGTGCCTTTAGCGCCCAATGGCCACTAAAGCAGTGCCCGCTTTTAGCCATTAGGGCCATTTTAGCGGCACCCACTGTTGTCACTAGATTGCTTTAGCAGTCATGTTGCCGCTATAGCGGTAGGCACTTTAGGGCCTAGGTGTCTGCTTTAGCGGAACCTATAGCCTTTAAATTTCCTCTTCCCCATCCGATTTCTATCACTTTTTCCATCATTTTCACACCAAATTGAGAGCTCAAAGAGAGGAAAAAGTGGAAAATCATCCACCTAGTTTAAGGTAAGCTAACCTAACTCTTCTTGGTTATTTCCCATTAATTTTTCCTTCGATTTCCATCCTACTTCTTGGTAAAGTTCTTAGAAATTAGGTCTTAAATTCCTAAACATTAAGGGTTGATTTGAGACCCATTTAGGACCCATTTGTGCTCAACTTTTGAGCACACATTTCTTTTCCTTTGAGGGACCTCACGACGGATTTAATTTTGGGATTCCGTTTGTGGGCTCTGCGAGTCCGTTCTTGATCCAAAATTTAATCCAACCCTTAATATAATAATATGGTATTATTTTACTCATAACTACATATATAATACTATTTTAATAGCGTGACGATATGTTGGGATTATGGAGTGAAAACAGATGATTCGTGGATGATTTAAGGATTGTTGTTTGACATCGAGGTTGGATTTGATCTACTCATCTCTTGATATGGTGTTTTATACATATCGCATGTTAGATAGGGATGTTAGGATGTGATCTTGGGTAGAATACCATGACTTAGCCTAAATTGTGAGTTTGGGGGCTAGAAGGCTATTTGACCCTTAAGTTAAATACTTATAATATTTTCTTAATACATTTACCTCATTTATAGATAGAGCTAATTCATAGTATTATTATAATATTATTCTAGATACGAAATGGGATTTAGGTATTGAAAGTATGATTAGTATGCTTAGTCTTATTTAGACTGCATAGGCTATCTTGGAACGATAATTTAGGTGGAATTGACTTAGTTGCACATGTTCAAGGTTAAATTACTATCTTAGGGCAAATTATGGTTTATGAAACATCTAGAATTGAATTTATATACCTTATCCTATCTCGGGATAGATCAAGTTTGCCTAAAATAGATTTCGAAGATAAGAAGTGGGCACCTCCGGCCTACCATAGGCCAAGACTTGTGTTAGCTTGTGTAGATTTATTTACGTATGTTAGCATGATTTGACTCAGTTCAGGTTAATAAGCCCTTATTATGATGTTTAATAAGTTACTTGGTGGATTCTAATGGTTGTTTCCCGAATTATGATGCTATGGTTATTTCGAATATATATATTGGGCCTAATATTGTGATTATGATGCTATGGTTATGTCGGATTTATATTTGGTCCAAGGCCGTGATTATGCTATTGGTTGGGTTTTGAAAAGTATTCTATCTTCGTAAAGGAAGTGGTCGTAGTTTATAAGCATATTGATGCTTATAATTGTAGTGTTTGAATATTGGTGATGGCATGCATAGATTCAGTACAATCATCTATGATTCTAGCTAAAATATGATTTTATTACTCTTTTCCTAAAAAGAAATTTATTCTCACTTTTCACCTTTAAAGTGAATTTCTTCATAACGAGATTCATACCATCTTAATAAATGACTTATGGCCCTTTGAGCCTAAAAATGATGTATTAGAGATTTGATCGAGATAGGTTCCGATCCACGATTTTGCTACTACTGTTTACCTCGATCGAGAGAGATTCTGACCCTTTATACATTTTTATGATGATTTAGTCTCGGAGTTTATCCTGGGCAACGGATTTACGTACTTATACTCTTTTATCCCCAGTTATAACCCATGTATTTTATATGTATACATTTTTATATATATACCTAGTACTGGACAGAGTAGATTGATAATGATATTGATGATATGAGTTTTGATTCATGTCCGGAGATTGCTGATTGCATTGATGCTTATTGAAAATCCTGAATCGAGACCAGGTCGGCGTATACAGGTACTTCCAAACCTCCTAGGGGCTCTTTCATCCATGAGTCATCGTGTCGAGAGAAGAGAGGCCATCGTAGGTCCTGCCTTTGCGATTCGTCAAGCTGGAGGAGATGTATACACTTAGTTACTTTATGGTACTTGGATTGGTTATTGTATTACGGATTCTCTTTGCATTCATCCTTGTATGTACATTTCCTATCACCAGTATGGGCCTATATCTATCAGCCTTATGAGCAGTTGCATAGGTATAGGTGATGAGTATGGCTTGTGGTTTGCTGATTGTTGACTGAATCTTCCAGGCCTATGGCGCTGGGGTTTATGAAAGGGTCGGTTAGGTATTGATTGTCTGGACTAGCTAGTTACTATATATTACTATTGTTATTATTATGGTTAGTACGTGACAGGATGATTATTGAAATGGTATTGAGATTTGAGGTATGCTTCTAATTTTTTCATCTTATGGTTATATTCTTACGCATGATTATCCCTTGGTTAGGCACTATAGATTTAGACCCTGATATTCTGATTTCTTCTTTACAGTTGTTTTATTATGGTAATTATCTCATGTTTAGACGTATGGATTAGAGATTATTTTAGCATTAGCTCCTACTATGATTGGGAGGCTTTGAGATGCTTGTGTGATGACTTAGTACCTTGAGTTAACCTTGTTTATATATATATATATATATATATATATATATATATATCTTTGTGTAGCTATGGTATTACTGTATATCCCTTTCTTCCTTCATTTATTCATGTTGTATATCCATTCCTATATATATATATATAAATACATACATCTTTGTGTAGCTATGGTATAACCGTATATCCGTTTCTTCCTTCATTTATTCATGTTGTATATTCATTCCTTGGCCTTCTATACTATAATATATCCTCCTTCCACTTCTTATTCGTATATTGGACAGTGATATACGGTATAGTATTGAGGTCCTTGAGTATGGCTAGGATAAGATAATTCATCTTTAATACCTTCTTAGTCTTATTATTTTAGTTTCTTGGATATGAATAGGATAATTTATCTTTATTTTCTCATTAGATTTATTATGTAGTTTGCAGGATATTTTGGTGTAGTTTACATTTCTTCTCACATGCTATTATATTTGCATTATCTTTGAAGATCAGTCGGCAGTTGCCTATTGAGTACCACGTGTTTGGTACTCATTCTACACTTCTACAACCTGCAAATCATCGTACAGGTTCTCGTCGTTGTTATGTGCACTGTGCGGAGCAACTATGGTTCGAAGACATAGGTTAAGCTCCTGATATTCAGAGCATTTCTATTCTCCCTCATATGTACTAGACTAGTCTCTATGTTGTATTCAGAGATTGATTGTATCGGTTTATTCATTTAGTACTTCACTTTGTAGTCTTATTATATTAGTAGCTCTTGTACTGGTTTTAATAGGTTTTGGGACTATTTTATTTATTTCTCTCTTTTGTTATATTTATTCTACATTCTTCTTCTTCTCTTTCAGTAGTCTGTTACTAGCAGTTTCGGACTACAAGTGACTTATCTACTGGTGGATTTAGTAGGTGTCACCATGACCTGAGAAATCAGATTATGACAGTTTTAGTGAATATAAGTCATGAGTGGCCTTGTGTAGCGTCAACTATATCTTTGTTGGTTGTTTGGAAAGTATGTTATAGTCAGGTTTATGAAGGAAAAGTTGTCTTAAATTCGAGAGGTTCCTAGACTTACGCATTTAAGGATAAATATTTCTAAGGGGGAAGGATGTAACACCCCAGATGTTTACGGTGTCCTTTATCCTGTATCGAACTCTTACAATTCTAGATTTGAAAGATTTATTAATATCGAGTGTGTTCGTAAATATTTGATTTAGATTTGATTTTAGTAAAAGGTTATATTTTTATTGTTTATTGCTTTTCTAAGATATTTTAAATATTTATAAGAATTAATACGATGCATTTGCATATGTACTTATTTTAAGAGAGTTTTAGTGCCAGCTAAAATTTAATAGAGATCGTAAGTCCAGTTATATTGAACAATATTATTATATAAATTAAGCTTTATTGAAAATTATTATAAATATACCATATATAGTGAATGTCTACTTTACCATATATAGTGAATACCTACTTTACCATATATTGTGTATGTCTATTTATGGAAAAGTTACAAACCCCAAGGTTAGTTTTTCTCTATAAATAAAGGGGGTTTGCTTCATTGTAATTCATTCATCAAGAGAAATAACAATTACTCTCTATTTTCTCTCTATTTTTCTTCATTGCTTTATATTTCATAACACGTTATCAGCACGAGACTCTGTCAAACAAGGTGAGATTATAAATCTAAAGTTAAGGTTAGTAATTTCTTATGTTATTTTTCTTTTGCTACTAATAATATAATTATTGTTGGATTTGAGGAAAAATAATTCGTTTGGAATCATTTATGTTTTAAATTTATTCCTCAAGAACAATATTATCAAAAGGGATTATTGTTGGATTTGAGAAAAAATAATTGGTTTGGAACCATTTATGTTTTAAATTTATTCCTCAAGAACCATATTATCAAAATGGGTGATAATATGTTGGGTTTAAGTCCCATTGATTTATGCCTAAGACGCCTTTATATGGGTAAGACGTTGAGTTTGAATCTCAATGCACCATATTGATGATATTATGATGGCTAAGGAAAAATAATATATTTTTAATGAAAAGTCATGAAATATGTCCCATTGAATATGCTTCATTCCCTGAAGTGAATGTGGTAGCAATATATGATAAGTCTGAAATATGACAACTTACCTCATTCTTGAAGTGTATGTGATAGCAGTGCATAATATGTCTGAAAGAAGACAAGTGATTGAATGCACGAATATACGCTTGGAGGGACAATATGATAATGATCATCAAAAGTGATGATATTTTCACACGCATATTATGATCATAAAATTTGTTGGAGAAAAATTCTCTAGATCATATGTATGCCTCAATTTGCTCCTGAAGTAGCAATATCATAAAAGAGGTTATAAGCTATCAATTTGATAGGCTTAAGATACAATTATATTTCATTCATGGGAATAAGAATTTTAATTGTTATAAGCATATATTCATTCCTTAGGTGAATGTGATGATATTTAGTAAAGCTTATCAATACAAACGTGTACTTGATTGTGATGGTATCACAACTCACCTCCGAAAGAGGTAGAATAACTGAGAAGAGTTATTTTGAAATCTACTTATAAAGTAGTAAATCTGAAATTTATTCATGCAATAGTAAATCTGAAATTTACTAAAGTGAAAAATACATGTCATGGTAAACTTGAAGTTTACAAGTATAAAAGTTCATAAATTGACATGAACGATTGCGACATCCTAAAGATGTGCATATTAAGTATTAAATACATATTGAAGAATTCAAAAATTCTTCATGAGCTTTAATGTTACTTGTTCTCATGATAAGTTGGTTGGACCAACTAATGTTGGAATTTGATCTCTTAAAATCTAAAAAGTATAAAGGGTGAATATGGACCCGTTCACCTTTCATGTGATATGTTAAAAAGATGCATCAATAAAATAATCACATGTACATTTATTGTCAACCTGTAGTTTGACATTCATAAAGTTACTTGCTCAATAAAATTGAGTTAAGAGCATAACTTTCAGATTATGTAATCAAGACAATTCATCTTGATGATGATGGTTTGGCATTGAATGCCTTCGATAAATAGCTAAACCATTGTTAATGAGAACAAAACTTCATGTGTTGGTCTGAAATATGATATGTTGCATACAATAGTAGTTGTATGCATTCGACCAATAAGTTATGATTATTTCTTCCTTCTCAATTGGTTCAAGGTCAGGAACCAACTATTCCATCTAATAATTTTGATGTGTGGTATACGATTAAAGAATATACCATGATGCACAAAGATGAGTTCCTCAAAGAAGGTGGAGGATGTATGTTAGTTTTCTTAACATAAGGGAAAGGTTATAAGAAGCTATGAAATATGTTAGGAATTATCATAAGATCCTCATTCATAAGATAATTCAAGTCAAATACCGAAAGCATCTCATATTTAAGCTGCAAGTGCTCGTATTTTGTGTCCTTGAAGGGCAAAGTCGATGCATGCATGAAGCATAGTAGACTAATCGGTTCCAAATGAAACAAGGAGCAAATAATTATAATAAGAATTCAATGTGATTTTGAAGAGCCTACGACATAACACTTCATGAAACCTTATGATAGGTTCAGGTACCTGAAAATAATGAAGTGATGAGATCTCAAAATGTTATGTCATATTGCGAACCGATACAAAATGAGAAACCGTCAATGATATCTTTGATAGAATATTGATTCAATATTATGAAAGATTATGAGGATTTGAATTCTACGTTAATTTAAGCATGCTGACATAGAAACATTTATCAAGTGACATGAAAGGATGCATCTTGATAAGCATAACACTTATTTGATTTGCAGTCTAAACACTTGAAGATGTCACACATATGATATTGTCACTTGACAAAATCCATTTGAAAATCCCTAAAGGATTCAAAATGTCTGAAGCATATAAAGTTTCTGGGAAACTTATTTATTATCCTTATAAGGGATAAATTGATGGTTTGAAAATCATTGAAACTTTTGGAGAGTTTTCAAAAGCAATAAGATTATTTGCTGAAATGCGAAACATACCGAATTGAATTGGTCCTGAAGTACCATATTTTAGTCCAATTGGTGTATTAATGTATCTTGCAAATACTACAAGGCCTGATATAACCTTTTCAGTTAATTTGTTAGCTACATATAGTTCTAGTCATATTAGGAGACATCAAAATGAGATCAAACACATGATCTTATTTTATTCTAAAGATTGTAGTCCCGATCTTATTGGTCATGCTGATGTTGGGTACTTATCTGACCGGCATAAAGCTCGGTCTCAAACATGCTATGTGTTCATATGTGGTGGTACTTTCATATCTTGGAGATATACAAAGCAGTCTATCGTATTCACTTCATCGAATCATACTAAGATAATAGCTATTTATGAAGCAAGCCGGGAATGTGTATGGTTGATGTCCATGATACATCTCATTCGAGAAAAATGTGGTTTGAAATGTGACAATGTACTCATATTTTTATACATAGATAATGCAACATGCATACCATATCTTAATGGAGGATTCATCAAAGGAGATAGAACGAAGCACACTTCATCAAAGCTTTTCTATACACATGAGCTACAAAAGAAATGGTGATATTAACGTTCAATAGATTCATTCAAGTGATAATATGACTGATTTATTCCATAAGTTTCTTCCAACTACAACTTTCAAGAAGATGGTGCACAAGATCGGGATGCAAAGGCTTAAGGATGTTCTCATTAGGGGTAGTTAATACGCGCTGTACTCTTTTTCCCTTACGAGATTTTGTTCCACAGGATTTTCCTTGTAAGGTTTTTAATGAGGCAACTTATATGCGTATTGTTAGAGATGTGTACTCTTTTTCCTTCACTAGATTTTTTTTTCCCACTGAATTTTTTCTAGTAAGGTTTTAACGAGGCACATTATCTATCATTTAGACATTCAAGGGGGAGTGTTATAAATATATCATATATAGTGAATGTCTATTTTACCATATATAGTGAATATCTACTTTACCATATATTGTGTATGTCTATTTATGGAAAAGTTACAAACCCCAAGGTTAGTTTTCTCCTATAAATAAATGGGTTTTGCTTCATTGTAATTCATCCATCAAGAAAAATAACAATTACTCTCTATTCTCTCTTTATTCTTCTTCTTTGCTTTATATTTCATAACAGAAATGACTTTTTATTAATTTTGATATATGTAAAATATATTGCTTTCTCCATTTTAAAAAAAATGACATACTTTTCTTTTTATTTCGTTTAAAAAAGAATGACTCCTTTTGTTTTTTGGCAATACATTAATTTCAACTTTCCACATGACATTTTTAAGACCATAAGATTAAAGGATATTTTGGTACATTTGACATAACTTTAATTTAAGACCACAAAATTTAAAAGTTTTTTTTTTTTTAAATTTTATGTCATGTCAAAATAGATTTTTTTTTTTAAACGGAGAAAGTATTTATTTTATTATGAATCTATGCAATATTCGTGGATATACGGGTCAAGTACGGATCCAACTGTTGATAAATAAATAGATGAACTACGTGGGACTTTAGGGAAAAGACAGCAAATTTCTAATATTGCCACTAATCATATTTTACAACTTTATTACATTTTTATGTAATAAATGCGATGCCCATTTATGTTGATTTTATCATTTTTATGAGGTTCTTAAATATTTTTGAATTTAAGTTTTGTGTATTAGTAATATATAAAATATTTTATATTATTATATAAATTTGATTGAAGATTATCAATTTTTTTTATAATTTGTGTGTAAAAAATTAAATAATCTATAATAATTAATTAAATTTATTTAATAATATAAAATATTTTGTTTACTAACCATGCACAAACCTTAAGCTCGAACTTTTTTACTATAACAAACATATGACCAAAAAATTTCTCTTTTATCTCTTTCCATATTTTACTCTCTTTATATTTCTTACTTGGTAGTCTGCACAGAGCGGTTATAAATAATATTAATAGATTTTCCAAGTTATACCATTATAAATTTATTGAAGATAGAATAGAGAAAAATTCAATTATTACATAAATTTTTAAATTACAAATATAAATAATCACATGTCTAACGTGTATGCATACCTTTCATACGTAAATATTTTATCTAAAAAAAGTATGTGTAAGTTCCATACATAAATATTTTAAATATATTGCAACTCATAGTGTAATTTCATTTGGCCATTCAATTGTACATTTTTGTTACGGAAAAGGTATAAATATATCCACGAATTTTAATAAATAATATAAATATGTTAGGAAAAATCAATACAATATTGATATGGACATAGAATTAACAATAGTATTAAAATAGTCATAAATACTGTGTCATGACAAGTCATGATGAGTGATGATTTTACCACTCATTCTCACTAAACATTTGTGCACATTATCTTGTTTTGAATGAATGTATGAGATATATTGGTGATAAAATGTACTAATATCCATTCTTTGCAGGCATAGAGTTGAGGAGATCAAAAGATGTAGATTGGAGCTGAAAATGATCAAAAGGGAGCAAGAAAAGTGCAGCTGAAGACTTTGAGCAGAAAGTCCTCAGGTACCGCGGTTACGGTCTGCTAACCGCGATCACAAAAGTCAAGCAGAAGTCATTCAACTGCGATCGTAGAAGTTACCCGCGGTCACGTAACCGCGGTCGCAGCCAGACCCACGGGATCACGGCTTAGCGGAAGAAATCAGTCCAAGGGCAAAACTAAAAATGCACGTGGCTGATCCCAATTTGACGTATTAAGTTAGTTTGAAATTTTAGTTACTTGCTTGAATTCAAGCTTGTACATATTTGTTTGTGATTTTTCTTTATAGGTAGATTTTATTTTTATTTTCTCTATGGAATCTCCTAACAAATATGATATTGGTAGCTGGGAATCCTATCGTAACGACCCATGTCCAATCTATGACGGACCACACTTTAGGAGAGATTGTAACTATACTTCCCGGAAAGAGATATACACACCATCTAAATCCTATAGGAAGTATAAGTTCTCATTATGTAGTGGTCGAGATGGACATTAGGATGATTGTCCAAATGCCCCATCCCTCTATTATACTAACCAAATTGCTAGTTCTTCCTATGAGATTGATAGGTCTTATGATGAGAAGAAGGAGGAGAAACAAACCAGATCCATTGGTCTTCGAGCAATGCTTTAAACCATTTTGGATCGGGTAACTATAACCGGGAAGAATGCGTAAGACTTGCATCAATACTACGGGGTGTTAGAAACGGAAAATGTCAAGGCAAAGGAATTAGGCAAGGATATAATTCTTGAAAACCTCACAACCATGCCCATTTCCTAATAGGAGGTTTGTTGAGAAAATAAACCTAGCTATGATGATGGGCTTAGTAGCAAAGACTCCTCGGTGACTTTTTAACCATCCAAATCATATGAGGAAGAAGAGGCTAAAATAAAAGAAATGGTACTAGAGTCTAAAGAAGAATCAATGCGAACCTCTTATGATGACTCTAGTTCATTTCTGGAGAAAGATGCTTTGGAGGAGGTTATCCCGGAATTAGGAGTTGGACCTTATTCAAACCACTTTTCAACATTATTCTTAGAGGATATGATGAAGATCCATCCCTCCGAAAAAATGGCGCATTGTGGGGAGATGGAGTCCGATTCTTATATTTTGGAATTTGGCACTCCATTAGCTTATGGAATCCCATCCATCAATGGCCAAGGAACTCAATTTCCAATGTACAAGGAATGGCCTACTGATGTACAATCTTTTACCCAAGGAGCCAATCCAAAAAATTGATATCAAGCTGGTTAAAAGGTTCAAGTCTTCAAAATGCCGAGATCGAAGCTTGCTTTCCATTTCCTCCCCCTTCCAAGCTCCATCTTGGAAGATCTGAATCATCTTCCCCTGTCGCTCATTACATTTTGAATGAAAGTTGGGACGGATATTCGACTCTTATAAGTGGAGACATAAAAAGAAGAGTGAAGACGTCGTACTACGACATTAAACTAGGCGCTCAATAGGAGGTAACCTATCACGCAAAGAAGAGTGGCACATATCCTTTATGGATGTTAGAGTAGATTTCATATTTGTTTTGTTTAGTTGTATGCAGAATCCATGAGATGTGATGCTAAGAGAAATTTTAATTAAAATTGAAAAAGGAATGGATGAAATTGGAATGTTGGATTGAACAGGAAAGTGAAGGAAACATGATTGTTTGGTCTCAGTTACCACGTTCGCAGCCCGTGCCACCGTGATCGCAAAACTACGACCGCGATCGCGGTCAATTCAGTCTAAATAACCATCCGCCTGCCCATTTACCCCACACCCCTTTTTTAGTTTTTTCTCAAATTCTCCCCAATTCTTTTGGCATTACATTCCATATCCAAGTGCCAATTCAACCCCTGCATCATATAAGTTGGTAAGTTGTCTAAATTTTCTTGATTTTGATATAATTGCATGCTTTGAACTCGTATTGTATAAAAAGTCCCTGAAATAATGTTTTTATTACCAAATTCAGGCTTAGTTGTTATTGTGATGTGGTTAGCTGTTGTAGTTAGTGTACACACTATTGGGAAGTCTTGAGTACCCAAAATTAAGCCTTAAACCGCTTAAAATGAAGTGTACTCCATGTGTGTGATTAAATGCCCCTACGAATACAATGTTCAATTTCTTTTAGTTTGGGGTTGTGATCACACACTCTAGGCTTGAAATTCTCTTCTTATAATCTTGTCATGCCGAGTTGAAATAAGGGATTGGGGTTAAAATTGCATTTTAAACACCGTACAGAAATTGTCCAACTAGGTCTCAGGTACCGCGATTGCCATACCTGAGAGCAGGTTTTGGCAAACTTCAAAACTTCTGCACATCCTCTGCTACCCCCAAAACCTCACATAACACTACCACAAGGATTTACCTATTTGTTCTAGTATTTTTTTGGTGTGATAATACTAATATTGGTCTTAGTTATATTGCTTACAAGTTCTTACCTCAAAGATGGGAGATTTCAACGACACCAGATTCATGGCCGCATAATGCCAGCACCCTTACTATGAGGATTTCCACAGGACTAAGCTACTCCCTGAAAGGGGTATTTGCTTAGACAAGGTGGAGGAGAAGCACCCAGAATTCCACGCCAGACTCACTGCGACCCGGTGGATATGCTTTGCCCCGGAACCCTGCCATGCTAATGAGCAGTGGGTACGTGAGTTCTACGCAAACCTTAGTGTAGTTTTTCTCACAAACCCAGTGATGAAAATTTGGGATAAGTAAGTGAACTTCAGAGCGGAGCAGATTAATGCAGTGTATGGGCTCCCAGATGCTGACATGGGGAAGTTCCAGGAAAGAGCATGTGAGCCAGGGACCTGGCTGGCAAACATATTATGTCCTGGAAAAGAAACTCCCCAATCCATTACCAAGAGAGATATTTTGATAAAGGACTTTATAGCAGAAGCTAGGCTTTGGCTAAACATCATATGCAGATGAGTATCACCATGCACCCATATGACCATTGTCACCGATTTGCGAGCTTGAATAGTGGCTTGCATCCTATCTGACATCCCTCTCAATATGGGTGAGATTGTTCTTTCAGAGTGGAGGTATTTCTAGAATCATAAAAGTATGTATCTTCTTTTCCCTTCCCTTATCACTGAACTTTGCAAGAGGGAAGAGGTGGAAGAGTATATTGCAGATACTTAGGTGTGTCTAGGCTTCCTCATCTGCCCACTCAAATTCAGAGGTGAGGGTGACCCAGGTCAGAGTAAGAATGGGAAGATGGACACGGGAAAATCAGTTCAACAGGACACAGACTCTTGCAAACCTTTATCAGATACTTCTTTTGATAACATCTCTATTCAAATGTAGGGGGTGAGAGAACTATTCTCCAAACTAACTCAGGGACTGGGAGAACCTTCTACTGCTCGTTATTCATATGTAGCACAGTCAGATTATGAGAAGTACATGGTGGAGCAGAAAAAGAAGGGTACCATAGTAGTCATTTTGGAGAGATCCTAGTTGGCCTTAGCCACCTCTCACAGAGACCTCAAGGATTCACATGAGAAGATGGTGAAGAGAGAGAATAAGAGGGATAAGTTTTTTAGAAAGTTATGGAATAGGGTGAAAGGCATCTTCAAGGTGCTCAAACCCAACCATTGACTACCTTCACTAAGGATGGATAGTGAGGATGAGGCCCCTGCAGATTGGTTAGCTGATGATGATGGTAGGGGTGATGTCGAGTCAGCAGGAGAAGATAGCTCTTGATGCAGATATAGGGAGACCCTTTTTCTCTTGCCTTCTTGCACATGCAGTGAGTACACTGTATTCCTTTTAGTTGGGGTGCCCTGGGATCTGTATTATTTTGGAGATGTGCTGCTGGATATTTTTTTAATGTTATTTTAGGATGACACTCTGGATACTATTTTTGTTCTATATCTTTGGGTACTCTGATGGTGCCCACATTTTATGGATTATCATGTGGGTTTTAGTTTTTATTTTTTATTTTTTATTTTGATGATACACGACTAGCTTTTTCCTATGATAGATTGACTGACGACATTCTTAAGGGTAAAACATCGTGTTTGGGTTTTGAGGCGTAGGTACAGGGGAAGTCTAAGTACCCGTAGAATAAATGTCAAAAATGCAAGGGAAGTTTGAGTACCTGTGGCATTGTATGTTGTTAAGTTGGGGTCACTTTGTACACCATTGGCGAAGTCTGAGTAGCCATATGGGTAGTTTGCCCATTTTGAGCCTAAATTGAGACTAAGGCTTTGGTTGTATCCATAGTTTAGCAAATTGTGCGAGAGGCTAATGCAAAATGAACAACCGTCTCCGTCCAAAATTTTTGAAAAATCAAGGGCATGGACGTGAGAAATGTTGTAACAAAACTTTTTCTCTTTTTGTGGTTTCATAAATTTTGACTTATGAATAAAAATAGATACTCCCATCTTGTCTCTCGTGGGAGGGACATTTGAGCCCCCTTGGCAAATTTTGCATGCTCTGTGTGATGAGATTTTGGTATTTATCTCTTGTACACTTGTGTTATCTAGAACTTACCCCGTTAGTCTTTCAAAACTAATTTTGATTGTAAGTGGTTGGAGAAATGATCTTAGGCCACCTTTGTGATTTTGGAATCCACTCTAGCCTAAACAGCCTACCCATGCATAATTATTATCCCTAGTACCCACTTTGATTTTTTAGACCTTTCTTTACCAAACTCATTACAACTTGTGATCTATTATTTTTATCCCTCTTTTGAACCAAACCCTCCTTGAACTTGAAAATGTAACTTGAGGCTAAAAGCCTAAGTTGGGGGTAGTAAAGGTTGATGGAAGAAAGTGTGAGGCCACAAAATTATTAGTGCCTTATGAGCCTAAATTATGAAAATAAATAAATAGGAAATGAATGAGTCCATCAAAGGAATGAATTGCATGTAAGTTGCAAGAAAAAAAAAGAACAGTGGTGGATAAAGGAAGTTGAAAGTAGGCATAAGAAAAGAAAGAAAATAAAGAAGAATGACCCTTAGTCAAAAAAGAGGATTGAAAAAGTGTGATGTAGATGTTCAAGGAAGGGTGTATCCATGTTATTCCCAAATGATATCCTAACCTAACTCAAACATACATTTCAAGCTTAGAAAGTCCTTTGAGATCTCCAACCATGTATTTTCTTCGTACTAACGATTGAAAATAGGGGCAAGCTTATGGTATGACACTTGTTGCATAGAGATTTCTTTTGTGTGAGAGAGAGTTCTTGCACTTAAAACTCCTTGTTGCATTTTTGGTAGCTTGATATGTAGAATTTTCTTTCTTGTGAGGATTGGGATGTGAAACAAGTTGGGGTGGGTGATTTTGTCACCTTCCGAAGAATAAGGAAAATGGAGTATAGCTAAGTTGTGGTAAAGAGGAAGCCACGTCTAGAGTATTGGTTGTTGTTGATTGGTTGCTCTTTAAATCCCTATGTATCCTTGATATTGCATCTTATGATGAAGGGGTGTAGTGGAAATTAGCTTTGCCCGTATGTAATGAGCTACTTGTGGTTACGACTAGACTTGAAGTCATTATGAACTTTAAGGTATAAAGTTTGGGCATAGAGAATTGTTGTCTCATGGTAAGAGGTAGTATTGCTTGAGGACAAGCAAATACTTTAAATTGGAGGTGTTGACGAGTGATGATTTTACCACTCATTCTCACTAAACATTTGTGCACATTACTTTGTTTTGAATGAATGGATGAGACATATTGGTGATAAAATACACTAATATCCACTCTCTGTAGGCATAGAGTAGAGGAGATTAAAAGATGTGGATTGGAGCTAAAAATGATCAAAAGGGAGCAAGAAAAGTGCAGATAAAGACTTGGACCAAAAAGGCCTTAGGTACCGCGGTTGCAGTCTGCTGACCGCGATCGCGACAGTCAAGCAAAAGTCATTCAACCACGATCGCGGAAGTTACCCACGGTCCTAGCCAGACTCGCGCGATTGTGGCTTAGCGAAAGAAATTAACCCAAGGGCAAAATTAGAAATGCACGTGGCTGATCTCAATTTTGACAAAAAAGACTCAAACCCTAGAATCACGCATCTTATTCTATCTTCCCCAATTTTTAGGTTTAGCTCTTGAGTTCATAGCCTCCATTTTTGGAGAAGAAAATATTGTATAAGTTTTGCGTGAAGAATACATCGGAGAGTTTCTAAGTTGAAGATTATCTCACTTCCATTGTTGATTTGTGGGAGTGCTAAGTTTGAAGTAACATTCACTTAATCTTCAATAAATCACTTCAATAGAGATTATGGGTATATCTATGCTATTTATCTTATGTATGAATAGGGGTTAAAATGTGTGTGGGTTGTTATTGTTTAGCTTCTATTTAGTAGTTCATGTTTATGGGTTTTATCATTGCTATGCTAACTTGGTTGTGTTTAATGGATGAAAGCCCCAAATACCAATATGGGTGTGATGAGTGAAAGCTCCATGCTCTAGAAAACCCAAAGCCATCTTTGAAAGAAGGGTTTTGGGTGAAGTTTAGGAATCCATATCATCTTTGAAAGAGGGATGTGGATACCAAAGTAATGATAGACAACTGCGTGTGTAGTTTGCTAAATTTTCACTATCTTAGAAATAAGGGTGAATGTGAGGTTGACTATACCATAGGTATCATCCTAGAAATAGGGATGCCTAGATTGAGGTTGTGGTTACCAATTGTTGAACACACCTATTAGGTATTCAAAAGAATCAATGGGTGAAAGTTTTTGTTGAAAGACTAGCATCAAAATCTCTAACCAAACCTACACATATTTGACTTACTAAATTGGTGTTGATTGCTAACACCCATATATCACTCCCTTAGTAGTGCATAATCCCAAGACCTATGCATAGCTGTTAAAACTCTAATTATTCGTAGCCCCAAATTTATACTAGAAAAATCTAAAAAAAACCATTAGTGTAGATACCTATCTCCCCCATTTTTACCTTCTTGTAACATTGGTTTGGATTTAACTTGTATCTATTATTTTGAAGTAACTTGATTTCCATTAACATTGTTCCTCGTGGATTTGACCCTGACTCTAAAGTTGGGTAAATATATTGACGATGACCGCCTTGAACTCAAATTGACATGTAAGTTTAGAATTATCAAGCCACTAACTTGAAAGAAATTTCAGTCCGACTCCGGTGCAAATCCTTCTAGATGTTCTCTCCCTAAGGTTCCATAGCTACTTTCAAACACTTACACTTGTGAATGGAAGTTTGGAGGTTTCCTAAACCGATTGCCCAAAATAATTCAAGAAGAGGAAAGGAGGAAGACTCTTTTCTTTTCCTTTCTATTTGTTGTTTTTTTAATTTTCTCTGTATGTGCTCTTTATATAGTATATTTAAATTGACAAAGACGGGTGAGTTATTGATGGTGAGCATTAATGGCATTAAAATCCATTACAACAAAGTTGTCGAATTTATGTTCTGCAGGAGGTATATTCACTTTCTTTTGTACGTATAAGTGTTCAACTCCTTTGAAACGTATGTTATATTTATTTTCTTTATTCATTGCATTATACAAATGCTTTAAGGAGCATTAACTCCACAATCCCCCACTAATGCAAAGATAAAGAATATGAATAAATTCTGGGGAAAAAAAGGAATATGTACTTAAGTGTTAATATCTTTCGATTTGAATTGACACGTAGTGCTATGAGGCAACAACAAATATCCAAAAAGTGAAGTACTCTTGAACTAGATGGACATAAGTTGAGACCCCCATAACACATACCATATCCTTGATTTTAAGCAACCTCCATGATACTACAAAGTGATTTTTATGGTTATGCACACAAACCTTGGGTCTCATGGGTGCTCTAGAAAGATAAACTAAGTCTTTCATAATCTCTATTCATTTTCAAGTGTATTTTAGGATCATAAGGAGTTCTCACCGAAACTGCATCAAAATAATCAAACCTTTTCAATATAATCAGACTTACACAAAGAGAAACCATTAACAGTTCTTTTGATTTTCATCCTTAAAATCACATCAGCTTCTCCAAGGTCTTTCAATTCAAATTTAGAAAATAAAAATTTCTTAGTCTCATTTACAACATTCATATTACGGCCAAAGATTAACATGTCATCCACATATAAACATATAATAACACAATCCGATCCTATCATCTTAGAATAAACATAGGTATCAGATGAATTAACAACAAAGCCATTATCCATTAATGTGAAATTAAAATTTTCATATCACTGCTTAGGTACCTGCTTAAGTCCATATAAGGACTTTCTTAATTTCCATCTTTTATCCTCTTGTCCTCAGGTTGAGTCATATAGATTTCTTCCTCTAAATCACCATTTAAAATGTAGTTTTGACATTTATTTGGTGTACCACTAAATTATCAATAGCGGCTAGAGCAATAATAGTCCTAATGATCCCTATTTTAGTCGCATGAGAATAAGTATCAAAATAATCATCATCTTTCTTTTGGTTAAAACCCCTAATCACAAGTCTAGCCTTATATTTATCAATTGTACCATCATGCATCAATTTCTTCTTAAATATCCACATGCTACTTAGCCTCAATTTCTTCTTAAATATACACTTACTACTTATGGGTTTATAACCTTTAGGTAAATCATACAAGTCCCATGTGAGATTAGAGACTATAGAGTCTAATTCACTTTTAATAGCCCCTTTCTAAAATATCATATCTATTGAACTCATTGCTCCATTATATGTCTTAGGTTCTTTTTCTATTAAGTAGATAGTGACTAATTCATCATTTAAAGTATAGATATCAAAATCCTCAGTTAAGAAAGTGGGGATAAAATCAGGACAAAATTAGTCTCAGTTCTACGTCTTTTACTCCTTCTAAGTTCATTTTCATGCTCATTAACAATAACATCATATGCAGGCATTACTTGAGAGTTAATAGACATAGATATAGAAGTATTATAGGTACATCATTTTTCAAAGAAAAAACATGCTCAAAAAATTCTGCATCTCTAGATTCACAAATAGAATAATCATTTAATGACATATATCTATATGCAACACTATTTTGAGCATAACCAATAAAGACAGTGTCAAAGGTCTTAGAATCTACATTTTCTCATTTAAAATCAGGTAGACCAGCCTTACCAAACACCCCCATACTTTCAAAAATTCAAGTTAGGAGCAAATCCTTTCCACAATTCATATGAGGTCCTGTCTAACATTTTATAATGGACTCTATTAAGAATATAACATGAAAATAAGACAACTTCCCCCCACATATAGTCAAGTAGACCCAAGCTTAAAAGCATAGAATTCATCATTTCCTTAAGTGTTCTATTTTTTCTCAAGTAGACCCACATATAGAATTCATCATTTCTTTAGAATTCATCCCCCAACATATAGTCAAGTAGACCCAAGTTCCATTTTTCTCACAAAAATCTTCTAGAGTTTTAGTACTATATTCACCACCCCTATCAGATCTAAATCTCTTGATTTTCCTATCTAATTGATTTTCTACTTCTATTTTGAATTTTAACAATGTGCTTTCAGCCTCATATTTAGACTTAAAGAGGTATACCTTAGTGTACCTAGAAAAGTCATCAACAAAAGTAATGTAATACTTCTTTCCACCTTTTACTAATAGTGTTCTTAAAATCTGCTAAGTCTGAATGTACTAGTTCAAGCAACTCGGTCTTTCTACTAGTAACATATTTAAAAGGTTTCTTGGCATGCTTTGCTTCTACACAGGATATTTAGACATATTGTCAATATTTACTGCAGGAATTAATCCCATTTTTCTAAGTCTTTTAATAGAATCAATATTAACATGACCTAATATACCATGCTATAAATTAATAGACTTAACAATATAAGCAGAATTAAAAATATTTGCATTGGAAATCTCTTGATCAATGTTCAATATAAATAAGCCCCCACTAAGGTATCCCTTCCCATCAAAGTCTCCTCCACGAGAAATAATTATTTTATCAACTTCAAAAATAAGTTTAAGGCCTACTTTGTTGAGAAGTTCTCCAGAAACTAAGTTTCTACGAAGCGAGGGAACATACAGAACATTGTTCAAGGATAATATTTTTTCAAAAGTTAATTTAAGTAAAAAATTTCCTTTACCCAAAACTCCAGCAGTAGTGGAGTTACCCATGTAGACACACTCGCCATTGGTGGATTCCTCAAAGTTATGGAATAAATCTTTGTTGGCATAGAAATACCTTGAAGCCCCTGTGTCCAACACCTACTCAGTCTTTTTAGACACCGGGTTCATCTCGACGACTACTGCCGCAATCACTTCATCACCCTCAGCAAGATGAACTTGGACATTATTTTGTCCTACCTGTTTTGAGTTTTGTAAACTATCTCATATTTCTTTAGCATATTTGTAAGTAACAAATAAATCAAATAAAGTATTAGTCATATGACTCAATAAATGCCCTCTAGCATTTATGTTATCCTTTTTAACCTTGTTTTTAGCAAATTCATCAAAAATTATAACAGTGTTAGAACCAGTAATAATGTTAGAACCATCATTAAACAAAATATAATCAAGTTCTAATTGTTCTAAGAAAATTAAAAGTTTTTGTGACCAATGTTTAAAATTATTTTCATCCAATGACTCAAGTTTTGACAAATCAGGAAAAGTTTTGTTCAAAGAAATAGCCATTTATCAATACTATATGTAAGAAAAGCACTTTTAAATTGTTAGGAAAATTACTACAATATTGATATGGACATGGAATTAACAACAGTATTCAAATAGTCACAAATATTGTGTCGTGGAAAGCCACTACCTTGAAAGCGATTTCGACCCGACTCTGGTGCAAATCCTTCTAGATGGTTGCTCCCCAAGGTTCCACAGCTACTTTCAAAAATGTGCACTCATGTCTAAAAGTTTGGAAATTTCCTAAATCAATTGCCCAAAATAATTCAACAAGAGGAAAGGAGGAAGACTCTTTTTCTTTTCCTTTCTATTTGTTGTTTTATTTTTTTCTGTAGGTGCTCTTTCTATAGTATATTGAAATTGACAAAGATGGGTGATTTATTGATGGTGAGTATTAATGGAATTAAAAACTATTACTACAAAGTTGTTGAATTTATGTTCTGCAGGAGGTATATTCACTTTCTTTTTTACGTATAAGTGTCAACTCCTCTAAACCGTATGTTTTATTTATTTCCTTTATTCATTGCATTATACAAATGCTTTAAGGAGCATTAAATCTACAAAATATACCCTCCATTATACTTTGGGTACAAATATATCCTTGTCGTTAATAAAAAGGTACAAATATAGCTTTCTCATTAACAACAGGACACGTGTCAACATCGTATGGGTTAACCCTTTTTAATTTATTTTATCTGTGAATAATTTAATTTATCCTGAATTATAACTCATAACCAGTCCAACTTGACCAGACCCATGTAATAAAGAAGCTTCAAGAGACATATCACGCGTCTCTATTCTCATGTGTTTCTTTCTTCCACTCTCTCACACACTCACTCTCTCAATAACCCAAAAAATCCTAACAAACACGTCAGTTAAATTCATGTTTGATTCATCAACCATCTAAAATTGAGTAGAGATTTATTCAATATTGTGATGTTGTTTTATGTTCTGATATCAGATTAATATTTTGATGCTGTTTAATATTCCTCATGAACGATTGTTGTTTATTTTTTCTGATTCATGAGTGTCGATGAATAAAAAATTATTTATGATTCATTGATGTTATTCCTTGCTTTAAATTCATTGTTACACCATTGTTCACCAACTTCAAAGAGTGAACAACAAGACAACATTCTAAGAACAGAAACATGAGAAAAAATTACAAAGTTTGGATATTCCTCGGTCAAATAAGGGTCCTCATTGTATCACGGGTCGGGTCGAGTTATTTGGATCGGGTATGAATTATAATTTAGGATGGACTAAATTATTAACAGATAAAATAAATTAAAAAGGGTCAACCAATACGATGCTTACAGGTGTTTTGCCGTTAATAAGAAGGGTATATTTCTACCTTTTCAGTAACGACAAGGATATATTTGTACCCAAAGTATGATGAGGAATATATTTGTATCATTTATTAATGTTCTAGAGTATATTTCACTACTAAAAAAATAGAAAAACCGACCACATCTTGTTGGTTTTCCTGTATTTGCGACCAAAAAACGAACCAAAACGCGTGGTCGGAAAAAGCATAGTAGCTTTTTTAAATAATAAATATTTAAAATTCAATATTATTTTTTTTAAAAAAAGATTTTTTAAACAAAAATAATTTTTCAAAAGAAACCAACTACATGTGGTCATTTTTTTATTTAGTAATTTATTTAATAAAATATTTTTTAATTAATTATAGTATACCGACCACATGTGGTCGGTTTTCTAGAATTTTTTTTTAAATAACATCATATATCTATGCTACATTCCATCAACCAACATAACAATACAAACAACTAGCATAACAATACAAACATTTAAAATCAAGTTATTTTCAAAATTTATCAAGGTTTCAAATCAAACTACAAAACATACAAAATTATAAAAACTACAACTCATTATCCTCTTCATCATCCGCATCCTCAGCCTCACACACAGGATCTTATTCCTCCTCTGCGGTGTAATAATCATCCAGTAGGCCTACATTTTTTGTAGCTCGAACTGCATCACTAAGACAAGGAGGAAGAATCCTTGCAGATCAAATAAAAGAGTTGATCTGCTCTTGCATCATTCTGATTTGTGATGTTGTTTCCTCCTCCTCCTGCTTCTCCCTCTCAGTCTGTGCATCAAGTTCTTTAGTGAGTTGAGAAACTTTATTTTTTTAGTAAATCAACAATTTTTCTATCCGATGATGAGGGATAGGATGTATCACCGGATGAAGACCTAATATTCTGGCTAAAGCATTTTATCTAGTACCCGTAGTATTGACCTCTAACCGGAGAACCCACAGTTTGTTTCCAGAACTCCTCCTCTATATCTTCAGGTATTATTTCACCGTGACTTTTAGGAGGCTGAGTACTACGACACTCATTAATGAACTGCATATATTTTTCTTATATTCAAAGTAAAGTTAAAATTGATAGTAAAAAAATATTAAACTACTTGTACTTGAATAATATCAACTTTGAGAAAAAGATTCATAAATAGAAAATTTGATTCTTACATGGGTAGCTTTTGCACGAGGCTCAACCCAGACATCTTCATCAGTTGGGTTCTTTTTCTTCCTTACATGGGTTGCCTCGAATACCTCATGTTGTTGTATCTTCCTACCTAATTTTTTTTTGCATATGATAAAATTATTAATCTTCAAATAATTAAAAATTTAAATAGAAATAAATAATTAAACTTGTAAAAGTTACATACCATTTTTTGCTCCATTGTAATTTGACTAACTGCTCCCACATTATGTAGAGAGCCACCCTGACTTTCTTTTCTTTGTCACTCAACACTTGGTATTCATCGCAAATCCAATAGTGAAGATAATCTTGCCACATGGGTTTGAGTATAAACTCTGGTCATTCCTTCTTCATTCTGGCATAATCCAACAGACCGTTCATTTCGAGTCTTGATCTTCTATAAAAATTCTTCCATATAGCAAAGTCATTTACTTCATCCCACCAAAAATATTTCTACAACAAAAATAAAAGTTTAATATTCAATTTTTTGTTCTAAAAATGTGTTAAGTAGTCGATAATTTAAATCTTTACCTGAAATTCTTTACACATTTCATTTCTATCAAATTCTGGAACCTTTTGCCAACTAGTCCAATAGCCATTGAAGTGCAGACAAATGCATTTAGTCATAATTTTTGTAATTCCATCATTAAAAAAAACCTACAACACAAGATCAAACATTAATTTCACATTTAATAATAATATAGTAAATGAAAAATAAATAATGTTGTTATATTTAGAAATCTTATCCTACTCCATATGGAATAATATACTGCCTCCGATGAGCATCTCTATCTCTGGGCTGCGGAACAAGTATTGTGGATGCACTGGCGTGGGCGGATATGAAGCATCGGATGGTGTGCCTCCAAGATGAAGATCTATCAACCCAATAGATCCAGCAGAATCACTCTGTGAATGTGGGTGACTACTAGTAGAGGGTACTGCAGATGATGGTAGATGACCATATATGCCAGCGATCGTCTGATAGTACTGTGAAGAGGGAGGCATGGGGATGAGAGCAAAATGAGTCGTTGTAGACCCATGAAGTAGGAGCAGGAACTAAATGATGCGATGACCTAGAATAAGAGGGTCATGCTAGCACGTCATCAAACCGACCCTCGGATATATGAATACTTAGCGGTTGTCTATAAGGCGGAGGTTGTTTTTTCTTTTTTGTCTTTGTAGGATCAACTTTTTGCTTACCTTTGTCACCTTTACCTCCCATCTAAATTATTTAAATTTAACAAGTAGTTAGTCCTTACAAAATGAATATAAGAAAACACCTGTGGTAAAAAATTCCAAGTAACTAATTTCAAGTTACTAATTCACATTTCAAATCACTAAATCAGTATTAAAACACCAGTGAAATAGTTATATAACCATAGCAAGTTTAGGCTCTCTCCAACAAGGCGAGATAGACAAGAATATTTCTATTACTACATAAAATATAGAAAAGTGACAACAACAATCTTACACAGTATATTACATATCAATCTTAAACAAGAAACATAAAGGTAAATAGTACAAAGCATAAACATATCAATACATAACAAATACAACTTACACAAACTAATCCTCCTCTCTCAAAGATTCTCCATTAAACCATTGGCCCTCTTCGAAAGTTTCCTCATCTCCTACCCACTCAGTCTCTTCTTCTACAATATTAACTTCTTCAAATATATTTTTTGAGTGGTTCAAACTATCCACTAAACCAATGTCCACTAACTGGTGATCAATCTTCATTTCATTTTGATACATAGTCTCCAACACATTATCAACTTCTATCCATCCTATAGGCTTTGATTTGATTACAGCTCACCAATAAGACTTACCACTGCGCAATAGATAAGGAGCATAATACACTTATTTAGCATTTTATGCGAGAATAAAGAGGTCATGAACAGGATACACCCTAGTGTGATTTCACTTCAATGATGTTATACTCCTTATGTACTCTTGTGATTGGATCAAACCACTTACATCGAAAGAGGAAAATTTTGTTTATTGGCAAACCAGCATACTCTATTTCTAAGATCTCTTGTATGATGCCAAAGTAATCAACATCATCATCACCCTTAACCCAAACACCACTATTATTTGTTTTCCTTATTTTGGAGTGTTATTTGATGGAAAATTTAAATCCATTTACTGTGTAATGGTACATTGTACGAGCTTCAACTGGTCCAAAGAAATATCCCTCAAGAACTGATCGTATGCGGACAGATTTGGTGATTGGTATACATAAAAATATTATACACACACACACACACACACACATATATATATATATATATATATATATATATTAGTTGAAGAATCTATAAATGTTTAAAATTTTTAGAAATATTAGTACACTTACACACCTCATATGTAAACCATGTTTCAAAGGATGCATACACATGATTTTAGTAGAATTGAGTCTTAAATGAACTGAAGATCCAACATGCAAAACACAATTAGTTTCCTTAAAGGAACGAGTAAATAAATATGATATGTTAATATTTAATATTCTTACATCAAAGAGGGCTCAACTTTTGGGCATTTCAGCAAGACATACAAAGTTACTGATTTGTGCTCCATAGTAGTGAGCCGATGAAATATGGTCTTCTTAGCCTTACTACCAAATTGATTGATAGTTGATATCGATTTCAAATGAGGCTCATTCTCATCATATTGATGACGATTCAATCTATTTCTTAAACAAGCAACTTCACTACCAAAGTAGTACGAACAAAATTTAGACGTTTCTCTTACAAGATATGCCTCAACTATAGAGCCTTCCACCCTATATTTATTTTTGGAATCCCTTTTCAATTTTTCAATTATCCTGCATAATCTTAAGATTAGATGTTTACTATATAAAAATAGATATGTATGAATTTAAATATGTTGCAATTGCTTACTGTTCGCCTGGATACATCCACCTAGTTTAAATTGAACCTCCTAGCTGAGTTTTGTGGAAAAGGTGAATGGAAATATGTTCCGTCATATCGAAGAACCCAGGAGAAAAAATCTTCTCCAACTTATTGGTGATAACAACAATATTACTTTCCATTCAAGCTAGATTTTTTTCTTTTAATGTGGTGGCACATAAGTCTTTGAAGAACAAACTAATCTCTGCTATTATTTTCCATTTGTTTTCAGGCAAACCAATATAAGCAATTGAAAGTAATTGTTCCATGAAAATGTGACAATCATGGCTTTTCATTCCATGTAAGATTTCTTGTGCCATATCAACCCTCTTTCCCAAATTTAAGGCATATCCATCAGGCATCTTTAAATATTGGACCCACTTACATATTTTTTGCTTTTGGTCTAACTTGAATGTATAACTAGCCTTGGTCTTAAGAACATTGCCATTGGGCCTTTCTGTAAGTGTAATTCTCTACTCTTACAATATTCTGGTAAATCAAGTCTGGCCTTAGGATTATCCTATGTCTTGCTGGTAATATCCATAACTGTGTTGAACAAGTTGTTAAAATAGTTCTTCTCAGTATGCATGACATCAATATTATGTCTAAGTAAATGATCTGGCCAATATTCTAACTCCCAAAATATACTTTGCTTAGTCCAATTATGTGAAATGTCGTATCCATCAAGCCTATATAATGGTTCCTCGCTAACTTTTGTCAAATCCTAAACTATCTCCTAAATGTCATGACCAGACAACCTTGGAGGTGGACCATCATTTTCAGTTGTATTCTTTCTGAATGTATTCCTGAGTCTCCTAAACTCATGATTAGGTGGCAAGAAACAACAATCATAATCAAACCATGATTTTTTCTTGTCATGTCTCAATGTGAAAGATTTTATTTTTTTCATGCAATATGGATAAGCCAACTTTCCAGCTATCATCCACCCAGACAACATTCCCTAAGCAGAAAAATCATTAATAGTCTACATTAGATATGCACGCAGATTGAAATTCTATTTAAGTGAAATGTCCTAAGTTTCAACCCCCTCATGCCATAAAATTTGAAGTTCATCGATCAAAGGTTGAAAGTAGACATCTATTCTGCTTTTTGAATTACGCAGGCCAGGAACAATACAATTCAAAAATATATATGGACTAGTCATCAATATTTTAGGATAAAGATTATACGGGGTGATAAATACAGGCCAACATGAATATGGCGCAACACCAACAGAGAAAGGTGAGAAACCATCCGCACACCATCCCAAATGAATATTTTGTGGATCAGCTGCAAAATCTGGATAAGTTGCATCAAAATGCTTTCAAGCCTCTCCATCTGATGGATGCCACATAGCACCAGTGGGCCTTCTATTTTCTCTGTGCCATCTCATATGAGGAACTGGGCTGTTTGAAGCATACAACCTCTTCAACCTTGGTATTAGAGGTAAATAATGCATCGCCTTACCAACAATTTTATTTTCACGAAAACCACATTTATATCGAGGGTGTTGACAAAACTTACAAGACTCTAGGTTAGCATCTTCCTTAAAGTATAACAAGCAACCATTTTCACAACAATCAATTCTAATTGAGGAGAGACCTAACTTTGACACCATTCTTTTTGCCTTATAGAAAGAATCAGGAACCTCTAAAGTTAGGTCAACTAACTCTTTAATAAGGTCTATCATTGAGTCTATTCCTCCTTCAACAAAATTTCAATCAGATTTAATACTTAATAATCTAACAACAACAGACAAACGAGAGTTCGAACATCCATCAAATAAAGAATGACTAGCAGCATGCAATTGTTCATAAAAGCGGCCCGCTTCTCTATTGGGTACATCTTTGACATTTTCCCTAAAGTCGCCCCCGTGTTGCATCCCAAAAGCATCATGCACCATGTGTTTCATCCTAGTATCTTGATAGTTATTATGTCCTGCAGACCTACTATTTTCACTAACAACAAAGTTATTTTGCTCAACATCACCATGAATAGTATGCAATCTTAAAAAGTCCTTGTGAAACCCTTTTCTATAAAGATGAACCTTCACAACTTCTTCTTTTAAAATACTTGTACCATCACATTTAACACAAGGACAACGAATCACCCAAAAACGTGACCAAACATCAAGTGTCTTGGCATGTTCAATAAATCGATTGGCACCTTCAATAAATTTCACCCTAAGACCCATTCTATTATCATTATTTCGTTGATATATCTAGCTATAATCAAGTTCCATCTACACAATCAATCACATTTAAGTAATTAGTTCAAGTCACAAAAGTTCACATTCAAGTACCTAAATTCAAAACAAAAGTCACATTCAATACAAAAATTCAAATTTCAAGTACTTACACGTATCAATTTCAAGTCACTAAGTCACCTCCCAAGTTACCAAAATAAACTACATTCAATACAAAAATTTAAATTTCAAGTATCTATACTTAATTACTTTCAAGTCACTAAGTCACCTCATAAGTTACCAAGCTTAAGAAAATTCAAAATGAAAAATTTCCATTTCAAGTACCTACACTTAATCCCTTTCAAGTCACTAAGTTACCTCCCAAGTTACCAAACTAAGTTACATTAAAAACAAAAATTCACATTTCAAGTACCTACACTTCAACATTTTCAAGTCACTAAGTCACCTCCTAAGTTACCATACAAAACTACATTCAAAACCAAAATTCACATTTTAGGTACCTACACTTCAACATTTTTAAGTCACTAAGTCACCTCCCAAGTTACCAAACTAAACTATATTCAAAACAATAATTCACATTTCAAGTACCTACACTTCAACATTGTCAAGTCACTAAGTCACCTCCTAAGTTACCAAGCTTAAAAAAATTCAAAATGAAAAGTTCACATTTCAAGTACCTACACTTCAACACTTTCAAGTCACCAACTCACCTCCCAAGTTACCTAACTAAACTACATTCAAAATAAAAATTCACTTTTCAATTACCTACACTTAAACATTTTCAAGTCACTAAGTCACCTCCCAAGTTACCAAGCTTACCAAGCTTAACAAAATTCAAAACGAAAAGTTCACATTTCAAGTACCTACACTTTAACACTTTCAAGTCACTAAGTCACCTCCCAAGTTACCAAACTAAACTACATTCAAAATAAAAAATTCACATTTCAAGTACCTACACTTCAACATTTTTGAGTCTCTAATTTACCTCCCAAGTTACCAATCTTAACAAAATTCAAAATGAAAAGTTCATATTTCAAGCACCTACACTTAATCCCTTTCAAGTCACTAAGTCACCTCCCAAGTTACCAAACTAAACTACATTCAAAACAAAAATTCACATTTCAACACTTTCAAGTCACTAAGTCACCTCTCAAGTTACCAAACTAAACTAAAATAAAAAATTCACATTTTCAACATTTTCAAGTCACTAAGTTACCTCCCAAGTTACCAAACTAAACTACATTCAAAATGAAAAATTCACATTTCAAGTATCTACACTTAATCACGTTCAAGTCGCTAAGTCACCTCCAAAGTTACCAAACTAAACTACATTCAAAATAAAAAATTCACATTTTCAACATTTTCAAGTCACTAAGTCACCTCCCAAGTTACCAAACTAAACTACATTCAAAACAAAATTCAAAATAAAAGTTCACCTTCAAGTAACTACACTTAATCACTTTCAAGTAACATATGTATTTATAGTATAAGTCAAACAATTGAACAAGTGTAATAAAGCAAATAAGTAGAGGCGTCGTATGTCCCTCTCACACCATATAATCATCATAAAATTTTTATGGCTTTCAAAGCCTTCTACAATGAACAATCCCACCTTAACACTACATTTAAAGACTTCATTATAAGAAAATAGAGAGAAATCAACTTACCTTTGCTTGGCCTAAATTAAAGAAAAAAAGATAAGCGGTCATCGAAAAATAGCAAATCAATTCTTTTTTCGAATTTGAATTCAAATTCTGTCAAACAGTAACATCAAATTAGCTCACAGAATAGTCAATTTTTTTTGTTCACATTTACTTTGCCATTTCATTTGTAATAGTCAATTTGCTCCAAGTGGAAGAAACCAAGGGCAAAATAAAAAAGAAGACCAAAATCACCACACAACATGATTAAAAAGGATATAACAAGATAACAAAAGTATTTGAGCAATTTGTCAAAAAGGTTACAAGAACAAGGATAATCTTATTGATAGATATGAAAATCAAGACATAATTAAACATCTAAAATGTGAGCTTTGTATTGTTAAATAGGCCCTTAAATTTAATTAAGCCATTTGGAACTCTGAGTCAATTTAACAGATAGGTGCAAAGTTATAACATCAGTAACATGAATTTTTCAACATAACTAACCAGAAGTTCAACGATCAAGTGTAAGCCATCATATGTAGCTAACTTTGCACCATAATCCATTTATCATATATTTTTAAAACAAACCAGATAAATGTTTGGTTAGGTAAGATTTTGATAGTCTTTTAGGATTTTTGTATTTCAAATCTTATATTTAGGTAACCATACAAAGCAATTACTACTACAACCTCAATGCCAATCCATATAACTATTTTTTGGTCAAAATACATCAACTAAAGACAATATATAGGTGTAAAGTTTTAGCATCAGTGAAGTAAATTTTTCAACAGGACCTACCTGAAGTTCAGAGTTCAAGTGTCGCCGTGAAGCTGCCGTCGCCGAGGTTCGCCGAGCTGCAGTTTCGGGTCGCAATTTAGGTTAATTTGTGAGGTGTGTGTTGCTGTGTTGCGAGGTGTGTGCAGAGTTGGTGGGGTGAGGGTAGGGTGTGTGTTATTTTGATGGGTTGGGTCGGATTAAATTTATTTAATAAAATATTTTTTAATTAATTACAGTAAACTGACCACATATGGTCAGTTTTTAAAAAGATTACCAGAAATACCGACCACATATGGTCGGTTTTCTGGAAATATTTTTAAAAACTGACAACCTGTGGTCAGTTTTCTGAAAATCTATGTGGTCGGTTTTTACAAAATTATGGACAAAATAAAATATAAGTGTTCGATTTAGTTATTTTATCTTCACATTAACACGAGTAGTATATTTCCTCAATCGTATAATAATATCAATGAATCTCGCAAATTACAATAAATTTTTGGTTAATTAGCTTTTAAATACGATATTATATATATACCTCGTAATACATTGTGTTAATTAGATAAATTATCGATTAATTATCTTACGTTATTATAAATTCAACAATATACGCGTGTCTACATTGACACAAAATAGTATATCTATTTCCTCAATAGTACGATATCAATAGATTTTCTGAAATATAGGTCCAAATAGTTTACATTACAGACAAATTAAGGGTAGATAAAATTTTGAGACAAAAGTATGTCATTTATTTAGCTTAATGAGAAGACCTTGTGGAAATACTAAGGCTTACAGAGAGATTAGAGAAAAATTAAATAGTTTATATTTAGAATTTGAGTGACTTAATAGTACAAAAGAAGACCTTATAAGACTAAACCAGTTAATTACCATAATATCTCAACTAGAGTATAAATTAATAGGACATGTCAAATCTAGAAATATATGAGAACGCACTCGTGGGCTAGAAGTATACAACTAAAATATTGGTATTTAAATAGAGAAATAGTACTAAAATCAAAGGCGAGCAAATTAGAAGAAGTTTTAATCAACTATTTAAGAATACTAGAATCATCAAAGTTAATATTATTAGAAGAATATATAAGTGTGTTAAAGTGGAAATTAGAAGGTATTAGAAGTGATATAGAGCGATATAATAAATACATGAGGATTCAAAGAAAAAAGTGTAAAGAAATAATTCCTTTAGGATAAAAGGCCACAGTAAATAAGAAAGATACATGAGAACACATCTTGTCGCTAAAATAGTACAAAGGTTATATAATCAATTGTATAAAGAAGTGAAACAAAGACAAGAAATTTTAAAAATAGAACAAACCTTAATAAATCAGATAGAAGTATTAGAAACAATAGAATTATCAGAAACCATTATAACCTCAGACCCTATAAAACTAGTAAACTGCGTAAATCATATAAACTTGTTAAAGTGTAGATTAGAGAATATTAGGTATTGTATAGAATATAGAAATATTAGAATAAAAGACATTAAAAATAGTGTACTAACAATAAACCCCCGTTAGGATAAAGAATAGTAGTGTTAAAATAGATAATTTAAAGAAACTAGAGTATTTAGATCTAACAATTCAAGCTGAAAAGAAATACAAGCGTTTAAAAGACAATTCTCTTATTAGGTGTAATTTTAATAACGGAGAACATACATTACATGGAGAAAACCCACAATTAAATACTATTACAGACCTTACAATAAACCTAGGAGAAACAGTTTAAAAAGAAAATACTAAAATATTGAAAACTCTAGAGATATTAGAAGACCTGCAAAATAAGCAAAAGAAGTTGCTAGACAAATTAAAACAAAATTTTGATTTCTTAAAAAATCAACAGGCAGAATTAGATAAAAAAATTTAAAGATTTAATTAGTAAAGATAAAGAGAGTAGCCTAAGAAATTCAGAAATAAAAATAGTGCTACAAGAGATAAGAAAAGAAATCACTCAATTAAAAGAAATAACACTCTCATGAATAATTTGTCTATAAATGACCAGCTTTACATAACAATATTACAAAAAGCTGCTCAAATTCAACCAAATCCCGAAGGGCTATCAGATTATCAACCTCAAGGAAGAACTAACTTTATAGTCATAAAACAAAATAATATTCTAATATTGTTACTATTAGAGATTAATAAAAATCAAGAAAAAGCAAAACAACAAGCTAGCCAAGAAGATAAAAATATAGAAGAACTAATAGAACAACTAAAGAAGATAGAAATAACCCCTCAAAAAGAAAAAAAAGAAGCTAAAGCAACTAAACAAACTAAACCCAAAGCATGAACCTTTTTTCAACATCCACAGACAAACAAAGATCAAGTTTTACCAAAGACAAAATAGGAACCAATATGCTATCTAAAATCATAAACAGACCCAAAATGACTTCAAAACACCAGCTAGAAGAGATAAGAGATGTAGACAAAGATATATAGCTTTTTCAACAAAACAAACTAAAATTATTAAGTGCTAAGACCTTATATAATGAAGGAATGTTTTCACTAGCACAATTATATAAATATTATAGAGAAGAATAGTTGTGCGTAATTGGTAAAGATAGCGCTAGTATAAATCTAATAAGCTCAGAATCTTTAAAACAAATTGCCAGATAAAAAATGAGCCTTATGCATATGGGACTCATAGTAGTAGGTTTAAAAGGTCTAACTAGAAAAAACTTAGGAGCTAAAATGTTACTTACAATATATGATAATACATGGTCAGACTCTAAGAGATCTATCATAGGAATAACAAAAGTAGATATGTCAACAAATGGAGGACTTTTTTTATTGTAGTCCAGACTATATGATAAATTCTTTAGAATTTGGAAATATATAAAAATAGGTATTCAGACAAAAGGATATGAAAAAATGAATAATGAAAATAATTTATTAATATGTGTAGGATTTATAGGAAAACTAGACACTAATAGTAGTACAAAATTTCGACTAGAGATAGATGATGCAGTAAGTTTAATGGAGAATAAGGGTATTAGACTAATGAAACTCCTAAAGATAAATTCAGAAGATTATGCAGGATTAGAATGGAATTTGAAAAATTTTACTAAGAAAGAAACACTAAAGTCAACTAATAATTTAATGTATACAAACAATAGAGGAGAAACTTCAGTAAGATTCACAAACTACCAATACACGAATGAAAAGGAAACTGATGAAGAAGTTGAAGAATGTGATAATACTAATTTTATGAATATACAGATATTAGAAGAAGATTTTGAAGTAAATAAAGCTATAATGAAAGCTGAAGTCCTGTACGAAATAAATAACGATAGAATGTTCAAATGTATAGGCTGTAAAATGGAAAATCTTAATCTCACCGAAACCAAAGAACATTTTGTAAAATGTGAGCTAAGAATCGATAATTATGGTTATACACATAAAAAGAAACAAAAAGAAGAAGATTCAGAGACGATTTATAGTATAGATGAGATAGAAAGTATAAAAGAATTTATGAAAAGTGCGGCGAGTACCGCAAGCCCTTTTCAGAGAACAACCGGTATACAAAGAGTAAATGTAACAACAGGTAATTTACCAAGATATAGAGTATTTAGAGTAAACCCTGAAGAACAAGTAGAGCAAGGCATAAAATCTAGAGGAAAAAGAATGCCAATAGAAGAACCCATTAGATTACAAGAAGGTGGTAATAAAGGAAAGATTTTAAATTTAGCAGCTCATGACCCTCAGGCATGGAATATTATAATAGACATATGGAAAAATGTAGTTGTAGAAGACTACACACAACATATACAGGAAAATCAAGAACCAGATACAAAAATTATGTATAGATATCTAGAAACATTTCTAGGAGAAAGTACTAAAGCATTATGGGAAGCATATAAGATAATATTCCCAGAGGATTTCCAGGTATTAGTAGAATTGGGGGCAAACCCATACAATTTTGTAAACAAAGTATATACTCTACTAACAGGCAAAGATCCCAATAGTGGATGGTATGTAATGAAGAAAAAAACATTAGTATAGTTAAATTTTTAGCAAGAATAAAAATTTAAGATTATGAGTTCGAGACATTAGCTATAGTAGATTCAGGATGTACAAAAAGCATATTAAATAGCAGAATTTTACTACCCAAATTAATTAAAAAATTACCGAAATCCCAAAATCCATGCAAATGGATGGAACCCATAACACTTATACAAATTATATACCAAAGGCAAAGGTGAGCTTTATTAATACTTGTGAAAAAATCTATCAACCATCATACACACTCACTGGAATACTAGTTAGACTTAAACATAAAGACAAACATTGTGTTAGGATTAGATTTTATGATGCAGAATAATGGAGGATGTTTTGTTACTAAAAATTGGGTAATTTTTGCAAGTAATATTACCCACAAACAAGTACAGACACAACCTATACTGATTAAATATCATTTTTTTAAGAATAAGTCAGAAGAAGGCTCAGATAATCAGACAGAAGGTTTAGATAATCAGATAAAATTTGAAACCTCACTAGAATGTGATAAGGGAGAAAATTGTACATATAAAGACAATAACACAATGTATGAAGAATTACAAGATTTATTAGTAGAAGAATTAGAAAAAGATTACACCCTAATAGAAATAGATACAGAATTATACAATTTTAAAAAAAGTATACAACATATATGAGTAATAAAAGATTAAAAAAGATCTAGATAAAATAATACAAATTCTAGACAAATTAAAAATAATTGAAGAAAAACCCTTACAACATTGGGACTCCAATCAAATTACCTGCAAATTAGAAATAATCAATCCAGAATATACTATAAAAACAACATCTATAGAAGCTACAAATAAAGATCTTAAAGATTTTGAAATACAAATAAAAGAACTTTTAGAATTAGGGATAATTAGAAAATCCAAATCAAGACATAGGTCAGCAGCTTTCATAGTAAGAAACCATAGTGAAATAGTGCGGAGAAAAGTTAGAATGGTAATAAATTACAAAAGACTAAATGATAATACTGTGATTGATGGGTATAAGTTACCAGAAAAATAGAATTGATAAACAGAATACAAGAATTTTTTTTTTTAGTAAGTTTGACTATAAATTTGGGTATTGACAAATTAAAATGCACGAAGATAGTATAGACTGGACAACCTTCACATGTCCAGAAGGGCATTTTGAGTGGCTGGTTATGCCGTTCGAATTAAAGACAACTCCTCCAATTTTTCAAAGAAAAATGAATAGTATTTTTAGAGACTATAAAAACTTTGTATTAGTTTATGTAGATGATATTTTAGTATTTAGTAGTAACATGAGAGAACATTTAGGACATTTGCAACAAGTTTTTAAATTATTTGTAGAAAATAGAATAATAATAAGTAGAAAGAAAATGGAGTTATGTAAAAACAGTATTAATTTTTTAGGAATAGTCATTGAAGATGGTAGAATAAAAATACAACCACACATAGCTAAAAACATCTTAAAAATGTCAGATAGATTAGATAAAACCAAAAAATTACAAAAATTCTTAGGTCTACTAAATTATGCTAGAGTTTTTATTAAAGATTTAGGAAAAGTAGCGGGACCGTTATATTCTAAGACAGGATCAACAGGCCAAAAGACCTTTAATGCTGAAGATATAAAGTTAGTCCAACAACTTAAGCGCATGATCCAAAACATCCCAGACTTAACCATTAGAAACAGATCATCTAATAGTCGAAATAGATGGAAGCCTCAGAGGATGGGGAGCAATACTAAAAGCAAAACCTAATAAATATAGTGACAAAAAGGCTGAAAAAATCTGTGCTTATTCAAGTGAAAAATATAAAGAAAAAGGCAATCTAAATAGCATAGACGCAGAGACACTAGTAGTAATTTACGATTTAAATAGTTTTAAACTCTATATATTAAATAAGCCTGAAATATTAGTAAGAACGGACTGCGAAGCCATAGTAAAATTTTATCAAAAAATAAAAGAAAAGAATAGTAGTAAAAAGAGATGGTTAAATTTCTTAGATGCCACTTCAATTTATAATATTGTATTAGACCATATTAAAGGAAAGATAATAATTTAGCAGACCAACTTAGTAGACTAATAAAAGAAAACAACTAACGAGTTTTGTTTTAGTATGTATATAGGTAAAAGGTAAGGCTGAAGCCTCATCTTCTCAAGACTACTTAAAGGAGCTAATGAGCAACACTCATTACAAACCACTTACAATGTTAGAATATCCGAAGTTAGAAAGGATGATTTTCGGGCCTCACAATCTCATCAGTTATGAGCCATCCAACCTAACTTTCAAACTTAGACTAAATGTAAGGGTGGACAAACAACAGATCTTCCTGATCGACAATTTATGGATTGCCTACAATAAGACACCTAGAAACAATAGTTACTTCATTTCAGTTCTTTATACTTTAAGTTATTATTTTACTGAGAAAAAAAGCACTAATAGATTTAAATTTTATGTTGTTCTTAGGGAAAAGACATAGGGAGTATTTCATACATGGATAGAAGTAATGAACTCTGTAAAAAATATACAACTCCTCTTTATAAAGACTTTAATGATCTCACAGAAGCGTTAGATTATGCCCGAGAAATCTAAGGCCAAATTATTATATTACTCACGCTCTAAGACCAAATATAACAGAATTTTCCCAATATAATATAAAAAAAGACACAGACAAAATCATATTTTGCGATCATTGTTCCTCCATGACCGAAGCCTTTAGAAGGCTGAATCACTCAAATAAGACTCTAAGATAAGATAATGAAAATCTTATGAATGAAAAGGGACAAATGTTAGAACACATAGGTATTTTACAAGATCGTATCAAAATTCTTCATTATGAATTATCACAACAGACTCAACAACCTTATGAGACTCAAATTATCCCAAAGAGTTCTCCATTTTCTTCAAAAATGGATAAAGAAAAAACTACTGTATCGGGTAATGATACGGCTAATCCAGTTCAAACAATAACTGGTAAAGACGCATCAAATCCATTAATGGCTGACTCTTTGCCAAAAAATGTAGGGAGGATTCTCCCAGCCAGTTTCAAAACAATAGGTACTCAGACATTAGAAGAAGGGACATCGGAAAATACCCAAGACAAAAATTAAAAGGGTTTCTTCCTGCGAAGAAAGAAAAGTAGTAGAAGAAATATAGAATAAATGGTAGCAGACTCTATCGAAAAACTGTTAGCAGAACAAACTAAAGAAATAACAATGGAAAATCCTAAGCCCGAGCCAAGATCCAGATTTTTCTCAGAAAGACCCAGGACGGGAGCAATACTAAGCCTATCAAGTGGAGACAGTGACGAGGGTGATCCTACAAGGGAAGATGACTATAACTCAGCTATGGATCAGTTCTCTCAAGACCCAAATGCAGACGATGACTCAGGAATGAGTTTCGATACAAATGCATTACATAATTTGGCTACGTAAGTAGTAACGATATTCATAAATAGACAAAAACGAAGATGCAAGCAATGTCATAGAAGATAAAAGGCTCATGGTAAGTAAAGAAAAAGTGGACAAAAGACAAGTGGACGGATATGAATAAAAGAAGAAACATGAGCATGTGATGATGAGGCCCAAAAAGTGTACCCGTCATGTAAAGTTTCTAAAATACATTTGAAGTTCCTCAGACGCCTATAAATATCCTCTTTATCAGACTTAAGAAGTAAGAGTGAGAGAAGCAACCAGAGTACAACAATCTCAAGATTAGAATATTAGAGTGAGAATCTTTTAGTTATAAAAAAAAGTGAGAGAGAGAGAAAAGAGTGAGTAAGTGTGTGTAAAATAGTATCTAAGCTTTCTTTCACCGTAGCTGAAATTTTTTTAGGGGCTCCCGAAAGGGAAACCTCTCTTCATCACCTTAAGACATGTGAGTAGTTTGTTGTTTAAAATCATTGTATGTTTCTCCCTACTATGTAAATTATGTGTGTTATATCAATTTCATAGTTTTCTTTTAGTGTTTTTTCTGTTGATATTATATAATAGGACTGATGGCCGTGCGGATTACCGCCAGCTTTTCGCTCCTCTAAATCTAGTACATTACTTATAAAATACCCCTAGTATATGGTTATTCTCTCAGTGTTTTGGCAGTAACGATTAATCTGTAAATTCCTAGGGATTTGAAAAAGTCCAAAGAAGATTTGAAAGGACTGTTGTATTGTCCCGGGGTGTGATTAAAAAAGATATTGCTAAAATACCTAAACTGAAAAGAAAGAGATGAACAGGGTATAAAAAAGTATTTTGAAAAAATAAACATACCTTGGTTTTGATAATTTCACGACTACACATGATTAAGGGAAAACGAAGGAGGGAGTACTGAGTAGGATTTAACACTATATTTTTGAAAACTCTGTTTAATTTTGCTAAAAAATTGCTTGCAACATTCCCCTATTATCTGTTTTTATTATTATACTTATTATCTGTTATCAACATATATTATATTATTATATACTATATTATTTACTTATTATCTGTTATCAACAGACGATGACTCAGGAATGAGTTTTTATACAGAAGCATTACATAATTTGGATACGTAAGCAGTGACCAGGCATGTAATACTGTAATAGACATATGGAAAAATGTAGTATAGCAGACTACATACAACATATACAGGGCAATCAAGAACCAGATGCAGAAATTATGTATAGATATCTAGAAACATTTCTAGGAGAAAGTACTAATGACTAGCTTTACATAACAATATTATAAAAAGTTGGGCCAAATTTTTATATTACTCCAGTTCTAAGACCAAATATGAAAGAAGTTCCCTAATATAATATAAAAAAGACACAGACAAAATCATATTTTGTGATCATTGTTCCTCCATGACCGAAGCTTTTAGAAATTCATAGAAAAAAGTGTAGAGAAATCAAAGATATTTATGTATATGAACTCTTGAATGCGTACTATATACATCACATCCATAAGTATATTACCTCATAATAGAACACATTCATTATATTCTGATGAATTATCGGTTATATATGTACGTTACATTATTATAACTGCAATAGTAGCATAATATCATTATCTCAACGGGATGATATATATAGACATATTCATTATACAAAG